>CADWAE010000133.1:2500000-5000000 GCA_902982915.1 Phalloptychus januarius | reverse complement strand
CCATTGATGACTAGCATTTTTTAAGAGCGAAACAACCCACTAACCAGTTCATATAAAGGCAGCATTAATAAAACTTGGCAAATCTCTCTTTTTAAAAGCCAAACTGGTTTTGTGACTCTAATAAATTGTATTTGGTAGAGGAGAGAGCAAAAACACACAGTAGTTCATACATGTGAAGTTGACAAAAAAAAAAGGATAAATGTATCATCTAAATAGGAAAATAGTATGGCACAACTGATAGCCTGGCAAAACATGACTCTCCAAACAGCTTGTTATTAAAGCTACACATTTGACATTGATGGATTGAGTAAAGAATGAGTCAGTTTTGGTAAGAATGAGTCAGTTTTGGAAATTGTACCTTTTCGCTGACATGCAAAGCACTACATGTGGCAGAAAACAAAGGCTAATTATCTTGAAAACTCCATGCTTGTGGTGACATTTGGTGGTGGCAGCATCATGCTGTCGGAATGTGTTTCTGCCACTGGGACATGAAAGCTCATCAGGGTAACCTAGATATGGAAAATCGTGAAGTACAAGCCAGAGCGTTTAAAAAGCAGGACAGCTACTGTCGAAAGAGTCATAAAAACTGCTGCTTACATTTATTTGATGTTAGCTACTTGCTGTTGTTTCTATATAAACACAAGAAAACCACTCCTTGTCTTAAAAAAGGAGCAAGTTTTAGTAATTAAACTGTACAACAACCCTAGCTAATTAAATATGGAGCATGGGACAATCAAGATAAATTGAAAATTGAGTTAAAATAGTGCGACCTGTCGAAGAACAAAATTCAAATGAAAGTTACTCTTCCAGAGGTTTCAAAGCTCTGTGCTAAAGAGCCACAAATGCATCCATTCCCCTGTGGCTGCTGTGTGCTCCACTAATCTGCCAAGCAGAGCGTATGGATGATGGAGAGAAGACAGGGAAGAAATGAGAAGGGGATTCATGACACGAGTATGTGTGCGTTTGTGTGCAACTTGTCTCAACATGTGTGCGCGTGCAACCGTGTATGTTTGTTGAGGTGGAGCATGCGGTGGTTTCTGCTCATGTGAATGCGCAGCTTGGGGAGATGAACCGAAGTTGGTTTCGTTGTTCTAGAGGGAGTTCACGTCACACTGCTGAAACAAACAGTCAGCATGAACACACAGGAGAACACAGATGAGGCTCTGTGGGTGGTGAGCAGAGCAGCAGTCTCCCCAGATAAAAACACTGTAAAATTATAGCCATCCCGGGAGCATGCAAACATGAAAAATGACATCATTACAGTCATTGTGAGGCTTAACATTTATTGTCTTTCTAGCTTTTTATAAGAATCACCAGTAAACTTTTTGTCTTATTAAATCGGTGAGGGAATGAAGTTTTTTTTTATTCTAGTTTAAATAAAAAACTATCATTTATCATTAAATGATAAAATGAAATGATAATTTTATCATTTAATTATGCCTCATAAGCAGAAACATCTAAAAGATGAACCACCAGACAGACAGATGCGATGAGTCACTGGATATACGCTCTCTGAGTAAATATGACTCCCACACCCAGACAAGTAAAATAGCCACAACTTCAGCAGCAACAACACATATGAGTCTGGAAATGTTGTTTACAATGTTGCTGCTCTCGCATCAAGGATGAAAATAGCTCCTTAGAATTAGATTTGTTGTGAAAAAGGAAGTCATATTACGTTACCAGACACTTTGATCAACATAAAAATGTGAAATATGAATTGCTTCAGTTACCTGGGTTTTATATAAATCTGTAGGAGTTGGTGTCAAACTGCTAAGCTTGTGAAAGAATATTATGCCACTCAATAATTGTATTCAAACTCAAGGTTGCATTTATCTATGTTTTTCAATTTGAGATTACACTACTGCACTGAAAGACCAAATATTCAAATATCTTCCTTTAATTTCTTGACCTTTATTATGACTATGTAGTGTTGAGAATGTTTTTCTCCTACTATTTTTTTTTTAAACAGAAGCCATGTTTCTTCATCCCTAAAAAGAGACCTCTCTCTGTGACAATAAGCAGAGACTGATAACACCAACCTACTGTCAGGATATCTGGTGTATACAGAGTCCAGGACCCTTCTGACGGACAGGCCCACACACACACACGCAAAAACACAAGACATGTTGTAAGAGTGGAGCTGTTAGACCCAAATTCTGCACAGAGAGCTTCCAAATGGGTGGTTGAATGGGGAGGTTGGGGTGTGTGTGTGTGTGTGTGTGTGTGTCATTAGACATGTCAGGCAGGATCTGCGAGAAAGCACGAAAGGAAGCAGTGGTTCAGCTGTGCGCATGGAAGCAATCAACCAAAATTAGCAACACAAACATGAGGACATGCTGAGCTGAGTACTGATGAGGAGGAGAAAGAGACAAAATATAACAAATAACACGATGGCAGACTTCATTATATGCTGGGATAAATACTTTCTGTTCACTTATAAGTTACATGGGAAACGTCAAAGAGAAATTTGCAGGTAACATGTTGGAAATCCTTTAGCCTTTTCAAATCGGGCACAATAAGTTGTGTTCTGTTACTGTGTAAATGTAAAAGTCTTCAAAAGTTCATTTTCAGATTCTGCATAGAGCAGTGATACAGCAACTCAAGTCTATTCATCTGAGCTACATATCTGTTTACATAAAAGCCATAAACTACATTTACTGGAGAAAATGAATGCCACAGGATCTAACAGCAAAACTTTTTTGTGTATGGTTGATTGTTTCTGCAAGCTTTTACAGAAGCAAAATCGGGATATGAAGACGAGAAGCATGCATAAATTGAAGCTGCTTTGTCAAAGCACTCAAATTGATCTAACACCCTCTTAAGCTGCACTAGCCAAAGTAAATAACCTTTAACAAGGAGTTGTGAGCCTTTGGCAGCGAGCCTCAGGATGCACTGACTCAACTATAGGGTGAAGCAAAGGATATAAAGATGAGGAGGAAACCGCTATCCACTGAGGAAAAGACACAAAAAGCAAGGGGTCTTTTGCCACACTTGTGTAAGATTAAATAATAGGCTAAAAGATCAAAGTAGATTCTCTGGTGAGCCACTATGTACTATTAGTAAAGCAGTAATATTCCAAAACAATGCAAGTTATCCATAAAAGTGAGAAGCTGGAGGTGTGGGAAAACACAAGCGCATCTATCAGCTTTATCTTTGATCTTTACGGGGTCAGTTTACAGAAACATAGAGAAGCAACTATTGCATCAGCATTCGCACTACTGTTCCCAAAATATCATCTGGCTTCCTGCCGTCTCAGCAACATCTCATGTTTATTAGCACAGAAGAAAGCCACACCAACCAGGGAAGAAAGTGGCTGTAGGGAAATCAAAGAACAGGTAGTGCAAGGTGAGGGTGTCCTCTTAAGGGAGGGGGATTCAGCCTCTAATTGAAGCCATCAATAACCCACCACACAGGTCTGTCAGCCATATCTTGGAGACTGACAGGCTGGCCATGTGTGAATACACAAACACACACACAGGCGCCTGCAGAGAGCACAACTGTGTCAGATGTCTGATAACCTTGAAGTACCCTGTCAGCTCTTGTCAGCAGAAGCAGGATGATATTTTCAAAAAGCACTGATAAGTTTATTTCTGGGTATTATTTTGATTTACACTGCTTCTGTGGGGTCAGAATAATTATCAAATTCAAACATCTTAGTTTTAGGCCATGAGAATTTTTAAGGCATCGATTTCTAAAATACTACTGCTTAAAATACATCTACTTGCATCTTAAATTTGTACTTTTGATGCGATTACAATGTGACATAACTACAAGGCCTGGATATTCATGCTCAAAAGAAACGTGTGACTGAAACTGGCCTTTTGTGAACTGTTAAGGGAATTACATTTAAAATGTTTTTTTCTAAAGTTCCTCTAACTTTCCTCTAACTAGTTTATTTGGCATGGAAAGGTGTAAATTCAGTAAAACTTGGTTTGCAAACAGAAATTTGGAATAATTATAGATGACATGAAACCTCTAATAGCCAATATTATTTTATTTGTTGCTTTTTAACTAAAAGCAAACAGATTATGATGTATATAATTCACTCCCAGTAATTACATTTACTTAATCTTCACAACAAACCTACATTTTCACCACTAACACCTAAAAATAAAAAGGCATTTAAATTAGTTCAAAACAATAATGTCCCACCAGTGCACTTTAACAGATGTGACCTCTAAATAAGTACCTGTATTATCCAGACTGGGTCCTTAACAACCATATGGGACGTAGGCTTGTTCTGTTTGAGTCACCAAATGCCACATGTCTAAAATATGTTTTAACAAGCTTCGCCTCCAGAGCTAAATTAATTGCGGTTTTGTTGTGTCCTACACTGAAAATACTCTCGTGGCTGCAGGCCTTTTACGACCCTCTGTTTATTACTCATCACAAAAGTTTATTTTGAAATCTGTTTTGCCCTTTTTGTTCCCCATCTCTTTGCTCGCTGATGATCCCCGCCTCTAAATGATGCCACTCTGAAAATAGACGTATTCTGTCAAAGAAGGAAAGATGAAGACATGTCTGTAAACACAGAAACTCGACGTTCCACCCAGTCTGTCCTCAGTGTCAGCTGCTCCTTTTCCTGTTTAAGATTCATGAATCAGCCTCACCATTTTTGAAGTTTATTTGAAAGCTTCAGGACAACTCCCTCCATTCATTAGATTGTTTTTAAATGTGTTGAATGCTAAATAGTTTTATCTATTATGTGGGACAAAGTTGATGCATAGTTTATTACTTTTGGGGGCTTCAAACACGGACAATTTCCAAAATAGGTAATTAAGAACTAAGGCAATTGCTATAGGTTTTGGGGAATTTACCAACTCTTAATTTCGGGGTGCTGTGGTGGCACAGAGCTACAGAACAAACCACATATGGAGGCCTCAGTCCTCAAGTCCTGGCCTGCTGTCCTTTGCCGCATGTCTCCCCCCTTTCTCATTACCTACCTTACTATAGGGGCACTTAAAGTGGCATTTACTTTCAAATAAATGCCACTAGAGCCAATAAAACCTTAAAAAAAGAAGAAGGTTGCATCAATTAAAGGGTAAATCCATAAGAAATGCTTCAAGTCCAAAGCAAAAACAAACTTGCATCTCACCAAATTAGCTTCCAGAGCTAAATACAAGATTTCAGGAACACTAGCAGGCAATAATAATTTTGTGTTAGGGTCAGCTTTAAAGTATCATTCTCTCTGTGTGGTTTGAAAATTGGTTAAACAGATGCATTTATTCCAAAATACTGATTACCGTACTTGTTGCTTTTTGTTAGTTAATTACAGCATATTAATATGGTGACTAATGAAAGATTTTAAATGTCATGACAAATGTCCATTATTACTGTAAAAACCCAAACAGATTGAGACGTTATTATCTCAAATCAGCCAGTCCTAAAATCAGTGCTCGTCTTTTTAACCTCTGATACTGAAAAACAGCCAGTCTGCAGAGTAAGACTCATGTCCATGTTTGGTCTTTCTCCAAAATACTTAATGCATTTTTGTGAGATTAAACGCATCCATGTGACATCTGAATTAGTCAGGTGATGAAACTATTCTGTTTAAAACTAAAAACATTTCTTAAACATGTAGTATCAGTGTGAAAAAAAAGCTGCGTAAGGTATATATATGTGTGTCAGTTAGAGAAAATACATTTATTTCTAATCATCTGTGATAACCAAAACACTACATTTCCAAATGTTTATCAAGACAATTCTCAGCTACTGGTGAGGTTCCTAAGAATCCGGTCTCTGGAAAAAAACAAAAAATGCAAAACAAGGAGATTTTGAAATTCATCGCCTTCTCCATCTCTAAAGCAGTGAAATCCAGCTTGTTTCTGACCACGGCGCATAAAAAAATGAAAGGCTACACTGCCAGCTAATATGGTTGCATAATCACTGTAACTGATGCAGAGAAGAAACACAGAGAAGCATCAAGGCGGACGGAGGAAAACACAAAGAATGACCATTGTTTTCTGTTCACAGAACTGCGCAGCGTTAATCACCCTTTGTGCACTGCAATTATTCCTACAATGTACAGCACACTGGGTTTCATGGGAGATTTTTCTTAAGTCATGTCAAAATTTCCTACAAATCACTTCCTTAGTGTCGAGGCAAACTTAGTGACACTCAAGTAAACAAAAAGGGGATGTGATTTTCATGCAGTATTTATGGAAACACTGTAATTTTATTCTTGAATCAAGATGAAAAACACTTCCTTCTTTCATGGACAGGTTTTTCTAGCATATACAGTATGTTTTGTTTTTTCTTGTCAAGAACTGAGCCTTCCACTAACATCTCAGTCCCGTCTGTCAACAAAATGACAGCATGACAACAAACCAGACTAATCAGAGTTAACAGCAACATTTCTACATTTCCTAAAGTCAAACTTAAATCTGATACATTCAGAGAAAAGTCAAATCATAAGAGGTACAAACTGCTGATCCACTGCGGTTTTAATCTAAACCAAGTCAGCTTGAGAACATTGTTTTTGTATGTTCTCATACAAAAACAATTTTGTATGAGAAAAATTGTTTTTTTTCTCATAATTGTTTTTTCTCAGTGTTACCAAGTAACACAGTGTTACTTGGTAACACTGTTACTTGGTAAAAAGATAAAGAGTGACATTTATGGATTCAGCTGTGCGTCCACAGCCGGGGGAATAGCGCTTTTTCAAAGACACCCACATGCACAGGAGACACATAAAGCATGATGTTTTCTTCAATAAACACACACATCTACAAGAGTAACACTTCAATACTGCAAAAGCAGATATATTGTAAATTGAAATACCACCAAGGCTCTGATGCCAGAGGCAAAACAAATCTCTGCCTGGCAGTGTTGCATTATGTCCATGAAGCCTTTGCTACATTGGAAGTCTAATCAAATCCATTACAGCTAATACCATCACAATACAGAGACGGATTTTTCCTACATGCTCAGATGTGTGGTTTGAGGTCTTGAAGCCATTTTTCTGCAAAAAAACTAAGTCTGTTATGTCTTGCTGTGTGCTTAAAATAAACAGCCCTATTCATTTGTCATCATACATGTATCTGAAACTTTAGCATGAAAAATGACTGTAAACTCAACAATGATTGCAAATTCTTAATGTGTAAGTCAGATCTGCAGCAAATACGTAATGCAAACTTGCTATTCAGATCCAAAATCTCAGAAGAATGTTTCTGCCACTGTGTTGAATCTAAAAAAAAATTAAGTTGTGTAGGCAAAATGGGTTCTCTGAGACAATACAATTTAGGTCTACTCTATAAACCTCATAGTGAGAGTTAGCTCAATTTATGCACCACATCCACACACAGAATTCAACACATTTGTACCCACACAATGAGAAGACATGTAACCCCAGCAACATGTGGGTTCACTTTCTCAGAGTCAGCGATAAGACTTAAAAGTAAATTTGCAAAATACAGACAAGAGCAGTTTCTCTCTTTTGAGAACATCTCAAGATGCCTAACAGGTTAAGACTGTTATCCTGTGTCTAATGCAGATGGAGCTAAGAATATTCATAGCATCTTAAGTGACACAGGGATGTCTCCAAGCATTCTGTCCTCTGGCTAATGTCCCACACTTCTGAGGATGGGACAGAGACAATAGCATGTCAGTATGACTCCTCATCATCCATTGCAAGTTACTAAAATAGAGTTCGCTAGGAAATCATTGCTCCACTGTGTGTAGACGAAACTTATTTACACCAATAGCTGTCTGGATTATGTTACTTCCACAAAGAAATGTAAAAATAGACCAAACTAAACTGAGTGAAACTATAATTTCACTTGTCTAGGTAAACGATACAATTTCTTGCCTGAACGGTATCTGCAAAAGTAAGTATCTGCTTACAGCTGGCCTTGCTAGCTGTAAGCAGGGGCTTTAGTTGTATGTGGGGGGGTCCATTTGCGTTAACTGGTTAAACTGGATATTTGTTCTCGTTGAACTGGTCATCAGCTCACAGTTTTCTAGGAGGTGGGTATTTCAATGCAGATTTTATTCTGGGGCATTAAATCAAAGGAGGTTGAATATATATATGCTATATTTCATAGGTTTTTGTAAATAAACATGCATCTCCCTTACTTACCCTGTACACTTCTACTTCTATTCTTGATCTATTGTATGAAATACAGATTAAAATTAGCCAAATTAAAATTTATGAGAAAATGTTTTTAAAAAATGTAGAGGGTGTGAATACTTTTGCAAGGCAACCCAGCACTGTATCCACAGGCTTCAAAGCCCCTACCTCAGAAATTGTATTTGCTTAATGAAAACCAATTGTTTGAGGTTCCTGAAACTGTTCCAGCAACCGCAAGACAATGTACTTGGTAAAGAAGTGAAAAACAACTTACAGATTTAGTTAGGGCTTGCTAAAACATACATATCTGTCACCATAGTCCTTTTCGAAAGGGAGCTTTTTTTCCATTTGCTTATTTAAATCCAGGTGGAAACTTTTATTTGCACAGGCAGTGTATTTGGAGTCACACTGTGTAATCATGCTGCGCAGCAGAGCAGCACTGCAGGAAGTCAGCTTTTCTACCTTTTCATTACAAGTCAATATTAGATTAGACTGCATAAGTATAGACACATGGATGTTTGTGAGAATTTTTGGATTAATGCAGACAAGAAGACATAGCGGTGGAGGTACTGAAAGTAAAGTGGGTAATGGGACACCCTGTGTCATGACAGTTTTACAACAAGTGGGCTCCAGTCTCAATAATTCATGAAGGGAACAGGATGGGAGAGGAAAGTGGTGCAGGGCATTAGTGTTAACTTGCCCTTTTTGGCTAATTCAGTCTGACTTTAAACATGAAAACTTGATTTTTTTCATAAACTATTGTTTATTGAGCAAAGACATTGGATGTGTAACATCGATATACACACAAACACAGAGCTGATGTAGAAAATGTCTTTGTAGAAAAATATCCATATTTTAAAAATGTAAAATGGGTGCACCACAAGGTTACAATTGAGGACCACTGCTCTTCTGCATACAAGTCAATTCAAATATGTGCAGATGATGCATTCACAAAAGTAAGTGGAAAGAAAGTGGAGTTCCACATGTGAATTAAGAACAATTTTCTGTCTGTGAGTTGCACTACAAATGTCTCAATAATATTCCCATTCCAAGAAAAAAATGAACGATTTAAAAAAAAAAATTATAAAAATTCACTCTTCAGCTTTCAAACTGGACATTTTTAGGGTTATTTTCACCCACACACAATGTTAGACACCCATAAAGACTTTTCTAGCTCAGAAATAAAATTCCAATGTCAATGTGTACATCATTGCAAAGAATTGCTTTCACATACTATTTGGTGTGCTATTATATTAAACCTAATTTCAGCTAATCAGCTGTGTGTAGCAATGGGTGGCACAGGGGCAGAGGGATGTAACTTGATACTTTAGCTCAATCAGAGCAAATTTTGGTCAATTCAGCTGTATTTGTGGAATCACATTAAAAAAAATTAATTGTGGAAATGGATCTGTAACTTTTTAAAACATTATTACACCTTTATAAAGGTACCTAGCTCATGCTCATGTAAAATAAAATGAAAAGAAGTAAAAATGGAAGCAACATAAGCTGACAAAGCAAAAGAGCTTGAGGAGCAGGTAGTTCTTGATGTTGTCTTGGCCTAAAAAAAAAAAGAAATTCTGAAACTGGGCTTAAAAAAATCTGCCTTTATTGTGTTTAGCATGCTCCAGGCTGAACAGCACAGCATGAGGGTGGTAGGCAGGGAAGAAGAAATGGTCAGGGGAACACAAAAACGATATTAAGTGACATAAAAGAGATTCCACAGAAGGAGAGATGTTACCGAAGGGCATTTGGGACGAAGATAGAGGAATGAGGAGGGGGGAGATTGCAACATGAAATCTGATCTCCTCCTCCGAGGCTGGAGTTATCCATCCCCTCTTCAGCTTCCAGCTCAACAAATAACACACAACAAAAGCGAGTTAAAACTCTAAGAGAACATAATGGAAATCAAACTACTTTTAAATCTGGTCAAATGTTTTATTTTTCTTTTCTAATAATGTCGGAAGGCATTTAATAACCGTGTGCTCACTGCAGAATTGGTTCTGTGTTTTATAAATAAGTTTAGAAGATTTCCTAAGAATCCGTCTTTGTGTTTGCACCCTCTATCCATAAGCATCTTGTACTCCAAGAAATCACACCATGAAATTAATCTTTTTATGAGCCAATAAGAGTTTCCAATTTTTATAAAGCTTTCAAATGCTGAGAGTGGAATCACATGGAGCCCAGCTGGGAAACAGTTGTGGACTCTGAAGTGCTAAAAAGCCAAAGAAACCAAGATGGACTTCTCACTGGGATGTATAAAAACTATCAGGCCAATCATAGGTAAATGTAAACTTCTACATTCTTCATTTTAAAACCTTTAAGAAATTACTCAATTCACAACAATCTGCCAGTGATAACAAAAAGATAAAAGGAAAATTGTTCTCCTGATTAGAGAGCAAACAAAGTTATCAAAAGTTCAAAGAAATGGGGATTTCTACACCAACACTGTGGCCTTCAAACCTTACTTAATCCCAGCAGTAAACTGTGGGAAACTCCATTAAACCCTTAGTCAATTAGACAGTTTTTATGAATCGACAGTCTGTTGGTGCACTAACTGTAGATTGAAAGCATATGTGACAGGAGTCCATGACTAACAGAAAGAAGACATGCTATAAATAGTTTAAGGAACAGAGAGTAAACAAAGACTGGAATCCTAGTAGAATCAGCTGAGCACGAACATGGGAATAGACGGGCGGCATTACAGGAAGGACGCCTGCTGCTGACAGTTGGCATTGATTAGGTTTGGTATGGATCGGTCATGTAAACAACTCTTACAGCTCGCTCTTGAATAAAGATTCTCTTTGCTTTAGTTCAATGGGAATAATATTATTTAACTGGGAACATAGCAAAGGAGTGACCATCATAAAAGTTTATAGGGAAGCAAACATTTCCACTTCCTAGCGCTGGTTTATGAGTGCTGATAATCTGAACTCTAATACAGTGAATAGGACATAATGCATTAATGGTGCAAGAGGTTTGGTCTGAGCTGTTACATGGCATGGGGATATTAACATAATCTGATTATTAATTGGTTGCTTTTGCCTGATAATCCAGAAAAGAGCATATGTTAATGTGAGCATGACGAGACTAAGTACTTATGTCACCAGGGTCAGACAATGTTTAAAACACAAACATCCGTTTCTTAACTGAAGATTCATTGTTGACCCAAAGCATTTAGGAGAGTGTTTGCTCTTCTCTTGGATACTCTGACTAGCTAAACACAAGTCTCAAGTCTTTCCACCAAAATCTCGAGAAAAGTCTCAAATAAAGGCATGAAACTCCCAACTTCAAAGTCAAGACATGCAAGTCTCGAGTCAAGCCCAAGTCCTAAACTTTTCATTTCAAATCTTAAACAAGTCATTTCAACAAATATGTAATTTAATCTGAGAAACAACCATTTTAATATTTCAAATTATGTTGAAGTGTTTTTCTCTGCCAGAAGAGAACATTAATCTACTACTAGTCTACAAATCGGTGCTAATGTTGCAGTTTCCAAACAAAACATCCAGTAAATTTAGAAAATTAAGAGAAAACTGATGTAATATATAAAATAAAACAAGCAAACATTTCAACCAAAAACATATTTCCAACAGAAAAAACACTACAATCATGCTTCTACAATATTATGAGTCATGATTCTATCTGCCAGCTTTGATGCCCTGACTGCTCCTGGTTCTTTTATGATTTCATCAAGTTGAAAGTCATTAAATTTGTGGCTTGAGTCTGATTCCACTCTAAATGCCAGGACTTGAGTCCTCGCTCTGTCACTTTTTAACACTGAAAGTGACTGATGCTGTAATAAAAACAGCTAAAAGTACTACATGATTATAGAGATGTCAGGCTGATAAGATGGTGTCATTGAGAATCCAACAGAGTCTTCCTTTAGCTCTGTACTAATTCAGCACTCAGCACATATCTGAAGACAGAACCCAGATCTGGGAAAGACGGCACTCTTTGAGTCAGTTTTAGGTCAGAAAACCAGTAAGATATTCTTCTGCTGTGCTCAGTGATCATAGTATCTATTATTAGCAACATGCCATAAAGGCACATTATGTTAAATCTTATGCATTCCAATGTTGCAGCAACACTTATACAGACAAAAGACTGTACAGTCTTATGCATCTGCCTGATTTAACGAGGTCTAAACGACTGAGTCGTTTATGTATGGATATATACTTTTGTATCCATAAAAAATTCTATGGCAAGTTTAATTCTCTCAGTAAGTGAATTTTTAATGGATTTTGGATAAAGTGTTTACACTCTATTGCTATTTAGTATGATTTTGATTTGCTGGTTGAAATTTCTTAGAATTGTATAACCACATTCCAATTTAGTAAATACATTGTAAACCTTTGGTAATTGTCAGACAAACAACTTAAAATGTCTCATTTCATACCCGTTCTTTTTCCCTTTAAAAATGTAGTTAGCATACGACTGAATTACACTTAATTTTAATGAAACCAAATGAGACTGACATGTAGACTGTGGTCTGGGTCATCTTGGAGCACATTAACCCAAATGCATACAATGGAAGCCAAAAAAGGCAATGTCAAAGTAAAGCCAAGGGAAGGGAGAAAAGAGACGGATAACAATAATGTCCATTCATTCATTAATGTTGTGTTTAATGAATGTTTTTCATTAAACACAAACTGATCTTTCAACTTTTTTTCCCTGTTAATTTGGACATTTTTCAGTTTACAGTAAAAACATGGCATTTAAGATTAAAACATTACATCAAATCAAAAATATATATTAAAAAATGACATAAAAACTATGAAATAGCTGCTTAAATTCTGTTGGTTTCAAAATGTACTTTTAATCTGTCTAACTACCCATATAGAACACTGTGCTTCTAAAAGTACTCAAGCTTATGTTTGAATCTCCTTAGGTAAAAATCTTTCAGAAGTCAAAGAGTTGCAAAGCTTTATTGTCGTGATTAAATTAAGACTGGAATGTAAATATGTAGAAACAGAATTATTCTCAACCGCAAACCAAAAACTACTTGTTTCTCATGTCAACCCTCATAGTAAAGTTGTCACTGAAACAACTGATTGGAGTCAGCATCCCTCATCAACTTAGAATCGGTTTAATTCAGAGAACACACACCAGCCAGCTTTTCACTACTGAGGCCGAAACCCTGCATTGCACAGCAAGAGCAGCATAATTTCCCCATATTGCAGCCAATCAAGATGACTGTGAATGAAATAACACAAGCCACGCTAAAGAGCCAAGATGGCTGCTATTCAAAAGCAACGGTCATTACAAAAAAGAAAAAAAAACGTCACCAGAATTTATGTTGATGGTTTTCCAATTTTTTTCCCCTCTCTTTATAAGCCTCGTTGGTTACAGAGGAAAGACTCTGGCTGCCTGCTTGGCAAAGAAAATAAACAAGCTCACAAAAAAAAGAAGAAATGAATACACAAGAAAAGAGGACAGTGTGTTTTTGTGTGCATTTGTTGGGAGTGTCCCATAAACACATCAGCTTCTTCTTACTGAAAAAAGTAATAGAGATATCTCAAAATTTTTCAAAAACATATAGGAACTCTATAAGATATTTAATTTAACAAGCATCAGTAGTAAAGAGCTCCAGACCCAAAAACCAAGCCAAGAAGTTTGACTCTCACTGGAGAGCTGCTCCACTGCCAAGCCGGCAACTCCACACCAACCATGGTGCCAGGCCGAGCTTCTGCTGCTGAAACATGGAACCAGTGCCGACTGACAGACTTCATGCTACATTATAAAAACAAACAGAAAAACAAAGCAAAATCTTCCAATTGTTTTTTTTTCGTGTTTTGTGTTGGCCTTTATTAGGACCGCAGAACAGTTTAAAGAAAATAAATACAATCAGAAATGCAAGACCCTTCATACAAGGAAACTATATCCATCACTGTTGCATGAATATTCATGGAATTAAGCAAATGTAGCAGTAAACACATAGCATTGTCTCTGCTTTATCCTGTGAGTTTTCAATTGTTGTCATGGGTTTGGAAATATACCAAGTGTGTTTATTCTCTACAGAATACACACAAGGAATACTGGTTCCGTAATCTTAGTGAAGCTAGCCAGACAAATCACTAATATGAGATGACAATTTAAAAACATGTTTTTATTTAATATGTACATTTTCAATAGGTTCTGTAGCTCAGAACGAAGAGGTTCAATAATTTATATAGATATCAAGATGCAATGAGCCAAAAACAAGATAAATTATATTTTACATAGGTAATTGTAAAAAGGTGCTTATTTTTCAAAAAATAATTTTGATATCTTCTAGATAATGAAATGGGAAAAAAAGTTGGGAACTGCAAACAATTTCTAGATTTGTATTTATTTTTCCATAAAAATCCAGGCTTGAAAAGTGTCAACATTAAAGTCCATAACATTTAAAGACTTTTCAAGACAGAGTTGGGACATTAAGAATATACATTTTAATCCAATTTTAAATAAAATTGATTTTCATATGAACAAGTAACTTGTGAACCGTTCAAGTGTTCCTATACTAGTCTCCTGGTGTAATGTCAGAGGGACAGTTTTCAGTTGCCTGAGCAGGTTGCATCAGACCCGGTGAGTTGACCTGAACACCACCTGGCAAAGAAAGTCCAGCATGCTGCCCTGCTCTAACTCCATCTAATGTCCTTCTCCTCCCATCTTCCTTCTTTGAGCCTAACTTTGAGCCTGTAGCTACTGTGTGTCTGCTCTTACTGCCAAGTTCACTCAACTGCAAACACTGAACGAGTCTTTTTAAGAGGCGTAGTCACTCCCCCGGCCGTGTGAAAAGGGGTCATTGTGCCACACCAGACTGACTGTAAAGCTTTCCTTTTCCTCTTCTGCCTCCTCCCTGTGCTCCAACACAGATGGAAATGTTGAATCACATTTTTAGGATAGAAAAGTTTAAATGCACACAGCTCATTCATCTAAGAAAAACAAAAACAACTCAAAGTAGCTCACAAGATACCATCTTTAAAATCATTAAAATCAAATCAGGAATGCATTCATAAACGCAGAGTGACACGGGCAGTGAAATCAGATTTAATCTGCAATGGATGCCCATTGTCTTTAGCTCATACTTCAAAACTGCATCTATTAACACAAATCTATGACTAAAATCTAATTTTTATAAAATATCAGAGAGAGTTTTGATAGATCACCCACCCTCCTTGAAAGAATAATAAGTCCAACAGCTGTACTGTCATGTTCCTGAAATAATGGACTAAGCTTTTTTTTTTTCCAAAAGCGATTTTTGCAAAAAAAAAAAAAAAAATAATAATAAGAAGAATAATTTAATTAAATAAATAAAAAATCACCCCTTTTAAAGTTGATTCGGGCAACAACAAAAAAAAACACTTTTGGCCAAATATTACTTAGGCTATTATTTTTGGAAGGTGACGTTATGAAGGATCACAGGAAGATTAAAAACTGTTACACTTAATTGCTTGAGAAAAAAGAAGAGAGTGGGTGTATGGACATCTGTCTGGTAACAAAAAGCAGCCTCATAAAAACAGCTAAGCCTATTGCTTGGCAACCAGAGTTATTTTGTGAATCAGCAGACAACAGTCAGCTGAAGATAACACCATTAATTAATTAACAAACATCACCTTGCATTGATTAAAGTTACTTTATAATGGGGAAGGCAACAAAACACAGTATTCTGCTTAATTAAGAAGTTAACTTTAAAACTATTACTGAACTTAGTACTGGTTATTCTAAATTTCTTAAGGTTTTCCATCATTGGGCATATCTCCAAAAAATGAATAATAATAATAGTAAAATGAATATCTTTAACCATTTTAAAAATTATATTTTAAGATTAAAGTAAAATGGTGAGAAAATGTAAATTCTGCTTCTTTTTTTTTAAAGGTTTTATTGGCTCTAGTGGCCTTTATTTAATAGTTAGTGGACAGGAATGAGAAATGAGGAAGACATGTGGCAAAGGTCGCCAGGCCAGGATTCGTACCTGGGACGGCCGCGTCGAGGAGTAGGGCCTCCGTATGTGGGTGTGCTAAACCCCTGCGCCACCAAAGCACACCGTAAATTCTGCTTTTTGATTTAAGTCCAAATATGAGAATAAATTGAAAAATTTACCTCAAAGACAAGGTGGATTGCTAAAACTGATATTTTCTTTTCTTTGCCTATACATACACTAGGCAAACAGTAATGTTTGTCAAAGAAAAACTTTTATTTTTTATTTAGATCTTTTCCAATATACACACAAAAGGCATGATTGTCACAAGTCTCACAATTTCATTTTCACAGTTGATGTTCTTTTTCCACATCATTTTGACTTTTCTTCCACTAATCATTTAACCTTTTTTGCATCATTTCAACATATGAAACAACAAATCTGACAGATCTACCTCTAATTGCTTCATCCTTAAAACACATTCTATTTGCAATGAAACTTCACCCAGCATAAAGCACTCATTGCTGGGATGATCAGAGGATGAGCCGTCAAAAAGTGATCTTATGCTCCGTGTACGCCATCCTCTGAAGCCAAAGTAGTCTTGAGAGGCATGAAATATCAAGAATGTGTAACTTTGTGTGTTTCTGTTACACAACAGGAGGGTTTTTCCCATCTGCGCCTCTCTGCAGCACCACACATCCCGGACTGCTGAAGCGAGAGACGACAGCTTTGCCTCGCACTCTGCCTCCCTCAGTCTTCCTCACAGCACTGTCCCACTCTTTATTAGCCTCATCCACTCCCCACAAAACATACACTGTCTTCACCCTTCTTTCTGTATCATCAACATTATCTGAAAACGTAAAAAAATACACATCGAATTGTGCAGCTCTTATTGCGGTCATCTAGCTTGCTCTGTCTCTGCTTGATTTGAGTAGAAAACATGACCAATCTGCAGGGTGTTAAATATTTTTACATCTTGAGCTCAAATTTATGATTATCTCACTAAATGCATCACTGTCTGCAACACATCCCCTCCTCCTCCTCTTCTGCTCAAAATCCATCTCCATCCTTGCCTTACAGCTTGTCAAACGTCCCACTGG
Source organism: Phalloptychus januarius (assembly GCA_902982915.1). Lineage (NCBI taxonomy): Eukaryota > Metazoa > Chordata > Actinopteri > Cyprinodontiformes > Poeciliidae > Phalloptychus > Phalloptychus januarius. The sequence goes on along the minus strand of CADWAE010000133.1, from coordinate 4,982,929 downwards.
GCTCATCATTGTGGAAAATATGTTAAAACAAAGAGGGCAGATAGTGCTGTGATAATCCTAAACACAGCAGCTGGAGAATTAGCCAGCCATTTGCTAGAGACAGACTTTCTGGGCTTGCAGCTACATTCAAACAATCCTGATTGTGTTGTGTGGAGTGTAATGACTTTTGCTATTGTGCTAAAATATTGATGGGATTTGCCTTTTAATTGACATGATGCAAGATGTTTTTTGCTTTCAATGCCACAGCGGTGCTTTGATAATCGCATCCTGTTTGGAAAGACATTTTAGCTAATTCCACCAGGGTTCCCAATTCTTTTCAGATAAATGAATTATAGATGCAGTGAGACCTGTGAGCAAAAGCGGACTGCAGATGCTAATGCTATTAAGAGCGACAGTAACATGTTGGGAACTAAATCCTGTGTTGCAACAGCTTAAAACACATTTGTGATGAATGCAATAACTTTGTGAAGCAGCAGCTTAAGACAATCTTTACTTTCAATGCTTTCCTTTTTTTGCAGCTCACCCTGGTTGCAGGCATGTGATGCCTGTCTGGTCAAACAGGGCACCAGTCCAAGACTCCTATAATACATCAGCGACTCAAAATACTACTCACTTGCACAGCCGAATCCCTGACAGGCAACTCACCAAAATGTGCATGGCTTCTACTAACCGCACCTTAGTAAACAACATTCCACGTTTTAAAATTATACCAAATATTTGAGCCACCCGAGTAGTGTTTGCTTTCAGCTCTTACGACCTGGCATAGCTTGTACAATGGAAAATTTCTGAGCAAATTACAGCAAACCAACTCCTGGTAGCCCAGTTACCTAGATAGTCCATGACTTTGTTTCTAAGCACCACATCCTTTTGGCTGTGCTGTTCCAAAAGCTCAAGGTTAGTAACTGAGTGCAGGCAGATTACTATGTGGAGACATAAAGGCACTAAAACCAGATGTTTACATATGATGTATTGACAAACCCTCTACCTATTCCTGTCTGAATATAGATCACTCTAATGTTTTCCAGTTTAGATTAATCAATATAACTACAACTATTTCTATTTACTAAGTGCAAGAATAATGAGTGAGATTTTTTTATTTATTGCCATTACTTCCTTAAATTTCAGAAGGCTTCTCAATAGTCTGCTGGACGCTTGGCCCACTCCTCCAGATGGAAGTTGTGTAACTGAGTTGGGCTTGCAGGCCTTATCTTTATTCTTCTTCATAACTCATTTGGCTGTTTGGTTGAGGTTTGTTTCATCAAACCACAGGAAATGTCCCCAAAATGTTTTTTGTTCCAGAGTGCATTTGCAAACTATAACCTGGGATTTTATATTTCTTTTGGGGTAATGGCTTCTTCCTCTCTGACTGGTTTTTCATCCCATATTGTGAAAGGACTTGTTTCACTGTAGACAATGGCACTCTTTCACCAGCATAATCATGACATAATTTGCTTTTGTTTTGGGGTTGATACACATATTTCACATCAACCAGTCCAGGACACTGAACCATGTGAAGACTGGACAAACCCATGCTGTTTATCTATTGAACAGATAAATGTGTCACCGTCAGAAATCTGAAAATCGTATTCAAAGGTAAACCAGACAGTTCTGCTCGTGATATTGGAACTGATATCTTTTGATTTTCCCATGATGTCACATGAGGAAGCAGTGTGATTAGGGTGGATTAAAGTAAATCCATAGGACAGTTTGCGATCAAAAAAGTACAAAACCAAAGGCATAATAAACTTCAACATATGTTTTGGCCTACGAAGAAAGTAATAATAATCCTCTGCAAAAAATAAATAAATAAAAGATCTCTAATTTTCTGCCATTCAACAAACAGATCAGTTAGGTAATCCTAACTGGTCTAAAACAGGAAATGTCAGCCTAATGTAAGGTCAGGCTGTGAAACAAAAAGGACTTGTCTCTTTTTATAAAGCATATTTAAATAATGTTGGTAACTGTAAATGTTGGTGAAGACATTATGTTTGTAGTTCAGAAAAAAGTCACCTTGCATCTCTTTTTGGGAGAATGAGAAAGAAAAGAGAAAAGGCCAGGCAGGCAGGAAGACACCTGCTATTTAAATTACGTACATGAGCCAGAGGAGTCGCCTGAGAAAGGCTAGACTTTTAGTTTCAACCCAGACCGGCCACATTCATTGTTCACCCACCCGACTGACATTCCAAGAATGAGCAGAGGTGGATCTTTCATCTGGCTCCCACGCAAGGCCATCCAAAGGACACACATTTTGGCATATTTGACTGCACACACTAGTCCAACTAACATTATCAATCACTAATGCATTCATCCAACATGTGGTTTTAAGAGGAAAGATATATTATACAAAGCAGAATCAGTGCCAAGATTATTTAAGCATGACTAACTTCAGTATAACAAAGATTAAAGATAGTCGTCTTTTCTTACCTAAGTGGTCTCCGTGAAAACTGTTGTCATGGGATGTTCGACCATGGGGCAGGAGGTCATGGTGAGCAGGAGGGGGCCAGATTTGACCGGTCTTGCGAACACTCACAATAGTGGCCTCAGACATGACCACATGGCCTCCCTGCTGCCTGTGGTGACGCTTCTGAGACTGCGGCGTAGGAGGGCTGCTGCTGTCGTAGGAGTGTTGGGAGTTCTGGGAGTTTTGGGAAGGCGATCTGCTCTTCTCTCTGAAGGGACGGCGGAAGGCTGTGGTGGGACTCGGAGAGACATGACTGGACTGGCCAGAGGAGAAGTCCTCCTCACTGGATGTCAGGTTCTCGTTGGAGCTGCAGTCTGGTGTGTAGCCACCACCCCCTCCAGTGTCCTCGAAACTACCTGGGGAGTAGGAGCGGCGTGGCCAGGTCAGGAGGTGATCATCACCTCCACTGTGGTCTCTCATTGTGATTCCACTGCCACCTCCACCTCCACTGCCACCTTCACCCATCATTACTCCACCAACATAGACACTGGAGTAGGCTTGGAACTCAGATGGTTGCCAAGGAGGAGGTGGAGGTTTACCCCCATTGGCCCTCCCTGAATGTCGCTGGTTTGGCTCCCCGTCTTCGTATTCTGCGTCATAGCCACAGGTGCTCTCAGTAGACCGTCCTCTATACACCGGCCTGGCACGAAGTTCACCTGCCACTGTTGCCAGATTGCCTGGAAGGGAATGAAGAGACCTCTTTCGCTCCATCTGCATGGCCTGACTACCCAGGGAGCTGATTTTATCCGACACATCCCGGTCGTTGACCCTGACCAAACCCCTCTCATGATGGAATTCCATGTTGGTGTAGAATGGTGGTGGTGGTAACTGCTTTTCCTGACCCTTACCTACATCTCCAGCAGAGTGAGAGTTGGCCCGTTTGATCCTCTCAAAGTTGGACCTGAGAGCTGCTACACCAAGTCCCATCCCAAGCTTATCTTTGGGGTCAGAAGGCAGATCCTTGTCTGGGGGTGGAAGTGTGGGCCTGCGGGGGGACAGGGTGATGCCACCCCTCTGCTTAGATGGCGAGAGGCCATCAAGGTTTTCACAGGATGTAGACTCCGCTTGTTGGGGTGAGTCAAACGCTGACTCCAAGCCATCTCCGTGGGAAGCGGACTTCCTGGCTGGTGGGGGCCTAGGTTTGGACCTGCCAGTACCATCCCCAAGTGGCTGAAAACGACTCCTATCCACCACAGCGTATCCTCCAGCACCTCCAACTCCACCAGTCTCCTGCATGTGGGGCTGCTGAGATGGTGACTCTGCACCCTGGGAGGCTGCAGGATCTACCCCTTCATTCAATGGTGTCTTCCTGAAACCCCATCGCTGTTTGTCATAGCTCTTCCTCTCTTTGGCCAAGAGGGTTTGCAGGTAGATCATGCGGAAGCGCTCCTTGTTCACCTCCTGTTCGAGGCGTCTGATGGATGCTTTGCACTTCTCCAGCTCCTGCTCAATACCTCCAATGGACCGCAGCTCCATCTTGGGGGGCTCCGAATCAGGGAATTGTGCCTTCCAAGCCTCTATGAATCCAACGGGCTCCACCATATTGTGCTTGATTTATTTTCTGTGACGGACCCTGGTTCAGACACAAGGAGGGGGTTGGTGTGATGCCAAGGGCGCACCGTTTGACCCCTCTGAGTCCAGTACGCCACAGTTGCTTTTATTTCTTTTTACAGACAACAATGGCGACGTCCAATTAAAAAAAACGGGGAACTGTTTCTTGTAAGCTTTTAGGAAACTCGTGCACAAACACACAGCCTAATTGTTGGCACTTGCCGAAGGTTGCGCAGTCGCATCCTGAACAAGAGAAACCGGCTGCTCATTCAGACGAAAAAACTGAGAATGCGCAATGAATTAAAAGGGAATAAAAATCTATGGACATAATAGAGTTTCTTGTACATTATTCCGGCAAAAACAACGTTTTAAAATAAGAGCGAATCGATTTCGTTCCGAGACAATGACAGTATGTCTTCACCGGGTGACGGATGGGGGTAACAGAGGGGAATTTACAGGGGCACAAAAAGAAGAAAGTGATTTAATCCTGCTCCTATTACTTACTGTCACTGCTTCTCATTCCATCGTTTTAGTTGTAACTGATCTGTTCACTCTTGCGAACTGACTGTAATCCCAGGTGCAGCTCTTAGAATAAGCGTCTTTGTGCCAGCAGTGTAGGGGGGAGAGTGGATTGGGGGAAAAAAGCGCAAAAAAGCGAGAGGCCACAACAGCAGAGGTTTAATTACTGATTCAAGCGGCTGGGTACAGCGTCACTAAAAAACTTGATTTCCTTTTCCCATATCCTCCACGGCGCACCTGCTTGGTATTGTTGGTTTTCATGTCCCCTTCCTTAGATTCATCCTGTCTTCCGACGTGATGGTGCTGCTGCTGCTGCTGTTATGTGCGCTCCCATCTCCGACCAGTAAAACAGAGGGGCTGCAAGAATGGGAGGGACCAGGAGAACTGTGAGTCGACTGGTTAAAGGGACAGAGCAGGAAAGCTTCCTCTCTTCAATTGACTGCTAAATGTCTTACATTATTTTTGGAGATACTTCTCTGAAAAGATAAGGGTTGTTTTTGTGTTTATTTTTCACCGATTTTCTAATCTCAACATCAGTTCGTAAATCCACAGTTAAACACGTGGCTGCTTTTAATCTCAGCCCTCCCAGGTTAATTTTGACATATTAATTTGCATTAATATATTTTACTACCTCTGAGTACAGTTTAAAGTCTGTAGTTGTGCCTGCTGAGTGAGTGCGATTAATCCCAGTGGCGATGCTGGAATCCTGACTTTTCAGCGCCCCCTGGTGGGGCAAATATTTGTCCTAACACTTTCTGTTCCATGCGAATGTTTTTAGTGTGGACATTTGAAATGCCTCATCCTGATTTTCAAAGGCGTAATTATGAGATTAGGATTCATAATTCAAAAATGTTGTTCAATTGTCTGATCATTCTTTTATTTGGTTTTAGGTCCTTATCCAATGATTACCTCTCATTTACCCTCCTTAAATATTCAGTTCATTTCACATCAAACCTACTAGAGCTAGTCATAACCAATGCTGCTACAATTTAAGTGTTTTGATGGCAGGATTGAAATCAGTGATTTAATTTTATAAATCATGAATGTACACAAATTAAAGGTTCAATACTTCCAATATGTTTAAGTACGAGTTGTGACAAGTCAAAATAATTTATTAAAGTTATCACATCTGTTACCACAGGTGCCACAATAAATGTGTCTGTTTCCCCTTAGAAATGTGGCATAAAAAATAAAAAGACAACAAATCAAATACTAGATTATTTTATTTACCTGAAATCACAACCTCAGTAATGTATGTACTGTACAATCATTATCAGCCTTCAGTAATGATTGACGTTTACATATGGTTAATATTGTTCTTCAACCAGGTGTCAGGAGGAGACCATACGGGGTTCCTCACATTAAATCACAGTTTTACAGCAGTTGATAAAGATAGATAATTATAGGAATGTCAAGGCAATAAGAAAAATCAAACGAGCTGTATTGCAGGTTCACTGAGAAATGAGCGACAGTCTGCTAACCTAGATGCTATTGGCTAATTCATGAAATTAACTGGCAGAGTGAGTGGTATTCTCACATTAAGTGAAGGGATAAAAAAAAAAGATACTATTTAAAAAAAAAAAAAAAAAAAAGCTAAGATTAAGCACAGTCAAGTTCAGCATGAATCAGATATTCATGTCCAACATTGTGCAAATGACCCAAACCATTACAATAAAAAGTGATTTTACAACTTTCTTTATCTTTCTTAAAACGCTCTTTAAGTCATTAGAGTATTATACATTAGAATCTATAAATACAAATTTGTAAAGCCTACATACAGCTGAAACGCATGCATGAATGTTTTTGTACACTGATGTACAGCTAAGACCATTCAACCCACTTTATCTGCAAAGTGATCAATGCGACTGACGAGCTACCAATGGAAGAACTTCTTCATGCAAGGAGGGTTCTGGAGGGGAGCGTTTCAGGACATCCCTGCACATATAGCAGTATTATTGTCCTAATTTGCACACAGGAATGTGTGACTCACTGTGGGAATTTTATTGTGTTACAAGTTGGAGGAGAAAGGGACAACTAGCAGGCTAACTGTATGCAATCTGAAAATATGTTCTTTTCATCCGTGTGTGTGTGTGTGTGTGTATGCTGCTGGTCATCACGGTGTCTGCAGCGAGGGAAATTATGCGTGAGCGCACACTTTGTGGAAAGACGATTCCCAACTTCTTATTCTGCTGATTGCCAAAAGCTTTCATGAAAACTGACCTAGAAAAAACAAAAAAAAGAGAGAAACGGTTAGTGTGTGAAACCTAAATGAAAATTTAACATTTTACAATGTGAACATAAGCAAGTGTCCAGAGGTGAAAAGTACAGCACACAGTGAGGTTCACAAAAGTGAGATGTGGTGAAATGATGGCATGATTACTTCCTTGCATATGTATGTTTACATATGAAGATATCCTAGCTTAAATTACATCTAAATGAGAAAATCCTGAAATACTTCAATAGGACAGTGTGTGGTGATGTATATGGCCTTGGAAGTTCCAACACACCTTTAACTTTTGACATTTTATCATGTTACAATCAAACTTCAATGTATTTTTATTGGGATTTAATATGACACAGCTACTCAAACAAAAAGTGGAAGGGAAACTACAGTGTTAAATAGGTGGCATGCATTTATCCTTGCCACTCTTTATTCTGATATCCCTAAATAGCACCTAGTGCAGGAAATCGCATCCAAATGTCACCAAATTATTATATAAACTTAAACTCTGAGCAATTCAATCTCAGTACAAGAGCAGCTGTTCTGTGAAACCTCTGACATGAGATGACATAGGTTTAGTCAGACAAAGCCAAGACGGACATTTTTAGAAAACCAACACCGGATAGGCATCAGAGGTCTGATCCCTCAGAAGACAACCAAGGAACACTCTAGGCAGCTGAGGGATGAAACTAAAAATTGTTCTATAAGATATCGATATTGGATCTCAGTTTCTCCCCACTTTACATGTATGCACTTTGTGTTGATCTTTCAAATAAAATCCTAATAAAGTACAGTAGTTTGTAGTTGTAACATGCTAAATATGGAAGAGTTCCAGGGGCTTCAGTACTTTTGAAGGCTCAGTATGTAGTTTATGTAAGAAATGGATACTCACTCTAATGACAGGGGAGCCAATGGAAGACATTGAAGAAAATAAAAGCACACTTTTGTTAAGACAAACAGGCAGTGAGAACAACCAGGCTTCTACCTAAAAACATGCTTTAGTTGAGTTTTTCACACATGGAAAATATCCACAAATGCAAATTACTGAAGGATCTGATCCAACACCTGTACTCAGAAAAACTAAAGCATTCGTTTTTCCTAAATTATTGTTATAGTAATATATGCACATACAAAAACACTGGATATGAAATGTAATAACCATGAGCCTCAAACATAAATAAAGACAGAAAACACTTGATTCAAAGGGTTCATTGTGAGTGTATTTTTTCTTTTTTTTATAGAAAAAAACAACATTTAGGATTTTGATCTGCAATCAATGCTCATTTGGAGAACTTATATTAGTATTGTAGGATCATATTTTTTGATGTCCTTTGAATCAAACACTATGGAAATGGTAAGACAACATAAAGCATCCCCACCCAGCTCTGTCTCCACAACAAATTAAGTTAAAAAAATGTCACAATCAATACAAATAAGACACATACTTAAAAAAAAGTTAAAGGGGAAGGAAGATGTTCTTCGTTTTCTGCACAAGCAAGTAGGGGGCACACCTCAGATGTTATCTTTTAGCAAGACGTGTCAAGGGAAAGCATCTCGAGATGAGCAAAACAATTTTAAAAAAAATAAGCATTTTTCATCATACTGAGGTAGCTGTGCTCTGCCCAGTGCAGAAAAACCAACTTCATTTTTAACCAATATTGTAAAAAAAAATCCACAAAACTATTTACGTTTTAACAAGGTGGGGTGGGCGTACACATTTAAATTAGAAATGAGAAACCACATACAGTTCATGCTTGGTCACAGAGCATGCAGCTTTTTTTTTTGTTTGTTTCTCAGGATTTTATATTTCCTTTTTGTTTAAGCCGAGCATCCCAAACCTTTCCCTTGTTTCTTGTCTGCCAAATGGAGCTTGTCCTCTCAGAGAGTTTTGAATTTATACTGAAGACACAATGGTAAACAGAAAGTAAATCAAGGCGGTTTTTCTAAGCCACGCTGGTTAAACAATTTACAAGGCCATTTAAAAAAAATTGCATAAAATAGTGTTCAATCTCTGTACAGATCAACTGATTTGATATCTTTTTAACGTGTTCAGGAGAAGGGGAGTCTAAACAAAATTCTCTAACAGTAGTGACGTAGGGCAGAATGCAGATAATCCTAACATTTAAAACATACCTTAAAGGCGAAATTGACAATGAAAAACAAAAAAACAAAAAAAAAAAAACGGTGACACTATATTTGCTCTTAAACCAGCAACAAAGTCCAACCCTATGGGAGTCACTTCAAAGCCTCAGCCATTCATAAGTCCTGACCCACCTCAAACAGGCGACTTAAATTTTTACTTTTTTTATATTATTTGTTGCGTTTCATGAGTTGCAGTTGGTCCTTCTCGTGCACACAAGCTCACACGCGCACATACAACTCTAACTCTACAAACGCACACACGTACACACGCTAGCTAGCTAGCTATGAACAATTAGGAAGGCAGAGAGAGAAGGAAAGGAGGAGGTGATGGCAGTGGGGAGAGGGGTGGAGTTGGGGGCTGAGGGGGAGGGGGGAATGGAAAAAAGTTGAAGTTGTGCTCAAGTCAGTCAGGACATGAACATGTCAGCCAGGTTAGTGTCAGAGCTGTAGATCCAGAGGACCAGAGGGAGGGAAATGGCCACGAAGGGCCAGGAGATGCCCTCCATACATGCAAACAGGCAGCAGCCTTTGGAGCTGGGGAGCTTGTCCAGCTCTCTGTTGCGCTCCAGGTAGTTCCTGGCAGCAAACTTCAGCAGCTCATCAAGCAGGATGACGGGCAGTGAGATCTTCAGCACCATTAGCCACTGGGTGAGGTTAAGAGGGGTGATCTGAAAGATGATCTGTAAAATAGAAAGAAAGAATGCACATGTAAGAAAACTGTCAGGGCTTCACTGCAGCTATGTAAATGACCTATTTCGTACTGGAAGCGGCTCCACATAGAGGATGAGGAAGTGAAGGGACATGGAGAGGCAGATGGCACCCAGCAGCCAAACATTCTCCCAGGGAGGCATCCGCAGCAGCGACTGGTTCTCTGACACACTGAGGCACAATAACAAAACAAGATCTTTATTAAACACTTTAACTGATTGGATAAGCTTGTGTGTAATAAAGGCTTCATTCTCCTCATGAGTTTTTCTGTGTTTATTCAAAGAAAACTCGCCTCGCAACAGTATTTGTACCCTGCAACACCAAACTTCAATGTACTTTATGAGACTTTATGCAAAAGATCAACACAAAGTAAAGCATGATTGTAAAATGGAAACTTTTACAAATAAATCTCTATGGTAAACAGCTTTGTTCTGTCCCTTTGCTTCAATGGCCCCTAAATAAAATCTAGTGGGATTGATCTACTTTAAATAAGGTACACAAATTTTTAGAAAACGCAATTATGTCTGTATGGATTCCTCAGACCAACCTGTTGAGGGCATTGCACATCTCTATAGTAACCAACACCGACAGGGCCATGGTCATGGGGTAAGGGGACTCAAAAACCTTACAGTCCAGACCCTGGTAGTCGGGGTTCTCAGGGCCACATTGCAGGAAATGGCTCTGGAGAAGGTGATCAATGGTGAAAGATTAGACTTTAGAGCTGATAAATGAGGTGAACTGGAAAGCAAAGGGTTAACACCTACCAGCTGGTAAAAGGTGATCCTTGGTCCATCCTCAGCAGCAACAAACCACCAAGCAGCAGCGCCAACAGTAGCAGCTCCAACGTAACCTGTTAAGATGACACAAAAGAGCTGCTGAAAAAATGTTTAAGGTAAACAGCAACAACAGGCAGGTGTGGCATTGAAATATGGATTTTCTAAGGATTGACTTTTCATACAGTCCTAACTTACATCCAATGGCAAGGTATCTAAAGAAAAGCCATCCAGAGATGAGGGGCTCCCGAGCATTTCGCGGAGGTTTGGTCATGATGTCCAAGTCGGGGGGGTTGAATCCTAAGGCAGTGGCGGGTAACCCGTCAGTCACCAGGTTGACCCAGAGGAGCTGAACGGGGATGAGCGCCTCAGGGAAACCCAGAGCTGCAGTCAGGAAGATGCTGCAACCACATCAAGAATCAGAATTATACAAGAGTAAAAAAAATGTTTTAAAATGGAGAATTGGGAGACTATTAACCTGGAATCCTTACCAGACAACTTCGCCAACATTGGAGGAGATGAGGTATCTGATGAACTGCTTCATGTTGTTATAAATGGCTCTGCCTTCCTCGACTGCAGCTACGATGGTAGAAAAGTTATCATCAGCCAGCACCATCTCCGATGCTGTTTTGGCCACAGCCGTTCCGGAACCCATGGCAATGCCGATCTCAGCCTTCTTCAGAGCGGGGGCGTCGTTCACTCCGTCACCGGTCTAAACCCAACACAAAACCAGTCACAACATCAACAAACATCTTCCAGAACTACTATTAAAGAAAACTGGAGGAAGAGCTCCTTCTTACCATAGCTGTGATCTCATCGTAAGACTGCAGATACTCGACGATCTTGGATTTGTGTGCTGGCTCAACGCGAGCGAAGCAGCGAGCCTTGACCACAGCATCTCTCTGTGCTGCAGGCGAGAGGTCATCAAACTCTCTGCCAGTAAAAGCCATGCTGGAAACATCGTCCTCCTCCCCAAAGATGCCAATACGTCTGCAGATGGCCACTGCTGTACCTGAAATATTCAGACACACAACATTTAATCAGTGAGACTTTCCAAAACTCAAGCATTTCAGACGTTGCAGTTTTGTAATTTGTAGATTTTACCCTTGTTGTCTCCGGTGATCATGATTACCCTGATGCCTGCAAGACGGCAGAGCCTGATGGAAGCAGCCACCTCCGCTCTGGGTGGATCCAGCATGCCGACGCAGCCCACAAATGTCAGATCAGTCTGAAAAATTAATACAGATAAAACTTTACAAATAAAATAAATAAAACACAAAGTGCAGCTTATCTTCCCCTCTTACCTCATATTCCACAAAGCGAGAAGAGTCTTCCAACACAAGGTTCTCTTTGTTTACAGGGTTATCTCGCGTCGCCAGAGCCAGACAACGCAGAGTGTCTCTGCCAGTCCCATACTCTCTGATCACAGACATGATCTTCTCCTTGATGCCAGGGGTCATCGGCACCTTGTTGCTACCAACACGGATGTGTGTGCACCTGTCAATAACGCCCTCTGGGGCACCCTATGAGCAAAGATGGTTAAGATAGCAAAATGAACAAGAAATCCCAGTTTGTTATGAGTGAAAGATGTCCGTCTCCAGATTCCTATACATATTTAATATTTAGTTATTTTAAGCATTTCCAGCATTCAGTTCTTTTTAATCATCTTTTAAAAATGCAACATAAAATGCAACAATCATCTGAATTTAAGATAAATAAATAGCAGTGAAGTTTTACAAATAGACCCTGCAAAAATTACAAACTGGGAAAAAAAGAATGAAGGCCAGATCACAGATGGTGGATGAATGAACACATGGTTAAATGCTCAACAGAAAAAAGGGGCAAATGAATGGATGAAAGATCATAACAAAGCCTATGAATGGATGTATGGATGAGTATGGATAGGTGAATGGACAGATGAGAGAAACAAAAAAACAACAGATGGATGGATGATAGATACAGGACAAATGGGTTGATAGAACTAAACAATGGATGAATGAACAGCAAAACAGATGGACTGATGATTGACTGATCCTGGAAAAATGGATGGATGAAGTGATGCATGCACAGATGAACAGACAACAAAATGGGCAAACAAATTAATGGATGGATGCTTGAAATAACACATTAAAACTAAAAGGAAGGGAATGCATTTTGAAAATACAATTTTTTTCTATACTGCATTTCATTTTCTCACACAAATTCAGCCTTTGACAACACTCATCACCACCTTTGTTCCAGGAAACATAATTACAGCCTCAGTAGGAGAAGGTTTTACCTTTACAAACATCTTGCCAACAGAGGACCTTGCTTTATTTGGAGTGCAGTACACAGACATAGACTTCCTGTCTCTGGAAAATTCCAAAGTGAATTCCTTCTTCATGAGCTGCTTGATCACCTGTGATAAAACAAAAGACAAATATGAGAATTTTGGGGGGTTAATTTTAAACCATTGCAAAAGAAAACAACAGATGCAGGGTTAAAGGTTACGTACAGAATTGCAGGCATTGGCTCGCTCAACCGTGGACAAGTTTTTAATGTCTGTATCAAACACGTTCATCTTCTCCACCAGACATGTCAGTGCTGTTTCTGTGGCCTCTCCCACCTTCTCATAAACGCCTTTGGTCTGGACAGAACAAACATTGATGAGCAATAAACCATTTAATAAAAAAATAAACAGAAAAACATCCAAAACGATCACCAACCTCATTATAATCCAGTGATGAGTCATTACAGAGAGCACAGATAGTGGCCAGCTCAACCAAGGCATCATACTGGGAGCATTTTACTGGTATGCCATTATGAAAGCTAAAGAAATGAGACAAGCACGAAAATTAAGGGAAAGTATTAGACATGTTAGCTGGAGATATGGCTATTTGAGCTCAGACATTTAAAAGGCACTGAATACTCACACTTCTCCATCTGGAGCGTATGTGGAGCCCGTAACAGTGAATTCCTTTAATGGGCAGTGATCCCCCTCGGTTCTATCAATAATAAACATCTAGAATACAAGAAAAAAAATCAGTTTTTGTTGAAAACTGCCTGAAAAATTAGGTTGACACAAAAATGATTAATATTATTTTACTTATTCCACCATCCAACTTCTAGGTGGATGTCAAAACTGATTTAAAAACTATTCTAATCTCAGTCCAGCAGGTGGCAGCCTGTTACAACACTGAACGGTGTTAAAAAAACACAGTAAAATCCTGATCCAAAGCATATAAAGAACACTGTGGTGGGTCGGGTCTATAAATGTCATCTTACATGAACTTGGGTACAATCTTCTTTGTGGCATTCAGGTCCAAGAATAAACAGTAGAAACAATAACCCTCTTATGGGGGAAACAATTAAATAGAACCCTTATAAAGATATTTTTAAATCCACAAACTGACCATGCTAGGTCTTTTTTGCAGAACATTTATATTAATTTTCATTCCTTATACATCACCATTATTTTACTATTTTAGGGGATTCTGCAACTGTTTGAGCCTGAAGTACTTCAGGCTACAGCATCTTATCCAATCAAATTAGTGGTTCTAATGCCTACATTTAGAACCACTAAAGAACCAAAATATTCATTTAAAATGATGTGAAGGCTTTATGTGAGCACTATTGACTTGAGAGAGAAGCAGATATCGAGGCAAGGCAGAAAGAGACACAAGGTCAGTTATGCAACTCAACTGGTTTATGCTGCTGACTAACTACTGCATGCTGATCAGGATTTTGCTGGAGCGGAGGGGCGACGGCAGAAAAATGCAACCAGAAATATAAAAGGATGAAATGGAGAACTGTGCACTTAGCTAAGCAGCAACTGACAAGATGAAACAAACAGACATGATATGAAGATATTTATGCTAATAAAACAGGATGGAGGGAAGGAAAACATCTCATTTTCTGTTTTCACTGAAATACTTTAATGTGTAATGGGCCTTTCAGCCTGAGCGATGCACCGTGCTGCTAATCCCAGGAGGATGCTTACAGACTAACATCGCCTGTAACACATCACCACTTATACAAAAGGGTGTTCATTTGTGTCATTATGGTTTTTTTATAAAGCTTGCAATGCTATACTTTCACATGACCAACTTGAACTGGTTGAAATTAAATGGAGCTCTTTTTAGGCTCAAACAAAAGCTGTAAACTGAATACTTTTTGACTAAATTTAGCTGCTTTAGAGAAAAGAGCCGCACCATTTCTTCACAAACATAAGAACCTTGCTCCTGGTATGTTAGTGTACTTATGGTTCAGGCTGCTGCACACATCTGTTTTTGTACGGACAGATTATAAATGTATCCTTTTTAACTTCACTATAACATCTTACTTTTTATTTTCATCTTAAAAGTTTTTAAACATTTCATTGATCAACGCAAAATTCTCTTGGCCCACCATAAAGATAAGCAGAGTTAAAGTGAAGGTTAAATATTAATTCTAATGCGATAAATTTTGCCAGAATCAAAATTTTAGAACTACCTAACCGACTGACATTGTTTAGCATTTGTCCAATTTCTTGTTTGCTTGTGCCTGTCGGCAGACTCCTGACCGTGTTGAGCAGTAAAACTGTAGAAGCCACCAAGGACTTTCCTCTCTTCTGAAAAACTAGCGCTCTCACCCGGCAGACAGACATCTGATTGGTGGTCAGCGTCCCAGTTTTGTCAGAGCAGATGACAGATGTGCAGCCGAGGGTTTCCACCGAGGGCAAACTGCGGACAATAGCATTCTTCTTGGCCATGCGGCGCGTTCCCAAAGCCAGACAGGTAGTGATGACAGCAGGCAGACCTAGAGAGGTCACGCAGGTCCGTTGAGAGAAGAGTGTTATTTAGCTTTAAGTGAGAAAAATATCTCACTCTAGGAAAGAAAATATGGCTTTACTTTATTGCTTTATATCGTAACCTATTATATAAAAGTTATATTTAAAAAATGTAGCAGTATTTTGTATGTCTAAAGAACAAAAAGAATTTCAGATATGCTGTATTATCTGTGTGATTCAGCTTACCCTCAGGAATAGCAGCGACTGCCAGAGCCACCGCGATCTTGAAATAATAGACTGCACCTCGGATCCAAGAGCCTCCATGGACCGGATCGTTAAAATGTCCGATATTGATGATCCAAACAGCAATGCAGATCAGTGAGATGACCTGTGATAAAAACAGTAGTTGAGCTTTAAAGATAACTATGAGCAAACAGAATGAATATAATGCTTTTTCCACAAATTTAAATGATCCAAATTAGAAGTTCTGAGTGGAAAATGGAGATTTGTTAACCTTTGACAGTTGCTGCCCAAACTCATCCAGCTTCTGCTGCAGGGGCGTGCGCTCCTGCTCTGTGGACGCCATCTCATCTCGGATTTTGCCGATCTCTGTATTGCCGGCCGTGGCCACCACCACGCCTACAGCCTTACCTGCTGCAATGTTGGTGCCCTGTGGATGTTGAGCAGTGAACACATGGATTAGTAGACCAAGACATTTAAATAACTGCAAAATGGGTAGAATGTTTACTAGAAATAGCTAACATGTTAAAACGTCAAAAATCTGAGCTTAAAAAAAAAGTATTCATATACAGTGAATTGCAAATGTATTCTCACTTTTTGTCATGTTAAAGCAGTTAAGACATGAGGCTGTGAACGATGAGTTTGTTAAACACTCAACTTGGCTTAAGTTGCTTAACTTGGCCTAGTCAAAGTTTATGTCTCTAAGAACTGAACAAGCACATTCAATGTGTCAAAGCCTGAGCTATTTTAAATAGCAGAATGGGCAAAGATGTTGCTCTTTAGGTTTTCAAAGCTGGCAGAAATATACCTTGGAAGACCTGCAGCAATAATTGCAGTCATAGGTGGTTCTACAAGGTGGGCTGTATACAAATGCACACCACACTTTTCAGATTATTATTGGTTTAATCTTGTCTCAAGAGCCTTTCACATAAAATCCCAATAAAAAGTGTTTGTGGTTAGGTGACAAATTTAGGAAAAGATTAATTATGTCGTAAATCACTGTGTCTCTTCAGAAAAAAAACTGATGTGAATAAGGCTCAACAGGATAAAAAAAATAAATAGAAATAAAAGACACAGAAGAGTATGGCACTTAATTGTAGTCAAAAGAATGAAATACATAAAACAGAAAACAAGAAAATCTGAGTCACCCACAGAAAAGAGCATATTCTTTTTGTCCTGGTTGACGGCTCGTGGATCTGGAACTGGATCTGTGTGCTTGATCACCGATACAGACTCTCCTGCAAGACGGCAAAACGAGAGTTATGAGGACTGGAAACCAAGTGAGTTTCTACACAGCAGAGCATGAAGAGGTAACAGTGGTACCTGGCTGACATTTTAAACAGAAGTGTGGGAAAGGCTTAGCAGCTGACTGAGCGAACCTGACAATTATCAGATACTGCCCTGGTGCTGCCTTTCTAAGGCCTTATCTAATGTGTGCTTACACACTGTTTGTGAACGCTTTTGGGCATAATCAACTGTGCATGAATTGTAAAGCTCAAACAGAACGAGTCGGAGAGCGTCTGAAAGGCGGCATGGCCATGAATGGGGAAGGAAAGAGAGGAGAAAAATAGCTCAAACACTAAAATATCCCATGGAATTTGCTACCAATTAAGGCAGCAGAGCAAGACGAGAGATTTAAAGAGTTGATTCACTACTTCAGCCATCCTTCACTATCCTCTCCTAACCCTCTTCACCAACTTCACAGAAAAATGATCCACCCACAAATTCAGGATGATTTTTAAAATACATTCTAATTTCTATTCTATAGTCTCATTGATTATCATGTGTAATTAAGACAAAATAAACACACTGGACAAATACATTTTATGCAGTTACATTTTAACAAAGAGATTATCAAATCACAGTGCACCAAAAGGAAACCGAAAAGGTGAGGATAGAGACTTTACCTGTAAGAATCGACTGGTCTACCCTCAGGGTGGTCGACTTTATAGAAGTCAGCCTGATGTCTGCAGGCACTTTATCACCAACTGTAGACAGAAATGACACTTTTGGTACCTTGACATTTGAGTTGCATTCATTAGGTAAATAAAAAGAGAGAAATCCACATTATAAGCAGTATTTTATAACCCTTCCCAAGCATTTCAATGACAACAAAATTTTATATTTCAATACTGTGGCGGAACCTCATTTAGATCAAATAATATGTGATTTACTGCGATACCCTAAATTTGAATTGAACCCCTAACAAAAAAAAGTTACAGCTGTAAACCTAAACAAGAACTGTGGGGAAAATGAAGCAGCTACTACTAATACAGGTGTTTTAGAGTAATAATCGCTCAGGTCAGGAAAAACATGCTTTCAGCATAATTAATGACCAACTCATCCCCTGCAAAAGGTTATGATACACTTCAGGATGTTCCGTTTCCCTCACAAATGGCTCCAGCAAGTCCCAGTAAAATAAACAGAAAATGTAAACAACATATTTCAAGCTCTGCTTAAATCTAATAAGCACCAATAAAGCTGCAGACTTTTATTAGACCTGAAAGATTAAACTGTTCTCAAACTTCCCTTGGCTTCACTTCTCGCTTAGTTTGAGTTACAAACAGATAAAGCTGATAGGCGGTCGTCAGAATTAATCTTGCATCTTTAATTTATTTTTTTTAAATGTTGTCCTTAACAAAAACATTAAAACTTTTTAAAAATCAAATCCATAAGAGATGCGTGAATGGCATACAGCTGAGGCCACCATTTTGATTATTGATTGCTTATATTTATAGAAGATTTCACAGAAACCCAGAACGGAAACCACCACTCTTCCACCAGAGATATTTTCCATTCAGTTAGACATCACACAGTTTGAAAGGGTGAAGATAAAAGCAGTGACTCAGAGGCTCTTTAAAGCGCACTCTGTGGACAGTACAGAGTGGTGACAGACATGTAAACCTCTGCTGTGCCCATCTGAGAGGAGAGGAAGAGAGAATGGGCTGCAGGGAAAGAAAAACGGGGTTTACATGAGTTTCTTAAACTGTACGCCCAAAAATGGGAAAACTATTTTTAATCATTTGAAGACATGCAGCTGGAATTAGGAGGAGGGGAGAGGCTAAGAACATCTGTTTCAGGCGAGGATATCCCACTCCATCAGATGAGCTGAAACAGAAATTGTGACGTGTGATTGCGTTCAGTCAGAAGATTGTTAGAGCTCGTTTTCCTCAAGCAGACATGGATTTAAGTAAGAAAAACATACTTAATAAGAAACCAGCTTAAGTAAACAAATGAGATCTTGATTACACAACTATTCATTTCAAGATGGTGTTACTGTAATATGTGTTGCCTCTGCAATGATGTTCATGGACTGGATAGGCTGTGCTACCTTATTTGGCATTGATGGTTTACTACATACTGTCAAACTCTCTCAATCACTGATAAATCCCATAAAAAAAAACAGGACAGTGAGGAAGATGATACAAAGGCACTGCGGCGACTGGAAAAATTAAACAAAGCCTGTGGGAAGCGTCGCACTAAAAAGTGGCTAATTAGAAATCCTCTTAGCAGTAGAGAAAAAAAGAACACCCTGCTAATTTTCCATCCACTGGGGTATTCTGGGAATAGGGTCACATTAAGTGGAGTAACCCACTTACACCAGCAATCAGGACCCAGACAAGATAGGAAAGGCAAATAAATATAGCTTCTAATTTATTATAATCCATGAATTAAGATATAGTGACATATTTAACTTTGCAAATAAATCGCTCAAAAATAAAAATCTGCTTCTAACAGTGGTTTAAAACTTAGTTTCTGAAAAAGCACAATATCAAAAATGGCTAATTTTCCACAACGTTAATGAAATTATTTTGCAATCTTGCACAGATATGTTCTGCACTGACCTAATTTTCAACTCCACATGGGAGATGTTTTGCCTTTGGTCTTAAAAAGCATTTTTAGCTCGTTTTTTTTTTTTTTTTTTCCCCCATATATATGAGTGTGAATGACCTCTGGAACATGGACCTTTCCTTCTCCCTTGTGAACAAAGGATTTTATCTGCATTATCCGTTCCCCTGAGTAAGGGACAAATCTCAGGCTACTTGCACTTAAAGAGAAACCTTCCACTGGCTTGTAAACATGAGCTGTTCTCGTTGTACCACTCAGGATAGTCCAAGAAAAAGTGGCACACAAATGGTTGACATGACTTCCAGGCATGATGCTGAGTTCTTCACGTTATTTAAGCCACAAAAAAATTCTATGAGACTCTGATATGGGAGTCATCTGTTCTTTTAAGTCATTTTTTTGAATGGCAAAATGGATAGACAGAATCAGAAAGGGATGGATGGATGGACATAGGGACGATAGATAAAAGCACAAACGGAAAGATGGATAGACAAATGGAGGACAGGATGGTTGAGTATGTGCAAAAAGGGTTGAAGGAATAGGTAGATGGATACTAGAACAGGGATAGATGGAGAAGTGGGTGAACAAACAGACAGTCCAAGGTATGGGTTTGCAGAGAGTAAACCTTACAGAATATTTGAACATCAACTCAAAACAAAATAGAATTTTATATTTTGGTTTCAAAACAGCTCAGCAGTGAAAATCAGACATCTTACGGAGGTGCATACATTATCTAGACTAAAACCTATCCAGCTCCCTGAGCCTTTCATCATGTAGTTTGCAAACACCATGTGACAATGCATATTTTGATTATTTTTCTTATAATGAGGGACTTAAATGTAATGGCAAACAGGCAGCAAAAAATCCTTGATGACCTTTTCAAACTCAGATAAGAGCAACTTAACGGAGCCCAACCTATTAGAAACAACAAATATCCTTTCTCCACATCACATCCTGTCTGGCACACAAAAGTGTGGTTAGGGCTATAATAAGATAGAAAATAGAACTGAAACAAGTTGAATACCATTAGCAAAGTCAGTTTTTCCCTGCAGAAGAAAGTTTTCTTTAGAAATAAAGTATAAAGTTATTTCTGTCAACAAATAATACCAATCCAGAGATTTAATATTGTATTTCTGCTGCAGAGAACAGCAACCATGATTCTATTTTGATCAAAAAAGTGAGAAACAATTTGAGGTGCCTCCCAGCATATTAAACAGTGACGATCATGGAGAGATCTCATGTCAGATAAAAACAAATATTTCTAATGCTTTAGAAATTGTGAATCTAAATCATTAGAAAATTAAGTTAGATAGAGATTATGTCATAAAAAGGCTGTGAAGTTTGGTACATGTTGCTAATCTGGTTAAATAAATTTAAATCCAGGTCCTCTTCTCTCTGTTGTTTGGATTCAGGCTGTGCAAACAACTATTTCCTCAAGGATACAAAGTAAACAACCACTGGTGGGAAAGAAATAAGCTAGGAGACATCTGGGGACATGCTCTTTACAGAAAGTCTCTGGCTGTAAAACGTCAACATTGGTGGCCTCTGATAATTTGCTACCCCACTGATACATACACACCTTGCATACACACACCACTGGAACTGCAAATTAGAAAATTAAAATGCATAGTATGATTATACTGATTGTTTACGATTTAAACAAATCTTCCTGCTGACAGGAAACTGCAATGCAATTTGTGCAATGCAGTTTGTCAATGTACAAAGTAATGGGCAATAATGACCTTTTTAGCAAATTACATTTACAGCATTGCAATCTGAGTTCTGGGTAGAATATATTTACTAACAAAGAAGGTTTTTTTAATATCTATCTGGAAAAATGCACAGCATGCAATAAACCGTATCAGTTTATCTTTAGTTCATCATTTTTCTGTTCTGAATGACGTAAAAAAAAAAAAAAAAAAGCTGTAGAATTTTGGCAACTTTGTGCTACATTTATAACCACATACCAGAGATAGATTCATAAATGTCAACTTTATCATCATTTCTAAACATATGGTGCATTCATTAAACATCCTCAACTTTTCCCCCACAAATATAAAAAATAATAATAATAAAACATTAAAAATAACATGCGTACTCTGTGGATAAATAATATGGATTTAAGTATTTATAGTGTTTTCTTATTAAGCTTACAGTTGAGCTCAGGCATATCCTGCTTCTACTAACCATTTTTGAGATGTTTTTACAGCATAATTCAGTCCACCTTTGGTAAATTGTCTTGACCGAATAGAAAAGCACATTTCTGGCTCGAGACAAAATAGAGGGAAAGATGAAAGAAGCAATGTGCTGAGAGCTGCTGGATGAAAACCTGCTCCAAAGCAATCTTGACCTCAGATTGGAGACACGATTCATCTTTGGAAAGAGCAAATGAATAGCTTCAGGACAACTCTGGGAATGTCCAACAGTGGCCTAGCCAAAGCCCAGACTTGAAACTCCATGTAGCTTGTCTACAAAGAGCTGAAAATGACTACAAACCAACATTTCCCCATCCAACCTTATGAAACTTGAGAGATTCTGCTAAGTGGTATGGGGTAGCTTCCCAAAGACCGGTGTACTAGGCTTGTAGAATCATAATGAGACGACTTGAGGCTGTAATTGCTACCAACAGGACATTAACAAAGCCTTGTGCAAAAGCTAAAGACATGTGATGACTGAGTTTTATATTTTTTAATATGTAAATAAATAAAAGAAAGCATTTTTCTCATTAGGGGGTGCTGTGTGTAGAGGTTTGATGGAAAAAATACACCTGATCCATTCTGAAAAAGGGTTGAGATACAAAAGTGAAGCCACAAAATCTGACACCATTAAAAAATGTCTAGGCAAAAAAGAACAAATAGCACTTTAATATTTCTTGTCTTTCTGAAAGATCTTCAGAAAGACAAGAAATATAATTCCTAATCTTGGAATTAGGCACTGCCGATAAAATAGTTCTGATTTTTTTAAGTGGTAAAACGTATTGTACAAATAAAGTGGGGGAAAAAGCGTATACACATACCGGTGGAAAATATCTCACATGGTCACTGCAGTAGAGATATCTGAATTTGTGGTAAACACTGAGCTTTGACCCATTTCTGGCTCAAGTACAAATTGAAAATTTAAACTTAATTCCCAAAAGAGGATTAAGGATCATAGTGGATCTAAACCTTCCATCGATCACCTTATGAAGCAAGATACCTGCAGAATTTCAATGAGCTATTTGTCCATGCAATGTTGACATACTTTGTCTGTGTGAATTTCATCAATTACTGTAGAAGAATTTGACAAACACTGCAGGCAGCTCTCTTCTCTACATAGCAGCACAGGTTTACATTCGGACCCAAGCAAACATTCAACATGAAACGTTTACATACAATCAGATTAGATGTCCCACTTTTAGCAACATAATGCAAAAATATTTTATTAGGCTTCAAAAGGTTGAGCAGAAGAGGCCTGTTTACTGATTTGGAAAAGAAAATATGAAAGGTTACATAATAATGCAGGGAAATTGTTATTACAGTTACTGTTTATTGAAGAGGAGACTGATGTGCTTACAAGCAATGATGCACTTACAACCTGTTAAACCTAAACACAACAGGACCAACCAGTTAGAATAATCAGCTTTATAAAACTGGAAGGAGGCCAAACAGTTCAAAGTTAGTCAGACAGTAATGAAAACATTTTTTAAGCAGAGCAAATTAAGCATTAAAGTAAGGAAATATCTATCTTCATGGAAAGAAAAACAATTAAAAGGAGTTTGATGGAAAAAATGTCAGACTAAGATTAAAAGCCTCTTGGTTAAAGAAGACCTAAACAACCAATCAAAAAAAATGAGAAAACCAGAGAAAAGGGAGTAGTGACGCAAAAGCCATAAACATTTGCAGCTCAGTTCGAGCTGAGGTTAGCCAAGAAATGGTCAGGAACAGAGTGAGTCTACGGAGTGAGCCTTTGCTCTTGTAGCTCTTTGCATGTACTGAACAATCATTATCCTAAAAAGCATCACGGGGAATGAGTAAGATGAGTCCACTGCTGACTCACTATATGTATAAGCTAAAAACTTTGGAAATCATTTGGAACCAGTGTGCTAAATTACAGTCATTTATGCATTCTTGGCATTGGTCAGAATAAGAACTAATTATATGATAAACTGAGAACAAAAGCTACAGTTTACTATTAATATTTTGCTTTTGACACATAGACCTAAATTTAGAATAAAAACATGCTAAATTTGAAAGTAGTATATTGTGCAGAGGTAAAATTTTTTGCTCTTCAGCTCCTCTCAGATCAACAAGTTTAACAATCTGATATCACTTGGATAATTACTAAGGCTACCTGGTAGGACAACTTGCCTACAGTCAGTTGTATAATCGAGAAACTACATAGCTTGACAACTGTGGTTTTTAAACAGCATTACTTTAATTAGAGTGGTGGGAGGCACTCCGCTAGTTTCCACACTATGACTAATTATTAATGTCTGGAAATACTTCCACACCACCAAATATAAACTACAGAGCATTTTAGGACCTTCATTTCATCCAACTGACCAGCAGTGCACAACAACAGATGGGGGAGGGGTAACATTGCGTTACTTTATGCTTCATCAAGCTGGAAAAAACAAACAAAAAAAAAAACTACTCCAGACCTAAAACCATAAAAACATGGCCAAATATGTTGCACTTTTGAAACTGCAACTGCTTCAAACTTTGAAAAACCTCAGCACTTTATAGCTAAAATTTTAATCTTACCAGCAACTTCTACGATGTCTCCAGGCACAATGTCCCTGGCTTTGATTCTCTGAACGCTTTTCCTGTCCTGGCGATACACCTTCCCCATCTCTGGTTCATATTCCTTCAAAGCTTCAATGGCATTTTCTGCATTTCGCTCCTAAAGGGTACAAATAATTTATATTTAAAAAAAGAAAGGTGGAGAGATGACACACGGGACTAAAGCTAAGTTCAAGATCAGACAGAAATGACACTTCTCTGCTAAGTACTAGAATTATTCAGAACTTTTCAAATATTCAAAACAAAATCTGCAAACAAGATTGTTTTATCCAAACAATCTTTGATAAAACAATGCAAGTTGTGACAAGGTGAAATTTTAATGGCAAACCATAACTGTTTTTATTTTGGTTAATCACACATTTACATCAAAGTGCTATTTGTTTAACCTTTCGAGTATAAATATCCAAATGTTTTCTGCCTGTATTTATATCAGGCAAGGTTCCAGATTGCATAATGGACAGGAAGTTCATTGGTAAATACTACAAACCTACATAACGATATTTTAAATGGGTAAAAACAGCCTACCACTTAAACAAATTTTGTAGGCTCTTAACATACATAATGTGCTCTTCGTTAATAAGCAAAGTCTAAATTTAACTTCACAAGGCAATACTGGAGAAATCTACTGGCACACCAGGCTTCTGCTTTGATCCAGAACACTATTTTACTTGAACTATTTGGATTATTTTTGCTTTGAGTTTTTCCACAGGGATCTTTTTTCTTGCAGCAGTTTTACAATGTCTAATCTTTAATTAGCTTGTTAACTAAAAAAAATATGTTGATTGTTTTATAATAAATATTTAATCTTCAGTTATTATACACATAAAAAACTATTACTAATATCAAATTAGTATCGAAATGTTTTGGTGAATTTGGTGAAGCAAAGCTTACTTCAGCTTCCCACTTTTAGATGACCAGAAACCCAACTAAGCCAATTTGTAACAGTATGCATTCATATACAATTGTAGTAAATATGGAACAAAATAGGACTTTGGGCATCAGAAATAAGAATGTAAAGTGTGTTTACCTGCCAGACTCCTACGATGGCGTTTGCTATGAGAATAAGCAAGATAACAAAAGGCTCCACAAAGGCTGTGATGGTTTCTTCTCCCTCTTCAAACCAGGCCAGAACCTGCATGTGAAAAGGAAAGAATGGATCAGAAATGAAATGCAGAGTAAGAGTTTAAACGAGAGACCATGCGACCCCTGAACATTGTGGCCTGAGACATTAGCATAATCTGTACCATTGCAGCCTGCAGGATGGCAACAACAAATATGTGCTTTACATTAAAATGCAGCACTAAGCATTACATTGAGGTTATATGATTAACTGGTGACAAAATATCAACATGGTCAAACATTTTATGGTTCTTGGTGACATGCAAATAGGATGAAATTTCAACCATATTGACAATAATTTCTTTCTTCAGGGCCCCATCTTTTATCATCTAAACAAAGATGACAATATTTAGATGAAACATTAGATTTTTTTTATTTTACCCTATAATAAATTAATCCAACCACTTTTGAGGTTACTGTACAATCACATGTGGTTTAAAATGAGATATGTTTTTCTAAACACACATGGTGGGAAAACAAAATACCACTGATCTCAAAACTAGCAAGGCTTCTAGGAATATGGATCTGTTTATAACTTGACACCACAGAAAATTTTATAGATTTTGTGTCCAACACAAAAGTTACGTAATCCTGCATAGATTGTACATTGGGTGAGCAGTTGGAAGTTGACTTTGTGGTGAGTTCAAGGTTGACAACATGAGGAGACAGCAGTGTCTCAACCACTGTCAATGACTATTGATGTGTTTTGATGGACAAGAGCCTTGTTTGTCTTAAACTTGTTTTAGATAAAATCCCAAACTAACATTTGAAAACTTTATGTACAATTCCTCGTACATAAGAGAATGACTATATAATAGCAGAAAGAAAACTATGGTTCCATGTTCATCAAAATGTAACATCTTTCACATCACAGAAAACCCACTTGTAATGTTAGTCTATTTTTCTGCTTAAATGTTTACCCATTTCATTGATTTTAAACCATTTTTGTCAATTATTGATAACACAAATTCAGTTTATTTAGGGGAAAGTTGAAGCCAGATGTTAAAAATAAAGAAGCAGGGAGACTCCACTATGTCGCTAATCAACTTTTATTGCCATACAAGCAGAACCTTGTCTTTTAACTTCCATTAATATCTGCAAGATATTAGAGGAGGACAACATGTAAATGAAGATCAAACAGCTTCTTCTCTTGCCAATATTACAAACTGGGCCAAGTGTGTGAGAAAAAGAGCAGGAACTACTATCTCCTCTTTTAGAATCTGTGCCAGGAGCAGAATGTGTCAAATAAGATGCCAAGTGCCTGAGTCTTTTCCTACTGTAGCCTATTTAAACTTTCCTGCTTAAAATCCAATTTCTATTTGTATCATTTTACACAATTTATTTTGCCAGTTTCTTCTACAGGGCTGAAATATAAATGCAAAAAATCTGTACATAATTTAACTATTGCTATGTAGCGTCATGTTAAGAAACTGACTATCTATTACACCCGTTTACCCAGCTATGCTGCATTTAAGTGACGTGATTAACTAATGCTGAAAACAGGCTTGGGTCTGTTACTAGTCTGAAAGGAATCTACTTTCTCTGGATTTCTTTTAAAGAGAATCCAGAGAAAGCAGTAAAAAAAAGCATTGCCACCAACTGTTGCTGCACACTGCCAGTTAGCTGATGTTTCCCTTGGTTGCGATACAGAGAAAGTCTCCTGTTTGAAAATATTTTCAATTATGAAACGCCATAGGTTATCCTACCACTCTAAACCTCTCCTATGATACATCCTTGTGACAGGATTTAAGCACCAGCCAAAATAAGCCAGAACTTACTCTGTGGATAAAAAGGTTTACAGCAGATTAAAAATGACTCCATGTGATGGCTTCACGTCTGTATTTACATAACACATTTTCATGTAAATATAATATGATAACTACAGTAGAAGTATTTGCACTCATACTTCTACTGCGAAGTTCTTATTATGCACATTGCCACAGCACAGTAGCACATCAGACACTAAAATCTTAAACTAAACTGACCTTTCAGGAATCAGTTTCTTTCATTCTCCAACATCCAATGACATAACCTTCTGTTTACTGGAAAGATCTAATCAGCACTGAAGGATGCTAAAGTGGAAAAATCCACTTCTATATTATCACAGCCCCTTTCTTGTCATTTTGTGTCACTAGAGAAGAGACTGGATATGTTTTTTGTCCAGTTTGCCTTAGATCACGGCTCTTTCCAAGGAATAATCTGAAATCTATGAGGAAATTACTACATTTAAGGAACAGGTTGAAGAACAAAAAACTATACAGTGAAGAATAAAACAGCCAGTGCTCATCACAGTTATATCATGTTCATACGGCAGTCTGCACTTCCCTCAAATGTTGCTGGCCATTTACAGTGAGTAGATTCAGCTATTCATTAACTGAAGTGCTGGTTACTTACGATTAAATCCAATAGGAACACAATAAACTCAGAACAGAGTCATTAAATAAAGGACACCTGGTATTTAAATCATCTCTGCCTCAGTGACTCACAAAAGAAACAGCACAGAAAACAAATCTGAAGAAGAATTACACAGAATGAGTTGAGATAACGCCACTTTTGGCCAATGTCCAGATATAGTAAAGTGGAGAGGCAGGGATTACACTAGGAGCGTAGAAACATCTCCACACACTTTACTACTTCAATTTGACAAACTATGTAGCTCCAGTGAATAAAGGGAAAACTGTTAAGGTAGCAGAGTGGTACTCAAACTTTTTAACGCTAGGTTTATCACAAATTTTGTTCCTGTTTACATCGTGCCTAGTTCATATTGTTCCACACCAATATCTACATTCCATACATAAAATCCAACCAGTTTTAAATTTTTGAAACTATTTTACCCAAATTTAATCAAAATGAGCAATTAATGTTTTTTTTGGCAGCTATAATGCTCCAGGTGTTCATTCTAATGCATCAGATAATTTTCACTTGTATTTTTTTTATCTTGTTCAATAAAGGAAAAAAAAAATCTGCATTTAGTCTAACTCTGATTGATATTTTGTAAAACATTAATAATTTCATAAAACAAATGTATAGTAATAACCTGAATTTAAAATCATAAAAACACTGATAAGAAGAGTTTAACATAACCTAAAAAAAAACACATACACCTTAAGTTTTGTGTGAATTACATGTTTCTGATCAGCACAATGCATCAAATTAAATTTACAACTTGTTTTTTTTTGTACTAATGGAAATATAATGTTAAACTCTAAATGTTCTGTTCTTAAATTTCCCAAGAGATTATTTTAGGAGGTAATTATAAGGTTCAAAGTCAGGAGGTAGTAATTGATACTAATATGGCTTAATGTTTTGTCCTTTCTTAATTTCTTTGAATAGTATTTCCCATGTTTTGAGCATATGAATATGCTCAAATTGTAATATAAACCAGTGTTCTTTTCTCAGATGCCACAGATGGATTATTTTTATAATAACCTGAATGACCAAGAAACTAAACATCCAACATCTAATAAATTACAGACAAACTGCTGGGTGATGATTGAAGTCAATAGGCACAGAATAATTTTTACATGCATAAATCAGGAATGGGTGAGCATGAAATGGTCTCGCAGCAAACTTAGCAAACTGACCTGTTGCCCTGATTTCGTTAAGTATTGGACCAGGTAATGTTTTACAAGTTTGCTTGTAAAACACCAGCTGCACTATAAATACCACACTTGATTGGGTAAAAAACAAAAAAGGCAAAAAAAAAAAAAAGTTTGCAAAAATGTCATACCGACATATCAATTAGCACCCACCAGGGAGTCATTTCATTCCCTTTATGTCAACTAGCTACTTAAATGTACTATTACATTTAACAGTACACAGGCTGCTGTAAGGAAATGTAGCTATGTTTATATTTATTTAATATTTTCAAGCAGGAGGTTTACCAATTATTTGATCTCATCAAGGGTTGTAATCACTCATATTCCATAAAAGTCAAGAACTAGACAGAATCAGAATCATTACCAATGAATTTCAGGTACAGGGAAAACTGTTTAGAAAATAATTAAACAGTTATTTGGACAATTGTCCAAGTACAAAATGTTTTCTTTATGTGTGCAACATGTTACTGTGTGGGTAGTAAATGTCAATGAAGCATATTGACCAGCAGCTTTGATTTCACACGTGACATCCTGAATAAACTGCTTGTGTTTACATTAGCTGATCCATAATAGTTCTCAGAACACAGCATAAGATAACTGAATATGAAATTTATACTTACAAAGGATATACAGGCAGCAAGTAAAAGGATCCTCACAAGCAGATCTTCAAACTGTTCCATCACCAGCTCCCAAAGGGATTTGCCTAGCAAGAATGAAGACTTGTGAATTAAAGATTTCTTTAAAACAATCTAAAAGAGGATTTATAGAAAATTTAGGGTAGATCTTCAAATTGTCTTCTTACCCTCTTCTGCTGGTAATTCTGCAGAACATCCATCCCATCGACGCCGCAAGGGAGAGACATGGAAAGGCAATTAGCTAAATGTGATTACTTGTTGCGGGGTATTGAGTGTGTCGATAGCACTCCACATTAATATCAGCAAATCAATTTATTGCCAATACATTAACGTGTGTGATGTTTTACAATATTTCAACATCACATTATGACATCAACAAGCTTCCCTTTTCTTTGGCTTGTCATTGTTACATTATGGCCCACACATGAGCCGGGTAATTAGCCTGTTCTTGTTTTCCAATACACACATTACGCTTAGCTCCTTACCGTTAGGTCCGAATCGCTCCCGCTGTTTCTTCACCTCCTCTAAACTCAGACCTGTGCTCTCATTTACGTTGAAAAAGCTGAAAACTTCCTCCACCGTCTTCGTGTGTGCGTTGTCCATGGTGAACGGCCACTCGAGGACACAGCTTGTTCTTGCTGCTCCTAACCTTTAACCGGGCTCGGTCCTGTTCCTCCACCCGGTGTTCTCACACGCGTTTAAAAGAAAAACGAGTACGGAGAGAAATACTGGAGCGAAAGTCCACAGTGAAGAGCGTAAGCTGTCAGGTAGTTGTACACAGGACAGCGTGGGACGCAGGTGTACGCCGAGAGCGAACGAATTAGCGGCTCGCTTTGCTAACCAGAAGCTAACAAGCTAAAGCTACGTTGCCTCAGCTTGAATTCGCCGGCTGTGTTCCGCTAGCTTTTTGGTGAGATCGTTTAACAACAATTCATATCTGCACCAGACCCCTAGAAGACAATCACTCTCGCCCGCTCGTTTTAAAGTCGGTAAATCCTAAAAGAGTCTTTCTAAATCGACAATTTAAACATGTGTTTGAATTGCGGCTTGGCTGCTCTCGCCCGCTATGAGACTGTGTGTTGCGGAATCACCAGGGTTGTGATCGGCACCAATCGCGTGTCTTCGTCGAATGCGGAGTTCAGTGTCCGCATGTGGAATCTGCTCATTGGTTGAACAAACCGGACGTCCTACTTTCTCTGTCCACGATGCGATTGCTATTCGTTGGGCTGTATCTTGCGTCATGGCCGTGTACAGCTCAGATAGCGCTCAGATCTGATGTTCTTTTAAGACAAAACACCGTGAATATTAATAATATTGAAATTACTGACTAGGTTATTTAATTAATACACTATCATTTAACAAACACAAAGGTAAATATGAATTTAATGTTAGAGAAATTATTTAGAAGGCTCATGTTTATTTATTAATTAATTACCAGTTTAGAATAGTATCTAATTATGATAAATTACTCACTTTGAATCAACACTGCTATGAAAACTTAATGTGTACAAATAATAGATGGGAGTATTTCATTTTTTAATCTACTATTAAATTTGTTAAATTTCTTTGTTGAGACAGTGTGAATCATATGTATCCATAGCTTATCATAAAATTGATTTTTAACACTAAAGTGTGCATAAAATAATTAGTGTATGACTGAATTTCATTTATTTTCAGGATCAGCTTTTGTAGTTGAGTGAGTTGGACTTTACCCAACTTTTATAAGCTGAGAGTCAGATTACACACTAGGCAATTTGCTAGGTCACTGTTTAGCCAAGTCACTGGTACAAACAACAGCAAAAAAACTCACATTCATATCTTTAGTAATTTTTTAATAAGAAAATAAAGAAGTTTGACCCACTATATTAATTTACTAAACTATTAAATTTTTTTATTATTTTATTTTCACATTTATTATTTTATTTTCACATTTTGTGGCTATGTGTACTGATAGCTTTTCTTGTATTTGTGTTTCTATCAAATGTTTCTGCAAAGCAACATTGTCCTAAAATGACTGTCTAAAATGCTGTTGTATTTTTTTCATTTGTCTTTTTTTTTTACTTAACCATGACACTCATGGTGACAGGATTGCAATTCTACAGATGATCTTAACAAATTTTATAAAATAAGGTCTTGCTTCAACAATGCAGTTCTGAAGTCAGTGTGGCCCCTCATCAGTTTGACGGTGTCTGATTTGATTAGCAAATTCACCACTTCAAATGTAGAAGTTTATTAAGGCAACAAATGGGTTTCCATTAAAGTACCACTACTTTGTAAATCCCTTTGAATAAATGCATCTGCTGAATGAACACATGTACGGGCTTCTTAAATTAAATTAGCCAAAACAAAATGAGGTTGCTAAGTTTGTTACCTCCTTCTCACTCTTTTTGGCTCTGCCTAAATGCCAGTCTCTGACTGGAAATTCAAATGAATGATATAACAAAATGGTTCCTATCTTTCATTTTTTTATCTTTTTATTGTGGTGTCAAAAATTCTTTATCTATCAAATGAGTCCTGTGCGATGTCCTTGAAATTAAATAAATCTACTCTCTGGGAAAGTCTGAGAGAGACAAGTCTTTTTATCAGTTCTCTTCAGATTTCCAGAAGGAGCTCCAGAAACGCTGTCAGTTTCAAGTTTAAGCCTGAAGTATCTGTTGTCTATCTGAAAGACAAATTTCCTTTCAGACATTTAGATAAATGGACACTGCAACTTGTCTATATTGATAAAGAAAAACAAGTTTGTGTAGCTCAGTTTTACAGCTAAATAAATCATAGAATTCATCAATAAACTGCTTGGATACAGAATAGCAATAGGGGAAAATATAGAATGAAGAGTAGGTCTGGTCTGACTAATCATACAGCTTTTTTACCATTGGAGTTTAATGAGATTTTCACTGCACTTTTTGACAAAAATACAATGCCTGAAATAATTTTGTGAGCTGATTCAATTAATTTTTATGCTTGAGAATTTTAAATAAATTGAAATTTTTATTTAAGAAATAACTATATAAATAAAGCCAAATTAATATTGTCTTTCTAATCCTCAAATAACCAATTACAAATAAAACAACAACAAATATTGTTGTTTCCTTCAACAGATGGCAAAATACATGAAATTACTTCTAGGTAATTTTTGATGCACCCAACAGTGCGATTTGTCATTTTATCAGAGTGATTCCTCCTTGGTTGCACCACAAGAGCCACACGAATGATAGTTACATATTTCCATTCTCCTCCTTGTATGCATTCATTTTCTTGCATACTTTAGCTTTGGGTTTGACAGAACCTGAAAAATGTATTGCTAAACAGGTGAATTCTCAACATTACATAAAGTGGTTCTCACGAGATGTTCCACATCACTTCTTGTTTTCACCCTAACATGTTTGTGATTCCAACTGACAACTCTGGCACCTTATAAGGTAGTAGAAAAAATGTAATTTATCTGATAGCATCCCACATTGAGATTGAGTTTACATAAAATACTTTGACTTTTCTCCAGAAACAGGTTTTGTTAAGGTGTCTTTGAGAGACTTCCCAGGAAGGGAAGTGTTTATTTTTATTGGTAGCAAAATCTGACTCATTATCAAAATGTGACATGAGTCACAGCACAATAAAATGAGTGGATACCATAACACAAATAACATGACATGTTCCTGTGGAATTTAGATAGACAGACATATGGATGGATGTACCATCTATAAATGTGTTTTAAACAGCACATTTATAGATGAATGTGCTGTTTGGCCTTTTATTTGACACTTGTGTTCTCGAAGCTGAATAATTTTCAGTGCAACACTTTTTTTCCTAAAGAAAATTATATAACTTTTTCAAGGACAATTGGTTATGCATGAAAAAAAACATCCTTCAATGACATTGAAGGAATTTCAAACTAAAGCGAAATTACTGCCCTCAAGTGGTCAAACGCAATACTACAGGCGTAGTTTTTTCTGGCCTTCCCAGTCCAACTTTGAAAAACTAGTTGGTGAAAGTAAGGATTTTATCTTCAGGCACATTGATATTTTATTAATCTGCCATAAATAGTTAAGAGAGAAAGACTGTGGATAAAATTCAGAAATCCTTGTTTTTATGAAATAAGAAGCATGTTTCAAACTAGTTCAATAAACAAATTAATCTTCTAAGATAAAACTTTAAAAAAAGAGTCCTAATAAATCTGACTTTTATAAGATGAGAACATCTGACTCTCAACTGTCAACATGTTACTGAAAAATATCTGTACAAGTTTTTTTGTTTGTTTTAAATGTGATGTACTAATAATTCCTTTCTATCATTCCCACAATAACAGATTATTGGATTCTTAACTATTCTAAGCTTTTTGGTTTTTATTTAAGACATGTAGAAACACTGAAAGTGATGTTTTTACATTTTATTTGTACATATAGTCCAGGTTGCAGCTGAACTTGAAAACAATTTAAGAAAATGTAAATGTAAAACATTTTTCACTGTTTTATCTTTTATGTACAAGAACCAAACAAAATAACAAGACAACTAACAACGATTAATATGTTTTGGGCCAACCCTGATCTAAAGACCCTGCCTCTCAGTGGATCAGCTTATCATTCATTCAGAGATAAATCTGTCTGGCAGTTTTCTCTCCGAATAAAGCTTGATTACAGACAAACCCATGGCATAGCAATAAAAACTATATTTACAATCTCTCCTTTGATTTTTACTGCACTATTTAATGAACTTTCATCAAGCACTTTTCAGCTATTTATGTTAAAAGTGGGAGGTTTGTTGAACATAAGCAAGTAAATATTATTATTACAGTGAGGGCATTTCACTGCATTTCCATAAGCCATGGTTACATCAGGCCCGGAGGCTTGAGAATAGGAATGTTCGTCCGAAGATGTAGAAGGTTGTGGTTCAGAAACTGGACTAGGTGCCATGTCTGGCAGAAAAGGCTTCACAGGGGGTGCAGCATCAGGCAGGAGAGGCTCCAAAGAAGACGGCGAACCTTTCAGGAGCGGCTTCTTGGATGGGGGGACGACTTGCAGGAGAGATTTCACAGACGGTGAAGAAAGTAGCTTAATAAGATGGTCCTTAGGAGGTGAGGTGGGTGGCAGACATGGCTCTGGGCTTGGATCTTTTTCCATAAATCCCTCACATAATAGTAAATGCCTCTTCATATCCAAACGGCGTATGACTGTTCTAGAACAGAGAGGGCAGTGGAAATGTCCCTGTGGCCTACAATGAAGGCTGCATCGGAGTAAAATTTTGTCTGCAGAAGAAAAAACAAAAATGTATAAGCAGTAATATTATAAATACACCATATTGCCAAAGTATTGGGTCACTTACTCATTCATACAAATTAATTTTACTGACATCCTACTCTTAATATAACGGTTTTAATGTGGCATTGACCTGCCCTTTGGAGCTTCAGAGTTTCTGATGAGACTTTCCACATTGCTTAATTGAGTGTAGTGTTTGTATGCTTTACATCTTGGCCTTAGATATTTTATTTTGCAATTGGCAATCCCAGGCTAGTGTGCAGCTTCATGGGCATGGCAACAAATCCCATGAAGCTACACACTATTTTTGAGTTAATCTGAAGGGTGCATGAAGTTCGGAGGTCTGTAGATTGACCCTGGAAAACATTGGCAACCTCTGCACAATGAGCCTTGGCATCCACCAATCCTGTTCAGTCTAGATAAAAACAATTCCCCAAAAAATATAAATGCATGGAAAGTATCAAACCTGTTAGGGTGAATAACAGGAGTGTGCTTTGTGTGTGTTGCTATTAAATAGTCACAGCTGTTTATTTGACAAGTGAGTTCTAATACAACAATATACAAAAGACAAATAATATAACTGCCAAATGATGCCCCAATATAAATCAAGAGAATAAGGACAGGAACAGCATTATCTATATCTTCACCAGAGTTGAAGGTAAACACACCATCCATCCAGGCAGGTAACCATTGGAGACAAGATCACATTAGAAGTTTATTACTTGGACAATACACTAAAGTTGTGACATGACAAAATGTTAAATGGCCCATGAATACTCATACAAGGCACATTACATTTAGGCACATATATATAACACTATAACACCAACGTACCTTTGTAAGGCAAACCATGACTAATGTGGTGGTTCATGTGTTTCTCAATCCTTTCCTTCACTGTGGGGTCAAAGTTGGGACAAATGGGGCAGTGGAACAGTTTATTACAGCATGTGTTGCATTCTTCCAATGCAATCTTTGAGTTAAGATCAAAGATTGAGACGTGCATCTGAAACAGGAAGTAGTGCAGGGAAACAGCAGTTAAAGATTTTAACTACTTTTACAGTTTCATTCAATTCGTTTTGGACTAAGTTAATATACGATCATATTAACAAGAAAGTATACCCTCTTTCCAGTCTATGGTTTTGTATATCAGGACAAAATATCAAGGTTAGCCCTTAGCACATAAGATATTTAAATATCCAAAAGATATTTCAATTTAACCTCAAATCGGGGTTGCAATCATAGAAGGCAGTGCAATTGTGATTTTAACAAGTATATAGACCAATACTGAAATCCTAGTTTTCAAGCTGAAGTCTCTTTCCCACAGTGAAAGAGCAAGAACATGTCAATTGTACTTCCTTAAAAATACTGTAAAGAAAGTTGAGAAACCACTTTTTTGGAGGGTTTTTGGGGAATGCTGAGTGTTTGGGGATAAATGTCTTTAGACGGGGCTTATTGCATCCCCACATTATAGCGTTTATAGTCTTGTCTAAAAACAAAGACTGAAAGTAAAGGCATTTGGACAAATTTAAGACATAATAATAACACATTCTTTAACAACAACATTTATGACTTTCCAAAAATTAAGAATATTAAATTTAGAGCTTTAGGAGATTTTCTTCAGTACTAAAGTAATAACTCTAAAAATACAATATTCATAAAATTGTAATAAGCTATAAACATTGGGAAGCAGTCCTGCAACAGGAGGGAGCATTGAAACAGAGCAACAGGTGACGGTCCATCTGATGCATGGAAATGCTTAATTTACACAAAAAAGGTTAAAATAAACTTTTATGCTTAAATTGACAACACTACTTTTAATTTCAATAAACAGCTAAGGCTATATTAATCTGGGGGAAAACCTTGCAACACGATGCCCCCAGAAGGTTTCTATCAATACAATTTTAATATACAAAGAGGAACCCAAATGTTGAAATAAAACTAACCTTGTGGAGCTCAATTCTGCTTGCGGAGGTAGAGCGAACCTATTTCCGCCTTCTTTGGAGATCACGTGTTTCCTCTTACCGTGGAAAACACAGAATCTCGCGATATTTTGGAGGTCAAAGTTAGCAGCACCATGTGTGACTGAGGAGAACATCCCTGATTGTTACGTACAGCGTTTTATACGGGACCTTAAAGTTTTTTGGTACGCTTACTCTGTTGGTTGAAGTTTACGAAGAATTACAATTACCGGCTGTTTAATGAACGCATCTCGCGATATTTTTCTCAGCTGATGGAGCAGGTTGCATGCCGACGCTGCTGCAGGAACCTCTGATGAGTTTTTTAGCTTGACATGTTTAAAATCCGACCACTGTTAAGTGCCTTAGTTAACTACAGACAGTTGTTGGAGAGAAACGGTAAGTGAAGAATAAAAAAAAAACGACATATTTATAAGTTCTGGGGTAGTCTCTTTTACTGTTTTCACAAATGTACAGTGCTATATTTACAGGTTTAAAGTTCTTGTGCACTTCAAACCTGTGCACAAGAATGAGTGAAGAAGCCAGAGATCAAGAGACAGACAAGCTTTTAAAAAGGCCAAATGAGGTGAATGAGGACTCAGCTGAGAGAGCCACTAAGAGAATAAAAGCAGAAGGGGAGCACAATGAAGATGACAAGAGGTACCCAAAGAAGAAAGTGGTCCTTCTTTTGGCATATTCTGGAAAGGGATACTATGGCATGCAGGTATTTTCCTTTGCTATATGTAGCAATGTTGCAAAAACTTTGAACTTCATAAGAAATGGATGAGTCCAACCACACTTAAAAATCTCTGAAATAAAATAAACCTCACTGCTTGGCACTTGTTTATTATTATTAACTTTTTTATGTTGTTGTATTTCAATAGATAACTTTTATCAATGATGTCATCTGTCCACCTGCTGTTTTTATTTAGAGAAATCCTGGAAACTCCCAGTTCAGAACCATTGAAGATGATCTGGTCACTGCTCTAGTTAAATCTGGTTGCATTCCTGGGAACCACGCTGATGACATGAGGAAGATGTCCTTCCAAAGATGTGCCAGAACAGATAAGGTATGTGTTCATGCATTTGAAATATGCATTGCAAAACTGATGGGGAAAGAAATCTACAAAAAAGTTATTTGTCTTCATTTACCATATTGTTGCTAATACAAGTTAAGTAGTAAAGCAATGTGTATTGTTTTGCTCCTTTTTGATAATAACTATGCTGGTTTGTTTATTTTGTAAGATGCTATAAAGTTCATAAAGTTTTTTTTAAACATACACATTGTTGCCTATTTATGTTTCTTTAGGGTGTTTCTGCTGCTGGTCAAGTGGTTTCACTGAAGCTCCGTTTGATTGAGGACATTATAGAAAAAATCAATGAGAATTTACCACCACAGATCAGGGTGCTTGGTAAGACTGTTGTATTAGTATTAGAAATACTTCAACAAAAGAGGGACTGGAAAATTTGTTGGTGAACAAGACTGTTTGACTTTGAGTTTGTTTTTCCTGTCTGTTACCCAAGAACTAACAGGTTCTTGGGTAACTACATTATTTACTGTAGTTGTTACTGAAAACTCAGATCATAATTTTTTTTCTGCAACTCTTCTGTATCTGCATCACTAAACGGATCATGAGCCTTTCAACCCAAACTCTAACCTTATGCATTGCCCAAATGAGAGCTGTCATACAAAGTGCTAGGTTAATTTCTACAATAATATGCTGTAAAATGAAAAATAAACTGCAAATACTGTTATTTATAGTCAATAGCATGCTAAAATCTGCACTGACAGGTCAAATGTTCACAAAAACATAAACTTGATTCACCTCTAAAACCTTTGATTGGAATCCATGGATGTGCTTCTGATGTATTTATTTTTTTGCTTTGACAGGGCTCAAGCGAGTGACCCAAGGATTTAATTCCAAAAATAACTGTGATGCCCGTACGTATGCCTACATGCTCCCAACTGTAGCCTTTTCTCCTAAAGACTATGATACTGAGAACATAGCAGCATTTCGTCTAAAAGCAGAGACTCTTCAGAAGGTGAACCAACTTTTTGCCCTCTACAAAGGCACCCATAACTTCCACAACTTCACCTCCCAGAAGGCTCCAAGTGACCCCAGTGCCCGCCGCTACATCACAGAGATGTCTTGCGGAGAGCCTTTTGTCCGCAACAGCTACGAGTTTGCCGTGATCACCGTGAGGGGCCAGAGCTTTATGCTGCACCAGATTCGCAAGATGATCGGCCTGGTGATTGCAGTGATCAAAGGCTACGCCAAGGAGGAGGTGATGGAGCGAAGCTGGGGTCAGGAGAAGGTGGACGTCCCAAAAGCTCCAGGACTCGGGCTGGTACTCGAGAGGGTTCACTTTGATCGGTACAACAAGCGCTTTGGAGGGGATGGTCTGCATGAGCGGCTGGAGTGGGATCACGAGGAGGAGGCGATCAAAGCTTTTAAAGACGCTCAGATATATCCTACCATTGTCGAGACGGAATGTGACGAGGGCTCCATGGTCAGCTGGATGGCCACTCTTCCCATCCATGACTTTGAAGCAACAGTTACTGGAACACAAGACAATAAGAACCAAAGACAGGTGCACAGGAGTTATTAATTTGATTATTAGATGTGCTGCATTGGGGGAAAAACACATTGTTATATTGTAGCTAAATGTTTGTCCCATTTTTCTCTACAGGAGAATGCAGAAGAAGGGAACGACTCCGATTAGACAGTCTGTGGAGAGAGGCCTTTTTATTTTTAATTTTTGATATTTTCTCTGTTTTTGTTTTAAATATTAAGAAACAATTATGTTTAACAACTGGCATAATAAAATAATTCTCAGCTATCTAATGTCATCTTTTTACTTCTCAGTGGTTATTTCCTTTAAATTAATATATATGCTTTATTAGCAGTACTTATTCTATGTTTGATGTCTTAGGAGAAATTTTTATATCTTAGGGGAAATTTTAACAAGACATCAATTGTTTGGGTAAACACAGAATGAGTACCGACCTCATTCCAAAATTTTAATTCTTATCAGATTCAATTTGTGAATTTTACCCTAAATCAAAAACCTTTCATTTTTTGGGTTCTCATTTATTTCCAACATTTCTGACTGTGTGTCTTGTATTTTCATCAATAGTAAAAAGTAATTTAATCCTTTGAGGAAATCATATCCCAAAGATATATTTTTTTTGTATGGACCTAAAGCAGATGAAGCAGTTACCTTCTAATTTAATCATTGGGTGATTTTTTTTCTTTTAGAGATCACCATCTACTGGTCATCAGTTGACATGTTTTAATTCAGCTTGGAGAAGATTTCCAGATTATGTTTATATATTAAGTTTGTCTTTAAAAATGGTCACCTACAATTATTTACAATAATTATCAAAAGCCAAATTGTAACACATCAAAGGTAACTATTTAAACTTTATAACTATTTTCCAAATAATTTAAAATTAATAAAAATAAGAATGCAATAACTCTTAAAGTTTGGACATGTTTATTTAATTTTTTATTATTTATAAAAGCATTACTAAATAACTTAATTCCCGTGGAACAGCATAATTTAGTTTTTCAGAATTACTTGTCAAACTCGGTCTAATTTAGATGAGTAGTTTAGTATGTAATTATATTGTGCAGATTGACCTGTGTTGTGGTTTATTTAGACAGTTTAAATCGTTTGCTCACCAAAATGCACAATGCGTATGCGAGCAATGCGCTAAAAACGTCTGTTTTTTTGTGTAAGCCCTTTGTCCTATTCTCCGTTGGATACGCGAACGCACCACGCAGTCAACAAACATGGCGCCGGCCAAAAAGCGCAACGTGAGTTCTAAAACAAATGTAAAAAAGATCAAAATCGACTTGGAAGGTGTCGTTGAGCGTATACTTGAAAGCAAAAAACATGCCAACGATGTTTTCGACATTCTCGAGTTTCTTCAGGTGAGAAAATATTTAAACACCCAGCACGCATTAACATCTACCGCATACACGTTTCGTTGAGCTAATGCCTGCGTGCTTGTCCACGTTTGTTTCCTAAATGTACACAGTCAGAAAAAGAGAAAGACGTTATCTGCGCTGTTGATGCCTGCTGCAAGCTCTTTTGTACGTTTTTGAAGAGGAAGGATCTATTTATTGGAAAGCTCCCTGGTGAGGATGAGGCGATAAAGGGTAAGTGATATGATCTAAAGTTTTCAATTAAACAGTTGAGATGGTGGAAGCTGTTTCCTCTAACATATGAAATAAATCGTTGTAATGTTATGAAATTATCATAATCTTCTGGAAGCATGTAGATTTAGTTTATGAAACCCTCTGAAAACCATTTGGGAAACTGTCAGTGTTTTTTTTTCTTTTTTCCTGAATGGAACAGGCCCATAGCATCACAGATTATCCACCATACTAGAGTTTCTCTGCCACATTTTTGTGCTCCAGATGCACCTAGAGTGTTTATAGCTGAAAAGTTTAATCTCAACTGACCCGCAAACTATTCCAATAAAGTCAGTGCTTAAGAAATGCTTTGTGATGATAGGATATAAAAGGCTTTTGCATTATTTGTCAATGTTCCAGTAGTTCCAAACTTTCTGACTATTGCTCCTATTATAGGGATAGGTCATATTTGAATGCCTTGTTCTTTTGAGAATTATTATTTTGAAGAGTGATTAAGATAGGCCACTGTATTCCAATGAAAGACAAAGTCGTAAGAAATTGTATATTTTATATTTATTTAATAGGAATTGTAAAAGGTGTTGTTGAGTGTGTTTTCTGCTTGGAAGAGATAGTTTGATTTGATACATAATAGTGAAAGGTACTGCACTAGTACAATTTTATTTTATGAACTAATGTGATTAGCCACATTTTAAAGATATGAAGTTTGGAATAAAGCAAAACTGTTTGTATCATAAAAATAAGAAGGAAATGCTAAGAGTGAATGTGCTTGTTGATTAGATATGATTAGTCAAATGTGACAAAACATTTGTTTTGCATCTCCATTTGGGCTTAGTCTTTAGAAATGAGCTGTGGGGTGTAACTCTGTGTCATTTACCACCCTGTTCTAAACAACGAGCTTTGGGTTATTGGGCCTTGAAGTTGTGTAATTTCTTTATTATTGTAATTCACTTCAGGCGAGCACAGCCCAGATGAGAAGTACAAGATTTTTATGCGTCATCGTTACAACAACTGTGTGGAGATACTGCTTGAGCATCTCAGCCATGAAACACATGAAATTAAGGTGAGATAACTTTGTAGTTTAGCAAATTTTATTTATTAATTTTATAAAAGCAGAAAGCCTGTTCAGATTGAGGATGGTCTTTTTTTGACATGTTAGATTTACATCAGATATAACAGAATACACACCTTCTGCTTATCACAGAATATGACTGGTTATTTTTAGCTGTCACAATTTTGTTTTTGAGTAAAGAAAATATTAAAATGTGACAGAACGAGCTAAAAAAAAACTGGGATCAAGTACTTTTCACAGCAATGCAAACATGAAGCATTTCTAATGTATGAATATAGGAAAGTGCGCTGTGTTGCCTGATGAAATTTGCTGCTGAACAAGGACTGCATCCTCTGGAAGACCTGGACTGGAGTGAACACTTCAGCTTCCCAAGAGAACTGATCCAAGTAAGAGTTTTTTAGTTTTGTTATTACTAATTAATATGTCACACATTCCTTTGCATGCTGAAAATGATTATGAATGCAGGAAACGTTTGACATTTTGGATTTCTTTTGCTAACAGGCCGTGGTGCACAACATTCTGTCTCAGAGCTCGGACAACTCCCTGCTGATCTCCAGGTTCCAGGAGTTCCTTGAGATGGAAGACGTGCGTTACTACGTGATGAGCTCCATCCGTGAAAATGTGGCCACGGTCATGGACAAAAGCAAAGGGGTGGGAAACAATCAACTTTAAGTTGCATTTTTCATTATTGACATTTTTTTTACTGTGATTTATCTTATTTGAGTTTGCTTTTTCTTCTTAGGCTGTCTTGCCTGTGTTTCAGTCCAACGTGTTCACTCTCATGTTGAACATTAATATGCCTAGCCAGGACTCTGAGCTTACCAACTTTATGGTGACACAGGAAAGTAAGTGCTATTTTAGTTAGAGTTGGCAGTGAACAGCTGGTCAGTTTGAATTGTCTTTACTAGCCAGTCACTATTTAGAAGAAGAAAAATGTTCTTTGAGACTCTTTGGATATTACTAACCTGAAATGATTTTTCCAGCCAAGCATGAGGATTGGAAGGCTGCAAAGCTGCATGTAAGTGAAATATTTAAACTCTTGTCTCCACTTGTTTTAAATTTTTACCGATTTAACAGAGTGATTCTCTGTTTCCCCTTCAGCATCACAAACGTGCCTTTGAGAGAATGTGGCTGGGTTTTCTTAAGTATAAGGTAAATCTTTACAGTACTCAGTTAAAATTTTGACCTCGTTGATTACTTTCTTCATTTCACTGTGTTTTGAAATCTCTCTTTCTGTTATAGCTGCCCAACAGCATGTATAAAAAGGTGTTGGTGATCCTTCATGATTCCATCTTGCCTTACATGAGCAAACCCACACTGATGATTGACTTTCTGACAGCTGCCTATGATGTTGGTAAGTTTATAACAAAGTAATGGCAGATGTTCTGCAGCAGATTCTTGTTTTTGATTTGTTTAATAAACTGAAATTATGTTAAACAGATGA
Organism: Phalloptychus januarius; assembly: GCA_902982915.1. NCBI lineage: Eukaryota > Metazoa > Chordata > Actinopteri > Cyprinodontiformes > Poeciliidae > Phalloptychus > Phalloptychus januarius. The sequence continues at coordinate 4,939,707 of CADWAE010000133.1, read as the reverse complement.
AATGGTTCCTTATTTTAACAAATATAAAGTTCTCTAAAACTTTTGATTATTGATTAATTGATTTAAGATTTGAAGTTTGGAACAGCTTTTTAATTTACAACATTATTAATGCTTGTATCCTTAGAAAAGATATATAAAAGGGAGAAAGTTAATATACTGTATTTATGAAAAACATAAATCTATTGTGGTTCTGTTCTAATAGGTGGGGCGATCAGTCTGCTGGCTCTAAATGGCTTATTTGTCCTCATCCATCAACACAATCTGTGAGTATCGTATAAAAACAAATAAGTTTCTTTCACTGAGTAGTAGCAGAAATAGCAAAGACGAGCTAAATGAGTTCATATTTAAATGATACATTACAATTTAAACTATTTAATTTGGTTTTCTTGTTTTGGTTACAGAGATTATCCTGATTTCTATAAAAAGTTGTATAATCTTCTCGAGCCATCTGTTTTCCATGTGAAGTACAGGGCACGCTTCTTTCACTTGGCTAATCTTTTCCTTAGCTCCAGGTAAGACCATTCCCTCTCTGCTGCTTTGTATTTGTGTATTTCTGCTCATACCAAGCACAACATGTAAAGATTCCACTTTATTAAGAGTATGCAATGTTTGCGCTCGTCTCCAGTCACCTCCCAGTCTACCTGGTGGCTGCGTTTGCCAAACGCCTGGCTCGTCTGGCCCTTACAGCTCCGCCCACAGCTCTTCTCATAGTGCTGCCTTTCATCTATAACCTCATCCGACGCCATCCGTCCTGCAGAGTTCTGATTCACAAGCCCAGTTCAGAAGATGGTGAATCACATTTGTCTTTGTGGCTGCTTGGGCCTGCTCTTAAATTTAAATTATTACTGTTAAAAGCGATATATAAGAATTTTGTTTATTGCGCACAATGCTTCTTAAACACAACAAAAGTTCAGTTATTAATTATAGTAGTTTCTGTTCACATTGACAGAGCTTCTTGAAGATCCATATGTTATGGAAGAAGAGGATCCAGCTCTTTGTCATGCCTTAGAGAGCAGCTTGTGGGAAATTAAGGTAAGTTTTCCCACCAAACTGGGGCAAATGGTCACATTGGGGCATTGTTTGCATCATTGACGCACCAGATGTTTGGCAGCTTTAAGCTCAGAGGAAAAGATAAAAAATAATTTTCTCTTTTCTCATTCCACTGTTTTTCAGTGTCATCAATCATGCCATAAATTTAGGGTACACTTTTTTTTTTCATTTTTGATAGAGTTAGCAACTCAGTTTATAACACTGTTAAGACTTAAAATCATCAGCTGGTGTTATTAATTCATTTGCATCACAACTTAGAAGTACTTAAATAAAATGAATGGTATTTAAAACTGCGTTAAAAAACAGACTAATTTAAAACAGCATTCATAAGTCAGGCAGGTGACACGTACACAAGCTTCTAAATGTTTTAGAAAAAGGGTGTAACAGTTGCAAATGGACATTTTAATTGATGTAATGATGTGCCTCTGCATCTGTTAAAAACCAGTATTTAAACCTTAAGATGTAATGCTGGAATTGCTTTGACTATTTTTTTTTTCAGGAAAAAACAATAATAGCTTGTTTTTTACATGGATGATTGACTGACGTGTCATAAATTTCCTTTTTATTTCTAAAACATTATAGAAAAAATGGTACTACTATATAGCAAAACATAAATCTGGAAAAGTAACAATTTTTAGGACGGTAAGTTGCATAAAAGTTCTGAAAAGCTTCTTCTTTCCAGGAAATTATGTAGCAAGCCTCAGGAAAATACATGATAGTCAGGTGAAAAAAGTGGGAAAAAATCTGTATCGGTGATCCATTCTCTATATCTTTTTATCCCTATGGGTTTGTAGAAACATCCCTGGATTTAAACCAAGAAAAGACTACAGTGGTAGAAACTGTCGTCATGCAGCTTTTATTATTTAATGTTATTGAAAAACTATGACAGCTTGATGTAACTGTAGCGTATAGGACATTCAACAGTCTCTTGTTTCCCATTTTACAGACACTGCAGAAGCATTATCATCCAGATGTGGCCAAAGCTGCAATGTTGATCAACACACCTTTATCAGAACAAGAAGACGACATCAGTGAAGTGCTGGAGATAACCACCTATGAGGTAAGGAAGCATTTCCTTGTCCAACAGCAGTGTATTCGTTTTATTTCAGCTCTATGATTTGCTTTAGGTTTTCAGTCCAGGCTAGAGAAAGAATACACCACTCTTAAGTAATTATTTCATTAAGCAGTAATTAAATTGGTTAGTATTAAAGAAATGAATGCATTTTGTGTATGAATCAGAATGAATTTGTATTCCACAAATGTCTTCAGCCTGATCAGGAATGTGCCTAATTTTCTTGTTTTCAGTTGATGGAGCGAGACCTGAAGCCGACTGAAAGCAAGAGTTTCCCCCTGGAGTTTGAAACAGCTGAACATTTACTAGAAGGAAGACGAGAAGTGTTGGGACAACACTTTTGTCTGGCTTAAAGGATTATTAAAATATGTCATTCCCTGTGTGCTGTCGCTTTCTTAAAGCTGGTAATATATCTTGGATGAATGTCTGAAGAGCTTTGGAGCCATGCAGGAGAATAGACAGACTTAATTTACAAAACTGCTACTATAAATATAGTTTTTTTTCTTTTTTTAAAGATTAGAGGAACAGAAATGTATTTTTCTTTCAACCTGACTTGTACTGATGCTTTTCTACTTACCCATCCGCTGTTTGGTTTGGGTTCAATAAATATTGAACTGCAGTACATCTACACAGTTTTCTCCTCTTCCATGCATTTTTACAGCAAAGATGTGAAATCCTTGACAGATAATAGACTGTATTGATGACAGCATATGAAATATTATAGTCAACCCAATCAATTTTTAAGGTAAAATTTGTGACAACATGTACTAACCTTTGGAGAATCACAAAGGATGTTAACAGAAAAAAAATGTGAAAGGATTACATTAATTTTGACTTGTTTTTTTAGATTTGCGGCATGGAGGAAGTTCCTTCATGCATAGGAAAACAAGTGTATAAAGAGCTTATTTTAAGGGCCAATATAAAGAACTGATATCGTCAATACACCTGATGAGTTTTACAAATCAAACATTAGAAAATTAATACATTTATTTAAGAGAAAATACTAATAGAAATAAAATGAAAAGGGTACGGCAACTTGACCTAAGTGGGACTAAAGAGAGAAATTCTAATTTTATTTGGTTGCAGATTAAATACAAACACACTAGTTAGTATAATACCAGTCATACTGTTAAGAATATTTTACTTAACAAATTACTTGAACGCCATAAGGATGCAGGCTTTTTTTTCAGGTACAGGCGAGAGGTTGGCTTTGTGAGCTAGTCATTGAGTCCTCTTCAGTGTTCTTTCTCTTGTTAAGTGGACCATATGGACACACAGTGGGCAGTCCAGAGTAAAAGGACACAGTAAGGGAAAATCTTGAATCATAATTCAATTATTCTTCAGAAGAGGTAGTGAGACCAAAATACATCGACAGACAGCCATGCACCCAAAAACAGCTGCAATCAAGAAGGCAATAAAGTCTGTTGTGAATATTTGCTTAGGCATTTTTCTTTTTCTTTGCTGTTTAAGAAAGAGGATGGACAATGCTGAGGACCAAGACAAGGAGAAATCACTAAATGACACCATCCTTTAGAGAAGAGAAATTAAGGACTATTTTGAGTAGGTAAGAATTTTGAATGAATGGATAAAAGAATGAAATGAAATAATAATGTTATACTCTGTCAGGATGTTTGATTGTATCATCCTCATCATTCAGCATATGACCTTCCAAGTTATGTGCTCTAGAAATCACTCAGGGAACAGAGCTGTTTTGTTTCTATATATCCTAGAAAATGTCTTGTAAACTGAACCAAACCATTTCAGTTTCAAACAGTTTTTCAACTTTTGCCATATTTTTATTCTGTCTGAAAAAACAAGTCTAACTGAAAGGAGAGTGATTTCTCACTGACAATGTGATTCTCAGTAGTATATAACTTATTTTTGATCGGATGTCACTTGGATAAGTTAAGAATGAAAAAGAGTCAAGACTGAATAAAAATATTTACAGCAAACTGATAGGAACTATATGGGTAAGATTTCTGTAGGGAACAGTCCTGGCACAGAATTTAAAAGATGATTAATTCTTTGGATTTTTTATATTCTTGTATGCTATATTTTCAGCTCTACGGGAATCAAGGTTGTTGGTCATAAAATGTATTTTATGTCAACCAAACTGCATTTTGCTTAATCAAAACAATGCACAAAAAGTCGAACAAAGCATCAGTCAATCTTAGCAATGTTCTTTTAAGATGTTGCTTTAAAGGAATAGTTTTTTTAAGAAGAAGAAATATGATGGGCTAAATACACTGGACCTTCCTTCCAGCATCTTTCCTCTTATATGAAAAGAAGCCCCGCCCCTTTTTGGACTCAAGTCTGTTCCAATAAAATGAGACCCAAATTTTCACATCTCAGCAAAGCACTGTTTTTTAGAGTAAAGGCTTTGATTTCATTTCAATAAATCAGACTTGCAGAGTTTTAGCTGCATTAAAAAGTGAGGGCATTGACTGGCTCACATGAAATAGTGATTAAAATAATCTCTATTTCAAGTATTTGGAAAAGTTCAGCCTTATGTCAAATTAAAAAATAACATCCAGGTTTGTATGTTGATATAAAGAGAGCTTTCCCCTCTTATTTTTTATACATTTGTAATAGAAACACTGGCATCACTGAGCTAACAGAGGTCTTGACAGATTTGAACTTCACTGCATAACACTGTAGGACCCATAAGCTTTATGTTCCCTTGCTTTTGTTTTTGCCCTCCTCCCAAACCCCCTGCAAGGATATAAAAGCTGTCCAAGGTGAGTCAGAACAGAAAAGAACAGAAAATCTGTTCAAGCATGTGGCAGAGACAATAAAGTGCTCAGAGAGAGAGAGGAAATTGAATAATTTAGTTTGTTTACCAATGTTTCATCGTTTAATAGTTCCATCAAATGATGCTCTGTTGATGATAGTACTACCAATTTCATCAGTTTTAGTGATGGAAAAAAAAAATCTTACTCTTTAAAACAGTTGAACAACTCCACAGATTATTTCATTATATAGTTTTAATTTTAAATTCAGTTTGATTTCAAATTTAATCATAAATTCGGGTTACATTTTAGATTTCTTACTGTCATGTGCAACTATTCTACTGTGTAGTTGCTGTAACCCCAGAACTCATGAGTGCAAGTGAGTGTTTGTTTGCACAAAGGTGCATCCAGGTCAACATAGATGGGGATTTACCACCTGCTGATTAAGGTTGATGCTCCTCCTGTCATCACGATGTGATGAGTAATCCTCCCTTATATAACTCAATAAAGCTCTCTGTCACTGAACACGCCCACACACTTCCACTCCCAGTTCACCTAAGTACATTCTGACAAACTCAGAATTTGAGGGAATAATGTTAAACTACAAGTGTGATTTAGGATTGAGTCTATGGACATCTTTACTCTCTGGACTGACTTTTGGATCAAAGCATGTTTTATTTTTAAGTTATAGAAGAATGGTTGGCTGAGGTAATGGAAGATGGTGATGCTCAACAAGTTAGTTTAACAAGTCCCTCTTAAATCATTAGCGAGTTTTGTATGCAGTGCATTTTTGTTACGGCTATTTCTTATTGTAGCTATGTTTAACAATGAGTCTTGAATTGATGAATAAAGAATAACATAAACTTCCTTTTGGTAAAGCTTGTAAATAGGCTGGTTTTGTTGTTACCTACTTGTCCCTGTAGACATTGTCCACCTTTCCTCAGTCCAGACTTTTTATTTGCTTATTCCTTTTCATGCATAAATGTGAATTAGTGTTGTTGCATTCATTTTTATTGCTGTTAACGTTTGTCTTATTTCGTTTTTTTTTTCTTTCCATAGAAGGAATTCCTGGCCCAGTGCTTCTGTTTAGCTCTGTATGTTTTCTGATCAAGTCATTAATGGAGTGGTTGCTTTCATTAGCTTTGTGTACTTTCTTTTCTTTTACTTCCCAAAGATGTAGCCCTGAAGGCTGGTATCTTCCATGTTTTAGATCTGTCTCTGCTCCAACACTGCTCATTCAAACTGCTGAATGCAATCCATAGCATGTCATCAAGTTCTAATACAGCTCGCTATTGACCTATTTATTTGATACAGATGTGTTGAACTGCCTTTTAATCAGAACTGAATTTGAACATATGATTTTGGATGATTTTGAATTGATGCAAAATGAAAAGAACGATTTTGAAACCGATTTGAAACATTAGATTGTGAATGTATTCTACATGATGTTTGTAGAAATATTTCTTTTAAATCGGTTTAATAAATATTTACAGAACTTAGAGTCTCAAATCTAAGAAAGCTTTCAAAAACTTGAATGAGTCAAGAAACATTTGAACAATATGGCCATGTATTGTTTATGTCGATTATCCATAATAATTGTCAGTGTATGATCAGTTTGTTACTAGCAACTGACTATATTTTCTTTCTGGAACTAAAAATTTACCCAAATAGATGCAACTTCAAATGAATATACATATATACACATATACTTTCAAAAGCATATGCATGTTATTCTGGGGTTCAGAGCATATATAAGGTAATATTTTTGAATTGTTTTCCAGGAGACAATGAAGGATCAAACAACAAGCACTAAGATGGAAGATCTGCTGAGAGAGTCTCAGATGGAGTTACAGTGGATCCAAAGACAGCTTGCTATGATCGGGGCCAGAAACAGGCACCACCAGCACCTCCTCCATGTCAAGGGCAAGGTAACAATGTGACGCACCAGCGACACTCCCGACCCCACTGAGGGACAGGGGTGTACAGAAAATGGATGAATGGATAGTATTTTAAATCCAGGCTGAGAGAAAGGGGGCAGGGGGAGTCAGGCTGTGATGTGATGTAAAGGCAGCAGATTGTTCACGTAGTTAAATGACACTTTGCCTTCAGCAGTCTGCATATTTAAAGGGGTCATTGCCTATTTCTCCCAATCCAGTTTCCATCTGTTCCAGAGCCTCTGTCTCACAGGGCCTCATGTCAGGCCTAGAAACCAATTTACAGCAAGTAATGCGTCCCACCATAAAGATAGGAACAGACAGCAAGCAAGTGTTGCTAGGCAACAGAGTAGAACAGAGCGTACGCTGTACTTCCTCTCCTTGCTCACGCAGTCATGGTGTCTTTTCCTTTCATCCCTGCCCTCTGTCCTGCGCTCTGCCCTCATGTTAGCCAGAGAGCAGCTATGGACAGAACACACAGAGAGTTTACTGCTGATGTAACCTCACTAAAACCAGCACACTGATTTAATTTTAGCCCTCTTAGGGATTTAGGGGAAGTGAGGAAAGCAGTGGGATGCTTATTTGTGGGCTATGTTCTGGAACATGAACACCGAGGCTGTATTTACATGATGCTCAAAGCTAGAAACAGGAATGAGATCAGGATGTTGAATTTTATATATGTTTAATACACTAGCTTCTTTTTATTTGTCTGTTGACTAAATAGAAACTTGCTGTAGACTATGTTGAGTGCCTTAAACCTGACTTAAACTGTGACTTAAATTTAGGTTTATATGTGGGTAACATACATATCCTGCACATCTTACAAAAAAGTACAAATTACATTGGAAGATATTATGAGATTTTAATAATAATAAAAAAAACTAAAACATTTTTCACCACAAGCTTCATTGTAGTGAATATAGTGATACATGATAGAATAACTCAAAGTAGGGCATAATAGTGAGGTGGAAGGAAAAATATATATTGTTTTCAAAATAGTTTAGAACTAACCTGAAAATGCATTTATTTACATTGAGTTCCTCCTATTTTGATAACCTTAAATAAAATCAAGTGTCTGAAGTAGAAACTGGAGTATAGCTGGATGTAACTAAGCATACATGCAGATGTGTAGAGCTGCATAGAGATTCCTAGAGAACATTAGTGAGCAAACAGTATTATAAAAACAAAGCATTCTATAAAACTGACCCTTGTGGAAGATTTGCAAAAGAAGAATCCATTTTTGAAAGAACATCACGAGATGTTCCCATTTGTAGTTTTTTAGAAAACATGGAGGTGGGTGCAGCAAATTTTTTTTTTTTTTTGGTAATATGACAACAAAATGAAATTTTCTGGCCTAAATGTCTAATCCATTGAGGTTTATTTTCATGCAGACATTTATGCTTAGTGAAACTAAGCATGCATCCAGTAATGGAATGCTTATATATCATAATCTACACTTAAAATGTCTTCACAGATGCTCTCCATCTAATCAAACAGCCTGATCTTATTTGACAGAAGAACATTTTTTTTTGTAAATATGCAAAACTGTTTAAGGTGGACCTAAAAAGACTTAAGTCTAAGTCTTTTTAGACTGCAGTGTCCAGTGATTTTGATACACTTTTCAGATTTATTTTTGTTAAATATATTTTCAGAGTCATGTGCTATTTTCCTTCCACAACAAAACTATGCGCTACTTTTTGCAGTGTTATCAGTTCAACAGGCATGGATTCTTTTGCCAGCCACAGGATGTTTGGGAACTAAATAAAGTGAGGGTGAAACGGCTGTCTGTGATGTAATGATTGAAACATCACTGCTCAGCAGATTTACACATCCTGTTTAAATGAAAGCAGCCATGTGTGATGCTGTTTTTGGTCAGCTGAACAGCGAGTGCACACATGGGAGCAAGAGATAGAGAAAAAGTCAGGGTTTACAGCACAGCTGAGCAATGAAGCCTCAGCTAATACTTTCACAGATCAGACTTTGTGTGAAAGCACCAGCCAGGTAACAGTTTTGGGGGATTTGTATTTGAGTGACACATCCAGCCAGCTCCAGCTGAATGCAGCAACTGAAACACACATTCAGAGGTGTTGCTTCTGCCTTTGGCGCCTGATGGCATAAAACGGGGTGACTGCTGTCGAGGTAGGAACTTTGTTCTTGTTTACTATCAATTCAAATAGATGTATAACAAAATTGTCTTTTTAAATTTTTGTTTGTCTTCTAGTTTTTATATAATTTTACTAGGTATGCAACTGCTGTATGCTTGGGAAATATAAATATTCATACATTTTTATTCTAACAAAAGAAAACTTTGCATGAGTTTACTGACAGAATAAAAATAATCTCTAATAACTCCAGCCTAGTTTGGATAGTTGTACATTCCAAGTTGGCAACTCAGCAGTCCTCATGCAATTGCAACACTCCGACACCAGAGGGAGCTATCACAGTTCAAAATAAGTTAGCTATGTGCAAGCTTGCTTTTTTAAATTTAAAGATCCTTTAAAATTTCACATATTCTACATTAACTTCCAGGAAAATTATGTGAAGTTTTGAATATCTAAAAAATTTTTTTTAATTCTGTGATGATTTATCAAATTGAATCACTTTTAATTTTAGGAGTCAGTATTTTAATAAAAAGCCCATATAGTTATGATTACTATTTTACCACGGATTCCACAGTTCCAGTCTGTTTTGAATAAACAATGTATTCCCTGACTCTCCATTGTTGGTGTTCCTGTTTTTCTGCACTGCTTGCTGTGTTTCTCATGTGAGTAGGCTTCTAGTTCAACTAAAAAAGTAGTGAGTCCCAGTTCGATGGCTGACTTTGTTCTTGTTCGCCCCCTGACTGCTGATGTGCATCTCAGAGGTCTCTCTGAAATGCCACTGAAGTAAGTAAAGCAGTAATCATGTCCTTGCATCAGCTATTTTGGTTGCTGACTTTCCTTTGTGCAGTGCACACACTGCATCTCTTCTGGTGATTGTGCATCTTCTGCTCAGCTTTGACATTTAGGGTTGGTAAACACAAGAACAATGTCCTCTCAGAAAGACATGATGGTAAAAAAAAAAAATTATTTGCATACATAGTTTCACATTGGGTTCATTGAACTTTACAAAGAAGAATAGCATAAAACATCAACAAACAATACTAAGCTGAGGTCATGAGAGTTTCATAGTAGAAAAAGTCTGATGCCGGTATAATTCGGATAAATTAACTATTTACGACTTAATTTTCACAATTGTTTTCACACACATAATTACAAAAACCATGGTCCTTTCAGTCCAGTCATAACTTACTGTTCACTATGGCTGTCTGTTAATTTAAGACTGCTTTTATCCAATTATAAAGGAATATAACTGTGTCCGAGTCCCATATGACGTTAAAGTAAAGGTGAATTCAGTGTCACACAGCAGCATGGAATATTTCCCAAATGGAGCTTCTGCAGGGCAGCCTCAATATGAGACTCCAACACTGGGTCAAAAAAGCTACTTCAGTTCTTAAGAAGTGTTCAAATAATGATGTCTAACCATGTTTTTTTTTTTTTTTTTTATCTCTGGAGAAGAGAGTGATATTTAATTGCACTCAACAAAAATAATTTTGTTTCAAGAAAAAAATATTTTTCTTTGGGAAATAGTGCTCCCTAAGTACAATATTTCTTAGGGAACACTAAATGTTGCCTTCTTTAGCTCAAATTATTTTAATGAAGTCATTTCTGCAGGCATTCACCGCCCTCTGATTTTGGTTTAAGTAGTTGGTTTTTCCTCAAGCATTTTGAGGAAAAAAACCCATTCATTTTCATATATATGTAACTGTGTTATTAAACTAAAGCATACCTGCATAGAGTACTGTTCACTTTATTTTTTTGTCTTCCCTCTATATGACTTACAGTCCACATTTGTGTCATTGTCCTGTTCTGTGATGTAACTCCTGTCAGTGATTCAGCTTGCTCTCTTCTCAGATGATGTGTCCTCAATTGGATGACACAACTGTGTCTTCCCTGACACAGAGGAGTGGTTTCTGTCAGTGTCTGCCGTCTCCATCCACAGGCCCTGAGCCATTGCCCTGAATCATGCCTGTCTTAGATGTAGTGGCTGCCACTGATTAGAGATGATGTGTTTGCTTCATAGTCCAGGCAGCCAGATGCTAAAATCCATTTGATTAGTGCCTTATTTTGCAAGGCGTAGGATCTGTTAGCCTGTCTGGTTGGCAAGTGGGCTGTATGAGCAGGTGGACATTGCTGTCTTTCTGTCTGCTTAAGAGGTCCATCATCTAGGCTTCAGAATCTTGCTGTCAGAAAGAACATCTTTTTTTCGATTGGATTTTTTTTCTGAGAAAGCAAGTCTGGCTAATTGTCAGTAATGGATGTTATTAGCTCAGCAGTGTGCCAGAAATTGTGGCAGTGTCAACGGATTCATTAGAGTAATGTTTAAACTTTCTGTTTCTTGGTGTTTCAAATGCAGGATTTCTAGTCAGTAAGTAGAGTTCAAAGAGAACAAAATGTTTATTTTGTCTTCAGAGATAATCCTTTCTCTATATATCTTGGCAGTGCTAAGCTAGCTTAGTTAAACAGTTCAGATAACAAATAGTAATCTCTTGGCAGATTTCAGATTAAGCTTCATGTTTAAGTTACTAATTTGCAATGGCTCTTAAAGGTGTACACACTCGTATAAAAATGTCAGATTTTTGGGACCTAAGATTTTCCACGTTTATTGACATAATTAAACTGAAAAGCAACCAAGAGGTGGTTCTTGTGTGAATGGCGTCTTCAACCCATTCACACCATTTGGAAAATCTGAGAAAATATCACTTACATAATTTGGAACAAGGTGGAAGATGTTCAGATTTTTTTTTCTTTGATGTGCAAAAGGACCATCCACAATTCTTTTTAGAAGGCGGCAACCTGCCTTTTAGAAATATGATTTTATATTTCTACACAGGACTCAAGTGCATTTGATTTAGCTTACAAAAAAATCTTCCCTTTTAATGATGTTTCTAAGCAGAAAAAGATGTTTGTAAATCCAATTGAGGTTCAAAACCTGAACTTGACTCTGCAGCAGCAAATGCATTTTTATGTTTGGTAATCCTTTTCCTTATAATAGCTCCACAGGATGGAACTGCTTTGCTGCAAGCAAAACTGAAAATAACTTTCCCCCCCTTTCCTCAAATGTTATAGCTAAATGCCTATTTGGTCAGCAGCTAATGCTCAGATTTATTTCCTTTTTATTCCCCTGTTGGTCTTAGGAATTCATGAATAACCACTTTTGTTTGTTCAGTTTACATACATTTTCTTCTAGGTTATTTTTACTAGACAACTTACTTTTCAAATAACATTAGATATGGATAAAATTCAGAAAATGATCAAAGGCACAAAATATACCCAAAGTAAATGGGTGCTGCAAACTATATTTGCATGTGTTCTCCAGTGCTTTGTTTATTTTTAAAGTCACAGTAAAATTGTATCATTAGCCTTCATTATTATTAAATGGGTTTGAATTTGTTTTAAGCATCCCCAATACATCTGTGTTGGAGTATCACAATAGCCAATTAAAATCCATTTGCCTGTCAGAACTAATTCCTGTGTTTCTTTGTTTTTTTCAGTATAAAAGTGAGTTTTCATCTCAGCAAGGTGTGGGACATGCTGCTGTCTACAATGTGAGCCGCTTTCGAGTATTAGAGGAAAAAAACAGGGCACTAAAGCAGGAAGTGGCCGCACTCCGCCAAGAGAAGCAACACTATCGAAAAGTGGTATGATTATATTTCTCAAAATACATAAACAATTTGGCTCGGCACTATTCATGTTAATTAAGATGTTCTATTAGGAAAAGTTATTTATGTACAAGCTTACTAGCTAAAATGTATTGGATTATATTCCCTGATCAAGATTTTGCTCCCAAAATATTAACATCCCAGAAAATACCAGAACAAAAATACAAATTTTCCTTTCATTAAGCCAACAATGTTTGTGAACCTTAGTTTTTAGTTCTTGCTTCAGTTTCTAAAAAGGATTGGACTTTGGGTCTTGCTGACAACAGAATATTCTTTGATCTAAACTATTCCATTGAAGCTTTGGCTAAAGCCAAAGCTTCAATGTCACTGTCACTGTTCTGCTGCATAATGACCAGAGTTACTTTTTGCCTCTTCACTTCTTCTTTGATTGTGTTGTTCTTTGGCAGACCTGTAAGTTTAGCTGGACAACCTTGTAAAAGTTGGTTTGCAGTAGTGGAATGCTCTTTCCACTGTTGTATCATGGTGTGAAGAAAAGCCCATGATATGTTCAAACCTTCTCTGCAGCTTTCCATCTGACTTGTCTGATGTGTTACTTGGTCTTCAGTGTGAAGTTTGTTTATAAATGTTCTCTTACAAAATTCTAAGGCCTTCAAAAAAAACAGCTGTACCAACACTGAGATGGATTTACACACTGTTAGAGTGTATAAATGTAGGGTGAACATAAATGCAGACCACATTTTTCAGACTTATTTCTATATAAAAAAAAACCCAATAACAAAACAATGTGTTTTGTTATTTCCCTTTTCCTAATAATTATGCATCTGTTTGTGTTGGTTTATCACATAGATTCTCTGAAAATGTATAAAAGTTTTTGTTTGACAAAATAGGAATGAAAACCTTTGCAAAACACTGTACATTTGCGCTGCCTTTGGGGCAGCTTTACTCACAGACTGCATCATTCTCATTTATGCAAAGCCAGACTCAGCTGTGGATCAGTTAGGCTGAGGGAAACTGATGTAGGAGCAAGTTTATTCTACCATATTTTCCTAAGAAGATTTGGTCTGTGGGCTTTTACTTTTTGGAATGCATTAAGAGAAAATAACAAATATGTAGATCGGCTGTTTATGCTATGTTTTTTAACCATTCATCCATTGTTATCCTTGAGAGGTAAGAAGGAAGTTGATCCCTTACTCCAGTGGTAACTGGGAGTGAGGTGAGGTTCGATCTGAACAAATGGCCAAAGTGTCCAGTTAACGTATCAGAACCCCTGTATACATGATGAGAACATGCAAACTCCGTGCAGAAAGACCTGTGTTTTGCTGTCATTTTTAGAAAAAAAACAAACCCAAATACAATATACTTTATGTCAAAATACCAAAGCAGTTGATTGATTCAGAACAATCGGAAAGCTTTCTTCGGAAATCAAATACTATCGCCCAAATGTGTTTGTTCTACATGCAATTCATAGTTCATCTGATCGCCAGGCTGTCACCTAAATATTACATAGATGTTTTAAGCCTTTACAGTTGTTGCATGGAAACAGTCTGAAATGGACAGCCAAAGAAACATACCTCAGGTGAGGAATGACCTTCTGTGTGTTGTGTGGCTCCTGCTAAAAGGCCACAGCTGTCTCCCTGGACACCATTTCTATGGCAACAATTATGCATTGCCAGCAGCTGGTTTGCTCAGATGATAGCCCTCATGATGAAACGGGCTGCCCCAGTGAAAAGAGGAGTCCCAGATCCGATAAATAATCTCTAATAGAGATTATTGTGGTGTCGATTATTATTCGACACCACAACCTCCATTTAGGTTCTTCTGATCAGAAAAGTACTGTCAGACCATGGTTAATAATAGCACAGAGAAATGTTAATTAGCCTATTTAGAACTCAGTTGGATACTAACACCACCCACAGAAATACAGTTTGCTTTCACTAACTAGCCAGTTTTTTTTCCCCCACCTGTATTAAAAGGAAATAATTTTGACTTGGCTTTATATTCCCTTCTTTATTAAATTTATCCCTGAAAGTGTTTTTTTAGATGTTCTGTTATAACTTAATTATGCTCAGTCCATTGCCCACTCCATCTGTCGTCTTGTTACTAAAGCATACAAGCTTTTGGCTTTAGAAGAAGTGGTAAAAAAACAAAAACAAAACAAAAACACTAAAAGCCTGTTCTCAGTTTAAAAAGGACAGAAGGGTGTATTAACTTGCAGGGTCATTTAAATCCTATATGACACAGATACATTAAATGGTTCAATTTTGGATCTGCTTTCACTTCTTGTTTCCACTGCTGTCAGTAAAATTTCAGTAGTTTAATGTATATGCCTGCTATCCACTGGACACTGCCAGTCCTGTCTTTCTTTTTGCTTCTTACTTTTCTGTGGTGGACTGTGCTCACTGACTGGCCTGTGTTGCCTCATGTCTAATCACCAAAGCAGATGTGATGGACATCTGAGAGAGATCTAGTTGTGATTGAATTTCGATTCTTTTTAGATGTCAAATCATACATAAGTGAGTCTCTTTCTCATCCACGGTTTTAAAAAGTAAAGCAAAATGTATTTATGATCTTGGAATGTCTTAAATTTGATTACCGTTATTGGGCTTCTTAAATAATTATTTTTCCGATCAAATCCAGGTTCTCTGTCGTTTCTGAAGAAAATTATCCCCACAGAATGATGAGCTTTCTTCAATAAATCAGCTTTCACCATGGAGATAACATGTTCTAGTTCATGTGCAGTGTTTGTTTTCTGCAACTCGGCATATAGAACAAAATGTCAATTCTTCATCCACATGTTAAGGGTGTCTTCTACATACACTGTGGCAAACTGCAGTCTAATTGTTTCAGAAATGGCTTCATTCTTGCAACTCTTCCATAAAACTCAGGTTCATGTTGTACACAACTAGTAGCTGTAGTCTCAACATATTCTCCCACCAGAACTGTGGATCTCTGCAGCTCCTCCAGAGATATAACAGCAAATCTGGCAGAATGCATATGCATATCAGTTTTTTTCAAATTCACAATTGTGTGCTACTTTGGGTTGGTCTATCACTATAAGTCCTAAAAGAATTGAGTATAATTTATTTGTAAAACGTTGGAACTCATGCGTTATATTTTGCTGTAGTAATGATTATGTTTCCAAGCTAAACTAGATTCTTGGTCTGATATTCCTCATATGAGGTTTAATAAAAGACATAATCTATATTAACCAATACAAACCAGACTAATGAACATGGCAGAAACAAGGGAGCAAACACAATTCTCTATACTAATTGATCTATGCTAGGTTGTGGTTTCATGACAAGTAAATTCAGGGAGTTAGTTTGGATGCTAACAGGATTTATATAAAATCCTGTTTATATAAATAAACAGGATTTTATATTTAAAATATAAAATCCTGTTTTTATATTTTAAAAACAGGATTTTTTTACTTTGTGTCTCAAAGTAAGAGACACAATGCCTTACTTTGTGTCTCTTTGAGCTAAGGTTTTAAAAAAGAAAAAAATATATCAGGGAAAATTAGCTGAATTGTCAATTTTCCAGTACAATAAAAGATTATTACATAAGCACCAAGCATTGATTTAGTTTTGAAAATGCCAGCACACGCCATCTTTAAAGAAGCCGAATTCCATATCTTTAAAGCTAAAATAAAACATTTTGCATTACAAGACAGACGTGCTAAAATGTGGCTGTGTCAGAATGTAGGGCCCTCTTGGATTAATTATAAATCCTTTTAACCGGATTAAATCATTTTAAGGGGGCAGCTGCAATTTAACCACGCTCGCACATACATGAAAAAATATGCATGAGTCACTACACATAAGCTGATGTCAGTATGATCTAATTACTCACTCTGACAAAGCAGTGTAGGCAGTGTGATAGCAAGTGTTTGCCATGTTGTAGTTAATGACTAAAATCTGTGAAATTGTGAAGTGACACTTAGAAAAGAATAAAGATAAAATCATTCCATTTCACAATTTGCCCTTGTAGTGTAGCATGTTATTTTAGATTGAAAACAAAAGTTTAAATTGTACTTTTTTGCCTTAAGTGCCCCAAACCAAATGTTGCTGTATTGTAAATATGTAGGTGTAACATGACACTGTATAAATTGAAAGATATTTCATTTGGTAATAAACATTTTAGCTGTAGTTTTTATAATAATAACTAGACATTATATAGTTCCATGTGATTTATAATGGTGAAAAATATTGCACTTGTGGCAACACGAGGGTATAAATTTTATTACTTGACCCCCTCAACACAGGGCAACCCAGGGGTGTCAACAACGCCACCTCGGGAGTTTCACCCAAGGAAATAAATAAGGCACTAAGGTTCGTAACTAATGAGAACAGGACGTTGTTTCACAAAAAAAAAAAAAAAAATGCACTTTATTGTTCCATGATGTTAAAAACAATTAAGAATTGAAGCACCACAATGGGAAGGGAGGTTAACAGTACTGAGGCTTACCAGCAGGGGGAGGGCAGTCCAGAATGGAGAACTGGTTCAAAAAGAAACAAATAACTCACCCCAAAACACTTGTGAACAGGCACTCTCGTGAAGAAACCCCAACACCGGTTATTCGCACAACACAGGTCCAGTCTCCCTGGAAGCCCCTCCCCACCGCCTTCAGCTCTCACCCTGGAGACAAGACAGGGGGGGTTAAACAAAGCAAATGCAAAACAAAACAGACAAACGCTGCAAATTAAACATGGACAAGGTCTAAAATGAGGTTACCCCCAATCACTCCTTAAAAATCAGTACTTTAATAAAGGCATCTAAAAGGACCTGAAGCACCAGGCCACACTGAATGGGCTAACCTAAACAAAAACACAAAACTAAGAAACCAAACTGAGAATTTATGAAACAAAATCAAAACACAAAACAAATAGTCAAAAACAAAATCCAAACAAAGTTTAAACAAAGTATAAAATAAAGCCAAAACAAAGCTGGGGCTAAAATGAAGTCCAACAAAGCAGCAGGGTCTCCAGTCAGCTGCAGCAGCTGTATTCCTGAAATCAAGTTGGATTAATAGGTGGTTCTGGAACTGGCAGAAGGCAGAGGAATCCATGGTCACCTACCAGAGCTGGACGGCCCCACCCCAAACAGAGAGCCTCTTCCGGCCCAACAGCAGGAGGATGTAATTGCCAGTGCTTCCTACCAATAAATTATGGTCATTTTTGCACTATGGGAGCTGCATGGGTGCGATAAAATACATACCCGTTTTAATGTTGCCAACTTGTACCGGGAGGGTAGTTTATAGCCACACCACAGTACACAGGAGACTCCAGGCAATTTCTAAAGTTAAACAATTTGTATTAACCATTGAAATTGCTGATTTTTAACAAGAGGAGAAACAATACTTACTACTTGAGTAACGGCCACTGCAAGCCACTCAAACAACCTTCCCTCTGAAGCCTGACCAAATGCTGGCATGAAGGAAACAGGGGGGAAGAGTGTCCCTTTATACACCACACCCACTGGGAAATAATTAGGGGCCAGGTGTCCTCAATCTTGGGGCAGGCCTCATCCTGCTACACACTGATTTGTAAAATTAGAATCTACACCAAGTTCAAATCTAATATGGCTGTCATGTCATGATATTTGTCCCTTCACAGATTTCTTCTGTTTTTGTCCTGTGGTTCAGATTATCAGACAATTTCTCACATCACATAAAGCATCTTTTAAGAAATAAACCCAGGTTTATGGGAAGATTTGGAATTTTTAGGGTTATGGTCTTTCATTGGTGATCAGATAATGAACAGCCTGTTCAGTCTGAACACACTTTTCAATCATTTGTCTGCTCTATTTTTCACTTTACTCATGTTTCTTCTTTTTGAAGCTCTGCTTACAACCAGGTCACAGTAGAGCAGGTCCAAATGTTTTGCTATGTTATCCACTTCAACTATTTGTCCTGCCATGGGGAGTATCTAATTAGTGCAGTTTGATCTTCTGCATACTCAGTCTGAGACAAATAAAGTTCTAACTGTGCAGCAATAGTTACAAAGCAAATATGAATTTTTTTTGACAGTATCTCCTATGATCAGCAAATAAGGTGTCTGAAAGTTGCAACTTTTATGTCACTGAATCAAAATCTGTGATAACCTGACTTGGGTTGAGATCATATTAATTACACTGCAATATCAAAAACTCAGAAAAGCAATGCTGGTTCATAATTTAAAGTTGTGTATCTTCATAAGCCAATCAAGTGGAAAGTAGAGAGACACTCAGGCAGGATCTACATTCCTCCAATGACCCATCTATTGTGCTTGATAAAGTATTAGCACCCTTAAAGATGTATTCTGCTTTTGTTTTTTGACACACATGTTTAAGTTTGGAAAATACATTTCAAAGATAATTTGAGGAAATTCAAAATGCAATTTTTAATGATAATTTTATTTACATATAATCCCACAGTGATTGCTGCTAAGGCTACCCAAAACATTTATCAGGTTCTGGGGCAATTACTTTTCCTCATAGGGCCAGTTTGGTTTGGCTAAGTTTTTTTTTAACCATAATAAATAAAATCATCACTTGAAAACTCTCTTTTCTGTATGACATTTTTGTCTGAAATAGGAATTTGTTCTATTGACTAAAATATTTAAGTATATAAAAAAAGAAGAGATAGAATTAGCCTTTAAGGAGACAAATCCTTTTTCACAGCACTGCACTGTCCAGCCTTTCAGATCTCTTTGATACCTTTACATGTAGCTGAGGCTCTCTGATGTCACTGACGTTTGTGACAGTGGAGAGAGCTGATTAATTCTGTTGAGTGGATTTACGCAGCTTTCTATACATTGTTTGAAAGAGAAAGAAGGAAAGTGAGCAGAGGAGGGAGAAAGCTTGTAGAAGATGATTAAGGAAGGGTGTTAAGGAGGAGGGTCTTTGGGGGTGGGGAGATAGTGAAAGCAAAGAGAGGATAGGAAAGAGAGTGTGTGGAGAGGGGGCGGAGGAAAAGGAGGAGAGAGAGAGAGAAAGACAGAACCCAGAGCTGCTGCTGCTGATGCTGCTGCTGCTGCAGCCGTTTGACAATTCCCCACCCATACAGAGCACGGAAGAAGGGAAGAGACAAGGAGGAAGGAGGGAGCGACTCCTCAGTAAAGATGCTCCTGTGCTAGCCAGCACACACGGTAAATCCAAACCTCTTTGGTGCTGCTGTTTGTCTCTGCATCATTGTGCCCCAGTGTGTTTGTCTTAGATCTAGCTCTGTTGAGTCCTAAATATAGTGCACGGGGTTAGCATAGCAAGCAGCTGGGGAAAACCTGTGTGTGCAGTAGCTGCAGGAGGAGACAGATGTGCACAGTGAGGTGGAAAGAAGAGGAGGATTTTCACATTTTGTCTTTTCTCTGGGCTAAATGAGGAGAAAGCAACATCCAGCGTTGCTGTTTCTTGACTGAATCCGAGCCACCTGTTCAGAGATGTGTGGGTGTGTGCGGGGTGTATGCGTGTGTGTGTTGGAGGGACGAGGGGTGGGGTTGTAGTCTATTGGGTTAGTGTATTTTTTGGCTAATGTTTGCTGCTGAAATTTCTTATACACTGTAGATTAATGAAGCATTTTTGTGAGTGTTAATGAGCAATAATGTTTTCCATCAGTAAAATCCTGATGCAAAAGCTGACATGATCATTTAGGGGTGCAGAGAGAAAGACAAATATTTGATGCTTACTCAAACAAATTGATGTAGTGTGTGTTTGTGTGTGCTTGGGCGTTATTGGCGCTGGTAACTTGAGCTTTTCCTGGTTTCTGACTACTAAAGGGTTGTCAGTAGCTGGTGTTGAACATTAACCCACACAATGATGTGGGTTAATGTTCCCACCCAGCCCTTTGGAGTTTTGTGTGTGGGGGTGCACATGACACTTGAGGTATACTCTGACCAGCGAAATCTTTTACGTCCTAATAGAACGATGCGATGAATTCAGGTACAATGTTCACATTTTGCTGAAACAGATTTAAAGGAGTGTTGACTCAGCTGCATGTCATTTTGAAGGAATGCATTGTTTGTATTTCTGAACTGTAGATTAATACTGAGAAGTGATGCCTGTGTTTCAGCAAACAACATTCTTGTATGAGCATACAACAGTAATCAATAATTGTTTTTTTTTTTCCTACTAGATGTATTGCTGCTTCTTATTAAGTGTAAAAATGAGCTTTAAGTTATAAAAGTCAATGGAGTTGAGCTTTGGTGTCTGTTAAGATTTATTTCTCTGAAAAGTAAATACATGATTGCTTCAAAACATAGAATTATAGTCATTTTCTACCAAAAATCTATATTTTCAGACTTTTTGTTGTGTCTCACTGCAAATGTCAAACCAAACCAAACACGATTATTAGCTGATTTTAAGTCCCAGTCTGATATTTCATTCAAATATCAGACTGCTTGAAATTCACATAGCTTTACAGTATAGCGAATTAACACATTGTTTTATCAGTATTACATAATCTACTTTAGTAATGCTATTCTATTAAATTTAACTCAGCACATGACTTTTAGGATGCTGAAGTATCCTTTATTTTCTTCACAGTTGCAGATATGTTGTACCTACAGGGGTTTCTGCAGAGCAGATGGAATATTTTAGAGGCTATTATAATATAAAGCTTGATATAACCAAGCTTTATTGTTTTTTGCTCAGGTATCTTTGACTTGACATATACAACCACAGTCCTCAATAAACTCTAAAAACAATATTTTTACTTTGAACAATTTTGTGTACTAATAAGCTAAAGTTAACATATTTACCCCGTGTTTTTATATGACTTGTTGATAGTTTAGCTCACAAAATATTTCAGTCTGGTTTCAGTTCATCATGTGGAGAAAAAACTGAAAAAGTTGTCCCCTGCTTCTGAAACTTCGTGTTTTGCATTTATGTTGTAAACTTTAAAAACTGGTGATCCAGCTGTGCTGTACACCTTGTTCGTGGAAGTAAATAGGGATGCTACACATCAGCTTTTTCTATCAATTCATAAGTTGTACAATTAAATCAGTCAACATAATGACTTGTTCCTTCAGCACTAATGTGGTGTAATGTTTGTGGGCGCTGTTGTGGCAAGACTTATTACGAAGGAAACAGGCTCAAGTGACAGGAAATAGAATGCCAATGTGATTAGGTCAACACATGTAAATTTACCTAATCTGTGTGTGAGGAAAAAGATGCAACTGAAAAAAAAGGAGTTATGCTCTTTCTGTTACTCCAATACCAATCATTAAAAAAAGCCTCATCTATACAAACTGTTACATATTACACACTAAAGTGCATCATTAAAGCTGCTATTGACATCAAAGTGATCATTATAAAGCCTCAAAATCAATAAATGCTTCATCTATTTTTGCTCTATGTCATTTAGTAGTAGTAGTGTTACAACCGTATGATCTCATAAGCATTATAATATCTCCTTGGTACATATGTTTGAATATGTTACTGTGTGGGTGTTTGACACACCAAAGGAGAAATACTGTATGGCAAAGGAGATGGAAACAGTGCTTGTACAACAGTTCTGCTTATGTCTCATTTCTTAGTACCTCAGCTCTTGATTTAATTTTTTTTAATCTAATCTGAAAAAGTCCTATTGTTTAAAATTTGCCCCTCTTGCAAATTTCACCAGCCCCCTTTTATCTTATTTTGTTTCCACTCCTTTATTCCTATGCATCACCCTGGTTTACTGTGCCAACTGATTTCCAGTCTGATGCCTGAGGGTGAGAAGAAGAGAGTGAAAAGAGAGAAAATGGGCAAAATGAAACATGTGTTTTCAGTCCCATGACTGAATTTCTCTCCGGCTCCTCTCTTGAGATGAACACGAAACCTGGCAGCCAAAAGAGACCAAAACATGCAGGTGCTGCAGTAATCCCAGTAGCGACAGCTTTGAAGAGATGTGAAAACACAAGCCAGTAATTATATAGAATAGAGTTGAGCAATCACTTAAGTGTCCATCACTGGGAAAAGTTTGGTGTATCAACACCAAAATAAAAACAAAAAAAATCCCTAAATGAACAGATACACATTAAAAAGCAATAAACAAAAGTGAAACCTAAATGTGTAGTTGTGCAAAAAATTAAAGAAGCACTATGAAGTACAAGCATATTTGTCCCTGGATTAAATTTGAACTTCATTGGGTAATAGACATTTTTTTCTGTTCATAATGGTTTCTAAATTGGCAGCAGGAGTAAGTGTTGTTCATCCGATGTGGATTTCTGTTAGGCCTGTGATAAACTGACAAACTGTCCAGGTTGTTTCCCGCCTCTTGCCTGATGACAGCTGGCTTGTACAAACCCCAGTGACTCAGGCGGCTTTTGTTTGCGCTGCTTGTTTGCCAGCTTTCATTCACGCAGTTCAAAATGTATCATCAGATATGATTTGCACGTGATATTTCATTGCTACTTCTTTATCATCCTTGCTCCGACCTGAAGGAAAACAGTTTCTATGGCAACCCCCATCAAGCCCCTCCCTTTGCCGGTACTACTGCTGTATATATATATATATATATATATATATATATATATATATATATACACGCGATGTGTGTGTACTCAGGATGAGAACAGATGCCTGAATGTAAGTAAATGCTGTATTGATTGCTAGCATGAAGCCCCCCTCCAAAAAGCTTTGTTGCTCAGCTGGCGGGGAGAGCAGAGATTGAAACATTTCCTCCTCACATTTCTTGGCAGATTCTAAAGTTGCACAGAAGTTTTATAAAGGAGAGACAAAGCACTGCAGCAGGAGAAGGGAAAAATAAAAAAGGTGGGGCAGAGAAGGAAAGAGAGAGGAAGAAAAGGGAGTCCGAAAAAGATACCTCTTATTATTACTGAATACACTGTGCTACTTTTCTAGCTTTTTAACAGATTTACTCAGAATTCATCTTTTGTTCAGATCAACTCATTCCATGTTGTGACTATTTATTATTTATCACATATGCTTCTTGTTTGGTTAAACATCATTAACCAATGTTTAACCAAACATTGATTAATGACTCTAAAGAAATCTTTAGAGTCAGCTTTCTGACACTTTAAGGCTTTCAACTGGATTTCAAAAATAACTTTCTTTAAGTAAGGACATAATAAACAACAGTTTGTTTTTCACTGCAATTGCATCACTGAGACACAGTGATCTAAGCAATACACAAATAGATTAATGCTCGAAAGAAAAGTTGTTTTGTTTCTCTACCAATGTAGATTTTTGCTAATTCAAATTTCTTTTTAAGAATTATGCTAGATCATCGTGGTCCTGAGGAGAGCAGCTATCTTTAAAGCAGAACTGATATCACATCATGTGATACTGTGAGGCTGTTGTAAAACAACATTTTTAACGTTTTCACCTCAGTCAGACCATTTATCATTCTAAAACCAGGACAAAACGATGTCTTAGTTCAAATCTGCAGTGGATTTGTAATCAAGATGTTCAAAAAAATACCTTTGCTATTTTTTGGTATTCAGATTCACTTAATGTGTGTAGCTTAGTAGCTTCAAATTATTTGCCTTCAAAAACTTCATTTTTGTTTTATTTTGTTCCATGATGCCAGCATGACACTGGCAGGCAAGGTGAGCCCTTAGGCAAACGAGCATGCTGATAATGGCGCCTTTAATTCCACATCACTAACTTTCTCTTTCTGTGTCCCTTCTAATTGTTTGTTTTAGTTTTTTTCCCCTTCCTCTCCCTTCCTGATTACGCATTTCGCTCACAGTCAGGACTTTCCATCCCTCTAAATAACCACCTGAACACAGACTCTTACCTAAATACTTCCTGTCTTGCGCCTTTGTCATTGACTCCATCTTCTTTCACTCTTCTCTTTCATTTAGTCCCCAGTGTTTTGCTCCTGGAATGACTTGAATGATTAGGACAGACGCCTACAGTGGAGGGAACACAAAGAGCAACTAAATGGAGAGAAGGGAAAGGGAGAGAGGAGTACACCATGTTAGGAAGGAGAGGCGACATGACAGGACCTGTGCTCCTGTAACAGTCACTTATTGCTCTGTGTCATTGAGTCCTGCTCAGCAGAGACTTATGAGTTATTCCCAGTCAGTGTTTTGTATTTATGGGTTTTTTAAATCTTAATTCCATGCTGCAATATGATTATAATGTTAAGGCACATGTGACTTAATATTTTTCTTTTATGAAGAAGAAAAGATCATTTATTTCAGCAAATATTTCACTTCTAAGAACTGCAAGAAGATAATGTTATCCATCTGTTCTTGTGGCTTGTTCTTGACAAACGTTCTGGGTAAAACTTGTGGTTTTTGTAGAATATTGTGGGATTGATAAGAAATTTAAAGTTGATGTGGCTAATATGCTGAAAAAACACAGTTCTGCTAGAGTTCCTGTGAATTTATGACAATTCTTTGTGAGACATAAGCAGAGTACTTAAAAACCATTAGTTTAAATCCATGTTTAAACTCAGTTGGATGGACAGATATGTCAGATGTGTTGCTTGGTCTTCATGTTGCTGTTTGGTTATTCATTTTCTCTAACAAACCGTTGGATTGTGTTTACTAATAAGGTGATATTATTTGGGGGCGTCAGGTCAAGTGGTCTAAAATGCCTGAATTTGGCATGCTTTTCAGATTTGGAAGAACAATTGAAACCGTGTTTTCTCTAATTCCATTTCAAAATTAATTACTAATTTTACACAAAATCCCAATAATATACATTAAAGTTTGCAGTTGTGAAAAGAAAATTCAGAAAGTTCATGAGGTATCAACACTGTATTAATTTGTTAAAGATATTACATGATTGCTTCATATAGACTCAGCAATTCAGGAGTGTACTAGAGAGCGATTCCCTGCCTAGTGCATGATGGGTAAGAGCTACAATATTATAATGAATTCTGAGCTTCTATGGCAGTGGAAGGAGGCCAACACTAGCGTAACATATTCTCTGAGCGCTTTTGTTTGTTCTGCTTAGATCAAATAAAGGGAGAGGCATCTGCTCAAGAGTACAAAAAAACCCAAAACATTTTCACATCCCTTATGTCTTGTGTGGTTATTAGAAAACACTTTTTAAGAATATATCTGAATGTCTAATGAAATTAAGTTTTGTGGTAGTAAAATTCACCTACTCCACTATTCCTCTCCTGGTGTGTTTCTAGCCTACTGTACTGCTAACGGTGCAATAAGGTCACATATAAATTATTCACCACTTGTGCAATGTGTTTCCCTTCAGATTGGGGTCATGCGATTGTGTTTATGTGGAAACCAGAGGTTCACGTCTATGAGAGAACCAAACTGAGAGCGTTGTGCGTTTGTTTGGATGCAGACGTATGCGCTTCCCTCCTGCCATGTGACTTTTTTGTTTCAGTGAGAGCTTTATGGGAATTGTGTCTGCTTGAGAGTTTGTGTGCTGACTTGTCTGTGTCTGTTCGAGTATGCATGTTCTGCACACAAAGGCCCATCCAAGCATTATGTGAGCACGAAGGCCCATCCAAGCACATGTAATCCCTTACCAGCTTCCAGGCTCTTCATTAGAATTATTCCGATCTTCCTCAGAACTTATTTTACGCCTTTCTGATATCCTCTGTTTGTCCTCCGGGAACAATGGGTCCTCCTCGCGTCAAATCTGTTGTGGCATCAATGAGACTTATAACTTCACTGCCCACTTCAGTGGAGGCTAGTGTCATTCTTGCATTCTTGCTCCTGAGGTCTGCATTTACATCACACATTAAATTCAGTGCTATGCACACTCTGCTTACCCTGGGGACGATGATGCTTTTCCCTGAAGAGTTTTACATATGTGGTCCAGCTGGATCATCATTGTATCATTTAAAGTTTGCAAAAACTTTTTTTTCCACTTATTTATTTATTTTTCATGTTACATCCTTGACATTATTTTAAGAATGTTTTCCTTATCTTTTACAGATTGCAGTGAGTAATGGTTTATTTACTGATACAGGACAGCTGGAGAAAATATGAAATCCAATCACAAGTTTTTGAAATCTGTTTCCATTCTGAGAAACAAATTGAAAGGCTCAGAAGTGCTGAATGGACAGGATTCAGCACTGGAGCATACTGGAGGAACTGCATACTCATATGTCAGAGCTATCTGTGTTGACATCCACTGAAATATGAAGGTAACATTTTTCCATCACATGAAGCTATTCCAAAGCAGTTTTCTTGTGTGTGGATGTTGATGGTGTACTTACAGACAAGTCACTTCATTTTACTCCAGTTTGTTGCACATAATATAGACATACATTCATTTGACTCCAAAAATGAGTCTTAAGACCAACATGTCTGGCAGACAGCCAGAAAGGCTGAGTACAGTGGTCAGTATTACTCTGCAGGAAAAATCTGTTACTTTTGATTTTGCTTTCATTTCTCTCTCTGTATACCTCTTGCACCACTTGGAAACCTGTTTGGCTTCAACGTTGTCCTGCAAGAAAGCCTATGGGAAATTATAGTAAGGAGGAATCGTGTCAGTATTCACTCTCTAAATGTGTAATGCAAACAGCACGATTTAAAACACTGCTTAATACTCTCATCACTAAAAACAACCAAAAAGAGAAAAACTGGTGACTTTTCTCTCCCCAATGAACATTCTCCCTCCTGAGGATCAGAAAGCTGTTCTAGTTGGGAAGGTCATGGTGTGAGTGAGTGAATTAAAATCTAATTGAACTGATGATGATGCTAATGCCTCTGAATGTGACTCAGAAGCAGAATAAAAAAGCCTTAAGAAAGGAATTTTGTTTGAGGTTGTCATCATTAATGTTGGAAAAAGGTGTTTGGTTATGTAAATGACACCCCCATACCTATATTGTAGCTGTTCAAATAAATGTGTGAAAATGAATGAGTAATCAATCTCATTTTCAAAGATGCTTCTGTCATGTCGCACTTGTTCTGGGATTATTTGCCTACAGAAACCATTGACTTTCCCTCACAAGTAAGTTTTAATTCTCCAAGAAAACTAGCTTAAGCAAACATTGTTTGAGATTTGCAAATTACACTTAGACAAGTGCAAATATACGACAGAATTGAGGTTAAGGTGAACATGTCCCCATGTTGAGGAAATGATTATCTTTCCTGACCTGCAGCAGTGTCGTTCTCTTCCTGCCAGTTCCTCACACTACTCCATGCTTTAAAAACTGGCCTGTCTTCTGCTCAGGCACAGAAATGCTGACAACCTGTGCACATGCTTACACGCATGCTTAGACTCCATATCCCAGAAAGTTCTTGAATTGAGTAGCAGATTTATTTATTTATTAAAACCAATGAACACTTGTAAGAAAAGATTTTATATTAAAATAGGTAACAAAAAAGAATTTATAAAATGTATTAGACATTTTTATTTTTGCTTATAAGTGGTGGGGATGTATGGCTGATGCTTTCAGATGATTTTAATGTTTTTTCTGACTTTTTTATGCATACTCAACTGTCTTTGAACATTGACATATTTTTCTCATATTCTTATCCATTTGTATGGTCTTTTTTTCATAAGCAATTCACATCTAACCTTTTTGGATTTGAGTTATTCAAATCCAAAAAGTCTCCTCACCCCAAGAAATAAGTAAGTTTTATGTCAACATATACAAGACAAATGAACATGCAACTGATTTTAAGCTAATATTTGAGCTTTCTTGCCAAAATAAGTGAATTTTGTTGAAATTATTGAGTTCCAAAATAATTTCAAACACAACATACTGTTTCCATATCAACAAACTGCAAACCTGATATTCCATCCCTTAGCTTCTTTGTCCAGTATTTGCTGGATTTGTCCCTGTGCATTTAAGACTTAGTTTTCAGATATTACACATTTGCTGTCAGTTGTTTTTCAGTTTGACGTCTCCATCTGCTTTTTTAAATCACATATTGAACAGCATGCCAACATGGATGTCGTTGCTTTGCTGCAGAACATGGATGATTTGTGGTAATTGGTGAAATCATAAATTTTGGTCTTTCACAGAAATTCCTGAAGGAGACAGACCAATCATTAGTTGGTGACCTTAGGCTCAATCACACTTCAGTTTTGCAGCAGGACAATGATTTAAAACACACCAACAGTTTAGTCATCCACCATGATGGCTATTATTATCCTTTTTATAAATGCCTTATTTGATATTCTCTTCTATGTCAATCTTTCTAACACCCTTTCTTCAATCTCAGTGACACACTTAAAGTGATATACACTTAATGCGTGTCACTTTCATATTTTTTTTTAGTTCTCAGCAACCTTGGTAACTGTGAATGTTTAGGATTCAGATGAAAGGTCTGAAACATGTGGGTTCATTAGAGCTTGAGGCATCTGTAATTTTAGTTATGCAACCATTTTAAGCTCTTGCCCTTCCTAACACGTACACATGTAAATGTCCATTCACGCTTCACTGTTTTGATAGTACCCACTGCCATCTGCAGCCACAGTTTACACTGTAGAAATGAGCTTGGGGGTCGTATGACTGCAACATACTTGCGTGTGTGTTCACATATGAACAAGGATGCACAATACTGTAATTCTATTTACCACATCTATGTTTTATAAATGAGGCACCTGTAGAGACACGTTCAACCAATGGGCTGAGGGAATCGCAGTTGATATTGCTTTGTGACAACAAAGGGAATATTTTAAAAGGATGTGATGAATAATCTATTGATGACATTATGCTGACTGTATTGATTATACACCATTACTATAAATGGGAAAATTTGCCCTACACATATAAATGGGTCAGCTTCCCTTGACTGATATCATGTTTGTGTTAAAACCAAAAGCAGGACTCAGTATGAAGAACATTACAAATGGCTGATTTTAAAATGCTTCTTTAAACAGTCTGACAAGGAAACTCGTGTTTGGCTGCCGATCTAGTGTGTCTCAAGTCATGCCCTTGTGTAAAGATGAACGCCTGCTACAGTAAGCCCTTCAGAGGGCAGACTCTGTGTAATATATATCATACTGCTGTGTAGACCTGGCTAATGCTACTCTATAAATCCTCCAAAATGATCCTCCTTTTCTCAGCCAATTCATTAAGTGGGGATGTACAGTGTCAGTTTACAGTCCTCTAAAAGTTGCCATTAACCTTGCCAGTGTGTCCTATGTTGAAAATAACTCTATGTTCAGTAAATTGCAATCTGCAGTTAGCAAACCATTTTTTTTTATTTTACTCAAATATCTTTTGAATGTTACAATACAGATAAATTGAGATTTGTTATGTTTAGAAAGACAGCAGTAAGAATGTTGTGACTAATTCTTGATCTCCAGTTTTTTGAAGCTCTGACCTGCAGAAACCTGTAGTCATTGATTCTTATTTCTTTTTAGGGATATGTGAGAGAGGAATGGCAAAATAATCAGAGCAGTGGCATTTTAAGGAAACTTAGGATTTCATATTATTTGATATTTTTTTATAATCTGTCATTGAGTTGCTAGCTTTGTTGCCTTACAGAAGATTTGAAGTATGAATCCCAACCAGAGCCTTTTGTGTTTGGTTTTGATATTTCATAGATGCATCTGGTATTCCAGCTTCCTTCCATCATCCAGGAACATTCATGGTAGATGAAATGGCCATTTTCCTTTTTGCTGTGTCTTTGTGTATTTATTATTCCACGTCTTTATGCTTCTGTGTGATGGAGTACGACCCTGTTTGGAGGTACCCTGCTTTTTGCCCATTGACCAATGGAGGTTGACACCCCTCTACTTTACAATGATTATGTAGATATGATTTATTTATTTATCTACTTATCTTTAACAAATAAATGTTTATTCTTGCATTAGGAATGTGTGTTTTTTTATAAACTGAAGCAGAGCACTGCAGTCCCATTACTTCAGCAACAGTGATACTCCCAGTATACTTATGGCTGCAGACATCCTTACAGAGTTGGATTTATGTTCAGTAACTAATATTCCCACCCAAGGAACCTGAGTGTAGACTGTTACAAGAAGAATAAACGAGTCTCAGTGTTTCACTATAAAGCTACATGCTGTGTCAGACCTTAATACAATACAATGTGTTGAAAGGGCCATTTTTTATGATTAGATAAACCAATGACAGTTCTTCCTTCACATTTTTAGTAAGATAAAATTTTAGTCAAGAATTTATTATTTTAAAGACCTTTTTTCCAGCTTTGGCCACTTCTCCTGCTTGAGAAGCAGCACACAGTAATTTGCATGTGTACGTGGGTGCTGTTTGTGCATGGCTGCCTGTCAGAGCTGAATCTAATAAATACCCCTGTCTGCTGTGGGGTCATTTGGCAGGGCAGTGAATGTTGATTATAACTTTTCTCTTCACAGCCAAAATCCACGTTAATTTGGGTTATGTTGTTTCCATTAACATGTTAAAAAAGGCCTAACATGAGATTTGGTGGAGATTTAAACTGAGGAGCTGTCATTGGTCATAAATCATGACCAATGACAACCATGTAACAGTTCAAATTAGTATACAGAAAAACAGGAAGCTTACTTAAGTTTTTATTTATGCACATACATATGCATTTTTATGAAATAGATTTACTTAAAAAATTCTATTAAAATGCTATATATATATATATAATTTTACTTGAGCTTAACTTAAAGTAAAAACACACTATGTTCTTTCTGAGAATCTGGGAAGAGGTTGTTGTACAAAAGTACAACATGTAGCTCCCAGGGTCCTATTTTCTTGGAAACTTAAGTATGTATTTTGAAATAATTTTTGCAAAGCTCCTGCTTTCATATGTGTTTGAGGCTGTACTTGTGCCCACGCTGAAGAAAGCCGATGCGTCTTTCCACTCACAGTTTAACTGGAACAAAATGTTTCGTACATGACATCTAATTAATGACAATCCTCCTGGGGAAACAGCAGCAATCTTCAACCCACAAAAAGCCCATTTAAACTCATCAGGAGGCATCCCATAAATGAGTGTGTGCAGGATTTCACCCTTTATCAATTCTTCATCCTAACAACATAGCCTGTCATGGTTAATGATATTAGTGTATTTTAGAATTGCCCCATATTTGTAAACAAAGCAAACTTAAAATCCCATTCTCATAATGGGAAAATACAACAAAATTAATTGTAAGATCAAATTCCTACTCCATTCATCATTAATATATACTTAACATATCCATAATTTGAAATAATTAACATTTCTTTAAAAACATGTAACATACATGAAACAAATAATGAGAAATAGATCATATAACATTTTTAAATGCTTCAAAACAGTGGTAAGAAAAGAATTACTGCACTTCTGTAAAAATATACAGAAGCAATACATTGTTGTTAATCTTTGGATTGGTTCTCTATTTTGTCTTACTGGTTGGTATTTTTGTATTTATTTGTCCATATTTTAGTGAGGAGTTACTGAAGCTCACATATATGTGAAGGCAGACTGGAATATAGCATCGATGCACAGAACCTCCTGGGGATTGTCCACTGTGAGCAGATTTAGTTTTTTATCGGTTACGGGTGTAAAATTCTTATTGCGGTTGTGCTAGAACCGCACAAGGTGTGTAAACATATAGTATAGATGCAGAAGAAAGATGAAGGAAGACAGAGGTTGTCAGAGTGAATTAGGCTTTAGTACTGTTGATTTATATGTCTCTAAGCCTGTGTGCTCTCTCTGAATGCACATATTGATCTCAAATTTCACAACCATGCAATATTCACACATAATTTTCACTTGGAGTCCCTGTTGTACTTTTTCCTAAAGAGACACCCTTGTTAGCGCCTACTTTAAATATTCGACACAGATTCCTATGTTGATTTGCGCATATTGAAGGTCTGAATTGGCATAGAAATGTGTGTGTCCCATGGCCTCGCAGTCTAACAGTGTGTTTACAAGATGTTGCAGAGTGCTAAGTGAAGCTGTGAATGTGTGATTTGCTGGAAGTGAGAGGAAGTACAGAAACAGTCATCATACTCACGGCCCTTAAAAAATTGATTTTTAAAGGTAATTTATTGTCCAGTGCTTTGCTCACATTTTTTTGTTTGTGTGCTGAAATAACCTCAACTGAACTTAATTTCAGTAGACAAGAAGGTTGATTGATAGCTTGAGGTTTGCCACACCCACTTACTCAGAGTTAAAGGGAAAGGTACAATATCCGTTGTGGTTACTACTACAGCTTAGTGTGATTTTCTGCACACACTGACTCTGTGTTGCAGTGACAGTTATACAATCAGAGCAGAAAGTGGCCTTACTCACTCTGCTCCGTGTCTTCCTGCCCTTGCCAATGTTTTGGCTTTATTCTGTCTTTCTTCAGCATTCCTGCTGTCTCTGTCTGCACACGGAGAGATGAATGAGCACAACTGCCTCCCATTACTCTCTTTCTTTTCTCTCATCTCGGCCGGTTTATTGAGCTCCTCAAATATACTGATAAATTTGATCAAAAGGCCCTGAGCTGTTCAATATTTTCTTCTGCAAAAAAAATATTGGATTCTCTTTTGCTGCAGGTGGGTTCAAGAGAGCATGTTGCAGTAATGTAAAAAGTGCATCATGAAATTTGTAGCTCACTGCATCTCTTGTGTGACAAATAAACAAAAACAGCTCAATGCATTAATCTTTGCAGAAAGTGTTGATTAAATTAGACATACTTTTTTAGAAAATCTCCAACCTAATAAAGGTACACTCTTACATAATGACCATTTGGAAATGGATGACACATTTCCAATTGGACTGATGAAGTGCAGATATAATGTGAAAGATTAGAAATTATAATCTCTTCTTCTCTTTTGTTACCAATTTACAGACCAAAAGACCACATTTTTCTTGTAGTAACATAATCTTAATGTTAATGTACATTTATTGAGTAAGGAAAACCCCAATATCACCTGTGCTTAACTTATTGACTCTCCTTACAATAACTATAAATTAAATGTTACTGAAGCACTTTTTAAAATGTTTGCTGACCTTTTCAGCAACAAACCATTCAAGTGCTAGACGATCAATGATGTTGAGGGTTGGTATCTCTTCCACAGACTCTGGAAACTATGGAACATCATGGAGTCTTTTGAAATATCAGGACATTTTACATGTACAAATCTATTAAAATCATAAGGAAAACTTAAAAATGGATCATCTCTGGGTCTTTCAGCAAGATAATGATCCAAAAACATGTGGCCAAATCAGTTGAGGGTTGATTTTACAAAACAAAATCAACGCTCTTTTATGACGCCATACTGAAATCCTGTTCACCACAGCAAGAGTATGTTGGAGAGAGCACTGAAGGAGACCCAGGAATCTGGAAGCTTTAGTGAAGCGATATAAAGGGAAAGCATCAAATATCCCTCTTTCTGTATGCTCTAATCTTGAGTCACATTATAGGAGAAAATAGGGCTGTAGAAATTTAACAGCAGGAGCGCCTATAAGTGTGGTACCAGTGTTTTTTCCTAACATTGGAATAAATGTGATCCAATTATACGCTGGAATTTCCCATGTTGTTGAAATAGTGTGCTATTGCATTAAAACTTTATTTCTTTGAAAGCTTTACATGTGATACTGATAAATATGGATAGACTATAAAACCTCCATCCATCCATTTTCCTGCACCCTTTTTCCCTTACTGGGGTCGGGAGGGTTGCTGATGCCTAGCTCCAGCTGTCATTTCGGGCGAGAGGCGGGGTCACCCTGGACAGGTCGCCAGTCTGTCGCAGGGCAACACAGAGACATACAGGACAAACAAACATGCACACACACCTAGGGAGAATTTAGAGAGGCCAATTAACCTGACAGTCATGTTTTTGGACTGTGGGAGGAAGCCGGAGTACCCGGAGAGAACCCACGCATGCCCAGGGAGAACATGCAAACTCCATGCAGAAAGACCGGGGCCGGGAATCGAACCCAGAACCTTCTTGCTGCAAGGCAACAGCTCTACCAGCTGCGCCACTGGGCAGCCACTATAAAACCTTCATTTTAATAATCTATTCTATTTATCCTTAGGGATAATAACTTCTAGTTTAACAAATTCATGTTAAAAAGTACATCCTGCTTGTTTGATGTGTTTGTGCTACCAGGAAGATACCGAGCTGTTATTGACTCCTGTTGCTTAAAAGCTGATTAGGGAACAGAGTTGACTGCTCCTATTAATGGCCCAGTTCAACAGTGGATGGCTGAGAATGACCATCATCAGCAGAATGAAGTGGTATTAGGTGCAAGGATATGGTCAGTCAGAGCGAAATCACTCTTGAATGCTCATAGCTGCGAGAGGAGGAGAGCGGTGCCCTACTTTGAGTCTGGCATAATTACATAATGCTTGAGTACCTGCAGCACCAGCAGCATGACAACTTCTGACTGTGAATGTGAACTGTGAAAAGAGCAGACAGGTTCTACACATTTCTCAATCCTTTTTTGACGCCTTGCAATTTAATTTTCTCTCAAGAGTCTTATGCGCCTGTTTACGTTCTTTGCTTTTGACTGACAGGCTGTCATTCTTTTGGTTTTAATATCTAACTTTAAAGAATTTTTTCCCACTTTTTTGTCATCCTCTTTCCCTTCATCCATCTACCTCTACCCCCTATTCTCATCTTCCAATTTTCTTGTCTTTTTTAGCTTTCCTCTTCAACTGCCAGTGCCACATACCAAATAGAGGGTGACAGCATACAGCTGTGTGTTTTGTACCCCAGACAGGATCTTAGAGAAAAGCTTATCTGCATGCACACACATTAACATTCACAAACACGGTGGGAGACGGAGGGAGGGATCGGCACTAACCTGAGTCTTTCATCTGTCGCTTATATAATCACTTTAAGATGGAGTGACTCTGTGGCTTGCATATATTACACAGTTAGACATGAAATCATAAAAGTAAAAAAGGTTTTCTATAATAATATGAAAAGAAGTAAACTTTTTCCCTTGGTGCTGGCTCTTCTTCTTTTTTCAGAAAGCGAAGCTCCATGCTGCCTTGCAGGAAAGAAATCGTCTGAACCTCGAGCTGATCAACCACCAGCTTAGGGCATCCAAGCATGAGCAGGTGGGGATGTTCACACATTTTATGTGCAAATAGTCCACTACAAGTACACACACCTCCAAACATCAGCAATTAGAAGATATTTCTTCCAATTACCGGTATATATTTTATTTTCAGAACCAGTATCAAGTAGAACTGCACAATAAAAGGAAAAAGTGCAACTGCAATACTCATGGATTTCAGCATAAAGCAGCATCACCCATCACTCATGTTACGGTAATGCTGTTTTAAAATACACTTGGCAGCTGCCGGCAACATATCTATTAACTAGCCGATTGCAGCCTGGCTATCCATAGCCCGCCTAATTTACAAGCTAATAGCAGGTTTTACACTTGGACTGCTTTATAAATAGCAGAACAGGAAAACAGCATAATATTCTGCAGCTGAAAACTACTATTAAACTAAATGAGTATTTATTCTATATTATTTTTCATATTTGTGGATCCCAACCAAAATTACAATTAATATATGATTTAATAACATAACTGGAAAAATCATGCAATTTTCTAATCTGCAGTAAGAATTATTGTTGCATTTCTGCTTTTTCCACTTTAAAAAAAGTAAATCCACTTTCTGGATCTTCATCACTGACTTCATGAAACAGACCATTTTGTCTTGTACTCTAGTCTTTACTAATCTCTTTAAAAACTGCCCAGAACATAATTTAGATAAAATGTGCAACTTCTGAATTGGACCAATATAATCCTATGTTTCTCCTTTACTTCCTTGTCAAATGAATGGGATGTTTTTAAGAAGATACCTCCCATTTAGACTAAAATCAGAGTAGTATAGCCGCACCATCCATTTATTATAGGCCAAACCATGATTCATGTGTTATTCGGTACTGTTAGCTCAGTTAGCAATTGCTATTCCTCACATTCCTTGCTTTAGTTTTACATTTGTGCACAATGTCTTCTGATGGTGTGAAATTGCGATAGTCTTACTCCCACTTAATCATTCTGCAAGAATCATATACCTATTTTAGAATCTCAGAGAGACGGGTGTGTATCTTCATATGACTTACACAATACCTTATAAATAGATTAGTGACAAGAGTAATTCCCGCAGATCAATGTGGCTGAACCAGTGGGGTCATCATCAGATTACAAACATTTTCATTTAATACTCCTTTGGGTTCCTTATATCATTATTTTTCCATCTTCTCTCTTATTAATCTTTGTTTACATTGACCTGAACAGTGAGCCACTGCACCTGCATTTGTAACTACAACCACAAGGATTGTAATGGAGACAATGGCAGACTGAGATAGATGCTTTGGCAGTAAAAGTGACTTTCAGAATGCAGGTGGAGCAGTGTAGCGGGGATGTTGACATATGTCCAGGAAGCCCTGCTTAGACCTCTTGCTCCATTAATGATGCCATCTGTGCACAGACAAGGTGGGCATGGAAACAAAATAGAAATGGGGCTAAAAGCATGTTCTTTTCTGCCAGATTTTTTAGCGGGAGCGAAAGTGGGAGGCTTGTAGGGATGACTGCGGGAAGAACCTTGTTTGGATGATATGTTCTTATTGAAAAAGTCATAGGAGATATTAATACTGGAGATATTAAGTCAGTGGTGATGTAAATGGTTAAGAAAGCTGTAAAAATAAAATTGGAGATTAGCCAGTATGTCAATGGTTTTTTTTGACAGTTTTAATAAAATAGAGGATTGCAGCAATTGTTTTGCATGTTTAAAGATCTTAACAGATTTCAGAGGCATTTCATGCCTCACTTAATTGTGAAGTGTACCCACTCTCTTCATATAAGTGAATGAGTTTAAAATGTATTTGTTTCTCAGTATTTTACTTAGAAATTTAAATTAATTAGAAAAATATATTTTTGTGCATACACATGACGTATCTAGAATATGTGCCTCTAACAGAAACAGCACATAAAATATTGCTAATATTAATCATAATAAATGCTAATTAATGGTAATCTGCTGCTTTTTTGTGCATGCAAGCATGAGAAGAGTGAGTTCCCTTCAGCAGCTCCCGCTACTGTCACAAATCCCACAAAATAAATGAGTTTGTTTTCTTTGCAGCAGTCTAATTTTGTGCGCTCTAGGTGTGCGAGCTTATCTATTGTGCTCTCCTCAATTTTTTGGTAATTAATGAGAAGATGAAGGTTGCATGGCTGATGGGTGGCTCAGCTCAATCTTGTAAGGCCACCTTTAGAAGAACCAGCTCCAGGCTGACATTAAAGCGAGAGGCAGTGTGCTCAAGTCAACAGCTCAACGTCATCAAGGGTAATAAATGGAAATGTCCCGATTAATTTCTCTTCAGATTGTGAACTCAAAGATCTAACCTCAGACCAACAAGAATGAAAATGTAATTTATTATGAATTTAAAATGTAGATCTGTTGCAAAAGCAATATTCAGAAAATACACATTCTTTTTTTTCCATTCTAAAAACAAATCTGTTGGTTACATTTCATAACCGTCAGTTTCTGGTTTGCAGATTGCTACTTAAACTTCTCTAATTATTTCTCATCCCTTCCTGTCTAATATCTGAGCTCTGTTTGTGATTCATGTCCCTCCAGGTGCGATGCGACTATGTCCAGCTGAGACAAACGTTTGCCACAGTGAGCCGGGAGAAAGACAAGGCCCAGAAGGAAAGGAACCAACTCAAGGCCAAAGTCGAAAATCTGGAACATGTGCTAAAGGTAAGACCTGCTATAAAACTCTGTCTTATTGACAGGCTATGTTAGTTAATGATATACTGAAATCACAAGAAATCAAATAGGGTTTTAAGAGATTTAAATGACCTCTGATTGTGTTTACACATCTAACACAATTTCACTATCTAACATCAAGTGTCTATGACTAGAAAATAAAACCCATTCTGTTCAACTCTGCAGACAAAGTCTGGAATTTCAAATACATGAATACACAAATCCTGTGAGCATCCTTCTGAAGGTAGTTGGTGGCACTTGACATTATTTTGGGGAAATTTTATTAAAAGGAACCATTACCTTCTGGGGTATTTATTTGGAAGAAATTGTTTAATTTTACCAAAATTCTTCATTTAATTCACAGTTCATATAAATTCACCTGAGGAATATAACTCAAAATTATTTGCAGAAATTTCACGCATTGGATTTCTTAGATATTTTTCAACCTGGGAAGTTGAAATACCTAGTCCCAATACTTGACACACAATTGGATGGCTGATGCAAAGCAGTCAGTCCCAGAGCATCATGTATTTGCCTTGACGCTGATTGGCTGCGGAAATGGGGAAGATTGTCAACTTCCCTCTGGTGTTGTGCGAGATGGTTTCCACTGCGCATATTAATCCATAATAAGGTATTTTTGGTGCATGAACAATTAAATAAGGCAGTGACAGGTATTTTCAAGGGGCTCTCAAGCATTCATGGATTGCAGCTATTTGTTAGTGGATGTGGTCCTTAACCACCTCAAAAAGTCCACTGTTTTAGTTTATTTTCTGTAGCAAAGATTTTATCAGTAAACACAAATAGCTTACCTAATCTATGATGTCATCACCGGAGCTCTCCCAAACTGCACAAATTGTACAAAGGCATTGCAATCTTCTGATTTTGTTGAAAGCCCAAAAAATTCCCCACCTTACTTCAAGAAGAGGCTTTTTCTTTTATTGTGTTCCTATCTTCCAATAGTAATCAAACAGTCTTGCCTCTGTGTGCGAGGCTCTGTCTTACAAATCCCCGTCTCCCTCCATCTCCCATCGATTGTCTCTTTGTCAGGATATTTGCAAGATAAATGTGCCCATATGAGAAAAGCTGACCTACTCCCTGATACAGCAATGAAAGGTTTGTCACTTTCTCATTTAGCATTGATTACGGAGACAAAGACACTATTTAGAGAAAATTACATGGGGCGGTGTGGGTGGAGAAAGCACAGATAATGGAAACAAAACATGAAAAAAAAGGATCACTTGAAATTGTTCCTTGTTTAAACCAAATTGGGATGAGACGTTATGAATCTTGTTTTGAAGCTGATGAAATCTGGAAAAAAATAGCTTTTTTAACAACCCAATTAAGTGATGTTATACTGTTATCACTAAAAGTGGTTAGGAGGTATTTTGTTTACAATATTAATCATCTACATCAACATGTAAGAAATAGGCCAATATACTGCAGATTGTAATGAATTGGTTTTGATTGTCTCATAGCCTCTCTTTAAGTTGTAACCACCATGAAAGTTATATTTATTTACATTTTCTTGCTGCGTTTGTGGGAAAGGAAAGGTTATCAATTTAGTAGGTAACCTCAAGCATCAAAAGTAACAATAAGAACATGTGTTCAAAATCACATCAGTAACCTACTCACATAAACTCAATCTGATCAGTGAAAGTGCTCATTGTCTTTTTCTGTTAAAAATGTAGGATGTAGGCAAGGTTTAAAAAAAAAAAAAAATCTGTTTTCACCAAAGCTCCACAGCAGCTTAGAGCTGTTCTGATTATGCAAGAGACTGCATGCTCAGGACCCCCTGAAGTCACTCTGGGAGGTAAAGAAGCTTTTCTTCTTTTTATTAGAATGAGAGAGAACATGAGGGTAAAAATCTAAATGTTAGAGTTTTCTCAGCCATTCTCCCTAAATGTGAAGGAAAATATTATAATCTTAACTTGGTTTCTGAAAGATATGGTTGCTGATTGTGACTTTGAGAAGAGATACTGTGTCAACATGACGTGGCCAATTTGGCAATGGGTAGATAAAGGATCAGCCTGAATGACCATGCAAGACATCTTTGTCTGAGTCGGTTCCAAATGTACTGTAAGGGATATAAGAAATGAAAACTAAATAATGCAGCAAAAGACAAAAACTGCTGAATGCTGTCTTTATTTGCGTTATGTTCCCCCACAGTAGCATTTTAGAGTACAAAGGGGAATGTGCAGGAATATATAAAAGATATCACACAGACCGAAGCCAGTGCCTGCCTGAAGTGCAGTGCCTTCTTATTTTGGTGGTTGTAAGAATACTAAAATTACACAAGATTCTAACAAATGCATGATAAAAAAAAATCTTAGCAGTTGAAGAATCTCTGTGGTGTAAATGCTTTAGCATTCGCACAATGAAAAACTGATAGTCTCTCAATATAAGAAGATTAACAGATGCATACCATAAGAGAGAAAATGTTCCATGTTTGAAACTTGAAGTTTAAAAGGCTTATGTAAATAAATAAACTGTGATATTACTTAACTCTCGTGTCTCATACGCTATGTCTACATCTACCACGTTTCTCATATTCCTTAGAAAGCAAACTGTGTAACAGCAGGTTGATAGGTACAGATCAGCTGGTTTACTATCATGTCTTTTCTTGATTGACTAC
The DNA here is from genome assembly GCA_902982915.1 of Phalloptychus januarius. NCBI lineage: Eukaryota > Metazoa > Chordata > Actinopteri > Cyprinodontiformes > Poeciliidae > Phalloptychus > Phalloptychus januarius. The sequence continues at coordinate 4,899,050 of CADWAE010000133.1, read as the reverse complement.
CAATCTAGAAATAAACCATGACAAGTTAATGAGAAGATAATGCCAGGATTTATTGGATTGTTTGAAAGAGCGTAAAGTATAATATCTGTCAATAAATACACACATTGTTTTTGTACACATTGACCGAGTACAGTTTTGTGGGTAACATACTCCTGACACTACTCTTTGGGGTTTTATTAATTTTATTAAAAACCTTGTGATGCCAGCTAGTTTGTGCTTTGACTGTTTTGGGTCAGTGATATATCTAGCCTCTAGCCTCTTCTTAATAAACACTAAGGCTTGAAAAGTCAACTTTTCTGCCACTGCTGGTGAAGAAAGACTCCTGCTTGGTAAATCTTTGGACATGCTGTCAGAAACCATCTCTAAGTAGCATCATTCCTCTCTCTCTATGTGCCCACAGCATATGCATGAAGCCTTGCAGCTAAAACAACAATTGCAGACAGAATATGAGCAAGCATTGGTGGCCTTTCACAGCAAACAGAAAGAGATCAATCAGCTACAAAAGGTATGGCCATGAGTACGAACAAAGCAAAGAATTAATCACTGAAAACTTGTTTTCTTTTTCCAGTATTGATTTTGTGCAGCAACTTCATGCCAAAGCTCCTTGTTCAGTTATTGATGTATTAGTAGCCCATTTTTTGCTGATTCACTGACACACAGTAAATGTCACTCAGCTATAAATGAAAAGATCTCGGGAAGGCTGTCCAGTCTCAGTTTGATAGCAAATACAAGTTTATAAGCATCGGGGACTGATTCTGTGATTGATAGGGACATTGATATTTTTCAGTCTGTAGTGTTTTATGTATTTTCATTCCAGTTTGGAAGTTAATGACATTGAACATTGCAAATAACCAGTTTGTTATTCTATATCAATTGATCAATTTCAGAACAATCTGTTTTTGTCGAAAGTTTGTTTGCTGGAACAACACAGAATCCGATTCCAATTTCACACTCTTAACTTAGTGGCAGCAGTTTGGGGATGGTCATTTTTAACACGGGTGTATTTCCACATTTATTATTTGTAGAACATCAAATCTAGCTGGATTATGTTGCCTAAAAGTCAAATCTTAGTCTTATCTGAGAAAGGAAAAGATGAATTTATCTTAAGCATTTTTAAGCTCTTTTCCAGGAGTGCCAATTAAAGGGGCTGAGACTGTAGATTTTTATGTTCCTCCGTTTTTGTTTAACTTCCAAATTTGTTGATTACAGTTAAACCAAGAAGTTCCCAAGTTATCCCAAATGATTTGTTCCGTCACATAATGTGTTTTTGTTTATATTTAAAAACTTTAAGCTCCTTAAAATTAATTACGAGAGTTTTAGCATACCTAAGAATAGATCAAATACCCCTCACTGGAGCAGTGCCATCAGGAGCAGGCAGCTACTCAACTACCAAAGCTCTGCCGAACCAGTGAGCCTCTTTCAGGCTCGTCCACAATACCTCACAGACAGTATGTCAGCTGTGTGATGTCCAGTCCACCTTGCAGACTGTGATCACAGTGTCAGCTGTCACTATGTGTTTCTGTGTGTTCTCTGCAGGCTTGGGATCAAACTGACCAACAGCATGAGGAAGCAGTACAGTTATTAGAGGTACAGATAGTTAACATGTGTCATAAGTAGGGTTTAATTTCTTCTTCTGTGATTGATGTGATTTTAACTGCTGAGATGCATTTCTCTAAAATCACCCCAAGAATATTGAAATGACATTAAAAAACAAAGAAAAGCAATCTCAATTCTCTCTACTACTAGAAACTTTGTTTATTCTATTAATTCATATATAAAAACAACCATCCTTCACAGATAATAATCCAATTGAGGATTTGCCACTCCATTTTTATTTTATAAAGAACATCTTAAGAAAGTATCCAAAATGGAGGTGCAATATAAGCAAGCTCTTAAAAAAAGATTAATTATTTCTGCTGATGGTGCTACAAGAACATTTAGGAAATCAGCAAAATCTACCCAGCTTGTTTCTCTGGGTTTCTTGAATATCCATGAGATAACTCATGCAAATGCATCTTGTAGCTGTAATCAGGCACAAAACAGTTCACTGACCAACACTGCTATGGAAACCAGGCTGGAAGCAAAGCTTAACAAAAGCTCCCTTAGTTGTCAAATAAATACAATAAACTGCTGACAGCAGAGGCGCACAGCTTTCAGTTCACCATAATGAGTCTGCTGACAATATAATAGGGCAGGTTACTTAAAAACCAAAAGGCTTGGTATTCTGTACAGAAGTAAGACTGATAAAAAGTGTTCCAACTTAATTTTAACAATAAAATCAATAGATGAAACCTTCCAACCTGAAATTGAGAATGAATCTCAAGTGTATTGAAGGTGTCATTAGTTGCATATAATTTAATCGCAAGTTTCTCAAAGAGTTGCAGTCATTTCCCATATTTAGCATCTTTATGTTTTACCATCACTCATGCACACTGAATCTTCAAGCAGCACAAACCTCCATACATGGCAGATTTGACTGTAAGCACATTCTGCATTCGTATCTTTCCTTATGGGGCTCTCTGAGCTTAGATATGTTACTGAGACATTGGAATATAATCTGTTATTGCACACCACAAATGTTAATAAAACAGCTTTAAGACTTGAAAATTGTTAAACTTGTTTAGCAAACATGCTTTGCTCCCAAAAACAAAGCAAGAAAACTATTAATTCAGTTCATTTTTAACCAATTGTTTTGTAAATTCTTTTTCTGAGTTCAAGAAATGTATAACTTCTCTAGTAAGAGTACTGGAGTACTTTTCTTGTGCAACAAATTTGTTGAGTCAGTCTTTTCCCCACATTTGTTTATGTTGAACCAACATGCAAGCATTTATGCATTTTGTACTGTCGTTTCCTTTCAGTAGCATCATTAAAATACAATCATTGAGACAAACCTTGAGATGCCCTATCCTTATTTTCTCACTGGAACAATATGCTCAGACTCTAGAATTTTTCTTTAGGGATTCTTTTAAAATTAAGCCATGCTCAGTCAGCATTGACTTGGAGGATTAGGACTTTAGAGGGCTGGATTATTATCAAATAATGTCTTATTATTTGATAATAATCAAATATGATAAATCACTGTCTTCCTCAATTCTTCTTTCTGTTCAGTACACTTCTTTCTGTTCTCTCTCCTTTCTGTCAAAGGTCAAACTTTGTGACCTGGAGCAGAAATGCAGGTCACACAGTGAACACTTCCACCAGCTGTTGAAAAGGCTGCCAAACATCCGTTTGCAATCAGAGCCTGTGGAGTTCCTTAATAGTAATTCTACATTGGTGTCCCAGATCCCGACCTCACCACAGGAGAAACTCTCCCAAGTCATTGATGAATTTCAAGCCCGGTTGCAGAAAGGTTTGTTCACGATTTCACTTAAAAGCTAAGTTCTTAGTTGTGTATTTATTAATCAAAGGCTTGATGCATCATAAAAAATATTATAACACTCTTACAAACTGTAGGTATTTAATTATTTTTTCTTTTCTGCTTATAGCAATGAATTAGATGTAAAGCAGTATTTTTGGGGAGGCTGTCCATAAATCTTTTACAGTCTTCCTTTAAGCACACCCTCCTTTCACACGATGCATTGTCATTTTCAAAATCAGTATTCTTTGTCAAACCACAAAATAATAATCTATGATTTTTTCCACGTATTGACAAACATGTTATAATGAAATAATTATGCATAAACATGTAACATACAAATTACTTTTGTATCCGTCAAAGAAGACTTTTTGATTCTGTTTCTAAAGCTGAATCTATGCAAGGTAATCTAATATTCTATTTAGGAGTTTGTCATGTTATATAATCTAATACCAAAAATAACTATATCACAGCCGACCAGGTGATTCCTCAAGAGCTTTTGCCTTAATCCATCTCTCATGTACTGTGTCAATTCTGTGAAATAGATAACTTTCAGATACTGTTGATCTTTGACAGATTGGTGTGTAGATATTACACTTTATATGTTTTCTTTAACTTACTTTTTACAGAGCTTTTCTTATCATACACTTTCATGATGAGATACTAAGACAAGACTGTATATCAGTGAGCAGGCGTTGAGAGTTCCGCGAATGACTTTAAATAACTTTCATGGCTAAAACGCATTGATCCAGAATACTTCATGATATTACAAAAGAGAGTAAGTCCATTTACAGAAAATGACAAAATTGCAGTGCTTTAAAAGTTTTGCACTACTGTAACACATGAACTGTTACTCTGCAACTGCACCCATTTTTCATGCATTTTTATCCCTTCAGTCACTGATGCTGAGAAAGTTGTGTCTTATAGTTTTCTCAAAGATTAAAACTTTTTGACTTTTTTGAATCTGTCTAAATAAGCCTTATTTCCCTGAGTGATGTTTAAGAACACATATGTTCTGCAGAAGGTAATTACTGACCGAGGCACAAAAGCCTTTTGGCGTGAAAGGTGTTAACTGTGCCATTGCTTAACGACTGAATCAATAGTTGTGCAATGAACAGCTAATGGGGTGCATGAGGAATGACAGTCTCTCTTTATTTGCTATTTAAATCAATGTCTCCTAGGTGATGAGAGTGCACCAAATGCTCAGCTTCTGATCCCTCAGTTTTCACCCTGCCCTCTGCAGACTGAAGACAGTGAAGCATTCAAACTGCTGTCTGTCAAATCCAGCACCGTAGCAACGGATCGCTCCAGCAGCCCCCGACAGCATCCCCCATCAGAGGTGAGAGTGAGTGACACCACATCATCACATAAACCTCTCGACAATCCTTTTAAGTGCTTAAAATAAATCTACTTGCATCCCAGCTTGTTTTCGGGTGGAAATGATGACTTGTGACTGTGATTGATCAATAGATGGAGGATGAGACAAGCTCATCACCAAGGTCCAAACCTCGCTACACAGGCCAGGTCCGCCTTTGCACTGCCCGTTACAGGTGAAAGAGACAAGCATCAAAATATTTGTTTGGATTTTTCAGGTGTGCAGTCTTGACACTTCACTCACTAACCTCAACATATTTTTGTGTCTTTTTTCTAAGTTATAACCCTTATGATGGACCGAATGAACATCCTGAAGCAGAGCTCCCTCTTGTGGCTGGAAAATATCTATATGTGTATGGAGACATGGATGATGATGGCTTTTATGAAGGTGAGGGGGAAACGAGTATTTTTAAGCCGTTTTTGATGTTGAATATGAACAAAAGTAATATATACACATTGCATAAAAAACAACATACATATTTGTGACTATGTGACATTAAATCTGACTAAATGCCCCTTGATTTAAAACAGTTAGGACTGCCTCAATTACTTTTTTTAATTACTTCAATTCAAAAATTCATTATTAATCCCAAAGAGAAAAAAAACATACTGTTTTAACTAACATTATCCAAGTTTCTTCAAAGAGTTGTTGTAGATGCTGATGGCTGTAGGCAGGAAGGATCTCTTGCAGCAGTTTGTATCACAGTGGTTCTGAAGAAGTCTCTGACTGATACTCTGCTGGATGACAGTCTAAGGAAGAGGATGCTCAGGGTTGCCAGCTCATTTTATGAAAAATCCTTCTTTCCACCACCGTTTTCAGTTGTTCCACTTTGGTCCCCAACACAGAACTACCCTTCTTTGACAACTTGCTTACCCTTTTTCGGTTTCTGTCTCTGGTGCTGCTACCCCGACAAATGATGGTAAAGGAGATTACATTATCCACAATAAACTTACAGAAGATATGCAGATTCTTGCCACAAACACTAAATTGTCTGAGCTTCCACAAAGAGTACAGACTGATCTGTTCCTTCTTGTAGATGGCCTCATTGTTCCTTCTGTTTCTCTTGAAATTTACAATCATCTCTTCTGCTTTGGTCCCATTCAAGATATAAGAAGTTTATTTCCACACCATGCCAGAAAACCTTCCGCTAGTTCTCTTTATGTTGCTTCTTGTCCATCTCTGAAACACCCAACAACTGTCATCAGAGTACTTCTCCAGATGAAATGTGTCCTCTTTTTCTCATGCTGGACTGATTAGAAAAAAACAGACTAATATAAGAGAAATTGCTGCCAAACTCTAAAGAAAAACATTAAAAGACCTTTTGAAAAATACCTGCCTTCTTTGTAGCAAAGTAGAAAAAGAGTACTCTTTGTCACCGTACTTATATCACATTTACAATGCAATTAATTTCCCTTGTTATAATTAATTAACTTTGTTGTACAAGACACAAGAAGAACAATATAACACTGTCCGACCTTAATATAAAAGAACTGTAATGCTGATGAAGTCATTTCTGTAAGCACTGGTGCAAAGGCGTCTCCTGCTCCTACATGGCAGTTTGCATGACTTGTCACCCTCATACTAAAAATGTCCATCATCTGCCTTCTGGCTGTGTTCATTCTTTGACCTTTGCTTTGTCAGCGCCGGATGTCACCATGAACAACTTTCTGCATACTTTCTCACAACTGCTGATTGGAGTGACTCTCTTTCTAATCTCTGTAGAATTATGGAGGTTTCTCCATCAGAGGCAGTCCTAATCCCCCTAGCTACCAATAGTGCAGCCGACGCAGACTTGTCGTAGTCACGGTGGGACTCATCTGCAGTGATTCATTAGCCGTGGGCGGTCGGATCGCACGACATTGTGGAGGAGCTCTGTATTTACAACACAGAAGGGAGACTTGGGCCTCAGACCAAGCTGTTGACAAGATGGGACCTTGGCCCTTTTTAGTATGATGACTAATCCAACGGGGCTTGGCTTAATCATCGGCACACACAAGGAAAACACACTGATTCATGTCCACATGAGCAGACAGATGCAAATGGTGTTAAGGTTTCTCAGACCTGCTGTGGAAGCAGGGATTGAAGGAGCTTTACTGAACTGAAGCATATCATCTACAAGTAAAAAAATTAAAACCTATTCATATTTTCCCAATGCGAGCAGGTCATGTATGGAATATGGGGTGCTCCTGAAGTTTGATCCACAAGTTAAGCTGAAAAGGGAATGTTTTAATTTTGCAACACAATAAGAGTACTTAGAGCTCATCGTTATAGATGAATCATCAAAATACCAGTGGTATTCTAATTTATGACATGGCATTTTGTGAGAAAAACATAATTGCTTTTTCTCAGTAGCTTTTCCTGTTATGTTGCTTTATTATCTTGTAAGAGATTCAATTTATCTTCTGCCAGAAACTAAATATTTGGCTGAATAAAAACAATTTTGGTCTTAACAAAAGGCAATTCTTTTAACCACTTTTCTCCTTTTTGCATGACAGGGGAGTTGCTGGATGGTCAAAGAGGACTTGTTCCTTCCAACTTTGTGGAATTTGTCCAGGATAAAGAAAAACTAATTGGAGAGGGAGGGGAAGACTTAGGCCCTCTGGAACACACATCCCTGGCCCTGATGACCGTGGATGGAGGTGCCTCACAGGATGTAATGCTAGGCTCAAGTAATTCCCTTGTTCCATGTAGCAATGGGACAGGGGGGACTTTGGATCCTGAGGACTTAGCTGAGGATGTTGTGCCTTACCCCCGTAAGATAACCCTCATCAAGCAGCTGGCACGTAGTGTTATTGTGGCATGGGAGCCTCCAGTAGTGCCTTTGGGCTGGGGGAACATCTCTGGCTACAACGTGTTAGTTGATGGGGAGCTTCGTGCCAGTATACCATACACCGGCCGGACCAAGTGCTTGCTGGAAAAGCTGGACTTGGACAGCTGCATTTATCGTGTCTCCGTGCAGAGCGTCACTGACCGCGGCTTGTCAGATGAGCTCCGTTGCACCGTGCTGGTGGGAGCCAATGTGGTGGTCGCACCGTGCGGCATGCGGGTGGATGACATCCAGCGGGACACTGCCGAGCTCTCCTGGCTGCCTAGCAACAGTAACTACAGTCACACTGTGTACTTAGATGGGGCGGAGCATGCTGTAGTAAAGCCTGGAAGATATAGACTACGGTTCCACAACCTGAAGCCCCTAACAGTGTATAAGGTCCAAGTGGTGGCACAGCCCCATCAGGTGCCATGGCAACTGCCTCTGGAGCAGAGGGAGAGGAAAGAAGCTGGAGTGGAGTTTTGTACTCAAGCAGCAGGTCAGTGATGTTTCTGTTTGTTTTACATGCAGTGAGCAAACAATAACCCCAGTACTTTGCAAAAACATTATTGCCCCTTGAAACTAGTTTACATTCTGTCACATCACAACAATAACAAAAAATAAATCTAAAAGTACTTTGGAATTTATGGTATAGAGCAACATAAAGTGGTTCATAATTAAGATGAAGACAAATTATTTATGGTTTTATATGTTTTTTACCCCCATCCATTGAATCAATACATAGTAGACATAAAGTCTACCAGCTTTACAAATCTAGAGACAAAAGGTCCATCGCAGTTTAAAGTGTTTTGAAGCCTGTAACAGGTTTTCTCCTAGGATTTCCCTGCATTTAGCTCCATCCTCAGTCTGCAGGAAAGCATTCCCACAGCATCATGTTTCCATCACCATGGAGATAGTGTGCTCAGGGTGATGTGTAGTGTTGGTTATCCACCACAAATAGCCTTTTCCATGTGTGCAAACAAGCTAAATGTGGTGTCATCTTAACAGAACCCCAGTGTTCACATTTGCTTCCATACATGTCTGGCATCTGATTCGTTTGGTGTATTTCATCAGTATTCTGCATTCTGTTTGTTCATTAATATCTAACAAGCCGCTTATTTCTCTTATTACCTAACCTCTTATTCTCAGAACAGCTGCACTTATACTGAGATAAATGACACACAGTTTGACTTCAAGAGACTTCTGAAGGAATTTAGTTAGTGGTATCTGAGCAAAGAGGACTACAAGCACATGTACTACAATGTATTTTTTAGATTTTTATTTTAAAACAATAATAATTAAAAACAACACATCCATTTCCCTCCACTTAACACTTATGTGTCACTTTATGTTGATGTATCATATTCTAATGCAATCAATTAAATTAGATTTTGAAGGATATGAGTATCCTGCAAGACTATTACTATAAATAAGTAATAGTCACCAAACGTTTCTTTTACATAGTTTTTAAAAGCATGGTATCAAAATTGGGTTTGCAGTCTACTACTGCTGTTAATGTTATAATTTATGAATGTAATCTCTCAGTGCAACATTAACAAATCTTTAAGTCTGTGTCCTGTGCTGTGGAAGAATACGTCCCTCATTTTGATGTTATGCTATTTTCTGTGTATTGTATTTTGTCTAGGCCCAACACCATATTGCAGAACAGGTCAGAGACTGAGCATCAGTGCTTGGCTGGTTTTTACATGTTTCTCCCTGAGCCACTCAACAAAATATCTCATTTATACTTTTAATAATCTTTTAATTTTGGTAGAAGGATAATTATTACATGTTCACTCAAAGCAATGTTGCATTTGTTTCTTGTTCTGGAAGTATGTTTACTTACGCACAATAAATTGACTTGAATGATTATTTTTTTTACAAATTTTAGCAATTTGTTATTTGCAATCAAATTCATTTGTAATTTTGCCCATTGTTCACACAGAGTACATTACCCATTAGAGAGCAATTGAACAGCAAATGACAGTAATATGATTAATTTTTTCATCCTTATAAATTTCCTTGAAAAGAAAAAAACAGCATCATTTAAACCAGAGCCATTTGACTGCTGCCTTTTTGCTTTAGTTATTGGAGTTTTTTTATTTTATTTAATGATCTACATGTATGATTCACAGTTTTGCTAAAGGGAAAAACAAAAACAGACCGTAACTTAGTTGTTTAGTATTATGTGCTGCATGTGGGACTGAATCACAGCTCAGATTGATTCATTTATTTGTGTAGCAGCTTTGGTTTTATTTAATTTATTTTGTTTAAGGCTAGTTAATGGCAAGTAAGTATTAGTGTACAAAAGTGTATAAAAATATTGTGCTTCTTAGTATATGGTATATATTACATTAGTATATCATAATAATATTATAGTAGCAGTACATTTAACTACTATCAAAATGTCATTAGGTTTAAAAAATAGTCAAATATGATTGTAAAATCCAAAAAGGATTTTTTTCCAATTAAACAGCTAAATTAAACATAACTTTTCTGCTTTTATTTATTATAAGGCAAAAACTGTCAGATTAAAGCTTGGCAAGTTTTAAGCAGAAAACATATTTAGCTCTCATCCAAATTAATGCTAAGGCAAAATCACCAATCCTCATATCAGCTCCTGTCAGATCATAGCAAACCTGCTGCCACTCAAATACTGCTGGCATCTAAATGACGTCAATAACACCATGCTGTTATTATCTCTTCCTATCAGTCACCCTGAATATTTGCATGTTCCTTCACAAAGTATTGATGACTTGTTCTGAAACTATTGCATAGCTTATTTGGCCTTCTTGATTGAGGTAATGAATTAAAAATTAGAATTCCTTTTAAAATAATTCCTGCACTTCTGTCACTTCCTCATTTATAGTCATACATTTCTCTGCATGGTTGTATTTATGCTCTATGCATTAGAGGAATGCTTCACATTTTTCCCTCCTGTTTGCATAATGTCTATAGCAGACTAGTAAGTATTGGGTGGAGGATATCTTCATGCCCATGCTTCCTCACCTTTCAGGTCCCCCGATGCCCCCACAGGATGTTCAGGTGCTCTGTGGGCAGGCTCCAGGGGTTCTGCAAGTCCGCTGGAAGCCTCCCATCCTCTCTCCAACAGGCACATCTAATGGGGCAAATGTTGTTGGCTATGCAGTCTGCACTAAAGGACAAAGGGTGAGTGTGCATGTTTAAGTAATGATAACATAGGCTATGGCTCCTATTTGGCTGACAGAATTATGAATGATGGTGAGGATTTGATCTAAATTTCAAGGCATATATAAAAAATTTGATAAAATATTTGGCAACACTTTATTTGATGGAGTGTGAATAAGACTGACATAACCCTGTCATAAACATGACATAACACCTGTCATGAACATTATTTAATTAATGACAAGTTGTCTTCGTTATGGCAACTTGTCATTATGAAGACAATTTTGTCTAGGTTAATGTCAAGTTGTCATAACAAAGACATTTTGAATAATGTCCACTTTGTATTAAAAGTGTCATGATTTACCGAATGACACTTTATGACAACAGTCATAAATATTCATGAAGACTTACCCATGTTCATGACAGGTGTTATGTCAAGTCACGTCACTCTTATTCACATCCCTTCAAATAAAGTGCTACCAAATATTTTAATATAGTTGAAGAATAAGAATCTTCCTTAAACTACACATAAAATGCTCATTGACTGTGTGATTTTTATATTAAATATCTTTTGTGCACAAAGCAATGCAACCTGTTTGTGATTGCTGTTCAGAGCATGACTTGCTTACTGGGACATGTAAATGTCTTAGAAAGGTCTCTTAGCCCCTCTGGTGACAGCCAACGTAAATCAAAATATCACATCTAAAAGGTTAAATCGGCGCAGCACGGATTCTGAGCTGCTCACTTTAAGTCTGAAAATTAAATTTGGTATTTAAAGTTCTTGAAAATATAGTTTTTGACCTTTCATTAAGTTTTTGGTTCATCAACACTTGTGGTGTAATCTGATTTTGAGCTGTTAATAATGGCATGACTGGCTACAGTAAAAGAAAACAAACGCACACACACACACACACGTGTATATATATATATATATATATATATATATATATATATACATATCATTAGCAAATGGATAATATTAATTAACTTTTTTGCAGCCTAATAAGAAAATATCAGTGGGACTGAAATGTTTTGGAGGCCTTTCTAAAAGCTGCTGGTAAAATCATAAATGGTTTCTGCTTTCAAGTGACAAAAGAATATATGTTTTTGTTCTTCACTCCAGATAGCTGAGGTGCTGTTTCCAATGGCAGACTATGTCACTATTGATCTGACAAGGATTCAATGCCTGGAGGCCAGAGAAGTCATTGTTAAGACACTGTCAGTCCAGGGAGAATCCCAGGACTCCCAAGTCGCCGTCATTCCAAACAACCTGCTTGTGCCTCTACCTGCCCTACCCCTGCCGCCCCCAATGCACCCACATGCGGGCCCTCCTCCACACCCTCATCCTCAACCTCACCTTCCTCACCCTATGCCCCAACTTCCTCCTCCATCTCATGGGCAACCTCATCCTCATCCTTCACATCCACAAACCCATCCCAGACTTCCTCATCCAGGCGGAACCCCGCACCCCCAACCACAGTCCTTACACCTGCAGCCTCGCTCTCTCCACCAGGGCCCCAGGCCCCAGCACCAACTGCCTCTGTTGCCCCACCCTCAGCCCCACCCTATACCTCAGAGACCAGTAAGTGCCAGAGACCTGGATGCCAAAGAGCACACAGCCCACCATGGAGGAGCTATTCCGCCTACGGGACCCAAGTCGATCACCTTTGCAGCCTCCCGTGCCCATGCAAGGCCACACTCTGGAGCCCCTCCCCCTGTCCATTTGCGTTCCCCCTCCCCTCAGAGGATTCTTCCTCAGCCCCAAGGCACGCTGATCCCAGATACTGTGGCCAAAGCTATTGCTCGAGAAGCAGCACAGAGGGTGGCAGCAGAAAGTGGCAAGGTCTGGAAAGAACACTACACAAATGTTACACAAAATATTGTAGTACTTGCTTAGTGAAACTACACATCATTGTTTGTCTTTTGGAGGTTTTATATTAAACCTCTTTTTATTTAGGTATATTGTAATTTATAGTAAAATTTCAAGGAAGCAAGTTAAACAAGTACCACTTACTTACTCACGTTCCTATTTTTTCTTCTTTGTTTTTAGGGAGACAGAAGGTTGGGGAGATTTGGAGAGCAGGGTCATTCATTTCACCAGCATCCCTCTGATGAGGAAGAGGAAGACGAGGAGGGATTTGCACGAGGACGTCGGAGAGGACCCTCAGTTGATGAGTTTCTCAGAGGCTCTGAGCTGGGGAGGCCGGTAAGAACTGAGTGTTACGTGGTGCCTTTCTCTCCCCCTTCTACGAACACAAATGTTTGTTTTCTCGTGGGAAATGTCCTAAATGTGTCAGAATGTGTGTTGTGTGTGCATGTACATCTGAGTGGCTGCATGTCTGCACTCCTCCGCCCATGTCTTTGTGCGTGCTTAGGTATGTCTGTGGACTTAAACAACTGCGTCTGTGTGTTTGTGTCTTTGTAACAACCACAAGCCTCACTATAGTCACAATGAAGATTATCACAGCGAGAGCAGCCGGGGCTCTGACCTGTCTGACATCATGGAAGAGGATGAGGAGGAGCTGTACTCTGAGATGCAGCTGGAAGAGGGACGACGACGCAACTCGCACAACACACCCAAGGTGCAGTTCTTTGCACTCATTGTGAAGTCCTAGAGTCAAGCATCCTTGTTCATTATAATGTAGTGAACTGCACAGGCACAGATACTTTAAATGACTGCTGCCTTGGCTTGCATTTTACTTTGTGTTGTTGGTGCGTGTGCTTAAGATGTGTATATGAAGACAAACTTTGAGCCCACTGAACATGTATGCACCAGATGGTTTGTTTTCAAATTGATCTGGGTGGCTCTGTGTGAAAACTTTTTGCAGGAACTTTAATTTTTCCCTTTGCATTCAGACAAGCAAGCATTGCAAAGAAAACCAATAAGTGAATAGCAGAGACCAACGAGTGATAAACGTACCTTCACTGCAGCACCTTCCATCTTTATGTCACTCGAGGTAAAGGCAATCTTTCCCCTGCTATCTGTTTTAGGCCATTTAATTGGCCTAATTTCTACCCTGACTGTAGAAATGGGTAAGTTAATTTGCAGTTCCTTTTGCAGTGATTACTTGACTAAGAAAGAACTACACACGTTTGCCTAACTTGCAATGTTTTTTTGTTTTTCCCATTTTGAGGAGCAATCAGGAGAAATGCATTTTTTAGCCATGCCAGCTTCATACCACAAGGAGTCAGCAAGTTGTGGATTACATAATAAATAAACTCATAATATGAAAAAGAAAGAACACAATTATTATAAAATAACTTATTGTAAATGTATAACTAATCATTTTTAAATATCAGTACATTATAAAAATATTCAAAATGAATAAATATTTTCAGAGGGTGCCGCAGTAGTATATTAAGACTATTAGTTGAACTAAATTCGTAATCTTTCCTGGTATTTTGAATCAAGTTGCTGTGAAACATGAGAAGAAGAGAATACTGGTAGTCATTTAGGAAAACTAAAGGAGTTTAAGGAGTTCAGTTAACAAAGATAGAGAAAGTGCGTCTGAATTTTTTTTTTCCCTGCCACACAGAAACCGGCTTGCACTCTGACAGTCTGTTCACTCAAATGCTTCCACAGCTAACTTTAATAATCCCCTCTATCCTCCGTCTAGGTGTTTTATTTCCCTCTTGCAATCTTTGCTATATTCATGCCAACCAAGGAAATGACACACAGTTGTAGAATTAGTTAACTGTTTAGGTGCATGAATTATTTCCCTAATCAGAATGGAGCTCACAGGAAATGTAACTGGAACAGCATAGTCAAAGTTTATCTGTACAGGCAGAAACCAGCTTTCTCAAATCGCCATGGGACTTTGAGAGGACCAAACTCATGAACCACATGCCATGCTCACTAATGTCTTTGCATAATGTTTTATGTGTGTTCCAAATCAAAATTCAGGGCTATATGATACCAGTATCACTTCCAGTCATCCTTTTGATTCGTGATATTCCTCACCTGCTTGTGTGTGTTTGAATGTAAGTCTATGTGTCTTTGTTCCAGTGCCTGTCTGTGAGTTGTGCATGGTTTTGTTGGTATACAATGTGTTAAAATTTGTCATCTATAATCACACACACACATATATATATACATATAAATATAAATATATATATATATATATATATATATATAACCAAATTGGCTCACATTCATGTGAGCAGGTCATGAATCTCTGATATCTGTAAATTCTGCTTTGTGCCTGTATATTTCAGACAAATAGTCCTGGTGGAGGCCGCCATGACCGGGACAATGGCAGGCGAATTCAACATGGCGGGTCACATCCTAAGAGGCGACCTCTAATGGTCCCATCCATTGGTTAGTATTGAAATACGGCAAGACAGAAAGAAGGCTGCAGTCAGTTTATTTTTTTGTGACATGAAAATTTATTTAATTCTAACTTACTAAAACTTCCTCAGGCTTTGCTCTGTCTCCAGATCATTTCTGTGTCCATGATCCATCTTCACTTTCCTTCCGTATGAAGAGTTTGATATTTTTATGATATGACTTTACTGCTCTGTTCCGTCACTGCACAGATATGCAGGTTTTTCACTGATAAGTGAAAAACCTGCCATACACCTTCCATAGTTTTCGTCAAAGTAAGAACAGTACTTCTTGTCGCTTTCTGGAGAAATAGCTTTTTCCTTTTTATCCTTTCCACCAAGTACCAAATTGTGGAGTGCATAACTAGTAACTGTCCAGTGAACAGATTGTTCCACCTGAGCTGTAAATCTCAGCTTTTCCTCCAGATTTCCTCCTTACTTCTTCTGTGGTTAATGCTCTCCTTGTTTTTTATAGCCTAACCTTGTTTTAAACTTTTTCATATCTTTATTTATGATCTTCCTGATGTGTATCTTGGTCTTCATAATGCTGTTTGTGCTGCAACAGAACATAAATGTTGCCTTTATAATGAGATTAAATTAAACACAATTACACCTGTACCTTATTTAGGGTTACCAGATTAAAATAACATATTTTCTTCCTTTACTCTGCTCTGCTTTGTGTTGGTCTATTCCAGTAAATACACTAAAGTTTATGTAAGGTGAAATGTGACAAAGCTCTAGGGGTATTAGATGTTCTGCACAAGGCTATACTTGCTAATTTGTATTTCTTCCAACTTTTAGCGGCAAAGCTCCTTCTAAAATAATAACTTTTAGAAGGAGAAAAGTTTGTAATTGCTTTATAACCACATCATCTTCAACTGGTATTTCTCATAGAAGTAACCTCTGAGAATAACAATGAGGGAAACCCCTCCCCCATCAACGAAGATGTTAACTATGGCAGAGTAGCTCGACACAAGGCGTGGTCATCCCGCAGGCACACGGGCGGCATCAGGTGTCCCCATGGTATGTGCCTGCAGAGCTGTTTCTACCTCCAAAGCATGGCAGCAAAGATGGCCACCAGCACTCTGCAAATATAGAGATAGAGACGTAGCTGTGGACACTTGCAACTGCCTGTTTGTTTGTCTTAAGGGATAATGGTTATAATAATGCTTACCTTAGAACCGCATGACTGCACTGCTATGGAATGGAGTGGTGGGCACACCAGCAGGACCAAAGGTCTGCAATAGGAGTTTCCACAACTGCAGTGATAAATGATTGATTGATTGTTTAGGGAATGTTATGCACACCCTTCCCTTTCTGATACAATCACATCCTGTACACTTCCAATTTGGACCAATCATTCATGTTTATTTGAACTTCTATTGATAATAAAATTCAAAATTAATTTGAAATATCAGTTTTATTTTTAATACAAAAATCTGTCACTATTAAATCAAGAAAACATCAACAAAAAAGATGAGAAGGAATTTCAACTGAACTCATATTGAAATTTTATTTTATATTTAAAGGCTCCACTTTCTTTGTGTTATCTTTAGTGGTTGGCAATTGACAAATATAAGATGATCATGTTATTGATAAAGGTGGACTTTAAAATTAAATAAGTCAGACAATGTGTGGGGCCACGATTTTGTTTGTTTTTTACAAGATAGAGAGGAGAAGCAACCTGTGAACTTGATTTTGCATATTTAATGATGGCACCAGATTATATTTGCATTCTTAAACAGAACTACAAATAGATTTTGTTCATTAACATACAGTAGTATGTTAATGAACCTCTCTCAACTAAAAAATCTATCACCTCAAGTTGAGAAAGGTGATAGATTTTTTTTTAAATGTAGCCTTAAGGGATTTCTAAGTTTAGTTTATGGCAATGGTTTGAAAATACTCTATTCTTTCTGTCTAAATCATTCCATTGTAGTCCAAAACCATTCAAAAAAGAAAAAAAGTATCCTATGTAAACAAATCTTAAAATCAGTTTGAAAATGGTCAGGCATTCATTATAAATCTGCTGTCACTGGGATGATGCAATATTGTTTTCCTAGACAAACTGCATCATTTTATACAAGAAAGTTAGCAAGTGATAAATAGATGGATGTTCAAATTCAAAATATAGAGAATTGCAGATTTATATTTTGATTTAAGATTTGTTTTTTTTATAGAGGATTATGACTTTGCTATAATGCATAAAAAACTGGACTTGGCAACTGCAACTGCCTCTCTAAATAAAACTTTGGTGGAAGAATGGGAAAGCAAGAAAGCAAGCCCAGGGTATCAACGGTATGATCTCCAAATAAAATAATTTTGTTTTCATTCGTTGCACAAAAAATCCACATGAACAAATCCTTTGTATCTTGCAGACATTAACTGAAGCAAGTCATAAACTGAAGCAATAATATACACCATGTTATATTCAGTTTAAAATATAAATATAACAAAATAGAGAAATGAAAAACTAATTTTCCTGAATATTGATTTCAAAAGAGGCAAATAGAATGAATTAAAAAGAAAAAGCATACAATACACCACATCAAATTGAGAAGTATATTCTGGTCAAAAAGACTTATTTGATAAATAAAATACAAAACCTACCAGTTTAAATACAGTCTTCCTGTCCTCTGTGCTACTAAAATGCTCTCATTAGCTCAGCTTTTACTCTATTGAAGTGAGCATTCATCACCACATTTCACATAGTTGCTTTGCTACCTATTTATGTTGATTAATTTAAAAATGCATGTCAAAGTCTTGTGTCTTGCTGTCTCATTTCACATAATGTTTCATCTGTTTTGCTGCACACTTGATTCCTAGCCCACTGAAAGCTGAAAAAACAAGATCTATTCCAAACCACATGTAGTTTTCATGTGTTGTCTTTGTGAATGCATGTGTGTGTTTGTGCCATGAGAATTTTAATAAATAGCTAGTCACAGCTATTTCCTGCATGTTTACAGGCACAAATATAGCAAGATAAGAGAGATAAATCTATCATGCAGTGCACGATCTAATGATTAACAATGGTAACGATGCAGAATTTATTCATCTATTTCAGTGTACTGGGGCATGGCTTAGATATACCATAAACATGCTCATCTTAACCAATAAGATAAGGATAGTAAATCAAATATTACATGTAACCTGTTGCTCAGAAATCTGCTCCATTTGTGGCCAAATCTCACAAACACTCCTTGCACTTCATGTCTGTCTCTATGTTTTGGTCACTTTTTTTTTTTTTTTGGTTTGGCTGTGTAAAGAGTTTTTATGACTTGTGCCCCTTTTGTTTGTGCTTAAGACGGCTACAGGAATCGGGACCGACGCTCTCCAACGTACTATGACGAGTCAGAGCCTGAGGAACCTTTTCGGATATTTGTGGCGCTCTTTGACTACGATCCTATGTCTATGTCCCCCAACCCAGATGCTGCAGATGAGGAGCTACCATTCAAAGAAGGGCAGATAATTAAGGTGGGATGTTCACTGCTAGATTGCATTTATCACCCTATTTTCCAACTGTAATAATAATTGCATTTAAAGTGAAGTTCTGATATCTGACTATTGTACTCTGTCACAAATTACTCAGTAGGAAATTTTAATGAACAAAACAGCTCATTTTTACCACAAAGAATAAGTGCTGGAAATAATGAGACAAAGTGATATAAAATCAAAAAACAAAACCTAATCTTCTACAATTCCTGTCATTTGTTTCACTCTACTCTAGAGTAAAACAATATCTTAACAACTGTTAAGATATTCTATCCTTCTGTAAATGTGCCCTGAACACATAAGAACTGTTCAATAAGGCTTTGAACATTGCTGTTTCCCTCCTGTATTTATCAGGTTTATGGTGATAAAGACACAGATGGGTTTTACAGAGGAGCAATAAAAGGCAGGATGGGGCTTCTCCCCTGTAACATGGTGTCCGAGATACGAGCAGACGATGAGGAGACCATGGACCAGCTCATCAAGCAGGGCTTTCTGCCTCTCAGCACCCCCGTGGACAAAATAGGTACTGCAGAAACATGCTTACTCTGAGTACAGAGAAAATGTGTACTTTGAAAAGTTGAAAGGGAATTTGTTGGTATTGGTGTGCACAAATAAACCTAATTAAGTCATAGCGCAAATGTTAGAAACAAAAACATTGCAGGAACTGTAGTATTTCAGCAACTACAAAATAGAGTACATGTTATTTTATATGAAACAAAAAAAACACAAGTGTTTTGCAAACTATGAGATTTCAGAAGTGACTACAACATTAGTTACATGATATTTTGTTGTAAATTTCTTTCTGTTTTTTTTAAATTATGTATTTTAGTATTAAGTTATTGCTTTTGTATTTTCTTTTATTTGTTATTTATTTTCCCATAGACATATGGTTATTTAGGTCTTTATTTCTATTATTTAATATTTTTTCTTTAACCTCTTAACTCTTAGAGTACCATATTTATCAATATATTTATTATATAATAATGTGTTCTGTTGTGCACTGCATTGCCTCCATGGGGAAGAGTTAAAGGTTTTAATGCAATTCACAGGACAATATTATTGTTTTCTGAGTTGTTCCATGTCATCGCCTGTAGAGCAGAACAGACGAGGTCTCCGCCGAGATCAGGCCTCAAGGAGGATGGTGGCGCTGTACGACTACGACCCCAGAGAGAGCTCCCCTAATGTTGATGTTGAGGTACAGCATACAATGAAAAGAGGACATTAACCACAACCATTATTATCTACATTAATGTTTTTATCTTTTTAAAATGGTTTAGGAGGCAAATCTGGGATTTTACCTAAACTAAATACATTTAAGTTCAATTATAATGTTCAGTTATTGATAAAATAACTGTGAAATGTGAAATACATCAATGAAGCTGAGGCCCACAATTTAACAAGGCTTATTGTTTTGTACATAACAAATGGTCATGTACAAACATAACACACAATTTCTTGTTTTGTATCTGTCTCCTGATAGGCTGAGCTGACCTTCTGTGCTGGTGACATCATTGCTGTTTTTGGAGACATTGATGAAGATGGGTTTTATTATGTGAGTGCCACTTATCCATGCAGAAACCACTTGATGATCAATTGATGTGATTGGACTTTGGGACATGGTGCGTTATTTTACTGGAATTAGCCATTAGAAAATGGCTATGTGGTCAAACATGGATGGGCATGGTAACCCACATGTCATTATCACCCCTTTATGCACTAATTTCTAGAGTATTTTAATGGGTATCGGCTTTTAAACTTTTTCATTTTGTAAGCAGATTGTTTTATATTTTATGCTTTGAGGCTTCATCTGAGCTAATTCCTCTAAATTACATCATTCATTTTAGAGTAATTTCAGCCTGTTCAGGTAGATCCCATCTTGTACAAATTGCCTGAGGATTTTCATCAAGCAATATTGTCTGAAATCCTAAACTAGATTGCTGGACATGTTTGTGATAGAAGTATTCATTTTTGAAGGTCTAATATAAATCAAGACTAAAAATTGAGTGCTTACCAATGAAGTTTAAGTAATAAACACATAATTATCAACACATTTTTCTCTTGGAGTTTTAAAAATAAGGAGATAGTAGCTCAATATACAATATAGTTAAATGACACTTAGGTTGATGAAATATAGAAAAAGCTGCAGGAAAAAATCTAAAGTCTAATTTTTATTGAAACATTTAAAAAAAATTGCTACAATTAAGTTTTTGGTAGACTTTACACTCTTGGAAAATAGATTTTGTAAATGATCAACAACCTTTTAAATGTTTAACAAATGTATGAGATATACTCCCTTTCTTCTAACTTCTTTCTTTTGTTTCTCTTGTTTTCTGTTCTCACCATCTTTGTCCCCAGGGTGAGCTCAATGGCCATCGTGGATTGGTGCCCTCTAACTTCTTGGAAGAAGTGCCTGATGACGTGGAGGTCTATCTGACCGACACCCCGTCCCACTACCCACTGGAAGAACCCGCCAACCGGCCCCCTGCTAACTCCACTGCAACCATGTCAGAGGGAAAACGGGTACATCATCATCGCCGCTCTCAGCGCTAGGCCCTGTGTTCATCCATCCTTCGTCCCCTCTCCTCTTGATTTCCGTCTCTTGCTTCCTCCACCTGCAGTCTGTGTGCTGTTCATTGTGTGTGTTTGTCCATGTAGTGACAGTGGTGACTCTTTACAGACTAACAACTTCCCCACTCCCTTCACCCTTCGGAAAGGGATCAAAATCCAGTGTTAACGCCTTTCTTAATCTCAGAGAAAGGAAGAAGCAAAGCCTGTGGACAGACAGAGGATAGACCGCGGGAATCCTGCGGGTGGCTCTTGCATGTAGGACTGGTTGAGGAGGACATGTAAAAACAAAGGCTCAACTCATTCCTTACACAAAAAATTTGGTAACTCTTTGCACTAAAACACAAAGTCAAATTGTGGTTATTGTGTACAATTCTATTTAAAAGTGCTTAGCAACACATTGCTACCCAGTTCAAATTGTTTAAAATTATTTAAGAGAAGTTTAAAAGTAAAGAAAAGCATGTTTTTTCAAACTTGATACATTTTCTAACTTTCTTGGCTCAGCTTGTGTATTTCCTCAAAGAGGCTTTGTTTCTCTTACCCACACATCAGATCTATTTTTCAGCCCTGTTGACGGTGGATATGCCATGTTCGCTCTGAGCTCAAGAGAACCGCAGCACTGAGACATCCATTCTGTATTGTTACAATGAAACAATAAAAGGAAAGGACAAAAAACCCCAAAAAGATTGGATATTAAAACCATTCTTGTTTGCGCTCTGTGTTCGTGTGTGTTGGTGTTGTTGTTGCTTTCAGTTGTCATAGTGATGTGGGTTTTCTCGATAGTGACAACGCTACCACATCTGATTTCTTTTTTTTTGTTTTTCCTCACCCGCTTGGCAAAACAAAACAAACAAACAGAGGAAGATTGTTCATTTCACACCATAAATGGCTCTGTCTGCCCTCGTACAGTAAGTTGGCAACTGGAGATATCAGATTCGCAGCTCTAATGCAAACAGCTTGTGGGCGCAGCGAAGGCTTTATTTGGTGCTACGTCCTGTTGTGACTCAGATTCATCAAAATCTCTCTTCACTTGGTTTGATTTTCCAAGTTATTACTTTGATTCTGTCAAAGTCTCTGGGTATATTCAAACTTTATCGTGCA
The DNA here is from genome assembly GCA_902982915.1 of Phalloptychus januarius. Taxonomy (NCBI): domain Eukaryota; kingdom Metazoa; phylum Chordata; class Actinopteri; order Cyprinodontiformes; family Poeciliidae; genus Phalloptychus; species Phalloptychus januarius. The sequence continues at coordinate 4,876,886 of CADWAE010000133.1, read as the reverse complement.
AAAAAAAAACAACATAAAAAGAAAACAATTAGAAATAGCAGTAATTGCATTAGAGAAGAAGCCTGGCATCTGCAGTTGTGTCCCTGGGTGTTGTAATGTAAATGACTGTCTCCTTATGGCCGACTAATTGCGGACTCCCTTGCTTCTGTGGTGTGATGATGTTGTTTAACATTTCCTGGCTTCCTGCTGTGTCTATTCTATATACACAAACAAAAACTAACAAACTGACAACAACAATAACAAAGTTGAACAAACCCAAAGCAGATCAAATTTGTTCAGGTCTGTCTTGGAATGAAAAGTCCTGAGCAGAGTCAAAGCCAAGATCTTTATACTTCGAACATGCTGTGAGGTGACTTGAAAGATGTTGGAGATGTAAGAAAACCCTTTAGCATCTCACAGCTGGAAGCAAGTAGTAGGACAAGCTGTTCGGGAAGCTGTTCTCAGACTCTGGTAGATTGCCACAAGAAGCATCTCACTGAATTTGTTTCTCACTGAATCTCACTGAAATAGGAGGGTAGGGTGTCCACATGTTTCCCTCAATCAGATCACACATATCACATATAGTTTTTTATGTTTACTAGTAAATAAGTCTTTCTTCTACAAATATATTAAAAAATATAAGGCATTTATATACCAAGCTAACTCCTTTCATAAGGTTAAACAGAGAACATGATCACCTCATCAAGCAGGAGTGTAAAATGAAACACCAAGTTGGCCTTAGAGAACGAACCGCTGCTCAAAGGTCTGCAAAGGATTGCAAGGACATTTGTAAAGTTTTTAAAGCTATCTTGTGTTAAGAAATACTAATCAAAAGTTGACAACCTTTGAGGCAAGTTTGCTAACTTTTTCTGGGGCACTCGTGTAGACTAGAAAGGACTGAGAAAGTGTTTGCTGGGAAGAATTCTGAAAAGAAAAACAAGCTTTCTTTCAGTCATGTTTTCCATCTGTGGGAGGAAGGTGGAGAACTCAGATAACTCAGTGATTTGAGTCACTCTGGACACATGGTATGGTCAGGTGACCAGAGTGTTAACAGGGCCCAAAACCTAAGCTAAGTTATTTGTTCATACTGCACACCGCCAGGTCTCTTGAAAACCAAATATGACATATCAGCACAAATGGTCAATCATGATGATGGAAGGGTGATTGATTGAGTCTGTTTTTAGTCACTAGACTGGTTATTGTGTACCAGTGTGCTGGTTATTGTGAAGCAACCATTTACTCAAACACCTTTATCAGCAAATTTGCCATTAGGATTAAAATAATTTAAAGAACAGTCTGGGCTAGCTTTCTGACAAATTTAATAAATTATAATATTATTTTTACCTAGCTAGGTAAAAATAACCTAACTAGGTTACTTTTAACTAGAATTAAAAGTATTGTAAAACCTAATGCATCCTTTGTGTGCATTTATTTTGAAATTTTTACATTGCATGGTCATTTAATTAATTTCTGACTTTTTTTTTCTTTTCTGCACAAGAACAATAGTGGTGTGAAAGCACTTTAGCAAATCAAACAATTTAAGTTCTGCACATTCTTGAGAAAATTCATTAAAATTTCAAGATTCTCTTTATTACCAACCAATGGTTTCCTCTTTTTTGTTTGTTTTATTATTTGCACTTAGTGGTTTTATTTCAAAATCCTCTACAATACTGAATTGCTAGAAATTTTGTTATGATTAAAAACTTCCAATCAAATTTCAAAAAGCCGAGAATCTGTTTGTGTTCTGGTTCACAATTTAAACAAACAAAAAAAATAAATAAATAAACATAAATAGTTGGTTCATTTGTAATATGCCGCCCCCCTGCCTCCAAACCTCCCCATCACTTATCTCCTCAGGTCACTACAGAAAACACAGACACGGCCAACAACACTACAACCCCTGTCCGGGCGCCGTCCCCGATTGTTCGCCCCCTCCTTCCAGGAACTATGAGACCGCTTAGCCCTCCAAGAGGTCACCATGTCCCGCTGGACTCCAGGGACTCTCAAGATCTGGCAAACAAGAAGAAGAAAGGAATACTCTCCAAAGGAAAGAAACTGCTAAAGAGACTGTCTCCTGTGAAATAACAATAATGACAATATTTAATAGCATAAAAATCCTATACATATATCTGTGGGGCTCTGTACATAGCATCCATACAATCAACTGTGATGTGACAGTACATTACAGAGCGGGCATGTGACTCGCTCCTTGACTGCGTGAGCCTAGCAAGTGATACAAATATGTTCAATGCTGGATATAAAACACATGAATTTTGTACAGTGGAGTGCCAAAATCAAGAGTGAAGTGACTTTCAAAAACAAAAGCATATTACTGTGATATTACTGTATTTCAAATTAAGAGATGCTTTATCTAACTAGGATTTTCATGACATGCATTTCTACTATTTTCTTTACTTTTAACCCTCTATGGTACCATTGTGCCCTCAAGTAGAAAAACCTTGAATGGTTCTATACTTTAAAAAAGAGGGGCAACGTTAAGGAATCAGTAACAGGGCTTTAATTGGCCATTTTCTAACCCTTTTTATCAGTTTTTAAAAGGAAAGAGTTTCACTATCTTGCCACAGAAGATATCTACACTCCTCCAGGGAAAAACAAAACGTTAACATTAACAGGCATAAAACAATAGTTTTTAAGTTTTTAATGTTTAAAGCAGTTTATTTGCTATAAAATTAGCTTGCAAAATACATCTGGTGCCCTGAGAACACCATAGTCAATTGCATAATGCTACTTTAAGTTCCAAATTATCATAGGATCAGTATGGCTGCTTGCAAATTTAGTAGTGTGTATTTAGGTAATGCAAAGTCACAATAACTTTGTTTTTCTTGATTTGATTTGATGCTGTCAAACAAAAACCTTGCATCTCTCAAAATGGAACCAGGAGTTTAAAAAAGAAATTGTCAAAATGTAAGTTTTATACTGTTTGATCAAAGTCACATAGCTTGTTTAATGGAGAGTTATTAGTGATACCACATACAGATGTGATCCATAGAGTTGATTTTAAAAAGGAAACAAAAAGACAAAAATGGATGAAGGATTTTTGCTTCACTGCAGCAAAAGATGTCAGATTAAGACAAAGTTCAGACTACTTTGGTCAGGCATATTCTACTATTACAGTGAACTCTGTCCATCTTTATTTAATGAGAATTTCCATGCATTTTGGTTCATTAACCAAATGAATTCAGTCTTATTCTATACCTCGTGTAGAAAGAATAGATAATATTTGTGGAACCCAGGAAGAATAGTCCCTACTGTGGTACAGACTAAAGGGGATCCTTAAATAAGCAAATAAACACTACAGTTAAGCAAACAGTGAAAAACATGATGCTCTGTGAGAAGGCATGCAAGGAAAATAGAGACTGATAAGAATGAGAGTAAGAAATATAATGATGCTACGGTAGAGAAGGTGAAAATACAGGGTGGTGTTCTTATGGCACTTTCAGTTTTTATATTGATCTCTATATGAAATGGCATGTATTGTAAGCCATGGAAACCATTTAGAATTTTAATTATGTTATATATATGATACATATACATATATGCTAGTTATAACTGCATATAACTAGCAGCATAAAGTGTACCATAGAGGGTGAATCAAGCCAAACTTTAAATTTATTTTCCCAGGAAAGAACATCTGTTCCTTGAGAGGAAATCTTTATTACACTACACTGTTGTTATGCATTCTGTGGAGCAATGCTGACTGCAAAATGTAATCTTTTTAGTGCAATATTTTAGAAATGTGGTAGCATACATTGGGAAAGGAGACACTTTTATTTGTACACAGCTTGCATTCAGAAGTAAGCCTGTTCCAATGATGAAGGAAATTTGGGGAAATGACAGCAGATTGGCATCAGGGCATTAAACGCCGGGCGAGCGCATCCGTCTCAGTGGCCTTTCTGAACACAACATGAGCACGACATTCCTTGTTTTATTACAAGACTGACTTACAACAAGTTTTTGTTTCATGACTGATCGTCTGTGCTTTGTCAGTTCTAAGATAAATAAATTACACAAGCTTTTTTTTCTGTCTTTGCTGTCAACCTGTCATGAAACGCCTAGTTCAATAGAAAATTCTGTGTCTATGTTCTTATTGCACAAAGTGGATGTTTTCTCTGATCGGATAAAGACATATTTTGTGTGCCTGTGGACATGTGACACATTTTGTGTTTTGCACTTTTACTTTTACCTTTTTTTACTTCTAGAGTAATATTCTGCTACTCTCTTTGAATGCACTGTTGTTGATATTGCGCAGATATACAGTGAGTGGGACACAGAAACCACATAAAAAATTATAAATTAACAAAAAAAAAGATGCAAGGCATGCATTGTCCTTTGATTTCGTCATCATGTCTGAAGAAATATTGACTCATTTACTCTGAGTTTTGTATGACTTAGTTGTTCTACTTGCACTTAACATACATTAAAGAGTATACTACACCAAATTACATATAAGGAAGCTTATAAATGTGATTACTTAAGAATCTGGTACAAAATAACCAGAGATCAATCCCTGTGATCTCTGCTCATGAAAAAATGCAGACCAAAATCATTTGCAGGCAAACAATGACCTCACAATTTATAGGCACCCAGGTTAAAGATATGTAAAAAGCATAAAAACAAATAAATGTTAGTTTCACACAGAATACATATTTTCACTGCTCTGAGAGTGAGATTTTGAGTTATTTTTTCCGCCTCACTGTGCATGTTGGAAAAAGAAATGTATATCCTTGGTTGGAGTTTTTGTCAAAGTTACAGTTGTTTTCAACTTTTTAATTACCACTCTGATTGTAGATATGGCCAACTTCAGGCAAGTTTCTGAAGCCATTCATTTAATTATTTAAAAAGACCATTGCACATGTCCTGAATGGAGTATTTTCTTCTCTTCCCCATTATGAAGAGTAGTAGAAAAAAATGAAAATATGACAGAGCTTTCTTGATGAATGTCGTCTTCATACTCCAGATATAAATATGAACTCTTGAAGTTCTGACAAAGTGAAAAGATAGTGCTCCAGCAATGAAAGATTGTTTTTTTTTTCACTATAAAACAAACATTAAAATCCTTGGTGCCAAAACACATCGAGGGCACTGTATGAATTTATAACATTTGAGCCCAACATTTAATTTCCTTCTCAGATGACATTTTAAAATTTAAATCCAATAACATTTGATAATCTGACAGCAATGTAAATTAGCACAGATTTGCAGCAACAATACATTAACAAATAATAAAATCCTGTTTTTTTGTTACTTTTCATGGAAAGACTGCTTAATACAAACACAGAATAAACCATTGTCCTACCTCAGTTTTTGATTTTTATTGAGACATACATTATGCATTTATTTGTCGAAAATGTAGTGAAAAGCTTTTTGTTAATAATCTGGATTTCTCAAGAAACTGATCTGCATGCTGTATAAAAAATGTTCCATCATGACGATGAAAAATGGTTCTCAAAAACTGAACTCCTGGTAAAAAGGACTGAGTCACAGCTTTATTTGGAGAAAACTTTACCATCTCCCAATTGTCTTTGTGGTTACACTTGAAAGAGCTTATTGTTTTCATCAGGGTTCTGCTTCTCATTCCTTCTCCACATTGTTGCTGGAATGCATTGACTGCAGAAAGCATTTGACTGGTGAAAAATTTCCATTTTTCTGTTCTAACATTTTTCTTTGTACAGTTTCAAGTCTAATCTGTCAGAAATGTTTAAACAAGACGGTCATAAAACCAAAATATTCACCTGTGAATGGGTGTAGTGTCTCCAAACGCTGTAGCGCTTTTGTACTTTGATCCATTTGTAGATAATTTCTAAATGTTTCTACTTGATTATTTTCAACAGCCTTTTATTTTTAAATTGCACTGAAAATTCCTCTCTGTGAAAAGACTCCAAGCATTCTCCATGGTGTCCTTTGAAATCACATGTATCAGTCCACCGTACGTGCTTGCTTTGTGAAAAAAGAGAAATCGTTATAGATGGTATTTATGATAATTATGTGTGAGTGTACATGTGGGAAAATACATCTTTTATAACCAAATTAAATTTGATATTTTTCAAAAAAATCTTTGTTTATATCATTTGTATTCAAATATATGGCATTAGAATAATAGGCAACAATCTTTCTTCTGAGAAAAAATGATTCCCTAATTATTCATCCTCTTGCAAATTCATTTAAAAATTATTTAAATGTAATAATTTAATTTTGGTTCAGTTTACTTAAATGGCCCCAGTGCATTACAATTGGTTTATTATTCAAATTAGTTCAAAAAAGTTTTCTGTCTAACTAAGGAAACACAGTGACTTGCAGCATCCTTGTCGTCGCATTGTGTTGTTGACTTTACAGCAATACCTCATACCAAACAGGTATAGTATGTTCTATTATGCCTCAACCTGACGTTTGGCAGTCAACAGTGCTGCAAAGAGCAACAAAGAGCAGAAAAGATAAAAAAAAGAAGAGACAGTATGACAATTGTTTCAAGTTGCTTGAACTCTCCCCCTTATTCAACTCTACTACTACGACTCCTACTCGACTCTGTTTGAGAGAACATGTCAAGTTCTCACAGCTGCCCTGAAAGAGCAACACAAAACATCAACACAAACATTTGGGAGAACTCAAACAGTGACCAGAGAAGCTGTGAGTTCTGAGAGGGAATGAAACAAGAAGTTAGTTTACTGTTGTTGATGTGAAAAACATCACATCTAGTTAATTTAGTTAAAAATTCATAGCAGACATAAAAGGAATAGACTTTATGTCTACAACTAACTAAATTGTAGATGTGAAAAATATTTACAACAGTAACAGTCTTACATTCACTGCAGGGCAGAGGTTGATTTGGGGCATTTCAGCCATATTCAGGTGCTATTCAGCCATGAATAGACAACAGGACAGAAAGCAAATGATGGAGGTGAAACATGAAACTTGGCTGGAAAAGAACATGACAAAACAAAAATAAATAAGCAAAGAAAGAAAGAAAGCTAATTCAGAAGAATTTTACTCACCCAGTTATACATCTAAACTGAGGACCATATCATTGAGTTCCCTAAATGTATTCAAAGAAAACAGTAATGGAGAAATAGTTGAGCTTTGTGTTGATTTCCTGCATTGATGAGTTTGTCTGATCAGTGCTACAGTGATTAGAGCTATTTGAAACTGAAATAATTTTGACAGCTGACCCTGAAGATGAGCACTCTAACAAACACAGTTTTGGTAATTTGCTCTTCAGGGTAAGAAACAAAATGCTCCCTTTGATTAGCTGATAATGAACACAGGCAGTCGAACTCTTCAGCAGAGCAATTTATTCATCCTTTTCTCTGATGAAGGACTTGATAGACTGTTATTTTTTAAATTAAACTCAAAGAACTTTTTAAAGTTGTTTCAGTCTATTCCCCTTATGTCTGCTATGAATTTTTAACTAAATTAAAAAGTTTATTTCAGTTTATTGCAATGCATGACTTCTTAAATAATAGTGTCTTAACACAAAGTTCTCTCTTCTGCAGGATCTTGAACACAAACCACCGAAATAGCAGAAAAAAAGTACAACCTAAAACATTTCTCATATAGAAATATGGGTTTTAACCCTATTGTAGACTGTCTGCTGACAGCTTCAATGGGATTCATCCCCATTAGCTCCAAAACCTACACAGGACAAAGAATCAATATTACTGTAGAAGTGTCAAATGACCACGAGGGGGAGCCATTACAAGGATATGTACGGTATACTACTACAGAGTCAGAGCTGTATAAAGAAGGGAATGTGTCATAAATTAAACACTTCAGATTAACAAACTAGTATTTATATTAAAAAGACTTTCATTTTCTCTTGTGGAAAATTAGCAGTGACTCAAAATGAAAAAAATGCTTGAATATTCAACTGAATCGTCACTGAATAATCATTGAATTAATATGTAGTTTCTGTTTCTCAAAAGTAATTCACATGTATGTTTGCTGCATTATGCAATCAACCAATGCCTGGCACCTGTACATAGATTTTCCTGATCATAATGATTGGATAACATTCCACAAATTATCTAGCATGTCTTGGTTTTGCAGCAGAAACAGCTAGTTTAAAGTTAAGGTTATCAGCTGGCCACTTTATGACAATCATGTTGGTCTGGAATTAAAATAGTGTGTGCTTATCTGTGTGTTTGAGGTTAGTAATATGTTGAGAACAAAGTCCTTTCAGGGAATTTCCCATAGAAACCATCTAACTGCTTACATTGGTTGGTTCCCTCTCATTTTGTAATTTTTCTTTGATCCATTGAGGTTGTAGTTTTTTGCTTTCTCCACCTCTTCCTGGCTTTTGTTTCTGTTTTCAAGCCTATAAGAACATTTTTGATGAACAGCCTATGATTTTTCTTCCATTTCTGTACCTCTCTTTTTGCATGTCCAGTTTTTAATCACAGTAATCTGCTCTTGTGAACAATGTCTGGAATGTACAACCTTTGCAGCCTTCCTGGTTAAATAAAACCCAACAGTTTCACAGAGAGAATGACCTCACCTTTCCTGACTTGAAAAAGTGCCACAGTCTCACTCTTGTTAATGATCATCCATCATTTTATCATTTTTAATGATAAATTGAAGCAACAAATATTAAAACATGACACAGACCTTTCATTTTCCAATAACAGGCACAAAATCTGTACTTATCTTCCCTACCCTTAACTTGATGTTTCTTCTCAATCCTCTGGAGGGCAGCAGTGGTTTTCTTGCCAGGTACTAAAAGAGGTTTAGCAGTGAGGTAAAATCACACATGTAGTAACAAACCTACAGGTCTCTAAGTTATAGCAGCATGTATATAATTAGATGTCACAGACAGGAACACCGTGTCAGAAAAAAGACATTTCAAAAGGCCTGAACTTGAAAATAGTCATCCAGGTCCTTCTTTCTTCCTTTCCATATTCTCCTCGTCACACTGTGCATGTTTGTTTTTGCCATTTGCTCAGTGTGAATGTTGATTCATGCAACCTCAATCACTTCAACACCCCAGACTGTCTCAGCAGGGTTATGCTGAAACAATCATCCTTTTCTCACGGAAGTAAACCAGAAGGGAAATGAAATTGGTAAAACATCGAATGATTTTTGTTTTGTTGCCTTTTTGCTGTCCATCCTTCACTGCCCTCACATTCTCCTTATTCCCCCTCCCTCTTCTTTTTTCCTTTCAATCTGCCACCTCCTCTTCTCTTCCTTCTCTGCTCACCCTCACCCTTATTTTTTCCTCACTATCCAACAGATCTATATTGAGCTGTAAGTCTGAGGCGTCCCTGCGGGCCGATGGATGTTTAAAATTCTTCCTGGTTGTAACCTCTCTATCACTGGCTTTCTTCTTGCCTACCATGTCACCAGAGGGGGGCATGAGGAGACATCCATCTCCTGCTGGCCTTTCACAAAACCTCAAAGTGCCAGTTAAACACTCTTCGGCCATTTGACCCTCATGCTGTCAAAACCACAGCAGGGATCTTCCAGGTAAAATATTTTAATTTGACTTTGATATATAGACAGACCTTTTGAGACTGAGAGATTTCTTTTCAGGCATGTTGGCTTAAATGAATAGAAAACCTTTCTCATGGATGTACCAGATGCTTGGACATAGCATATTGTTTGTGTAATTACAGTACACTTAGTTGAGAAACAAGTATGAAAGCAAAAAGAAAAAAACAAAAACAAAAGAAAACAAATTCAGACATATTCAAGACTATAATATGACAATGAAGGATATGTGATTGGGCACATAAAAATAACTTTTCGGTTCAATTTGTCATACAAAAATAACTTTTCATTTGCTTCCCACAAGGAACCCCCTGGAAGCATCTGGCAAAGCCTAATGTTTTTAACTTGTGTTCTCTCAGGAGACACAGGTGTGGTGTTTGTGCCATGCCATTCATCGTCCCGAGTTGACACTTATCTAGTCACCCTTTGTTTGGCCTCAGCCCGCTTCTGTAATTAAAAACAGGGAGACTGAGCAGAAACACATCACAGCTCGTGCCAATCACCCTTACCTGCTGTTGTTCCCATATCCACTTCATCATCGCTCCTCTCCAACTGAGCTGAAAAAAAGAAAAACACCCAATCACCATACATTTATTCAGATGTGGAATATCTCTCAATCAAGTTTATTTGTACAGCACATTTCAGCAACAAGGCAGTTCAAAGTGCCTGACATCATAAAAAAGCAAAAATACAAAATCATAAAAGACAGTAAATCAGATCTACAGTCTTCAATAAACACAAAACAATGTTTTAAAGCAGATCAGTTTTTAGATTCAGATCCTAGCGCTTCTAGGATTGTAGCAACATGTGTTCTGACTGTTTTGAATAAACCGCAACATAATTAATTGCAGTTAGTAATTTGTGAGGAGAAAAAAATATTTGCAAAAATGAAAACAGCTTTTATTTTAAAATGTCAATATGTATTTTTGGAGTGCTGTTTATTCCGGTCTTTGTAGCTCTTTTCTGTTCAACTCAAGCGTTTCTATGGAGTTATTTGAATGCAACATGCTGATTATGAGATTTCCGAGAGCTGCAGGTGTCACTTTTCCTTTTTTATTGTTAAGGAGGAAAACACTGCGATTGCTAAGGAAACTCCAGATGAGTTGTATCAACAAAGTAATCCAAACAGGTAATAACACAGTTTCACATATCCCCCCCCATTATTATCAGAATTTTTCCACACACCTCTTCAGTGGGGACATTTTGTAATAGTTAATGAGGGAATGAGTCAGGAAAATGTGACTTAATCATAATCAACTGCTAGACAGCAACAACGTGCTTCTTTAATTTCTGTGGAAAATACAGTGGTGCTATACATTTGCCACTGTGGCCTTTATGTAAACATGATACTAATGCCTCATGTTTATATGCTTGCAGCTAAAACAACATTTCTTCAAAGTTTCCTTTGATTTCATAAGCCCATATATATTTTTTTTCTTTTAAGGCGCTGGACAAGACTTTATTTTTCCATCGCCTCCATCACTGATGCATTTCCCAGCAGGTAGCAGGAGGCAAACTACCTTTTCAATCCAGTACCCTGAGGGAACACTGCTGGAGGGATTGAGGACACATTTTTTCTCCCTTAGAGGTATCCCGCAGGGTCAAAAAACTGATGTTCAGCCATGATCCGAAAAGAGCATTCATTCATCATCATTGGAGGAGTGTGAACTGAGGAAGTTGGGCCACAGGTCTCGCCTTGGTGATTCATCTTTGGCTGAGACAGCTTGGAGTGGAAGGTGTCTGCAGACTTCGGCTGAAGTGTGTTAAAAGACTGGGCTTTCTCTGGTTTGCTATGGTGTTAAGTCTTATTATAAAGGTGTAGCGACAGCTTTATGTTCAAAGACTAGACTCCAGCACTCCCCTGAGATCAGACAATACTGAGGCAGTTTGCAATGATTTCCACTCAGAGAGCTTCTTAAATTCTTATGACTGCAATAGACCCAGGTACTTGTTCTGTAATTAATCAGTTCGCATGATACTCACCATTTGCATGCATCACCATGAACAGGATGAAACGGAGCCCATCTTTCCTTGATGGATTGATGGAAATTAATTTATCGCCATCTAGCTGATGGGCAGTAATAAGAGGTATTAAGAAATTATTAAGATGGAATATTGCTGTAGTTCACAATTCATCACTGAGCTGGATTACTGTCAGCAAAGGTTAATACATTTATTAATCACATGATGACTTAAGTGGACAGAAAGGATACAAAGACCACAAATGACTCATGTGGATGTCAACCTTCAGGTAAAACATTCATGAGGTCAAATTTTCAGTGGACAGTAACACATCAGTGTAGCATTTGTTTGATAGTTTAGTGTTTACCTTTATATTTACTTTAATATTCTCCTAGAAAGTACATCTACCCCATTTTGAGTTTTACTGAGCTTCTTTGTATTTCTGCACTTCTGAATCAGTGCATTATCCATCCATCCATCCATCCATCCATCCATCCATCCATCCATCCATCCATCCATCCATCCATCCATCCATCCATCCATCCATCCATCCATCCATCCATCCATCCATCCATCCATCCATTTTCCTACACCCTTGTCCCTTACTGGGGTCGGGAGGGCTACTGGTGCCTATCTCCAGTTATCGTTTCGGGCGAGAGGCAGGGTACACCCTGGACAGGTCACCAGTCTGTCGCAGATCAGTGCATTAGTGTGTTATTTTTTTCCTCTCACCCTAAGTCAACCACACTACTTGGCTCCTCATGCCAAGTCTGGATGTGCAAAAGTTTTCTTTCTTAAGTGGAATTGCTCTTCTCCACCTTCTCCATGCGCTTGTTCAAGATGAGCCATTACCGCAAAGTACATGAGTGCATAAAATCACAGTTAAGGGTTGTATGCATTTGTTACACAAAACAGAAGGAATGTGTTTGTTGGCTTTTCTATGCTGGTTTTCCAACTGCACCTTGTGCTACAATGGCCGTCCCTGAGGTTTTTCTCAAAGTGTGCAGGTAAGACGAATTTGTTCTTTACTTTGCTTTGTGAAATAGTCTAGTATTAAACTGATGGTTGGCACCCTGCTTTTAATTTCGTATCAGGTGTTGTTAGCTCTGATAAGGATAAGATCAAGTTTGTATGGTACCTTAAAGAAAGTGTTTTTTCCCTGCCACATAAGTTATGCAAACAAGATGCAAACTAAATGTACAGTTAGTTTATTCACTTGTATGTAGTAGTTTATTATTTCAATCTATCAAATGAAAGTTTTCCTTTTCCTTTCCTGGAATAAAGTAATGTGCTCTCAAACCCTTTCCAGTAATATGCTGCTGTTTAAAACCATGACTTGGCAGAGCCACTACAAATACATTACTGCAAATTTACAATGTGAATTTCTGTTGTGTATTTCCCAAATCTCTAACTGGGTTTTGGCTTCCACCAGTAGTCACTCAGGTAATTTATTAATTAGTTCTAACTGTTCCATGAGTCACAGCTTTCTATTTAATTTCATAAATATTTACAGGATTTAGGGTCTCAACTTGTTATTCCAAATAAAATGACCTCCAATACCTTCACAGCCACCTGGCAACAGCTTTACATTCACTGCTGCAGCCAAACTGAGCACTTCTGACCACCTTTCTATCATGTCTAATAGCACCGGCAGCAGGTTGCATGTCTGGAACAACTGAGATCTGGAGATATTCCCAGACTCAGTTGTCAAAGGCCTCTGCAACCGTCAGTTTTAATAGTAACTTCAAGCCAAAAATCATAGACAAACAACTCAAATTAAAACTCAATGGCTTCAAAATGCAGTCCATGTACTGTTTGGCACTGCAAGTGCCATTTGTGCAGTAAAATCCTCTTAACTCCTGACTGTGAGTTTCTCAACATTTTACGAGCATTTAGAGATCACCTAATGTCTTCCTTAAGTCACATATTTATTCTAATTAGCCTCTCCAGTCAAGTGAGAAAGTGTTTACTCACCTTGTATGTGTGTATCCTTAATGATGACACCTTGGCACTCTTGACACCTTGTAATGATACAGGAACAAGGTGCATGAGGTGTAATTGGCACATTATGCAAGTAGTTTGTTCAGACAACAGGTGCTTATTGGGGGGATAGTGGAGAGTGGAAAGGCTAGGAAAGTCATACCAGCTTATTAAGCAAGACACTTCTTAGAGTGACACAAAGCCCAGATCAACGTGCAGAACAAGAGTAACTGGATTCCACTCTTATTAAACTGAATTATACCAAGACTGCACATAGAATCAACTGTGTGGACACACAAGAAGACAGACAAAATCATGAAACATATACAAAAGAGGAATCAAAATGAGTCTCCAGTTTTCCACATTCACCCCCTCTAAGACTGTGTAGATGGAAAATCTGGAGCCTTTACATATCACTTAAGGGCAAGTCTGTGAACAAAAATTTGGTAAGAGAAGGAGTGAGAAACTTTGCTGCTGTAATTTTAGACATATTCAAATAGTAAAACATAACAGTTGGGATTTTGGGTTAATGTTTATTTGTTAAATCAACTGCCATTGAGGAAACCACTCATCCTTCGACCTTGTGTGCATTTCATTTGTTTCTCCCCCGCTTCACCCCTCCAACACTCCCACTCATATACCGGCAGATTATACCCACGTGGGTGTGCTTAATCTGACTGACTGTTTACTGATTTTCTGTCATGGAAAGTCGTATCTGATGCTGCTCTGTGGTATCAGTCATCAGCTGCACTCCCAAAGGAAGACCAAGAAACGGGACGCAGCATTTAAAACTGATCCACTGGTGTCTGGGAGAAGATTTAGGTGGATGTGAAAGTGTAACAATTTTTATTTCTCCTTGTTTCATCCTTTGCAATCAGAGCGAGTGACTCAACTGGACACCAGATGATGTTATGACTTCCATCCTGCACTTTCTTTTAAGCGTGTGCACACTGGAGCTCAGAGCAGAAAGTAACAAGAACTTGCAATTTTTTTAAAATGATGTTCAACTTTTCCCTCAGGTCACTTTTTCCAGTTGTGGGAGTTCTTACAGCTATTAAAGGTGAGACCTTTATGAAATAAAACAAAGAATTTTTTCGTTTCTACTTGTTTTAATAGATGTCCTTATTTTGAAGACAACCTGAGATGAAAATGTTTACTTATTGTAAAAATTGGGTTGAAAGTGAAGGCTTCAGAAATGTTTAATGCTGTTGTACATGTAAAGTAGTTTTATTGAAAGTGTTTGTCTCCTAAATGAGCAGACTCAAACACAATGGAACATGCATTACATAGATTTTAGACTTTTTTTGATGACCACTCAAAGCATTTTTGCTGAAAATCCCAGATCTGTGTCCTTATTTTATTGATTTATGCAGCTGTCAGGTTATGAATTCCTACTTTGCGTGGGTTTGTGGTTACAACCCATGGCCTCATCCCATTTTGTTATCCCTCTGTCTAAATGAAAGTGACAGCAGGCTCTCCAGTGTGCATCAGGATGCTTCATCTGTGGGATTAAAGAGGCCTGGAGTTGAGGTTGCACAGCTGTTTCTCTGCTTGTTTAAAGACAACCTGCATCAACAGCTACGAGGAAGCAGGAAGCTGGCGATCTCCATGTTCTAATGCTGATATATCTTGCAAAAAGACTAATATTTGATTATTGTTATGCCTGAGATGTGTGTGCAATGTGTTCCCAGTGTGTGTTTAAATTCAAGCCATTTGTGCACATTAAACTCACTAAATGACTCCATGCATTCCAACTAAAGCTCAGCAAGTTATCAGATCAATAAATGGTGCATCTATTGATTAGTAGCGCTGTTTGTTTTCACTAACATCATCTAGAGTTACAAATTAAAAGCTAAAACGAATGCTTTGAACTATATTCATTTTTGCTTGCTTCATTCTGTCTGTGTGGACTTTAAGCTACTGTGTAAAGGATGTCATAAACCATGAGTTATATATTGAAACAGCTGGGTTTACAAGCCTGTAAACTCAGACACAACTCTCATGCTTTTTGGGGTGGAATAATGAGGGACCAGATTACATTTTTATTAAACTGTTAAGCACAAACATCTGACGACAAAGAGTAATTTGCAAATGTTTAAAGCAGCATTTGTTAAACTTTTTCTTTAAACACATTTCCTTTTTGATGTCCCAGTTGGTTTTACTGTTTATTAATGCAAGTAAATAACACAAAAAATGAAAAATTGCTTAAATTAATCTTCTAAAGAGCCAGATCAATTTATGGATTATAAAGCTAGTATTGCAGTTAGTTGTTTTTAGAAAAACAATTCTGGGAGTGGGCTGATAAGAGTCCACAATTTGGAAATCAAAACCTATTGTTAACAGTAAATGTATAATAAATAAATAGATTTGGTTTAATTTTATCTATGAGCAAAAATATATGTTTTATCCTTTTGTTGGATCTGTAAATAACTAGTCAATACACCTGTGGATAATATTTTTTCATTATTTAATTTGACATAGGTTGGTATTTTTTTCTTTCTGGAGAATACTGCATTTTTTTTGGTAATTTGTTTTCATTGTTGTAAAGTTTCTGTAATTTTATTGCCAACCTCTTTTTTTCAGCTATTGTAGGGAGGGATACTACATTGGAAAACTGTTTGCCTATCTGTGACGCTGTAGTTTGCTCTTGTTTTTAGATTTTTTTTTCCATTCGAGAAACCATTGCTTTAATTATTTCACACATATTTCAGTTGATTTCAAACTCAATGCCTTTTGAGGCTTGTGTCACCACACATATTTATTGGATAATCAATTATTTCACAGTCTTTCGTTGTGAAATAATTTTAAGAAATTCTCTGTCCATGAGCCATCAGTGTTCACTGATGAGCACTGATGGCCATATTTCTCACCACATTTTATAACTAAAATTATTTGAAAAAAATAACTTTTTTCACAGACAAAACTTGCAATTGAAATTAGCTGACACTTTCACAAAATAGTATATACTGTGATATTTTTCCAAACCTTTCACAATTAATCCATGTAAATTCTTCCATTTCAGCTGCAGGAAGTCAGAAAGTTGAAGATGCTGGAGTACTCACCACTCCTTCACCTATTTACCCATCCATCAAATTTCAAATCTTCAATGCAGACCATGTGTTTCTGGGACAAGGTACAGGGACCCCAAGCAACTCAAGCCTCAAAGTTCAGGCTCAGACTTTTTTCATAAGCAGTTTGGGTGCTGGGTTCCTCCAGCCAGCTATCAAGGCTTCTTTTGGCCCCCTAGCTGTAGATGCCACCATTCCTCCTGATCTGCTCCTTAGCGGACGAAAAATCCTTGCAGTTCTTTTGGTCCATCAGGTTCGATCCTCATACCCATTTGTCAAGATTCTTTTCCACATGCCCACAGAAAGCAATATCACCTTCAGGCAAGAAATGATGGACTCTAATGGAGATAACGAAGCAAAGGCCAAGGATGAGGCTCACTGTGTGACGGCTTATGCTTTCTGGGAGACGAAGGAAGTCAGAGGAGCTTGTCTGGTTTCTCCGGGTGGATTCTGTGTGGCTCAGCTTAAGCTAGAACAATCTTGGTTCAGCTCAGGAAGCAGATCTGGACACTCAAGTCGGGAAGCAGAAAAAAACGAAGCAATGAAGGGCCTTCGGGGAAATCTTGTGGAGATCTACTTCCAGAGCAGAAGGGACCAGACGGGCCAGTGCGCTCCCCAAGACAGCCTGCAACGAGTGGGAGTGGGACGAGGGAGAGACTCTGGGGGATCCGGAACGCCTCTGAGAAGGATTGGAAGTGTCTCTCTTATCAAAACTCAATCAGGCAACCCTACTTTCCTTAGGCTTAGACTGGGAGGTGCTGTAATGATCCAAACATCTTCCAAACCCTTAAAGAATGAAGATGTGGGAACTTTTTACATCTTCCTGGCTAGTACATCTACGCTGGAAAATTTTACTTTGAGGTGAGAGATTGTTTGTGGTGTTCCATTGTTGAGATGCTTTGTATGAATCTTACTGATATTTGCCCAACTGGAGAGCTAATACTTTTAATAATGAGCAGGGGTCAGTAACTCAAGTTCAGTTTTGCTCCAACATACCTCAATCAAGAGGCTGAGTTATTTGCTTGGCAAGCCAGTGAGTTTTGCAAAGGCCTTCATTCATTCATTAATTTCAGTCAAGTGTGTTGGAGCAGGTATGCGTCCAAAAATTGCAGGACATTGGCACTTGATAATTAGAGCTGCATACCCTTGGCATAAATGGACGGAACTCAGCTTTTTCCAATCATTTTGATCACTCAAAGCACTTTACACTAGAGTCACATTCACCAATTCACCCCTACATCTACACACACATTTATACACTGATACACAGACAAGCAACTTGGGGTTAAGTGCCTTGCTCAGGGGCACTTTCTGGCAAATCAAACCCATGACCTTCCGATCACAAGACAACTGCTTTACCCACAGAGCCACAGAGGTTACCACTAACCTCACAATTAGTGGTAACCTCTAATTGTGAGGTTACCACAATTAGAGGTTGTGGTAAAGCATTGGACTCTCCAAGTTCTAACATCAAAGTATTCTTTGGATAGATCACAAACACAATATTTTTATGGTGTATGTATTTATACATGACTTTGGGCTGTACAATATCAGAAAAAAACACATCAATAATATTGATGAGTGTCTTGATATTATCATTTGTGTTTAAGAAGCATTTCTTGATGATTGCCTGCCCCTTCTCTACTCACTCACCCTCTGAATTGTAGCTTGTTATTAACTAGTTTTCATATTCCAATTTTATGGGCAAGGTGGAACGGAGGGTTGTTGACAGTATCTTAGAGAAGATGACATTATATAGGGTTGAAATTTAACATGACCATTTGTCCCTTACTTAAGTCTAAGCAGGAAGGATGGACCTTAGTGTGTTTATCCACAGTGCTAGGATAAGCCTTTATAGTATATGAGGTGCTAAATAGGAGTTTGGGACAGGCAAACATAACTTTTAAAGATCAAAGTTATATTTTAAGTTTTTTTTATTAAACAAATGGCATTATTGATTGTGCAGGCTATTTTGAAAAAGTCTCTATAGATGATCCATTTGTTTACTGTCTTAATCAAAGTTAAACGAATGTATTACATATATTTTCTTACTACTTGCACAATTTTAAATATTGCTGTGGTCGTTTTGGATCAAAATGTCAACATTATGATTAAAGTAAAGCTCTAAGGTCAAGTTGCAGTCTCTTGAAGAAAAGCCTTTATGCGGTGCTTAACAAGCAAATTTGATGTGCAGACAGCAACATTCTGTGTCATTGATAGTAGATAATTAAATGGGACATTTATTTACTTTTCATTTGAAGGTACATAAATTGCATAGGCACAGTTAAGAGCTGTGATGAGCCCAAATAAGCCATGATCTGACCTTTTAAAAGCTACTCACAAGTGGTTAGAATTAAGTATCATTGATGGAAATCATAATAATCACTGTTCTGTAAATCCAGCCATACTGAGACAAGAGCTTAGAGGGAATTACATGGAAATTTATTGTTTATGAAATACATGAAATAGAAAAAAAACAAGCAAGTGTAAGGGGGATGTATAGTGCATTCGAGCATATTCATGAGGGATAAGCTCCATGCATTTAAACGATTACTTAAGGCACTTAAATACTTATGAAGCCCACCATCAAGGCCATGCGGTAATATGCATGAATGCCAGAGTGACTTGTGTTGTCTGCCAGTTACTGGCTGCATAAATTGTCTGACATATCCTTGCTTCTGCACCGCCACACTTAGTGGGGGAGTTATGAAGATCACTCTTCCATAAACAGTGAAATAATTGGCAAATGATTCACTGGTTTTCATATCTCAACATCCCACGAACATTTCAACAAGGTTTTGTGGTTATTTGACTTCATAAATAATGCATTTGTTTAATGGAGCAGCAAAACAAATAACTAATCTTCCTAACTCCTCTGGGTAGAATTGAGCTTCATATAAAAGCAGCCCTGTCACTGAGGAAAAACACACAGTTCAATCTGTTCCCAAACTTTTTCTGAGTTTTTTTTTCTAAGTTGTAAATCACCAAGCACTTTGGGCTACCATCCTGTATCATAAACATTTGAATGGCGAATAAAGTCTAAAAAAGCCGCAATAATTTTAAATTAATTCCATTAATCAGCTTAAAATGACACGTGCAACAATATATATTAAAAGATACGCAGGTGAGGAGAGTATGCTGCTGGTTGTTTGCATACTTTACTGTTAGGCTTTACTGAGTTTGTTTTGAGGATGACAAATCTTTCAAAACTATAGGAAAAAATATTAAAATGAGAAGTTATTGTTCCATCTTCACCACTGCAGCATGATGGAACAGTGTGAACTTATATCTTTGTTTCCAGCTACGTTTTAACTGCTCTACTTTGTTGATACTTCTTTTCAAATGACCAATTTATCTTTGTATTCATAGAAGCAAGAAGTTTTTAAGATATCACTCACTGAATTGCCTTCTCCCACTAGTGTACTAAATTTTCCAATATAATAAATCTGACCCAAATTCTTTGGAATCTTAAGATGATATGGTTGTTTTGAAACATAAATGTTTTGCCTTTGCAGCGAGCTTTGTGTTTTCCATTTCTACTCTGCTTAATTGTTTTCTCTGAAAACAATTTCCAATCTAATCCTATAGTTTAGTGATATCATGCATCAGACTTAGTACAACACAGTATTCTCCTGCAGAATCCAGGCGAACAGAAAAAAAATGTTAAGATCTGTGGGCCATAATCCAGAATTCACATGCATATAAGCTTTTCTACAGCTTTCCTTGAATATTTCGCTCATATGGCAAGCAGATACATTCATCATACAAATGCAGATTGAGTGACGTAAATGCAGCTCTGAATGCAGACTGAATGAGATTCTCTTACTGAGGAGTCAACATCTGCTGTTGCATCGGCTATTTGCAAGGCTTTACAGCCTCTTCACCTGAAATTCCCCAAATTTGTTTTGCCGACTGAAATGCTGAAAATCCTCCAGTTAAGTCAGTAATTTCAGTCAGCGTTGCTGGCGCCCTGCCACATGCAGCATGCATTGGGACAAGACGAGCCTGCTGAGCTCTGCAACTAAGTCCGAGTGAAGGTTAACTCTGAGGAGCTTGGCAGTGATTGATTCCTCCTACGAGAAATCCCTGCCTTACTTCACTCTTTGGGCTAAGATTGAGTCCACTCCAGCAGGGTTAGGCCAGATAAGCTGTAGCCTTGATTGAAAAGGAATGAAGAGGTTAACCCTTTAAAGATGATCTGGGCTGCTCGCCAGGATTAACTGTGTACATTCATGAGTTAGACACACACACCACAATAAGACCTGGACAAAACGTACATTTCCTGGTGATTGGCAACATGTGTACCCGACATTTTGAACAGCTGGACGACTTCTAACAAAAAAAAAAAAACATTTTTTGGACATAGTGACTGGCAGTGACAAAGAATAAAAACCCAAACTTTCCCCTGCATGGAAGCTTATGTCAGAGTATTGGACAAGAAACTCCAAGAGGTTCCCCGTATTGATTCACTTTGTCACTTCTTTCAGTATGACTCTGCAGAAATGGTTTGGCTTTAGTGGGAAGGATGGTTATCAGGTGACTCTCACTGCTCTGATGACCTGAAAAAACTGACAGAAAATCAAAGATAGAAACAACCCTCCCCCATAAACAAAAAAAGAAATATAGAAATATTTAACCAAGAAGGCTTTTCCTGAGATTTGTTATTTCAGAACAAATAACATATTTTTAAAAATTGTGATTTTCTTTTAGCTTGTATTAGTTACTACATTTAAAGTCAAATGTAAAACTTATATATTTGACCTCTTTAAGGTTTTATAAAATATCTTAATATCTCAGTGGCACTGGCTATAATTTTATTTCGTTTCTTTTGTTTTCTGTAACCAGTTTTGTTTTCTTATTTTTGCAGTACCCTTGTCCTGCTGCTTGTCATAGTCTAGAAAGTCTTCAGTTTCTATGAGTATTATTACAGCACATACTTCTTTCTCTGTCCTGCATTTGGGTCCTTCACTTATTGGTTATTCATATGGAGAATGTTGCAGATGCAGTGCTTTGTCACGTTAAGTGACAGAGTTCAGCTGGTGGGGGTTGGAAACTCTATGCATTTTTTTTTTCAGTGTGAAATTTTTGTCATGCAGAGAATGGCCTCTGTTACAAACCTATGATGCTCCCACTCAGTTGTTAGGCAGCTATAAGTGAGGAACATTTGTATTACTTGTATCACTTTTTAGACGTTTGACTCAAATAATTGCTTTCTGATCCTGTCCAGTGATGTAAGACTCCCCTTGATGCAGGAGATTAAGTGAGGAACAAAAAAAGCCCTGGTTGGATTTGTACGACTGTCTGGTCCGATTACATCGTCTCTAATTAGCGATCTATCTCTCCCATCAGAGATGTGTCTGAATAAGAGATCTGATTAACTGATTCCCAGTTTTCCCCAGGGCTGATGGGAATTAAATACCCCTGCTGGTTATCAGTGGGGAAGCAGCTTGTGACACATTTGACTGTTTGTGACCTAACTTGTTAGACACAAACAGCCAAACTGAATATAACTGCAGTCAAAACATGACCACATTTAAAGTAAAATAAAAAAAATACTTTTAAAAGTTAATACCTACAGAACCAATTCTATTTGAAATAAATGCACAGATTCAAAACTGATAAAACTTTTCAGATGTTCTTTTTTAATTTTTTTCCATCAAGGGTTCACACAGTGAATCATCTGTCACTGTATCTGTGCGTCCTCTAACACCAACTGACATCATGTCCACTTTTATCATGTTCATAAATCTCCTTTTTGGACTTCCTCTCACCTTGTCACAGACATAATCCTTCCACCCATAAAATCACTGTGACTCCTCCGAACATGTCCAAACTATCCCGGCCTGGCCTCTCTGACTTTATCTCCTAGACGTCTAACATGAGTTGTCCCTCTGATGTTCTCATTATGATCACATCCATCCCATAGAGTCAATGATTCAATGCAATCTGCTGGGTTTCCTCAAATAGAACTTTAAAAACTAATCTGAGTAACAAATTGAACTTAGGGCGCTGTTTGATAACTAGGATGATTTGGAATGTATGTATGACAGGATTTAAATTACTATTTTTGGGTAAAGTGCTTTGAGACAAAATGCATTAAATTTAAAGTTTTTTAGTTTGCGGTCAGGAGCGGTCAAGCTAAAAGTTCACAGATTCTACTCAGTTGATTTCTCAGTGGATCTATCATTTGTACTTCTCAATGTATTAAACCACAATATTATCATGGTTTAATAGACTGTATTTTAATACTCTTTCACACAGGGCTGCTGTAAAATCAGGCTTGTCCTTCAGTGCGGCTCGGCCTAGTGATCCATTACTGTGGGATATGATTGTGGAGCCTGGGAGAGGAGCAACTCCCAACGCTGTTACTGTCGTCTGCCGCAGGAAGGCTTCCATCACCTCAAAACGGTCAGTCCAAAGCTCGTGAAATGGGCAATTTTGTACAGTATGTTAGATTTGTGTGAGTTCTCAAGAACCCATTTCAAAAAGCTCTTTATAAGCAACAAAAATAGTCTGTTTTACCACTTCTAATTAGGGTTCTGTTTGGCCTTGTTTCAATAAAATACACATTTTCCCTACAACCATTTCAAAGGAAAAGCAAGAGATACCTGTAAAAGAAAAATCTTGTTCAATTTTACGTTTGTTTTGCCAATGACTGTACCTTGAAAACTTGTTTGCACAGATATTCTAGCAAAACAACATGTGGTTTGTTCTGTTATTCACATGCTATTGACATCAAAATACACATTACAGATGTTATGCTGTATATGTAATGCATATACAGCATTACATATCCACTATGGTACAGCTTGAGGACAATGCAACAACTCAAACATTAATTTTGTTCTAGATATTCATCTTAAAGTTATCCAGATTCTAAAATGCAAACATTTTGGTATGTTGAGTAGGTATAGTATTGGACCCATCAGCTCGGTTGTGCTATGGGATTCTATTTGGTAAGCATAATGCATGAAAGATTTATTGAGGTTTTAATTGGGACAATTTGGGTAAATTAAGGCTGGAAATGCCCCATTTATTATGCTTTTTTGTTAATATTAAACACTGTATAATGATCTCAGTTTGGACAATATTCAAACTTGTTACTAGAACTTTGGCCAGTTTATTTCTTTTTGACATTTTAGTTGTCTTAAAGCCAAACAACCCTGGCATTCTTACAAATCAGTTCTAAGAAAAATGTTCAAGGCATGCAATTACTGTGTAAGTTGATCCAACAGTGTGTGAGTTTCATAAAAAATCTCACATTTATCCATAACTTTTTAGCGAAGGAAGAAAAGAAAAAATCCAGCTTTATTCTGGTCGCTGTTAGAAGTGTCAGGTAGCATTTAGTCTTTGTAACCTTTGGACGACTGGCTGAGTCAATTCCTGAGTGAAACACAGTTATGCCTAAACTTTTGGTCAATCTAGTGCCACCACTTGACCTAACATGAGCAAACGTGCTTTACTGTGGTTAGAGAATCTAAAATTACTCCTGCTTCAAGCTTCATGTTTACATAAAGCCTCTGACTCAAAAGTCACAGCTTAGTTTAAAATAGCTGTCCCTCAGCAACCCACCAATATTCCAAGTTTATCATGGCTGAAGATTTTATTTGCTGTATTTTTCTTCCATTTGCTCTTTTGAAGTCATAATTATTGCCATAGTCTGGCTAAGCATCATCAAGCCTTTTAAACTAAAAGTGATTTGTATTAATTGCTACTACAAGCCCTAATTCTAACTCTGCTGAATCCAGGAACATCTGGGGGGCTCAGGGCTGAATATCAAATCATCTACCTAGCATCTGCATCTGGGCTACAGGGGATAATAAAATAATCCTGTCAGTGTCACTAATTGATGGTTATTTATTGGAGCGTGTAACAACATAACAACCAATGTCAGCAATGTGTCTCTCGTGCGTAACATCATGGCTTCCGATCCACCGATCCAATCTAGGAATGACCTTTTAATCCCCTGTGCATTGACGTTATTCATCTGGTTGAAAATTAATTTTTTGCTTTGCATATTTTGTTTGTGTTCATACAAGAGGCATTGAACATAGAGTATCCTTTTAAAAAAAGGAAAAGAATAAAGGTTAATGGATAATAAAAGATGAAAAAGGGATTTAAATGTGTGGTGGAAACGTAAAACATGGATTTACCTGAGATTGGAGGGCCCATTATTTAATGTAGAATTTTTTTTACATTAAAAAGGGCCTCAAGGAAACAAATAAAACCAAGATGAATTGCAGCTCAAAGTTGAATCAAAATAAAAACAAAATTAATAAATGACATGGAGTTCTATTGTATTCTGTGTAGCTTAGTGAATATTTATTTTCTTCGTCTTTCTCAGGTCTTCATTAAAGCCTAATGCTGATGGTGTATATCCACCAAGCTCCCCCTCATACAGGCGCTCACAACCACCCTCCATCCACCCGACCCACATTTCTGCAGTCATCCATAATCACGGCTACGTTATCCCGGCTTAAGTGCTTGCATGTTTTAGAAACACAGATTAGGACTCAAAGATATTCGAAGTTCTGTCTGTTGCTTCTACCAAAACTCACACAAATAAAAAACAGACAAGTAAGCACATAAATGGAAACAAATACTTAAAACCCATGAGCTTCGAGGTGATGATAGATGGATTACTAATAAATGAGAGCATTAAATGTCTCATGTGCTCTCTTTAGTCTTAGGTTTAGACTTGTCTTATGTCATCAGGCATATTTTCTATTAAATGAAACAGAAAAGAAAACTAAACGATGCCTTTATGACTTTTTACTTTTTTTTACGGTTACAGCAGCTACCATCTGTAGACATGGTTAAAAATGTTAAAACATAGATTCTTTACTATAATACTTACATACATACTTTAACATTATTTACATTATTAGTAAGTAAATAAGTAAGAAAATAATTTAAACCAAACATTGTTCTTTTCACAGTTGCCAGCTATTTTTTCAGTAAAGTTATGACCTCTACAAAAGTCATTTATTGATGTTACTGCATTTCCAAAAAATCTGACCTTTAATTTAGATTTAGTTATTTAGGGAATTACGTCAATTTTAGAAATAATTATTTTTTGATAGGAATGCTTTTTAACCACTTTAGCTATTAATACTTAGTAAAATTGCTTTTTTCTAGACATAAAGTTCTTTGCCAGGCCATTTGTGGCATTCAGAATAGTTTCTGAATGCAGTTCAAGAATGAGACAATTGTACCCCGAGGGCCTGGGCTGATGAAGATGGACACTTTTTCAAATGTTTTACGGCCAGACGTTCCCTGACCAATTAATCTTAAAATAGAAAATGTTGGAAATATCACAAGGTATTTGTCTTTTATTAACCAAGCCTTGGCTTTCAGTTTTAATTTAATATTATTTTGGACCATAAACACCTAGTCACCTCGACTCTGAATCAGAACTGGGCATGCCGACTTATTATACTTGTCTCAATACTTAAAGTTATTTAATCATGTTTTGAACAAAAGATTCCACTTTTGGCCCATTTTGTGTTAACATATAATTGTAAATGTTACATTTAATAAATATGGAAATATATATCTTTCCTAGTTTCTTTATTTTCTTACTTTTTCTTTTTATGGAGGTAAAATGTTTCTGTTTCATTTTTATTTTAATTAATTGGTCAACGGCATTCTCTGAGGTTGTGTTTACCTCAGTTTAAGATCTGTTATCACTGTAAAGTTCACATATGCATATTGGATTTGGCTCATTTATGTATGCTTTCCAACGACACTGAGTTATTGTCTGATTCCGTACAAAGTTTTGGTCCACTTCAAAGCGTCTCAGCTTCATTCACTTACTACTCTATTTTCCTTTTGATCTTTTCTTACTGGCAGGTATGCCTACACACTCTCAAGCATCAAATAACATCAAACGCAATTTCCCTGACAGTCCTTTGACCAGGATTGTTGGATGAATCTTCTGACAGCTCACCTTATCTTCCCTTCACACGCTTACACTCCAGTTCTCCATCTGTTTATTATAAACGAGCCCCCCTGTGTCTTTGCTTATGTGAAAGTTCAACAGGTGGTTTTCCCACAATGTTAAGGGTATCTCTTTGTTTCTTTTATTGTCATGAATTAAAGGGTTGTTGCTGGTTTTTATATTTAATTTCTTTTTTGTTTCAGAGTCTGGCTTTGAAGCTAGACTGCATAATATCCGCTACTAAATGCACAAACTCAGAAGCATTAAAACTCAATCATACAGTATCTAGTCATACATCTTCGTACTTGCCATTTCATGTCTGAAACAGGGGTCTTCTGGAGATTTTGCAGCTAGACTTTGTGCCAAAAGATGTCTCCGAGCAGATTGAGAGTCAGACTATCTCTTGGCGTCTGGAGCTGCCAGGGAATGTCAAAGATGTTGGCTTAATGCGGATCTTCACCGCCCCAAGAGACTTCATTGGACTGGCACCTCTGGTGATGGTGAGAGCTGCACTTGCATCATTCAGCGGAAAGCTTAAGTGTAATACTTTTACAGATGGAACATATCCATTAGACCAAAGATAGTAAAACTGAGAAAGCATACAAGGGGAAAACTTCTGATGCTTTAGATAAAAAGAAAACTCCTAAGAGAAGGGATTATAGTCTTAAAAAGATTTGGAGCACACTCAGATTGTTTTGTGTCTCACCTTACCTCGTTACAAACACAAGTATATAGAGAGAAAAATGTACACTGAAGGCTTAGATTTCCTTTGAATGCCAGGATTATTTCACTTTATATCTTATGCAGATACGCAATGATTTGAGTGATGATCAATTTCATAGAGTTTTGACATGCTACAAAACAAGTTACAAGTTTTATCTCATTATCTCTCTAAATATTTAAGTTTTAGCAGTTCAGTGAGGAATATTTTACCAGCAAGCAGACCCTGTGTGTTTTCATAAGAGAAACAACTTTTACAGTCCAAATCATTGATTTATTTAATTAATTGAGGAAATAATCTTATATGAACCCACAATCAAACCAAAGTAATCCTAAGTATCTTCTTGTTAATTTTATACCCTCATTGCCACTCAGCAGATTATTGGTGGATTATAAAAATTTATTTTAATTGTGTTTTGTCAAAGTAAGGACCAAACGTTAGCAAGGCTAGCATGAAATGTTCTGACTTATGGTCAATAGAAAGCATCCTTTGACAGAAAAAAAAACATGTACAAAATTACAAAATCTAAATACCTCCTAAAAATAGATATGACATTTGATGATTATCTCTTTGTATATAAAAAATGCTTCTTTATTGTTAAATGAAAGAACCATACATATGTTAGAACACAAAAAGACATTGCTTTTACAGAAAGAGATTGAATCGACTTTAACTGACTGTTATCCTTTCTGGCTGAAGCTTTTAATAGCCACTGTGGAGAGCCTAAAAGGCCACTCATTTGCTCCTGAGCTGCCAGTTTCAGACCCAGAGACTTAGAACCTTAGTGCCGATAACTATATGTGTTTACTTATCAGTATTAAGAACAAAATTAGCTGTGACTCCAATTGAGACTCCAAGTGTTTTTCTGCCTGTCTTAAAGAATTACATTCTTGTCCAGTTTATTAGAAAGAAAAGAAATCCCCAAATATTACAAGGTGGATTCATGTTTGTCCTTGAGAGGAATCTATTCAGCTGGTGCAACAGTCAAAATAAATCAAACATCCATCTGTGTAGAAATCCGTTTAATCTCAGTCAACTAAAGGATTCACATAAAGAAAAAAATACTGTTTTTTTTCCGTAATATTGAACAAAATTCAAAGAGAAACAAATGGTATAGTCATCTTTGGGATTTAGCTGTCACAGCAACTGCTGGAAGGCTTATTTGGTGTTTTTGTCCTTAGGTTCTGCTGAAGTACTGTCATGTCTTATAGCTGTAGGCTTTTGAAACTCTGAGACATTTACCTTTCTCTTTTACAAGAGCACCAATCTACAGAGCCCCTAAGGGGACATGGAGAAAAAAAAAAAGGAAAGAAATCCCGACTTATTATCTCGAGATCCCGACTTTTTTTTTTTCTTTTCGCGGGATCTCGAGAAACTAAGTCGGGATCTCGAGATCTCGACTTAGTTTCTCGGGATCTCGAGAAAGTAAGTCGGGATTTCTTTCCTTTTTTTTTTCTCCGTGTCCCCTTAGGGGCTCCGTACCAATCTCACTTACCTGTGCAGTAGTAATATTTGCCTCATCCCTTTTTGCTAAGTAATAATTAACATTGAAATTCAAAACTATCCCACAGGACTTAAATCAAACACTATTTTAGAGAATTGAAACGGAATTGGACATCAGAAACTTGAACTGCCGAATTACTGCTGAACTTGCAGAAAACACCATTTGAGTTTCTCCCAGCATGTTACTGGCATCCCCACAGAGTCCAGCGATTACTTTCTGATTTTTTGCTCTCCCTGATCCCTTGGCTTATGTTTGGGTCAGTGTCGTTGTTCTGAACTAGAACATGTCCTTTTGGAATTGCGGTCAGCAGCTGTCAAGCCGGCAGGGTTCAAAATGTGACACTGGCCGTGGAACATCTGCTGACCTCTACTTTCAAATCAGGAGGGAGGTATAATAAAATAAAACAGCTTCTGATCACCCAAACAATGATATTTTTTCAAATTACATTTTCAATAATTTGAGAAACAAAGTAAAGTTGGAAGTTAAAATGTAGCTTATATGATTCAAGACAATTTACAGATAATAGTTTTCAAATGAGCTCTCTAGTAAAATAACTTGTAAGTTAAAAAGATGGCATTAGAGTAGAATTGAAACCAAATATCTGATATATGCAATCTAATATTTTCTCAATTCAGTCATAATTTGTAATATTTGAATCTGTAACATTGAAAAGAATGTTATATAGCACTTATACACCTGCTCTTTTTATAAATGCCAGGAGGGAAAGCATTAAAATACTGTTATGGGTCCTGCTAACAGCCACTCCTGCTTTTATACCTGCTAAAATGGGACAATACCTGGAGCATCTCATGTTGATTTTCAGAGCAGAACGCATCAAATTAAGTCTCCTGTCAACTGGCCTGCCCAGAAAGACAAGCAAAGAACAAAATAAGACAGCTAAAACAGAAGCTTAGAGAAATATTCAGAAATATAAAATTACATTTGCTCACTAATTAGCATTTTAATTACTTTTCATATCTTACTTTATAAAAAGGGCAAAAGAGGCTAAAGGGAATTATTAGTAATATCCAGTTTTGGAGATTTTGGGGTCTTTTGCTATTCTTGAATGTCTTTTTCTAAGAAATAGAAAGTAAACATTAAGAAATGAACAAAGTCAAAAGGTTATCAAGTGATTTTTTTGTAATTTTCTTTTAGTCTAATTAGTCTTTGATAAATATAATTGTTTCAGTGTAAATTTTTTTCATAACTTTATGATTCTTCCATACATTAGACAGTTTTATCGCTGCTTAACTACAGAGGCTTGGAAACGTGCAAACTACTTTGGTTCCATGTTCGTCCTGTGATTACCTGACAGTCTGTAAGAAGTGTGCACTGCCTCTGCCTATTGTAAGAAAGCTGAAATTGTCTCAGGCCCCCTGAGCAGAATAAAGCAGATAGAAATGATGATTTATTTTTCATATTGAGGAAGGCAGTTTTTGTGGGATATGAAATCCCCCATTGACATGTTGTTCTTGATTTAGGTTCTGCCTACAGGAGGAATTTGCTTGTAAAATAACAAAGATCTATTCTTCACCTCAGGCTTAATTTACAAAGACAGGCACGGATGCTCTCTCTCTGCCTTTACCCACATGACACATCAAACCTCTGTAACAATCTATCATAACCCAACTTTAGCATGAACAAGTATGAAATATGGGTTATTAAATCAAACAATTGTAACTTCTAAAAGTGCATAGTGAAAACATTGTTGATGCACTGTGCAACACAGTAATTATTTTTTTCAGCGAGAAATTTGTCATTTCAAATTTGTATAAAAATTACATCAATCAAACTAGGGGTTCCTTTTGTCTCAAAGAAATTGACAGCACAGGAAGTTGGAAGATCCAATCGCGCTTGAGAGATGAATAGTACCTGCCACTTTACTTCCACTTGTCTAAGACACAGAAATTCAACATGAGCAATGAAATACAGTATTTAAGATAAATGTGACCCAAGTCACATTATTTGCCCATATGTAAAATAATACTTTAAAAAGTCTCCGCAAGAACTTTGCCTCATTCATTTTTATGGTTACACTAGCAATGTTTTCATTTAATTGTCCAGCAAACTTTGAGCAAACTTTTAAAAAACTTCAGAGAAAATAAAGGAGATGCCACTTAAGCAAGTTTCCGTGGTTTTTAACAAATCAACCAGACTTCGAAAATTGTAATTTAGTCAGAAATAGATGCTACGCATGGTTGGTATTATGTTAATTATTCTAAAATTATATAGATTTTATTAAAAATTGTTTTTGTAGCAGCTCGTGACCCACAGCACAAATTAGAGACAACTACATATTGCACCAAAAAAATTCAACGGGCCTGTAACAGACAGACTGTTTTATGTTATTCTTTGATTAATGCTGGTTCATGATGTCTGAATCTTGCTTAAGAGTGAAATATATAAGGTAGCTTTTCAGATGGACACTGATTCATTTATTTTCATGTACAGAACAAGTAAAACATGCAGCATCACCTAGAACTTAATACGCTCTTCTTTTTACCCAGACTACAGATATTTTGAATACTGCTGTGTTGACGGGTAAAATGGTTTCAGTTCCTGTGAAAACTCTTGCTGTTGAGGCCAATGGCACTGTTACAGATGTGACAAACTTCACCAACTGCAAATCAGCAGAGATGGATGTGCTCAAGGTAAGTCCCAAACAGTACAGCCCAGTAAAACTAGAATTAAGCTTTTAAGTAATTTATTGTTTTGTATAGTTTTTCTCTCCTTTAGAAATATTTATACAAACATTCTAACCTTAACACACAAACATATATTATGTAGAGATATGATCACATTTGTTGGTAAGAATGTGTAAAAAGTGTAGCTCAACAGCCAGTGGCAAAAAGAAAGAGACTTCTTTAGAGTGATGATTTTTGTGGAGGACCAAGCGAGGCAGAATTGGAGCCTTATGTTTACATATCTTCAAGGAGATTGGAAATATGCAGCCTTTCCAAGGAAACACCAGGAAAAGCCAATTCAGATATAGAATGTCTTAGGTAGGGTAGATTATAAATTTCAATCTTTCCTAAAGTCTCTCCAATGCATCTCAGTTCCCAATTATCCAAATTAGTTTGGCCGTTCCACTGAACCGAAACTAGCAACTTCTCCAAGATCGATTCCATTCCGTTAGTGAGTTTTAGAGTCCTCAGCTGGGCTGCGAGTCTCAGCAAGACTCACATCCAACTTGCATCTTTGTCCACACCAACAGTCTGAGTGTTTGCTAGTTCGGCCAAGTCTGTCACAAATTTGTCAATGAGCCAGGTATCCACAAGCTCCAAACAGCAGAAATCCTGTTACCGTGAATAAATCCAGGGTGTGTCCTGCTGGATGTGTCCCTGCAGGACAAGAGGACCTCTCCTGCACCCATTCTTCTCACCGAGAAAATGTGATCAATTGCATTGAGAGACCAGTTTACCAGATCCATAATTTGGATTTGGAGGATGTGCAAAGAAAGGCTCCAAAAATATAGAAAAAGACAGGACAAAAACAGAGCAAGCAGGGCAGACATGGGCAGGAAGGGAGCAGAGGAAAAAAGCATCCGCCTTCACTGAGAGCAAGACTGATGGTCTGTCTGTAAATGTTGAAGCATGAAGTGCTCCAAACTTTGACTGATGGCTATGCTAACCCGGACTTCATAAAACACAGCAAATACTAGTGGATGACGTTTCTCCACAAATTTCCAATAGACCTAGCACAACTGTGTCTGTCTCTCTTCTTCCTGTTGTGCATCCTTGATTTTTTAAAATTAAATTAAAAATTCAAAACTATTTTCACATGATTGAAGAACTTCTCAGGTTGTCTCTGGTTAAGAAACTTTCTTACTTCAAGGAATGCAACAAAGGTCCATGACGTGTGTGTGTGAAGGCTCTTAAAGCTCTGTTTCCAGCTGTAGTCTGCCCTAAATTATTCAATGGGCTTTGCTTTATAATCCTTTCAAGGCTGCAGTTATTCCTATTGGTTATGCACCGTCTTTAATCAGTTTTTATTTCTACTCTATACTATGTAAACAATCAGCTTCTTTAATGATGGGCTTAGATGGCTTAACTTTTTTTGTGGAGTCATTGTCACTGTCATATCAACAGTCTTGCCCATAAATATGCAGGCCATAACATTACTGAATCAAGTAAAGAACAGATCCAATGAAGAATGAACTATTCTTTATTGCTTTAATGTAAAATAAATGTTTTTTTTAACATCTGAATTCTGAGTTTCCATTACCTGCAAAATCATCAACAGTAACTGAAAAAAACTGTGTAATATATCTACATGAACTACAAGTTTTACTTCATGCTACTTGAAGATAAACATGTGTCGAGGATAATATATTTAAACTCCAGTGAAGCCACCATTGAATATACAATAATTATTCTGGAAGGTTTTATAGAATAACAAATGTATTTAAAAATATATAGTTACTTTAGAGAGCTCCAGCACATTGAACACTGTTGATCAGTTTTATAGGAAATGGTGTTTTGATAATGACCTCAGTCTGTATCTCCACAAAGTTCAGTTTGACTTGTCCTTCATGACTCCCCAGCTTTTTTCTCACTTTTTCGTCCCCCCACACTCATCCCTCTTCCCCCTTGTACCACCCTTTTCCATTGCTTCACTCTATTCTCCAGTCTAGTGCTCTCCAATTACCCCAGTGGAGCCACTGGTTTGTTAAGATAAGTGAGGCGGCAGTAGAGATAGGCCTCCAATCTGAAATAAAACACACCAACTGCTGTGTTTCAGCTCATTGCTCTTGCTGGTGGGGACTGCCTGGCTCCTACCTCCAAAACAACATCACAGGAACAGCTGTAAACCAGGGCTTATTTACATTCTGTAACAGCGGTGGCTTTAGATGACAAACACAGGCACTCTCAGATCCTTTGTCCACACTTTGGAGGTGGTATGAAATTCAAGAGATTGTTTTGTTTTCTGTACTGTTCTTTTCTTTTTCTTGCTTGAATTTCAAATCGCTCCTCGCCTTCCTGTTTCAGCTAATCAACCATCGCAAAAACAATTTTGTCCTGTTTATTTGAATTCTTGCATGAAAAAAACAATAATGCCGTAAACCTAGAAAAGCTCTAAAGGAAAAGTAATAGAGGCAAGTTTTAAACCAAGTGTGTCCTGTGAGCTTTTCTGTAACTTTTTAACCGCCTTTCTCTCTTTTCCTTAATCCAGGTGTCAGAACGATGTAGCTATGTTTTTGTAAATGGAAAAGAGACAAAAGGCAAAAGCAGCGTGATGATCAATTTCACGTACGGTTTCCTGAATGCGCAGCTAGAGATGAGTGTGTGGATGCCCCGCCTGCCCCTGCTCATCGACATCGCTGACCCTGAGCTTAGCCAGATTAAAGGTTGGAGGGTACCCGTCACAACAGGCAATAGGAGGTAAGGCGCAGCCGGCCCAAGGCAGAACCAAAGTAAGCTGATGCTGAGGGACTGATGGAGCTTTTCTGGGTTGCCAAGATCACTTGACTTTTTACAGGGAATATATATTTTTTGGTATTTCCAAGCTGAAATTTTCAACTTGAAACCTTACTAATCTTGGAGCAAAAATGGAAGTCAAAATTAAAATGGGTCCTTCAACCAGTCAGGCAACAAGAAACTGTGCTCAACCTTATAAACCTAATATCTGTTAATGTTGCTTACTTTTTGCTGGAGTATTAAAATCAAAATGTTGGTTAAGAAAAAATAATTTTAAAGTTGTTGATATAGTGTTAAGGTATGTTTAAAGCCAGTGCACAATGCACAATATCTATCTTTCAAAGGTAAAAGTGCCTTTGCATTGATACTGATTCCTTAAAAAATATTGATAAATATTTTAAATATATTTTAATCTACAATTTTGCATTGTTGTATAAGAATAATTGTAGCTTCAAAGAGAATCTACGGTAAGACTCATACATTTACAAGAATGCTGGAGGTTTTGGACACAACAGCATGTTGTCGGCCAGGATAAGAGTAACTACCACATTTGTGTTTAGCACATTGGTGAGTGAGTGAGAATTAGACACAGCCCTGATGTCCTGGAAATAAAGGTTAGTAAGGTTTCAATCAATAAGTACAGTAAAGTCATTACTTTCCCCACTCGATACTCTTTGATAATGGATGCCATTCCCCTGCCCAAAGTTCAATACCAGGCTCCAGATACAAACAGATAGTAGGTCAAAAATCAGAAATAGTAATCGTTCTGAATAGGAAGTGGAACAGAACCTTCAAAACGTATTCAACTTGAATATATTTACATTTAATCATGTTAGAACCACAAACATTTTTGGAATTTATTTTGATTTTATGCATATATTTGTCAGGACTCTGGGTTTTTGGGTTTGGTCTTGATCATTATGTTTTAGTTCACTTTAGGTTTGCCCTTCATGGTCATTTCAGTTTTATTATTTGAGATTATATTCTGTGATTATAATTGCCTTGTTTTCCGTATTTTCAGTCCTTCAGAGAGTTTCTAGTTAGGTTTATACCTTTAGGTTCTGTTATTCTATGTCTGAGTTTATGTCAAGCATTTTAGTTCCTTATTTCGGTTTCTATGTAGTGTTTATTTCTTAGTTATTTTCATCGCTCCAGGTTCAGTTATATCTTAAGCCCTTCCAGCCTTCCCCGCTAGTGTTTCTAGTTTTCTTCTTTTCTCACCTTAGGTTCAGTTAATTTTTCGTAAAGAAACATGAAAACAATGCATCATAAATAACCCCAAAATATAGAGGAATGCAGGGTTCTTGCATAAAAAAAATTGGATATATTTAAAAAGTGTGGAGGCTTTGCAAGGCTCTTTATGTGCGTGCGAATACAAAACAGAGAGAGAACATTACTTGTTGATATCTTAAGATTCAATGTAATTTATTAAGTTTGTCACCTCTTATGTGTTTTCTGAAGTTTCTTTTTAATTCAGTACTAACAGAAGCACAGACAAACATGTTTATTTTTTGCAGATAACAGATCGCTGCAGTGTTTCTAAGCTTCACATGTTGGATGATGGAATTTAGCCAATACTTACTTTTTGGTGCCTTTTTGAGTCACAGTGATTTAATTCAAGCAGCATTCCCATCGTATGGTAAGCTGTGACCTCGGGCTAACTAGTAATGATGTTTATTTGGACTTTACCTCTTAACGGGAGCTTTTAGCCTGCAGTGTAAAAACATTTCCACCAACCCTGTAGCACACCTGAGGTGCACCGTGTGGCAGGACCAGCTGAGTGTATGATAATTATATGATCGTTGCAGAGAGGTTCACAGCTTAACCTCTACCACATATAAACAAACCACTCAGCCGTGGGATCTTGGTTAATTTAAGTTAAATTGATTTTGAGGAAAAAGGTCACTCCACATGGGCTTTGCCTCTAAAGCAACCACAACAATGCTGATGGGCTTCACTATTTTTCTTTCAGATGTTCACAGATTGGCATCATGTTTTTGTTGTGCTGCAGTTGTCTGAGAAATGCTGGGAGCAAATTGAAACAGCCAGTCTGGGTTTGCGGTTAGGGGAGAACATATCAGCTTAGTCCTGGAATATGCCTTAGAATAGGTTATGAATTGTAATATATTCCAAGTCTTTATCTCAGTTTTGTGGATTGTGGTTTGGACTTACCTTGAGCACAACTCTAAACATAGATTAACAAAAAATCTTAACTTAGTAATATGAACAAAATAAAGTTTCTGTACAGAAATATTATGTAATGGCTTACAAAATATGAGGAAGCCATTGACATCCTCCACAGAAAAGCAAGCCACAAAAAGATATTGTAAAAGAATTCACAGAGTGAAAGTGTGGGTGACCCAAGAATAAGCAACAGGGATAGCTAATAAGCCATTGAAAGATTTAGAGGAAAAATGCTAAGCACAAGTCAAGGCTTTTAAGTGAAAATAGACTTTTCAGCAAATCGATTTCCAAGTCTGGAAGAAATCATCAGAGGTGCAGAATCCATGTTGCTTGAAGTCCAGCGTGAAGCTTTAACAGTAAGAAATGACTTGGAAAGGCATGTCTTCTGCTGTTGTTGGTCTACTGGCTTATATCAAGTTCAATTAATTCAAAAGCACCTAAAGCTTCTGTTTCTTTGACAATCTTTATGGAAATGTAGATTTTATTTTCCAGCAGAACTTTGCTGGTACTCACACTGGCAAAAGGTACAAGTGCCTGATTTAATGAGAACAGTATCACTGTGCTTGATTGGTCAGCAGTGCCACAGTGAGTCTGTAGTCTAAAGGCAGAGGACACCAGACAAAACAATGCAGACAAGCTGCTTGCAGCCTCACCTCATCAATACAATGATATCTTTATAATACATCTCTATAATATAAAGTCTACCCTGCAGTATTGACAGATTTAAAGTTACAGAATTGAGTTTTCATCTACTGTAAGCCTAAACCACCAAAATAAGTAGTCTAATATTAATCTCATCTGTTAAGATTCATCTATTGTTTTCACAGCATTCTTTATATCTGTGTCCCTACAGGTATATGATTGATTATTTATTGTTTTTATGTGTCAGATCTACATGGGACAGTGAAGAAGATGAGGACATGAGGAAGGGAAGGGGATGCATGTTACAGTACCAACTTTCAATAGTGAGGGTGCTCACACCTTTTGTGGCCCAGCCTGATTCTGAGATTCTGCCTGGCCCACTTACTGGAGAAGAGCCCGTTGAATACTTTTTAGGTTCTGATTGGCAGGTAAAAACACAGAGTACTCCTTCACTGCTAGCATACATGCATACTATTATTGAAGTGTTTTAAAGGTACACGCTTTATTATGCAGATGACAATCCGGAATATGCTTCTATAAGCATTTGCAGTGATTGAGTCTTAATTTTTGCATTTTTTTTACATTTACAGGTTGATGTGACTGACCTCGTGCGCTATGCTCTAAAAGTAGCAGATCCTGAAGTAGCCAGAGTGCAAGATGGTGTTGTACTGCAAGGACGGGCTGTTGGGACCACTGTTGTGCAGGTGAGGCATTAGCTGACCTGTGTGTGTATCTCAGTTGAAGTGGGTTTATTGCAACCTGAATGTGTGCCTGTGTTTGCGGCTGCAGGTGTTGTCACCGGTGACGTCATTGGTCCTGGCTGAGAGGAGCATCAGGGTGGTGGATGATAAAGTGAGCGTGACAGAACTGGGAGTGCAGTTAGTTTCCGGACTTTCTCTGTCTCTTCAGCTCAGCCCTGGGAGCAACAGGGCTATTGTTGCCACAACGACCACAAGGGAGACAATCACAGAACTCAAGCAGGTAAACAACTGGGAAAAGTCGTAAACAGAATTGTTTGATGGATTTCTGTAAAAGTTTTTATTTGTTCCCATCTTATTTCAAAACAGTTTATATATATACTGTATATATAGATTTTTTTCCCCGCATTTTCTGGCGTTACTTTGATTTTATAAAGCAAACAAACAAAAAATAAATAAATAAAGCTGGGCCTCTGTGAAAAAGTAATGTCCTCCTAAACATAAAGACTGGTATTGCCATTAATTGGCAGCATGAACTGTATTAACAATTCTGCCTTCTTTCTAGCATTGTGTCATTCAGCCACATTGAAAGGTTCTCAAAAATCAAATATTATTTGGATTTAACTACAACTTTAACTGGACCTCTCAAAAACCTTGTTTAATATATGGCACTGATATTCAATAAAATGAAAATGCTACAGTATTTATGAGTCTCGACAACAATGAACAACTGGAGCTTCAGATTGACATCCTCTTGCTTCTAAACACATATCTGACTCCATTCTCATAGCTACAGTCTTCAGTAAACAAACATTTTTCACCGGTTGTTGATGTTTTCATACAGAGCAGTTAATCAAGTGTAAGGCTATTGTAGCTTGATCATGCTTCCATTTTATTGTAACTTGTTGTAACTGAGTTTCTGAGGTTTCAAAGATTTGTGTAAAGAAAACAAAATGGTTCTCTTCATGTTTGCTTTACTAAGCAACAATTTTAGATTAACTTTTTGGTGCATTAATTTGGGTTCAAGGTTTTGCTCATATGGTGCAACACCAAATTTTCTGAAGTCACACCATTCATGTATTCACCATTTTACTCGAGGCATTGGTATGATGACATTTTCCTCTTTTTAATTAGTTGCATCATGTACCCAACACTCGCTTTGGTACATGCATAAAAAAGCAACATAATCGACATTAGCATCATTAGATACACAAAAAATGAATATATTGCTACTTGCAGAGGGGACCTACTCTATGAACTAAAATCTTGTGCATACTTAGAAAAACATTAGAAACAATACGTGTGAAATCAAAAGTAATTTTAACTGAATAAAAATGTAAATAAATTTAAGCTTGTGATTTCTGACTTAAATCATACCTATAAGGAGAGAACAAACATGAGAAATTCACGGAACACAGCCTTTACATATTGTTCAGACAGCTGGACATTACTTCATCAAGCTTGACATTGAATTTCATTGTTGATGGTGATATTACTCAGAAATGTTATTTGAAGCTTCTCAAAAAGCAAAAGTAAAACAGACTCAGGGTCTCTTGTACATTTATGCTTTCCACAGCTCCATAGCAGTTTTAGTAAATGGTAAATCATAAGCACTTATGTAGCATTTTTCTAGTCTTACTGACCTTTCAAAGTGCTTTGACAGTAGAAGCCATATTTGCTGATAAAAATCCCCAAAATTTGTAGAGCACTTAAAGGTTATACCAGGGGTTTACAAACTGGTTTTTCAGATTCCACTCTAAAATAAATGTCTTAAGCCATAACATATTTTTGAATTCTCCAAGTAAAATATTAAATCA
Source organism: Phalloptychus januarius (assembly GCA_902982915.1). Lineage (NCBI taxonomy): Eukaryota > Metazoa > Chordata > Actinopteri > Cyprinodontiformes > Poeciliidae > Phalloptychus > Phalloptychus januarius. The sequence continues at coordinate 4,837,476 of CADWAE010000133.1, read as the reverse complement.
TTTTATATTGTATACCAAGATGAACATCATTCCTACTTTGACAAAAGATAAACAAAATAAACATACAAAGGAGTTAATAAGATTGTGTATTTCTTTTTTCATCTTTGCTGAAAATAAATAAAATGCATGAGGGATAATAACATAAAGGTATTTTAGGAGAATCATATTTAGTTTTGCATCCCCACACTCATGCTTTGGGAGTTGGCAAAATAATTTATTCTTACTCACAATGTAGCTGTACATAGGCTAATGACGTAAATCTTAATATATAAGCTATAGAGTCTTGCACAGCAGACTTTAACATCTATTTCATTCTACAATTATTTGACTGGTTAGATCTGAAATAGATTCATAGGCAGGATCCAGTTCAGAATGTGTGCAAATATTATCAACGTAACATTGCACAATTATGCTCTTATTCTCAATTTCTTTCCTTTGTAAAAACATCAAACACATATTGCAGAAGAGCAGGGATCTAAATTTAAATCAGTTGTGATTACAACAGTAACTTGATTTTGTTTCAGTTAAGGTCAAAGTCACGGAAAAAAAAACTGTAGATGAATTTATGTGCGATCGGTGGTTTCAAAGTCTTTGCTTTATGTAACATTCATGCATCTGTTCTGTGAATCAGACAAAATGACAAATTAATGTTTTCCTCCAGAACATAAACAATTAACAAAAATAAAGACTAAAAGTCTTAATAATTTTTTTCCTTTAGAAAAATTGGGAGCAAAAGTAAATAACCTAACTAGCTTTTTAATGACAATTTCAACTCTCAATAAGATCTGGGTTATTTTTGAACCCTACATGCTTTTGGTTAAATAAATGAATATAAATATTAAACTCTACCAAAAAGGGACATACATCACACTTACAATAGCAAAATAATAACATTTTGGCTTTCTTTTTATTTCTTCAGTTTGAGTATTCTCTCACCCTGAACCCTCATCAGCAGCTGCAGAGCTCTGTGAGAGACCAAGATGAGGCAGACAGATGATCATGTTAAAAGCTCACTCACACATTTAGCTGTGGCAGTCTGCCCATTTTAAACCAGCTCTCTTTCACAGACATGCTCTCTTTTACATTCAGTGCACTGCCATGGCTGTTCTGCCCCAGTCAATAAACCTGCCACTGTGGACGACCAGCCAATTGTGTCTGTGATAGCAAGCTGTTATGCTCAGGGCCATTCACAATGTATTCAGATCTAAAATATAGGTTAGGTTTGTGGCGACCCAGTAGCTCATATTAGCCACAGGAAATGGGTCATTTTGTTGTAATGTCATTTGATTAGCTAATTCTGTTCGTAAGGTGACCCTAAATGCTACATTTTTTGTCGTGTTGAAGGACATCTGCCATGCTACTGTATGAATTATTTTCATAGATTTAAACTAAAAGCCATACTTATACATGTGTTATTTTATTCCTTGTTTTTGAATAGATTAATAAAGCTGATTCCTATGTAGTTCGGAAATTTTATTTCAGTGTTTTGATAGTCTGAGTAAGGGTAAAAATAGGGAACTTACTGAACCGAACTTACTGAATAGGAAGTTACTGAACTTCCTATGCTTTCCTTACACATGTCCTCCCTTCTATCTCTTCTCCCTTCCTTTTCCTTTCTTTTAAGCTACCCCTTTCCTCTTTACTTCCTCTTGTCTGCCCTACTAACTTTGTCCATCCATTGTGTACCGTCTCCTTCCCTTTGTTGCAGACCTCTTTCATAAACCCTTTTAATTTCAGTTTTTGATGAATCATATTTGAAATCTGCTTACTGTAAAAAATATCTGCCACAAATTTATTGTGTTTCAATATTTATATTTTGTCCTGAATATAGAGTACAAAAACCAAGTTCATTGTCTCAAAACATGCAATATTTACATGAATATGTATGGATGTCATTCAAATAACAGTCTCAGCAAAGACTAAGGAATATTAATTTGCTTCCCATATCCTGATGTACTTGTTGAAGAACTCTTCATGGCTCAGTTTGCTCTATCTCTCCCTCTTGTTTTGTTACAGGAAGCAGTGGTCAGCTGCTGGGTTCAATTCAGTGATGGGGCGGTTGCTCCACTGGAGCTTTTTGACCGCGGTGTCTACTCCCTTACTGTTTCCACCAATGATGAGAGGGTGGCCACTGTGCGGCGTACACCACTGTCCACATTCGTGGTTGCACAAGGTGAAGGCGAAGGCCGTGGGAGGCAGGTGAAGGTGGAGCTGAGAATCTGTGAGAATGCCAGAAGTCCAAGAGGAAGAGCAAGCTGGCAGTGGGAGCAGGAATTCTCAAGACGAACTTTCAGAGCGGAAGAGTCGTAGCAGGAGGAGCAAGTAAAAATGTGGAAGTGGTGGGTGGCATTAAAACAGCAGGGACATCGCAAAAAATTGTCACTTTTATGGATAAAAGGCCATCCAATGGCACAATGACCAACCAGCAGGCTGTTTTAGCAGAAAGCACTATCACAACAACCCTTCCAAACAGATATGTACAAACACCTGCACTATGGTTTGGAAGAACAAAACCTACAGGAGCATCTAGCGTCATTAGCATGGTCACTCCTACAGCTATCAAGAAGATACGGTCTGATGCACAGCTGAACACTGCCAAACCAACAGTGAGTTTTGTTAGTAAAGGAGATGGGAAAAAGAAAAGATATGGGAGCATGCTTGACGACTCTAATTCAACTTCTAACAATGACACTCCGGAAGTTGACAAACCAGAGAATGAGTCTCCAAAAACTAAAGTCCCTAAAGTAATTGAGAGCGATCTCATCAGGACTTTCAAAGCCTTGTCCGACTTGGAGATTGGCATGTATTCTTTGATAGGTGTCTCTTGTATTGCTATCATGGCATTTTTGCTCAACTGTGCATCATACAAGCTATGCTTTCGAAAGCAGAAGACCCCCATACAGACAGCCCCAGCACCCACTGCAGATCCAAAGGATCACAAACATGACTGGGTGTGGATGGGGAGCAACAGTCACAACACACCTCCACCAGGTGCTCCAGCTGCCCCAGCTCAAGCTGCAACACTGAAACGTGAGCCTCACCGCCCTCTTGAGTCCCATCATTCAGTAGATTCAATGGTTCCCAGTGGCCTGCAGGGGTCTTTGCCAACTGTGAGTGCCCCCGCTGTCCCAGAGAGAACGGCTACATTGGGACGCTGCAGGAGCAGCTCCCAGCAACACCAGTTTCAAGCGAAGGTCATCGACCCCATGGCAAACCGGTCAGCCACTTTGCTGGCAAGGCCACACCGCAGTGAGCCTCTGCATTCTCCAACCAGCAAGAGGAATCAAGTCCAATTTACCACTTTCACGACACTGGACATCAAACACTTGGCTGCACTGAAGAAGAATGGTGTGGACTTAAACTGGGCTAACCAGAAAACGCAGCAGCAGCCCCTTCCTCAACCCCAGGTACCTTTACCTGACATGCCATGGCCTGTTGTCACACCAATAGGAGAGCACCAGTGAACTATATTTCTAAATAAGATGCATATTCTGGGAATGTTTTTAAAAAATGGTTTGCTTTTTAAATAGAAGCAATTTAAATAACCTTACAGGATTTTTATAGATAAATTATATAATCAATATTTTATGTGTCAAGATTTGCTTCAATGCCGATTTGAAAGTAAAGCACAAAAATAAATCTTATTTGGTACTTAGAAAAATTGTAAAAATGTTTTGTGTTTAGATGAAAAAAACTGTTATGTAAATATAGATATGTATTGTATGTCATTTTACATATTTAAAAAGACCCCAGTAATCACTATGTACTTTTGTACAGTTCTGTACTTTCTGTTGTAGTTTAGTCATCAGACTGCAATATGAGAGGTTTCCTTCCTTGTAATTTACCTTTTTCTGCTAACAAAATCTGCAACATGTCAGAAAATATACAATAGGTGTTGTTTTACTTCAAGCAATCAATCAACAGTCTTCATGAGAAACTGCTTCATGCTGTTGTCTGGGCAGAGTATTTGATGAGGAGTATTACCATTTTATACACAGGTAGTTTAGGTCACAGGTCTGTCTTGCTGACATGTTGTTCCAATCAAGAACAAAATGAAACTAAGGGGAAAAACTGTCACAGTGCAACACATATTCATTTGAAATGTTTCTCATGTGGTTGCAAAAAAAATAGGATGCCTTTTTTATGTAACATTCTCAAGTTTTTAAATAAAAATGATGTTATGTGCATTTCCTGACAAAGTTCTAAAAATAAAACATTACAATGATCTTCTTATATCTCGTTTGAAGCTTTATTGAGTCACTGATTTCAGATCATGCAGGAATTCCAAGAAGAATACAGCAAATTGTTTGAATTATATTGTCAAAGCTTTGCCAGGAATCAAGGGGATTTAATTGTCTTAATCACTTCTGAATGTGATTTTCATCTGATGTCATCATTCTCCAAAATGTCATTATGTTGGATGGGCCTGACAGTTTTAGGATTCAGTGCTGCTGCACTATAAAAAAACAAACAAAAATACAAGACGACAGATGTTGTCCCTCATTTCTTGTATCCTGGTTCCATCCCCAAAGAATTACAGGTATTTTATCAAAGATGGAGGCCTACATGCGATAACTCATGGCTCATTTTTTCCCCATTTCCACTCCTCCCCGTGTCTCCGAGGTGAGCACAGCTCAAAATTACATTCTACAAGCTGTGATGAATAAACACTGTCTGCAGCTTAAAGAAGACCAGATAATCTGATGCCATGCACAGCATGAATTTGCCTCTGCGGATGTGACATCGCACAAGCCACTCTTTGCAAACAGCTTCAGATTTAGAGTGATGATAAAAAGCAATTTTAATATAATCTCATTGAATCAGACTCTTTTGTGTAATTTCCTTTTTGCTACCAAATTGCTTTTCCATAGGCAACTTGGTGCAGCAATGTTTAAATAATTGAATTTCAAGTGCATAATGAATTTGGTTAGTAAATGCATAGTAATACTATATGCTTTATTTTGCCTTTTATTCCAATGTTTCATCTTATTGCTTTTTTTCTCTATGTTATTAATTTCTTGCAATATTAGCCAAACATTTGATATCTGCTTGTGAAGGTTGGCCTGATCACATTTCTTTGTCACACTGAGAAAAATTTGACCTCAAACATTTAATCACAGTCAACTGCATTTCATTTAGACCTAATAAAAGCCCAGAGGAGAGCCTCACACATTATAGGAAATTTAAACTATAAATAACAGAGTTTATGGACAAGAAAGGAGTAGAGTCCCCTGGTATCATTGCAGCTGCATCTCTAATCTGGAGCATCAGCTTCCCTGTTGACAGATTTAAAGGATTGGGGTCATTGTGTTGGAGGATTACTGTGCATTAGTGAAGTGTCTCCGCTGCAGAGGCCCATTAATGTGGGCCAAAAGAGACAAGGTCACTTTTTTCTAAAGTCTGTTTTTTTTTTTCTCTAAAGTCCATGTTAGATATGTGGTCCAACATGTGGTTAGACACCAGAAAGCACAGATGCAATGCTCATAAGAAAAATAATGAATTTATCTGAAGTAGAATTTATGATATACACTAAGTTGACATAACTGCATCAGCAAAAGCAAGGCATCTTTGGGTCTTCCTGTATGTCATGAAATGTCTGTCACTAATCCTGAATACAGAAGTAAGAGAGACAATATCTGAAAGCAGATGGTTTAGAGGACTATGTGAACCTTCCCCTTAGAAGCAGTGATGCTTTTATACAGGAGTTTCATGATGTTCTTTATTTTTTTCTAAATTATCTTTGGAAAATAAAAATGAAAAAAGTTGAATCCTATCCCTGCTCAAAACATGATACTTTGCATATCGGGTGATACAGCCTGACGGTAAAACACCGGAGTCCTTGCTAGAGATTCTGAGCGAGTGCCTTTGCCAAGCTCCAATCATGTCAGCATTAGTAGTCAGGACTTAATGGCATTGGAAAATAGTTACACATTTACAGCACCATGTAGATTAAGTTCTTTAGGAGTTTCCTTACTTGTATCTTCTTTTCTCTCTCAGTTTTCTTTAGAACTGGCGGTTCTTTGTCAATTTAATCTGGTTCATAGAAATATCCTCTTATCTCTTCAGAAAAAAAAACAGTAAGTCATCTGAACTGTTATAATCAGTCATCTTACTCTCTGAAATAATATCACAAAGTCATGAGTTGGTGCTTATCAGGCTATTGAATGGAAGGCTCAGTACACCTACTGTTCTTTTTTTAGTGGTATTTCATGCATGAATAGTAACCATGGCAAACTCCTCTTTGGTGTCCAACACGCATTTTTTTCACAATTAGAAAAAAAGGTTTTGCCTGTGAAAAATGTGTTCTAAGGACTATAATCAGTGTAGAATAAATCAGTCCATACTTGACCAATTTATATAATGTGGCTGTCACCCTTGTCTGAATCCAAGGTGTCTCTAATACCAAAAATCTCTATTTTTGTGTATGCATATAGTTAAAATGAAGGTGTCATATAAATACTATTTATACAATACACAAACTAACACCACCTAAATATGTGTTATTTTTGCATTAGAGATGCTTAAATATAGTCCAGACTATTAAAAAAAATAGAACAACCTTTTCATTTCCTATTTCTATAAATCAGAAATAGGACTTTCTGATTTATTTTATTTAACTAGTAATGTCCTATTGAGATACATCTTTTCTACTAGGAAGTATTGGTGAAAAGTTCATACATGCATTCAGTTAAGGGGGGTGGAAGCAAAAGTAAATCATAAATATTCTCTCTTAACACAAAATAATTTTGAGATTAACTTTAATATTATAGTGTGTGTATGTGTACCCCTGATGTACTGTAATAGTATCATCCATATCGAAAATCCCCTCTTCTTTTATGAGAAAGTTTAGAGTTTTCCTATCTTTCTGCAAGTTAAAAAAAATAACTTTTTAAAAGGCTTTGCTGCTTGAAAAAGTAGAGACAATTACATTGCAAACCCCACATCTTTAAAATCTGAACTTCAACTGTAACTACTGTAAAATATCTTTGAATGACACACACAATATTTTTTTGATTGGTCTGGGCACCAATTTATTTGTAAACATTAAATTTACTAAAAAAAAACTTGTTTGTGTAATGAAGATAATCTAAACAATTTCTTTTTGTTTTACTAAATGAATATAAAAGGTGGCACATGTTTTCTTGGCTCTTTTTCTCGTTAAGACAGCATAAGTTGAAACATAAGAGAAGACAGTTGGATGCAGAAACCAGTCCCAAGAAGCATAAAGAGAGATAACTTGTATAACAGGTGGAGGAGAACTCAAACTGTATGGCAGCTCATTAAGACAAAGTACCTTGTGCTTCTCTGCGACACTCATTGCTGTCATTGCTTGTCAGCAGAGTGTCAGCACACACTGTGCATTGTCAGATAGTGTCACCATTCTCACAAAGACGAGAAGCAAAGAAAAAACACTCCTTTTTGTTAATGAGACAGATTGTGGGAAAAACAGCTTTGTCAGAAGGCAAGTTACAAAAGGAGCAACAGAATGAAGCCACTGACATACAACATCAAATTGAATTTGGGCAAAATAGAGATTTCTGTATTTTCTTCAGAAAGAAAGGATTATCCAGCACACACATTTAAAAATTAACTGTGGACAAGTATAAAATATATGAATACATGGGACTGGGTGGGGGAAAAAAGAGCGACTAGAAAAACACACCGGCACAAAGAGAATAAGGATGACACATCACTGCTGCTCTGAAAAATAGCTGCATTTGAATAATCCTATCTGTAATCTGTTCTTCATGAAAGTAGGATTTTGGTTTTGTGCGTCCTTTCACACTTTCTGAACCAGATTCTAACAGTTTGCTGTATCATTAAAAAATGGGGAAGCTTGGCTATGTAAGCATTATGGAACTTAAAATGTGTTAGTAGATTTTTGAGCCCTTGTGGAGTAAAAGCCGGATACTGCAGTATGCTTGCTGAAAAGGGAAGGAAGTTCTACTTTACTTTCAAAACAATTGCAGATAAAACACAAACCCCAAAAAACACAGAGAACTTGAAAGGGGATAAATCTATTTGTATATATAATATCGACGAATAAAAATCAAAGATTTTGCACATGTTTAATGCCTACAAGGCAGAGTTTGTGCGTCCTTCTGATTCTGAAAGTATCAACAAAGGTACAACTGTTGTTTGTAGGAATAAGATTTAGCAATCCTGCCATCTGACAGATGTCAGGCACCTTTCACGCCTCACAGAGTTTCGCTTCTTTTACCTGCAGCACATTGCTTCTTTATTCCAAATTTTCTTTCTGTTGTTGCCAACATGTTGCAGAAAACTAAGCCCAGCTTGACAAATCCAGGAAAGGATTTTTAAAGCTTTTTCATTTGGAATAAATTTTCCTTGCTTGCTGTTTATACTCTTTTGTAAGCTGTGTGTTGCAAAGTCTGAACTAGATATAATGGCATTCCAGCCCTCGAGATAAATGAAATTACGAGCACAGCAAGTCAGATGTACCATGACAACATTAAAAGGTGTCTGTAATGGAAGAGTTGTATTCTTCCCTAGGCACCCGACTGGTTCATAGTTAATTTTGCAGTTCATTTTACATCTGAAAAACAGTAGTGTGTGCGTATGCGTGCATGTGTGTGAGTGTGTTTGCATGGGATAAGGTCCTTTTAAATGATAAATAATTTTGTGTTGTGTTGTCTGTTAGCGTCAGTAACATATTTGGCACAAATAACTCTCTGGCACATACTGTATGTGTCAAACTGAAGGCCCTCGGACCAAATCCGGCCCACCAGAACTATTCCTGTGGTCCACTGCACTCTTAGAGCCACAGAAATAACATTTCAAGATGACTCCTTGGTTGTTAAAAATTATTTTAATAATAATAAAAATGTTATTTGTGCAGTGTGAAATTACTTTTATTATGAATATAATTACATTTTGGAAGTGCTCATTGAATTTGTGAATGTAATACATTTCTATAAACAGCAAATAACTCTTGATCCACCTAATCTTTGAGAACTGCTTTATTCCCCCCTGTGCTACTCTTTTGTCTTTTTCCCTCCTTCCTTCACACTTTGTGCACATGTTGCATTTATCTTGCCTGTTGCCCTTCGACAAACACCGACTGTCTAACTATTCTCTCCTACTCTCCTTCCTTCCGCCTCACCTGCCATTTTTACTGATTTCTTTTGATATTTGTTTCGCTTTCAGTATTTTATGCTTACACTGTCTTTTCCTATGTCCCTGAAATAATTTTGTTTCAGTGCTTCTGAATGGCTTCTAAATTTATTCAAATGCATTACATTAATTTTTAATAAAAAAAGAAAACAATCCTTTAGATTGTGTTTTGCTTTAGTGCTGGCATTTCACCTTTAAAATAAATGGCATTACCGTCACATTTAGAGTTATAATAATTTTTCATTTAAGCAAGGCAGTTTTTATGCCCTACAAGTCATAAAACATTGTTTTAAATACCACAATTAGTCAAACATATCTGGTTTATTTATAATAAACCTTATATTAAAGTTAATTAGCAGATAGTCAAGCTTACAGCAAATGAGGCTGAAATATTCAGCTTTTTTTACAAGCCATCTGCTGAGCAAAAGTATTATTTACTGTTAATGTTATTTTCAGGGTACACCCTGAACAGGTCGCCAGATCATGACAGACTACTGGGCCTTGATGAAAATATGTGCAAATAAACAATATGCTCCCAGTGTTTCTTAATGCTGGTCCTTGGGGCCAACAGTCCTAGACGGTTTAAATATGTCTATGTGCCAGCAAACCTGATTCAAATGATTGCATTTTCCCCTCATAATGCCACCAAGTGGAGCAAAAGCCTTTGAGTTTCCCGTTACTGGAAGTCAGATGTGTGGCAATAAGGAAAGACCCAAAACATGCAGGACTAAGAGATTTAAGTTACACTGACTAAAAAATATGAGATTTCCACAAAATGTAGTCAGATTTACATGCAGTTTTTTTTTTAAAAAAATGCCTCTACATCATCAAACCATTACTTTGACTTGAATGTCTTCATTTTTTTCCCCCTTTAAAATAGAAAATAAGTGCTGCAACTCTAAAGCCTTACATGAACGTCACAAACCTGGAATTAATTTTGGGAGTGATTATGGGGTGTTTTTATACATCTTGGAAGCAAATCAGTGCTAAATCGTGACAGACAAAACTTCAAAAGGGATGATACAGGCATTTCTCACTGCCTGTCTGGACAAGTGTAATGTCTAATCCCTCTGGCATGTCTGTTTGACCATGCTCCACTGTATCGCTCTGATCTGCTTCACCCTTATGCTCCATCTTAGATCACTGAGGTCTGCTGAGCAACTGACCTCGGCTGTTCTGAAAACTAGAAGTGAAGCTCAGAAAAGTCTGGTTGTTTCCGCATACATAGAACAAATTGCTATGGCGATCTAGACAGACTACTTCTCTCCATTTTCCTTTGTTTTCTCTGCCTTTTAACAAAAGGCTTGAACCTTTCATATCAGTTGATATTTTTGATTCTCTTACAAGTGTTGTCTTGTGTATTTTATCTCTGCACTTTTATCCTTATCTATAAAATGTGCATGGTCTTTGGTTAAAACCTTTGTTTAAAAATTGCCTTCCTAAACATGGCTCTGTCAGACTGGGTTAAATAAGGTTTACTCAGAGTCAAAGAATGTCTTCAGAAAGTAAAATCTGCAGTGTGGCGGGTGAAGATGAATGGTCCCAGGACTGTTTCCTGCTGGTCGGAGAAACAGTTCTGTGACCTCACATACTATGGGTGGCCAGTGAAGTAGACCAGTATCCACCAGTCCACACCAATAACTGATGTCACAAAAACCATTCATTTATTTATTTAGCTTGACCCCCCCCACACACACGCCATTGTAATCAGCTTAACTATTTTACAAGTTTTGCATATTTATCGTGTTTATAAATTGTTTTCTACTGAGTTGGATTTACTACTAATAACAGCAACAAAATCAGCCCTTGGATTTCTAACTAAAAGACCAGGCACTGAAAATGTTATAGTTAAATAAACAAGCATTAAACAACTATTTAAATGCATTTGGCCATATTATTGGTCATTTACAGAGTAGATGCATCCATTTTAGAAATGTTACTTTGTCAGCATTAGTTCATGCCTGAAATCAAGCAGGATTGGTTTTCGCTGATCAAGCAACGATGTGCGGGGGCAAACACAGCAGGTGGTTGACTTTTGCTGCTTTCTGATGTCTTGACACCCACAGGAGGAGGTCTGTGGGCTGGGCGCTGCAGTATCAAACGTTGATGCATTGGTAAAGGGATGTAGTTACAATGTGTTGCATAAAGAATAAAATGAAAGAGACAGAAAAGAGGTTAAGGTGGGGGGTTTGCAGAAGCAGAGTAAGAAATAAAAAGAGATTACCTTGGCTGTGACATGAGCAAAGATGGAGTGCCTTTGATAGCAGGCTCAGTCTCTATCTTTTTGATGTCAAATTGGAGATCTGAGAATCATTTATTCATGAGTCTACATCTCTAATGCCCACTGCTTGGCTAAGTTGTTTGTAATGCTTGCCTCAGGCTTGTGGAGTTGTTTAATTGCTCCTGAATAATTTGTTTTGTTTGCCATTGTTTCAGGTTTTGTTTGGCTGCAGAGAATAAATTTGTCACTTTATCTCCCATTTTATCATTGTTTTAGTTTCTCTGTGTGTCTCCCATTTCTATTTTTAAACTCAACTTGGATCACTGACCAACAACTAAAGGCTTTAGAGGTGTGTGCAGAAATAAGGCAAGCATGTGTGTTTCCTCACCGGTCTAATTTGGATGCTTGTTAGGTGCAGCATAAAATAGGAAGAGATCTGAAGCACTATGCTCAGTAGCTCAGTTTAATGACAACTAAAGGATAGGTGGCATAAGCAGGCCATTTTTAAGTTTACATTTATAAAAAAGTTATGGAAGAAATAGTTTTATAAAATATGGGTAGAAGAAATGGAGTTGCTTCTCCTTATCTATACAAGTTAAGTTATTGTCACAAACTTTGCAATAGTTTTGTGTGTTGATTTTTAACAACATTTTGTATTAGGATAAATTACTGACATGATTTCCCAAGATACACATCTGTAAAATAGTTGTTGAACTTTGTATTGTTTTTGGCAAATATTTAGCTAAACTCAATTACCAATAAGTAATTACATAAATAAATCTCAATATTAGCAGTCAGACGACAAGGTGGCTAGTGGCTAATCTGAAATCAATGGTGCTATCACCAAGCATTTCTTCCTGCAATAACTATAACAAACCCTTTAACAACGTTAACTAGTTCCTGAAATTATTGGAATTACAAGCTGCAAACAAGATAGAGACTTCAAAAAGAGTATTCCACTTGTTGAATGTGCAGGTGACAGATAAGTTTCCCATCTTTAAGTGTCTGTGCAGTCCTCTAAGATGCTCTGCGCTACTTATTTTTTAGCCATAAGGTTTGTAAAAAGCTTACAGTGATTGTGCCTTTGGTGTCATTATTTTTGTGCTAAACCAAAGAACTAATATATTTAACTTCTTTGTTTTCTTTTAAAATAACAATTGTAATCTTTTGTGCATAATATTTGACTGAAGGTATTAAGAACCATTGTGAAGAGCCCAAATAGCCACACGTGGCTCTGCAGAAACAGACTGCAGAGCCCTGCATTAATAACTAATATGTTTCTTTCAAGAATGTTTTTTTTTGCCTGTGTGAAATTATTATGGAGGGAAAATGTTCTTTTGCATACGAGGTCTGATAAAGTCAAAAGCCTCTCTCAAAGCAGGAAAATCAGCACCAATAGCTACTATAAGGCCTTTCAAAATTACATTTGTTTGTGACAAAGTTTTACTTTGACAAACATGAAGCAGAAATATAGATCTACATTAAATACATTCACATTTGACCTTCATATCAGTGATAGAAAATACCTCAATCCAATTTCTGGTTTCTCTACTTTTGGATCTTAAATAAAATTTTAGAAAAAGGAGTAGAAAAGAAATAACTGCACAAACACATAAAAGCACAATTACAGCATATCAGAAAATCCACCTGACCACACAATACACAGTAAGTGTGAATCACAGGAAAGAGGATCAGCTGAAGTCGAAATAATGTGATAGTGCAGCTTAAAGACTAATGGCAGACAGAAGACAATAGAGTACTGTTTATTGCTGCCTAGGGGGAGACTGCAATTTCTCTGATGGTAACAATTAAAATATTGGATTAAAATAATGTGTATGTAATGAGCAATTGACTATGCCTGCAAAATGAATCAACACTTGCACAATGCACATTTATGCATAAATGAAGTCATTGGTTCACCAAACTTGACACACTGGTGTAGAAAGTATTGTGAAGCAGATGTTTAGGCTTCGTTTGGCTGATCTTTCCTCTTTAAATTTATGAAAGGAAATTCTTATAATTTAACTGATGATTATCCAAAGCCACTCTGTGGGTCTCACTTGAACCTTCCCAGTAATTTTCTAACAATGCTTTAGGTAGCATTAAATGTTGCATGATTAGTCGAGAAAAGTTTGTGAAGTTTGAAATCCTATAATTTACTATAGATGTTTTAGACAAAATAAATGTTATTAAACTCTTGAGACAAAAGAATGTGTTATTTTGTCTTTTGTGAATCATAAAACATGACAGATGGGAGAAGATTCTTTAGAGATGTGTCAGAATTCATCATAATTCAGTCAGGTACATGCCATGTTTATGTCAAAGGGCATCAGCATTTTCCTTTGGTAAAGAGGAGAGCTGGAGAGCAAGCAAGTTTGACAAAACAGAAGAACAACTTTTTTTCTTAATTGCAGCTCTCCTGCAGATCTTTGCAGTGTTCTTCTATTTAATTTACCGTGACTCTGTGACAAATGAGCCAAGTTGAATCTTCAGTGAATTCAGAATGTACAATGAGTTGAGTTTTGTGTCACACTAACAGATTTTCCAATTTCTTACTTCTTTTTTGCTGGAAAATGTAAAAATAGAATTGTGTGCCTGTGGAGATTGTGTGAATATATTTAAATAATTTGTCTAGAATTCCCTTGGCGATGCTGTTTCTTTTTATTAGTGAAAATAGTTAAAATTAGGTTGGAAATATTGCTTAATTCTAAAAGTTTGAAACTATTTGTTATACAATAGAGATCACAAAATGAGAGTAAAGCTAGCTTCTCACAGTGGATGTTTATTTGACTCCTCTCTCTTCCTCCTTCCCTGCCAAAGCTAATTTACTTCATATTACAACTTCAAAAGCAAAGGTTCTTGAGCATTTGAGATGCAATTTATTGCTTTTAGTAGATCTTGTGAACCAGGTCTTTCAAAGACCACTTCATATATGGCATATGTTTCACCTTTTTGTTTAATGTTTCAATGTTTCAATAAATCCCTCTGTTATTTTTTGCATTTTAGTCTTAATCCAGTCTCTACTTTATTTTCTTTTTTACATTATTCTAAACAGGATAAAAATGGGTGAAACAATCATGTGTGTGGTCAGCCTAAAAAAATCCAAAAACATTTATTTCAACAGCAAATGAGAAGTCATCCTAAAATGAATAATAGATGTATGAATGTTCAATGCTTAGATATTTTTTATGCTTGGAAAAAAAGGCATCCTACTGTAGTAGTTAAAATATTAACCAAAACCTTCGCATGATTCTTCTATTCTAGTGGTAATCGAAAACTCACCTTTCATTTCAGGCAGGTTTCATGACACTCCCAACACTTATATGAATCTCAACAAAACCTGAAGCATACCCACACAGTTTTGTTTTTTTTTTTTTACTTATTTTGCCTTCTTCAGCAGTGTGTGGGTATATGAAGGCTCTCCATGATTGACATGTCTCTCACTCTCTCCAGTAGGCGAGATAAATTCAGCAGTATTTAGTTATGAGAATTGTTCTTACTCACTAGAGCAGAGTTCAGCTTGGCACAGATTGCCTTGGGAAAAAACATGTGAAAAGATTAGATTGAATATCTTATGAAATAAATCGTTGTGAGCTGATTGTTAATTTGTGATGGACTACATTGCTCAACAGCAGTAGATGCATATGTTTCTGCCTGTTTTAATTTTATCTTGCCATATGTCTTTTAAATACAACTTTCTTGCAACAGTAAGATGGGATGTTTTTCATTTGAAGTTTGTTTATATTTCCTTGCAAAATAACTCTGCTTCTGGATTTTTTTTTCTCATGTCTTTCCCAGAATAGAGTTTATATGAGGCTTTCTGAGCGTTTTCTTATCTCTTCTTCAAAAAAGATTTACTTGGTAGTACATGTTTCTTATCAGTTGCAGCAGAACCATGTCAGCACACAATCATGTTTTTTTTACTCTTATGTTTCTTGAGTTAAAAGACAAAAAACTGGCAGTGAATCAACTGCACCCTGAAGATTTTCTGATTGCTGAACCACTTTGTTTGGTAACTCGCTAACAATTTTAGAGACAGAAATTCAAATAAGCATGATGAAGTTGGAGGACAATATGTATCAAAAATATATTTAAGACTAAAATAAAATATCAAAAATAATTTGGTTAAACAATGAGAATCCCTATACAAGTGTTTTATTAAAGCAACCCATGCTGAATTGCTTTTATGTGTAACATTATTTTGATTTAGGTCTTTAATTTTCATCCAAAACACATTTTTATTTTAGCTCTCTGCATTGCCTTGAGGTACCTCACTTTGTAATCTGTTGCTTGTAGACTTAAAGGGATGCATAGCTGTCCAAAGCTGATGATGCCATAGAAAATAACTGTGTGGAACACACTATTTAAGATCATAGAATGATGATTGAAGGCACTGAAATGCAATTACATTTGAGTTAAATCAGGAAAAAATAAATAAATAAATAATAATAATAATAATAAATAAATAATAATTTCCTTCCCTGGATACATTTTGGCATATTAGGACAGAAACAATTCTGACTATGCAATCATATTCAATAAATTAAAATGGATCTCTTTAATGTGTTTCATTTCGTTAATTGAGTGATTGTACAACATGGACATTTCAATAATATTCTAATTTATTGAATTTGACTCCAGTCATCTTTAAAGAAGCAAACAATCATCCTCACAAGTCTTGACATGCATAGAAATCGTAGATTTCATTGCCTGTAGGGATACCTGCTGGTTTACATGTAAGATTACTCTTTTCTTGACTCAATCTGCATGTGTTACTTTGGGTTTGCCTCTACAAGTTGAATATTATATCTTTTTTCACAGGAAATAATTTGATTTGTGAGTCATTGTGAGTGTGAGACTTTCCTATAGTTAAGCATTTCTAAAGTTTACTTCATCCTCTTTTAATATTAGAAAAAACTTGAAAATCTATTTTCAGTGCTACTTTAAATTGTTCCAAATTACCTCTCAATTAACCAAGAATTTGTTAGCAAAAGTTTCACTTCTTGGAAGATAGATAAAAGTATTTAACGTGATAATCCATAGCATGTAGAAGTTTATTCAGCAACACATTTTCACAATAGAACAATGACAAGGCCATGCATAAACTTACGCACAGTGGTGCAACACTAAAATAAGCTAAAAATATAACAACTGTCACAGCATCAAAAGACCCCAGAGCCCAGGGTTGTTCCTTGTCAGTGTCCTACACTTTATCTATTCATAGTTCTGAGCCCTAGAAAGCAAAGGGAGGGGGAGCAGATCTGAGGGGTACCTGTTCAAAATGATTGCCCTCTAACATTTTGTTAAAAAAAAAAAGATATGTCCTAAATCTAGTGTGTTTATCTTGTATCTTTATTTCACTGTGATGCAAAGATAGACAACAGCAAGAGAGACTTATTTGTTGGAGTGATGAAGTGTAACCTCACTGCTGCAGTTTTTCACAAAGTGTTGAACACAGAGGCGTCCTAAGTCTCTGCATCCCCCGGCGTCCATTGCCAACCCGTCGCTGGTGTCCCCAGTGGCTTCTTTGCCATTGACCTTCCTCTCTTCTGTCTTTCCACTGCTACCAGCACTCGGCCGTGTTCTTTCAGAGCACCTTCCTCTTGGCCAAACACTCTATTGCTACCACTTTCAGCCCCACACTTGCATCTCCTTAGTTCTTTGCTGGTTGTCTTCCACCTCCTGCCACTACTTCTAGGGATTCCTATGTGTAATCTCTTCCCCTCCATGCCATCCTTTTATCTTGTGTGCATACCTGTGCTTGATCATGCATGTGTGCATGCAGGCTGTTCTATTTACAAGGTGTACAATTTTTTTGGTTAACAATAAATTACAAATTTTGAGTACATAATGTTGAGACAAGAACAATGTGACAAAAACACCCAAAGTAAAGAGAAATGAAAGAG
Organism: Phalloptychus januarius; assembly: GCA_902982915.1. NCBI lineage: Eukaryota > Metazoa > Chordata > Actinopteri > Cyprinodontiformes > Poeciliidae > Phalloptychus > Phalloptychus januarius. Next base: position 4,820,214 of record CADWAE010000133.1, on the reverse strand, counting down.
AGAGACTTGTGAAGTAAGAACTTTTCCCTTGGACAAAAGGTTTAGAGGGGGCAGTGTACAGCTTCTGGAGGTTGCACTTCTGGGTAAATAAAGAAAGTTGAAAAAAAAATAAAGATTTGCTTCTGCTATATCTATTTTCCGCATAAACCTGGCCGTTTACCTTCTTTCTATCTGGAGACTAGAAAAGGAATGTGTTGCACTGGGAGACAGATGGTTCAAAGCAGATTTTTTGTTGGCATCAGGAAGGAGGTAACAGGAAATTAAATAAAAATGTCATATGACTAGAAAAAAAATAGAAGCAAAGAGATTATTTTCTGAACTTAGTCCCTGTTTATCCTTTGATTAAAATTGCACAGCTGTTAAAGTCAGTTCAAGAAACGTTTCCTGAATTGTAACAAATGTTTCTTACAAGATGAACCATTAAGACCTGAAGCAGAATGTGAGTTTTTCTCCTCAAAGGCATCAATATTTTTTCGTATTAATTGTGCCAGCATCATTTCAAATACAATCTTTTGATAGTGTATAAGAAAAGGAATAATGTCTCCTTAACTTTTTCCACTTTCTGTAACCTTATTACTACAAATGTCAATGAGTTTTTATGCACAAAGTATTGCATCATTGCACAGTAGAAAAAAAACTATGCATCATTTTATTTTTATTTTTTACATTTAGAACTCTGAAAAATGTGTCATTAATGGTGAACGAATGCAAACTTCCAAGTTATATCTCAGTTGGATTTTGGTCTTTAGTTTGAGTGATCCATTGCAGAAGTTAGTAAGCTTTGTTCTAAACCAGGGTCTTCAGACCTGACAGATCAGTGCCCTGCAACTTGTGGATGTGTTCCTGGTCCAACACACCTGAGTCAAATGGTTGAATTCAGTATGCAGTCAAGTTCTTCAAAGTCCGACTAAGGATATTATTTCAGGTGTTTTAGATGCAGAGATACATCTAAAATTTACAGTACACTGGGCCTTGAGCACTGGAGATGTACATGTTTGTTTTTCAATTTAGATTGTTTATGTGCAACTCTGTCATCTCCCAACATTTAAGATTTTTTTTTCATCTTTAAAGATAAAGTCTTTATCTTTAAAAAAATTATCATGTTAGCTAAACCATCTTGTTGCAACTGTGACTTCTGTATAAATAAATAGATTTGCAACTTAGAACTTGTACTTTTGGAATGGAAAACTTACACAACACCGTTTTACTATTAGGCTACCAATAACAGGAATGTCCTGGTGAATTTTCTATCTACACAGCTTGTTTCACTCTTCAGTGTCACTTCAATTTGTTCCTATGCGCTCTATGGATAAATGACATTTCTGTGCTATTTTTTTTTTATCTTCCCCTGTGAATGACAAAATGGCACCCTGAATTATTTCCACATTTAACACTATTAATTGAGCTGCCATGTGCCCCAGAAAGTGTGTTTCCCATCTGCTGCTGAAGTCTCATTCTGGTCGACCATTTACATACTTAAGATATCTATAGGCTAGGAGGCTAAATGTCTGTCTGTGATTGGAAATGCCTACAGTAAGAAGGTTAATTGAATCAGTTATCTGTTTACACTTTGTCCCCAATTACTGACTTAATCATATGCTAAATCACTGAGTACGTCAACTGGCACTCACACTGAAAGTGGATATATTTTGCCTGAATGTAAAAGAATAATAATTTAAAGCATCTACTACATGACTAACATGTCAATATTGTAGTAAAATACATAAATGTATTACTTTACACACACACTGTTCTATGATATCTTGTATGATATCATAGGACTATAAAATAAAACAAGGTATCAGGAACAGGAATGTGAATCACCACAGACAGTTTTATTCCTGGGTACAATTTCAAGATGCTTGAATGTGCCACGTTTATCTGTTCGAACAATTATATGCATGCAAAAATACCATGGGAATGTTTAGCCACCATGAGACAGAAATGAGACAGGTTCTTTGTCTGCAAGATGAACATGTGTGGTATGAAAGATGCATATTAACTCCAGAATAAAATATTTTGTAAAGATGCTGCTTTAAGCTGGTTAGGATATAAAAGATTGTTTACAATAAAATTATTAAATAGATTTACCCATGCAACATTTTTTAAAGAGGGAATTCTAAATGTGATATAGGCTTAAAGACATAATTACATTATTTTAAGAAAATATATAAGCTTCTGTTGAAACCAAAATTAAGTTCTCAAATACACAGAATCTAATTCTGAATCCTATCTCAAAGACTGTATGAAACTCATTTTAAATTCTGACTTTGTGTTGGAAAGTTTTGCAGAAAGAATGAGAACAGAGGTCACATATCAGCAACAGCAGGCCTGTAAGCTGCTGAGCTATCAGTACAGTAAGCCCCAACTCACTGACAGACAGCGAGAAGAGGCTTGACATAGAATGTCAGGGCGGCAAATAAATGTTTGATTGGGAAAGTGGGCCTAAAGAAAGGAAGCATGCAAAGGCGGACAAGCTGACACCACCCAGATAATGGAGCTGCCAAAGCCTGTCCTACATTATATCTCACCTAACCAAAACACAATCACAAGAAAACACAACCTGCCCATACACAAATCGGGACACACAAACACAGGCATACACCCTTGAGATTGGTATTGAGCTTGAGAATTAGACAGCTGAGAGAAAGACAGGTGGGAAGAGGGAAAAAAAAACAACACGATAGGGGTGAGAAGAGTAGACTTTATTGATTGGAGGCTGAAGTATAGGATCCACTTAAAAAACACCACTTCCTCCCTATGTATCACTAATCTCAGCTTTAAACCCCTACAGCTGGGCTGTAATTTGATAAATCGTCAGCCTGAGATGAAGTGACAATTGACTTGACAGCGCAGGCGCCTTCCAGGTTCTGACACCTATCATCTAATTTGTTTTTACACGTTAAATGTAGAGTCCCTTTCCACCATGACCTTTTGTTAATGATTTGTCTTGCCTGGAAAACACGGTGGGGTCACAGAGAAGGTAGGCACTATTGGCTCTAAAAGACGAATGGGGGGAGGGTGAAAGTGCACTCTTGAGGCAAATATCAAATTGGTCTGAAACAATTGAGAACAGTGACCTACCGCCTTCAACCAGTTATCTGGATTGATTATGCACTAAAGTGCCTTTTTTATCGTCCCAAACCTAATAAAATCCATTCTTAGGAGCAGAGTATGTGTTCTTCATGATCATTTTTCACTCATGCACCCTGAGACGACTCAGAACACAAGATTGCAAAAGAATGAGCACGACTAAACACATTAGTGTCCAGCTGCTAGATTTGCAAGGTCTAATCTAATCACACAACTCATTATAAAATAGGAACAATTTAATAAAATACACCTCCCATCCCATTCAAACTTGACTGTAAATGAATAGCACATTTTAAAACAAGGTGGAAAATGAAAATGAAAAGAATAAGCTGTCTATGTCCGATTCATCTATGTAGCGTGTTTCACTTAGTGAATTGAATTACTGAAATTAATTACCTTTTTAATGATACTCAAATTGAATGAGTCTGTGACTGTAAACAAAACTTAATTTTTTTCCTTTTGTCATTGCAGAAGCAAAAACTCAAGCAAGGAAGGAATTAGAACAGGCTATAGAGAAATAATTCAATTTGGCATCAAAGATTGCTTTGCAATTTAGCATACATGCTAAATTGCAAAGCAGGCTCAGCAGGAGGCAGAGTCTGAGGACGAAAGGAAGGCGAGTTTGTCATGCTAAGACTAAGAGGAGAGGTAAGTGATCAGCTGGAGGCCTGGAAATTTATGAGATATTAAGTTGAGTTACTGATTCAGGAGATTAAATTGTTGAATCATTGTTTTTGTTGGTGAGGAACAAGGCTGTTTAGAGTGCAATTTTGAGGTAGTCCCTTTTCTTTGTTATGTAGATAGTAATATTTTAATGTGGATTTTTGAGTAGGAAAATTGTTATATATTGAGAGTTTGATTTATTTCAGTTTTACACTATAATGTAATTTTAGGCCACAACTTATGATAACAATCCATTTGTGGGTTGGAATTTACTTATTTAAATGTGTGTATATAACATCGCAATAAAGTTAGAGACGTTCAGGGAGTTTATATCAATTTACTTTGCAAAAATATTATATATGTATGCTTTTACATTCTTTGAAAAATAAGTGATGATGATGGTATACATCACATTCTGATCCCGGACCCATCCGAGAAAGATCAAAAGATTCTCCCTTAGGCTTTTAAGGCTGATGTCCTGCTGACTTTCAGGTTAAAGTTCTTAATTTATTAATGAGAAAACTTGAGGCAGGGAACATGCTTTACTAAGAAATCAAGTCACAACACTTTTTTAGCATCTGTCTCAATTAGCAATCTGTAATTATCCTCTTCATCCTCAAAAATACTTGAAAGCTTTTTATTCTCAGACGATGAAGTTCTATAAAGGTGAAATTTGAAAGCAAAGTTTTGTGAAACTTAAATACAAAGCACAAATGGCAACACATAAATAATTAGCCAAGGCAGCAAAACTTCTAAAAATTAGAAGACCTCTGGGAATTTTTGGGAACAATACCTTTCAGAAATTACATACATAAGTTCCCAATAGAACCTTGTATATTCTGACTACTCAGTCTGAAATCCCATCTGACATAAAAACAGAAACACAAACTAACAAAAAAAAGTTCTAACGCAAATTTTAATCTCTTATTTGTCCATTTATTTTACTGTGATGTAACGTTTTTGTTCCTTTTTACACCTTCTTTTACCATCATGTGAGACACATTTTAAATTGGCTCTATCTCTTTAAATATTGTATATTGTTTCTATTGTATATTTCAGAGCATAGGGATGCTGGGGATGTATAAATAAGTCTATAATCATTCCTCCTTTCTGAATGCCAGCTGAATTCTTCAACAAGATTCTCATATAATAGCATGTGAACATCTTCAGCTAGAGATAAAAAGATCAGATTTATCAAAAGTGATTCTGATCAAAAACAGTTTGAACATTTTTATCTGTATCATTTATTTATTTCTTTTCTTTCATATGCTTGTGCTTGAGTTGTATTTCAACAAGTTATGTAAAAAGAGTTTAAAAATCAGTCCTGGATATTTCCATACACTAGTTTATCCTCAAGTCCATACTGAATCACTCTCTTAAGGGAAAATAGTTCCAAATGATTATCTCTCAATGTATATTATTTTCATCCCTTTTAGCAATATAACGCATAAAACTTGCTCTAATTTTACTGTATATTGGCCACATTATGGTGTCATTCTTTGACATAACCAGGATAATGAGTTCCACTATAATAATCTGCCCCATTAAAATGGTCCCATTTTATGGGTTAACTGGCTTTATTTTAAAACAAAACCTTTGCTATGTTTAATGGTGTATTCAGTGGACATTAATGTGACACTTGACTGTAATCGAAGCCTCTTCTGAATCACTGTTGTAATGTTCATATTAATCTTTGATGGTCTATCAGTGGTTTTGATAATCGTTCATTAATCTTTTTCTTTCAGTCTTTTATTACCAAATGAAGTCAAATGATAGCTACGATTAATCTTAGCTGGACATCGAAATAAAAAAGCTGAGAAAATGTTGAATCAAAATGTGTACAAGAGATGAAAAGCAGCCTTTTTTCTAACAAGTGAAAATATGTTTTGGTCAAAGTACCATGTTAATTCAAAAACTTAAGGTTTAAAAATATGCTTTTTATGAGGTAAGTTATTATTTAAAATAGACTATCTGTAGGTAATTATTTTTAAAGTACAAGTCACAAAATGTTACAGCATAGTACTCAGCTGGAAAGTGATTAAAATCCTCAACACTGAGGAATTATGCTCCACATTGGACGTTCCTGATTGGTCTTGTTAGTGCAGTTGATGCAAGGTGCTCTGAGACCTTCAAATTGCTATCAGTGGTCAGGCCTTGTTGGTGATTTGTTTTGATCATTCATGATGAGATTCCAGCATTACGTGCACCCAGCTCATTTAAAATAAGACCAAAGCAGTCTAACAGGACCAGCACAAATTAACACAAACATCAAGCAGTCGACCCATTAATGATCAGGAATCCTGCAATTTAGTAACAGCTCACGGCGTGTTCCTTTGTTTGCTACAACACAGGTCAGATTATCAGTTGATGTGTTTGAGATGCACCATTTGGTTCCAATCACTGACAACTTTAATGAGTTTACTCATGGACATCATTAAGCTTATTTTAGGCTACATGCATCCTCCTTTAAATGTCCCTAAACCTCTGACAGTTCTAGTAATAATATATTCATACTCCTGTAGTGGTATGATTATATCTCCGTACTGTATATGTAAAAGACCAAGACTATAATTCAAAATTGATAATAATAAACATTTTTATCTGATGAAATTGATTCAAGACAGACCTAATGTTGCCATATCTGCGTGGCCGACAATCTTTCGCTTAATTTGGGATTGGGTTGCGGTGAAGCAGTTTCAGAAGACAGGCCCAGACTTTCCTCTCCACAGCTACATGGGCCAGGTCCTCCAGGAGAATCTCGAGGCGCTCCCAGGCCTGCTGGGAGAAATGTGTCTGGTCTTTCTCTGGATGTCCTACAAGTGGGGCGAGCCCAAAACACCTCACCTGGGAGGCATCCAGGAGGCTTCTCAACTGACTTCTCTCTCTCTTTGTGGAGGGGCAGCGATAACATGTGGTAAAAGTCTTACAGAAAAAGCAGAAAAAGAATAAATTAAAGTGGATAACAGATCATCATCACTTTCTATGGTCTGTACTAATAAGCTTCTCTTTTTCTATGAGTTTAAGCCAATTATTTTTTGTTCACTGTTAGGATCCATTACTTTAAGGTTTAGGAAATTTAACAGGTGAAATAGGACATGAATTTACTGCAATCAGTTATGTAGGTCATTATTGAATAAGGATTTTAAATGGTCAAAAATCTAATATATAAGCAGAAACAGTAAAAGGAACTTTAATGGCACTGTGCACAGATGGAAAACAAAATGTTTCCATTTTTTGACTTTATGCAGTATTGGTATCTTATATATATAGAATGTAACAAGTCTAGCAACAATCTGTGCCTCTCAAGAATGCTTGAACATAAACAGTGAAGACTTTTAAAATGATAGGAAACAGTGCAAGGAAAACCACCATGTACACTTTAGGAAGTCCAAATACTCAAAGGAACACAATACACTTAAGAAAACAATTACTGATAGAGGTAAATAGACACACAACTGATACCACAGTGCACAAGTGTTTCTCTGCGTTCAGCACAAGGAAGTGTTACAATTTCTTCTCCTGTTTGAGCTCAATAAGGCCATTACCATTGGGATTTCCAATGAGCAGCTGCACACACCTAAAAATGCCACCACATATTTCCTCCTAATGAATTAGTTGCTTCCTGTTCAAAGCTACAAAGTCATTTAGCATCTTCCCAAGTTTGATTCGACTTGTTCCCTGTTTGTAGGTGCAAATACAGCCAAAGACAAAGGAATCTTGTTTCGTTATTGTCAGCAGATTATAAATGAGGAAAAACAATACTACATTCAACACTTTTTTAATTGCACAATCCTAACCCATAAATCAGGTTGAAACAAAGGCACATACTGAATGTAGGATCATTGTCCTCACTTTATCTACCAAAACCATTGACATGCAAGCAGGCAAGAGGCAGGGTAACAGGAATTTAGACTGGCCTGTGTATTTTTAATGAATTGGCTATTTTAATGATTGGCTGACTATAAAAGCAGATTTTTCTAATTTAATTTGCTGAAAATGAGAAAAAATACACATTTTCTTCAACATTCCAGTTGTGCACTATGTTGTTTGTGTGTCAGGCCCTAACCTCTTCTGGAGGGCTGGTCTGTCTATTAAAAGTCTGATATAATACACTGAAGTTTATGGTAGAAATCTGACAAAATGGGAATAATTTCAAGTCATTCAGCAATTTCAAGTCAAGGCACTGTATGTTCCTGACTAAAAAGATTGCAGAATATTTTGGTGAGACATAAAAAAAAGCAATCTGACTCAAATAATCTTTCCCTAGTCCTATAGTGCCACATTCTGGCTGTGATTTTTTTCTGGAATGCCTTGATTTATTAAAAATGTATTATTGAACACCTGCCTTTTAGTTTTGTGCCACCAACAGATCAAACTTCTTAGGCTTTAAGTGTCATTTAAGTGCAAGTCATTCAGAATCTAATACAATGAGCTTTATACATTTAGTTGTGTTGCAATATTGCAAATATATATAGACTGTAAGATAAGACTGTATACAGCTCAAAGAGATCTATATTTTTATAACAAAATGGAGAGATGTTGTGACTCAACATGTAAGGTAGGGCATTTATTCGGCATATAAAAAATCTGATCTTGTAACAAGACCTTTGCTCTACTGTAAGGCTTGTACTGAAAAAAAAAAAAAACATTCAGCTGTACACTGCTGATTTCAGCAGTGTAATTGGTGATGTTCGTCACACAACATGTCAAAAGAGTGAAATAGGAAGGAAAGAGGGCTGTGTTGAGGATTGTTGTCATGGCAACAGTGGAAAAGTTTATGAAATGAGAAAAGTAGTGATACATCGACATGGCAAATGTCAGAGGAGATGGTTCATAATGGTGTAAGGGTTGTGTTCCATTATACCTGACAGGAGTTTCCGGTTACTTAGTGAGCCGGAGTGCGGACTCAGAGATCTTTGTGTCAGCAGGAAAGATACATAGAGCTTGAGCATGGAGGACACAGGCAGATGTCTAGGCTGGCAAGAACTGAGGAAGGAAAGACAGCAGTAGCAGTTTGGAGCTCCTCAGTGACAAAGAGACAGAAAGTGGAGGAGGGTGCTTTTTTTGTGGCTCCAGCTGGTAAAAAGTCTTGATTTTCTGGATTGTTCAGGGAACTTTTCTCCTGTTTTCTTAGCAGAATTGCTTTACTTCAATAAGATTAAAAAATTTTCTCCATCTAGAGGTGGATGGCAGGTTTTGAATAGTTATCCCGCTGTATCATTAAGCTTTATAAATTTGAAGGCATGCTTTCAAAAATATATATAATATAAATACCCAAATATTTGGATTCATATCTCTCAACCTTGAAAGAGGGGACAAAATTCACCATGTTTTATTTTATTTTGACAAAACAACATGACTTATTTTAATTTTTTTCTTAAATAAACGCAGGTTAAAACCTGGGAACAGTATCTAATGATTCTTGGGGATGATAAAATGCACCCAAAAAACCCCTAAAAATGATCAAAATATAAATTTTCTGTTTTCCAGATAAGAGTTATAGCCTCAAAATAAAAAAAGATAAAATTTCATCTTGATTGCTTCCCATCCAGTGTGAACCAGGCTCTCACTTTCAGCTGTCAACTACAGTAAAAGTTAATAATGGGGACAACTGATACTAATGAACCATCTCCATAAAATAATAATTGATAGGGTGAGATCTGATTATCAAATCACACCAAAGATCAAGAATTGCCATCATATTTAATTAATCAAGTAGCCAATTCTCAAAAAAAGACACAGTAGAAAAGAATGAACCAGAATAAAACAGCTGTAGCAGAAATGGGATCACAAATTCCTGAATTTCAAGGTTTTAAACATTTTTCATTCCAATGAATTTAGTTGGACGTAAAAATATAGATATTAAGTCAGACGAAATACTATGGAGCATTATGAGAACATTGAGTTTTACAATACTTGTTGCACCCTTCCAAAAAATGTGTAAATGTTGTAAAAAGAAGAAATTTTTAAGTGTCCTCTTCCCCACTGTCCTCTCAGTGGGGGAGAGACACATGAAATGTAGTAAAAAAAATATATATATATATATATATATATATATATATATATATATATATATATATATATATATATATAAAATATATATATATATATATACAAAAACAAACTAAAAAGTAAAATTGGAAAATAACATAAAAAACAAAATTAAAATCATAAAAGATAAAAGCAAAATAAATTTAAAATTATCAAAATATCTTTAAACTTGCCTATAATTAAAATCTAGGTAGAGCTAGACAAAAATGCCAGACAAAAATGTTAACAGACAATAAACAGAACCATTTTAAACAAATGGGTCTTTCTGAATTTAAAAAAATCTATATTTTACTTATTTCAGCTGACTAGACTGACTAGTAACTATTAAGTCATAATCCAGGACTTCTTATTTCCTTTGGAAATAAATATCAAAAATCAAAAATTATTAGCCGTCAAAAGACAACTATAAAATGTTTGGCTGGATCATACAAATAAACATTAACAATAAATAATAAATTGGTTTAATCATTCAAAAATGTCAGTTCATTATATTAAGCTCCATTAACTATATGTATAATGACATGAACTGTTTATTTTAATTGGATTACTATTTACTGTGTTTTCTTGAATACCTATGCATCTCTGTTTTTCTTAATCCTTACATAATTGTAATTTCCTAGTTGAAAGTTTGCATTATGGTCAATGAATCTATCTACATAATTTTGTTGTGGTAGAGTAACAAAAAAAAGTGTTTGTTCCCAATCTCCCCTTTTCATTGGCTATTGGTAACACACTTTAGCATTTGGATAGGTCATCACTTCCAAGTGTGTACAGAAAAATTCAAACATGTTTTCAACCAAGACTGAGGTCAGGTTGGCTCCACCACCAAACGTAAACTCCCGTCTCTATCATATCTTGCACTAGAAGGTTTTTATGCCAACTGACCTTGTTGACTTTGTGCAAACAGAGTAGATTTTCCCCTACTAATAACTAAGGTGAAAAATCTGGTAATGTGTCCCCAGCTTTAGTCCATTTAATCTACATAAAATAGTTCAGGAAATAAGATTAATTACATTGCTACTTTAAACTTGCCTATATCCACAATATGAGAACAATTGTTTCAAAACAAGGGCAATTAAGATAGACGAGGACCCAAGTTTATCTTGCCACCATACTTAAAGAGGAAATTGGTAAAATGAGGTAAAAAAAATCTCCAAAGCTTTGCCTTAAAGCTTCTAGCAATGTTTTTACCAGGAGCGTCCATAAATTTGAGGTGCATTACACGCGATTGTCATTTTGGTAAGAGTCACTGTTTCTCCTCTGCGGAAAGTCTAAAATTGTAATGAGATGACACTCAAATTCAGCAATAATGCACTTTTGTATATTCAGAGAATGTGACGACAAAGAAAAACACAAACATAGAAAATGTGAGGACCAAGAAACAATTAAATTAATATAAACATACAAGCCCAGAATGTAACCATCATAAGAGAATTTAATAATACAGTACTAAATTGTCTCCAAGTGTAACAGTATTAGTTATCTACATATTTTCAGATCAGACACACATGGCTCCTGATAAATAACATCATGCATGGATCTGACATTTGGAGACTAAACAAAACTAAAACCAAGTCAAACAGCACTTTACAAAATGTTACCATACATGTAGTAACTCTAAACCAAACTTTGCATTTATATACAGTACAAAATGCTTCAGATTGTTGATCCATAGGCTCTGTAATTGCCAACTTGTAGCGAAGGACGACAAAAACTTTAGAAAATAAGAGGAAAAATATATTCTGAAATAATATTACCACATTTAGAACGGTAAAACATGATTTAAAGAAAAACAAAAAGTAAAATCAAAAGAGAAATATCGAGCTTGGTAGAAGACAAAAGACATACATTTAAGCAACAATACAATTTTCACTTTTGAACCTTTTAACTATGCTGTTTTGTGGAAATTCAAGTCTTGGAAATTGTTGCTTGACCATGTCTGAGAACTGTCATAGAATCAAAAGTAACAGAGTCATCAACTCAATTTTCAAGGTGAGGTCTCCAGTTAAACTACAGCCATCAGATTATTTTTTCACTCTTTCATATATATTTTTCCATTCTCTCCCTCCGTATGATGAAGGCATTCAGGTGAGTTTCTCTTTTAGTTCAATGGAAACACCCAGAACTTCTTATGCTGTGTTCTTAATTGCATTCTCATTAAGCTTTTCCATGTAGTTCCTAAGATCCTTTGAGTCCCCAAGCTCAATGTCTGGACAAACCCATTTTATATCACTGGTCTGCACCAGTGGCAATGGGTTAAGCACTGGACATCCATTGCTAGACTTTATATTAGAGAAAGTGGAGAACTTCACTCTCTTCCTCTTGGTGGTCGGTGAGTTAAGTGATTCATTCCTCAGGTCTCTTCCACTTGAGCTACTTCCGGCACCATCCGTAATACTGCGCTGGATACCTCCATTTAAAAGCTGACTACCTTCCTCCAAGGTACCAGTCAATTCTTCATGCTGCTGTTGCTGCAGACAAAGCCCCTCCTCTTGGCCAAGCCAAACCCAGTCATGGGCATGGGACATAGTCTCTGTGGCCTCTAGAGATAGGTGTTTACTTCGGTACTTATATGTATAAGAGATGCAATTGATGAGAAAAACAAGGATGGCCAAGCAGAAGACTCCCAGCAGTGCATACATGCCAATCTCCAAGTCTGTCAGGCCGCGTCGTGATGGCAATAAGTCATCATCAGTACTGCGACTCCGAGGCAGCTCTGGGTATTCAGAAAAGTCATTTAAGTTTCTGTTCCCGCTGTCTGATGATAAGCGACCCCCATTAGGTCTCACTGGAACTTGGCCTCTAATGGTCGTGGCAGCACGATTTATTAACCCAGTGTCCATGTCAGAGATAGATCCACCATAATATGGAGGATCCGGACGTGTCCTTTTGTCTCCTGGCTGCCTGTACTGCTCCTCTGACTGACCAAACCTTACCTGTACATTCACCATTCCTGTGGCTAAAGCAGAGCGTCGTTTGGACTTCTGGCACACTTCTGATGGACTCATCTCAACACGCACAAGCAAACCTTGGCCTTCTCCCTTGGCAGCAATGAGAGGCCACTTCCACTTTGCACTCTGCTGCACAACTACTACCTGTTTATCTAGAGATGTGGCTGCCAGGATAAAATGGGCAGGGTTGTAGTTATCCAGAGGAGTCATAGATCCATCACTGAACTGAAGCCAGGCACTGATGAAGGATTCCTGTGAAAACAAACACAAAACATAGCAAATTTAAATTGGTGTGACACTAGTAGACTGGAAATTAACAACAAAAACACAAATAGAAATCTACAGATTTCCCCTCAAATGAGGACCAAAATAAATCAGAGGCACAAGGGAAGCAATGGTGGGCTTTAATTATGGTAGAAAAGGCTGAACAACTCTCCTGGGTCATGACTGTTCCCTAAATTTCAAACAACATGAAGAAAACTTTAATTTATGAGAAATATTCTAGAAGAAAATAAACCAACACACTCTGATCCAGCCGTGAACTAGTTATAAAAATATAATTTACAAAATCTATTTTTGTATAACAGGTAATACAAGGACCTAGTGCTTTTAACACTAATGACACATCATGACAAATTAAAAGAACATGTTCTTTGGATAGAACCTTACCTGCATCAGTGATTCTATGACTTCCTGTGTGCTTGCAGTAGCAACAATGGCTCTGTTGCTTCCAGGGCTCAATTGCAGGGACAAAGAGAGTCCAGAAACCAACTGCACCCCAAGCTCTGTCACACTCACTTTATCATCCACCACTCTGATGCTCCTCTCAGCCAGGACTGATGACGTCAAAGGGGACAAAACCTATAACAGGAAAAATAAACGGAAATAAAAATAGTTTGTAAGCAAACAATTTCAAACATCTTTTGATATTATACTGCAGATAAATTAAAAACTAAATTTTGAAGATCTTTAATTGCCTATAACATAATGCAGCACCATGTCTTAAAAATCCCCCAGAACAACACATTTTCTAAGATTGCAAACAGTGGCTGCAAAAAGTATTCTTATTATTTGAACTTTTCACATAAAGGTGGAATAATTGATGTGCTATTTTTAACTTCGTGTAACATATGAAACCCTCAACCATATTGTAATATATAATATTCTGGTACATGCTAGCATTAGTGTAGTTGCTAACTAAAGGAAAATGTAATTGCTGGACATAATGGTGAACTAGCATTTGCCTGAAAAACTGTTTTATAGATATGTACATTTCTAAAAGGTTAATTAGATATGTTTTATAGAATATACCAATACTTAAGGACTTGTTTTATATGGTAAACCTCACTAAATTGTCACAATTATTAGGGAAAATTATATTTTGACCATGTTATTATTTTTAGGTATATTTCTAACCATAAACTGGATAAACTTGACAGTGTAATGGATTTAAGCATAGCAGGTGATCTTTATCTGTATAATGAGGAAGTGTGTATCCTACATATAAGATGTCAACACCTTATATCAAGGCATGAACAATTATTAGTCAACTTCTTTCCTTTAGGCAAAAATAGGCTAAAAAAGAGATTTAATTGACTCTGAAGAGACAAAAATGAGCAAAAGTGTATTAGTGAAAATAAGGACTTTTGAAAATGCTTAGATATTGGATTATGATGGTACAGAACCATCAAACATTTTATTGCAAATTGCCAACAAGGTCACAAGAAATATGTTGAGAAAAAGCTGCAAATCAACTGCCAAGAATATGAGAAGAATCAAGAGTGAAGGTACCAGGAGCTCATTATCTTCCACTTCTGTCATATTCCATAACTATTGTACAACCTGCCTAGTACACAATTTTTAGAGCTGGCCTAGGTAAGGAAGGCTGAAACCTGACCAACAAGACAAACTGAAGCGCCTACACTGGGCCAAGAAATATCTGAAGACAGATTTTTCAAAGTTTTTCTGGTCTGATAAAGTGAGAGTGACAGACTAGATGGATGGGTCCACGGTTGGATAGGTAACTTATAGCATGGCCCCCTTCCTCATCTGAACCTAGCTGAGAACTTGTGGTATGAGGAAACTGACTGAAGGCTTTTCTCATAAGTCTTTCACTGTTATTGAAAGAAGGGGTGGGTGTATGAGTCACTGATTCTTTCTTTTTTTATGTCAGAAATATTTATTGGGAAATTCTGAGTTGTTCATGATTTTCAATCAACCAGATGAAAATAAAAAAGATCCTACATGTTCTTTCTTGAACATTCATATTTGAGGTTCATTAACATTTTAGGTTGATCAAAAGCACTGTAGTTGGTGGTTAACAAACATAAGGCTTCTTCAACAATTGTGCACACAGTGTACATTAGGTTGCGAAAAAAAAGCACATACATTTGAAAAGATGCCAAAAAAAAGGAAAAATCCCCCAAGCCCACAACAAAACCGCATTCTAATCCACACCTTCAGAAGTAATGCCCCAACTTTCAGAGTAGCCAGAGGTGTAAGCATGTAAATAGCTGTGATATTGTTTTGAGATGAGAATCTCTTCCATCCGCTCCAATTAGGGCTCCAGTATTTCCTGCAGCCTCCCCCACAGAGCTGCATTTACCACCCATAATGAACTGTCAGCACCGATCACAGCCTCATTTGTCCAGACCCAATACCCCGTTTTCCTCCTTTTGTATTTTCCCTTTTTGTTTCTCACACAAAGTGAATGGATGAATACCTTTGAATTGTCAAAAGCAAACAGTGTGGTCTCAGAACCATATATGCATTTTAAAATGTCTAAGCAATTGGTTATGATTTGTGGGGACACAAAAGCTTTGTGAGAAATACATATGATGAGACAGACAAAACTTAAAAGTGCAATAAGTAAATGACATGTTCTGCCTTTGTTTTCCATCATTATTGACTGGTTCTTTAGCAAAAGATTAATCTGACACCCCAATGTTATGAATGTTATCATCAGAACTTGCAATTGCATGTTCATATATAATGCTACTGGTACATAAAATACAAACTCTTATTAATCTGTTGTTACCTAGATGTTAGATGCATACTTGAACTCTTAAAGTGACTCTTTAACCACTGTATAAGAGAGTAAAAGTGTGCATAATGTACCTATTAAATGACACAACACTAAGTATCCTTCAACCCTAATAGAAAAGACTTATACTCTATAAAAACGTCTGACACCTCAGAGAGCTCTGCTGATGCTCTGTTTCTCCTTCAAAAAGATCATCTTTTCTTCCACCTAATGTCTGAGTACCAACTAGCAGCTGTCCAGACTTTCCAGTGCTTATATCTCGACATGTCGAGGCTCTTTTCCAAGATTCTGTAATAGCACTCGTTCTAGCAGTCAGATTACTTCTTGTCCTTTTACCAGAGCTATGTCTGGTAAAATCACAGAAACTGTGGATTCTGCCTTTCACCTACATCCATAATTGTGAAATTTCCTCATAAGGCTTTCAGGTGTGTCAAGACCCGTCCTCTGAAATCAGTTTTCAAGTTTACAGATTTATTCATTCTGTCCCTAGAGAGCAATTAAAAAGCCTTCCCAGCCTCACCCTTTCCTATTCAGACCTGTCAAATTGGTGTCTTATAACATTTCTGTATAGATCAAGGAAGCTCCACTACGCAAAACCCCTGAAAATCCATTTTTAGACCTAGATCTAGGCATGAACAACCAACAATATAACAAGGAACCTATTATTACCCACATCACGTGTGTCTGACTCACACACTGACGTCTGCAAAGGTTATCAGCACAATACGTTTTGCATGCAAGTATCCCATCCATAACCTGTCAAAGAGTCCTTAAATGGATTCAGTCCTCCTTTTTGCAACACAATAAAACTTTCAGCAGAATAAAATATTGATAACATTAATTATTCAGTGCACATGATCATCAGTTTAAAAGTCAAAATGTATTTGAAACTGTGAATCTTTATTGAATCCAAATAAAACTACAAATGTGTTCTTTAACTTAGAATGGTGTAAGTGTTTGAGGTATGAACACTTAAACTTAAAAGCACCTTATATATATAACTTAGTTTAAGTGTCCATAATCATATGGAAATGCAAATGGAAATAGAAGAATGGAAATAGAAACCAGGAAATCCCCTATAGCAGAGGTGGAATTTTATGGCCTGTGTTTCAGCGATGTATTCCTCTTTGTTGTGTTGTCTTGTAAATGTCAAGCCGCCTTTGATTTATGGTGTGAGAGTGACGTCTGTAGTCTCCTGAGCAAGACCTTGATTGTATCATTAAATAAATAGAACTGTGATTGTTTGTGAATCTTTGGTGTGTGTCTGTGTTTTAGAGTGCGTGCATGTGTGTGCATTGGTAAAAAACTGATGAGATATGGCGCAGGTGTAAATTTGATAGGTTTAAGTGTTTATGCCTCACTGGAATCAATCTGGTTGTTTTTCAGGCTTGTTCCTTTTCGGCATCAAATTTGTTATTTACTTCATGGAGTTAATGGCTTTATTTTATGATTTTTGTCTCTAAAACAATAGTATTGTATGACACTTATTACACTCTTTACTCATCTGATATTATTTTTATCTTTCCACGTCTCTTTATTATGATTCTATTATGCTTATTGTCCTTTGGTTGGATTTTTCTTCCTGCTACATGTATGTATATGTATTTTTTAACACCATCTTTCTCTTTGAGTTTTACTTTATATCCGTGGTTCACACCTGATTTTGGTTAATAAATTCCCTCCACGCTCATTTTGAGCTGAATATGCATATAGATACATATGCATATACAGAGCTACAAAAAAGTGTTTACCCTTAGATTTCTTTTCTTTACTGTCACACTTAAATGTTTCAGATCATCAAATTTGAATATCAAACAAAGCAAGTACAAGTGGCAGTTTTAAATTATGATTTCTATTATTTAAGCAAGGAAGCTAATCAAACAAATAGACTCTTATGTGAAACAGTCATTTCTCTTTTTGTTAAATTAATATTTTTTTGCGCAGCACAGCCAGACTTATTATGCCTGAACTGTAGAATAAAGAAATCCCTTTAAAAGAACTTGTACAACACAAACTAAGTTAAAAGATGTCAAAATTGCAACATATTATGATCAAACTATAAACAACTGCTAAATAGATTCTGTGTGATCAAGGCTAATGTCAAAAAACCTGTTCCAACTGTATGTTTTCATACGATAAATTAGCACATAATATAAATCTATTTCTAGATAAAGACTTGCTCAACCTTGCCCTAATTGCATTGCTACAAGCTTTTACATCTAACATTTTACCTGAGTTGTATTGCTCAAGTTTTTAGCAATGTCCTTTAGCACTGACCCTGAGTTAGATTAATTGAGATATCCATTCCAAGAAAGAATGGAAAATGTCTTAAATCATTTCTAGATGTGAAGTTTCTGTCTCTCTGTAGAATTATGGTTTGTTAATCCATCTACAATTAATGGACAATGATGATGTCTTTCCTAAGGTAAATAGGGATATGTGTCCACTTTGATATTGCATTACTCACACCTGCACTCACAAGAACAGCAAAATGCCTAAACTGCTGTATCTATAGAAGCGCTTTCATTTATGGATCATTTAATCAAGTCCATTTGATTAGGAGTGCCTGAGTGCCTGAGTGCTACTTGGTGTATAAAGTTGTAAAAAACAGGAAAACACATATTTCTTCATAACAGCTTTTCAATTTGTTTTAACTTTGGAAAAGTACACAATGACAGTATAAAATATTTCTTGTTCTTTAACTGAGAATAAATTTAAATTATGTTAAATTCTGGTGTAGACTATATTGCATGTTATAACCTTTTTTAATCATATATATGTGTAATATTTTAGAATTGAAAGAAGAGGCACTTTCACATTTTAAAAAAGGTAAAATGTTTTCCCCTTTCCACCAAATTTGTTTTGTTTAAGCTGTTGTTCCTTTTAGGTTCTGACAGACCAGGGACATGCAAACTACAACTAATCAGTGGCAAAAAAGAAATAAATTGAATGGAATCAGCAGACAATAAAAGGAACCTTTTTAAATTAAAGTAGAAGTACATAAATAAGCAACTATCCTCTGCAAAAATGAAGTACACAAAGATCACTAATTGTGGTTTTATGCCAAAAATTAATTCCAAACAAATTTCTGTTCTTTGAAATTAAAATCTACCATATATAGAACACCCCATAATATCCCCTTAAGGGTTGTTTTACAAGTGACGATGAATAAATAGTTATGAATTTTAGACATTATACGTCCAAATCCAACATATAACAGAGCTGAAGTCACAAGCTTGCTCACCTTCAACTTCAATCAGATCCATATAAGATTTTTCATGAGTGCTCATAAAAAGTTTCTGATAATCAGAAGACTTGTTATTGGGTTCAGGCAGAATAAATGTGATCTTTAACAATCTCTGCTATTCGGAACGATCTTCATGTTGGAGACAGCCTTCAACACAGCAGTAAAGAACAAAAGCCTGTAAAAGACTGACATGAACATCACATCTAACATCTCATTCCTGTCTAGACCTCAAGGTGACTGTTTTTCATAAAAGGAGTGTCACTTTTGGAAGTTTTGGAAAGTGGTAGTGATAAAGTGATGGAAACTGTTGTTTCCGTTTTTGTGCATGTATGCGAGTGTGCAGAGGCACATAGCAGTGTTTTCAAAGAACAAGGTTGGAAACAATACTAAAGTTATTGTATTTATTTTAAGATATAGAGTTCAAACATAAAAGGAGTTTAAGAGGTCAAAGATCTGAAGTTCTTAATAGTGGAGAGCTAAGGACAAAATAATTCAGATTGAGGACAACTATGGGACAGCTATATATATATATTTTACACCAGCTACTGCATCGTTAAGAATGAAACATTTCAGGTTGATGTTGTGAAGTAAAGATGTTAAAGTCATGCTGTAAAACTCATTAGTCAAAGCAAGAAAATTATCATTGGTTGTTGCCATATTTATCACATAAACAGCAGACTGACCAAAATGAACTAAGACAGTTTAGCAAAAAAAAATAAAAAAACTAAGATGAAGAAGCAGTAAAAAGCGCACTCAATTAAATAATAAGAGCCGTTTGAAAGGTCAGGATCACAAGTTTTTCTGCGATACTATCCAGTTAACTATTTGATTATGCCAAGTCTAAACCTTGGAGGAACTCAGACTCCTAAAGACTTGGTTTCCTACTATAAAATACATCTGAAATGCAAAGCAAAATCTTTATGCATTATGCCTGCCTTGACAACAGAGTTTAGAGTACAGGAGAATTTCACTGGGAAATTCAGAGTGGAGAGAAGATTTACACAGTGCATTTATTCATTGTAATTGCTGATCATGACTTAAAAATGTTGAAATGTTTCATCTAATCTCTTTATCCCAGATTGCCACATCAGAAACACTGCTTTGAATCAAAAGAAGGTTTGTGCAAACAAATTTTTCCTCCAGTAGTCCCTGGTTATTGTTCTGCTCTGCAGGTTCTCCAGAGTGGCAGACAGGAAGTTTGCCAACAATTATTGCAAACATCTTACTATGCTTGTGAAAACACAGTATTCTTATTTCTAGTTTTCCCATTAGTATTGCCAAAAGAATCTCATCTTGTTCTTGTTTAGCAAAGCTCATGTTTTATCTTACAAGCTGGATCATCCCCAATAATAACCTCAACATGAAACTATTACTCCCACTACCTGCAGTTTGGTGGTTCCAGAACTCAGTCCAATTAGCACTTGACTCTCCAGGAGCTCGGCAATCGTCGGGTCCTGCACCCTTAGAGACTCCTTGACAAGCTGCGTGACATCCACATGCCAGTCTGTACCCAGCAGGAAGTTTTGCTGACCCGGTCTGCCCTCTTCCATGGCTCCTCTAAATTCCCCTGCATCTGTAACAAACTGTGTGAGGACATGCAGAGAGGTGCTCTGGTACTGGGCTACACAAGCATTCTCCGTCCTCTCTTCTTGTCCATAGGCACCATCGTTGTCATCAGTCACTCTCTCGTATCTGTGTGGCAAAATAAGAGAAATTGATTTAATTTCTTAGGTAATTAGTTAAGCAGATGAATGTTAGACACCATTAATATATTTCAAATTTGATTCTGAGTTAGAAAGCATAGTAGCAGAGGATTTGCATAGCTAAAGATGTCTTTTTAAAAGCTGATCGACTGGATGCTTGCAAATCATGTTTTTCTGCATGCTTGCCTGGCTTTTCAAAAGCTACTCTGGCAGAGTTTTAAAAAAATCTATTAAAATCCACTTGCAGAGGAAAACTGCTGCCTAGTTTGCTTTTTCATTTTATTTAAAAGGGCAACTGATATTTCTCAGTATGTCTGCCTTTTATTTGGCCCTCGGCAAATGCTTTGCAGATACAGCCATCTCAGAAAGCATGTGTTGCAGCAAATTAAAATTCCTCTACTGAGAGCATTTTCAAAACCTACAGCTGAATTTTGGAACAGATTTAAGGTACACCTTACTTTTGATGCAAGTTAAATGATCCCTTTTTACATAAAATCATTCCAGGTAGGAAAGGAGCTAGGTTAGGGAAAAAAATGCTTAAAATAACTAGAGTGCACACATTTTGCTTGCACATCTCCATTTGGTTGAGTTGAGTATGTAGTATTGTTTCACTGCTAATGTTAGAAACATCAAACATTATTTGAACCATTGAAAATATCAGCCATATTTGCTTTGTCATCAGTCTTAAGCATTTCAGAATAATTAACTAATTTTCATTTCAGACAAGGAGAAGTTTACAAATGCCAATTGTATTCATTAAGGGTAATAAACTATCCAAACAAACCTGGCTCTATATGAACAATTAATCACCCCACTTCTTAAATGATTAATTGTGATTATTTCTGATCTAACTGTAATTAATCCTACTAAATTATTGGTGGACCTGTCGAATTATGAATTTTAACTTCTTATCTTATCAGCTGCATGATGAACATGAAGAAGGTTAAAATAACTCTAAAGGCAACACAGCATGCCCCAATGTAAAGAAACTATACATGTAAAACAAAATCGTTTTTGTCTTTTTAAGGATTGGTGAAACACAGTTTTGTCCTCCTAGATTTGCTGTAGAACCAACAACATTTCAGAAAAGAAACATCCTCAGTCTAGTGGGAAGCTGCTAGGTTGAATAGTAGCCTTTAAAGGGATAATAACTTTTCACAAAGTGTCAGGTTGTTTAAAAATAACATTTTGTATTACATCAGGTTATTTTTGCCAGTTCTCACCATTTCTTTGTTGCACTGAGATTTTTATATGTTAGAAATATGCAAAACTTGACAAAATCCGTAAGGGGTCTGATAATTTACACAGGAATATATGTGTATTCGAACTTTCTTTTGAACAACTTCATCTGTGATCTAATATTTTTGTTGTTTTCCACAGTCATTTATTTCTCAATTTTCAGATGTGACTCTCAGGTTTTTCCCAATATTTGCTTAATTTCTTCACTTCTCCTTGTTCACTTCTATCTTGCACCTTTTATTCTCTATGCTCCAAGCTTTACTTGCTTCCATGCTGGTCAGGTGGCCAGGGGGAATGACCGTGACAGTTTCTATTAGGTTTAATGAGCCATGGCTTGTCAGGCAGAAAACGTGCTGACAGGTTAACATGTTGTGGCCCAGTGGCTTGGCTGACTTCCTAACCTGTCTTTACCGTATCCCCTCCCCCTTTCCTTCACTTGAGGGGACAGAAGTCCACATAGAGGTGACATTAGTGGCTGACAGCAGAAACATGGGGGTCAGGGCCTGTTTTTAACACTGAGTGACACATCAGCCAAGGTATTAGACTTTAATGAGGGGCCTTTTAACTTAGGTGTAAATGGGTAAGCTTTTTCTTGGCTGGATTGGACAGAAAATGTTGGTCATTTTAATGTTACTTTCCCATTTTCTTGTCTTATAAACATTCTTTCAATATATTCTTTATAAAACATTCCTTTATGTAACTGTGAGAAAACTCAGATTGTATGAATTTCAAAAAAGGACCTAGATTATATCTGTAAATGTTTTATTTGTTAGTATATCATAAAGCATATTTTCTTTTCAATGCTGTGCTATAGGTTTGGCAACATTTAGGATCTTTGCAGATGGCTTTAATATTTGCTTAGCTTGCTCAAAATTCAATCAATATAAACAACAACAACAACCAGACTGAAATATTGGCTTATATGAGCTCACTTCTGAAAATGAACATCAGCATTGTTGCTTACTGGCTGATGAGCAAGAAAATGCTGCATTACAAAACTGCTTAACTCGGCATAAACAGACATTGGAAAAATGTCATTCATACTAAAGGTTTACATATAAAGACAAAATATATAATGGAAAAAAAAAATCTGGGCCTTACAAACATTGAAAAGGAAGTAAATTTAACCGGTTGTGTACCAACACACATACCAGACCCCACATTGTCATTATGTATGAAACACAAGGAAGAAAATACATCCCATGATCCACTAGTGTCCAGAAAAGACTCTTTCAGCAATAGCTTGAAGTGGTTGTATTCTGTGGGATGCAACCCTCTCATTAAGCACAGTGCTCTTAACAACATGGCTTTAATATATATTATAATATATATTGCAGTTTGAAGAAATGCATTCATGTACAGCTCTAATAAAGAGTCAGTCATTCAGATTGAGATCTGAACTTTGACAGTTCCATTGAAACATTTGTTTCATTTTTAGCCTGTCTGTTAATATTTAATGTGTTTAGAATCATTATTATGTGATCACAACTTTTTAAACCTGAGTTCTTAAAGTCCTGTTATTTTAGTGGAAAAGAGTCATTCTGCTGGCATCCCTTTTAAGTAATCTTTATCCTGCTATGAACTTTAACATTTTACAAGAGTTATGTAAGGTCTGCAGTGTAGCTCTTGGGTATTGTGCAATCTCTGAGAACACTGCATGACAAACTAATTTGCTTGCATGTCTATTTCTTGGAAAACTTTCTTAAATGTTTGTGAATAACTTTTCAAATGGTACTTGAGATTACTGGCGTTGCTTTGCAATGATAATTTATTGGGTAAACCTTCATTCTTCATAACATTGCCAAATGTCTTGTTTTTATTGAAATGGTTAAACGTGCTCATGGCCATTGAATCAAGTGTCCTTTATTTGAAGCACTTTGATGGTACTTTAACCCCTACAGTCTATGCAACCGTTTCAAAAACATTATAAAAGTAAAGTAATATTTCTCCTCATGCATTTGTATATGCAAAAATACTTGAGTTAACAATGAAGTGGTCAACACGTCAACAACCACATATTTTTAAAGCCAAGTGTATGACCTCACTTTCAAAAGAGTGAAAGAAAGTTTGAAAGAAACTTGATTTCTATTTACTGTAAGTATATCTGAAAGGAAGTTGGTGCCACTGCCATATAACAATATATTTGTTAATTTTATTTAAATGCTTCAGCATAACTGTTCAGCAGAATCTATATTTGTATGCAGGCTGCTATGCTTTCATTACTTTCTGGTATTGCCAAAGCTCCTTAATAATCCAAATCAGTATTCCTTCTTTAAACGTACTTTTTGGGGACACCACTCTAGTGAATTTGTTGGCACTCGTAATACATCTTTACATCTGCTTTTCCAGCTGCATTTCATGCCTCAAAGGTTTGCAAGACCAGTAAATTGTTGACTTGTTTTGTTGTATTAACGAAGTCACAAACATGTCCTAATGCAAGCACAGAACTTCTCCGATGTTTCTTCTGAACAAAAACAATACTTGGCTTGAAACTATTTTACTCATGTATAATATTTTAATGCATGGTTATATAGTAAATACAATCCCATAATCTGTTATATATCTGAATAATAGCAAAATGTGCTTGTGAAAAAAGGAAAGGTAAAGTTAGTGTGAGGATATTATTTCCAAGCTTTATCTTATCTTCCTTTGCCCTGTAGTGTTTTCATTTTAAAAACAGATGGATCAGTGATAATGCAACAGAAAACCATGTCCTACCTCCTGCTGCCAGCACTAACAGGGACTCTCCAGCCCTTTATCTGACTGAGTTCGGGGTCAGATACATCTATGAGCAACGGTAGGCGGGGGATCCATACACTCATCTCCAGCTGTGCACTCAAAAAACTGTAGGTGAAGTTGAGTGTCACCCTTTTCTTTCCTCTCGTCTCTTTTCCATTGACATACACATAATCGCAGCGCTCGGATACCTGAAGACAGAGAAAACAACACAAAACAAATCTGCTTCAGACTGTGTCTAGCAAAAATAAAATCTATTATGAACAAGAGGTTCATACATTATCTTTATTTTGAAAATTAGGTGCATTTATAAAGCTTGTTCTTTGGTATCGAAGAGGTTTCTGTCATATCCATGTGTTTTGTTTTTACCAAAAACTTGGCAAAACTTGTGAGGATCTCAACTTTTTGAGGTTTTCTGGTCAAAGTCACAGCTGAGAAATTAATCAGACTTCTTTCTCAATAATAGATATATCTTAAAATCCTCCTTACAAACAAGTGTTTGCTCTTATATATATTAATTAGATTGCAGTAAGCATATTCAATACTCATTTACTAATTTGAGTCATTATTTCACTATTATTCCACTTACTATTTCACATATTCACTTATTTCATTTGTACGCTTGGCTTACTTAGGTTGTTCAATACAGGATGTGATTCATTGTATGTGCATTGAGTGAGCAATGTTTTTTTCCCCTTACGTACTTGGGTGCATCATGTAGATGTGAAATACATGTGTATGTGAAAAGCATTATTACATGGGAAAGTAGCAAGAATTTGATTCAACTGGACAGATGGAGCCCTGCAAAAACACCAACCTGTCTTGTCCAACTACAGAACAAAATGCTCAGAACCAAATAATGACCAGCTGGATGAAGCACAGTTATCAAAGTTGCTCAGATGAAGTTCCAACATGAAGAATTATATATTCAGGACATTGTAAATATTGTCATTATAACATTCTCATAACCTTTACTAGAATGTTCTACATTTGCTGTACAGGGTATTTTAAATGTTTTGATGGAGTTTTCTCTGTCATTGTAATCCTTTTCATCTATAAACCCATCACAAACCTGATTGGCACAACTGCTAATTTCAGCACAAATCCTTAGTAGTGACAATCGCCTCTTTCTAACAAACCAGTCAAAAGAAAACTGTCATCCGTCTTTGCATATGACTTGGCAGCTTTAACTCTCAAATGGTGCGAGATCATCCCATCTCTCTGAGGAACAAAACTGACAGCTTTGTGTCTGTCAGCTTCTCCTCCTCCTCACTTTCATTACTTCTTCCTTATTCTCTCCCACTCATCGACTTTTATTTTCAGTGAAGTGAGCATTACCCAAATCTCCCACATGTTGAAGCCTTTCTGTATTTGGTGATTAAAAGTAATATGAAAGCTGTGGGGATATTTAAAACTTTAGAAATTATGTTTTATTAAAGGAAAGTCGAATAAAGGACAAAAATAAAACTGCATAATTTAGATGTTTCTAACTAGACCTATGGAAGAACCACTGTACTGGTTCATATATTAAATTTAATTTTGTTATCCAAGTTGATCTTATCCTAACTGATATAAAAATAGTTGACAAAGCCTTAATGTAATGCCGTCTTATGGGGGATTCCCTGGACAATAATTACTATGCCACATGTTGTTAAATTTGTAAACAACTCTTAAACTCCTTAAAGCTTCTTCCAGAGAAATATGCTTTGAATGTATATTTTGCTCATTTTGGGACTGAACAGTGTAAAGGCAGAGGTCATTGTCGTGGTGGAAAAGTGTTATGTGTTTCAATAAAATTACGTCATGTGTGACGAGTAAAACAATAACATTGATAATAAGGGTTATAATTTAAGGGGGGAAAAGTGTTTCCCTTTCACTCTTGTTACAGAACATTCAATTTGTTTGCAATTTCATAAATCATCACCATAATGACTTTGAATTTGTACATGAAAATAATGACACTGAAATTTTACGTCTTGCAGTTATTACCCACTTAATGAGAATGGATGAAATCACTTAAAGTTTTTAAAAAAGATGGATTATAATAGATATTTCAATTAGTCCTTCAGAGCCTCCCTTCTTATGTGTTTATTTTTAAGACTTAGAAAGAATAACATGATCAAGAGGCGTATAAAGAAGATTCACTTAAGAATTTTAAAATCTTAAGTGAAGATTGAGATTTTTATCTAAAACCAAATGTTTCTGCTCTACAACTTCAGATGTCTGTGCAACAAGTTTTTTAATTAATATAATTCATGGATAATTTATTCACAGAGTTCTTAGTGAATGAAAACAGATATCGATTAATACACAGCAATGGATTTAATGCAAACACCTCTACAAGTGAGCTAAAGAGGACCAATTCTGATTTAGAAAGAGAGTTTACTCTCAAACTCTAAATAAAACAGAGGTTGTCGAGATACAATAAGATCAAAAACTGTGTTATTTTGAGATTCCTTTGATATTAGTTTTAAAACGCGGGGTGCTGCTTACTGCTCCCAAAAGCAAATGTGTGAGCTGTTGGAGCACCCGGTCCCTGGCCCACAAGGTCAACATCACAATGTGTGGCATCATTTCGGTGGATAATGAAACCCTCTGAGAGATGTGCCCTGTCGCTTCTCTTCTCTTTGATCATCCATACTACATATTTATTGCTATATATATACATGCGTATTTTGCCTACAAGAAGCCAGACTATCCTGTAATCTTTCCCAGTGCTTCTGGGCAAAAGTTTTGTAGGTTTTCTTGAAGGTCTTTCAAAGTTTTTTCTTGACTTGTACTGAGTTTCATTCATTTTGTGTTTGATCGTTGCAAGTAGCATCTATACAGCTTTTTAACAGTGAGATCAAGTGACTTTTTTTTAAACTGAGAAGGGGCATGATCTACTAAAACAAGACCAGCTGGCATAGGACACTTTGTGTTGCAAGTAAAGGCAAGTTTTGATGAATTTCTACAGAGAACAAGCAACCATAGTTTATATTTCAGAAAATAAATAAATGAATAAAATAAAAACTATCATCATGATTTGTGAAATTAAAGAAAAGATTTTTGAGAAACGAATATATTGTGACAATTCAAGTTAAACCAACAGAATCAGGAGTTGGATATTCTTTCAATTAGTTTTCTGAAATTGTATCCAAATGATCTCTAAATTAGTAAGCAAAATTATGCTACTTTTATTTTGAAAGCAACCATTGTTTTTCTGCCTGGGTAGATACATTCTCACCCTGTGTGGACAGTGTGAGTAGGCTCTGTTCTGGAAGAACGACCTTATAAAACATGCAAGTTGCCTTGGGAAATGCAAGCGCACAAACATAAATGTTGACAGATCGTTCAAGTTTCACAGGACATGTGCAGGAGGTTTTACAGATATCAAAGCTATTGCTGTGCCTAATTTGGAGAAAAGATCACTGTTTCTAAGAACTACAATGAAGTCAACATTATCAGATTGAAGATTAAAAGAAACGAAATAACTTGACCGATCACAGACTTTTGCTATTAAACGCCGCAGTATGTGAATATTATAAAGATTGTGCTTAATGATATATATATTATAAATTATGTTCATATATGACTGCTTCTGAAATTTAATAGCCAATCAGTATAAATCTAAGCACAGATTGAACATTACAGATTTTGCGTTGGGATGTCATTTCAGTGCATGTGGATGGTAGATACCAGATATTTATGAATTGTTGTCGGGCAAACTGTTAAGAAATTTTCTATCCTAACATATATTAAAAATGGACTAGGGGCAAATTGAGATTAAAAAAAGTATTTTAGACAGCAAAGAATACATTTAAATAGTGTTTCCATTCACATCATTAAGAGGTTGCTACAAATTCCTCTTATTTAATTACCAGAAGCTGAAGAAAATGTCAAACATTTTGTATAAATGTGTTTTTGCAATTCAGTTTTCAACCTACTATAGTTATTAGCTGAAACACCTGTGGCAATTTTTATGTACGAGTTAAAATACTGTATTACTTCAGTCTGATTGTGTAATCTGTAAGTCCTTATGATCGCTTTTTAAAAATAATTCCTTGGCTATAAACGAAATGCCTAAACACAGGCAAGGTGAAACCAGAAGCTTCACAACACACTAACCTTGATAACCTGTTCGTCTGTTGACTTGCACTCCACTGACTCCGTAACATCTGACACAGCACCATCTGTCCCTACAGTGACCACCTTAACAGGAACAGCAACTGTGCGCCCTGTGAGGACAGCCGTGTTCAGGATCTCAGTGTCCTGCAGCGAAACACAAGGGGGAACATTGGTACACATTAGACAAGGTTCCATGAGCTGACTAAAGCTAAATAAATCAGGCAGTGTGGAGCAATTGAGACTACAGAAGAAAGAAAGTGACAACCACAAATTTGATTAAAAAAAAGAAATTGTTACAATTTCCCCCTTTTTATATCATGTCAGCCAACTGTATTTTTTCTGTTCAAGTGAGCCCGGTTATGTAAACATTGTGCATCATCAGAAATCACAAAAAAAGACATATCCCGAATTTACGTAGGCCCTAATAAATCATTATTCTGGCCGATGTCATTTGTTTTTATCAAAAATAACTTCAACTTTTCTATTACAATAAAAAATATGCTCAGATTTTGTTAGACATTTCAGATAATAAATACCTTTTTTATACCTGTTTTTCTACTTGGTGTAACAACTGGCTATATGTAAAATATATTTTATAGTTTTCAGGGGTGTCCAAAGTTGGTCCTGGAGGGCTGGCATCCTGTATGTTTTAGTTCTCTCCCTAGTGGCAGCAACAACATCCTCAGCAAGTCAATGTTCTTCTTAGGCCTCTAATGAGCCATCATTTGATGCAGGTGTGCTAAAACAGGGAGAGAACTAAATCATGCAGGAAGCAGGCCCTCGGCACTCTTGGTTTAGCTGTTTCAAAATGTGTTACAAATATTACTTTCCATTTCTGTAAATA
This sequence comes from Phalloptychus januarius, assembly GCA_902982915.1. NCBI lineage: Eukaryota > Metazoa > Chordata > Actinopteri > Cyprinodontiformes > Poeciliidae > Phalloptychus > Phalloptychus januarius. The sequence continues at coordinate 4,790,537 of CADWAE010000133.1, read as the reverse complement.
AAATGTTTTACAATTTGAAAACTGGGACCCTTTTGTTCTCAAGTTGCAGCAAAAAAGTGCATTTGATGGAATGTCTGAAAGAGAAGTTTTGTTTCAGTACATAAAGTTACAGACAAGAAACACTGGAAAAAAACTGCAGACTGTGCCCTTAAACTTAAATACAACCTTTAAATGCCACGTATTTGAAGGTCCCATCTTCTGCAATTATAGTAAATAGTCACCATCTGAGACCCTTCACATGAAGTGCCCCTTTGAAACATGCTCAAGTAGCCCAGAAAATGGCAGGTAGCTGTCAGTGGTAATATTTACTTTCAGAGAGATGGTATAAAGCAAAAAGGGTGTTTTTACTCCTTGCTTAAAGGTCTTTGACACCAAGTAAAGATTATTTTTCTTTCCACCAATCGATTGAGAATAAGTGTGAAAAATGGCAATGACATGTTGTGGACAGCTTGCTGACAGTACTTGTCTCACAGCTACAGCCAAACAGAAAACTGCTCAGTAAGCTGCTCTATTTACTGATTTAAAAATCAGTTCTGCAAATGCTGGGCCACTTGAAAACCATGAATACATGCAGACTAGAGAAAGAATGAGAAATATTTAGCACATCGTCATGATGTGTTAATAATCAATACACACAAAAAATTATTTTATTTAATTATTACTATCTTTCGGCATATTTTGCTGTAAATGATTCACCACTTTCAGATTTTAATAATTATGAAGCACTTACTCCAAAATTTGGAGGAATTCATAAGACAGATTCAAGCAAAGGAAGTTCGCAGGAAACAGCCTTTTCATAGGAAATGACAGGGCAATAGGAAATTGACGTTCTCAAAACTAGCCTGTGCTTCTAGAACAGGTTCCATCAGACCACCTTAAATTACTGCTATCATGCAGATACAAGAAGAATCCCTGATCTTCTGATGCATATAAACATTTAATAATAAGTTCAGCGTTCTTTTAAAACATCTCTAAATGGTACCTAAGCATACATTACCTCTACTAATGCAGTAAAACGATGCAAGATATATTTTAGAAACTACAATCAAACATTAAAGGAAAATGATTTCCTTTCGTAAATGGCTTAAGTGAAGTAGAATCAAACTGGAGTTGTTTCTTTGCAGCTCTCTTGCAGCAACATCTCAAGTATAAAGAGAAAAAAATGCATGTAAAATAGAATGACAATGATATGTTCAAATAAATTGCAGTCATTTAAAAGATATCACAAGATATATTCGAGAGTGAAAGGCCTTACAGAAGAGCGGGAAACAGATAATGAGATCAATTAAGACAACGGCTGGTAATCCTTGTGCTCCCAGTGCTTTGTCTGTCAAGATTTGGTATAACAGTGGATCCTGCACATCATTAGCTCAAAGAAAGGCTATCAAGAGGCCTAGCTGTTTAAAAGGCAGAGGAGCACTTGTCTTCAGATTTTGCTTTGTTCAGTCAGAGTGTTGCTTTTTGTTATCCTCAAACTGTTTCTATGGTAAAATAAATGTGATTTAAGGCTCAACTGGAAATAAAAAGATTCCCATCTTACAATAAAAGTGATTCATTTTTTTATTTTTCTTTTGTGAGGAAAAATTACAACTAAACATGTTTGGCTGCTTATTCCTTGCACCTTGTTCCTTTTTTGTTTACTGAATAAACCAGAATAATTATATAACTGTGAAGAATAGAATGAGAACAAACAAAATCCCCTAAAGGAAGTCTCAAAAATACAAAACTTTACTCACAAAAATTTATTTTATCTGTAGGAAGTTTAAAGAAATGTTTGTGTTTTATAAAAATATTAAAGGAAATAGTATTTCACATTTAAGTCCTGCTTTGTAAAACTGTATTTAAGAAAAACACCATCTGCTCCAACAAGTGCGGCTAACAACACGTGCTAGTGATTTTGCTGTTAAACTTAGATCAAAAAAACTGTTCCTTTGCATATTTAAATTTTCATCATAACATTGTTTAGGTAGGTCTTAGAAAACAAATTTATTGCAATGAAAAGTTGGTAAAAGATTTATCCAAGCCCAGTGTAGTTGTAGTTTGTATACTTAAACCGATCTTACTCCTACAGCTTGAACTTTTGGCCATAACTGGTGCACATTTGAAAAAAAATAAGAAATACAACAGAGTCTCTTAAACTGCATATAAACAGATGTTTCATTTACAACAATAAATTTGTCATATTACGATGCCAGTTTGCAGGTTGCCAACTACTGAGTCAGTGGTTTTCTCCTCAGTTTGGTCTCTTTTTGTGTTAATGAGGAAAATAATGCTTCTGTGTTTAGAGTTCTGACAGTTATGTCAGATTATTATGACAACAATCTGTGTGTTGCAAAGGAGCTTCAGAAGCAAAAGGACATAAAAATAAAGAAATGGATAGAAAAGTACCTAAATTAAAACAATTCACTAAAGAGGAGCAGGTAAAAAGTTTTCAACAGGTATTGCAAAAGCTTGTTTGAAGTTGTACCTTACAAGAGTGACATAACCAGTTATAGGATTGGGAGGCAATTACTCATTTAATTTGACAAAATTGGTTTGGACAAATTTATCCCTTAATAAATAAAGTCACCATTAGAAAAAAACAATGTTTTGCTTTCACCTTAGCTACCATGTCTGATTTCACCAAGTTGCTTTATGATCTAAAACAAGTGTTTGACAAAAAGTAAAAACAGAAGAAATTGCAAAGGGGCAAAACTTTTTCACAGCACTGTAAATAATCATCCTCAATGGGCTCTGTGTTCTGTGCCTCAACGTTTGAAGAAAAGTGTCTGCTTTTACCTAATGAGCCATTAGGACTGAAGCAACAGTCAAAAAAGGTCTTAATGAGCTCCAGCTACAGATGCTGTAGGTACCATACCACCAACATAAACTTCATCCCAATGATGACATTAAGCAGCCTTTTTGTCTACATTTTTCATGAATTTTAGGTTTGTGCAACGTGTGACGGCACAAAACGGGTATGTTTTAGTCAGAGAAGTCGTTGAGGCTTCTCAATTCTCTTCTGGTGTTGCAGATATGTGAAAAGCATATCTTATTCATGAATTCAATTTTAACACAACCACTGATAAACATTCATGTCTTCAAATGGCTTCATTATTTACTAATACAAACACATCTTCCTCATACACCCACCCACTTATTTGTATGCACATGGAAACAAATTAACTTTGACACACACATTGGAACCCTCTATGGCCAGGTTAAAAAAACAAGCGTGCCCCCCCCCCTCTCCTCATGCGGCATCTTTTTTTTTTTAACCACCTTTCATTGCACTGCGGAGCACAGGGCAAGAAAAAGAGAAGAAAGACGATGAAAGACAGGAGAATCGATAAAAGGCCATTATGCTTCTGTGCAGCTGGGTACAAGGGTGGAGCGTGTGGGGGCTGATATGGTAGAGAATGAATCATGTGTTCGGGAGCAAACAACCTACAGACGTGCTGCTCAGAGGATCGTTACTGTATGTGAATGTGAGTGGGCTGAAGGACAAAATCTGCTCTTGTTATTCGCCTCAGAGCAATATTTCCATTAGTTCAGGTGACTTGCTGGCCATGAAAGTCTAAGAGTGCTTTTGGATTTGTCACCTACTTGGAAAGTGTAGTGCTGGCCACTCATACATTTACAAATCCACTTAAGACAATGGTTAGAGTACAGTGTAAGCATATGACATCCTGACAATGTATCCTTCCGAATTATGCAAAAGAAGACACTACTGATTACACTGTAATTCAAAGACAGGTGTGAAAAACTACAATGTATTTGCTCCTTGTAAAAAAAACATTGCAACTAAACCTCTCTCGTAGATACTTCCCACATGATGCGTCTTGAAGGGCAAATATCACATATTAGAGCTAGAAAGAACAAAAATGCTTAAAGTATGAAAGGTAAATAAATCAGAAAATCTTTTATTGTTCAAAACACACGAGTCATTTTAAAATACACTTTGCTGACTGTCAAGTTTTATCAGGTTTATTTTTACTGTGCAATTCCCCACTTGAAAAGGATAGTCCCCACAATTTAGTTTTTAACTGGATTTCACTCAAGAGTCTTTAATTTAGCTGATCCATCTTTATTTTGCAAATGTGGTTTAGCCTTTCGCCACACAGGCACATTGGCACATAGCCACACAGGTGAAAAACCTCAAAAGAAACAGAAACATATCAATTACATTGTGAAATTAACAAGATAAACACATTGTGAAACAATCAGACATTCTGACCAACATTTATTTGTTCTTTTTTAGTGTCATTTCTTTAACTTTACACTTTAACCCATAAACACCAAGTGTGTATGTGTGTGTGTGTGTATATATATATATATATATATATATATATATTTTTTATTTTTTTTTTTTTTTTGTTTTTACTTTTAACTTACTATCTAGACTTTAATTAAATTAACCTATTAAGTCCAATAATCAGTCAGAGTCCTTACAACATTCCAGTTTTAGCAATAATCAGCAGCATTATGAAACTTACCTGCTGTCCTTCACAGTTTGTAGCAGACTTTTGCACAGTTTTGGTTACCTACTGCTACCAGCACTGCATGCTTCACATTGTGTCAAACAGGACTGACAGTTCAGTCACCTCTAAAGTACCTGCACTCTGATTGCTTGGGGATTGAGTCCACCTGGTCCTCATGTCTAACAGGCAGAGATGAGTTGCAGAAAGGTACAGCAGAGGGGAGTGGCTGAGGGCAGTGGCTACCTGGCAGTTCACCAGAACACTGACAGAAAGGGTGTCTTTTTCAAATGCAGAGCGAATGTCACTATATGTGAATGTAGTGCTGCTTCACACAGACTGGAAACGTATAAACATTTTACTTGGGAATTTTCCAGGTATGGCTAAGAAAGGAAATAAAAATTTGTCCTGCCCTTCCTATTATCCATATATCCCTCCTTCTCTCTTAACCTGACAGTCATGTTTTGGACTGTGGGAGGAAGCTGGAGTACCCGGAAATAATGCATGTATGCACAGGGAGAACATGCAAACTCCATACAGAAAGACCCCGAGCCGGGAATCGAACCCAGAACCTTCTTGCTGCAAAGCAACTGTGCTACCAACTGCACCACTGCTGTACATATAAACAGATGTTTTTATCAAGTTTTTTTTAAGACTTCATGAAGAAAATATGTTGAATTGAATGGCTGTTTATTCACATACAGAAAGGATGGGGTGTGCTTTTGTTTTTGTGAAAATTAATTGACAGAACAGGCTGATTTCTCCCCACTCATAAAAGAGCATCTCTTTCAAAACACTTTTTGTTTCCCAGACCTATCAAACACTCAAAAACGTATGTTTAAGGGAAAACACAAATCAAAACAGGGAATGAGGGACAACATGTGTCATGCCATGCCAGTGATGGCTTTCGTTTAAATCATCCTGAATAAAATAAAATATATATAGCTCAGATATAGATTAGAATTCACTGCACATTTTTTTAAATGAAAAAAATCCCATATTAGATTGATGTGCATTCAAAATCTTTCTCTTCTACATGGGCAAGATAAGTTATGATTAATCCCACACATTTATTTGAATGGATAAGAGGACAAGGAAAGAGCTTCACCTAAAACTGGCTCATGAACTTAGCTTAACCCTGACTTGCAATTTATTATTCAGTGACTGAAAATATGCTTTTGAGCCATGCTAATACCATGGCAATAACTATTCACTATCCAGCTCAAGTGGAGGGTTGGCGCACAGCTGGAAGCATGTGTGTATGATTTCCAGTAAAACAAACAAAACACTTAAAATGTTTTCATCTGAAGCATTTTTTGAAAGGATAGCGACATTATAATTTAAGTAATATACAATGAATCTTTAACATATCAATAGTCAATAGATTTTGTGTAGTAAAACTAGAACACATCTCCTATATGTATAAACTTGGATGTGATTTCGGCCCATTATTCAACACAAAATGTCTTAAAATACTGAAGGTTCTCGTGACGTTCTTTGCACAGTTTGATCATTCTTTCTATAATTCTTTTAACATAATTTTTTCAGATTAAATAGAATATACCAGTATCTTTTTCACTCTTTCAATAATTAGATTAAGTCTGCAAATACCACATGCTCCCAAATCTACACTTCATTGTTTACTCAATAACATCCTCCCTCCAAATAACGTTCATACAACCATTCAAATTTGCCTTTTCATCTACCCATACTATTCTCCCAATATTTGACTGATTTGTTCAAATGATCTGCTGCAAAATAAATTTACTTGATCATATTCTCTTCAGCAGTGCAGCTTTGTGGATTGAGCTGGCATAGAGGCCTCTCTTGTGGATTGTAGGAAAAACATATAGCTGGTCTTTGACTCTCTGACACATTTTCTAACATGTATGTATATATATGTTTATTATTCCTCTGTCAGTAATCTTAGTATTGTGGGTGGTTTATGGATAAATTCTATTAAGTTTATGTTTGGATTATGATGTATTGTTTAGAAACAAGTGAATGTCTTGAGAGAGTCATTTTTCTTTATCCATCAACAAATATTTGTTGTCCAATACCTTGGTATGTATTTTTATAAACCATAAATCAGGATTAAACCCACCAACATTAACTGGCACTGACAGATAATAGGATTGCTTATGTAAAATAGCATATTTAACTGATTTTACTTGCTTTGTGTACCTATTCTGCAAGTTTTTTTTTTGTTTGATTTTTTTTGTGCCATTCCATTTTATTATACATGACTTAAGTTATAGATCTATTTGTTTTGATTTATTTGCATGCATGGAATACTTGAGTTGTTAAAGATATAGGGTGTGAATTGCATGTCAACAATCCAATTAGAAATAAATATTCTGAGATACTTGTCTTTCCCCCTTCTCTCTGCACATTTCCTGTCTGACTGCCTGAAAGGAGCAGGGAAACGTGCTTTTGCACAATGTAATATGTGGATGGTTATGGCTTGAGGAAAAAGGGACAGTAGTCAAATTATTTAGCATTCATATGGTTCAATAAGAGATGAGCTGCGGTAGGATGCAGATAGCTGAAATCATATTAGAGGTGAGGAACAGAAAGTAAAAATAATTCAGACTATTTTGAAGGTATAATCTTGCTAAATGTCCAGATTCACTTGTAATTCAAAAGGGCAAAATACACAAATGCTTGTCCATTGTTTCTTTCTTTTTTTTCAGGTGAGCATGTTAATTGATGTTTTGTTATGACACAGGATATGTAGCTGCAGTGTCAGCAAATCAACAGTTGGTGGCAGATTGGGGGCATTTTACCATAATCACTTGGAGGAAATACCACTATTGATTTAAATGAGAGCCTGCAGTGATTTATACTCTCCTCATTAATTAGATATTGATTTATAACTTGTTTGCCTGGCAAATTGGTTGGGATTTGTTATTGTGTAATCTGAGCTCTAAATACATTTAAAGAGATTAAATATTAAGCCTCTGTTCTCTTCCAGTTCTATTCTCACTCAAACATTAGAAGGGAAAAATGCCAAAGCCAGAAATGATAAATCAGCTGCCCCTGGCAAAACCAGTCTGTATTCTGTAGACCTCTTTCCTGTTTCTTAGGCTGTCTGTTTAGAATAAACCAGAGAGCTCTGTTGTTCTGGCCTCTGGCCTTCAGCTGACCAAATGAAAAACTCAAACAAGACTATCGGGGCGAGGGTAAGACTGAAGGAAGGTAAGCCAGTAACAAACACCTACAAACAAATGACAGAATGAACGTAGGGTGCAAAAACCTGACTGACACTACCGCTGAGTGTGGAAAATGAAATGTAGCAAATGTGTGCTTTTGATGTGTATCAGAACTACTATCTTACGAGAAACAAGACTTAAAATGTCAAGGAGTTTATTTTCTTTGAAAAAGAGAGAGGATTGGTTTCCCAATGCATGGAAGTTTCAAGTAATCCAATAACATTTGAGGAACCTTCTAATCACCGTTTTGCCATTCAAGACCAATATGGTTTTGAGGCAAAATTTTCAAAGATTTTATTGTAGTTTTGGATTAATTCATCTGAACACAGATGCAACTTTTTATTGCGATTTAGTGTGAAACTCCAGTGACATTTTTACTTGTGTCTACAGTATGTGCAGAGGATGAAAAGACATGAGGGAAGAAAACATGAGAGAGAAACATTTCCCACTACAAACATATGGATGTTTTTTCTGCTTTTACAATATGCAGACAGAAAAACAGTCCTCCGCCTCCACTTGTCGCCTCCACTCACTATGCCTACAGCTAATGATAAGTTAACTAATATTTAGCTGGATATGGTCTTCAGAGTTTTGTGTCTGGCTTTTCCCTGCTTTACAAGTTTTAGCAAATAAGTCTAATATTGTTAGAGGAAAAGTGTGATGACTTAAATCAAGATAAATGTTAGCTTTAGAACAGGGAGAATATCTTTAAACTTTTACAGCAACTATAATAGAATGATTTCAGCAGTCCTCTTGAAAATGGTCTCATCTTTGTCACAATGCCATAAATGTTTTGGTCTGGATTCAGTCCAAAGTTTTCTCCTGGCCTTCACAATCTTGATTCCTCTGGTCTGCCAGTAGTGAGGCCTGCATGTGACTAATATAATTCAACCAAAAATATGTGGATATCATATTTAATGATTGTAATTGTTCAATTTTTCTGTGATGTTGTTAGTCTAATCTTCTCAGTTTCTGACCCTCTGCTCCCCACTCAGCTGTCATTATTTTGCTGATTGGTACTCATCTGGTTTCCATGTAATAGTCACATCTGCACAGTATTTCATCTCCTGGGCTTCTTTCCCTCACTGCTTTTATTCTACTGTTGCTCCAACTTAATGTGGACAGAAGGCTCACATGTTAATATTTATGGTAAATACTGTACAAGTAAAGAATAAAACAGGCTTATAGCTACCTGTGTAAATGAAACATATAAGGTTCCTTTTTCTTTACATTCCTTCTCCAAACAACAAGAACACAGCTGTTTATTAATTCTAAGTTCTAGTTTCCTCTGCATACTGCCATCTGCCAGGCGCCTGCATGCAGTAAGAAAAGAAAAAGCAGCTCAATTTGGCCTACATAAAATAACTCTAGCAGAATGTGCTTACATATGATCACAGAAAAGTTAATGCAGAGCTTTGTGTTAATGTCTTTCATTATAATGCTGAGGGACAGTGAGCACCAGGCTAACGATATAAGGTTTGAAATAGAATTAGTTTCAGAAGCTATGAATAAAATGCTAATGATGTACTGTAAAGAGCTATGGGGGCCACACTGGCTGTCTCTTCTAATGAGAGAACAGAGAGGCACAGCGTGGCAAGAGGGGGATCAAAAATTCATGGGAGGATGCGGTAAAAAGTGGCACACACTCTGCTGGCAGGTCTTCCCACTGTCTTTTAAGATTGTAAATGAAAAGCTTTCATGGTTTCTCTCCCCATCTGCTGTATTAAATTCAGGTTGGAATTGATGTATTTTAGTATTTCATTCTCTCTTAGATGTCAAAGGAAACAATCTTTACTTAAAAAAAAGCAAACATTATTTGTTGTTATGATACAGCACAGACATTTTAAAGGTGAGTTCAAAGACCTTGTATTAATATGGTCATTTATCTGGACTTTCATATAATACAGCACTAAGTTTGTTTTTGGGTTTTTTTTGCATTTTTTGGCTCACTCCATGTATTCCAGCTTCCTCCTGCAGTCCAAAACCACAACCATTAGGTTAATTTGTCTTGCTTAATTTCCTTTAGAAGTCAGTGATTGTATGTAAGTATGGATAGAGTTAAATAAATATCTGAGATTTTTAAAAATATAAGCAAAACAAAAGTAAACTTGTTATGAAAAAATGTAAGTCAAGTTTGATTTTCTTTTAAACACCAGCACTATGATCCTCTGTTCTGTCAAAAATAACAACAAAATATTATTTTTACACATTTCTTAAAACAGTCATTATGTTGTGGTAGTATAAAATGAGCCAGATAATCTGTGAGAAAAAAATCGAGCTCTTCTGGCTCGCCCCTGTGGCAGAGCCAGCCATCTGCAAAAACACCAATAAATAAAGAAATAAAGAAATAACCAATCAGAGCAAAGAAGAAGATCTTAGCGCTGTCAGGGACCAGGGCAGCCACTTTACTGTTACAGTGACATTGCTTTTGCCTTTCTCCAATGTATGCATTATAAAACAGTGGCAAAAAGAAAGAAAGCCATAAGATATTCTTTTTGCAGTTTGCCACAAGATATGTAATGGACACAGCAAACATCTGGAAAGTGTTATGCACAGATGGGACCATAACTAATTTTCATTCCTTAGGCAAAACCTAGTGTGTGGCTGAAAACACATGTAGCATATCAACCGGAAAACATCATCTGTAGTTGTAGTTCACTCATTTTTATGTTTAGACATTTTGCCACCTGGTGTTGATTTGTTAGATTAAATCTCCAAAAATAAACAATGTTTGTGGTGGAAACATGACCAAATGTAATAATATTTCCTTGTTTAAAAGCACTATAAGTTCAGAACCAAAATAGACACAAAAAATACCCCACACCATAATACCTCTAAAAATTTATAAACCTAGTAACTGTTTTTATGCTAAACATCTAAATTTGAATAGGGAATTGTAGGTGGTTATTTTTAAGAATGATTCCAATCAAGATAAACCGAGACTCAAAACTCCTAGAAATTGCCCTGCAGTAGAAAATTCCCAACAAAGATTTTACTAACATGCCAAACTGAAGCATGCTTTCTTCTGTGGAGTGTCTTACTTTTTTGTGTGTTTTTCCTGTCTTTGTGATCATACTTGCACTTTCCCTTGTGGTGCCATTAACACAGTTGTCACAGTTTTCTCAAAGTGCAATTTTTAGTGGTTGTCAAACTTAAACAACAAAGAAGAAAAATACAGATTCTGGATTTCACATTTAGCAGGCAGCTATAGTTACAGTGTGGATGTGTACTCTCCTCCATGGGAATACAGGTCAGAAGTGATCAGAGGGAGATGAAAGTTCTATTAAACACAGATTTCCACCACATGTAGGTGCAGACAAATACTGCGGAGTACCAGGAATGAAAGATGTGCCTACAAAGTTGAATGCTGATGTTAAATCTGAACTAATCAAACTGTTTAGGTGAGTTCGACTTAGCTTTCTTGTAGTGATTGCTTTGGTCTTAAAAAGCAGGAGTTACTGTGAAAGCACTTTTGCCCTGTAGTGGTGTAGTGCACTTGATGAATAATGAAACACTAGGTATTGATGTCATTTATCTTGGCACAAAAAGTAAAGATAAAAATCTGGTCTCGAACATAAAATTGTTTCCTGAAGTTTTTTCTAATGTTGCCTTACAAAACACATCTGTTGACATGCTGCTACATTTTACTTGTACTCAAAAATACTATTTTCTTCTAGCTCTGATGCATTGAGAGTTAACGCTGCAAGCAGTACATTGCCGAGTTTTAAGGCTATCCCTGCACAGCTGTTTCTCTTCAGAAATTAAATCATCATTTCAAAACTGTTGTTATTTACTAAGATCATTTTTTGTCTGATATACAAAATAGTTTGATGATGTGTGTGCTCTTCTTTTTGGCATCAGAATGGATTACAGCTGCAAATGCACTTGTCGCATGTACATTCATAAGTGCCTGTGGAACTATTGTAAACATCCAAGTTAGAAAACAAAAACCTAGTTTGTCTTTATTTCTACCAAATTGAAATTGTTAAAAAAAATCTATATATTTGTTTTTTTTTTCCATCCAACAGTTTGGGCCACTGCCCAGATAAGCTTTTGTTAGAGTCAGGTAACAAAGTTTAAGGTGGTCTGAAATTGGCCACAAAGGAGCATAGAGTGTGCACAGGGGTGTCAAACTTGAGGAGCAAAGCTACTTCTTTCTTACCATGGCCAGTGGCACAATCCCGCCTAGGTCCTGCGGTGCTAGACGAATGAGGGTCTGCACCTCACTGGTCACTGTGCGGGTGAGTGGATATTCCACCTGCCATGTCACCTCCCTGCTCCCCTGAGTCACCATCAAGCCGTTCACCTCCAGATCCACCTGCAGAACCCGCTGGTAGCCCACTGCTTCAACTCTGTGGAAGACATGGAGAACAGAAATGAGGCACAGAGTGAATTCAGCTAAAGGAAAAGGAAATAAAACAAAGAAAGACATGAAATAGTCATGGGCCAGAGGAATAAGATGAGAAGGAGGACTGTCTTTAAAATTGTAAACATGAATAAAGCAGACAGCAAGGGAGGGAAAGAAAAGGTGGATAAATTCAGAAGGAAGAAGAGTAACACTGTTTTTGTCGGGGGTAATTGTTTAATACTAAAAAGAGTATGTGCACTTTATGAGACATGATCTATACCATTCTCTGACATTGTGGCAGAAACAGCATGTTTCCTCAAATTCAAATCTCTACAATCTGTTTTAAAGATAATCATCTCATCATTGATATTCACCCTCAAATAAATCCAAAACCATCATGTTGTCAAAAAATAGCATATAAAATTTCTTTTTGAAGCAAACATCTTTCCTTGAGACCACCCGGGCCAAGAAAATAATTTTCTATTTGCTGTTGTAGATGCAAATAATGGAGAAAGAAAATAATGAATGAATGCAAAACAATACACTGTAACCATATTTGATTTGTTGAATGCTTTGTTTGATTGAGCCAAGGCCTTTCCTGTAGGTGTGAATGTCAAAACTCACACACTTTTTCCAGCAGTGGCATGTAAACAATACCCACTGTTTCTAAAATTACTATTCATACTTGGGGATCTTAAAATGGCACTCATGCCTTCAAAAAGGCAGAAAAACACAACAACTCAAACCTACTGCTTAAAGAAGGGGCGAAAATATTTTTATTTATTTATTTACTATATTATTTTGTACTACTATATTATGATCCTGAACAGTGCTTGGGCAGTTTAGGGGAGAAATAGAACAAACCTGGACAGAGATTAAACTCAGCAAGAGGAGGGGGTTATTTGGGCAGAGATGAGATCCAAGCTTTTCATTAAACATATTTTGGGTAAGTCTGTATTTATGTCTCCCTCCAGCTCCCCCGTATGTTCACACTTGCGATGCGAGCCTCACTTCAAAGCGCATTTTATTTATTTATTTTTCAGGATGGGCTGTTAATAAATAGGGAAGAGGAGAACACTTACAGAAAGTGAAAATTTGTGTGGATGAGGAGGGCAAAAGCAGCAATTCTGGGTCAGTCAGAAAAATTTTTTCAGTTTCAGCTTTAAATGCTTTAAATAATTGGTGATACTGGTGTGGTAAGAAACAGAAATAAAGAGTTTTGGTTCGAATGATCCGAGGGGAAAATTGGTGGGATTTTGGACATACTGAGGATTGCACGATTTAATATTGTGGAGTTTTCAAGAGAGGTCATCCAATCATCACAGTTCACATTCAGTTTATATATTGACATAAATTCAAATATCTCTCTTAATCAAAGCCACTGTTTTTGAGTTCATTTAAATGTAGTATATCGTCTCGGCTCTAAGCACTCAAGGGAGCCTTACGGTACAACTCACAACAGGATACCAGCTTACAGTCATGTTTGGCTTCACCAGACCGTGAAAACTACAAGATGTTGGCATGCATCACCCCTAAAAGGAAACCAGTGTTTTGACTTTCGGGGCTTGGATCTAGGACAGATATATTTCCAGAGAGAAGTTTACATACACTACATTTTCTGCATGAATTCCATATTATATTAACATTTTGGATAATGGATGGATGTTTTTTCAAGGTAGGTCAGTTATATAACCAGCTTCTTCAACTAATTTTCCAAATTCTACAGAGACAAATCTTTTAGATAACAATAAAACATTTTTAACAGGATTGAGCTAGGAAGTTTGGAACAAACATTTAACAGTTAATATTCTGCTTTGTACTTTCTTATGCCAGTTTTAAATATATTTTTTGAAAAGCCCTGTTGGAAATCCAAGGGTTTAATGACCTCACAGTTGATCTGAGGTAAATTAAAGTCGTCCATCGAGTTGGACAAATCCATCACGATGAGATTGTTTATGTTTTTGGGTACATATTTGTACAGTTCCACATACATTGCATATGAATATTGATGCAACTACAGGTAGATATAATATAAAAAACAAGAAATAACATTGCTAAAAGTAAAAGTAAAGTAAGACTAATGTCTCATCAAAAGCTATGAAGTGAATTATATCCATCAAGTCTACCACTTTTTATAGATTCATTGTATTTGAAGTAGAATCTTAGAGCAATACAAAGCTCTACTACTTTATACAGCTTGACCCCCTTGCTGAGCTCAGGAGTAGTGACTGTAGTAATTATGTAGTTTGCACTTTTATTGTGCAATTATAGACAAATCAATTATCTGCAACAGGCATTCAAGCTTTACAACGAAGCTGCAAACAATAAGAGCTTTAGTACTGAAGTCTACAATACATTATTGCTTCTTTCTCTCTCTCTCTCTCTCTCTCTCTCCTAATATGCCTTCTTTCTTCCTGTACTCCATTTGTTTTCAACCTCACTTTACCTTGTCTTGCTGACCTGCAGTGAGTTGTTGCTCTCAATAGAGGGCAGTACACTCTCTTTGCTTCTCACTCCTCTGTCCTGTGAGGCAGGGATGATGAATGCTTGAAGCACATCGGCCGGAGAGGTCAGACTGCTTCTTTGTGTCTCATTAAAAAGAAAACTGCTATGTTTGCCCTGTTTTATGAACAATTAAGAAACTATTTCACACACTCTCTTATAACTGTGACCTTTTTTACTCCTTAATGAGTTGATTGAAATAACAGGAAGAAAGTGGCAAGAGAGACACGTGATAAAAGTAAAAGGATACAGAAACTGATAGAAAAAGCAAAAAGTCTGTGAGGATTACATAAGTATCTGCACTCTCAAAAACAGGCAAATAACAACAATGCCCTGATTTGACAACAGGGGCTTGGGGTTAGATGAGGTGGAAAATCAGTTATGACAATTTGAAGATACTTTTAAGCTATGTCTATTTGTCATTTGTTGAGTAGGAAAGCAAACAAAGGTAAAAGAATCAGCTCAAAAGAAAAATACTCATGTTTTCAATTTTTTTAAGATACATTTCAAACACCCTTGTCACAACAAAAGGGACTCTGGGTGAAAACCAGCAGCACATGAAAAAAAAGACAAATGAAATTCCTTTTTTCAAAAACAGAAAAATAAAAAGTGGAGCTAAGTAGCACATCAACCTAGTTAACCAGGAATTGATGTTTTTTTTCCCCACTGTTAACACTTCTGTGGATATCCGGATGTCAGAAAGGCAGCATAATAAAAAAAAAAAAAGGTTTGCCGTCTCTCATGGAAACCCAAGAAGGAAGGCTCTGCTCTTGCTCTTCAGTGGTTAGAACTGATAACAACACATCAAAGGTATGAATCCGTTTCAAAAAGTGAAATGACAGTGAATAATCACCAAGAGATAGAGAGCGGATGTTTGTGTGAGTCTTTGTTTACTGGCATGCTTGCAGTACTTTGTGAATGTATTTAACTAGGACTTTATGTGGCAGACCAATAAAAACTGGGAAGAAAAGAAAACAGAACACTTAAAAAGAATCAGAAAAATGTTATGTAATTTTTTGTTTACCCTCATTTAATCAAGTAAAATATGGTCCAACCAGTTCCCTTGAGAAGACATCTAAATAGTAATTAGAGTTCACCTGTGCACTAATCTGTGCAAATACAACTGAGGGCTTCAGAGGTTTGTTGGGGTACATTAGAGAACAATCAACTTCTTGAAGACCAAAGAGTCCAGTCCAACAGACAAGTCAGACATAGGATTGTGAAATGATGTGAAGCAGGGTCAGGTTATAAAGCAATATCCCAGACCTTGAACATCTCACAGAGAACTGTTCAATCTATCGACTTAAAATGACAAGAGAATGGAACAACTGCAAACCTACCATGGCATGGTCATTCACTTAAATGACAGCCTAAGGAAGGAGAGCATTAATCACAGAATAAGCAAAAATGTCAACTGTAACTCTGGAAGAGCTACACATATTTGGTGGGACAATATGTGGACACTATTGGTCATGTACTTAAAAATCTGGCTGTTATGGTTGAGTCACACCCTGCCGAAACGTTCACTGGAGACAGGCACCAGCATCCCTCCTGATCCCACTAGGGACAAAGGTGTACAGAAAATGGATGGATGGTTGAAATCTATTGCTTTAAAACAATTAAACAATTCCTTTTGTGAGGAATCATTTTAGAGCAGATTTATCTACTAATTAAGTTTTTTTTTCTTTGATGTGCTTTGATCAGGATGTGTGTGTTTGTGACCCATTGTACACAGTGTCCTGTGTGTTTACACTCCATATTTAAGCAAAAGTGAACCAGGACACCTGTGAGGAGAAGCATTCCAAGAAAGATGAGATCGACCTGCTGGCGAGAGAAAATAAAACATAAGCAGATGGAGAAATTGTGCGGACACGCAGTAGACACAACTGTCTTGACCATAATTGAATCCTGACGCGTGAGACCAGCAGTCATTCAAACAAAAAGGAGGTGTGATGACAGGCCGGATGAGCAACTCCTGCTGCCCATCTGTTCAGGCATAAAGAGGTACCACCTGTGTTGATGTTGCCTGAATTAGCCACATGTTCTTTTTCAAATTGAAATACAGGTGGAAAAACGTGAAATGCAGAGTTTGACATTCTGTTACTTTATTTAGTAACCAGCCCTCAAGCTGTTTGCGAAAACTGTCTGGAAAAACTAATCAGGAAGACTTTGTAGTCAGCGAATGAAAACAGAGAGCCTCTTTCTTTTGGACATGCTTTTGTGTTGTAGGTGTTAAATGAACCTCAGAAGCTATTTTTCTTCAAAGATGGAAGGAACATGGCTTTATTCCAAGCATATTTTTTAAGTAACAAATAAGGCTATACTCTGTGAAATCTTACTTACACAAGCAAAATGTAAAAATTCTATTTTAAAAAGAAGTCAGGTAGACGTGCTACCTTTGGTAACACCTAGTGAGTTGGCGTGACTTCCTGTAGTGTTGGCTGATTGCCTCACAGGCTTAAGCTAAAGAAGTCATAGAATATGTGAATTATATGGTGTAAACAAATTCACTTCTTGTGCACTTCTTCATTTTCACAGCCCTTTCAAGACATTTTGTATGATCTTTAAAAGAAGCTTTGATCAGCCATCATCTGGATTTGCTGGAGGTCCTTCAAATTTTTTCATAGACCTTGGCTAGTTTTTCAGCACATTTTCTTTTCCACTAATTTTACCTGATGATAAGAACATCTTGACCAATATGTGCTTAATAATATGTTACCTGGACAAAAGAGGAACTACAATCTATTGTCCAACAAAAAGTCAATGAAAACTATGTTTTCAAGAAATACACCAAAAAATTCTACAAAAATTTTAGATGATGTGCCTTAAGATCAGATAACCATGGTTTTTACACTGTTTGCCAACAAAGTAGTTTTTATTATATGCTGCTGTTTTTTTTACAGCTAAACAATATCTACATTACTATACCTTACAATGCTGGTGGAAACTGTTGGATGTATTAATCACATATATGTTTTATTTTTTAAATGTGAAAATTTGAGAAACAGTAAGACACCATCTTTAGTGCCAGTAGAAATGACAAATATCTGATGTAAAATAACAAAAAAAAATTCCAATTGAGCTAAAACAATGGGGCATTTCAAGTCTCTATTTATTCTCTTTTCCACAAACTTGTTGCAAAATAACATCAATTTTGCTGACAAAATTCTACTGTTAAAGCAATTCATACCTGCTATGATGAATAACAATTTGAAGTAATTTTCTATAATTTACTCAGACAAGTTAAGCAAAATGTGTGTGATAAGCAGTCTCTGCAGGATGCCTCCCTAAGTTATTTTGGCGTGATTAGGGGATCACAATCTTTTATGTTTATAAGAGTCAACTGGCCTAAAAAGGGCAGGGGGCCACAATCAGTAGACCGAGGGAGCAACGTAAAGTCTTCAAAAAAATATTTTACAATAAATTATAACATTTGAGCATCTTTACAGTCATCTTAATGATTCATAAAAATATATAATTACTAAGATAAATAAGCTTACACAAAATGGCTTTAAAAATGGGTATGAAAAGGTTTATTTACTGATTCAAAAGTAATAGAAATAGGATGGGATGTAATGGCTGTGTATATGATGCACATAAGGGGTAAGAACTGACCCATAGTCACAATAATCCAGTCTGAATGGCTCTCCAAATAGATACACATTTGAAATCTAATTGGTATGAAAACCTCAAGGGAAATCTACTAATATCTCCAATGAATAAAACCTGACTTGAACAGAAGCACCATCTTCCTCTTACAATAAAGGTCAGTCTTACTCTAACAGTTCAGCAGGGCTGAGTGTAATGAGGTCATTTAGCCAACTGTAGTTGATGGTCATTAAAGCACTATGATTTATATATTAGGATCTACTGCAGCAAAAATCTCAATGTGTCGGAGTGTGTGTGTGTGTGTGTGTGTCACTCAGGAGTTCAAGCTTTTCTCTAATGAGTTTCAGTATTTCAGGTCTTATATCAGTCTCGTCTCAACGATGATGCTAATGAGAACTTATTAAAGGTAGAAGGACTTTCTTTTTGACACTTCATGTACCCTATGGGTGAACAGCAGAAGTATGACGCAGACGTGCAGAAAAAAGGCGTCAAAGAAATGTTTTAGTCCTTGTTTTTAAGCCAAAAGGTTCCACAGTTGGGTCGGTAAAGACGTGATAATCAGGGAGGAGTTTGTGAAAAAATTATAGGGTAAACAAATGAGGTACACAATTAAATTAAACAGAGTAAAAAATAGCATACGACAATGTGCAAGTAATCACAGTTAATTACTTCCTGAGGACACCTCATCGCGAAACTGTGGCTGTTATTAATAAACATATGCTACTTCTTGCAGACCTGCTCTCTAACCTCTTGGTTTCTCAGTAACAAGGAGCTATCCACACTGTTTCATCTAAAATAGATGCATTTTCTGGAGTGGTGGACAGTGAAATAGGAGACACAGAATAATAAAAGAAGCCACAAAATGAAAACATGTCAAGAGGCAGGTGAAACATAGAATAGCCAATTTATGTATGAAGGAGATTTCCCTCTGGATCTATCAAATGTTCGACGCTAACCCTGTCTCTGTCAGTTCAGATTAGTTTGTTTCTGAGCGAGCCTGTCAAGTGCAAAAGCAGACGGTGGCAGATGTTGAAAAAGAAAATTGAGAGATATTGCTGTTCTCCTCCAAATTATGTTTGGGTCTTTCTGTTTTTTCAATATTTTTCTGGAATAACCATTTTTTTTCTGTCAATGACCCGCATGTTAGCCATTCTTTCCCTGACCTGCTTTTACCTTCCCCCTCCTGTCCTTTTTGCTGCTATATTCTACACTCTTTCTCAACTCATCTCAATTGCCTCTTAGTCTGTTTTCTTTTCTCCTCTCCTTGCCACATTTTTTGTCATATTTCTCTCAATCAGTGTGTGAAATTAGACGATTTAGGCTTCTTGTATCAAACAGATGTGGCTCCCGGCATCAACCAATCAAACTATAGCGGTGACAATGCCACAAAAAACAAAAAAACAAAAAGACAATCAGAGCTTAAAACACAACACAAGAAAATCCCATATCAGAATAAAGGAAATGGCAAGTTCTTAAAATTGTAAAATCATCTTACTTTGTAGGAGAAAAAAATGTCAAAATGTTAATCAAGCATATATTGTACGTTGTTTCTTATTCACATTGGGAATGCTGTTTTCTAAAAATAGAAGTACAAAACATTTTTTTAATACCATCAATGTAATCTTCCAGAAGTGAAAGTGTATTAAAATAAATTTAAACTCAACAAGAAAAAGGTAAAATCCTTCAACTGAGATATAAGTTTCCTCGCATTTATAAATTTTGTGAGATTTTCATAAAATATAATTTTTATAATTTTTTCACAATCGAAATTATTTGACATCTGTTGTCTAAAGACTGCGTATTTCTTAATCAAAACCAAATCACCTATGGTAAACAATAAATGACATGAAGATATGCTTCTTTTTCCTGCTTCCATTCATTATGCAAACTTTTTTGGAAATTATGTCAATACAGATTCACAATCTCAAGGCAATCCTACAAAAATGATATCCTGCTGCCTTAAACACCTTATGTGCAACAAAACCTAAATTATGTAAGATGTGAACACCCTGAGCTGATTAATTTTATTTCAGCCCTGTGTGATTTCGATTTCGATTTAAGTTGGACATAATAGAATGAATTAGGGAAATCGTTTGAAGTGTAAAATGCTTCTGGTCTCTGGAGTTTTACCACCATGGTCAAAGCTGCCTATCCAGAGGTTCAAATGAAAAACAGTGCTTAACCTGCAGTAGCTCATAAATCTCTCAGCACCTAATGTTTCTATTAGGATGTAAGGTTAGTTTGTATATGTCCTCCTGCTGTCAAATTTTATTATCATTTTTTGTTTTTTAAACTGACCTCTATGATGAATGGCTTTGGGTCATTAAAATCATAATAATGAAAAAAGAAAGATGCTTTTCTTTCAAATAAATCCATTTTTTGTTGGCTGTGTTTTTTTCCAGATTCTTAATAACCAGTGAGCTTAAATTTCTATTTTTTTTCACATAAATGCATATTTAGATTTTTAGTGAATTAAACATTCTCCTTTGCAAGCAATTAAAATCAATAAAATGATCAAAATTATCACATGCTTTTACATGAAATTAGCCTCAGGATATATTTTGGAATTTATAATCTCCAGCAATTCTGTTTCAGAGTTCTTATATTTCACATCCAATGCAAAAATGTAAATTTTAGTCATTTGAGATTTGACTCTAACTTGTGGTAAAAGACTTAAGACTTCACTTTGGACAACACAAAGAAGAAATGATGTTGAATTTATCTAGATAAGTATCTGCCGCCAGTGTACATAATATAATAAAGCTGTAAAAGGTTCACACAACAGATTTTTGCCACTGATATTAATTATTATTACAGAAAGTATTGCTGTCAAATATGCCTTTAGTTGCTCTTATGTGTCCCAAAATTAGATTGTGTGAAAACCCACCCAGAAGTTGCTCTGGGAATTTCATGCTAAAGAGAAGCATGAACTTGCTTTAACTTTAAGTGTCTGCAGTCAAAAATTTAAACTTCTGTCACAGAAGAATTTTCTTTTTTACGTAGAACCCTACGGAAGAATACAGATTTATAGTTTCCCATTTGGCCACAAGTGTCATCTTTAGTATCAGTAAAGATATTAAATATTTTATTTAATTAAAAATAGCTTTAATATTGTTTCTTACTAGCAAGAGAACTGGGAATTCCTTGACTGCGAAGTCACAGAGAGACCAAACAATGTCTGCCCTAATGACACTACCTACTATTATCACCTTTTTACTGTTTGTCACTAATCTCCTCTCAAGTAACAGATTATAAACTGAGAAAGACAGCGTCTTTGATGCAACATAATCGGACAATGGTTATGTTGAGCTCTAGCCAACATACAATTCTGCAGAGGGCTATGGTAATCATCCTCTTACCCTGGACAATAGGGATCAACTTGATGAGACTTGCTAATCTTTCCCTTGGAGTCTAAACTCTTCACCACAAATGACTTCATTTTTTTCTTATTACTTACAAGCACACACAGAGATGACAGGAGTTATATTAAGTTGTTCTTTTCATTACTTGCTGCTCAGTTGTCGCTTGGTACTGTTAAATCTCATGATGTGCACGATTTTGGGCTTTGTTTGTTGTGAATCATCACAGTAAGTCTTTACACATGCTGAGGTTTCTTTTGTACTTCTGTCATTTCAACTCGCTTCTTTGGCTCGCCCCTCCTGCCTTCAGATATTCTCTCAGTTTCTTTTCCTGTTTTGAGAAATGGCACGTTGTTTCTCCCAAAGTGCCATAACAATGTGAGAACAAAGGAAATCTACCATTATATCAAGTTTGCCCTCTTGAAGACAATCGTCTCCACTCTTTTACACCCCCAGAACAATTCTGTAAGTGCATTCAGCTTCTAAACAAGACACATTTGAACTTAACCGTGATGATCGCACTGTGGAATGGTGTTAGACTGTATGGTTCAACGCAGACAGCTTGTTTTACGCTGATGATACGCTTAATTAAAATTCTGTTAAGAATGCTCCCAGAAAATATATCACTTTCATCTTTCTATCAGTAGATGAAAATCTACTACAAAGACTGTCACTGTCGTCTTAAGGGAGAGATAAGTTAAGCAGTAGCCAAATGATGATAAAGTATAAGAAATGTTCCAGCATAAGTTCACAAAATGTCTTACTTTCTAAAGTATTTTGCATAATTTGAAATTAGAAATAATGCTTTTTTTTGTTTGTTTTGGGACACATTTATTAAAAATTCACACCTCATTTAATAGAAGCTTGGTGCTTTCAAAAGGATTGCTGAGGGATGTTGGGAAAAGTGTATTCAGAACGTGACTGGCAACGATAAAGCTCTTAGCCTGCAAATTTAATGTTTGCTGTATTAGAACAATAGGTGTACTGAAAATGATGACAACCGGCCCCTTACTGAGCACTATGGCTGAAAGGGTGTGAAAAGTTTTGCAAGAGTTTAGCAACTCATTTCTTTCATTGTCAGCACCAGCTCATCAACCTTTTATTATTTCACAGCCATGTTGCAGACCAGCACCAGCTGCCTTTAGTTGTGATGCACAGAAATATCATCAAGCTAACTTATCAAGTTTTGGTTCCATCATGGAGCCAGAGTGATCACTTGGCACAGCATGATGGAACAGATGTATAAATTAGCTCAAAAAATGCTTCAGAGATTCCACACTGAGATAGAATTAAGATTATGAACAAATGTTGTTTATAAAGTTAGTCAGCGCTGATTTTTTTAATACTTTAGAACCATTGTGCAAGATTTAACATGAGCTAATCAGAAATATGAAAGGATGAGAGCGTCATCAAATGTTGTTCATTTGTAAACTTTTAGAGTGCATAATTTCTCAGCAAAAATCTCTTGTTTATTTTTTTTATCCTATCAATAAATGTGATAATAAATGAATTCTCAGACTTGCCTGCCTGACCATGACCTTAAGTGAACAAACAAAAAAAACATAAAACAGCCAATTCAACCAATAATCAAATTCATTCACTTGAGCTATTAACCCAGGGTTAATAAAAATACCAACCTCATCCTGACTTATTGTGACTTTAAAATGTACTTCTTTTCTTTTGCCTGTTTATTTGTCAAGATAAAGCCATTTTCAGCCCTTGAAAGGATGAGAGGCAGAAATGCCACACATTTACTTTTCTTAGGTTTTGCTCACGTGTTATGGTACAGAAAACAATTTCACAAAGATAAATTCAAAAGTGCTAATTTAATTTAGATAGAGTTCAAGCTGATGTAATGTTTTATTTCTCAGTAAGATATACATTTTCTTAAAAAGTAGGAGAGCTTTTATTTAATATGACCTTTTCAATACATCAATTTGAAGTCTTGAAAACAAAGCTTAGAAAAAGGTTGTTTTTTAAATTACTCATTCATCTGAATATCTATTCATTCCAACAGAAATTACTGTAATCTGTATTAGATGCACATATTTCCACATTGCAAGTATGCACCCATAAAAATGTATAAAAATGTGCCTCTGAAATCTAGAGAAAAACTGTTTGAGGTGGGTTTCAGAGACAGTTTTCAACTTCAGGGTGAGTTCTATTAACTTCTCCCCTGTAAAGCAGGTTTAAGTTGTTAGTGTGGGACTTGGTGCTGGAAATCCTCAGATGACTTCTTGTAGTACCTCAAAGAGAGCTCAAATGCATTAAACAGGAGCCAGGGATTCAGCATATGATTTATTAGAAGATGAAGAGGATCAGAGGGTTCTGAGCCCAGGGTCCCAAGGCCAATATGCCTGCCTTATCAAACACTACCAGGCTCCATGGCCAATCACCAGCTTGACTGTAGACACCCCCAGCATTGCTGGCTTTGGTAGCTGATAACTTAGGTATACCCTACAATGCAACAATTTTAAGAGGAGAGGAAGAGCTGGAAGTCTTGGTGAAGGAGGTTGGGGGAATGGATATAAGAATATTTCTATACTTAATAGGACATAAAGAAAAAAAACAAGTAAAATGTAGTTTTCATTGAAATGTATTACAGCAACAACAGAAAATTTACCCTTGCATTAGTTATCAGCACATTTGATCAAATCCAGGTAATATAGCCAATGAAGGCCTTTGCTCATCATCCCTGGAGGCTTAGTCAAGGAGATTTATGAAACAGACAAATGTATCAGGTATGTCATAGTGAACAGCTCAGGGATACCACAGAATCCAGAGTAATTATCTAATCTATGATTTGAGCTGTTAATAAGTAAGCAGATTGGTTGAGAAAATGTTTCATTCATCTAATCAATGCAACCTTGTACATTATATAAAGCAGCAAAACTATGAAACAAAAGAAACAATTATACAATATGTTAATACTTATTTAGACAAAACAGATTATGATTAAGCTGAAAATTTAGAGAGAGATCAAATAACCTCACCGTCATATTTTTGGACTCTGGGAAGAAGTTGGAGTACACAGAAGGAGCCCACTTGATGCAAGGGAGAATATGCAATCTCTATGGAGAAAAATTCAAACCCAGGACCATCTTCAAGGCAACGTGGTTGCAGTCTGTGCAGCCTGAGTTTCATAACAAATAAAAACTTTCCTGCATTATCAGCTAGGCCAGCAAAATGATTGGCTCAGTTCAAAGCTCACTTTTTGCAATGCCTCATTGGTCAGGAAAGCAACTTGACAACTATTCATATCCTCCATATTGAAGAGGAGTTTTAAATTAATGGCATATAAAGGACACCTTTTTGAGAGAATTATTTTATTAAAATTTTTACCTAAAACACGACGTATTGCATATAGCAAATGTGAAACTTAATTTAACAAAAAAAATGAAGTCAGCTGCTGGAACAGAGGAGTTTGTTCTAAGGAGTTTTCTAAGTGCTTTTTTACCAGCTGTATCTGGCTCCTTCTTTACATTTTAAATCATATGGAAGCAGCACGAGAATACCGAGTTCTTTCACACAGAACTTTTCATCTTGGCTTGTTGAATGATGAAAGTGTGACATTAGTTTGTGTTTTTATTCACTTGAATTCTGATTGTAATGGTTCTTTGTATATTATACAGAATAAGGCATTTTTAAATAAGAAAGTTGGACCTTTCATTTTTGGTTTTTCATTGCAGTACTTACTAGTGTATGTATTACAGTGTATGTACTAAAATCAAATAAACCTTTCAAGTTGTCTTGACTTTTGACATTTAAAGCGAAGATCAGGGTCTTTAAGAGAAAGCAGAGGACAAAAGAAACTGTACCAGACAGCATTGAAAGGCTTTAGGACTAAAAGCAACTAAATGAATAATTTTTAATAACTTTTTTAGACAAGCAATTTTAATGAATATACGCTCCTTCGGCAAATGATGATCAATTAATACATGATCTAAGTGCCTCCTTTCAGATAGAAGTAACAATAACATTTCAATTGCAAAATTAAGAATCCACAGTCTGAGGAGCAAGTGTAGAAGCTCATGATTCAAGTTTCATGAATGTTTTCACAGTGATTTAGTTAGCCATGTCATCTGCTTGTATTTGTCCACTTGGTTTTATCAAGTCCAAACTCATGCCAGCTCTCCACAAATTTTAGAGCATGCGTCGTACTGGCAGGTTTTATGGAGATGCTGATTACCTTTTAAAGAAGGACTTGGAGCCTTCCTACACTGCCAAAAGTACGAGTACCCTTTTTTATCGCTGCAATATCTCTCTGTGCTTGACTGGCCAGCAAACTCATCTGACCTGAACCTTGGAAAATTTCCAGAATATAGTGAAGAGGAACAAGAGACACCCAACCCAACAATGCAGATTAGCTGAAGGCCACTTTTAAAGCAACCTGGCTTTCTGTAAAACCTCAACATGATATGCTACTCTGCTTAATAATTCATTTAATGAGTAGAGTTTACAGTACAGGGAGATTTTTATGTATTTTCTATATTGAAAACCCTTTATTATTATGATTTTTTTGGGAGAAGAAACTCAATTTTGTGTATTTATTGACCGTGAGCCATAATTATCAAAATAAATCAAAATAACACTTGATACATTACTCCATGTGTTGTACAACAATATGGTTTACACTGTACTTCATGAAATACATTTCTCATTGACATTAATAATAAAGGCTTAATAATCAATCTTAGGGTATATCTCAATCATGTGCCATTTGTGTTAAAGAAATGGGAAGCCCAGTGGAAGTCATGTCCCAATCATGTTAATTAAATTACATATGATCAATATTATAGACACATTTATCAATCAGCTTGCTGTCTACCTTTGACTGCTTAGTATAAACCAGCATAGAGAAAAAGAGACTTATAAGCATGTAGGAACACAATGTTTGGATAATTTAAGGATGCACTTAAATGTTTTTAATTTACAACCTGGGATAATATGAAAATTGTAGTTTTCATACAATTAGACCACCTAGAGAGACAATTGCTTCATCTCCCCTATGCATCATCTAAACTACAGTGACTTTAAAAAGATTATATTCAAGGACATGCAGGGAACTTTGTACACTCAAACACTTGCACCTGCAAATTTGCATCTAATTTCTGGCAGACACTGGCTATGTAATTTTCCATCTTTTTTCCAAAACGCACAAACCCTCTAATCTTTCTGCGTTGCCTGCTGCAGTTAAGGGCCCCCCTTTAAAGCTACTGTTAGATGAAGAGATTAGAAAACTAGACAAATTATTTCTATTAAGTTCTCTGAAGAAAGATGTAGTGCAAATGATAATGTAAAATCTACATAGACGCAAAGTATACATGTAGAAGAGGAAATAGTCACAGCAGGAAGGCCATTACCGTCTATGGGTTTTGGAGACATGTGGAGAGTTCCTCCATTGGAACCAAATTGCACTGACAGGACCTTTGATTTAGCTCAAGTCGTAAACGCAGTCCTACAAGCTCCTGCTAGGTCTGGCCATTGATTGTATGCATTTATGCAGCCTGTGAGCCAAGCTCAGTACAAGCACAAGGCCCTCTGACCTCTCCCAATGAACTGGAAAGGACTGATTATTGAACTCCCTTCCCATTCAATCTTCACTCGTCATTGTTTCGTCAATGACTCCAACTCCTAACGACTTCATGAAATGGAGCAAAACTGCCTTATAGACATGTCCATTATCATAGCCTTACCGCAAAATGAGGAAAACATTGTTTTCAAGTTATTTCTTGAGTATATAATACCAAAACTGCATTGATGCACATAATTTTAATAAACATCTTCAATGTAACAAATTCACCGTACTCACTGAAAGATGTCTCTTTTTCTCTTTACTAAAAAATTACAAATTAACCACATATACCTTTGATGGTAGTCATTCAAACAAAGTCAGGTGATAATTATCTGCCATTTTATATTAAGGGCAGAAAAAGAATCAGAAGCTGTCACGGAGGTGGCGAGGAGAAGTGCTGAGAGAAGATTATTGTCACCTGTACAAAGCCTCCGGCCATAATTACCATATTACAAGAACAACCGATAAAACTGGTCATTAGGGTTTCAAACTGAAATTGCACAACATACATAGTGTATGTTTTATATGGAAAACATGGAGGATTTAATCAAATGTGAATGCATTTGGGTTTGCTAACAAAGTCAATTTTGCTACACATCATACAGTCATTACTGTGGGGGATTGTGCCATTCTCGCAATATTAAAATACTAATATGTTCCTTGTCTATCTAGGTTTCTGTCGGTTTGTGACCTCATTAAAAAATAAGGTTAAGTTATTATTATAAGGCCTGTCTATCAAAGTGAGCAATGTCTTATTCTGTACATGATTGTGGCTGCGTTTCATTCATAAATAAATACTTATCAGGCAAAAGATGAGTTGGATTAAAGAAGAGTGCAATTTGAAAATGCTTTTCTAGTATAAGTTCTGGTGATCTATCGAAAACAGAAAATGGAAGATAAGACAAAAGTTTACAGCTTAGTTGCAATTTTTTCAACCATTGGCAGCTAACAAACGAATGCTGATTTCTTTTGGTGTTAAACCAAACAGCTTTTAATAAATCTGGACTACATTTTATAATCTCTAGTTATAGCTTGGGCTGCAAAGTGGTAACATTGTACACTAACATGGTAAAATGTGTGGATTATCGTTGAGTACTCCAATTAAATTTCACAGATCAAAACATATGCATGTTAAAATAATTCTTCTCACTAAGTCAAATCTGGACCAGAATATTGCACATTGATTACAGTTTTTTTAAGCATTGTGTGTGAAACCTTTATTTATTAAAAATACAAATAAAAAAAACAGGAGAATCTTAATTACCAAAAAAATCAAGCATTATGTTCTAAGCTGGATGTATTGTTACATGCCTATTCAATAAATTGTACTTCAAATTTTAAATTAAAGACATTAATTTAGAATCTGACCTGACCTTGTAGTGTTGAAGAATGGCCAGAAAAACAGTGCTCTTTCAATTTTTAATATAAAACTTCATTGGATTTTCTTGTTGGACATTTGTAAGAAGTGTTCCTATATTTTTAGACTTTAATATTCAAGCTTTTGCCATTCTTTTGTGAGATGGACATTTTGAAAAGCTACTGCGTGCAGGTGTAACAATGCACCAATTCTATGGTTTAATATGTAGATTGTTTTTGGGACACAGCCTGCTACAGGTAAAATACCAGGCAGAAAAAGGAACAAATGCCAAGTCCTACACTGCTCTTTTTTTAGGAAATAAACTGAAAGATGAGAGTAATTTAAAATTTTGGTCAAAGAAGTTTAAAGTAAATGATGCCTAACACTGACCAATGTCAATGGAGGATCTATGAAGCTTGAAAATGAGGTGTTGGTTTGTCTGTAGAATTACATTAAAAGCTGTTTGCTTTTCTTCATTTTATGTTGCTTTCAGTAGAATAAATGCAGTGCAGAGCTGAAAGACTAATCTAATATATACAAATATGAAGCAAACAGATTAGAAAGCACCTTCTAATAACATTAACACTAATTGGCATTTATCTATAATCTATTGGCAATTACTATCTAGTGGAGTACTTAAATGCATTTCTCAGACTTTTATATTTAGCAATGTGTAAATTAAATGATGCCTGTCATTAAGGATATAGGAAAAAACCTTATACAAATTGCTTGCAAGAAATGAGTTATCGTTGGACTGGACCTTTTAATAATGATAGATTTTAAGGCGTACAAGATTTTTTTTAAGAGTTTAATTTGATGTTTTGTGGATCTGAATCAGAGGAATGTTTTTGCTTCCCTCACTGAGAAGCGTTTCATTAGGAAACGTTCTATAAATACTAGGGAACTGAATAACAGCAACTAGAATAGATCCAATTATATATTTGAATTTTAAAAAGATTATGCATCAATCTAGATCAAAATAAGAAACGTTTTTATAATCATCCATTATGTCATTAATATAGACAGTACTGTGACATCATAGGATCCCTGCAGTTATAATTTGTTTAAGTTTAAATTGAAATAAACTGAAGCAAAGGTCTACAATTTAAGTCAGCAGATAATTTCTTATAACATTGAAATATCATGTATGAACGAAATTTTTTGCTAAAGCAATCTTTTCCAACTTGAATCTTTATGAGCTATTAATATGAGAATTGTGATTTTCCACTTCCCTAGGAACAGAGCTAATTATTTCATTCAAAAACAACTCTTCTACCCCTACTCACTTGCTTTCTTTGTTTTATGCAAAAAGACCCTCGGCGGCTTATGTCACTCCCGCAGCAGATGGCTGGGGCAAACACAGAGTGACAAGCCTCGATTTCACAGATGCCTAAAACATGATTCAATTAACTGTCAGAAAAAAATCTAAATCTTTAACCTATTTTCAAACCAGTGCCTGCACACTGAGTATATTCAGAAAACAAAAGGCAGAAGTCTGGTTACTTTTTATGTAACTTCCTGTAATAAATACTTACTCTATATCCAAGCCCCAAATATTTTAGAAATCCCGCAAAAGACATATTTATGATAAAAGGCAAACTCTAATATACACGTTAACATTCATCAATGTTTTGTTGCTTCATCAGTCAAGAGCTGAGGTTTGGATGCTTGGCGTTCTTTGGTTAAGAGGCTTACATCTTAGTGTAGGTAATACAACGCTTCCTTGTCAGTGTTTTGGAGTAAAACTTACGCCCACATGCTCACAGCAGGAGTCATCTCCAGGAGCAGCAGACTGGCTGCGGTGGCATGTTTCTCAATCCCTTAGACTTTGAAGGTGGAAATTTGCTGGAGGGTTTTCTTTGTTCACTTGCTTGTTTGCTCAGGTTTTTGTGGGAGACAGTGTACTTGTTTGGTGGATGCACACAGGTGGGACAAATCTTTGAGATTAAAAAAAAACAAAAAACATCTGATGTTTACACATGCACTGTGAAAGCAATTTCACATCTCAATCATACCCTAAATAGAAACTTCCTTTTAAATTAGCAACAAAGATATTTTTTTTTGGCTCAAGAAAAAAAAGGTATATGAAATGTAATATACATGTATGAATAAAAATGTATAATTCATTGTTCAAGACCTCGGTTTTATAAAGCAAGTGAACATTATGTAGAAATGCTTTGATTCTGCTGTAGGATATTAGGAGGCTGTCCCTTAAATAGGCTAAAGCACCACTCTAGCACTCTACAGGAGAAGACGAAGAGCAGAATACCTTGTTCTTTCAAAGAAATGTATTGCTCCAGCAAATCTAAGGAAGACTTCTTTTTCAGAATGGGCCATGGCATGACCCCATACTTTCCAAGAGGTAGGGAATTGTAAAACTACCAAACAAACAAACTTTCTTGGTCATAAACCCACACAACAAAAACAGGCACACTTCTGAGGAAAATGTAGAATAAGACCACTTTGTATCTCAGATTTGAAACTATGCAGGTCTGGAGTACCATCTCAGGACTACGCTCCAGTGATCATGACCCCTGGCAAGGTGCGTAAAGGAACATATAAGAATCCCAGATGAATGAACTGTCGTGCCGTATGGGTATAATGGGATCATAGCGCCATCCGAAGGACATTATTAAATGGAACCAGAGAGTTGTAATGTATTCAATAACTTCTCCTAGTAATCAGTGAGAGTTAATGGTAAACTGTGATCTTATGCATATTTGACATTTATTGTGTTAGATAGAAATGTGTCCTAAGCATCTTTTACTCCAGCTTATTTGATCATTTCAAAATTATGTATTTGGTATCAATTGGTATCAACTTCAAAAATCCACAGGTCTATATAGTTCAATGAAACATTTCCTTTGAAGTCCAAGCTTTGCATAATACAAATGTTGACTTGTTAAAAGGTAGGAAAAAAAAACTCAATAAAAAAAGCACACATACAAATGATGTGAAAATGCTTGTGAAAATAACAGATAATTTAAAAATGCATACTGAACTGAACCCTCTGAAGCTGACCAGTTCGTTTATTTCTTAACCATGATTACTGCAAAATGAGTGTCTCTCCCAATATCCTCAGCACAAAGAGGATGAAACGGTAAAGGATCAAAGAAGCCACAAAGTCATTACTCAGTGGATTATGTGAAAATATGCACACCTTGAAACTTTTCAAACAGTGCGTACAATTATTCTGTTGGCTTTTTTGGTACGTTCTAAAAGTTCCCAAACTTAACCCTTTCCTTTAGTTTGCCATTTTTCCTGTTTCTCCATTTAATGGAGATCAGCCATTTAGATTTTATCATCACAATTAAATGCGGCAGAGTTTGTAGGAAGTAAGTTCTCCTCTTTGGTTTAATCTGTTCCTCTCTGACTCTTGTGTTCCCCAGACTCCTGCGTCTGACCCAGAAACTGGTTAACTGGCTATGGTCATTAATTTAAAGAGTGTCTCAAATTTGAAAAAAGAGAGGAAGCTGCAGAAGAGAAAACCAGACTCTTTTAGGACCTGCTTTATTTAAAGGGGTCATGACCCATTGCACGCTGAAAAGTAAAGACATCTGGATAAATCAGCAATGGTTATATAGCAGTAAATGGAGAATATACAGAAATAAATGCACACATCTGAACTAAAGAATAGAAAACAAAAGACATAAATTACAAACAAGAAGCTTTCTGATAGGACATGCCATGAGATTGTTTTCTGATGTCAATTGAAATTCTCCATATTATTAAAAAAAGGCTTATTCCCCTCTCAATTACCATTGGAAGAGTATGTTTCTGCCTTGGAACCCATCAAACTGTATAACTTCTAATGAACTCTTTGCAAAAATGTATTATTATTTAAGTTAGGTGATGAACTCCAAGTCTTTCAGATTGGGAAGCCTGCTAGTCACCACTAATCCTTAGATTGTCAATTGTGTTAAAGTTGGGACTTGGTTTTAATAATATCAGTATTTAATATCTGCGACAGAGTGGCGACCTGTCCAGGATGACCCCGCCTCTCGCCTGGAACGTTAGCTGGAGATAGGCATCTGTGGGCCACCAGTCATTTTAGAACAACACTGGTAAAATATCATACAGGACACTTATAACTTCATCTTTCCAGTGGTTAAAGATAAAGTTTTCATGTCAGCAATGCTAAAATCAGGACTTTTGCAATCACCACGGCAACTCAAGTAGATAATGTTAATTGGGCTGCTTCAACTTCCAATAAAAGGGAACATTTTTGATTATTGCATTCGACGCCTTAAACGACGCCTTAAACTTCAGAAGAGAATCACAAGTCTTCAAGCAAGTTTTGGCTGATTGTAAAATTGTCTGTGCACACAGTGGAGTTTGGTAAAAAAATAAATCAAATCCAGCAAATAATACCCAACATGTCACACAATAGTGCTATATAGTGTTGTTATACACAACACTATTGTATATAACACAATAGTTTTGTTGTGTTATATACTAAGTAAGATCGATCTCACCACACAGTTTATAACAAAATCTGTACTTTTTTTCTCTGTCTTTAACATGAGCCAATTTGAAATCAGTAATGTAGAAAATGAAAATCTACCTCCAGTCTAATCATAACTCCTAGATTTTTGTGACACATTATCAGGGAAAAAAACCATATCTTTGCAAATCAAAGGATCATCATTTATCGTGTTAAACAATCAGAAACTCTGTGTAACACTCCTCAGTGGAGAGAAGTGTTCATGTCCACACCAACAGCATGAGACGTGATAACAAAAAGGAAAACCACCTTTAAAAAGATAAAGAATTAAAGACACTATTTTGATTCCATTGTCTAGTGAAATGAGTGGCCTTATAATATATGCAACCTTCTCGGAGGGAGAACTTTTAAGAAGTCCTTTTGAAAGAAAATTGAAGAACATATTATATTTAGTACAACATACTTATTACTTGACAAGTGTTGATAAAATAAATGTTAAGCTTTACACTGTCAAAAAAAATCATGCATAATTTAAGATCTGGCATTGAATTTGTGAACAATCAGATCCAAATCGTTATTTCCTGACAAGTGAAGTTGAAGTGACTTACCCAACTCTCTATCTTATGTTCAGTAAAAGACAATCAATCCCTCTGGTCTTGCAATCTATCGTCCCTGGCCATGCAAACCATGAGCAGAGTGAAGACAATGATCATAGCAGCTATGAGTATTTTTAATTAAAAAATATAATTGTCTTATTCTGGTTTCCAGAACTTTTCAATCTGGCAAAGAAAGCGTCATTTTAAGGCCTCTCCACCAGAGTTCTATTGGGCTCAGTGTCAGTGCTGTTCACTGATATTCCCTTAAGCCAATATTTACTTGGCAGTCTGCTCCATGTTTTGTTGAACTACAAACCTTTAACACAGCCTAGAATCCCAAGGGAAAATATTTTCTCTGATTATGGTTTTATATTTTTCTATCTATTCACCCCTCGGTACGCCTGCTCTTCAATGTCTTACATAAAAGACCTCCCCTGAGAAAACTGAATATCATCGTATTTGACTGCAAGGGTAGCACTAATAAACTCATTCTTGATGTGCTATCTTCACATTGATGGTAAAATTGTTAAATATTTGATACATTTGATGAATATAAAACTCTTTTTCCTTCGCATTCTGTTCGTTATTCAGTTCAAAGTGATGAGTGAGGATTAGGGCGGTGGGGTATTTCTGGGAAACTGAAGAGGATCAACTGAAGCCTACTTCTTGCAACCTGGGGTAGATTCTGTGAGTCTATATTAGTTGGGTACAAAGCAGATGCCTAGAATATTTTTACAGTGTTCTCATTGTTCCTATTACATGTAAATACTTGATAAATGTCTGCAACATCCAGATTTGAGATCTGAAAATAGAAAAATGAGTACTAAATGTAAACAGCAACAACAAAAACTTTTTTATTTGGTCGATTAAGTAAGTGCCTGAATGTTATGGTAAGATAGGGGCCTGCTCAAAAACATTTGCTTAGAGTTGTTTATATCTGAATATATGCTACAACAATGATTTAATGGGATAAAAATACATCAAAAGAGAAGCTTGCAGTATTTCAAACTGTCATGTGGCTCTAAAATAAGAGTATTTAGATATGTTACCTGTAAAAATGTAAATGCTAATCTCAGGTCATTTACAGTAGAAGTTTAAATTGTCATTTTAACTTTTTGGCCCAAAAACATGCATATACGGTTAATTGGTCTCCCGTAATTTGCACTTTGTGCAGGCCTTACCCCGCCTCTAGATAATGATTGATAGAGATGGAACCAGCCCACTCCAAGCCTGCATGGATAAGCGAGCATGAATGATGCTTGGATGCATTATTGAAAAAAAAAAAAAATATATATATATATATATATTTATTTTCATTTTATTGTTTTTTCACATAAATCCTAGGAGGTGGTGGACGGTTAGAGGTAGAACCAAAAGAGAATGGTGTAGTAAAAATTAATATTTGCTGCAAACAAGTGTGAGTAGAAGAGGGCTTTTTGAGCACGTTAGCATTAGCGTCACACCAACTTATGTATATTACTGTGCCTTCCTAAAAGATTTTAATCTACAAAAACATGCGAGGAATATAAAATTAAAAATGTTGTGCATGGAAGATGCTGTGCACGCCGTCTGGGGAAGAGAAAGTGCACTTCATGATGCTTTTAAGGAGTGTGTGTCACAACATTTTTCTTTTTTTTATTGGTATATTTCAGTCTTGGCTGAATCAAGTAAAACATAACA
Organism: Phalloptychus januarius; assembly: GCA_902982915.1. Classification (NCBI taxonomy): domain Eukaryota; kingdom Metazoa; phylum Chordata; class Actinopteri; order Cyprinodontiformes; family Poeciliidae; genus Phalloptychus; species Phalloptychus januarius. Next base: position 4,755,398 of record CADWAE010000133.1, on the reverse strand, counting down.
CTTAGGCTTCAGGCTTTTTTGCTTCTGACTTTCATCTAACTGTTGCTTTAGAGAAAAAAACTCTAAAAGATCTCTTCAACATGCGTAATCTGATTTTTGCCAATTGAAGACGAGGTATACCATGTGTTCTGGACCAGTTGCAGAGGTTTCACAGTACAGGCTGGGAAACCATTTAGAAAGGGAGTTTCAGGAGACAAGGAGCAGGAAATTAAGGGACTACAAACTCTCCCTGTAAGTGCATGGGGTGTTGGGTTAGTTAATACCTGACTCAGTCTTGGTGGTTCTAATGGTAAATAGAAAGTAAATGACCTTATCCTCAAAAGTATTTACAATGTAATTTCTAAGGCTTTGGGATTCAGTATGTTAAAAGGTAAGGACTCTCTTTTTATCGTGTTAGTGAAATGGAGCAAATAAACCATTTTGTACAATGCATGATTTCAGTGTTATTAAAGGAGGCCCTGCCGATGTGCATGCTGGGCTTCTTTAATTGCTCAGAGGGACACCTAATTGAGTAGAGCTATTACTGATGCCGCAGCTGCTTTTTCTGCAGAAACAAGTCAAAAAGACACGTGTTGTAAAAAGAATCTGTGATGCAAAGGTTGTTTGTTGCCCAAAACGCACAACCTCTGTCCCATTATGCAGTTGACTGCCCTGTCAAATTATATACAACAGTTACTTTTAGCTGATGGATCAGAATATGGGCTGTTTTTCAATGATAGATTGTGGACAACTGAAAGGCCATCCTTCAGCCACAAATAAATCAATTTGCATCACTTGTTTTGCAAATTAATCAGTTTGATATTTTATTACAGCAACACAATTAATGATCACATCAGCTTAAGCTGGTCATTTTGTGGGGTCTGATGTTTTATCTGCTAAAATGTGAAGGACATCATAATTTAATATGCATATCACTATAAAGACTGAAAAATAATGACAGAGCAGTAAAGTATTAGTGTTTGAGAGCAAATTGATGTTGAATACTCTCCTGTTTTAATCTTTTAGTTAAATGAAAAAGAGCAAACTGGGTTGAATGGTTTACTTTTGTTATATGCGTCTGTGAAAAACCTTCGAGCAAAGTACCAAAAAGCCTGATGCAAAAAACGCAGAAATAAAGCATAAAAGTTGTAATCGAAAAAATAAAAAGTTTTCTGGGATAAGTAAAACAAAGACCAGCGAGGGTGGCAACTTGGGATAAAAGGAAAGCTCACAGGTTTGGTAGCATCTGTCCTGATTGACTGACTTGAAGCTGATGTGGAGTTGCAGGAAACTAAGGGACTTGAAACAAATGGCTAAACAAACAAATATTGCAGAGTGAACACAGACGCCATATCATTAGAATACAAAAAAGAAACAAAAATATATTAGGAGAGGATGAGGATGTTCTTATAAAGATTATACATCTAAAAGCCCCTTAATTTCCATCTATTTATTTGTCATACATTTTGCCTGATAATAATGGTTTGTATGTAGGACACAAATGACAAAACATTTAAATACTTAAAGATAAAATAAGCTGTATTTTTATAAATGTCCACCTACCATCTAAACACAAGTTTCCCCTGTGTTATAGGTCAGTCCGCTGGTGAGCTTAAAATTGCAAAGTAAAATACCAGTTTACACGTATGACCTTGATTTAAACAGTTCTGTATAATTCCATGTTTCTTTTCCTCAGTGGGGTAGCAAGAAAGAAACATGTAAATGATAGATGACTTGTCATTCATCACTGTCATCACCTTGACATGCAGGAGGAAATAACAACCCAGTTGGGGTGTGTCACTTCCTGTGTGCCCCTACTCTCTTCAACTTAAGAAATTTACATGGCCTTGCAGAATGTCAAACTCTGTTAACACTTTGTTTTCATGGTTGGAAACTTGTAATCATCAATCAACTCTGCAATCTTTCACAGCTATGTGCACAACCTGATTTAAATGGTTTGAATAACACTGAAAGATCCAAGCGTCAGTGAATTTAAGGCGTATTTACCTGACAGAGCCCCAATGTTTTCTATGGTTAACTTTTGAGCAGTCATTTAACATCATGTTGCATCCCTTAAATGAGTAGCCTTCAATCACATAACCTATTTTTTACTTCTGTATTTTACTTGAATTATTTTAAAATAATTGCATTAATACCATTTCAGAAACTTTTAATAAGGAAAAAAAGTTTCCTTATTACAGTTTAAAGCATCTTAAGGATAAATAAGATTCCCCATGATAACATTGAGCTGCTCTAGAGGGAAATTCAATGGTATTGTATTACATTATAGGAAGAATATCCAAGTGGCAACACAAATGCATTAATTTTAAAACTGTACAACCACAAAAAAAGAGTTGCAGCTTTAAATTCAAAGTTTAAGAGTAACAAAATATAGAATTTTCATGACATTTTCAATTAAGTAGGTGCATCATGTGATGCATTTAGATAAGTCTTGTTCATGAATGACATCAGATGACGCCAAAAACTATGGTTGCAAAATGTCTGGGTGTCAACAGAACTGCAACAAAGACATGGTCTCCATAGCAAATAAATTATTTGTGCTGCATAGTCCAATAAATGAATACATTTAAAAAATGTTGATCTTTTTCAGGGAAAAAGTTGAAAACACAGGAATGTGTGAGACTAGACCATAAACACAATACAGCCCTACAGGTTACTTGAGGCCCTCCAGGTTAAGCTACATTTATAAATATTAAAATCTTTATGCACTTTTGTAAAACTAATTACCAGAGGCTGCGCATTTCAGAATATTTGTTGACATAGAGAAAACTGAACATATTATCCGTATCCATTAAGCCGGAGCAAAGCTGACACTTTGTTGAACAATACATTTCGGTGCCTACACTTGGCTGAGAATCTGAGCACTTTGCAGTGCCAAAAAATATTATTTCTCAGATGCTGCGTCATGCCCAGCTTTGCTTTTAAGCAATCACTTACTTACTGACAAATGTATGAGAAATAACATGTCTTGTTTATAATAATTTGCACTTTTAACTAGCAGAGAAAGAGAGGCACACGTACCTTTGATTGAAGCTGTTCTCCTTCCTGTGACAGTGTAGAGTAACAACCCTATGACCCTCACTTCTGACATCCTGACTGACTGTCCACATCACTGGGTTACTGGCTCGAGCTCCCAGGAACACCACTCCATCCTTCATCTTGACTCTGAAACACACAAATTATTCACCGATGAAAAAGAAGACAGTGTGCTAGATTATTACATAAAATGTCATCAGAAACAAGTTCTCCGCAGTATTTTATACTTTTTTTAACCAGCACTCTACTCCTCACTGTAAAACATCTACACGAAAAGGCCTTAAAGTTTTTGGTACATTAGCCGATGCTGTTTGCTGCTAGATCATTGCAGGGCCATAAAATGTTTCTAATATATCCATTTAAGCCAAAAGAAGAAAGCTGGTAACTCTTTCGGGAATTCAGCACATGTCCTGTAATCTTCAAGCTCTCCTCATCTCTCCAAAATTAGACTGACACTTTTGAATAATTAAAACTTGAATCCAAAAGAAAAAAATCTCCTTCCAGCCACTTGTGAAAGGTTACATTTGAACAGTAGCCTCAAAAACAGTTCTGCGATATGGCTGTGAAGACAAGACTTTGCATAAACTTCATGTGACTTATAAATCACTATTGGCAATAGGGTCACTTATATTATAACATTTTGTTGGATGTCTTCCAATTTTGTTAGATATCTTGATGTTGTTTTATGGTGATCATGCTGTGGCTTTGCCCCAACTTTTCTATGCTGGTCCTACAGTCCATCACTACGTCATAATGTTAGGTAGAAAGCCGGCTGCTTTATCCATAGTGTTGATGTTTGCTGGGCAATTACTACCTCACTTGGTGACTCAGAGATACAACAGGGCAAGTTCAACCTCCTTGACACCAACATCTTGTTACACAAGACATACAAAAATAGACATGAGGTATGTATGTCTCTCTGAGTTTTCAGCAAAGGTCAAAAGTCTGGATCTTCTCTCAGTATTTTTTTAATTTAAATAAAAATGTTAGCTCTTTGCCACTGTCGAACTTTATGTACAAAATAAAGATTCAGAGGTACCCATTTCTGCCAGGAGTAACATTGACAAGTGAATAAATAAAGAAAAGGCTGCAGGAAGCACACACACATTTGCAGAGGGTAAACTTTAAAGTGATCATGATGCATTACACTCAATAGTTTTACTCCAATCCCGGAAAGTGAAAAAAATGCATCCAGTAGATCCTAATGACAAGAGAATCCTCAAATTCTCAAGCCTCCTTTGGAATGCCGAAGCATGACAAAGCCTATAAACCATTTTTTTTACAGTTATGAAACGTAACAGAAAAAAAGATGAATCATTAGCTGTGTAAAATAGGATTCAGGATTAGCAAGCTTAAACCAATTAGGAATCATTTTGTAGTCAGAAACATTTTGTATATTCTTCACTATACCTTAAACCTGAGAGTAATGTAATGGCAGAAAGGTAATTGTCTTTCTGCACCTGGGGTTTGTAAAGCACTTCAATTTCTGCACCACCTGCCCAAGCCTTTTTTATCCTGCTATCATTTTCATTATTTATGGTCACAGTATGTGGGCGGATATACAAATGCTGTAAAAACAATGACCTGCTTCCTTTTCTGTTTACTGATGTGGTATAGCTCTCCTTATCTTCTATTGTCACATTAAATGGTCATAAAAAACAAGAGTGGCTTTTGCTTTTTATTTTGCCTTCACAACTCCCTCAAACTCTAAAACATTCAAAATAATTCATGTGGGCAAGATAAAAGACAAAACCTGGTCCAAAACACACTTTCGATCTCACTCCATTATGAATATTGGGTCAACTTAATTTTGGATCTGCTATCCATCCATCCATTTTCTTACACCCTTGTCCCTTACTGGGTTCGGGAGGGTTGCTGGTGCCTATCTCCAGCTATCATTTCAGGCGAGAGGCGGGGTCACCCTGGACAGGTCGCCAGTCTGGCAACACAGAGACACACAGGACAAACAACCATGCACACACACACTCACACCTAGGGACAATTTAGAGAGACCAATTAACCTGACAGTCATGTTTTTGGACTGTGGGAGGAAGCCGGAGTACCCGGAGAGAACCCATGCATGCACAGGGAGAACATGCAAACTCCATGCAGAAAGACGGGGGCTGGGAATCGAACCCAGAACCTTCTTGCTGCAAGGCAACAGCTCTACCAGCTGTGCCACTGGGCAGCCCTTGGATCTGCTAAATACTTTAAAAAGATGAATACAAAAGCTGACCTGGGGAGATAATGACATGACAGTCCATGCAGCAGTGCTTAGAGGAGTACAGTCATTACCTTGTCTAAGTTCAACCAGTCACCTTTGATCTTATCCAATCACTGCAACAGTAATAACTGTCCTTGTGGTTGCTGCTCCTTAGGATGAGAGTAAAAGGGCATTGGTGTGGAAACTGAACACAGTAAAGAAGGGGAGGTGACTGATTGCTCTTTTGCTTACTGTTTTCAGGTTGTCACCTTATCCAGAGCACATAAATGACTGCAATCATAAGATGACATTCAAACTTGCAAACAGGCAACCAAGAATACCGACTTCCAAGTGAGGCCACAATAGTGTAGCAAAAACGTGGAAAAAAGCAACCCTAGCCTTTGTGGTCCACCCATATGAAAAACTATTACTGATGCCAATTTCAGAATTAATTCTGAAATCTGTTATTACAGACAATTTACTTGACTTGACAAGTTACATTATTACCGCAATACATTTTACATTGCCCAGTTATTAAGAATAAGAAAAGAATTGGCTAAAATATCTTCACTTGTCAAATGTATAGCTAGTTTTATTAAGTAGAAATAGAGCAGGCATATTTTTGTCATTGTGTTGTTTTATATAGAATTTTAAAATCAATTTCAATATTGTCTTCTATTAACTCATTACTTTAAAACTAAGGTAATGTGGACACAATCCTGCTAAATTCAATAACACTGTGAAAAGGACAAAACAAAATCTCATACTGATCTACAAGAAACACAGAACAATTTCCTTGATTTTCAGGGATGTGTGGCAAATGCAAATGCTAAACCTACTTATCCAGGAACAAGTTAAGATTCAGCTTCTGTGCCATATTTCTTTTTTTCTTGCTCTACTGCAAGAAAAGAACTATGTATTAGTTACATTAAGATAATTCTTGTTTTCCCAATGCCTGTCTTTACCTGTCAATGTGTAAGAGGCAGGCTCCTCCCATAAGTCACCAGTGCATTACAGGCACTAGTTTAAATAAAGTTTTGTGATTATACTTGGCATTTTAGAACACATTTCCATTTAATCAGTTACTTAAGAACAGAGTTAGATGAATTGACCCACAATGAGATTTAATGAAGCAGTTTTGAAATGAATGATTGGGTTCTCCCTCCATTCCTTCCTATCCCTCATGCAGAGCATCACATAAACATTCTCGCATGTGACATACTATATTGAGCAGTGGGTCTAAATTAACTAACGACAAGTCATGAATGAGATTGTTTTGGCTAATGCGATTTTTGGTAAGGGAGGGCAATCACTGGAGTTACAAGAGGCAACAAGGGAAAGCAATTTGAAAAAGGGCTCACTTTCACGTGCATCAGCACATAAAGCTGCCTCATTAATTCTGTGGAAACCTCTATCTGTAAAATGAGTATTTACAGATGACAGGGGGAGTTTAAAATGGTCTTTTCTGTTATACACCTGATTGACTTCTAGAAACAACACCGGTAGAGGAAAAACAACACTCCTTTCATTCCAAGCTCCCTTATGAATGTTGAAATGTTGTTAGTTTATTGATATATTTAAAATGAGGACTGCACTGATGTCTGTTATGTTGAGCAATTTGAGCAAATTGGCTGTGATATTAGGTTTTGAGAGTCCAAGGCAAAGTCTGACACAAAAACAAATCTTTGTTACAGATTGATAGTGTGGGACTCAACTGCCAGTATGTAGATGGGAAGTTCAGGAAGACATGGAGAATCTTTATGAATTCAAGGTACAAAAAATAAAAAAGCAGGGCAACTTAACCACAGGAACATACATATATGTCCATGGTAAAAATCAGAGCTGGAGATCTGAGCAGTGAGTGAGAACCCACATATACTGATCATGTCCTGATCATTTGCTAGAGGGGAGAGCAGATTTATTCGGAAGCAAGTAAACAATTTGTCTTCAATGTTCATTTGCTAGAAGCAGGAAAAATTGGCAAGCATAAGGATTTGAGTGCATTTGAAAGGGGCTAAATTGTGATTGCAAGACAATTGGGCCAAGCAATCTCCAAGACTGTTTTAGTACCTGTTTGGTGATCTGCAGCAGTCAGGGAATGATTGATCCAAAGTTTCCAAATAAAGGAAAAAAGATGAACAAATAACAGAGTTATTATTGGTTCATTGTGTTATGTAGGGGATTATAGGTGTCCCTAATGAGCTGATCTCACAAACAGACTGAATGGCTACTACTGAAAAACTTAATACTGATCCCGAAAAAAAGGTGTTTGGTCGGTATGGAGCAGGAAAGCTGCAAAGTAGTCAGATTGCTAATGTTAAGAAGCAATTATTCAGATTGATCAGAATATTTCTCCAGACAGTAACTTATATTTGAAATCTTTGCAAGTCCTTATATATTGTCATATAATCTGAAAGTTTACAAATTAAAAACAGTGTAATTGATAGTGTGTCATTAACAACTTGATTGCTTTGCTAAATAAAAACCTCCTCTGGAGGGGCATAGCAATAATAATTGAACTAACATTTGGTTAGGGGAAAAAATTGTCAAAATATTAAAACCAAAACCACAAGTTAAGTTAATGGCAACCTTATAAGAGATCAATGTGTCATCCTGTGGACACAGTGGATATCTGAACCAATATTCCTGGCTGTCAAGTATTACATTTATAGGATGTTTCAAATGGCAGGTGTGTGACAGGCACATAATCTAGCACTGCCATCCGGTGAATAATTGAGAAAACTGCTGAACAAGACATGCAAAGACGTTGATAGATGCAGATCATTACCCTACAGTAAAGGCTGTATCACATCTATTATGTGTCTTTTTTCACAATAAAAGTAGGTATTATTGTTTGCTACTGTCCACTCAAATTGCAATTTTCAACTCATCCATTTTCAAATTAGCATGTCAATTAACATGTTGAATAAAGAGGGGATCAAAAGAAAGTTAATCCTTTTAAAACATTGAAATACAATCATCATTGCTTTGTTGAATTGATGACTGTGTAGTGACAAAGAAAATGCAGATGTGTTTATCAGGTAAGCATATTGGTGGGAAATAAAATGAGCTGTTAGTTTTTGAGCTTGTAAGATAAAACATCCTTTCTTGGCTTGTTTCTTTTTTTGGGAAAATGAAGTGTAAAGGTCTTCATAGTCAGCTCAAGGGTGGAAGAATAGCTTGAAGTTAGAGGTGTGTGGGCAGAAAGACAAACCAGCAGAGTGGATCAGATAAGACAGGTATTCCATCACACGGATGAAAAGGGACAGATGATGGGGAAACATTTGAAGAAGGGGAAGATTTTGATAAAAGATTTTATTGGATAAGTGGCTCAAATAAAAAACATGTTTTCCAAGAGTTACTGCAGCACTCTTGGAAAGCATGCTACATCTATACTGGTCTTATATTTTAGTTAAGTGAAGAAACATCAAATCCACCTCGGAAAAATGCCATTGAAAAAACAGAGAAAACACAATGTTTTTATCTAAAGGGAATGGAAATTTTGTTAAAAACATAAAGTGAATAGATATCTTAATAATGATGTTTACTGATTTGTAAATATGGTTGAAAGATAAGCAAATCAATCCTCACATTCAATAAAAATTAACCTTTAAATACATTTTCATAGGCAAAAAAACAAGGACAAGCACATTTGAAAAGCTATACAAGCACAAAATGTTAATATTACCAGAGACCAAGAGGAGAAAATATGTTCACTACTTTGCAGTCTAGTTAGCAAAGACAATGTACTTAGAGTGCACTATTGTGCCAAAGCACCACTTAAAACCTCTTTATTTTGATTTTATGCGATAGACAAACACAAAGCAGCAGATACCTGTGAGGTGGAAGGAAAATGAGAGATGGCCTTCAGAACCTTTGCAAATACATGTCTGGAAAGGGAGGCACATGCTTTTGTATGCAACCTCTTTTTATAGTGGTAATGCATTTTATTATTATTATAAATACCACTATTCTATAAAATATTAGAGGTTTGTTAGAGAGCAGTGCTTCACAAATAGCAGCACTGCTATTTGAATTCCAAGGACTGCAGACAATAAGCCAGGGATAATGTTATAAGAAACTGGTTGAGCATATTGGATAAAGAGGAGATCAAAGAAAGTTAATCCTTTTAAAACATTGAAATAAAATCATAATTGCTTTGTTAAATTCACAGATATTCCAAGCTGTGAATATTTCACTCTCCAGGAAATGATCTGGTGATGCAAATAATATGGCAGAAATGCCCTGTTGAAAGAGCCACATTCAGTTATGCAATTCACATCAGTTTGTGAATTATTGCTTTCAAATGAATACTTCCTGCATAACCTAATAAAAAAATGAAAAAGTAAAATAAAGAAGCTGTACTGTAAATAAAAAAAAAAGACAACACAAATCAGAACACTTTGCAAAACTTCTCTGCAGGCATTTATAAGGACTATTCACAAAGCCAGATATTTGGAACAAAGGAGATTCACTTTTTAAACAGTCAAAACTACTTCAATTTATTGATATTGTATCTTACAATTGTATCGGCAATCATCAGGTATAAGAGATAACTACCAGAAAGCATTCAATATTTCTTGAAGAAACAGATATTGCAATTTAAGAAGGACATATAAATTTAACCATGCAAACAACTCCAAAACGTTTCTATGTATCTATTATGGAATAATCCAAATGAGGATCTCATAATCCAAAAAGAGTGTTTAAGAAAATGTATAAAATGTGTTGCTAGAAGAATATAACAGATAAGCCCAATATATGTGGACAAAGAAGCCCACATATATGTAGATAAGCATAGGTCCATATATATATATATATATATATATATATAATTTCTCAAATAATTTCAAATATTATTTCAAATAATAATATATTAAATATATATTTCAAACAGGCTGCCCCTTCCCCTTAAATTGTTTAACTGCAGAGTAAGCCAAACTGCACTGAGCTTGTTTTGCAGGCCCATGTTCCTTAATTGACAAACACCTGCGACCAAATCCTGTTATGAAATAAATTGTTGAGAATAACAAACAGGTTTTCTTGTCTTCTCTCTCCCTCTCTTTGCTGCCCTCATTCATAAACAAAACCATCTCCATTACTTTTGGGAAAATTAAATTAAATAGTAGCCACTGACACATGAACCCCGGCTGGGACCTGGACCAATAAATTAGGAATGTGAAACAGGGCAATCGGGCGAGGAGATGCCCTGAGTCAATTAGCTGGTCGGTGAAGTGTTTTTAGGGGTGAGTGAACCACCGGCAGATGTGGTGATAAAGAGGGAGTTAATTCAATTAATGAATTTGATGCTGCTCCAGCCATTATCAGAGCTAGTAAGGACTGCTGGTGCGGAGCAAAGCTGCAAACACAAAACAAGATTAACACTGTCTGATAAGAAGGGTTCGCCAGGAAAAGCTCATCTCTATGCATACAATGTACTGGGCCTTTCCTTGTGTCACTCCTTTGTCTCACTTTCAGCACATCTCAACTCCTATCTCCATCTGAATGTCTATCTTCCCCCTTTGAAACAATTAGCTTTTCTCCCTCATTCAACTAATCTGTGCTATATTCATTAATTTATTCATAAAAAGCAATCAAGATATCCTACACACTGTTAGTCATGCTAATTTGTTTCATTTAATTTAACTTACTTCAGTGAGTAAACTTTCATCATGTAATTTAAAGGTCTACTGACTGAAACATCTTAATTAAATAAAGTGCCTACAAGCAACTGTAAGTTTGTTGCAACTCTTGATCAGTTCAAATTTACAAGCTGGGCTAAATGTAGAGTTGTTCAAATGCATTTTAAATAAAACATTATTCATCCTGATTATTGGCAACATATAAAACATATTTATTTCATTTAAAGAGCAGAGAAGGAGTAAGGCACAATAAAATATGTTGTACATGTAGAAAATATTTCCATCTTACCAGTTCAAGTCTGCACCCAGAAATGAGGTCCCACTGTTTTACTTGGATTGGCCTGACATATTCAAAGCCATAGTTTGGAGGGATATTTAGAAATGATGGAAGAAACTTTACAAATGTTTCAGTCTGGAGAAGGAAATAAAAAAAAAAGTTGGGTGAATGAATTATGGTCTTATAAACTAAAATAGAGGTTAACATTTTGTTTTTAAAGCTCTTGGAGTGCCCAAATTAAAACCTGAGGACAAAAGATCTCCTCAAAATAAGCAATGATTTCCTTTGAAGAAACCACTGAATTGTTTTAATTTCAGTTCTTTATTTCATCTGTGCTCATGAGAAGTTTAAAAACAAGTGCATCCCCTATGAGGCTGTGGAAAACACTCTTGGTAAAACACTGGTTCAACTGAGTTGCACACTATGTAATCATAAATCTCAGAGTTCATACAATAAGATCAAAGAATAAAAAAACAATCTGTACTGAATGTTTTTGCAACCTCTCCTCCCTTAATATTAATGCACACCTCTAATTTTATCTGGAGGCTGTTCAGTAAAGCTGTGTTAAATTGGCTTAGCTCTGAATTTTAACCTTTTGAAATGCTAACTTCACTTCACTTTGAAAAAAAGAAGAGGGAGGAGGAATCCATCATTGGCAAAGATCAATATCTGTATTATCAAGACAAAAGAGGAGATGGGTCTGTTTTGAGAATATCAGAGTTGAGAAGAGTTTAAATGATCTTTTGAAAAGGGACCGGTATAATAAAAGGGATTTCTACTAAGTGTCACTTAGTTATACCTGAAGTGGATTGATTTCAGTTCTTTGAAATGTAGTCGATGCTAACTGTCACCAAACAAGAGACACAATTACAATCAGGTGGCCATACAAGCCACTGTACTTTAAAACAAAATGCTTCAACAATTTACTTTGGAACTAGTGGGAGAGAAAAAATTATTGATGGTTTCAGGCATTCGAGGCATTATTTCATGCCTCAAAAGAACAATTTGGTGGTCTATGGTGAGAATAAACATCTCTCTCACATTGTTCATCTTCTCATTGGCAGGAAGAATGACTGACGTGGAGCCTCGATGCAAGCACTGAAAAATCCTTGGAATCATTTAAAAAAAGAAGGGATATAAAGAAAATGTCAGAGGGATAACATTTGACTTCAAAGGGAAAAAAAGTTGGGCAATGTGACTTGTCATCTAACGACATTGACAAATTCATGATGGGTCAAGAGCAACTCTCGTATCCTGGAAAGACTAAGAGAAAGATTTATGTTAACATGGCTGCACAAAGTGAGCCTTTCATGGTGTCAAAAAACAAAACAAAACATGATTTTAATTATATTTTAAGTTTAGTAACATTTGCTAATCTTACTTAAGGTTTAATTCTAAGAATTTTCTCATTTCTCTTTCAAGAAATAGCAAACTAGATGATCATTTTAAGATCTTAAAAATGTTTAAGGTACAGATGCATTTTTAATCAAACTGAAACATTTCAAGTCACCAGAAAAAGAAAAGAAAAATCCTCAGTCAGCTCTGTACCTTCAACAAATTAATGGTCTTACCTTTAATTGGCTTTAAAGTTATTTAAAAGCAAAGATACAGTGCAAAGAATTATTTGGTCCAAAACATCAAAATCAGGGATTCCCATCACTTCTATGGCCAGACTTGTATAAAATGCTCCACCTGGGCGTGCATACTGCTTCTACAAACATTTATAAAATAATGTAAAAATAATGGTTGCTCTCAGGAGGCAAGTGGATTTCATCATGGTACCATGACAGACTGCCATCTGTGCAAAAAGTATAGTGGTGAAATTGCCTCGCTTCTAAATATTAATCACAGCATGTTGGTTTAATATGACAAAGTGGATGGAATTGGAGATAACACCCACTTATCCATGAAGGGCAGAAAATATCCCACAGTGTTGTCAGCGGATCCTGAGGCCAAAAGAGTAGAGGTTACAAACTCTCTCAAGAATCAGACTTTACAAACCTTCAGCCTTCTTATAGGATTCAGATTAGCTTAAGAATATTACACGGAGAGCTTCATTGGTTAGATTTCCAGGGACATGTAATTGTATTTGAGCTTTACTTCAGCTAGTTCAATACAAATATCAAGTTCACTGGTGCAAGGGACCCTACCACTGGACACTAGATCAGTGGAGATGAGCCTCTTCAGTGACACTCACAGTTTCACCATCAGTGTGCACATGTGGGTTTAACAAATGGACGAAGTGATGTTTATTAGTTTTAATCAAGGTGGTTGCTTGTATTCTACTCAGCTATAGCAACATGTTTGTATCATATATAATAACAATGAGCAGATTTCTGAAAAATTTGGTAACAATAAAACACATGCTAGCATTTTGTAAGGAGAGCGAGGTGAGGACAGAATGTAAATCTTTGCACCTAAATGTAGCTTGAATGTTCCACAGTCTATGTTGAAATTTATATAAGTTACTTGTTGTCTGTAAAGTTAAATAAAGCAAGGTGTTCTGCTCAATTCTTATGTTGCATTCGCTGTCACCAAACCACACACACAAAGCTGAACTAGCTCTTTATGTCTTCTTTACACTTTAAAAAAATTTGAAATATTGTGATGCTATGTAAATCTATTCGCTATTGGGGGAAAACTAATTTTTTCCCAATAATCTTGAACAAATTCTTACGTAAGAATAAGTGTCTTATTTGGCATATCAAACATTTTTTCATAATTTATATCAAATACAAAAAAAAATTACTGCAACTCTGAATAAAAATGGGTTATATGTTGGCTTGAATATTACAGCGATCTCTGTGTGTACTGACTGTGTACTTAAAGCAAAGCCAAGGGAATGATGACACCAAGGGGTGTGACAGTGCAATATCCAAGGCGGCATAAAGAGTCACCTCCAGTACATCACAGCATGACTCTCATTACAATGTAATATTCCAAATGTAAAATTCAAGAACATTACTAGTCCGGTGCACAGACATGTTGGATATTCCAATCCTCAATTGAGACACTGGATTTGTGGATCAAGCACAGGATTTTAGATGAGAACTCATTTGAAAACTATGTCATGATGGTTTTTCGTTCTTATTTTTCTTGTTTAGCAGGAATGCATGCCAATCAGGGTGGCAAAAAGTTCCAATTTCCAATTTGCTTTAATGCTGGATTTCAGGAACCAGCTACTACTGCTGCTGTGCTGTAGATTACGGTTGAAGGAATGAGGTCATGTTGTATCAGACAGAAGCCTGATCCCTATGGCTGCTATTTGAAAGGAAGCCTAGCCAGTTAAATGCAGGATACAAAAACACACAGTCAGTGCTTCCAGTAAAACCTACTTGACACAAGGTTGGATCCAGGGGATAAAAATTAGACTTTGCATTTGCTCTGTGGGTTTGGATGGATGATCCTGGACTGATCCAATATTTGGAGGGATGCAGAAGAGGCCAAGCAGTATAATCTCAGGATATAGCATGGCAGATTATTGCAAGTTGGTAAACCTGATGTACACAGATTAACTCTGACGATGCTGTTGGTGATTAATTTGTCACAATTTGTTCAGTTTCTGTATTGCTCTAAATTGCACATTTACCTCAAAAGGCTTCATGATCTGTTTGGTTTTCACAGAAAATTTCATCAAGAGAACTCCTGTAAGCAACAAGGCAATTTAGACACAAACTTTATCAATTGGTTTGTAGAGCAGCTTTTCCCATTGGACCGGTTGATAAATGCATTTTCTCGAGCTTTAACACAAGTAGCAATTTGCAACATCTTGGCATTTAAGACCTTTTTAGATTGGTTTAATGAAATCTGAAATGTATATAATTGGAAATGTACCTGATTTAGAAGATTTTAATATTCTCTCTCGCCATCTTTTGAAAGTGACTCTTTCCTGTCCCCTGTAGATCTCTGTTACATAGAAATTGATCTGATGCACATTACTGGATATGTATTTGCCAGTTTCTAAAAGGGGTGTTTTTCATGCATTTTCACCAAACTGAATGGCAGTTTTGGCAAATTTGTGTAAAACTATATGTATATACATATATATATATATATATATATATATGTTTGTATGCGTGTGCGTGTGAGTGGTTTCTGATTACCCCCTTCTTTATAGTGTGCTTTTTTGTATGTATTCATGTTTGCATTTATTTATCCATATATCTATGCACATATGTATAAGCATTAAGAAAACTGAGTAAAATGTGTCTCCTACTTGATAATTTTAAGTTCATTTGCTTTACTGTCAGAGAAATAAAACATTTGTGCATCAAATAGAGTAACAACATAATAACCATAACTATTGTGTATATACAAATTATACTCATCTACACCCATTACTTAAACAATTAATCTTTGTGTACACTAAATTTTAAATTTTAATCACAGTCTTTACAAATGGCTGGCTATTCGTTATACTCTCTAATTAGATCATAAATTGTAGGAGCACATTGCTGTACCAGGTTTGACACATACAAACAAAAACGTTAATGGACTAATGACGTGGACGGCATAAACAACAGTAAGAGTTAAAGCAGTTGAGAAGAAACTAATTGTCTGCTTTCTTCTACCTTATTCAAAACTCACAGAGGTGTTAAAGCTACCAATGTGTGGTCAGTTCATCAGGAATTGAAAAACAGATACAGTAACCAGTCATTGTATGTGATGAAATAGGTAGCTGGCTAGGTACTGAACTCAGAGTACTGTGAGAGTCTAAATGTCATATGTTATTGTATTTGGCAGTATTGTGACATTTCTGTGTTGCTCCAGGGGGGCAAGTTGATTGCAGGAGTAGAAAAAGTGAGAATAAAGATGATGGCTACGATGCAAATCCAACAATGCCCAACTAAAAGTTGACATTGTGACATTGAACATTTCGCAAACATCAGATAATTGGCTCTGAAAGAGAAAAAGCAAACTACAACAAATAAATAAATTCCATCCTGATTTCATGTTACTCTTTCTGCAGTAAAAAAATAAGCACATAATGTAGTTTATACTATTGGGTAATAGAAGGTGAAATTGCTCTTACATCATTTCAAGTCTGATCTGGCATGTCAACCATTGTATAAGATCAGTATGAACTTCATTATTTGCACCAGTGCACTTACTTGAATAGTAACTCTCAGCAGACTTCACATCATATAGGAGACACAGGGAAAAGCTATCGGTGAGGTTTGCCAAGTGCAAATTTGTGTTTGTGTTAAAATTGTCATGGCCATTGAGTGAATAGATGGAGAAGAAAGAAAAAGACGTGATCTTTCTTAACGCTTGTTTCATTCCTTTTCGGTTTGTTTTTAGATAGCAGTATCAGCAATGTAAGCAAAATAATCTAAATTGAAATCATCTGGGGATTTATGGACTAAATTGTTTCTCAGAAGGTTTTTTAAAATGAAGCTTTTTTACTTTTGGTACAAACAACAACAGAATTTTTAAAGTTCACGTTTTGCACTCGTGTTGACAAGAAGAAAAGCATTTTCCTCATCACAACATCTTTCCCAAACCCATCATTAAATTCTTATGTGGAGTATGTACATGAACAGAAAAATTCAAATAAAAATATGTTGTTGTAAAAATGTAGAAAACAGAAAAAAGTAAACATTATATTATTACAAATTTCAAAGAAATCCTGCCTAAGTAAGTATTTCCATCTATTTCATAAAATGAAACTTAAGAAGATTTGTTAACATAGTAACTATACAAAATTTAGCTCAACTGTTCTTATAAAAATATATTTCACCAGAATAATGAGAGCTCATTGCCAGCTATGACCTATTTTAACTGTCACGGCCTTGAACAACAGTAACATTAGTAAGGAATATAACTTTGGCTTTTCAAGCAGTCTTATAAGCCAGCATCAAGTATGCTCTAGTGTGGATCAAATTCAAAGTTAGAGAAAGGAAAGTAATATTGTGTTTCCAGAATAAAAACTGACTTCCTCAAAGAAGCCATAGTGTTCAACTTTGGGTTAACCCCTCAGAAAAGATTTTCCATTTCTTAAAAAGTTTTAGATCTGGTAGTAAAGTTAAAATAACTATGTAGAAAGAATTACTGTTTGGACAAACATGTCACACTTCCCAGACGACATTAAAATAAACTTAATGACATCTTTTTGTGTAAACAACCGTGCAAGACAACATTATCCTTGCAAAACAGTTTCATCATGCACTGTTCATGGTGTTCATTTCAGAGGACGTGTCTGACATTACTGAATCCCAAGCTAGGACATAATTTAAATAAAATCCAAGCTTTACACACAAGCTGACAGCAGACATGGATTGTTTCTCTCGCTCTCTCTCTGCCTCTCTCAGTCAACGGGTAGATAAAATTCACAATAATTCAACGTTTGATTCAAATCGCAGCAATTTGCAATATGCTAGTCTCGCATCATGGTCTCCTACTTTAACTTGACCTTTACTGAACCTTTAAAGAAAAACTGCAGAGAAGAATATGATACAAAATTTTACACTTTTATGCAGCTGCTTTCAAATTTAAATTTAAATTCCACAAAACAAATATTTGCCCATAGTGTGAGTGCAGTGACTTTCTCGTCGCTGTACTCTTGTCAGTGCTTACGAGCGTGAGAGGTGTTCTTCCACTTTGTTGTGTAAATAAGCTGCCATTTTCTCCAGCAATTTAAATGACTCCATGGCATGCTGTAATTGTCAGGAGAGATGAGAACCAAACAAACTAATCTCACAACTGATTGTTTTCACAGCTGTTCAAGATTTCCAGCAACCCTGTCTTTCTCCTTCTCTCTCTCTCTTTTTACACAATTATTCATTTTGCAGACATGCTTTTGTCTTTTTTTATTTAAGGTTTTCTGCAGGAGTCTGACTCAAATTTCTTAGATAAATGAAATTTATTGTGGCAATAAACTTAGGTTTGTTCCTTGGATTTCATTATCCAGAAGGCAACAAAGACAATCAAACAAAAATAACATATCAAGCAAGATATTTATACAGAGTAAGGTGTAACTACTACTTATATGTGCAAAAATAAAATTAAAGTATATACACCATTTACAGCTGTGGTGTGCAAAAAAATATACAACTGCAACTTATTCATTTCATAATTTCCCTCTACATCTGTAATTCTTCTTTACACCTACATGCCTGTGCTGTTTCTTTGCCAGCTTTTATTTGCTCACTTATACTATTATACTCCTTTTCATTTCTAAAATGTATCAACTTGAATTGTTTCCTTAGCTACTGTAGTCAGGTATTTTATTGGTGAATTCTTAACTTGAATATGTTCTAATATGTATTTTATTACACACATGTATAAATGTTAGTTGTTATGGCCTACTGGCTACTCATGTATTCATGTGTCCACATCTATCCCTCTACGCATCTATCTATTCTTACTACTTCTTCTTCTTCAGATAGAGGTATTCATTATAAGAAAAAATATAAACTGAGTATTATTTCCTCCACAGATTTCAATACATCCTCCTGCAAAATTGATATAGAGACTTGTCATGGACCACTGTGGGAATTTCAAGCTATGATTACATTAAGTAACTTTATTAGAGTTTCACAATATCACATATTTTAAATTTGATGTATAACACCAACTATTTTTACTGACAATGGATTAGCAGCACTTATTCCCCTTGCTGTTAAAAAAAAAACAATTTAATTATTACAGTAATAATAATGTTATCTCAAAATGTTTGTTGTTGATTGCTAGCAGTAATATCTTTGTTTGGTAATATTTCAAATCACCTATTATTATTATTATTATTTTGTAAAAGGGGAAAAAACAACTTTACTTAGGATAGGCGACCAGAAATCAAGTTACAAGCAAGGGAAGGGCAAAATAAACCATTTTTCCATTCAGTTTGTTTTAAACCTGTAAGTTCAGAAGACATTTCATCTTGAAACCAGAAACTGGGCCGTGCCAAGCAGAGACCTAACAGCATTTCAGGCTTGGCCTTACCTAATCTATGATTTTACTGTGAGGCATATAAAATATGAATTTCATTATCTATACCTTTCTGCAGATTTATTAAAACTATCAGTGGTAAAGTGCAAGATCTCACACAAGTATAGGGATGCAAAATGTACATATAAATTTGCTTATCTTCCAAAAGATACTTGACCAAGCAGTGCGATATAACCTAATTTTCTGGTGGATTAACAGAGCCCTGAGTCAAACATCTGACCCCAAAATAGCATAAATAAGATACATTTCCCAAGTGTTTTGTATACTTGGAAAATGAAAGCATCATTATAAGAGGTATTTTTTTATTTCTGTTCTTAACAAGCACAATATTGGTTATTCTCTGGCATTCTTTCTAACCATTTTATTGTGGAAAATGCTGTGTTCCTCCAGTTTCTACTCAGTTCTAACTCACTCAAATTAAGCACAATTTTCTAAATTAAAAATGTAGCCATCTCCATACATTTAACAAAATAAGACCGAATCACCAATTTGGACAAAAGCTTTATAGCTCATGTTAAATGTGCTTTCCTAAGGTGCTTGGTAACATTGCAACTGACTAACTTTCTTCTCAACTATATGTTAGCAGTTCTTATCAACCAGCACCATGCCCTCAGCATTGCTCTCACTTCACAGGGCTACCAACACCTCAACTGCCGGTGGATGTTTACACTGATCCCTTTATAGGAAGAATTCCCTTTGGGATGTTCTCTCTGTTTGCGTGTGTGCGTGTGTGGGTGTGTAAAGCTCCCTTGAGCCACAACATAGTCTGTCTGCATCAAGCTGTGTGGAGTGACAATGCTGGGTCTGTTCTCCCTAGCAGCAGTAGAACGCTGTTTGCCAGCGAAGGGGAGGGCACTGATCATTTAGGCCTGAACTGACCTTATTGGGAGGAAA
The DNA here is from genome assembly GCA_902982915.1 of Phalloptychus januarius. NCBI lineage: Eukaryota > Metazoa > Chordata > Actinopteri > Cyprinodontiformes > Poeciliidae > Phalloptychus > Phalloptychus januarius. The sequence continues at coordinate 4,735,399 of CADWAE010000133.1, read as the reverse complement.
AATGTTAAAGGTAAAAGCACGATATGTTTGTAGTTGGCATTCTGTTTATTATAGACAAGATTAATAGATTTTGCTGTGCCCTTTAAGATGGTGTCTCCCAAAAGTAAGTTTACCACTTGTAGTGTCCCATACTTATCTAGTACAACCACAAATGTTTTTGTATTTTGTAGAGAATTTAAAATAAAATTGTGGAAAATTGTGAAATCAAAAGAAATGCAACACATCATTTTAAAATTTTGCAAAACAGAATGTGTAATGTTTTTTTGTCTTCAATCCCTGTACACTAATACCCAAAAATAAAATGCCAATGTAGTAAAATGGAGGGTAGATTATCCTATGCTTTTAACGTATCATGGAGTGCTTTTCAATCCATCAGCCAAAAATGAACAGAGTACATCACAAATGCAACAACAGTTTGGTTTTTATGGATAAGTAAGGAGAAGACAGTCTTTGTTAGAAGACTCCAGTTTGGAGTTAAAAGCCATGTAGGAGAGATGCTCAAAACTTGTGAAACAGGGCGCTCTGGTCAGGTTAGACCAAAGTTCAACTTTGGCCTACACTCAACAAAAGCAACTATGAAATGGCTTGGATCAAAGCCCATTTGTTTTGCTGGAGCTGATTTTGCTACAAAATGCTTTGTCTCTACAAGAGAAAAGCTGGTAAAGTCATCTCTTAAGATGTTCTTGCAGTGAAAGGTGATTCAAAAAGGTATCAGTTGAATTTGCAACGGTTACATAACTATTTGAAACTTTCTATTGTACAATTATTCATTACTTGGTATTGGTCTGTCAAACAAACTCCTCATAAATAAACTGCAATTTGTGGTTGTAAAATTACCAAATGTACAATGGTTGAGAGGATACTCATTTTGTGAGGGATTGTATTTTATTTCAGTTTTTGTCAGGTCTCAACTAATTATTAGTCATTAAGTGGCATCACTTGTTTTCTAAAGGAATTATTTTCCTAATTCCTTTTCTCTGGAATTACATGTCTTAGTTTCATAATAAATGTTTTGTTTCTACATCTAATTTTCTCCCGCACAAATATGTATATCTTTTTTATTAAAAAAGTACAATAAATATAAAAAATGAGAAGAACAACTTGCTTCCTAAAAGTGTCAAAACTGAACAAATTTTCTTTACTCAGTTCAGCACTAAGCAGATATTATTTAATCATAAAATCAAACCCACTATAATCATACTTTTGGGGAGCTATTTTGAGTTATAAACACTGATGCGTACTATAGTACACATCAGTAGTTCTCAGCAGTATTTACAAAAGAATAGAAAACATGCAAGTTTGTTTTTCTTTTTTTTGTAAAAAGACATGCTATGCTTGAAAGAGTCCGTCACCAAGCAAAATAAAGAAATATGAGCAGCATGCTGACATCTCAGCTGGACAATCTGTCAGCCAGTGTTTTAGTCCTTTTTTGCTTCCTATTGCTCATCACTCCACATCTCTTTCAAGCCCTTGACAAAAACCAGCAGGGAGGAAATAGCTAAGACAAGCCTATGATTTTTTTGACACATTAATTAGTGGGATACTTGCATTAGTAGACTGAGATACAACATGAAAAGATGTTTGTTCCATGTTTTAGCCTTGTTCTTAGGAGTTTGGTGCCAATCTGTGTAAATAAAATGTGCACCTCTCCTGGAGTCACAATAAAATCTGAAATGTTTCTTTTCATTCACACTTGCGAGTGATCAAAGAATCATTTAAACCTACCAAGAAAACTTAGAAATTACTTTCTCAAATGTTATTAAAAGTTTGTCTCTTACATTTGTTCTCATGAATCTGTGGGACAGAGACATTTTTGAGATAGGGCAGTGTTTCTCTATTTACATTTACTTTTGTCCACCTACCCTCCTTTGCCACGCCCCACTATTTGAGAAGTACTAGCACAGGGGCTTGGTGATTAAGATCTGAAACAAATGAGCTTGAAATATATAAAAAAACAGGAATTACTTAGAAAACTCTGATTAAACTACAACCTAAGGTTGGGTGTCTACAGCCTAAGACGCCCAAATCATTACACTCTATTCCATTTAAAACATGAAACACATTCACTCTGGTTTGATCAGTTCTGACCCTTGAATGAAAAATAAATAAATAAAATGTCTGCCTTGGGCTTCTTCAATTGGATTCTAACAGTACCTCCTGTATAAAGCTTTCTCCCACACCTTTAAGAGTGAAATGCATAAATCATCAGTTTAATATAGACATGGAAAATTAATCTATATGAGGAGTAGGTCTGTAAATTCACTGCAGTGCCTTTCATGATTTTCATGAATTTATAAGCAGCTACTCAAATAGAAAAATAACATCAGAAAAAAGGAAATGCAGCTTGTTTGTGTCAGCAACCTGCTTTGTGTATTCGTGCCAATTTGTATATCACAAAAAAGCAAGATAAGGAGAAAGAAAGTGGATCTCATGGGGTACATAAGATCCCCTCTCTCCATGCAACGATGCATGGAGAAAACTCAGATGAAACAAGCACATGTCCTCCAGTGATTGTCATCCACAACCTAATAGGAAGTTTGAAAGTTAGAAAATTTGGACCGATTGAACAAATGTAGAAAAACATATGCGTGGCAGACAAACTATGAATGATTACTAATCATGGTGTGAGCTTATCAACTGGATGTATAAAGTAATCAATATATAATAATTTGTCATGTCTAAACAATATTATATCATGAAATGATCATATCCATAGCAACTGAAAGTGCAACCGTTGATTTCTATTTTTTCTCTCTTTTACATCTGATGTTTTTCAGAAAGCCAATGAAAGGCCAATGAAAACACTCTGGGATGATTAGCAGATGTGTTTGGAAATGGTGCAGCTTTGTATATAAAGACTATTAGAAATTTCAGTAATCAAAACCTCATCAGGGTATAACCATTCCTCAATGGTGGATTTCAATTAGAATTACTCTGTAAACATTGAAAGGAGTTGATATACGATATAGAACAAAGGTGAGAAGAAGAAAAGTTTGCAGTAAAGAGGTTTTCTGGTTATGGTAAAGAAATTAATGTATGGTGCTGGATAAGATGTGGAACGTTATTATACTTACAACATGGGCAATTTTAAGAGCAAAATTATATTTTAAGGTTGGAAAGTTTATCTTTAAAAGAATAGTTTATGTAGTGCAACACGTATAGAATGTTTTTTTGTACAAATCTTGTACACAACTAAGATGACAAAGATGAAATATATCCCTGAAACCACAATGATTAAAAACAAAGTAAAAAAAATATCAAAATCATTATTTACTTTTAGTTCAGCCTTTAAATTGAGAAGAGGATCCCATAGCAATTATTTTTATTTCTCTAATTTGTCTCTTTAACTTATTTATTGTGAGAGCACACAGAGAAACATGTGCTTGTAATAGTCATAGCAATTCAAAATGTTAAAATAAAAAGGAGAAAGGAGATGGTGACTGTCATAAAATTCTGAGCAATTTATTGTATTAACTCATATTGAAATGGCCAGCAGGCATTTCTTTAATTGCTACACATGCATTCTTTCAGGTATGAATTGGAGGTGAATGCAGCAAGATGTTTCATAATAGCCATATAATTTTCATTATAGCCATATAACATTTTGTACCTTTACTGAAATAGGTTTCTGGCACTAATAGCATGGTCCTACTCATACTACCATTACCATGTCTCTGAGATCTCAACATTGTCTACTTCCAGGTACTCTAGGCATGTTGCACTTATAGAATAAGACAGAACTGGAAGACAATGAGTTCCTGGTAGGTTCAACCTTTAAGTTTCTCAAGTCTTTGACAGTTAATTAGCATAATATTTTCTCAAGACATTTTTGCGACTTTTTGCAACAAAACATTCTGTGGTTCTGTGATCATGCCCCGATATTTTAGCAATTTCAAGAGTGCTGCATCCCCCTGAAACCCTTGTTTTTTTGTTTGTTTTTGACTTTGTAGATTAAGTTGATTTTAATTTTGGCCCAATTTCCGTAAAGAAAAGAAGCTGCCTAATAATTATGCACACATTGGAACAGGGGCTGATCTCCTTAGGCCACACCCTTCCTCATTATACAGATACACGTCAACAAGGAATTTACACTTGTTTGAGAACCACTGGTCTATTATAAGGCAATGGAGCTATGTGACACCTATAAATAATGTATCACTCGTTTTTTGGCTTGATCATGAGTCCTCAAAATATGAGCGAGGCTATTGTGTATTTCTAATTCCTGCCAAGGTTGTATCTCCTCAGTATTGGTCAGTTCTGTTGCCGGGGGCATACCGCATGGCCATCGATGGACCAGGGATGTAGAAATAGAGTAGAGTAGTGGGATTTAGTACCCTGAATCTCTCTTTAGCCTGGGGACTGCTTCGATGCCAGCCTACTCCATGTCTGGTGACTGGCTACTTTGCTGGGTTGCCTGGTGTCTGTCTGCCTGGGGCTGCTGTGGCCTCTGGTAGCTGAGGCTACCTGTACAATCCTGCTCTTGGGCGCCAAGTGCTGCAAGGTTTCTACTTTTCTCACTATTGTAGCATCTTTGCAATTCTAGGTGACATAACACACACACATCCCTATATCACACCTTTATAATACCCACTGTGCACACAGAGGCACATACACATGTATTCACAATCATGCACCCATACAAATAATTCAACAGGTAGGTTGAAGGTCATTCAAACACAGGTTTATATTGTATTAATGCAACCCATCGACTCTGATGCAAGAGGCAACACTGATCCAATGAAGACACCAAACAATTAAGATATCATCTCCACATATCCATTTGGTTGAGAAACCGCCTTAGCACATGTAGTCAGGCATCACTTACACAACATTCTGCAAGCACTCTTACTTTCTGATTACATTAGGTTATGATTATCTAATCACTGAGGTATATTCATAAAGCATGGGCATTTAATTCCCAATCAGTTGATCCTTAAATAAATAAAAACAAAAGAGAATCATAAAACAAGGCAGTTATCACAAGAGTAAAATACTCTGTCTTGATTGCACATAACAATGTGATGGCCCTAATGCACACATGCACTACTCAGGGCAGGAGGGAATTGTGCTAAAGTAAACACACTTTGATGACATGTCAGGATTTGGTTTCCTCATATTTAGAACTAAATAGCCTGCATTTTTACACACAGACAAGCTTGGCAGGATAGGGAACAGCAGTACAGCAGCTTACATCCCTTAGAAACAGGCAGCCAATCATTAATCAAATTCTTGAATTTATAGCGGAAAAGTCTCGTCGGTTATTTCATTTTTAGCCAGCTTTAATTCAACAAAATACAGCAGAGGATAAATAGATCCAACTTAATTTTACTTACTCAAAGAATCCCCAACTATAATTTTTTTTTCAGAGGTTTGTCTCTAAAAACCTCTAAAAAATGGTTTGCCACTTGCCATTTAGATGTTATTCATAGCTTTTTCTCTCTTGTAATAATTAATGTATGCTTTATTAAAATTTTAAAAGTGGGTATTCTTCTTTCATTTTTAAACCTGTCACTTCCCCGCCCCCTTTTATACCCTTTTGTATTTTAGTCATTCTACTCACCAGTGCTCTGACTAGAGAAAAAGGGAATTAAAGAGATCATATGAATCTGTATGCAGATACAAACAGATCACAGCCATCGGTAGACACCGACACACACACAGTTGTGAGCCCCCCTGAGCAGCTTGAGGCTTATCCACCCACAGTGTTAGTAGCCCTGTAGGATGATAAAGGCTTGGTTCCAAAGTATCAGCTTATATCTTCAGATCAATGGCTGACCCACTACCCGGTTGAAGCCACACAGACCAACACTACACAGCTTAAAGGCTAGTGAAAGGGACTGTTCAAAACAACATGCTGAATTTTTCATGGGTCTAATGATTCTCCCCAGATTCCCTTTCTGCCAGTTTCAGTTTTTTTTCAGTTGCTCTCTCTGGGTTTTGCCATTGCATTTTTTCCCTTTTCACTGTTACATGCTCAGTAACTGTGAAAGTAAGCTGACCTGTTTAAAGTGCACAAAAGACTTGGTTTGATACACTTTTACATCCATTCATGAACCATTGTGACTACAATCAAAAGCCTAGAATATGCTTTGTGTTCCCTGGACATTAATAAACCCTTTGAAAATTTTTACCAAATGCATTGGTTATAGAAAACAAACAAAGGCTTAGGCGCTGCCCCAGTGTCTGTTCTTTAGAGAAGGTTTAGGAAGGTTAGAGGGTGTTTTTTGTTCGTTTTTTTAAATTCTTGACAATATTCCCACAACATATTTATGGATGTGATCATTTTGTATAGGATGTTGGATATTTAAGCATGTGATGTCCAAAAAGCAGAACTATAAAGAATTCCTCCCACTGGAACTAAGAGGCCAAGGCCAATTCCAGAGAAACATAGCCCCACAGCCCTGTAACAATCTTCAAACTTGACACATTGCAGTCAGGCAAGTGCCATTCTGCTGGCAACTGCAAGACTAGACCATTCATCACTCCAGAAAACACTTTTCCACTGGGTTAAGGCTTTACATCACTGCATTCAACACTTTGCACAACACTTAGAGATTTAACATTTGAATAGAGGTGTTCAGTGATGGAAAGCACTCTGCATGCTGCTCTTGAGGTAATCTGAAGGTTACACAAAGTTTGGGACTCTTCAGCTATTGGCTCTGCAGAAAGTTGGTGACCTGCATGTTGGTGACTACTTCCCTCAGCATTTGATGACCCTGCTGTGATTTTAAAGGCTCCAATTTGTCTATCCATTTCCAACTCCATTTGACCAAAGTCTTTCAAAAAAACAACAACACAAAGACACATGAATACTTTTCTGAAGGTAGAGGTTGATCCCCAACTGTGAGGGACAAATCAATCTTTTTAAGTTGAAAAACCACAGCCTCTAATTGAGAGTCGCCTACTCTCATCTTCATGTTTTCAAAATTGGAGGTCATAGCTGAAAGAGTTCAGAACAATATCACTTGTAAATAGGAAAAATGAAGCCCTGGGGTTCCTGAACAATAACAAGTCTTGAGACGATATCTAGACACAGAATCAAATAGTAGGGGTAGCACAGAGAAGAAGCTTGCCTTTGTTTTTTTTGTTGTTGTTTATATTCTCCTATAAATCAGACGATCTGCAAGATTATGAAAAATACACTAAGTCTGCATATAAAATATTCTGCACATTTGAAGGTAACTAATAAATGAGCAAATACAGAGACAGAGTGAGGTCTGATGTAGTGAGTGAAAGAGAGACGGAACATCACATTTCAGAGGGAAAAATAATGGAAGTGCCATTTTGAAAAACTGGAAATGTCTTTGAAGTTATGCTAAACAGCATGGCTATAGAGACTGGGAATAAGAATTTGGAGGAAGCTTATTTTTGTTTAGTAAAACAAGCTCTCTAACAAGAAATGATTTATTACAAAGCTTAATGTAGAGTTTAGTTTAAGATAAATATGTGGTAATTTTTATGAAAGGTGGGTTAAATATGAACATGGTGTCATGAACTATTAATTATTCACAGTCCACAAACATGCCTAGTTAATAATTCAAATTCACCCTTTAACAAGAGAAAGAGTGGATCTCAGAAATGTGGTGTCTGTAAAATGGTTGTTTGATTTAGGAACAACATTAATCATTTGCTTCAAAAATCTACAATCACCAGTTTATTTTCAGGACAATTTTTTATGAGATAAATATTATTCACATACTTGAGTCCTTAACTCCTGACTTTTTAATATGCATATCATGTCTGCAGAATTATTTTGTGACTTAAGTTTGATTCAATTCTTGTTCTGACTCAAGTCACGAACTGACCCAGACCTTAAATTTGGGGAACCTGAATATATGAGTAATTCAAGTAAAGAGATCAATGAGTCACTTTAAAAACTCATGTAAACATCAATGAAATACCAATAAATAAATTAGGCACTGCTTAACTTACTGTCCATTTCAACAATTCACTGCCTATACTCGTTTATCTTTGCAGGGTCAGGTTGAGGTGTATACAGGGTATACGCTGGGCAGTATACCCTGCCAGTTCATCACAGGGCTGTACAGAGACATACTGGTCAGATAAACCGTGCACACACACAATCAAATCTAAGAATTTTACCTTAAAGCTCAAAGAATCGCCAAGTTTAAGTTAGGAATGCTTGTCTCCAACTGCTACAAATTACCAGTATTTGTTCTTGTGCAATTCAAGAAGGTTACATAAACTTTCTTGCCATTTTTTATGTATTAGCAGCTTTACAGGAAGTTCTCGCTCAGATCAAGGAGTGTAAGCCTCACAACCATTCCAGCCAATAATATTCCTCTAGGGTGCGCATGTTTCTTTCCAAGCGCACCCTAGAGGGGTGTGTGCTGTGTGTGTGTGTGTGTTATATATATATATATATATATATATATATATATATATATATATATATACTTTTGATGATAAGGGAATGACAAAGACGACTGCATATACAGAGAAGGAAAGGTTACGAACCAACTAAGGGAGAGACGGCAAAAAAAGAGCAGCAGATAAAATATAAGAAAAAGTACAGATAACCACAGAATGAAAATGGAAAAGAGACATACCTATCTCAAGTGACCTTTAACAAAGAACTGGATCACAGTCGAGAGTGGCAAGATAAATCTAATACACTGGAGGAAACATCTTTATTTCAACATTTTCTTATGCTGATATTTTAGTCAACAATGCCAAAAACAGCAAACAGGTGATGTGCAGGACCTGTAAACCTGAACCCTGTTCAGAATTTGAATGAGCTTAGGACTACTTGATGTCCAAATATGACCAATCTTTCTGGATCTATTAACATTTCTGTCTTGCTAACCTGCTAAATCTATAAATAAAACAAATTATTTTTGACTGGCACAGTTTGAAAAATCTCATACTTCTACCTTTACACTCTCACATTTTAGAAATTAATTTGCATTCATCAGAAATTCTGCCCCCTGAGGGGTTTAGCAGAAATATGTTGGATTGTTTAGTCAAAATTACAATACAGCTAGGGCAATTTATCTTTTGAAAATCCTGTTAATTTGTTGAGGAGGAAATAGTGGTTTAATTTGCAAGTTGAATAAGGAGTAGCTTGAGAATCTTTTAGCAACCTGTTACACCACTCTCCCCTTACCTAATGAGGCAGGGAATTACTGATTCCTAAGGGAGACTTTAACATGACAAACACAGCGTGACTTTTAGCTGGTTCAGGACAACTCTACAGATTAATGTATGCGTGTGTGTGTTGGTGTATGTGTATCTGCAAGTACAAAATGTAGATTTAAAAATTCATCACTGTCTACTTGGTTATCAGGGCACTGAGACCAAAAAATCTAATTTAGAATAATTGCATATTTGATTAGATGAGATCAAATAGAGCCAACTATCCATGCAATAAAAGTGGTCAATATAGAAGTCAAATGATTTTAGCTAATTTGGCTGTAATATCAAGATAGAAAATAAATAAAACCACTAATGTGAGAGGCTTAAGGTACCAATTTCATCTTTACTGCTTGAGGCCGTGTTCGTGAAAACATGTCTCTGAAATTACCGATGTAATTTAACATTGTCAAATGAAAAACTTTAAATTGCCATACATATTGATAAACGTGCTTATAACCTTGCAAATATATTATTTTAAATAATATTGAAAACTGCTGGATTTTACAGTGTGATACATATGTCACCAAAAAAAAAAAAAAACACTCTTTGCGCTGAATTAATGTGTTGATGCGGCAGGTGTCCAACAACTTTGCGACTAATGTTTGTAGTACTTGTATTTGTTTTGGAGAAGATATTTTTGGTGACAGTAAGTGAAGCACTGAGGATTTAAATCTCCTCTTTCCTTGTTAGAGCTTTCCTCAACATTATTATTGTCTGATTTTCAGAAGCTGGAATCATAACAGCAGCAGCTGTAACTTATTGTATGTATAAAATTATTATCTATCAAAAAGTACATTGTATGATATGCAAATATTATTGGTCACTACAACACCCACTACTAAATGGATACAAATCTGCAGCAAGCAAGTACATTGTCCTACAGGTTTAAAAAAGGACCTGTCTGAGACTTTCCCATAGAGCTATATTGTTTTTGCAAACACTACAGAAGTGATTGATATTTCCAAATGCTTTCTGAATTCTTTCAATGTTTTCCTGAATCCATTAAATCCTTTTCATAATTTTGTCCAGTCATTTTCAGTCCATTACCTTGAATTTTCAGTTTGTTTGCTTGCCAATTAACTCTGACTAATGAATCATTCAGATGTAAAAATGTGTCTAAACTCAAGAGATAAACTTCCTTCTCCCTCAAACAGTTACACCTGCTTTGGGATGAAAAAACTACTCCAGTTTTAGTTTGGGCACTAAAACTGGAGTAGGAGTGAATGTAGGTTTTGGATTGTTCAATACAAGAAAATCACCAGAAAAGCAAAACAACAGATGTAATTTGAAAGTTTCAGGGGCTCAAATTATGTAGCTGATATAGCAAGCACTTTTACAAAGTTGCTTTTGGTCACAGATTGCAAATATTATATTTAAATAAAAAAAAAATACTTATAAAAAGTCACTAATCTGTCACTTTGGTTTGTCTCCACTACAACAAATAAACAACACCAGTGGAGGCTGAGGCTTCAATTTGAGCTTAATAATAACAAGAAGTAGAATGATGTCAGAGTGAAGGCACTTGATAATTCATTAAGCTTTAAAATTTTAAAAAGTATGTAAGTAGAATCGACTGTTTTGGAATTTAATCTGACAGTTAAATAAAATGATATATCACTCACTTAGCTAAAATACCTTAAAGAGCAACATTTATTTTAGATTTTAAAATAAAAGCAACAGCAAAAAAGAGCAAAACGTAAGACACTACTGCACTTTTCCTACCCAATGCAAGTTTTTCTAGAACAACAGGAGCCAATGATACAGGAAGTTTCATGCTAGGCATGTGTCCTTTCATTTCCATTGGGGTGACATTTTGCATCTACGTTAGAATTAAATTATTTCAAGTAATTTTCTACTGTCTACAAATACCCTATTGTGGTTATGTGACTAATAAATGATATCCACCAGCAGAATATCACTTGGAGTTCTTCAGGTTGGATCGGTCATAATTTGTAATATTTTAGAAGAAAAAACTAGTGTAAACCAAAGTGAGGGCAGAAGTAAATGCCCTCATTTTGAAAGTAATGCAAAATATCCTATAAATTTAACTTATATGTTATTTATCTTCATAATTCATTATTAAATTGACAATTTTATATAGCAAATACCTCCACAGTGGTAAACTCATCACAGCCTCACAACATAGCATCTCACAGTCATGAACCACCTTAGTTACCTGTACGATAACACTCCATTGCAAAGTCATCTCATGGCAGGATGTGTGTGCATAGTAGTATAACCCATAAATGTCATGTTTTTTTTTTTGTTGCTTGTTTTGCAAACAGACATATATCAAAGCTTGAATCTCCTTAAAACGAATAATAGAGACATTGTGGACGTATGTGACTCAATAGGAAAACTATAAAATAAATCACAATTACCATGCTCCATTTGTTTTGTTTGACTTTACTGAGCCTGAATTAATTGCAGTGACCCAAAAATCTTCTCACATTTTTCAATTTCGTGTTCCTGCTGTTCTTATCCTGCCAGTGGCAGGAAATTGAACCCTTTAGAACACATTGACAGATTTCTCTATTTATTCAATCTGTCTAACGGAGCAAAATTCAAGGAGGCTTGCTGGAGTGCAAGGATGCACATGTTTATATTTTCTAAAAATCTCTCCACCATATGCACCATAATGAAGAAAATTCACCTTACTGGTGAATTGTATTCTCATAAAATCTACACATTATGATGGACACTGTAGAAGAAAGAAAAGAGAGGGGCAAAACTGCTTGCATTGCAAGGGCTTTCTCATATTTTGTCAATACAATCACAAAACCTTCATGAATTGTATTGGAATGATTATCATACTTTTTTTATTTTTCGAAATGTTTTAAATATAAACATAGGAAAAATTGTGACATTCATATACATTCGTCATACTTTACTCCGGTACTCCTGAACTAAATTCTGTGCAACCAAATGCTTTCTTAAACCTATAAAAAGTATGGCAGCCTATATCTGTGAAGCTACTAGATAGCTCAGTCCATGGTGAGTCTGGGGGAGCTCCAGAGAATCAGAGCTCAGGTAATAGTCGACAGTTAAGTGCTTCGCTGGTCTTTATAAAATAGTGGTAATTGGGGATGATTTGCATTGATGGGAACAAGGAAGTTTCTCGAATGGATTTAAAGAAAGGGCAGCCCTGGTACAAAACATACAACTGAGGGTGCAAATGATTTGAAAAATTGTTTAGATCAAAGCATATTATTTTTTCAGCTTGGAACATAAGTTAAAATTCAATTAAAAATCAGTGAGTGGACTTAAAAATTGAAGCTTTTCCAAGGCTGTTTGTGCTTGCTTTTATGTACAGAATGTACTACTCTCAAAACAGCAAACCCAGCAAACTGATTCATTGCATAAACGATTCTTGATTTCAAATGCATAAATTTTGTAGCTCTTGCATCATGGTTGAAGTTCTGCAGTATAAAGAAAGGGAATACTAGACTGCAATATTTTGTCCAGCATGTAGTTATACAGTGAAAACCCACAGACATGGAAGTTAAATTTTGAAGAAAAACTCTACTGATACCATCTGACGGCAGCATTGGTATGAATAAAGGCTATAAAAAGAAATTCTTATATTTTTTGTCACAAGTTAAACAAGTACATGAAAGGTAGAGAATGGATAAGACGTGGAGTAAAGATACTGGGGAAGGAAGCAAGTAATCCATAAATAGTTAACGAAGCCTCAGCAGCTGAGAGAAGCACACCAAAGCTACTTAAACTAAGCTGTCCACAAACACAGCCACACTACAGCAAAAGCAAACATTGGCTGACAGTGCGCAAATACATGCAATAAAAGGAGGAGGAATAACATCACTGCTTAACAACACAGAATCAAAAACAGCACAGACACTCCTCTGTGAAGCACCTCTTGTGATACTGAATATGAATATACATCACCATCATCATGGAAATATGATGAGCTTTAAAAGTTGTGCGATGAAAAGTACAAGATCAGAGGAAACTTAGCTAAACCCCTACTTTTGTCACTTAAGGTGAAAGCTACGGAGCCCCAAGGGGACATGGAGAAAAAAAAAAAGGAAAGAAATCCCGACTTATTATCTCGCGATCCCGAGTTATTATCTCGAGATCCCGACTTTTTTTTTTTTTTCGCAGGATCTCGAAAAACTAAGTCGGGATCTCGGGATCTCGAGATAAAAAGTCGGGATCTCGAGATAATAACTCGGGAACTCGAGAAAGTAAGTCGGGATTTCGTTCCCTTTTTTTTTTTCCTCCATGTCCCCTTAGGGGCTCCGTACAAAGCAACACATGTCAAATTCAGCAGAAAATCATCAACCATCATGAAATACGCTTCTTACAAACTTTGGTATGATGGCCACAAACCAGTGGAAAATTGCATGGGTTTTCAAACACTTTGATATCTGAGAATTTGGTTACTAATGAGATATTTCTGATGAATTTTAAACTGTTGCTCTTCCAGCAGAAAAACAAAAAAAAAAGTTCTAAAAACAAATGGGGTGCAACACTGGTGCAAAGAGGAACTGAAGGCGGAATATCGCCTTTAAAGTTTCCATTTGCACTCACGCTGATAAATGTGACAAACACACAGTGGGAGCACTAATACTTCATGGGAGTTCATCATCATTGGTGTGAGACAAAAACCAATGAGGCTTTTTGGCAGATTTCCTGCTCACCCAAGGTTGACAAATTGCCAAAGCCCTCTGTCGCAGCTTTACTTCGACGCTGCTAACTGATTCATCTGCCATGACTTAGATTGCAGGAAGGAGAATAGCCAAGCGGAAATGCATGTTCCTTATACCTTAATTTGCATCAAACAACAAGGAGCAATTAAAGTCACTTTGAATAGTAATTTGGTGCAGAGTAAGCTCAATGTGTCATACTTTGTTGCACCTCTCTTTAGTCAAACAAGACAAAAAAGGTTCCAAATGTGCAATTTAGAAAATTAGTGCATATGACAAGAACAAGAGTATAGACAAGGAATCACTAAGGTGTAATTAAAGTGTTATCCAAGCAAAACAGGCTACAGACACTCAAATATGTGGCTTGGATTATTTTAACCATTCCTAATGCGACAGTTAATTTCCTGCAATGTAAAACTCTTCAAAAATGAGGTCTCAAACATTGTTTAATTAAATATTATTTAGTGTTGGCTGATGCAGTATCAGCCAGATGTTTGAAACCAAGTTTCAGCGTTGGCATGAATGTGATGTTAATTTTGGGCTCTTTGAGAGCTTTTAAAGAGTTATGTTTCCAGGATGCATTAATAATACAAAATTTAACTTAAGGAAATTTTAAAAACTACAATAGAGCATATACATTAGAATTTACTGAAGACAAATTGATTGCTGAAGACTTGGTGGCTCTGTTGTAGTTTTACATTTTACCCAATTGCTAAAGTTTGACCATGATTTGTGTCACCTTGATTTAGCTTACTGGAAATTATATGCACTGTGAACTGCCCCATGGTAAAATCAAAGTTAATTGGAGAAGTCCCAGACATGTAGGAACACAATGACCAGCCTATCTTTTGAGCATCATCCAAACTGTTGGAATGGAACTGAGATCTGGCTATTCCAGATTAAGTTTGAATCTATTCCAAAACCACTAAGGATAAAATTAATCCACAAACACACCATCATATTCCATTTGAGTTTTCAGTCTTCCTGTGAATTAATATAGCCAACATTTTAGATTGTGTTGAACCAGGCCTGGAGTATTTACACAGTTAATAACTCTGTTTTTCTAATATCTTTGCTTGTTGCTTTTGAAAAAGATTAACTAGATGAAAAAAGAAGTAATAGAATTATAATGTAGGAAGAACACTCAACTAAGAAACAAAAGCTGTTCCCACAGTATTTTTAGAAAAACAGAACTAGAAATGAATTATTTATTCTACTTAAACCTAGAGAACAATCTGTTATGGGAAAAGTTTCCAAAACACACAAAAAAAAAAAACAGCCACGCAACCTTCAAACTGTGATTGCTTGAAAAAACAACAACAAAACAGATTCAACAATTTGTCTAATACAATCTTAGAGTTTATTCAGGAATCTAACTCACCTGAGGGTGAAAATTTGCACCGATGAAAGTGTGGACAAGGCCAGAAAAGTAGAGACTGTCTCTCGCTGTCTTATGGGTTTAGAGGGAGCCATCACCACAAAGTTATTGTCCAACTTCAGCTCAGATAGTGGCTGCAACAGTCTGACGCTCCCAATGCGCTGCATAGGTGTATGCCCTGAAAAGTAGCCCAAAGGCCTCTGCTGTTCTGTGTGAACTGGGCTGCCCTTTTTGGAGTCCTCTGAGCTGCAGTCTCCGCTGTCCGTGGTTTGAATTATGTAGTAGAGCTCCACAGGAGTGCCCTGAGCCTGCTCTGAGACCCGCTGCCTGCCAGGCCTCACAGTTGGCGGGCTGAACCAGCTGGCCAGAGGTTCTAGCTCAGCAACACAAATCCCTAGCTCACCTTTTAGTCTACATGTGCCTCGCACCTCTTGGGTCTCATGAAAAGCAAACATCCGGACGCAAGGTAGCTTGTGGACGGTGCTGTAATCATCCCAGTCCCTGCCTGCAATGTAGAACAACACCTGAACCTTTGGCCAACTGGGATGAATCTGCTCACTGATGATGTATGTGTGGACCTTCCAGTTGAACGTAAACAGAGGCGAAGAGGTTGCCGATGTTGACGCTGTTGATGAAGTGAGGGATGGTGCATTAAATGGCCCTGGCAGTATTTGTAGCATCTCCAGAGGAACAGGCTGCTGGACAGAGAGGGGCCCGTAGGTAGCATTGACAAAGGGCATCTGCCGAGCTTGATGGATAAAGAAGGACTCTGTTCGAGCTTGGAGGCTGGAGTTTCTCATTATGTCCTGGTTTGCCTCCAGTAAGAAGAATGCTGACTCAGCATTGAGGATCTGGTAGCTGACCGGTAGATACATTGGCGTGGGGCCATACCTCTGCAGGCCATCCAGAATAACCTTGCAGTCAACCACTGAAAAGAAAAGAAAATGAAAATCACTTTTCAACAAGTTTTGGCAAACCTAAAATGCTTTTACATCGTTTTACTATCTTTTGAAAGATGCATGTCTCAACTCCTATAATTATATGTGTTTTAATTAATATCAACTTAATTAAAACACACAAGTCTTAAAGCACTTTTATGGAATGAAGCCAGTCCTCACATGACCTTAGGTGTCTCCATCACCTTATCCTGTAAATCTTTCTCACCACCTTTGTCTCCACCATCAAGCATAAAACTTCAGATATTTGGACTGATGGAGAAGCCCATTAGGACCCATTGATTTTCTGTCTTGGACCCTGCATGTTGTGTGGAGACATGGAGTGGAAGTGATTTGTGACAGGCCACGGTCAGAAAGCAATGACTGGCTAGCCAGATGGACAGAACGAGTCATAGCAGCAGCACCTCTAAAAAATCATAAGACCAAGTACTCAAAATAAAAACTCCAACTGCATCCCTAAATAAATAGTTCTAGACTGGATTTTACTACTAAAGAGTCAATCAGTCAGGAAATATGCAAACGCATATTTGCGTTAATGAGCGACTTGACAAGCCATTTCAGATTACGCATAGCTGAAAATTAGGTAAAATCTAATACAGAAGTTTGAAGAAAAAATGTACAACATGATTTATTTATCCTTATTAAAAAAAAGAAACAGCAACAATTATTCCTAATGCTTCAAAATTAACATTTTACTTATGCCAGCATTTTTCTAACTTGCAAACATATAGAATAAACTTAATTAAATTTCAGGAATTCATCACATAATGTTATGCTTTGCATGCATGCCACAACATGATGGCACTGCCTTCAATCAGCTGCTTAAGAAACAAGCAGTTTATAGCTTCCCAACTGCAGTTTTTAAGCAGCATTACCTTAACATGAATTAGTTCATGGTTAGACTTTTTACATTATGAATAACTTAATTTTTTTATAACGGAAATATTTCTAAAAAGCTGCAATTATCTCTTTTTGCAACCGAAGGAAAACTGAAATACCCAGAAGAACTCAAGAGAGAAAAGGCATGAATGCAACAATGTGCTACATAAAGTCAAAGAAAATGTGTTGACACGACATTATTTTGCTTCTATTAAGTGACTATAAGTGACCATTTGTAAGAAAATCTCAGAAGTTTTTCAGGAACATATTTTTTTAGGAGGAAAACACTTATTTGAAATTGAACCACAAGGTCTCGGCCCAAAATATTCTGCAGTTTATTATGGAGAAACCAAAGGCATTCAAAGGTTAAAGGGAATGCCTTGTTGGGCATATAGTATACCCAATAAATTCTGGAAGAAATCAAAAGCTCAAAACCATTAAAACTGACTCCTTTTAATGTGGAGCTCCAGGTTGAGCTCTACTCCACGCTCCCTGCATATTAGCTACTCTATCTTTGAGGTGAAGCTGTTAGAAAAACCTATTTAGGTTTTTATTATCAGTGGCAAAACAAATATCAGTAGGATACACATTTTCCTCAAATAATTGAGAATCGTTCGGAATAATGTCCGACTCCAAATTGTCTTGGACGACCTGATTAAAAAAGAAAGAAAACAAACATCCAAACCTAATTACAGAGTTTTCTCTTCTCAATATTCATTGGCAGCAACAGTAAATATCAAATAAAATAACCATACATATAGATTAGTTCCATTATTTTCTAGGAAACAACCTTAATGTCTGGATTTCAAAGTACTGAAAACAGTTCTTGGTGTATATATATATATACACGAGGCAGTGAAGTGCTTAGCTGATATGCTGGATCACGCTGCAGAATGAGAGGATTTTGTCGTCTATCCTCCCCTCTGGGAGATGTGACACACTGTCCTAGTTTTTTCTTACTATGACATGGATGAAAACTAAATATTTCAACATAAAAACTCTGTAATTTGTAACTTTGGATTAAGAATGTGTTCGTCCTCGTGACACCAACGGGGCGATGCAGCTGCAGAAAGGCAAAGCCACTGTGATTTGCAGCCCTGAGGTTGCCCTTGAATTTCATATCGGCAGCTACTATACTTGTAAATCATGACTGCAGAGCTGTTGCTCCAAATGAAACTTAACCCCTGTGGTAAATCCCAACTGTAAACTCTTGCAGGGGATTTCTTTTAGGTCTAAGACAGTCTTATCACATCATCCTCTAATCATTAGACAGATGTTCGTTTCAGATGCAGGATGTATTTTATTTTCTTATCCAGCCCATGGAGCTTTATATCACTAGGAAAACATGTTTTAAAATAAACTTTAAAAACAGTTTTTTTTATTTTTAAATAGGTCTTCAAAAGAGACTAGTGGCTTCTCATCAAACTACTTTTCATAATCACCTGCTCTCATCCGAAGCTACCAAAGAAGGAACTTCATCCAAGAAAAATAATCCCCTCATTTTGCCATTTCTCTTCTTCTCCTCTTACTCTCACATTATCTTACACCATGTGTGAATTTTTGTCATCCTGATCAAATATATTAAGTTTATATCTGACATATTTTTTGACCTAAACTTCAGAATTTTTTTTAAGGTGAAAGTGTAAGAAGAGCAATTGAAAGTAGAGTGGGTTGGTTAATATTTTCATTATTTTTGCTCTAAGATTCCAAGCGAGATAAAGATTATGACAAGGAGACGTTACAAAGATGAAAAGCTTCTTTTAACATGCAACATAAATGGGCTTACAATTTCCCAATATACAGCTTCAACCTGCTCCAGACTCTTCTTTTACTAAACTAAACGAGTAAAAGTGATTACTGACAGACAAAAGAGAACATCTCTTAACCATGTTCCAAGTCTACATCCAGACACTTTATGCAAAGCTGTTCTGCCACACCAAAGACAATAAAAAGCTGAACTCATTGTGTGCCAAAAACAAGGAGGCTCATCACCTCTTCCCCAGCTGAGGGGGCTAAGATCATAACCTGGTTCATCTCCAGCCTTTGTATAGACCCCTTGTACACAGACAAGCAGCTGCTACACGCTCAGTGAAGAGATGGTTTGAGGAGCTGTTTCCGCTCCGCTGTGTTGGAAGAGCTCTGAGCTCGTCATGGGGAGGACATTGCCAGGATAACAGACTGCATCACGGACAACATTAACTTCTGTGTGGATAACACTGTGCCCCTCATGAACAAGCAGTGTTTCTACAATAACAAGTCCTGGATCAACTCTAAAATAAAGTCTCTCCTCAAGGAGAACAACAGAGACTTTATATCAGAAAACAAGAGTGAGCTGAGAGCTCCTTATGTTTTAAATTTGCCCTTACTGTTCAGCACAGGTCTCAAACTCAAGGCCCGCAGTGCAACAGAGGTCTGTCATAGCTATTCATGCAGCCCTCTAGAACCTGTTTACATTTTGAAAAGTACTATTGAATGAAGAGACATTTCAACAACAGGTAGTTTTATCAACAGATTCTGCCACAACCAGCCCTATGGGAGCATTATAAAGATTTTGAATTGGCCCAATGTGGCACCTTTAGTGCCTCTTATTGTTATTTTTTGTTTTTTATATTTTTACCTCAGTGTGAATTTGCACACTTAAAATTCCCATACTGACGGACAACACAGGGCCTTTTTTACTTGTTCTTCATAATCCATGAAAAAATAGAGTTTTATGTCAGTTGATGCTGCATGCTTCTCCAGAAGGACTGAGTGCTGCAAGTCAGTGACTGTGCAATTGGCTGGGGTTTATAAGATAAATATATTTTTGTCATTCAGTTGAACATCTACAGTATTCAGTTTTTCCCAAACTCAACTTTCCGATTAGTTGTGTAAAGGTAAAGTAAGTTTAGGTCATTTTATTTATAAAACACATTTTCAGCAACAACGCATTTCAAAGCACTTTCCATAAATTAGAGGAAATACAAACAAAACAAAAAGCAGAAGAAAAGCAAAAAGTGTTCCACAATTAGAAACTAATAGGAGTTTCTCTAGATCTTAAGATTGATTGACCAAAATGGTTCCGGTTGTTTTGGGTTTCTAAGTAGATGGTGCTTTCTAAGTTTGTTCTAGATTTGTAAAGTATAAAGATAAATGTTGATTCTCCATGACTGATTAAACCAGTTAATCGTTTGATTGCTACTGTGGGCAAGATTTAAGCTGTAATATAAAATGTTTTTATTACTCCTCTGCACACTGACTCCAAAATTCTATTTAATAAGAATAGTATTGTTCAGTGGAAAGAGGCGGCAACAGGACACATCTCAAAGCAAAAAGATGATGCAAACACAAAAAATAAATGTATCCAAAGCTTAAAATAAAAGGTTGCTTTAGTCATGCAACAACCCAGTCACACTTATCTGGTCCCACAACATTCTCTGCAGATCAGGGTTAAATTATTTCTCAAAACTGTAATGAAAGAGTCTATTCATTACTACTTTTAAACCAAAAACATCTTATATGAGTCACAATTTCAAAGCCTCCTTCCAGCACCAACAAAAGGAGCTGGGTGTCTTGTGTGAGCAGCTATTTGTGATTTCTGAATGAAAGAAAACACAAGGTCTTTCAGAAGGAAATCAAAGTCATTCAAATTATAAACAACCCACATGTTCTTATGTTTCCTGATGTTTTTATGTCAATCACTTTAGCATCCTGAAAAGCTGGGGTCTTTTTACACTGCTGATTGTGTGCTTTAAAGCTGAAAGCCCTTGTTTTGTAGCTTCCATCACTGACATTTAAAGGGCTTTTGATCACAATTTTTTGAACATTCACAAGGTAAAACATTAAAGTTTGATCTTTACATGGCATTTCCTAACTTTTAAACATTTACTCAGTCTCAGGCCTTGGTCTGCGGAGAAACTGCTTAGGGGATCTAAGTCATCATCAGTGGACCGACTGCCGGTCATAGCGCAAGGAAACTTTCTCATTTTCAGCCACCGAACAATGGAATGAAAAGGGTATTTTGGGCTCTTGGAGGACTGGATTTAAATGTCAGCTGCTGCTCACATACAGAAATTACCATTGGTGAAGTCAAGGACTTCAAGAGCTTTATCAAAGATGGATTTTGATAAGGTCTTGCATGCACATTAAAAAGGAAAAGAGACAGAATGTCTCAGAATCCAGAGAACTGTCTGACCCAGCTGGCCGATGGAAAATCCTCTATCAATGACTTTATAAACGAGGATGAATGTGTTTGAACCAACTTAACCCCGACCAATAGTGACATAGTTGTTCTTTTTATTTCAGATCCCATTAAATTCAAATGTACACAAGCTTCAGTATGCAGAAAAGTGTTTATTTTCATAACAAGCATCAGTGGAAACAGCATTACTAAGGTTGTTCCTCAAGCGTAATTCACTGCTGCTAGATTTTATGGCATCATTTATTTTTTTTAATGTATATTATTATCTTATAATTTGAAATGTGGTAGACAGGCAAAACAAAGACAGATGAAGAGCCATGTCTTTAAAACTCTAATCCGACTTTACATTTCTTTACAATTTGATTCATGTCCTCTTTTCATGTTTCTTTGCTAATATGCTATGTCTGACTTCTCATGCCTCCATAAAACAACTGTATTTATACTAATATTAAATTACACACAGAAGAACTTCCTTTAGTAATTTGATCGTTTTACAATTAATCTTAATGGATTTTATTTACTAGTATAAAAGTGAAGGTGTAACTATTTGTAATACAATTTATCATTGTGTGATTATAACTGTGACTTGGCTAAATCAGGGTTGAAGATGGACTTTTTGGACTTTGGCTTATGTATAAAGTTTAGATGTAGCCTTAACAATTGAATCTGGTCTTTTGCTCTCTGGGTACTTTGTTTATGCACAGAAACACCTGTTTCATGTTTACAGTGAAATGAGTACAATCACACAGGTGTGTGAAAACAAGTGATAAATGTTCATACATAATGTGCCCCATCTGACCATTTCTGTAATAACTGCAGAAAAACAAGACAAGTCGACCATTAGTAGATTAAGTACATAAAAGCCATGACAGTGAAACATGAAAAAAATAGTTTGCAGCTATTAGTCACACATTTATGATATAGCAAAGGTCTGTGTTAAATTCACTGACGGGTACTTGACAGGAAAATAATCCCCTTGGTTAATAAAACGTCTTGGATGATATCTCAAGACAAACAAAACACAAAGCAACACTAATCACTCTAAGTGCCCATCACACGGACCCTGACACCGCAGGAGAGCGAGGGCATAGCAGAGAGCCCGATCCCAGCTGGGGGTTAATCGGATCACATAAAAGCAAAGCACACCTCATCTTTCATCACTAGGCAACACATTTATGCAGTAATCGATGAGGGAATCATATTTTCCCCTTTCAGAGAAATGAGGAAAAATGAAGTATTGTGACCTGACCGAGATGGATGGAGCAGGGCTTCATTTCTTACAGATATCAGCAATAAGTCAGAGACGCGTGTTCCTTCAGAGCAAGAGTTGTTTTCACCTCGGGTTAATCTTATAGCTCTTTGAGCTCCAAAATAGCTTTTGGGTAATTTCTTGCCAGCAAACCCAGTTTGAACATAAAGAATTTTAGAACAGTCTTTTTTATCTCAGGCACAAGCATCAGCCTCTTATCGCACCTTTAAAACAAACACATGCACATATACAGCATTCTTCAAAAGTATTCATACCTCTAACTTTTGTAGCATTTCGTTACATAATAGGCACAAACTTCAAAGTATTTTACTGAGGTTTAAAATTATTGATTAAAACAAATTAACACAAAATTGAATGAAAGAAGGAAATTATATTTTCCATTTTTATGTGCAAACATTTTAATTATCTTAAAATACAATATCCCCAAACAAAGTCTAGAGCCACCATCTCCCTTCAGATATCAGCTAATTGGTGAAAAGTGTTTGTGACAAATTTTAATATACATACAGCAATTTTGTAATGGATGTTTTTTGGAGAACAATGCAGAAAAGATAGCATTGTAAAGATAAAGGAACCTAGCAGATAGTTCAGGGAAGATGATGTTTTATAGAGAACTGGTGCAGTTAAGTTATAAATCAATATGTGAGTTTTTAAATATCTCATAGATCACTGTTCAATCCATCATCCAAAAACAGAAAGAGTTTGACACAGCTGCAACACCACTAAGACAGGGCGCTTCAACTAAACTGAGAGGCCAGTGTTCAGAGTTACTGTGCCGGAGGATCCACAACTCAGACAATCTGTGTGCAGGCTACAAATGTGCCCATATGGAAAAGAGCAAAGCTATCATTAAAAGAAATCACTCGTAAAGTTTGATACAAGTCAAAGAACAAAGATGATCAAGAGTGAAAGAATATTTATAATAAAAAAGCATTTCGACATGATTTGATTTTGGAGGTGTGACTAGAGCTCCTCTGTTCAATGAGTTAATAAATTATCTGATAAATATGAAAACTTAAAATCAAAAGATATGTTTTACATCGCATATGACATCAAAATGTAAATGCCACATTTCCATAAAGAATTACTAGAAAGATTTAACCCTTAAAAAATAAACAATTGTTACAATCAGAACAGTTTAAAAACCTTCATGAAAAGAAAATAGAATGAAACGGCATGATTCATTAGTCATTTGTGTTTGTTGAGGTGTTAAAAATAAAATGGACAAAATATTTGTCAATGTGTCAAAGATGAGAGAAATCAAGTAAAGGGTTGATTACTTTAAAAATGCAACCTTTTTATAATCTAGAAAAGAAACTGAAACTTTAAAATGCACTAAAAAATAGAAATAAATGGCTAAGTAAGAGGACTAAATGCATTTTTTGCTTGATTTTTATTCATTCAGACATCCAGCCTACAGGTCTGATACAACATGTTATTATAATATGAAATCTATGTTCAAATCTATGCCACTGTAGGAAATGTAACTTTTTCTTGGATGGGCTAAGACCCCAGTGATTCAGGAACCTAAGTATAAGTTTAGAAAGGATAATTTAATGTTGTAGGAAAATTGACATTATATAAGAAATCCCTTCCTTTTAAATATGCATTTGAGATGCAACACTTTTGTTCTTTTTGATTGCCAATTCAGTAAAATAAATGTTGAAACCTGAAAAGAATGAGATAATAAATTGATGATTACCTTGCTAACTATGAACATGTTCTTTTCATTTAGTGTATTTTTGTTTAATCACTTTGTCATCTTTGCCAATGTTTTTATAAAACGTCAACATGAAGGACACATCAGAAGACGGAGCTTAAATTTCCTTCATTTTTCCCTGCGGGGATGGATATGTGCAGAGTGCAAATTACATGGTCTAAACAAACCTGAGAACGCGTTGCCTGTAAGCTGTCATTTCTTCAATAGCTGGTTTGGTGCACCGCAAGAGGCCTTGGTTCAGACTGGAAGGTAACTGCTGCAAAGAGAGGCATTTAAAATCCATCCCTTGCTGGGAAATAACATATTTCTGTTTTACAGAAATCCAGAGGAAATGGGAATAGAAACAAAAATAAGAAGCAAAAAATGTTCACCTGGGCATTAGTTAAGCACGACGGGGGAAATTTCAGGAGATCTTGATTTTTTTTTTTTTTTTGACAGCTTCAGGAATATTTTATACTCAACTCACTCTATCCTTTTACTGGTGGAGGTAGTGAATTGCAGCAATGAGTAGCACTTTGCCATTTTTGCAGAACGGGAACAAAACCTTTAAAACTTTCCGCCTTGAAGAGCCATTTGGGATGTGAATGGTTTTTTTATGACACTTCTATTCTGTCCAAAGCCTTTGGGCTTAGCGTTGTGCATTGTACAGTGTCAGAAAAGCGAGAAGGAGAACAGCAGTGCGGGAACTCGCAAAGGAGCCAGTGGCTTTTTGGATGAGATGAACTACTAGACAAGAGCTCTTGAAGGGATGGGAAATGTGCTGAGGAGAGCAGAGCAGCAGTTAGCATTCATAAAAGCGTGCCCACAGGGGTAATCAAGGCTAAACTTTAACTGTATGCACTATGGTGTTGTCATTTAAGACCACAGATTGCCTTAAACTCATGAATTTGACCAGCTCCATCCCTGACAGAAGTAAACACACTTCTGTAGTAAGTCAAATAAAAGTGGTGACAGTGACAGATGATGTGGCGGTGTGCTTATACGAAGAGAGACCCCATGTCATAAATAACAATGACTTCCTGCACATGGTAATCACATCCAAGTGAATCCATTTAAGCTACACTGTGCATAATACACTCGAGATGCTTTTTTCCGCACAAATATATAAATTCAGATGCAGTTAACGGGGTAGGAATAATGCAGTGAGTTGACAAAAAAAGCAGCATGAGTAATGTTCTGGCATTTCCAGCAAGGTTACTGTGCAGGAAAGTCAATGGACCTTGGAGATCAGGAACCCCAGATGCTCTACAAAGTCAAACAATGCAAATGATAACATTAATTTAGCTGAAGACAAAGAAAAAAGTTCAACATAATTCGACATTACTTCATTTTATGAGTAGAACCTTTGGAAGTGGTGTGATAATGAAATGGTTTTATATATTACGCATACTTTCAAATTACGTAGTTTCCCTTTTCTTTTATCTAATATGCCAATAATAAGAACATTGGTTGAATTATTAAATGTGTTTTATGTACCATAACTTCAACAAATTTAAAGCATGAATAATTACAAGCATAAGAAGAACATCCTCTAACTGTTTAATGACCTCAGACAACACATTTGAGTTGAATAATTAGCAGGGCTCTGGAGAACTTGACTGCACTGAATCGGTGATTTAGCCATATGAGTCATGTGTTGGACCAGGGACACAGGTAAAAGTTGCAGGGCCCAGGTGCATAGGATGTGGATTTGAAGATTCCTGATATATTGTCTAACCAGAGAGTGCAGAAGGACTCAAAATATTATTATTATTTTTTTTTTTTACATCAACATAATGTATGGATTTCAGTGCCCATATTGTATCTAGAGGAATTTCTGAATGCTGAGGTCCAGGCCATTAATTGTGTTGCTGAAATCGTTTTCTAAGTTGGATTGTAACCAGCAGTAATGTATATGGAGAGGTTTACTTTTTGGCTGAACTCTTCCTACACCACAATAGACCTGAGCATTAAAGCAGATACCTTGTCTCTCCATATCCTCCTCCAGCACTAGAGAAGAATCCCGTATTTAAACTCTTCCACTTGAAGCAAAGACTGACTCCAAACCTGGATCATGCAGTTCCAGACCCACCAGAAAACTGCTTCAGTACAAAACACATTTCTCAAAGTAATGAACAGAACTACATCATCTAGACCTTGAGATGCTGTCCATGAACAATACCGTAATGATCCGGCTGTACTGAGAACAAGATCAACATTGTGTATTTGGTTATAAAAAAACAACCCAAAAGACCATAAATGTATCCCTGTTTGAACATGACTCCCCACAAAATGACAAACATATAGCTAGTCTGACTGATTCTAAAATAAAATCTAATTTCTAATTATTAGTCAAATGGAATGGCCTTTCCATTAATTTAAGTCTAAATCTAAAGATGAAACAGAGTTGATGTACGATCTTTCAGGAAAAGACGACTTTTAAAGAAAACCTTTGTGTTGCTTTCAACTCACGGAAGAACTATTGAGGTTTAATGTTAATCTTTATGTTTTGCTGAGCTGGTGTATCTTGATTTTTTTGTGCATGTTAGAACTTTTCTCACAGTAGTGGTAATGTGCTGACTAAGTTAGCTCTTTGTTAATATGGCATTCAGACAAATTAGGAAAGCTTTCTTTGACTCACATTCACTTAGGCCCTTTATGTAGATGTTACACAAATACTGGCAAACGAACCAACTATCCTGACCTTGTTAAGACAAAATGAAGCCTTACTGATGTTGGTAATAGCATACATTTAACAGATTGTGCTCGTATAGCGATGGATAATAACTCTGGTTTAGTAGTTCTTGGCAGCTAGTTGATTTTCTTTCTGTAGAAAGGAAAAAGTACACCAGGTGTTAATGCTATAAAGAAAATACCCTTGTGGTAATGTTTTACAGAATAACTTTACAAATTGCACATTTAGGGTGATCCTCTTCCTAACAATTTGTTCTGTCTACTCTGATTTGTCAAAAGTTGTGAAGTGCAGGCAGCTGCTTATTCTTTGCTTGAGCCAAACAGCCTACTAAATGGGAATAATCAAATATCTTTCATGGCAGGACAGATAAGGAAAGGGACACCTGCCAAACAAACTGTGTAAACAGGCACTTCAATTTCTGTAGCAGCGTCCTCTGTGGGAGAGCAAAGATTATTTTAGGATTTTATAGCATTTCTGATGTCAATAAATGGAAAACTAAGAAAACTTCTTTAGAGGAATAAAAAATTATGAAAGATGTGACAGAGTTGTGCCAAATCAGTACTCAGAATGCTGTTTGGGGAGCCAAAGTTCACTTTGCCATGCTTTTCAAAATCATTAATTATTCAGCATCGACCTTTGAAGGAAAAAGAAAAAGTTATAGGAAATGTTGTTCACAGAAATCAAAAGTGCTTTCAACACAAAAAAAAAAACATGCTGCAAAGTATTGTCTATGATTCTGTCAATTCCATTATTTGGTATGCGCATTAAACATTGTGTGTTCAGTCCCCATTAAGAACCCTAGAATTAGTTAAAAACTGTTGATCTGGGAAAAGATGATAAGGCGATATGGAGTATCCTAGAGGTTCCAGAAAGTCCTTAGAATTTATCTTTTTAACTGATGTGCAATGGGTGTCACAACAATGAGCAGTGATGTAAACATAACAGGAGTTGTACCTAAAAGCACTTAATGCATTTTAAACAGCCTTCAGTTCAACCTTTGAAGCAATTGTCGATACTAAGAAAAATGCTGCTGGGAAGTGAGAATGGCACATGACAAGGACATACAAAGTATGCTCACTTAATATACAAATATACAAATATAACCTCTTAGTGTTGACTTGTCTGCTTTATAAATTCTTTAAGTTTCTACAGAGTCTGCAGGATCATCTTGGATTTCTCCTAATCTGAATCACTTTCTGATCTGCAGAGTATTACAAATCATGTCATATCATGTAACAACTTGCAAAACTACTAAAAGCACCACTGGCTGAAAACAAGGTTTTACAAATTTTCCAATGCAAAAATACACAAAAAAGCTTACTTAATTTTATGCAATTTTGTATTGAAATCAATATAAAGGCTAGATATTGTACGTGTAAGTGTAAAGAATCTGTTCTCTGGCCTACATGTCATTTCACACGGTTAAACAAATCAGCATATAATTGCCTCTCAGGACCTACTGCAGTTTGTCTTTCATCCTGAGGCTGCAAGATGCCATCATGTACCTGATTCAGTGAGCTTGCTCTAAGCTTAACAAAGTAAGTAGCTGTGTTACAATCATGTCCTTTGATTTATCTAGTGGCTCTAACGCAATTCAGCTTGCACAGCTATGTAAGGAGCCCAGAAAATACAATTGGATGCCTCCACAACTGCTAGGATTATTGACGACCTAATAGATCAGTCTTAAAGGTTGTGTGTTTGGTATGTGTCGGTTGTGGGTAAACTTACAGAACATCTTAGTATATTCTAAACACCTACTGCTTACAGTACCACTAATTAGCTAAATTACTCAGGGGTTTAAAAAAGCTGTGTGGTATGTCAGTAGTCTTTGATTACTTTCTTGGGTAAATCTAGTCATCTGGCTGCAAACACAAATTGTAAATCAGTCAGTGACTTTGCAGCAACTCATGAGTTTACTCACATAGATATAGAGAAAATGAAGATAAAATTGAAGAAGAAAGTGGGTTGATGTGACTTTAAGCAACACATGGTTGTTAGTACCAAAAATGCTGGTCTCAGTACTACTCCAATTATACCTCAAGTGGAAACTATCTTAGTGCTACTGCAAAAGCTCAGACTTACACAGGGATGGTGATAAGCTACATTGTAATCACAGCTGCCCTCGGGACTGACAAAAGTGAGGTTGCCATATAATTACCACCACCAGGCCGCCTGACTACCTCTGGCAGACAAGGCAGATGAAGAGTCTTGCCAATGACTGAGATGGCTCCCGATTGGGTAAAGTCAATCAGTTCCAAGATAGATGAGTGGCACTCCTGAATTGGCTGCTTTGCAAGTACCAGCAAATAGTCTGTAAAGCAACTTTGCGTCCAGCTATTGCAGCCTCAGAAGGTCAAAATTCTTTCAAATATTTTAGAAATAAATTTGGAAACAAGCAAAGATTCTGTGTCATAGCTAATTCAGTATGAAATTTTAAACATATAAATTAATGGAAACTGCACAATAATGCTGACACAAACAAACCCGGGATAGTAAGTGAAGCAAAATTGCAAAGCACTGCCTCCTGGTTCCGATTGATTCTTTCTAGTTAGCAAAGGGAGAAGGCAAAAGAGCTCGACTTTTTCCAGACTGTCTCATAACATATTGTGACGACAAAGTGAGTTTTAACTAATTGAAAATATATATTTTGTAAAAGTTACATACTGCAGTTATAAGTACACATATTGTGACACTGACAGAAGAAAATGCTTCATGAAATTACAATGGTTTAATGGGTTCAATTAAACTTTATCCCAGATATGTCACCTTTCCACACATTTTTTCAGTGCTCTTCTTATTAGTAAGGTCAGCAGCTTTTCTTCACTTCATTTTTTTAAACATTTATTTTTACATTCTAAAGTCTAAATATATGAATTGGAGTACTCTAGAGGAGTAGTTGCCATGGTATTCACCTGGACAAAAGACTAGTGAGAGCACAAGAAGCAACTGAACATATGCTCTTTCTTGAAGAAGCTAAGATTTTTGTGTTTGAAGCACAATGTTCCATGTCTTTTATAGGTTTGTATTTGAAGTGTACATCCTTCTTTGCAACAATCTATTAGAGCACCATCAGACCCAGTGACACAAAAGAAATAGTACACAATGTTACATAAAAGGACAAGCTCTGTTCTGCTCTGGAGTCTCTGCGACTAATTGTAAGAAGAATAATGTTGTACCAGTTGCTTAGCATAATAGAGAACCCTTCATCCACTCTGAAGAATACACTGGTGAACTAACAAAGTGTACTTGAAGCTTCTTCACCTTTCATTCAATAAAGACCACTGCAGGGTAGATTGATTAATAATTCAGTAGCATGTATTACATGAGTTTTACATGAGTAAGATATTTTCACAAAAATGTTTAATAAAATATATAGTCTGTCATATGTAATTGGTTGAGGACAGAATTCTGGCAGGACAAAATGCTAAATGTATGTGTTTTAGTCCAACAAAATAGAACTCCCAACCAGACAGCAATGTTTTCTCTTAGTCTTTTCATCACTGTCAAACTTTTGAATTGTCCTGTGAAATATGCAATATTATCCAACAGCTCTTATATTAGCAACATAACATAAGTCTCACTACACACAGTTATTACATGTATGCCAATAAAACAAAGAAAATCCCACAATAGTTACGAGGTGCCACCAGCAGCCATTCAACCAGTTGTCATTCCTTATCAAACAGATGCTTGTTTTGTGAGCTGGGACACAATTGTTGAGTCGTGTAATAACTGCAGGCTTTAGCGGCAACACTAATTTCCCTGAACAGAGTGGTCACGAATTAGTCCAATGGAAAACACATTTGCTGCGTGTTTTTAACTGTCAAAAGTTTTCCTTTAAATTTTTGTGTTGCATGACAAGTATGACATGCAACACATATATTGCATGACATCTACATGTTCTTAGAGTTTAGATTATCCTGCTTCAACATGTGGTTAACTAGGTGCAAAATGTTATACACAACTTCATTAGTTGGTTGTAAAAATATACGATTGATGATTGCTTATCTTTTATTTGTTTTCTTATGTTATCTAAATATTTCTCAGTTTCATAATTATATTATTCAATTAAACATTATTTTTCTCCAGACTCCAGTCATGATTTTATTACCAACCTCAGTTGTCCTCTCCATCCTTCCAACAATCTTGGGACCTGGTGTCTATTTTAAGCCATCCACTGCTGCCTGTGGTAATCTTAAAACAGCCTGCTACCAAGGGATTTGCGTCAATCCCAACACAGGGCTCTGGTACAAAGTCAACTTTCATAGCTGTACGTCTGCATCAAGTGGAATTGAGGCTTAAAAATGAATTGCAGGGCTTTTAATTGCAGGGCTTTCAGAGGGTTTCCTGCTTAGGTTTTATGTATGTATCAATATTTTAAGATTTCTTGAGTAAGGTGAAAAGAATTGTAGGGTCTGAACACACAGAAGGATTTTCTCCAGTACTTGGGGAAAACAAGTCAAAGGTCAAAAGGTTTTGACCTTTGGAAAACAATAGCTATGTATTCCCAAAGACACAAGGAGGATTTCAGAGGCACAAGGTGTCAATGTGTAGCATGTGAAAGATTTTGGAAATATTTATGATGGCTTGAGAGATTTACATGAGACAAAAAAAAACACAACAAAAATAGACACCTGTAAGCAAGCAAATACTTTTTCACTGCTTTGTATATAAGTAAAAGTCATTGTCAGTACGAGGAATTCTGCATGTCGTAATGCAGGGTTTGGTCTGTGCCTTTGGCTGGTGAAGTAAACACACTTGAAACTCCTTGAAGACAAATGACAAGCAGCCTTAGGCAACTGTCTCCAACAGATATTTAGATCTTGAGCTAGCATGTGCCCCACTGGTCAAACTACTGATCATCATACGTTTTGCCTCTGAAGGTCTCCCTGTGATATTTGACAAAGCGTTATTTAAGAATTGAGGAATGTAAGCAAAGAGGTGCCGCAGGCAGAGATATAGTGGACTATGTTCACTAGTTTCACAAGAGCAGTGCTGTGTCTCTCTGACAGCAGTGAGGTGGTAAACAATCTGGAAGACAGTAGCCTGGTCTCTGATGACCCGGAGGAAGTCCAATGTACTTTCCAACAGGCGCCGAGGGAGAGAGTGGACTGTCATATGCTGGCTTCTCAGAAACTCTGAAATGAGAAGAACTCAAAGAGTCTCCCTGCAGCAAGAAATGCTCAAGGCCACAGAGTTTTGAATCTTTGACTGAGCCTTCTAGTTAGGGGAATACGCAGGAAATGGAAATTAGAATGCCAAGAGAAGTGCTGTCTATCATTCTCCCTCAATCCTCGGACCTAGTTTTTCCTGTCATCATCCATCTCTGGCCAGATTTTGTGAGCAACAGTGGCTATGAAAGGTTTGGTCGAATAATTACCTTGCTACTGCATTTTGTTCTTGCTGAGGGAAGACTTTTCCAGTTTCTTTTTTCTCCAACTGATCATAAAACAGGATGCTGTGCATCATAAAATGTTCAAAGCACTGTCTTCAGTACATGAATCTCTGCAATACCAGTGATAGAGTGTGCCAAGGTTAGACACCATATATTGAAGAAAAATAAATCTGAAGAGGATTCAAGTAAGAGATTGCTATTTATTAGCGTTTATAAATGATGCCACTAAAAGAGTTATTTTTTAAATATTCTTTTGGAACTACTGGCCTTTATTTGACAGCAATCTGAGAGGAAGCGGGCAGAGAGTGAGACTTAGAGCAAAGAAGCCAAGGACGGAATCGAACTCGAGACAGCCATAATAATCAACGTCTGTAGCACCCACTATAACCACTGTGCCACCCCAAAAGGAAAGCCGGAAACTATGTTATAACAGTAGTGGAAATCATCGTGAAGAATAGACTGTTGAAGCTGAATTGAGCTTGAATGTATTTAGAAAACCATGAAACTTCCCTGTACATCCCTTCAGACTCCATTTACTGGAGTCATATTTTTAATTAAACAAAACACGCTGTTCCAGAAACAAGATGTTCTGTGGGTTTGGATATGTTTTCTTAATAAACCTCCAGAGTTATTTGTTGCAGCATTTATTTTGTGTTTTAAACATTTTTCTGGGTGTTGTTACATTCTAAGTTCTTGTTGACTTCACATTCTTCAGGATTCATTTTGCTGAGTTTGGCTTTTTGACAACGGTTTCAACAATTAGTTATTGATTAAAGCTTGTTACTTCTTAATTACTTAGCGAATGCACTAGACCCATTGGAACCCTTTATTTATTGACAGATCCTTCTCATGCATGACATTATCTTGCCAACTCATTTTGATATATTTTTTGTAAATCTACATTTTTCTGTTTGCCTTGAAGAAGAAAGGTTGCTTATTTTTTAACCGCCTCTTTTCTATGTAGTCCTGCATTTGGGCTCACCTTTTTTTGAGGAATGTGACATTTTCTGTTTAAAGATATTGACTGAAAAGTCCTGTCAAGGCTTTTTAGTTTCAAAGCCATATGTGAGTGAGTGAGAGAGAAGTCATTAAGAAGGGCATTGCATGAAATATATTTTGTACAATATGAGCTGCAGCAGAGCCTTTTAACACCACCCTATCCATGGCCACACAATATTAAGAATAGTAGCTCACTTGCTCCTTTATATATTGCAAGTTTGTACATTTACACTTGCAAACATGTTATGTTTTTTTATTTTGAGTTAGGTGTTTTAAATACATTAGGTTGGCCAGGTTCCATAGCAGCTAAATGCAGTAAGGGTACAAATGATTCCAGAAATTAAGATCTTTGTCCTTGAGTACATTTCTAGTTTGTCATATGGACGTTTTACAAAGACATGACATCATTCTCTGGGTTGTTGTCTGGGTTGTTCAAAGACATATTAATCTGAAGAAAGTAAAATAAAATCCTACTAATATTTCCTCCTTGATTTTTCGAGTCAATAGCAAACAGAATACTGACTTACAATTCAAACAAAATATTTAACAACTTCAGCAAATAGATTCTGCTCTTGTTGACTATTTTTATTCTCCATCTACTAAAATGACAAATAAGAAAAGCAATATTTAATGATGTTTGCACAACAAAAGCCCTTTTGAGCAAATTGTCCAACATTTCATCAGCATTGTGACTTCACTTACAGTTACATATACTCTGTAATCAATTGTATGCTGCATAGCTGCTCATAAAAGGTCAGTATGACAATTATAGCTGGAATCTGACGAGAAATGGCATATGATCTTCAAATACGTTTCCTAGAAAATAAATATATATTTAGGTATCTAAAGACATTCCTAAAATGTCACAGTTAAATCAAAAATAATTGTTATTGGTGATACGTCTCAGCAGCTACTGGCCATGCCAAAGTTCAATGCACAAGCTTATAAAATATTTACATTCAGACTTGGAGGGCTTGATACATTTTAGAAGTGAAGGGGTGAGAAGTTCACGTGACAAAAACCATCTTATCACCTGGAGAAGCCAGGTTGGCAACACAAGACATTCAGCTATGAAAAAGGCACTTTTCTCATCCTACAGCCAACATGTTTTTAAACGCATTTTTCATGGCTTTTCCTCTCAAGCTAACTACTCTTTGGTTTATGGTTGCTTTCTTCAATTTAGTCCTCAGAATGAGTAGAAAGAGTGAAGCTTGCAGGGATCAAAATGAAATAGCTTAAGCCAATTCTAGAAAGGTCAAGCACAGCGTTTGAATGGAACGCTGCCTGAAATCTAATGACAAAAACGGCTTTCGTGTGGAGCAAGACAATCTGCCTTAGTTTAATGTGAGACAACAAACCTAATCTGCCCATTCCTGCAGGTTACCTGATTACAAAAAAAGCATATCAACCAGCGGCGGAAATTGGCACCTGCCACCAGCCAAATGTGGGTAAATGTATGTAAGTGAATTTGAGCAACGCACCCGCCACCGTGGTGGGTTGGCAATTTGAACAGGGGAAAAAAAAAACTGCATTCAGTTTGAACTCCTGCCCAGGAGGTGGACTGATGCACCGGTGTGGATCGGTGTGCGTCAGTCCCATATATGTATACTGACGCACATATGTGGAGCAGCCCAAGGATGTCATAATTTAACAAAAAAGGATATTAAAAATATTTTCGTTTTTAGGGATTTTGGTGTAAGCAACATTAAAATTTAGGTCCAGCTAGTATTACATCAGCAGATCAAACTTCTGCTGGTGGTATAATGATAAGGGGCATTGAATGCCACAGTACAAATTGAGCATTATGTTAATTCCCTACAGCCTATCCAACTGCTGTGGTTGATCTTGCCTACCTCTTCTTTCTACAGTATCTCTTCTGATCTGCTACTACTTACAGCTGAAAAATACAACAAATCATAGAAGTTCTCAAACTGGTTTCTATATTAAATACACTAGATAGAAAAAAAATATCTAAAATGCTTCAAAGAAGCCATTTTTATATTAGTACGTATTAGTTATTTGTAATCTTGAAATTAAAAATCTGCACACACAATTTGATTTACCCTTAATCTCAATGCAAGTATTAAGAATACAAATATGAAATGACACTAAATAACACTCACTGCTGCTCCAAAGTTTTGTCCTTCCCTCTGTGGATGCGCTTTCATGACATATAACAACATGTATTTACAGTGACATTTATTTAACTGTCTGGCACATCAGCATCGATTTGTGTCCTTGAAAATCAGTCAGGAGCAAAAACTGTTTCTTGTCTCTTATGGCTTGATCTTAGGCTGCTGCCATCAGCCTGAGGTATGATTGGTCTTCTCCACTATTGTCATTGTTATTAATCATGTATGAAAAAATTCAGAAGCATATTTGGATTTAAAATCGTAGTTATAAAGAGCCTTGACCTCTGGTTTACCCTGAGGTTTTTAATTAGCCTGTTTAGTTATTTTCTCTCTTAATTTACTTTATTTGCATGAGGATGAGGGGATTTGTGCTTCCATGCATTTGTATTCATATCACACGTCCGGGTGTCCAGAAAAACAGAGTAGGCTCTCAGAGAAAAGCACTCTGTTGATGAGAGCAGATCAATATCTAAGCTGCCTCCTATTATCTCCAACCAAACTGGGAATACAGAATGATTCTCCCAAGTTAATGACCTTTCCTAAATACCAGAAAGAACTTGGTTGTTTATGTTGGTTTAAATCGATCTGACACAGAGTGCGTGCCCCTGGAAAAATTCACTGTATCGACACGGGGCCTGCTAAAATAGAGATTCTCCCCTGACATGGATCACAGCTCCCGAGATGAAATATGAGTCGGAGCAGGCGGCTGGCCAAGCAAGACAGCAGATCCATTGAGAAAATAAAATCAAAACCAAAACACACTTACAGAAATAAGCTTTCATTATATTAATAACCACTGGTAGATTATATACAGTTGGCTTCATGTAGAGTTTTTTGTTGTTGATGTTTTTGGTGATTTTACTTTTTGAGTTCACAAGCATCACATTGGGCATCATGCCTCACGACTCCTGGCAGCTTGCTGTTGCTCCCCTAGCCACTACTAAGCTCTTGTTGTTTTTATATTCTCACTTCAGCAGCAAGAGTCATCAAAGATAAAAGCACAGTTGCTCTTTGTCACACAGTGACAACAGTCATGAAATTTTAACAGCTTGAAGTACTGATCTAGAAGTGAAGAAAAAAGAAAAAAACTCCCTGAGCAGAACTCAAATTCACTGACACAGATTCAGGAAAATAAAATGCATGAGTCGGTCTATAAATGGAAAGATTAGTTTCGTTGCAGTGTCACATATTGAGAGATGATAAAATGCAATATATAAACCATCTGACTGGACACTCCTTTTCACAACAGAGGCTTTTGCAATGCTAGTTTGGACAGTATGGACCGTAAACATGAGCCAGGAGACTGACTGATGAAGCACTAATATCAACTTTTTCTGGATTAAAATGTAACAGGATTATGGTGACCAATCAGAAAGGCTGAAAGTTTATCACTGTATTAAAAAAAATTGCAATTCAAAAATTTAAAGTGAATCCACAAACACCAAATGTTCATTGAATCTGAATTTACAAACACAGATGGGCAATATTAAGACATCGATTTGCAAATCGGGACACTGTGGTAACATTGATCTGAGAGTAGGAAGCAAACAATGCAATCTGTTCAGAAGATGAGCTGAACTGGGAATTTAAATGGCAAACAACCAATGTTGAGGACGGCATTTTGAATGACTTAATAACGTGGCCTTGCAGCAGCTCTCTTTTTTTGGGACTAATCTTTTCCTTAGGCTGAGCGAAAATAGTTCTTGGTGCTTTATTGCAATCACAATTAGGTTTTCTTAACAAGCCTTTGACCACATGCAAAAATAATGCTTTTCTTTTTGTATGCTTAAAGTAATGTCTGTATTTTGGACTTTTATTATGTTGTTATACACATATATGTACACAATTTAACATGAATGAGGGGCAGTTTATGTAAAGATAACTTATTTAATTCTATGTGATATATAAAAGAAAAACAATGTGACATCAATATGACTAAATAATAGATTGAAAAAAAGAGGTTTAACCATACTTTCCCATACTTTATCATTTGGAAATATGATATTTCTAAATGATATTTCCTTTCCATATAAAGGAAATATCATATATGATTTTCTCCTGATGATAAATATTTTAAAGTTTAAAATTAACCACTGCAGCCTTTGTCTGTGTGACAACATTGCCTATGCTTTGTATCTGCCAACATCAAAAAATCAGAAACATAACAGTATTATATCTGTTGAATAATACTACAGTTTATTTTTTTTTATACCTTTACACATTAATTCACTTTTAAACATGCAAATAACAACACTCAATGTTTCCATTTAAAAATACTTGTTCTAAACACTCTTACAAAGACCTCAGACAACCAGTTACAAATTACAGGAGATAATTTTGCCTACAAAGCTGTGGAAAATTATCAAAACATGACATTACATTTATTATATTGGTTACAGTTAATTCACATTTTTCCCAGTACTCTTTTCTTTCAGGTTAAGAGCTATGTCACTAAAGTCTATAACAGGAGTTTGGCATAAAGGGCAATAAAACCTATTCAAGTGCCCAGAGATGGCACTGAAAATCAGAGTTTTATTGCATGGCAACAGAATTTTGAAAGCTTGCTACACATTGCAGTTTCTTGACTTAGTAATAGTGTTCAGATTGATATTACAATAGAGGTTAAATATATTTTGCAGCACCACAAAACTTTAAATGTTACCCTAATAATTATTTAGAAAATGTTACTTTTCCATTAGTGGTGTGAATGAAAACAGAAAACAAGCTGTAATGATGTGAACTCTAAGCATGAGTTCCTTGAATCCCAGGTATAATCAGAAGGTTTTCAGATTTGTTTGGTCCAAAATAGCATAAAAAGGCTACCAGCTTTGATAACCACCAGAATTTGATGCCCTGGGAATGAGAACGGGTTGTATTAGCATAGCAGCCAATCTGTCCATCTGTTACCAAATACTGCAGTCTCTCAAAAGCTAAAAAATTCTGGCCTGAGATGTTTGCAAGGACTCTGTTCATAGCTGGGCAATCTCTCCAGGGGGTTTATACGCAACTTGGCATCACTGTGAACTCATCCCTCAGCCGC
Source organism: Phalloptychus januarius (assembly GCA_902982915.1). NCBI lineage: Eukaryota > Metazoa > Chordata > Actinopteri > Cyprinodontiformes > Poeciliidae > Phalloptychus > Phalloptychus januarius. The sequence goes on along the minus strand of CADWAE010000133.1, from coordinate 4,696,953 downwards.
ACAAGATGTTTCATACTTGTCATTCAGTCATAGATGAGATGGCTTCAAGGGTCACGCTGTTCTCAAGATGAGGGGTACGCTGTGCTCAGAAATAGAGAGTGGGAATGTGTGGGTTCCCTACATGTGAATGTGTGTTTGTGCACCAAAAGTGCACAAACACGTGGTTGTGTTTGTGTAAATGCAGCCTAGTGGAGGACCTCTAAACATATCATGGACCTGCTTCATAGGATTTATGTGTGTATCTTGTCCAGCCCACCCATAGAGATCAGTAGGGCGTGCAGAGGAGTGAATGTTCCTAACTGCTGCTGTGCTGACAGAACACACTGTTCAGTGGCTTGGGTATGAAATAAGAGTTTTGGGGCAGCTCAAGGGAGTTTTTGAGATTCAAAACACACAGTGCCATGTTGCTGTAGTGTCACTCAAGATCCTGCTCGCATAAAATTAGCAGTGCATGTTTCTAAGCTGACACTCTCACTCTCACTTGACGCCCTGCAACTTCTTCAACTAGCACTGCAAAATTATGATCACAGAATGATCAGGACTCTGACCTATTTTCTGCAATTTGTTATCAACTACCATCAGATAAAGACTCCAGAAAGCATACTAAAATACCACAATCACCAAATATTTACTATAGTTGATGGTCAACATTTGAATTTAAAACCAATCTACAGCAGATTGGTAGATCTGTACACCCAATTTATAACTTGGGTCATAAATTACAGAGGGTTGGAGATAATAAAAATAAAATTTCTTTTCACCAGTGATGGACTCACACAGTCGCTTCATATGTGACTTGATGAGAAATAGTTTTTCTTTACTATTACACCAATGAAACATTTAGTATCGCATAACTTTCTTTATATTTTCTTTCAAAACAGCCTGTGTATGAGGTTTCTCCATATAAATATCATAAGACTTTGTTCACAATATTGAATCTTGTAGTCCAACATGCCTAATTTAGAAAAGTAAACATAGGAATTTACTTTTCACTGAACACAATTCAGTGTTGACTTCTTCAAGTCAATATGCAATAGACAAACAACAAAACTAGCAGACAGTTTTTTTCTGTTCATTCTGTGGAAGTAAATTTCTATTCATCCCTCCATTTCTTGTCTTTATTTTACCCAAGATTGTGTGGCAGGAGTAACAGTTCAAAAAGGAGATTTATTTTTCCATTGACAATCTCCACTTCATCCTGGGGATCACATGACATTTTCTGGCCAGACTGAGAATATGATCCCTCAAGCAAATTCTGACTGATCTCAGCAGATTCTGAGACAGAGGAGATGTGGTTGTTGTCAGCACTCAACCCAGATCACATATCTCCTTACCGTATAACTAAGGCTGTTTAGGCCTCCCTACTATCATTTCCATCTACAAGTACAGCTAGGTTGATTTTATTTTCCAGCTGCACTTGCCTCCTCCTCACAGTATTGCCAAAGGTGACAAAAGACGGTTCAAAGACCATGAAATTACTGTGCTTATATGGCCAGCAAACTGCCCTGACCTGAACCCCACAGAGAATCTATGGGTATTGACAAGAGGAAGATGTAAGACACCAGAACCAACAGTGCTGATGACCTGAAGGCCATTATTAAAGCAACCTGGGCTTTCATTACACCTAGACAGAACCACAGACTGATTGACTCCAAGTCACGGCAGATTCATCCACGCAAAAGAAGGCCCAACTCAGATTTGAGTGCATACAAATGCATAGAAGGCTGTCCTAAAACATCCTTCTTTTAATCTTTTGTAGTATTCTTATTTTTCAAGACATAGTTTCTGGAGATTTTCTGTAAACTAGTCACAAAACCCAAAGAAATTTGTGAGAAGAGAGTTGAAATTTTGGATAAAACATGTTAAGATTTAATTTCAGGGTTCAGTTTTTGGTAAGAATCCATCTCCTGCCAGATACCTTCATACAATTAAATAATTGTAATCATTTGCATCCTACTGAAACTATGGCTTTGGATAAAAGATGCAAAAGAAAAAAAATGTCAGGGAAATTCCACTATTACAACTGAACTTCGTATACAGTTATTTTTTTTCTGAATTTAGAAAAAAACAATTGCTCATTGTTCTGCCAATTAAAATTTTTTTAAATATTTTTTGATGACATATAAACATTTAGAGCTTCAGTATATGTTAAATCCCAGATGTTAAAAGATTCAGCACTTAAGGAAAGAGATATATGTAGGAGTTTAGTTTATATAGACATTTACTGTAAAAGTGACTGACAGCTGCATGGATCTTTTTATGATGCTTTATTGATGTATACGAGTTAAATTTAAATGAGCCTATGGAGGACCAATATCTAAGTGTTATGCTCAAAAACATTTTCACCAACATACAATATGTAGATGTTGACATGGTATTTGCAGATGGATCTTCATAGCCAATGAATCTGAAGCTAAAGACAGTTTTACACTCTACCAGTTTAACAGCTGACACCTAATTAAATCTATTTCACTTCCTTTCTTAAAGCACTGTTTATTTTTACCCATAAAGCTGATCATTTCTGTAGTTTGTGTAAATATGAAAAGTTTTCTGGATCTTTTTGTTTGTTCCTGGCTTCTATTCTTCTGTTTAATTCCAGAATTTCTACCTTTTCTGTCTCACCACCTCCATGCGTCACTCTTCTTCAACTTCCTCACCTCATCTTTTATTTTTTTCCTCTGTCAGCCTCTAGGTAAACCCTTGAGAAAAAAAGAGCACGATTCCCACAGGTCCCCATCAGCAGCACATCACAAAGACTTGGCAATGACAGCACATATTAACAACTCAACAGCTACCACCAACAAATACACCATAAGGCAATATGCTATGAACATGCTTGGGCTTTATGCATAGGTCAGATGTATTCACCGTGAAGAGACTATGGGAACAATTACAAACAAAGCTACTTCAATAAAAGTGCTACAGTCTGCATACAGCTTCAGAAAGTGGCAGACAAAGACAAACACATACCTTTAGAGTGCACAAATACTATAGGAACAAACAAAGGCCACACTGACTTTGCACAGCATGCTGAGAGGAAGCTGTCACGGTCAGCTCCTGCTCCCACTGCACTCCACTCACTACAGCCAATCAACAACAGTCAATATTTACAACCAGTCAGCAGAGATGCTCCCTGCCGTGAAATCCAACCATTTCACTGCACCTGCTGTCTGCCTGGCTAATTAGACACATTTATCTTTCATTTAGCCGTGTTTAAACAGTGGGAAAGCCAACATGGGCAAGCAAGAAGAATTCTTCCTTCTATGTATTTTGCCAAGTAAAAGGAAAATTAGATTTTTCTCATATGGTTTTTTTGAGGTCACTGATTATTTATATGTGAAGCAAAAATTAAATTTAACCTTCATGTCATTCATTTCTTTCATTTTAAGTCAGCTTTTTTGCAGGGTGAATGAACTATGGGCATTCCTTGACATGTAGAAAATAGATTTTACTTTTAAAAAGTTTATTACATCTTCATCCGTCCTCTGAATTCATTTAATTATATTCCTAATACTGAAAATATATGATTTTGAATTCTTTTTACACAGTTACATTATTCTCACTGAAGTATGTTGCCTTGACTGTGACCTGGCCATGTTTAGTATTACACTCACTGACTGGGAAAAAAGTAACACCTGGATGTTAAGTTTCAAATTGGTCACATTCCACTCAGTGTTATTCAATAAGTCTTCTGCTTTTTTTTCTGTGCTACTCTAATTTCTTTAAACACATTTTACCTAGTATGTTGATAGCTTAATGCTATATATATATATATATATATTTTTTTTTTTTCTGGGGCCATGAAGAGCTGAAGTAAGCTTCTGACCTGTACTAATAACTCAAAACTCAACAAGAGCATTTGATTTAATTAATATTGCTATTGACAACAAAGTATATAGTTATGCAGTCTCCAACGATGCACTGCTAGATGAATATTTCACTATATATGTAACATGAAGTTCTTGAATAAATGTGTCTATTTATAACATATATTTTCTCCATAATGCATCCATCAAAATGAACACAAATGTGACCACAGCTTGGACATGACCTCCTATGAAAACTCAAACAATATTTGATATTGTGTGTATTATTCACATTTCCTTTTATACTCAGTGCCTGGCAACATCCCAGCAGACCATTTATGTAGTTTTGTTGAAGTGGATCTGTCTGTTCAAACTATTCACATAAAAACACACTTACAAAACCGCGAACCCGACATGTTTTTTTATTCGCCAAAAGTAATATTTGTTTGAATGTTTTACTCTGAATTGGATTGTTTTTGATGACATTTTGGGTTTATTTGCAACTGCAAACAGTACTGTGTGGGCTACTAGAGCTGCTTCATCATTTCAACATTCTTTCCAATAAATTTGTAAGCTACTGTGTGCAGAACAAATACTGTGTGAAATCCTGTTGCTGTTAGCTGTCTGCTCGAATGATTCTTGCTGTTGTTTAATCTGGGCAATGTTTTTTTCTGTTTTCATCTCTGTCTGAGGTTAGATTGTTTGTAGTTCATGTTACTCTCAAGTCTCTTCCTTGGAGAATCCTGGAAAGCTGAGCCAGATAAAATCAAACATGTTTGAAAAAAATCTCACAGTGTTGTCTAGTTCAGAGCCTTTTTCAGACACAGGATAAACTGACCAAGATGCTCTACTGGCTCTTCAGTGGGGAAAACATTGTATGTAAAATAAACCCTTGAAAAAAACGCTAGCATTAGTAACCGCTTCTGTTCCTACTTTATTCGACCCACCGTTGCCAACAGGTCAACGCTTCCAATAACATTTCATAAGGTTACTCATCAGGTCTCTATATTTATCAGCTCATCTTCTGTGGTCCATGATAAAAGAAGGATGATTTGATGATGATGATGCTTTGGCCATATGTTTTTGAAGCATTATCTTGCTTTATCAGAGGTCAAGTAATTGCTGTTTAAAATCTCCTGGTATAACATAATGTTCTTTAAACCCTGTACTTCAGTTCAGTTGTATTGTAGCAATGGCAACAAAACTCTGAATGTTAGCTACTATGTTGGTGATAGTATTTTAAAAATCAATTATTTCATCATAAGAGACTTTACCCCATGTATTTAAGCAATGGTTTAATATTTCAATATAGGATTATGCTTCTGCTAAAAGAAAGAAAAGTGCATTTATTTTTATAACTCTTTTTAACAAGGATGTCAAAAGTTGTGCAAAGCACTGTATGTTCTCTTCAATTTTAAATACTTGTTTTTCTAATTGTGATAATTGTGATAGGCACTACTTTATAGCTGCTTAAAGAGAGGGCTTAAATTTTAAAATCAATTTGCTAACAAGCCCCTTCAATTAATCTATCACATGGAGATGGGAAAGAAAATCATAATTTTTGCTAAATACCTAATTATTCATGTTCACTGTGTCCATAATTGAAGCAATCAATTAAAAAAATTGTGAAATTACACATTCAGAGAGTGTTGGGCACCGGGATCAGACGGGTAACATGATTTAATTTAGCTGCTCATTATTCACGGAAATTATCTACAGTGTCTCGGGGGTTATCAATCTGTAAAGTAACAATCTCTTTGCTCTTGCATATTTTACCAAAAAAATATTCTAATTGGGTGTCTGTCTGCAAATGTAGCAAATGTAGCAAAACAATAGGAGATGGTGAAGCAAACATTTTACATGCTGTTGCTATTGTAAAATGTAGTTTATTTAAAGTTTTTGGAACCAAGACATATAGAAGGTTTAAAAATTATGGAAGCATATATGTAATGCTGTCTGTATGTTTTTCTCCGTTTTAACTAATTCTATTGCAATTCCCACCAGATGACAGAAGCAAGCCAAATAATACACGGATGCAAAGAAGTCAATCTAGTTTTTTCCAAAAATGGTGATGGGTGAAGTACTGGAATGAGATAGACTAAGCACTGGACAAACAAAGGAAATGATGTGCAAACATGCATAAAAAGTCAAGAAACTTCCTGCAAAAAGCTAATTTCATCATAAGCCAACTATAGCCAGATGCCTCAATAAGATTTCTGACAGATGAGTCAAAAAAAAATGTAAAAATTAAAAAAGTTGTTCAAGAGGCACATAACACATGTAGAGCGCTTCAGAAAGACATGGAAAATCAATTACAGCTGCTTCCATTAAACCACAAAGTAGTGTACTCAATTGCATAGCCTCTATACTGGCTCGTTACATTGTTCTTTGGTCTTCAGGATGCAGTATGTTCACTTATGTTCTATGACAAAACAATTGGTTGTCAATAATTTGATTTAAGAGCATCATAGTAAAGGGTCCTAAACACCCATGTAAGCCACATGTCAGATTTTTCTTTGTAAAACAGTTTCATTTCGCTACGACTACTGTGTTTGTCGTTCATGTAACATCCCACAAAACAGCTTGAAGTTTGTGACTGTTATTTGACAAAATGTGAAAAAGGTTCAAGAGATATAAATACTTTTGTAAGGCACTGTGGAGATGGTACGATATGAACTGAATGGAGGCAGGGCAAAACGCATGTGCAGCTCCCTATGACATCAGCAAGCAGACAATATGTTTAAGATACAATCTGTGATGCCAGATAATCTGACTGCATCCTATCCTTCGATCTCTTTCTTACAGTCAATATCACATTTGGCCCCAGAAGAAGGGGGGAGGTATATTTTATTTATTTTTTTCCACATGATATACACACAGGAAAAAGCATGAGGGCAAAGGATGAAAAAAATTGGCACTCTTGCAAACCTGGATAGATTCTGCACAGTTAATTAAGATAAAACGATTCAGTTCTGCAGAGATTGAGGCAACGATTCAGCTCTCGTGGCACGTGGGAAGCCATTCTGATTAGCAACCAGCCAGCGCTTTCCTCGACATTTTGATGCGAGACAATCTTTTGCATTTTCAATTACACACTCCAACAGGCCTTTAACTACTAAAACCAAACTCATTTGCATGATTGAAATATAATTATGGCATGCCAAAAACACTGTTCTGTTTGGGTTTCTTGTTGCAATCCAATTCAGCCCCCGACCCACTCCCCACCACAAAACCCCTGAACTGAGTGTTCTGCTTCCTTGCAGAAATCAATCTCCAGTGACAGGCCCATACGTAAATGAATCTAAATAAAAGTTTGACTCTGAGGAAAATAATAAAGCTAATGAGATCCATTTTGCATTAGAATGCAAAACAAACGGGGAAAGGGAGCAGACTGGTAAAAACAAACAGAAGTTAACTGATAAAATAATTGTTAGTGTAGCAATTTGTATATTTCTTCGAATTGACCTTCCTAATCTTGTGTTTGAATTTACCTAGTGGGTTAAATTCTATATGGTTGATGAATTATAACGTATTCAATTACTCATTTGAGTTCCAACTCTTTTGATTTACTGCATAAAAAATGTAATTTGTTAAATAAATTCTTTAGGAATGAAATAGATTGGAACGGTTATATTACTTTACTGCAAGAGGGTCCTGAGTTCAGATCTTGGCTGGAGGCTTTTCTACATGGACTTTATGTGTTTTCTTTCCAGGTTTAGGTTCTCAGTTGACATGTTCATCCCACAATAGAATCAATAATCATCTTGTTATGTTCATTTGTAATACAAAAAATACACCAGCCTCACTGTTCACTGCTGGACAACATACACAGCAAATGTGAATATGTATTGATTAAACCAATATCTTGCAGTAAATTGCAGATGGAAGTATGAGTTTCCAAAATAAATATGGAATACAATGTTACTTTTACATGCTGGTTTACTTCTAAAAAAAATAAATAAAAGCTACTACTCAGCAATCTTAAAAATGTCTTTTTAAAACATGAAAAAAGAAAAACTCTTGACATGTTGCTCCTCTACATGTTTTATTTGTCAACTCTGCTTAGTCAGTGTATTTATTAGCTGAACCAGAGGGGGACAGATGGCCATTTGACACCATCATTTTTCCATGGGTCACCAAGCAGCTCTTGGGCATTAGTTTAATGTTAGCAGCATGCTGATCATTTCACACTGCTATGATGAGCTTCTCTCTCTTACACAATTATGTTTTTGTTTATTTATTTATTTATTTTACAGATCTTTTCAGTTAATGTCCGCCAGACTGCTGTTGCAACCATCATTCAGAAAAGGAATTTCTGACCACTTGCCTTGTCCACTCAAAAAACTATCTGAACATACTGGGTCAGCTTTTGTTTTTGCTGCCTTACCGTAAAGATTAAGTTGCTAATATTTATACCTAATGAGGAAAATGAGCAGCCAAATGGTGTTTATATTTTGCCCAGCTGGTGACATCTGGGACCCAGGATTAAAGTAATTAGCAGGCAGAAACATTAACAGATAGCATATGCATGAATAATAGTGTGTGAAATAAATCTGGCCAACATCGTGAACTCTTTCCTCATACAGTGCAAAGTTTAGGAGCATAAAAAATTGCATGGAGAACACAGATGGCAACTTCTCTCCTGTGGACGATTCAAATACAACTTTATTTCTTTTTGAACTTTGCCTTAAACTACAAATGTCAATTATATTTTTAATTTTCACTTTAGTAAAAAATAAGCATAAGAATGGATTCAAATAGCATATCACATTTTGTCCCTTTGCACTTCATGTCATTATTATTACTATGTTAAGGTTTTAGCCTTAGTGATCAGATACCTTGAACTTTGTTTGAATCTTGGTTTAAGTATCTATTTCTTTGCCATTTTATTCTGTTAAGTTAGTTTAATAGACCTCCTATATGCACTATATCCTCACAATTTTCTTCTGATGTTTACCACAACCAACCCAGCTGCTGTGAGGTGTTTGTCCTTTATTTATATTTAAAATAACATCTTATAAAAACAAAACAAAAAAAAAACATTTGGAGATGCTTGATAAGAAAGTGCCTTCCATTTCCTGTTTTGTGCAACACTTAATTGGCCTCTTTTGGATATTTAATGCATATTTCAATACTGCAATAATGAAAGCTGATTGACCTATGATGGCATCATTTGTTTGAATCATGAACAACCGGCAGCGAAAACATAATGCACCACGGGATTACTATGGGATTACTGATGTGAAACTGTTTCGAGATGAATATCAAGTTCTGATTTATAGTCGGTTACATCAATCAATATCCAAAGAGAGTTTTCTATACATATTCACTCAGAAATAAGTTTCCTAATCCAAATGATAAATTTATCCTCTGATCAGCAAATAATTGAAGCACAAATGAAGTATTAAACCAATGTAATATATGCAAACACATCCCCAGTTACTCATGAAGTACAACCTTTAGGCAGCTCTTGCTGAAGATGGCTCTTATGAATTTATGCGAGTGTATGTGCATAAATATGGGCAAAGTGCCTGTGCTCTTGAGTGACTATATAACACTGAGCACATTTATTTATTTATGTGCATTTGTATACATAGATCCTCATACCCGAGTATTGGCATGGCCAGAGAGCACACAGTGGAAAAAAAAGCAGGCATATGTGCAAAATTAAAATCACACAAACCCACATTAATCATTACTTCTTGTTAGTGAGCTTTTCCCATGATGGACTCATTTCCCATTCACTAGCAAGCAAATCCTGCCAGGAGCATTATAATGTTCCTTCTCCTCACATCTTTCAACATTCTTCTTCATTACAATGCCACAACACTACAAACATGACCTGCACCGATAAAATGTTCCATTAATTTTATCAGGGCCAAGAATAGATTCTCTGCAAATCTCCATGACAAGGCAAGGATCTGACACAATGCATTGCTCTGTCGCCAGCCTAAATTATCATACAAAAGAAATAAAAAAAAGTTGATTTCTTTATTTTATCTCCCCCACTCACACACACACACACCACCTCCCCCATCCCATCAGACAATTGTGCACATAACACAGCTGCATCAAAGCAGGAAATTAATTTATTTTATGCCCTGCTTTATTCAGTCGCCATGTGAAGTCCCCAAGTTTATGAAGACACACACATTATAATTAGCCTACAAAGCCTCACTGAATATTCAGTGGTCCAAATCCACAGTCTTATTTTATCACAATGCACATGAAACTGGAGGAGCACTAAGCAAGGCCGAGTTATTAGCCAATCAAACACACAAATTGATTTGAAAATATAATTAAAATAGCTGACAATACATTCAATTTAGTTTCATACACGAGTTTGAAGGAGGCACTGTCCACATGGGTTCCATTGTTAATGACACAGAATGACCTTGTTTGATGATGTTTTTAATCTGATATTGGTGTGATTACTTTGGCACTCAAAATGAGTCTTTGAGAAGAACCTCTATAGTCATAATACTGTCTGCCTTGAAAAAACAAAAACCCATACCATTTGAACAATTTCAAATTTTGTCAAAGGGCAATAAACTCAAATGTATTTTATCAGGATTTTATATAATAAATCATCAATGTTTAACATTTAAAAATGATTAAGTATTTGTTTTGCAATACAAATCTATGAATCAATTAAGCATACTTTACTCTTGACACTCCTAAATAAAACCCAGTGCAACCGGGTTTGAGATTTTAGGAGTTAGCTACTTAGAGCACGCCTGTATAAAATTGAATATCAATACAAAACAACTGTTCTACCAACACTTGAGTCTGTATGGTTTTGGAGAGCATTAGTGAACAAACAGCATCACAAAGGTCACAAAGGTCAGGGATAAAACTGTTTAGATATGTAAAGTTGTGGATCTATATTATCATAGAGCACTGCTCAATCAATCATCTAAAAAAAAGAAAAAAAAGAGTGGCACAACTACAAAATCTCTAAATCAGTACTGTCCCTCCTTACTGAAACCATGGAAGGAGAGAATTAGACAAGCAGCGAAGAGTAAAATGGTAATTTAGGAGACTGCAGAGATTAACAGCTCAAGTGGGAGAATCTGCAGGACAATTAGTTGTGCTGTCAATAAATCTGGTCTGGTGGAAAGTGATGAGAAGAAAATCACTGTTTAAAGAAATCAGCAAGTTCTGATTAAAGTTAAACTAGTTGTGGAGGAAAACTACAAATAAGTCCAGCTGACCACACCACTTTCATTTTGACACATAGTGGCGGCATCATCAGACCATAGGCAATATATACTTTTATGCAGCTAAATATAGGCCAATCCCGGGAGGAAATCTGTTGGAAACCTGCGAGTAAAGGCTTGATAATGGTCAACCACTATAAACATACAACCAGAGCTACAGTGAAAGCTCAGACCTTAATACAACTTGCCAGATTTGAAAATTCCTGTTTTGCAAGCTTCACTTTAAGTACTGCAGAAAGCCTTTCAGCCTCTCGATGATATATTGAATTTTGCAGAAATAATGTTCAGGGATGTGAATCATTTTGCAAAACATTTTTTTGTCATTTTGGAGGTGTGTTTTTCCAAGAGGAGAAACAATGCATATGTTAGTCTGGAAGAGGTTTTTTCATGACAATGCTGGACTCCTGCAGCGTCACACCAAAATCATATGCCTGCCACTTATGCCTCCTGCTCAGTAGCCGCTTGTCAGTATAATACTGCCAACAGACTGTTTGCCCTTCATTTTGTCCCAGCTCCCATCTATGAGAAAGAGCACAGGGATTATAAACAGAATGCTTTAATGCACAGCAGGGGCTTATACTTCACAACACAGGTCCGATTCCCATTGAGAAGACTGTAATACCATACCTGCAGAGCTAGATAAGCCCCTCAATCCTTCCTTTTATTCCTACCCCTATTATTTTCCAGGGTAATATTGCATTGGTAAAAAAAAAAAAAAAATGGGCAGAAATCATTATGAAAGAAAAACAGGAAGCAAACAGAAAAACTGTGACAATTCATGGTGTGAATTTTCTTTATGCACTGCAACATGCTGCTAAATTCTGAGAAGTAAGGCTTATCATAATCAACTAGCAGATCAGTTCTCTGACAGCTGGAAAGATAAAGTGATCTTTCCCAAAACATTTCTATTAGGGGTGATGCTAGCGTGCAAAGGTAGATTGCCAAGGAGAAAAACACGGGCTTATGATTGATAGCCATGCTTCTGCTTTTCACCATTCTCACTTGCATCTTTCTGAAAATCTAAAACAGATATGCTGTAGATTCGGGGTAACTCCAGCCTTAATATTTCCAAACTGAACTTAACTATGATGCAATTCTGAGTCAAAAAGTAAAGGTATTGCAATATATATATATATATATATATACAGTATATATGAATTAAATTCCATTCAGATATTTATGTATGAGAAATAATAATTTAAATAAGAACTTATATTTAAAAATTTAAAACCAAAGTTGGATAACCCCAAAATCAAAGCATCCCCAGCAGACGGGATGAACGAAACATCCCACGCAAAAAAAAATGTGTTCTTTAGAAAGTACTGATGTGGGCCAAAAATAATGTCTGTCTACCAGAGTCCTTTGATCTGCTTTCCAGCCCACTTGATTAACCAACTAGACCCATTACAAAACCATGAGCGTGTTTAATACAGCAAAGTGAGCCATAAATTTAAAAGCAGTGTAGTGCGATTCCCCAGCTTTGATGAGCAGACATGACTTTGGAAGCGTACAAGTGCTGAAGCAGAGAAAAACTGCCCTGCAAGTGTCATCAGAATGCAGCAATTGTGGTACCTGCCTTGACAGAGTTTGCAAGAGAAGAGCAAAGAAGACTCTTTGTTAAATGTAAACTGAATATAATGAGTACACCGGGGCTTACTTTAATTATATATTCTTATAAAAGAAGCTCTGCCTCGTAGAGCATCATGATGAAGCTGATAGTAATTAACTTACAGATTCAAGGTACACTCCAGCTTCAGAGGAAAACCCATCCCATTTTAGAAAAAATAAAATGTGCTCAAGATAAAACTGGCCAAAATGAGTCAAAAACACAACCCAAAAACATGAACTATCCCCCTGAAGAGCTTTTTACAGTGATAAAAGAACAAAGGTTGCAACAGCAGCAGGAAAAGCATGATTTCTTATATTAATAAACCAGCTAATCTTGGAACAGCGGACTCTGAAATGAATCTGAACTTTAATGAAGAGTGTGAATGTTGGACACAAGTTGTTCATAGGGTTGTTACATTATTTGCTTTTAATGGTAAAAGTCGATTTAGAGACATAAGCAATGGCAACTATTTAAGCAGTATGAAGGGGATCAGACAGTGTGATCCTTTTTTAAATAAATAAGATTATGCAACTCTTGTTTATGTCACCATGTGACATGTTCATTTTAAACTTTAAACATTTTAAAATGAATAAAATAAACAAATAAATGAAATAATATGCATTGTGCATTGTGATAATATATGGATATATATATATATTTTTTTTTTTTTTACTTTTAGACATATTTACAATGGATGCAATAAATGTTAAGGTTGATGTTGCTGTTCTTTATTCCGTCTTGATCACCGCAATTGTAGGTTAGCCACTTTTACTGCATCACAATCTGGTCAATAAAGATAAAATCCTGTCTAAGAAGGGGCATCAGTGAAAATCAAGCTTAATTTTACATTTGTGTTTTTTTTTACCTTATTGTGGCATTGTGTTTAATTAATCATATCACAGTAAGTTATAGTTATCTATCAAAATAATAGAGGAAGAGCCGTGAATAAGGTGATGTTTTTAACCAAAATAAGGAAACCTCAGCAAATAATATAATACATTGGAGGAGAAAGCATAACTTCATCCCAAAACAAATTTAATTGGTTAAACAGTTAGTGTGGTCTGTAGCTAGTGTCACAATAAAATGAGCAGACATATTAAGTTCCCAAAATGTTTCCCATTTTTTAAAGTGATTCTTCCTGCTGATCAGAGAACACTTTCAGGAGACATTGCTGCTCTACAAACTAATTAAGGATGCAGACATGCATTAGAGATTTAAAGTCATTCTACATTATTGACGATACCTCCACAACTACTTTTTGAATAATCTATTCCAGCTGTCAGGCTTCAATTAAATATATAAAGTTAATCTATATAATTACCCAGTAAAGAAATTACATTTTTTGCATGTATTGTCCTTCTGGCCTTCAAAATGCTTTCAACACCACCTTTTACCTTAAATAAAATTGTCATGTTTCCCATACTCTTTGAAAAGTGAATATTGTACCCTCTCTGTATTCATGGAGATTACACTCTCTCACACTCGCACACTGGCTGTGAGAGCCCAAATTACCTGCTAGAAAATGCTGGCACCAGAGATGCCCCAGACCGTTACCAGGAGCCCACACAAGCCCCACACTCTCAGTTTGATGCCCACAGCGAAACAAAGCGGATTTCACGTCTCTGCTTAAATCCTTTGGATTTGGATACATCTCCACTCCCCCCTATATGGACCTCTTAAGAACTGGTTTATCCTCTATTACTATCCTCTATTACTGTGTTCAGATCTGGCCATGGGCATGCTCAAAGCAGCACAGTAGGACAGTTCCCTCAAAAGGGAAACTGGGACAAGATGACTAAATAAGACAAATCATGATCTTACTGCTTCTGTCTTGGATGCGGTGAAAACGTGTTAAGCATATATTAAAGCATTTAAAACACAGATTGAGGACTATGATTAGACAAAAAAAGGCTAATCTGATTAAGCAGTATGCCAAACGTTTAAATCTGTTGATAAATATCGGCACAATGTCGTTTAAATGAGTCAGACATTTGAAAGAGACATTGCACACTTTTACTGGAGACAAAACGATGAGGATGTTACAAACCAGGGTGACATAGCATTTCTTCCTTACTTCATCTTTCAGCCGATTCACAGAAACAACACTGAGCAGCCTGTAGATTGGCCATCCCTCGCTATGTTTGGATTGATTTTGGCAAAAGTGTCTGTTGGTAGATTTGGTTACCCAAGGAAATTGAATTCTAAAGAGAAGGAAAGGCCACAGATGGTGGCAGGGTAAAAGTAATGAGATCATGAAAACAGACTTGTGGATGCAATAAACAGAGTGGAAATGTGGATCCCACCATGGATAACAAATATAAAGCATGACATGCAAGTCATCAGTTTCTGGCAGACGAGGCCTTTGCATAACTATTACAAAGTTAGAGACTTGAATTGACCAATCACAGCATTTCCTTGACTTATAACATCTTTGTGATGGTAAAATATAGCCTCAGATCATGACCAAAGTATATTATAATGTTAAGTACTACAGAGAGATTGAATAAACTTTACATTAATTTTGATATCAAAACCTAAATTATCTTTTAGGAATTGGAATTCCAAAGGGTAAAGATCAGTTCAATAAACTGATATTGCATAAGCAGATCTAAGCAAGGGAAAAGATGTCAATATAGTACTTAATTGAATTCTAAAATAAACTGATTTAGCTATTTTGTCATCCAAAGTTTCCTTTTGCTTTCCGTTGTTTTTACACCTGTTTTACTAGCACTGGACATCACAAAAATGTAGTTAGTTGTGGGTCTCAGGGCTCAACTTGCTGAACTAAAAGTACCTGGATATGGTGAGGAAAAATCCTGGTTAGATTTCTGAATCACAGTTTTTTCCATTAATAACACCACTGAAAATAAGAGGGGAAGAATAAAAATGTGCAAATCCACATTTTTGATTATTGACAATGATTACAGAATTATGTTTTCATATGTGTGAATCAAAATAGGAAAGTACATCCCTCCATTAATGGCGCAGGCGCACGTGCACACCCACACACGCACACAATCCACACACACGCACGCATGCACAGATATCTACACAGAGTTTAACACAGAAACAGATTTTTCTCATTCTATGATGACATCTGGTCCACCACAGCACAGATTGCAATTTTCAAACCTGACAGGGCCTACCAACTAGCACATTTAACGCTAACAAGAAATTGACCAATAACAGTTTTTTTAGGCTGCAATTTTGAGCTCAGGTCTTGCCTGAAGCCCACAGATAGATCAATATCTATGTCTCATTCTCCAGGCCAATGTATCACAGATACAGGCAAAACATGTACAGCCATCAAAATCGTATATAAAAATCTTTATATAGTGTCTGACCCTCTAGTCTATTCCAACACAAAGTCCGATCCTGAAATGTCATGAAGTACAAGTGAACTGCACTAAGTTCACTCTAACAGCATCGAAAACAAGCTGTATGTGCAGAATGGAGCAGTTAGATTACACCATTACAAGCCCATAAATAATGATCTGTTAATGCAGGTAAGTCTCCGACTGACACCGTAAATTTGTAAAGTGGAGGGACTATGCCAATCTCCTTATCACCACAAAACTGAGCTGGTCTGACCCTTACCTGGCTTATTGCAAAAAAAGTATTAATATCCATAGTAAAAAGATAGAGGTTTTGGAAGATGGAAAGTCCTGCTGCTAATACATTTTCTTATTGGCTAGAGCTCTCACTTATGTTTACCTCTCTTGAGGCAGTGTTGCTGAAAATTGGTAAGGGAATTGAGTCCTGGTTTGGGAACACACTCCTGACGTTCTTGAATAGTTTCCCCTAAGGCTTCAATTCCATGGTATCTATCAAGTTCTAAATTAAAATTCACCTCTCGGCCTGTGGAGATTTTCATCGCTTCCCTTTTTGGTGTCGTGTAACGTCAAAGTGTTTTTTTGGACGAGGGTTAATCTATCCAAATCAGATAATGAGCAGTGGCTCTTGGCCAAAGTTAGACTCTCTGAGACAAGATGGTCAAATCATAAAACAAAACTGATGGACAGGAATTTAGAATGTGTAATACTCTGTTAATGCCTGAAGAGACAGAAATGAAAAATACTTTTTGGACAGAACTGGTTTTTCTGGATGGTTGACACGGTTATAGATTATGTTTTCCAGCTGGACAGCAAAAGTAGAAAACACCAGGGTAATAGCTTCCCTTTTCTGACCTGGTCAGATAACACCAATCCCTGACTCCCATCAGTCCTGTCATCATCTCCACCTAAGCACTTGGAACATTCACCCACAGAAACTGGCAAAAAATGACAGAGCTATCTTCAGAAGAAAAGAAAAAGGTTATTGGCTTTCCCCTGACAACTTATTGCAGAACTTATTGCACAACTTTTCTATAAGGTGATGCCGTTGGGGAACAACACAGCATGGGGTGGCAGGAGCCAAAGCAGCAGGCTCATACGACAACGGGGTACACATTGTACCGTCACGATCTCTTGGGACCGAAGCTGATGGAGCAAGATAAATATGTGATCTCTCGCTGTCAATCTTTCACGCAGTAAGAGCCAACAGTGTTGTTAACATTCTCTCTCTGCTCTGATTGCGTAGGTTCATTCTCATTTCCTTCTGATTTTTCTGTGTGCGCCGAGTCTTCTGTTAGTTATGGTAATTGCCTCTAGACCCCCCACAGATTGCGATCCTTTCCCAGTTGGATGGCTGTGAAGTTGTTTGCCCAAGGAGATGAGCCTGCGTGTGTGTGTGTGTGTGTGGGTGTGTGCCTGCGTGTGTTTACAGTGTGCTGATACAATGTGTTGAAATCTTTAATGATGCTGCACACATGCATCTAAGTGTGATTATGTGTGTCTGCAGACTGAATTCCCAATTCTCCAAACTCTCAAAGTGAAGAAAGAATATATTTCATCTCAATGCTGTCATATATCGATTATTCTCCCTTTTATTCCTTCTGTTTTTGATCCTATTAGCAAAGCAGAACCTGTGGGGGGAAAAAGGAGACTTTCTTCACAATCTGGTTCTCCTCAGTGAGTTACATCTTATGAATTTAGAAAGGCAGTTGACAAGAGCCTATAACTGAAAAGATTATGACAAAGTCCCTACATTCCAATGTTGCCTGAAGACCCCCAGCTTTTCAAATTATGAGGTTTAATACTGATTTACGATTCAATATGCAATTCATTTACCACTATGCGACTAAGCCCTTATGAATAAAGTTCAAAATACAGTCTCCCCATGTGACTTTAAACATAAAACTTCCCCTTTTAATATTGAGCAGATCTATTTTTTCACATTTACACAAGTGCTGCCTAAGAGTAGGTGCAAACATGACATATTGGAAAGCTACAACTGTTTCAGTTCTATTGACGCAAAACCTTTTAGTACATGATTCAATCAATTCAAGCAAAAATAAATAAATAAATAAAAACAAAAAACTAAAATCTGAAAACTGAAGGAAGTAGTCTTTGGCCTCCAGGTAGCCCACTTACTCAGAAAATGAAGGTCTTGCTTTCAGAGAAGAGTAATATAAAAAAACTATTTCTATTTGGTATTTTTGGCCAAATATCTGTATAACTGCATTTTCCCCTCAAATGTGATTCATAACTTACAGCTCTTCATATTTCTATGCCCTTATAATAGCATCTAGGATCTTCCCTGCAGTTCAGCGGCAAGGGAAAAAAATACAGTTTTTAATAAATAAAGATACACCATAACTTTGCTTTGCTTTTGACACAGTAGCATGCACAATTTGCAAGTTTTTCACATAGTCTATTTTAAAAAGGAAAAATGTTTCCTTATTTAGAAGCAATCTTAACCTTTTATCCAATTTGTGTAGATGCCAAGTCCATCAATCCAACTATTCATGCACACACTAAGAGCTAAGGGCAATAGGAATGGCTATTGAAGCTGACATGCATGGCTATGTATGGCAGAAGAAAGCTAATGTATCCTTTGACAACTCATGCATGTACAGGGAAAACACTCGCGCAAGTCCAGCTTGGACTCAAAGTTTTTTGCTGCAAAGAAATAATGATAAGAACAGCCCCACAGTGCAGCCCTTTGAGCAAGTTATTGATTTTAAAATACAGAAGAATGAGCAATCATTCTGTACACACTATGTTTGCTAATAAAAACAAGGTTCAGTACAATCTAAGCAACTTCATTATATGAAACGTGTTGATATATAAATCTAATTACTCTGTTAGCACAGTTAAGGACATTATTCATGCTTTTAAGCAAGAAAAGAAAACAAAATTGGGCATTTATTGTTTGTCTAAGCACATCAAGTTGGGTGCAGTTCATAGCAATCTCCTCTTGGGCAAAAACCTGCTTTTCCAAAATGCTCTTTCTCGACACTACAATAATTCAATTTCGTTTGTGTTGAATTAGAGGTCTGCCCATGCTGAGCTTGAAATTTGAATGCTCGCAGCATGGAGCACATAAAAAAAAGAGAGCGCATCAAATCTACTGAACTGATTTAAAGTCATTCATTGCCACAAGACACTTAAAAGTCAAAAACCTCTGAGCAGAGGTGCTTATCTGAATTATCCAGACACAACCCACACAATTCTGCTTGCTAAATGCTTGTATTTATTTTCTGACAGTTTCTCTTAAGGTCTTTTGTGACATTAATATTCAAGGATATTTAAACAAAACTAAAACAATAATATGCCAATAATACTTAAAATCTAGAGCGTTCTGTCTTCTGTCAGGAGCCATATTGTTCAAAACATCAACATTTTTTTATGATACAAGAGAGAAATAATGAGTCCAGTTATTAGCATCAGCTACATATTATTTTGAAATAAATACTTTTCTTTATATAAACGTGACAAGCAAAGTTTATTCGCTATATGCAATCATGCTTTATAGTTCTTCCTTGCATAAAGTTGTAGTATGCCTTTAAGACAAAAGATTTATTCATCCATATTACCATATTCCACAGTCAATTTATCCAGTTTAGGTTTGTAAGAGCTGAAGCCTGTCATGTCATAACAACCATCATAAAAAGAGAAGACAAGTCATCAGTCTGTCACAGGGCAAAAACAGACACTAGGGACAAACATTCCTGTCTCCAAATACACACTCAGTAATGCAAGTTTAAAATATCTAATTAAATAAATGATGGTTTTTGACACCGGAGGGAATCTGAAAAACCTTCTCGTTATGCAACGGAACTCACCTTCAGCAATGCAGACTTTTTTTCTCTTTTTTTTTTCCAATTTCATGGTTTTAGTTTTTATAGAAATGTTGTTCTTTGTCCTACTTTATACAATATTGTTAATACTTTTCTTGCTTTACTATGTATCATGTGTAATTATGTTTTTCTTTTACAAGACAAATTTCTATGAATCATTTAGAAATATTTTCAGCCATCACTTACATCAACATAGGATGGCCGTCATCACACGTGCAATTATTGTCCCTGCTATGTAAAGAAGTCTCCTTGCTTAGTACACTGGACCCGAACATGCTTAACGCTGTACCAGGATGAATAAGAGGCACAAATGCATCATAAAATGTGTGACATATGTGAACTGGTGATTGAGAACCATGTTGTAAAGTTGTAGATGAGGTGCTCCATAAAAATGAGATTTACCATTTACCGTTACTACTACGATCACGCATTCTAAGGATCTCCATGTTTCTCTCCTCTGTCAGAGCCCGTTTCACAAAGTATATGTGATATAAGTGAACAATGTATAAAGTTATGTTATTTTCCATTATGCTCCCAGTGTTGATGTGTTGAAAAGCATGTGCTAACTGGGTCTAACTGTGATGAATTAAAGTGCATTTTTTATCTAATTATGTCTCTGAAGTAATGTTCTGCATTTGGTATAGAGTACATGTGGTGGAATAGAGGATGTAGAGATTAGTTAACTAAGGCATCGATATATTAGTTTTGTTATAACTTCTTCACTGAACTTTTTATATTTTATTCCTATTTTAAGCATCAACCTGAGGATGAAAATGTGCTCCCACATCTTCAAGCTATTATTACCTGACTTATTAGATTACAGTAGATTGTGCCATCATCAGTTGAAGAGTTCAGTGTCTCACTATCTGGTCAGATACTACTAGAATGAGCATTAGATCTAAGCTAAAAGACATGCAAAGTACTTCTGTACATTCTTCAAACATTTGAACAAATTTGACAAATTTATGGCACCTCAGAGTTTTGACACTCATACCAGAAAAGCTCAAAAAAATATGTGGCAGTCTGTTTGTTGATGAAGCTGCATTTCCTGTGGTAGGAATGGGACGCTACTTAACGTGGTCTTTCTTTCCATTCAACTGAAACTAAAGGTTGATACATAATAGAATGACAGGGGTATGAGACCTGCACAGTCCTGGTGCCACTCGATATTTCCTTAATGTTACCTTTCATCAAGTGCACTTGGTTAAGAGACTTGGCCAGCTTTCACAGTTGTGTTTGTGAAAGGTGGCGAAATGAGAGGTTTATATCTGCAACCACATTTCTTAACCAGCTTTTGAAAAGGTTTCATGTTTCAGCTGTTTATTCAGCTTGAAGAATTTGGCAAAACAAATTGAATTTAAAGGTTAGTTCAGTCATAACATCTTTTAATTAAAGTGAATGTGTTACTGGACACAACGATCAAGGTAAGTAACCCTATCACATTATAACACAAACAAAAAGCAAAAGGTGAAAAAAAGTGGTAGCAGAGGTACCTCACAGTAACAATGATGGTCTTGCAATAACCAAAAGCATCTGTGCTGAACATTTCAGTGAATGGGAGAACAAGATAAAAAGTCATTGTGGTGCTTACCTACGATGCAGTGAAAGCAGAAAGCAAGAAAAGGGAACAAACCATACAAAAGATAGACCACAGGAGTACATGCAACAAATTATATTGATAAAGATAACCATGCAAAAACTCATCCACAAGCATTTTTATGGTGTCTTCTTATTGGTCACTTTTAGCTATATTTAGCCCATAAAGCTATGTTGAGCTTCTAAGTTCGGTCCAAATTTAACATAAACTAAGATGTTGAAAAAGATTTTCCTTCTCGCATGTTTAATCTCTGGTCTACATTTCAACACAAATGTTTCACTTGCACATCCAAATCATTTTATGCCAATCAGTTCTATAGCCACAAGAGCATAAAAACAAGCACTCAGCATGCACACTGCTTCCAAATTTCTATGCTAATAAATATTACACCATTAACAACTACTGTTACTATAAAGCAGAATTAATTAGGAACAACAATAGGCCTTGTAAAATCACAAATGACTGTCCATGGGCTTACCAAGACTTTTGTGTGAATTTGTGTGAAATGTTTGGGAATGACCTCTTCCTATTCACACATCACTGTGCAGTAGTGCACAAATCAAGGTCTGTAAACACAGGAATAAGATAATTTTATGTGGAAAAATGTGATGGGCACTTTTGGAGGGAAAGTCAACAGACACAAGACTTTATCATCCAGCATCAGTGTCTGATCTTATAAATTCACTCAAGCAATCCCATGAACACACTCCTATGAATTACAAAATACATAATCCCTCACTAGCAATTTAACCTGTACTGAAAAATAAGTAAACATAAGAATAATCCAATTTCAATACATATTACCTATCCTACACATATTTTCAATCCATGCTGTAAGCGTATGTGTATATTTGAAGGAAAAACAGATTCACTGGTGTCTTTTGAAAACAACTGGACTACACAGATCTGGTGAACATGGATCCTCAGAGTAAAACAGGTTAACTAAATATATAAAAATATGACAGCTGGTGGGTTCCATCTGTTACAGTCTTTTGGGCAGACTGGGAAATGGTGTTGTGCGACATTCCTCTTTATATATTTTAACAAATTTTCTTAATGAAAACCTGCCATTCTGTGACTTATTGTTGGTTGATTAAAGAGAACTTAATTTCTTCCCTTGTTTTCAGGACAAGTTTTACGTCTGCACTAATGAAGCATAATTTATATTTTGTCTGTCACTTAACAAGTGAAAAAGATAAACACTATGAAAACACAGAGCAGTTTAGTTTAGCTAGTAGAAATTTTGACCTCAAGTTCCTTTTTGCTTGAATATAAATGCACAAAACTTTGTGCTCTCAGGCAAAATTATAATGTTGATTTTTACACTCCTGCAGCCAGGGGTTTTACCCAGTAATTTTATGTGATTTTGTTTTTGTGCTGCTTTTTAAGGTTGAGAATATAAAAAGCAGAAATTCTAGAGCCATTCTCTGGAAAAGAAAATGTTTGAATAAGGGAGTGTATTCATGTCATATGTAAATGTATATGTTTATCAGTGTAAACAACAAAAATATAACACACATGCACAGCATATATATTTTAAGATGAATGCATCAAACAGCTAAAGAAAAAGATAAGAAAATAATTTCCACCTTTGAGAAACAAGACACTGCTCTCACATATTTCTACTTCCCCAATAATAAGCCTAGATTAATTTTAAACAAAAATGTTCCATTGTTTACTATATATTCTACCACCAGGCTTGACCTTGTTTATTTAATAACATTTATTAATTTTGCTTAAGGTTTAATTGCTGCACAATCACATCTATAGTCGTTCTTTTTTCAACAAAATATTTTCATTTACAACATTAGTAGAATTAGCACCACCTACTGGCAATCCTAAGAGAGATCTTAATAAATTTAAATAATTTTTATTTACAGAAATCAGGTGCATAAATCTTAATTTGTAGCAGGTTAACTGCAATTCACAGAGGGTCAAAATTATACATACAACCTCAGATATTTAACACTGCCTCAACCACAGTACTTGTAGTTCTCAGCAAGCTTCTGGCATAATTTTGGGAGGACATTTGAACACTGCTATTGGGTGAATCAGTAGGGCTAATTTAACTTATTTATTTTTCTAACATAAATCCAACTTTTAAGTTTTATCTCTATATTAGAAGCTTAATAATAATCCTACTAAAGTATAGTGATGATCCCTGTTCCATTTAAGCCAGGTTCCCAACGTGTTATTATCAGGCATCATAGCCAAAATATTTCGCCATGCAAGAAAATCTCTGCTCATCAGACTTAAGTTGCTGGTTTGTTGTTGCTGTCAGACAGACTGTTGATTAAGCTTTCTTCTCATCAACGGAAAACTCTGAGAAATACTGACCAGTGCTAAATATTTTCTGTGAAGATTGTCCAGTGTAATTATTGCAACAACAGATGTCTGTTTTTCACAGGAGTGCTCAGATCCAGCCAGGAATTTGTTTTAGGGTTGCCATATCCCCGTGGCCTCCCATTGTGGGTACCACTTTAATGGATCTACAACTGAAGTGGGCCCAGGAATGGTGCTGTTTGGGTCTGTCGTATGGTCAGCTTTTAAAAAAATGGAAGCAGACAAAGCCGCGTACCAAATCACACCGACCTGTGCTGTACCGCTCAGTGGAAAAGAGGCATAAGAGTGTGGACCAACAAAAAAATATATATAATTGTCTGAATGGAACTCGTGTGACCTGATTAATCAACTGATTGTCTTAATTAAGGCAGGGAAATTAGTCTTTACTCAGGTTCTTTCAAAGATTGAAGTAATCCAAAGGTTTTTAGAAACCCTTCCAAGACGATTTCCTCAACAATATCTTGACAGAAATGGACAGAAAGGACATGAAATTATTCCATCAAAAATATAAAAGAGAATACCCAAATACCTGAGGAGAAATCAGGACAGAGATTTTTAATAAATATTCTAAATCAATACCCAAACAATGAAATCTTACCAACACCATTCCAAAATTATGCCACAAGATGCTGCCTCCCAATATCCCAATATCCAGTAAAACTCCTTTTTGTCTGTTGTAATAGTTGTAATTTCACAGTTTTAATAAGTATGCATTCTCTCTGGAGGCCCATTTTCTCTTCTAACAATGGTACGAAATGATTTGTTTTATCTCCTCTTTCATTCTTTGTAGCATAAAAATCTTCCACAATCAGATTGGAGAAGTCCCGGTAATTGATCTCTTCCCATCCAGAATTGTTTTACTTCATAATGACTTTCTGTTTTGTGTTTTCAAAATGATAAGTTACACAGGAAAAACAAAAAAAAGCAGATGCAAGCAGGAAGAGCAATGCTTTTACTGCTCGAGTTGACAAAGTCATTGCAATATACATTGCCAGTGAAGTAAACCAGAGCAAAAATTGCAGTTGGCAAACGTTGGGCCCGAGAAGGATAGAAGGAATAAAACAGAAACAAATTGGAGTGTTAGGGACATGCCAAGACTGAAAAACATGAGTGATGTTTACTTGCAACTAACAACAAATCAGGCAAGAAAACTCCACAGACTATTGATTATAGATGTCAGTAGCATTAAACAGATTTATTAACATAATTAAAAAGGATTTATATTATGTGTCTAGTCTTGGCCTCATGTTGATACCTGCTTATTGAGATGTTATTGATATGTTTAGCTAAAATAAAGAATATATATGTGATTAAATCTATAGCAAAAACCAGAAATTTGCATATATTGTCAAGACACAAGCTTTTTATGCATTGTGTAAGAAGAAACATTTCTTTTGGTAAGCCAAAATATTTTAGGTTAACCTAATTATTTCTATTGCAAAAATATTAATGTTTTAGATAATGTTTCTTGACATTAGAAATAGTCATCTGTTCATTCTCTAATTGGATGGCTTGAATAAAAAATATGCAATTGGCTTTTGAGTCCTGAGTGCATTTGCAAACAGTAATCTGAGTTTTTACATCACTTTTGGTGTAGTGGATTCTTCCTTGCTGACTGGCCTTTTAGCCCACATCAGAGAAAAGCCTGGTTAATGAGATGTTATCAGCTTTAGTCATTAATTTCAAAAGTGTTTGTTTGTTGTTCTGGGATGAATGTGATGTGCACATTTTAAACCAAAACAGATTCCACCAGAACTCATACGCTGTCTCATTCATTTTCAAATATTTCTAATTTAGTAATCTAGGTCATGTGTTTTTCTTTTCAAGTTGTTTGCTAGATTTAACATTAGGCAGTCAAACTAACACATTTGATGGAATTTGACAACCCAAACTTGTGTGCAGGGTTAAACTCAGAACACCACCTCAATGTCTTCAATTAACCCAGGACTTGATTGCCCTTATCTGACCTAGTACTGGGAAAGCAACACCAAGTTGCTTGTTCTTTTAACTATATGCACTGTGATCTAATATATGCATACTGTTAAGAAAAATAGCAGAATTCTCATTTTCTCCAATGTATTTCATACTGCATAATGCTGTGGTCTGGCTCTTTAATATCATATAGCATTGCCCCAGATCCTTTGCTGGTCTGTTTACATGAGAAGCCAATGTTTAAATAAACAATATTTACATTATTCAATATATAGCCTCAGCTGAGCACTGCAAAAAACAATTACTAATTACAATTACTATCAGGACCTTATTTAGAGTGGTTTATTCTTGATTAAACAAACATTATTACAACAACATAACTAACAGAAAAGTGATTTCCAAAACTTTAAAGCGATTGTAATGCAAGTCCTCAAGCCTGGCTATTGTATTTCCTAAGCAGACAGAAGCTGAAATGTGCACACGAGAGAAAGAATAACAAGAGACCTATTAATAAACTTAGGTCAAACGTGCTTCGGACTTGTAACTTTTCAAACTCCAACCCACTCTGGTCAAGCCCACACACATTTAAAGATCAGGCAAATTCAAGTGGAAATCCTCCCACATTTAGCACACTGCCCTCAGAACCTGCTACTACTTTTCAATGCAGCTGATTAAAACCATTTACTGCAATAGCAAGCTATGATAATGAACAAATAAACACTGCTAAAATATAAATTGAATCATGAAGCATAAGATGCCTAAGAGATTAGGCAACATCTTTGGACAGAAAAATCAAGTTTTCAACCTAAAATTTGTGTTTGTCAGATTCTGGATTTAAAATTGTTCTGATGACAAGCTGTAGAAATGTCGACATGAGGAAAGGTTTACTACAGTGAGACACAGCAAGTCAGGGACAGGGTCAATTGATCCAGAGATCAATTGAGTACTTAGAGAGCTCTAAGAGAGGAATTACTTTGAATACACAAGGGAACTACAAACAGACAGAAGGAGCAACACTAATTGGCAGATTCATAAACCCTTTAAAATAATCTTTGGAAGCAAACCCTAAATTTGTCACATCCACCATTATCAGCTGTGGTAAGACATGATCAGTATCAGCTTCTCACTGAACCACAACTCCAGCAAAAAAAATGTCAGATTCATAATGTTCATGCAAAAACTTAAGATTAAGTAACAAAATATTCTATCCAACACAGAAAGACAATTCCTGATGCTGCAAAATGCTTTATGACATACTAAATATTACAGTAAACAGTAATACTACATAATAATGTATAATGCCATTCTGGTTTCAAATCATAGAATAGACATATTCAACTGTTTATAGAATAACACTCGATTTAAAATGAGATTATATTTCCTGGTTTTATTTCACCTACACCATCTGTTAAGGTAGCTACGCTGCAGTCGGCTCTGAAACAGGTGTTACTTTGGTGGAATAAAAACTTAGCATCAGAAAAATAGGATTCTAATGGTGTCAATTTGCAAAAACTATTGACAGTAGATGGGAGCTTCTACCTTAAGTCCAGAGCTCAGACCATTAATGAAGATGGAAAAGAAGGGGAGAAAGGATGAGTGACATTCAGAGATTCTGAAGCGCTCCTAAATACATTAGGGTGGCCCCAAGAGACAAATTGCAACGTGAGAGATTCTGGCAGCAGAAGGTGATAAGGAGAAAGACAAAGTGCTGTGTAAGGGCATCATCTTCAGCGTGTTGCATCTTTAGAAGAAAAAAAAAAGGAAATTTTTATAAAGCCATTTTACCAGCAGCTTAGGAAGTCCAGCATAAAAGCACCAGAAAGCAAATACGCCTTCATTGTTCAGCAGAGAGCTGTACCATATAAAACCAGGGGCAGCAAGCAATGAAGGCTAAAACAAGGAGCGACATACTGAAGCTGTCTCTTTAAAGATCTAATAGGAAAACGCATAGTTCAAAAAGGACTTGTGATTAATGAAAAAAACGTGAGAGACCTGTGGGACGAGACGCCACACCAGATAACCAGCAGTTGATGAAGCAACAAGGCTTTGAATAATTATCATTGACACAAGGCATGGGAGTTCAGTCATGAAGCACGCCACAATCCCAGCTGACAAAATGTCAGTACGATCCAGCATGAGAAGCTGAAGGAGCAAAAGGATAGCAAATAAATGCGGAAGATGAAGTACAGACTGGCCTCAGACGATGTAAGGAGATTCAGGGTCTGTAAACTTCAACGGATGAAGTTGCTTTCTAGAAAATTTCAGGTCCCACATGCAATTGAAGGTCATAAAAACCAAGATATTGAACTCTTACATGACTGAACATGAGGAAAAACAATCCAAATTTCTAAGCTATCGTCTTAGATTTACAAAATATTTGCACTCCCATCATAAGTTTAGGGCAAACTGTAATTAAGATGCTTTTCATTATCATATCAATGTACGGTAATCTTTCTCGCTGTGATAAAAACCTGAACAAAACATTCTTTTTTTTGCTTAACCACCTGACATGCCTCTGACTGAAAGCAGTGAATGTCACGCATCAGTTCACCTTGGCTTCTGAATAGAAGACAACATGCTGAACGCCTCAGTAACACCTCCAGTAAATGTGCAGTCCTCCCTCTGCTGTATGCAGAATTTCCGCAGAGTGAAACAGTTTGAATACGGAGATCAATTTTGTTTTTTTGACATCATTTTTTAAAATGCTGATTAGCATTTCTGACCTCTGATCTGTATTCATCAACAGTTTTGCAATTCTATGTTGCACACTTAATTTCCAACAGCATTTATAAACAACCTTCTGGTGATTTTTATCTGATGAGGTTTAGAAAACCCAAAAGTTTTGTCATTTTCACGTTTGTCACCTTGCAAAAACAAATTACTGTCTTCTGAGGTTCAGCTTTCAGTATGACAACAACCCTAAATGGATAGCTGGAGTAACAGGAACGGTTTAGATCAAAGTCAATTCATTTGGCAGCTGTGGAGGCTGTAGCAAGACTTGAAAACTTGTATTGATATACGCTCCATCTATTTTGACAGAGCTTAAGGTATTTTACTAAAAGAAATAGGCTCAAAATGTGGAGATATATTCCAAAAGATTTTTTTTGCCGTTATTCCACTGAAAGATGGTACTACAAAGTATTGATTTAGAGGAGTTGAATGCAAATACACATCACCATTCTCAAGATTTTTTATTGTTGTGGTTGTAAGTTATGAGAAACATAATAAACATGAGAGGCACAAAGGATGCAAGTGTTTTTTCCAAGAACTATAATTTGATATTATTCTGTGCTACTTAAGCAAACTTAAAACAAAACTAACAGGGATTTTAAACCTGGTGCTTACAATCCTCTAATTGGATGTTAGTCACCATGATCCCACTCACTGGTGCTGATGAAATCGGTTACTTGCTGTGGACCAGGAAAAAATTTGCTTTAGTGTATATATTTCACCACTGAACCTCTGCTTCAGTGGTGAAATCAGAACAAATTGCTGACAAGCACTCACTTGGCCCTGTTTAGTTAAGAAACCAGAAAGAATTATATGTGGATACAATATGAACAAAACCAAGAAGTCATTGTTTGCCTTTCTGTCAAATTTCCTGCTGATGAATGAGCTTATCTTGCAGCATGATACTTTTTTTGGCTCATATTAAATTGGAACCTGCTTGTTGATCAATAGCACTTAAGAGTGAAGTTAAGTGGAACGTAGCACATGCAAAGGTCTTGATTCTTGATTCAGCACTGCACTTGGAGCAATTTTCAGTTTGTCTCAAAGATATGCTTGCTACTTAGAAATTTTTACTACTGCTGGAAATCTTCACCATGTCGCAAGACATTAAAATCTCACTGGAGCAAGTCGGCTGCAGCGAAGACAGGTCAGGCACTGCAGATGTTTTCCTCTGTCTGCACTGGCTGGAAAGCACCCAGTTACAGCACACCTCTGTGTGAACTGGCTGAAGGTCAAAAGCTTTTATACTCTGGTCTTCACATCTGTCATCTTTTATGGTTATTGCTCCCAAAGTGGGTGTAATGTACCTGATTTCCCATTCTGGCAGATCATTTGTTATACTAAATCAGCAATTAATCCTTCATTTACAGCAAGAAAACTGTGAAAACAGCTTGATATAAAATACAATTACATCTATTGGTTTAAAGCTACTAATTCTATACAATAAGGATTTTTTTTTATCTGACACAAACTTTTAATTGACTTTTAAAAGCCAAATCTGTAAAAGAATACCATTAAAAAAACAGCCTTTTCAAAGACCCTCCATTTTGTAAAAGCAGTTTGAATTGCATCATGCTCTATAATAAACTATATGAGCCATTTTCTATTGTCCTGGTGGCCGGTCAGACTTTATGTGAGAATGTGCAGGTGTCCTATAGATTAGGTGACTGTCAGGGTGATTGTCTGTAAGAGTCAACCTGGAAATCCCAGGGTGAAAGCAATCAGGTGGCTGGAGAGATATAATATCCTCTGAGACTCAAAACAAGCATGGAGTTGACTGACAGGAAGCAATGAGTTTTTCCTTTCCTGACACTTTGTTTTCATTTCTGCAGTTACCCGGTAAGCTTAGCATACTCCGCCTGTTGAATGTTCTTTTTCTGTAAAAGAATGATATTTCTTCTTGTGTGTGTTTTATAACTGGAATTGAACATTTGACTAATGTTCTGTTCATCGGAGCGTCTTAGATCTACATTAAAAGCCTCTTCTACCAACTAAAAAAATTGCACCGCAACAGCAGACAATACCTCATTTGTGCTTGTTATAATTTACATTTTTAGAGGATCAAGAAAGTGTTTATGTCACAAACATAACCTCTATTTTCTTTTCTAATAGGGGGGAAAAGTTGTCCAAACCAATATAGAAAAATGTATTACTTCGAAGTCTAATACATGATTCTGCCACGTTTGGTGGTGGTGTTTATGGTGATGTGAAGATTTTTTAGTCCACTCTGTTATAGAAAACTTTTTTGAATTCAATCACGCAAGCAGGAATGGCCTACCCAAAGCATAAAAGTCTGTTTAAGTTGATGCCACAGTGTCTCAATTAGACCTTAAGTAGGACACATTTGAATGGTTTGGAAGTGGACTTACTAGTGCATATTGGATCATGCTCCTGCTCAGGGTTAAGTTCACAAACTAATGGATGGACAGTTTATTTTCTTTGTAAAGAATTAATTAATTCACCATTTATTCACCAGCAAGTTGTCCATGTCCAAAGGTAGCAAAGCAGCCCCAGTACGTCACATCACCACCACTCCTAATGCTTTTACGGTATATTTGCTGCAGACTACCAACTTGTTGAAAGATTAGCACCGACTTTAACAAAGACAGTTGAAATTGTTGGTTCTTTTGCAACATCCTTGATGTTTAAGTGGCTATAAACTCTTTGGGTTGATTTTTTAAAGCCATTTACTTGCCTATATAGTCAGAAAATATGTATTTAAGTAATTTGATGCTTCTACAGTAGTCAGACAGGCAGTAATTATGCCTGTGTTTGCTTACCACAAGGATGCTGTTAGTAACAATTTTTGATTCAAAGAGTGCAGCTAGTTCACATAGGGCCAAGATGGTTTTCCCACTCAATAAATTAAAACATACATTTGATCATGTATTTTTATAAGAGAGCAAATGCTTTCACAAAGCTCTGTATATATTTCTAGTTTCTAACCAAAAGAGCGACAACTGTAACTGTTGTAGGGGCAATAATACAGTCTTGTCACAAAGAGTTAAATATGGTGAAAATTGGGGGATTTTCACTGATGCAGCAGCTTTCTCCCACAAACCAAAAAAAAAATGCCAGATTATATGACAGCTCTAGAATTTGCCCACAGGTATGAGTATATGTGTGTATAATTGCTTGCCTTGTACAGTTTTTATCCTCACTCTCTGTAGAGTATCTCTCCAAGGTGTACCCTAACTCTCACCTGACTGCTGCTTAATCCACACTGTAGTGGATTAAGCAAGTTCAAAAATTAAAGTATGGATATTTCATACATTGTCATATTAACACAATATATAAGAATAATTGCATTTTAGAATTTTTTCAGAATCAAAACACTTAATATTTTAAGTTCTGGCATTGAAAATAGTTAAAGATTTTATGTGACATTTTGTTCCTTATACTTTCTGCAAATTGTCAAGAACTAAACAGGAATATTGCTGGTTCTGAATTCTTAAAGAAGGTCAGGACTGCAAGCCAAAACCCCAACCTACGTCTTCTATAGACATTCTTGGGAAAGCTAGCAATAAGCAGTTTTATTTTCTCACAGTGAACCATCAATGTCCTCAGAGAACATATGCAACTGTAAAATTAGTCTGATTGCCCATTCAGATGCTTTAGAGTTCAGAGAGGTTGGCATTGCCTCTGTAAGTTCAGCATATTGCTTTTCTTATAAATCTTGAATGCAGCGCTCCATTTTTTGTTTCATATTTTCAGTAATAATAGTTTTCCATGCACTGTACTTAAATTAGTAATTAACAGTTTACATTTCGAACTGCTATATGAACCCTGAACTAGATAGTATTTTGATCATTTATAATACTGAAATTATGAATTGAATATATATTAATACTGAAATGCTCAATTGAATATTTGCAAGTTAAAGATGGCTATGACAGAGATTCATCTGGTGGCTCATTGCTAAATCTAAACATACTGCAAAACTACAATGGAATGGCTAAGATCAATCAATGCATATTCATAAGGACTTAGTCTAGTTCTAAATCCAATTAAGACAAACAAAAAAAACAAAAAAAAATGTCCACTGACGCTTTCCACACAATCCAAGAGAACGTCAACTGTTTTGCAAAGAAGAATGGATTAAAACTGAGTCTCAAAGTGTGAAAAGCTGTTGGAGACAAAGATTTACAGATGCAGTTAGCCAAATCAAGTCAAGGGTGCTAAATACAAATGCACAACCAAGCTTCTCAGTTATACTGTTTCTTAAGAAAATAATATAAAACTTTCCTTTCACTTTGCACTTTTGCACTACTTTGTGAATGTCTGTCACAGAAAAATCCAACACAATGAAATTTATAGTTGTTGTTTGACAAAACATAATAAAGTTCAAGAGGTGCAAGTACTTTTGCAAGGCACTCTAAGCATGAAAAGAAAATGTCACGTTAAAACCCAGAGAATGCTGTAACAATAGTTGTTTTTGACATATTTTCTTTTTTTATGGAAAACTGCACCCTGGGATCCATCTGAAAAGAGAAGCAAAAAAGCTTTTTTGTGTTTTTTGTTTGTTTGTACAAAGGATTGAGTCACGTTCAGCAAAAAGTCCAGATTCTTGCGATGACATGCTCATAATGAAAAGGCCTCATAAATAATTGAAAATGGACAAAACATCAAGCAATGTTTAACTTACTAAAAATACGCATATAAACTGATTCTTTTCCAAAAGCCAAAAATACGTGAGATTAGAGATGGTTTGTCTCTCTCACATTTGCACCCATAAAGGAAGACGTTTAATATCTGCAAAATGAAAGCATGGATCTTGTCTGTTCCCTTGTCTGTTATGCATTTTTAATCGCATGACTGCACATTTCCAAATATGACAACTTGCACACACACCAACTGGACCATATGCAGTACTAAAACATTAATGCACAAACACTTATCCATTGCAAATCTGTGCAAACTTGTTAAAGAATGCACCGCCTTTCTTTTTGCTGCTTGTGACTGCAATCTGTTGTTATTCCAAAATTCTGCAGTTCCATGTTTTCTTCCACACGCACACACTTTCTGCTGTGCTGTGGCACCTAACCCCACACACTCACGGGAGACAACTGTCACACTTCATTCATGTTAATATTACAAGTCATTTTGTATTCTGCCACAACAGCTTACAGCTAATTATATGTCTCATAAATTATATATGTGCCGTTGGCTGAAAGGATACAATTTGCATTTCATTAAATACTCCACACTGAATGAAATCACTCAGGGGAAAAAAAAAAGGTTGATGTATTTACAGTGTCTCTTATTTTATGACCATTAGCTTCCATTTTCATAAATCTTGTTCAGCTTTCTGAGCAAAAGCTTGTAAGAGATGTTTTATTTGGCTTCAGATTTTTGCTCTGGAAAGAGAGAGGGGGGCTTACCTGACCACAGGAAGAGCATGGTGAGTCCCATGCACTGCCGGGGCCCCATGGTTTATTCAGGAGGGGGGGACCTGAACGGGTAACTCCTTTTCAGCAGGATGTAGTGCTACTTTGCACACAAATTATCCTCTCTGCGCAGATATCCATTTAGGAAGACACTGTGTCTTCTGTGCGATTCAACCTGTGAACAAAAACATCCACAATCAGGAACATGCCCAGAAATATCTCTAGTACAGTTTCTGTCCCCATTGGGCTGACATTAGAGCCCTAATATTTTTTATGAATATTTATTTCTTTAGTAATTTTTACCTTTTGTACAAATCCACTTTTAATAATTTGATTACCTTTTAACTGCCCCCCAGACTCTTTTTTGAAAACTTTCTCCAAGTATCCCAGCCAATTCAGATTATTTCAGAAAAGTATGGGTGAAAGTGAATTTAAAAATGTTTTCCTAAAAATTTAACCAATATGTGGCAAACATTCTAACTGAACTTCTTAAATCTATCAGGATTATTTTGGGGGAGAATTGTTTATTTTGGTGCCTCCAAGTACTTTTTTCACTGAAACTTATCAGCCTCTAAATGACTACTACCCAACTATCCAAGTCTGACAAAGTAATGCACTATCGGGTTGTTTCTGCGCCTCTTACCGTCACTCCTCTAGCACATACTCCATCCGATGTTAGCATTTGATTCCAGGTTAAATTAAGGCTGCAAAATGTTCACGCATCACCGCAGCAGCAAAATGAAAAAATAGAAAAAAAGCAATCCCAGTGAGTCAATTTGCGCTTTGCTAAGAGTTCCTCTAATATTCGTGGATATATTTCTTCCTCCTTTCTTAGTCTTTGAACATTTTAAGTTAAAAATCCGTCGAATTTGGTTGAAACATCACCTACAAACACGTGGATATCTGAGACGCGGTCCTGCAACTTTCCACGCCGCGAATCGGAAGCGCGGATCGGGTAAGATGAGGCGGTGAAGTGGTTCCTGCGTGCGCTGTCTCCACTTCGCCTCCCTCCGCACTCCGTGGCTGTGGATGCTGGTGCAGAAGCTGAGGGGGGCTTACAGAGACGGGGCGACGGGAGGGGTGGGGGCGAGCTCCAGGCTCCAGGCTGGGTTTGGCAAAGGGGATTGCGGGCATCACATAAGCAAAGTACTGTGCCATTAAACCCACAGCTCATTTCAGGTGAAGATTGCGTCTTTTCTCCCCAAAGCGTTGCAAGAAAGGGAAAGTTGCTAGATTGGAAATTAAACTTCACACTCCTCACGATGGGATTAATTACATTTTCGGTTGGGTGGAGAAAATGAGCATCGGATGTGAGCGATGGGACCCAAGAACATTAACATTATTTTACAATATTTTGCGTGGAGGGAAAAAAAGATTATATTTTACGCATGTAAAACAGTTTAAAAATCCAGGGTCGGACATGTGATTAAATAAAATCTCAGAAAAGCCATCACATAGGGGTGTTTTAATTAAATACACCTAATAAAGATATAATTTTATCAGAACCAGAACAGTAAAAGTGATTATTTAATCTTATCACCTCCGTCATCCGGGTTGATCTTAAGCATGCAGTCGGTGCAGAACGTAGCAGAGAGTGGTGCAACCTGTTGTACCAAGTCCATTTCATGAGAGTCAACAGTGCCACCTATGGATCACCTCTGCTTGCAAACCAGCTACCGTCCCTCTGCTTTAAAACTCAGGCTAAGAGAATAGAATGCTGCATAAATACTGCAAGCCTTTATGAGAGGAACCAACTGCAGGGTTAGCTTCTCAATCGCACCTATAGAGAAATGAGAACAAGAATCACTTGCAGAACAGTGGGTTGAAAAGGATACGGCATGGAACAAATAACTAAATAAGTTGGAACAGGGAAGCAGGCTTCAGTTCCAGGGAAGATTGATGGAACTACATGTAGGGGTGATCCCAAGAAGACTTGAGACCAAGACAGAGGTTGACTTTACCCTTCAGTCAGCGGTACAATGAAACAGTCCAGTTTAGACACCTAATTCCTCTCAGAATCTTTGGAATGACTGAACTTAATGAATGAACTGAGTTTTTTTGCAAAGAGGAATACAAAAAATATTCAGTCTCCTGATGTTCAGAGCTGGGTGAGATGTACACAAAAAGATGAACTGTGAAGGTCATTCTACAAAGTATTCCCTCAAAGGATTTGAATTCACAAGCACACTACACGTTTTAGACTTATATAAACTTTCAATTTGTTTGACAATAATGTCATATTTTGTGCTATCTATCAACCCAATCAATTTCTGCTTTTGCTTTACATCTTTTAGGAAAATCCAATTTCTTAAATAATCTTATTTACAGGAAACTTTAAACAAGCCACCATCAAATTGCATGTCAGTGGGTTTTTCTGTCCTCTGCATCCCTGTTGTATAAAAGCCCATTGGCTAAGCTGACAGTTTACAACTACCATTCTTCAAGATGAGAGTGAACAAGCCATCACGAGACACACAAAGTAGTGACATGCTGAAAGGCAGCTAGCGGAGCCTCCCTGCAGCTGCAACCTCTTACGACAACACCGAGCAGCGATTACAGGTCATCAACGCGGCAAAGGAGCTGTCCTTTGGGCATGAAGGCGAGATGCTCACTCTTCCATCCTCTGTTGCTTTCTCCTCATCCAGCTCCGTTCCACTACAATAACATAAAGAGAAGTACTTTCTTAAGGTTGGTTATAAATAACACTATGAAGGCTTCTGGAAAGTAAGGATTGGAGTATTTCTTCAGTGGATTCAGAAAATTTGGTTTCTGATGTCTGATAAATGACAACAATTTGGTCATGTTGCTTTAAATACCATTTGAATTCTGATACAACAGTCAAGCCAAAATTTGCTCAAGAACATTTTATGTTCAACATTATGAAAGTTATGAGAGTATAGGAAATGTTTATTCTCTTTTGCCTACATTCATTTTTTGGGGGGGAAACTAGTTTCATCTAATTAGTACCAATTTACCACAAAACTCTATTGTTCATTTTATTAAAACATTCAGAGTTCATAATTCGTTTTATATTTGCTTTTCTGTTACAATAAAAGTTTCTTGCGGCAAGTAAATATACCACAAATGAGATTCCTTGCACACAAAAATGCACACTGGATAATGACTGTCTTAAATAATATGCTAAGCCTTTTATAACCCATTTTGGGTCCCACAGATACAGCTTTCTTAAAACTTTACTGATTTTACTGCATGCATAGTCTATCATCTACCATATTGCATTTAGAATTTGTGCGATATGCCAAAACAAGGAGTCACAAGATAAATCAGTCATGTCCAAAGTCAGTCCTCAAGGGGCTGTGTCCTACATGTTTTTCTGTACACCTGAATCAAGGAATTGGCAGTTTGCATGTTTGTGTAGAACTTGATAACACACTCCAGAGCAACTTAAGCCATTTGAATAAGATGTTTTGGAGCAAGAACATATCTAACACATGCAGGGCACAAGCGTTTGAGGACTGACTTTGGACATCCATGCATTAAATGATACATGGCATTTAAAGATTTAATATGTCTCTACCAGCTTAGCACATGCAGACAGATTAAAATGGCTACCTTGCATTTTTAGAAAAATAGCCCAAACCTAATCAGATTGCATGGAGAACATCTGGGGACTTTGATCTTAAAGTTCTTAACCAATTCTCAACTGGCTACGGGATCTAGACTTTGATTTGACCTTTAACATGTTAAAATACTTTGTACTAACCCAATCTGTTTTAGCTCTGGCTATATGTGTAGGAGGTCAATTTCCTGAACCCTCAGTTCAGGAACAGCAACAACTGAACCCTCAGTTGTTGCTGTTTAAAGCCTTCAACAAGTTTTCATCCTGGATTGGAATCCATTTAGCTCTAATAATGGATAAATAAGGTATGCTGTCAATACCTTATTTATCATTTGTGTTCAGGTTGATGTGTGTTGCAGTCTTCTCCCTCCAGTTTCTTCCACCAGAGCTTTCGATCTCTGCTGTTCCTCCAGAACTACCATGCATCTCCTGACAGCTTCTCTAATTATTCCCTTCTCACTCTGCATTTAAGTTGTCAGCCTTTTCTTTCTGTGTTAAGTTTCTACTGATTACACAAAAAAAACTTCCGCAAATGATCTAAAAAATCTCATGAAACACAAGAAAAACTAAAAACAGAAAACCAACAAACAGAACTAACTTGAGTCCAAAGTTGCAGAGTATCTCCCTACATGGAATCCTGGAGAAGAAAACACGACAAAGAAATAAATACTGCTGATATTAGCCAGCACACTGCGTAATTGGATCTAACACTGAACTTCTAATTTGCCGTTTCCCCTGATTCACACAAAGTGATGCTCTCAGATGAGCCTGTCTGCTTGCTTTCAGCAGTGAGAATGGAACCATCTCTGCCATCAGTGACCCATACAGCATTAGACAGCAGTAGAAGAGGTGATGTGGAAAAAATCAAATTGCAGGTTACCAGAAAATGTTAAATTGAGCGATTAATTTAGGGGTCCAATTACATTGTTTAGGTTTACAATGTAGCATTTTTTTAGTTAACTCTTTTACAGTCGGATGAATATCATTTAAACTTTGGATCAAGGGTTAGACTGTGGCTGTGGCATTCCAACACAGAAACAGAGTTTCTTCTAGCAAAGTGAATTTCAACTGGTCTGACTTTAAAACTCACCATCGACTAACAGGCTGCAGGACTGCAGGACTAGTCCCGCATTACAGGATATTATCACCATCAACCCCTAAAAAACATGATCAAACAAACTAATAGCTCTTTTTTGTAACAAAATCACAAAGGGCCACTGAAAACAGTCTTTCAATGGGAAAAGATTCCATGTCCATATTAAAGAAAAGCATCCACACAAATTGATGCCATCACTATTTTCCTCCATTGAAATCATGTGGTCAGAATAATTAGTGGTGTCCATTTATTTACACACTCGTTTTGCAAGCGGGCAGAGCTGTTGAGTTTTGCTCCCATCTGATCAGTGCACCTTCTTGGATATGTTTGCTGTTTCGTGGACTCCTTGTGGCTTTCATTTGTAAAAACTTTCTTCTCACCATCTTTCATGAATACCATTCTCGCCAAGGGCACAACTAATGTTTTTCAGCTTGTTGTTTACTAGTTAAATAACTTCAGAAGGCAATTGGTTGCACTGGGTTTTATTTTGAAGAATTTAAGGAAAATTGCTAAACCCAAATACATGCCAATGTCACATTGAGATTTTAAGTTGGACCCAAAAGCATGCAGAACCGAGAGGAGAAATTAATTGTATTCAGTGATGGAGAAAACAAAGACTTACAATGCTGACTCAAGTGGAACCCGGTATGGTAAATGGCATGAAACCAGGAACAATAACAATAACAAAACGGAAGAGTCCAGCAAAGAACAATGAAAATTCAGGTTGATTACTAACAAGGTGCAGTTGGGAGAGGAGGCAAACAGGCAGACTGAAGGAAAATGAATAATTCACACTAGAACCTGAACTGGGTAAAATAATAACATTCATCTAAGGGAACAAAATCTAAAAGCACAAAAATCAGAAAGCAAGAATAATTAAAAAAACTAAATGTAAAGAGATGAACACATACAACAAGACCTTCAAAGCAATAACAATTAAGCTAAATATGGCAACACCTAGTAGGAAATAATAAGAAAAACAAACAGAACTTTAACTCAATCATGACATACTGACATAGTTCTTCACTTGTGTTAATCTATAATGTAAAACCCTAATAAAACACACTACAGTTTCTCTTTGTCATGTTACACAATAAGAAAAAAGTTCACAGAGTGTGAATACTTTTGCACAGTACTCTAAAGCAAAAGCTGGCCTTATTAGGGATCTGAAAGGAAAATTGTTTTATGGCCCTCGTGCTGCAGACACAGCAGAAAGAAACTAATATCCTAATATGCTGATGACTGAGAATTGGGAAGCAGATGCTCAATGACAGATATAGGTTATGAATAAAAGATCAGACACTGCTGTGAGATACATCTCCGCTCACATTGTTATGCACCGTTTGGATATTATTCCACACAAATAAAGGACCGAAGAGGTCAGCGATGGTGTCAGTATAATTCTGTGAGAAACGGGAACTGTTGGAGAATATCATCAGTGAAGTAAACACATTGTCAAAAATGGCGATTTATCTCATCAGCCTTTTTTCTTCTTCCGATACGCTACATGTTATTATCTCTAAGACTATGCCCAGCCAGGAAAACACCCGTGACCCTGCATGATGGGGTTGCTCATGGGGCTGGGTGGATACTATCTAACAGATCCTCAGAATCTAATAGGTGGAAACAATCAAACAATTCAAAATAAATTATTTCTCTGGCATTTCAAAATCTCCTGAGGAACAAGTCCCCTGTTAAATTTTTATATCATTTGAGCAGTTAAAGAAAATTATAACAAATCATAAAGTTATTAACACTGAAATGACTTTCTATATTTTTTCATTGGATTTCCCATAATGTTGTTTCATATTTTCTTTTATTGTGATTAATTATTTGTTTTGCATATGTTCTGTACATTTATATTATGCTAAATTAAATTTAATGCATTCCATTAGTGTATTTTCTGTGCTTGCCTAATTTCACCCAAGGTAGCTGTGATGCTGGAGTCCATCTGAACCAAACAGCACACACACATACTGAAAGGTATATAAGAGAGTAAAAATATACTTTAAATTAGCTTTTGTAGGACTCCAGTACTGTATGCACTACATCCACACTGATTTTATTGTTCTGTTAACTAGCTTTCTGAACACCTTCAAAGCTAATTATATTGACACTGTTGATTCTTCTCCACTATGAGGTTTCAAGGTTGCAGTCAGTAAGCATTTAAATAAATACCCATATTCAATCTGCATTTTTTCTTTAACAGTAATTCTACTCTTTAGATGCTTTCATGGTTGATTTTCCAAATGATATGTATGACTTGAATGAAAGCCTGGATTTCTTTGGATCATTCAGCAAAACAAAATGTCAACCCTGACATGGTCTCCTTACATGTTCATGTCAGCTGTGAAGCCGCCTGCATGATTAAAGTAACTTAACCAGCAAAGACAAATCTGAGCTCAGTTAATTCCTTAAAACATGCAGATGATGGAAAAACTGATTAATATTGGATAGTTTGTGGTGATATTTATTCATCTAAATTACCTTTGATTTGCACTCATCAAGCTGTTTGTAAAGTTTTGGACATCCAACTTCTAATTTCAAAAGCATAGAAGTGAATGTGGGAGGAATCTTGTTACAAAGTTTTTTTGGACTTATAATAGGATGTCATATCTGTAGTCATGAATATCTGTGACGTGGCTGCTCTTGGTTTTTCCCCAATGAGAAGAGATCAAAAATAGACCCTTCAGAACCCAAAGTATCAAGCAGAGGAGGCTGTTGCTTCATCCAGTCTTA
Organism: Phalloptychus januarius; assembly: GCA_902982915.1. NCBI lineage: Eukaryota > Metazoa > Chordata > Actinopteri > Cyprinodontiformes > Poeciliidae > Phalloptychus > Phalloptychus januarius. The sequence goes on along the minus strand of CADWAE010000133.1, from coordinate 4,655,734 downwards.
CAGAGAGTGGACCTGTTTGACAGCTGCAAGATAATCCAATACCAGCAAAGTTGATTAAGATATTATGGTGCACAATGTCAAAAACTGGGGTCGTGGCTAATTAACATGGATTTCAGGCAGTGTCTGACGCAACGCAGCAGGTCCTTGGTGACCTTGACAAAGCCAATCTTAGAGCTGCGAAGGGAAAAAAAACCAGATTGAAAATTTTAGAGGCTTCATTGGTATTCATAAAAGCATGAAAGAAATTAGATGAATAGAGGCTTTTTTTCTATGAAGTTTTTTTTTATAAAAGGCAGCTTGCAAATGGATCTAGAATTACTTAAAAGACAGGGATCTAAGGAGTGGATTTAAGAGGGGTGCAAGTATCATCTTTGAAACTGAAGGGGAGAAAGGAAGTGGACAGAGAGTAGCTAATGACAAATAAAGTGTCTGCAACAGCTGATTGGAAAACAGCTTGAAAGTGAAATAGGGAGGTAAATCAAAAGTATAGGAAACGTTCAAAAAGGGCAGAACAGTCTAGGTCTCACAAAGAAATTTTAATAAATTTGATGTGAACATCAACATCAGATGCAAGAGGCCCAATCTTTCATTATATTCACATCAATATGTCATAATACAATTGCAAGTTCCATATTAAGACTTGTCATTTTGCAAGGAAATTTGTTCAGTTGAATTTAGATCTGAACTTTGCATTATTCTAACACACTGACATGTGCTGACTTAACACCATTGCAGTTTATGCTGTACAGTATGTCTGGGTTGGTTTTCTGCAAGAAAATGTTCTTCTCTAACTTCTTTGAGAAAAGCTTCAGTATCTCATAATATTGCCACCGTCATTTTTTATTGTAGGTAACTTGGGTGGTCAACTTTGTTACTTTTCACGTACCAGTTGATGTGGACAAAAATGTCTATCTCACCTGTCCATCTTTGCTTTGTCCTATACTTGATTTGCGATAAAGTAAAACCAAAACTTATTTTGGCTTATATTTTACAATTTAGAGTGGTGGATACTGAGTGGCGCGGTATGAATGCACATCACACTTTTCAGATTTTCATTGGAAAAGTAAAAAAAAAGAATAAACAACACTTTCCTCGCATGTCACAAACATCTCCCTCTTTGTTTTGGTTTATAGCATAAAAGTATGATAGGATACAATATGTTTTATGGTTATAATGTGAGAAAATGTGGAACGGTTTAAAATGTATGACTTATAAACATAGATTAGTGTCTCAGTAAACTCATATTCTGCTTATATCAGATAGAGGGATGAAATGAAGAAAAGGTTCCTGTCTTTTTTTCTCTGGTAAGTATACATTGGGTATACATCAACTGGCTCACTTGCACAGCATCTGTTCTCTTTGAGGCAAAATCACTTAAGTATTGATTAGCAGTATTACATCCTCACCGCTTCCAGCAGGCAGACTTGGAGCAGGGCTGTTAGCTGATCTATATTGATTGATGAGGACAAATGCATGGAGAATACTCCACTGCACTAAATTGATGCTTCTGCCCCCCATCCTCTTCACATTTCTTCATCAATTTGTAAAGCTTTTCAGTTAAATGGGCTTTCGGCGCATGGTGCAAAACCACATGTGCTCCAGTCGTTGTGAGAGCAACAATTTAGAGGACAGAGAATGCATGTGAGCCATTTAAACCTAGTTTCCCATTAGCATTTTTTTATACTACCTGCACTGATTCAAATTTTGTGACATTACCTCCAGAAATGCGAATGCATTTTGAGAATATTTTTCGCACTTGATTTTGCTATCTAAAATCAAGTGCCACCAACTGTATTTAGCTCTAGAAAATTTTAAGGCAGGGCTAGGTTGCAAAACAGTATTCATGACAGTCATGCAGTCCACAATTCATGAGTAAAAATGAAAACCATCATATTCCATTTTGTCACAAGTCATCTAAGGAACACAGCAAACATGTTGAAGAAGGTCTTTCAGTCAGATTAAATCAATGTTAAACTCTTTGGCCTGCGTATGAAATGTGCATGACAGATAATTAACATCTGAACACAACAATTTCTGGCAGCATCATTCTGTGGGGATGTCTTTTATTCCACCAGGGAAAGGAAAAGTGATCACAGTTGATAAAAGATGAGTGGAGATAAATTTTGAGTATAGTAAGAAGAGCTAGAGGTTCACCTTACAGCAGAACAACTAGACTCTAGACATGGCGTCATGTGTGGTTTGTATACACAATGAATTCTTATTTTCAGTTTATGTATTTAGTGTGAGATAGGTTTATGACATTTTTGTTTTTGTGCTATTAAAATATGCTACATATTACACCAACAATTAAAAGTTGCAAAATGTCTGCAAAACACACCATCAGTAGAAGGTCATCAGTGATCTTGGTTCAATTTAAAAAGACTTGGACGTGAATAATGGTATAAACAACCTCCACAGAAAACATGTTACTCCTGAAGTGTGTCACAAGGTGCCACAATGTAATCTAAATATGGAGAGAAAAATGTAATCAAAAACAAACAAGAACTTGTTATGTGAACTTCTGTACCAAATCAAGTGTAAAAAACAAAAAGCTAATGCTTCGAGTAATTTCCCCTCCGCTGTCGCCATGTTCTCATTTTGCTGCCCGGTCTGCGTTCTCCAGCTGATGTCAGGATTAGGTAATTAACATTTATCAATCTCCGAGAGAGACCTTTCCGCCATGAGAGGAGATTGATGTCTAACCTGCCATGGTCTTTACTTACCCACTGCACTGCTCCCCAGGCCATTACCAACAACAAGCAGTCGGGAAGAGAGCTGAGCTCAAGGCCCAACTGTCATCAACTGTCATTATTTGCTGCACAGCACTTAACACTGAGTGACCAGATGGACTGATATGGTGATATGTACCTGCAAAGTTCATGGTCTGCACTGCAGATATTAGGTTTAATGTACACTGACCCTGTGGGTAATTGTATCTTTAAAATATTATCCTAAAGATAATAGTGATAAAAAATTGGTACATCACCTTCACTCATGCATAAACCTGTAAATACCTTATCTCACATTCTCATGATCATCACTGTAGGAAATAAATGGTCTACATCTGATGCACTGTGATCATCAACCAAAGCATAAATTGAAATTGGGAAACGTTTACATCAGGATTTAAAATATGTGTAGCATATCAGTGTTTTATTTTATGTGCAATAACTGTATAGGACTTTTCTTTAGTGCAGTTATAACTGTACTAAAGAAACTTGCTGCTTTGCCCCACAAACAAAATGTAACACACCACGTTACATCTTAATTAAAAGAAACATTTAAAACTGGCCTTTAACATACTTTTCACCTTTTTTCTTTATTTAATGAATAATATTAGAGGAATATATGATGGGTGGTTCTGTACACCTACTGTTTAATTTGAAGAATTTTAGAGTATTTTAACTACTAAATCATTTAAACAGTCCATAATTGACAGAGGTTTAATTTTCTTGTGCATTAATTTCACCCTCATGGATACTTTGGAACGAGCAATTAAGCCAATATGCATCTTATCTTTGGACTGTAGGAAGAAACCAAGGTACCAGAAGAAAACCAGCTAGACTGCTGCATCTGAGAGCATTCATCTTTGTTAAATTGTAGATAAAATGCAGATTTCTCATGCTTGTGAATGAGCATCAAAAGGTCACTTTCTTTGTCACATTGATCTGTGCAACTGGAAAAGAAAGTAGATGAGATACAGGTGGAACAAGAAGAGATCATTAAATGTAATATGCTGGAGCTCCTCTTTCTCTGAAGAAAGTACTTCATCTCTGACCTCAAATAGTATGAAAAGGGATGGCTTCAACAGCGGTGTATTATTTTTAGGACTGTAAAACGGGGGAGAGATCAGAGAGAAATCTGATAATTACTACCACTATGCACTGTTTTCCAACAGCCTGCTCAATTTTGTAGGGGATTCACTCTACAGTAATAAAAAAAAATAATACACAAAAAATATATTCCTAATCATGCAGAAGAACATAATAATAAATAGAAATGTATGCAAAATAATTTAGAACCATTATGAACTACAAAGGTTGAACAGTTGGGTGGGATGTATATGTTCCAAAAACCAGATATAAGGATGGAAATCTTGTCTCTGCACATTAAGGAACAGCATAGCTTATGCAACAAATAGAAATAGGAAAAGAATAGGTGAGACAAAACAAGCTTTTCTCTGAGGCAGGAGGGATTCCTTTTCTGCTCTGTGACATAGCAAATAGCATTGTGTTTCTCCCCTTGGCTTCTCTGTAATTTCTCCATAGGCATCACTGCCAGCCACCAGCTCCCGCTGCAGTTCTCGGCTAAGCAGGACGGACAACCCTGGATTGCCCTGCAGCCCATTTACCTGCAGTAATAAAGGCCAAAGAGAATGGCTTGGAGTCATTTAGAAGCATGACTGCAACACATTTAGATAGCAACATCAGGTGCAAATGTTCTTCTAAAAGTTCCATTAATTCTCTGATGCAGTGGTGTAGACATTATTTATCTCATTACAAAACTGGATGCACCCATGTAGTTATCACAATTATATTATATTATATTATATTATGTTATATTATATTGTATTATATTATATTATATTGTATTGTATTTATATTGTATTATATTATATTATGTAATATTATAGTCTATTATATTATAGTATATATTAGTCCCAGCACAGTGGTAGCAATGTTGCCTTCAAGTCCCAAAGCATAGACAATGATTGGATATTATATTATATTTCATCATATCTATATCATGTTTTTCTTGCATGTTAACCTGATATTGCATGTTTATGAGTAATGACTTTGATATTGCCAGAAAGTGGACATGGTAAGATTCAATTCTCTGAAGTTTAACCTTTTAAAAAAAATGGAAAGTTTTAGATTCATCTGATGGTAAATTTGTTCTCAAATTTTATTTGGCCAAATTCATCTTAATTTAAATAATGGAATGGGATGAAAAACGACAGACATTATCTAATGTTTTAGATTGGATATTTAAAATTAATTTAAAATCTATATACAGTCATTTAATCATATATAAAAACACTATGATCAAATTACTTCATAAACTATGCTCACTGATAATCAATCTTTAAAGCCAGACAGGCATTTTCCATACTTAAGCTGTATTCTGAAAAACTTTCTGTTTCCTCTAGTCTCCCAGCAACCAGCGTAGAATAGCCTAACTGCTTGGCGTGTCTCATCAGCTGAAGACCCAACTCCAATAGAGAGCATATGTTTCTGGGAGCAAGTAGCCTGTCAAGGTAAGGTATTTATTGGTGGGGAGAAAGTGGATTGTTTGTTGAGGCCTCTCTGTGGGATCCGCCGCAGCAGCTGTGGGATCAGGACTGTTTCTAGCCTTGGCAGAATTCCAGCATGCCAAATCCAAACTTATTTTCTGAAGCCAATGTGTTAGAGAACCAGGCAGAGGATAAACTTTACACAATTTTACAATGTTTCTAAAATGTTGAGAAATTCTCACATGCTATGATGAGTAATAGGAAAACCGCCAACCACTTAACCATTTAAATAACAAAACTGTTTTACTGTGTTCTATTTATTAGCTGTAGCTTAAAAACCTTGAGGCAAATTTAAATTTTTTACCTAAACAAATGCAAAGCAATGTTTCCTCTGGTTATACATGACCTTCCATTTAGTTATGATGCCAACAACTGAAATTCCCAGATGTGCAGCAGATAAAATGCAGAAGCAAAGGTTTGTGTACTGTGCATATTGTAAATACATGTTTGCTTTTACCGGAAAACTTAACCTATATTGAGTTTTACATTTAAAAACATATTTTTGCAGAAAGATACTAAACAGCATGGACCTCTTAATGTGACAATTTCAAATGGTATTTGCAGAAGAATAATGTGATGTTATGATTCAGTTCAATAAAAAAAAAGCAAAATACAAGCATTAGATTTTTTTTTTAGATTTCCTTGATATGTCTGAGCAAAATGAATGAAATCAGTCTGAAATGCTGTGCAATAACTTTCTCTTCCAAAGCATTTACAAAATACATGAATACAAAGATATCCCCATTTAGGAATGTATATACCCTGCAGGAAATATATTCCTAAAGGCATTTTAGAGTTCTTTTAGTAGTTACTGAATCACAAACATTAATGGAGGGGAAGTGATTAATTATACTATGTTGTTCCTGAATGAGGCATAGCAGCACGTTGGTACACATATTTACTTTAAATGTTACTTTGGAGAGTCCTTGACCACCTGGTAGTTAATGCAGTTAGATCACAATCTTCGCCTCGGGAGTCCTAACTTTTCTTATTTTAATTACATGGTCATACGTTGATTACAATCCAGTCACATTTGATGCATCTTAATGGATTCCAAAAATCATTTCAAGTCTATTCACAGATGCTTTTGAGCGCAAGCAGAGCAAGGCATGCAATGTTATCGAAAGTTTTGCCCTGCAACTGCAGCAACATTGAAGCAGCTTCAACCCTTTGACTTGCAAAATCTGTCTTGAGCAGTTCTTTCAAAAGGAGATGCTACTGTGGAAAATAGTGTTGCCAAGTTTGTGTCAGAGTGTCTAGACAGGCTGATACAATTCCTACCGTCCACCACACTAATCACAACATCAAACCGTATCAGATGAAACGTCTGACCGTAGAACCAATGGCCTGCCAGCTTGTTTACCCTCCAGTCTCTTTATGTGTCAAAGTGACATATGAAAGTACTTAAATCTGTGAAAACCCAAGGAAGCAGTGGTGGCTATTCAACAGAGGACGGGAAAGGTGTACAAATGCAGGAGCAGCATATTTGTAATGAGAAGAGAACAGGGTGCACAAGAGCAGCATAAAGAAAGGAAGGGCTCTACTGAGCATTAAAGTCTGCAATGTTTTACAAGAGGTAATAAAGCCCCTGGCTAATCACACCCGCCAGGAGTGCACTATCCACCACCCAATAGCCATGTACAATCATTGAAGTTTACCTTTATAAACACCTTAGTATATATTTCAGTTTCCTCTAAGGAGAAACCAACAGGAAGAAGGTGGATTTGGATGGAGGAAGTTGATTTTCAGTATCTTTCCAAACAATAACATGCAGTCCCTCCCAAATCTTTTCAGACTTTTATAACACTGTTAGACTACAGCTATTTCTGTGTATTTTAGTTGGACTTTGTGTTATAGCCCCTGAGAAATGATTGCGCAATTGTAAAATGGAAAATGCATGTTGATTTTCAACTTAAAATCTGAAAAGTGTGGTGTGTATTTGCATTCTGCCTAATTACCCTGAAAATCCGAGCGGTGGTTAGAGGAGCCAATTTCCCTGTACACATAGGCCACAAACCTCAACGCAGCAATTCTGAGTTAGACTCCCTTCCCCAGTAACTATACTGTCAGATAGAATCTTGCTACTATCTGACAAGAATTACTTGACAGCAATCAAGTAATTTTGGCACTAAAATATTTTTTGGTGTCAAAAAATATTTTTTAAAAAGTAACCTAAATAGTAAACAGGGTCCAGCTTTGTATAATGGCTCCAAAGGCAAAAAACACATACAAAATGTCCAATATGGAGTTTGTCACAAACTGTGTCAGAGACATGTCCTACATACAAAACACTTTGTGTGAATGATATCAACCTGAATACATTACACATATTCTAAAACACAGTTGTCACAGTATGTTACTGTGGAAATCTTTTTTTTGTGGAACAGGCTCATTGGCCAGAGTTAAAGAGAAAGGGACAGTTACATACAGGGCAATCGTAGAAGAAAACCAGAGACTGGGACTGAGATTTACAGCCTATTAGGACAGCAACATACAGCCACAAATAAAAACCTCCAGATTTAGACAGCAACCGCAGCAAAAGTTAGTTTATATACATATACTGCTTCAATGGGCTACATAAAATGTTTAAATTTAGATTAAATTATACAAGTGTAACTTCAGCCGGTAAATTAGATTTTCTTTAAGGACATCAGTGTAAAAATAATTTTGTACAAATGTAAACCACAATTTCAAAACTTTTGATTGTTAAAAAAAATTCAAAAGCATGTTTTCATTTTCTTCCACTTTACATTTTATGCTATTTTATGTCCATCTACCACAAGACATTCTCCACAAATAGATCAGCATCTATGACTGTAATGTGACAAAATGTGAAAAAGCTGATGGTGTGTGAATACTTTTGCAGGCTGAAATTTTGTCATTTTGTTGAAATTAACACTTAAATTTGTGCTTGATATGCAACTCGGAGCATCAAACATTGTGTAATAACATAAAGTAAAAGCAAGTCAGTAACATGGCTAATAAACAGCTTTATCTGACAAAATCAAATAAAAAAGCCTTAGGTACAACATTTTGTTTAGTCTGAGGAAAACTAAGGCAGCTTTTTAAAGCAGAAACTGGCTGTTTTTATGTCCGCCAGCAAACAAAACATCCAGTTGGATCATCAACAGTTGGACACTTATGGGGTGGCTAGAAAAGCCCACTGCTCCAAGCCCTCCTTTGGCTCATTAGACAACAAGTTGCCTTGAAGCAACTCACCATGTCACAGTCATAAATGTAAGCCAACCCAGCCTATTGTTTAGTCAGCACAGCAGTGACAAATTCCCATAAGGGAACATTTTATGATTCATTTGGCTCTGGAGGACTCAGGGCAATTAAGAGTCGCATTCATTACAAGGAGCATCCTGCTGAATAGTAAATACAGGCTCTGAGAGGAAGAAGATGAAACAGGTTTCCTCCGCACGACTGACACAAACACAAGAGTGAGATTTAATCAGTCCATTCAGCACGCAGTTATCTGCACTTCTAATTCTTTGGCTTTTACTGCCTAAATTCAGTTATTTACATGTCTGCCAATGCATTTATCTGCCTGCACACAAGGTTAAATGCTCAAAAATTGCATAATTGAGAAGAAAAAAAATAGTTTCCCAGCTCTGCAAAGCACACTGAGTTTCAGTCAACATAAATTTACAAATTCATCTGTATTTCATTGCTTTATTTTGAAAATGTTGAGACAGTGTCATCAGACATGAATGATTTCTGTCCTGAAAGGTGTTGTCAGGCCACAGTGGCTGTGAAAAATGACAACAATGAACACATACTGCATTGTTTGTATGCATTTATATGTCGCTATTAGTATAATATGGCATTTTACATGTTTTGATTAAAAGTAGGGTGTTTTTAAGAATTTTTTAAGAAAATACAAAAGTATTCTTTTTATTTGTCATATGTATGTATACATTTAAACTTAATCTGCAAAGATGTGAATAACTTTGAGCTACATGTAGCCACATTATAATTGTACAGTTTTAGGTTCCACTCAGATATGCACCACATTAGAGAATATAGTTGGTGCCACACAGTGTTCCTCCTGCAGAGAGACAATAGCCCTCAACACCATTAGTATGTCCAGCCTCATTCAGAAACATCCAACAGAGCTGCTCAATAACACAAGTACACTTGGTGCACATAATCTTGAAGCCGTAAATAATCCACCCTGTTATCTAAGGGGCCAAGGGCTAATGACTTTGCTGACCAAACCTCCTTCATCAAACACACCATCCTGTTCATCCTGTTTCTGTTCTGTTCATACTGACTTTGTCTTCTGGTCATGCGGTTCCTCCTACATAGCAGGTTTTCCATTACTTTTCATACATAAATGCTCAAGATTCATCAAAAGTTCAAAGAAAACCCTTGCAGTGTCTTGCAAGGAGTCAAAAATAAATGTTCTTGAATCAAGTTTCCATGTAACAAATTTTATATCCAACTTTCCATTTTCTTAAAACACAAACAAAAGAGTCTTGATTGTCAATTACAAAGCTGCAAGCCCTTGCATACGGCTTGTTTTAAGCCAAAAGACTGAATTTCTCAAATTACTATTTCTCTTTGGCATCTGGAGGGCTCTATAGGAAATCTTTGCAAGCTTCATGTCTTCTGGGACATTTATAAATGGGGAATTTTGTAAAATCCTAAATAGATACAATGGAAAAGTGTCACAGTAGATTTGGTTTTGCTGAAAGTGACAAAACAGTACTCCTATATAAATAAGTGAAGAGATTGAATACATTTAATAGGATTGGACGACTTCAAAACTTTTATATTGATATCAAAAATGTTTGTTTCCTTCAGGTTCAATTTCAATCACCTATTGTGGATTGAAGAAGTCTCCGACGCTTTGCTTCGCGAATCCTTTTGCCTTCTCATCTCATATGTTATCATCAGAGATTTTGCCTTGTCGGTAAAACTAGTAAAGAAAAAATATATATTTTTACAGCATTCATAACGGCAGAACTATAACAGAAGGGCAGCATCTGCAGAATGATACCAACATAAAATGAACAATTTTCCTCCAGCAATTATGAAGAAATCAGGAGACGGCTGTGCCCTCCACCCAGTGGGGCATGTATGATTTAATTACACCATATGAAAAAGTTTCCACAATGTCACACCAAAAAACTTGATGAACATTGAATGCATAGTGTGAAGAGGAGAAAAAGGAATGAAAGCCAAACTGTTTACAAAATGTCCAGAAATATGAATTTTCTATTGCAAGCTCATAAAACCTCAACATAAAAGCCACCCAAAGCAGAGAAAAGGAATAAGTGTGTTGGAAAATAGCACCGTAAAAGCTTAAATGATAGGGCAGCTTTATAGGATCAGGTAGGTTGATGAGGTACAAAGGGATGAAAGAGGACATCATGGTCTCAAAGCCATTTATCTTCTTTTTTCTAACCTGAGTTTTATTCTCAGAGGTCATGTACATCATCAAGCTTGCCAGTAGTTTAAAGGCATGTGAAAGTTACCAGCCTGTAGCTGAAGAGGAAACTTAAGTTTTCAGATAATAAAACAGAGAATTGAATAAACTTGTGATTAAAAATTCAAAAGGAAAGAGTTCGGAAGCTGGTATACAGAATGTTGTAGACAATGACCTGCATAACCTGACAAAGAAAACCATAAGATTGAGCATAAACTTTACATAGTTTAGAGGCCGAGAACTCATGAGTGTTTTCCAGAGTGTAAACATAGCTGGATGGAGGCTGCTTCCATCGATTCCTGCTGTTAGAATTATTGGTGGGGTCAGCAGACAAACAGAAAACAGAAATCTACCAACTTAATTGGTGATGATTTCACCTCACTTCTGCATAGGGTGGCAGAAGACAATATTTCACTCTGATTGCCTCCAAATAACCCAGATGAGTTTGGTCCTGCTCCAATAGAATAGCCAGGACTGAGTGTGATGTGCCACAGCTCAGTGGTGAGTTACACAGAGCTGGCATAGACTCAGTCTGTGTGCCAGAACGAGTCTGCCCTCTATCTAAGGCAAACAGGCACAAGCTTTCCTCTGTAGAGATTAATTTTATTTCTCGTACAAATAACTTTTTAAACCTTGCAGACATTTCAAATGTGACTTAACATGGGTTCAATTTTAATAGTTTACCAAATAATAATTCCTTTCATGTATTTGCCATGCCTGACTATATTAATGACTAATATCAGCTAAAATTAATATATATTATATATATATATATGATATATATAATATATAATAGATTATATATATAATCAGCGCATTTACACACTTTTAATTTAATTTGTATATTTTTCTTCTAGGCAAAGCTACTTGACACATAATTGGCTGGTGTTTGCACATCAGCCTGTCCAGCAACACCATTACTTTTCCTTGGTGCTGATTTGCTGTTCCCCTAAGTGTGCAGATAAGGAAGACCATGGATGCTAGCTTCCAGTGTAGTTCTAAGACGGTTTCCACTGTGTGCATTAACACACATTAAGGTATATTTAATGCTTAAATTATTTCAATAGCCAGTTAAAGCACTTTTATAGGGGCTCTCAGCTTTTCAAAGGCAGCTGTGGACCCTAACTCCTGCAAATGGTGGCCCCCCTATGCACAAAAGAGTTACATTTTGCTATGCCATCTGTTAAGATCTTAAATGGCTAAATTCAAACATATATCCCTCTCACCTAAACTCCACAACATCTCTATTTGACATGCTCATTTCAAACAACAATTAGCTCACTGTCAGGCAAATTGAGGCAGTATCAGTATCACATTTTGTCATTATGTGTTGTTTTTTTTTTCTTGTGCTGTTCATCCCTTTCAGGGAAGCTGGTGTTCCAAAGAAAAACACATGCTACCTGAGGGCATGAACAGACTGTAAAAAGTCATGAATAAGATATGGTGAAATGCATGGTACCTCACATGAAATGGTTTTATTTGAAGTCAAATAGAGCATTTGTATTCTGGCTTAATTTAATCTTCTGTGTTTCAGAAAGATTAAAATATTTCTCTTTTCATTATGCTTCAAGCACAAGTCCCTCTAGTTACTCTTTCTACTGGTAGATGGGTTCACTGGTATTTTATTAATAAATACAGCAATAATTCTGATTTAGGTGCTTCTAAATTCTGTTGTGATGTTCGGTTTCTTTAAGAGCTGAGACCTATACGCTGACTCTGCTTATTCCTCCTGCCTCTCCAGCATAAAGTTTGGCTAATTAGCAGCATATTAACATAACCTTAATCTGAAAGCCAACCTTATAAGCTTCAATGAACATTAAGACTTTAGACTTGTTTTATGATCAATTTTTTTTCTATTTATTCTTAGGAGACCTTTGTAACACATGGCTAATAATGACTAACATTGAAAAGAGGCACTTTAGACAATCCCTCTAACAACGACCATTTTATTTTTCAGTCTTTTTCTATTTTTCTTTTTTTTAAAAGATTCTCCAACTGCTGGAAGCAAAAAATTGGGAAGATGTCAGAAGCAGACAAAGCAAGTACATTCAGTTCTCTTCATTGCCCAAACAACAGAGGGCAAAGACAGGTCAGGCAAAATAGCCATTTGATATAAAAACTGCAAATCAGAGAGCAGAGGAAAAGATATTGATCATTGGAAAAGGTTTACTGTTCTCCAACTCAGCTAGAGAATGTGATTGCCTGAGATGAATGACTTCTGTCTAAAGAGACACCGCTCCTGTGAACTATGGCCAAAACCCCAACACATTTACATGAACACTGTATTCCATCCATAAATTCTCCAAGCGCCTCTCTGATTGGCCCCGGACCGTCTTCCCGTCTCTGCTGGGCCAGAGCCCCCAAATCAATCATCCTTCTGTGGCTCTGATGGTGCGGCTGTCTGATCAATGATACCACTAATAATAACTGCAATGCTGTCACCTCACCTCTCATCATCCCGACTGACACAGCCGGGGGGTAACACTCTGCAGATTGCCTCTGCAGATTAGGACTCCATTAGAAAAAGCTATTTACCCACCTTTTCCACCCCTCAGGCTTCCCTTCATTTTGTTTGCCCACCAGAAGACCCCATGAAGGAGAAAATAACCTTTTTTTTTTAAATTGAGAAATAACTACTTCATGTATATTGCTCCAAAGGCAGCAGATTAAACCAGACCCTGAAACTTCTGTTCCAAGGCACCTCTTGTGAAGATCATTGGAAAGTTTAAACTCATGGGCTTATGGTAAAAGATTGCATGCAGCATTTCCTTCTGTGAGCATCATTTATCATTTTGCAAGTACACACCACAGTGGCATCTCCAGCAAACTCAGTTAAAGGTTAGCTCATCACACAGCAACTCCTCTCTGTTTTACATTACAATAAAAGCTGCATTTGGCTTTGCAGAACTATTAGGAGAAATGTTTGAACATATTAATCATGTTTCTACCTACCAATACTTCCAAAACATCCAAACTTTTTGACATATTTTGCCACTTTTTCACCTTACAATTAAAAACTATTGTAATTTAGTGAAACTATTTCTATATGATACACCAACACAAAGTGGTACATAATCGTAAATACCTGAGAACTGACAGGAACACAAATATACAAAGTTTTCAAGTTTTGACAATTAAATATCTATAACTTGTGCCCATTTGTATCCGATTTGAGTCAATACTTTGTAGAAACACCTTCAGCTTTAGTTACAAGTCTTTAGGTCCAAGTCGTTTGGGGGCATTTTTGAGCTTTAGACATCTAGAATCCATCCATTGTGTTAATTTGTAAAATAGTTTAAACAAATTCAAATTAAATACAGAGCTTCAATGAACAATCATTGTCACAATTTTCAACTAGCTTGGAAATCCTTTGATCTAACCCAGTTATTGCCAAACTTGTCCTCAAGTACCCCTTCCTTGCATATTTAAGGTGTCTCTTTGCTTCCAAACATCTAACTTACATAAATGGGTGATTGACAGGCTTCTGCAGCATCAGGTAGCTGCAGAGGAGGAAGTGGAATAATTTGAATCAGGTGGTGGAACAAAGACAATCAACCACAGATATAAACTAATTTGCTGCTGCTTTGTAACAGACATTCTAATTGTAGGCAGTGCTCTATAGTCCCACTTCACTTGCAGATCTCTGCAGCTCCTTCAGAGGTATCATGGCTTTCTTGACTGCTTCTGATTACTGATCTCCTACCTCAGCAAGCAATTTAGGTGGGTAGCCATATCTTTGCAGTTATTCAGTGCTAGTTTCATTTTCAGTTGATGGATTGAACAGTGCTCCTTGAGATGCTCATAGATTTTAAGGAATTTTGCTCTATACCCTAACCTCTGAAACCTTCAAAGAACAGCTGTACTTATTCTGAAATTAAATCACATATGTAGACTCCATTTCCCTCTTTAAATTTGATTTTATTGGGGTTAGGGCATAATATGAATTTAAGCCCCACCTTTCATGTTTTCATTAGAAAAGAATATTTCTTGTACTACTTTGTGTTGCTCCTACTGTATGAAATACCAAAAGGTTTTTGTGTTTTAAATGTGACACAGTTTGTAAAGTTTCAGGGATAATAATTCTTTCAGATGGTACAGAATATTTGCACTAAGAAATATGCTTGATATCTTTAACTCTGCCTGACTGGTCTAACAGGGTAAAGAAGTAGCATAAATCACTGCCCTAGACTCCCAGGCCCATTACAGAAGTCACTTAAAGCAATTATTAGTGAAAAAGACTAATTGCATTCCTATTTCCATTCCCATCACCCCGTCTGTATTAATCTTTTGTATTGTTGTAGCAGAAGTCAAAGAGAGAAAAGGTTCTCATTTACCCTCCCAAATAACAGCACAGAAATTTCTTGGCCTTTTATCTCTGTGAATAAGGTGATTTGAGCCATAGAGGATTTATAAACCACAAGAATATAAAATGATGTAATATCCGAAACCTTAATTTAGGTGAGAATATATAAGCTTTTGGGAATGATGAGCACAAGCTCCCATCCGCTTTTTTAATTAGGAGCAATGAGCCTTGTAAATCCAATATTCATCCTATGCGGAATTATTTGCAGAAGAATGACTGCTGTAACACAATAGAAAAATAGGTATTTAGGCAGATACAAATGATCTATTACGATAATGTAACTCCCCTGTCTCTCAAATTTCCCAAATGGCAGCAGAAGTGTTTTGAATTTCCAATGCCAACGTGTCTGTACGAGGAGAGAGAAATTACCGGAGTGAATCTTGTCTCTGGCAGTCCTTTATCGGACCAGCTTCTCCCCAGGTAATTTCGCTGGCAAGCAAGTGCAGTCCTGATAGACAGAATGGAAAGAAAGAATGTCATATTCCCAGCAGCGCTCTTTAATTCATGAGTCCTCTGCGTTATCAAACCACTGAAGTCCTGACCTGTTTTACTTTCTGCAGGTGTCCGTTTTGTGTGTGGGTGTTCTTTCCTCATAAGACTTCAGTTTGTTCCCCCTCTTCAATACTTCCCAGGCCAAGACTCCTCTCGTTTCCCTAAGGGACTGATAACACCTTACATATAGTAAATCAAGGGTATAGGATGTGATAAGGCTCATGAAATTTGGAATTGGTTTTCCCTAAATTTGATTAGCATTTTATGGTGCTTCATTTTTTTCCTGCCTTGCACAAAGGACAAGCACTGATAGTATAGGCATACACTATAGCTCGTATATGTGAAACCATCAATAAAAATTGTTGGCAAAAATAATTTTTTAATATTTTATCATGCAAGGTATAGCAGTGACCAAATGAGATTGCTAAGTGCAAAGGAAAGTACAGAGAACATGGAGTTTTGGCCTTGTTTCTTACTGGCTGTAGAAATAGACTCACAGCACAGGCTCTTATAGTTATGATGAAGCCCTACATTATAAATTCTTTCACCTTGCCAAATAAGTGTGCAAATAAACTTGACTTGACTAGTGGCATCAATTTTGGTAGGTTTCTGTGTATGGCTCCATATGGATGACCAGAACAGACCACTCTAGCAGTGAACAACTGGTTTCCCTCCATAGTCTTGTAGGACAAAAGTGACCAAGGTCACTTCTTTGAGTCATGAGAGTTGGATCAGAACTGTTCTTTCTCAACTGAATAAACTTAACTAAGTGGAAAAGGCACAGAATGAGATGAAGCTCATGCTGACTTCAAATAGTTGTGACAAATGGAGTGTGTGACATAACTCCCAATATGAAATTGAATGAGATCATAATCAACTGAATCAACTGATTCAGTTGATTCCCAACTGAATCAAACCTGATTAATAATTTTTGTTTCCATAATAATTACATCTAGGATTCTGGCATGTTTCCTTGCCATATCATTGACAAAACGATAAAATGCTGTTGACTCTCTCTGCAATACAAAATGACTAAATTATGTAATGTAGAAAAGGCACAATGACCAGAGGTCAGTACTTTTAGTAATTTTGATCTTTTAGTCAACATTTCTGGTATATAAAATAATTATCTGTTTAGGTGCACTAATGATCAACTTTGACAAATAAAGATTTTAATTTTCCATGATCTACTCATAGATTACTATAAAGAATATGGTTATGTAATCTTAAGCCATTTGCAACCTGTGTATTGTTTTTCTTTTCAAACAAGTGAAAGTAAAATAAATGCTTTATTTTTTTAGCATCAGATAAAATATGATCCTGTCACCTCTATTCCAGTAGTTTTAGTAGTGTTTCCCAGATGTATTTATTTATGTATATCTATCTTCTTTACATAGTGTGAGGACTAAGTGTTTTTTTCTCAAATAGCTCTTACAATGCTATAATGATGATATTTCATACACATGGGGAAACTATTATTAAAACAAGTCAGCATCCTCCTCTGAATATATTTATAACAAGGTAAATGGAATAATGTTCACACCAGATGTTGGTATTATTATTATTCCATACCTAACAATAAATCAATGCAATAAATGATTTGGTCACTGCTATACCTTGCATGATAAATATCTGCTGTGAATTTCATGTCAATATGTCCATTACTATTATAATTATTGAAAAAAAATAATACTGTTAAATTGAGTTTTTATTTCCCTTGCTTTCCGAACTTAATCTTTGTTTCATAAGAAGATGGAGCTTTAGGTCTAATTTGTTTGTTGTGCTTTTTACTAAGAAAATCTGTGGTGTCTAGGGTCTTCTATAGCTGGTGAGTAAATGAAGAACTCATACAACAGTTGGATGCCAAATGGGTGAACTTACTTAAGTGCTTATCTAACATATGAAGAAAACTCATCATAATAGGTTACTATAATAACTACCAAGTAACATCCTTTCAGGGAATTGTGTTAACATGCTGAAAGAAAACAAAATATGTCTCTTAAAAAGAACCTGCATTTAAAGATAATGTTCCTGTCTGATTGAGGATGAACAAAATCGGAGTAAGTTAATTGCACTGCGATTGGATCCAATCAAACAAAACCAGAGCAGTTTAAACGTGATTAAGGAAAGAATTAGATTGAGGACAGGTATTTAGTCAAGCCAAAGAAAGCCACAAAATTGATCAGAGACGATGCCCAAAGACACAGCTGCCAAGAAATTCTGCCAACAATTATTACATTAAAAGTCAGCCTGATCACAATGTTATGCTTTCTTCTGAACACCGGAGACTTAAAATATTGTAATATCTTTTAACTTATTGGTACATTGATCCAAATGTCAAAATTAGCCAGTGAACAAGGAGAAACCTTTCTTTGGAGTGAACATACTGAATTTTTCTTTCCATTATATTGCACACATTGACAAGACTTTTCCAGTTGGGTTATATCATTAATGCAGTTGAGATGATGGTGGGCGATATAGAGAATTAAATATACGTGTTTTTCCATTAGACATAAAAGTTATATTAATACATAAAAGATGGGAGGCAAAGCTAATGATACACTAGCCATTCGCCTTGTCCTTCAATAGGTATTTTTTTACTTGCATTGATTTGCTGCACAGAATTAATGTGGTTAGGGGGTAAAAGAAGTTGAGAAAAATGATAGACTGAAGACTGTGCGAGTATGCTTGCAAGAAAGCACTGTGGGGTGAAAGACAAAATATAAGACAAAGTAAGCTAAATTAAAATGCTGCAGGACAGGAACAGAAATATAAAAGAAGGAAAAGAGACAGCAAATGAATTAGGAGGAAGGAAAAACAAAGTTAGAACAAGTTAAAAAATGTAGAGTTGATACAGGTTGCCCCTGTATCAACAGGCCTTGGCCTTGGACCCTTGCCCAGGTGTTTCTGGTCATTGAGAGGTCAATGCCCATATCCATTAGCAAGTAAACACTAGATAGACTCTTAAATGGCCTTGCTCCTCCCCTTGCAGCCACTAGAGAGTGATGACGGCCTTGTTTAAGAGAAAGGCTAATCCATCGGTCTGATTTGTAGCAAACAGGGCAATTTCAATACCTGTCTTTAGCTTGATACACGAGGCCCTCTTTGATAAAGAGCCAATTTGCCAAAGGGCCAACAGTAGAAGGTGCCTTTATTTTGTCCATTTCATTGAAATAAGTTTAGGACAGAATCACCAATGCCGACAATTTAAAAAGTGCTTACTTTCCTATTTTATAAATAATGATCTGATTACCACATAAAAGTAAAGAGCATCTCCTAACAGTATTAAATGATGTGAAGCACTAGCCTGAAATATAGACATTCTAATAATTTAAACTTTTAGTAATAGATTCAGTAAGGTACTAGTTTTGATGTTCAAACTCTGAGCAGAAAGGAAATAGGTTGGATGTAACCACCAAGGTTCCTCCAAGGTTCCAGTCTACCTTAAACTGGATTTTTTGATTACCAGTGCCATTGTCTACACTGAAGTGAGTTCAATGCCATCCATCTTTCCATTCATGCATCCATTGGCCAGCCGAGAAGCATAATTCTTCCAGCAGGTCCTGGATTGTCCTTCTTCCTGGTGGGATGTGCCCAGAACACTTCACCAGGGAGGCACCTTAACTGGCCCCTGTCAATGTTGAGGAGAAGCAACTCTCCCTCTTTTAGATGTTCTTTTATTCCTCTGCTTCAGCACACCTGGCTCCAAAATTAAGTTGTTAGCAGAGCTCTGTACAACTTAACTGATTAAGGCAATTTCAACATGTAATTCAAGTGTGTAGGACAAGGGACACATTTAAAGTTGCAGGACTCTTGCTCTTGAGGAATGCAGTTTGAGACGACTGCTCTCAAAGCTCTTCCATACTTTAAACCGAAAATCGATTACTAAATTGTCTCTCATTGGCATAGTCGCATAGTCTGATACCATTATCTGTATTTTTTTATCCACAGGGCACATGAATACTTTTGCAGAATGTTTCAGATGTCATGAGAAATTAAGTACATTTTCTGGTTCTTCACTAAATAACTACAAAGACTGTCAAGTGGCTTAAAACACCTAGATGGGAATTGTTACATTGTGGTCTAAGGAGGAAGCGGTCTGCAGAAAAGTGTGGCACACTCTTCTTTACCATTTTGTAAAAGCAAAACAGAGGATGCAGGGAGGGAACGGGGACCCAATGGGACGGAGCATGACATATACTGAAGTGGGAGGGGTATCCCCCAGGTGGTCTGTGTCATGTATGAAAGGTGCAAATAGGAACATCCCCCAACCTTGTGACCACACATCAACAGTTTGGCTTCAGATGAAGTATGGGAGAGGCTTAAGGGAGAGCCCAGACACCTTGCAAAGGGAACTCATTTCAGGCATTCAGAAAAACAACCAGTTTAAATTAACGCCACAAAATCTACCAAGGAGAGGTGAAAACAGTCAAGCTGCAATGTATAAGAGATTTACTGATGGCTATAGAAAACATAAATTATAACCGCCCACCTTTAGATAAACAAGCAAACACCATTGTACATCTATCAGTTTGTGTGTGTCTGCATATCAGTTTATATATGTGTGAATTTTGTAAAAAAAAATGTGGCCGTAAAAGCCCTTTAATAACTGAATATGGCTAGAAATGCTCAGTGTACATAGAGTTCATTTGAAATCTGTAACTTTCTGCAAAATAACATTTATTCTATTCATCAAAGCAAATTACATTTTAAACCTACTTTTGATTTGGCAGCAATGAAACAATTTATGGCATTGCACTTTTAGAAAATAGCTTTTTTCTCAAAAGAAAAAATATCAAAAATAAAATTTTAGACCAGTTTGGACATTTTTGGATTATTATTTTGGTGAAGCCACAGTGTTCTCATGAATCAGGTAGGTCTTACTTTCATTTGCACTTATTCTTCCATTATTGGATAGCCAGTCACTATTAACTGCTTCACTAAAATTTCAGGTTCAGACTGTTCTCTTCATGTTTAATTTTTTAGGGATTAAGAGATATTGAAGTGTAAATTTCTAGGACTGTTCAGAGAACTCTTCGATCTTCACTATTTATGCAGCATTTTAAAGAGCATATCATTTTATATAATTGATTCTTTTTGGTGTTACAAAACAAAGAAATCTTAAAAGCAACAACATTTAATGAAACTTCTCAATTTATCTTTCTACAGTTTGGGAAAGCAAAGTCAAGTAAACCATGCTTGTTAAAAACATTATGAGCCTTTTAGAGGCCACCTGTCATAAAATAGATTGTAGACTATTGATTCTACAGGGCAATTTTGTTTTATTGTTTTAACCAGAAAACAGTTCTCTCAGAACAGAAAAAGCACTCTAACAAGAATATGTCAAATGGATACATAGCTGTTTCCTGGCAATGTAGAAAAGATCCTGCTAGGCAGAATGGGTGAGCTTGGTGAAGGAGTACAAATGAAGATTGTTGATTGCGCATTGTCCACCAAAAACGAGCTACTTAAAACTCTTTCTGCCTTTTAAATGTGTTGGAACCATTTTATATTTTAAGGACAGAAAGACATTTAGATTGTTCAGATTAATTTGCTTTAAAACTGGGCATTTCAACTCATATTTTCATGCCTTATCTCACTTCTAAAGTGGCTATGTTTTTGTGTTTTCATGGATGATTAGTAAAATTAAGAGCAAAATTATTTGTGCCTCTGGCAGATTTTGGTTCAAGCTGCTTTAATTAATTTTTTTTTTAATTAAATTTTAGAATTAGCAAAATTCTGCTCTGCAATTATAAGGACAGATCATTATGAGTGCAATGAGCAGTTTCAAAATGGTAAGTCAACTTCCCTGCAATTCCAAGATGGATCAAGTGGACCTGCATGAGCTTTTGACCCTATGCATGTTCTTGGAAGGGTTGGGCTGACCATATCCTTTTCCAATTTTGTTATTTTGGAAACTGCCAGGACAGGACAATGCTTTTAATATACAGATTTAATATACAGATTAATATACAGACATTGGGGACAGAGCTTTCCTTCAGTCAAGGTCAGTTGGTAAATCCTGCTATATAGTCTCAGTTGTTTTCAAATTGCTTCTTGAAGTGATTCGTACAAACTATAATTTTCTATAGTAATGTGGCTGGGACCTTGCAATTAAAAAAGTAACTTTGTTTTCTGTGATTGGGAGAATGCGCATGGATACATGTTGTTAAAGATGGTCAACAACAAAGTACTTGTGCTCAAGCTCCAAGTTTGCTAGGTGAGGGGCAGTGTCTGCCAACTGCGCTTTAGTAATTGTGAGGTTTTTGAAATGGCTTGTTTTCCAGACATCAGCGAAACATTTAGTTGTTGCCAAAAAGCAGTTTACTTGCCAGTACATTGCTTACCTCTTTAGAAGAACCACAATATAAGCATAGAGAAGAGATGTTAGTATGTGTGGTTCAATGAAACAACAACCTTAGAATATGATGAGTACAATTCATAACACTTGCTCTTTTAGGAGATATTTGTAAGGAATAAAAGTGAAACTGAAATAGATATTTTTAATACTTGATAAAGAAATATGGATCTTTTTGTTAGGAACTCATAGCTTGAGATGACATCAAACACAGACATATTGTTACAAGATCCAAAACTCGATTACAACAACCATTGTTCTGATTGCACCAGCTGTGTTCATCACAGTCAGGTTGTGGGGTAATGCATCAAAACCTTGTTTCACAGAGAGAGAGATTAGAAATTATTTTTTTCACTTCTAACTCTCAGTTCATAGTTTACCAAATGCACACTCTGAAACTTCAATGGTACATACACTTATGTACTAGTAACTGTTTTTTACTTTTTAGTGCAAATAGAAAAATAAAACCAAAACGCATCATGTGGGAATAGTCATTACCCACTCATGCAAATGCCTATTGAACTCTGCAGCAAGCACAAAATTATCTCTGTGATTAACATAGATCTGCTTCAAAACACTTGATGCATGAAGACGAGGCAAGGAAAAGTCTCCCATTTAAAATCAATGCCATTTGTTCACCCCCAGATCAAGGGCTTTTCCTCCCACGCTTTACAAAACGATGCGTGACGTGACATAATCATACCTTTCCCCAGAAGTTGATTAATATTTTAAAGATCAACTCTCCTTCAGGAGGATATTAAACAAGATTTAAATCCAGCACTTCTTGCAAGACATTTGCATGCATGAACTATTCCAGTTAGATTCTCCATCATCCAGCTTGATCTAGTTTTTAAACGCTGTGATCTTATTAATCAATTCTGTTTTCTTGCACTGTGTGCATCCATGTAAGTGCATAAACAGGAGAGCTGATGATCATTAAAAACATACACAGCTGCCACCAACAGAGAGGAAGATCAGAGAAGCAGTTATTGCTGTCCCCAGTGTCGATTATTTCCTGTGAAAATGTTCTATGATAGGACAATTGGTTTTCATAAGCAAAGCAGTGGATATTGCCTTGCTTTTAAATGTATTTACAGTGCCAGTTTTAAAGGTCAGCAGGCAATAAAAAAGCACATCAGAGGTCTGTTTTCCATACAAGTATGTTTATCTAATTTAAGAGCTGCTGTGTGTTATTTTGTCTAGAATTAATTTGAAATTGAAAGGTCAAGCTCTTTTAAAGACCTGATGAGGCACCTTTATAAGTCCAACCTGAGGGAAGAAGAATGACTAATAATTTAATTAATTAAATTAATAAGTTTTTATATTTTCTTGAATTTGCCCATTCAGATTTTCATGGTGGCTTTTGTGAATAAGGCTAAATCCTCCCACAGATGTAGAGTGTTGTTGTGTCATCCACAGAGACAAAAATAAAATTTTATTTACAAGCCATTTATTAATCGATCCAACCAGCCCACTAATTTCCGGGCAGAGTGACTGCAAACACTTCCGAACGTGTTTGTAAAGGATGAGCGAATTTAAATCAAAGCAGGATGTAATCAGCCACGCGGGGTTTTGAGCAACCCGCAGGGGATTTAACACTCCATTATTTAAAGCAGACCATATAAATGAGAAAATAACACGCAATGGCTGAAGATGAACGGAGCTGTCCATGTTGAAACAAGCACAAATCAGCAGATTTGTGATCACAGCAAAATAACAGGTTTGTGTCTTTTTAGTTGCTAGTTTTATTTTGAGTTGTTAACAGAGTATTGCTGTCTTTACCCTAAAACCTCTCCTTTTGATTTCAAATAGATTAAATTAGATTTAGAATAGATTCTTTATTGTCATTGTAAAAACATACAACACTTGAACAAAATTAAAGAACCATGTTCTATTTGAATCTAAAATATATAATAAATTAAGTAATGAGTACCAAATCCGTAGATAACAATTGACAATTCTAGATGTTAATGAAACTTTGGGTTTGGAGAATGTGCTTTAAGTTTAAAGTGCTATAAAATGACGCCTTGCAAAAGAAATTATACCCCTTGAACTTTTTTCCCATTTTGTCATATTATAAGTGCAAACCTCAGTGTATTTTATGGCAATTTTATGTGCTAGATCTAAACAGAGTAGTCAGCAGTTGGGCTGTGAAAAAAAATGACAGAGTTTTCATTTATTTTACAAATAGAAATTGGAGTGTATCAGCCCTTTTAAGTCAATACTTTGTGGCATCACATTTTTCTGCAACTTTAAATCTTTTGGGTATTTTCGCATCTGAAAGCAACTATTTTTGCATATTTGTCCTGAAAATTCCTCAAACTCAAACAGATTGGAAATTTAATACAAATTCTCAAGTTTTGCAACATATTCTTATTTAGATTAATCTCTGGACTTTGACTTGGTTATCTATCAAATACCGTATGTTTTATCCTAAATAATTCAATTTGAACTCTGGATTTATGCTTGAGTTCATTGTCTTGCTAGAAGGTGAAACTCTGTCCCACTGTCATGTTTTTTTCCACATTTTTGCCAGAACTAGCTTCTATTTAACTCAGTCTATCTTCCCAACAACTCTAAACAGCTTCCCCGCAGCATAATGCCACCACCACTATGCTTCACAGTGGAGAGAATGAGTTAAGGGTTATGTGTAACATTAATTTTCTGCCACCCATGGTATCTTCAATGCAGTTCAAAATGTTTCACTTAAGTGTGAAATGACCGGCACAAATTTTTTACAAATTGTAAATTAGATTTGTCAGTTTTCTTTCAACAATGGCTTTTTTCTTGTGACTCTTCCATCAGGCTGAGATTTGTGGTGTCTGTGTGTGTCCAATCAGTAGATTCTCCTGCCTGATCTGTGGATCTCTGCAGCTGTGGACCTCTTAGCTGCTTCAATTGGGATGATGAAGAGACCTCTGAAGGTATTTGGTTGTACTGTATTTCATTTAGTGGTATCAATGTAAAAAGGACTGTATATGCATGTCACACTTAATATTTTTACTAACAGAAATCAGCAATGCACTATTTCTTTAATTCTTAATTAAATACACTTCAGTAATTGTAACGTGACAAATGTCAAAATGATCAAGAACTATAACTATATTTTATAAGGCAGGTTATATGAAAAGTCTTAGCAGCCACAGATCCTCTGTTAGCCCTCAGTGAGTAATGAAGCTTATTGCCTAATAGGTTATAATGACCCTGTTAACTCAAAACTGTTAAAACATATTTTAGTCTTAGGTTGTAATTTTCAGACTTTCATGCTAATGTGTGTCTTCAGAGGTAGGAAACCCTATATTCTGTGGCTGTGAATCTGCCGGCGTAGTTCCCCTGGTGAGTTTAAAAGATGCTGCACGGAGAAAGTGATGTTCTTATCTCACACATTTACTCACAGGGAATCACTTCTCGTTGCAGTTGGCTGCTCTCCGGTGTGTTTGTCTTGCAGGATTGCTCAGAAAAGTTGTCCACTCAGCAACCTCCTGTGGATACACAAACAGATAAATGAGAAAAATGTCATAGCATTCAAACAGCTCAAAATTTCACTATGTAATGTCAGATTCATGCGTGTGAGAATAGAGATGCTTTACGTTTAAAATATGGGCCACAGTGCCACCTATTGGGTGGAAATTGCCTTATTTTCCTTGGCATTGCATTCATATTCTTCTCTATTTACAGATATATGGGAATCTCAGTGGCAAATTCAACATACTCTAACGGAGTATGTTGAATGAGCATAAAACATCCATCCATTTTCTATACACCTATGTCCCTTAGTGGGGTCGGGAGGTGCTGGTGCCTATCTCCAGCTAACGTTCTGGGTGAGAGGCAGGGTACACCTTGGACAGGTCGCCAGTCTGTCGCAGGGCAAAACAGAGACAGACAGGACAAACAAACATGCACACACACAGTCACATCTACGGAGAATTTAGAGAGACCAATTAACCTGACAGTCATGTTTTTGGACTGTGGGAGGAAGCTGGGGTCCCCACGCATGCACAGGGAGAACATGCAAACTCTATGCAGAAAGACTCGGGGCGGGAATCGAACCCAGGACCTTCTTGCTGCAAAGCAACAGCTCTACCAACTGCACCACTGAGCAGCCAGCATAAAAAAAGCTGTAAATAAAAACCTGTCTACCTGTTTATTACTCATATCAAAGTATTTTGAAAGTAGTTTTTAATCACTCCATTCTGGAAAAGCAGGTTGAAATAAATCACTAAAACAATAAAATTAACATTATGCTTTCAGAAATACTTCAACCAAAACGTAAAAGCCATGTAGTTGTATAATTTGTAGATTTACCCAACGCTGCAATCCTGAAGGATTTATAATATGCTTAATCTACGGGTACCTTAAAGTGGATTCCAGATACTATGGGAATTGTTTTGCCTATTCAAGATAAAAAAAGGAAAAACAGATGGAGGCGAGAGTATATTTTCTGACCCTTTCAGACTTTGTTCCATTAATTACTCTACTTAGTTTTCTAAATAAAGGTGTATGAAGTTCGATAACCCCCATAGGCATGGGGAAAGAAAATACCAGCTCTCTGAATGGTTGTGACCCTTTCCGAACAGTTGTGTTCTCAAGAGGGTTTATCAGTTCCACCTACTCTCTCTGCTACAGTAGTAATAACCTTTTTGCTAATTGCTTCATTACCATGACAGTGACTTTCCACCAACACAGGATTTATTGCACCTTAGAGACTCCAGTTACTTTTTTCTTACAGTACAATAATCTGAACTGCTCTATAAGCATTTATTGATGAATTGAAAAGGTTACAGTTAGTAAACAAAGATGCCTCTTACTAAATCTGATTCAATTTGGGTGTACATAAAAGCCATGACAAATTTCCATCTTTTTTTTAACCAAGATTATGATTATATCCCAATGCTTATTAGAACAGAATTGGCTAAGACCAGAATCATATATGGCTGCTTACAGAGATTACATTTTCAGTGTAAATCCTTCAGGATTGCAGCGTTGGGTAAATCTACAAATTTTACAACTATAATTTGTATAGTTGGCTTTTACTTTTTGAAAAGATTTAACAGAGAGAACCCATGACGGCACAAGAAGGAATACAAGTTCAACTCAAAAAATGCCCACAGTATGATGCTGTCACCACCATGTTTCATTGGGGGACTGTGTAATGTGTAGTGTACATTTAGTATTTTGTATATGGAAAACTTATTATTCTGACTAGAGCACCGTCTTCATGTTTGTTATATTACCTACATGGCTTATGGCAAACTAGGTCTTCTTTCTTTAACATTGTCTTTCTTATTTTCTCTCTCAAAGGTCAGATTTGTGGAGTTGTCCGGGCAACATGCTCTCCCACCAGAGTTTCAGATCTTTGAAAATCTTCCAGGTTAGGATGGCCTTGTCTCTGTAGGTTTGCACTGAAAATTGCTCCATGAGATTTTATATTCCAACCCTGAAATAAACTTCTTTACAACTTTAACACTGACCTATCTGCTCTCTTCCTTGGTCTACATGATGTTGTTCATTTACTAATGTTGTCTATCATACATCTGTGGCCTTCACATTAAAGCTGTATTTATACTTAGATTATATTACACACAGACGGGCTTTTATGTCTAGATATGTGTCTCATGTTGGTGACCAGTTGTACTTAATTTTATTTGGGGATGGAAAAGTAAAGGAGGCTTACCCCATATATTCTCTATATTTAGCTATATCCTTTTCGTTTCACTTTATAACAGACCTATACTTGAAATTGGTCTGTCAAATTACATTTAAATGAGATACACTGAAGTTTGTGGTTGTACAGTTACACAATCCAAAGGATCGGTGGTATAAATACTTTTACAAGACATTGTATGAAGTTAAATGTGCAATATGTGATAAGCATGCATGTTTTTGTATTTCAGAGAGGAACTATGCGGCATATAACCAATGAAGAAGCAGACTTCACAAAAAATGCTGCTATAACTCAACGAGGGAACCTTTTTAAACACAACTTGTTTTGCAGTAGGTAAGTAATATGTTAGATTTAACAAGAGAATCCCTGTAAGGCTGAGTCTTTCAGAAGAAATGATGAGATGCACAACTCTGTGAACACTGCATGGACCAAGAGTTATGAGAATTTTCTGGAACCATATTGCCATCTGTGTAGAGAAGCACTTAAATCAACATGTGCTGGTCCATCTGGACTATTTTCTTAAGCAGATATGCCTACGGCTCAACTTGTATTTGGCTGAAATCCCTTTCAACATTCAAAGATGCAGCGCTACCTGCGGAGTTCAGAGTCAGACGCTCCGCGAGCGTCATGAAAAAAAAAAGTCTTCAGATGTTTTTAACTAGCAAGGTGAAAAAGAGTCCAGAGACGACGAAAGACTGGGACCGAAAACAGATGAATATCTGATATCAAAGCACAGAAAAGTTCCTGACCAAAATGTTGAAAGTGCTTGTGTGTCCTTTTTGTTGGAGGCTTCTTTCTCACAAATGATTTCTCATCAAAAAAGGAGACATGAAAGAAAAATATTTCATCAAATCCAATTACTTTTGTTTTTTCATCAAACTTTTTGACATTTAATTTAACTATTGCCCTCAGGCTTCTACAAGTACTCTCTGTCACATTATAAGTTGTGGGCATTTCCAAAGACCTGTTACAAAAGATCTCAAACTAAACAGAAATGGCCTCATTCACTTTGTATCTATTGCATTCTTCATTGCAGTTTTTCCCTCAGACATGTCTAATCAATGCTACATATTACCCTCTATTAGCCACTTGCCTGGGCTCTCTATCTCTCTCCAGTTGGCTTTGCTGCAGTGCTTGATCACTCGTACAGACAAAAACTCATGCAGGATTTTATTATATTAATGCGCTGCATCATAGGCTAATGATACAGCGTTTAATGGCATCATTAGTTTACACAAATGAGTCCAGCATACATACACAGCAAGTGTACCTACTGTCTCATGTGAGAAGTAGGGGTATTACTCAAAGCTAAGGCTACAGTTCCCAAAAGCCCCATTACATTCGGTTATAAATTAAATGATGCAGTATTTGCCTCCCCTGGAGCCAGAGCATGTGTGTTTGTCTTTCTTTACTCGAACCTTGTAAAAGATAAATGCGATGACAGGGGACTTTTTAATCTGCATTTTGCTTACAGGATCATCTGTTGTGACAATTTGTTAGAGCTTCTTTCTCTGCACATCTCACAGTGTGATGCAAACAGTGGAGTGTTGAACACATAAAAGAAAGATGCAAAATGGAACGCTTAAAGCTTTCTTGAAGGCAACAAAGATGATTTTTTATTAAAACATAAAGTGACAGAAGAATTTTGATATAGACCTTCAACCATGGGTAAAAATGGTTGAATAAAATTAATCAGGTTTTATTCATCAGGCATAAAATCTGATGAATCAGATGAAGTTAATAATGTTATTCATTATTAACTTTAAACTGCATTCAAATTAATTTATTGTAGTAGCTACTTAATTTAAGAGAAGTAGCTATTCACATGAAAATGACTTAAATTAAAGTTGACTGTTTCTCAACAGCCCAGAAATAAAAATACAATATAACTGCCACACGTGTAGAAAACAAAGATAGCCTTAGCAATGACCTTCACTTCTGTCAGAATGTATCTTACAACACTTACCATTACTTTACCTTACTACTTGCTTATAGCATGTTAACAGAACCTGACTTTAAAAAAAAATCTGAACTATTCCTTTAAATCGAGCTGTCTATCGTTTTGCAAGGGACTGCTTGAAACTGAAAATGTAGACAAGAGCCAAAGGACAATAAGAGCCAACGCTAGGAGATGGTGACTCCATAAGTGAGAACTGCAGGCTACAGCCTTTACATGTTCTTTCTGTGCATGTGTGTTGTCTCCCAAATCACAAAACATACATTTTATGTTATTTTGGAGCTCCCCATTAACTTTTAACTTTAGTGATTTTGTGCATGAATACTTGTCTCTGTAATGCACTAGTTAGCCGGTAAAGTTCTACCCCATGACTGCTGGCATAGGCTGCAGAAAAGTAGACTAATAAGCTGGTATAAATAATAAGAGAGCCAAAGTATTAACTGGATTTAAATTGCCAGCTTGGCCAAACATCTGCACACCGAGGTAACGCTTGTGATGCGTGAACAAAACAGCCAATCATCCAGTGCAAGCAGGATTCCTTGTTCTACCTGAACAAACATCACATATGACAATCAAGCAGAGGGATTTTTACAAATCAAACTTTTTTTTTAACCTAGATGAAAACTGAAGTCGTCCTTTGGGATGAGAGACTGCAGTGAAGATGACAGCAACGTAACTGTGTAGCACAAAATGTCTCCCTTAGAGGCTCGTTGATTGAAATCTTCGCCTGTCCAGGCTGTAGTGAGGAAAACTTACAGCCTTTCTTATAATGAACTTATAGAACGTTCTCATAATGTCCAAAAACATGCCATTTAAGTGAAATTAAAGAAACCTAGGTAGGTTAAATTGAGACACTCTGGGGTATTTCGGTAATGCTCCATTAGGTTTATAGTCATATTCAATAAATTAGATTGTTTCTGCATCATATTGAGAGGATAATGATTAACACCTGTAGCTCGTTGTCTCCTCTCTGGTTCCCGGGTCGAGGGTTTCTCGTGCGTAAGGGCAGTTCTCAACATTCACGGTTCTACTTCAATCATATCCAGAGTTTATTCAGACAAACAAATGCATCAAATCACACCAATAACATACCAGAATCAACAGAAACTCAAAACCACAAGACAGACATCAATCACCTGAAAGAAACAGAAAAATAGACAAATACAAAGACCAATACGAAGACCAATACGGAGACGCGCGAGCGCCGGTGCCACCGCACCCCAGCGAAATGATTAATTCTTCCAGGTCCGAAACTTTTATAGGAAGGTGTGTTCTCTTCTCTAATTTATGCAGTCTGGGAGGTTCCTGCTCTCTAATTAGAATAAGTTCCAATTTCAAAGGGAAGTTGCTTCAAATGTTTTATGACTGTCGTTGCTGGGATGATGAATGTTGATTCTCCCGAGACGACCAACCTTCCACACTTTTGTGTGAGATCCTATCTCTCTTCAGGTGTCTACATAGCAAAAGGCCCCAATCCTTATATGGGTCCAGGAAACAGTTATCTCTATGCAGACCCCCTCCTGCTGTCCCAGCACAGATGCTGGCTGCATTCCACGCACAGCAGGAGGCTGATGGCCCAGAGCCATCCTCTCACGTAGAATATCAAACGGGCTGATTTGGATCTAAGAACTGGTACAATTATCTTCTACTGATCAGATTATGTTGATTAAGCCGTGACTCTAAATCTAACTTAAAATTGAGTCCTATTCAAGGCAATGTTGATCTGTCAAATATTTAAACATGTGCTTAAAGTTAAAACTAGCATAATTGAATTATCATTTCCAACAATCACCAGAAAGCCTTTTAAATTGGTATTAAGCATACTTTTCATTAAACTCACATTTCTGTATTATAAAGGTTTTTTTTTATTAGTCTGATGTAATATCCTATTTTTTTTTTTTTTTTTTTTTTGCTTGCGGTTTTCATTAACTGTAAGTGGAAAATAGTCATAATTAACAGAAATAAAGGCTGAAAAATACCAGTCTGTGTGCTTAATCTATATAATGTGTTTCACTTAGTGATAAAGTTCCTGAAATAAATGGACTGTAAACATTGTGGGTATAAGGAAAGATAGTTTTGATCCAGCAAATGTTTTACACAGAAGAACTCACCTTTTTTAAATCACCCACCAAAGTCATTTAAATTAGTATGGACATGGCGAAGGGAAGATGAATTGAAGTGCTGCGAAATGTCAAGGGAAACACAATTCTTTATTTTAAAACCATTAAATGTATTCCCAGGTTCATGCAGGCACATCGAATGGACAGCTGCAATGTTTACGATCATGCGCAGCATAGTAAATGTTTACAGGCTAAAGAGTTTAAATACATATAGAAGACAGTAAACTCTAAAGGGACACAGATATAAAATATATCAAACAATAATGTGAGAAATGTGCACTGAATCACAATTGAAGCCTTGTTACCAAGTGTATAGGAGGAATGTAGGACATCACATTTACAATGCGTCGCTGTAAGAGACAATGGCTGGAGAAGGTTGCTGATTCTGAATACTAATCTTGCAACAAAAGCTTTTCTTAGGACCTTGAATAATGCAGAAAATGATTAAGTGGCACTGTAAAAAGTCAACATATGAAAACCAGATATGAGAACTGAAGAAAGCAGGAATGCAGGTTTTGATGTCAGTACAGTGATTGCTGATTCTTGAGCAGTGTTTCACCAGGACAGA
Organism: Phalloptychus januarius; assembly: GCA_902982915.1. Taxonomy (NCBI): domain Eukaryota; kingdom Metazoa; phylum Chordata; class Actinopteri; order Cyprinodontiformes; family Poeciliidae; genus Phalloptychus; species Phalloptychus januarius. The sequence goes on along the minus strand of CADWAE010000133.1, from coordinate 4,623,484 downwards.
AGGCACAAGTGCTATTAATATTTTCAGATTATTCTTTTTGTCACTTAAATGCTTCAGTTGATCAAACCATTTTCAATTCAATTCCACTTTCCATTCAAAAACATTAGGATTTTTTTTATTAGGATTTTATTTATTAAGAACCTTATGTTGCATGTTAGTATAATTTCCCCCAGCATAGCTGGTTGTGCCACCCTTACTGGTAATAATTGCAATCAGGAACTGATGATAACAACCTGATGATAACAACTCTTATTTTGCTGAAGAATTTTAATGCACAGGTCACAAGTAAGATAGTGAGAAACAGAGAAAAGTCTGGAAATTCTAAATTTTCTGTGTGAGAAACAACATTTTGTTTTTTAACCATCTTATTTTAAGCAGCAGCTAAGTGTTGTCTGCTGGTGGGTCAAACAGACAAAAAAAATGCCCACTTGTCATATAGATTATCTTTTTTTGTTGAATGTGGTTGTTGCCAAAGAAACAAAATTAAGCCTAGGTGACAGAGTCTGTATCTATCTTTAATACCTGTGCATAATCTTGAGTAATTAGATTAAACATAACACAATTTCCACAGATGTTGCTTGAACCACCTTGCAGCAAAGGTTAACTTTTCTATTTTTAAATTAGTTGGGAGTTTTCACACACCTGCCAGCAAAGCCTCTAACTTTTAAGTAAACGCTAACAAGCTAGAAGGCAATATTAAGTTAAACAATTCCAAAGAAAGTTATTCTACGACAGTAAAATGCAGTCAATCCAACCATTATGATGACTGTTAAAAAACAAATCCACAACCAAGCAGCAATTTCTGTTGGCCCATTTTCCATTATTGGCATTTTTCTCCTTACAAATTCAGGTTGCTAGAGGTTCTATTGTATAAACATTTTGCGTTCTTTCTCATCTTCAGAGTATAATAAGAATCCACAGGAAGGCATTTCTGTGGATGTTGGAAGCGATTATGAGATCTATCTGTGAGAAGTGGCTGTTATTGGGCCTCAAGACACATTACTCTGGGATTTTCCTTTCACATCATTATTTCACATTCATTAGTTGAGTTCTGACTTTACCACTTCACCCAAATCTCCAGTGTGCTTGTAACACCAGCTTCTTTCTCATTTTGTCAGTTTTTAAAGCACATTTTCTTCCAGTGACAATCCTTCAGGGTCCTATAGGATTATATTTATGAAAGAAGTCTGGCATCTAGTCTGGCTAAGTAATTTGCTTTTCATTCAAGTCCTAGGAGCACAGAACACTGAAATGAAATGTATAAGAATGTCTGAAAGTATCATACTGGTACAGTGTTGTGACAAAAGTAAAGCTGTCCCACTGCAGATTTCTCATGTTTTTCTCATGTTTCTCATGGACACACCCTGGACAGGTCGCAGGGCAACGCAGAGACAGACAGGACAAACTACCATACACACACTCGCACCTAAGGAGAATTTAGAGAACCCAATTAACCTGACAGCCATGTTTTTGAACTGTGGGAGGAAGCTGGAGTGAGAGATGCATCATAAGTTGTATAATAGTAGCTCTTGAGGACTGAACTTGGACACCCCTATGCTAATTAACATACAAGAGCAGATGTTTTACATGTGACTTAATGTTAAGGTCATCTTATTTTGCTTTTGGAATTTACAATATGCATAGAGTTGAAACTTAAAAGTTAAAATTTAGACCGCATTTATATTTTTAAAAAAAAACATCCTAAAGGGTTTGCTTAAAAGTACACCTACATTTGTCTACCATTTAAAAATGATGTGGGGTGCCCAAGTCAAAGCCTGCAGATGATCTTACTAGGCCTCTGCAGAGCTGACTGACATGCTGATTAGGGAATTCAGCCATTTGACTAATGTGTGTTGGAGAAGCAATGCAGGAATGTAACAAAGAAGCTCTTGAGGACTGAATTTAGGCATCTTTAATCAATGTGACATTACGACTAGGTTGTCTTTTTAAGTATTTCTCCATAAAGAGTTTAAATATTACTAATAAGATGTTAATAGCTATTTTAATTTGGATACATTTCAGATAAACTGTAGCAGCTGTCTTCGTGATCAATAAAATTGAAGAAAAATGTGAGTAGGCCTCATCACATTTTAACACACCAGGACAGTGGCTGCATAGCCAGAAGCAGTTTCCATGCTACTGCAGTGCAGCTGAAAAAAAATCCTTTGATAAGATTTGTCCTTTCTTAACTGGCATCAAAGAGTGTGTCAAATCCAACCGTCCTGTGGAATTTATGCTATGTCCTCTTTTATGCCAGCAGGCAGAAATACGATCATGTTTATATTCTCATCTTGCATCAACTTGGTAAGGACAAGCGTGACTATAGAAAGTGAGAAGAGCTGACTACCGATGACTACACCATGATGCTGGCCTGGTAGCCCTATCATTATTTATATGTATGAATCTCCCTATGCATATATATATATATATGCGCGCAATCTGGTATGTATTAATTACATATTGAGAATTTGCAGGAATCAGGATACCTCTGGTAAGAAGAGCATGTATCTTGGATAAAGAAGCTAATATACAGATACCAGCAATTATTTGTGAATAATTTGACATATTTTAACAACTACTTATTTTCGGTTACTGTAATATTGAAATTAAATGGGAAATATATGCAACATACAAAGCACAGACTTTTTTTTTTCCCAATGCGTCTTCAAATGTTTCAACCTGACAGCAATGAGACGTGCTATGATACCAGGAATGCTATGAAGCTTATTTTTGTCATGTATAAAAATGTGCAAGAACAAAACGAAAAACAACATTACCAATCTCTCAAACGTCTTTATTGTATTACACACCGGCCCAATATGATCAACATCCAGACAAGTGAACATATAATTTTAAGTCAAACAGTATAAAATTTTAACAGAAAATCAAAACTTGCTTTATTGCAATCTCTGTGTCCCTTTTGGTTCACTGTCCAGGAGCAGAGAGACTTTTGTTCATGAACTGCTTCTTCACAAAGCACAGCCACCACTGAAAAAAAAAACCAAACAACACAGATTAGGACAAACACTGGCATTCTTAAATTGTATTATTCTATTGATGGGCTAAAAGTCTACACAGTCTTTCAATTGAAACAGAAAACAAAGAGCTGTTTAACATGACTACGTAAAGAACGCAATTGTACCAATTTTAATTAACATTGGTATTAAAGTTTTATCAAAACTCAATTATAGACTTCAAACAGTGTTGTTTAACATAAAAAAAATTAAATTTGGCCAAATTAAAAATTTTTATTACAGAAGAAAACAGCAGTATATATTTAAACTCAAAAGGGGAAGTATATTGGTTTGTAAGCAGGAAAACAGCACCATTTAAAATATCTGCATTAGTCATTTCATCTAATGACATCAAGAATTTAGAGCCAGAATAACCACCCTCTCCACTTTGTCTATTTTCAGGGCTGACCTACAGAAAATGACCACATTCTAATCTATGCTGAAAGTTCTATCACACAGGAAACTGCAGGGCACCAAAACACAGAGAGCCTGTCTAGCTTTGCAACAAAATGGATATTTGCTTAGCAGCATGCCTCATGTCCACAGAACAAAGTCCTATGGAAGCATTTCAAATTGGAGCCCCACTGGAAAAAACTAATATATGTGTACTCTTTTTTTGGTCTTTGGCCCATTTCATTTTGGGTATTTTTTTCTACCCGAATCCATCTCTGCCAATAATGTATTATATGAGCTGAGCAACTAAAATCTCATCTTGTTAAAAATCTGAAAAAATGTTAATGAGACATCAACAGAAGCACTATCACACCTTTCTTTGGCATCTGAAGAATTTAACTATTTTCACAGGCACTGCAGCCAAAGACTGAGTCATATATTTAATAACATAACCTTTGACACCAGAAAGAAAATTCAAATAAATCAAAAGTATGAGACTTACCTTGCTGGGTTTGTCTGTTTGAGGGTCAAACACACGATCACATAACCTTAAACCGGTCTCCTGGCGAAGCTGCTGCAGGTACGCCCTCATTGTCTCTGCGATGGAAGAATACATTAATTTATCATGTTCAAAACTATAATTAGCAGTGCTAACTTAGATTTTTGTGCTATTGTTTAGACTGTTACTTGTTTTTAAACCAATCAAGGTGTATGCTCCCTGCCTTCAAACAGCAGCAGAACATCTCCACCATCGTTAAAACCTCAACACAAACAAGCTTACGCTTGTCACAGTATTAAAGCTCTCTCACCATCCTCCTGCTTGTTTCCAGGCTTGACATACATAGCATTAAGAGGGAAGCCAGGTTCTCCAGGAATGGGAAAGTTTGTGATGCCCAGAGTGTACATCTCCTTCTCTCCTTGGCTCCTAGAGCTGCACTGCAAGATTTATACATAATCCCAAATCATCAGTCCAAATTCATTTAAATCAGCTTCCTCGTTAAAGTGTGCAAGAAAATAAAATAAATAATACAAAGGGCTTGTCATGTTCTGTTCAAGGCACGACTACTTTAATGGAAACATTAATTGCTACTATACATTTAAAAATCAAGCTCCAACACCTAGTCATGCTGCACAGTAAAGATTTACCTTCTGTAGCTTCTTTAGGCATTCAGAGATGTAGAGTGTAACATAGATCAGTGTCCTGTCTGCCTCATTCTGAAAAATAAATGTACATAATTTAATTATTATTAAAAACCAATGATGAAGAGCAGCACAATATATTGTATCGCAATAGCAATGTGTGTGCAATACTGCAGCTGCAAGGAAGAGTTTGGATGCAGGTCTTAATGCCTCAAACGCTTCTTGCCAATAATATATTTGGTCAGTAGGAAGGATTTGTATTTCCTTTTATACAAGCATTCAACAACTGAGATGTTCAAGCTTAAGAGCATCTCAGTTGGCATGTGGTGATGGACAATAAAAAGTGAGGACACATGTATTATCACAATATTTGAGGGCTGCATGAGATTTATTTTCTATCTCATGCAGCACAACAATTTTCCATGCAACATTCATCCCACATAAACATTTCTTGCATGACAATCTAACAATTGGTAACATGGCTTCAAGAAAATTAACTACTCCAGAAGAGGAAACAACTAATACTTGTTATAAATGTAATTTTACAAAGATTTTTACTTTGTAAAAAGATTTTACTTTGTTTGTGCTTTTGGATTATTAAATCAATAACCGCTCCCCAAACATTTCTCTCTGAAATGACTTTAAGATCAAACATGAGGCAAAATTCAGACAGAAGTACACTAAGTTGCAAGACAACAGTCTCTTGATTTGGTTTTGTAAAAGAGTTAAACCCTCAGAAATAAAACATTTTCTTATATGTAGAATAATAAAACTTGCAGAACCAGTGCATTAATCATTAATATAAAGTAGGCTATTCTAGTGACAGTTGTTTGGACTGCAGGATTCTAATGAATATAACTACGAATAGGTGACAAGCACAACAGAAAAGGCACAATGATGATACATGCCTTTAAAAATCCAAAGCAACTCCTACAGGACTCTGTTGTTACAAAGGTACAAGATAAAACAAGCAAGGGCATGTGGAGAAACATGACATACTCAGCTGCTGCAAGACACAGATTACCAGGCTCAAGCTGTATGCGTCATTCTTGAGCTCCATTTGGTTACAATTTAAAAAATTATTCAAAGTATTTTTGGGATATATAGCTTTTTGACTTTGTGTCTTTTAAAGTTTCTAAACTGATAGTATAGTCTTAAGAAAAACATGTAGTTAATCAACAATATCACAGTAGCAAGAGTGCATAAAGGTTCATAATTAAACTTTGTTGTAATTTCTTGATCTCTTACCTTGATTTCATAATTCTTAAAGAAAACATTGGCCTTGAAGTAGTAGATTGCTTCATCTATGATGTCAGAATCTATGCCTGGAATAAAAACAAATGTTTTCATTAAACATATTATCCCATTTCCGATACGAATCTTTATTGTTTTAGTACTGATCACCATTGAATCATTAGAAAATAACTTAATTACGGATGTCATTACTGTACAATTATGAGACGTATTAATCAAAATGCAGAAGTTAGAGGAAAGGTACCACTTTAGTTTGTATTCTTCAGACCATATAAGGAAGTGAAGCTCAGTCATGAATCAGGAACTCAATGCATGCAACAACGCACATCTCTGCAGAACGCCCAAGATTATGTGGATACGTTTTTTAGAAAAACAAGCCGAAACCCTCACCGTCTCCTCTTGCGGGTCCCTTGAACTGTGTTTTGACGGGAAGCAGGGCCATGTTTCCCACCAGCCTGGTATCAGGGACCATCAAGCTTGAGTGATAAGCCTGAAGGGGGAGGGAAAAAAAAAAAAAAGAGAAGTCCTGTCATTTTTGTCGAGTACGTTTGTTAATTTATAGTCCCCGGAATGAACGCGGCTTTTCATCGGTGGTACTAAACGTTTTCTATACATGTATATAAAATGCTAAACTAATTAAAAACAGTACAGTGACAGAGATGAATGTGTGAACTGTCGCGAATCAGCCACTAGCAGCTATGAAGCGAATGCTAAAGTAGCTAGCCTACTGTCCTAGATTTGTCTCGAGCGCTAATGTTAACAGCAGAGTCAACATCTAGTTGCGAGTTTCTAGGGATTCTTGGCTTCTAACATTGAGCTGAAAGCTTATATTTGTCGTTTATCGTACAGGATATACTCACCGGCATATTGAATGAAATATAAATCCAACTGCTCAGCAGGAAAACGTACAGGTACCCCCGAAGCCTCTGCTTCCGCTTGTTCCACCCTTCAGCTTTACAGGAAGTGGCCACGTGTCGTGTTGCGTTGCAGCCACTTGGTGGCGCGCACAAGCTCTTTTTCCCCCTTCATGAACACGTATTCATTCATGTCTGTTTCCCTCCCTCCTCCCAATTAAAAAACACGGGCAAGCTGTGTGTTGTATGCAATATTTTATTTTAAAAATATATGTTTATTTTTAAATCTGTAATAAATCAACCAAAAGTCAAAGATTTACACGTGTACGTCACTCTAAAAGAACATGAAACCGAGGTTCCTTTAAATTTTATAAGTTATAAAAAGAAGAAACAAAATACTTTTATGCAAGTCCAGTCAGTTTTTTTTATAAATATTCATGCAATGAATATACAACATTAAAGTTGAACTTAATTCAAGGCAAGTTATTTTTCCACTTCAGGGTTCAATTAGTCCTCAGCTGCTGACTTTGTCTTGAAAGATCTCATCATAATTTAGGTTGGACTGCTCTTCTTCAACTTCCTGTCAATAGGGAAAGCATAAAAGACATGGTTATATATAAATATAAACACACACAATGCCTTGCATGATTGTTTATAAACCCTTATCTTTTTTCACATTTTATGGCATCATAACCATAAACTTGAATGTAATTTACTCGACTTTGTTTTTAAGTATGGTAACTGCAAGCCTACGTGTCCACATGAGCTTATAGTTAAAGCACCACTTCTTCCAGAGAACCAGCTAAAATGTATTCAGTAACACTAACAGCCCCAATTTGAACTGTCTAGCCTAAATACAAAATACCATGTTTGAAGGGAAGATGAATGAAGCTAAATACAGGGCATACCTTTAAGAAAATGCAACATTTTAAAGTTTCAGAACCATGCATTCCTTTTTTCATTCAAAATTAATATACTGTTTTGCCTTGGTCTTCTACCTTTGGACACAAATGTGAAAAGCTCAAAAGTTGTGAATTCTACATTGCTCTCAAACAAACATCACTGTATAGTGACATTGGTTCCAAAGCTCTATTGCAAGGAACTGTGTAAAAATAATTATTTTTAGTAAGCGTCCAATGTTTTGTTTTGTCATTTCACCTTAGGCTCCTTAACCTCCAGGTCCTCTCCATACTGTATGGAGAAGTCAATGTGCTGCAGAACTATGTTTATCCCCTCCTCATCTGTACGGTCAAAGGGCAGGAATCTTACCATGCTGTAGTCATCTATCTGGAGACATAAACAATCTTAGTTTTCTGTATACAAACTACAAGAATCTCATTAAACATCAAAACTAGGACTCTACTTACCAAACCACAAATTGCTTTAGTAAGCTTTTTAAACTTTTTGCTTCTGAAAGTGTCAGAGTTATCTTCCATCATGGAGTACATGTCTGGATCCAAGTACCTTATAAATATATAACAAAATATTTTAAAACTCAGTCTGAACAGAAGGATCAGCAAGGTTCATAACAAAGCAGATAATGTGCTGTTGTAAATCTGACAAATAAAATGCAGCCTCATTGAAGTTGGCAAGCATTCACTGTTTTATTGTTACTTACTTTTCAATTTCCTTCTTAGCTTTTGGAGCAAGCAGGTCCATTTTTGTCATGACATTTACTTGAGGAATTTCTAATGACACCATTGCACTGAGGGCAGCCATAACTCCAGAGATGAACTTCAGTGCAAGACAAAGGAAACACCAGTGCATATTGAAAGTAAGGGAGGTTCATTTGAATATTGCTTCAGCAAAAAAGAACAAGAAAAAAAACAGAGAGAAAAGTTACCTTAAAAGACTCGACCATAAACTGCGAGTCAACCAAAAAGACCCCGCAAACCCGAAACTCCCACTGCTGGAGCTGCTCCACCAGCTGCCTCATCACAGGGAGGTGTGTGTAAAGTTCAATCTGACCTGGTAAAGTGTGAGAAGAGCTGCATCAGTCAAGCATAGCAGGTACTTTTCCGATAAGCAGCAGCTAAGGTGGATTTAAGTACCTAACTACACAGTCTCCTATTAAAATGGTAGGTTTTCTGTATGTACACGTGACCAAGATCAATAGCTGGTAAACTTTTTCCAACTTTACCGTTACACATATCATGTAAAAATTCAACTGAAATATAAATACATCTAAAATTTCAGTAAAAAAAAGTTTCCACCACCATGTTTTATAGTACTTTTGTTCTAAGCATACTTTTTAAATGGCTTAATGGCTCAACCAAGGTCTGATCAGAACATAGCATATTCTCCTGCAGGTTTTGGGCAAATTTGAGAGAGACTTGAATAGTTTCTTTGGAAGAAAAGTATTGAGTCTTGCAGCTGTATTGCAAATATATAGAGAATATAAAACATTGTTGTTACTCCTACAACATAAAAAGTGCTTGCAAGGAATTCCAGCAGCTAGTTCAGTGTTGCTGCTTTCCTTGTCAGTTTCCATCTTTTCTTCTCGTTTCACATGGACATTGATTTTAAAAACACTGTGCTTTGAAATTAACTTAATTATTTAAATAAACTCTAACCTAATAAGGTCTCCACATTCATTAAAACTTGAATCCAACACAGAACATTTACCTGGGCAATCAAACAATATGTAGTCATCTTCTACGTGGCCCAGGCTTTCCTCCAGCCAGTCAAAGTTGTTGGCAAAGTACTCCATACAGAAGACCAGGCCTCCATTAGGGCCAAATCTCAGAGAGCTATCCTCCATTACGTCATCCACTTGAATGAGTTCACGGATGTCTGAGAAAACAGAAGCAGAACATAGATTATAAAGAGGTGTGTTAAATGTATTATGGCACTAATATTTTCCTAGTTTAATTTCATTCATATTCCCTTGGTAAGGTGTATTTCTATTAGACATCCATCCAAAGTAAAACTTACCTGCCATCACAGGGTAATTAAAATACTCTGCAGCAGGGTCCAGGTTCACCACCTGAACTGAGCGGTTTAACGACTCTGCGTGCTGAACCATGGTGGAGCAGTAGGTACTCTGAAATAATAATAATAATAATAATAATAATAATAAAACTGTATTAAAGAGACCAACACGTTTTACTTTTCTGTAGAAAACAGGACAGCCTCATGCCGCATCACAACATGTTAGCCGAACAACATAGCACAACCTCTCACCACAGACCGGGAAAGTTACCTTGCCGCTTCCAGCTGGCCCCATAACTAACTGTGCATATCGAGGCATATTCTACCTCTGGAGAAGTCCGCTCAAGAGAAGTTATTTTTTTCTTATAATCCACGATAGCTTACTACAGTTTGGATACCACTGTATTAGTGTGACTACTTCTACGTTCGAGGTCACCACGCTGTAGGCACCACTATTGCCACCTAGTGCTTAGACTGAATTATCACTCTTTGAAAAGTAAGTATTTCAAGGTTCAGTTTTATGTTTAACTGGCTAGTAATAACTCTATAAAAATTATCATGTTATTAAGTATATATTTATAAGGCAGAATTAAGATTGCACTGACATTCCATCGGTGATCTGTCGTGAAACGATAGCTCTCACTCCAGCACACTAGGCGGCGGTAATAAGAATGGAACAAAGAGAATGAGGAAGCAGAATGAGCTGCTATCAGCTGCCCATGTAATGATATGTGATATGGTCACTTGGCTAACTTACTAAAATACATAATAAAATGTTTGGAGGGGGTGAATGGACTTGACAGGTTACAGTTGCAGAGGGATATTCAGGTAAAGTAGGCTTCCTATTGGTAAGTACCCTGCTCGGTGTATGTTCAGCTTGTAATTTATATTTTAACGTTTTGAGTTGTGTTGCTAAAATAAAACTTTGTAGTTATTTGACTCCTTCACCGCTACTGTATAGAAATGCTTAGATAGTAAAAAATAACCAAATTTTCTCCTTCCTTGGTGTTTAAACTCCTCTGAGCTTATGAAAATGAAACGTTCAAGGCTCAACAAGCATCTTCACTGTTCTCAAGTGTTACATCGCTTTTTGCTAATGAGTCAACCCCAGTTCACTAATTTTAGTTTTTAAAAATATGAATTCGGCCTTGGTGTTCAGTGAGCCTGTTAATGACGCAACCACCAAAATGCTTCTTTTCAATCTAGACCCCATTTTGTTTTGACATGAAACTCAGTATGCGATTAAAGTGTTGTTTGTTCCTGAAATTACACTAAAAGGTATTGTCGTTATGTTACGACAATACCTTTTGGGGTAACTCTGCTTACAATGTAAGCAATCCTTCCAGTTGGTCATTCGAAAAAAATATATATAATAAAATGTATGCGTTGCAACAAGACATTATTAAAATGCGTACTTTGAGTTTGATACGGAGGTGGCTAAATGTTGCATAAAGCAATGAGCACAACATAATTTAGTTAAGTCCTGCAGCTGACCACTGACCTACATTTCCTTTTGCATTTTCATAACTAATTTTTGCTTTCTGTATCTTGCATTCTAGCTCTAGTTGTTCCGAAAATGTAATTTTTCTGCTTGTTACAAATGTGGTATGATTCCTTGATCTAAATAAAAGTGTCAAAGAAAACCATGAAGACACTAACCTACACGTTCCTCTTGTATTCAGAGTTGCAGGCTATGAGTGTGGATAATGGAGGATGGTCAAGCTGGGGACTTGGACTACCTGATCCAAGATGAGGACACCATCATTGAGGGTGTTAGCAACCAGGTTTTGTTTGTAGTAGTTGTCAGTTTCACCTTCCTTGCAGGCATCTTCACTTTGCTCTGCAGGTAAACCACTAAGTCAGTCTGGTTAATTTAAATTGTTTTGAGAATTTTGTTTTAAAAAAGTGCACAATAATTGGTCACAGATGTGTAATTTTTAATATAAAAATCCAGCTAGATATTTCTCTTCATGAAGTCAGAGGAATGACCCTTAATCTTCCTATGATCTTGTTTTTTTCAGATTCCCTTGTTTGAAACCTGTGTTACTAAAAAACTTCCTTTTGTCCTTTGCAGACAGGAAGAGCAGAATATCCATCCTGAAAATCAGGAGCATGTTCGAGCTGTACGACAGCAGCTCCAAACTGAGCAGGTAATGAGAAAAACGAGCCTTAGCTGTTTCTAACTAAACATTTGCAAATGCAAATATTGGAAATATGAAAAAAGGAAAAAGACTACTTTGAAATGAGTTTGATTTCTTTCCAATAATATTAACATGTCATAAAACTAAGCTTTGAATTTAATATATTGTGCAGTAACAGTGCTTTCTATGTTTTTAATAAAAAATAAAAAAACATTTCAAATTCTCTCCTTTTTTTACATAAACTTTGTTTTTGTGTTTTTTCTTGATGATTTTGCCAGGGAAGATTAGCTCTGTTTAAATCTTATTTGGGTGGGGTAAAAAAACTAATAATTTATAGGTATAGTTTTGTTGAAATGCCATGATTACTATAATTTCAATTCTGTCTATATATTTGTATATATGACTGAATCATTGCAGATATTTTATGTGTCATTTCTATATTTCTTCTCCTCAGGATGAAAATCCGCAGGCCGAGTCTAGACAGCAGTATTACACAGACATGTCTTGCCCTGTGTGTTTACAACAGGCTGTGCTGCCTGTGGAGACCAACTGTGGACACCTTTTCTGTGGTAATTATGTGGACTGTTTTACACATTGACATGTTTCTGGCATGGTTAGTATTTCTAAGAAACAGAGAAAATAATGAGTTAGTACAATATTTAAGGTAAATATTTTTTTTCCTTCACATTTATACTATATTGGTGTTCTCAATATTTTTGTTTTATGTGTTGTCTTTTTGCATAGGCTCCTGCCTTATAGCTTATTGGAGGTACGGCACCTGGCTGGGTGCGATACACTGCCCAATCTGCAGACAAATGGTGATTGATACAATGCCTTATCATTGCCATATTTCAATCATGCCATTGTTATGTTTTAATGCCTTTACAGTTTGTGAGGAAGAAAAATAAATCTTGTTTTACAATTAAAATCAGAGGTGCAGTGGTGGCTTCTTATGAAGACTAAGCTTCTTCCTGACCTGCACAGTTCTTTTGAGTTTGCCTGAAAAGCTTGAATACCATTGCAAAATTAAACTACTAATTATGATAGATCTGTTACACTTGACAAACAGTTTGTTTACTTGCAGTGATCTTGTTTGTGTTTTCTAGGTAACACTTCTGTTCCCATTATTTCACGAGCATGTCGCTCCTCAGAGGGTTCAGGATGGTGAGGCCGAACCTCAGCTTATATTACGAGACATCAACGATTACAATCGAAGATTTTCTGGTCAGCCAAGATCTGTGAGTCTTTTTTTTTCTTATTCAGGTTGTATTTACATAAACTGAAATCATCTCGTCGGTGACTTGGAAATGTCTTTGTCTTTTTTGAACTGATTGTCTGAGGTTTTAGCATCGACTTAAAGTTGTTATCCATTTTAGGCAGACAGTTTTGCTGTGTAAAATATTTTTTTTACTTTTTTTTTGCTGCTTTTGATTATTTCAGCAACTGTTCTGCATCTGACTTCAACTAGTTTTGCTGTTTTCAGTGGTGACATTCAATTTAACATCATTCACACTTCATTTTTGCAGGAAATGCACATTTTCTAGTTTTAGAGTTGTTTTCTTTTACTCATATCTGCAGTGGATGCCGGTGAATGTGGCCGCCCTGAGTTTAGAAGACACCTTTTCATAATATTATAACTTGTCTGTTTTCCTTCTGCCAGCTTGTGGACAGGCTGCGGGACGTCCCCACCCTGCTCCGTCATGCCTTCAGGGAGATGTTTTCTGTGGGCGGACTCTTCTGGATGTTCCGGATTCGAATTCTTCTCTGTCTCATCGGTGCCATCACCTACCTGGCCTCGCCACTCGACATTCTCCCGGAAGCTCTTTTCGGCCTTCTGGGTTTCATGGACGACTTCTTTGTGATCCTCCTCCTGTTTGTGTACATCTCTATCATGTACAGAGAAGTGGTTACACAGAGGCTGAACGGCTAGGCCCACAAACAGGGACAAAAGAGAGATGAATATCTGAGAAGAGTTTGTTAAAAATATTGGGTTTTCTCAGAGGGCTTCACTTTAATTAAATGGACCATGAGCGTCTGACTGGGTAGAGGTTAGCAAAACATTGTGAACATCAGCTTTTGTTATAAAAGTTCCATTGAAATTTACAAGTTGAAGGATTTCAGGCAAACAAGTTACAATTAAATGAACATGAATGACAACGTACTGCTTCAAGATTTGCCAAATCTAAGAAAAATCTATTAAGCAATGTGAATATCAACATAATATGGACAACTGTGCAATACAATGACGTCTTGAAAGTCTTGTATTTATGGGTTTACATCTAATGATTCCTTCTTAATTTTCACTTCAAAGAACAAGTGTTGAATGGTGAAGCAGTTCCTGTTTGAGCTTGTTGTCATTACAATAACGTGTAACTATGCATATTTTATGATAACTTGGAAAGCAGAGCTTGTTAAACAGGTTGGAAAAATTCTCTGCATAATCTTTTTAAGCAACAGTTTAAATTCAGTAATCAAAACCTGCTTCCTGCATGCATACAGGGAATGCTAAACACCTTGTTACATAAACATTTTTTAACAAGCCATTCTGAAAATATAAATGGATAATCCTGGACAATTTTGAATGTAAATCGTCTAAAAATGAATGTGAAGTAATTTCTGGTAAGTTTACTGGAACATTCTGTTGTGAAAAGTAAATTTGGTTTGAACTATGGAATCAGAGGGTCAATTCTTCAACAGTTTGCGTCTTTTTGTATTCAATGTTTAGCTGTTGGCATTAGCATGTACAGTGCAGATCAAATAGTTTTATCAGTGGTATAGATGTATTTTCTTCAGATGATGAACTGAAAGGTGCCATGTCTGACTGCTACTGAAGAGTTCTGTGGGGGTATTGCATTTGTTTGTGCAAAACACCATACAGTTGATATTCCAAATCAATTGGACATTCAATTCCACAAACTACTGAAATTCTCTAGCCGGCACTGAATACAGTTCACAGATTTGGATTTTCCTCCAGAAACTATGTTGCACCTGGTTTTGCTTGCATTGTCTCAATTTAAATCCACATAGACCAACTATTTTGCTTTCAAAAGATCTTAAAATCATATTTTATTACAATATGATGAATATTAAAAAAATTCTGAACTTTCAATTCAAGTACATTTACTGAGTAGGAAAAAAGTTGTATTTCAAGAATGAATTGCTTTTAACAAATGTCTGGTGTAACGATCAATACTTTGCACAGCTTTCCCTTACCTGTCAATACATTTACTCTGTTAAACTCATATTTCACAATGTTGGAACATCTCCAAATATGAACTAGAATCTGGGCTCCTGTTTTAGGCCCTCATCAGCTTTTTCATATGATTACGGTCTGTGGAACGACACGGAGGCTGATGTTACCTGCTTATTCAATTCTGAATGGATTTTTGCATCACCTCTTTGAAAAAAGCTCACAGAATCACAGATCCTTCACCATTTTCATTTGTGATGGTATCATTTTCAAACAACCAGTGTGCATGTAGACAATATTATACAGTTTTAGTCTTGACTTAAATGTCGCCTTTTGCAGCTGTTCACTAGCGTTAAGCTTTGATCATTTTTTTTTCTCTTTTTTTACCTCACTGTTCATGGTGGCAAAGTGAAAATGTGTCCTCATCCTGCATAGAGGCCAGTGGGTCAGAGGTGTAGAGGGTACAGATAATTGAGGACCTGGATAATTCAGAAAAAAAAAATCTTAATTTTTATCCAGACAGACAGAAAACGCCCTCCAAATATCAAAGGTTATGTTTTTCACTTTGTGTGTCTGAGATTATGCTACTACAATAAAAGATTTAGTCTGTTCACACACTCCTTCCACATGCCAATACATGCATTCCATTTGTATATTAATCTGATGCTATTATTTCCACAAAGTCGGTTTTTCTAACGTTGCTTAACTAACTCCTTTTACCGGTGTTTCCACTTGGAAGAAAAATCCTTCCATAACGAGCTATGAGAAAGTCAGCTGCTGTATAAATGTCAAGTTCTGTTTACAATTTTGCATTAGCTTTAAATCTTTTTCAATCCAATAAATATGTTGCACATGCCAAAATGTGGCAAACATTTTTTTTTTATTGACTGGCAGCTCATCTACTATGTCTCAGTGGTGTTTCAGCAACTTCCACCTCGGTTTCAACACCAAGAACAAAGGCTCTTAAAGTATTATCACACTTAATTTTCCAGACCTCAGAACTGGTTGGGAGAGAAATTCGTACGGGGAAACACCTCCGAGGAATCAGTTCTCACCTTGGAATTTCACATAGGGTGATTAAAAAATGCTGGATGTTAGTTTTTTTTTCTGTCAAAGGTGCAGTCAGTCTTAACTGAAAATACACACATCTGTATTTTTCAGTATATTTTAATAGACTTTATAAACTTTTACCTTTACAACACAGCAGTTCATAGGACACAACATCTACACTTTGTCAAAATGTTCCCACCACAGTAAAGTCTGTAAATTATTTTAAATTAATCCAGTGACCCTCTGTCATGTATTTCACAATTACTTCATAGCCATGGTGCTTGTCATAGCTGTGGAATGATTATATTGGTGTGTCAGTGCTCATCATGACAAATCAGCTCATGTTTTGTTATGGGCCGGGATGGGAGAAGCAGCGAGTCAGAGGTTGTTTACCAAGCTTGTTGTCTCTCACAGATCAGGTTAATTAGCTTGATCAAAACATTTATTGGTGTGATGGCAATTACAAAAAAGTGATCACATTGGAACAGCAAAAAATTAAGTAGGATTTTTAAGGAAAATTAAAACAAAATTGTTGGTGTACTGCTACTGAAAACTGTTTTCCTTATCGATTAATAATTTTTTATCTAATCTAAACCTATGGAATTGCATAGACCATTTTGTAGAGTTAGAACTTTTAGAGTTGAAGTCAAGAACTAAATCCTTAGTAAGACTTGGAAATTGATCTTAATTAATTTTTCTGAGCTGATTTAGCTTGGCGTAAAAAGGTGGTGCTGCAAAGTACTGACTCAGAAGAGCTGGATACAAATGCAGCCTTTCCCCTACTTTATATTGTTTAAATAAAGCAGTTTTCATTTTAAAACCACTGTCAGCTTTTTTCCACTTGACAATTATCAATAACTTCGAGTTGTTTTAAACTCCTTTAGCAAACTTATGAAAAAAAGCTCAATGGATAGGAATTGTTATAGAAAGTACCGTGTTGCCCTATAATCTTTGTGTACGGTATGATTTCAGGTGTAATATTTTACAGTCAAAAAGTAAAAATAAGCGAAACATGAATGTCATAAAACAAATGCTCCTATTATTGGTAATAATTTTGTTTGCTAAACAGTCTGTTTGAGACACATATTACATACTCTTAAATAATAGAAAATAAACAAACAAAAAAACTAACAGTTCTGCTGACTCTGCCCGCCCACAGCGCCTCCGAAAGGCGCCGGCTTGGGCAAAGCAGCGAACCCGATCACTGACCGACGGATTGGTGAGACACCGAAAAAGCAGCAGAGATCTCTGGAGTGTATGAAGCTCGCTGTTAAGTTCGGGCTCCCTTCGCCACGCAGACTCAGCCAGCCTACGTGAACTAACCATGAGTACATCAGAGTCCTTGGATCGAATGGAACTCTGCGAAAGTCTCTTGACATGGGTAAATAATGAAATCAGAGTGTTTTATGGTGACAGACAGCTCTCCGGCGCCGGGGCGATGCTAGCTAGCATAGAAGAGCTAGCGATAGCTCCTGGCGCTAACAGAGGAAACGTTAGCTGGCTAAAGGAAAATGACACTTTGGTTACGTATGCAGGCCAGCTGTTTGCTGTGTTTAGCCCACCATCTACCATCGTGTGACCAGAATTTCGATTCTAGCACAAATCAGATATGTTGTTACTTAACGTTAGCTCAACTTTCTGGTTCTTAAATCTCAGCTGTATGGAAAAACAGAAGATCCAGACAACATCGGTGTTAGATATGCTTTAGTTTAGCATTTCTTTAGCGAAGCTTTTCCCCCCCTTAGATCGTTTAACGTGTCAGTTTTGAGACTGAGTTCCTGTCATTGTTGTCAGTGTAGCATGATGCTCACTCGTCCTTCTTCATTCCTTCTACTGATCCAGCTATCAGATGCATGAAGCTTCGCTAAGCATTTATCTGTACCCTTTCAAAATCTAGCCAAACTTGGAATTATAAATCTAAACTACAGGGCTGAAAAGCTGTCTGACCCCAAAGTCACATGGTTTCCTGTCGTTCATGTTTACATTGTTGGAAAAAATCTCCCAGCAGCTCTTTTTGTAGTCAGAGATGTAATGCTTCTGATGATGCTCACCCTGTTTGGTAAATTAGAAAGGTAATGTTTGTTGTTCTACATTTGATCAGTGTTCTCAGAAAACATATCAAAATTGCTCTGGTCACGTGTTTACATCTCAGGAAAGTATATATTTACATTACAGATCCACATATCTGAATTGGCCCCTCCATTGCCCAGGTTAAGGAAATGTTTGAACTTTTCACCATTGAAACTGCCTTTGATTATGAACCTATGAAGGGAAAACAATCTCATTCGGAACTCTTTACTGATTGACTGGTTGACATTTATTAAAGAACATACAGCACTTTGTCTCCAGTTTATATGTTATAAACCGTAGTATGTTTTTCTTTAAGCATGCTACTGGGAAAAAAAAGTAGCATGTGTTAAGAATCGAGATCGCCAGTTCAGAACAAAAAAAAACCCATAAATCAGTATCATCCTGGAAGTGCAGTACAAATATCTTTGTACCTATTCTTTACAAAGATATTAATTTTCACTGCAAACGTATATCTGTTTATGCAACCTAGAAGTTTGCATTGTTAAATGCTTTTGATTTATTTAGACAACACTGATTTTTATATTGTCAGATATGTCTTGTTATGGAAACTTGTCATAAGGAACATGTTGTCACACAAACTGCCTGCATAGGTCAATAGCCTGTGTATCAAAGACAGGCCAGTGGCACTGATTGAAGAGCTTCATACATTCTTGCTGTGTTGCATCTGTATTCCTCAGCGTCATGCTGTCTGGATGCAAACTGAAGAACACATCTGATTACTGTCTGTTGCTTAACCTGCAGTCTTTTTGTTTTAATTCTCTTTCCTATGGTTGAACATTTCATTTTCCCAGCTGTTTCCGCAAACATATAGGTGTGGATTTCCTCTTTGACCTCACTCGACCCTTCAGTTTTGTGTTTACTTCAATTTGAACATTTGTAGTCTTAGTTTAAGTTTCAGCAGTCTGTTGTAAACCTGCTGGATTTGGTATCCCTGTTTTCATTCGTTTGGCCTGTGCTAGCTGTGGACGATAATTCCCATTGTGAATTAATTGATTTAATTAAAGCCTCTCCTAGCTTTTTATTTGAGCCTGTTTACCCTGCAGTGCTGGGCAGTGTGCTGGAAGCAAACTGGGTGTAATCTGAAACAATGTTCAGCCTTTGAATGTCTCACGTTACATGATGGTTAGGTTCCAGATTAATTAAACTGATTCAGCATATCAGTTTATGCTAATTTCAATGCATCTTCATTATATCACCAAGAGGCAATTTAATGAACGGTAAATTATAAACAGTAAACATTTACATGTTGTCTTTTATGAAACTGACATCTGCTGCATAGTTATCAGTGAACCACATTAGCTGCCAGTAACCGATTGGGGTTATAGTGGATCCAGTACCAGAGAAATGTTCAGACAAACCATTTGAAAGTGTGTGTACACCAGCTCTGACTGAACAGAAAGCTTCATAAAGCAACATGAGGCCCAATTCACAGATACACAATGTGAAAAGCAAGCCACCTGCATCACTCTCTGCTTCTTCTGTACTGCTGGTGCCACATGAACATCAAATAGCTTAAACCATTTATCTGGTTGTGTACCAGTTCTGTAGATCTGAGCTGCTAGTTATTATGATCATTGTTTTTTAGTGAGTTAAACATAGGAAAACTGATCATCATTTTTGTTTTGATTTTTTTACTTCCTGCAGCTGCTAGTTTCAGATTGTCTGAATATGTTTAACTCTGCGACAGCAAATGTTGCTCTGTTTTCCAATTTGCAGCTGAAGTTTCCAATATTGTCAAACAGATTATTCCCTATGTGAAAATGTTTTCATCCCTTTTGTTTCCCTGCAGCCCATTTGTGTTTAAGTGCCGGTTCACCCCATGTTTTCTTTCCTTCCTCATCTTTCCTGTAAAAGGAAATGATGCAGAGCAAATGTTGTAGCTCCAAACATTTAGAACAATGTTTCTTCGCACTGCCTGTTTTACGGCTGTGCTTCAGTTCTCTCCCCAGATTGAATATGGAATTGAAAATCATTTTGAGATGCACCGTTTCCCACTATTTACCATCTGTGATCTCAATCAGCAATATCTGTTTCTCCTTATAGTACCTGAAACTGGAGAAAAGTGAGTAGCATAGACATTAGAGAAGGTAATATGTACGCTCAGTAGTTAGACAGATCGATGAGGGAAGTGTAACTGCGTCTTTTAAAGTAAATGATGAGGAGAAACTAAACATTCTTTTTTACATACTCATAAAAAATATGCAACATAAGCTCCCTTTAAACACAATAGTAGTTTTCAAGTGTTTTTCACCAAGCATGCTGCCTTTTTGCTATTTTGCTTCTTAAATGACACATTAAAAGAGAATATTCTAACATTAGAAGTTTAGTTAGTTACTGCAGAGAGTGTTATACTACATCAAGCTCAAGATGATGCATAAAACTACGTTTACAAGTGGGTGACTCTTGCATTTCATTGACGGAGCTTCAACTATATGGAAAAATGATGGATTTTTTTTTTTATAGAAGTTTGTTCTGTACCTCATTTGAGATTTGGTTATCTAGCACTTCCAGTGCTCTGATGCCAGTGAGAGCTAGGAAATGAAAAGTTCTTCCAAAAGCTGAAGAGACCCATTCATAAAAATGGATCCTGTAGCAAAAAAATGAAAATGAAATAAAACGGAGAAGCAAATGGACGCCAGGTTGTGTTCTTGGAGAGTTGAGAGCTGCTTCTTACATTTCCTCCCCATGCGGAAAAGTGAGGCAACCTAACACTCAGACTACAAACCTCGGCTTTTTTCTTACTGTTTGAGTTCTAGCATTCCTGCAGCAAGTTTCCCTCCTTCTTTGGCACATGTTTCATTGGCATCTACACTGACAAATATAATATCTGTTACAGCTGCATACTTTCTGCCTGTAATAGCAGGAGAAAACTACAACTACAGGGAAAAGGCAGTGATGACATGGCATGTGAGGTAGTGTGGAAAGAAGAATAGGATCCGAAAATGATTGAGGTGAGGGAACAGGAAGTAAGTGGTGAGGAGAAGCAAAGTGGACTTAGACAGTGCGTGTATATAGTCAGATTACTTTCAGTAAGTTTTTTCTGAAATACCTACTTCTACTGGCACATAAACATCCGGTTTAGCTTGTGTTTCCTGGCACAAAAACATGTCTTTAAATTCTCTGATGACAGATATTTTCCACCTGTTCCCCTGCCACTGTTAGGAGCTTAATACTCTGTGTCGCACTGCAGATATTTTGGACACAATTCTGAAAATGCACGGAGGAGATTTCCACCCAAATTCACAGTAATATTATCAGACCTGTGAACAATGCCAATATTGTGAACTTGGTGTTTTAGGAACCACTAGAGGGCACAATAAACTTCAAAAACAAGTTTAAATTCACGACCTTATTCTAAAACAAAAACTGTGTTTCATTCTCTTTTTAGTTTGCATACTGCAAAGTAATCAAAATGTTGACATTCCACTGTGTTAAACAGTAACATTGGTTAATCTGTCGTATGTTTGCTTACTGCTTTCACAGATCCAAACATTTGGAGTTGAAGCACCATGTAAGACAGTTGAAGATTTGACCAGTGGGGTCGTAATGGCCCAAGTCCTGCAGAAAATGTGAGCTTTTATTTTTACATTTATTTGTTTATTTCACTCACTGTTATGTTTTTGTCTTGACATATTTATGCTGCTAAACACTCATATTATTTCTTTGATTTTTTTTTTTTTTAAGAGATATATCATATTTTAATGATGCTTGGATTACCAGAATCAAGCCAGAGGCCGGGGACAACTGGAGGTTAAAGGTCAGCGCTGCCCTTTCTCAACAGTAAATGTATGGTAATAATGAAGACATTTAACCAAGTTGGTGTTTCTGCAGGTCAGCAATCTAAAGAAAATCTTGAAAGGCATACTGGACTATTACCAGGAGGTAAGAACATGCAGCTGTGCAAGTTTTGATGTAATCTATCTCAGGTTTAGATGATTTTGTTATTGCTAAAATAAATATTTAATGTTTTTCTTTTCAGGTCTTAGGTCAACACATCAATGATTTCACACTACCAGATGTAAATTTGATAGGAGAGCACTCTGATCCTGCAGACCTCGGCAGAATGTTACAACTCATTCTGGGTTGTGCTGTTAACTGCGAACAGAAACAAGGTGCTTATTTCACCCTCTGATAATAAAGCTGGCATAGATTATTAGCAGATGAACTGTGACTATGCAGCATGGTCTGACTGATTTTGTTTGCTGTTTTGCATTGCATAGAATACATCCAGACCATAATGGTGATGGAGGAATCAGTACAGCATGTTGTCATGACCGCCATCCAGGAGGTGGACGATTTGTTCTGTTTCCATCCATGTATCCATTCTGATATTATTTTGACTTAAACTTTGTGTTTTTAATTTGTTGTAATCAATCAATGGATGTTTTTTTTTCTTTCCCCTGCAGCTGATGAGTAAAGAGACTGCTGTCACCCCTGGAGGAAATGACTCGTATGTAGATCTGGACAGAGAGGTATGGACAGTTTTATTACCCACAAGATCAATTCCGTTTTGCTGGATGCCAGAAGAATGATGACTTCTTTTATGAGGGACTGAGATCAGCAGTATACTAAGGGGTGTTGTCAGTTTGGAAGTCCAATCTGTTCTTTTCACATGATAGGATCTGTATTGTAAGGTGGATCTGTCCCTTCTGGAGTAAACCTTCCTTACAACATGATGGGACATGTTCCAATTGAACCTTGGTGTTGAAAACAAAGATCTTTATCACATAGTGCATTTGCATTCTGTTATTTGACTTTTTAGTTTGCTTGCTTGACCTGATTAAAAGCACAGTAATTTAAGAGTACATAAACATCTAAATTTGCAATTAATAGAAAAAAAATTAAGAAAATCTAATTATTCTTACAAATAGAATTAATGTTGTTTATCCTGTCAGAGAGTTTCTGATCTAAAGAAGAAGGTTTTGTCTGTTTTCATGCCAGTGAGCAACAATGGTCATGCCTTTAACACAATATAGATATATATAAATATCTGCTTTCAGCTGAGCTTATGTAATGGGAGAATCAGTGCAGGTCTCAAGCATAGTTTGAAAATCTTACACATAGTTACGTTATCACCTCCTTTTCACATATGATCTGCAGATCTCCTAAAGAAATTAGGTGACTCATTTTGAATTTTATGCTTAAGCGCAGATTACTGACAGATTATTTGAAAGCCGTGTATGTCTGAGAGGATTTTGATTGTGACCCAGCTGTTTGCCGTCAGTTTAGTCAAACAAATCAGTACAATTTTAATATGTAATTTTCCCCCCCCTTATTTTTAGCTTAAGAAGACGATCGAGGAGCTGAATGATGCTTTGGCAACCAAGGAAGAGATTGCTCAGCGGTGTCGCGAGCTTGACTTGCAGGTCAGTTTAGAATGACAATTATAAAAAAAAAATATTATAACAATTCATTTTTTTTAACTACTAGAAGTTCAGACTGTTAATGTGCAATTGTTGTGAATAAAAAACAAACAAAAATAAAGAGATAAATTAACCACATATGGACAACAACTTTTATAAAATATTCAACACCGGGAGAACTTTTCTCATGTTTTCTTATATATTTTGTAAATTATTTAATATACACTGATTGTGTTATACTTCTTAATTTAACAGATGTTACTCAGTTTCATATATAAAAAAACGCTCTCTTTTTTTTTTTTTTTTGTTACTTTTTATTTCATGTCATTAAAACTGATAGGCTTGTTCCTTGCGAAAAAAATTCATGGTGATTTTTTTATAATTTTTTTTTACCCTCATTTGATCTGGAAAACATAAAAAAACAGCTGTGGATCTAAAATTGTACTTGTTGTTCCTTGTCTTTAAGTAGTTTCCCATTTCTTTCCTGTCTGTTTCAATACTTTGTGGCTTGTTTTAAAGGCCCTCCATGCCCAAGAGGAGCGTGATAGACTGAGGTTAGACTTTAATGAGCTAGAAGAGAGGGTAAATCCAAACTTCATTTTCTCTCTTGTCTACCTTCCATCCACACTGAGTGCCGTGTTAAGTAGTCCTGCCGTTATTTTCAGCCTGCTTGCACCAGGTTTTCCTTCTTCAAACTGTGTGAACATGTGCAAACGTGTACACGTTTGTGCACACATCTACACGTGGTGCTTTTGGAGCACACCGTCTAGAGCTGCAGTTTTGTCTGAGTGTGTCAGGTGGTGTCCTGCACTAATGATCATGAGCGTTTCTCACCTCATTGTGTTTCATCCTTTTTAGTAGCAGCAGTAGACGGAAAGAGAAAGAGGTTGAAATGAATGGGGGGGGGAAAACATTTACAGCAATACCTTTTTTTTTTCCCCTTAAGACTTTCTGTTATTTTTTGGAACTCTTGGCCTTTGTGAATCTCAAAATTTCATATGGATTGCGTTCTTCAAAAACCTTTTTTCTTATTTTGAGTATAGACATTTGTGTTAGTTCTGGCTTTTTTCTATCCACCCACATCTTCGTTGGAGTATTTTCTTGTTGCAATCTTGGACTTTTCACAGCAATGCAACTTGTCCTAGATGTCATTATCATAAGCCATTTATGGGTGTATCTCAGTATATTAAAACATCATCAAGAAATCAGATTATTTTAATAGCTCATTAAAATAAGTTCACTTTGAGGTCTTAAAGTGAAATTCTAAGTTCACTAGACACAGTGATATAGTTCATGCCGGACAGTTTAAAGGAGATCAGTGACCGTTTTCCTGTCGTTTCTGATGATCGTTGGGCAAAGCTCTGTTTTTAAAGATTAAGTTGCTCTTGGTCAAATATGGGAACTGAAAAATGATAAAAATGGCATCATTTTTATTTTGCTTTTGAACAAAATAAAATGTGCCTTTGAACATATCAAAAATATTTTCATGTCTTAGAAAACATATAGTGAGTTCTTGCTTTTACTGTTTGAAAAGGACGACAGCCAGCTTCTGCTTTGCTTCATGCGGAGTTTGATTCCTTGGTTATCAAACTGGAAAGAAAACATGTCCCCATATTCAACCCTCCCGCTGTGTTGGAATTTGTTTATTTGCCTCATTGATGTGCGTTTGGTGTGTACTTACCAGAGTAATATGTTGATGCAGTGACTGAGAAACTAATGGACTAAATTCTGTGAAACTAAAGTGTAATTAAATGTATTTTAAGTATCTCAAGTTGCAAAACTTTAACTGCTTTTTATGTCATTGCCTTGTTCACCTCTCTGGATTCCCTGCTTTTTCCTCCTTTCATTCCACACTTCCTGTTCTTTGCCTGCATCGTCAACACCTTCACCGTCTCAGGTAGCGGCTCTGCAAGAGGAGAAGAGCAGTCTGTTGGCAGAAAACCAGGTCCTGATGGAGAGACTTAACCAGTCTGACTCTATCGAGGACATAAACAGCCCTGCTGGACGTCGACATCTCCAGCTGCAGACACAGCTGGAGCAGCTACAAGAAGAAACCTTCCGGTGAGAACCAGCTTCACAAACTAGTAGCTGAATGGATTGAAGTTGATGTGTTCTTTACAGATATGTTGATTTTTATACTTTCTTAGGCTGGAGGCGGCAAAAGACGACTACCGGATCCGTTGTGAAGAGCTTGAGAAAGAGCTCCTCGATGTGAAATCCCAGAATGAAGAACTCACATCTTTGGCAGATGAAGCCCAATCTCTGAAGGACGAGATGGATGTGCTTAGGTAGGATTGGGAGGCGCATGGAAGTTATCTTAGTAAAACAAACAAAACTTGTAATAAATGAAGAAAATCATTACAGTACAACCAAAAACTGCATAGTAAATTTTTAGGATGTGATTGACCAGCTACAGTAGATTACAAGAGAAAGAGTTTATTGCTTTCAGTTTCTTTGTCTTTCTTTTTACAAATAAATATGTAAAAAGAGACACATGGTTTGTATTTACCCCTTTTTCTCACACACCATTATATTTTCTCAATGAATGAATGAGAACAATGAATGAGAGGAATTATCAGCCTTTAATTCTCATAAAAGCTGAATGTCCGCTTTCAAAAAGAAGCTGAAAAGCTTTTTTCGAGCAACATACGTAAATCTGAAATGCTTAATTATTCTGTATTTTATAAATTTATCAACTATTTTATATAAACTGATTAATTTTATTGCTAGGTCTGTTAAATCTTCCATTGGCTATATGTATGAATGATTTCTACTGTATGATGTGTGTTTTTAAAGATTGACCTCAGGAGGAGCAGTTCTATGTAAAGCCCAGCTAACATGGATCCTAAAAGATAAACAATAAACTACTAAATACAATTCAATGCAACCAAATGCTCTCAACGGTTAAATAGGTATTCCAGTCCCACCTTTTTAATTTAATGCTGTCACTTAATGGGGAGGGAAAAGCGAGCCAAAAGTGAATTATGGGTTAACTTTACGTTACATTTACAGGAATCGCTTGGTTTGCCTTGGTCTATCTAATAAAATCTCAGTAAAACCCCTTGTATTTTTGTAACATGGAAGCAGTATGAATAGTTTGGAAACTAAGTCAACAATTTAGGACTTCCTGTTTTTTTTTCTTAGACATTCATCTGACAAGGTTTCCAAACTGGAGGGCACCGTGGAACACTACAAGAAAAAACTGGAGGACATGGGGCTACTCAGGAGACAGGTACAGTTACACATTGACAAATGTCTTTTATCACCTGCTTGTCGGCCTAAAAAATTACCTGCAAGGCAGATGTGCTAAATATGGCTAATATTGCTCTCTGTGCTCCAGATTAAGCTTCTGGAGGAGAAGAACACAGTGTTAATGCAGACTAATGTCAGCTTGGAGGAGGAGCTTCGAAAAGCCAATGCTGCCAAGGGTCAACTAGAGACCTACAAGAGACAGGTACCTGACCAATAGGGAGGGCAGCCAAACTCTCTTGTATTTGCAGTCGTGGCGCTCTTGCAGGTTTTGAAGAAATTACGATGGGTGTTTTTTGGGAACTCCCTTGTCTCTCCACAGGTGGTCGAACTTCAGAACAGACTTTCAGAAGAGTCTAAAAAGGCCGACAAGATGGAGTTTGAGTACAAACGCCTCAAAGAGAAAGTGGACTCTCTACAAAAAGAAAAAGATGTATGTAATGTCTTTTGAATTTAGAGGGAAACTAAGCTCTCCAAAGTACTCTTTCAGTTTGATGTAGTAATGTGTCCCCTATTCGCACGTCTTTATCTCTGTCCCTAAAAAGCGCATGAGAACAGAGAGAGACTCTCTTAAGGAAACTATTGAGGAACTCCACTGCGTACAGGCTCAAGAGGGACAACTTACATCAAGTACAGAAAGCCTTTGTGTTAAAATATTAACAAACATAATCCATTATTCTAGATTTGTTTTACAAAATGAACTGCTGTTGTCTGTTTTATCAGGTTTGTTCCCACTAGGGGGCAATGAAGGCTCAGATTCCCTGGCTGCTGAGATCACCACTCCAGAAATCCGGTAAGTAAATTAAACCTTTTAGTTCCAAGTTTTATTGTTTTGTCTCTGGTCACTTTGTAGCACTCAAATGTTTTCTGATCCAACTTTAATCCTTCTGTTTTGGCCCACCATCTGCTGTATAGTCAATTATTTATATGCCAAACTATACTCATTACATTTCATTAAATTTAGCGAGCCTGTTTGGTTCTCCTGAGCGATAACAATGTGCCCCTAGATAACACAAGCCTTTTTGCCTGTTATTTTGAAAATATTTCTTTGACCTCACCTGTTCTAAGCTGGAAATCCACAAACTTCGGGCTGCTTTAAATTCTAGGAACAAATTTGCATTGTTAAACTGGGACTTGATTTCCTCTCTGGGATTGAAAATGTGACAGCTCAATAGTTTATAGCTCTATGTAACCCTTTTTTTTAAAGTTTTAGCACCTGCACCTTTAAAGTTCTCTACATCTTCCTGATGTTGCACACTAAAACTTTTTAGCCGTACTAGTTGGACCATTATATAGCTATTCAAGCAATACTAAAAGGCTTTCTTTATGACTATTGCTAAATTATTATTTTTTTTTAATTAAAGTTTTAAATTTAATCTTTTCAATTTTAGTTCTTTAAAAGTGCATAAGTAGGCCAATATGTCCCACACAGAATCTTAACCTTTTACATGACATGACGCCAATGTCCTCATGGGCCCATTGACTTAGATGGAAGTGTTTTTGGTGTGACAGCTGAGGGGTTTTAAATTACCTTCAGTTAGCTCTTAAATTTCTACATTTGCTTTTTTCATGCTTCATTCATTCTGTCTGCTGCTGTTCTGGCTGAGGCGCTATTAGACTTCTGTGTGAATCTTCAGCTGTTCACTCGGTGTTCTGATTTGTCAGAGCTGTTTTGGCAGCATCTAATCATCAGGTAGTTAATCACAATGTTATTGTTTCTTAACAGAATCATCCACAGTGCTGTATGTGTTTCACCTCATCCTCAACAAGCCTTTTCTTCTGTTACAGTTTCTCATTTTGGGTTAATGAGGTATTTCAGTTTAAAGCTTTGTGCAACACCTTTGTACAAGTTGCATCAGCTCGCTAACAGCTTTCCGAGGGAGGTTCTTACTCCGCCTGGGTTCATGTTCTGTAGTTTTTACAGCCCTTATGAATCTAAAACAATTGACCATTATGCAGAAAATCCTGAAATTATAATCTTTGAAAAGCTGTTTAACCCAAATTCAGACAACTGTAGCAATTAGACAAAATCTTCTGAATTCTCTGAGGATGTCTCATCTTGGAGGCTTTTTCAACATTCTAAGAAAAAGGAAAACGATTCCTCTGTTGAGATTTTTCATTAAGTATCGGTTGAGAATCTTTTTAAATGTCTGCAGTTTAGGTGTTATAAATGTATTTTTGAATGTGAGTTCATTAAAAAATATATACCAGAGATGGACTGATCAGCTTTGGCCTGCTGATTCTGATTTAGGAAGTTATTAGAACAGCATTGCAAACGTGTTTGTAGCCATCCTGCTGTGAGCTGTTAATGCTTTAGGAGCAGAGTTGTCGTCACTTTGTGTGCATGAAGAGGCAGTTTATGTTTTAAACTCTTAAGCATCGTATGTTAGCCACTTTCACTGTAAACATCAGTGTCTGTGTGTATTCCCTGGTGAATGTAGATCCTCACCGTCCAGAGATTAAAAGCTCAAAAAAGATAAAACAGAATAACTTTGTTGAACTATGTTCTTCTGTCCTCTTATCTGCTGTAAGTCTCTTCCTTATGCTGCATGAATTATGCATAAACAGGTTTTGAAATGTTGTAGAAAATGGGTTTTCCTTTTTACCTGGGTTTTAAAACCTCGTGTGTTTTTTTCTGACTAAATTGCTAAACATCTCACTGATACCGAAAAGTTGTTCTTATTTTCTTGACTCTTGTTTTCAGTTGGGCATTTTACAGTTTCTGCAGAGTTTGTCCAAATCAAAGCCAAGTTTACTTCATAATTTCTTGACCAAGCGACTAAGCACATTGACTACTCTTGCAAACTCCTTTACATTCACCGTATTAATACACTCTATCACCTTTGAATTTGGTTGCTTTTGTTTCTATATGTGTCCCTAATTTAGTGTCCTAAGTTAATTAGCGATTATTGCTAATAATTTTGGTTCTGACCTAATTGGTCCTTGCGGTGCGTTTCCACAGGGAACATCTGATTCGCCTTCAGCATGAAAACAAAATGCTGAAGCTGGCCCAGGGAGGGATCGGACAACGAGAAGATCGCTTTGCTGCAGAGCCTGCTGGAAGACGCCAACAGAAGAAAAAATGAACTGGAGACAGAAAACAGGTTGGTGCAGAAAACTGTCCAAAAAAACAAATTTGTTTCCCACGGTTTAAAGCTTATTTAAATTCAAGATAGGATGGGGATCAATTTGCTCTCATTTTGTTCTGTTGATCTCATGAGGCCTGTATATTTTGTGAGACCTATAATATTTTATCTACTTCTGTGTAGTTTTCAGTATTTTCATTCCAGTTTTAAAAACATTGTTGCCAGACTTGTTTTACATTTATTTTCATTTAGATTAATTAATCAGCGGTTGATGGAGGAGCAGAGCCAAGTAGAAGAGCTTCAAAAGACGGTGCAGGAACAGGGTTCAAAAGCAGATGATGTAAGTCAGCTGAATGCTCTTTTACGGTTTTATTTCGGCTTTTACAGAGGAGAGCTTTACACTTTAAATACCTTTAACTTCTAAATCCTAGTAAAAATAAAAGTTTAAACATTCGCTCCTGACTCTTTTATTGTGCATGTCAACTTAAATGTACGACTCTGTATTAATGATTGATTTAGTTCTGTTTCTGTTGTAAAACATTTTTCATTTGTTCTGTTTCAGTCATCAGTTCTGAAGAAGAAATATGATGAACATGTGTAAGTTACATTGAAATAAAGCAGTCATGTATAAGTCAGATTGTTTTAAGGGCTTACTACAAACTGACCTAATTTTATGAATCTTTTTTTTGTTGTTTTTTTAGGGAGAAGTTACAAGAAGTGAACAACGAGTTACTGAAGAAAAATGCTATCATCGATGAAATGGAGCCTAAATACAATGCCAGCTGTGAGTTTGGACTAACTGCTGAAATGTTTGAAGTCTTATTCTCACTTTCATTTCCCTGCCAAGACAAAAGCTGTGGAGGAGGAATGTGATCGCTGCCGTTTGTCAGCAGAAATGCATAAAAAAAATTGCCGCAAAGCAAAATTTCATACATCTTTTGGAAACTGTAGCATTGGCAGAAACAAAGATCTGCAGCTCAGACTGGGATCTTTTTCATTCATCCAAAATACAGCACTGGCCTTGGCAGACGTGTCTTCCAGCAGCTCACCCTGCTGGCATCTTTATGTTCTTATGTAGAACTGTATTACTTTATGTGGGATATGTAGAAAACTTAAAGATATTTTCACACTAGCCCAACGAGTGGATGAGCTTGAAGAAGCTCTGAAGAAAAAAGATGAAGAGATGAAACAGATGGAGGAGAGATATAAGAAATATCTTGAAAAAGCAAAAAGTGTGAGTGAAGTTTCAGTAAAAAACTTCTTTATATTTCTATATTTACACACATCAAACATCTGTGGTTAGACGCATCCAGACACGGGCTCTGAATTTTACTCTTACAGGTTATTCGGACGCTGGACCCGAAACAGAACCAAGGCTCCGGTCCGGAGGTCCAGGCCCTGAAAAACCAGCTACAGGAGAAAGAAAGGATGTTGCTTTCACTGGAGGTAAATGAGCCCACAGTTGAGGATTACATAAACATTATTTATTAAATAACTTTAGTGTTTTGTGCTTATTTTAAACAGAAAGAAATGGACAAGACAAAAAGCCAGCGAGATCACGAGGAGAAACTGATTGTTTCAGCCTGGTACAACATGGTAAGAGATGAAGTCAAGTTTATTTGTGTACCACTTTTCAGCAACAAGGCAGTTCAAAGGGCTTTACATCATAAAAACATGATGTAGGTCATCAATTATGAAACAAGCAATAAACATTACATTTTGTCAAATGCCGTCATCACAACCATCAAGCAAATACACACCAATATGTTGATCAATGTTCCAGTTACTATAAATCAAAGGCCTCGCTAAACAGGTGGGTTTTTAGCCTTGATTTAAAAGAAGTCAGGGTTTTACAGTTTCCTGGAAGATCATTATTATTTTTTATGTTGTGTTTTAGTGACAGTCCTTCATTTTTCAAAATAATTTAATGAAAAGTAACAGTAGAGGGCAGCAAAACTGTGCTTTAGAAACACTATAGGAACAGGTGAGCTTGTGATTCTTAAGGGAAGTTCTCTGTCTACTCTATATCTACATTTACATTTATATGTTGCTATAAGAGATTATCAAATTAGCTTCATTATTCTATTAAAGATAAATTGCTGTTTCTTGTATGTTGATGAACTTTTTCACACTTTGTCAAAAGTGTTGCTACCAAAACTTTCAATGTAGGGATTTAATGTGCCTGTGTTTACTCACTCTTTGTAAAATAGCTGATTGCTCTGATTAGGATTATGGCCTGGATGTTGACTGGACTATTGTAACACAAAATGATGTAATAGAATTGATCCCATCATCACTCCGGCTGGATGAGGATCTCTCAGGCGTTTGCAGCTTCTAACAAGTTTTCTTTCTTGAATTTACCTTCAACTCTAAATGACTAACCTGCATGAAGCTGCCACCATTTTTACATTTACATTGTGCATTAAGCCTGATGGTTTCTACCACTGCTAGCATTTTGTATGTAGGTACCAATGTAATTCAATTGAAGATTATTCTTGTACCATGCCAAAATGTGCATCAGCCTCAAAGAGCAAAGTTTGTTTCTCCCAGAACTAAATCTTCCTCTTTGTGTCCTACCAGGGCATGTCTCTGCAGAAGAAGGCGGCTGAAGACCGACTTGCCAACACCGGCTCTGGTCAGTCCTTCCTGGCCAGACAGAGACAAGCCACCAGCACTCGTCGCTCCTACCCAGGCCACGTCCAGCCAGCTACCGCAAGGTAGATGGCCCCAGGGCACTAAAACATAGCTGCTTTTGAAATTCTCTCAACTTGCTCTTAACTGGAAAACCTGCCTTGAGGCACATTTTCATTTATCTCTAATGGATTTTGCCTTTGATTTTCTGTTTTTTTTTCTTCTCAATCAGATCCATGAGGTAAAGATTCAGGGCAAGGAGGCCCAAATCTTGCACCCTTTTTTTCCTTCCTGCCAAATCCTAATTTAACCTTGACTCCCATCCAGTGATGCAAGACTTCTACCTTATTTGAACCCCAGCATATATATTTTTTTATATTGACTAATCACTCCAAACGCCCTTCCATCTGACCTCTTGTTGAACTTGTTCTGTGTGACAAACTTTACCACTCAGCTAATCTGGACCCAGGCGCTCAGAAGACTTGCGTCTTTTTGAGAAGTTATCATTTTTTGATGAGGAACAGCTCCACCTTTCCATGCAGTATTTATGCACTTCTCTACCTGTGATGTTCACTTTTATAGGAGAATGACTGTCCTGCTTAAGGTTTACCTGGCAGCAAGGTCTAATATTTAAATTTTATTTCATATACATTTTTACGGTTGGTCTTAACTGATTCATAGGAAGAGTTATGTTGTCTTTATTTGTCCTTTAAATGTCTAAATAAGGTGACAGTGGTTTTTAGAATAACTAGGGGATAACAGTTAGGAAAGCAAAAGCAATAATTGGGAATTTTTCTCTCCTTTTTTGTTTTTTTCAAAAAAGGAATCAACTTCAACAGAGTATGAAGTTGCTTCAGAAGGTGCAATCCATAATTAGCTACAGCGCTGGTCAGAAGTTTTATCGTCAACAAGAATTTATTTAATTTTTGGCTTCTAGTTTGTTTGGAATGTTTCTTCTTTTTTTTGCAAGGAGAATTTAAAAAGCAAAAAACGTAAGTTACTTTTTCAACAGGAGTGTACAAGTTAGAATATTTTGTCCTATTCATATCAGGTCAAAATATATTTGAGAATTGGGAAAATTGCAATGGTATAGTTAGCTGACATTTTTCGTGAAGCTTTTCCTTCTTCATTACACAATGCCCCCACCACACATGCAAACTTCTGACCTGCACTGTAGATTGTAAAATGTTCCTGTTTGTCAGGATTTTGGTTGGCTTGCTTAGTAAATAACAGGATTCTGGAGCGAAATCACAGGATCTGGTTTTTAGCTTTACCAGCATGTTCTGGTTTGAGTAGAACAGTGTTTGTGTGCCACGGGTTTTTACTGTCTTTTCCTCTTGACGAACCATTTTGCAGGCCTTTCCTCCAAGATAAAATACTTCACAGGCTTTTAGCCACGCCATTGTTTGAGAGTTTGAATCAAGTTGTTATGGGGAAAACTCTGTAGTATTCAGAAGTGAAGAAGATGATCTATGTTTCCATATAGGAATTTTAGACACTCCTTTAGCAGGAGTTGCACACATTGTTTTGCATTAGTTTTCTTTTCCATTCCCTGTTTAAACCAAATATTTCATGACAGGTCTTCTATTAACTTTAATTTTATACTGACACGGTGCTTTTTATGCTTACCAGCTCCCCCATCTGACCATAACATCTCTCTCTCCTCCTACAGCAATATCACTGCATGACTGGTATGCCAGTGAGCTGCTCCTAGCCTTGTGTGGCCGGGCCCAGCCTTGTCCAGCTGTGGCCTGCTCTGACCCCGGGCCAGGCTAGGCTGAGGCACCTGATGCATGAACCTGCCTGCCTACTGTTTGCATGACCCCTCTGTGTTATTTCAAGCCTTCAAAATAACCCGTCCCTCTATCGGCCGCAGCAGCATGAGCACTAACAACCCTTCCGCATTGTTATGCATCATAATCTCCAGGCAAGTCTGACGAGGGATCTGGGATCTGAAAAGAAACATTCTCTGATTAATTCCCCTTTCAACCTTCCATCCCAATAGTCTAATGTTAATGTCCCTGTCCTCCCTCCTTCATACCTTCTAACGGCTCTGTTACACCTGATGGACACATCCACTAGTGCTTTCACATGCAATAAGTCTGTTACAATGCAGTGTGCGTTTCAAACATCCCAGAAGGGATCAGAGTGCTGCAGTATTTCCTGTCCATCAAGCTGTTTAGTATTTATGAAGATCTTGTCTCTGGCTGGCTGTCAGAATACCTCAGTGACATATTTCCACAGATCCATTTCAGTCAACATGACTGAGAGCGTTAATGTGTTATTTAAGAGTTACAGCCTGCAAATTGGTCATATTTAGAGTTTTCTCCCCTTTAAACTGTTGCGTCACGTCTGACCTCTTATTTGTTGGATTGGATCTTAAAGGTGTTTTTTTTTTTTTATTTTAATTTAATTCAGGTGTTGATTACAGCAAGTTTTGAACAAAGCAGAAGTTTTTGGGGGCTTTCCTCTGTTGCCTTGTTTTTATGAGCTGAGGATGGTAAATAATGTGTGCTATATTAACAATCTTGTTACAGATTAGTTTTTATTTGAGTTAAAAGTCCTCATTAAGCCTGATCATGCCTCTTTCTAGCCCTTTTTCTACATTAGAAAAATGTTTCATCTTATTTAATTTATTTTTTTGAGTGTAGGCCACAATTTTGGAGATGATTGTAATTATACCAAAAAGCTTATCTCTTTTTATTTTTTTTATGATTCATAATTTTAAATTACAATATTAGATTAAATGAGCATTTGCATTGGTAAGCCAATGGCGAGTCTGTTCACTTTAGGGCCTAACGTAAACCTCATGTTTAAGGTGACCAGTAACCAGTAAAATGATGTGGAAAAGGCAGAAAAAGGTTGCATTAATTATAACTTCCTTTCAGGAAAACATCAAACCAGTAAAAGTAGAAGAATCTTCCTTTCATGTCTGGTTTTCAGTATTATCAGAGCTAAAAGACTTGCAGTATCAAAATATGTTGGCATATTTTGATTATGGAATAAGATGCAGTTCACTTTCATTACCTTTTAGGCAAATTTAGATGTTTCTGTCAGGTATGTATGTATGTATGTTTTCCAGCTTTGTTTTACTAAATGTTTTAACTTTTATTTCCCATTAAAAATCTTATCCAGAATCTGACAGTATGGACAAAGTTGCAAGTGTCACATCTCTAAAAGTGAGAGATGGTTTAATCCTCCAGTTGAGTGCCTTTTGTTTCTG
This sequence comes from Phalloptychus januarius, assembly GCA_902982915.1. Classification (NCBI taxonomy): domain Eukaryota; kingdom Metazoa; phylum Chordata; class Actinopteri; order Cyprinodontiformes; family Poeciliidae; genus Phalloptychus; species Phalloptychus januarius. Next base: position 4,587,874 of record CADWAE010000133.1, on the reverse strand, counting down.
ATACCATCAAAAGGTTTTTAGGTTTGGATTCAATGAGTTACAAGGTTTACTGAGTATTTATGGAAAAAACTCAGTTTGTCATTATCTTGACAATAACTTAACTCTAAGTTTGTCTTAATGAGAGCTTTTCTCCCCAACGTTTTACTCATACTTCTTCTGTTGTGTAATCTTAGTTTAACCCATGCAATGCATTTTATCCTAATGGCTTATTTATTATTTTTTGCTTGTACAGCAGTGTTAAAAAAAATTTTTTAATTAGTGGTATTATATTACCATTTATACTGTTACAATGGATGTAATTGAGATCAAAATACTGTTAAATAACATATGCAACTAACGGAGAAGGTTTCTAGTATTAAAGCATTTGTCTCCAAGTATAAACTGGAGGAGTGAAAGTTACGGTTCTTGTACCAACAGTGTTTACAGGAAAAAATATATATTTTTTAAACACTGCACAAATAAATTTGCATTTGTAATTGAGTATGATGCTTTTCTCTTGAACAAAAGAAACAAAACCACTTTTTAATTCTCGCATCAGCAAGATTTGCAGCACTCATACGAATGACCTTTTAAGTTTATGAACGATGGACGTGAGATTGATATGATGGTAGCAAAAAAGATGATCAAATCAAACTATTTTTCAAAACGGTGTTGAAATAACATTTAAGAACATAGATGACTAAAGTTTCCAGGATTTCTTCTTTTTTTCTATATGAATCATATTTTTTGTAAATTATGCAACATTAAGCATCTTTCGGTTTGTACTTCAAGTAATGCTACACAGACCTCTTTTAGCCGTCCATCCTCGGAACATGGTTTGTATATATTGCAAGGTATCCACATTGTGGTTGATCCGGTGACATTCATGTCAGGGATTTGGGCAAACCTGCATTATGAACACTCATCTAAAAAGAAAAAAAGCAGGCTTTCTGGTTTCCTCCTTGCATCCCTATCAAACCAACCACTGTAATTTTGTCTTAACATACCTCCGTTACCTGATTACAGGTGGGGTCAATTTGTTGTCCTTTTCAATGCACATTTCTTGGCAATAAAGCAGGGGTTAAAAACCTGTGTGCTTCTCTAACTTTAACTTTGAAACTCGCTTCAGTGTTCTAAGAAAAAATATTTTGCATAAGCATGCAGAAGCCCATTGAAAACTATCATGTCTGTGTATTTTTACATGCCTAGTATTCCCTAGAGTTTTTTTAATTTGGCTTGTAATATCACTAAGACTTTGTGAAATTAATTAGAAAAGCTAAAATGGACAAAAAAGGGCCTTGTCTGATTATTGCTCCATGAATCCCAAAGTAGCAAATAATGTCCTATTTGCCAATATTTTATATTGCTTGTATAGGAAGACAAATTGTACATAACATTTGTGGTCGTGTCGTAGGGCTGTTTAAATATTTGCTATTGAGGAAATCAGAAGATCATGTCTTGTTAGGTGGATTTCATCTCACATTTATCCAACAAGGATTACGCTGATGGAAATGTGCTTCCGACACCATGAAACCTAAAAACCACGTTGTAAATAAAACTTGCATAAAACATGTTGTTTTGTCCCATTTATTCTGATCTTTTCACACTTTTTTCCAAACAAAATGTCAATCAATTTAGCATTTTTGGACAATTGTTGGTTAATTTATCTAAATTGTATAGAGCTAATAACAAAGCTCTATACAAGATGTTATCTGGTCCAGTTGCATAGAATTTAAAAGTACATTGTTCGACCAAAATATATTGGCAGGATTACTTAATAATGACATGCAATTATTGTGCATACAACTAACACACCCAGATACCAAAAACTGAAATACACTTAGTGTTTGTAAAACGAAGCAGTATTGCAAACAGATTGTTTTAAAACTGGCCTGTCATTCTTGAATGTATCCTGAGTCCTGAATTGGAGTTGGACTGTACAGTGTTATGTTTATCTTACCTTTCCCAACACAGCATTCCATCTCTAATCTTACAAATAATTTTGCTGTCTGTTATGCTATTCTGTGTAAGCAATGGAAAAAATCTGTTAGTTCAGACTTTGAACTGCTCCTCTTCTCTGCTGACACGAACTGGGCTCAGCCTGGGAAATGGAGCCTGAAAGCCCCTCGAGGCTGCGGACACCGGAACATCCCTGTATCAGTGTCCTATTCTTCATTCCGGAGAGCTCCTTTTTCTCCTCTCTCTCTAACCTCAGCCTCTGGGTGCTTCCTGACACAAGTCCCAGCAGAGGTCCAAAGTCAATATAAATACTCTTCTCTGGTTACCCCCCAACTTCTGTCTTTGACATTCTAAGTGAAAAGAGGGGAACTTATGGTTGCAGTTCAATGTGGTAATATCAAATTCCATTTCAGGATGAAATAAGGATTTTTAATGTGGTTAGGTCCAAAAAACACAGAGGTGTTCCTGTTTTCTGGAAGTACATTTAATGTTTAATCAAATGTTATATGTCTCTTGCTTTCTGCTAATACAGCAATCGTACAGTACTATGCAAAAATGAGAAAAACCTCAAATAGTTTTCAATTGCATTTTTTCCTTACAATTTTAAGTCCAGGTTTTTGTTTTGTTGAGAATTGTTTGTTTTTGTGGCAGCCACTACACCTGTGACTCATTCAAGCATAAAAAGGCTCCTAGCCTCAAAATATGAGCCAATATGATGTCAACATGTAACAGAAAACCAATTTTAAATTGGATCTTTTTACCTTTTCTTCCCATTTCTGTCATTGAACCTTTGAAAAATATCACATGAACTGACAAGTAACATGTTGCAGAAAAAGTTTAATTCCCATGGATTTATTAGCTGAAAAAACTGCTATACAGCATTGTAAAAAACAACGTATTTCTTGCATTGTGTAGTGGATTCAAAAAAGAAGGTGCAGTTAATTTTTTAAGGTACATGAAGCAGGATCAAGTAGGAAATCAAGTAGTGAACAACAACTCATTATCTGATCTAATGGAATTCAAGAACAGCTTTGAAACAAACTATTCAGGTCTACTATATATATCTGGAAGGGATAAAACCCATTGTCTAGTGAATCACAGTGAGAACCAATAGCTGAAAATGAACAAAACGTCACTATTGAAACTTCCCAGGAGTGACTTTCCTAACAAAATCACTTTGAGAGTTCAAAAACAGCATATAAAGCACTGCAGGCCTCTTTTTTCTCTGTTAAGATTAATGTTTGTTCTTCAGAAAGAGGCTTTGCAAAAACTGCATCCATGGGCGCTTCCCAAGTTGAAAACTACTGCTGAGCAAGAAGAGCAGAAACACAAACACTCATTTTAAAATTGCCTAAGAACATCAGTGGGACCCATGACTTTGAGGAGAATATTCTGTGGACTGATGAGAAAATGTAAACTTTTTACACATCTCCTGTTTGTGTAAAATTAACACAGCATATTAAAGAAAAAACATGAAAGTCAATCATGGTGTGGAGATGCTTTGCTGCTTCAGGGCTTGCTGAATTGTTGAATTTTGATGTCTATCACAATATATTGAAGGAGAATATTGGGCCATCAGTTGTGTCCTCATGCTAAAGCACACCTGAATGTTGTAACAGGTAACAAATGAGAAACACACCAACAGGTCTGCCTGTGAGTGGCTCAAAAGATGAAAGAGAACAATATTGAAGTATGGATTTTATCAGTATATCCTAGACTGTAAAAATTAAAACAATCAGAAAGAGGTGTTGGCTTGAAACATGTTGATGCTACAGATGAGCCTGAAATGAATAACTCCCCTGGCAGATTTAGATTTTAACTGATTTTCATTCAACCTAAAAGTTTGCTTCTAATGGGATATGAAACAGACTTCTCATCTCATAAAACAAAGGAACCTCAACTTTGAAAAATATATTTTTAATTGCGACTTAATTAAAAAATACATCTTAAAAATCTTGTGGGGCAGGGGTGGTTTCTTTTTTATACCAATAAATTAAGCTTTTCCTTTAAAAGTGGAAGACATCTGTCGATGCGAGCATTGGAAAGCATTGTGAGCATTTTTGTTGTTGTTCAGAACCATTATTCCTAATGTTGTAATAGAAAGGATATTGTCTTAAAAACCAAAATAAAAGAAAACAAAACTCATCTGTCCCAGATGTGTGCTATTTTTTTCGTTTATTTTGTCTTACTTTTTCCTCTGCATTGAAGTAATCATGGAAACATTCCACTGAGAGTAACTTTCGACTGTGCCAGATTTGTCATCTCTAATGAAAGAACCTTTTATTTTTTCTTCATTGCTAAGTTTTGGTGCACAAAATGGACTTTATGACAGTATTAGTTTACAAGTATGGCCGTCAGGGAGCCATTTTCTGAGGTCTGATAATATAAAGCTCTCATTGATGTGCATGCTAAGACAAACAGATGAGCTGGTGTTTTGATAGAGGCCTCAACCTAATATGCGATTCTGACATATTCCTGAACACTAAACATATCAATGAACACCTTCTGACACAGAAAGAGAAGTTTCACTGTGGGCTAGAAAGCATTAAATATCATTTAATATTTTAAATGATTATTTTTGGCATTACTTCAGGTTAGAATTAAACTCAGCAGTCCAAGTGTTTAGTGGCTCTAGACTCTACAGACTCCAGCTGAGCATTGACAAAAGTAGAGCAGATAGACCTCTGACAGAGTGATAGGTCTCAAGACTGGCATGTTAACTCCATAAAATGTCACAATCCTTTGACTTTTTAGTGGTTTTGCTTGGTAGACATAACAAATTGTCCAGGGCTTCTCTGTGAGGCATTTTATTGTACAGAAGTCAAATTTTTTTGTTCACTGAAAATAAAATGTTGCTCAAGCTCAAATCAGCATGTAGTTCAAAAATAGCACTTGTGTCACAAAGGCAAAAGATTCACAAACCAATTCAAGACCTAAAATAGAGGAGGATTTGCTTTCCAAACAGACTTAAAAGCTCCACTCATGAAAATATGTGCACACTCTACAATAGCCTGTGTCCAACATATTTAGACATACAGTGGACCCCTGGTATTTGCAGGGGTTTGAGGACCACAGCTGATTAGCTAATTTCAACAAATACTTGACACCCCTTCAAAAACACTTCTGTCTTTTTTAAGTATTCAAACTCCATATATACCTTAATATTCAATAATATGCACAGTGGAAACCATGGCACTACCAATGAAGCCAACATCTACACTTTTCCTTATCCCAGTCAAGGAGAATGAAAACTGGAGCAAATTCAACAATGCACTGCATTTATGAGGGGTGCAGGGATGAATGGGTGAGAGAAAATGACGAATAGACATCTAAACACTGGATTAAGAGAAACTGAATAAACACACAAAAAACATCAACAAAAGCTAAAGATTATAAAAATGGATAACCCAAGATAGGCAAGAAGCCAAAATTGTCAAACTCATTTTCCTGAAGAAGAGACTAAAACATTTTACTATTTTTTTTAAGGAACAACGAATGTTAAAGACTGGGGTTTCTGTCATAAATCCAGCCATGTAAATTTGAAGTTAATTTGAATTCATAAAACACTAAATCTGTGTGTTTTATGAATTCAAATTTTAAAACTGATCATTAGAATCTGGTGGATTATTAGAATCCATGATTTTTAAAGTGTGCCATATGGTACGCCACATTACGGTTTACTATAATGCTTTTCTTCATATTTAGAAAATCAAATGCTGCTAGGCACCTTCAACATGTGCTGATCATATTGCCTTCACTGTATTTTATATTGTTCCTTAGACAAAACATGGTAAGATTTTTTTTATGTACATTTAAGATGTGCCAATTTGTTCAATTTAGGTTTGCGGGACATTTCCGCACTTCTGAGGGCTGCCATACTAAAGGAAAAAATAGGAAACTGCTGTGTCCTTTCATTGCCATTTTTCATTTCGTCTAGTCTGTTACTATTCAGTTTTCCTATCAAGAGCAGATGGTCTCGAGAAACATGACACTTGGATGATAAAAAGGCAGAAAATTTGATTCAATTCACTGTTATTTATAGTATCTTCTCTGTTTCCATGTGATTGCAGTTTGCTCCTTCATAAAAAAAATGTTTTAACTGTTTTTGTAAATAACAAATTAAGACAGATACACCTCTGTCATTTCCCCCTCACACAGAAAAGTGCAAACAGAGAGCTGATCATTGCTGGACCAGAGGGATGAATGTTGAGGTGATGTCCGTGTTTGAGCCACATTGAGTCACACTGGGCAGTGTGACCACTAAATCAAAGAGCTGTTTGAACAGCTGCATTCCTTCACACCTCTTCATCCTTTCCCGTCTGCTCTGTAAGACGGGACACTGGCTATCGGTGTGACCCCCTCCGTTCCTCCAGTCTCGGTCATTGTGGCTGAAGCTTAATATAAAAAAAAAATAATGAAAACGTGAGTTAAATTTGAAAGAAGCTTCCTAGGAGCAACTGCTGCTGATTAATGACTGCTTGAATGAGTCATTATGTAGCTTCTATTTCTTTTCATATTTCCAATTCAACAACCTGAGTCATACATTACTGGCTGTCAGAGTCTTCCAGTGACAAGCATGCAAATTCCAGCTTTATGAAAAACAACAGCAGTGAAAGACTGCATATTGTTTACTGAACATACAGTGATGATAATATGAGATTGCAAATATTCCATGAAACTAATTATCTATAAATCTAACAAAAATCTATTGCATGCCAGTATGCATGACAGGTTGCTGGTTTGTTCATACTGGTTACCAGTCAAAATCAATTATTTGAAAAACGCAGTATGTATAAAGTGTAGTTTTAAAAAAGAAACAAACTTCAAGCTACCATAAGCATTTCATCAGTATTTGTATGCCACATGCGATATTCTTCACATTAGCTGGTTTTCTGTACAGTGAAGTTTCTGCAGGACAACTTTGAGTTTCTATGTATATGTTTGACTGCACATAGTTTTCAATAAGCTCACATCTTGATCATGTGGATATTTTCATGCAGAGTCATCTGATAAAGTGTTTGTTTAGGCTAACGCTAGTATTGCTTTCTCTGTGATTTATAACAAATTTCAATACAATTTCAGTTAATATACAGTCAAACTTTTATGACTTTATAAACTTAGCCTTTTAGTAAAACTTTGGTTCAGCTGCTTTATATTTAGCTGTCCTAGGACACCTGGTCTCATGACTTTGTCAGAAATTGAGCATCTTTGTAAATGACGAAAAACACCTCATTTGTGAACAGAACCTGATATTTTTAGATCTACAAAATGATGCATATGGTCTTTAATTCGGCTTTGCACTGCAATTAAAAATATACATTTTTTCTTTTTGCAGTGCAAATTGTCCATTTGCATTGATTAAATTGCACTACATTGATGCGTACACACAAAGAATGACTTGGCCATTTCTAAAACAATTTTTCTGCTTAACCTACAAATGAACCTGAAGCTAAAAGTGTTACTTTTGGCAAGAACTTAAAGATTGATTGCTGGAAGAATTGAACCTTAACTGTCTCTTGTTGTCTTGTAACGCATTTTTAAAGTGGGAATAATTATTTTTGTACAAGTGACATACAACAGAAAAAAAAGTGGCAGGGGAGTGTAATTTTCCTTACAAAGAAATATGAGTTTTAAATGATTCAGCACATTTCCAAGGCTTTCAAACTGAGCCAAGAAAAGTTCTGCAAATCTCTGCGTTTGACATTCCTCTATTCTGACAGCGTCCTTTTTGAATATCTGCTGCTGCAATCCCCAGAGAAGCTGCTGGAGTTCAGATGTAGCTTTTCATCAAGTCGTTACTGAAGAAAGATCTTACACCTGAGGGAAAACACTCTGGCAGAAGTGTCCATTGCAGCACTAATGCTAAACAGATGAGGTACATCAACTACCATCCTGGATTTTACTCCAGTTTCACGTATGCAATTACATTATTATACTGGAGCTGTGCAGTGATCCAAAAATAATGAGGCAAATAATAGTAATTCAGTCTTGGGAATACATGCAGCAGTAAATTTGGGAATCAAAATTACTGAAACAGTTGAAATAGTTTCCGACGATTTGCTTTGCTTTTACTTGGTAAAAGAATAAATGTTGGTTTTAAGAAGGTAAAATCCTTCAGCAGCAGCAGGCAGCATTTAATGCATCTTAACTGAAGAGACTTACGTGAAGACAAATATGCTAAGCATCTTGAACTCTGTTAGTAACTGAGGGTGGAGCTGGGATTATGATTCGCGGGAAAGTAATTATCTTTTTTTATTATCAACTTTTGACCTAATTTAACATTTACATCTCTGTGTGAGTTGCATATTTTTCCCACTTTTAGTGCAGGCTACATAAACAAACAAATAATAAATTAATAGAAATAAAAAAAGAGAAGTTAAAATTCAGACTTTGAAGCAAAGGGTTGGAATCAGAAGAAATTTGTAGCTATAAAGACTTGACTGCCGGCTGTCAACAGGCATAGCTCCTGTGGTATGTCCCCACTCTGCAGTAGTCAAACCAAACATTGTCCCGCAGTAATCACGATTTACTGTTATTGCACTGCAGGAGCAACGAAAGGGAAAAAAGGGGTGCCAGCGTTCTGACACAAAGATGCTGGTGGAATGCAACCACTTTAAAAGTCTTTTCTTTTGCATCATAAAGTATTTTTCAACAAAACAAGAAGTTGTCTGAAGAAATATCTATATGTAGACAGCAGGCCAGTGGGTTCATGTTTTTGTTATGCTGGTGTGTTCAAACTGGCAACCTACTGCATGACATGACAAATGCATAACTCCTGAGTCTTTGTCACCCCCAAAACTTTGACATGCATCTATATTTACATATGTTTTGCTCCAGTCACACCTTGAAATGTTTGGGACATGCTTTCTATCAGCTTTGCACATCTAGCGATTGAAGGATTTACCATTACTTATTGCAAAATAGCTTAGGCTTGGTTATACTGGATGGAGAGCACTGTGAACAACAACTGTCCTATGTTGCTAAAGATTCTTAACTGTATTCTAGTTTGGACTTTGATTTAGTCGATCTAAAGTTTGATCTAAACCATTACAACTTCGGCTTTAGGTTTAGGGTTGCTGTTCGGCAAGTATACAAACTTAAAAATAGAGGTAAATATTTTCTTCCAGCATTGCCCTTTGATCAGCTCAATTCATCCTCAGTTGCTACTTTGTTGTTCCTGAAGAAGAACATCCAAACAGCATGATGCCACCACCATGTTTTACTGTAGTGATGAGGTTTTCAGTGTGTTGTGTTTGGCTTGATCTTACTGGAGCAGCTTCTTCCACATTTTCTCTGTCCCCTACATTGTTTGTGGAAAACTTTAGATGGGACTTCTAATGGATTTGTTCCTGCTATTCTTCCATAAAAGCAATATATAGAAAGTGCACGACAGATTGTTTCACCACATTCTTTCGTAGCCTAACCCCATTTGAACTCTTCATTCAAATTTTGCTGTCTCCCTTGGTCTTTATGATGCTGTTTTGTTACTTATGTTCTCAAATAAAGGTCTGAGACCTTCACTAACGAGCTATTCTTTTAGATACTGTGACTTAAAGGATCTGTTAATAATGACCTGGTGTCAGATATCACAGCAACCTTCCAGTCAAGCCACTTTATCCAGTCCAGTCAACATTTATTGTCAGGCAATAGAAATATAAAAATTTGAAGTTATAAGGAAAATTATAATTACCACAATTTATTTTCTTTATTGAAAATAGCTTTGAATTCAACTTGCAACTTGTTCAAATATATTCCTGGAGTCAGACAAGAATGGGAGGAAGGTAGTGGTGAACTAATTGAGGCCATAAACTTGGGATCAGAGCTTCAGATCATGGAATGCACGCTTGGCCACAGAGCTGCCAGGACATTCTGGATTGCAGTAAATGTTTTTCCCCCTGAACACCATTTGTGCTTTGATGCTGTGACTAATGCCTCTGTCACACAACCACTTCCATCATAACTACTCATGCAGGCACGCATTTTTCTGCTCCGTGTGCCACTTCTCATTTATGTCATGTTTGGTTTGGAAATGCAACACTGTGGATGTTTACAAGAACCAGATAATTCAATGTGTCATGAATATCAGCAACAACAATTATGCGGTTTGTCTTCCTGCTAAAACCAGAAAGTCAGTGCACAAATGATACTGGACCTGAGCCATATGGACAGTTTCTTGCTCATGTTTGGTAGGCACAAATTATAAAAGGTGGCAGTTACAGTAAGCAACATGAAAACAATTAAGTTATCTTTCCACACAAGGAAAATATCTATGGTTGCCTCAAAATTATGAAATCACAGAACAACGATGAACAGGCTTATTTCCTGAATTAAAGTCAACCAGCCAAGCATTTCTGAATGTTCTAGTCAGATTTTACAGGAATGAGGAGTCTGACTCCTAACTTAATTTAAAAACATTTAGGGAAATCTGTGTTTCCTGAAATTGCATAGATTAAGATTTGTCCAGTGCACTCCAAACAAGGAAGTTCTGTGGAGTTTCTGTGACCAGAATTACGTCTGAGTCACTGTTTTGATAGTGAGAGTTTCCTTCATCAGGAAGCAGCCTGATAAAAACGTCTGTATCCTGAAAGACACTGTGCACTGGAGGTGATTATTATTTTTTTAAACCCGGAAGCATCCAGAATATGTACAAATACAATATGCAACTGTTCCACCGTGCGGCTCTAATTAATGGGAATGGGCTATATGGAAACATGAGCTTTTCTCAATCAACCACAGATCGAGAAAGAAAGATAGAGAAAGAGAGATGGACCAAAAAAAAGCTTTGTGTCAGTGCTTCTCAACAAAAAAGTTTATAATTACTTATTTACTTACCTCAAATAATGTCAAGCACATATGTGAAAATTTTCACCAATATTAATATACAGCTGTCATGGCAGTATTTACTAATATTTTAAGTTATCAAATTCTTTACTTGGTTAATCATCAGAATAATCAACAGATGACTGAATTACTAAAATAATCAGCCTTACGAAATAAAGCCCTAGTTCATCATCATCTTTTAATAATTGACTAAATCAAGTCTCCAATCAGACCAATACTGGCTGCTTATTCACATATTCACATATTATCATAAAATGTTAATTCACTGTGTTTTCTACTGAATAAAGTAGATAAAAATATATAGAAATTTGATTCTCTCAGTTGAAACGTACTGAAAACCTTTTTTGTTGTTGTTTACCATTACAAACTTGATAAAGAATCTCTTAAAAGAACATTAACAATAATCTCAGATTTCGGTAAGGATACACAATTCTGCTTTGCACCTTTCAGTGTTGTGTGTCTGAGATGACGACACTACTTCCATCAAGGCTCACAGCTAAAGTAGCCATTCACACAGTGAAATTACTGGAAGTATTGGAGTACATTTAGCCATATTTGACATGCATATATGAGCTGCTAATACTTCTGTCTTTTTCCCGAGCATATTCTATATGCTTCTTATTATGTCTTTTCTGTCTTCCTGAGTTATCGTCTGGCTCCTTCTGTCACCAAACAATATTCTCTGTCACCCTTAACAGTTGACCTTTCAGACTGAGAACAGTAGAAATCGATGGTCAGTTGACCAGAACTTCCTCAAAATCATCATAACTCGTCTATCAGCAACTTGCTCTACCAGCCATTTTGGTCAGATGAACTGTAGTTTTCATAAACTAGTCAGAAGAATTGAAAAATTCTGCTTAAAACTTGTTGAAATGGGCAAGAAATGTAGCGGTAGGAGATATAGTTTTAATAGACTGAGTCAAGTTCAAGTTTCACTTATCAATTCACTCTGAAAACAATTTGTTTCACCCTTGGAAATCCAGCTTTCCAACATCCGGTTTATTACAGCTAAACCAGAACAAAAATCTGTAACAAGGTTGCATTCAGGCTTGAAGCATACAGACAATTGCTACAAAACCAGACGGATCAGTTTTATATCATGCAAAATACCAGAACAGCATGATGTGGTTTTCATGCTCAGACAAAGGTCTGATTATGATTACATGGATCCAGCAGTTTTCACCAAGATATAAACATTAAAAGGCTCTCTAAAAGGCATTTGATTTTCAGAAATCATATGGTAATAGAATACCTCTTCATCCCCTCCAAAAAAGCTGCCTGGTTCAGTAAGAGGACATCGGTCTCTTTAATTCCAGCTGGCTACAAACTTGCCTTAGTTATACAGTGTTGGCCATAGTTAATGACACCCTTAGGAAAGATGGGTAAAAAGGAAAAAAAATAATTCGTTTTTTATTTCAAACCACTTCTGGTTTTTATGCAACACAAATGGTGCAATAATCCCATCTAATCTAATGCCTATTTAGTTTATTTGCTTACCTATTTATATATGCAAAATTCCAAATACATGCAGGCTGTGATCAGTTTATCGTTGTGTTTGTGGGGGAAAAATATGTTAAGAAATAATTGTTTTAACTGAAACCTTTGCTGTCAACCGAATTTTTTCAACTAGTCCATGGGAGAAATATCTTTGACTATTTCTTTCTCTATACTTGCTCACTTTGCAGGGGTTTTCAGAATTTTCTACTGGGGGACCAAAAATCTGTTTGATTTTGTGCTTGGTGAGCTAGCTTTGTGCTGATATTCTATTCAAAGACCAATTTGTGACCCATATTGTTTTGCTGCAGAGGCCAGCACATGTGTGGCATTTGAAAGAGGTTATATTGTCTTGGCCTTTAACAGGGACAGGCCCATAGCATCACAGAACCTCCACCATCAACAGTGAGCATGTGACAATTTCCCATTCATTCAATGTTAATTTTGTTTTGTTTTATGCTTGGAGCTAAACTCTCCAGCAATGTTTATTGCCAAAAAGCTCAATCCAAGTCTCATCTGACCAAAGCACACAGTTCTAGTTAAAGTCTTAGTAGAGTTCAGATACACTCACATATGCACACTTTTGATGGTGGTACAGAAAAGCTGCCAGCATCACCACCAAAACCATCAGTTGGTATATAAATAGTATCTGTTTGTCATACAGACTTAGTGAGCCCAATATCCCACTAATTTCTCACTTACAATCCTGCCCACAGTCTGTGGTGACAAAACAAATCCAGCCTGTGGCTAGAAATAAGGGAATGTCTGATCTAGTTAAGGCAGTCAAATCACAAAGTCCTGCTATTTCCCATGTTGATATTTCTTTAGCTATGCAGAATATGTCAATATACCCTAATAATTTGAGCAATATATAGTATTTAAGCTGCAAAACATTCGGCTGTGCTCTGCGTATCATGTGCTTTTATGCCTGCTGTTGGCTTCTGTGTGGGTCTCTTCAGACCATGTATGGTCAGAAAACCTCTCCTCAAACTCTGACCAGCAGCAGAAGACAGGTTCACGGATGGAGATATGCTCATCTGTGATATTTCAAGATGCATTTATATTTATATGTGAGATATCCAACTAAAACATGGCGAGCTTTTTGTTGTGTCATATTTACACATTAGGGAATCCAATTTACTACCAACTAATTTATTCTTTAATAAAGTTCCTAGAAACATTATTAAAGAAAAAATGTTCTTTAATAATGGTTATATTTATATATATAACCATATATTATAACATATATTATAACCAATATATATATATATATTGGTTATATTTAAATTGGTTTATTTTAAATGTATTATTTGGGATAACTGTTAGGAACATACAGAACAATTCCCCTCTGGCTCTATGAATGTACTTAAAGACCGAATTTTTCATTGTCCAACTGATAAATTTTAAATGTGTCTTAAGAACTGCAAAGGCTTCATTTAAAATATTAAATAAATTAATTGCTGACATTTTCTCAAAAATACGAAGTTTAATTTTTTTTTAAGCAAGCCTAGAGTTGATCACTAACAAGCATAAGTACACAACCATCCCAGCAAAACATAAAATGTTTTTTATTTATTTATCGGCCTTACAATAATCTGAGGTTAGTTTAAGATATAAAGGCAGTCCATTGGGTTGAGGCTCAATAATAGTCCCATTTTTCTTCTTAGATATTTTTGTCAATGAATTATGAGCCACAAACCAAACCCTGAGTGAAAAGTAAAGCATAAGGTTTTGCTTCTCTGTAGTCCAGAATCATACATGATATTTGTTAATAAAACATCAGTTAGCAGGTCTTCCATCAGGCTGGCTCTGTGATTCTTAACAGAGCACGAGGAGGATGACAAAGCAGCCTGACAGAGGAGATGAAGACCAGGTGTGTGTTTGTAGCAGCAGATGCACAGATGGTCATCTTTTAATCCTGAACAGCGCAGGGAAAAAAAGACCATCATCAACACACTCGTACATTTTTGTAGTTCTGCTTTTTTGTCTGAGCTTCTAACAGCTGCTATGAATTAACTTGGCATGCAGTGTCTTCAAAAACTATAGACTCCTCTATTTTGTTTTATGTCTTTCTGCTTCTAATTTTTCTACATATTGTAGATGTAAAAGTCAAAAGGTACATCTGCTGTGACAGCAGTGACTGTACACTTATTGGAAAGATTAGCAAAAAGCCTTGAATACATTTATCATATATTTCTGTAGCATTTGCTGCCACTCTCCCAAAGAAGAGGGAATCTTTTTTATTACTTCTCCTACCATCCACCTCACTGTATGTGATATAAGATAAACTTGGGTTCTTGTCCAGCCTTGTTAGATTAGATGAGAAGCTGCTTTTGTGATGTCATTTCCTGACACACATCTGTTTTTCTAAACTGATGTGTTCTCTCGTTTTTTCCATTTTGAAGAATAGTCGGCAGACAGGCCTCTAAAATTGGCATATATATATATACACATATATATATATATATATGGCTCATTTTATTTAGCACCAATAATTTCATAAAAGAAAAATAAGAATCACTGTTGGACTTTTTTTTTGCCTTGCTTACTAAATAACCAGCAGTTAAAAGTTGCATTTTTAGCTCTTTTTTTAAATACAGAGAATATGTTGCTGCACAGTAAGTAAATACACGATTGTTACATAATCTTTACAAGGGCAGCCTATGAGTGTGGAGACGGTTGCAATGCAGAAAGTAAAGGGCCAATTTTTAGTCAATAAAATAATTACATTTCTTATGTCTAATAACCAACCCTTTTATTTTTAAATTGTATTTTTATCCCTAAAGAAATAAATTGTCCAGAGACATTTTCTGGGCAAAATGTTTATATTTATAGTCCACAAAATGGTGTTAGATAATAATACTGCAATAAAAGATGCACTGACTTTAGGGCTTTTTAAACAATATATTGGGGAACCAACATAGTTGAAAAGAAAGAATTCCCTCCATGCAACAATGGATTTTAGTGGAGTTTTATGTGATCAGGACACGTAATTGTGTTTCCCATTCCAATTTATGCTTGAAAAACGGTTCACCACAGAGCATTTGAACACTAGGTGGCGCTTTAACTGGTAGGAATTGTCTTCAAAACCAGTTCATGTAAGCAGGAGTGCTCACTATAACCTTTGTGGACATATTTAATTATAGGGATCATTTAAACACAATACAATAACAGGTAATTATCTAGAGTGTGCAAAAATTTTAAATAGACTAACATTGCTGGTAAGTTAACAGCATTTTAAAAGTCACATTTTTTTCCATAATTGGTCAAACTAAATTGGGTGTGGTGAATAGTCTCACGTTAGCAACTCGTTGTGTGTTTATTCATAGATCTGACGTCACTGCCCCTCAATGATCTGAGGCCATTTTCCAAATAAGAAACATATTGCTCATCTGGTTCTAATCCTATTCCATGAAATCCAAATTCTCAATCAGTGCTAAACCATTGCTTTTAAAGCACATTCTTAAATATATATATGTTTTTCTTTTTATTGTTTAGACATCTCATGATTGTGTGCACTTGACTGGGTTTCAGCTATTGGAGATGCTGATGATGATAATGATGATGATACATATTTGTTTTTTGTTAAAAAAAAAAAAGATGGAGGAGCAGAAGCCTACGCTTCTGAAAAGGTGAATCTTTGTCCTCAGGCATCTAGAATAAAACATTGTCATTGCAGGTTTTCTCATGTTAATAATGTAATGCCTGTAGTCTGTAAGTGATCCCCGGGATCCTTTGTCACTCATGATTGTCTTGGCCCTCCTGGGGTCACAACAAGAGATCACTCTAACTTGGAATAACTTGCCAATGTTGATGTTGCTTAAACTAAGGGTAAATGCAAAAAAAAATGTGGACAATGCGGTTGTGTTGTGTTTACATGGTTTATATGAAAGATGCGCACAAGGTGATGTTTAATCAGATTATTGCTTCTGAGAGTGTGCGTGTGTGTGAGAGAGGGTGGAATGGGGGTCGTGATGGTGGATTATGCGGGTAAACTAAGGGGGTAGTGGAGCTGCGTGCTCTCACACTGACACAGAGACGCACAAACGCTGAGCAGCGAGCATGCTGCGCAAACTGCAAAGAAGTTTGCTTTAAGAACTTTTCTCGCTTACTTTGGGCTTGCAACCGAAAAGTTGTAACGCAGACTTCTACTTTTGACTTTGAATCGCGGACTCAATTCGGACCTGTTGGATCAAACTCACTTGCAACTTCTGCCTGTGATCAAATTATCTTTTAAAAGAAACATTACAGAGCTTTTTAGAAGTGATAGCGGAGAGGTGGGAGGATGATCTGACCCTGCGTGAAGCCCGGAGGACATCTCTCTTCCCTCACCCTGAACAACACGTGAAACGGCAACAGGAGCTGCAGCGTCCAGGAGGCTTCAGTCAATATGACCATGTCCGGCGGTTTTGTCCGATACTTGTCAGCTCATTTTACGTGACCGCATGGTGCCGGGGCTGCGGAAATAAAGGACCGCTCTCCATGTGTGCTGGAGAAATAAACAGAGCTGTTGCAAACACGTTGTTGGAGCTGTCTTGGACAAGTTTGCTGAAAGCTGCACAATGCAGGGCACTTGGGGCGCATTCATTCAGTCCTGTCTCATCCTGCTGGTACGTGCAGACCAGTGGAGGCTGAAGGATTCCTCCAGCTGCGAGCTAAATAGGAAGGTAAGTGTTTTATAACATGAATTAGTTAGTCTGCTTTGATTAAAATTTGTAATTCAATGAATCTGAAAGCGCCACTGAACTCCTCCTTGAGTATAATTATTCATTATTTTTTATTCCGAAGGTTGTTTTCATTGTATGAACTTTTAATATTTTTGTTTAATAGTCACACTAGACGTGCAAGAACATCTGAGTAGCCTAAGAATAATTCTAATAAAGACTGCTAGAGTACCAATTCAGTGGCTTGCAAAACCTTTGCAAATTTGGTCACTTTTGCACTATTTAAATCACATAAATCAATGTAATTTTATGTGGATTTGATGTGATGTCCAAGACAAAGTGGTTCATCTAGTGCAAAGAATATTATAAAACAAAATAAAAATAGTGTGACACAGGTATGCATGTATTTATCCTCCATTACTCTCTATAGTAACACAGCTAAACACTGTGTGGTTAAAAGCATGCTATCTCCATAGTGAAACATGGTGTTGGCATTATGATGCTTTGTGGTAGCTTATTTTCTGTGGGTGAAGTGAAATTGGTAAGAGTTGATTTGATTGGGATTGGGATTAATGCTGTGTTAGATTTATCTCTCAGGAACAACACCACAACTGAGTTGAGTAAGTTGTAAGTGGGAAAATATGTGAATTTTCTAATTGTTGTAGTGGCAACTTACATAAAAAGCCAAAAACTGTATTTTTCCCCATTTTATATGTACATAAAGTAAAGGAACATTTATGAAGGTTACATAGAAAAATTATTGAGCTACATGCTGTCAGAATTACAAATTTATAGCTAAAGCCTGCAGTTCTCATCACACTTTACATGTGTGGCAGCCAACTTTCAAAGACAGTGCAAAGGGACTGTACATTTTATGGTTAGTGTTGTGTCGATTTAGTTACTTAAATACACTATGCCTTAATTATTAGCCTTGAGGAAACAAGTTTAAAATTAAGATATTTTCTTTCTATTTCTAATTAACCATGATTCACTTTAACAGTATGTCTGTTTTTGCACATTTTCCTTGACCTTTCAGGGATTTTTTTTTCAGTGGCAACAGGAAGGCAAAACATTCTGGGCAACAGCCCTTTAGTCAGACAATTACCCACATGTGTATTGTTTCTTTGGCACCCGGCTTCTAAGTGGCCTGTTAAAAAGTCATTATCAGTCTGTTAGCAGTCTGACAGGCAGACAAAGAGGTTCTAGGTGTCAGACAAGTCCGGTGTTGGTTGTAAAGTAATTGCAAATTCAAACCTTGCCTCTCTTGCAGAATTTATGTGTTCATAACTTCCCTTTGAGCACCTCGTAAATTAATTGGCCAATGTGAAATGGCATCAAGTTTAATGACCAGGAACTATTGAATCCAGTTTACATATATCAGGGGATTTATTTCCACATTGAATATTTTCACTTTATTCCTGTGAAAAGGCATAAAATAAATGGTTTGTCGCATTGTGTTCAAATTGAAAACATTAACACAGCATTATTCTTGTCATTTTTCCTTCAGCAAACTGACTTAAACTCCTTTCTGTGGACTATTAAACGGGCTCCCCCTTCCTATTTTTATGGTACAATCCATGTTCCCTACACCCGTGTTTGGGACTTCATCCCTGAAAATTCCAAGCAAGCCTTCCAGGAGAGCAACATTGTTTACTTTGAGCTGGACCTGACTGACCCGTACACCATCTCGGCCCTGACCAGCTGTCAGCTGCTCCCCCATGGGGAAAACCTGCAGGATGTCCTACCAAGAGACATCTACAAGAGACTTAAAAGACACCTCGAGTACGTAAAACTGATGATGCCATCTTGGATGACCCCTGACCAAAGAGGGAAGGGACTCTATGCTGACTACCTCTTTAATGCTATAGCGGGGAATTGGGAAAGGAAGCGTCCTGTGTGGGTGATGCTGATGGTGAACTCGTTAACTGAGGCAGACATCAAGACGCGAGGGGTACCGGTTCTGGACCTGTACTTGGCTCAGGAGGCGGAAAGGATGAGGAAGAGAACAGGAGCAGTGGAGAAGGTGGAGGAACAATGCCATCCGCTCAACGGTCTCAATTTCTCTCAGGTGAGTTCGATACTTTCTCAGCATTGACTTTAAAGCTACTTCTCCTGAACATGCATTTCTTTAGCAGAGCTGATATTTAGGACTGTGCTGTTCATCTTACAAAGGATAGATCTCTTTCAGACAAGCTTGCATTTATATCTTCAAAAGTACACAGACTTTTAAGAATTTCTAAAAAAAACCTTAAAAGTGTAACTGAGCTGAATGTGTTTTTCTAATAAAACCACCAGGATAGAGGAAAATCTCTTTAATTGGCTTATTGAGTAGATGAGAAGAAAGGTGAAATTGACATTGGAGAATGCTTTGTTTTAATTAAACAGTCGGATTCCCCTGGTCCGCACCAGTTTTAAGTCAGCTGCTAGGCGCCAGCCGAGGACACCCGCCCAGGGGAACCAACGCGCGCGCCCAAGGGCGGCGCGCTGGATCCCGGACGGGCACCGCAGCTGGGGAGATCCGCAGGAAGGGCCCGGCATGCGTCCGTAGTCAACTCAGCTGTGTGTGACTACCACAGCTGAGTTGAAAGCTCAAAACAATAAAACTGTGTAACTTTGCTATTGCCTTCCTGTTATCTTCTGAGAGTTGATCTCTCAACCTAAATGAATCTGACACATGTAGTAAAAAATACAATTTATTTTTTTATTTTGAGTCTTTCATCCACATGTTCCCTCTGAGTTCATTTTTAAACAGCTCACTGATACAGAAAGCAGATAAGTTTAAGATGTCCTCCCTCAGTAACAAATTTTTCTTAAGAGCGTTTTTGTTATGGCCACCTGGTAGGACCGATAAATGAGTCATTCACTGATGTGAACAAAATATATATTTTTTCCTTTTCGCTTGAACTTGTTATCCAAAACAAATAATTGTCTGATTCTGTTCATCAGAGGATTTGTTTGTGCATCACTATTTATACAGCCGATTATGTTATCAAGCAGGCTGAAACTGTATTGACAATTAAGTATAAAGCATTGAACACATTGGCTTCGTTAGTTTTACCTTAATTCAATTGATGCATTTTTTTCATCACATTTAATAAGCATAGCATGCGTTATATTCATATTCAAAAAAACACATATGTAATGACAGGACTTTCTTATTCACTTCATTGTGGAGATTATATATTGTGCCTGTTCAAATGTAACTTTTACATAAATCTCTTGATCATATTGAAAAAAAAAGCAATTGTTAAGTCTGAAAGCTGATGTAGATCAGATGAGAGTAAAGATAGGTAGATCCAATAGAGGCTGTTTTTCCAGATTATTAAAGTGGTAGAAGCTGTGCTGTTAATAATCAGCTGTGCAAACACTCAACAACTTGCTCCCCTATGTTCTTTATTATTAGGAAAAATTGATCCTAACAAATCCAGTCAGAACCACAGAAAAGCAGCCTTGTTCCTCAGATGGCTACACTTAAGTACCCTTGACTACCTGTCTGTCTGTTACTCTGTGCCCTTGTGACCTTTTCAGGCTTTATAAACATATTTCAGCGGTAGCCATCACTATGAAATCACGTTCCATATTACTGAGGAGATTCTGCTGTGATGGTCAATAGTTAAGGAGCTACTGCTGGCACCATTTAGCACAACACGTAAAAGCTTCAAATAGCATTGTTTTAAAGTAGCTCTTACTGGACCCTAAACAGATAGCTCAACAGTGTAGAGTCAATAATTAGGAAGTATCTTCAGTATAATCTTCCAGAGGTAAAATCAACAATAGAGATCTTGCACAGCTTTTTAAATGGATATGATTTTTTCCATGTGGAAAATGTTTATGATCCAAATAGTCTTAGATGAAAGTTTGAAACACACTCACTGACCTTTATCTAACAAGCTTTTTTAGATTAGCAATGTACAAAAAATTTTAAATGTAATTTATTCATTTATGTTTTACCAATTTTCTTCCAAAGGGTCATGTTGGCACATGACACATGACACTGGCTATTAGAAGTATAACTTGGGTTAATAGAGATTGCCAGCAGAAAAAAAAAACATACCTTGCATCATCATTGCTTTGCTTCAAGAAAGCATAGCATTCAAAGCTCCTCAGGCTCAACAATTTCACCACCACATAACAAGCCTGTCCTAATGCTGCATAAAAACATGGCACAGCTTGAAACTTCACAATATTCACACTCAGTTTCCATCTTATTACCAGCAGCTCAGCAGACACCTTCACCCTGCTGTCTCTATATTCCAGTAAACCTCTATCTCCCACTTTCATATTCCAGTTGAAAGGGCCAGTTCCATTAAAAGCCTTTTGGTTTAACTCAACTGTAAAACGTCTATGCACAGAGTGATGAGTGACAGACATGCTTGGTGAAAAGGTATTGCCCCATCGTCATTCTTGGCTGGAAAAAAAACGTTTTATCAGGCTGCAAAGAAAGAGAGGGAATCCCATTTCCAAATTTTTATAGCCTCTGATATGTTTTTACTGGCTAAAAATGAAAATATTTGACACTCTTAAAAACACATGGATATATCTAGAATTATATCATGCCTGGTTACATAGCTGGGTTATGATGTGAAATTAAAAAAATTGGGGCCGCTATTGAACCATAAATTGTATATTTTTGTAAAACATCAACAAAAATCTGCATAGTTGGTTAGATAATCACTTCATTAACTGAGTTAGATTTCTACACTGGAAAGTTGTGGTAATTCCTTTCCATTTTCCTTTTGGGTTCTGAAATAAAGTTCTGACGGAGTTTTAGATGAGGTGGCCCTGTGGTTATGTTTCATTTTTAATATTTTCATGTACAGTGCCCACTAAAAGTGAACTTAACCTATGGAGAGTAAAGGGCATGTATCACAATTTGTGCAGTTGTCTTCAGACTTATTTAAAAAAGCATGCTGTGAACACAGCTTTTGTACTCACATTGCATCTGGGACAGGGGTTTTCAAAGTGTGGGAGAGCTAGCCTTTCCTTCAGAAAGCAAACAACTGAAAACCTTAACTATAAATAATCGTGGTCATACTTCCTTCTTTTTTATTTTCCTTGGCCGAGACTCTGTCTCCTTACTTACCATAGCTTTAGGTACTTAAAATCTATCCATTTTGTTTTTGGCATTGGTGTGATGAAGTTGGCTAAATGTTCGCAGCTACTTATTTTTTTTCCTCAAGTCACGCTCCCCATGTGCTCTGGCGCCCCTTAGGGGCTAGGGGGGACCATTTGAAAAACCTTGGTCTAGATTAGAACATCTAGTTTTGCACTTTTATATAAAATTGCAGACACTAAAGACAAAATAGCGAAAGCAATGTAAGCTACTAAGGCGAAAATTTCTATACCAATGAATCTGTTGAAGAGCAGAAAGTGAGGAGAAATGTTATCTGAGACCAATAGCTTGGAGAAATCAGCACCTCATTAGGGATTTAAAATTTCTCGGTTGTGAGCCCAGTGTGCCTGTATTTCATCTTCGTGATTAAAGGACGTCTGTGACAAAAACTCAGCTTTCAGATTAGATGTTACGATTTCTGCTCTTGTTCTGACCATCGTTGTTACTCTGATATGCCTATGTGTCAGCACTCCAATTACTCTAAACAATTACACCACGAACAAAGCCTATTTTATTTTATCAAACTAAACAGTGTTTGTTAGAGTGTCACTTTTCTACACAAAGTCCGTTCCTTGTTTAGGTAAAGCTGCACTACAGTAGTCAAAATGTTATTCTGAACAGATCATCTGTCACCACACTTGCACTCTGTAATTCTTTCTACAGTTACTCTCCCAATCATAAAAAGTCATTTACAGCTAATTCTGTCCAGCGGTGGATAGAAGAGAAGGAAAAAAAAAACTCAGACAGTATGCATACATCACATTTGAAAGAATAAAAACAGATTCTTTGCTTAAGTTAATTATTGTTGGGTAAAAATACATGAGGGATTTTTGGAGTGAGGAGTAATTTATTTGTTCAATCATGCAATCTCCATACATCAACATACCTTTTGCAAAAGCATAAAAATAAAAACCATGCGTAAAGCAATATTTTCTGGCATGAGAAACCTTTTCCTCACAAACAACACTCATAGTAGCCTCTGTTGTCCAGCTGTTGATTCCCTGCTCCAGTTCTCCCCTGTTGCAGAATTAATATTGTCAGAGTCTTGAGTTGGTCCTCTTCCTCCGTATTGAAGATTTATAATCTTCAATCTTAGAAGCATGGGCTGCCCAGTGGCACAGCTGGTAGAGCCATTGCCTTGCAGCAAGAAGGTTCTGGGTTTGATTCCCGGCCCCAGTCTTTCTGCATGGAGTTTGCATGTTCTCCCTGTGCATGCGTGGGTTTTCTCCGGGTACTCCGACTTCCTCCCACAGTCCAAAAACATGACTGTCAGGTTAATTGGCTTCTCTAAATTGGTCCTAGGTGTGAGTGTGTGCATGGTTGTTTGTCCTGTGTGTCTCTGTGTTGCCCTGCGACAGACTGGCGACCTGTCCAGGGTGTACCCCGCCTCTCGCCCGAAACGATAGCTGGAGATAGACACCAGCAACCCTCCCGACCCCAGCAAGGGAAAAAGGGTGTAAGAAAATGGATGGATGGATGGAATCTTAGAAGCTATTTTTTGTGGGCTTGGTGAAATCTGTTGTTTTCACTTCTTGACCTTCACGAAGCTCACCAATGTTTCCTATATGAACGATCTTAGCTTCAATGCCGCTCACTACATTCTTTTTTTCTGTAGGATGTAGCAAAGGACGTTCAATATATTCAAATAAGAAACATCTTCTTTGTCAAGAAAACAGTTCATTATGTGTAAGATTTCTCAATGGCACTGTAACATACTTTGTCGTCATCTATATATAGAAGTGCCGTTATGGTTCTGTGGGCCTGATTCAAAATGTTCAATTTCCAAAACTGAGCTTTACAAATAACTTGCATTCACTGAAACCTGAAGATTTATTTCTGTTCATTTCAAAATTGTCCAAGCAGATGTAAGTATATTATATATATATGTATATCTACGTATATACATATGTATATATGTATGGCCCAAAATATTTAGATTTAGAGGTGAATTTTTAATGTCTTCAACTAAATAATTTCATTGGTTTAAAAGTGAGTGTTTTTGCCTTCAAAGTGATTTGTTAATTTAAGCGTTTGCTTGTCAATACAAATTAAGCCCATTTAACTCATTATTACCAAAGCACAAAGATTTTTACTTTCTTTAGTCAGTTCTCTAATCTGGCTAAGCATGACTGCTCTTATTATTGGATGGTGCCCTCTGTCTTTTGAAGAGTAGGCTCAGCTTTGCCCATTACACTAAGTGAGCTTTTCCAGGACAACAATGGCTGCATGAAGGCCTGCTTTCTCTGTCACTGTTGTTGGAAACCCACGGGACATTCCACACCTCAGTGGTGCAGACCTGCTAATGAAAGTGTTGTTTCTTTCCTCCCATCATTGGGTGTAATGGTGCATGGAAATGTGATGAATGCAAGTCTCAGTGTAAGTTTGTGAGAGCAGAGAAGGAATGTTTGAAGTCTATTTAGTTCATTCATTAATGGGAGAACAAGGAGAGCTGAGATACCGACTGAGATCAGTAGATGAGGCATTAAAGGAGGAAGGCTTTTCTCCTCCTCCATTAAAGGTACGATGACGTTACCTCTGTTTGACAACCTTGAAAATCCTGTACTTCTTTTTTGCTTTAAACTGACAGACAACATGGCATTTAATCTGCTTGGTCAAACAATGCAAGGTCTGATGAAACTCAAACAAAGCAACATTTACAACATGCCGTTCTGAAAGAATGCAAAGTATCTGCTTTTGATGAAATAGCTGCAGGGGCATCTCAAGAAATTAGAATATTGTGGAAAAAGTTCAATATTTTTTATTTCACATTTCAGAAAGAGAAATGCTTTTTATAGATTATGGGCATCCAACTGTCCTCAAGTTTTAGATGCGTCTCTGTCCTACTTGACTCAAATGATCCAGTTACCTCCTCAGCATGTCAAAGTTGTACAGAGGCCTGCTAATGAAAAATAATTAGATTCAGGTGTGTTGAACCAGAGACCACTGCTGACACAGATACATTATGGAGAGATTGAAATTTATTTCTTGAGATCTCAAGAAGCTTATAAATAATGAAAACCCAAATTTTAGTGTCTGTTTAAATAGTCAATTTTCATTATACATAAATCATATTCATCAAAATTACAATAAGTAAATTTGATGAATATATACATGGAGTAAAATATTTCACTCCATGTATAATAAATTTATATATATGTTTTATTTTATGAAATGTGTGATGATAATGCTGAACGTTTTACAATTAAAGTTTTTTGAGATGTATCTGGCATGGTGTGAGCTCGTACAGCACGTAAATGCAGCAGACATTGAGTAGATTGTTAAAGTTTTAATAAAGAATGAAAAAACTAAAACTTACAAAAAAAAATGGGAAAGGTAGGAGACAGAGCAGAGCAACAATAACAGGAAACAGGAACAACAGAGAAGAAACATGACTAGACAGGATTAAACAGGAGGAACCAGCAGTAAAAAACTGAAAATATATACTGTGGACGTTGATTACTGAACAAAGAACAGATGGCTGATTAGAAATGAGTTGCAGGTGTAATGAGAGAGAACAGAAGGTAGGATGGTTTTACATGGGCCATTGCTTAACAAATGAAAATAGTGACCACTAGTTATGTGCAAGATTACTTTTAAAGGACAGCTGCTGCAAAAAGTATTATTTCATAAGTTAGGTGCAAACCCTAATTTCAAATATTTAAATTTCTAATTCACTATCACTCAGAACAGCCTTTCAAAAATAACTATAGCATTACGCTGTTATTCAAAGTTTTGCTGCATATTGATGCAACCAGGCTGTTTGCTACTGCTACACATTTACACAATGTGATTCAGAAGATGTGATTTTTTTTCCCATCCTCTTCTCCAGAAAATGGTAAACCATTCCTCAAAAATGCATTCCAACTTTGAACATTACTTTTGTTTGTGTACATGACTGAAAGGTAATTGAGTTTGTACAGGAAAGAACAGTATTACCCTGTAATAAACAGACTGACTCAGGAGAGAACTGTTGCCATCCAGACCCTTCATTCAGCAAGAGTCAGAGCAAAATGCCTGCAGTGATGAAATATACAGCATACTTTAATGGCAGTGGGACCAAAGATTTGACTAAGGTAGCTATACATTATGACCTGTGCTTGAATTTATCATTCTTATTACAGTATTCTTCAGGCAAAAACTAAATACACTGCCAAGTAATTGCTTTACACAATAATAATGTGTAAAATAACGTGTAAAAGATACACATTCCTTATTGGGACAAATTATGAATCATGTTGACATTTAAATAGGTAATGCCAAGATATTGTCATCATTTGAGATATTAACAGAAAATGTGTATTTTTCAGTACCCCAGAAAACAGGTGTTACGTGGATTAATGCAGTAATTTAAAAACGAAAATTGTACCAATATGCCAAGGTTATGCTGATGACTCCTAGTACAGCTGTGACGTCATTCTCACTGATATAGTAAGAAATTATTTAGCATCTTAGGTCTATATTTACTTCTCTTTTGTCTTAACTTTGGTTATGAGATAATTCATTTTGCATCACACTGCTTTTCATCAGCGGGAATAAACTTTCCATGTGTAATTACAGCATAGAACATATTTTTCTAGTGTGTACTGGCTCATGTAATTGCTGTTTAATATTGTTTGGATGTGTGTATGAATGTTTCCATGCATATGTGTGATTCTGTGCTTCTCTCCAAGAGATCATGCCTGGGTATGAATGAGGGCTTCCTTGGTTATGCGTATTTTAATGAGCATATACAGCTCTATCATTGAATTTCCAACATGTTCTTACAACTGCTTTTCTCTGTTCTCATGTCACACCAAAGTGCTTTATTTCCTCTCCACTGTTGACCAAACAGTTGCGTATTTTATGTCTGGCATTTCCTTCGATGTTATCTGTCCATCTGTCTGGATATGTGACACCAGAGAAAAAGACACGGAGTTCCTCCTAGTTTTACTTTGTACTTTTCCAAAAGCCTTCATATAAACAGAAATAAAATCATTCCAAGTGTAATGAATTTCTCTTTTGGGAGCTAAATATGTACCTGCTACTTTTATAACTCAGTGCTTGCTTTTTCAAAATTTGATTATCATCTATCCATCCATCCATCCATTTTCTGTACACCTTTATCTCTAGTAGGGTCAGGGGGGTTGCTGGTGCCTATCTCCAGCGAACGTTTCAGGCAAGAGGTGGAGTTACCCTGGACAGGTCGCCAGACTGTCGCAGATCTATCTATACATCCATTTTATTTTCAGAACTTTAACTCTTTATGGCATAGACTCATAGAAGTTAAACACATTCCTCTGAGATTTTGGTACGCAACATCCCAATTCCAACACAAGCTGCACACCCTTTATGCAAATATTTTGTCCCCCACTGACAATGGACATCAGTGACAATACATATGTGGACTGCGGCATGATGGGGTTAGGGTATTATTTATTTATTTTTTTAGTGCAATCAAAAAAAAAGTCAATAAAAATTCTAACAAATCAAGCTTTAAGTTTGACCGATAAACCAACGTCTGCAATCTCGTGTGAAACATTTGTAAGTTTATCATTCTCCCATTTCTTTAAATATTTAGCTTCAGTTTCTGTTCAAAATGTTGGGTTTATTTAACCACAATATCCTCATCTTTCCCACTGTCAATCTTACGGTGATATATTAATGTCATTAATTAGATTTTCCATTGCTATACAGGACGCAGTTTGCATTCCTTTGTTTTTCCAAGATATTTGATTGAAGATAGAATCTAATACCACTGGATGGTGCCGATTGTGCGCCAAGAAAAAGGTTTTACATCCCCAAAAGTACACATAGTAAATGTCTCCCTTGGAGTAGAGAGTGCCTCAGGGTTTTCCTGGTTGTGTAATGCAAGCTCCTGCAGCTCAAAAGGGGATTGAATAGCTTGTTTCACTGACTTAACACCAGATCATGAAAATGTGTGCAAGCTCATAGAAGCAACATTGTGCTCATACAAATGTGTCATGGTTTGAGTGACCTACCAAGCAATTAGGGTTTGTAAAACTTAGAATTGCAGAAAATAAAAACTAAACAAAATATTGACGATATACAATTGCTGTGTCACAAATAAACAAAATATTTAAGCAAGAAAAAAAAAAAGTCTTGTTATATACTTCTCCTAATACAATGTTTCTAAGTACAATCCAATCTTGAATCAAGACATACATAATAATAATAATTATTATTCCATTATTATCCACATTATTCCATTAATAATAATTGTCATATTTATGACAATTATTATTGTTATTGTGAAAATAAAGTACATCCTCTCTAAATTATGGGACTTTATGTATTTGATGATATGCTTAAAAAGTTTCCATTTTGACTTAATCTTCGTTGTGAATTTTCTTAAGCACTATGATCATATTATTCTGATCCTTATTTCCTGTTATCAAGCAGAAAAATATGTTTAACTATCCATACATTTTACTTGCTCATTTCTTTTCAAATTACATTTAGCTCTCTTTGGATATTTAAATAAAAAATCAAACATGTATATCATAAAATGACAAGTTTGCTTGAAAAGCGTAAACAGATTAAGATGTCTTTACCTTTTGATGCTATATAGCCCTGATTACGCTGATATTACGCAATATGTTGCATAGGTTCCAGATATATAAGTATAGAATATCTGTTTCACCAAGTCTAATTTTAAATGAATATTCATCTTCAGCTGTAAATATAAAACTTGGATTGTTAAACATGAGAATTTTTGCTGCATGCACACTCTTTCCACTATTATTTCTAATCTTCCATTCATCACCAAAATTATCAAAAGCAGTGTTTGAACAGTTAAATAGCTTTCTAACGATAACCAACCGCTTTGATGTCTTTCAGTCTGGTTTCTGTGCTCACCACAATACTTAGACTGGCCTCGTCAAAGTGTTTAATGACATCCACATAAATACAGACTGTGGAAGAACCACATTGCTGGTTTTGTTGGACCTCAGCGCAGAATTTGACACTTTTGACCATGACATATTACTGAAACCAGAGGGGATTTGGGCAGGACAATTTGGCTCAGCTTTCAGTTGATTCAAATATTACCTAAAGAACAAGAATTTATTTGTTTTGATAGGTAATTGCTCATGAAAGCATTCAGAAGTCACATGTGGGGTCCGCCAAGGCTAAATCCTCTGATTTATCTATGTGATCCCACTTGGTCAGGTTGTAGCAGAAAATAAGATTAGCTATCATAATGACGCAGATGATGCACAGCTCTACATTACCATGTCACCAGGTGACTCTGAACCCATCCAGCTCTTAACAGGATATCTCAGCAAGAGTTAGGGAAATTCATGCATGCATTTTTTGTTAGTTGCATTGATTACTGTAACAATATCCTCACAGGTCTCGCTAAAGAAATCAACCGCCATACCACTCAGGTTTTCTCGTTGTAGTCTGCTCTTATCACCAGAGCCAGAACTGAAGATGGAGAAGCAACATTCGGCTTCTATTCCTTCTCTGCATTTTCTACCATTATACCATCAATCAGTTAATAAACCAAAGGATGTAAAAGTATTTTAGAATTAGTGCTCGCTCTTTATGACTCAATTTCTGGATTATCAGTTTTTTTCTACAAGGAAGAAAACAACTCAAGTGAAACCAACCCTGAATGTACTAGCAGATGAAATAGCAGATATCTTTGCCACTGCTTATTTTAGCATCCAGTTTCCATCCACTGATCCAGCTTCTGATTAGGAAACTTTGCTAAGGATAAACAGCTCATGGAAAAACACTGAAAACACATTCTGCTGTCTCTCTGTCTTCAGCCATTGTAATTTAAGTAAAAAAAAACCTCAGTATCTACAGTGTTTTAATTTAAATTTAAATTAATGTAAAATATGTACGGCCTTTTGCTATATTAATCCATCCCATTTTTTCTTTCGTATTTTGCCTTTCAGGCTCTTGAACAAAGTATATATGTCTTTAGGCTTTGCTTGCTTTAAATAACAAATAATTAGCCACATTTTACTTTTGTTACTCTAAGCCAAAACAATATTTTTTGTCCTTTGAATCTATTGAAAAAAAATAAATGGATAACAAATAAATATGTGAAGGAGTACTTCAACTCTTGATGTCACTGCATGCAGTCACTGAAGGCTCCTTTGGGATGCATATATCCGAATTGTAACTCATCAAAACCACAACCTCGAGGTTCTGTATTGCTGAGTGTCACTACAAATTAGATGATCAGAGCATTGGCCCTCCCTCATTCATGCTCACGTTCCTTCCCATAATATCATCCTGCAATGGAGACACATCCAACTTGGCTAGAACAGAAACAGACTGGCTAAAGTGACGATTGACACTGGAGAAAGGGCTCTTGTTACCAAAGAGCAGTCTAAGTCTTACAGTGTAAGACTACTCTTATTGGCTAGAGCTTTGCCAGAGTTAAGTCAGTTAGGGAACACAACAGCAAACAATCGCCGTGATGGAATATTATTGAAACTAAATGGACATTTTTTGATAAAAATGTACACAGTACTTGCAAATTTGACTGTTATGCTAATGTGGGGTAACTAACTTCAGTCCTTGGTAGCTACTAACAAACTTTCCTTTCTTTCCTTTCTCCAACACACCACAATTAAATGAGTGGCTCATTACCAGATCTCTACAGAGTTTAATGACATACTGATGAGGGAATTGAGGCATTTTATTAAGGTGTATTGACACAGGGATGCATCCAAAGTTCCAGAATAGTAGCTCTCAAAGGTTGTACATGGGGGACCCTGTGCTAATGCTTTCTTTATACTGATGCAAGTTGTGGCAGATATGAATTCAATCCAGCACTGCAAGTAACTTGCCAAACCTGGCTGGACTTGGGCTGAGCAACCCAGTGCCAAACCTGTCCACAAGCTCTAGCAAAGAGCATTAATAGTTTCTGCCTTCTTGTAAAGTGTTGAAAGGCTTTATGCTGCCGCCAAATATGAATCTGGAAGGAATTATTATTGATTATTTGTCTCTTTTTTTTCCACAATGGGTTCTCTTTGTAGTTGATTTAAAATGTACAGCACATGGTTTAGATATCCTCCGTGGCCTATAAAACTTTTCCAAAAATGTTGTGAATGTAGCTTTTAAGCTGAGAAGGTGAAGCTAAAGCAGATTTCACACTGATGTTAGCTGATGCTAATAAAATGTTTCAGTAAATGCATTTAATAACCCAATAAAAAAGCAAGTTATGGTTTTGAACCAACATGACCATAAATCCACTTGTGTCTCTCTGGTTCCAGTCCGCATTTTTGTGGCTTTAGTGGAATTTCACAGGTGGGCACCACACAGGAGGGTCTGTCAGACTCTGCAGATGTTTTGACCAGAGTCGGAGTCAGACAAGCAAATGTCATGATGCTCTTACTTTCAACAAAAATCTGATGAATAGGTTCCCTGTACATCAACAGGAAGTTTCATTCTACACTGCCAAGTGGTCATTGCTTACCTCTGAGACAGGAGTTACACTTTGGTGTTCGAGACTTCAACTTGACTACATTTTGGCTTTAAAAAAGGGAAAATTTTGCATGTCCACAATTAACTTTTGGTCATGCATTTCATTTATAGATGCATCAGTTCATGTGAATAAGAAGTGCAATGATTTACTGTTATGGATTTTCTTACTGAAACCACTTTTGTATCAGGCTACTGTTTATTGTAAAAATTACATCTAAAACTTTGCAGGCCTCACTTGCTTTAATTAAAGTCAGTCTTCTTGATGTAATAATAAAACATAAACTGGGTAAAAATGCCATCAATGGCACAGTTCCAAGGCAAAAATTGCGATGCTCTGGAATTGCTTTCTTGCTTTAGGACTTCAATGATTTGCAGTAATTGATGAAATTGTATAGGCAAAATGTGTGTGTAATTGTGCAGCTCTAATATTCAATATGTACTTAATTTCGATCTTATGATAGATTGCGCTATACAAAAATTACCGTTAATGTCGATGTACAATAGACAAACTGATTTTGTAGAAATTACCAAAACATTCAAAATAATATATATGTTTTTCAAATCCAAAATACTTTTTTCTTTTGCTGGCAATGTGTGAGAGTTCATCTTATGGTAAACCAACAATTTAGATTTTTAACATCTAGAATTATGCAAGTGATTCAAACATTAGTTTATATGGTTGCACAAGGAACAATTTAGGGATCAGAAGTGATAGTTAAGTGTAGGGATTAGGGCTGGGCAATATGACTGAAAAACATATTACAATATTAGCATTTTATATGAGTTGATATCAATAATCATTGATTAGTTTTTTGTTTTAAATATCCAAAATACAGCTAAATTGGTAAGGTACAATTTACACAATTTCCTCTTCCATATGTTGCACTTATTTTGTCCTTTCACTCATCCTTGGTCCATTTTACTTTTAAGCATTTTTAAAGGGGCCAAAACAAGAAACTGCTCCCATATAATCACGTAGGATGTTTATATTCTGTGAACGGTGGGGATTGTGCATGCACTGTCTGCAGACAGTTGAGATTTCATATTCGAGCATACAGATTGCATACATTTCTCCCTGAGACTCGTTTCAGTGCAAAGCGGTACTGCATGCTAATTTTGATCTTAATTAGCAGTTTGCAATTTGAAGCTCTCATATGAGACAATTTGATATTGTGTTTGCTTCCAGGAAACATACTGAAAGAAAACACCTATTTTCTTAGGTGACTTGACTCACCTAAGAAGTCAAGTCACTTCTTAGGTAACAAAAAGACAATACCTTCATTGCCATTTTCAACAGTCAGAAGTCATACATTTTTAATTATTAGTGAAAGACCCTCTGTGATTAATACTTCTTGCTTTTTGGATGTCTGGCGGATATTGTTCTAAACACAATTGGAAATGTGATGGTTTGCTGCTCTGACTTGTTTGTAATTCATACAGGGAAGAGATGTTGCATAATCCTGTTGTGTGCATAGCAGTGAATATGTTTGAATATGTGTATAGTATTTTTCTGTCTGTCACCAGATTACTGTTTGTGAGATTTATATCTGTGAAATCGTACCATCATGTCAAGAAATCTGACCATAACTATGGAGAACATTAACAAATAACATGAGGTAAATATCAGGCAGAAACCAAAATGGATGTTGACTTGCCACGTGAAG
This sequence comes from Phalloptychus januarius, assembly GCA_902982915.1. NCBI lineage: Eukaryota > Metazoa > Chordata > Actinopteri > Cyprinodontiformes > Poeciliidae > Phalloptychus > Phalloptychus januarius. The sequence goes on along the minus strand of CADWAE010000133.1, from coordinate 4,554,716 downwards.
TGTGTAGAAAGCAAATTAACTGTCAACTTAGCAGATTTGAAACAAATAAAAAGCAACACATTGAATAACAGGTAGAAGTCATACTTCTGTTTTGATCATTTAGTTTGTCTGTGCCACATACCTTTTCTATAACTACATACCTGGTTCTTTTGAGTTGGCCAGTTCTTGAATTTACCTAGAGATAAATATTTTGAAAATTATACTTTCTTTTAGCTCGCATTTCATATTTTGTCCATAATTTAGCCCTGACAAAGAAGTTATAAATCAGGCTTGTTTAGGCTTTTTGAAATGGTTATTGTATGATAACAATATCCACAAGTCCCCGAAAATGGTGGAAAAACATGGCAAGTACATGGCAAGAGCAAGTAGAAGATTGATGTGTAATTACACTGCCAACCCCAATTACTCTCATCTTACAATAGCAACTAATCCATTAAGAAAAAGTTTAAAAAAGAGGCTATTTCTCTAAAACCATATGTATACATTTGTGTACTTGCATTCAAGAACTGTGCTTTTAAAAATCTTGCATTTAACTTTTAACTATTAGTGCAATCAAAATGCAGTTTTACCCCCTAATCCTTAAATCTGTTTAAGAAGTTTGCAGCTTGGTTTAACCGAAAATGTCATACCTACAATGTTATTTTGAGGAGCTTTTGGGAAACATTTCTGTAACACACACAGATTTCATGAGATCTGCATGTCCCTGCATGTTAGTGCTGAAGGTTGGTAATGTCTGCATCCTGAAACTGCCACTTCCGTGGTGTAAAGCCATGCACAGTTGGTCATTAAGAAGAACGCAACAATGTTCATAACATTTTTAAAAACAATTCACATTTGTTTCCTTTTCCGACCATGTCTGACAAAGAGATATGTTAAGAGGAATACACCCACTGGAGGTCAAGTCAAATAAAATCTTCCCTAAATATGACTTTATTCATGATGAAATAGCCAATTGTTCTTTGAGAAACTGTAAATCTTTTAAACTGTCTTGTGCGTTCCCATGTTTTGTTTGTCAGCTGGTCTCTCCACAGACCTTCTTAAGTGTTTATTTTTTAGTGAGCTGCTTTTTGTGTTGTGGCTCTGTCAGCTGTTGTTTTGGTCTTCACTTCACATGACACATTCTTGTTTATGCATGCAAGTCTTCACTGAATGTGAATTGTTGCATCTATAAAAACCAAACAGCATACACATTGATAAGCTTGGGTGTTTTTCATACTTTGTTGACTTTTTATTCGTCTGTGGATAGGCGGCAGGTCGAACGAATGTCTTCACAGTCATAACCCCACCTTTCTCTTTCTTTTCTTAGTTTTCAGCTTATCAGCTGTAGTTTTTTTTCGTTTGCAGTCACAATCTATACATTAATCACTTGTTTGTCTCTCAAAACTGTTTTTCACCCTCTTGTTTATCTTTGTCTGTCTCTTGTCTCTGATGCCCATCAGTCTGTCAGCAAAACAACCAAATCCATTTCTCAGATGGTCTGGATACTTGATACTGATCTTAATATGTGCTGTTGTGTGTGTAGGTGCTAATTTTTGTACATGAAAGTATATTGTGTTTTCAGTGTTTTCATTTAGAGCAAGAGAAATGGTGCAAACTAGCTCAAAGGGTTTACACGCAAATTAATATGAATGACTGCAGCTTTGTGCTTGTTTGTGTCAAGAATCGGTCTTTTCAGTCAGGGCAGTGGTTTGAACACATTGCAGATATCCAGAACCACCAGTGCAGATTTTAGTTTCCTATTTCATCTTCCTGATTTCAGCAGTCAAAAGTTTGATACATATTTTTAGAATTGGATTCTGACAAAAACTTGCTTGAATGGAACTGCACTCAATCTCAGCTGTAGGAGACATTTCATCCAAATAAAAACTTAGGGTCTACTTTATGAAATATAAAAATATTCTTTAATTAAAATAAAAGATGGAAAACATGGTTTGGAGCATTAAATCAATTGAGCTGTAAACCATCTGGTTATAATTTTCTCAGTCCACAAAATCTTTACCTTATTTACATAACAGGCAATGACACCATAGGGCTGTCATATTCCCTGGAAACACAGTTTAATTATTACAAGAGTAGTACTTGTTTTTGGGCTGAAGAAACAGATTTGTGCACTTATTTTATAAGAACTATTATGAATATCAACCATGATGCCTTAAAATATCTTGAAAGTATAGCAGACATGTACACATATGGATGGCATGTGTTTACTCAATGGTTTACTATAGTTTTCTCTGTTTTTTTTATCTTAAATTCACTTTTTCTTCAGTCAACAGTCATCCATTAAGCTAGTAAATTTTCTTAAGGCTTACTGCCTTTATAAGATCCATGTTAGTGGACGAACTGTGAAGCTGGCCTGTGCCATTTATATGTGCATATAAGAATAAAAATAAAAGGAAGATTTAGAAATAAAGGAAAGTGTTCTGTGAATGTTTGTGGTTTCCCACTTCTCTTACAAACACTTGTGTTTTGTCACAGTTAGGTTGTGAGGATAAGTGAAATGTCATATACACGGTACACCCTTACTCTGTCAATAGATAGTTTGAAGATGAAATTACTAAAATATCACCATATAGTTTATGACTTTCTCAAAGCTCTTGGTAACCACCTATTTTTATGGACTATTACACAGTACTTCATATTGGCAAATATGTACAAGTTGGTTGGGGTCTGTTCCCAGCTTGCTTAGGGTGTAGTGAAGCAGGAAAGTGTGAAAGGTTCAGAAGTTGGCATTTCAATCACCACAATCCCCACTATGCACACACAAAAACACCGCCTCAAACCATCGGGCTATTTGGTTTGAGACTGATTCCCTGTGACAGCCTAAATATTTGGCTGTGTCCAGGCACCAAGGTAAATGCACCACACAAGAATGTTTTTATAGGGCACAAGGGGAAGACCATGAAGGGGAGGGTGAGAGGTAGGCTTAGGATTGACGCAAAGTGAGAGAAATGGAGAACACACAGTAAAAAAGAGATGAAGAGAGCTTTTTAACTTGAATATAAATGTAGTATGAGTGATAGCTCCTGCTTTTAAAGGTATCAGTGTGACTTAAAGGGCCTGACATTAAATTAATTTATTCTAAAGTCATGTTAGGATGAAACAACAGGATGCACTTTGACATGGATGTTTTAAAGAAAACAGTATATCACATCATATATATTACATGTTCTGACATAAAACTTCTGAAGTGGATATCTAAGTCTCTGGTTTAAGAAGTTACTCCCCAATCAAAAAACTGCTAGCAAAAACAACCAATTATTTTGCAACTCTTACCAACTGATCAGATTCTAGCAGATTGAATGCAGACAAAATGAAAAGTTTCACTTGAATAGCTGAATACGATGTGAGATTAGGAGCGGGGTGAAGAGATTTGGGGCACATCCAGGTGGACACTAAGGATTTGGCGGCTGGGTGCACCTGCTCGGATCCAGTGGGCTTGCTGTGCTTGGTTGGCCTGGGTTCTACAGTACTCTCTGAGGACCCTCCCTGCACCCCCATCATCTTTGGGGATCTGTGGAGGGTTCCATGGCTCCAGTCAGTCATATATATGTGTGGGTATGGATGGGACAAGCATTCTCCTCACCAGAGGGGCCGGTTGAGGAGCTGCCCCTCTAATGTCCTCATCTGTTACCATACATCAGAAGGATCTTAAGGTGAGGGATGATGGATCTTGCAGGCGGGTAGGGGTGCATCACACAGTGCCCTCCCCTTTATTGTATTTGGCTACTAGAAACACATTAAGGGATTTTGGGTTTAGATGGTGGAGAGTTTGCTGTCAGCAAGCACAGGGGTGTTATGCACCCAGCCAACATTTGGGATGTCTTGTACCTCAGCCAAAACCCCAATATTAATCAATTTTAGACATACAGTATATATATCTTTGTTAGTTGTGCCTTTCATATGGTCATATACACATCTCCAGTGCCTGTACTGGCAGTGTGATGACCTAGCACTTTGCGGTAGCTCAAGTGCATGAAAATAGCTGGATGGATAACTCAGTGGGTCAATCAATTGATTGGAAAGACCAAAAAATGACTTTCTACTGACAATGTCTATCCACTCTGTCTGCTTCAAAAGATCCGTAGAGAATCATGGTAGAAAATAACCAAAAACAGGTGTGCCCAATTTGTAGAAACATACCCAGAAACATTTAAGACAAATTATTGAGCAAAGGATGTTAATAGTTATCATAAATATGTACTTTTTTTTGCCAATGTCAGTGCATAGTTTGGAGGTTTTATTTCATTGAATATCTAAATTGCCACAGTAGTAAGCCATAAAACAATCAAGGGTTGCTGCTGTGCTACTGTAGAGTTGAAAATAAATTTCCTTTCCAGCCAATGTGGCTTTTAAAAAATATTTTTCTTAAAGAAAGAAACTTTGTGTGTGCACACAGACTTAAGAATTTTGCCTGCTGGAGAAAGTGGCTCCTGTCAACATTCATAGATTGAAATGTTGATGATCAAAAGGAATAGGATATATCAATTATGTCTAGGTATAGATTTTCCTTTCAAACTGAAGGGGAAACAATTTTTGGCCGTCATTACTTTCAAAGCTATGGGCCTGGGGAGTTTTCCCTATTTGGCTTGGCAGTTTCTCCGTTTCACTTTCCCTTTTTTCTCTCCTGTGGAGGAAATCATGGCCCCATATTTCCTTTCTTTTGCATCGTATTGGAAAATATTAATAAACTTATCTTCAAAGGGCTACTTTGAGCTCTGTGAAAGCTGCCATAATCTATGATGATGAAACATTTAACTATATCCTCACACATGAATGCATACACATAAACACCAGCATGCAGATGCATAGAGAAAGACCTAATCTTGTACAGGTGTGTGCACACTTACATGCACGGAAACACAGAAATGCAGTGAGGAGGTCATTAGTGACCCGAGGAATGTAGAGGTCAAATCTTAAAAGACCTGGTTGATAGAGGGGATGTATAAGATCAAAGGAGAAGAAGAGGAGAGAGAGAGGGAGAGATGGATGGAAGGAGAAGCATAGGATAAATAGGATCAAAAGAGAGAGGAGGGGAGTTTAAAAAGGGGGGTGCAGCAGGAGAGAATGTAAAAAGAAAGTGTTGAGGAAAGGTATAAAGAGAAAGGGGGATGAGGGTGGAGGTATGGAGTGTAGAAACAATACAGATAACTCAAATTGACAGGTGTGTGTATTTGTGTTTAAATGGTAGGTTTTCAGCCTGAAAGTGAAAGCTTCTGCAGTGATGAGAGATTTATGCATGCGGTGCGCGTGTGTGTGTCTTTGTGTCTGCGTATGCCTGCTAAATAAGACTGAGTGCATTTTAGAAGCCACAAAACCCACAAGTTATTGGAGTCATTTCTTTCAAAATGTGGAAAAAAAAGAGAAAATCAGTTGGGTTTTCATATCTACAATAGGAAACAGTTTTTACCACATTTCACCACACCAAATCAGAAAAAAATACTAAAGCTCATGCAAAATACCAATCCAACTTCTTCTTACTATGGATCTGATACAGTTAGCATGTAGTATACCAGCTGAGCCAGGTTAATAGATATTTTTGGACATGACACAAAACATTTGTGAAAGCATCTTCACAACTCAGAATCAGCATCTAAAATCCACCACTGCTACCGAGAGTCAGAGCAGTGATCCAGAAATAATATTTCTTAATCCCATTCTACCCTGTACAGACAATTTCCACTTTAAAATTCTATTACCACGTCTTGTCAATGTTGTCTATAAAGCGAGAAAGATATCTGCCAAAGGAGTAAACACCAAAACAGTTTTTGCTCTCAAAAGTAAGGAATTATGGTTGTTTTTTATGGGTCAGAATATAAACAGTTTTATGCCCTAAAATAGTTCTCTGAGTTAGGAGTTTACTCCTTAGCTTCACCACACATGGCTGTAAACAGATATAATTGGATGATGATCTAATGCTCGTTGACCATTTAATGTTTGCTTGTACAAACATTAAATTCAATGTGCACATTGTTTCGATATGACATGTTTAGCAAAGATTGATGCATTCAATTCTGGATTCTCTGCTTTCTTCGTCCAGACAGCTTTTATGCATGAGCCATTGCAAGTTTGAAAGTCCTTATTCTTTAAAAGATCAACTGCATCATTTTAGGTTGAGATAAACATGTTCAGAAGATAACAATTTTGCGTACATCAATTTGTACATGACAAAAATATGCAGAAGATTTAACATCTTGTCTTGTCCTATGAAGCTTCAATGTTAGCTTTAAAGGGGAGTCGTTCTCTTTCTTTTCCCGTTACCCTTTCTAATTGATTTGACTTTTTTTGCACTGCCGGTTTCTGGTAGAAATCATTGGACTTCCCTTTGCCTGAAACATCTTCATGTGTGTGCAAGATAGAAGGAAGAGTTGTGTTACTGTGATAACATCACAAAGACAGAGGGAAACAGCAATGTTCGAAAGGCTTCATTTGTACTTGGAGAAAGCCCAGGCTCATTGAATCGGCTGCAGTAGAGTGTATGCATGCGTGCATGTGTGTGTGTATACTTTGATACACTTGTTACAACACATGGTTTTCTACTCATACGCAGACACACTATCAGTCATAAGACAAAGAAAAACACCCACGCAGAAAGATGTGCTGCATGCAGGCACACACATGCTCCTCTTTAGAATCTCATTAAAACTGCATTGGAAATTAAGTTACTGGAGCGTTCTATAGCCAATGCCAGCATTTGCAATTAGAAAATCCTGAGCTAGCCAAAGGCCTTACCGTACAAGGAGCATATCATTATGTTTACATGTTGTTCACATTACAGTACACTCACTCAGTGATAGGAACCCTCACTCAGTTGTTATTTACTGTACTTTTGGGTGCAGAGTAAATGTGTTGCTGCCATTATTTAGCCTAAATATTGTTTATGTACCTTTTCATGTAAGTTGCTATCATGTTGTTTATTTGTCATGTATTCTGATGTATCTGAAAACTACATTTTTATGACTTTAAATATGACAAAATGAACATTTCCTGAGACATGAGTTTCTGTTAGTAAACGTTTGCAGGTTGCCTTGGAAGTATTTCAACTCTGTACCGTGTATGTGTATTGGGACAAAGGGTGTATAATTCAGAATTTACAGCTAGGGTATTTAATTGTGAAGTGATTTTCTATGATTCCACACTGATGAAAGCTTAATGCTCTTTACACAGTCACAGAGAATTAGTTGAAATTATTTGGCATGCCACTGTCTGTGAATCTTTATCATAGCAGACAGTGGCTACATAGTACAGAAAGAGACAATGTAACCTTATCAACTCATTGCTGCAATGCCACTTATCTTTTTGACATGTCTGAGGAATCGTCATGTAGAAAGACATTGTTGCTATTTTACTTCAAGTACTGTATATTCATGTCACACTTTAAGAATTTTTATGTTTTGCTCAGGAAAAATTAACTTCTGAAAGGTTCCCAAACCTAAACATTGTGCTGCCATACAAAGTCTTCTGACAGAGGCTGACTCAGACTGTGTTCAGACTGTTCTGAGGGTCTTTATCTTATAAAATCAGTCACATGCTGATACTGGACTGTTTCACATGGACATGGACTTTTTGATTTCTATGCAGGCAGTGCATGGATAAACAGAGACAGATGCAAGTTAGTTTAAGAAATGTTGGTTTTTGCTAACAAAAGAAAAATTGATACACAATGCAGAGTTTTTAAGAAGACAAAAACCTAAATATTTACTCACAGAAGTTTAAACAATGTGCTCAGTTTCTGGAAAATAGAGTCCAGTTTGTTTTCAGGAATTGCAACTTGAATGTAAATGATCAGACTAAACATACAGTTTTATTTCATATAATGGTTAGTGGGTAACAGCTAATAGAGCTACATACAATGCAAGCCAGTTTTACAAGATCTGGATAAAAAAAGTTCATATGAAAACAGTGACGAAGACCTAAATGTAAAACAAAATATGACCATTTTTGACAACCTATGTGCTGCAAATATGCAGCTCATGAACTGCAAGTGCAGAAACTCAGATTAAAGACATTGTATAAAATGATCAAAGTATTTCCATGGAGACAGAAAAGTGACGTAATGGACTGACAGCAATTGTTTTTCATTTCTGTCTTTGAAAGAAGTACAGTTGGAAATCACATGATTGAGATGTTATTGCACATATGTTTTAACTTTCCTCTTGCCTTTTCATTATTTTCCTTTGATTACCTGTCATTTGAAATGATCTGAGCAGAAGGTCTGCGATTGTTTATTTTACTTGATGGAAAAATGTTCCATTGGCCAGTTGGCGTGTCAGCTTTTGTTACGCCAAAACAAGTTTCATCGTTGTCAGTGCATCGTGTTCGCTCCTCAGGCACTCAGCTGCATTCAGGGCTTTTGCTGCCAAATCTGTATGAGATTTCAACAAAAAATTGTTACTATTTCTCTTTGTAATCGGTGATCCCAGTAAAATATTTTTCTAACCGTAATTGATGCAGTGTCTCTTTAAAGACACTCTACAAAGCTTTCTCTCCAGTCTTTTTGGCAAATCCAACACTAAGCTAACACACTCCAGAGCGAGAGCTTTCAGCTGAGCCGCTGAACACTCCAAATCTCCACATGTGGGAATCTAACTGTGATGATGTTTGCTCTAGATGCACACACCCACCCCACTCCATTTCAACAAGAGGGGACATTTCCATGACAAAGGACAATTATTGACTTTCATTGGCTCCGCTCGCTTTGATATCAGCTAGGGGTGTGTCTGTGTTTCTCTGTGTGTGCAAGAGGGGCGGCGAGTTAGAGGACAACAGCAGAGGAGAAGAAACGGGGGGACCTGATGAAAGGGGCCGAGTGGGAAAATGCACCCACTGACCCTAAGTGCACTAGCAGAGCTGGAAGATAACAGAGAAAACACAAAACCAAATTGTCTTAAAGTTTGTTTTTCCTTCTTTTCCTTACATTTTTTTCTGTAGTTTTTATAATTTTCTTTTCTTTTCATCGGTTAGATTTAAAAATATAGATATTTGACTGATCCTCACCCCCACCACATTGCCCTCCTCCTCCTCTCTTTGCTGCCATAATTTAAGGGGCTGAAAGGCATGGCGAGTGGAGAAAGAGAAGAGTAGAGAGCGGAGAAAAAGGGGAGACCCTGCAGATGAGGGCCTTCCTTCACGGATGTGGCACAGATGTGAGGGTGTTTTTTGTGAAATGAGCTGGGGAGGGGCAGTGATAGGCTAATTTGTGTAAAATAAAGACAGGGTACTTTTCATATGCAGAGCACCACTTTGATGCGTGGCTGATGAAAGCTGGAAGGAGCGCAGAATAGAGGGTGATGGAGGGCTTCTTTGTCCCGTAACAAGAAGGCATCTGCTCTCTGCTGCCCCGCTCTCTTTGGCAACATAGAGGGTCCCATAATGGGACGGCCCAATAAAAAACGTGTCTGCAGAGCACCTTAGAATACTGAATGCAGAAAAAAAAAACTGTTGCTTTGGTCTGCCTTATTAGCATCCACATTTTTGTTTCAAGCCAACATGTATTCAACTGAAAATCTTTCACAACATACTAAGAAAATATATAGAGCACAAGTCTGTGCCAAATTAGAAAAATACATTGATAAATATTTTTACTAGTAGTGAATTTTTTTTTCTCCTGGCCAGTAGAGAAATTTGTATAAATCTCAATCCAAGATAAGTATTTAAACCACAATTGTAATAATTATAGTAAAAGAGAATTGTGTTACATAGTTTGCTTCTCAGTTGCAGAAAAGGACAAACCCCTTCAATACAGGCATGTAGTCTCAGAGCAACAGCAGGTCTATCACTTTAAATGCAAGTAAATGCCAGTATATCAGTTTATAGTTGTAATGTTGGATATCACCTACTCTAACTACCCTCAAAACTTAAGATAAATAAACTTGTATTAACATTACAGATCTATATTTTTTATGTTATCTAGACTTGTGTGCTGAAAAAGTAAAAGTCTTTTACTCCTTAAATTAAAAATTATTCTATATAACTATTCTGGTGGGAAAGTTTTTTTACTGTACTGAAAACAAAACATTTATTTTCTAAATGGTAACTTCAATTGTAAAATGCTTTGTGCAAAAGAGGAAAGGTCAGTGTTTTCAACCTGCCTGAAGCCAGGCCACCGTCCTTCTGGACTCCCATGATGGAATATCGAAGTTAAAGCATAACACAGCTAAACATTTGCGTGCTCCGTTGTGTTGAAATTTATATGTGAGAAAGAAGACTTTGGGTGTAAACTTAAATGAAAAAAAACTAATCAATATTTGGTTGCTTTGCTCCAGGTGATCTTTGCCCTGAACCAGACATTATTGCAGCAGGAGTCACTGAGAGCAGGAAGCCTTCGGGTCCCATACACAACCGAGGACCTAATCAGACACTACAACTGTGGGGATCTCAATTCCATCATCTTCAATCATGACACATCACAGGTCTGTCCAGTGAATCTCATAACTTGTGCTATCTTTCTTTGAATATCCACTGCTTAATAAACGTAACATCTTCACCTATCATCATTTAATTTATCTTACTGACATGGCCATTATCCTTGCTTTCTTGACAGTTCAATTCAAACTTTTTGACAAGTAAAAAAAAACTATCTAATTTTTAATCATCATTAAATGAATGGAGTTCTTTATTCACTGTCAAAGGTGCCTAACTTCAACAATGTGACCCTGCCACCAAGCGAGCAGGTGACTGCCCAGGAAATCGATGCCTACTTCCGACAGGAGCTCATTTACAAGAGGAACGAGAGGATGGGCAAGAGGGTGAAAGCCCTGCTAGAGGAACACCCGGACAAGAGTTTCTTCTTTGCTTTTGGTGCAGGTTGGTCTTCGATTATAATAAAAGCTAAAATGGAATCACCCCTCACTACCCAATTAGAGACGAGAGTGTATAGAAAATGGATGGATGGATGGATGGAATATGGAATCAAAATATGATCACACAAGTGAATTGACTGCAGTGATTCCAGATTTGCAATCATTACTTTTGAGTCATTGCTCAATTTAAACCAAGACCTAAAATTAGGCCTATCCAACATTAGAGGAGAAATGTGGGATTTATTTCACTTTTGTTGCACTTTAATCATTCAGCGTGTCCAGGAAGTGCCAAGTCTGGACATTTTCAATTAAGTGGGTTAGATGAACTGATCAGTGATAAATGTGAACACTGTCTACATAAGCACCTGATAGCAATCATTAGAACTGGCAAAAAGTTTAAAGTTTTTACATCTTGTTCTGGAATTGATATTGATTTTTGTAAACCTCCCTTCAGACCCATTTGCTAATATACATTAGTAAATATAGTGGAAAGATTTCTCAGTAGAGCTGAAGATGTTATAACTGCAAAGGGTGGGGCCACCATCAAGCTAAACCCTACAGATTAGGAATACAAAGCCAGGTGTGAAGGTAAGTCACCCAATGGTTTTAGTAATATAAATCATGCCAAACATGTCCCATCTCATCTATTTCTGTATCAGCTTGAATATTTAAAAAAATATCAGGTATGTTTCTGTAAAAAAGAACAATCCAGAGTTTTTGCCACTTCAGTATACACATTTTGCATATAAACACTAGTTTCACTCTACATCTTCATAAAATGATTTGTTTTATCTTCATGTATTAATATAAAAAGAAGGAAAGCATGGCGTGTTGCCATTTAAAAAAATAAAAAATAAAAAAGCAAAATTACTATACGCATAGTTGACAAATAATATGTGTTTTTACAAAAGCTAAAAATATCTAAGTATAATATTTAAGTAGTGCTAACTTAGTTCTGGACAAAAAAATGATTGCTAAAACTTAATTTAATGAGAGGATATTTAGGTTTATCAATTATAAATACCAGCAGAATTATTTAAATTCTTCTGTAAGTATGCTTGTAACAGCCTCAGATATTTAAGTTAAGAGACTCAAATATATGATGTAGTTTTCTTGTAAATCACAACTGTGTATTTGTTGCGTGTACCTGCAGTGAATTCTATTCATTCTCTCTGGTTAGAAACTTTATACCTTTGGCTAGCAGCCTTTTTTCCTAATGGCTTTGTGTGAGACCTTTGACTGGCTAATTAAAGCATCCATCCCACCGAATACAGCAGTCAGGCATTGGACTTAATGACTTACTCTTAATTTTTGAAATTTGTATTTATTCTTCAAAATGTGTAACAGTTATCAAAAGATTTATATATAAAAACTTAAGTTTTGAATTGTTTTCCCTGTGGAATAATTGTGTTCAAAAGTTGGATTATCAGGCATACCACTGAATGGGGAGACAAGTGTTTGCAAAGTACATCTTATGTGAATTGTGCAGAATAACTAATGGTTTTTGCAGAATCTGCTATTTTAGAAGAGGGTATCAGGTTCTAGTGGCAAAAAACTAAATTCAAATTTTCCTGCAATGATATCATCACAGTTATTATCTTTCCCTGGTCATTTCCAAGCAAAAAATCAATGGGATTTTTGCAGAAAGAGAGACCTTCACAGTCTGCTGCTCTCTGAACTGGCAGGAAACAGCTGAAGAAAAGCAGGCACACACACACACATGCACACGCAAGTCCTAACAAGGAGTATATTTCACAGTGTGTCCCTAAGGAGGTGCCTTTACAAGGGTTTGGTCTCTAAAGGTGTGTGGTTTGGTGTGTGCTTGCATGCGTGTGTGTGTGTGAGCTGCTGAGTGAAACTGATACGGCCAATCAGCCCAGAAGCACTAGTCGTAGACATACAGGGGGCAGGTTAGGTCGACATGTACAAGCAATGGGATGGGGCACATTAGGGTACTCACACACACGCAGCATGCACACACACTGAGAACACACACACATATACTTAAACAGAGAAACCCCAGCCAAAAGTCATTTCCAAAACCAACCTGGCTAAAATGTGTCCTTAATTATATCTAGAAGGGTCAAAGGACACACACGTACATACACGCAGTACAATGGAGCCCATTATGTCAGCATGCTCACTTTTCTGTTGCCATCAGCTGTGAAACGTATCAGTCACCATCTCTTGTTCAGTTGAATTAGTACAAAAGGATGTCTCAACAGATTAAAGGTTTAGCTACTCTCTACAATGCATTTTCTGAAGTGTCGGCATAACAGTAACCAGAGTCTGGAAAAGAAGAGGGCTTATCATCCTTAAACTGTTTTCCATCAAGTTTATGCTAATCCATAATTAGCTGAAATGTACTCAACATTGGACTCCACATTAGTTTCAGTGGAATTTGGAGTCGTGTTGCTTAAGGACCAGCGGCATATGGAGCATATTTCTCTTCCCAAGTAATGATCCAGTCAATGTGCAGAAGCTGCCAAAGCATATTGACTGATGCTTCGTGGAAAATAACTGTGGGCTTTCATTTTTGCCTGCAGTAAGCTTTATTGCCACAACAACTCAACAAAATAGTTTATAAATGATAATTTACTTCTCGCAAAGCACACAATTTCATACTGACCAGAGTTTGCCAAAGAAAACTAAATATATAAATAGGTCTGGGTGTCCTGCTTATCTGTGTTTATGGAACCTTACCCCAATGCCTGCAGTGTTTATGCTATAGTAATTTCTGTTTTCTTTTCATATATTTTCATTACATGCCACTACCAAAAAAAGAAAGAATCCAACTGAACACACAAAACAAGTTATCTACTGCTAGCCAGCTGTGCTAGGCTCTGTGTTGATCAAAATTTCAGGCTTTGCTATTTGACGACAAAAGCGTTGCAACATGTTTAGGAAAAAAAGACTACATCACTTGTCTTTGATATTATTCTATTTGTGTATTTATGTTTATTGAGCCGTTACTTAACCATATAAAAAACCATTGAGATCCAGATTTCTTTTGCAGGGGTTTCCTGGCCAAAAAGGTGACACAGCACACATCATAATGGGCAAGACAAATAGACAATAACAAACATAAACACTACAAATATAGAGTGCAAACAAGTTAAAATGCAGTCCTTATTATTACAGTAACAATTTAAAATACAACACAGTTAAAAGTATTTATGTTGTTGATTTCTTAAAATTAAGCTGATATTGGAAAAAAAACAACCTGACATTTAGATTTTTCTAAGTCTGCATTATAAATTGTGCTATGAAACATAACAGTCGACTTGAATAGCACCTAAACTTATGCTGCACTCCTACCATCTTGCTGACAGTTAACCAGCAGTGATCTTACCTCTTTATATGAATGTTTGTAAGGTTTGTGTCTGTATTTGAAAGTTATCAGGCCTGCACAATATTAGAAAATCTTTCACTGTGAATAATATTGATAAATATTGACATGACAGTATCAGTTGCCATATATGTAGTTTTCTGTTCTCCTCTCTTTCTCGCCTGTGCTTCCACCACTCTTTAGCATTTTGGGCAACGTCATTAGTGTCCAATGCGGCATAACACTCTATCCAACTGAATATTACATCAACATGAAAAATGCAAGTTCATAACACCTAGAATGTTTCAGTCAACAATTATTGGACTCCAAACAGTCAGTTTACAATGTAAATATTGCAAACACTGATATTGCAATGGGGATATATTCACAATATATTATGCAGCCCTTAAAAACAAGTTCTGACAGTTTTAATTCAGATTGCAAGACATTCCATGTGAAGGGGGAAATGGCATCATGACCTAGATAAATATCTTCACTCTTCCTTTCATACAAAATATGATGAATAAACATGGACTAGTTCATATTGGAACTCAGTTTTAAGGTGAACTACTAACATAATTTCAACCCAGGTGAACTTTATGATGTAGTTCATGTCAATGCTCCAATACTAGACAAGGACAAAATACAGACAAACAACTGATGAAATTTTCTGAATCATGTTAGACCCATTATTACTAACCTGTACTATAATTCAATCCATTATGCTATCATCATATTCTCTTCTGCACCCTGTCACTGTGGAGTAGAGAATGAGTGTGTTTACATATTGGTGAAGTGGATTTTTTAAAATCCAGTTTAAAAGTGTGAATGCATTCATGTTTTGACTGAATATGCTTAGCACACCATACTTCTCCTAAAAACTTTGCTCCAAAACCACAAATTTAAATGTTTGCGGCAGCCTAATTGCCAGTGTGGCTGACATGCTGTAACAGTTACTATGCACTGAAATGTTTGACTCGTTTCACAGACAATTAGGGTTTGCCTTTGGATCTTCCACTATTTAACTTGGTTGCAGCTCTCTAAAGTGAATACTTCTTGGTTGGTGAGCTGTTTAGTGCTTCGGGAAGACTGTAGCAGATGGATGTCTTGGACTTTGACCTGGCCCAAGGCAGAAGATGACATGAAATTTCCCAGAGCTCTCTGACTTCTGGTGTGTAATTCTGCACAGGAGAGTGGGAAAATACTTACCTAAAATGTGAAACATCAAGTCACATAGGCTTGACTGCAATTAAAATAAAAACTATGGTACAAGTAAAAAAAAAAAAAAAAATTGGAGGGGCTTGGAACTAGTGTTTAGACCTAAAAAATAATGCTTGCCAGAAGAAAAAAAAGTCCAATCATGTGTTTTGTAACAGTAGTATCTTTCAGAGGAATTTCCTTGGAAGAAAACCATAAAGTGAAACATGGAAATTAAAAGTGTTATCCCGAGTCATGGATATTTTTCTAATACTATTTAAAATGAAAGTGCTATACATTTTTATTTATTTTTAAGACATGTTAAAATTCCCCTTTTTGTCTTTGGTAATTTAAATAAGTAATAAATCCCACTCTAAATTATTATTTTACCATAAAAAACATACAGTTACACTGAAAATGTGCCACTTTTCTCTATGGAGAAGTGAGGATTTTTTGATGATTAGAATTATTTTCTAAAGATTTTTATTTATTGTCCTATATATGGGGAGGTTTAGGTGAGTAGCTATTTTCTCGTGAGTTTTTAATAAGAAGATAAATTATGAAAGAAAATAATTTATTTTGTTTTGTGTTGAGATAAGCACTTGAGAATTATTTTCAGTTGCTTTATTTTCACCAGTACAACAGTTATATTTTTCTTAATCTATGCAATATGATCATCAATCTTAAGATAAGAAAAATATCTTAAGATATTTTGAATATGTATGCAGAGCTACGCAAAAACCAACACTGGCATAAAACCTCTGGAAACAACTTTTCAGAACACCTTAAAGTCACTATTTATTCATTTTTTATTTTAACAAGCTTGAAATAAATGTTCATCTTCAAATTTCTTTTTGAATGTTTATATCTTAAAATATTCATTCACAATTGGAATTATTTTAATAATTTAAGTCTTTCTGTTGCTCTGGTCATAAGACTTTGAAGATATCATGCAGCATTTTGAATATTCGTGAACAGCTGATACAGAGTCAGTTCCTTAGACCAGTCAACATTCATATTTAAAAAAATAAATAAACTATTATACATTTACTTCTGTCTTCATTGAATGCAAGACAGTCATAATTTAATAAATAGACATTCTTAATTAAATCTCCAAGCATAATTTCCAGTCTGTATTTGCTTCATTCCTGGCCCGAATCCCTCCTGTCTGTAGCTGCTGTTCTCCGTCTCGCTCGTGTTTTTTCTTTCCCAGATGGTGTGAAACTCAAAAAAGTGCTGTTTTTCCGCAGCACCTCACCCTCATAAACAGCCAGTTTACAACTGTTTGGGGTAGTCGCTGACACGAGTACACACATGTCATCCAGCTCCATTAAAATGCAGACCAGACCCACCACACACACATACACACTGGGTGGGGAAACAGCGACAGGCAGGGACTGAAGCGTCGGCCAAACCTGGATTTCATCCCAGAGTTAAGCTTGAATGACACCTTTATATTGGAATGTTTTATTCCAAAAGACTTATTTTACTTTTATTACTGTAGCAAAGGGAATTTTTGCTACTGGAGTACAATCCTTTTTGTTGTTACTCTACTTTTTATCTGTTTTTGTGTTGCTTAATGGGAAATTGTAAATTCAATTGGCTATTCAAGAATTGAATTCATATCTTACAAAACAGAGCAATCAAGTTTTGCCACATTCAAACCAACCTGATAGAATCCCCTCTATAATAGTGTCTTGCAAAATTATCCATACCCCTTATACTTTAAAAACAATATTTTGTCTTGTTGCAGCCATAAACTTTAAGATGTTTTATTGGAATTTTTGTTATAGGCCAATATAGAGCTCCACATGCACATCTGTCAGCTGGAAAACTATTTAAAAATAAATGTCTGCACAGTTATTAGTAAGCCCCTTTTAATTTGACACGCCAAAAAAAAAAAAAATCCAGTACAATCAACTGCCATAAAATGTCAGCTATTAGCTACCAGAGTCCACCAGTTTGAAATTTAATGTCAGTATAAATACAGCTATTGTGTGAAGGTCTCTGAGGAATAAACAGCATCTAGAAGACCAAGAAACAAACTAGACAGGTCAGGGATAAAGTTGTAGGAAGGTTTAAAGCAACCAGAATTCATTTATCAAACAACATCCTGAGCTTTGAAGATTTTCCTCACTCTGGAGGTGCTGCATAAATCCACAGCTCAAGTGAAAGAATCTACAGTCAAAGCAAAAATGCCATAGTCTAGATGAAAGCCCTTGTCCAGTCCTTCTCCAAACCCCATTAATTGTGCGATTTGAAAAATGTGTTTTCAAGAAACTTCATCTGTCCTGCACAGGAATCAGCAAATGTTTCAGTCCCTAGATGTGCAAAGCTGGTGAAAACATAACCCACAAGACTTGCACTGTTTGGACAATTATTGACCCAAGGTGGCTGAATCCAAAAACATGCCTCAGTTTCCATTTCTCTATTTGTGGAAATGTCCTTCCACTTTACAGGTATGATCATCTACTTTGTGTTGGTCTATATATAAATACATTTACAACAAAGGATATGCCACATAACAACAAGTGGAAAGGTATAGGAGGCATGTAGGGTTTTGCGTTTTGCAAGGTATTGTATGTATTTATCACTACAACTCTTTGTATTTTTAGATAGACAAATGTAAATGTTAACAGATGGCCTTTTCAAATATATATATATATATATATATATATATATATATATATATATATATATATACATATATAAAACACAAAAACAATATACAGAATTCAGTGCAACAAGAAAAGCAGAGTTGTTGATCTTCTGGGGGTCTTTAATCTTAGTTTTAGTTATATTCACAATCCCAAATGTAGCTCAGATAAAGCTGAAATACATTTGACCAGAAAGATAAGAAGTCAGGAGCATCTGTAATGTGTCATCAGTCAACCCCGCCCCTTTAAAGAGGGATAAAAGGAAGATAAACCTGTCAGCCACTTTGGATAACTAACTGCCTGTAAAGCTGCTGAGTGAAAAGTTCCTAAATATATACATTTCTCTGCTCTCATATGGTCTGAGGCCCCAGTGTCTGTTCTCAAAAGACATATTTCATACAGCCCACACTTCTTCTCTCAGTTGTCACAACATCTTGCTGTGATTTATTGAAAGAGTTGAACTCCTCACCCCTGACCCTATTCAAACCCAGCAGTATTTCCTCATCCACCTGGAACATGCTGCCCAGAGGCCAAACTTTCATTTGGACCAGAAATACCAAACTACTATATGAAAGGGAAAAGGAGAAGGAAAATTATATATTAAGCAGAAGAGCAGCCGTCCATCTATTGATGATTTGAAATGGGACTTGTTATGAAGAGGTTGTTCTCTTTCATTTTGAGGATGAGACATAAAGTGGACTGATGTTCTGCCCAGAGGGGAAGGAGATATGAAGAAACATATTATCCCTTAGTTCTCTCACTTCAGTATTTGTGCTTTTATGGAGGTTCGTTCACATATCAAATTTTATTATGTTTCATAAAGTATTATGTATATTTTTATGAATTTATTTATTTTGTTTTTCATTCCCCAAATTAAATGCATATATACATTAAGTCAACCATAAAAATATTATTAAATCCAGCTTCACTTTTTGGTCTATTTAGTCTATTCCAGTAAAATCAAAAAATTAAGTCAGATTCAGATATAATTATACACAGTCAAATTCAATCCAAGGTATAATGTAATGCAATAAAGTTCAGCTGATCATTTATTGTCTGCTTGTACAAACAGGAGGAACAAGTCATTTTTAACAGGAAGGAACCTATTTAGGAATCAGGCTTCATACGAGCTACAATCTGCCACAACCAACTGAAGATTGGGAGAATAGAAAATGCACAGATAAAATACAAGAGGACTGAGACAGGGCAACTTTCTTTGAGAACTAAAAGAATTAGTCCACAAATGAAATGGCAGCAATTGCTTTTTTGATGGTTTTGTTCAGAAAAGACAACTAAACTCTGAAACATCGAGTCAAGAGTTTTGTTTTTTAACAGAAACACAAACCCAATATCAGCTGTAGCTCTAAGGTAAGATTACTTAAATGTAATGATATCAATAACTCTATTAATGAATCCTTTCAGGAAAGAGGCATCCAAACTCAAAAAATAAGACAAGTGTACCTTCTACTGTATCAAAAACTACTGTTGCACTGTAAATGTGTGAAGATTTGAGTTTTTCTGTGTGTCAATTTAATTCCTGCTGCCCCTGATTGTTCCCAGCTGTCCCTCGTTTCCCTTAATTACCTTCCCTGTGTATTTATATCCACCTGTGTCTCTTGTTCTCTGTCAGGTCCTTGTCATTTCTGTCGTGTCATTGTCAGAATTCGAGTCTTCTGTTTTTGTTTGTTGTACCAGCTGCTACCAGCGTCTGAGCTCCTTTCCTCTACTGACCTGTGTTGCCTGGATTATTGTTGGTATTTCTTCATTAAACCATCATTTATTCACTATAACCTGAGTCCAGCCGCATTCCATCCTCACCAGCTGCTGCACTTCATGACAAAATGGTTATGTAAAACATCCTAAAACTCAACATATCACTCTAACCACCCATGAACAAAGAGTTTGATTTCATTGACTGTTTGGACAAAACACAAAAGCTAACTGGCTTTAACTCCGTTTTTATTCCATCTCAGATTACTGCTGCGAGATTTTAAACTCATTTGCAGTTATATTGTGCCTGCACAGTGTAGGAAATTAGACGTTTTCTTACTCTGGCAAACATCTGGACTCAGAAGTCAAACTTTGGGAGTGTACAGTCAAATCACCGAAATAACCCCTGAAGTTGGAAATCCGTAGTAATTGGTGTAAGGCAAAGTGATGGCTGGATAATGTCTCATTTGACATCTGATGATTTGAGAAGAACATGTTGCTGCAGAGTGTTTTGTACTTGGTAATGGTTTGGTATCATGGTGAAATTACGAACAGTCTTTTGAGTTGATTGCAACACGTCATTAAAACAATGCAGCTTTCTCTTCTTTAAAGGTTATTCAGATACTTATATTGTTTAGAAATTACCACTTTCCACCATGATATTAATATATTTCCACCAAGGAATAAGACCTAGAAAAACATAGTTGGATGGATTTGTTTAGTTGGCAAATAAAGAGAAGTGAGGAGAAACATAGTTGGGATAACACATGGTTAACTGACAAAGGTAGTTGTCCAGCAGCAAAATCTGCCTAGTGAATAAGAAAATCATTGACAGAACACTAAATAGGGGTAGATTGACCATCAAAAACAGAGCCTGTGGGAATTTACAAGACTCCTTTGTAAGGATCTGCTTTTACTTATGACCTAGACCTAAAACACAGATGATATCCAGGCCTTCTGGGACGACAACAAGATTGCTTGCAGATTAATCAAACTAAACAGGCACAAAATTGCTCTCTAAGCCACATGTTTTAGATGGAAGCGCTGTGTGGAATGCTTTTTAAAAAAGTGAGAGGGCATCCGACTCCCATTGCTATCCTTTTTTCTGGATGGAGACAGTTGACAGGCTGAGGAGGAACTCGCAGCAGGATCTGAGGCCTGCAGAGATATGCATGTTATTTTAGAGGAAGACATTTTTTGCAGCTACAGTATCAAACTGCAGAAATGCATTCAAACACATCATATAAAGAAAGGAAAAAAGAAACACACGAGTTATTATTGTCAAGAAATTTGCAACTGACAGCCT
The DNA here is from genome assembly GCA_902982915.1 of Phalloptychus januarius. Taxonomy (NCBI): domain Eukaryota; kingdom Metazoa; phylum Chordata; class Actinopteri; order Cyprinodontiformes; family Poeciliidae; genus Phalloptychus; species Phalloptychus januarius. The sequence continues at coordinate 4,533,719 of CADWAE010000133.1, read as the reverse complement.
AATCCTAATCTAAATGATGCCAAAAATTGATTTTGGTAAAAATTAGTGAAGCATTATTTAGTTGCCTCAGAATAGCCCTCATTTGCCCTGCCCTGTCTGTGTTGTGTTTGCTACCCAGGCCCATTTAACAACATATCTTGGCTCATGACCCCTTTAAACATTGCTGTGCTGGCTTGTAGACTACATTGTGTCTGTGTAGCGTCGCCAGCTCAAACAAATATTCAAACTGTTTTATTTGGGTTTAAAGATGTGAGATTAGCCAGCAGACACAAGCAAAGATAAGAAACAGCATTTGAGAAGCCAAAAATAATGATGTGCTCCAAAAATGTGTCATTCTACATTTCTCCTCCGTTAATCATCCTAGAGCCAACCACCATCACTTCTACTCATGTGCAAAGATGGTTAATCACCTATTGACAGGGTAATCCTGATGTTATAACTGTACATACTGAAGGTATAAGAACATGGTCTTTGTTTGTAGAACACAACTTGCTCAGTATAACTCCTGCTATATAGCAACACAAGAGTCGAGATTTATTTTTCTTTGGCATGAACACATGGTATATTATGAACTTAATCAAACTTTAGTGTGAGTTACAAAACTTGCCTACAGGAATAATTCATCTGTGGCAGTTTATTTTGTATTTTAAATCATTCTGAATGTGAATTTGACCTACATGAAGAATGAATATTATATGATTGAGCTTGTTCTCCATTAGTGTTTTTACTTGTGTGTTTTGAAGCACTCAGTGAGACATGCAAGGCAATCCATCACATCAAACTGAGCATTGCAGTGGAAAGTTTTTTTCCTCTCTATGGATTTCCTGTTTAAGTTTCTCAATATAGTTAGGTATATGATTTTACCCCAGTAAATAAACCATTTTTAAATGGTTTATTTAAAAATGGTTAAAATAGATATTATTTTAAATAGATATTATTTAAAATAGATATTATTTTAAATATCTATCAAATAATAGATATTTATTTGATATCTATTACTGTTAGCTTTGTCTCTTTACAATTAGTTTGATATGTGAGACACTTAAGCAATTTCCATTGTCAGTTATTTAGGGTGAAAGGTGAGATACAAATGCAGAATTCTGATTTAAAGTAAAAGCGTCTAGGGAAGCGTATATCTTTAGAATGTAACAGTTTTATTTAAAATTTTTCTCAGTATAAATGTCAGTGTAATGAACCAAAAAAAAAAAAAACAGATTATCAAAAAACAAAGTAATGCATTTCCTACATACACTTTTGAATGCTGAGTGCAAAAAAATGCTGTGATTTTTTAAAACATGGCATCACATAATGTAGCCCTAAAGCTTTTGGCTAAAACTAGGTGAACAGCAAACAAATAGAAAGGCAAATATCAGTCAGTTTGTCAACAAAAGACATCAAGGGTGAAGTTAGGTGACAGACTATGATTTATATATCGTTTCAAAATTGTGGGGATCAGATTTGGACATAAAAACTTATAATTTCTAAAGACTGCGCTTCCACAATAAGGTAGAAATGTCTGAAAGCACAGGTTTACGCTTTTGAATGTCTAAAGGTAAACACAAGCATTAGTAAGTAGATAAAAAATGACCCTAAATGACAATTAAAAAAAGTTTGCTCTCAAACTGTCTAGATTTTGTTGGAATTGCCTCAGTTTTATTAACTGTCCTTCAGTGTATTTGCTGTAATTATTTTGGTAGCCAAGAGTTGGCAAAGATCCATTTCAATACATCAGATGGACTCATGTTTAATTGTCAAACTTGTACAGCAGTTATGTCTCAGCTGCTGTGTGTCCAGTCACAATAATTTCTTTGCAACAATCAGGAGCTAAAGTGAAGACCGCACAGACACAGAGCACAGAGACTACTTTAGGCTGGCAGATAAAATCCCTCACATGGCTCCAAAGTACTGTGAGCCACCACAAATTTTCCGTGTGAACTTATTTAAAAACAACCTCATACCACAGACCTCTCATGCTCCTTGTTTCTCATTTATTCTAAATAATCATTTTAAAGTACTTTCTTCACCACATTTTCTCACTTTCTCTACCATCTCCTTAAAATGACAAATAGCTGCATGGCTCAGCATAACACTCATTAGCTTAGGATGTAATTCCTCAATCATTTTGGTGTGATTTTAAGAAATATTTTGGTAATACTTTATGAATAAAGTTTAGAAACTTTAAACACCAGTAACCTAACACATAATGCAATGTGTTAGACAGTTTAGTTTAGCTTAATTGTGTTTTGCAAGAAAAAAAAAACTTGGCAATATATGCTCTCTGAATCCACAGTATATTTCAAAAAGGTGAAAGACTTCATAGTTACAGATGTATAGCCGCAAAAAGGGATTTTAACAATGAGTTGTTCATGTCATGCTCTATATTTTTGGGATTTATAAGTCGTGTAGCACAGATTTACACAAAGAAATATGTTATTTAAAGTTACTGTAAGAATTACAAGTTAAGAATATAACCTTTTTTAAGTTGTTTTGGATGGCACATGGAAACATGCTAAATAATCTTAACTGTTCATTTTTAAAGTTGAAGCCAAGATGCTCTTATCCTGTGCTATCAAAGTTTGTCATCTGAGAACTTAGCGTTCCTTTGCTTGTTTTGGTTTTCCCGATTGTCTCTACTTCTGTTTTTTCCTGTCTTGAGTTTAGAAATCTGTGCTCGTCTTATCCCGTCTGTGTTTATGGGTTTATCTTTATTCTGTCTGCTGCCTTTTTCACCCTCTTGCCTGCCTTCTTAGTGCTTCTCAGATTTTCCATCTGCTTTCTGTTCAGCAAATGGAGATTGGTATCCATATTACAAAAAAGCAATACCCTATTGAGTGTGGCCAGCTTCTGAGTCACGCTCTGCTTCAGAGAAATATACTGAAAGATAGTTTTGGTGTTGGTTGAAATATTATCATTCTTTAGAATAAAGAATCCTTATTTCGTGGAACTGAGGCATAGGTTTTGTGTGCTTTTTCTAATCAGCACAGCTTATCTTTTAAACTCTCACAGTCACGTCAAAGCCATATTTTATTGGACTCTTATCATTGGCATCTTACTTTCAAAACTATGTCCTGTTTATCTTGGTGTTTCAAAAACAGTTCTACTGAAGCTTAGACAGTGGTTTGATTGAACTTCTATGTCCTTACACATATATTAAGTGAATTTAAAAATGCTGAGGACTCTTAAATAAAGAACAAAATGGCAGCCAGTTACATAATCATAAATGAGTTCAAGGCAATTCATTTTATTTTCTACAAGGTTTGTTCATATTCTGTTTAGTTGTAAAGATTGTTGGTGCCTGTAATAGCAAACATGTGCTACCCTTTTTGCAGCCTATAGACCACAAGTTGGCATTTTTACATAAATGGAGGACAAATGCAAGATGAAATGACTCTACGTACTCTTGAACAGTGATTGAATTGTGGCTTTTGTGTTTTATTATGAAAAACTTGTTTTTTGGCTCCTTTCTCAATCTGTCTTGATCCTTGGTTATGCGAAACATTAGACTACATATACATTTGTCTGCATGTGTGTGTTTTGGTCTAGTCTGAATTAGCTCAAAAACTATTTCCTGTGGTATTGCAGTATTTTGAAAATACATTTGTATTCTATTGAGGATGAATCCAGGTGCAACACTACGTCTTGCTGTCTCTGTGAGTTCAATCAAAAGAGATTATTCTCAGAAATGTAAAACCTGCATGTTTTCCTCTGTTCTCTGCAAGTCATTAAGAGGGTTTTTATATCTGGCCCAACAACTATTGTAAAACGATAAACTCTTCAAGACACTGCTTACAAGTTTCCCTCCTGCTCTTGGGCTTAATAAGAAGCCCAGGGCTTCTCGTTGTCAGCATGAGCAATACACTATGTGTTTCAACCCTACTCTAAATACATTCACCACATACATACCTTTATTTGCAAGGGATGGCCATGGCATCATTTTTATTGGAGGCATTATTGTAGATTGTTTGTCATAGTTGCTTGTGTAGAAATATCAAGAGCATGCCAGAGCCAGTTTGATATATTTGTAATAAATAGTTTTCTTTATATGTGGTCAGTCTTATCAGTCTGATGACCAAGTCACATCTGTGTGTTTAGTGTCACCCTATATGGACAAGCGCCATGTAAATTCCTGAGAATTTTTCTGGCTAAATATGAACTATTTGTAAGAGATACAAAGAAAAGTCGTACTTAGATATATCACTCCATATGGGTAAGCCCCCCACTATCCCGCAAGTCTTTAATCTTTCACACCGTTTCCTGCGGGTTTGTGTTCTTTTCAAACAAGCTCCAAAATGATTATTGATGATGGTTATGTTTATTGTTTGAAGGAATTCTATGCCCATCAAGTACAAATAACGTTATAAGTAAATCATGGACAATTGAAAAAAAAAGTCATATTATCAAAGCCTGTATTTCTAGACAGAACTGGCCTTGTTTGATAAACACAAGGAAAGCTGTGTTGTTTTTGTGCCAGTGAATAACCAGCAATTTTCCTCATATTTGTCTTTGTCATGACTGTCACTTTTACGGATGGTTGACGGTTGAACACCCTGAGGTTTTACTTGGCTGTTACAAGCCAGTGTTGGGGTTTTCCAGGGAAAAAAAATGCTTCCTTACATCATTTCTGAAACATTGGATCTGAAAAATTTTTTTAGCTATGGCAATAGTTTACATAGGCTTAATTTATCTTTTTATGCTCCACGGCTTGGTGACACCTTACGGTTATCTACCTCAAAAAAAAGGATTCTTATTGTGCACGGAGGTGATGACTACAGGCTGCTGAAGTCTACTGACTAGCAGAACATAATGTGCACATAAACAGCAAGAAAAGTCTGTATGGGGTGCAGTATGACTATAGCGTTTGTTTATCCAGCATGCTGTAATGGTATGAGAGCTGCTGCTTTGGCCTTGGTTTCAAGCTGTAGTGTAAATATAGAAGACTATGGAAAAGGAACACTATTTAAGACTTTCCATATGTTCTAATAATCTGAGCCTCTGATTGCAGCAATTCCACGTCTTCTTGACAAGAAGGACCTCTGTGGTTCTTGTCTTGCACAACTCTAAGCACAGGTGTGAGGACTAGCAAAACATAATTTGCTCAATTTAAAGACAAATCTGTTTTGCAGATACATGTTTATTTGTTTTAATGCACTGAACATGCATCTTACATTTTGTTATGTAAGTGATGTTAAACAATATTTTAAATAAATATGTGCAAGAAGACGGACAGAAGGAAAGAAAAAAAACATTTATTTGTGTTGTAAATTTTTCAATAACACTGCAGTTTATTTTATCTTTTTTATTTCTTTTTGCGGGATCTTGAGAAAATAAGTTGGGATCTTGAGATAAAAAGTCGGGATCTCGAGATCTCGAAAAAGTAAGTCGGGATTTCTTTCCTTTTTATTTTCTCCATGTCCCCTTAGGGACCCCGTACAATTCAGAAAACAAGTAAGAAAAATTCATGACAAATTTAAAAAATTTTAATTTAAAGGACCGACCCCGGATAAGCGGCAGAAGATGGATGGATGGATGGATGGAACTCAATGTTTCAACATTTTTACAGTTTTCTGGAAGTTTGTTCCAGATTTGTTGAGCTACTGCTCCATGTTTGCCTTTGCAATCTTTACTCATCATCTCAGACATGGTGTGTTTGACTTTACTCTTGAACCTATGCTATCTACAATGCAATCTCTAATAATTGGAAGCCAGTGAATGAATTGAGATCATTTCTAGGCATATTAGTCTTTTTTTTTGTACGTTCTCCAACATAATCATGAGCCAGTTTGTTTGTTTTTTGTTTAATGTTTTTTAAGTCTTAGTGGCATTCCTCTTTGGTGTTTGAGTTGAAACAGTTATCTTGGCAGTGCATACCACGCTGTCTAAAATAAATCAGAATATTGGACCTTTAATATTTTCAGTTTTTGTTAGTCCCAATAACAATTTCTTAAACTGCTAAATTGCATTGCTTATTTATGTCTAATCCACACTTATAGGTCTTTGTAAAACAAAAGTTGCCTCTAAAATATATTTGACTTAATCAGTGATTAGCTTTCAATATTAGTGGCAATGGTGATAAAGGCTTTCTCGAACCGTAGTGTGTTGGTGTAAAACTTATTTATAGCTTTTTCTTTTTTTGGCCTGCTTTCAAAGCTGTCTCGTTGGAGGAAATTGGACCAAACATTATTAAAATGAATCTTTTCCAAGCAACACATGACCCAATCTGTGCCTTCCTTACTAAGTGGTCCATTTCATGTTTCTGGATGTAGAGTCCACCGTGAATGAAGGCTTTCAGGTCTGTCTTGTATCTTTATCTCCACCATCTCCCTTCTCTTGGTGCAACTTAAAAGGCATACAGTGAACATATTGTGCATTGGTGCAAATATCCCTGGCCAATTTAATCGATTTAAGATGTATGAAATAAGCCTAAGTAAATAATCAGTGGAAATACATGTCAGATGTTGCTCCAGATTACTCCAGATGTGGACGCCCAAAACTGTGCAGGGCTGTAAATTGCAGGGCTGCAGGTCTGTTTCCAGTGAGAGGCTGTAAATAAATATCAAGTGCAAGTTATGCCGTGAGCCCAAAGCAGAGCCAGAGAAACACATTTTTTATCTTACGGTGGAAAATTTCTGTAACTAATGCATTAAACTTCAGATGAAAAAATAGCTCTGTGATTTCACATTAGATAATATTCAATGTTTAACTTTTTTTTTTCATTTTTATCTGTTGTCCGTTTGATGCCGTGACTTAATGAGTCTAAAAATGGCTCTGTTATGAAGCCATATGCGAAACCAGCAGGGTACAATTTGTTAGCCACAAATTAGGAGCAATGTACTGAAAACATTACATAACCTCTGTGAGAAGGTCATCTGGTATTAAAATAAATGCAAATTATCTGTTTGAGAAAATTCTGCATTTAAAATATGCACTGAATCAGATTTATACTTTTAACAATTCATCAGTTGTGAATCTAAAAAATATTTGAAGACTACAGCTATAAAACTCTTCCTGTAATGTCTTTTCGTTTTAAATTACCATCTTGCTAAGTTTGAATTCGCTTGCTTTTGTGATGTCTTGGGCACATAAAACTCTCCCACTATTTTGAAATTATACTTTATATTCATTAATTTTTTTCAAAAAATAAAAATTATCAGTTTTTTTTTTCCCAAAGATTTAAAAAACACTTATTTTTGCTGCTCTTCCAGATACTTTGTTGTGGTACTTGTTGAATATTTGCATATACCTGCTATTGTGTGTATATTAATGAGTCTGAAATTTTGAAGTCCACAGACCTTTCCATTCCCTACATTGCGTTGAGCAGCACAATTCATCCCACCTCAGTCCTGTGATGTAGAGTTGAATAAATCTTGAGCTTGAATAAGACTTAAGCTGTTTCTAAATGTAAGCAAGTTGTAAAACTTTGTCTCTTTGATTCATTCTGATCTCTATTTTTATTTGTGAGATTGACTTTTACATCCTACATATATATTAGAGATTTAAATATTGCATATTCATTTATATGTGAAAGCATTTTTCCAAGTCACCCATAGTGCATCCAGGCTAGCCTGTTTCTATCGGTGGCTCTGGCCCAGATTAAAGTGCTGGGGTTCATTGTTTACACAGCTCCGCGGTGCCATGGCTGAGCAGGTCTAAACAATAGGCCAAGGCTCCCTTTTGTCAGAATGAGAGGAAGAATGGAGACCTCTTGACATGGCAACCTGAAGCCTCAATGGCCCCACTTCACCTAGCTGAGAGGGTCACAGTGAGAAAGAGAGGACAGGCAAGTAGAGGGGATGGAAAAGATTAGTATGGTCATGAAATGGAGAGATCAAAATGGTTGGAGAAGAAAAGAAGAATCGTCCGAGGGGGATGGATGGAGAGCTTTCAGAGAAGGAGTAGAAATGAGGACTTTAAATGTATACAATAACCCATTGAAACTTTTTGTTATTTTCAAAGTAACAAAGACATGGACATTAAGATCTGTGCCCTTTATTTTGAATTTATTATGTTTATATTTGATATTGTTTATTAGTGTTGCATGACTGTAACCTCTCCTCTACCTTAGGTCCTTCCTCTTTCCTTCCATGTCACATTCTTGCAGAGTCTTCCAGACCTAATTGCTTTATTCCTGCTCTACTTTACTGTATTGTGGAGCCATTTATATCAGATATCCTGCTTCTGTTAGCTTTAATGCATCACCATGCAGCTTCGGAAAAAGGGGAGTCATGAGTTTCATTTCTTGATTGCAGGTCACTTTCTTGGCAACAACACAGTTATCGATGTGCTTCGCCGCCACGGATATGAGGTGGAACACACGCCTGCTGGACAGCCCACAAAGAGGTAATAGCACTGCTAGTAAGCAAGTTAAACACAACCACACACTACAAAGTGTCTCACAGAGATTTTATATGACAGATCGATAGAAATTTTTCAGTTGCATTCAGGTGAGTACTTTGACTAGGCCATTCTAATGAATGAAAATATTATGTAGCAAACTCTATATTGCAATGTCTGTTTAGGGTCACTGTCCTGCTGGACGTTTCCAGTCTCTAAAAGATCTTCTTCCTCTCTTTGCCCTCTATTTTGGGCCTATTAATTCCCCCATCAACCTTTATGAGTTTGACTTATCCTGTTTTTTATAATTGTGTCAGGACATTATTTCCTATATAAAAACAATAACTAAGGGTTTCATGATAACAAATAATAAAATGTTCATAATTGCGTGATTGACTTTTTAAAATCATGGTTGCCTCTGGTAACAAAGTAGACAAGATGAAAAATGTAATATAAACTGAATATATAGATAACTAACTTGAACTGACTAGTAAAAAATGAAACATTTTTTGTTTTGTTTTTTGCAAAAAATCATCAGACCCTTTCTTGGGTATTGTTATTATGTTTAATTTTGACTAAAAAAGATGTGTCTGTTCAGTTGTCTGCAGTCAGTAAGTAGAGTAAGTAACTAGATTTTGCTATAGTAACTAATATGTATTATGATGCACTTTCTTCACACCCTTCTTGTCCCCAAAGTCATCAGAATAACACATATGGGTAAAGGTTGTCCCCTAATCGGACTACGTGGTATTTTAGATGCAATGTTTACATTTCACTGTTTCAGCAGAAATAATTCTCATTGACAGCTCTCATTCTTTAAGGGATTTTGCATGTCGCTGACTGCTTCTGTGTTTTAGATTGCACAGCTGATAAGTCTGACAAATTCCCCAGTGGCCCACCAATGAAGCATTGTGGGAAAAGTCCAACCTAAGTATGGCTCATACCTCCTGCTGCGAAGCATGTAGTGCATCCAGTCGAGCATGGAGCACTGCGGGTGGCTATCTCACTTCCAATCTGCGTTCTTGTTCCTGTGTGTGTTCGAATGAATGAGTAAATCTACTTTCACACACAAGAGCCTGTGTTTGATATGGGATTATGAGCCTGAAATGAATCACCTCCTGACCTGTGTCACTGGGTTAACACAAGTCCAAAAAATTTTACTACTCTGTTAATTATTGCACATTAGGATTATGTGTAATAATGCAAATTAAATGAAACTGAGCAAAAGTGTAGATTGACACTTGACTGCATTCTACCAGATTTTGTAAATGTTTGTAGGCGATAAGGATTAAGGAGAGTTGTTTAAGGTAAATGCTTTCCATGCTTTTCTTTTTAAAGGGGACTTTAAAACTTTTTGTCTTTTGCAAAACGTTTTGTTCGTAACACATTAACTACTGTCTGTGGATGACATCCCTGGATCACTTTAAGCCTAATTTACAGCGAGGACATAATTTGTAATATGTCCAGAATGTGTTTCTGCTGAAGTAAATGGTTTCTTCTTGAGAACGACAACATCTGGATGGCAGAACACACTGCTCCAAAGTATGTGGATATCATTCAATGTTAAAGATGTGTCCACAGATGTGGTAGTTATCAATGCTTATGTTACAATACGTCAACAGGTCAAACATTTAGAAAGCAATGAGACATGTCCACAACTTGGCAAATAACCTGACAAAGATCAGTGTGGAACTGAAAAGCTGTCAATACATTTTATGAAGACCAAGTGTATAGGCTTTACTACACCCATATACACTGTACAAAGCACATTTAATTTACATTTGCATACACAAATACACGCACACCCCTACACATTTATCTCCTATCAAACTTGATCTTGTTTACTATATTATCTCCTCACCCTTTTCCAATACTTCTGAAATTCATCTCTCCCCTCTTCAATCTTGCTTTTCTCCTTCAGCTTCATTTTGTCATGGCTGACTAAAATCTAAGAAAAGAAAACCTTCCTCCCAGGATGGGTGTGTCAACTTTTCAAAGGTCCACATGTTCCCGGGAGGATAAAAGAATATGTCCCTGATTTTTTTTAGCTTTCTAGTGTTTGCTGTCTTTAACTGCAAGGATGTGAAATGCAATTAAATATTTGTGGACCTATTTAAAGTGATGGGTCACAAAGAGAGTCAAAGCAAACAGAGAAGAATCAAAGTGTTTTAGGAACTGCTTCATAAAAGGCTTAAAACACATTTCCCATTTCTGTTCTTCAACTTATTAACGTGTTTGTGTCATTTAGGAGATCATCATCAAAACCTGCTTCCTCGGCACTGGAGGACCACCAAGATGATTTTACTCTTCTGGAGCCCTTCCTCCATGAGCTGCCACACAAGGAGGAGGATCAGGAGAGTTCTGCGGGAAGAGGATCCACTACCCCACATGCTCCTTCCTGCAGACAGCCTGGATCATCTAGAGAAAGCAGAGAAGAAGGCGCTAAAGAAAAAGAGGCGGAACAAGCAAAAGAAACAACAAAATCGACATTTCAATGACCTCTGGGTACGCATAGAAGAGAGGTAAGGAGACAGAAAGCCGAAACATAACATGACAACTTTAATTTGGACTGTTACCAAATGATTTAAAGTGGGTTTTTTCTAAGGGTGAGAAAATGTACAGTATATAGTTTCTGTGATTTTTCAAAACAACAGTTGGTGCATCGGTTTGAATTCATTTTAAAACAAGGTCAAACTTGTACGTGAAAGCTGGTGTCACTGTCCACAATAAAGCAAGTTTTATATGGCCATAGACTAACAGGGTGCAGATCCGTCCACCCGTCGGTCTTTCCGTCCATCCTTTCTTTTTAAAAGCCTTTAAAGTTGTTCAATCGTCTCCTCCTAAAAATAGAACAATCCAAAAACTGTTTAAAAGCCTATGCTTATGATAATTGTATATCAACTTCTCCCCACAGCAGTATGATTTATAATTGTAATAGTTGGAAATAGTTGTTTAAGAAAAAGCTATAAACGAATGACGATAAACATGTTACTTCATCAAGTATGTGAGAGAAGACGATGGGGAACTTCCTGATGTGATGCTGGGGGCTCAAACAGTGACTATATCACCAAACAAACAGCCAACATATCAAATCACCATCCTCTTCTTTTAGTTACAGAACACAAACATTAGATCCACGCTTCTCTGGAGCTGGTATCAGTGTCTTACATGTAAAAATAGCAACTTGACAATTAAACCCGACTTGGTTCTCACCATAGCTCTAGGCAGGGACTAACCGCAGAACAAAACAAGCTCACCTTTTTCACAAAAGGGAGTTGCATGCCATGCAACAAACTTCTGTATGTTTTGTCACAGCAAGATTTTGCTTTCATTTTAATTGTCAAAAAGGGTAAGACTCTGTTCTTCCATTTCCTAGAGTCATTTATCAGGAAGAACCATTTGTTCAGAGTGTCTCCATTTCCGGTCATTTGTCATGGGGTCAACCAATACAGTCCACAATAAATAGCACTTATGGACCATTTAGAGTTTCCAGTTTCAACTGACATACACAAAGCTGGACTGTGTGAATTAAATACGACAACCCAAAGAGAAAACAAATACATGCAGAGGATGAAAAAGTCATATAAAGTGCTCTTTACATTATGTCAGTAGAAATTATTTGTCTCTGTTTATGCAAGACTCTGAATTTTATATGGGAAAAGAAACAGACTACTTGCTTATGCTTGCTACAAAGTGCACTCCTTATACATGTCTGTGTATTTTAATGTCTGAAAAGGAGAAATGGTCAGAGTATTCACACAGGCAGGTTCACTGCAGAGCAGGGGCTTTCTGTATAGTCATGTAGTAAAAAACCTGGTTGCTTTAGTCTGCACAGACTTGCTTTCTGTAGCTAAGTTTTGCTGGAAAAACCCCCAACATTTTTCAGAAGTGAGACATGATTTTTCATTTCAAACATGTGAGATTAGTCTTTAAAATTACTGTTTGTTGGTGTTGGTGTTCAAATCCACTTAACCAACTTTGGTAAGAAAATGAGGGGGAAAGCTAGGATTGTTACATTATATATTTATCTTGTTATTTCTTCCTGCAGTTCCATGGTCCAGTCTCCGCCTCCCACTTTGGTTCGTATCATCAATGGCTACATCACAGTGGAGCCACCAAACAGAGTCTACAGCCAGCACAACTACCATCACCTACAGTCTTCATCACCCATCACCTCCTATCCCCTCGTTTTTCTTATTATGCTCTCCACACTCATAGCTTTGGTATTTCAGAAAGGGTCTGCACTCCTCTAGCAGGACATCAATTATTTTAGTAATAAAAGCGTTTAAATTCAGTTCAGTGTAAGGTCTAATTAGGATATGAGGCCCATCAGAAAATATTTTACACATCACTGTCAGGCTTGAGCAACCTGATTTGGAACTGATGTCAATGGACTGAAGCTTTGTTAAAAAAAAGTAAATAAATAAAATAATAATAATAATAATAAAACATTTTATATATTTTCTTGGAACAATACAGGTTTGTTTTTTGTTATTTTGTGATGATAACACTTTGCACAAAGAATGCAAAAGAAAACACAAATGAAAGAAATAAAATCCGGAATAATTTCTCACGTCTCATTTGCGTTTTTGTCAGATGTTAGCTACCCATTAGTGCTTGCAACATGCATAGCATTCAAAGCATTCTGGAACATTAAAAATTCTTCATAGACACAACTTCAACCTTTTGTATTTAGTGTGCGTATTTATGCTGTGTTTGCTTGTGAGAGTGAGTTTGTCAGCTCTTATACGCCTTGTGTTTGCAACCAGAAGTGTTCTTCACAACTTAATTTATTCTTTCATTTACAATATCTTTGATTTTGTAAAATGTATTGGTTGGGGAAATTGTACATAGTTTTTTATGCTACAGTTGTATTTTAGGGCTATTAAAAATGATGAGAAACATTGTCTTTATATGAATTGATAAATAAATGAGCAGCATATTTCTTAAAGGACATCAGGAACTAACCACCACAGCCCATGTCATGTTTCACACTGAAATTAAAGTTGTGATATGGACAGATGATTGTATTCTACCTAATCTATCAGTGTTATTTCTTGCTTTGATGTGTTTGTTGAAAGAATTCATTTTTGTTTATTATTAGGTTTAAATTATTTAACTACATTAGCTTTTCTGTAAAGCATACAGAACATTTTCTGACTTTTTATAAATATTTTTTTTACCACAGTATCCAAGTGTGTTTTTTATATTTTCAAGATAATTATAGTGATAATATTACAGTTATAATAAAGCTGTCCACACATGTAGAACATGTACAGTGTAGTATTTTAGGACAGTCACATGTCATCTATGGAATAAGATAATTGTAATAGTATCAACAATAAAATATTTATTTAGACAAACTCTTTTGTTTATTGCAATTTTTTGACTGTAATAAAAATGTAAGAAAGTCAGAACTGTTATTTTTTTCTACGTAGAACAACAGAAGTCAAAATTCTGAGATTAAAATCTTTTGTTTTCAGTGGCTGTAATCCATAACAAACAAAGGGAGGGAAGAAACACAACAAGAGACAGTCAAGATGACTGATAGAAAACCAGAGGTGGTGATTACTAGAAAACAACTGTGAGGGAACAAAACCAAGATATCTGAGGAAGGATGTTTGGAAACTAAACATTATTAATTAGCAGTAGATAAATACAAGTAAAAACAAAGATAAGTGTTAATCCAAGTCCAATAGTTCATATAATTTTTGTTCAGGTAACATATACAATTTATGCTTTCATAATAACTGGATAACTTTTTAACACGTTGGACAATGTTTATTTTTATGTCTTTAATTCATTTATGCAACAAAGTTTGGCATGATAAATCTCTTGGTCTATCAAAATTAAAAGTGTTAGGTTTTGCATAGTAGAAATATGATGAAGCTACTTTTAAATGTTATACAATTTGCATAAAGTGTTCCATAATACCCTCATTCAAACCTGCAAACGGGATTGTAAACATTGCTTCCATTGTTCTACTATTGATTTATGGCATGTTAACTGGTTGTTCGCATATTCTCTAGACGCTGGCTGATATTATAAGTTGTTTAAGATCAAACTAAAGAAACTGGAGCAACAAGGGAACAAACTGGAGCAAACAGGAAACTGGAGCAGCAAGGAATCTTTTCGATGCAGAGGAAATGAAAGTTAATAGATTTGTTCTGTCAACAGGAAAAGATAGCTAATTGACTATTTAGCTTGTGCTTTCATTTAAGGTGGAGCTGTGCTTTGGACGGGCTTATCTACGTGTGCAGGATAATAAGGAAATTTAAGAGATAAGCCACTAAAGTGTGTTTATTTCTTGAATTACATCACTGAACATTTTGCTATTTTCATCACAGAGATAAATGCTGCCATGAGCCCCACAGAAAGTGTTTTATGTGAATGTTTCTTCTATTAAAATAACAATAATTCACTGACCAATTAGCAGCTGAACCTTCATAGCCTGGTTATATTTGACACTAAAGATTATTTGATATTCAACATACAAATGACAGGTATAACTTTTCATGTTTTTATATCTTCTAATTAATGAAAGACATTTGCCACTGAAATTACAAGCAAATTGAGATCAAATACTGGAACATTTCATTGTGTGACTGTGAGGGTAAAACTGCACTTTAGTTGCATCTTTTAAGTCACTTCAGTAAGTCAGTCTTATGGCTCCAAGGCTTTAAACTTACATCATGTTAAAGACAGCATGCGATTCTAAATGACAGTTTTGATCTGTTCCATGTAACTCAAAACGTCTTAAAAACAACAAACCATGTAAGTCACTCAGTCATTCCATAAAAGAGCAAACAAACAAAGTTGCAGGTCACTCCTCTAATTGCCCCCTGTTGAGTGCTCTTGCTGACAGATGTTATAGCTCATTTACTATTTGAAACACAGCTTGAAGAACAGCGGGAATGTCAGGAGTCAAGCCACAATAGTTACCTGCAGTTGAGGATAAAAAATCCTTTAAGACCTAAACCAAAATTTTACCTTCCAGCAGGAAGATTAGTAATTATCAGCTGACTGATGGATTCTTCTCTTCTTTGACATATTTTCACTTTGAGGCTTTTGCAATTATTAGTGATGGTTAAAATATTTAACTCAATGCCATAGGAAACTAATGGCTGTCTGAAAGTCGGGAGCTCAGTGGACACTAATATGATGGATGTAATCTACCTGGAGGAAATTATGTTTGCTCCATTCACCTTAAACACTACACAATGTATACGGTAATGCACATCGAGTTGCCTCATAACCACATTAAACTCAAGCAAACACAGATAACACATGGAATCATTATTTTACCAAGAGAACTTCATTAACTTGTCCAAATTACATAAAACCTTTAAAAATATATATTTATCTTCCTTTTTGCGTAAATCTATTTTGGTAAGAAAATTTAATCAGAAAGATGGCTCCTACAGAAGCACACCACATTGGACTGGAGGTTGGGTGGCCAACTGAACCTGGAGAAATTAAAAGCAGATGTCTCTGCAGACTCCTGTTTCCTGTAAAACATGAAACTATAGACAAAAATAAAGACGTTCCATCAGCCTTGGTCATAAAATCAACCAATCTTACTGCAGATTTTTGCTGCACAGGGTCAACTCATTTTTTTGCAAACAGTGTGTTTCTGTTTAACTTCTGTGTCTCTGGTCCTGTACGTCCATAGTGTGTCTAAGAAATGCCTTAATGGTTATACTTTACTGCATTCACCTAAAGTAATGGTAATCTTAAAGTCAACTTGTGATTAAAAAAAAAATCACAATAAATTACTGTTGGCTGAATTTTATCCAGTCAAGTTTTTATAACATCTTAACAGAGTTTAAAACTTTTAACAGAGTGAAACTGATTTATAAACCTCAGAACAAACTGGCTTTGGTTGAATAGTCTCTTTGTTTTACAAAAATGAGTACTGTAGTACAATATTTCTCCGACCTTTGAAGTTACTTTCCTGGAACATATCGATGACCTTTCAAAACTTACAAAGGACTTTCTGATACTTATCAGATACTTTTATGAAACATATTAGTTACTTCAAACCTTAAAAGCTATTTTTTGAAACTCGCCACCTTTCATTGAACTTTGATAGAACTAATGATTACTTAGGTGAAACTAACTTTGCAAGTTCTCTGAATCTTACATAAAGAGTAGGTTCTATAAATTACCTGGTTTTGTTCTTTTGGGAATGTAAACTTTCAATTAAAACTCAAGGAAAGTTTAAAAAAGTACCTGGCAAATGCCAAATGTAACCCTCAAATGTCTTCGAAAAGTTTAAGCAAAGTGTGGCAAGGTCCAGGACTGCGTTAGAGGAGCCATGTTCAAAATAAATCATTTGAGAATCCTAAAAATAGTTACCAGATCATTTTCAATCAGCCCAGACTAGTGACTAGCCAATAGAAAAGTAGTAAAAAGAAAAATACTGATAAACTATATGATTATTGGATAAAAAGGATACATTTGATGTCTGTTTACTTAAAAAAACAAACAAAAAAACATGAAAATCAGTCCAATGAGTTTGTTTATTGTCAAAACTGAAGGATGCGACCAGGGGAAGGATTCTGTTACCTCAAAAATGATTGTCTTTACCCACTTGAAAGGCTTTTTCTTTTGAGTAGGTTCAATGGAAAACCTTAGAGAGAATAACTAAAATCAAGATTTCTTTCTGTAATCAAATATTGGACGTCTTGTAGAAAAAATAACAGTACTTACCCAAAAGAAATGTCATTCATGCAGAGTTAAAACATCTATTTTTTGGTTTTGTTGGGGTTTCAGAACAAAACCATGTTTTGTGTCTCTCAGTGCTTCTCAAAGTTGGTCTGCCTTTGACTGTCAGTTTATAAACAAATGAGCCATTTTTGTGCTGGCACAGCACCACAGGGTGTCACTCAGTTCCAGCTCGGGTCAATGGATCCCATTCACCAGAATTATTTTTTTTCTGAGAAGTGCTATGAAGAGAAGAAAGCCCACACTTCAAGCTCAAACTCAAGAAATGTACAATCATAGACGATTATAAATGCACTGTTAGTCCAAAAAGTCAAGCACACACTCTCACGTCATACCAATGTGAGTCTCTGGGCTCTCAACACATGCAATCTAGAGCCACCAATTTTTCATGCATAGTTTGAAAATTGTATTTACAGTTTTACTCTTTCTGTACTCTCTATTATATAGACTTAAAACTGCTTCTCTTGAAGTGTTTTAAAGCTAACTTCATACCTAGTATCTACATAGAGGAGAAAACACTTGTTAAAAAGTCTGGATTTTTGAGGAATATGCTGATTGTCTCAGTCAAGTGTCAGAGTGTGAGGGAACTGCTTTAGAACAACACATATTGCTTTGCTCACAACTTTACATTTTTTACACTGTTATTTATTTATCCTAAAAGAGAATGTAGATCAAGATAAGACATCTCTATAAAGAAATGTGCCTGGCAGCAAGCATCAGTCAAACTGTGTCAAATGCCTCCCTCTGGCTGCAACGTCAGGAACTGTCATTCAGCCAAATCAGTCACTCTGTCCGAGAAAGTTTTGGCTACCCACAAAGATATAAGACGATGCTGCCATACCTTTATATTAGAAGTAAATACAGAATTCACCTTCACAATTTTCATGTGATTTGGAGGAGTTTGTAGGGGTGGACAGCTTTTTTAGTTTTGATCCTCTTCTTTTCCTGCTTAGCCAAGTTTGGCAGGTAAATTACTATCATTTGATTTGTTTGATTGAATGGGATGTCTGACTTTCTTTGTTTGTTTTGGCAGAAGTCCGCCATGTTGCTGTATACTCAGCTCCCTTTTAGAAGTAAAATCAACAACAACAAATAGCATGTTTTAAAAAAAACATTAAAAAAACTGCATACTAGTTGTTTTCAGTTTTTTTTCTATTTGTGGTTCTCTAGTGTTCCTTGTTTAATGGTTTACTTTAGTTGCAGGTTATTTCCCTTTAGTTCTATGTTCTCTCTCAGCTGTCAGCTTTGTCCCTTTCGTTTTTCCTCAGCTTACCAGAGTACCTCACTTTCCAGCTGCTCCTCATATCCTAATTGCTTCACAATGCAATGCACTGTTCCCCTTGCATTGCTATGGCAGGCCCTCATAAAATAACAAAATGCATGACACCTTGAGGAATTTTACCTCTTTGTTTTCATGTCTAAGAAAAGACAGCATTTGTAGTCACTTGAACTCCAGGATAAAAAAAAAAGATTTTTTAAAGAGGTACAGAAGTGATGTCAAGGTTTGTCCTAGCCTCCTATTAATCTTTTATCTGCCTTCTGTGTTTTCTTTATTAGCTCATTTTGTTCCTTCTATCATTAGAGGCAATTACTTGGCATTCCCCATAAACACTCATGCAAAGGTATATACACCGCATGATCCTAATACCTGTCATCCCCCCATGCACGGACGGTGAAGCAATATTATAAACTGATAACTATTAAAATGCCATTAGAAGAAGCAAGGAATGATGTTGTGCCTGGAAGGAGTTTATCAGAAAGTAAATGTAAGCTCCCACATGTGGAACACCTCATTAACCCTGCAGTTATTTACACCCATGTGGCATCGAGGCAAGGACAAAGATTGAGGCCCCCTTCATCTTAATAGCACCTGAGCTATTAAGAGTTCTTCACCATTTCATACTCGTGCTTTTAATGTAATTTATTCCACCTCTAATGACCTGCTGATTTCTGCAAGATGGTTGTTTTTGCTTCAGCTGCAATTGAAAAACAAAGAGGCTGTGCTGGAATTCTGCAGATATAAATTGTGTAGATTTCAGCATTTCGCTTACAGTAATGTGGAAAACTAAAGAAAGGTTGAAGAGGAGAATTAAAACACCCAGAAAACAAATTATATAGGTACAAATTCTGCTGTTAGTGTAGAATAATCTAGTCCAGAGTTTAAGTATTGTAGTTCCTAAGGCCAGGTCTAAGGTGGAAAAACAGTGTCTGCTTTCAAAAGTGAATAAACAAGTAGAAAATAAGAAGTAGTCATAGCTTAATCCATATTTTATCTATGATATGAAATGTTGGAAAACATTAACATATAAATGAAGTGTTTAATACATTTCAGATTAAGGTTTAATGAAACTAGGGTTGGTAACCTGCAAAATGTCCTTTTAAAACAACTTAATAATACTTTATTTTGTTTTGTTTTTGCTTAAAAATACCAATATTGATGGTGGTAACACCATACAAAGCATACATTTATCTGGCACAATTTTGTTCATTATATTATATATGTGACACTTTTAATTAGTACTTTACAAATATGTAAAAAATCTTTCAGTCAAGTGAAATATCTCTGAACAGGGAGCAAAATGTAATTTAATTCCTTCTGCAACACTCAGATCAAATTATCATAATGCACACAACATGGCATTTTGATCATTTGTGATGGGATACATTAAATAAAGAATAATGTTTGGTAAGCTTCCCCTTCATAGTCCTTTACCAGAATATAACTTTGGTCATTAAAGTGTCTTCAAATCCTTGCAATGTCACTGAGATTCTGAAGTAGGAAGTACCAGATGGCAGAAAATAATACTAACCTTTCTAAAATTTTATATTAAACCACTTTTCTTTTCCTTGGACTAAAAGCATGATATTTCACAAAAAGAAAAAAAGAAATTACCCTTCCACCCTTCAACTCCCCACATCTCCTTGTTCCCACTCTCTTCACCTCCTCGTCTTTGTGAGCAAGTAGCGATAACCCAATTGAATATGAAGAAAAAATGGGAGTGACTCTCCAGCCAGCTAGAAGCAATTCTTATTCAGAGGTTGTAAAAAAGGAGAGAAATGCTTAAGGGTTGAACAGATAAAATTGCATATGGTATCCCTTCCAATGTTTAAATAGTGGTTTTACTTCTGCAAATTCTCAGAGTGTAATTTATTTAAGAGATTTAAAAGGAGTCTTGTGGTTAAATGTTCTGTAAACCACAGTGTTGCTAAATATATACCACAATCTATCTTTTAAAGAAATGGTCTGTGTTAGCATGCCCATCAAACATCACACCTTTGAGACAATGATTCAGATGAAGCCTATTCTGACTCTTTCCCACTTCTTGGCATTTGAAAGTAACACACTCTAGATGAATGAAAGCTTACAACCACATTCATCTTATCATCTTGCTGCAAATGAGATAAACGCCAGCTCCTGTTTTTCAGTCTGAAGTGTTTTTCAGCTCCCAAATCGTGACCAAAATACGGTGCAGTTTCTTGATATGTGCTGTGAGATGAAAACCGACATCTTTGATGTGATACTGTCATATCTAAAGTATTGAAATTAATCTTATCTCTTTTAAGAAAAAGTGGCTCTTTTTAATTAAATGATATCAGAATCAAGTCGTAAAAAAAACTGAGCTACAGCCTTGAACATTCAGGCCAACAGAGGGAGCCCAAGAGTCCTCACATTCTTAGCCAGTGTAAATCAGGTGATTATTATCAAGCACCATTGAAGATTTATTAATGTACCAGATGGAATCATCTACCAGCCATGCATCAAGTGGGATCTTTCATACCCACTTTGACAACAGTTGATTTTAAGTCATTTTCTACATGGTATTCGCTTGTAAAGAAGAGATGTGGTCATGTGATTCCAATAAATATCCACCACCAGAATGTTGCCTAGATTTAATTTTGGTTTGATCATGTGTCCCAACCAGCCTAAATGGGAACAACAGAGTGTTTAAAAACATCAAATTGGCAAAATCTACGACAAAATGAAACTGAGATATTTTAGCACCTTTAAGATTATTTGTGTCCATTTTTCCTAAAATGCAAAATCTGCAAATAAAAATGAAATTTATGTAATATTGGTCTTGCTTACACAATAATATTTAAGGTATTATGATGACAGTCTATATCTTTAAATAATATTACCATCGTTTAATCATTTTGGCTGTGGTTGAGTTTCACACACTATGTAATTGCAAATAAAAATCACAGGTAAGTATAACTAGTAAGTGATTGGCAATTGCTCTAATGTGTTTGTTAGCACAATCAAATACACACTGCATATACTTTCTGTCTCTTGCAGTTATGTGCTCACATGACTGCAAGAATAAAGCACAAAATTGGAGAAATAACCCAATCTGCACACTCTATGTGAAATTTTATGTAAACTGACATATAAACAATGCAAATAAATCAGTATTAGTTCACTATTTAAGTCTAAGACATATTGTCTTGTGCAAACGATTAAGCAGGGTGCCACTGTGGTGACAACTTGCAGATCAGATCTGCAAGTTGGTTCCCAAATCAAATTCTGTTCGGTGCCCCATTCAACCTTGGGCAAGCTCTGAATGTTATCTGGAGAGTTTTTATTTTTTATATCTTTTATCGACTTTTACTGTTTCAGAGAATCGTAGAAAAAAAAGTCATTGGAGTACTATTGTCCAAATGGAGTGAAAAGATTGAAATATGATGTTGGGAAGAAGATTCCATTTTAATGCATTGTGATAATTTGTGAGTGAAGGACAGAGTGCACAATACTACAAACGGAGAAATGAAGAGAGATAACCTGTCGTGACCTGACCAGATTGGCATCCAGAGCAGCTGAAATGGAAAGAAAAATGGCTTTTAGCACAGAGGATGTCATTCCTAAATGATGTGTTTCTGTCATCTACGTAGGAATGGCATTTTCTTTGCTGTCTTTTAAGAACCCATAAGGTTCATATGTAGAATATGAGATTGCATTTTAATAACCAAATCCAGAAAACGTTTAGGATTTTGAGAATAAGTAAGCCATAATTTATCAAATTCTCATGCTTGAAGATGTGTTTAATTAATTTCACAGAGAGGATTTTGACCTGTTATCCTCAAAGTGACAGGCATACTCCATGGGAATTTGAACAATGAAGAGAATATTTCCAGTTTACTTCTGAACTGAAAGTATCATGCAGAGTACATTATTCAAAAATAAATTACTTAGAAAGAAAATGAAAATGTCACTCTACTAATAGTTTAATCATTTTCTTTTCATGCACACTAAGATTAACTTTTAAACAAGATTGATTCTTTACTTAGAGCTTGCATGGCAATGCGCGTGATTAAGCTGCTTGCTCCAGGCTTTTCTGGTATTCTAGACTGAGGTTCGGATAACTGACACTGACAAGGAAAAGCTGGAGCATATGAAGCTCATTGACTCCCCTAAGAGCCGCTGATCAAAACCATTGCAGAACTGGAGAGGGAGGAGGAACACCGACAGAGGGCATTTGGGAATGCATAATATAATGCAACTGGTGAATCAGGTAGGGCTACCTCTGTCCAGAATTTATTACTTTACAATCTGACTTGTATGATTTGTGACAACTTGATTTATGTCAACAAGGCAAAAGGGAGAAGAATGATCTCTTAATATAAAGAAAGGCTTTTTCTTGTGGAGGGATTTGAATGCTGGAAGGGACTTTGACATTATGTTTCTGGTGGAAACTTCAGACCTGAAATTACTTTCACAGCTGCCATGGTAATTGCTGTTGTTTGGTGATGCTGATTGGGATAATATCAGCATCTAAATGATCACTGAGGCTTGATTGACGTAACCCACAATTGATTTTAGGTTATCTCTCTGGGATATAAACATTGCCTCACTTAGTGAATGTAAATGATGAAAGCACTGAGTAATAATGCAGATGTATACTTTCAACCTAAAAACTGTTGAAGACAGTGTGAGGTTAGTTTACTCCAATTAAATAAAAATACCCCATTGCTTTTATCTTTTACTTTAATGTTTTTTGCAGATTGTAAGGCCAGGCAAGACAATTCAGTCATCAACAGAGCAACTCAAAGTGTTTACATGATTAAATGTAGAATTATCTGATTTTGCAGTTCCACTGTTACTTTTTCTTTGGACATCTACAACGTCCCTCATGGTCACCCTAACAGTGTTCCTAAAAGTGTTGTTGAGAACTCAACCTTCTTAGTGTTTATCTATACATATATAAGATTGTTCATTTGTGATAAAACGCTGTTCTGGGCAAATCAATTTTCTTGTGTCTCCAAACGTTGAGGTGTGACTGGTGAGAAATTTCAAGGTGTCTCGGTTACAATAATGATGGATGCTGCAGTGGGACTGACCTATGAGAAGTTCCAAGGACTTCTGCTCAAGGTAATGCAAAGTATGAAATACTGTGACAAAAACACACAAAGGTTTTTCTTTGCCTCCTCAGTCACAATAACTAATTTCTTTATTTCTGAATATGTTTACCGATCTTTAAGCTTTCCTACTGTATTCAGTCACATTGGACTTCTCCAGGGCAGCTCCTCTTCATCCATCCTGTTTTTGGTGTTAAGAAACCTGATTGTCAAACTTATGGAGCGGAGGGCGTCATGTTTGGGAACGTTTTTGCAATTCATGTGGTTCTGTTAGCTTCTTCCAGTCTTGGCCACCTGTACTGAGGGAGATATAATTTACATATCTCTTCTGGCTTAGGAATAGTTTGGGATATGTTTGAGAAAACTATATAGAGTTGTTGGGGTGAGGAATGTCTTGGTTAGTCTCTTAATCTCATGACTCAATGTTCCCATTGTTGGATAAGCAGAAAACAAAGACTCCTGGAAATGTAACAAAGAAAGGTATTCACAAGAACTTGAGTTTCTTAAGATGTACTTTAGATTTAGTGTAGCAATAATACATTCTTATTATCTCTGTAGCTTTTACAAAAATGCATCTAATGTATGTTGCCACCATTAAGTGTCTTAATATGGATGCAAGCTTTATATAATTTTTCTTTCGCTCTGTTTCCAGGCAACGCAGGCTTTCACAATAACATGTCAATTAATATTCAATTTGATTTTATCATTGCATAGCATCCTATAAATCCAAGAATTAAAACTATGTTATCAGTTAAATCTAAGGGGACTCATGCATTTTTATTCAACCCGTATCTGCCTCTCGGAGTGTAAGTAAAGATCTATAACCTTGATTTGTTATGCATTTTGGGTTCAAAACAACAGATTAAAAGATCTACACTGAGGTACTGCCTCAGTTATACAACAAACCCTTTAGAGAAAAGCTCAAAAGCAACATAATTGGCTGAGCTGAATTGTGAAAATTAGAAACACTTTGAGAACAGGGTAACCTTTAATACACTTTCATTGTAAACTCAGAGGTTTGATAATAGAAGCTGTAAATGGCACATCGATATTGAAAAATTGGAGGGATGGCTGTGTATACAAAGTAACCTATTTTTCCTTTAAGCACTCACGTGGAACCATTTCATTTCAGTAAGAAATTGTTACATTTCCAGATATTACAGGTTTTAGCCTCTCATTGGCTATCCCACTCAATGAATAGCTATTTATGTTTCAAGCCAACAGTTACACATTTTTATTTAAGTATGCTTAGAATCAATGCAGGGAGTACGACAAAAAGAAAATACTGATATGTTTTTAAAATTGTACTAATAAAATCCAATGAGGAAGTGCAATTATTGTGGAAATTCAAAGACAATCTGCTCAGTATAATTGCAGATCACAATTTAATTTCAGCTTCTTCCTTTTAGTTGGTTCAAAATTACATGTCTTTTCATTCAAGTAAAAAATAATCAGCATTTTTAAAGTGGGTTGTTCATCTTCTTTTCTTCTATTCTTGCACATATTAAAAGGTGATCTTAAAATATGAGTATCCAATATTGATCTGACCTATTTATGCTTCAAAAGTGAGATGTAAATTTTTACTGTTCTTAATAGTAAAGCAAATATTATATAGTATTTTTGGCAAAATGCTATGATGTGTGAAAAAAAAATACTGGCAACTCTTTTATCGATATTTTGCACTCAAGGTTGGAGTATAAATGTAAGGGATTTTTAACTATTACATTTTGCACAATGTCTCTGATCTTTAAAAATCTGGACCCCTGTCATGGTATCTTCTCTTCAGCACACCCCAACAGTTTTTCTCTCACTTTTATGTCTACGCATTGAGATGACGAAACGAGTTCATTTTGATTTTTGGTAAGTCACTGCAGAGTGAAAGTATGCTTCAAGTCATTACCCTGGTGAAAGATCTGCTAAATACCAATTCCATACCAATCATACCAATTTGGTGACAGATGCTACCAAATTTTAATTGAAAATGTGATTTTGAACTGTTTGATGTTTCAAACTGTTTATGATGCAATGATCTCTAACAAGTTTCCCTGGATCTTTGGAAAGGATCAGAACATCATGGCTCTTTTTCTCATTTTCTACATATTGCTTCTTTTTTGTTTTATTCTACACCTGATCCAGATTGGATGGTTGCTGATGAAAAATGAATTTCCATCTCATCTGACACAGTCAAATAGCTTAATGGAAAACTCCAGTAATGTTTAGTAAATACTTTCCTCAAATTGTGTTTTGCTGGGACAGAAAATCACATTCTTTGTGTCATGATCTGTAATTTTCTTTGTTTTTTAATTTTGTATTATTTGATTACTTTTGTTTTTGGCATGTCTGATGTTCAATATTGAGCTCATTTCTTACTTCTGAGATTCCAGGTGTTTTCTGAAGTTCTGTTCCTTCACATATTAAAATTCTGATTTGTATTGTCATTTTTAGCTTCTCTTTGACTAGCTCATTTCGTGCTCTGTTTAGTTTCCCTGAACTGATTTCCTTCAGCTCTACAGTTTGTATCCCCACTAGCAGCAATTCATTTAGTTAACTAGACTTTCCTTCTTCCATTTTAACTCAGACTTTTATTAGCTACTGACTTTTATTATGCTATAAACATAATTTAGCCTTTTCACTGTCTCACTACTTTGAGTTGTAACAACAAACCGTGACATTTTACATCACACAAACGCAATTGGTTAGGATGTTGGGACAGTCAGATGGTAGTTGTGAAGCAGAATCAACCTGAGGTTTGGGGTCCAACTCCAGTTAAGTCCACCACAGTACAAATAAATTGTCAGCTAGTAAGTGAAATATAAAATTGAACATTTGTTAATCTTAACATTCTTTACTCAGCTTTTTCATGCAATTCATTGAGCATATATCAGCCACACTTGTCAGTAAGATCACATGTGTGAATAATCTGAGATGGACTCACCAGCATTGATTAGTCTTCTTCCATTTATTTATTGGGCCATAAAGCAGTACATTTAATGAGCTACTCTACAAAGTCAATAAAAAGTAACCATGAGGACAAAAACAGAGACCTGTGTTTGATTTACTCATTTGCTGTCATGTGGTTAATGAAAGAGTTGGACGAGGAGCCAAGTTAGCTACAAAAAAGTCTGACTAATCTGTTTACAAGCATTTGTTTTGTACTAATAAGCAAATCCATATTTTCCCAGCTTAGTGACTATCTTACAGCAAATTTCAAACAATAATGTTTTATCTGTCTACATATATTATAACTAATGCATTTACAATACATATTGTATGAAATCAATTTTTCTTGGGGGTGTCCAGGCCATCGAGGACCATAAACCTGCCAAAGAGTCTGCAAGTACCTGTGGCTGTTTCTGTTCCCAAAAGGTGAACACACACACACAACCCCACACACCCCCACGCACACCCCCACACTATGTTCTGCAGATCTCCAACAGTGAGCTTTGAACATCTTTTTTTACCATCCTGCTCACTGTATGTGGCAAGATATATATGGGTTCTCATTCAACCAGGCGACCAGTAGCTAAAGGAAATGTGTCTTTGTGTCACACAATATCTACATCTACAGTGCCTAAGAAAGTACTAAACTCCCAGGGCAGGATCCACACGCAACCTGTCAGAGGTTGAACAGTTTTAAAAGGAAGAATGGAGTAAAGCTGCAGTGTGCAAACATCCAAGCCTGATTAAGGCCTTTCTTTACAGACTCTATGCTGAGTAAAGTGAATGTAGTACAACCTGACTTGAAGTGGTGAATATTTATGCATTTCTTTTTTTTATGATAAATATTGTTATTTAATTGTAATTTTGTTAAAATCAGTTTCCACTTTTATATTTAAGCTTTTTTGTAATTTTGTTTGTCAAATGTAAAGAGTAAAACATCCAAGAGGTTGAATATATTTTTATAGGATATATATGTCAATCACCCAGAACATTGGGAATTACTAAACGAAAAAGTATTAAGAAGCCATATTTCTAATAATATAAATTGAAAGTGCTTAAAGTTGGATTTAAAATGAATTAAAAAGCGTGTCAATTTTACCATTGGTAATTTTACAATCAAAAGGACACCTAATTCTCACAAAATATGTTAAATGCAAGATTACACAGTTGAACATGTTTGCACTTTAAAATCCTGGGTACTTTTGTATCAGTAAACTGTACCCAGCACAAATACAAAAAAAATTCAGATTGAATAGAAGGAGATATTTCACAAGAGGAAGAAGAAATGCTTCTGTGTTGTGACCTGTTGGTGGCAGTGTTGATGCTTCCAGCTCCGGCGAGAAGCTGTGCTCTGTTGAACTTCTACCACACACGTGTCCGCTCTGATAAATGATAAGGAGAAAACAGTACTGCCCAAGGCTGAATGGGGGGCTTTAAGCTGAATTGATTCAGGGGTGCGGAAACCTTTTTATTTCATGGTGGTGAATCCAGAACTTGTGAGATCAATTTGTCACTCTAATGCACAATAAAGCAGAGAATAAAGAAGAACATCTAATGCAACTAAGTGCATTGTTTACTTGATGTGCTGCTGATCACATCCCCAAGTCATTGATTCTGTTTTGAGTATCAATCACTTGCTCTAATAGGAGTTATTAGGGAATCAAATCGACTTCTACAATATCCTTGCTCATCTTTGTGAGTGTGAGGTGGGACAGGGTCAGTCACCCTGTGTGTCCCCAGCAAGTTTAACAACACTAATAAGAACCATTAAGTTGTATTTTGTATTTTCATTAAAAAAAACTGTATAAGGAGGTTTTTGATACTTCTTTAATATTCCCATCAACAACTTCTCTACAGTTCATGTCCTCTGTTAGATTATTATGTAACAGCAGTAAGCTGCATTTCAGTTTGCAAACAGAACATTCAGAATTAGCCTCTCATGTTGAAAGTCAATGTTTCACACATTCTCATTCTTCAATAACATCAGATAATGTGGGTCGTAATACTAAATTACTTTAATTCTTCTGCTTTCAATTTCTGTGAAGGCTGAGGGAATAATGCTCTTTCCAAAATGATTTTTAGAGACTGAATCAGTCATTTTGCAATGATTCACTTGCCTCTTAGTGTTCTGAGATCGCAGTAATACTCTGGCATTAGGAGGACCTGCTCACAGTCTAAGGATGTAATCTATGTGAAGAATCCATGCTGGGATCCCACAGTGGTAACATGTGCACACACACCCACACACCCCCACACCCCCACACACACTCAAAAAATGCCCAAGTAGTTAAAAAAGGTTACAGAAAAATAAGTTAAAGACAGATAAAACACTAAACTAAATCAAAAGGAAAGTTTTAAAACAAAATTCTATCAATAGTCTTTGGTTAAATGATTATATTGAAAGATCTATAAAATCGAAATTGCTAAAAGGTGTCATGCAAAAGCCATTTTACTAATATTTATGTAGAAAACAGAGATTATTATTATTATCATTTAGGAGCCCTGGTAGGAAGTGGTATGCTAAAAATGAGCTTTGATATTTATGGACATAAAATGATTACCATAAAACTAAATGAGCTTCCAGATATATGAATTTTTCTTATGCTTGAAAGTCACAAATCCAGGAACTATTGTTTATTTCCTCTCTGTCTTCTCTGGTACTAATATAAACATGCATGTCATGATTTCCTTGTTTCTGCCATGTCTCATGATGCTCCCCTGTTCCAGCATTGCTAATCCAGCTCCTTCTAGTAGCTGATTGCTCTCACCTGTGCTGCTGCCTATATAAACTCCTGCTCTGCACTTACTCACGGTGAGATTGTCTGTAGTCTTCTCTGTCACAACCTTCAAGCAGCCCATGAGTTCCTGTTCATTTACCCGACCTGCCTCCTGACCATTGCCCTTGCCTGATTCCTGACAGCTCTGTGAGTTACTCTGCTTTTGCCTCTAAACGTTGCTCCATGTACCTGAACTCTCATTACTGCCTTGCAGATTTTGGTTTTCTTCTGACTTCCCAGTCCTGTTATATCATGTAGTGTTAAACTCTGCAGTCCTGAAGGTGAAACAATCCCAGATAAAATTACATTGTTCTGTATTCAAACACCTGTTGTGTTTGAATACACAACAGTTTCTCTTTCAAAGGAGAACATTCACTCACCTTCCTGTTGTTTGTCTGACCAGAAAGTCAATTCTAGGAAGAACCTGCTGTCCATTGGTACATTTCTAATTTTAGTCAATAAAACTTGCTTAACCATTTTCAGTCTTGTGTCTCTGTTTCACACATTACCCTTAACAATGTGTGGCATATGCTATTTGCATAAAATTTGCATAAAATTAAGTATTTCACAGCTTCCATCAAGCAAAATTATTATTTTTAAAAAGACAAATATAGCAAAAACAATGTCCAGAAGATATCTGCAGAATAGCATTTAAAACAAGTACCGGACTGTAAGCCAGTAAGTAAAAACAAATTAAATGCTAAATCATTGGCTAGTGACCACTTCCAAATCTACAATGCTTTTGTCATCATATTTGTTGTTGAGCACAGATGAAAAGGCCTTACTATACATTTACAGTTGCTCAGTTTTATTGTGTGTTTTTTTTTTTCTCCCAAGCTGTGTTTTTGCACTTCAAGAGGAGCCTAAAGGCAAGGCTTAAACGTCAGCACAACAGGAAATCAGACTTCAAAGGAGGCAAGCTCTGGCTTTTTCTATTCAATTGCATGTCTGGATCCAAGTACTCAACATTATAAAATAAGCTGACAGAAAAAATCAGTCCAATATACAAGCTTAGGATTGTATATTGAGGGCAAACACAGAAACACACATCACTGATATTCTGCTTATTTTCCATGATGCTTCTAGGAACTAATTTTATTATTGAACTATTGCTGCTATTGATAAGCTCTTTCACCAAACTATGTGTCATATATATTTGCAAATTAATTAAAATCACCAGGTAATTATTTCACACCATATTTTTTTACAGTTGGCATTAGATGTTAACATTAAAAACAGAACCATTTATGGTCACTTTCTGCCATTAAAAATGAGTAGATGTGTCCTGTTTTACAGGAGTTGGTGAGATCTATTTCTATTTGCCAGGAGCTGGTGTGAGTAGTGAGATTTTTTTTTTTTGTTGAATTTTTGGTCACTGCTTTCAAAGTCCAAGATTTCCATAGATTTGTATTGCTACTTCTTCAAAAAAGCTTAGGTAAACCAAACTAATGATGTCATGAAATAGATTTCTTCCCCACTTTGTAATTTTGATTATTTCACATCGACTAAATTGGAGGTACATTTGTAGATTTATTTTAAAGTAACATTGTAAGAATAGTTTGCAAGCCTGAGAACACCAACTCCACTGAAGTACTGGAGTTATCCTCTCTTGTAAATGAGAGAATGAGTCTCAAGAGATTTTATTCCTGTGTAAATAAATTATTATAGGTAATGCAACTTTCGCTGAATAGTCAGAACAGTTATTATATGAACTATAACTGTTTAAATGCTGAACCTAGATTAACTAAAACATTTTAGATTCAAACATGTCACTCCATTTTTCTTCTGTAAGGTCCTGTTGAGAAAAGAAATTACCCATACTTCCATCCAAGCTTTAAACAACAGTTTTTTTTTTTCTACCCCTTTTAGTACAAAAAAGTAATTGGCATTCTCCAGCAGTTAAATCCAAGGAGACCCCTGCAATCACCAAGTAAAGTGTTGGGTCTTATCCGTCAAATCAAGGTAAGCTCATGGTTTGTTTAGTCATTTGGGTCCTGTTCTGTGAAATACACAAGCTCATTTATTGCAACACTGTCTGTCTTTCCCCAATCTTCTAGCTAGATTTATACATTTCTTTTTCTAGGTTTTGTCTGTTTCAATGAGCTGCTTTTGTTGTTTTTAACCATCTGTGCATTTTGTTATTCTTAAATATGTTTTCATAACACAGTGAGCATATAATTGGCACATCAAATGTACAGACTTTATTAGACAAAAATGTTCCAATCAAGAATTTTTCTACAACCATGAACTTCACAAATTAAAAGCAATATTCATCATCAAACTTTCCCATGCAGCAACTGGCAGATTAGCTTTGCAGTATGACGTCTTGTCACAACCTTATTTTTCTCCCACTTTCAGTCTTGAATCTTTAATCAGATTCAGCGCTGAAGTGTTTTCTGGCCATGTAATTAAACTAATATTTCTTCCTTGAAGAAAAGTTTTCACACTCGGTGATCTGTCGCACAATGTGTTACCATCCCAAAATATCATTTCATCATCCACCAACGTATTTTTGATTGATGAAATGACAACAGTGTCCAAGTGTTCAATGAACAGCTGCAAATTTATTGTAAGAATAATGAGCTCCATCTTCTCTGATCCTAGATATGCAACTGCACATCATCAATCAATCACTGTAAAATTATGCTTGCTTTCTTAAAGCTGTCAGCTTTATGCATTTTTAAGACTTTCTCAAAATAACTGACTCATCTCTTTGCTAAATGGATATTTATGTTTCACCCAGTCGTACAAAATCTCTGACTCCATCTTTTCAGAGCATTGTCACCTTCTTTCTTTTGTTCACGCATTAATGGCTTTTGAGTAGATATTAATAATGTGAATCTTTGCTTAAAAGAGACTGGAATCACACTGTCACTTCTAACTTGTTTATAGAATTAAAAAGGAAAATATTTTTTTTTCAACAGTAGGAAAGCAAACTTTTATTTTTACTGTAAATAAAGAAAACATTTTCTCCTGCAAACTAAAACCATTAACGTTGTCTTCTTCAGTGTTGGGAACAAACATTACTGGTCTCTCTTGTTGTTGCTTTCGTCTCAAGGCAAATTTGTGCTGCCCTCATCACACCGCAGCCCAGCCTTTCAAAAGCCATTGATGAAAAGTTGCATATTAGCCGCATTAGTGTTCAAAGTGTGTGTGGGGGGGAGGCAGCTGCTTATAGTATATAAATTATTGTATGTACCATTGTAATGCAAATGTTATACTTCAACAATGATATTTTAATTCTGATCACATTAAGAAATGTTTTCTCTTTCTCCTTGTCAAAAATTTGCTTACCATTTTTCTCAACCACCATTCCCTCTCAAAATACATATTTAGTTTTAATTTGTATTCACTTATTTCTACATCTGTGATACATTGTCTCTTATGTGTATTTTACCATTTCTTTCCACAAGTTGCACTTGAAAATAAGTGGCTAATGTCAGGACTTCTCAGAAAAAATGCCAAGAAGAGCTTTTACAACATGGAAGTCAAGAGAATAATAAAGAAAACAGGTATTTTTCTTTGAGGGAAGTATTTGTTTAGTAGGGCTTTTTAAAGAACTGAAGAAATGTCACCAAATTAAACTAAAAGTAACACACAATAAAAACACTTTTAATATGTTATCACTGACCATTTTTCTGAAAAATCTTACATTTCCATTTGTAAATTACAGCACAGGGTTGCATCAAGTTGATAAATCATTACAGCAGTTGTAAAACTGCCTCACTTGTCTCTTCAGAAGCCCTGAATCTCTTTCAAGTTCCCGTACCATGTAAGATTCAGCTCAGTGTAGCTCTGCCTCCATGTGGGTCTCTGTAAAAATAAAACCTTGGTAATATGCAGAGATCTATCAGCAGCTCTAGAAAGTAAAGTAGAAGAAACTTTGTTTCTCTGGTGTCTTGCCTTCATTATGGCAGGAATTATTTTTATATTTAGTTCTCTAGGTGAAAATGTATATGTGGCACTGTGTATTGCTCATAAAAAAAACTCTGACCTTTCATCTACTTTATCTATTTTTTAAACTCTAGAATCTTCAAAATATTTATACTTTTATGACCGTGAGGGTCATCCTCAAAAACTTTGTCCAAATGCTCTTTTTTTGTGTGGATCTATCTCTCCTAAATGGAAGAACTACACAAAATGTTAATATAAAAAAACAGATGTTTTGCTCAATGGACAGAGAAATAATTGTTTCAGTTTTTAATATATTTTTATGGGTTTGACATGTTATCTTCCACATTTTCCTTTTAATCCCATAAGGTGCTCAGTGGTTCTGAAAGGTTAGTAGTCGTGTCTAACCTGACAGGTTTATGTCCACAAATTTAATTTAACAGTTTATTCATTCAAAATATCGTCATGGAGAATATAGTTTTTTTTTTTTTTTTTTTTTTGCCAGTATACAGTAAGCGAACTGCTAAAAGCTTTTCTGACATTGAACTACACCACTTCAAATGTCCTTCCCGTTTTGCAGCCAACACATATTCTAAAATTACATTTCACATACAGTCACAAATAAGATGGCTTTAAACCTATTAACATTCTTGACACAAGAATACAAGTTCTGTGTCTTTCCTTGGCCACCTATCTGGATGACACTGGATAACCTTTCAGTCCTCTGCAGGAAACAGTAAGCCACAAGTGCAGCGGATGGCGATTCAATTCACACTGTAAGGGGAGTATAATCACACCATTTTTCTCAAATTCACACTTATTTTCTTTCTTGTGTCTCTTTTTGTCTCAGAAATACATGCACACGTATGGTGAATGCATTTGTTTCTATCAGTAGCTGAGTTGCAGCTGACTGTAAGTACCAACGCAACTGTAAAACAGGAGAATTGATAAGTTGAGAGAACCGCTGAGCACCTTATGGGATGAAAAGGAAAACGTGCAAGATAACATGTTGCAGTATAAAAGGGAAACTAAATAAAAAAAATAATCTCCTAAAAGATTGTTGCTGACGGAGAACAAGAGCAGACAAATGACCCTGGATTTCGGCCAGACACAGACTGTTAATGGATTAATGGTTTGTCATTAGCCTGATGTCTTTACCAAATGTGCTTTAATTACTTTACGGGGTGAGTAAAAACAATGTACTAAGGAGCCACTTTATATTTACTGTAACAAACAGCCGAATTAAAATCATTACGATCCTCTCTTTTCTGTTTGGTCTTATTTTTTGGAGACAGTTTTAACCTTAAGACTAGCTAGTAACCTCATTGACAACATTACATTTTACTTATTTTATTCAACCATGAATGTTTATATTTTCAAGCATCATGTAAAAACTATTTCACAATACATTTGCCTTATATTTGGGATTCAAAAATAGTTGAAAGGACCAAGAGTACTTATCTGTTGGTCCTATTGTATAAAGAACACCAGCGATCTTTCAGTCCAATTTAAATCTGACCTTTGAGGTGCTGCTGAATGTTGAGTTGGACCTTGATATTAGATTAAAAAAATGTTTTCTTAAGTAGACTTCAGGAACATATTCTCACAATAAAACCATGTGTGTTTTATTAGAGCTAGTGCATATGCCACTTTTGCACTGGCTCTAAACTGATCCAGTGCGTAAGTGACTAGAGTTTTGGTCACATTATTTAATAATCATTGTCAAGAAATTATATGCTAAAAAATGCATTACCTTTAATTGAAACTAGATGACCCTCAATACAGTTCCAATCTTTGTCGGTTAAATTTTTGCATCCCTGTTCTAGATCTTTTGTCTGTTTTCTTCATTCCCCATATTGCTGTTTTATACATATTGCAAACAATAGATGCGATTGCAGTCTTAGTTTTCTGTGCTGCAGATGTACGGAACACTCTTATGATGATGCTTCCTCAGCCTTCGCAGTACTTTATTTAGAGATGAAGAAACTATTTCTGCTTTGTTACAGGCTGCTTCTAGTCACACAGCGCAGCAGCATGCACAGACATGCAGAAAAATAAAACAAATTTTGATAAACCCAGTATTTTATATGCAATCCTTCACTTCTTTAAGTTAATATAGTGCAAACCTAAAAAGCTAAAATTTCTGGGAATATTATGCATGGTTTAATCTAAGAGAAAAAATTCCAAGAATCAACTTTAAAACTGCTTCAGTAACTTCCCAAAAATATAAACAATATTTTAGAAGAGCAGAAACTATAGGAATTTATTCATAAACATTTATTAATTCACCATGTAAAATGCTTAAGCTTAATTTCCAAGTTCAAGCACTGAACATTAACCTCATTGACAATATTACATAATGTCATAATTATGTGATGATTCCATCACTCTGGTCGTCAACATATTATCAACTATAATGTTGATAATATTATAGTTTTATAATATTAAAACTATATTATAGTTTTATAATATTAAAACTATAATATAGTTTTAATATATTATAGGCACTTCTATGTCCTCATTTGCGATATTTTGACCAAGCCATATGCCAAATTTTTCATAACCACAAAACCTGAAAAAAGAGAAAAAGTCTAAGTAAGGAATTTTATTCCAACAGCATGCAGATAAGTGTGAAAAACCATGGTTCCCCATGACAAAAAAAAAAAAAAATATGAATATCCAGGGAGTTTCCTCATGCAACACAAATTACTTGGTACATTCTCTCTCCTACTTTTCCAAGAACCCTCAGAATAGATTAGTGACAATAATTAGTTGAAATTATTGAAAATGCCTTCACAGTGAATCAGCCACTTATCTTAAAATTTCACTCTCTTCTCAGATTGAAGTCCTTTTATTCTTGTTTTATTTTCAGGAAATATAAGAAATACTTCTCACCTTTTATCTCTTGGAAAGTGTAAATGTGGCCCAGCTCATTGTTCTTCCTTGTGCCAGGTACAGAATTTAAGTTTCTCTCTTGAAGATGTCCGTTCTTGAGTACCTTTGCCCACTTGTTCTGATTTGAATATGAAGTATAACTAACCACTTAACTGTTACAACATTT
This sequence comes from Phalloptychus januarius, assembly GCA_902982915.1. NCBI lineage: Eukaryota > Metazoa > Chordata > Actinopteri > Cyprinodontiformes > Poeciliidae > Phalloptychus > Phalloptychus januarius. The sequence goes on along the minus strand of CADWAE010000133.1, from coordinate 4,497,638 downwards.
AGCTATTTAAATATGCATGACCTGACCTAGCAGTGGGCCTTTAAGATGGTTACCAATCTGAGCTCTTTCATAAAGACTAAAGTTTCATTAAGGTTGGAATTTCTGACTTTAACTCATAAAAAAAAAAGAAAATGCACTCAAGGACGAAATGTATTTCAAAAAGAAGAACATGTAGTCTTTTCAAAATTGTTTAGTGACTTTGTGACTCAGTAAGCAGTCAAGTATTGCAAACATGCCAAGTGTGAAAATTCATTAGTTTTGCTATTCCTATTTAGAATGCTACTTTAAATACTAAAGAAAAAAAATCTGTTCTATAGGGAACAATAAATTTGGGATTAAGGCTTTTGGTCAATACTGGAAGCTACCAGAGATGTTAATGTCAGTGAAATCTGCAGACACTGATAGATTTGAGTTCAACATAAATTCAGGGCAATGAGAGGAAAATAAAGGGCTTGAACTAACTGATTCCATAAGACAAGTATATTCTATGCAATTGTAGCACAATGGCAGGGACACAATTATCTGAAGGCAGCTTGATTAGACAAGTGTGTGCTGGTGGAGATCTGTTCAGGCTCTGGAGCACCTGTGGCCACTCCCGCCAGCAAAGCACAAAGCCAAAAAAATAAAGCGAAAGAGTGAATGGCTAACTGGAGAGAAATGGAGGCAGAAGTGGAGGATATGACAAACAAAGTTCTTATGTTTTACCCACAGTAGTGTATGCATGAAGTAGAAATCATCCTCTAATTGTCCATGCTCTTTAGCCTTTTTAGCAACATGATCTAGCAGTGGTGTTAATTTTATGCCATCCCCTTTACACAGTGTTCCACAGGGACCAGGGACTTGGCACATCTGATACACTCATTCAGAGTCAAGAAGCATGAAAAAAAAAATCCATATTGAGTAAAGCATTCATTGAAACCAGCTATTAATGTCCCCCAAAAAGACACCTCAAAGCTCTTTCCTCATTGAATAACAGATTACTCCCCATTCACACAGTGACGAAAAATATATTTAAGCTTCATCTTGTTAGAGTATATTGTTATGAAGATGAAGTGTCATGGATGGCCATTATCTTAACTTATCTTATTGAAAACACAAAACTTTTGGGCCATGAGCAGATATTTACATTGTCCTCACCTTCCTAACTCCAAACAAAACATAACAAAAAACAGCTTAGTGTTTCCTTATCATATTACTTACGGTATATATTGCATTTCTACCCTGTATCTCTATGGTGTATGAGGATACGCAGGTAAGAAAAAAAAACAATGTTGCAACTCATGTAATATGTTGCTTACGGAGCCCCTAAGGGGACATGGAGAAAAAAAAAAAAGAACAAAATCCCGACTTACTTTCTCGAGATCCCGAGATCCCGAGTTATTATCTCGAGATAATAAGTCGGGATCTTGAGATAATAAGTCGGGATCTTGAGATAATAAGTCGGGATCTCGAGATAATAAGTCGGGATCTCGTTCCTTTTTTTTTTTTCTCCATGTCCCCTTAGGGGCTCCGTAGTTATTCAACATTTGGAGTGTGAGCTATAGAAATAGCATGGATCTTTCTGAACATATTGAACAATTGCATAGCAAAGCGATATTCCATGCATATAGAAACATGCTACAGAGGATGCCTATTTGAAAGAAACAAAGCAGCATTTGAGTCATAGTTGTTCGTAGTCTTATTCTCTGTCTTGGAATCATTTTGTTTGCATTGATCTGAATTCATTCAGATCCAAATGTTGACTGTTTGTGGTGCCTGGTATGTTGAAGGAGTTGCCCCTACTTCAGATTGATCCAGTAAATATTTGTTTGACCACTTGGGGAGAGCGATAAACTGAGTAGCCCAAACAGTCATAACTATCATAACTAGTCATAATTATTCCACATTGTTGATGGTGATGATGCAATGCACTGCATCTGTTCAACTTGATGTTTTGAACCAAAGTGAGTTTTGTGGACAATCATGTATTTTGCTCAATAAAACAGTCTGGCAATAATCTCAGAAAAAAAATAAAAATGGACACAGTGAAACTTGTTCTTCAAAAAACTTTCATAAATCAGAATAAATCATTTTTATCTGTTAAATACAGTAATTCAACTAAACACTAAGAAATAATCGTATTGAAAGATATGACATACTGAGGAAAAAAATTAGGACAATCTAATATCTACTTTTAACCCCTTTCATTGAAAGAACTTTAATAGGATGCTTCTTGAAGTCATGTATATATCCAAAGCGACTTGCAGCTGTAATTGATGCAAACAATAATTCTTCAAAGTAGTGAAGTTCAGAATTTACGGGGGTGAATAGTTATGCACACTGACACTTTCTGTCACTTCTTCCTATCTCTTCTTCACTGCACAATAAATGGAAAAACTATTCAAATTGGCAGCATGATCACATATGTTGGGTTTATTTGTGTTTTTTAGAAAGCAGACATATCAAATTAATACTTATGTGGGGGTTTTGATCAAATTGAATCATCTGTAAAGTTAATTACTGTGCCTTGACACCTCAACTAATCTAAAATGACAGCATTGTCTCTCAATTTGTCACACGTCTGTGCTCATCCGCACATACCTATAAACAACCCCCGGTAAATTGTTAATGCCATAGACATTTTTTTTCATCTGTTTTCTATGATGTGTTTCATAATTAACAAACAAGGTTTGTTGAAACTCAAAAAATTATTTGTTTGCTCATTTCAGATAGGGTCTGGCTTATTTAAAGCTTAAGCCTTTATCTTTCCAACCTATCTAAATCTGCAAGCTGTGGCGGGTTGAGAGTTTTAAGCAGCTGCATGTCTGTGCCCAAAGTATTTAACCTTTTTCAGTATTTCATGGTGCATCCAGACAAAGAACATTATTGAAATAAGATTTTTTTTTTAAAATGGATACCATTATATCCAAATAAAGCAAATGAAAATAAAGCAAATTAAAAGCTGATCTCAATTGTTCTATTCACAAACAATTTTTTGAGGCACCTGGCAAGGATATATAAATGTATTCTTTCTTTTCAGTAACATTTTATGTATTTTTTTGATAATCATTAAATCCTGTATTATAACAATCCCAAGGTCATGGGATTGTAGTGGCATTTTGTGCCTATTTGGTCCTGCCACAAACTTATCAAACATGACTCTTTTGTTCTTTTTGACATGGTAATGTTCATTAAAAACCAAAGATAATCTATTTTTTTGTTTCACTTTCCTTTCTGAGCTCTTCATTTGGGAGCTTCATTAGTGTTGCTGTCACTTCTCATGGCAAGGTTCTTCTTCTCCAACAAGTTCAGCTTAAATGGACGCAGTTGGGTTTTAGAACAATTTTATCTTTTGGAAGCCTTTGACCAATCAAAGCTTTGACATAATCATTCCTCGTATTTGTTGGTTGGTTCTATAATTCTGTGGCTCCCTGCAACTTATAAAATGATCAGGAGTGCTTCTTAACAAATTAAATGAGTTGATCTAATTTACTGCAAGAGGCTTTCAATAAAGGTGTAGAAACAACTCAAAGTTAAATAGTAGTTGTCAAGCTTAATTCCAAATGGCATAAGAAAAACACAACAATCCCAGAAGCTTCATGTTTTAGTGTTTGTTTAAATAAAATGTTCAGTATTTTATTACTGTGAGACATTGCATAGACTGATTCATGGCAGCTCAAATACACAGTTAAGGCTAAGAAAAAAAACAGAGTCTGTTCAGCTGTGAAATAGATTTCAAATTGCACATAATTACTGCATGATAAGCCTGATACATCCAACATGAGGCCCCTTCAGTTGCATTGGATTAATTAAAAATGTAATCACTAAATCACTATGGGGTATTAGAATATTAAACACGGTTAATAACATTTATTCTTTTCTGTTTCAAAACTTATTTGGCGTTGGTGATCACTTAATTCATTTTCCCTGAATTTTGATATTTTGTAAAAAATATGCTTATGATTCCAATAAAATGCAAAAAAGAAGAAAAATACAATAATTGAGAAATACTAAGAAGTAATGTTTTGATTTTAATGTCTTCTGGCAGGAAGGTCAGCCAAGACAAATAAGAAAAGTCTTGTGATTACTAGATTAAACAGTTTTAGAACAATTGCACAGAATTTAGCAGAGGTCATACAGAAGCTTCACATGACGTTGGGTGTTGCACAATTGCCCAGCATATTGGTCATTTGGAAAAAAGTGTTTGGCATTGTTACACTCTTCCTAACAGTGGTAGAATAAATAAAAAAAAAATAAAACTATGACAACTAGACAACAACTAAATCTGCTATAATTCACCAAAGTGTAAGGTAGTTAGAGCTGTTCAATTTTACTTGGGTATAAACATGTTTAGCATTTGCACCATTTGGTTGTAGAAGCACAAAATAATAAAACAGCAACTAAAATTTTAACTTAAATATTTGCCATGATATGCACAGTAAACTGGTGTTTTTCTTCATATTAATGTATTTAGACATACAAAATTTGAATGGAGACAAAACCTCACAGAATACCTCAAGTATTTTCACTTCTTGATGTCTCACAGTTCTTTATGCTTGTTGGGAGCAACAACAGGGGCACCGTGATGTAGGCTAAAGAGAGATTTCAGGGCATGCTCAACTTGCATGATCCTTTGGGATAGACACAAAGCCTGCAAAACAGATTATTTATCTTACTTGGTTCAGAAAAACTGAAGGATTTTCCTGCAGGAGTTGGAGGAAAAACAGTTTCAAAGAAAAGCATTCTTTTCACCTCAACCCAGTTCTGAATTTTCAACAGAAAATGGATTGGCTAATGGATGTGAAATAGCAAGGTGCAAGCTTAAGGGCAAGGGACTGGATGATTAGAGGAAACAAACAAGCCTCTATGTGTGAGCAACAGAATGAAATCTGAAATGTTACTGGCGAAGAAAGGATCTTGGAGTCACAAGGGGGCTTGAACCTGTTTGGTGGTAATGGAAACCAGATCAACATTCATGATGTGATGCAACACAACATGACAGTCCTGGAGTAGAGCTGTATTGAGATTGAAACACATTATAGCAAAACCTAATAGTTTAACCTGTCACTCTAGACTGACAGGTTAAACACAGGAATGTCTTTGTAATTTTGAACCTGATACTTACTGTAACAGGTGGATGATTACCAAGAGCAATTTTAATAAGCGCAATACATTTGATCTTGTACTAATAATTCCTTCAACCTGATCATTTTACCTAAACAATGTGACATATTTACCTTTTGCCCATCAGGGTGACATTGGTATTATTCAGTGTGGTCACTGCTTTGTGAATCCCTACTTTCCAGAGGCTAACCAGGCCCCTTCTCTAGGGACCTGCAGCGATTCTGTGCCTACAAAAACTATTCACCTCTCCATGCTCTTCTTAATTACCATCTTCCTCCTGCAAGTCCTGCTGTTAGCCTTCGAACGCTCACTGCTTCCACCTGCTTCGTTCTCCTTTGACTCACCATATTTCCATGTCACCTGACTCAAGGTCCAAACCTTCGCCTATACATCAGGATCAGCCACCAAACGAGCCAGAAACTACACAATGAACTCACCCCACACCCTGAGTCTTCCTCTCCTACATATTGAACTACAGCATGTGATGACAGTCATACAGCATCAGTCTTCAGTCAGAAGCTTCTTCCTATTCAGACTGATAGAGGAGATATTTCTTGCTCACAGGATCCATCTACAGCAAGACTTTCTAGATACTTGAATGAGTTACATTTAATTTTCCATTGGGATAAGTAAATTATTTTACTTATTATTATATAATTTTGAAGCCTTTAGAGCACAGCCTTTAGAGATATGAAGATGTTCTCTAGTGTAGTGAAGGAAGTAATTCTGGAAACAAATAGAGTTCATACTGAAGAGCTTTGATAACTAGAAGTTAATATTTTCTCATGAAAACTAAAAAGAATAACGATTTAAATAGGTGTTTCATCAGGTCAGTCACATGACAGAATGAATTTATAATATTAGTGAAAAAGAAAATGGCTTTTTAAGAATACGTCCTCTCTCAATAATGAAAAACCTGTCAAATAAGCTACTGATATGAGAAAAACAAACTATCCTTCCTCATGAGGTGCACTACGTCAAAACCTAAAATCTATTTAAACATTTCCAAAAGACTGGGTCAAGCAGCAGTCAATATTTTAAATTCAGTAGAAACATTTCCTTGTCTTTCCCATATTAATGTCACTGAAATAATGAACATGGTTTCTTTTTTTGATGATGGTTGTTCTCTTGGGACACTTTCATTTTATGTACAACAGGATATTTTTATAAGAAGCATACCATCTGTCATTGGTATTAAGCCATGTCTGTTTTGAACCTGAAAATTAATTAATAATAACAAAAATCTCTACAAGATGCCACTTCTGAGGCAGACCACAATGTGTATCAGTCAAAGGCTGACACAGTAGTAACGTGATGGAAATGAAGTGCTTAGTTTTTACATTCTCTGATATGCTGTGTGGTCTGGAGGCACAATAAATCCCCTTTGCTTAAAATTCTATCGCAGCTTTGCAGAAGCATTAGAAAAATCAAAGGCATGCTGTGATGTATTGTCTCCCTGTGTGTACTTACAAGATCCCTTGTGAACATTAAAGATGAAGTTTTAGTCTGAACATCCATAAGAAAGAGTTATGCATCCACTACAAAAAATCAATAACTCATGCTCCGGATAAAATTGAATGTATCACTGGGAGGTGTTGTAAGTCTTTAAGGCTGTACTCTGCAGTGATTAACTGAGGCAACTCAGCTGCTGCAGGCTGACTGGTGAGAAGAGCTCTTAACAATGCCACACATGCACACTTTTTTAGCATATACGTATGTGTACATTAATCTGCAGGAACTGTATTTTGTTGTAGGTAAAGTTATTGTTCCTGTTATTCAGAAGAGAGTGAATGTCTTGTCTTGATCATATGGGAGCTGCAGAGACATTACTGTTTCTTTATGTAAACTAGATAGCAGTGCTTAGTTGATCATTTCACTTTGGCTTTTTTATGTCATAATCATCAACTTTACAATGGTTTACTGGGATTTTGTACATCAGACCATCACAAAGAAAGTGGAATTTTTACCAAAAAATAAATCAATCAAAAAGTTGGTATATAGCACTGCATGCAATTGTTATCAATGCATGCAGTGCATTGATAACAAACTTTTAATGTTATTCAAAATAACATTAAAAGTTAATATCAAAGGAATGTCACCCATTTAAAAAAATGAATACCATCTTTGTCAGTCTTTAATTTAAACTCAGAATAAATGAAGTTGAATGTTTCACTGTTCAATCCAGCATCTGAAAGTTTAAGCAGTTTGGGACAAGCACACACCTGTTAGCTAAGTGAGATGATCAATATTAGGAGAAACACCCATAAAACCAAGTGGCAGAGAAGCTGGAGAAATCAAATACTCGGGTGGGAAAATCTTTTGACAAGACAGCTATTGGATTTGCATTCCGACCAATCTGACCTTTATGGAAGAACAAATGGACAATGGTAATTGCTAAAAGAAAGCTCAAATAACTTTAATGTTTAACACAAATGGGTGACAGACAGAGAGCGGAAGAGTATCTCCGGAAAGATATCTGCGCTAACCTCCCCTCTTTACTCCGTCGATATATAAAAGAAGATATCATAGATATTTCTAATCTGGAACAAACTTAAAACCACAAAACAACCAAAATGCTGAGTTTCTTAATATCAAGGCTCCACCTGTTTAGGTTTGTCTTTGACTCATAATAACTGGCATATTTATCAATACATTTGATGTGATTTTGATGATGTGCATTTGACAAAATGTAATGTGTTTTGATTGTTTCATAATTTGCTAATGTATTATGTTTTTATGGTGTAAAGTACTTTGAATTGTCTTGTTGCTGAAATACATTCAAATAAACTTTTCATTCAAAAGTATAAGTGAAATTGACTTTGTGAATATTATGCTAAACTGAGCATGAAGAAGTATTAGTTTTGAAAAGAAGATTGACTTTTCCAAGATTTTAATTTACTGATGAAATTGTGTTAAAAAACATATGACTTATTTTACTGCTCTGAACACTTCAATTCAGTTTTTTTCTAGGTATATATCGCCAATTTACAAGAAGTGTCATCTCAAGGCACTTTACAAAAGAAATAAATAAAAATCAATCAAACCAAGTCATGCAAGATCGTAAAACTGTATCAAGAAATACCATTAGCTGACGCATCACATACCTGAGGCCATGCATGCAAACTGCCATATAAATAAAGAGAGAAAATTACATATATACAATAAAGGTACTGTTCTTGCTGAAGTTTTAAGAAGTCTCATAAAAGCTGACTTTGTCACATCCTGACAAGTATAAAAACAGCTTTGCCCTCCAGTGAGTGAAAGATATCCACTGCTTTGCCGGAAATTAGATTGCACTGCTGCCAACTGCCGACTTCTTTATTTGTGTTCAGTGTAGCCTTCAGTGCTCCAGGTTAGTGCCAGCAACAGTAAACAGAGGAGTTGTTGGGAAGCATTTCTGTTAATGATGTGGCTATTTACCTAAAAGCCTTTTTGACATCAGCTCTTTGGTTATGCTCGACAAAAAAATAAGAGTTTATTTGTGATTGGTTAGCTCGGATTCTCACAATGAATCTGAAGCAGCGCTAAGAGCAAAAACAGTTGGGTTTGTGTATTTGTTTTTCAGTGCACATTTTTGCACATCTATTACTGTCTGCTATATAACCTGGGGCTGAATATATCACTGTTTTTATCCAAGGACAAATACAACATCAAGTTGTTCAGACTCGGACACAGAAACTCCCTTGCACAGTGCTGTTTTGAAGTTAATAAAAGCCAAAGTGCCTTATTTCAAGGCAACAAATTAAGGACATATTGGTTTTTGATACAGCTACATTGAGGCTGGAAAAAGTGGACCTAAACTGTTCTGATACACAGAAGTGTAACAATAGGAGACGTCCCAATCCTATCACAGATATCAGCTCAACGTCTTTTTTAAAACAATCAGTATGGAAATCCCTGAGAAAACTTAACTCCGGATCCCTGTAATTAATTTTCTTTAAATCACACCCTATTTTCTTGTGCAAGACTTGCAAAAATGTACCTTATTCTGTTTGATTGTTGAGCAGCAACTCATTCCTCTGACCCATAGCCTCCCTAATGTATTCTATTCTGTTTTTCCAAGTTGCAAACTTGAAAACCATCGACTGGATGCCTGCCTTCTACCCAGCTGTTGCAACATAATCAACCACTTGAGAAAATGGCCACTAGTGGGAAAGAATCCCAACCGCACTCATTTGCGAAAGGTGATGTCAAGGTGTTTTTATGGTTGCCCAGTTCCTTTGCAGCTTTATTGACATTCTTTCTATACTGCAGGTAAAAATACTTTGTTTGCTTCATGGCTCATCTTGCAACTGGAGACATGAATATTAAAACCAAAATGTATTCTTGCAGGAAAATGGAAGCCCGTTGTTGAACAACAATTGAACCATTCTTCACCACACATCAAGTACTGGGAAACATGTATACAGGACAAGTGGCTAAGTAGTGGGATATTTACTGCTTTTGCTCAATATGGACCATTTTGATAGACTTGTTGTTTAGAGATAAATGAATCTTCAGTCAGGTGAAACACTAGCAAAAAGATAGACAGAGCTTCATAATTCACAAATCTAAACACTAATACACACAATGTAAAGATGGTTCACAATAACTAAGGCTTTGCAAATATTGAATGATGCAGGAAGAATGTTTAGCATATTATAAATCTGAATCTATGAGAGAAATACTTTTGATTCAAGTCGGACAGATTTTGTAATGTAAATGTTCTTCTGCTTGGCTCTGCTTTGAAGTTTGAATGGATAAGAAGACGTACATATTTTATGTTTGTTTCTTAAAAATTCATCCTTTCTGCTCTGAACTCAGTTGAACATAATCCAACAGAATTTACATGACTTGAGAAGATTTCCTCCTCAACTTTGCTCCTTTAATGGTCAAAGATCCCAGGCTCATTTAATACTCTGTAGAATAAAGCAGCAACATCAGCAGGATACCATCTAAGCTTTTGTTAATAACGATGCAGACTGCAATGTCAAGATGGAACACCCTGCAGGAGGCAGGATGGCTCAGTGGTTACCTCACAGCAAGATGCTCTTATGCCTCAACCCAATGATTATTTGAAATTTGCATGTTCCTCTTCTCTTTGTGACATTTTACCACCAAAAATTATCCAAGTCTGGATGTTGGGGAAAATATTTGCAGGAACCTTATGCATACATGCTAATAATAGTGTTTTTTTTTCTTTCTTTCTTCATATTAACGTTAACAATTTAAAGACCAGCTTTAATTAAGAGATTAAAAAAAACTCTATTGATATCTTAAAATAAGAGCAATCTAAATCATGAAATAAGTTCTGAAATGGAGTTAATATCAATATGTTATGATATGAAATTCATGTGGTACATGGGAAAGCACATGTACCACATGGGTACATGTGCTTTCCCATTCTCCCATATATTACATGGGAAAATATATCTACAATGGATACAATAGATGTATCTTTAAAAAGACACATGTTTATATGCTTACCCCAGGATGTTTTGTCCTAATTATCAGTGGTGAAGGAGTGTTTACTTTTCTAGGTTATAGCAATCCTGACAGGTAACTGTTGGGTGCAGTACAATCACATGTGATTTATCTTCTATAGTTCATAAATTTCTGTCTGTGCCACTATTACAATAGCTGCATCACTGTTGTAATAGTGGCACAGCCAGTGTACTCTAACAGATTTTGATTTACTTCTGTAATCATTAATTTAAAGTTAAACAAAGTATGTAGGGAGAGCACAGTTAATTTATTTAAATTTGATTCATTCTTACCTAAAAAATGTGTTGGTTCAAAAAAGTTTTCATCAGAATGGATTCATCAACTGGGGGTAATTAAGAGCATAAATACAAAATAAAAATATCCAAAGAGCAGTAAAGAGTTCTACTTCACAAAAAGACAAACAGTGAAGAAATAAATAAAGCTTACCACTGAGTTTCTATTTGACAGTGATTGTGAGCCAGTGGGACATCTGATGTGTTGTGACATACGCCTATCATGTCAGCAGTGACATGACTGCTGTGAATGAACGCTGTGATGCCAATCACTCTGAAATGATGTCTGACAGCAAAACAATCCAAAGACTATTTCTGACTGAAAAAAGGTCAGGAAGATGCCAGTAGAATGAATGAATCTTTAACCCTAAACAAGCACAAAGTATTTTTTATCTGGTGGCTCAGTGAGCTGCAAAAAGCAGCAAACACTTTTCTAATGCAGGCTTCAGCTGAACTGTGGTTTCATGCTTGCATCAGAGGTAACTAATAAGTTTGAATTAATTCTTTTCTCAAATGACAAAACCAGAGGGAAGCTGAAGGAAAACACAATCTGCTATACGGATGGAAATAAAGACTCATTACAGGGAACATTTCCATGTGGAAAATTACTTTTCTGTTGGTCTGTCTGTTCCCGTAAAAATAGGGAATTGAAAACAGACACAGAAACCTGCATTTCTGATAAGATCTCACCATTACTAATGAAGAAGGAATTAAATTGTGCATTTCTTCAAAGGTTTATTTTGTTTATGCAAATGATACATGCAATTTCTGATGCTCTATTTAAATTGTAAAATATTTTTCTCACACACAAAACAAAATTTAAAAAGCAAAAATTATAAAACCAATCCTATTTGGCTTTACCAATGCTTTTAAAACACCTATCCAACACAAAAAGAGCACTTGGAGTCATCTTTCTCCAAAAACATACCTGTATGAGGAAGTGTCTTCTGAAACTGAGGAAAACAAAGAAAAGATTAAAAAAAAGAGCTTTGAAATGGGAAAATATTGAGTGGGTGTGTGACCACATAGGACAAGACGGAAATGAAATGGTCAAAATTAGATTTAGCTTTCTCCAAAGACTCTGCTATAAAGGAAAAAAGAATGAGATTCAAGAAAGTAATTATGTAAATTTCTACTTACCCGACTACATCAGCTTCAGTTCTTTATGAGTGGACCAACATTCTCCAAGTATTTCAAGTATTAATTCGTGAATTGCTCTTAGCTCTGAGTATTTGTGTGCATGCTTTATTGCTATTTGCCTCTATATGACTGTGTAATGGACTGACAATATATCCAGCATATATATTCCTCCTCTTGCTCAATATCAGATCCCTATAACCTTGCACAAATTAGATGATGGACGTTGACACTGTTGACAATCACAGGTAAACTGAACTTGCCGCAGCCTATTAAGTCCCTCAGACAACATTTCTTTCAGCTCACTTTTCTCACATTCCAGTTGGAAATTTGACTACTTTCTTCTTTGCTGTTTTACATTGATGCTCCAGTTTAATGTTTCCAATTGAAATGTCAAGTTTAAGCAATTTTTGCTTGTGTTCGTAGCTGAGCATAACTCAGCGAGGAACATTTTTTTTGTCACACACTTTTCAATTGTAGACATGGAAATAAATATAACTTTGATACACTAAACTGAAAATGAAAGGTTATAAACATGCTATAAAGATTATAAAAATGATGAAAAATGCCCTTTAAAGTGTAACTTTAGCATGGCTAAAAATAAATCTAGGTGATGAATGACCTTATGAACAAGTTAAGCAGAGCATGGTGATTTATAATTTTTATCCACATTGACCTTTCCATTTCGCTTTGTATTACATTAGATAACCCTCCTGCTGTGGCATGGACTATCGTCTCACCAGGCTTGAGAAGTATATGATGTGATTTAATTTAAATTAGAGCCACTCTTATCAAAAATATTTATCTTTTAGTGCAAGGCTGTGCATTATTGATATCATCTGATTGGCTGATTCACAAGATCTACTTCCACCTGACTGAGTTTCTTATAGCTGCACAAACTCAGATTACATTTAAAATTCTCTTTTCATCTTGAATCAGGTTTACTAGCACAACTCCCTTTTGGATCATGGCATTTAATTACACTCAATTATTGAGCTCTCAGGCATGAAAACTGTTTTTCCCTTAGTTATATAAACTCTTGACTTTCGACTGACCCTTCAGCTTCTGTTAGATCCTTAACTCAGCTTATACATACATTTACAGATTCTGCCATTGTAACTGTTCTTGAAATCAATTGTTCTGGTGGAAACCTAGTGACCCCAAGATGCCACTCTTTGCTGTAGTTTCCTGACAGTGAGCTTTAGGGATTTGTTTTACATTCCCTACCATAATCCTCACTGTGCGTGTTGACAAGATGAGCAAGTCCTTATCTAGCCTTGGATGTCACAGTCTGATCTGTTAATTTATTACCAAAAGAATAAATGAATGAACTAATCAAAAGCTCCTAGACATCATGAATGAGGGACATGGACTTACAATTTTATGTCATATTTTGTAGCATTCTTTGTGATAATGTGTAAAGTATTTTAAAAGCCACCTTCAGAGCATTACAAAAAAATCTAAAACATACACGTTATGAAAAGGATGCTACACTTAAACAGTTGCATTCATCTAATTGAGTTAATAAACACTAAACATCAAATGTGTTCAATGATATTTTGAACCATAATCATTTTGTCAGGATACTACATGTGTGATACTTGTGTATTTTTTCAGAAAGCCACCAGTGGGAAAGTGGAGCAGTATTCTCTGCTCCACCTGAGGGCAGGAGTGTGCGGGTGGTCTCCTGCACACCTGTAATCTATCTACCTCGTTATCTGGAAGATAAGAGGACCTAGTTGCCAGTGTTTTGATGCCTGAGAGTTTACCATCATGGTGACTCTGAGCTGCCCAGTGTTTGTTCCTTGCTTTGTGTGCCGACCTTGATCTAACTGCTATCTGTGTTGTTCTTTAAAAGTGACCCTTTTGTTGTCCCCTGGTGTTGTTCCTTGGCTCCGTTTCCTGGTCTTTGATTCCAAAATCAAGTCTAGAATAACTGCTGGTTCGCTTACCCACTGCTGGAAACCCTCTCCATTTCCTCATCACTGCCTGCCTGTGTTCATGTGACATTGTTGAAGAAATCAATTATGACCTAAACATAGTGAAGTTATGGGTTAACAGTTAGGGTGACCTTGAATGTGGAGCAGTTGTTGTTGGCTGGTCTGAATGTTTCATGATCTGCTGATCTGAGATATTTACACATAACCATCTCTTGAATTTACTGAAAAGGGCACAGAAATGAGAAAATATCCAGTGAATAGCATTTTCTAAGAAGAAAAATGTTGCTTTTGATAGTAAAGGAACAGTTGCTGAAATAATAACTCATTACAACCAATGTATGAAGAATACCATTTGTGGAAGCACATGCCAAATCTTGAGGCTAATGGACTATAGCAGCAGAAGACAGCATTGGGTGATGATCTTGTCAGCTAGAACAATACCTGAGGCTACAGTTTGCACAGCTTCACCAAAACTGGATGATAAATGATGTGGAAAACATTGTCTGGTCTGATGACAATGCTGTGGCATTCAGAAAATAGGGATCATCCTGCATTGTAACAACTGTTCAAGTTGCTGCTGGTAGTGTAATAGTATATGTACCATTTTTCTTCACACATCTTTAGCTCTTTTAGTGCCTTAGTCTACCTGAGTGTCTTTGCTTACCATTTATATCTGGGTTATGGTTTCTTCTAGCAGAATAATGCACCATGTTTCAAAGCTGAAAAGGTTGTCTTGAACATGAAAGCAAGTTCACTTTACCCTGATAACTTTCACAGTCACCAAATTATCAGTCATCTGTTTTGATTGATTCACTGATTACTTCTTTTTGAGCTATGTAAAAGAAAAGAAAGCATGTTGTACATACTGTGCACATTAAACTTCACACTTTTCCAGCTTAGAGATGTGGTGGAACAGGAGGTTCACTTCATGGATGTGCAAACAAATCTGCAGCAAATATATGACGCTATTATGTCAATATGGACCAAGATCCCTGAAGAAATACAAAAGTTGGTTTATCACAGTATTAGCAAAGTGGACCTAATAAAGTGGCTAGTGGGTAGCTAGATACATAGAAAGAAATTACATACTACAACAACTTTGAAAATACCAAAGAATGGACCACATAACCTAGAAAAAAGGGGTTTGACAATACTTGTAAAGGTGCTATGAAATATATAAATTTCTGATTCACTTTCCATGATAATGATGAAACGTATATTATTCAAGATTGTGAGCAATCTTGAATAAAATGCCAGTGTTATTTCAGGTCGCTGTCTAAAATAACTGAGACAGCTGCATCAGAGTCTGTTATTCTTTGATGCACATAGTTTGAGGTAGATCTCTCAACTGTTTGTTTGAGTGACTTCAGACTTGACAGATGTCTCTTCAAACAAAGATGGTTTCATTTCAAAGGCATTTTTAATCTAAGTTGGTCGGTTAGTAAGACCACAGACCACATATGTTTCTCTTTTAGACATATAAACATTGTACATGTTTTGTGGTGTGTTCAACAGCACAGTAGTACTTACTGCAAATAGAAAACTAAGAGAAATTGACATTTTGACCAATTTTGTTCTTTGTCTCTGAATTGTATCTTTTTTCACAATGTCGCTGAACAGTTTTACTTCAGAAATGAATAAACAACTGCACAGTAAAATAAATACAACTTGAGTATTTCTCAATTTTGGACGATCAAAGCGGGGCTTAGGGTTTTAAACATGGCAATCACAACATCTTGATCGGTTGCTCTCTCTCCAGCTTCTGACAAAAGTAGTTCCCTCCTCTGGTCCAACCAAGCAAGCACAAGTTGCAACAGGGTCAGTGGAAAAAATAAATAAATATATGTATTTTCTTCCTTTTATGCTTTGTTAGACTTTGTTATACTCTTCCCTCCCCTCACCAAAAATGTATTTTTCATTGTGCATCCTAAAAAGAAACCTTCTCTAAGGCCTTGCCTTTTGTCCAAATGTACCACAAACTAAATTATTCACAGATACTATAAATGCACAGTTGGCAGACTTTACTCGTATTGTTTGAAGTCTTGCTCCAAAAACAGAAATACCACAGGGAAACAGGAACAAGGAGTCCATTGTTGCCAGAGCCAACCTGCTCTAAAGTATCTCGGCTTCCAGTTCTTCCATGCTCCACCTTCCGACATCAATATTTCAAGTTTAACGTACAAAATATAGACAAAAGGGGCTGTTTCACCCACTGAGCACTATTTGGTCCTGTGTGCAAAGGATATGAACAAAGCCATATTTGCATAAAGGCACCCAGATGAACCTGAACTACATTTCTGTAAAATGTGTTAAATATTTATCTTTTCTGCCCACTGTAGAATTTAATTTGAAGTTTAAACACCCTTTTGGGTGAACCCAGAAAAACAACATTCGGTAAAATGGAAAACCAGCAATGATAGGAAAGAAAAGCAGAAAAGGAAAAAGTCCAAACAGAGTGGCAGGCTGACGAGGCAAACTTGTTAAATGATGTGGGAGAAAAAACAATAAAGACAAATTTTCTCTCGTGTCCATGATAGATGAGGATGAAATGTAGAAAGGGTGCCTGGAATCCTGCTGAGTGTTTAAGAAGCGAAAAGAAGGAGGACGCAGAGTGAGAATAAATATTCTATCCCTTGTATCGCTCTGTCTCGCTGTGTCGTCTTTTCTCTGCTGTGTGGGTGTGAGCAGAGGCGGATGAAGAGGTCGCCTGTGGTGTGCAGTAGTGGGGTGGTTGGGGGATATTTGTGTCACTGTGTGCCCAAACCAAAATGCGCCTAGAGACAAGCTGTGCCAACACAATGACGAGAGGTATTTGGATCTCGATACACGCTTATTTGTATGCTTCTAAAATGTGTTTTTTGGATGCCTGCCCATTCCTGTGACCCATGGTACAACATAAATAAATATATAAAAACAGCAAAACACAAAACCCCTCTATGTGTTAGAAGAGGGAGCAGGAAGTTCCTGAATGCCTTGGGTCACCTTGACAGCTGGTTGAAGCACGGGTCTTCAGAGCATCTTACAGATCCATATAGTTCCCTGCAAAGTGAATCTGAAGTGGAAGTTGGTCGACTGAGATATTAATAATTTTCTTCAAGGAAGTCATTGACATTGAAGTTCTCAAGACACAACAGATTATAACTATAGTAACTATAGTTTAATCCATTTTTTATTTAAACTGCATGCCAACAAACAAATACCTTACACTAGCTTTTTATGCAAATGTTTTTATACTTATTATGAGAGCAAAATCAGAAGTGTAAATCGTTTCTATACACTGTAGACAAATAAGAACCAAAAGATAAATAAGCAGTAGAGTTACTGAAGTGGTTATGCTCTCTTGGGTCTGAAAGCTGGGGGCACTAGCCAATGCCCGCTAGTGTCTGGGTTTCTGGCTTGTTTCTTGATTCTGGCCTGTCTTGTTGCCAGGTACTCATGTCTCCCCTGGCCACAACAAAACTTTAACTGTATTTAATCTCAATTAACTGCAAGCATTTTATAATTTATTTGAAATTCTAAAACATATGGTGGTATCTTTGCCAACCAATCACTGGGATATTGTCAAAAGAAGCACACATGCACATAATTATTCATACATACAGCTTGCTGTGACTCCCACCCATAAGGAAGCACTAATGTTAACCCACTGCACTTATATGAAATATGAAAATGTAGCAAGAAAAATGAGCCTATGCTGATCGTTACAAATTTTGTTGCAACAAAACCATGTTGACTCAAACTAATGGGAGTTTTGAAAAAACCACCAACATGATGCATCTAAAAAATTCTGCATAATTCTTTTTGCTGCTTGATTTATGAGACAAGCCTAAATGATAATATGTTTTGCAAACAATTTGACATCCAACTTTAGGACATACAGCTTTGGGGAACTAAAAGCAAACATTGTGGTTTCCACAAACACAATAAGCACAACATGCCCACAGAAGTGGCTAAATTAACACAAATGCACGAAATACAAAATGTGCAACAAATGCTTCATACAACTTTGTATGTCGTGCATGAAGTAGTATTTAATTTTAATGAAAATTAAAACTTAAAACTAAGTCTGTCTTAAAATATTTGTTTTTATTTGTGTGCTTGTAATGTTGATTGTGTATTAGGCTCACATTAAACAGTCTATCTTATATTAATAGGTTTCCTTACTTGTGTCTTGTGAGATATTTTGTTTAATGGTAGATTGAAATCTCATCATTTGCAACATTTTGATGATCATTGTAACAAAAAATAAATTTACTGACGGATGCTAAGTAACTAATTGCTTTAATCAAGTTCTTTTTAGTATATATCTTGCTGACGTTTGAAATTTAGAAAAGGATATCAGAGTCTGCACAGATCAGTCCACATCAGCCAATTTTTTAAGGGTGTTGGAAATGTGTTTCCTGAGACTGAGGCGTTTCAGCCTTAACTAAAAACTGTGGATTAGATCTTATTCCTTCAGTTAAAGAAGTTTTGTCATCCAGTCCACATTATCACTATTATTATTTTCTATTTTTGGAAGAAGATTAAGTTGTGTGTATTGCATGGTAATATATTGTTCTTACATTGATTGTACCTTGAAGGATTAGAGATGAAAACTAGCCTTTATGACTAACTCTGGCATTCTATGTAATTTGCATTGTCCCTTTTGAAATAAATACACAACAACATATTGCAGAAGGTGTATGACAGCTCTGCACAAGTCAAACTTTTTCCCAGTGAGGGTTGGACAACGTCTGGTTCCTTGATCCTATTTATAGTGTTCTTACTCCAGACCTCAAGATGTAGATTTTGAAAGGAGGGTGTCTGGATAGGAAACCTCAAGATTTCATCTTTTCGTTTTACAAATGAATTCCCTTGGTTTAATTTTTCATGGATGGATGGAAACCCAAAATCATACTGTTAAAGTTTTATGTTTGTATGATAATGTTTAATGGCTGTGTGGGTGGATTCCCTGTCTAGAGAAGGAAGTGATTGTTCGCAACTGTTGGGTTATTGTCCTAGCAAAGCTTAATAGTCTCTGAGACGGTTATTCTCCCTCTCTGTGTGGGTGGGAGTGTGTTTGTGCCTGTAACTATTACAGGAGACGAGACAGGGGTACATATGTGTGTATTTAGGTGCAAGCCCATCTTTGTGGGAGCTTCTTCTCAGCATCACCTGGGTTTGTCTCTTGGGATTAATGAGTTGTGTTTATCTGCCTGCATTTGCAACATGCAAAAGCTCTGGCTGTACTTAATCAGACTGCAGGTATGTTTTCTCTGCAGGGAAGTTGAATGCTGAGACGGCCTGATTACAATACCACAGAAATGCAAAGTTTGGAGAGCTTACTCACATTATCTGTTTAGCTAAAAAAGCCCTCATGTTATCTGCAGGTGCAAATTGCTTGTTTACTCAAAGCATCCCTTAAAACAGCTTTACTTGGCAAACATGTTAGTGCAGGAAATAATTATCTCATGTGGGAACCACGCCCCTGTTGTTAACCATGCCATTATTGAACCATTAGCAATTTTCAGTGTGGAACTTGTCCTAAATAGGACAGTATTTTCAACATCACATTTACATTAATTTTATGAATATGAGATTCTAGCCTTGCTTGTCTTGGATGAGACCTTGTATATGTACAATTAAACCATCTTCCTCACATGTGGATTATATTTTTGGTTTTTGGGGGTAGGTCTTACATTTTGTGACATTATCAATTCATTCCTGTAAAATTTGGGTTGCAGAATAATTGTTTGAGCTGCATGTGTGCAGTGCACATGATATGTGGGAGCTGTTTTGCTTATATCATGGAATATATAAGCAAAACAGCTAGGTATAATGCATTTCAACAAGTTCAAAAAAGTCCACATCAGTAGTTTTTGTTGTGATCAGATTGTGTATGTTAAAGAGATAAATGTGTGGGATGAAAATATAAGAGTCCCATCTTACTCACACATTATACCACTGAAAAGAAAGATTGATACACAAACATGTGACATGGGTATAATATTTGTCCATGACCCTAAAATGAGGAACGAACCAATCCATGATTTATGTGTACTACAACACCTTCTAGGTATAATACATGATTTTTTTAATATGAACTGACAATACAATAGTCATTAAACTGAAACATATCTTTGCCCAGTGGTAAAATCTGCTAACATAGAGTTTTCTCTGTCATCTGAAATAAATTATGGTCTTACTAGAAAACCGAGGAGCAAACAAAATAAATCAATCACATTTTGATGTCCAGTTAAGCATGAAAAAAAAGTGTAGTGTTTCTTTGAGTTGTGTTCAAAAACCTTAAAAGACAATAAAAAACCAACTGAACAAAATCCCAATGTAATTCAGAAGTTCACTAGAATCTCATTCTGACAGCCAGAAATGAAGATGTTTATAACTAATTATAAACTTAAATTATAAACTATGGTTGAAGAAAGACACCAGTGAGCATAAACAAAACACACAGACCTCATAATTCAAATGTGTATAGAGTTATTTATAAGCTAATGTTTCTTCTGAAGCGTAATGTCATTTGACTTACTAGTTCGTGGAAAAATCCAATTAAGTATAATGGCACTTTGTAAAAACAAAATATATAGATACTCATCATTCTATACATCTACTCTCCCATGAGGAGGACACAGTCCTGAGAAAACTGATGATCAGTAATACTATGGAAGCCTTTTGCCTTCAAAATGTTTTGATTTTGTCTTTGAGTGCATTATTTTGGTCAAGCATCTTGTGAAATATGAGGAAACCAATTAAACATTTTATACTTCATTATAAAATGATGACTTGTATTTGCTTCACAACTTAGTAGCATTAGAGCACAATAGTGATATTTCTAATAATGTATTTGACTTGACACACATAGCTACAGTCTTCTAAAAGATCATGTCTTGCTTCTGCTGGTGTATTACTCTTAAACTGTCTGCAGAACTGCAAGGCCCATGTGTGCATGTTTGCTTTATGTTTTGATTCAGCTTGATTGTAATTTGGCTCATGATGCTTTCTGAGTTTCATGTGTGGCACATACGTTGTTCTCCTGCTTTATAAATATGGGACTTTGCTTATATAAATGAGGAAATGACCTGTGTTTCAACTGGGCTCTGCTGGTGTGCACTGAGACATTTTGTGGTGGAACACTTACTTGAATTATTTCTTTAAAAATTTAAATTAATAAAAAAATTGAATAGAAGTATCACATAAACACAGTGATGATCATTCAAATTTTTCAAAGCATGACAACATTTCAAGATTATTGTCTTTTCCTCCTTTGAAACGTCCTCTCACATGGATAGTTTGGCCAAAGAGGGAAAAAATTAAAAAATCAAACCCTTGAGGTTGATATCAGAGAGGAAGCTACATGCAGTCTACTTTTGTACATCTTAATTATTCAGAAAGACAAGATTTTTTGTCATCATTAATCTCCAGTTTTGTTAAAGTTTAATTGTATGACTGAATCATGGTTTAGGGCTAGTCTAGCGGCAATTTTGCAATTAAGATAGAACTTTAAGGATTCATGTGGTTACTTTTTGAAAACAACTTTGGGGTAAATTACTAATAATGCAGAAATGTGCTCTGTTACATTTTTTTTAAATCATGTTTTTCCATCACATGTGGAGAAATCTGTTAAAGTTATAAATATTTCCTGAACTTTGCTAAGTTTTGTTGAGAGCTTACTCGTGACTCCATACAGAAACCTGTGGTCCTTTCTGTAGTGTCCCACATCAACTGGCCTAGTTGATTTGTGCACAAATAGGAGGAAAATAAGAAAAAATACTAAAATCACAGGAGGATTCTAAACTGATTTGACAGAGAATTGTGGTGTGAACTGAAGGACAGTCTCTCCTGCATGCTGAACAGAGTGAATCAGACAAAAAAAAAATCAAGCCGCAAATATTTGTTCAAAAAATAGCCTGTCAGCTGCACCATACTTCAGGGAGTCCATCTGTTCTATTTCCTTTGAAATTACTTTTTATGCACATGCTACGACATAAGAGAAGAAAAATCATTAAAACATAAAACGGAATGTTTGTTACTGGTTTATCAATTGGTGACTTTATGTTTTTAAGACTTTATTTTTGTGTTTTTATGATGCAAAGCACTTTGTCTTGTTACTGAAATGTGCTATACAAATAAACTTGACTTATTAAAATCTTCAGCCTGCATCCCTCTAAGTGCTACTCTGATTGGTTAATTTAAACTCAGATAGAGCCCAAGAGGTGGTGATGGAAAAATTATTTTGTATGTCTGTTTCTCTTGTCACACTTGTATAGAAGAAGATGATTTGATGGGTACTACTAGTAATTTTACACTCCCTGAAAAGCTACAATGGGCTTCCTGGATGCTTCTCTAAATAATGCACTTGCCCTTCTTCATAGTTTCTGCATTCTCTGAAAACTGTTTTGTTTTTGTTCCACTTTGTAATTCAACACTACTTTGAGTTGGACCATCACAAAAAATGAGGTGATTAAAAATATAAAGCTTTAAGACATAATAATACTTTGTCAAGGCATGTGACAACATAAAAGATCATACCTTTTAAAGCTATTTGAAATCATTAGCTCTATGGATTTTATAACTCTAAAAATGATAGCTGCAGTTCAAACTGTTCAGTATCAAACTGTTGACAGCACAATAAAAGTTTATGATGTCATCCACTTTCAGAGAATTGAAAGATTACTGGAGACTGATCTCAGAGTGGTAGAAATCTTGACAACCTTGTATTGGGAAGTAAGTTACTGGCATGCTGTAGTGAATGAAAAAAACAGTAGTTGTCACAGGACAGTTACATGCAATAAAAGCCAAAAGCACTAAGAAATGATTTTCAGCCCCATGTGAGCTACAGTCCCCTGCAGTGAGAAGAGCAATATTCAGCTGGGTTTCCACTTTTTAAAGCATATCAGGGGCCTGTCAAATATAAATGAGCTTCTATACACAGGGCAAGATTAAAAAAAAAATCTTTCACACTGGTAGAATTAGCAGTGTGGGAAAATACTTATTTGCTATCTACTTTGTTATTTTCGTAAAGCAACATCAAGAGCTCAGACTATAACAGTGACAATGTATGTTTTCTCTTGGACAAGTTTAAAACATATATATTAGCAAGAAAGAAAGGCCAAGGGAATATGGAAAAGTATCACTGAAACACCCAAAATGTTCTTACAAGAAGAGTGTGTTTTTTTTACCACGATCTTAGATCTTGAAAAGTTGAAAGAAAGGTAAGATTCATTCAAAAGTATTCATTTTGAATGTACAGTATTCATTTATATGTCTGTACATTGGCTTATTTATTTCTATTTTCACATTACTCTTCCTTGCTGTATGTAACTTTTCTAAAAGAGAAATCATCTTGCCAGATATCAGCAGAGCTAATCATTCCAGACAACCTTGCAGGAAGATTTGCTCACTTTAAAATTATTTTCACTGTCTCCCATCCATCAACACCTTTCAGCTGTGGGTTCCCTGTTCATTATCCTGATCTTTCATCTCTGTAGCTGCAGGGCAAACAGCAGTTTTTTTAGGGTAATCTCCACAAACAGTTGCACTTGTGAAATCCAAATTGCATGTGCATATATGATAAAACACAAAATGATCACAATAAGCCTTGACATTAAATGGGTACTAGCCTTTATGATATCAAGGGGGGGATGACACCATATTTCATAACATGGTGGACAGATTCCTCCAGGCTGTATTCTTGTTTTTAGTGTGATACATCCTGCTACCTTTACTTACCTTGGTTTCAGTTAATTGAACAAACCACTGATGCCTCGAGACTGAGGCTGTATCCAAGGGAATTCCACTGGTTACATCATGAATTAGTCAGGGAGCTTGGAAGGAAAACAAGAACATAATTAGGGAAGACCACCATCACGCTATGTATCCTGTAAGGGATTAGTTTCTGCTGTATATCCCCAACAATAAACACAAGCTGAAAAGCTCCTCATATATGTCCAACACCACAACACTTGTGTTCAAATCAACAGAAGAATTGATCTAGGAGAAGGAAATGATAGGTGAAAAGAGTTTAGGTGCTCTCATAGTAAATTGTCATAAAAACATGGTGTTTCAAAAAGGAGAGGAGCAGTACTATCTCCAGAACTATCCACTCCATTTCTCTACCTCCTCAAATAGATCAAAATTTTATACCACTCAGTTTTTAAGCATTGTCAATTAGCTGTGGTGATAAGGAATGTCCTCTTCTTCTCTGTTTGATTAACTGTCTTGTGATAGTGTCTGTCCCCATAGATTTAGTGGCAGGTTGGACTTATCCATTGCCATCTCCATCTGTGTAGTTCCCACCACTACTAAGCTCCAGCTATCATTCATGATTGGAGCACTCCGATGTGATACTAAGGTCTGGCCTACAGCATTAAGACATGCTCAGTAATCCTTCATGTCAGCCTGTAATGCACTGAGAGCACCTGGAGTGATGGATGGTCATTGTTGCCCACACTCTTTCATTTGGTTTCAAGATCTTCTTCCTGCTGTTACACTCCTTCTTTCAGTTGAGTCCTTTCTCATTTATTCCACATTGCTCCATTTGTCTCCAGGTTTCTTCCTATGTTTACTTCTGCCTCCTCCCTCAGGTGTAACTTTATTCCCATGGCGGTAACGATTGGGCCAGTCTCGCTGTAGGAAGCACAAAGAGAACAGAAAACTATGATTACTCAAACAGTGTGTCAACAGCTACTGTCTGTTCATGAACACAAGTAAAACAGGGTGGTACAAAATATTTTTTTAAGACTAAATGATTGTTTACTTGGTGTTTGCTTTTCTTTTAAGTTTCTTTTTCAACTCCTGGCATACGTCATATAGATTTTAAGATCAAATTCACAAATAAATGTTCTTGCTATGTTCAAACATACCTTCTTTATATTTTTGTTTAGTTCTTAGTGGTCTGCGATTTTGTATTCACTAGGTGTGTGGTGGCTCCAGAAAGGGGCCCTCTAATTAAACACTCATTTAGACAGTTTTTTCCTTGTTTCTTTTTATTCTCTTTGCTAGGGAAAACATAACCATTAAAAACTGCAATATAATCATTGCAGATTTTTAAAGATTATGTAGTAGGACAGTCTGGTTGAATGTTCAGAAAAATAGTTTTTTCGATATTTGTATATAGAGTACAACTTTTTTTTTTGGGGGGGGGGGAACCTTTCATTATGCAAAGACAGTAAATAAAAAGGTCTCTGGAGGTGACTGTAGTTTAGTGGAAAAAAAACAACGACAGTGTAAGGTGGCCTGACACAGTCACTAAGTGTCCATAACAACCAATTCACTACATTGATATGTCAATTGTCTGGCAGATACCATCAACACTCAAATGATCTGGGCTAACCAAAATGTTGTTGTTTTTTTTTTTGTTAGAAATAAAAATATGTTAATGAATTCCTTACAGTGTGAGGGGTAAAGACACACTGATATGAGTAAAAAGAATGTAAGTGGAATTTCAAGTTTCACAAAAAAGCATAAATTTTTCTGCACTGCAATGTCAAGACTGAAAACCTAACAAAAGACCAAAAGCCTTTCGTAAAGATTTTACATCTTATTTTATTATCTATTCATAGTAAAATCCCACAGGGGAAACACTTTCTATTTAGTTGTACATTTCTGTCTCCTTCTTCTGAGGCGGTGCAGCTCTGCTTCCAGTGTGCGACTTAAAGAGCTACTTAAACAGATTACATTTGGAATATTATTTCTCCTGCAAGCTGCCCTGATCAGATTGGTCATGGATCAGAGGGCAGATGGGTTTAAGCAGAAATAGATATTGCAAAGCTCCTGTCTTCCCAATGTTATTGCAAACCATTAAAACATTTTGCACTCTTCCCTCTTTAATACCATTTCCTTCCTCCTGAGAGGAATCTAGTTTTGCTTAATGGAATTCCAATAACAGACTTGATGCTGCCTTAATGAAAAGCAAATTGAAGGGGAACAAATCAGGGAGTAGTCTGACTTTCTTTATATTTGAATGTACTTATTTTAAGTGTTATGCTTTAAGGTGAAGTAAAGCTAAATATATTAAATGTAACAATCTTCTTTTGGTTATTTGTTCTTTTTATGAAATGAGTAAAAATTTAATCTTAGACATGTTTTATTTTGCTTCTCATATGTTATGGTAGGGAAAATGTTCCCCAAAATCCTAAATAAAATTATCCTATAACAGAGGCAGGATAACTTTCTTTAAATCTTAGCATTAACTGATTAATTGTCTTACCACAGTTAACCTGCCCTAAGAGTCAGTTGTGGTCAAATTATTTTCAAAAATGGACATTATTGTCTTGTAGTATAAGTCCCTAAGTGAAAACATCTACTCAATATTGTACTTACCAAAAACTATTTGAAAACAGTAAAATACCTTGCTTAGGATATTGACTTTTTGATCCCTCTTGCTGCACTGGCTCCTGAGACTGATGGGCGTCCCGACTGGCCTTGATTTAAACATCCAACTTGATAAGGCAGGCTGAATTAAGACTGTTTACAATCTAGCGGGTGGCTGGTCCAAGGGAGAAATGCTATGAACGAGTAGTAAACTAGTGAATGCACTTGAAGAAATTAAAAAGAGGAGTGGAGGCTTTAGCAATTACAGAAATGATTTCTGGAAAGTCAGGAAAGCAGGGACAATTGGACGGGTGTTGCATTTTGAGAGCTGAGATGCTGTACATCATGAAAATATAATAAGTTAGAGCTGTTTATTTCTTAGCCAAACTTAATTAGTTAAAAGCAGGAAAAACATCAAGTGGTGCTCATGCATTGTTTTTTGTCAGTCATTTTTATGTGCAATATAATCTTGTTTATTCCTCTGATATGATTAATTACTGACTCATTTGTTACTGTTGATTCAATTCCCAGAGTGAATGGGCAACTATTGAAGTACACTCTGGATTAATGACCAGTATGCAGCCAAAATCAAGACACACACGCTCACATAAGAAAGAAAGTTAAAGCTGCAAAGCATATTAAATCAAAGAGAAACTGGTAGCCCAGACGTACCAGGACAGTTATTGTTTCTACAAAAAGGATATCTCAAGATGTTGGATCAACAGATGATGATAGAAAGAAGTCCTTCTCAGCTCAGGACTTGAGGTCTATCGCTTATGTTACGTTAACAGAGGAATCAATCATCTTTAAGGCTTGTATTTTTACCATTCCTGTCTTCTATTTATTGATATCCTTTTTGGTTACATTTATGGATATGCAACTAAACTGACAGCATGGATAAGGGAAGTTGTAATTAAGTTAGTAACCAACAGGCTTTCCATGGTAGCAGCAAAAATCCACAGAAGAATCTGTTGAAAAGAAAGGAGTCATGCACTCCACATAGATGGCCCTTATGGAAGAATAACAGGAAGAAAGCAATTTTGCGTGATAACTCATTTACAGTTTGCCATGAGCCAGTTTGCAGCAAACGTGACAGAATTAGATCAGATCCAATTAGATTAGCCAAAATTTTTTTATTTTTTGGTCTGCATCCAAAATCCCAAATGTATTAGAAAACTAACAATGATTGTCTCACCATCTCTTCATGGTGAGACGATTAGTGTCACCATGGACACTGGTGATGACAGCATGATGCATGCAGTTGTTAAAATAACCCACTCATAAATGTGACCAAAATCCAGTTCACAATCTATGTTGAGACTTGGACATTGATCAGCACAGCTGCACTACATCCAATCTAGAGCAAAAATGTTCTGTTAATTGCATAATTGCAATTATCAACAATAACAAATATGAAATATTGCCACAATTATTATACTGTGCAGGGGATAATGAAACCAACAGTACTTCTTCTGATATTTTATACTATCTACTGGGATGAAGGATCTATGGAGTTGTTTACTTCTAAGCTTTGACTCTGAGTGTGTTTCAGTATTAGTGAAAAAGGTTAAAGTCCCCACACTGTGGTGCAAAGGACTGAAATATCCTCCAAAAAGATGCCTTCAAACATTCACAGTAAGTAAATGAAAATGTTGATTTCTTTTAAATCTGTTACATAATTATATTTTGTTTGAGGAGGCTGGATGATAGGTATGCCATTTATGTTTACTTTAAAAGATATGAAAAAAAATTGACCATGATCACACTATTAAAGGTCATTTTGTCAACACGCAAAGGACAGCTCATTGAATTTCAATGCAAATACAAGTTGACAATTTATTCTTTTTTCAGAATACAAACAAACTTGGATGATACAAGCATTTTAGAAGAGTAATTTTCATAGAAGACACCTTTTATGAATCTATGCAGACCTTTCAAAATTGCAATGTTTTCCTTGAAGCCACCCCTATTCCTATTAGAAGGAAAAGCTATATTTCCAAATCACTTTCAATCACTCTGTAGGAGGGCTGTTGCTGCACAGATGCATTCTGATTATCGCACCAACTGAAAGGTCAATCTACAGGTTGACTCTCATTCCATCATATGTGCCCATTAATGAGCTTAAAAGCTTTCCTACACAAACACTATCAGCATTTGCTGTTTTTGAATGTTCTTCATCTAAATGCACTGCACATTTTTCTCAAGCACTTAGTCCTTGCTTTTTTAATTGCATGTGCTTTTTTCCACTCTATATAAAATTTACACTGAAAGTACAACAGCCAAGCATGGTTTTGAAGCATAAATTAACTACCAACTCATGTAAATGTATAGCTTGATGTTACTAATATGATCAACAGGCAAAACATAAATATCATATCAAGATTAATGGATATTGGACAATGTGGTCTGGAAATGCAAATAAGTTTCCTCTCTCATGGAGAACTAAAAATCTCTTAAATTTAATACTTTCCAGGACTTTTCCAAGATTCAAGTAAATTGAATATTCTCAACTGAATTAGATTTTAATTTTCACAGTAAATTTGCCATGTTTTGCTTTCTTGTTGGATGCAAATGCAGGCAGAAGTTAAGGTGGAAAGTTTTAACAATAAAACAAAAAAGCTGTCATGGACAGAAGGGGAAACTGAGCCAGCATAAGTGTCACAGAGACTCCAGCAAGGAGCAAATGGAAACTGCTTAAAAACTGAGGCAGGGGTGGAAAATGAAAAAGGAACTACATTAACTAATCACAGATGTAGTACAGCTGTGGCAGAAGGAAGCAAAAAACTGAGGGAGGGAGACCAATTAACACAAAGGAACTGAGAAACTGAACACAAAAAAATTAACTAATATGGAAACACTTTACAAATGATGATGGACACATAGCTCATTGTGTCCATAAATGAAGAAGAGAAAATGACACAAAAAAACAAATACCCAAGGATCATAAGAAATATAATTTCATTTGAGATAAATAACACTAATTTCTTAACAGTTGCATGGTAGTTTTGTACTTTCCTTCCTTTTACCTATTCAGAGTTTTTATCCTTCTCACAGAGAAATGAATCCCATCAGACACTACAGAAGTGTACCACAGAAGCTGAACATAGCAAACTTTAAATCTTAATTTCCTGTGCTCAGAAAGCGATACCGTGCTCTTTCCAAAAATCAATTTCAAACCAACAAACAATACATTAGCATGCTGAAGCCGCAGCAGAGCTTGATGCTGCGAGTCACCGGTGAAACACGGGTGGAATGTGTGGAACTTCAAGTCATCCTCAAAGTTCATGGTATTTAGATTTTTGCCTCTGTCAAAGCACACCCTGTTTCACACATACCCCATTAAATCAGTGCAATCAGCTGGAGAAATGGTACTGTTCCACATCCTCAATCGCTTTGCAGGAACTTTTACTTCAGGAAAAACAATTGTAGCTGATTCCAAGTAATATGATCATTTAAGTTTTAAGCATTTTACTAAAAAACTGAATGTTAGGCCATTGAAGAATCCTCATCAGCTGCAGCTGTTCCACAAAGGAACTGCAAAAGTTTACCTTTTTCATATTATTTATTTTCAATATAATTTTTTTTTTTTTGCTTCATACGTGTTCACAGTAATTCAGTCACTGAGCTTTCCAGTGCTAAAAGACATCCATTAAACATTAAACCTGCTCCTCCTGTTGGTTTTAGGGCTGACCTCACTTGTTATTGAGTTCATTGTGCAGAGGCCATTTACAATTGTTTGCGAATCTGAATTGGCAACCATGCTGTGCCCTGCCGATGCTGAACACCGTGGGGGAATGCTTTCTGGTGCAGAATTTGGCAAAATAAAAATACACCTGCTGGTCTAAAGTCTAATTTTCCAAAATGTTTGATGTGTTAAATGTGGTAGCATGGCACCATAACTGTGAAAATAAATCTGTGGGACATAGTTTGTAGCATTAACAGCCTGGGCATTTTGTTGGATGGAGCCTGGCAGGTGTCTTCATTCTCTGATTCCTGCAGAGGAGAAATGACTGAAGTATGTTGACTGGCTTCACTTAACTACAGCAAACCAGTGGGTGTTTTTCAGTTGCTTCAATCTCCTTCAATTCTACCTTATGTCTAATAGAACCACAATGTTTTTTTTTTTGTTTTTTTAAGTTAGCATCCTGCTGCAAAAAAATAGAGTTACAAATATCTGAACTATTTAAAGTCCTCTAAGGAGTTCTGTATGTTGCTTAATTTGTTTAGTCTTAAGTTTGTCAGACATAATTTTCAGGAAATACTAAGACATGGCTGTGATTCAAGATGTATTAGGATGTGTGCTTATGTTTATTCACATATTCCCACTTTTTGTTACAACACACAAGCATGTGTGATGCTCTTCAGCTCCTCCTTTAAGAACAATCAAACTCTTCCTTCAGGCGGGAGGGGAATTAATCTTTCCAGTGATTTCTTGATTTGATGAATTTCTCCCAGTTGGGAAAATGGAGAGAACATCTAAAGATGAGCAGGAAACATCCTGATCAGATGAACAATCTGTCACACTAGCTCTTTTTATCTCTTTTTGAAGTAGGAGAGAGAGAGTTTTACTCTGACCTCCCTCTAAATGTTGTGGCACTGTAACAAAGTCCTTGGATTGATCCATCATTTGTTGGTTGCTTCCGTTGACATTCATATTTCTTCTAGGTTTCATGCTCAAAGTTTGACCACTTCCATTTTTGTTTGATTTCATTGTTGACATGGTCTTGGTTACCTTTTATATATAAATAAGTATATATATACATTTTTTTTTAAATAACATATTCTGCTACCTGTCTCCTTTGAACAGTCCCATAAAAATGTGTGACAGTATCAGTCATCTTTGATTTTTTCAGGTGTCCGTGATGTCGATCAAGTTGAATGTAGCTGTCCAACTGCAACAGACTGTTAGTCTTCATGTTATAGGTGATTATAGGGGATGACTGAAGGCTTTTCCTATCTCACAGACAGGAATTGACAAGTGGGAGCCTTGAAGACAACCAATTACATTGCTTTGAAAATGTATTCATACTTATTGGATGTTTTTCACATTTGTCATCTTCCCATTGCAATTTTCAACATACTTTTTCAAATATAAAAAGTAAAAGTTCTAAAGACAACAGTCTTAAGTAAATAAAATCTATTGCCACTGATTCTGTAATGCCTCCGAGGTTTAGTGGAAAACCTTGGCAAACAAACATCTTGAAGACCAAAGAAAGAAAAAGTTGTGCACTAATATTTTTAATTGAAATCCTTCCAAAATGTCATGTTTGAAACTAACACTGATCCGGGTTGGTAGCAGCATCATGTTAGGGGGAAGCATTTAGTTTGGAAGAACTTGGGAGAAATAATCAAAGGTTCGTGGTTACAACCTGAAAAAATCAGGAAAAGATCAAGGTATTGCATGAATCATGTTGCTTTGAAATCGCAAGGAAGACTTTCATTAATGAGGTTCACCAAAGAAAAGAAACGGTAAAAACAAACTTATTGTTAGTATTAAGTTGTGTACTTGAGACGGACTCTTTATCTGGTAGATTTTAGGGGCATATGTGTCATGTTTTTATTTACATTAAATTATATAATGTTTACTTTAAAAATATAATTTTACATACAAAAGGAAATTTTGATTACTTATAATTTACTTTCTTATAATCCTTAAGACTTTAAAATCCCAGGGCTGTTTTGATTGTGGTTGTAAATGTACCCCAACATGATGAGCATGTCGTTTTCCATGTTGAAAGCAGTCCAATTGTTGAGGTCTGCCAAGCTTGCAGATCATTCTTTTATGTTATGCTGGTGCGTTGGCATTATGTTCTATCATAAACTCCCATCTGTCTGTTTCACTCTTCACAATGCCCTTGGTGGTCTTTTGTATCATTTCTGACTGTGATCTACAACTACAAATGTTTTTGTACATTCTTCAACTTAACATGTGAGCTATGTAGCTGAAATCAGTGATTTGAAGCATTTTACTTTACTAACTCTTCCGCAGCTCATTAAGAACAAACAAAAACAAAGTTATACTGCAAGACACATAAGACAGATGGGAGGATGAAATAGGGAAACAAGATGAAGATAAAATGAAGATAAAAAGGAAATATAGTAATTACAGTGACTGGCTTTAAAAGACCAAAACAGCAAAGGAAGTAAGACAAGCTTTGCATTCATTGGTCCTGCACCTGTAAGTTGTAAATAAAAGTCAGCTAATTCTGACAAGTGTCTATTTATTCCAAGCTCTATAATCTATTTTGATTAATATCAGTCACTACAATGGCAATTTCCTCAAACCTTTCATATGTAAAGAAATGATTTTGTTCTCTACATTTATCACAGAAAAATCTGAGGGGAATCTCTTAACAATGCTTCCAATAAAAATATCAGCCATAATGTGGTGGAATCTGTCTTGAACTCTGAGGAGGAGAAAGAAAGTCAACATGAAAACTATCACAGAGAAGTTAGTTGAAACAATTTTGAGTTGTGATGAAAGAAATATAAATGTACAAATTACCTAAACAAGGCTATCATAATACCAAAAGATTCAGAGATTATACATCATCATACCTAAACATCTTAAAGTTTCTGTTTTGTGTGCAAAAATCCTTCATTGCACTTTTTTGAGATATAGGCAAACGGCTGTGCCCAGTTAAAATTAATATTATTACTGTCAAAGAACAATGCTTCAAAATGGCCTTGGAGATCACGGAGAGCATGGCAAGTATCAATCCAGTGTGACAGATGCTGAAGTAATAGCAGCATGAAATCACGTTTCAAATGTTGTTTAAAACATTTCTACTAAAAATGTTGGAGATTTCAAGAAATAGATTTAAAACCTAACACAATAAGAAAATGTTCTGCATTTATGTGTAAACTTATGTTTAAAAACTCCTACCTCATAAAGACCCTTCACTCGAAAAGCTCAGTCAGCCGATAAAATGCATCAATTAAATACAAGGTCAGTGCAGGAGCGCTGTTTTCCAAGGAAGTACAATTTAAAAAACACACAGTAGGATTTAATAGAAGCTGATTTTATAAGAAGTCTGAAATTTAAGATCTAATAAAACCCTGAAATATGTCCCCTTTTGATCTTGTGTGTTCTGTTGTCCTGCTGCACTTTAGTCCGATATTAAATCAAGTTGATTCAGCTGAGATGTACAAATTGATCCCACTCCTCTAACACAAATATAGAAAGAGGAAGCTTCTCTCCTTTGCCATTTCTTCTGAGAAATACAAGCCCTCAGGTATTTTGGTTTCCAAACATGAAGACAGAGTGGGGCTTTATTGTTTATTTTTAGTGTAGGTGTTAAAGACGAGTGGTGCCGGTGAAGGATTTCAGCAAAGGGTTGAGATGAAAAGGGAGTAGGCTGGAAATGCAAAACGTGGCTGCAAAGATAAATGAGAAGTGAGAAGTGCAGTGGCAAAGCAGAATAATCGGCTGAGAGAGCTGTGTGTCAAATGAGATGATTGACGGCAAATGAAGGGATGCTGGGTAAAGTTGAGCAAGCATGCTACAGAACTGCAGGAATAATTAGAAAAAAAATAGAGAGGAGTAAAAATAAGGAAGCGGTAATCTGTGAAAAGCACAGGTGGACTGATCAGTTTAAGATGACATGCTGACGTTGAACACTGGCTTACACACAGTAACCAGTGGGACACATAAGAAAATAGACCCTACAAACATGCACACATCATTAATGAAACAGAGCAAGAATATTGAAAAGCCCAGTTAACACAAGGAAAAGAAGAAGCTTTTACTTTTACAAGAAAGTAAAAGCCATATTCACCAACTTTATGCAAAATACAGGTTTTCTCAGTGCAGGCATAAAACAAGGAAAACTATAACAATTTATTTTGCGCCATCCTGCGGAAAGTCTGAGACTGTTTTAAGTCTATGCAAACTATTAACTGAAAAATGACTTTAAATGCAGAGCAAAGCAGATTTTCATCTCTCCTAAAGGGATGCATTGCTGGGCTTGGACAGCTCTTGCTAGCCACACCAGCAGTAAACATCTGGTGTCATTTGTTCTCCATCTGTGGGTTCCATTTATAACAACTTGCTGGTGGATGTTTCTGTCAGCAGTCTGACAGTTTGGTTTTCATCTTCTATTTTTTCCCCCTCATAATTCTGTTTGTCATTTTGTACAAATATATATTTAGCTAAGTCCCTTAAATTATTTTATTTACTTATTGTTTACTTATTTTATAACAACACTAACATAATAAATTGTAAATAACAAAACAACCAAATAAAACACATTTCCAAAGACCTACTCTACTTAGCAAAATATAACCAAAATCAGAAAGCCTGATCACACGTCTCAGTTGTGCCACATAGCTAACAAGCCCTGAGCAGCAAAAAGCTCGGACACTTTTCCACCTCCAGGGGTGTGTTCCTATGTGAACTTTAAATAACCTTTAAACTATCATTTGATTGGAGGTCATTTGCCTTTGGGCTGGTTTTCTCTAATTGGCTCATTTTCTCCTTTCCTGATAGTGACATTTTAGGCCCTCACATGCCTGTCACTCGCTCCCTCTTCTGACTCAAAGTTGTCTTTTCCAAGCGCAGCCCCTGCGGAGAAAAATCATTAGAACTTTCTATGAAGAAATCTCCCTGTTACGGTTTGTTTCATAGTAACTCTGGCTAATTTGTACCCTGGAGTGTTTTTTTTTTGTTTTTTTTTCTGTTAGATTTGTGCTGTTCTAATTGTATTGATTATGGGACAAATGAGCCAAAACACTTAATATTTCAATCGATATGATCTTATGTAACCTTGATGACAGTTTATAAGTATATTTTAGTGCCAAAAAGCCTCCTACATTTAGAAGAATGACATGTGAAAGCTCAAAAGTAAAATATCTTCATTTTCTATGGATGCTTTAATTTAATGTATTATGTTAAACAGACAAATTGCCTTAGGGTTACTGCAAAATAAGAAAATAATTATTTTTTTCTGTTAGTTTTTCTCCATCTTTATAAACTGAAAGCCATCTGTTCTGTATGGTTCTGTGTGTGCTGTCACCTGTCTGCAGCCATGTGCCATGTTTTGTTGTCTAATTGTGTCCCTGGCAGGTAGCAAGAAAAAGACCCTGTGTGCCAAGAGGGGGCTTTTAGCTTGAAACATCTCCAACCAAGAGTAGAAAGGCTGCACATATGGTCACATGAAACACAGGCATAGCAGATGAATGAAAAGCCCTCTCACTTTGGTGCAGTTCTATCAGTTGGCTTTTATCGTGCCAACTTTCTGAGTGCACCTTTCTAAGAGGCACAGCAGGAGAGCAGGCCTAACCCGCTTCTCTGGGTTAGAGTGCTCTACCTCAGGAAAAAGATGGAAGAAGCCAAAATGTTTTCTTTCTAACATAAAATCCTGCATTTTAGGCAGTGATAGCTGTTTATTGTTTTCATATTAAGCCATTGCGTTATTAAATGTCATTATAGTTTCTATTTGTAAAATGATTTCATTTAATATAGGGTCTTGTAAAAGTGTTCCCACTCCTTAAACTTTTTTACTGTGATACAAACCTGAAACTTCCATTTCATGTACTTTTGTAATAGAGGGAAGTGGATTTCTCCCTTATACGAGCATTTATCATTTCAGGCAATAAATAAATCTATGTTGACAATTCATAAAGCTAATGTGCTTATTATAGAAATTTGTATAAAGCACACCTCAATATAATTACAGCAACTCATGATCTGTTTTAGCAGTGTCTGAGTGATGCTGTGAGGCATCAAAATAAATTTAAAAAGGTTTGTCACTTTTTCAGAGACAGCCCTGTGTCACACTGCTCCCAAAGTAGTTTTTGATAAGTTTTGATTAGACAAAGATTGTTCCGCCTTTGTAACTTTCTGACAAGTGTTAATTTTCACAGCTGCAGACCACTGTTAGAATACCCAGGGGAAATTATTCTTTCTTTTTAGATTTATAGTCTAAAATGCGCTTAGATAGTTTTTGAGCTGAAGTCAGCAGAGACCTTGTCAAAATTAATGACACTTCTTTTAATTAATTCAAATAAGCACTCAAAATAGAACAAAATAATTACAGAAAACCGGTCTGGTGAGCCAGCTTCACTTGTAGCTGGAAGGCTTTTTAGCTCAGCAGGATGTGACACACACATTTACAAAAACACACACACAGTCATGGGAACTTTTTTTATTTATTTCAAATCAAACTAAATTTTAAATTACACGAGGTATAATTTCGCACTAATCAAAACATATCACGGTAATGCAGGATAAGCAATTATCATGTGCATAGAGGTTTATATTTAGAAACAACAGCTGCCCTGGATGTGTCTAAATGAATACTTTGAATTAAGAAATGGAAATGTAATATCGCATTTTATGTTGGCAAAATCTGACTCTGAGCAGAAATAACAATGTGACTACAGACATATAATAAAAAACAGTTCCATCTGGAAAAAAAATAATTACAAAATGCAAAAGAAAAATGTAAAAAAATTACAGATTTAAATAGTGGAAATAGTTCTATAGCTTGCTCCATGTTCTTGTTTCTAAACTAGAACATGGAAACATGGAAAAACTGAGTATTCTGTGTTTTGAAGCAATGTCTCGCAGTGGGGGTTTGAGCAACCAGCTCAGTCAGCAGTAATGAGACTGGATGAAAAAAATCAGGTAGAAAAGTGGATTTTAAAAGGATGCTCTCTGAGCAGAAGCAGTGATTGTGGGACCCTGAACAGGTCAAACTAAGAAGAAAGGATCAGAGTTGCATCAAGACACCGGGACTTAAATCAAAGGATAATTCTGCTTCTTTGGTATCTGTCAAGTACTTGAAGGAAACTTGTACAAGTGACATTTTTCCTGGCAAGAAAGTCAGATGAGATGATTAAAGCAGCACCTAGATTTTCAAATCAGTGATAAATGGCACTGTCAATTCATATTTCAAAAACATAGTCAACTGGCTGGATATACAAGCTTGTTTTATATGTATGGTGTTCCTTCATTTGAAACGTGATTCTGACAGCTTGTGAGGGGAAGACGGGCACAATGAGCATGAAGCCAGCGTTTACCATGAAACTAAATGCAGGTTGCTCAGAGGATTTATGACTTAGTTCATATGCAGAACTGAAAACCTCAATAGAAATACTTTTAAAGGATTGTTGGTTAACTGCTGAACAAGTGACACAAGGAGGTGAAGATGTTTAGAGTCAGAACTCACAGTACTGATTCTTTCATATAAAATTTAACTTTTGGTTTCTGTTCAGAGCCAGCATGGAGTACAAGCAGGTTGGGGTGTTTTGAGGGTCCAGGCAAGTAGGTGTTATCAGGAAGCATTTGAATTATCATAGCATATGAATCTCAGAACATGTTTTTTATTCATTTGATTTCTTTTAAAAGTTTAAGTTCATTGAGTCAGTGACATAACCAATATCCCTCACTTATTTAAACCTTTCCAGGTTCTAAACCACTTTATCCAAACAATTACATAAACTGACTCACATATTTGTGATCTGATCTGTTTATGGATTTAACTTTTGTGTCTGGTTCACTCTTAACTATTATCACAATTAAAGTTTATTTTTTAACATGCAAAAATCAGCCAGCAATTACACAAAATAGTTTTGTTGTGACTGACGGACTTATCTGCAAGTGGGGAACCAAATGGAATTCTGCCTGGGCTCCATTCAAGCTTGGGATGGCACAGTTTTGCTTTTGTCACAGAAAGTTGATAACGCTTTCATTCAAAATATGCCCATATTCATCATGAAACTCAGATATTTTTGTTAGGATCTAATTAGAAATTAAGCCCATCACTCAAATCTGTAGCAATAACATTCATGTGGAAGTGAACAGTCAAAACTACATATTGAGAAACAATTGGCTTCCTTTTCTCCCAGTCATATTAAAAGGTAAAATAATTCCATGTTGTTTTCTGTGAAGAACATGGGAGAGCTCCATTTTCTCCTATTCCCATATGGGATCAAAGACAACTTGCAGAACATTCTTCTTCTGTCTTTTCTCTGTGGTGTTAAAGACCTCTGAGCACCTTCCTTTCATGCTCGATTGTCTGCCATCGCCACTTTCCTCTGTTGCTTTTATTTTCATTTTATGTCCCCTCTCTCCCGCATGAATTCACGGGATCGCACAGCTGATATCCTCCCAACAGCCCTGTTATCGGGACGTTTTCAATAGAGCAGCTGAAAATAGAAAGAAATGGTTGGCAAGGTTGCCTCACTGTTGTCACCTTTGGGTTACAGATAAAAAATCCTGCAGCAGCCCGTGGGACCAATGCCATAAAAGTGCCAGAGTTTAAGTACTTTATTTCTAACTTTACTTAAAACATCGAGCAAAACAAAGTTCTAGCGTTTGTCATTTCATGACACAAACAAAAAGATTGTCACTATTTAGTGTCACAGTTCAGAGCATGTTAATGATTTATATCACTAGTTTAGAAAATAAATAATGATAAATTTTAGGTATGTTCTGTGTAGTAACCTTCCTACAATGTGGGAGTATTTCCCCCTCTGTCCATCATCTAGTCATTCTCTGCACCTTTCATGTCGTCGGTCATAGCAATTGTTTTCTCAACTGATTCTCATCCTGAGGAACATTTGGATTCTGCACAGATCCATCCTAAATCCACAATTCAAAATTTATTATATTTTCAAATCATGTTTGCTCCCATTCTGTTCTTTTGATGGGATAAATAATGCAGAGGAAGCACAGCACATCTTAAATATTAAGCTCAGTGTCGAGACGGCTTTGAAATGGTTATGTTCCAAGGATCGATTTTATCTACAGTCCTGTCATTTTTAATTCATATCAGCAGACATACTGAGGAATTTTAAGGCAACCTAAACAACAATTATTTATGTACCATCATATTCTTTTTGACCATTTGCAGTCTAGGAGCCACACTGTAAAAGAAAACTGCAAATACAGAGATTTTCTTTGATTTCATACTAAATACATATTTAATAAATGTTATTCACGGATTTCAATAGGAATTCAGAGGCCTGATTTAGCATCACATGCAAACCCCAATACTCATGCACAATCATTGTTAAATATGTGAGTTTTTTAGGGGTGTGGGTTGCAGCAAAATGCTACAGTATGTGTTCATACAGTGGAATGTTAATGCCTTATTAATTTAGACATTTTCTTATTATGTACTGCATAGTACTGCGTATATATATGCTGACATTGAGTCTAATGTGTTAGGATCTAATATTGCCTTTTAACTCCAATGACTTGCTATTTAACAGCACTGTTTGTTTCCAGTAAAGAAACAGTTAAACATTAAATACTGAGTTAGTTTCTGACATCACTGACAACAGCATTGTAGAACTACCCCATATTTTAATTTAGAAAAGTACTTTTAGAATTCATCATGTTTAAATTATTTAAAATTGGTTACGCAATGTTTTGTACACACTGTGTCTAAAACATTGGGAGGGGTTCTCTATCTCATACATGTGCATGCTTGAACTCATCTGACTAAATTGCTTAATAGTAAATACAGTCGTATTCAATAAACTAGAATGTGCATTCTGATGAGGTGGATTTTGTAAATTAAAACTACATTTCATTTTTAAAATAACCTAAACATACGTTTTAAACATTTAAACATACTTTTCATTAAGCATACATTTTCTGTAATAAAAATGATTTTTTCATTCATCAGTTAAATATTGCACATGTATTTTAGAAGTCAGTGTCTGAAACTTGAATTGATATAAAGTTATTGCATAGAGGGATTACAGTTTGACACTTTGAAATCAATTGATAGAAGAAAAGAAGACAGAGCAAAGGAATAAATAAAAAATACATATAAATATGCCCCCAATGGCAAATATTTGTGGATGTCACAGTCAAACCTTTGATAACTATATAAATTTGCTTTGTCAGTGACCTTAGAAATGTGTCGCTGTACAAGCTTTGACAGCTCATTGGAAAATTAACTCATACTGAAAATAAAGTACAGTTCCACAAATAGCAATCTCCTGTTTTCTTCCTTGATGCTGTGCTACTTGCTTTATTCTTGCCTTGGGAGCAATGATGGCTGTTTCCAGCCAGCCTCTCAAGAGGATCAACTTTTTTTAGATTCAGACGCTGAACACTGAGGATAAGGAACTGGCTCTATCTTCCCGCCAAATCAGTAAACAAACTCTTTATCTTCTCTACAGTCAAATTGGAAAAATCCTCATGGTTATTGCTCTTTAAGATTTGCTCAGACACTTTGGATGTCTTGACTGAGAATATATATTTTTTTCATGGACCTCTTTTTACTGGCATTCTGTAGATACCACAGACCTGTGATGTTGCTGGTTTTTAGGTCTTATTGCACTCTGGAGCATGTTTATTCGATGCAGCAGATCTTGTTCTGTTTACTTGCAAAATAGACACCTCCTTCCTACTACATGGCAGCCTCTTCCTTTTCCTCTTTCATCTTCATCACATCCTCCTCCTCCTCTCCAGAGGTGTCCTTGATGATCTTCGCATCCTCTCCTCTTGCTTAACTTCTGGAGTCTTCCCTGCTGTCTAACACTGTAAATTATGGGTAGATTTTGTCAGCAGCTTGGCACTGGTTTTAAAATTTGGGTTCACTTAAAAGACCCAGTGCACATAATTCACCAAAATTAACATAGGTGATAACTTTGCAGTGACATAAGCAATTTGAAATTATTTTCCCTATCAAACACACATTCACTCTGGCTGAGCTAAAGAATAAGTTAACATTAAAATTATGAGCTCTCTTTTTTGCAAAATGTCAGAGAGCTATAAATATCAACCTTATATATCAGTGTTTACTCTCCAGGTAAAAATGTGCTCAAGATTTAATATATACTCTGCTTTTTTTACTTCTGAGAATGAGTTTTTCATATAAGCAATCAGCAGTAAATGTCTTTGCTGAGGTAAAGTAGAAGACATGTTTATAATATTTTTGCACTCTACAAAACTTTTTTGGGCTTTTGGCAAAAACTTTACCTTAGATGTAATATTCAGATATGTTAATAATCTTGTTCCCTAAAATCATCAACACTTCATTCTAAAGGCATTTGCATATTGCTTTGATTTTGGCTTTTTTTTTGTTGTTGTTTATTCACATTGTTTTTTGGAAAAAAAAAATCAAAATAAATATGTAAATATATGTAGAAGACAACTATGGCCCACTGCAGGTCTGGTTGATTTGGTACAATTTTCAAATACCTGAAAGTGCTACTTCAAACAGTTATGTACCAGTAAAAACACCATGGAAATATCCAGCCATCACAAATGTCAAAAAGGAGAAGGTCTTTTGAGACCACAGGAATTGAAAAAAATTCTATATTTTATTGAGAATCCTGCAATCTGCTGGAAGTAAAGTAAATATGTTTGGCCAAATAATCATCAGTAGATATATAGAAAAAAGAGGGAATCTTGCAAGTTTGAGAAAATCATCCCAACTGTGAACTATGGGAGTGGCAACATCACGTTGTGTGGGTGTTTTTCTGCCGGAGGGGCTCCTGCACTTTATAAAATAGATAGCATCACAAATAAAGATCAATGCATGAACTAGTGATGCAATATTTTAAGGGGTCAACAAGGAAGCTATAACGTGGGTGTAAATGGGTCTTCCATCATGATAATGACCCTGAGCATATTGCCAAATAAGTTACAAAGTCAGCATTCAGATGGCACAAACCTCACGTCTGCTGTACATTTTGTGTGCAGAACTGAAAGACGTGTGTGAGGAAAGCATTCTACAAAGGTGACTCAGTTACACCACCTTCTGTCAGGAAGAATCTTGTGATAATGCTCAGCGAAGAGGAGGACAAAAACGATGAAAAGATGGATGAAAACGCATTAAGTCAGTAATAGGCTACAAGGAAACAATCAAGCATAACATACTCAGGTTTTTATTGAGCTGTGGTTTTGCAGATTCTATTTACAACTTTCCAAACAAACAAACAAATGTTTGATTATCTGCATATTTCAGATTTCTGAATCTCAGTATGGCCATGGGGCTTTGTGTTCCAAATTCCTTATTTTATTTAGTTTCATTTCATCTCATTTCACAGTTTATGAGTTTCCAAAGCGGTCAGGAGAAGTGCCGCTGTCATAAAATTACTTTATTGTGAAGTCCTTAACACCAATATACAGATATTCAGCAGGCTGTGAAATCATTTAGCAAACCCGTTCACCTAAACGGGTTGAGATGCTGTAAAATTCAAAAGATTACGCTGTAAACCCTCAATGCCAACCCTTGAGTTTTCTGAAAAAATAAATTATTTTAAAGCAATTTAATATTATTGCTTTTTAATTTGGTTCAGAGTGAAATGTGTAAGCAGGTATATGATTACAAGTATAGCCTAATAGGCATTGCTGATATTTTTCCTCCTTTGAACAGCAGAGTACAAATCAGGTCACTTCTTAATTAAACTCAAGAAGTGTATATGGTCTCATCCCTTATCTGCCCCACTTC
Source organism: Phalloptychus januarius (assembly GCA_902982915.1). Taxonomy (NCBI): domain Eukaryota; kingdom Metazoa; phylum Chordata; class Actinopteri; order Cyprinodontiformes; family Poeciliidae; genus Phalloptychus; species Phalloptychus januarius. The sequence goes on along the minus strand of CADWAE010000133.1, from coordinate 4,454,975 downwards.
ACTTTCCTTTCAGAGACTGCTCTGGAGCTTGGCAGGAGGAACTTTTCATCTTCCTTTTAGGGCCATCTCATCCTTTAATTGTGCGCTAACCATTCCATAAAACAGCATGCAGGCAGGTGCATCTCAATAAATTCTTATAAATATTGGCAAAAAGTTCATCCATTTCACTAAACAGCAGCCCAGTTCCTTTCTCTGCATGTCCAAGATATCATCTAATGGCATGCCAGTGGCCTATCACAATGACTGCTGCAGCTCTAACTTTGATTCTGGATGTCTCTGTGTTCACTTGTAGTACTAACTGGAGCAGCAGTCCAAACTCTAAAATGGGCTTTGCCTTACAATCCTTACAAGGTTGCCGTTATCCCATTTGCTTGTGTAAAGTTTTTTCCTCCACTGAGCTTTTCATTACCTTGCTTAGATTCAGCACCTTGAGAACAGCCAGTTTCTTTAGCAATAATCTTTTGTGGTTCACTTTTAGCTGTTCGCTGGACAGCTGCCAAGTCAGCAGTCTCACCTTGTTTAGGCCACAACGCAACCATCAAATATAATGTCACTTTAGGTTTTTGTCATTGTTATAGTGAATGTTGTCACCATTTCAATGGTTCTTCAATATTATTGATCTCTTGTCATCTTTACCTCTTTTTTTATTTTTGTTTAGGTCTCTCCTCTTTGCTCATAATTGAATGAAGTTTTCAACAAGGGGAATATTCCACACCCTATTCTTACTGTTAGACACTCTCATTAAGGCTGAGAACACAAATAGGAATTTATTACTATTTAAATAAACTTAAATAAACCAAACTGACTGTCAAAATAACAGGCTGTATTTAAATAGGAGTAAATGTGCATGCAATTTTTTTCTTCAAATGTTGACTGGTCTTTTTTGTTTGTGATTTAAAATTAACAAGAGCGCATAATGATTTAATGCCTGTGAAGATGAAAAATACATGATGCAACATATTTACAACATTTATGGTTTGTTTACAGTTTGTTGATGAATAAAAACTAAAAAATTAATCTCTTAACACACATGGCCTTTTGTGGAGGTTGTGAAGGATCTATATTTTGTGAAGGACTTCTATTTTTAACAGCTTTGTTCCTGGTTAGCAAATCTGCAGTTATCTGCAGTAGCTTTTTTCCCTATTTTTAAATTTGTCTCCTGAAATTTCTTACCTCTTTATACGAGTCAGTCTGTACATCCCTCAGCCTGCATCTGTACCCGTCTTGATCTTGAATTATGCAGAACTGTGGTTGTGATCATGGAGAGAGAATCCCAGTTTAGAGAGTCCTTGTGCTGAAACGGTCTACTGCAAACTTTTATATTGTTTCCCTTCAGTTTAAAATCAACACAATACAACACCTCACAAAGAAAAAAAGGGCTCAAGAAAAGTGTAACACAATTTACCAAGTTACACACACACCCAGTCTTTATAGTTGTTCAAATATGTTCTCAGAGCTGTGATATAATAACACCACCCTTGTAAGAAAAGTTCATTTTAAACTGAGGAAACCACTTCAGATTTTTTTTTTTGCATTGTACGAAAATAAAATGTGCATCATCAAGACTCAAACGGACTCTTTAGATCTTTCCAAAATGCATAATGCTCTTTTTTCTGTTTTCCTACCAACTCAGTCTTTGTCTTATTTATTTCTCATTTTTATTCTCTTTGTTCATCTTTTTCTGAGAATTTCTGCCCACTTACTTTAAATCTAACTGAATTTTCATAATTGCTGAGCTTGATTCTATCGTGATAAATTATTCAAATATTCCTAACTGGTGAATGTTTGAACCTTTTTCAGGTTTAAAGCACTGACTAATTTTGGGGGATTAAATAAAAAACAAATAAAATCCTTGCTTACAAAGCTGTTTGCCCTTCGAGGGGTAAAACAGGACTTGATAAGGTTCTAAAGTTTCAGACCTCAAAATAACTGGCTGCTCAGTAACTGTATTCAATGGTCAACTTAACAGGAATCATTCTTAGAGATATAAACTCTCTAGACTGAATGAATGTCACAATACCTCTTATCAAAACCATAGAAAATCTTAATGAGAAAATAAAATTCCATTCAGTAAAATTAATTGCATCAGATTTTAATTTCCGTCCCAGACCTTCTTTTTATCTGGTGATTCTCATTACATAAATGCACACCTGCCTGTCGCTGTGCACTATTATCAGACAATTGTTCATTTTTCAAATTTCTTGTCCCTAACTGTAAATGTACAAATAAATGTTCTGTTTTCAAAAAAAAAAAAAATTATTAGAAGTTTTTGTTGCTTTTTAATTTGTCTTAACATTCAATTGTTAACTAGCACATTGGTGTAAAATGATGTTTAAGTAACATTATTGAGAGACTGTCAATATTATTTCATCAACCCTTTATGGATTTTCATCTTCCACAAGCCTTATAGTTTAATTCTCATGTTGTGGTAAATGACATGACAGAACAAACTGAACACAAATGGTAAGATAACGGCTCCAAAGGTCTTTTAATTATGTAACATCATAATGAGATCTGTGTAAATGCTTTTCCAGGGCCAATCTAAAACCTTTTCATTACATCTTAATAAAATGCCATGAAAATCCCAGTTGTTATGGTCAAAGACGTTTCCCTCAGTTTTTCATAAGAACTCTCTTTGGACAACCAAATCTCTTCTCAAAGACTTTCTTTGAATAGATATTTCAGATAGCTGAGATTACTTTAAAATGTATGAATGTTTCATAAAATGTAGTTAATTATTGTTCACACTATGTTGACTCCCTATCTCCGGCCATCATTGGGCATCAAGTGGGTTATACTCTATATAGGTTGTCATTTTATTACAATCATCTTTTTTTGCTATATATACACCTACTTGGACTGATAATTATCTCCTATCACTTTTATGTAGATGATATTCCAACTGTACGACTGTTATTCATGTTATTCAGTCGTTGCATTTATATTGGTCTTTAAACTCTTGACTTAAAAATAAGCTCAAAAAGACATGTTACTGAATGTGAAAGAGACCTTAAGATCTCGTTTAATTTAATTGCATATTTGTTTTTGAATTGCATCATATGACCGCTTTTTTATTTGCAACCATTTTTTCATGCTCATATTAAGTCCTTGTGAAACACTTTTGTGAAAGCTGCAATATAACTGCAATAATGAAACACAAATTTAACTATTTCACAATTTTAATAATTAAGTACTAATACAAATTTTGAAAATTATTTTGTGTCTCTTATTCCATTTTAACCAGACATTTATTTTTATTGCTTTCAATAAATTTTGAAATTCACATTCTAATCTATAAGCTTTGTTGGCTTCTTTCAGTTTTTGATTAATTTTTAAAATGTTTCTGTTAGCTAAAGGTTTTGTCCAATGCACTAGTTATTTAATTCTTATAGTCTTCTGTTCAACCTGAGGGTCAAAAGAAATGTTGAAAAAAGGAATAATCATAAAACTTTTTTAATAAGAAGATGGTCACTCCACCAATGAGCCTTGATCTCTCAGCAAAGCCAGTGTAAAGATTGATTGAAGAAAGAAGATTTTGTAAGTTACATTTTTTTTTAGAAAAGTTATGATCCAGTAAATCTGGCCCAATCAGAAATGTGTCTTTCAGAACATAAAACTTTGTTAACTGCAGTTTGTATTTGATATTTTTCCATAGCTCTTTGAGTTGATGTATCTATTCTCATACCATATCAGATACATAAAGAAACGTGTTTCAGAACATTAAACTCTGGTTGGGAGAAAAACATATAATTTAACCAAATATGACTAGTCATCCTGGTCTTGCAGAAACACATTTAACACGTTATATGATTCATATTTCACACAGTGCTTACTGCAGGAAGCCCACTCCCCACTAACATAACTAGTCATTCATTTTTGGTACATTAACAAAGAAAGAATTTTCTTCTCTCAAGTGTTTGTGTCGCACTGCAAAAGAAAAGGATTGTGGGAGTGAGCCACGAAAAAAATTAAAATAATAAAACAAAGCAATTGTAGCATAGACAGACATAATTACTATCACTTCTTCCAGTTTTGCTGTTACCTATATGTGTTTCAGTGACTGATTGCCAAAGAAGTATAAGCAATAGAGACACAAGCACTTCATGAAAAAGACTGAAATTCTATTCAGGTCAGCTCTACAGTTTAGTTCTTCGCAATGTTGCTGCTGTTTTGTGTCATCAAATTGCATTCGAACCAAGAATCTTCTTGCTGTAAGGCAAGAGTACTAATTCCACCACATGTTCAGTTTAAAGTAAAAAATAAATAAATACAGGATCATATTTATTGCTACTACAGTTTTATCTTATACAACATCATTGTTCTTTTTGCTGGTAATTTTCACAATTAGCATTTTCCAGCTAATTGTGAAAGGTGCATTGTCAATATTCTAAAGACAACTAAAAAAGTATTTTGATGAATCCCAAAGTAAAGATTCTACAATCTTCTTCCCACTATGTCTGGATTGAAAAACAGTCTAAATAGTCGAACATTTGTATTCACACTTCTCAGATGTCTCTGCTTTATCCCTTTATCTGCCTATTTAGAAGTCTTTTTACAACCTTAATCTTTTGAGCTCCTCTTCTTTATGGGTGGAACAATGTGTCCTGACAGCCAACAGGACGATGTCCTCCCAAGGGCATACACAACTGTGACGGCTAACCAGATTAGAAGGTTCAAGATAGCATCTCATGAGAAGACTGAAAGCGAGAGCGAGAAACAAAGATTGTAATGATTTACAAAGGAAAAGAATCACCACGATACATCATTCTCAACACCATTTTAATTTACTGGAAATATTGTTGTGTGATCGACTTGGTACCAAAATATGTACACAAATACATGTAATGGTGTGCATATCAAAATCAAACTCACTTAAATATCATCCCTAGCTTCTTGTAATTCATATTCATTTTTACTTGTCCTAAAATTTTCACAAAGATTGTCAAATATCTTTTAAAAATTAGTTGATTCAAACATATAGGGGATAAGGTTTTAAAACTACTACAGAAGCTCTGTCATGTTTTTGACTTGCACCATTTGTCTCGTCTTCTTCTCTTTTGTCTATTTTACCCTGATGTTGCTGCAGAGATTATGCACCATCCAACTGTCCTTGCATTTAATCCGTGCCAGTATGAGAGGATTTACTTTGCTATACGATATTTAAAAGTAAGAGGATTCAGAGCAACAAAACCTTGATTTCAAGAGAGTAAGTCAGGTTTTAATAAAATATTAATTACTTAACCCCTTATTGCCATGATTGTCTTTTTAATAATTGACCTTATTTTTGGCGCCGCCCGTTGGTAAATCCATTATGAGATCTGAACATGTTTTTGTGTTGGTTTGTTGTTTGTTCGTGCAGAACATAATCATCTGCTTCATCAACATCTTCACCCATCACAAACTAATTACCGTTCCCATTATCAACAGACAGGCAATCTTAAAAGAAATACAGATTTTTCATACAGGATGGTCCTCTTCACACTTTGACAAGAGCACAAACAAACACAGCAAAAGCCTCTACAGCAGAGGCGTTAGAATCGTGAACCATTTTGGCTTTACCAATTAGATTCAGATTTTCACCTGACAACTGCTCTATTTTCAAATAATTTTAAAGCGAAATGAATTTGAGATGAAAAACAGTGGGCTCACTCAAAAGGTTTCGGTCAAACATGTAGGCTGACTTTTACAGCATAAAATATGAGCTGTTATTCAACTGTGTAATTTTCTTTAAATCAGCAGGAGAAAAACGTCAATTGAGGGCATGCCCTTTGGTGTTGAAGTTATACATTTGATTATTGGACCAACCACGTCTGGATACCTTGTGCTTTGAAGTGTGAAAATACCTGTTTTTATCCTGAGGCAACTCTGATAAATCTGTTGTTAGAAAAAAAATGCATTTTGATAGTTAAAGGCTCTAGAAACGGAGAAAATGTGTTTGGCAAAAAGGCTTTAGTCGACATCACAAGGCTATTCAATTACAAACAGAGGATTAGAATTTGGTTGTCTATACATATGTATTCGGTTGTTTATAAAACAAATTTGTTTGTTTGTCACATAATATGTGATTTGTTGTTTTGCAAAAGACTTACAATTGTGTCCCTCAAGGTATTTTGTTGGGGCTTCTGCTTTTAAGAACATCCAGTTGTTTTATGTCTAAAGAAAAAGTGAATTAGACACTCTAGGCACAAAGGAAAGATTTTTACCTGTGCAGTTTAGATTTTGGCAGCGCTCCACCCTGACATGATCCTGTTTGTGATAATCGTGCATAAAATTTCAAGGTCTGGTTGTCGAGAAGAGAGTCTGGTTGAGGAACCTCAAGATCCAACATTTGCTTTTTGCACTTAATGCGGTACTGTGGTGGTCTTCAAGCAGCCCTCGGTGTATTCAAGCAATAGCTCTCAGCATACAGTTTGTAGTAGACTGTAAAGTAGACTCAGCTACTGTAAACCTGAGGCCATGTTCCACCCTTCAATAGTTAGATTACTCCCTTGACGATGAGCCTTTGTCTCAAAAGGGCTCGTTCATTTATCTCAGGTTCTTGTTTTCAGTCATCAGTGTAGAATGTATCAAGAGATTAATCGATGGCTTGTCCTAGCAAAGACATTTCGAGTAAATGAACAACAAACTTTCTGTTCCTCACCTGTTGCAGTGAGATATGGACAATGAAAAAGTGAATGAAATGCTAAAGATAAGCAGCTGAAATTAACCTTTTCTATCGGATGGCTGGACTTGCATTAGATTGAAGAGCCTCATCATCTGGGGGAAGCTGACAGGAAAGCCACCGCTTCTCTACATAGAAAGGACTCAGCTGAAGTGGGTGGGGCATCTAAAAATTATGCCTCCTAGATACCCTCTTTGTTTTCTGGGTTTGCCTCGTTAAAATGAGACTCCAGGATTCACCCAGGAGCAGCTGAGAAGGTTTTTCGTCATTCACTATTTGTTGTCTGGAAATGCCTTGGACCTTTACCAAATGAATCAATCTCAGAGAGGCAAAAGACAGTAGATGGAGGATTTTTATCCAGAGTTTTGCTTTTTCTCCCTTTAGAAACTTTTGCATATTTTTAGCATTTTTCAAAAACAAATGCTATTGAAAGTTACCTAATGTACTGCTTTCTTTGAGATTGATAAATGTTAACCAATGTCTTTTATCAACATTGATACTTTAAAAAGGCATGCCGTATTAAATTTCATTTACTAAATCTAGTTCTTGAGTGAGTCAACCTGGAAGCATAAAAACTTAAAGATAACCATTTTTGAATGGATGAAGAACAATTGGTTTTACAATGACAGAATATCTTGGGAATTAACTGTTGCTTCATATCCTTCAATTTCAAAATGTGCAGAAATACTGTGCCAGACAAGTGCTGGCATGGCTTCGTACCATTAGTGGCACATTCCAAGATCGGCCTTCTGAAGCGAGGAATTATGATTTTACACTTCAGATGTTGAGGGATTTTTAAAAACTGCAGTTTGCTTGATGATTGGCCCGACAGTTTCATGCCAGCCAGGTAATTAACAAATTAGGCTAAGCTAATTAGCTCCTTGCTCTAGCTGATCTAGCTGGCCTATGATTTTGGCAACTGTTTTGTTTCAGCCTTGTTTTCTATTCCAAAGTCCAGGTCATTTTGTAAGCCTTTGGGATCCTGTAATGAGGCTAATAAGGTAAGGGCCTTTGTGAGTTAGCTTAGAATGACTCTTCAGGCTGATTTTGGTACTTTCAGGTAATTACAAAATCAATTTACAACTGAAATAATAGGTTGGCAATTGTGACAAAGAAAAAAAATATGCTCAAACAAAATGTGATTTTCAAATCTAATTTACTATGTACAAGAGTCTTTGAACTGCTCCATTTGTAGATGTCTATTTAATTGGCAAAGAGTATTAAATTTATTTTATTTACCCCTAGAAAGGTCAAGAAATACAATCCAATCTACAATACAAAATACCTTATATTTTTTACAATAAGAATATATATAACAGATAAAGATAGATGAACAGTTGATTCCTATAGGGGTGGGATATATATATAGTCATATAATTTGTGACTTCCAGTGATTACTATGTGAGAGCCAAATATTTTTGCAGTTTATTTAACTGCAGATGTCAAAAATTGGACGATTCAGTAAAAATCTTGTATGTTCCTTGAATCATTCAATATGCTCCTGATGCCACAAGGGAATAATTTTGTTCCTGCTTACACATCCAGTTAATTGCAAAGGAAAGCATTGCCTCTCAGTAGTTACAGTGAAATATATTAAGCCTACACCGATGCACAGTCAATGCAGTTTAACAAACGTCAGATAATCTCCAGCTTTACTTGTTAATTAGCATTTATGTATCTAAATGAGCAACTAAAACTGCAGTTTAATTAAAAGTCTAATGCTCAAGCCTTGTGGGATTGATCAAGTTTGTCATACAGGCAGATACTACGTATTTACAATACTTTAATAAAATAAACACAAACATGCCTGGGATGATAAAATATGTAGACTCTTTGAACACAAAGATTTACATATAATAAACAATGTCCACTTTTTCACAAAGTCATCTTTACATCCAGAAAGACTTTGACTTTGCACTTCAGAGAAAATTCACTGCTGCTCCATCTTATTTTGGAGGACTTTCACATAAATTTGGAAATAAACTACTTGAGGAGTCACAAAGCCACCAGTAATGTTGCCAGTTACCAATTATCTCTTTTACCTGTTTGCTTGTTTACCTGGCCCTAACCCAAATGAATCTGGGAGCAAATCCACAGATCTTGTGTTTTCTGCTTTCATTATTAAAGTCTCAGGAAAAATGTCAAGTTTAAAGTCAGTAATTGATCAAACAAATCAATTTGTGCAGTGTGTAACTGGTCTCTTGAGAGCCTGGAGCATGGTGGTGCAGGTATCCACTGCAGGTGTACTGATGCACACCTGCAAATGATCAGGCTCATCAAGTCAGAGGTTAAGAGGCACTGGATGCCAGACCTTTGGTGCCTAAATGTTAACCATTGTGGTAAGAAACAGGTTTTAAAACCGATAATATGCCCTCACCAAGCAGGTTGAGGGCAGACCAGAAGATTTGAAGGAAATTCTTGTAAATCATAAAATGTCATTATAGACCTACAACATGCTAAAAGTGCTGTATCCTGCTAAAAATACACTACAGCATATCAGGAAAAGAACCGCATACCAGATGTTTTGCTGCAGAAGGACATGAGCATAAAATCCACCATAATTTGGACTCACACATGTAAATACTTCATGATATACTAGTCTATACTCCAAGGAATGACTGAAATATTACAAATGGAAATTGTCTAGTCAAAGTCCAGAAATTCTGCAGTTTAACTTGAGACATACAGTACATGCAAGAACCTGGAAACTGTGTTGAGAAGTGGCAAAGTCTTTTCTTAAACCAATTTCATTGATTGTGAAGAAAAATAAAATAAAATAAAATAACATTATGTAATATGTTAGTTCTATTACATAAAACTAACATAATAGTAATATACATTGGATTTGGTGGTGGTATTGTGACAAAATGTGTAAAGGTTTCTGGCATAGGAAACACTTTTGCAGTCTGGAAAAAGTGACCATAAATCTAATCAGTTAGAAACATTGCACACTTTCTTTTGAAATTTGCTCTAACTAACACAAGTCATCTTTTTTTCCTCTTGATTGCTTCTGACATACATAAGAAATATTTAAACTAAAGTGAAGATATTATCTGAGCCCAAATGATGTCGGATTGCAAATGCAGCTAGGAATTACATGACATTAAGCTTAAAGTTTATCGTTTTCTTTTTTCAGATCATCCAAACTCACATTCAGACATCAAAACTTTATCCTTTATTTCATCATGAATGAATTATTCATTAACAAACATGTTATATATTCTGGCTCCTTCATTACCGAGTAACACAGCTGCTCCTCAGCAGCAAATTTTAGTCAACGACACATTAACATTTTACCGCCTACAATTCATCATTGTATTACTAATTCAAAAACAGACTGTAATTGCCACACTCTGAGGCAAACTTCTGACTGTCTAAGTTATCTCACTTGAGGCTTGCAAGCCCCAAGCAGAGAAGGAACTTTGCTTTAAAACTGTGAGCTATTAAATAAACGCTCTTTTTTGTCTCTGGGCCACTTGGGAAAATTAGCCTAGTGGTTAACTTCTGCAGCTCTGCCTCTGAGTTTTAACATTCCTTCCTATGGCAATGTGGGCAGCTGTTTACATTTCAGCATTAAGTTTAGATTGGCAAGGCTTATGGGATTTAAAAGTTGCACAAACGGAGTTAAGGGGTTTAAAAGTAGCACAAAGTGTAGTGTGGAGCTAGCAGTGCAGCGTTATGCAAGCCAGCGAGTAACATGAATATTTAGGAATGTGTCTGTGAGCATCCATTGGTAAAAGGCATGGATGGGTGCATTTCTGCTAAAGAAGGGGCTCTTCCTGTGCAACAATGCAAAAATGTCTTGAAAAACCTAGTGGAAACAAAGCACTTGGTTCCTTTCTTGAGCTGGTGGTTCAGCTGAGAAAGTGCTGTTGATTAGGTAGAACAATATTAACTTTTTATACCTCCAAAAAAGAAAAAAAAGAAAAAACAAAAGTCACTCAATAGTTAGTACTGACTATGCATCAATTCATACCAATCTTAGGAACTATTCAGTCCACTTTGACCATTCATGCTTTTCTATAATCTACTCAAAGTTTAAGGGAAATGGGGTTTTGTAACTCATATTGACCAGCAATAGGTTTCCACTAGTTATATTGGTTTGAAACTAAAACTTTAGCTGCAGATTGCAAACATCTAGAAAAGCCAACAACTCTATTGTATTTCACTTTGATGGTAGGTGTGGACTCTTACTTTGGATGATGCAGGGTGATTGGAACTTTTATTTATTTATTTTTTGTTTGTACATATACAATCCAAGTATCACATACTTGAATTGTATGGGATACATTTTACATTATATGTGGGAATATTTTTAGTATCTCATTTTTTAACATCACATAAATCTAGTGTTGTAACAGTGATGTCTATGGTTTTAAATTATATGTGATCTATGAATTCATCTTCCATGATTCTGTCCCTTTTCAGTGCTTGAACATCATTTTTTCACTAATTTTCTTGTTTCTAATGCAGATACGCCAGGACACTTCCCCGCTAATAGAGTGCATGCAAGAGAAAGATGACAAAGTTACTGTTAGTTAAAATTCATTGTCTGAAGAGATTATAGCTATCCCATGGCTGCTTTGCCATCTCGTTTCATTGTTTCTGCGGAGGTAGAGGTGTCTCCATGTAAAAATCGACAGCTTTTTCTCAGCTGTTGATTTTTAAGTTTGATTTTACACAGTTTGTTGAGGGACATCAGAAAGTAATCTATTCAGAATATCTAAATGCCTCAGTTGTCAAAGCAATGTATCATCACACCACATTCTCTCAAAAGTTTAATTTTACATCCCCCCTAAAGCTTGTAATGGTTTTAAAGTAATGATGCATTGCAGGGAACTTGCTTCACACTTGTCTTTTTACAGACGTTCATTAAAAAAGATGTTTGGAAGAGTGGATGGGGCTATTTTTGACAGAGTAGGTTTTTGATGTCCTTTTGATGCCTCTCTGTTGGAGTGGTACCTCTCTACCGGCAGGGTGCCAGGAGAGGTGTAAATGTTTGAGTGGAAAGTACATGCAGGGCTCTGTAATATGGTGTGTACTCAGTGCAATCTGGGAGCTGACAACTTTCACTTTTACCTTGTGCCAAGTCTCTGCTAATTTGATGGAACTACTGAGTTATGTATGTGCAGCCAAAAAAACAAAAAAATACCTGATCTTGTTAAATCAAAATTGTTGTTGCTGTTTTCTGTGAACTTCCCATCTCTTTTTTTGAGTGTGTATATGTGTGATAGTGAGGTGACAATTGAATCATACTAAAACTTTAACAATTGGGAAACAAGGGACATATTTTTTCTGGGTGTATTCCCATTCCAATTAACCAGAAACACAAAGACTGAATCTTCTCATTTGTGTCCAGAGATATGATTTTGCCTTTGCACACAATAAACACATAAGTGAAAATATAAAATAAAAAGGTTTCATCACCTTGATTTGCCATCACAGTTAGTTGGTGCTTATTTTTCTTTTGTTATTTTTCTCATATTGTACTATCAGGACACAGAGACAGTCATAACAAAGATGCAAAAATCATAATGTTAAAGTTTGCAACTTTAAATATAAAGAAAAAATAAGTAAAAGATGGATCACAGCAAATATAAAGAATATAAACCGAATATTGCAAAACACTGAATTACTTCTTCATGTGCTATGACCTGCATAAAACATTTTGCGAGTTAAAAAAACTCCCCCAAAAAATGAACTTCAATGTATCAAAGCTTTCCTGTCATGTTTTGTCAAGTTTGCCCTTATATGTACTTGTCATTCAAATTGGCTGATTGGCTGTCAGATTAGTACAATAAATAAATAAATAAATAAAAACTTCTACACAAGCTTTCAAGAACAATAAAACATGGAAAAATAAAATTCTCATCCGTGCTGTTTGCCATTAGTACTGCAACTGATACAGAGTCGAATCAACATACAAATTCAAATATGTAAACAAGACAAACTATTGCAGCCTTGAAATAAAAAAAAATATATATATTAATTTATTTAAATGTTCAATGTGTGATTTATTAGGCATTCATTGGTAAATACATTTTTAAAATATTGGCTTCTTGAACATTCAGCAGTATAGAAATAACTCAGTAATTCATAGTTCATAGGATTTACTTAGCATAATGTTATTTGGTCACCAGAGTTGATGGAAAGGGCCAACTGAGTAATAGATAAGTCAAAAGCATCCTGGTGGGAAAGTTTAGCTTGCTTGATAAACAAGCAATTAAATGAAGACAAATGAGTCTGTGGGGTCTTGTCTACCTTGGGAAGCAACCAATTACAGGTGATGGCATTACCATTTATACGATGGATGTTTGCCAAACATGCTTGGTTAGGAAGAGAAAGAGACACTTTTTGTAATTTAGCAAAGGCAGACAACAATAATTTGCCCTTCAGAAGAAAAAACAAAAACCACAACAAAGTGTAGGGAAGTATAGATGTGATCTATCTAAGCAATTGCTTATCTATTAACTGGCTCTAAACAGAGACCCCATTGTATCTCATACAGAATCAATTTAGAGCCATTCAATAGTTTTCTCATAGATGCTTTCACTTTGACGTACAAAGCAGGCTCTTAGGCCTGTCACAGGGAGCTGAACCAAAATGGTAAATTAGGCCTTCAGCTACATATTCCCTCTAGTAGCAGCTCTGTACCGACACCATATGCTGACTGCATTATACAAACACCATAACAGATTGTGTGTGCAAGACAATAAATCATTTTCCATGACAGTTTCAACAGGTAGTTACAGTGTCTGGAATTATTGGAGAGTTTGCTTTTTACTGTCCTTGGCAGTCCAATAAGAAACACCAGCCAGCATAAGCCCTACAAATATTCTGAATATTTTAGCAAGTCTTAATTATAAATGAATATTTGACAAATACAGTAATTACAAAATTCAAAGAGAAATTTAGCTCTTATTTCCTGGCTATTGATTTAAGAAATTAGGATAGAAAATTGGGAAATGTCGATATGAATCCACAGCTACACAGCTTGCATTTTATCTTGTGGATCATATATAAATAAACGTTGGGCATGACCACTGGTTTTCAGCTTGTAAAAATGAAATTATGAGTAACGTTTTGTGGCTTCAAATAATGTTGTTTAATCTACAATAGTTCTCTGCTGTTGAATTTTACAGTGGTTACAGTAAAAATTCAAGAGCAACATGTACAAGCAACAAGGTACAATGTCAAAAAAGTAAAATACCTGAACACAAAATTATGTTGCACATTCATTTTTTATTCGTTTATTCCTGATGGTGATAAACAATGGTTTTCTCAGGATGTCCAGCTGATTGCAGTGCAAACCACCCTTTTTGTGAGACAAGATTTTGACATGGTTCGAAATCCATAACAGAAAAGTATTTTAATTTTGCTATGTTTGTTACCCTTTGAAAATGTGTTCATGATGCTTAGCATCCTACCAAAATGTTTTATGCAGCTCTTCTATCAGAAGTCGTTAGTGCTTTTATCTAAAGTCTAATAAGTTAAAGTCTAATGCTTTATATGATCATCAGTTTCAGCAGTAATAAGACTCAATAGTTGATATATTGACCATAAGAAGAGAACATGTTTAGCTTTTAACTTTACAGAAAACATCACATTACTCTGTACATCATTTAGCCATAATTCCTGAATTAGTACAAAATGTATCTCATGTTTGTTTCTACACATCTTATAGACAGCTTGAAAATGTCTGCAGACTCTAATGTCAAGCTACTTACATATTTAATTGAGATGTATCCTCAATTAGATTGAGTTATACTCTGTGATGTCCAGTTTTTGATATATGCCACCACTCAGCCAGCCCTGCAGTCCTTGCTCTGTCAAAGGCCTGTCAGGTTGCCATTCCATTAGACTCCAACCAGGCTAAAGTGAAGAATGAGCTCTCTGCTATATTCTGACCACAGCCCAGTCGAAGCCACTGAAGTGTCCTATTCATCATTTAGTTGAACTAAAGGAAAAGGCTCAGCTCTTATGCGATTGTCTCCCCAGAAATTTTTAGAAATATAAAAAAATGAATTTCCAAAACTGTATATTAGTAGACATTTTGCTTCTCCCCATATAGTTGTAAGACTTATTCTAGTGATTGTGCTTTATCATTTAACCATTCTACATTTTATGGTACAACTTAGGCTATTCGATCATATTTGAAGTCGTTAATACTTTGGATAAGGCCCCTTTCATGCAAGATGGTTTTGATAAAAAAACAAACAAACTGAGATTTCTTCATGATTTCAATTTGAAAACTATGTGGTAGATCGAGGTTAGACATTAATGATGACACAACTTATACTTCAGTAACTGTCAATTTTTGAGCAAGAAACTACAGGAGTTTTCCACATCCACCTAGTTCTTTTCTGACTTTTGTTTCCATAAAATATGAAACGTCTATCCAATGAAGACGACACACTAATTCAAGATCCTCATTGTCGCGGCCTTCTGTCTTCCAAAAACCAAAATTCCAAGTAAGGCCTTGTGCGTTGACAGGTGGCTGATTCTCACGCACTTCTGAGCTTGTAAAAAATATATTGTTTATTTCTTGTAAAAATTATAACGACAAAATAATTACCAAAAAATATCTTACAACTTAGTCAAAATAAAAATAATATGAAATTGATGTTTAAAACTCAAAAAAGTGGTAAAAAAAATAATTTGCAAACCCTCCCGTCACACACCAAACATTTGCACAAAAACCATTCCTCCACCAAGCACCCAGTGTGTTCTTAATTACTTCAAATTAATGGGAGGGTCTAACAATTACCAATATTATCTAAACAATTACAAAATATACAAATTAATTACAGAATTTGATTCTAAACTATATTCTAACCACCAAAAGAAGAAAAACTAAATTGGTTGAAATTAAAATCCACATATTTAACATAAATGGCCAGAACACTCATCATTATCAGTTTCTGCACTATGACTGAGAAAAACCTCTATTCACAGTGCAGCTCCATGTCAACGTAGTTTCAATTTGGTCTGGTCTGGTCAAAGGTACTTCCTGTGATCCGGTGATTAGGTATTTTGGTGCTACAGTTCAGTGAATCAAATGCCAAGTCTGAGCTTCATGAAAGCAGCTATATATCCAGAGACACTGGTCAGGATAAAATGCACTTTACTCCATGGTAATTTAATTCTGCTGAGAGCTGCTGTCACATAGCATTTCACTTCCAGATGGAAAAAAGGGCACAGGAGAAGGTCAATTTCCTAGGAGAGAACTTCTATTGATTAAAATGATTTTCGAAAAAGTTAATAGTTTTGTCTCGCCTCTAAACAAACACAGGATACACTACTTGGTGTATGTTATTATATAAAGAAATGTATTAATCACAAAATAAAGAAAAACTGACTTGTGATTCATGTTTTCAAAGAGCAGAACTCAAGTTTGTTTAAGATAAATTTAAGTCTATTCACTTTGTTGACTGAAATGCATTACATAAGAGGGAAATTAAATCAATTCCAAGTTCATGGCTTCATTGGATTTTTGCTTATCCTCCTTGTAGACAATGTCAACGGCTCTCTGCTGGAAAACGGTCAAATCAGTAGTATTCACATTTGTAGGTGATGTAGGTCAAAAAAGGTTTTATTTGTCTGTTTTATGTACAGATTTTCTGAGAACCTGAATTTGAGTTTTACAGCTGTAAGCCATGTTCATTAAAATTAAGAGGAAAAGTCATTTTTCATATTTTAATATAGATGCTCATGTACTTGACGACAATATAAAACCTGTTACATAATTTAACTAAAATACAAAACAATTTCAAGAAACAAACTCGAACAAGCTTAAGGTAGCAAGTTTTGACTCTTTGAAATCAGATCATCTTTTTTTATGCCTTTTATCCTCTCATTATTTATAAGCTGGTATTTGCACACTTTTTTTTATTCACTGTGTTTTTGTACAGCATGTCATTTGAAGACAAATCATAAACACTTTGATGATAGATGGCAGTAGCTAATAGATGCAAAAAATCTGCCAGAGTTAAGATTTAATCACAGCATTAATCACTGAGATAAGGTGAACAAAGCAGGTAAACAACCCCAAGGTGCCAAAGTCAACTTATCTAATCTACATCGTCAGACAAAATCTTGATTAGAAATGCGCCGTTTGGGAAAGCTATAAATATTCGTAAATTAATTTCATACTTTGTTTAACCCCACGTGAAAGGGTTGGCTCTGTGTAAAATAATGATAAGAGCTCAGGGGTTCTATTAAGCCTCCGACTCTGCCTTATAAATCCACTCACCACTGCAGTAAAATCCTCCCCGACTTGTTTCGAAACACTTGTGACGGCTGCAGCATTGAGACATTTGCCCTTGATGGCTCATGTCCTGTCCAACTTGTCACTCATGAAGGTGATCACCTGAATTTATATCATGAATTTAGGCATGAGTGGTGCATAAGAGATCCCTGGACTCTTCTGGTGTATAGTATGGCATGAAGGGAATGATAAATAAAGTTACAGAGTCATTTCTAACAGCTCTGTCTGACATCTGCCATTTAAAGATAAAGAAGAGATGGCCCTGCTTTTTGCAGTCGTCCATGATCATTATATGCTTATAATTTTGAAATGCTATTTGCTGCAACAATAAATCCAGTATCAGCTTTCCTGCATGGATGTCATTCTTTTCTTTTTCCTCACCCTAGCGAATGTTAACATGCTGTGGTAAGTATAACAGGAAAAAAACAAAGTGTCTAAATGTGGGAAGATTTGCATTTTTCACTCATGCTGCCACACAGTTCCTTGTCACAAGAAGATAGGAATCTCACTGTGGGAAATTGGAAGATTTATGTTGCTCTCCACGGAAAGGAATCTATCTAATATGACAGTTTAATCCTCTCAGAAAAATCCCTCAAGATCAAAAGCAAGTATTTCAAAAGTTTCTTTGTGTTGTTGCCATTATGATCTGTTGCTACATAATAAAACAGAAACTCTGACAGCTAATTTTGAAAAGATTCCCTCTTCTGGGTTGTAGGATGTGAGTGAGTTTCAGCTTATTCTTCAAAGCATTAACTTTAAAAATCCTTACCCAAAAACAATAAATTAAATATCACTTGTGTTTCATTGTACATTTTCAAATTAAATGTAAACTTATCCATTTTTCATATAGGAAGAAATTACATATAATTAAAAGTAGACAGTCACATATCTTTATTTTCTCAGAGTCCATAATAATCTGCCTACACATTTCTTGTTTAAGGTCAAAAGGAATTATCAAAATTATTTCTATTTATGCAATTCTAGTATAGATGAAAGATATGTTTCTGTTGAAATGTATACAAATTCGGAAGTTTATATATATTTCCTTATTGGTATCATTTAGATGTTTAAAATCCAAATTATGGCTTTTGGCATAAGTTGGCAAAAGCATCACTGTTTTGGGTGAAGATTCTTCAATCTTCTCAGTATTTGGCCGGAACATAAACCCATTTATTCAAATTTATGCTGCCTTCACTCCGTTGGTGGTGTCTTCAGGCTTTTCCATTTTTTCTTTCAAATGGTTTGATCATTAAGGCCAACCACTTCGGTTTTAGTTTTATTAGACCACAGAGCATATGTCCACAAGGTAAGGCTTTTATCCCTGTATTCATCTGCAAACAATGTTTTTTTTATTTCTTTCAAATGATTTCTTATTCCTCTCTGATTACCCTTTCAGGCATGTCATTACAGAACTATAGATCATAGATAACCACAGTTTTCTTGCTGTTATCTTACCCAAATGTATCTGCAGGACACATACTTTATTTTGGGAGTTTTTAAATACTTTTTTTTGGAAAACCTTTAATCTCAAACAGTGAAAAAAAGATTTTTCAGTCTAGGTAAATAACTGGTTTAACTCTTGACAGAAAAGAAGCAGTTTTGATGGCTTTTGATTGCATTAACTATGGCAAAGAGACTAGATGCCTTTTATGCCAAGCTCTCAGCATAGACTTATGTCAAATCCTTATGTGACACAGTTGTTACAAATAACATAAGTTATTTGTTGTTCATTTTATTGCCGAGTTTGACATGCTTGTCAAACTCTAAATAAAATAAAAAATAAAAAAAGACAAAACGTCAATACTTAATATTGTAATATTCAATAAACCAAAAATATAAACATAGATTTAGGAGCTAGGCTTGGCTAAACGGTTATAAAGCAAAGCTTACTCTTAGAACACTTCGTAATATAATAAGCATCGGCAGCTCGGTGAGTTTGCTCGAGCTAATTAGACAAATGCTAGCTCATGTTTGGTGCACTGTGTTATTTGACGCACACTTAGAAAAGATAACAATGGGCAATACTCATGAACATCAGTAAGATATGATTTTATGGCAGGTTCGGCGTGTTAGTTTAAGCTAACGGAAACCTGAGCACACTACTGATCTGCCGTTAGTTTTCTTCCTCTCCACGTCAACTCACGTACCCATACAAAGCAACAACAGAGCCCTCTAGTGGAATGGCAGGAGTGAATCCAGCAACAGTAATGATAAGCACTTCCAGTTGGGAATATAGTCACAAAATCCCCTTGTGACTGTTTGGAAATAGAGAACAACATGCCCCAACTTGAAATTGATTTATTTTATTTAATCTAGCAAAATAAAAAACTCATGTGTCCCCATTCTGTCCTTTTTATGTCACATATCCACACATCAACCAAGTGTTGTTTTATTGACTAATTATTTTCTACTATGAAAGGAAGAAATTTGGGGCCTCATCTTGCAAAAAAGGCAAACATAACAGCAGTCTACATTATTATCATAATTATCTGTGTTTGTGGTGATTTTTTTTTCCAAGGACACTGATGTGTAGAAGATGAATAGTGCAAACCCAAAAATGCAGGTTTTTTTTAACTTTTAAGAGTTGATAAGAATGGACTCTTCTAGATGATCATCTTGACATTTGGAAGATAAAGGGAGAAGCCTGCAAGTCTGTGAACACCATCCTGACTGTGAAGTATAAAGGAGAGATTTTTGCACTGTCAGGTAGATGTTGACAAAAAGATAATGGGGCTGATCATACTACCAAATTAGTTAAAAAAATAAAATAAAATCAATGTTTTGGATTGGTCATCCTCATCTAAGTCTCATGGAAAATCTGTACAAACTTGACTGAGTTACACTGGTTCTTTCAGGAGGAATGACCCAATATTTCAGCAAACTAGAAAACTAATTAGAGAAGCTTGTGGAAATATGTCCAAAAATGGTTAAAAGGACTATTCTGTCTAACTCTGAGGAAAGTAACATAAATGAAGACCGTTGCCTTGCATAACGTCAGTTTTTGAAGCAGTTGAGAAGAAAGTCCTCCAAGGTATATCATTAAACTGTGCTAATTAAAAAAGGGCTTCAGCTAAGCTTGAATAGAGTCCAACATGACATACATCTCAGCCCTTGTAATACACGCACATACACACGCATACATGTATATACTAGTGATGGCGATTTCAGAAACTCCTTCTATGATCTCAAACTTGAGAAATGTGGGTGTTATTTTAATGAGCACTCCAAAGCATGAGTATGAATTGGTTTAACGTTTCAGTGCATATAGCATAGGACAGAATTAATCTTGTAAATCACTTGAGATAATATAGCCAGTGTTTAATGTAATATTTAAAATGTTCTTTTCATTTAAGATTAACTGCAATACAACAGAGCATTGTCTAAACTTTAAAGCCTTCTGTCTTCCTTACTATTAGCCCCATGTGCTTCAGCCTTTTTGTTTCTAACAACAAAGTTTAAGATAATACAACCAGAGGTTATGAATATGAATTACAAAAAGGTGAAAACTTTATGGATACACTAACACTATTATCTGTCTTCTTTATATAAAAGTACTCTGACACCTCTGCTGTGGACATCATTAGTTTTTCCAAACACCTTACATTTCTTGAATAAATTATTCAAAGAGCAGCTTCTGGGCATAGAGAAAAGGCCTTATTATGATTATAATAATGCATGACTTCTTATACACACGTCGTCATTAAATTTCCTTTATTTGTCAATCAAATTATTTCAAGAGAGCAATCTGAAAGCATTAAACTGATACTTATGAGTAAAACACACATACGCATACTGAAGGATAACTAAAATACATTTAAAGCACATCTCCATAATATCTAAAAAATATACAGCAATTCTATATTTTTAATGATTTATGTCTGGCTCTTAGGTTATACAAGTTATGCTGTTTGGTATGGTTACTCAGAGAAAGAGACGCATTCACATCAATTCTCCAAAACAAACAAACAAACAAACAAACACACAAACAACTAAATGAGCTATTTCTATCTCTATCTATGTTATGCAAATTCAGAACATCTGTTTAGTTGTTTCTTTCCTAGACATTTCCTAAAGGTGCTACCATTAACTGTTTTCTTTTTTCTTCAACATAAAAAGTAGTCCTGAACCTGTTCTAAAGAGCCTTTATATTTATAATTAGTTGTTTATGTCTCATAACATAAGACTGGTGTCGCTCAAAAAAGTGTTTTTTATGGAGAGGTAAATTAAAGATTACACCACCTGGCTTTCCATGCCCCGTTCAGTCAGCTGGAAGAACGTAACAAGAACAATTATTTAAGGCAGATTCGACATATAATGGTAATTCAATAAGGAAGACAAACAGTAGCGTAAAATAAATTTAGCCCTTTTCGTAAAAATAATTCAACTAAAAAATATTCAACAATTTTATGCATTTGTGGTATATACAATTTTCTGAAATATTACTCTAAGTGTGATACTTTAGCCGAAAGTGCTGTCGGGATTGATAAAGTTATGATACTCCCTTCCCAATATGGCGACACGCTGAGTGCAATTTGTGCTAATCGTTGCTAGTTGCTAAATCATTTTGACTATATATATGAGATATTTAGATTCCAGGAAGTCACTGTCGTGTGACTATTGTTATAGTTATAGCAAAACTATTTTTCGAGTGACTTCAAGATGTTTCGCCGCGGAGCCGCAAAGAAGGACCCCAACAACAAACCTGTAAAGAAGGACGTGAGCGACAGCGATAAATACGCCGACCTCTTGGTTTTTGGTTATGCCTGCAAACTGTTCCGAGACGACGAAAAGGCTCTTTACCACGAGCATGGAAAACATCTAATCCCATGGATGGGGGACAAGAGCATCATGATTGATAGGTCGGTTGAACAAACGTAGACTGAAACATTATGCTAACTGTTTCTGCTATTCGTTAGCCTGTTTCAAATTTCAAGGGACTACTCCAGAGTTTATGTTGCAGAAGCCTGACAAGAACCGAAACAAACGCCGAATGCTTTATTTCTGTCTGCTAAGTTATCTCTAGATATGTTAAATTGAAAAATGCTATATGTAGTTTTTACGGTAACATGCTAATATGCAAATGCCATCAGTCCTTGCTATCTTTAGCCATAACAGAATAACTACACGTCAAATATCTGACATATTTAGTATGTCAGATAAAACTGCTATAGTACGAAAATTAAACGATGTCAAAAATGGATGAATAAGATTTATTTAGTATAATTGTTTTCTAGATTAAGCTAAAGTCAACTATATAAAATACATATTTATTACATTTATTGCATTCATGTTGAACTAGAATAAAAATGCACCTCATAAATTTTGTAGCTGATTACTGATCACCAATTTTACGTTGTGGTCTTATTTAGCTTTTTTAAATTATATATTTCAAGAAAGTACATTTCCCCCACATTCTGGATAAACGATATAAACTAGTTTGAGAGTAAAATGTTTGAGAAAGAGAAACTAAACAATATTGTTCAGAGCACATTCTAAGTTAAAGTTTTCTTTCTCTGCATCACTAAAATCTTCAAATACAGTAAAATCCTACCTATGAATGAAAATGAAGGAAAAAGAATAGCATAAAATATAATTTGCCCCTTTATATTTTAGATGAAAAAGTTTTGACCATAAAGAGGGTTTCTTGTTATATTCGGTGATCAAATTCCCAGTTGTGTATACCCACATCTGTAGATATTACTGCAGATATTTCATTTTAAACTACTCATATACTCAAAAAATCCAACTTCTTATTCACAGATTTTTAGTATCTATCTGGCTGATCAGTAATCAGAGCTGATTCAGGATGATGTATGACAATCCCTACCACCAGAACCTTTCTTGGTGCATCTCTGTCTATAATAATTAGGACTATTCTGGTCAGGTTTGCATACTGGCATGTTATATGAATTTCCTCTGGAAACTTCTGATTGCTAAATAAATATCATGATATTCACCCTGTCAAATTGTTTCCTCCCTTTCAACTGCTTTGACTTTCAAGTGATCAATTTGACATTTTAGTTTGTTGATGGGCATCATCCCAGAGAATATTCTAATCCAGAATAAGTTCCTCTGGTCAAAATGATTCAAAACTTTACATCAACATTGTTTTCTTTTTAAATAATGCATCTTATTGCTTTTGCTATGTATTTACTTGAATCATTTTGGTCTGCAGTGGTCCAGCCTTTGTTTCAGTTGTACACAATTTGTATGTGTGTCTTTATCACATAACCCAGTTTTTCCCCAGCAAGTTAGGCTTAGGGGGTCCTTCCAAACCCTGATTGTCACCAACAGCACCCCATTTCTTTGCCTTCATGAAGAAACTACATCAGAGAGATGCCATAGAGGGACCCTGGAATATATCCTCCATTTGGGTTCTTACGGATAGGTATTTATGTGCTCGGGTTTGTGTGAATGTAACTTTCTTTGCAGATTTAGAAGTAATGATGAGTGTTACAGGGGGGATTTGAACCCTGTAAGGTAAGAGGCGAGTTGCTTTGTTTGTCTTCTTTTTCTTTTTTTGCATTTCTTGTTTTCGTTTGAATCTAGGTTTGCTTATAAAACAAAATCTGAAATGTAATCATTATTAATCTTAGGAATTTTAAGACAAGAATATAAATAGTTAAAAAAAATCCACATCAAAATATCTTGGTAAGTAGGTCTAGGTTTTTGTTTAAAATGTTTATTTGTTTAAACTTCTTTCACTCTAATCCTGTTTATCATTCAACAGATATGATGGCCGGGGTCACTTACATGACCTTTCAGAGTATGATAGTGGGTCATGGAATACCTCCTACCAGCTGTCAGAGGAAGAGGCCAGGATTGAGGCGCTGTGCGATGAAGAGCGATACCTGGCTTTGCACACCGACCTCCTGGAAGAAGAGGCAAGACAAGGTATGCAAGATGCTTTTTCTGGTATTCAGCTATAAATTCAAATATGCAACATAAAAAAGTTAAATAATTATTGAGACTGATAATGTTTTTAATGGCATCCCTTTATGAAAGGGTTGGGGAGAATGGCATCCTTTTCTCCCCTTAATCATTATTACAGCAAAGACTACATTTGTTTTTTTGTGATTTGCATATGTTTGTCAAAAAATGTACACTAAAACACATTAATAATGCGAACTCTTGCTATAAAGTTCACATTACATACACATTACATTACAGAGACGAGTTAAGGCTGCAGAGTAGGTTTTATAAAGACAAAATCTGAATCTGAGGCCTCCTCCTCTGTTTAGTTTTTTTTTTCGGAGGGGGGGGGGTTTAGGTTTTTACTGCAGTTGGGTGAAATACAAAGTGCCTTTTTAAGGGTTAAAAATTGTAGGCACACAAATGCTTTTATTGCCTCCACGTACTGTTTATGCGTTAAGGTTGGACTTGCATGCAGATTCTCACAGCAATAAACAGCCAACTTTGATGCTGTAACCCAGCCGTCTTAAATGAGTTGTGACCAGGAGCACTACAAAGTCAATCTTGACAGATTGTAATTCACACCCCTGACTAGTGTAAATGCACAGACACTTTCAACTTTACACACAGAGTACATCGTTAAGGCAAATAAAATCAATCAATACGAAAAGATATGTATATATTTCTGAATATTATCTATGACACTGACAAATAAATCTTGCTGACCAGGAGCTGAAGAATTATGGACACGGTGCTTTGGAGAGTGGTTTGATTGTGCTCCAGAGCGCATTCAAAACTTTGGCTGAAGTAGTGTGTTAAAGCCTACAGTATATAGAGAAAAGAAATAAAACAAAAGAAAATTCTGTATTTTGTTGATCTGTTTATAGCCTATACCAGGTAGTTTGTCTTTTTGAGGACAGAAGGAAAGCAAGGAGCGGAAATTAATTAGATTATGCACAACTAAACATGCACACACCTCCCGGCTCATCATCCTAAAATATTTGCACTTAGTTTGCTCTGGGCTTTGCAACAGCTTCCGACTCAATCATTAACCATTCTGCACTTAGCGCGTCGCTCAGGAGGAGCGCAGCAGATGTCACGGTCGGACAGAGAGAAGGCAAAACCACACAAGAAAACCCTTATCAAAGCACATGCCTGGACCACCCTCAGGTTAAAAAGCTTGTGGGTCCAATTGACCCATCTTTTAAGACCGAGGGAGGGTGAAAAAAAGCTAAAAAAACAGTGGAGGTTGCACTGCTGACTCAAATGGTAGATTAAAGCAGCATCGTAATTAAAATATGTTGGGTTTAATTCAACCTCAGACTTCTGATTAACTAGCGCATATTTCTCCTCTGAATGCAACCAAGAGATCATTGTGAGGCTGTGTGTTCAGACCCCAGCAGGTGAAGCGCTCATAATTTAAATGTCATAAATATTATGTGTTATATGTAGTTATTGGGGCCACAGTCAGTAGTTTTTGTCACTGCAGAGAAAAAGTTAGATGTGTTAATCTGCTGTATGTGTGATGGGATCTGGATTCATGGTTCAACTTGCTGAATATTAGCTAAACCATATAAAAATTAAATCCAACTGAATAGCGTATGTCAATATCATTTAAAAATTGACGGGTAAAAATAAAATATGACAGATTTATTCTGACACTGTCAGTCAAAATGAGGGACAGCAAAAAAAGTCTAGCATGACCTCTGATGGGCACATAAAGTTAGTCCTGCCAATAATCGTTTTCTATGCACCTTCGTTCTTCTGTCTTTAAAGTGGACCACCTCTTTCTCAGCCTTAATAGCTAATGCTTAAATCCATTTTGACTTTAGGATGTCTAGGACACTTGCATCTCAGACGCTTTACATCATAGTTATGCTGATTATTTTGGTGACAAAGTACTTTTTGTGAATGACAGACTTAATGACTGCCATTGAATTAATACATGGGTGTCTTAAGTGAAATATGGTGTCTTATGCCCAAACTGACAGCAAAGAATGAGTCAGCTAATGGTTTGAGCTACGCACACTCCTTGCAGAAGGTTCATTGCGCAGACTATTCTGCCCTTGAATTTGGAGGCTTGACCCCATTCGCTCTGTCTATTACCCATCTGACCAGTAAAAGGGCAATAGGAGAAGTATTGATAGATGTCATGAATTTTAACAGAAAAGTTTCTCTTCTTAAAGTTTCAAAGAGCCTCCTCTATGAATGTATTTGTGGAAAAAAAACCCCAATAAAATAAAATCAATGTTGTTATTTTAAAAAGCAGTTTTTGTTGGCCACCCTCAAATAAGAGCCATTTTTGAGTTTTATTTCTGACATTATGCAAGAATTTTACCTTAGTGAAACACTCCACATCAGAACCAATAAGCTGTTTTCAGACCAGTGATAATAAACAAAACCAGGAGAGATTTGTTGTGTGGGTAAGGCAATCTGACCCAACAGCAGGTTGCACTCTGTAAGTCTGAACTAAACGGCTACAGCTGCAGGGTGCAATTTTTATCCTGGGATGTGAGTGAAATCAATATTTGCTTGCAGCTTGCTGAACTGGTCAGGTTTAGGCTGCTAATGTAATATACTGCCAGTTTTATTTTCAGGCAGACTAGATGTTGGTCTTGTGTTTACTTTCTTGTTTTCGTCTGAAATGTGTCTTTGCAATGAACCCCCTACCTAAACCTCCTCCCCCGGGGCTTTTTGTAGTCCATGCTGATCCTGTTCTTGTTTTTGTTGTGAATGCAAACAAATTATCTAAGTGAACCAACCAGTAGAAATACTTGTAGCTAAATAAACATGAAGCATTTATATTTTTTTTGATGCTGCAAATAAAGTCATATTTTACTTTGACTAGCTTTCCTTTAAACTATGATTTCAGACCTGCCTCTTTAAAGGCCTTATGATTCTGAAACAATTAATTTTAGTCATCTGCCCATATTTTTGACTTACTTTATCCATTTTTCTTTTAGACTAGCCTGTCAGAGTGATAGGAGACACAATGTGTATGTCATATTTATTCACCCATAAGCAATATTAAAAATAGACATCCTGATGGATGAAGTATATTTTCCCCCTTTGTCTTGACACTTTCCATTGTACATGTGGGATGGGTGATATGGACTTAAAATTTATGACATTACTTTGTGCCATTTACTGTGAAAGTTATGATTAAAACATATTTAAAACTTCATCATGATCATTTTTGGCCACAGGTCTATAGGTGCATATAGTGAGAGCAAAATCAACAGAGATTATGCTGTTAAAATTATATATCTCCCTCTGTGAACAGGCTACTTTGGTACACCAATTAGAATAATGGATGTAGTTTTGCCACTAAGTAGAATACAAATAATATTTTACTGTCAGGAGACAAATACAATTATGTATCAAATGTGTAACGATATAGATCTTTATAAAAGTTACCTATTGCAGTTTCAACAAGCAGCAGTTTGCGCTGCATTGAATATGATACAAGGTCTGAATTAGTCCTCTTTATTTTATGTGAAAATGCAATTTTTTCTGTATGTACGTCTCCCTTTTACAGAGGAAGAATACAAACGATTAAGTGAAGCCCTGGCTGACGAAGGCACTTACACTGCAGTGGCCTTCAAATACAGCGCTGACTACTACGATCCCTCACAGCCCACAGAAGAAGAGGATGCTAACAAGGGACATGGTGAGAACTTGTCACAGGTCTTTATCCTTAGAATAGGTTCTCCTATCTGCTTTTCATTGGCAGGTACTGATTACTTTCAGATTAAAGCAGTTAATTCCTATTTTTTCAAAGAACTGTAACCCATGCAAACT
This sequence comes from Phalloptychus januarius, assembly GCA_902982915.1. Lineage (NCBI taxonomy): Eukaryota > Metazoa > Chordata > Actinopteri > Cyprinodontiformes > Poeciliidae > Phalloptychus > Phalloptychus januarius. Next base: position 4,427,334 of record CADWAE010000133.1, on the reverse strand, counting down.
ATTGTGTGAATGTGTTCATTTTAGAAGATGATCCTCATTTATGCATATGATCCTAACCTTAATTTGGATCTTACTGCACAGACACATGGAAGAACATGCCATTTGCTTATCTATCTCACTTGTGAGTTTTCATTTTTGGTGGACTTAAAGAACAGGGAGAAAATTAAATTTTTTAACATGTGTGTAGCTGTAATTGAAAGTATGGATGGAAACTATATTTACTTGTGGCAATAACACAAAATACAAAGATTGTGAGAATCAAAAGAAAGTAAGTGAAATGAGAATCTTAAATATCTTTTTCTTGTTTTAATGTTGTTGCTGTGTGAGCTCTACTGTTTTGTTTTTTTTTGCTGTTGTTTTTTCATATTCAAGTAACCTTAAAATACTGGGTTTGACCAAAATGCTGCACTATAAATACTGAAACAAAATCAACTGACAAAACACATAAATATAGCGGATAGGAATAGGAATTGTCACAAGAATGACAAATTACTCATGAAGCCCTAACTATTGCAAAACATAGAGAAAAACATCTTGTGTTAATGCTTATAAAACCCTAATCATTTAATAGTTTTATTTATTAAATCTCTTAGTATTTACATACATTTAGTTTCAGAGACAATCAGCAGCCATTCCAAGAACATTTAGAAAAAGGTTCATAGTATGGAATTAATTTATTGTATATACAGGATATGCTGTGATATTATATCTATTGGTGAAAAATGGGAAGAGCATTTCTCCAATCATCCCATAATGGGTCGCTTTGAAGCAGGAAACAGTAAGTCGTTTTGCTCTAATACTTTGGTGTGTTTAATGATGGTAATAAAGAGAAGAAGTGCAGGGCTGTTCTTTATAGCCGGTGTTTGGTAATGGCTTTCTTAGTTGCCGCCAGCATAACCTTTAAAAGCAGTGCATCATCCTTACTTAAATCTTCAGAGATATGCAGAAGATATATTATATAAGCATATTGGAATGTTATACTAAAGGAGAACCTGTGATTTCCTCAACGACTGAGGCTACATCCTTTCTGAAGGTCTAGATTTTAGGACAGATCCAGTAGATGTGGAGATGTTCAATCATTGGCTGCTTAAATCCTCTACAGGATTACATCCTGTTTGTTTTTCCATTTCTGTTTTTTTATGAAAAAAAAACAAACATGTTTTGTTTTCCTCCAGCAGAGTTGAGACGATCTTCTGAGCTTGTACCATTCATTTCTATTCAAAATTGCTTCTGGGATTGTTGGATAATTTGAGTTAATTTTTGCCAGCAAACATAAAAGCATTTTAGTGTATTTAGCAAACATTGCACTTCAACCCGATCCAGGCACATGACCTCTCACTGTCTCAGTCAGCTTTACGTCCCCAACCACACTGTAACTTATTACGCCTGTAAAGACTATGCAAGATTTTGTAGCTTTCTGTTAGGAAATCTGAATGCTTTTCAGTATGGTGGTGGTGAAGGTTTCCTTTATAGGGTAAGAGGCCAACCATGTAGCACTTTGTTGGTGATCAATAAATCCTAAAATCTATTATGTAGTGGGCATGAAAATAAAGTAGGATTCTCTTTTCAGTCATCTGACGGACTCCGTGCTCCATTAGGTTGGAAAAAAACTTACATCACAAGGCCCAATAGCCTAAAATTGAAACTGAACTTCACAAAGTTTGGGTAAAAAAAAGTAGTCTCTGGTGCACTCCTCCAATTTACATATTTGATGTAGTGGCTGCTGGAGGCATTTCCAATAGGCTGACAGGTAAGCAGTGATGCTTTATATTCTCTTCGAGGAACATTTGTTGAACAGTGGTATTAAAAGGTCTGCTGAAAATGCCAATATTTGAATTTGCCTTTTGGGAAAAGGCCTGTGTGGTCCAGGTGGCTGAGTTGAAGCACATCACTGACATTATCAAAAATGCTGATTTATTAAAATAAGCACAGACCCTTCCCACAACAGAACCCTCAATGAAGTAGCTGATAGAAACAGATGCAGACAATGATATTATAAATAAGATCATTAGCCCTATTTTATGTCCCCGAGTGAAAGCCATACACGCCAGACGGTTAATATCGGTGTAATTTATATGCTCTCTGTCAAAATACGACTAATGGGTTACTGCAGGCATCGCTGAAAAATCTTAATCCATTACTTGGCAGTCATTTCATAACACTCTACTTGATTTAATTTCCTTTAAAAATTAAGAACTTTATTGGATGATTTGCTTTAAATCTATTTGCTTTGTCTCTACTGTCTCAGTTGAGTAGATTTCCCTCTTCAATAGAAGTATGGCAGATTTCTAAACACAACAAAACCATAATAATCTAGTTAAAATGTATTGACATAACTCTTATTTCATATAGGTTTTCATATTCACTAAATCTGATCAGAGATGTGACATGAGATGGAATGAATAGTATTCAGCCTGGTCAAAAGCTAATTTAAAGATCATACCCATGGGTCATTGGACACGTGTCCAGGCAAATGGCAGAAAGTTTGAGTTTTTTTACAGCTTTGTATTAAATTAAAGGGCTCCTTTATCATTCTGCAAACTCCCTGCAGTACTACATGAAAAATTTTAATCTCGTCTCTGTCTGACCTCTATGTTGTTATCAAGATGAAGGTGAAGGCTAGGATGGTATTTCACTGTGATGTATTCCTGAAGTGTAGAGGATGATGGAAGAAATGTCTTATTCATTTTTTAGATTTTTCTGAAATTCTGTGTTCTCTTGTTCCTTGTTCAAACCTTGTTGAAACCTTGTGTCAGATTTTTATTTTGTTTCAAAGGATAAATAAGAAGGATTCTCAATTTTTGTGTTCCATTTTCTTTTAAAATGCACGCACACACAGAGGAAGCAGAGCCTGAGGAAAGTGAAGAACCATTTGTTGCCCCCCCAGGACTTGCTATCCCACCAGATGTGGAGCTGGTGAGTACAAATATATCTGCTGCCTTGTGGCTGGTGTAGCCTATTGTAATCATATACATATACAGTATTTATGAAGGCTCTGTGTTTCTTTTAAGGTGAGGTGACTATTGTGCTATAACACACAAAAGTCTTGCTTTACTGTGTTCTTCAGTTTTACAACCATGGCTATTTTGTTATTATATGAATGTTTCTAATTGAAGTGAACTGAAAATGAAAACATTTATCACTACATTGAAAACAGAGTAATTTTGAGTGGTGATAGTTTATTTAAAATCCATTTTACCTGTACATTTCTACAGTTTGGAGTCCATGACTTTTTAAGCATAGCTGCTATGAAACAATCAGAGAATAATGCTGTGTTCATCTGATTTTACAGTTTTTGATGATCTACATTAATAATTCAGACCTTGCAGTAGGAGGACCTACGATAAACCCGCCTTGGTAGACTTAAGGGAAGGATGAGAATCATTCAGGAATCCATGGTCAAAACAAGCTTTTAATGTTGACAGATAATACGGTCATAAGACTTAATGCAAAATGCCTAGACTTCCTGAATGTGGAAGTCTGGCCACTGATTTCTAGTCAGGGGCCAGCAATCAAAAATGACCCATCTGTTTTTTGTAAATCTTTGCAAGAAAGAAAGAAAATAACAAAAAACAATTTTAGTGTGTTCCAGCCTTTATTTAACCACCGCTTTAAGAACATGTCTTATAGCTTTCCTGCAACCAGTGGTCATTAATTATTAATATTTGGAGCAGCGTCAGTGTCACTCCGTGTGTGTGAGTGAACAGTCAAAGTAAATTGTCTTTTGCTGTTAATTTGAATCAATCAAATACAAAATGATGGTAGCCGTAACATCTTAAACTGGCTGAAGGATTTTATATTATTGATTAAATGTTGTTCTCTCAGTTGTATGGTTTACAGCAAGAATGTTGTTGTCAACAAGACCTGTTAGCACTTCCTGTTTTGTGATCGGAAAAAAGAAATTGGCCTTTTGATGTTCCGCCTAGTTTCAGGTTATCACAGTTTATAGGAAATCAAATTGAAAGTCATCCAATTTTGAACATTTGCCATTTAATGATGCGGCTATAATTTGTTCATTAAACTTATGGCCCATATCTTGCTGAGATTGTACATAGCCTGTTTTAAGTGTAAGAAAAAATAAAAGTTCCTAAAATTCAAATATTTGTTGGTTTACATTAATTGAATAAACATTAGTGTATTTTTTTTGCTAACATGAAAAAACAAAAAAAGCAGGAGTCTGATTTATATTTAATTTTTTTTTTGTTTAAAACATGATATAGGGTTTCATGGAAACCACCTGGCTTGACCCGCCTAATAGACCAATCAGGGCCAACATACTTGAATAATTTCCAGCAGATCCTGCCATGTATAATATTCTGATAAGCGTAGCTACTGGAAAGCTGTGTATGAAATAGGACATCTGTTTTAGAAAGACCCGTGCTACATCTTTCCACACATTTTTATATCAGTGTAGGTTGCCTAAAGCAGAATACAATTTCATGTTGACGTAACATCTAAAAGGGAAACATTTGAACATAAGGCTAAAATATTTAAACTGGTGTTTCTTCGTTCTATCCGGGTTCTACAGATGAAACCCCAGTGACTCCCACTTTCTTATGCATGAGAGGAAAGAAAACAACCTAATTGTTGTCATGGGGTGCGTGCATATTCAACAGCCCAATATCCAGTTCAGGCAATAAAGCTTCAGTGGAAATAAATTGCCTTCATACTAGTCTTTCTAATTGCATTTCTCTTCGTGAATGTTATAAACAAAACTTTCTTTAAACATGTTACTTTCACTACCTTGACTGAAAACATATGCAACACCACATATGAATATGACAGTCAGGTTTTTACAAAGTATTATTTAGTGTTTTCAGATTTATTTTTGTGAAGCATACCAAAGTTGCCTCCTAATTTCTGTTACTTTGCAAGACCTAATATTTTCATCTGCAACATTTAAATCTCCTTTCTGTGTTTTTTCCAGCGTTCTTATTTGTGTCTATTGGATGCAACCTGTAAACATAAAAATACATTTTCCACACCACTTTCCCATAATTGCACATTTATTCTGTGGAATTATAAAGGGTTCTTGTATATCAGTGTGTCCTTATGTGTCCTAATCACATTGATTTTGGTTTTTGCAGGACGCTGGCACCCTTTTTAGCCAATTTCATGACTAATATTTATATTGACTTTTATCTTGATGAGATGTGTATTCTATTAGAAATATCCACACTTCTACTAGCTTTCTTGGTAATTGCTTTAATTAATCACTGAAAGCAGACATTGTGCAAAATAATACACGAATAGTGGACCATCTCTCATTCCACTGATTTTCATCCAGAATGTTCTTTTATAATTAATATCACAATTGGCTTAGAGCTCTTGGCATGAAAATGCTTTGGACATCAAATGGCTTATGTCCTTGGGTGAAAAGGCAGTTGTTACTGTACACTACATCTTAATGCAGCTGATGCCCATACATCTGATCTATACTTATACAACTGATAAATATATCAGTTGTATATACTTATATCAGTTGATGAAAGAAGTGGGTGAAAATGGCAATTACTTTTACACATTTTCTTACACCTGAGTTGTTTTAGTACTTGTGCAATCAACTTTTATTCTTATTGTGCAAGTGAGAGGATTGGTTTAAACATTTATGTTACTGCATTTATGCCAATTAATTTTCCTCTTCCTCCAGCCGGCAACAATCAAGACTCACAATATCATCGAGAGGACGGCCAACTTTGTGTGTCAGCAGGGGGCTCAGTTCGAGATCGTGCTGAAAGCAAAGCAGGCCAGGAACTCCCAGTTTGACTTTCTCCGGTTTGACCACTATCTGAACCCATATTATAAACACATCTTACGGGCCATGAAGGAAGGTCGATACAACGTTGTCTCTTCTAACAAGCAGGACCAGTCGCAGGGTGAGTTTCACAAATCCTTTACTCAATCCACTGCTATCAAATTTTATTTTTGTTTTTTGTATGATCCATGAAAATGATTCAATGATTCATAAGCATCATTAAAGGCCCAAGGGGAATGACTTCCATACCCATGATACATGTTTCTACAGTACTTTAGCCTATTCAGTCCCAACACAATCTGCATTAATATTTGATATGTGTGTCATTCATTCAGTAAAGATCATTGCAGTATTTCTTTTCTTGCCAGACTCAAATTCAGAAGATTCTGATGATGATGGAGATGGCAACTATCTTCATCCCAGTCTTTTTGCGCCTAAGAAATGTTCTCGCCTAGAGGAGCTGACAAAGGTAATTTCAGAATACAGATGCTTCACTGTCTGGCTGATTTCATTGAATTTTTTTATTGTATATTTCAGGCCCTTTTTTTTCCTTTGCATTTTTAGAAACCCTTTTGCCTTGAAATTCTAAGAAATGAATGTCCTCAGCATCTTGAGGCAGATTGTATAAAATTTTAAAAACAAGTACATTAAACAAAATAAAGGGAATTTGTCTTGTTGAAACTTCACATGCGGAAATGGGAGTTTTATTTGTTGGCAGGCACTTTTGTCCCCTGCTATTTCCCTAGTTTCGTCACATTTTGTTGTATTTGGACTGATTTTAGTAAATTCTTCAGTGAGTTGATGAATCATGTTGGGAAATGGAAGAAAAGCTTTAAATTTGTAATGTTCTGTTTGCTAATAACAATGATAAACTGTCTATTAGTACAATTTTATATTTTATATCTTTAAAAAATAACATCTCAGAGTTAAAGATTATATTTCTTTATTGAGTAGTGGCTTTAAACTACTGTTTAAGAAAATCTTTTGAAAGTTATTTGCATCCCCATCACTGCTTCTTAGTATCCTATAATTACTGCCTGTGTGCTGATGAGACTAATGTGTAATGACTGTCTTGCATTTCCCTGTTATCAAGCTGTTAGATTTTTGTTAGTGCCTTTTATGTGATTTGTCATGAAACATGTTGATCTCTATGCAGCAACAGTGAAAGCATATCTTATTTTTTATGAGGACATAATCAGATTATTTTAGCAAAAAGCTGAAGAACACTCATTTCTTATTAGGAAGGATTTTCTTTCCAAATGAAGAACACGTTTTCTAATTGGGATTCATTGTCCCATAATTTGTGGCTTTATTGTCTAAATTCTTTAGAACTTTTGCATTTAACTGAGGAAGACAAGAATATAGAATTGCTACACTGCAAGAAAATGCAGGCTAATTATGTTGTTATCATCTGCCGTTTCAGAGATCTTTAAAGACTTGGTATAAACTTTTTTATTGTTATAGTAAAATGGTGTCATCTAGTGATAATCCTAAGTGTTATATAGGAGTGCAGTGATTTGGTCCCATATAAAAATTTTATGTTAATACTGCTGTTTTGACCGACAACCAATATTTACTTACAGTTTTGACTGTGTGTAAAATTGACCACACCTCATAATTCTCTGCTTCAGTTAAACACAAGCAGAAACAAAATGGAAAGAAACATTATTCATTTTGGCCTAGTTTTACTTGGACAAATTTATTACAAAAATGACTTGGATCAGCTGATACCAAAGTCAGAGTTGTTGTTGAGATTTCTGAGTGGCTTGCACCCTGCAACCTTTGAGTTGACTTTCATGCAGTTTTCTCTTCAGAGTATACTTGAATACTGACCTCCTGGACAGAGTTGTTGACTTGATTGGCTGTTTTGAAGGGGTTCCTCTTCACCATGGAAATTATTCTGCAGTCATCCACTTCTATTGCCGTTCGTGGACCTCCAGTTGATGCCCTGAAATGAAACACATTATGTCCATGTCTGTTATGTAACTACAATTGAAGCATGTTTCAGTAAACAGATGAACTAAGTTTGTGTCAGTGTCCAAATATGTATAAGCCCAACTGGAAAAGTGTTGAATTTTGAAATGGAAAAAAAAAGTACTTAAAATGTTAATATTAAATTTTCCTTAATGGTCTTGTTGTTCTGCAGCCTCTTAAGGTTATGGACCCAGATCATCCCCTGGCAGCAATTGTACTAAAAGCTCAAAGGGAGAGAAATGGCACAGCAGCTGCAGTCACTGCTCCTGAGGAACCTGCACCCACTCCACCAGTCCAGTACTCTGCTGACCGTGAGTACATGTACAGAGAAAAACAAGCTTATACAATTTCCAGGGCAGATTAGACTCCTCAACAACTGCATTACTTGATCTGAATCACTTTAGTGGGATTTTATAGCTTTCTTTATATTCTTGTGTACCTGCATTGGTAATAAGAACTAAATTCAAGTGCTAATATTAATTCAGTGTATAATCTGATGTGCTAAAAGCAAATGTGGCAAATGGATTAACTGATTGTTCCTGTATTCTTAAACCTGGTTGGTAAGATGCCAGAAAAGGCACAAGTGTGGCTAGATTTTTCTTTGCTTGTATAATAAACCTTCAGTCACCTCCCCTCCCTCATCTGTAAAGGACTGCACTTTTCAGTTGCTCACACAAAGATATGTAATGGATTATAATAGATGCATGTTCTATATTTTTTTCTTGGGTCTGTGTATTCAAATAACAAATATTAAAGACACCAATATTTAAATAGCAACAAAATATTTGTGAATAGATGATGCTGCTGCATTTGTAGGTTTTCACACCATGAAAATCTCATATCCTTCCTTATTAGTGTTTTATTTTTTAAAATACTATTTACTACTCCCACATATGTATGGATATGTACCATTCAATTTAGACCTCCTTTCACAAACATCAGCTCTTAATCTTGTGCTGCATGACATGTTTGTAAATCGGAGTCTGTGCTTTGACTTTTTATTTTCCTACTATAAAATATAGTGTCATTAACGTCAGCCAGCTCAGTGAGTAATGTGTTAATATCACAGTGTCTCTACTTTGACATTGACCATTTATTTTATCTCCCTGCATTTCTGGCCTTTCCTTTAACAATAAAAGAGCTTTCAGATTAAAAAAAAACTTCTGACAACTAAGACAACCTTTTTATTCACATTTGTGCATTTTTATCACCTCCTTCTGATGGAGTTATAGGATCACAAGGGTTGTTTTTAATCATCTGTAAATACAGGAAACTGATGTCTTTCTAAACCTTTCGATTTGTGTTTGTCTTCTTAACTTGAATCATCAGTGAAAAGACGATAAGAGACATTGGTGTTGCCCTGTCTTTCACTTTAACTTACCTTGAAAAAGTAATTTTAACACAGCAAATGAGCCAAAAAATGTGACATTTGTGTTATTTATAGCACATTTCCATTTCCATCAGCGGGTGACTTTTCCTTGACTGGTCCATGCTCTTTAGCAAGGTTAAAATGCAAAGCCTGCATAATTCAAGAGGCTGAAATGATTCCATTCAGTGTCAAATTAATGTTTTAAGCTCATCATGCATCCATTATCATGACACCAGGGACTGACATAAAAACACCCCAAAATCACAGCCTAAAGCAAATATTTAAATTATTGATGCCAATCTCAACAAAAACTGATAATTATTTTCCACTTAAAGCTATTATTTGGTTGTTTGGACAAGAAAATTAGTTTCACAATATTGTTCTTGTTCAAAAGCATAGCTGTGTTTGTAATTATCAAAGCGTCTCTATTGAATGAGCTGAGCTGTTTGTCCTTTAAATGGAGCATTTGGGTTACTTTTAAGATCTGTTATTACAGTGATTTGTAAAATGTTTAATTTGACATAAAACGTTTGGCATACCTGCATTCAGTCCCCTGTTTACTCCAAAACATCTAAATAAAGACACTGTATTTATAATAGTTTCTTCTTTTGTCTGCAGCTGTCTACTACGGGTATTACATGCTTCCAGATGGTTCATACTGCTTAGCTGCACCTCCACCTGGAGTAGATGCAAATTCATACTACAACAATATGACTTCAGCTGTCGTTTCGGCCCCTGCTTCCTCTGAGCCTTCGTCCCACAGCGAGAGCACTTCAACACCTGCTGTACCTGTCACCGTAGCACCACAAGCCGCAGCTCCCCCACAGGTTTCCACCCCAGCTGCTACTGCTGCTGTGAACATACCAGAAATCAGGTGTCAACTTGATGAATATAACTTTTTGTATAACATTTGAGTTGAATTGAGAAATGCTTTTTTAGAAAAGACATGAATCAAATTAAGATGTAAAATAACTTTTAACATAAGGCTATTTATCTGCCATGTTCCCTATTGCTGACTTGCTTTGCACTTCCACATTTTCCCCCAATATAGCTCCAAAGTTGAAGCTCCAGTTTCCACACCAGCGCCGCCAGCCATCATTCCTCCACCACCCGACATCCAGCCAGTCATAGACAAGCTGGCTGAGTATGTTGCGAGGAACGGACTGAAGTTCGAAGCTAGCGTCCGTGCTAAGAACGATCCCCGGTAATAGTTTTTATGATGCACAAATCTGTTATGTAATCAGATTGTAATTATAAAAAAAGTGTCACTCCAGTTCTTCTTCATCTTTAAGTTTGACTTGTGCTTCTGTCTTTTGTAGCTTTGATTTTCTGCAGTCTTGGCATCAGTACAACGCCTATTATGAGTTTAAGAAGAATTACTTCTTGCAAAAGGAAGGAAAAGTCCTATCAGAGGTATTATACTAAAGATTCTTGTATCCATGTTAACCTGATGTCTAAAAGAAGAGACTCGAGGTTTCCTTGTCATTACCTTTTGTAACATGTTTGTGTCTTTAGTCTAAAATTGTGGTGTAGGTTTAAGACGGATTTTTATTAGTTAATCACTTACTTAGTGAGAAACTTTAGCTATGCAATATTAAATAAGATGATATCATAACAGTTAATAATGACAGAACTGTTTGTTTTTAGCAGCTGCAATGCAAAACATTCATAAATACCTGAATAAATGCTGACAGCTGTTGATCCTGTTGATCTTGAATACAAAGATTCTGGATTAACATAAAATTTGTTTTACAAAGCTGGTTATGAGCAGGTTCAGGATTGTCTTTCCAGTGCAGCCCAGATAATTCCCATGTAGTTGTTGCACTCAGTTATTAATCATCTTTATATCGTAAGAATGTGACAGATGTTGAATAATCATGTGAAGGCATGTTTCAGCAGCACAACCCAAACATTTTCAGATTCCATAGAACAATGCAAATTACATCTGCTGTAACAAAGAGCAACTCTTTTTTTTATTCTGCTGGATGAATCTGGCTGCTTTAAAAATGTTATAAAACTATGAGGTTAAATTCAGCCACTATCAGCTCTGCATAACTTCTTAATTTTTCAAATTCCATGCATTTAGAAGTAATTCTCGTTATTGTCGGGAGCACAATGTTCAGATTCAGTCATTGGTTTGTCTTTAGCGATCCTGGAAGAAGAATTATTGCTAGATCTGAATGAAAAAACTGAACTATTAAAATTAGCAGTTTTTATATCAGTAGGCCTCTGAGATTGAGAAAAGGTTGTGTCATTCAGTGAACTTGGTCAACCTTGAAATTAGTTGCTTTACGTTCCAAATGTTCTTGGATCTGACGTGCTGGAATGGGAGACTTCCTGATCCATAATATTTAAATTAGGAAAAGAAAAAATACTGTGAGAATGGAAAAGATTATCTGCCAGGGATGTTGTCAAAAGTTGCATTGAGTAAAGATTGATAATTATTGCAAAGTCATCTACCTTGAGGATGAAGGTGATCACCACTATGATCACCGATCCAGCAGAATCTGCTCTGTGTGTAGAATCTGGTTAATTTGGGTCCTGGGCACTTTTCACATGTTTTTACAAACACTGTGGGTACAAAAATAACCTCCTCTCTAAGCAGCCACATCTTCACCTTTGGTATTTCGTAGACTGACAGAACTTAAAAATAGCAAGTTGCAGAATCAGCTGTGTTGATGTTTGGTGTTGTGCGTTTTGCTTTGCCAGCCCTCTTGTTTCTGTACACATCTGCCATTTTGCTGTTCACACATGCTACTGCAGCTGACGTGCATCAGAAACAAAAAAAAAAACAACTGCTTTGCAATCGCAAAATGCAAACTCTGGGGCTGAACAGTGAAGCAAACATATAATTGCTAAGTGACGTTTTCCTCTACTAACCAGCTCTGAAAAGTTAATTGGTGTAGACCCGACTGGTACAAAGTGATTTTATTTAATTTCCCAAACTGTGGCAACTATTTGGGTGAAAACTCTTGAAACTTATCACATTATATTCCTGTAACAGTTGTGGTGGTGACAATGTATAGATATGCTTCATGTTCTCAGGTGTTGTGACAAAACATGCATTACATATCACAAATGTGAAATTAAACATAGAATATAAATATGATTTCTTAACACGAAGCTTCTTGTTTTGGACAAACAAGTGAGTTTACCAGGTGTCTCAGAGCTGAGATGCCTGGACAAGTTGCCACTATTTTGTCAGTGTAGTGACAAAAGAGGGAAAGGCAACAAAAAAGATGAACCTACCATGAGGTCATCAATGTAAGTGAATTACATTCTCTCCAACCTCTTCATTGAACAGAGCAATGACAGCTGCACAATGTCCCATTTTATTCTGCAGCTGCAACCACTCCAAAGCCAACCTGCCAATTTGAAGCACTCCTTATTTTGACTAAGATGGATCTCATGAATCAGGAGTGCGAGGAACAAATCTGGCATTCAGCATCTTAAATGACATTTTTTACATGTAATACATGCGTCTAAAATTTTACTTGGTGTCAGTGTTATTCACCTTCTGCACAGCTATCGTTCAGTTTGTTTCCTTTATGGATTATTCACAAATTATTCATAAAATTTCTCACGCTCCAGCTAAAGGAAAAAGGTTTTCATCCATCCACCCATCAGATTGGTCATTATCAATCCATTTATACACTGTTGTATCTACTATTTATTCATCTGTCATAAAATGTATCTACTTAGATAGAGTTCTCAAGTGATTGGAGGATGAATGTTGAGGTTTTAATTAGTTGATAAAAATGTGACTTTCTCAAATGGACTCTTTCTCTATACATCTTCAGATGTAGAGTAAGCTTGGTTTGTGCGTAAGTTGGATTTCCAAGCACCTGGAGAAGTCTTACACAATCTGACTGGTTGTAATTCCCCCAAAAAGCTTGAGTTCAATTAACAGATCACTTAATTGTCCCATTAATTAACTGTGCTTTGACTTATAACAAGTCAAAGCACTTATTAAAATGAATAAGTGCTTTTTAATAAGTCAAAGCACTTATTAAAATGAATAAGTGCTTTGACCTATATTAAGTAAAACTGGGCAGTTTCAAACATGGTTATCCATGTTTGGTTATTCTGAGCTGGTTTCTGGTTTCTCCATTTCTTCTTCAACACTATTACACACAACTCTGTTCTCAGAATAACATTGAAGAATTTTATTTTTTTATTTTTTTTTACATCGACATTAAAAAAAATCATCCTACCTTTTGCTTGCGTTTCTAGAAGACATTGAATCTTTAACATGGCAGATGACTATTATTTTCTGGAGCAAGTGCATTCCTTTGAGCTCTCACATGCACTGAGAAGTGATAAAGCTTAGAAATGTTCATAATCAAATATAAAGAACATTAATTCAGCATTTTTATAAGACGTATTTAAGTTTAATTAACTTCATAGTTCTTGCATTTGAGACAATCTCAGTTTGTGGTAGATTTAATGCGATATCGCCTGTCAGTGTAGTGTGTCCAAGAATTGTTTTGTGCATTTCTCAATGCTACCCTGATATAAAGACTCAACAAAGTTTTTGTTATTTTTACTTCAGCATAAGCTAATCAGGAATGAGAAAAAGTGTAGAAACTCTGAATTCAACAATTACCATTTTGTGGTCAGGATCTGTAGAATATTTCTGCTTCATTGCAGACATCTCTGCTTTCTGTCAGTACCAATATTCAGTGGGGCTTGTGGTGATATCTGAAGAGAGGGCTAATATACAATTTTACATATAGATATGTAGTATTTTTTTTCTCTTTTTTTAAAATTCCTATAAGAGATGCATCCAATTTGAAAAATAAGAAAACCTGCTACATGTGAAAGACACCAAATGTATTAGTTCATTTATTTTACTCTTTATGTGTATTATAGTTCACAAGTACCCCATCCAATTTGTTTATTATAATAAGTTCATTCTTCATTGTAGTTTGTTCTTTCCTTCAGAACTTGGTTTTGTGTTTGCCTCCCAGTCCTACTAGCCCACTTAAACCAGCCATCCTTGCTAATATTTTATTTTATAGTTTATAAAAGGCAAGGACCTCGCAGTTAAAGAAAGCTAACAGTCAGATGTGAAAGGTTACCCACTGATCTATTTGAGATAATCTTTATTTTTTCAATCAAGCCTTCCTGGGATGTTTTAATCTGTCTTTCCTCCCACTTATTCAACTCTGAGCTTTGATATTTGAGTTCTCTGAAGAGGTCATCTTCCGGGGTCATTCTGATTTTGCTCACTGACTTTGAAAGTATAGATCACTCACAACCCAGTCTTCCTCTAAAATGTTCTTTAGACCTTTTGAAATGTATCTCATGAGGCTACATCTTTTCCTTTCATTTGACCTTCATCACCCCTCGTCCCATCAGTTCTTCCCACGTATTTTATAACGGCCAGATGTTTAAGCTGAGTGTATTAGATTCTATAGTGGAACATGTAAAGCTTTTGTGTGAATAATAAGCCAAGCAGGTCTATAAATGAGAGTCATGGGAAGAAAAATGCTGCCTTGACATTATAAGAAAGATCAGAATATAAACATGGCTATTCTTATAACTATGTGGCTTATTTATTAAAAATGACATGTCATTAGTTTGATACATTACATTACCAACTAATATAAGTTGTAGATGTAAGGATTATTCTGCTACAACCTCACTTATCAACCTTTGGGTTTTTGACAAGTGTTGAAATCGCAACATATTTTAATTAATCTTTTTTTAAATTATTTTTTGTACGCCTAACTTCATGTTTCTCATTTTACAAAATGCTTCATTGATTACATCTCCCTATCAGAACATGCTACAAGAGGAAATTAAAGAAATAAATGTCACTAATGAGTTAAACCTAGCTCTCAGTGAGTCACAATTTGACTCCCAGATCCACATTGGGGTGAAACTGTTTGTCACTAATTTGTTTGGTGGTGTCATTAACTGAGGAGGACAGAATAGCAACATAAACAATCTTGAAGCATAATCTAGAAGTTACATATGGATTTATACTATATGTCATGGGTGAACTAGGTTTTTATCACCTGCTGGAATGGCAAAGACTTCCAAAAGTAACCAAGGAGTGACTAAAGAAGCCCAACATTGGGGTCATATCCAAGTCAAGCAAAGCTGCAGTTCTCACTCCTATGGAAAGTTGCCAAGTAGAAGGCATGAAACCTTAATTTCTTTAAAGCTTTGGGTCAAAATCCTGATGATGAACAACAACAAACACCTTACCCCTGTGCTAACTTAAGTTTCCCTGCACATTCAAGGTCATGTTTTGCGAAGTGATAAAATACTCATTTACTTAGCAACATGAAAAACAAAATATAACTTTTATCAAATGTTATTAAAGGGATATCTGGTTGATTGTCTTGTCTACCACCATTCATAGTAAATTACCATAAAAATATGGCGCTTTTATTTCCTTTTATGTGGACAAACTTTACCCTACTTTTTCATTTTCCCGAACGTTGCATATCTTTAATGTTGCCCAGCTTCTGTTACAAAATATTGCAGAATGGAGAATTTACCCAGGACTCTCCTTTCATGTTTTCAATGTCAGCTTTTTTTTCTCTGCAAAATTTTAACCTCAAATTTAGATTCACCCCTGTATATAGATAATTACAATGATTAAATAAAATGGCTGTAATTTTAGCGTACCGATGAAAAGAAATGACCCTTCCTAACGTTTCAGCATCATCCATTTGTGATACTGCACAAGGCAGATGCATTGCAAACACTTATATGTGTTAAAAAGCTTTCCTAACTAACTTTTTCACATACTGCTGGTGCATATCTAACGGAGCATTATGTAACAAATGAGCATATTCAGGTTTTACTGAAGTCTCATTTTCAGCACCATCTGCCTCTTGTCAAAATTTTGCTGTTTTTGTGGATTTATCACAGGAAAAAAAGCAATAAGTTTTGATGGATGTCTTGTGGCCTACATTTTACTGATCTGAATTTTAACAATGTAAACTGATCTCATTTGAATTATCTCTTTTGCTTTCTTTTCATCTAGAGTGTGACAACAGACGATGATAAGCTTGAATCAGACGACTCAGCAAATGACGCCAAGCTCACAAAAGGTAATTTTCTATTACAAAACACACAAATAGGTCATTTTGTAATGTATTCATACTCAAACGTTTTTCACATTTTGGCGTCTTGCAACTACAAACTTTAATGTGTTCTATTTGGAAATAGACCAATATCACGTAGTGCTTAAAATTGTTACGTGGAAGGGAATGGTTCCAAAGTTTTCCAAAAGTGCATGTAAAAAAGTGTATGTGTTATGCCCACTTCAAAGATTTGTTAAACAAAATAGTGAAAATGCAGAATTATGAATAAAATAGAACACAGCAGACAGGTCACAGATAACGTTGTGGGGGAGATTAAAGACAAGATAAGATGGATAGCAATATTCAAAGTATTCAAATAAGCTCTCCCTGTTTTGACATCTACTTAAGCTACCAGATAAGCAAAGCATTAATTGGAAAATATACCATATGTAACTCTGGAGGGGCTGCAGGGATCCTCATCTTACTTAAGAGAATCTGTTAAGTCAGCTATCAGTTATTCAGTTTGCAAATCGGGCCTTTGCAGAAAAGTGGGAAGAAGGAAATTAATAGCCTCTTTCAGAAAGTCCTTTCTTTCTTGAATCTACACATGTTTATCCCGCCTCTTGATAAACTGACAGTTTGAAGATGGAGCTTTGAAGTTGTCCACCATTATTACGCCCCTCATCCCTCTCAGGATGGTACTCAGAACCCTAGAACTGTGAGGGACAATATGCCAAAGTAGTTTGACATAGTACTAAAACATCTGGAGCAGCTGGTTAGTCTACAAGTGAGAACAGAACGGAGCATCATATTATCCTCTTAGTCCATCTGATTTGAGAATTATGTTGATTACCACAAACTGGTGTAGATAATATTATGCCGATAACAGAGCTTAGTGCTGTGTGTGGCATTTCCTCCTGAGGATAATGCCAAAGTGTAGGTGAATACTGCATGTTATGAACCACATCCTTTGGTTCTGCAATTTCAGCTCCATGATGTTAAACATCAAAGTGAGACACAATGGGGGTTTCTTCATTCCCCAAAACATCCTGCCATGGCAACCACAGAGTAGCTAAAAAGCACATTAGTCATTCACTGTCCAAGTACCGTGGTAATAGATGGCAGCACAGCGTCATTGGAATTCTGTTCTCCACTAGTTAGACTAAGGGAAGCTAAATATATCTGAATATTTGTAAGAAATGTAAACATTATTTATTATTTTTATTTTATTTCAACATTATACAGCAGTTCAAGTTGGTGCACCACACTAAATCCCAATTAAATGTATGGAAATTTGTAGTCATAGTCTGGTGAAATAAAAACAAGCGCAAAGAAATAGATTTGCAAGGTACAATATACCTGATGCACTTCAGCTGAGCTTTCTTTTTTTTTTTACTGTCCTTCTAAAATAAGAGGAAAGTCCTTGAGCAAATGTGTGCATAATTGCCCCTGAGCATTTAGTTACTTTAATTTGTGTCTGTTTATGAGCTTTCTATTGTCACTTTTGTACAGGCACCCATGAGTGTGGTTGTGTTTACGTTGACAATTTCATTTGATGATATCGGGCCACAAATGTCTATGCAAAGATTAGACTGCTTACCTCTGTGCTGGCGGGAGCCATAAACATGCACAGGCTCTGTATGGAAATGAGGCATCCATGCAGACTGATTATTGGGATGCCACTGATCATGGCCCAGGCTGGGGAAAACTAATATCAAGACAGAAAAGAGTGCAAGTAACCTATACAGCCCTTCACTATAAGGATCTTGGTCCTATATTAAGGATATTGCTTCAGGGAATAAGGCACATAGTCTTCTTTCATCTCTGCTAGAGAAAATTTATTTGGTAATGAAATAGAAATACATTGTATCCTACTGCTTCAACTGCCTGTTTTCCTGGCTGTTTATGATTGGCTATTTTTTTTTTTATTAAAAAAGTCCCAGTTCCCTTTTCTTCTTCTATCATTTGACCCTCCTTTCTCTCCTCCTCTTTCACCTAATCTCTTTCTTGTTCAGTTCTGTAGCCTTACGTTCCTTCATTCCAATTTACTGAAGAAACCAAAATAGGCCTGGATGATCAAGCCCTCTTTCGAACCGTCCTATGGTCTTTTTTTAAATCACTTAACCTTTGTCTTTGTGCTTTCACAGCCTCTTTTGCCCCCATCTCTTTTGCCATTAAGCCAAAGGAAAATGACCTTCTTCCCTTGGAGAAGAACAGAGTGCGGCTGGACGATGATTCAGACGAGGACAAGGTCAGTTTTTAATTTGTCTTTTATATAAAATCCACAGTGCAGATGTTGTGTAAACACCTTCCTCAGAATACAGTTTTAGCACATTTGACGGTGATTGTTGTTCTTTTGCTGGTAGTTTTTGGAAGAGGAGGGGCTTGATGCTGTGATGAGTGGAGCTATACTGGTTGAAAAAGAGCCTCCTCCTGTGATTACATCTGAAGAGAAGAAACCTGTCCTAACGCTAGAAGAGCTGGAAGCAAAACAAGGTGAATACAATAAACAATTTAAACAGATAATCTTGAGCTCTGTTATATTTACGCATTATTTATTATGCAGATACAATCTGTTGACTGACTTGATCTTGGACTATAATCTTATAAGCACTTTCAAGATGTTGACATGGCTCATTTTAACTTTTTATGGTGCAGGCAAACATGCTTAGTTTTTTTGCTTTTATTTTTGATATTGACTAAGAGCTAATGCTATCTCAAAATTACATTTCTAAGAATTAACATCATACATGAGGTAATTTAAATAAAAAAAGATTTTTAATGCAGAAATGTCATGCTATTGAAAAGTATGTCTATGTATGTCAAAGTTTATTCATTCAGTACTTAGTCTGGGCTTCTTTTGCATGACTTGCAGCATCATTGTGACATATCGGAATTCCTTTACACCATTGGTGGATGACTTCTGTGTCATAACACAGAAGTCATGAAAATAAGTTCAGATTACATAATTTATACATTAAGAAATACACAGTAAGCCCAACAGAGAATAAACCTTCATAGAGGCAAATAACTCTATGACTTCTGTGTCATAACACAGAAGTCATCCACCAATGGTGTAAAGGAAGTCCGCGTATTCTCTGAGCGGTTTAGGTCAAGTAAGGATATTTCAACCCAAGCATGTTAAATATATCTGTATGTGTTATGATCTATACACATATATTCTATAGGTTGTTTCACTTGTAGAAATGAAATTCTGAACAGAAAGACTTCAGTCATTTTTACATGCGATCACTGTCATCAGATGCCAATGGAGTAGAAATTCAGTATTCCCATGAAGTTGATTTATTAAGCAAGTATGTTGTCAAGCGTGGGCTGTTACATCCTAATATAACCTTTTACAGGCTTTAATTAGTTGGTCAGCTTTATCACTGCAGTTAATAAAACCTGAACAGGTGCAGGGACGGCTGTCCTTGAACTCTTCATCACAATTATCATACTAATTTTCAAATAATGAAAAGGCAAGTAACCAGCGAAGAATTATCTTCAGCAATATTCCACGACTTCGTGTTCTGTCACCATTTTTAGTGCTGTGAATTCGGAATGGCAGACTAAATCTTTATTGCCATGCATATCAGATTTTCTGATTGAAACCATCTTATAAGTGCTTTCAACAAATGCCCTTGAGACAGCCTGTGTCTTTAAAGAGAGAAATGTTTTGCATTTTATTATAGTTACTGATTAGATCAAAATCATAATAATGACCTTTTGACTAGAATGACAGCTGTTAAATGGAACCTTAAAAGACAGATGGATGGTCAAAGACAAATGTGCTACTTTGAGCATCAAAGAGGTTGTCAGGTTTCTTTAGGTTCACTGGAACAGTTTTAGAATCTAATGGCTTTTTTTAAATTGACAGGCGGCCAGAGAAAGAGGCTGCAGCAGCCTAATAAAAAGCTGACCGAATTGCTTTTGCTGTGCAGCAATGTTGCTGTCAGTCAGTAGGCCTAACTTGATCAGATAGCGTAAGGATCAGTAGCAGACAGCAAACACTTATCTGTGGTGATGGCGTGAAGAAAGGCCACCCACATTAAATGGTGTTTGTGATAAGCAAGCTGGAGATGCAAACATTTCCCAGTAGATGTGCTGTTTTGATTGTGGGCAGCTGGAAATTACACAGGTCATCGATGTGTAACTTGTACCAGATACATCTCATTTTAGTTCACATTTTGGGATTGCTTTAAACAGTTACAGACTTTGATGATGATATAGTTTGACTTGTATGATTAACCAACTAAGTATCATCAAAAGTGAATGACTTTCCTTACCTTTTTATTTTCATTTTCTTCAGTTCACTTCCCCTTTTATAGAATCCAATTTATTTTTTATTTGAATTCAGTAAGATAAAAATAGATTTTGTCAAAAAGAAAACAAAATGTTAAGACCATAAACATTGATAGTCCTCACAGATTGAGCTCTAGAGTACTCTTTAGACCTGATTTAGAATCTGTTTTTTTTAGTTTTTAACATATCCACATCATCCACAGCAGTTTATTAATTAAATGCATAGCTTATATTGCAGTTTTTACAAACTGTGGCCGCTGTTAAAAATTGTCATACTGGTTGATCATCTGTGTCTCATATGCTGATCATTTAAAAATGCTTTAAATGAGATTCTAATCCAGTACTTGGAATCAGAACCGCCATCCTTTTCCAGCATTTTCATGCTGCATAAGTCTCCAAAATTAATTGGATAACAATTCAATACCAAATTCTTGTCTCATTTTTCTACAGCCTTTATATTCTAATGCATGTAATTGACGATGATTCTGAAAATATAACAGCGAGACGAATGAATGCCAATATTGTGCGGTACAGATGGATTCTACTCATCCTGGCTGCTGCTCACTGTACTCCAGTGTGATTTGCCTCAGCAGCTGGCCTATTTTTAGCGCTTTAGAGATTCCCGTATCCCCAGCGGTTGCATAACCTAAAAAAGCGGGGTTTTGGTTTGCATTTTCTTAAATATTAAGATTCTACATTGGACTTCCTTTGTTTTCATTTGCCTCTTAGCAGCTCATCATTCCTTGCTGTTCTTCTTTATCTTTCTAACCCCAACTTCCTATTTCTGCACCTCCTTCCTTCATTTACCAAATAGTTTATATTTTTTCTTTAATTATTACCAACATGTATTGTTTCCCATTCCATGGTTTCTATCCCACTTTGAATTTTTCTGTATAAACCCTAAATTGCATGACATTATGTATCTCATAAAATGCAGTTGGGTGTTACAATTTTTTGCAGAAGCTCTGTCAATCTTTAGCTGTTGTGAACTCAGAAAATTGCCTGAAATTACTTTGGTTAGATGTGTCAGTAAATGTAGAAAAGTACTTTCAGTATTCTTTTTTTTTTTTTCTCCTGCTTGTTGCTTCACTTTTGATTTTGTCTAAATATGTTTTTTTTTCATTTTTCTTCCCTTCTTACTCTTGTTACAAACAAGCTCCTGTTTTCTACCTCCCTTTTTAGTACTACTTAGTAGTGGAATGTCTCAGTGGTCAAAACATAAGAGGAAAGTGATTGCCCTCCAAACATTTCTCCTGTGTTTCCTTGTTCATCTTGTTGCCTTCAGCCAAGCAGAAACTGGAGGATCGCCTCGCAGCTGCAGCCAGGGAGAAGCTGGCCCAGGCATCTAAGGAGTCCAAGGAGAAACAGCTACAGGCGGAGAGGAAAAGGAAGGCAGCGCTCTTCCTGCAGACGCTCCGCGGTCCAATCGCTGGAGAGCCTGAGGCCAAGAGAGCGGAGCTGGAGTCATATACACAGCAAGAGGTAAGAACAGAGGCCTTTGTGATGGGGCTTTTGCTCAGAATAAGTTTGGAAAAAGTAAACAGTCGCTGACAGTTTATTCAGATACATCATTTCTACGAAGATATGCTTGAAAAGTAAATTATGTTAAAATAATTGTGTAAGTATTTTGAGATGAAAAGCATGCAGAACATTTGAGTGTCACATAAAACCCAAAAAACCTTCCACGTTTTATTTTCTTCCATCCTCCCTCCCTTTTATTCCCCTTTTTTTCTTTCCACCTCTTACTTTTGTACCAAAGTAGCTTGAGGTCAAAGCATGTAGTAACAATTTTGGAGAGTGATTCAAAAGTGTAGAGAGACAGTGTCATGTTTTATTCACAGGAGACTAGTTCCCTTGCATCTTCTTTTGCCTGAAGTGTCTGACACGTCTATATACCATCCTACCTGGTGACTAACTATATCTCGTCTTTATTGCTTCTGCTGTGCTTCAGATACCTTGAATAACCTTCAACGTAGTCTTGCAAAGATTGTCCCTAAAAGTTGGGTCATTGCCAACGGCTTACAGAGGAAATGTTATCAAGGAAACTAATTATTTGAGTGCAGACATAAAAGTAATTATTTTGCTTTCAAATTCCTGAAGACAACAATGAAGTTTAGTGTCTGGCTAAACCTCTCCAAAGCAGTGCTGCTGCACTCTAATACTTTCTATCACGTGCGTGTCACAGACGTCATCCACAAAATATGGAGTACAACATCTATACTGTAGAATGCCAACGTTTGAAGGCGAGATGGAATTGCTGTGTTAAATTCAAAGACAGACTATACATTGACATATTGAGAATCTTTATGCAATTTTGAAAATATCAGACTCCTTTATTTCTTTTTACCACTGCTGGGTGCGAGTCATCACTGTGACCCCTTACAGGCTTTCGTTGTCATAAATGTTTTGTAAAGCAACTCTTTTCTACCGGAGAGAGCTTTACACGTGACAACAAGTGTCAAAATACCGAAATGGAAAGATGGGCAATTAAAGCAAAAAACCTTTTTGAAAATAATCTGCTCATTTTTTTACATGATAGCACAGAATGCACACTCATACTCTGAAAGGAGACAGGCATTAATCATTTTGACATTGCACTTGTGTATGTCACTTTTTACTCATATGTTGGATAAAAACATCTCAAAGTGTCAGCTTAATAACAATTTACAAGTCCTTTCTAACACAATTTTCTAAACAGAACCTCGAATAACGTCTAGGACAGCAATACTTGTATAAACATTAACTTGTCACTCATTTTAATGAGAAGTGACGACAACATCCTTCAGACTGTTGTCTATTTCACATTTTTGTTTCAAAAACTGAACTCAGCCTTAAGATGCCTTAAGTCCATCTGCTGAAGTCTCATTTAATGGAGCACAGGCTTTTTTTACACTAATGATTCCATCTTTCACCTGTTCAGAGAAAGTGAACATTCTCTGGCAGAAATTGCACCTCACCTTTGGTCTTGTTTTCCACCTTGTAATTTATACTATTGAAGCTACTATAACAGGCATTTTGCTGCATCATAGCGATTATCGAAGAACAGGGTGCCACCTTAGAACTTAATACACCTAGAAGTACTGTTCAAATGGTAAGCTATGTGGGCTACTCACATTGCATGGGTAAGACTCAGTGCTTGGGGAAGAGTGCTGTGTTTCAAGCTACATCTTGAACACAGCATACAGCTGTCTGCCAAAGAAAAGCCCCAGTGCCTTTATTCACTAATGAGGAGAAGAAGAAGTAAAAAACACATCAATGATAATATCATCTAGCTATGAAAGTTGGGCTTGCTCCCCAGCTGCTGTACTGAAACAACAGTGTCTTCCACACTGATGTGAGACAGCGCAGAGCTGCGTGGCAAACTGCGAATCCGCTCTAAAATTAAATCAGTCACAGCTCAAGCAGCTCTGTGTGATCAGGTTGTGGTCATTAATGCATAAACACACAGATATGGATGCTTTTTTGTTTTGCAGAATTTCTTCTGATGAAATGGTTTGAACTACTTCCTCAGAAAGCTGCTTTCACATTGAATATCTTGAACTTGGCTGCAAGGTGCAGAAAACCACTGTGACATGGTGCATTGTGTTGCACTCTATACATTTTTTACACATCTTTTTAACAGATGCTTTAGTATTTTCCTGTCAAGCGTAGTGAATCAGTGGCTTAATATAATGGCTGGTCACAACATATATATTTTTAATTCAAAATTAATGCAGAAATGTTATCAAGAAGAAAGTCTTATTCCCCTCAAGTCAAGGGAATAAAACTGCTTTACGCCCTTCATGAGTAGAATAAAGTAAAGTAGAAATTGTCCTGCGAGGGGAAATTCAGGGTAGCTGGAAGTATAAATATTTTTGAGAGCAGCTCTAAACCTTTCAGTGGTTTTCGTTAAAATTCATGTTTTCATTATTTGTATTTTATTATTAAAGTTTTGATCAATTTTTATCTTTTTATTCTTTTTCCTTGCATGTCAGTTGCAATTTTTTGTTCATTTAAATGTATTTCACATATTAGTCCTGCCTATTTTTTAGCCAAGTTATCAGATGTAGATGTCTTACATTGTATTATTTTCCCTTTTTTTATTTGGTCTTTCTTTTCTTTAATGCTGTAATCTTATCAGAACTCCATATTACCTAATTATTGACAATTATCCTTAAGACTGTTCTTCCTTCGTGCCATAGCCATTTGCAAGTCTGTGGGTGGCCATGTGAAGTCTGTGTGTGAATGTGTGCATGTGGCTATAAGTGGTTGGATTGGGTGGAAGTTATCCTTTGTTTTCATTGCTTTATGTTGAACATTTCATCCCACATTCTTTTTTGTTTGAAAAGTTCTTTAGAAATAAAGATTTATTTATTTTTAGTTCATGTGCATCCCAATACAATAACAGAAAGAAAACAAAAAAAAACATTTGAATTTATAGTACAATAGTTCATCCAAATCTCAGTCTGACAAAAAGGCTTGTCCCATTAAACAGTCCACCCTGACATTCCCTATTGTACATTTACATAGCAAGCCACGTCTGGAACTAGCCAGTTTCATTTTCTCTCTTTATGTGGGAAGAGGTCTTTTGTGACAGAGCTTTCTTATAGCTTTGGATATAAACAATATAACTGATTGGGGTGAAATTGAGGGGTTTGTAATATGAGGTTGGCAGCAGGAGGGAAAAAAAACAACATTCATTGCCACAGGAGGGCTGTGAAAGAACAGCGGCAAATTTTATCAGAGCAAAAGAAACATCTATCTTGTCACATTTTGCAATCTAAAGGTCGGAACACAATCCTGACTAGAACTGTCTGTCTCTCCTTTATCTCTTTAATATCTATTTACATTGTTATTCCTTATGCCTTTTAAATTTAATCCAACTTTTGGTTTGATAAGACACTTTATGCATAATTCTTGAAAATATACTACATCATCACCAACATGAAAACCCTTAATAATCTGGAAGATCTTGTGGCACCAGAGGCGATGCCTGCAGAGAAGCCAGATGAACATCACCATGAAAGGAAAGGAAACACCAATAAAGAAGAGCCTGCTCAAAAACCTTCATGCACAACTGAAATTAATTGTGTCCCGCATGGAAAAAATGATTCTGAGATTGAGCAATTTGGCCACAATGACGAGAAGGGCGTTTGGAGGAGTCAATTAAAGAATTTAAAATTTTAAAGACATTGTTCCTGCTGCTAAGCATGGCAGGGGCGCTATTATCCTACGGGTCTGTTTGCTGTTAATAGTACTGGTGGACTGTAGAAATGGGTTGAAGATTGTGCACTATCTTCAAATTAGTCAACATTTTGTAATTAAAACTGGACAAAGATCCAAAATCATATCGCAAACATGATCCTCCTAGAATGGCTCCAACCTGAGCCCTGTTGAAAAGTTATGGTCTGTGCTTTGCCAAGGAACCAATTAATCAATATAAGCTCCAACATTTTTTATGAGAATATAGTCACATATTCAGGCAGAATTGGGCTGGGATCTCAATATGGCTAGAAAAAGCATGTGATTTCTCTACAGCCTAATGAAGGACAGATTGCAAACATTGATGGGCTGTATGTTTACGTTTGACCTATATTTATCATCTTCACACTAGTTTATGAAAATTAAAAACGGATCTTGAGCAACCAATTTTTCTTTTAAAACTCTTGAATGTATATTTGCTCCACCATGGGAAAATTGGCTCAAAATGCAGAATTAAACACCCTAAAATAAAAAGCATTTGTGCAGCAGACTCTGTCTACACCTAAGCAGCATTGTAGTGATTCTGCTTGCCTTATTTTTTTTTGTAGAACGTTTTTTTTTTTTTTTTTTTTTGATGCAGTGGCAGTTATTAACATGCAACCCCACATCAGTGTATAGCATCTCTAAATGATATCACATAGAAAACACAATTGACATCCACTGCACATGGAAAGTTTAATTTTTTTTTTTTTTTTAATGCAGGATGAAGTGTAGCGCACATAATGATGAGCTGGCAGGCTCGGCTTAGACACTTTTCATGTGGGCAGCTTTATTCCAGGGGTTTCATTCAGTCATTAAAAAGAGAAGAGGCTGCATTTGTATGCTGAATAAGTTTATCATCCTGCAGCTGCTGGCACCGATAATGAATTCTTGCATCTTTTACTTCAAAAAGGCACACTTTTTACTAACAGAGCGGGGGCTGAATCAGTCCTAACGTTTTGATTGATCTAGATAATCCATAGAGCTCATGGTATTCTTTTTTGCCTTTATTTCCTGAGATGATTTTGGTGTCGTTACGTCTTGTATATTCTACACTCATAAAAAGCTTTTTTTTTTGCTATGATGGTACCTGTTTATCTATTTTCCTCTCCAGAGGCAAGGCAGGTGTAGTAAATGTTATTAAATACTCGGAGCACACTGTGTGGAGGTGGTGAACCAATCAGCTAGAGTGACTCGTAGTAAAAACTGGCGCTTACATCTAGAAGCTTTTTCATTTAACTACAGTTTGTCTTTTCCCCTTTAGCAAAATGAGATATGTTTTATAGTTTTTTAGGATTAATAGAGGCTTTCCAAGCTTTTGTCATATCAAAAAAGTACTAAAAGACAGGAGTTCTTTGTAGTGCAAATAAGACACAGCATCCATTTGATGTGTAGATTGAACTTTCATATGATGGATGTTGGATGTCGGATCCTCTTGTTATCACGTCAGGTGCATGCAGAACTGGCCTGCTGCCTAAAAGGCCAGGTGGCCGTAGGTTGGCTCCTGTCACTGCTGCAGCAGCGCGCTCATTGTAGTCTGCGGCTGCTGCAGTGGCCCTCGGGGTGTACTCATCCTCTAGGAGTACAATAAATATTTAGTGTAAGGGCTTAGCGATCAGTAAATAGATGCAGTACTTCATAAAAGCATTCATGCCCCTAGAGCTTTTTTACATTATCACTCTGCAACCAGAATTTGTATGTGTTTTATTGGGTTATTTTTTTGGTGTCACATAATTAAGTGGAACAAAAATGATATACGGTTTGAAAAAAAACTTGTAACAGAAGTTGTTACGTGCAATCCTTGACAAAAGCACCTTTCTCTGTGCTTACATATAGCAAGTCTTCTTCTACATGTTTCTACCAGCTTTACACATATAGAGGCTAAGAAAACTTTGCAGAGTTGCTCAAGTTCACCTTGTCTTTTACTGCATCTGGCAGAGGGAATACAATAAGTACAAATCAATTTATTCAATAAAGTTAAAAAGACATTGAACTTGTGGAGAACTAACCCACTAGTGGGAAGTCATTTTAATTCTGAGAGTATGTTTCTGCAGATACATTAATGCTTACAAGATCTCCTTATTAGAGGACTTGTTCAAAATCAAAGATGAAGTCAGATGAGAAAAACTGCAGCCTTGTGCATCGATTTGTTCATTTTGTAGAGGTGCTTTTCGGAGCCGGGGCTAGCTGAATTCAGAAATGCTTAAAGTTGACCGAAGCTGTTTCATTTTGGCAAAGAAGTGAAACTCAAAACATTAATGCCATCTTTTGAAGCACAGGTAGTGTTGTGGCTTACTGAGAGTGGATTACAGACCTCTGGACAGATGCTTTGCACCAATGTGTTTGTGGAGTTGCATGTTTCCTACAGTGTTTATTGTGTTGAATATGCAACATGACTGGAGTAGGCAGTGTAAGCTGTCATGAGAAGACCAAACCCTCTGGCTGAGCTGCACATTCCCAGCTCAGCCAGAGCTGGGAATGTGCAGCTGCTTTTTATAATATTCTGAAGTAAAAGCTTATTGTGATAATCTTTACATTTTCCACTCTACAGAGATTTATATGTTATTTTATGTTTATTATAGAATACAGTGAGTTTTATAATTGGTTATCAGTGAGAGATTTTACAACTTTTCAGCTCATGTTCGGGTCTTAATTATTATGCAGTGTGATAACAGCTCCACTTTTTCTCACAGTGAATCCTTTTGATAATGTCTTGTTAATTAGTAAGATGCCCACTGCCTACTACTTAGATAATTACTGTTTATGGTTCTGTTTTAAGTATAAAAAAAAATAAAGATTTTTATACAACAGCCTCTCGTCCCTTCTGATCAGACTCGTCTTTTGTTTTGTAACTCGTATCTGATCTTTCCGTATGAAGATGGCAGGCATGATGTTTTTTTTTTTATTAACACATCTCCCTTTCTACCATTGCATTATTTTTTGGTGTGAAGTCACACAAAAATAAATATTTTTTAAATTGAGCATTGGAATAAATGTTGCTCCTTTTCTCACTCCATTTATTGTCTTATGAGTTTTTATTTCTCTCCTGTCAGCTCCTTTATCATTTTGCCTCCTTTCATCTTCTTTCATCATCCCCAGCTCACTTATTTCCCTCTTTGCTCCACCCATTGCTTACAAATTTAAGTTCATGCGTAAGAGGTGGCTGAATTGGAGAAACACATCCATTCTGTTTTTATTTTGTTGAAAAACTGGCAAGCATGATGTTTTTTTTTTTACTACTGTTTTAAAGATGGTGTTCGACGCCCTCTAGGCTTCTTGATCTTTTACTATATAGGGTATCAGTTTTTGAAAAATATCCATTTCAAATGTGTAAATTATGAATTATTACTGAATTGTTTTTAAATAAAATTTCTTCAAATATTTTTTTATGAAGCTTTTTAATGCATCTTTACCAAGATTGCCAGAGAGTGTGGAGGACGCTGTAAAACTCACTGTTCATAATTTTTCATACTCTAGTTCTTATAATTTGGTCCATTATTGTGTAAAATTCCATCTTAATGCTTTTGTCAACATGCACCCTGTAGGAATACACACACATTAAAAACGTATGACATTTGAAGCACTTTGATGCCGACAGTGACATGTTTATTTCAAAGATGAACTCAAAACAGTTTCATTTTTTCCCCAACCTTAATCCAGCTGCAGATGAATCTAAAATGAGCAGGCAGGCTCACATTGGGGTAATTAGCTGCAATTTGCAGCTGACAGTTGTAGCTGTGGATATTCTCCGAGGGGCTGTAATGTTACTCACTCTTTTCAACAGCTGAGTAAGGTTTCCCCATTTTTCCTCTTCTTCTTTAAGGAAGATTCTGAAAAATAACTCCCCAAAAATCTTATGTCTCTGTGATTCAGCATTTAGGAACCCATGTCTCTTTCAGTGGGTTTATGTTGTAATGATGGCCACTTAATAAAATCTGCTTCACTGTACATCTAGATTATTTGTGGAAAAAATATATTGGGGAAAAAATATTTCACACAAATCCTTTCTTCTATTTTATTATAAATTGTGATAAATATCTAGGGTGCAATTATTTATTAAAATCATCTCAATGACACGATTACGCTCTCTGCAAAAAATAGGTCCTTATTTTCCCAGCTGAAGCTGCCTCCCGAAGATCAAATAAATCGCAATGTTTTGTTGTTTCACCAATTCAAAATTCTGCGATCAGCATGCGTTGCATTAATATGTAATGTTGACAAGGCTACACATGGAAGTATTGAATAAATAAATCCTTAATCAACACACTGCCTTTCATTTCCTGAAGGAGACAGGGCTCAGTATTGATTTTTTCACTGACGTTCAGAGTTTTGGGAATTTATTGTCGCCAACTTCAATACAGGGGACTGAATGTCTTATCTGATCAATCATTTGTCGAATCTTTCCTCTTTATCTTCAGATTGTTGGAAAAAAGCCACTTGTGCTAAAATAATATTGTTTCTTCTCTTTCTCTTTAGCTGCAGGAAGCCTACTCTGCTCTTTCCGGTTCTGGATCTCCTCAATTGTACAACGTGCCACCCGTGTATCCTCAGGATCAAAAATTGACCCACGCAACAAAACGCTCTAGGGTGCTCCCAACCAGCTCATCATCAACATCAGCATCATACGCCACGTCCAAAGGTCCAGAGAGACACAGGGAGAGAGATCGGGACAGAGATCGAGAAAGAGATCGCGATAGAGACAGAGCAAGAGACAGGGATCGGGACAAAGGGAGGGATAAAGACAAAAAGAAGAAAAAGCACAGAAGAAGATCAAGATCGAGGTCAAAGACCAGACATTCTCTTCCTAGTGCCTACAAAAGAGGTCACAGGTAAGAACCCACAAAGAAATTGGCCCAGGAATTATTGCGATGGATGGTAATATTGTTATTTTGAGGATGTTGTTAACTGATAGCATAAACATAGCAAAAAAAGGCCTCTAAACCAAGTTCTAAAAAAAAACATTTTACAATGGAATTTGATCAGGTCTCTGTAATCAAACTTGACCTTCAAAATATATAAATCATTAGGCTCAGACAAGGAAACCATTCAGTAGTGATAAGTGTACTTACAATGCATAGTTTTGTTTTTTATTCCTTCAGTTGTCTAAATCCAATGAAGCTGTGGAAGTCTTACACAAGCTCATATTTAATTCGTGTTTTAAACAGTAACATTTGTGTTTCTGATGGGAATACTTCTCCACAAGCATGTTTTACTGAGAGACCGAAGCCAAAACAGACTTGCAAAATCATTTTTCTCCCTGCATTACATCATCGTCAGCTCCTCTTCATGTTCGTTGCCCCCTGAAGCCAAAAGCAAATTGTTAGACTGTAGCTGCTGACACTCAATTGTGCAGCGTATTACAGTGTCACAGTGTAACAGCTGGATGGATGCAGAGACATCTGGTTTATCATACCCTAGTAGTAAGTGTGAAGGATGGAATCTTTTCACCTCAGTCTGGTTAACTATGTTGATTAATGGAATTATCAATGGTTTTGATTGAGCAGTTTTTAATAACCGTTAAATAGCATTGAGGGGCAGCAGATTTTTTTTTAGGATTAATAGTGCATTAATAATATCTGTCACACGCTTCCTTTACTTTTCACACAGCTCTTATTCACCACCCACTCTTCTAAACTGCATAGGGTATCCCACTGTTTTCATTTTAGGATAAGGAAATGTACCAATTAATCTTTTTGTCTTATCGTTTTTTTCAAGATACGGTTTACATGTTAAAAATTAGTAGCTCAATTTCCATGTCAAGATTAGCACTTATCATACTTGGACTTTGTCACACATCACAATTAAAATACATTCAGAAGGTGTATTTCTATGGATATTGAAATGGCAGAATATACTGCAAAGAGGATGGTTGCAGTTTGATTTTTTAATTCCTAATGTTCACTTGTAGTATTGATCCTACACACTGTGTTATAAATGAGGCTTGATTGCAAAATAAATATTTTGTGCATTCTCTGTTATACAACTACTTACCCCCAAACCTCACCCTACCCAATATAATATATTTAGACTCTGCACAAAAATGTAAGGTTTTTTTTTTATTCAAAATTCAATTAAAGTGAGAGAAAAAAAAGACAAAATACACAAAAAAAATGTTAATCTCTACATTTAGTCTGGAATGCCTCTTAACGTTTTTAATTATTCTTTTCTCCATACATAATTCCTTTTTGTTGGCTGATAAAGATCTGACCCAAACAGGATTAGAAGTTGGATCTTAATACCAGACCCTGTACTCAGTAGTACAGCTCATTTGAGTCATGTTCTGGATGTTTGGTTTTGGCTCTGTTGTTAAAATTGGACCGCAATTTCTTTTTGTGCTTCCTTTACTGATTTATGTTTGCAAAGTATATTTGCGCAAATCACACAGCTGGGCATGCAAGGCAGTGGACAAAATGAAATTAGCTCCACCCTTTGTGCAAAGAAATGGAAGAGGTTAACTAATATCTTAGAATAATATAAATTTTTTCCCTAGCAGGTTTTTGTATTATTTAACGTCTACATGTCAAGAATCCATCTGATCTGACTTTTATTAAAGCAATGAAATTAATTAAACGGATCAGCTCCTATCGTATATATATTTTTCACTCTTTACGCGTTGACGCCATTTTATGCTTTCTTTGTCCGTTCTTATTCCCAGATCCCGTTCGCGTTCCCCTGGGAGGAGGGACAGGAGGGCCCCCTCGCCTGAAAAGAGACGTGAGGAGAGAGATCGTTATCATCCCAGCAGCCGGTCCAGCTTGCCCAGGGCACATTCAAGATCCAGGTAGCTTTAACTGCAGTTGCTAACATTTTGTCCTGAGAGCAAGAGTCACTGCGCCGGAGATTTCTCGAGAATTTCTCATTTCAGCTGTCAAAGTAGACAAGGTCATGTGTGATGTGAATTCTCTTCTTTTTTTTCCCCCCATTTTAGCTTTTACATTCATTTTAAAGTAACAGGATGTATTGTTTTCTTGAGCAGTGGTGTAATTTGTTTGTCATACTGTGATCTATGCTTTGAGAAAGTCATGTCTTTGTGGGTGGCTTACCAGTGTTTCGCTCTTCATCTCAAAATTTCCATTATTCGAAGCTGTGATAAACACGGTCACGCATTCTGGTACAAACTGTTAGGTTAATGTTGTCTTTCTGCTGATTTCTTCCAGGTCCCCTTCGGAACAAAAAAGAAACTTGTTATCTTTGTCAGGGCAGGTGCAAACAGCAGGATCCTCTGTTTCTCCGTATTCCTCACCCAGAGTTTTGTCAGAGTCTGTGAGCCCTGTGTCCAGCCTCAGCCACTCAAGGTTATTCTTTCCCAACTTTTAGTAATCCACCTGAACTTTTATGGGATTTGCCCCATATGTGCCACAGCAGTGCCTCACAAAATGATTAATATCCCTTTAAATTTTTCATGCTACAACCCCAAACTTCAATGTATTTTATTAATATTTAATGTGATAGACCAACACATAGTAGCAGAGAATGTTTTACTAAGACCTGGTAACAAATTAATTTCAGAAAATTTGTTTTGAAGATGTGAGTGTTTCACTCCATATAATTTAAACCTGAACTCACACCATGACCACTTGCTTCTAATAAAGGAGAAGTTTGGATATAAGACGAGCAAAAACCGTAGAAAACACTGTCCCCCATATAAGAGAGGAAATCAGAGCAACAGAAAAGTGCACTGAAAAATATATTCCAAGGTAGTACAGCAATTTGTCCATACTTGTGTGCCCTTGAGACTGCCAATCAGCAGTTCCGACTAGCCACACGAGGAGATTCAATTGAAGAGCAGAAGCCCGTGTATTATTGAGGATGTTTTCCATTGCACCATCCAAACTGTTTGGGTTGTAACATGAGAGTAACATCCTTGGACTGGTACTGAACAGAAGTGAAAAAAGCAATTTGAAGGAGGAGGCATCGACAAAACCTGAAGTATAAAGGATCTAAGAGTTGACGGCTGCTTTCTGTCGGACCAAGAGTCTGTATATATCACAGTGGCAGACATGGAAGAGAGAATCTCAAGTATGACCAACTGCACTGCGCCAGGCCCCGACATGATTAACACCTACTGAATAACTGATTGCACTCTATAAACTGCTGCCAGCACAAACGAACAGTTGTTAATGCATGGGACCAGGCCAGAAGCAATCCCTACCTACTCATTGACCTGCCTCTGCAGAGCTTGTCTTGCCTTTTTTTTATTTTTTATCTCAATGACATAAAGGTTCTTTTTATGCTAATGCAAACTGATCATTGAAACTAGCAAAAAAAAAAGAGGCTTCTGCAGTTGTTTTTAAAAGGCGTTGTTTTCTTCTATGTTGATTTATTAAAACTAAAATAATATTAAGCTTATTTCTGTTGTCTCTGCTGAGGATTTTTATTTTAACCAAAAATAATGATATCTTTATCTTTTAGGTATTTTTTTTAAAGGATAGGTCTGCCATTAAAAAAATTGTTTTCAGTTTCATATGAATTGAAGACAAGATTTGACTTTTTACCTGTTTCATCATTTTTTTATTTGGTCATCAAATTTTTACTTTGTCTTTGCAGACAACTCACCAGATGACTGAATAGATGGAACTGACTTTAGTCAGTTTGGACCCAAGTCAAAAACCCCACAGCGTCAGTCGCTGTCTGTTCTGCAGTTTCACCTGCTGTGTTCAATCAGTTTGATGTGCACATTGTTCCCCTATTTTAAAAATACTATGTTAAATTATGAAGTATTTGGGCTGTAGAGAAAATAAAAAAGCCTTGAACAGAACCATGATGATAAAGTAAAAGCCCGCAATTTTGGCACTGTTTGCCTAATTTTACTTTCGGCTGTTTTTAGCCGGGTAGTTTGGCCTCTGGATGGATATCTGTATTTTTACAGGTCAAATACCGTTGTCTTCTACTTTCCTGTTCTTTGCTCTTCTTTCCTACAAGTACAATGCTTGATGCCTGTCCAAGTTAAGCATTTCAGAAAATATCATGAATATTGCATGTTCGCTTCTGTTAACACAATTGATTTTTTTTTTCTCTTTATTTTTCCTCTCTGTTCTATTCAGGGGTTGTTCTCAGGAGAAAGACAAAGCAGTGTCTTCATCCATAGTGTCCTCTGTGCAGTCCAAAATAACTCAGGTATTGTATTCTTTGCTTTTATCTCAGATGTATCCCATGCTGAACTTTACGGCCTACCTAAGAAGTGCACTGAGTAGAGTTCTTTGTTTCCATTATATAAAAAATAAAAAAATGCTAAGTGCTGTGCACTTTAACATTCAGTCTTTATAGCTTTTGTTTTGGGGAGTGCTATATTAGTTCTTGTTTTGTTGTTACATCGACATGTCCTTCGGAACCTACAGAATAATTCTGGAAGACATTAAGTTGTTATCTTTGGATTCGTCTGACAAAGTGGCTCAGTGTGCTCACTTGCTTGCGAGTGATCTCTTCGGAACATTAAGGGCAGCTTTGGTAAAAACAAAAAAAGATCACGCACAATATAATGTAAAAAAAGAAAGGATACAAGGAGTATTCAAAAAGCATTGTGCAGTATTACGCTTTATTACGTTTATAGCAGCGTGTAAAAACAGTTATAGCAGCTTATCTTTTGGTTATACTAGTGTTTTCCATTCATGAGTGTTTTAATAAAAATACCAGCTATTTTCTCTGTGAAGAGTTTGCATTTTGAAACAATCCAGAGGTTATTATTGCGCTATAAGAAAGTTGATGAATGTATGCAATGTAGTCATTTGTCTTTCCTTGACATTTGGACTCTTTTCATAGAAATATTTTTCTCATGTCTGAAGGTTGAAATGCTTTTCATGGAAAAGCCAGAGCCAAGAGTCTAGTTACTCACAAGAGTTTTCAACTATTTGTAGAGGATCATTGTGTGCAAACACAAGAACTTTAGTCTATTTTGACAACAGTAGTTTGTTGAACTGTTTTAATGAGAACCTGTGAGTGTTTAGCCAAGATGCAATAATTTTCAAGGATTGTGAAACACCTTTGCTAAGTTGCAATTTTTTTATTTCTGTTTCCATAAACTTGTTTTCCAATTTGAGACATTGTAATATATGTGTATAAACCTTTATCCTAGCTAAAGTTTTATGTGCAAAAAATCCCAAAAGGTTTAAATGGAGCCATGTTCATTAAGACAAAAATGTCTGAATAACAGCTGTGAAACTGCAGAGAATCATTATATAAACCCTCAGCTAACATTAAATGCTGCATCCAATCTTGGACTCAAAACCCAGAAAAACACATTGTTTACTTTCTATTATTTTCCTTCTTTCTTAAAATTACTTTGTTCAAATCTCCTCTGTATTTTCTACACTCATGGTACTATTTTCATCTGTGTCCATTAGAAAATCTTACAGAACACATATGTTTATCTATTGTGTATTCATTTATTCCTGTATGTAGTCTGTTGATAAATTATTGCAAACAATAAGACATGATGATAAAATCTGATTTATTTGGATTCCCTAAATATGTTATATCATACCATCATGTTAAGGTTCTAGTCTGCATTCTGCATGTAGGCATTTTAGGGGTGTAATCAGCTCTTATGCACAGATGACATTATTACCACTCATTAAACCAGAAACCTCATGGAGGGCAATGTGCCTTGAAGACCTGGCTTAAAACATACTGCCGTAGACTATGATTAGATTCTAAATAAATTTAAATCATTTGTTCTCAAAGTAGTGTAAAACTTCCCATAGAAGACAACTTTACTCTCCGTATGTCCAAGTAAAAGTACTTGGAATTGGAATTGTTTCGTTAAAATGTGAGTGATAAGACCTTGAACTAGAGAATTACTAAAATCTCATTGCAGATTGAGTGTGCACAAACTTGCAAATGCAAAACACTGCTTGGACACAAATATTTGGTCAGTGTTTATGTTTTATGTTTGATTCATTTAAACACTGTCAATAGTATTTCGTCGGATGATCCTCCATTGTCTCTTACGCCAATCTGACATGAATTTTAGTAATAAAGTTGCTGAAGTGTAAGTTGAATAATGGAGTCAATGTGATGATGCAAAAGGAAAGATTGATCAAAATGTTACCTTGTCACAGCTGCCAACCCAATTTTTAAAAATAATATTGCAGTGTGTAGTTTTCTAATATTGTGCAGTCCGTCCCTAAAACTTTGCTTTGGTAAAAAGGTGTGGCTTTGATCCACTGATCAAACCAAAACCTGCTGTGTTAAAGCTATTTGAGGATCAACACTGAAAAGAGGAAAAATGAGCTGCTGTAGTTCATTGTGACTTTTATTTAGACTTGTGAAAATTCTCCCACATACTTTGTGGTCTCCCCCATAACCGTTTTGGAAATGCCCTTAGGACTGCTCCAAGTCTTCACTTTCTTGCCTGTCAGCTACAAACAGATTTTATATGAGAATGCTTATTTGGCAAACTCAAACTATCTTTGAACACTGCTGTTAAAGTGTGTGCTGCTTATATCTCAGAAATAGCAGCAACAAAAAAGTCCTACCCATTTATTTTTCTTCCCTCACTCAAACAGTGACAGGCTACCTGCCAGTATGCTAATGCAGATTTATCTCTAGACGGACATCACATTCTGAGAGAGGCAAATCACAAGAGTGAGGAAAATAGGACATATTTATGTCATGTAACGTTGCATGACCAGGTGGTATAAAATAAATGGATGTTGAGTTTGAATCATATTTTTTTCCCTAACCTGACAAATTTGACTAATCTTTTTGTTTGGGGCTATTCAGAGAGCTTAGATTTTTTTTTCTTTTTTCCTTTCAGACAGTTGGTTGATTCCTAAATATAGAAAAATACACATTTGAGTTGAATAGACATGCTCTACTCCAAACACATGCAACACATGCTTGAAAAGCATGACATATCTACCTTCATTCCTCTCTCTTTAGACCTACATTACATGCATTTTTCAATACACCAGTGAACATGACATGGAAATACAATTGTTTTTAATTTCTGCTAATATCTTTTTTTATAAAATATTTTAGTCTTTATGATACTGTAGCATTTGTTGACTTATAAACACATGGAGCAGTCTTAAAGTAAAAGCCAGGAAAAAAATGTATGGCATTTTTATTATATCTAAGGCAATGTCTGCCTGACATTCTGATTCTTTGATTCTTGTTTCGCCCCGCCTGACATCAAACGTGGTCTAAATACCAAAACGAAATCTGGAAATTTGTTTGTGTACATAGTTTCATAGTGTGTCTGTGTGTAGATGCTTTTAAAATGATTTATTCATGTCAATCATATGCATATTAATGTATTTGCATTCATAATTTGGGCTTAAGGAGCAGTTTTGTAGGTTATTTCTGTAAATATTTACTTACTAAATGAGTAGCACAGATAAAATGTGATGAATAGATATTTGTTCCTGTGAAAACAACAGAGATACTCCAGCGTAGAGCAGAATTAGACGCTTTGACACTTGATGTAATGAAGGTCAACAGTGTTATTCAGTAAACACTGGTGCTACTTAAACTCTATTCAGTACTCACACTGCTATTCGCCACTGCTCTTGTGGAAGAAAAGGAGTTTCAATCTGTCTCTACAGTTTAGGCAATAAACAGATAAAACTACACATTTTTCTTTTTGTTTCCCACTCAAGACAAAACCTAATTTCTTCTGTGTACTAATTATCTCTCACAACCTCTTTCCCTGCCTTCATTTCTACTCGCTAACAACATTAGCTTCTTCATGAACATGCTGCAAACATGCTTTGAAACTAAACCACTGACTATGCATGTCCCATTTGTGGAGATGCACTGAAGGTTTCAGCTTCTTCTCATCTGTGTAATGGCCTCCACTCTCTTTTGTTTTTGTTTTTTTCCCATATTTTTGATAGGTTATTGCTGTAGCTTTAACATACCTGTAATACTGCTTAACACATTATCAAAAACCCCAACCACTTAGCTTTTTAATGTGTTAAAGACCAGATACAGCATATCCTTTTCTTCTACTCTACAACAGTTCAAGTAGACTTATATTCTATTTTCACAAATATGTTTTAAATGAGATGTAATAAGTCTGAAATACCTTAGTCCAGGTTTGTCTTAAGTAAGTGTAAGTGCTGCAGTTCTTAAGCAACACCCATCTAATATGATAATATAATTCCAAGGATATAATTGAAATGTAACAAATACTGGTTTCAGAGTTAAACTGTTTTAGTTAATCCTTTTCAGGATTTAATTTTCTGGTCAAATTTTATTTTAGTTTACTTATTTTTCCAGTTTTGAACAACTGAAAAAAAAGACCCAGACCAGATTTCTTTAAAATATTGAACATTTACTAAAGCTGGGAATCACATTCACTTAAAAGGCTTTTCAACAAACCTAGAGCCCATAGAGATTATTCTTTGTGTTCTCCAAAAAGGAATAAAGAATGAATAAATCATATAGTGGATTTTAAATAATTCAGATTAGTTTTGACTGATAAAACAAATTCTGATTTTTGATTGTTTGTCTGATGCTTCAAATCTTAAACCAGCCTTACATTTGTTTTCTAGCTGTCCTGTACAGCAGCATTTTATTTAAGGTGTCTCCCTGCCTCATATAGGCAGTTATCTCTACCAATTCTATCTTATTCAAAATCAGAAAATTATTATTACAAATATACTCTAATGAGTTAGTAATGTCTTGAGTGACCGATTGTCTTTATATTAAAACAAACACCAATGATTAATTAGATATGGTTTTACTCACTCCAGTTATCATTCAGGCATTAATAACACAGATCTTTCCCCAACATGTCAATCCTTACTGTAAACACTGTTTATTGCTTGCAATGCATTTCATTGTTGTGTGTTTGACTTTGCAATGTGCAGCAACACATTCCACCCTTGTTCTGTCACTTCAAGTTTATCTCTGCTTCATCATGTTGAGCCTTTCTGTCTGTGGAAGAGGAAAGATCCTTTGATCAGCTCTAAATGTTGGAGGCACAAGTTCAACTGTAAAGACAACCTTTGTTGAGGGACAATCAAAACCTGGTTATTATTGACTCTTGATGGTCTCAGGTCCTTCCCAGTGCAAATCGCTTATGTGTTCAGCCTAGTCACACAATCAGGTCAAAATTAGCACAATGAAGTCTATGTATTTATTTATTTACATTAAAGACATTAAGTGATTCATAGTCATGTCAACATTTTGTTTCATCAAAAAATAAAGTTTGTCCCTTATTTTGTAGAACCATGCCGTTTTCAGTTACTTAAATCACCTTCATTTCACATTCTCATGTTTAGTCTAACAAGTTGTGTTCATCATGTCATTGTCTGATTCACTACTTGTGCTAAAATCATTTGACTGGTAAACATAATAAGTTAGCCAGTAAAGAATGTATGACAGTAATTGGATTGTAGAAAGACCAATGACAGTTTTTAAAGCATGACATACAAGACTACAAAACTTCAACATATAAAAACCCAAACCAAATTTCTCAGGTTTAAACTAAAAATAAAATAATGTAAAAATGTAAGCTCTGGTTTAAAGGGGCAGTATCATGTAAAATTGACTTTTGAGCTGTATATCATGTTATATTGTTAACTTATACAAGCTACTTCTCATTGCAACACTGGTAAAAAAAAAACAAAAAACATTGCTGCTAAAGGGTTAATAAAGGAGCGCTGTTGTGATTATTTCCTCAAGGTGCAGTGTTGGAAAGAGCAGACTTTATTTGATAGAGACAGAGGTCCAATTTCAAGGCGTTAAATTACAAAGTGAAATTTCTTTTTTATCATATTTGATGTTTACAACATTTTTAGAACAATGAATGGAACCTTGTTACTTGATTGTGCTATAAAATAGCACTATGTGCCTGGAATAAAAATAACACTTGCCATTTAAAAAATAGGCATTAGTCATTTATTGGTTTTATTGTTCTCACAAGATTAGGAAGTGTAGGAAACTTTTAGGTCAACATATAAGACATTCAAAAAAGTATTTCCTTTAAATGAAGCATATATGACATGTAAGACTATTTCCATATTACATCAGGTCATCAATTATTTTTGCTTTGTCATTTCCCCAGGACATTAGCTGTTCAGAAGAGCTGAGTTTCTGCTAGTTATTTGCTCGATTTGGGGGAGATCATGTGTCCCGTGTCTGTGTTTGCTCAGACACACCAGAAAAAATGACCTTTTGAATAATTTGATGTGACAGCTCCTTCCCCCGTGTGATTACAGCTGTTAATTTGTCTCGTCTGTCAGGAGAGTTCAGGGGTGGAATTTTGTCCATGCATGTATGAGTCACTCATGGGACGCAATGCAAATTAACACTTCTTTTTCTGCAGTGCAAGCATTTGGCTGCCAGTCAGCAGAATTTAAAAAAGTCTACCTGAAACAGAAATGGGGAAGAAAAGCGAGGTCTTGAAATTAAACTTTTCAGCATGTTTCTGCACTGGATTTTTAATTTCTTCCATTTACAACTGCAGCTTTTCCTACAAATGTACATTTTATTTTTAATTTAAACACACCAGTTACTTGAAAAGTTTTAGTAATTCTAGCAGAGACGCATCAATATGTTCATAAGAACTCAGCGGGTGTTTTGACCTTTCCCGGTAGATTCAAGATTGACTCCACTGTGCAGCAACAAAAGACTAACATGGTTCTTTTTATAATATCCTTTTAGCCAAGCCAATGGCATTTGGCCAGAACCCCCTGCTTTGCTCTTTTCTAAGAAACGCCTTCCTCACAATTTAACGGCTGCGTTTATTCATGCAAGTTTCCAGCAAAGTCGAAACAAAAACAAATCAGTGAGCTTAAG
Source organism: Phalloptychus januarius (assembly GCA_902982915.1). Lineage (NCBI taxonomy): Eukaryota > Metazoa > Chordata > Actinopteri > Cyprinodontiformes > Poeciliidae > Phalloptychus > Phalloptychus januarius. The sequence continues at coordinate 4,385,924 of CADWAE010000133.1, read as the reverse complement.
GCCACTGCAAGCTGCTTAGTTGATTCCCTATGGCAGTGGCGTTACTACCAGCCCTTTTCACGCCTCAGGGAGTCATTTGATTAATTATACACAGAATAATTATTCATTGAGGAGCTGTAATGCAGTGCAAAGACAACAGAAAAGCGTTACAACATCAGCGAAATCCCCGTTGTCAGTTATTTCAAGTGATGGTAATTAGTTTACATATCAGTCTAGAGTGTTGCTCTGGTTCAGGCTCTGATTGCAGATCAATTGGGCTTGTAGAGAAAATTAGAGAGCATTCACTATAGTAAATCTAAAGCACACTGGGAATGTTAGTGCACAGTAGTTGTGGGTCTGTAGTAGATTCCCACATTATTACTTTAGACCAAAATAAAACTAAAATTGTTTTCTTTACTAAAACTTTTTGAATTCTAAATACATATAATCCCTTAGTCAATTTAATAAAATCAAAATAAATATATATATATATATTTAGCTATGCTATGCTAGCCACTAATTGTTTACAGTCTCTTCACTGAGTCTTATTCAGCAAATAAGTGACAAAGGACAGGATTCATTCTCAGCTCATTTCTATTTGATTTGTATTGATAATTAGCAGAGTTCAGGAGGATGCTGTAAATGCCAGCACTGTGGACGCACCTCAGGGAGACCCCATGCTGTTTGTTTACATAGGTCAGTAAACGTAAATGAATCAGTTAGAATTATAACGAAGTCCCCACAGGTGAAGCTTATACAGAAATTGGTTGTTCTGATCCTTACCTAAAAAAAATGACCATGTCAGCACACATAACCAAATTTTAACAAATAACTCCACACACCAAGCTCTGCGGCATAGGTTTTACAGCACATTTCAAGAGTTCTTCCAATGCCTCATGTATTCTGACATTATCTCCTTTGATCCCTGTCTTTGTCCTCATGTCCTCATGGTATTTTGAACTACTGCAGCTGAGACACTCATGGATATCTTCACAACATAACAGGAAGCCATACAGTCCTCTGTTTACCTCTGGGCGGTGTTCTCCTCAGTACACTGCCTCGTCTCTGACCTCAGGCCATTCAGCTATCGCTCTGTCGGGGGTTGTATTTTTGGTTTGATCTTATTTTATTACCGTATTTTTCTTTCCTCAAGTAGCTCCGGGATATAAATCACGTTAGTCAAAAAAAGTAAAAAATGTAATGAAGAGGAAATAAACATAAATTTAACTAAAAGTTAAATTTATCTAGAAATTGTCAAATGTGACAGGGGGCCTTGTTGATGATATGACCCGGTAACAAGTTGTGTTCAGTTACCTGCTTTTCAACAAACTCATGGAAATTGTTAACCACGGCTTGGAATCCTGCTGGCACCAAAGTCGGATACACCAATATTTGTGCTCTAAATCAGGGAGGTCAGAAATGACAGCACTCTGCCAGCAAAGTGTGCAGCAGAACACAGCGTTGACGCATGCGTGGTCAATTTAGGGCCATGCCTTGCATGAAACGATAACACCAAGAATGTCATTTTTTATTCATCTCGTTAGCAACTACATTGGCGGGGAGGCGTAACTTCTGCCTACCTTGGTAGCATGTTCTGTGGACTCGTTCCTCCAGCTCTGGCCATCGTCCTTGCTGCCAACCTTTAGCTTTCCTCATGGCTGCAGATGGGAATGTTTAATCCGTGACTCATGTCTGATAGTATGACGTATCGGTCAAGAAATGCTTCTTGAACAGGGAAAAAAACTTATGAGTTTGCACCTGAATAATTGATAAGGTGAGGAAGGAGTTATACTGCAGTCATATAAGCTTCACTTAACAGAAGAAAGCTTTTGTAAATGTTGCATTTTTCCTAGCACTCATTAAAAGCACTGTGGAAATGGTATGAAATAATTTAGCAGCTTTGAATGTCTTCTGGAATCATGAATTAATATGGCTGATTTTAAAACTACACCCTTTGCTTTTGTCTTTCAGGATCTGATGGCCAAAGTGCGAGCCATGCTTGCTACGTCCAAGACCTTCCAGCCTCCCACTTCCTAAAGAGAGCAGATCTTTATTCTGTACCCACTGCAGCCTCCGACGGTCAGAGAGCGCCATTCTCCAATTTCCTGGAGATTCGTCTTGCTCTCATTGGTGTTTATCAGCGACGTCTTTATCTATGATTTATTATTTCATTTATGTTTGACCTGCAGACTCTGTTTAGCTACAGAATGTCCTTTGCAGTGTCGTAAGAACGAAGCAAGCTGGAGCCGTAAGTGTCTGGTTTCACACCTGACTGGAGGCGGCGGCTCATTTGCTGGGAGATTAAGACACAGTTGATATGTTTTGGTGCAGCGAGAATCAATTGTGGAAGTAATCCATGTGTTATGCATTCTGTTTTATGATAAACCCGTAAAATGATGTCAGTCATTTCTGCAGCATTATGTGGAGCTGTGGCAAGTGTAATTATCTCCTTCTGTGAAGGTTTGTGTTTGATAATTTCATTTCTCTCACATATCTGCTTTTCAATGCTGCTGATTCCTTCTGTCTCTCTCTCTCTCCTTTCTCTTTCTCTTTGTTCCTCTCTGTTTCCTTCTCTCTTCTCATTTTTCCACCCTCTAACTGGAGAAGTGGTTTTAATTTTTTTATTCATTGCCTCAGCTGTACGGTGTGGCCTTCTATTTCTGTTCCTGGTTTGTACTGTAATGAGTTTGACGCAGGGCAACTTTGTAAACTGAACAGTCAATAAAGTCTCAGTTGTGAATCAAGCCTAGTGTATAATCATTTTCTTTTACAAACATGCCGTAGATCAAATCTTTACACAAGGAATGGAAATAAAATTTTATTTACATAAAGTATAAATATGTTTTTAAAGCATCTTGAGACTTGATGCGCACGATGCATCAAGCCTCAAGATGCATGAGCATATTGCTTTGAAATTTTAAATTAAATTTCAAAGCAATAACTGGAGTCATAGTTTGAAAATAACATTTAAAGGTCTGGAAAGATTCCTGTGAGTTGACTTCAACCCTAAATCTGTTGCAACATATTTAAGATTTTACACCTTTTTGTGGAAGATATTGGAGATGCAATTGAAAACTGTGCAAAAAAAAATGGTAGATTGTGCAATTATCTGTGGCTAATTCCACCATTTACTTTTGTGATCTCCCTGTTAGGTACTTTGCTATGAGCTACTAGCCACAATTTGGATAATTACACCAGGAATATTTCAGTACTTTGCCTGGGATCAGTAAATGGAACAATGTTCGTTCGTTAACTTTTATGTTTGGGATATCTGTAGTTTTTTGGGGGGTTTTTTGCAAACCAAGTCGTTCAACATGCTTTAACAGGTCAGGTGCAGCTGTCTGTGGCTGTCATTCATGGTCTGACCTTCTCTAGTGAAATGCATTCACAAGAAGTACACCATTTCTATCTATGCACATATGTGAAAATGAACAGTGATGTAGTCCATTTTCACTTACAAGCTTACAGATTTAATCTGTTTTAACTTTTTTTTTCCACTCTAGAATCTCTCAGATTATCAAACAAATCCTAATAGTGGATAATAAAACTGAATCAATAAAAATCTTCGTTTCTGATGTGAGATCATGTGGTTTTGACCTTGACTCTTTGTCTGCTTCTTATTGTTCAGTCTTGAACACTGACCTTAACTGAGGTAATTGTGTCCACCTGGACATATTGTTGATGGGCTCTTGGAGTAATTTTGGTTGATTGCTCTGTCCTGTGAAAGTTCACCATTGGTTCATGCCTTCTCCATTTGTGGATAATGACTCTCACTTTAGTTCGCTGGTGTCTGAAAGTCTTAGAAATGGTTTTGGAACATTTTCCAGACTGATGGATGCCATTGACTTTTTTCCATTTTCAAACTATTTAGATGTTTCCTTTTTGCTTTTTATTTAACCTTTGGATAAAAAAAACTCCTTATTGACATCTTTCAGCTGTGCAAGAGGTGTTTGCTTGTGAAACTGGGCTAAGATTTCTAGAGTATGTTATTTAATCACAGTACATTTAAAAGGGAGGGCAATTGCTTTTAGTAATTTGTATTTTTTTCCCCTTAGTGAATGAGATTATTTGGGAGCTGCTTATCTTTATCCAATATTAAAATAATAACAAAAAAAATGTTCGGAGACCTCTAAGCTATTCTTTTGTAGCTCTTCCTGTATGATTTGGATGAAACCTGGTAATTCCTGTGAAGCTTTTGTCTTTGTCTCTCTTTTTTTGTTTACTTTTTTGCAGGTTTGCTTTGTTTTCAGCATCATCCATCTTTCCATCAACTCTGACCAGTTTTCCTATCCCAGCTGATTCTTCATTCAGGGCAAGTATTATTTTTGTTTATATTATATTATTTTTATTCCACACCGCGTTTTGCGTTTGAGCAAAAAGTTTAAATATTTATATGCGAGTGCTTTTACCTGCACGTGACAAAAGTGCATTTCCCTTGTGGCTTTACTTTAATAACAGCCTGTGAAAATGATCCTGACTCTGAGTACAGTAAAACTGAAGTACAGTGCTGTTGGGTAATTCTACCTTAATTACCTTAGACAATGTATTGGCTCATGAGGGAAAAATTAGTCCGACTGATAATCAATTTCAATGTTGTGTAGTCAAAATCAATTATGATGTTGACAGGAGACTCAAGAAAAAAAAAATTTTTGTTTTACTTTGTGTATAAACCTGCTCTCACCTTTTTGTTTTATACCTGTGAAAATAACTATTTTATGCCTGAGTACTTAATCATGCTGTGCTATTTATTAACATTATTGACTTCATTATGAATAATATTTATTGCTAACATGCTCAAATCTCACATGTAATTGAACTTAATTCTTCTTAAAGCATTGTCTTGTTCTCTATACCTATTTACCTTGGATCTAAACACTGTTTTAGATTCTTCTGATTACGGTAATTATGAAACCAGATCAAACCAAACTAACTCATCGAATAAAAAATTGAAACTGTGAAACAACTAAAACTGTAAAAGCCTGAAAGAATAAAATGAGCAGCACCTGTCCTGGTATGATTTGGATGTGGCAGATCACTGCAATGGTGAAGCAACCTGGAAAAAGTCATTGCATCATGTGCTTTGAGAATGGAAGTGTTCTTACACTTGAGAACTTTTCATATCCCTTGAATCTTCTTACATTATAGCACAAACTGCATTGTAATTCATTAGGAATTTTTGTAAAACCAACTCAAAGTAAAACATTATTATCATTTGTGAAATGAAAGAAAAGATATCTGCAGTTTCAAATATTTTTCCAAAAATAATTAGAATAGCTTTCATACGTCAGACTCCAAGTCACCAATATAGTTAACAGAATTCATTGGTGTCTAGTTTTAATTTCAGTGTGAATACAGTAGATTGGGGGTTCCCTACCACTTCTCAGGCCCCAAAGTGTTCAAGTTGTGCCCTTGGTTTAGCACATCTCATTCAAATCCAAAACCAATTCCTCCAACTTTGAAGGAGTGTTGTGGATGTGTAGGGATTCCACAAACACTCCATCAAAAAACATGGAATCTGTTGGTCCTTAGTTGGATTTCTCTGCCTTCCTCTGAGATCTGTTACCATTTCAAACCAACCTCAGACAAACAGAAGATTGTTGGTTCGTCACAGAAACACATGATATTTAGCAAGGTTCTCTGCACCTTGTATCATCTCTTGCAAGCAATTATAAAGCATGTAACTGTTTTATAAGAAGTAGTTCAGGCTTTGCTTTCTTCTGTCAGTTAAGTTCCTCCTTTTTGAAATTTATAATTGGTCATAGAAGTCTTGAACTTTTTCCTCCTTGTGATCTTAAATATTTCTGCTGTTTGATCTCTTTCAGTCTGACTGTTATTAAAGCTTTATTTTTATTGTAGACTTTATATGCAGTTTTTAGAAAACAATTATCTGCTTAACAAGCTTACAATCTTACAGGCCAGTTGATCTCAGTACAGGCCAGCCGTACGACTGGCGGCGTTTCAGTGAATTTTGGCTGACTTTAGCGTTTGTTGTCCAAAGGGTGCCTGACAGAGTGTAAAATTGGGCTGGATTTGTTTCTGCTTTATTGACCTTCGTTATCAACTCTGCTAATACTACTTTGTCTTGTCTTTTCATGTAATTCCTAATAGAAACCTAACAAACTTAAGAGCCTTGTTTTTAAATTAGTTTACTTAATTAAACACAGCTTTTTGGCTCTGTAGGCAAACTTAAGACTATGGAAAGTTTGTCTCAAGAAAGTGCAATAAATAGTTTAACACTTTATACACACATATGCATATAGATCTTTCTCACATTTGGGATCAGACAATCCCAGTGGGTTACTCCAAAAGGTTGTCTGCCAGTCCCCCACAATCTGATTCCTATTGAACACACATTCATCACACAGAGTTAAGAGTTGGCAAAAAACTTCTGCAGCTGGCATGGCTCAGAGTTGTCTTGAAGGTTTGAGTGGTAAAGAGGGACCAGAAGCAGAGACAAGACAGACTGCTGCGGTGTTCCTGTGTGACTGATCACCACATCAGGCTGGGTCCTCCCCTAGTGGAACATTTTGAGAGCTACCTGACAGATAATCACCCATATTGAGGTTCTTGTCACTCAGCAAAGAAGGCATGAAAAAACTTGCCTCTCTCCACCACCATCTGGGTAGTGACCTTTCTGCAGCAGATGACAGCATCATTAAATTGCGGATGGGCTGGTTGGGAAACTTAAAAGGGTAGCGAACACTCCTTATCTGTGATCCAAAATGGGCCAGAATTAGTCTCACCAGAAGCTTAATAAGACGTGAGGTCAGGGTGACCAAGTTTGAAGTTGTTGAAGCTGTTTCCATAATGTCAAGTACATGTGGATTCAACCAAATTTGAAATGGGGGAGGAAAAATAATCCCCTTTGAAAGTGTTACATTTTTCTGACAATGTTTCATTTTACAATTATTTATGACTTTTTTTGGTCTATTTCAAAAAATCCCAAAAAGATACACTGAAGTTCAAACTTGTAAGGTGAACAAATATTTTAAGCAAGATACTGTCAAAAAAAGCATTCAGAAACATTTGACACACTTTCTTTTGAAAATACTTCACATGTAAGTCTAATTGATAACAGTAGAGTCTCTGCTGACTCTACTCTTTATCTTTAGCCTGCCAGAATAGTTTTACAACCTCCAGCCTGTCTTGACTCTCTTGGTTTTAATCACACAAGAACTACAGAACTGTTTGCAGTTTCACAGCAATAGTTCAGAAGACAATTGAGCAACTGTTTGGAAAGAAGGTGAAAGGCTCCAGCTACACATTAAACACTGTATAGTCAGCTAATCTAAAATGAAGACTTGACTGATTGTTTTGCACCAACCCCTTTTTATGGGACACAATGGATTAGGAGAAAAGATCCTGGGTTAGAACCTCAGTCTGTGTGAAGTTCAGTTTCTGCCCAAGATCCAAAAATATACATTGGGTTAATTGGCTGTTTGCTTCCATGATGCCCTCTGGTGGACTGGAAATCTGTCCAGTGTGTGTCCTTCCACCCGCACCAGCACACTCAAAAACTAGATGGGGGGAAAAACTAGATGGATTAAACTATTTTATCTCAAAAATATATTCAAGACAGAAAACATGTGCTGTTGCTGCTGATAAACCGATAAACAATGATTCATAGCAATCACTGTGCACACTACAGTTTTTTTAAACAGCTACACTTACACTGTCTGTTTGGAAGATTGCAGGGGGCAGAAGGAGCAATTTGTGCTTCTCACCAGGAAATAATAAGCTTTAACAACTGAGGGCTGGGAGTCAAGTTCAGAGGACAGGCAACGTACAGTAGTGAGATTCTTTCTTGGTGAAGAATAAAAAAAATGGAACTGCCGAAATCCAGACGTTCTGCTTAAAATTTCAGAGGGTTTTTAGAATAGCAAAAAAAGTTTATATAAAGGTGGAAAGAAGGAACATTGTTGAAAATCAGCCAGAGTCTGTCGAAAGAGAGCCCTTTCTCTGAGGCAAGCATTTTTCTGATGCTTGACTAAAATAACAATGGTCCCCATGTGAAGATCATGTTTTTATGTATATCAAATCATTATCAGGCTAGAGAAAAAAAAACACATTTGTCACATGCCTGCAGAAACTGATAGTCACTCCTTCATGCCAATATATAAATTATATATAAATCTATATATAAATCTATGTGTCCTATAATGCCAATGGAAGGGATCAGAAACTGTGTTGTATTTATGTAATATATGGCAGCAGCAGCTTTTCTCCTATAAACTAATATTGACCTATTGTAGAGCACCCGATTAAAACTTAGTAATACCAGACTAACAGATCAAATTTCAGCTAGCGATCTAATTTGTAATCAGCAGCTCACATATGAAAATATATATACATATATATTAATTGAATTGAATAATTATTAAACCAGTAAACCATTACCATGCTCTTTGACGATTCTCTTTTTTTTTTTTGTATTAAGTTAGCTCTAACTTGCAGAGAAGAATGGGGAAAAACTGGGTGTACAAAACTTGGAAAAACATATCTTGAAAGATTTGCCACTTAAATTAATATAGGAATAAAAAATAGTCTGCTATTTTAATGTTGTCAGTTGAGAAACAGCTCAACGGGTCTAAATCTATTTGCAAGGCAGTGTACTTACTGATGAACCTGTTGCATTTCTACTTTCATCTGTTAACATTCCATCCAGTTATCCAGGGATTAACATTAGCAGGAAAACACAGTGGTGTGTCTGTTTCCAGCAGGTCAGATCTAAGCCATGCCTGTACCTCATTCTATCTGCTCAGTCGGCTGGGATGCTGCCGCAGCTCAGGATAAAGCTAATATCTGATACCCAGCTGTCTGTTATCTTCCAGAAATCCTAAAAGCTCACCATTGGCATCACCCCGATCTTCAACTCCTTCCACAGATACTGTCAGATTCAAGCTATTACTCTAAGCCACTCCAAACAGTAATATAATCTTCAGTCAAAATAAATAAATTAATTAATTGGTCAAATTAAAACATTACATTGAATCTAAGTATGCCAAGAGGTCTGAATACATTATTTTGTTACTTTCACAAGTAGCAAAAGAACACTAGTCTTACTGGTCTCCTGACAAAGCAAATGAGGCTGAACTTTGTTAAATGCATTGGAGAAATCAAAGAACATAATGTCAGTGCTTGTTTATTGTAGATCTTAGATGAGGCCAGAGCTTGGATGCCCTACTTTGTGCTAATCGATCACCTAAAATCACAATATCACAATCGCTTTGAAGCTTGTGTTGCAGCAATAAAGAATATAAAGCAGTTCAACATGTAAGAGCTCTTTTATAAAGTCCTGTACTTGTGAAGAAGCAGAGTGAAAATCACTGAACCTCAATATTTGGTGTGGTACATTCTTACCACCTTTCCTTGATAAGGTGCAACCCACCGGTCAGAAATTCAGCCAGTGCTTCATCTGGCCAGTCCAGTTCATGTAAAGGGACACGTCCTTTATAATTTTTGCCTTTCATCTGTCAGCACAGCTGCACTGGATTTGATAAGAAAAAGAGGCAAGTGATGCCTTATGTGGCATTTTTCAAGTAGTAATTGAGCACTACTACTGTGGAATAGATAAGTACGAGTCAAAAGGCTCCACTGAAGCAGATTTACATGAAGAACGAGCCTTTAAGTGCCAAATCAAATTGTCTCATAGTGCTTCTAAGCACGTTTGTTTCATGTAAAAACTCTTTTTGTATATTTCTGTAGACAAAAAAGGAGTATCACTGATAAAAGTTTACTCATAAATTTGACATCATATCTGGAAACTGAAGTACAAGTAGGTGATAGACTCGTTTTCAGGGAATAACATTGCAAAAACATGATTGCTGGGATCCACAACTATATTTTTAAACAAATGCAATGTTCTTTTTTATAAATCATTATTTATACTTTACATCTTGAAGTTCATCAGACTTTCTGAGAACTCCTAATTAGAAATTTGTGACTCCCCTAGGCTCCAGACATAAAATCAGATAGAGGTCATTTTATCAAACTGCTTGTCACTCGATTTGATGAAAACCCAAATTTATCTTGCCACCACAGACGGTGTGGATGGCAAGGGAGGCAAAGTAAATCTCCAAAGCTTATTTATTAACAGTGGCTTTCACTGTTAGAGAAAGGCAGTAAAAAAAAGGGCATTTTAGGGGCACCAAACCAAAATAACAATCTTCAGACACCAGCAACATACCAGCCAGCTGTTTGGAAGTGATGACAGTAAAACACACTTTCTGTCCTACCATTACAAATGTAGAAGTATCAAGTTTACTACTTGACTAATGTGACTTTAAATGGAACATTTTGCTTTGGTCAAGTAAGATGACAAATTAGCTTCTCTGTAACACATTTTTCCAACATAAAATGAGGTCCTATGTGGAAAAGAACCACAGGCACTCTGTTTAGTATGGTGGAGGATCAGGAACATTTAACAGGAGAGGTCCTGAGAGGCTCATGAGAATAAAAGGAGAAATGGTCCAAAATCATTCTTTGTATTATCCAACCTAGTGACATGTCAAAGAAGAACAGTAAGTGCTATCCAGCTGGCAAAACTGGACTGTGTGAAGTATTGACAGAAGTGATTTTGTTAAAAATAATAGTAATGAGAACTGACTGTGTGAATGCAAATTGAACCTTGAATTTTTAGAAAATAAATTAGGAAGATTAGATTTTTAACAGATCTTTACCAGCAACTGTGTCTGGCACTATAGAGCAGCGTATGTAAAAAAAATACATCCAATAGAGCTTCATTCCATTAATTTAAAATAGGCTTTTTCATAAAGATGTCATCTCAGACTATTAACTGATAACATTTGAAATGATAAGACTAAGAGACTAAAGAAAATAACGACTTCCTTTTTTATATTCCTTGAATAAAAATATTGCAAAAATATCTTATTAGGACAATATGAAGAAGCCTGTTAGTTTTATAAGCTCCTCAATTTAGAAACTCAGTCTATTTATCAAACTGGAGCTTTCAATATAAAACAAATTTTGTTTTCTAAGAATGTTTCTTTGACCATATTTCCTCATATGTTTGCTAAACCATAAAAAGAAAAACATTGTTTAACAAAATGTTTATTGATATGATTGAGTAGATTTTTAAGAACAAAAACAAAAAGTCATTCATCCAAAATACACATGGGACAGTTTATTTGCCCACAAAAATAAAGATCAATATAAAAAAATTAAACACACATAATAAATTAACTAACTGTTCCTTAACTGTTTTGGAGGACCACCAGTCACTCCTACGTCTTTGCTTTGTTCACAAGAAATAAAGTTGACTGTTGCAAAAGTTGTGGCTTGGAAACTAAGGGGTCCTGCCTCCGTCTTTAAAGCTATACAGGGGTCCCTGCATACTGTTAAGTCATTGTTTTAGTATTTGTGTGCATCTGAAAACATTTCTTAACACATACAATTATTAAAATAAGGTCTTTTTCTTTACAAGACCTAATGGAACTCAATTTATTGTACACTCTGATCCGTGCCAAAACTGAATTTGATCTTCTTTAAATGAGCTTGCCACAACAACTTTTATCTCAGATGTGTATATGACATTCTAATCAGAACTTCCAAAACTAGAGTTTAGGACAAAACTATCTGATATGCTGTTTGCTATCCAATCTTTCACTTAAGTCTTATAACTGCACAACAGAGGCTGGAAATATTCACACAACTGTTGAATTGTTGCAGATGAAATGGGAAAGCCACTCATAATCGCAATGGCGCATTAGTGCCAATGGCTCATCAAAGAAACAAACAATTCAAGAAGTTATAAGAACAGCAAGTCCAATTCTGTCTGTTCAAAGTCCTGTCAGTGGTGACCAGAATAACCACAAGGCCTCAGCCAAGCAATAAATCTGAATTTTATATGTAATCAAGTCAAACTCATCACATCTGCACTGATTGATTCCAGACCAAATTGCGGCCTGGCATTTGCAATTTCATTAACTCATACTGGCAGAGAGCGGCTAAACGTGTGGGGAGCAAGACACTGAAGCAGAAAGAAAGAACGTGCCAGGCGAAGTGACTCGGGCGAGCAGTTAGAGAGAAACATGAGGGCAGGGGAGTGATTTGTTTGTTCTGCGGGATGTGAATGCATCGTGATTCAGTAAGACGTGAAGAAATGAGTGTAGGGGAGGAAAAAAAGGTCCTGGTGAAAAATAGTGGTTCCATTCCCAAAAGCAATTCATGTCTTATTCATAATTTTACAGGCAGACATTTTGGTGAGTCAGGTTTTCTGATTAACCCTGATAGGATTCGACATCATGTGCCATATGATTTTTCAGCGCTACGGCTGTTCAATGTTTAATTTCAAGAAGAAAAAAAAAACTGCCACACTTTAGCATAATCACGGTTCACAGCTTCAGCAGGTTTTAAGAACGCAGGGTGAACCTGGCTTTGATGGATAAAGCTGCTAGAGCTGGCAGCCATCTGTGGACAAAGACACAGTGCTCTAATTAAGACGTGATTGGCAAAGCAAGAGCAGAATTCCCTTTGGTAAACAGAGAGCAGGGGAAGACCAATGTAGACGCCTATCTATGAATCCTTCTATCTACCCAATCTATCTAAAATTAAACTAGAACTTCTTTTAGATTCTTCTTGGTGTTGCAACAGTTGCCACTTGTTTTAATTAGACCAATTTGTCTTGTCTGGGGTAAAAGTGCCCTCAGTCTTTCAGTCTTGTAACTTCAGTACATGGTGGCTCAGACTCTCTCCCTCTCACTCTGAACTGCACAGAGACAATCCACTTAGTATGATTACAGTCCGCAATACTCTTCTTACATTCAGGAAGGTACACCAGCTTTGCTTTTGTTGTAGTTTGAGTTAAAATATATGATTTTATCTTATTGTATTCAGACATGTTATGTAGGATAAGAGACAAGTTGTAGGTTTATTAAAGTGTTACTGAAATCTTTGAAAAGAACGTTTTTTAAGCTTAACACTCAGGAGAATTTAGAGCTTTGTTGCCTTACCAATGGACTGCAAACCCTTTCATGCTCAGTATCATTTATTGTATTTTTTAAAAGCCATCACAGTTATTGCTGTTTCACAATAATATAACATCAAATAATCAGCCAGAAGTTGGATGTAAAAGAGTAAAAAGAATCTCACCAAGTATATGAAGCAAACTAACTAACTAACTAACTAACTAACACACAAGCAAAACTGTCTCATGTTATTGTTCCCCACATAGATACCAGTGTGCACTCGCTCCAAGCTGGAAAGATGTGCATACATCTATAAACTATGAATGTTGACAGCTTTCAGGAGGAGCCCTGTGAGTTTGTCATGCACTTCCAATGCAAATGTATTTGGTCATGCAAAAAGAAGTTTAGCAGTGTGTAGAGGAAAAATTATAAGTAACAACAAACATACAATCTTATGTTTGTTTTTTTTTTTTTTTTAGAAAGTCACAGTGACTCATAAAAACACTTCAAGCTGAAGGGCCTCAGCGTGATCACTTCAGAGTGACCAAACAAAAATGCTGAGACTTTGAGCGCCTTTGGACTAAATTTGCCGAGATCTGTGCAGAGAGCGGTGCTGCATGTGAACATAATTAGGTGAAATGGCATCTAATTCAGCTTTGCGCTGAGAGGTTGCAGGGGAAACAAACTACACAGGTTGCCAGTCCGCTATAGGGTAGCACAGGAACACACAGGACAGACAGCCATTCAAGCACACACTTATGCCTAAAGGCGGATTTGGATTGATTAAACTAACAGTCATGTTTTTTTTGACTGCTGGAGGAAACCAGAGTACCCTGGAGAGAGCCCACACAGGCAACAGGAGAACCAAGTTGTTCCAAATGCAACCAAATGCAGAAAGACTCCTGGCTGGGATTCAAACCCAGGACCTTCTTGCTGCAAGGCAACAGCGCTACCAACTGTTCCACCACTCAGAAAAAAAAAACACACTTTTAAATCACTGTGGATTTTTTTAATTATGTGGAATTGCTACTTTAATGTTTATTACAAAGTTGGTTTTCATATTTGAATGTATTTTGAAGAGGCTAGGTTTGTGGTTAAACAATCTTAATATAAAACCTGCCAACACATCATCAAGACTTATGACCTAATATCAAAGACCTGTAACTTCTCCAAGGTTGACCATTCAAAAGAGACTGCTTTGTTTTCATCAACACTGTCTGCTTCTCTGCCTGCAAATTACAGGAGCAAAGAAATTAAATTGTATTGCCTACTGTGAAAGTGGGTGTGAACTGATAGAATATTTGGGCATCATTTATATGTGGATGGATGGCTGGACGGATGGGCAAACTACCTCAAAGTTCATCTCTTAAACAAGTGACTGAAATACTAGGGGAAGATAATCAGATCTTTTTGTGCATCTCTGTGTGCAGGTTGATGATTTGAGTCAAAACCAAATAAATACATTTTCTATGTTTCAGGCTTTTTTTTTTTTTTTGCCAAAATCAGTTCTTAGATAATTATGTGAGTAAAAATATCCTCATGTGTAAAATTTAGGAAAATGGTGAGCCTTCATAAAAATTGCAAATTTCATTCTGCAGGATAATCACCCCATTCAGACCCTTAGAGAGATTCAAGCCAAGAAAGTGAGATAAATGTTCTGAAATCATCCCAGAGATGGCAAAAATTCTACACTTTTGTGTATTCTATCAAAACAGGAAATAATGTTGGATTGTTGGAATAGATGGTGATTAAATTCTGCTTTTCCAAGCCAGATTTTCAAGCTCACCACTTCTGCCAGTGTTCACCTTTGCTTTGGAAACCATCTGCAGGCTGAACCATAGATTTGCTACGTTCCTGTACATTCATGTTGCTACCGATGCCAGAAAAAAAACTCCATTAAATTATTATAATTATAAAAATTGCTCTCTCAAAGATCTTTAAAATGCAACACTGACAACTACATTTATAAGTATTCCATTTGTGTTCCAACATCCCTTCAACAGCAGCATTATAAAAGCTGCTGGGATCTGAGAGACAACAGATCTGAAGAATTACTGAGGAGACCATAAACCACACAGTAAATACAGATGAATTCATGCAAAGATTTGGTTGTTATCTTTAAAAAGGTGATTTTCAGGACCGTAACTCCTTGCAGAGTTTTTCTGTTTTCCAGGTGTGACACATTTACATGAGCTAAACTATATTCTCATCTGTGTGATCTAATCTTAGCTCTGTTTGTGTGGAACAATTGTTGGCCATTGTTCACAGCAAGAACTATTATTATTACACCTCAATTATGTGTTTGCACAGCAGGTTCAACACAAACTGCAAACTTCTCAAAAACATTTAAAGTTATTTATGGTATAGTCACAGTGTATCTGTGCAAGTATGCACAGGGACTTTTAATAAAAGATAGTGAGCAGATGAAAAGATTTATCTTCATATAAGTCTATCTAATTAACACTAAAAGTTATTTATTTATGTTTAATGAGACTTTATAGACCATTAAGTTGAATGAAATACATTGCAAACAGGCAAATAAAAGATTTGGTCTTAATTGCTGTGAAGGCTCAATGAGAATAATAAACCAGTCTCCAAAAAGCATCCGCTCCCGTATGGTTCATATTTTTTGCTGTTTTATTATTTGTTGTACTTGTAATCATATTGTAATATTAGACAAAAGCAAGTTACAAAGTAAAATTGATTTTAAGTCATATTTGATACATATAGCATATAGTAGTAACATAGTTACTTGATTTTGCTATAAAATGCAACTATATGTCTGGAAAATATATGATCTGCCCCCTAAACTACATACTAATGTTGTTTTTCTTGCAATAATTAATATATTCATAATCCTCATGAAAAATGTCCATCTGATTTTGTTGGAGTTGTCCTGAACCTTACAGTGAAAACAGAGTAAATAAATTTGACATTTCAATAAACTGAATGGCGAGGTGGGCCTCATTGGTCAGTCTTTTTAGTTTTTTTAGACCAAATTTACATTTCAATTGATGTGGCCGAGGTCCAAGTTTCAGAAAGGTTATTCGGCGTTCAGTCAATAAATAAGTGGAACACTGGAGCACAAGCTGTTTCTGTTCTTTAAGCACTTTTTATTGACAGAAAACCAGAAACCTGGAAGGATTAATTTTGTTCAATCTGACTCTGACCTTTTCTCTTAATTTAAGCCTAGAGAGAAGTTTCCTTTTCACACAAACTTCTCCAATGAAGCACTCAGAATTCTATAGGTGAGACATTTTCAGGATACAAGACCAGACAATAAATCTCTGCTGACCAACAGACATTCTCTATCTGCCATAGAAATTGAAACTGGAGGTAAGATATCACAGGGAATTTCACCACCAGTTGCAGCTGCAAGGCATTGACACACCAGTCAGAAATCAAGTGTTTACCCAGGCGTGAAGCAGGAAGAAACAAGAAAATGAAGCAATTGGTGTTCTTTATTTTATAAGTACATTTGCCAATACTTGTAAAGTATTTCAAATTAGCATTTAGAAATCCAGCCTTACTTTAGGTAATAGCTTTAGTAGGAGCATTTCTTATTTTTTCTTAGCATGGATTGTCATTAAAAATCCTGCAAATGTTTTCTGTTTTGCAGTTTCAAATTACTAGATGTATTTCTACATATTACTTTATTTAAATGTAGAAGTTTACACATTTTGCTAGGCCTTTATTCATTTGGGAAAGCCTAGAGGGCTTGTAAGCCTCTTACAGGGTAATTCACAATGTCTGAGTTACTTCACATGTAGATGTTTGTTTTAATGCATACCAGAACACGCTAGTATTTTCTGTGACATCATGGAAAATTTAAAACAAATCAGCCAAGACATCAGGAGAATTGTGGACCTCCGTAAGTCTGATTCATCCTTCATTTCAAGATGCCTGAAGGAGCTGCATTCTCTTTTTTGTTCACACAAATCTTTCCAAATATAAACAGCACATAAATGTCTAGCCAATCAGGATGTAGATGGCTTCTTTGTAAATCATTTTCTTATGTTTCATTACTATTTTGTAGAACAGTCAGTTTCATTTTTGATCATCAGTAAACTTCTTGGTACAATGAAAATCTTTTATTTTATAATTTTTTTACTAAGCTTCATAACACAACTTTTTAAAAAATATTTCTGGTTAGTTGCATTGTACAATTTTACTGCTTTTTGCAAAAAGTGATTTCGCTGTGGTTGCAGATGTGTGCTTTGTTGAGTTCAGTCAATATAATGGAGCACAGACCAGGACTTGCTCAGCGCACCGTTCATGCACGAATCACTGCTGACTGGGACACAATCACTGGACTAATATACCCCATGTAATGCTGATGGAAGGTCAAGTCTTATTTTACTGCAAGTTAAAGACGCTGAGTTTTTAACTGTATAACCATGGCATTGATTTTGTTAGATTTTGTGTAGTATTGGACTGGGGTTGTGTCAGCAGAAGGTTTAATCTTTAATTCTTTTTGACGACAAAAGAAAAATCTTTCCTGAACTAGATCTGTGCATTGGAAAAAAACTATATTATTTTGAGCAGCTCTTGTCAAACAGACTGTCTTGTCAAATTATAGACATTAAAAACTGAAAAATTAAACCCTAATAAAAGTGAGATTCTGATGGTAAATATATGAACGGGCCAGAAAATATCTGTGTTGTGCACTAGCAGATGTACGATGAGTTAACATACTCATAGTTTCACTACACTGTGATTTGATGTGGGCTAATGATTATTGCTCAAGGACATAAAAATAGAAAGACTACTGCAAAAGCAACACAAACAAACCATACCTCTTGCTATGTTAAATCATAGACTCATAGTGTAGACAATTTCACTAATGATGAATAAAAGAGTGAATAAAATACATACCAGAGCTGTTTTCGACCCAGAATTTTGAAAGGACTGCTGATTACAATGCAAAGTGGCAGGCAATTTCACCCAAGAATGCATTACATTGTATCTCGGCATTGATTTTTCTCAACTCCATTCAGAGGTATGGATAGATGTAACAACTAAGGAGGAAATAGGGGGGAAAGGGACCAGAGAAAGGTGAATGGTTTGACTAGAAACATGATGAGGAGAGACTTTCCAAGAGAATAATTGTCAAGAGTTATGTCAGCATGTGCTACAATGTTTCCCAATGTAAATGTTGCAGTGGGACCTACCGTATATACATATATACATATAGGGTTCTTTACCAACCCAGACATGACACCTGTTCCCTCCATCACCCTAACGCTTGCATGTAGAAATGTGCACACATACTTATGAGCAGTCATGCATATATGCATGGACTTCAAACAGCAAGCTTAGCAAATAAATATGTTTTTTTTTTGTTTCAGGAGAATAGCTGATATCCTTTCAATACAAACTAACAGTTATTTTATATTTATATTACTGAGCATATTTTAGAATTAAATTTGGAGCTGCTATAAATAATTACAAAGGATATTTTGTCATGACATCAATCTTTCACTGTGTGTTTTGTACTTAGTTCAGCTCCATCTGGGATCATGGTGAACCTGTATGTTAGTCACTATTAAACTTTTGGCATCTGCCTCTGTGTGGTGTTTTTTTTCAGAGTATTAAATCCATATGGAGAAAGCACAATACAGTAAAACACTCATACCTCTGAGATCTCATAAAATGTACCAACACATACAGTCAGCAGCACATGCAAACACTAATGTAGGTACAGCTGTGGACAATGCCGAGCTTTGTCTCCTTCCCACACACACACGCACACACACACCTTCTCTCTCCTCTGCATTTATTTTACAGCCATCTGAAAACGTTTGAGTGCCTTCGAGTGCATGCTTCAATTGTTTCACTCCTCTTAGTGTAGGAACGCAGCAGAGGCACATCTTCCCTGGTGCTTTTAAAACCACTTACCAACTTGTGCTCAGTACACACAAGTGTAGTGCCTGGGTAACCATTAGTTTTGGATTTTCATTGACATGTTCCTTTACTTCTGATTATAAATGATTTTTTTTTCTGCCTTATCATGCAGACGACCTTTTCAGGCCACTTTTTTCTTCATTCATGTGGTCTTTCTTGCTGTTTATTAAGTATCTCCTTGTTTTGTGTTTCTTCATCTCGCCGCAGACAAAACTTCCCCATGTCATTGTTCTTTATTGCAAAAAAGTTTAATGATGTTAATGTGGGATAGTTAGGAAAGATTCTTTAAAAAATTCTTAAAAATAAGGGAGGGAAATCTGAGAGTAAGAGAACATTAACAGTCAGATGGGAGGCCTTGTTTTAGCTGATTTTAGTACCAGATATTAAACATCTACACGTTTACACTTGATAAGTTTGTATTACATCTTCACTGCTGTTGCAGAAATGATGATGCAATCACAGCACGTCACCACTCATCATCCTAGCCACATGGTAAAGTGTCAGGACTCTTCTTCTGCCAGGGAGGTGAAGCTAATGATGTTGCCTGTTGCAAAATTGAAAAGCTAACTTCACTATATGCACTACAGGCAGGGCGACACGTTGGATTTGTACAACGTTGTACATTTATAATGCAAGTCTGTGAACAGTTTTGCTGAGAAAAAGCAACAAATTGAATAATCGTCTCTTGTAAAACTGTAGATGTTTAATGTCCTTAAATACAGAATTGCCTTCATGCTATGTGAACATGTTAAGTTGAAGTTGTTTTGAATAGCTTAAATTGCTTTGTTTTTTTTTTAATTCACTAGATCTCACAAAATGTGAATTACCCTGTGAATTATCTAGTTGTCATATGAATCCAGCTGTCAGCTTCAGAACTGAACTGGAACCCTTTGGGTTTTTTTCTGAATCTCCAAACAAAAGCAGCAGTCGTGGTCTTAACCGTTTTGCCCACTCCTCTCCTCTGTGCGTCGCAATCTCCTGGCTGGTTCTCACAGACAGTACGGTTCACCTGGACCTCTGGATCTGACTCTTGTTTCGAGCTGCTATTGTTTCCCTAAAATGTGAAATCCTTCACAGCCATTCTCCCAGGCTCCATTCTTTGGAACGCAGACAGAGCACTCTGAACAATGGCTGCTGTATAAATGTGATCCTGGATGTGCAGGCAGATCCACTGTAATTGGAAAATACCGCTAATAAGTGAGGTTGAATGTCTGTCCACGGGCCACCAGGTCCAGTGCCTGGCAGTCAGCATTGTCTTTCTCTTCTGAATGTTTTGAGTGTAAGCACTATGACATTGCTTGTGTGATTGTGTGTGAGTTGTCCCCACTCCCACCTGCCTGATTTGCATTCACTCAAAAGGCTTATGCTTCTATTCAGCGATCCACTTAGTGGTCTTGCTGTGCATCATAACTACCTGGATTGCATCTGCAAATCAGGTTGTCTTTAAATCATATCAAAGACTTTTATGTTCCCTTTCCAATTATACGCACTGTCAATGAATGGGTACACTTCAGGCCAGCTTGCTGTTTTCCTTTGAGAACAAACTTCCAATCTGAGATATGAGCTTCCAGGTTGGATCTCAAGTTAGCTCTTGTCCTGATAAAAGACAAGAGCTAACTTTCTTCTGCTCGGATGGCTGTTTGGCTCCAATCTTTGTGGTGGCTTAGGGATAATCAAAATTGAGGGCAACATTAAAGCTGAGGACCTGGAAAAGGAATATATATTCATATCTTTTCAGCTGCCATATAAATAAATCAAGATGTCAAGTCTTTCGTTTTCTTGTCATATTATCTAGAGATTTGTCAACCCATCTTCGTTCAAACCTCCTGATTTACAGCAGAGCAGCAGATATTACACACCTCTGTCTCAGCCTGTTGTTGCTGCACTCTGACTGACAGCCACAGCGGATTTCCTCTTTAATTGGAGTCGCATACATTTGATCAGTCTTTTTGACCATATGACTAAGTGTCTGTCCATAACTGCACAACCTCTTCCACCAACGCAAGAAAGGAATAACATGCCTGAGACGCTGAGGCACTATATATTTTCTGCTTTATATCCTTTCTGATTTGACAACACTCTTATATGTTATTATTGGTAAAATTGCACAAATTTCCATACTCTGATTCTAAGAATTTACCCATGCATTTGTCCTGTTTTATTTAATTTTGGTTAAAGAAACTGTATTTATTTAATTTACATTTTAAAAATTGATCATAACCCTGGTAGACAGATTGCTTGGTCAATTGGACCAACTTGTGTCATGCTTTCAAAAAAGTCAGTAAATCGATAAATTAAGACAATCTACTTAAAACTAATTATATAAAATTTCTATAATAATGGGTTTTAACAACAGAAAGTAGTTTCATAATTGCACTTTTGAATGTCCTGACATTTAAAGATCAGAACCTGCCATTCAAAAAATGCAAAGTACATTATACAAAATGAAGGCATGTAGGCATTTTTAAGATCTTTTATTTCTGTAAGTAATATAAATGTCAACCATTATAAACGATCATATTACTCTTACAAAAATAAAACACACGACTATGAAACAAGGATGTTGGGGATATGTTGCTAATGCTTTTTGCATTAGCATTTTAGTTTTAGACATAGAAAGCACACATCTTTTTCTAAGTTTTCTTTTCTCCATGCTAATCAAAAGCATGGAAAAGCAAAGAACTAATTAAATTATTTTTAATGATTTCCTAATAGAAACTTTAATCTGATGACAGCAGGTTTAACAACTTCACTTGATGCCCTTCCAGTCTATTGTTCCAGCCCTAAAAATACTCTTTGGTCAAATATTTATAAAAATCAGGGTGTTGTGGTGGCGCAGGGGTTTAGCACAACCCACATACGGAGGCCTTAGTCCTCGACGCGGCCGTCCCAGGTTCGATTCCCGGCCTGGTGACCTTTGCTGCATGTCTTCCCCCTCTCTCATTTCCCTCTTTCCTGTCCATTAACTGTTAAATAAAGGCCACTAGAGCCAATAAAGCCTTAAAAATATATATATTTATAAAAATCATTAATTGTTTTTAATTGATCAATCTGATAAAATGTCTTTGTAGAACAGTGCAAGTGTCAGAGCAATAGATGTTTTTTTTTCCTTCATACATCACTGGTTAGACTACAGATAATTTAATAGACATGAAAAAGACTACTTAGAGAGCCAGACCAAAGGAAACTGCTCATAATTCTTGTTAAACATTCCTGGGGTCATCAGCTCACTGTGCAGCCTGTCTGGGGGTCAGCAGGTCAGACTGAGATGATAAAGTGCCATGTTCCTGTTTCCTCAGTCAGAATGAGATGTCTTTTAGATGCCTGTGTTATCTAGTGATTACTTACTTACTTTTTTGATGAATGGTGACTAATTAATGTGACATAAATAATTTTCAGACCACTTCTTCTGTCAAATCCTTCACATTCAATAAATTAATATGTTCTATTGAGGGTGACTTGTTGACTAAATGTGCATTGAACATACTTTTCATTGTATATCTGTACTGCTAATGTTTTATTATTATTGTTGCTGTTTTACTATTTTTATTTTCTAATCTTGAATGTTGAGTTTTAGTTACTTGTTAATGGAATACCATAATTAAACAGAAATAATTAATCTGTAAGTAGTCTAAACTTTTTAATTTTGTGAAATGAGCTATTGAAATAAATTAACCTTCCAATAATATTCTAGCTCATTGAATGAGTCTGTAATTTGAAATTTTACAAACACTTGAAATCTAAAACTCATTAACCTACTGTTTATTTTAAACCTTAAAGGCTTCTCAGAATTTTCACTCTAAGTTTTAAAATAACCTAACTTTATTTACTTTGAATGAAGCACACTCTACATTAGCAGCCTTGGTAAAGATCTGTAAAGAGCATCATCAGCATCAAAATGTTACATTCAAAAAAATTTGAAAATTGCTAGTTTTTATTTGAGTCAATTTATTCAGCGGAGGAAAAAGCCCAAGATAGAAAATTTAGATTTGTAGATATTGTAACCCGCAATTAATCAGGGATCATGTTTTTATGCCAATAAGTTAATATATATACACCAAAACTAAAAGCCCTGCCTCCTGTTTTTCATTCTGTTTTTGTAGCCGCAGTTAGCTGCCTAGCCCTTAAGTGTTACAATATACAGGTAACATAAATATTGCTGCCCTCCTATTAGCGCTTTCTACACACATATTTAAACAATAGATCTTGGTCTTGAATATTTTGCAAGCCTTGAGCACACAGAAAACAATATTTTTTTTTATCATTCCTCATGTGTCTGTTCTTTTGCTCTCTGCTCTGCAGCTCACTGGTTCTCTATACTGTTTAAGTCGATGATCATCATGGAAGAAGATTGATTTTGTGTCTAGTGGATCCTTCTAGTGTTGATTTGGCCATATGTTTTGGATTGTCATCCTGTTTTCTAGGAAAGACCACCACATTTTTATTTGAAATATATGCTATTTCAAAGAGTCTATGATGTGATGGACTCTTAACAAGGTTACCATGGCTTTTGGAAGAGATACAGGCCCACAGCATAATAGATTCTCCATCATAATTAGTCCTAGGCATGAGTTGCATTTCTACATATTTATTTGTTTTACACCAAATCTAATTAGAGTGTGTGTTGCAGAAAAGCTAAATTTTGATCTTGTTTGTTCAAAACACACAATGTCAGAGTTCATGTAGCATTCAGTAGCTTTTTTCTGGTGTGTCTCTAAAGTAAACAACTGGCATGCATATAGCATCTAACGGTTGTTATGGAAACCCTGCTGCAGATTTCGCATAGTGAGCTGCTACCTATGACATCCTTTTACACCCACTGACCAATCAGCAGTCTTTAGGGCAGTGTTCTCTTTACTAGTCCATCACAAGGCAAAGCTGACTGTTAAATCAACTTTTTAGTCTTCTTTTTAACTGAATAAGATGTATGTGGTAAGGATTTTTAGTTTTTATTGCTGAGCCATAATGTGGGCTCTTTTATCCATCTTAAAACAGATTTGCACAAAACTCTTAAAAGATACTAATGACAAGTAATGTCTATGAGCTCTAAGGCTTCCCAGTGTATAAATAATAAAATCAAGTGATCTAATGCCGACACTCTGCGGCCAGCTAGTGCATATTAAATTAAATGACATGTTCAAACTAACATCAAAGAAGCTTCAATGCACTTTACTGAATGCAAAAAAAAAAAAAAAGATTATTATGGACAATTAAATTAGATAAATCATTCAAGTAGGTGAGTAAGAGAAACTTTGAGCCACCAGATGTCAGAGACAGAGAGTACTTTTGTCTCTGACAAAGACAAAACATTCTAAAACCCGAGATGGAGCATAAAAAGTTCCAGTTTCACCAAAATAAGACTTTAATAGATGGCTGGTAATAGTGCCCTTTTCTGTGACAGATTATGTTTTTTAAACGAAACTCATATCAAGTTTACAATTCCCTCCAGATTAAAGTTTTATATCTCTT
Source organism: Phalloptychus januarius (assembly GCA_902982915.1). Taxonomy (NCBI): domain Eukaryota; kingdom Metazoa; phylum Chordata; class Actinopteri; order Cyprinodontiformes; family Poeciliidae; genus Phalloptychus; species Phalloptychus januarius. The sequence goes on along the minus strand of CADWAE010000133.1, from coordinate 4,361,646 downwards.
TGTTTGGGTGCTTCTGCTGGATCCGTATGACTGCACAGCCTCGATCAGGCTGGCAAACTGAATCACCCCGAGGGACGGCAGGGAGGGATCATCCAAGAGTAACGGGACAGCGGGTCATTGAACAATACAACTGTCTAGTTTGTGGTGGAGCTGCAGCGAGGACGTGCAGTCGGTGATGTAAATAAGTGACAGTGTTGCGAGAATCAGTCAGGAGCAAAAACGTACACCAAATTGTGCCATATTTTCATGAGTTTCCTTGACATTCCCCAAACTTCATGTATTCTTCATACATTTTGCTTTCCCTGCCCCCAAACTTTATGCATTATTCATGAACAATACGTGTATCTATTTTCCTGTGGGAGAAGGAGCAAAGACATAAAGATATGCATAAAGAATGAGATATCAATGTAATTTCTTCTCCCTTTTTAACAAAGGCTTCAAAGGGAAAGATAAGTTTTAAAAAAAGGGCTCTGATAAGGAGTGAACAGGTCACTCCTCTCCTGATAAGTCCATGTTCCCAAAAGTCCTAGAACAGCCAGAGATGACTGATTGGAGAAGGCACATTGCTACAGAAGAGGCTGAAGAATACTTGAGTTGGAAACCTAACCTTTTGCCTGAGGTTTGGGAAAACATGCCAGAACCAAAAGTCTGACCTTCATACAAGCATCTGAGACAAAGCGTAAAACAGAACCTATGAACCTTGACAGAGTCCAGAGCGCTTGAAGAATGTAAGGAGATGAATGGAGTTTAGGAGGTCAGCTCATAGTAAGGTCTCAAATCCAACGGGAGCTACTGGACTCATATGATGACAGAAGGAAGAAGTTTAGTTTCCATCACAAAAAGCTTGAACATATTTCAGTTTCCTATAAATCAACTAAAAAGCTCATTTGTTAGATTGATTCTCATCTTTCTTCCAGTATAACAATAATTTTGGATGATTTTGATGCTGACATTTAAGATGTAAAGCACTTTTAATTGCTTGTTGCTAAGTCTTTATTGTAATTCATGATAGCCTGGCCATGAAATGGTTTCTTTCTAATATCGACGATGGCTGGATCCTCACCATACATTCCAGATCAAAATCCTAACACTGGCTAGGACATTACAGTTATCTGTATTTTGTGTCAATGACACTAAATCAGGTTATAAATGACTAAAAATTCAAAAGAAGAAACAGGATCCTGGAGGATATTATTTATAGGTTTCAGCCATTTATGAGACTGTGTTGTTGTTTTTGGAAATGTGATGTTTTATTTTAATATATACAATTAAATATGAAGCCAAATACAAATTATATTCTCCCAGGAAAAACTAAATTCTCAAAGTTATTGACTGTAGTTTTGAAAATTGAGACCTAAACCAGATACTGGAAATTTGCCACAAAACTGTAGTGAGTACATTCTTCTACCTCGTGTGATTTTATTTTATTTTTTTGTCTGTCTTGTCGGAGCATCAATTTCTCCCATCAGTTGTTACTGTGGATGCTGCGTCACTGGAACAGAAGCTATTGTCTGACTGAAGCATGGGAAATTTCAGAAAACAGCAGAATTTGGCACTGTGGGAATGGGAAGTAGCTGGTCTTAAAATACTGTATAATCCATTATTTATTCATATATTACCTGATTCAGAAATTCTCATCCCAAAGACTGAGTTTCTATCATGTTACACAACTCTGAATGTGAAGACGGATGAAGGAAAGCTCCCCATAAAATCTATGAGAACCACAGGTTATAGTTTTTCTTCTTAGAGAAGAGAAACTGTAAAACTGTTTTGGCTGTGAAAAAAATGCACTAAATACAATCTAATCTCACATGTCTTATATTTGCACTTAAAATGCCATAATTTGAACAAATGAGTACTACGTGTTTGAAAATAATTGTTGCTTAATGCACTGATTTAAATGTCCCAATTTTGAAACCCTGTTATTGACTAAAGTTGTAAAATCTTTTTTATTTTTGACCAACTTATTTGACAAAATGCAATTGGTTGTAACTAACTCTTTCCCAAAGGACGACCAAAATCAAAGGTGTTTAACATGAGCCTGGGAGACAACAAACTGGACTGTTCCTCAGTAGTTTAAAGTCCATCTTTGAGATCAATGTGAATGTATAAATACTTTTTTTAAATCAACCAGTGTGAATTTTCCTAAGTCAGAGGTAATGTGGTGTACCGTGTCATCTGCTGGTGTTGGTCTACTACGCTTCAAAGTCAGTGCAGCCATCTTCCTGGAAAGTTTGAAGTACTTCTGCTAACAGGTTTAATGAAGATAGGGAGTTTATTTTCCTGGATGACTGACCATTTGACCACACTAGCAAAAGTACCAATGACTGCTTTAATGATTTTGGTTCCAAGCATCACTGGCCAGAAATCTTTCCTTACCTACACCCCATAAAGAATATGAAGTATTGTCAAGAAGATGAGAAATACTACACACAACAATACGGATGAGCTGAGGGCCAGGATTGAAGGAACCTTTCATACCATAACTCTTCCTCAGTGCCACAGGCTGATGCAGTAATTCATGCGAAAAGAGCCTCAGCCTGGTGCTGAGTGCATACAGCATACAGTGCATGTACATACAGCAAGTTGACATTTCTCTGCCTTCTTATTGGTCTTGTGTATCATTCTAAATTGAAATATTGCACTCTGTGTGTAAAGAACCTAGATAACATATAGTAATTTGTACATTTCAATTTTTTGAACAGGATTACTTAAATTTCTTATTTGGATTCACTGAGACATTTCACCAACTTTATTCTGAAATATTCAGTTGAACAATAAGCTACCAAGTGTATATTTTGTTGAAATAATACCTTTTATTCCCAAATGGAAATGAATTATTGATTTCATCAATGTGAGTTGCAGACTGAATCAGTTTGCATCAAAGTCACTTTCACAGGTTTATTTTCATTCCCTTCAAGACTTAATGTTCTTAATGTTCTCTTGCTATAGATGGTCCCACCTCTCTGTGTTTATCAATGTAAATCTCCTAAGCAACTGGATGAGCTTAGATAGGAAAACAAAAGATTTGACATTTTAATTTCAAAGATACAACATGACTTTGAACAATGAATTACAACTTTATTACAATTATTTTAAACCCTTGAAGCTAATTTCTGTCTGTATAACAAGGGCAATGCTCATGGCAGGGATTCAAGGCAAAAGAAGGATAAATACTTCTTTACAAAGCTAAACCTTGGAATGTCCTTGCAGATGCATACAACCAGTGAATTGCTGTTTTTACAGTGGCTCTTATCTGGTCAGAGAAACACAGATTCATGCAGGCACAGCCTACAACCAGCTAAACCTATAGAAGCTCAGGAAAAGGAGAGCAGCAATCAGGTCTTTTTTTTACCCTTAATCCTTTTCCCCTCAATCTATTGATGTTTAAGCTTAATTTTAATTGAGGAGGTGCTCACTTGACAGAGCATGAGTCCTCCTTTATTACACCACATTAGAGCAGCTCTCCTTGTGCTGGAAAAATAAAATGTCCCTATTCTCCCAGGTGTCCTGCAGTCATTTTCAAAAGGATCAATTGTAATTTGAGCTCAATAACCTCATTGATGGCTGGTAGGCTGCTCACACAAGCTCACAGGAATGAAAAGACTAATATAATTTTTAAAAAATGCATGTTCCTTTCTTCCTCCAATCAACATGGAACTTATACTTTACAGTGCCTTTTTGAAGAATTCAAACCACTTTAATTGTTTCACATTTTGTCAAGCCACATTTGATTACATACCAGACCATTCTTTGTTTTTCGTCCCCCATATGAAATTTTGAAAAGTGTTTGAATTTGCATTTACCCATCTTTATTCTAAAACCCCTGAATAAAACCAGTGCCATCCAAATTTTTCTAGAAGTGACCAAAATGGGAACATCGAGTCAACATGTGTGAAAGTTCATCTCAGTTTAAATCCAGCTCAGGGCTTGTCAGACAGCAGTAGTGGGAAAATAGACTCACATGAACCAGGGGTGATACTTCCCATTTTGGGTATAACCTTGTGGAAAATCTCAGGGTAAGATTTGGATATAAAAACATGTTAAAGTACGGCAAAACAGAAAACCAACCATGTGAAACTGTGAAGCAGTGTTGTGCTTTGAGTGTCCTCAGGTGGAGCTCATATTTTTAAGAACTTTGAACTAGACAATGCTGTTTTTTAAGTAGAGAACAATTTAATTTTAATTTGGGATCAATGAAGTATTTTGAATTTAAATGAAGATAAAGCAGCTCATTTTGACAGGTTTTTATGAGTCAAACTTGAATATTTCATGGAGAAAAGCTGGTAATATCTCCTCTCAAGCCAGATGCTCAGCCTCTGCTGAATGTGTGCAGCCAGCAGTCATCCTGTTCAGCTTTCAGAGAACCTGTTAGTGATTAAGGCCTAGCTTTATTCTTCTCTTTAGCTTAAACTTGACCATGCTGCTTTCAGTCTTGCTACATACATAAGGATATTCACTAAAACCATTAGATTATGCTGTAATACAGGCACATTTATTGTATGCCAAATGTAAGAAATAAAACAATGGAACTGCAAATTTAAACTCTTATCTCTAACAATCCTGGAGGCAAGTCTCTCTGGGGAATCTGAGGTTATTTAAACTTTATGGTTACATAATTTAAAACAAGTGAAATGAGTGTGTTTTTGCCTAAGACAACTTCGACTTTCAGCTTTACTATTGCTTTTAACAGTGCAATGATACTTGGCTATGACTAGGGAAAAAAAAATATTCCCAAATCCTTCCTAGTAATAAAACAGTTGAGAGACTGTAGTTACAAATGTAATTTAAATGAATGCTTTTTGGGTAAAGTTTCAGTTTTCTTTTTATAAAATATTTCAAATATGTGAATGAGTGCCTGGGAAATTAAAGCACAATTTACAGCAGAAAAAACACCATGGGATAATAAAAGAGATGCTAAGCAACAGGAAATAAATTATTTAATGATATCATGGGACACACCCAGCATGGGATAAAGCTGTTGGGATGCTGTTTCGTCTGTAGAAACTGGAAAGCTGCTCAGAATTGCTAGAAAAACAGGTAGGGCTAAAATAAAGGAAATGGCTGCAAGACCCTGACATTGGTACAGAGGTTCACCTCCCAGGAAAATAACGTAAAATATGCACCCAGAGCTGCACTGGAATTGATCGAAGCATCAACTTTTTTTCAAAGAATAATACTTGGTTAAAATTCTAGCCTATAGACGTGCAAAGTTGGTAAAGTTGCACAACAAAATGCTGCAATTGCAGTAACGGGTGGCAGAGTATAGACTAAGGTGGGTGAAGGCATTGCAACTTTTTTTGTTTTCAAAGAAATTACAGATATTAGCAATAATTTTTCTTTCAGTCCTGAAATGTGCACTTTTAAGTGATATTCCACCACATTACATTCTCAACAGCTGGTTGATATGCTGCTTTAAATGGTTTCATTACTACTTTGGATTTATTGACATTTGGAGCATCGTTGTTTGATACCTTGCTGAAAAGAAGCAACAGTTTTCTTCTGCTGGCTTTTGAAACGCTTCAAAAGGGATTTTTTAGTTTTACAAAATAGACTTTCTATAGAGGAGAATACCTAACACACTGCATACAGAGAGTAAAAGACATGAAGTAAGGGTGATAGAAGGCAAATTGTTTGTTTTGAGCACATTTAATATGTAAGCTGTGTATCATTGTTAAAAACTCATTTGAAGATCAGAGCAAAACTCTGTGATAATTCTTAAAGCCCACTTTAACAAAATACTCAAAACAACCTGCTTTTGCCTTTTCTTGGATAAAGAAACCTCCTGAGAACATAAACATTGAAAAGAGAAGTAGCATTACACAATGGAAGCTTTTCTCGCCTGTCTATGCTCAAGACGGGCCTCAGTGGCCATAGTGGTGGCCAGCAGAACCTGGTTAAGTCATGATTTCAGGGTCAATTTTATGTTAGCTGTATTTATTTATGCCAGGTTTTTTTTTTGTTATAAAGGTCTCTATTATTAGTTGATTTTCTCCTTTGTCCAGAGTTACTTGAAGGCAGGCGATCATACATTAGTTTGGTGTTTTTCACAATTGTTGACATCAATTTAATAATTAAATTCCTCATAATTTGTAAGTTACTGAACATACTTTTTGATTTTAACTAATTCCATCCTTTATGCTATTTTGCTGTATGAAGAATGTTCCATTATTCTACTGTTCAGTTGAATTCATATACTGGAATAGTAAGGAAAATCTATTGGCACATCAGTCCCACCAACATTTTAGTTTTTTTTCCCACCAGCTGCCACGGGGTCATAAGTAACAAACAATCAAAGAGTTTACTAGATAGACACTAGAGCATGCTCATCATGCTCAATCCCAAATATGTTTGTTGTTGATGTGATTAACTGCAGCAGCCATTAGGGAGCAGAGGCGTGATATAACCATGTCTTGTGGAATCAGAAGTTGTGGTCTTATTCAGAGGTGAAATTTGAAGCACACCTTAAGTTCCCTGGTACAATGAGCCAAATAAATCTCTTATGTTGTTGTGCAAATGAGCCACCTGCTTTGTATTCCAGCTCTGCGTCCTCCCTGGGTTTTTATTTTCTTGTGACACCCCAAGATCATCACTGGCTCCCACTTAGCAGTCCTTAGAAACTTTGTGGAGACACCCATGTTCAACAGTCTCAGGGAAGCATTTCATTTATTTGCTTAAAACAGACTTTAGCAGCATATCTGGCTTTCTGCTTAATTTTAGAAAGGAAAGAAACAACTTATACAGGTTTGCACAGATTTTACACCTTCATATAACCATTTGCTTCTCTTAACAGTTTTAGATTACATGACTATTTAATTAAAAAATACTCCTCAATAGATACGAGCATGTGGGTTAAGAATCTCAGATATGTGATTTTCTTCTTCAGATGTACAGTTGTGCTTTTTCATCTCACTTCTGCTAATGACTGCATTTGCCTAGAAAATGCATAGATTAATTAGTGCATAAAATAAGAGTTTGAAAAGCACAGTCGGTTTGATATTGTTAAGGTTGGCAAGATTTTGACAGCTCTTCCCCAGAGACAGAGAAAGAAATAACACATTTACACTAAACTTCTAACATCTTTGTTCTTTTTTTTCTTAACATAAATATCTGTAACAAAAAGATCAAAAACAAGCTAATTACACCAAAATATTTTTTTTTTACTGAGTGGGTTAATAACTGGCACAATCTACTTTAGTATCTTGTCACAGTGAGGTGTTTTCTTTGTACACTCATCTCATAAAACCTCAGTGCTTAGTGCTCAGACTTAATCACAGGGACTAGATCAGTGGAATGTGCTGAAAACATGTTCTGCATGCACAACCACCACCAGGGAATTGGATAAAGGAGGAATTCCTTAGAGTTTTATGCACAGATGCAATCATTAGCTTACTTATTTTGCAGTGATCAAGCTACCACTCAGAGGGGGATTAAAGCTTTAAAGGATCAAACATTATGTGCAAATGCAAGCTGGTCTGCTCTCAAGGTGCTGTTAAAGCATATGTTGATGGCAGCATTTTACACATCAGACTGAACATCCATTTGCTTTATGCTCTCAGCAGATGTGCCTTGTAGCTGCTGTTGTACCTCAGCATCATTCCAACCATGACCAGTCATGTCAGGATACTGGTAGAGTGGCTGGCCTATTGCATCTATTATTAAAAACCCATGTGCTAGCATCTGTTCCCTGCCTCATTAGACCTAGATCATAGCGGTACTGATGAAGCATGTTTCGCTGTGATTTGACTTGTTCTTTGAATTTTGCTGTACTGATGCCACAGAGCTTCTGGGCAATGCCACAACTAAAATAAGACGAATGAAAACATGTCATTTACTGGGACAGTTTGTCTGCTGTAGTCATATCCCAAAGAGCTTTTCTTGTCTATGCTGTTTAATAATACGTCAATTCACACAATGAATGTAATTTTACAATTTCTTGGAAAATACTCAATTTGCTGCAACAGCCTAGCGACCTGTCCAGGGTGACCCCGCCTCTCGCCCAGAACGTTAGGTGGAGATCAGCACCAGTACCTCCTGACCCCACTAGGGACAAGAGTGTGTAGAAAATGGATGGATGGATGGATATTCAATTTGTTGGTTGTGATCGTCTGATCTCTGGCACTGGTGGAAATTCACTTGAATTTTACAATTCTCAAAGATAAACCAATGTCTGAAGCTTTACTGCTCTAGGCAGGCTGCTGTAAATTTTCAATGCAGTCAGTATTAACCTGACTGCATTGCATGGTGCTGCTTAAGTCTTTTATGTTTGTTTTTTTATTTTTCCTTTCTTTGGACAGGTTTCCTGAGGGTGCTCCTTTCAGTAAGGCTAAAGAGTTTCTGTTAATGATCCAAAGAAAAATGAAGAGAAAAAAAATAGAAAATTTATAGATATTGAAGCCTGTGGCAGAGAAAGCTCAAGCTTTTCAGCTTTACATAATTAATATTGCTTCAATTGAACTAGCTTAAATGGGCCAACTCTACAATAAATAAAAAAAACTTAGATCATATGGGTGGCAAGCAACAAAGTGTATAAAAAACAGGAATAAACCAATTCAAGAAACATTCTGAGCATGTGAGATTGTTCTCTCTCTGACATGGTGAGATTTTGTCAAGCTTTGTTGTTAACTTCATTGTTACTTGAATTCAGTTGATTTAAGTTTATAATTTTTCCTTTAGTTGAAGCTACAAACTTTTATGGGAACTGAAAGAACTGGACACTTCACGTGGGTTGTTTGTTTTAAAATGTGAGACTTTCCTCAGTATAGGGAGAGCCCAGAGCAAACTGATCTCCTAATTGCAGCACTGTAATTATTTTCATCAATATTTTTTTCTTCTTTTCACCTGGGAGCTGCAGTGCCAAGGGTGCAGAGACCGCTTTAGCCTTTTAACAGCCTGAGCCAGCAAGAAAACCGCCACTGTTGCCCCACCTGCAGAAGAGTGAACTGCAGTCTTTATGTTCGCTGTCATTTTCCTGAACCAGGGAATTCAGAAGGAAAACATAAACTTTATAGATTGGAACCCAAACATTTTCTATAGTTTTTCTTTGCTTAGTGCTTCAGAAGTAGGTTAGATAACATTTTACCATTGCTAAACACAGTAGAATCACCAACTTTTGATCAAAAAGCACTGCGCTAGAACCACAGATACACTTGCAAACTGAAGAAGCCTTTAATGTCAAATTTAAAAAAAGACAAATGTTGGAGAAGGGTTGTACCAGCTCTAGACTTTATTAGAGATGCTCTTTGATCCCCCTTGTGTCTTCTCAGATGCTCAGATTGCTGAGGTAATTAAGGAAAAAGCCAGAATCCCCCACAAGTCCTTTCTGGAACGGCCCACCCTGCCATTTACTCATATCCAGCTGCTAATTAATGAAGTGCTATGGAAGGGTCATCCAATCAAATCATTGTCTGTATAAATCAGACTTTCATTCCCATGGGGTGCTTGTTGTGTAATCAAAGAAACTGCCCATAAAAAGCAGGCGTTATGTCTTTGAAATGGCAAATTGGGTGTTTTTCTAAGTGCTTGCATGTTCTCTGGAGTGTTTTTGCACAGCAGAGAGTTGCAATGCTACGGTTTTGTTTTGTATGCTCACGTATGAGCGTGATGGCAAAAGGGTTATAAGACATTTTGAGTACGAGACTGTACTCCTCAGTTGCACAAAGACCGGGGCCATTAACCGGATTAATTTAGGGGATTGACTGTATGTGAAAGGACAGATGAAGGGAGAGCAGACAGAAACCATCATGACAAAGAAGGGCAAATGAGATGGAATGACAGGCAGTTGTGTGGAATAGTAAAGGGATCTGAGTCACAAACACACACACATGCACACAGGGAGAGAAATGAAGAATGATAAAGAAAGAAAATAGGATAGAAGGTCAAGATCATCGGAATAAAAAACAGAAAGGGATTGAAAACAGGCAGGAGATGGTGGGACATTACCAGGTGAGACACCAGAAAGGCAGGAGATACGGGGTCTTCCTGTGGATGATAATGGTTTTACTCTTCTATCTCCTCTACTGTAGCCTGAAGGTCATGAGTATTTGTACACAAACATTGTGAATTAACTCCTACATAAAAGTATAGACACTTTTTAGAGCTGTGGGATCCAGATGCTAATCCAGCTAAACTGAAAAACAGAAAAATACAATGGATGCTTTTCCAATTTTTAATGAATCCTATTTTTTTTAGAATTAGGACTGAATGAGGACGAGGCTTGCCACATTGTTAACCCCTTGAAGCACGGGTTGCTAGCTGTGAGTATAAATACATTCTTTTGAATAAGTTTGCATTTGAATAGCAGGCTTGAAGTGTGCTTCACTGAGGCTTCAAAATAAATAAATTCCTACATTTTGGAGCCTGTCTAGTGTTTAATGGAACACTTAAACAGCAAGCACAATAGGTTTTACGACATATTAGAAAGGGTGTGCTTATGATTATGTTTTTCAGCAAACCAGTTGATTAGAGAAACTGTAATTGGAGGCAAAGTCGTTGAGCCCAATTTTGTTTTTATTGCAGTTGTGAATTTATATTTGTACTACCTTTTGCCTTGTTTAAACTGGACAGCTTTTATGGTTTGGTGTGGTTAACAATCTTGTGTTTTATTGTTTTTTATAAGTGCCACAACATGTGTAGGTTTAGCTCTTGCATCCTCTGCCAATGCAAGGCAGGTATTGGTGACATGCTGGGTGTTTAAGACCTATCTGCTTGTTTTTAATTAGCAGTGTGAAGAACTGGTTCAGACTTCCTGTGCAACCACAGTAATGAAGAGGGCGCTATGGTAACGTGGCAAGCACAAGGCATCATAGGGAACAAATTATTTATTTTAGGTTTGTGTATTCTTCATTCTCTACATCATGTATCATTTGTTCCAACTGATTTGAATTGTCTGCTTTATTTAAACAAATTAGTTTACATTCAGTAAGTTTATGACACCCTTAAGCAATTTGGGAAAGCTCAGATGTGGACAAATACACACTATAGGGAATTTCCAATTAGCATAGTGCCAGTTCTGAGTTCTAAAGATAAATATGTTGACGTGCCTACAGAGTGTATCGACTCTGGAACAAAAGCAAAAGATGTTATGAAGATTTTGAATGAAGCTGAAAAGAATCTTTAAAGGGTCTTTATCCACAATGACATGCAGGAATAATACCTATATACCTAATTATTATTTATAGTTTGAAATTGCACACAGTCGCAAAAATGTTTTCTAAGCTTTGCAGGTTTCCAGTTACTTCATATGTAGTTTATGAATTTCATTTTTTTTTGTTTTAATATTTAAATGATTTCACTGTGCAAATTAATCAACTGATAAAATACTTCTAAGCTTCATCATTTGCCTTCAGGCCCCCAGTTTTACAAAAAAATAGCAAAACTTGAACTTGATTTAGTTGCATGTAAAATTATGAAAAAAATGCAAATATAAATTGGATGTAGGGCATCAGCATATTTTAAAAGCTTCTTCTCTAATAAGTATATGATCAGAGAAAAAAAAACTGGGAGGTTAGGGTAAAAAAAATATGGAAAATGTTCTTATAATTTTAGAAAAGTCAGTTCAATGACTATTCTGCTAATGATGAGCTAAGTTAATAATTATCCAGTTCTGTATTAATTTTTGTACTATTGATATTGTTTTATCTTATAAAACTTGACCAATATTTGCCATACTTATGATTCCTCTCCACTGTTAAACATTCTCACCCGTCATCGTTTGTATCAATGAGCTGTGTTCATCAGCTGTTCTTCTAGAGCTGATTGGATGAGCAGGGAATTTAAGACCAGGTGGGACAGCCTGAGGCAGCTTCTCCCTTTGATAACCATCAGCCAGCCACATGCCCTGCTGAACCCATCTTTTGTCTCCTTTTTTAATTATTTCACTTGGGAGCCTCCAGGTGTATGTTTTTTACTTTTAGTTTTGAGGTTAGGTTTTTGTTTGCTCTGAGGTAGCTTTTTTTTTTTTTTTAACCAACTCCTTTTGTTTTTTGTTTTGTATAATTGTAACTGTTTATGCAATTAACTTGTGCACCTGATCTGATCTTCATATTATCAAGAGTTAAATTGGATGAACTCAAAAGCAGTTCCATTTTGCAAAATTAATGTTCATTAGGAAAAAAAATGTCACATATGCTGGGTTGTGTGCAGGTTTTGTGTGAATGTGCTTCTGTCATGAGGCTTCCTGCAGCAGGGTGTGGCTGGCAGTACAAATGGAGTACCAGAGCAAAGAGAAGATCGACAGATTGTTCTCCAAAATGGGGACAATCAGCTCTTTCCTCCTGGAAGTCATTTTTCTACTGCGAGTTACTTACCTCTTACTTTCTCCGTGTCTTAGATCCTGCGGTCCCTAGTGCCTCCACTGAAGGTTTTCTGCTGCTTCCTTTGTTGTCCCAGAAGGTTTTTGCTCCTAAAATCTACCTCTTCTTTCCTCACATAATATCCACCGATACCTTTATCACTCAGACTTCCTCCTCAACCATGTTGAGTGCTCTTAATCTTAATCATTTTGAAACCCACTAGTCTGCCTGTCCGCCCTCAGTCAATTATTCCACTATGCAGCAAAGATGGAAAATCATGACTAACATACCACATGGCTTCGTATCAGTCAGCTAGATAACTTCAACCTACACCAGGTATACACATTCCTCTCCCTCTGGATTCAGAGATTCTCCACCCCAAATAGGAAGTATAACCACCTGAACTCAACAATCATTTCTTTATTCACAAAATTACAAATCTTTCAAGCTTTCCTCCCAATCCTTCTGGACTTCTATTATCAAAGGCAAGGGAGTAATCAAGCTAGCTGTCTTTTGATCTACTGGGAAGGAAGTCCTACTGATGCTTTTACAAGCTGTGTAATACTATAATTGAATCATTCTGATAAGACACGATTTAATAGGGTGCCTTGCATTACATCTGTTGTAATCTTTTCCTGAATGGTGGTACATATTTTGCTATATGGGGTTTATTAGACTATCTGGTATTCAACCCAATTTGAAGCTATATCACAAATGCTGTAATCAAGACAGACATTTTCATAGTTTTAGAAGAGAATAATGAATCAATAACCTTAATTTATGCTCACTTAAATGACAACAAGAAACTATAGCGGTTAAATACAGAAAATATATTAGAGGAAAATATGTTTATTAAAGCAACTTTTCCTGAAGAAAATATGTTTTATAATCCTCATTCGTCATCTGAGGGATTTTTAATTCATGAACTTGAATATTTGGGGGTCATCCAGGATTGTAGCAACCATGGTTAAACCGTTTTAACGTGACAAAAACAAAAACTATTAATTATTAGATGTAAATGGTATCCCTTGCTTAACTCTTGTATGTTTTGCCTTCATTGTCCCTCTGCATGGTTATGATCATTCAAAGCTATATAAGATACTGCAGTCAAGAACAAAAGTTTTATAGTATAAAGCAAAACTTGACAAATCAAAACTTTACCAACTTTACTAGCAGACAGCTTTTTTCAGGTCAATACTACTAGTGATCTAACTGGAGCTGAAAAATTCAGTACTAAAGAAATTTCAAAAAGATGTGTGGAGTTTTGAAAACTGACATCCATTTTTCTGGTGAAGCCGAAATATTCCACTCGCATGATATTCCAATCTTTTTATGCTTTCTGTAAAAAGGTATTGTATTGTAGCACTTTTGTCAATATTGATTCTTTTGACCTTAAAGGAAAGGCAGAAAGGAGCAAGTGTTTTAAAATACAGCAATCATACTCTTCCTACTCATTTGTGTCTCACGGAAAGAACAGAGGACATTCTTCCCGAGATTTACGAGGGACAACGTCTCAAAGAGGATGCTTAAAAACTGCCGGTGGGCTATGCCTCAGTAAATCTAAGAAATGACATTTTGAAGTTCTGACCCTTTGAAAGGGCACATTTATCTTTTCAGGAGCATCACATGCCAGTCTGGGGCCACCATGCTCTCCATTTCAGAAAAGGTAATAAAAGGAGCCTCAGGAGAATACAGCTTTAAAAAAAATAAAGAGGATTTCTGTACAGATTCAGGCTGGTTTCAATTTCAGACACTCTTCTTGCTATGCACATTTATTTTCTACCAAAGAAATAAAGTATGGATTTGAAGTAAAAATGCAACATAGATCACCATCCTTATACACTTAATTTTCTTAAAATAATTGTCTTTAAACGATTGTTTGTTTAAGAAACTCAATGTCTGTATGCACTGAAAAATAAGTGTTTGAAAGCTTTGTTAAAGGGTCACGGAAGTATTTAGGATGTAGCTTAAAACTGACCATATAACTTTTTTAAAACTTCTTCCAATAAGTAACAAATAGAATGAACAGATATAAACAAAAAAATGACTTATGCTCACTTAAATTTACAGTGGTAGAAGTATATTTGATACAGAGAAGTAGCTGATCCCATGGCGGTGGGAAGGCCAACCGCAGAGCTGTCGCCTTTATGTTTGCATGTTGATGTAGGGTTGGATCCTTTGCCATTTTATACCTTTGTAGTTATATACCTGACAGTCTTCCATCAATTTGAATCTGCCTGGGAGACATTTCATACTCTCTTTGACAACCGTCAGCTATAAGTAATTTCTTTTACCTTCCTCAGTGTCAACAGTCACAAAATATGGTTTGGTGCCCTCAATAACTAATACCCAGCACACAAGCGGAACATTTTGAGTTGTTTGGGTTTAGTCAGAGATTGTTATAGTGTCAGATTTTATAAGAGTTGTTTGGCCCCACCACAAAAATAAATTAAAACAGGGTGTCAGATGAAGTAAACACTATAAACTGGACATAAAAAAGTTTATGTATCCCTGCTAAAATGTGTGAGTTTTGGTACATAAAAAAATTAAACCATAAGAAATAATTTCAAAACTTTTTTATCTTTTTTTTTTTATGTTTTTTGAGCCCATAAGGCAAGTGATCTGTAAAGTGGCCTTCCCATTAAGGGTTGTAAACACAATATACAGAATCTTAAAATAAATTCTGAATTAAATGTGTGGTCAGCACAATGAGGCTGTTACTATAGCGATGTGCTCATGTTTTGGGTGGCGCTCAGCTCAGCATTTTGGACCAGGAGCAGCCCCTGTCACTGAGCCTGAGACATTTCTGGGTATAACCCATTCCAGTAATGTCATAAATTAACTAAGGCAATAACTGTTCATATCTAGACATTAAAATACATTTAGGTTTGGCAATAATTCTTAGCTGATTGTCAGCTTTGCCATCTGTGATGATCTGTTTACCAGAATGGAGATGTAAATCTAGAACACCTCCCATGTTTTTCAGTGAGGCCGTGATGAATTGAGTAAGGCGTTCCAGCCAGTTTGTTGTTCAGAAGAACAAGCTAAAAGTTTTGTTCAAACAATAAAAGAGAGCATATTTATGCAGACAGTTTTATGCCTAACGTTAATAAATATCAACCAAATTTGCTATTACATATTTAAAGAGTTTATATTCATTTGCCATCCGATAATGTCTGCATGAAGCACCTGCGAAGCACAATACAATTCAAAATTTCAATGAATGAATATTTTTCTTTTTGTATTTTTTCGTGTTGTTTTTTCACATTAAAGTTGATTGTTGTATAGCAAAATAAAGGAATGTTGAAGGGGTGTCAATATTTTTGCAAGGTGCTGCAAGCTCCTTTTAACTTTTACAAACAAAAGGTTTATATTTTGTCAAAAAAAATAGCTGCCTTTTATATAGAGTTCACACACACATCTTCACACACAAATAACCCAGATGATGCCTTAGTTGGGCAAATATCCTTGAATCTTTTTTCCGATAAATTTAACAATTCATTTGTGAGTTTATAGTCATTCCCTCTGGAATCCAACACATTTTGGGGGCCTCAGAAGTAGCTGTGCAAAATTAAGAGCTAAATTAAAGATCTCTTCCTTATCTTCTCTTTATCCCGGTGTAAAACCATGTCAAATTAATTTTAATTTTTTTGTAAATTATGTAATATCATTATTTTATTTAGCTTGCAGATTAAACTACAGATAAAAAAATTACTAAATAAGCTACACATCAACTAGAAAAGAAAAACCTTTCTAATAGCAAATTTGAACCATTTCTGCAGGAAGACCCCAGAGTTTTCTCTTTTCTTCTTCCTTTTTTTCATTTTTGCATGATTATATAATTTTAAAATCCCAAATGTAGGAAAGGTAGATCAGAAAACTTAATGTTCAAAATGAGTTAGCTTCAGGGGCAAATAAGTATGTGAATAGCTGACAGAAGATCCACCAAAACCTTTCAAATGGAGACAATCATTTGTGTTTACCTTGCGTAGCAGCCACAACACTCTTGCCGCCTGTCTGGTTCAGACAAGACTTTTTATAAGAAAGCAGACTGAGACCCCAGTGACCACTCAAAGCGTATCACCAGAGTCCTGTGAAGCAGCATATCAAAAGAGAAATTGTGGAAGACTGGAGATGTTTTGAACACCTAATGGCGTATGACAGTACAGCTGGGATTTGTTGGGCACTTTAGGAATGTTGAACATGAAGGGAACTGTCTTGAGTGCCAGGTTCCTCACCTGGGAAAAATTGAAGATTGTCTATCAAGGATCTGCACAAACTATAAACCGTAGATAGGAGTATGAAAAATACACAGAAAAGAGTGCATCACCAGTGATATTGTATGGGAGAGCTGTCTAATTGTCCTTCACTGAGAAAGTTAATGCATCATACAAAAAAGCAGTCAAAAAATCCACTATACAAGCACTTAGAAAAAGCCAAACGATATGAACTCTGCATAATTGCAATTCCATAAAAAAAAAGTCTCTCTTGGCTTCAGGATCACTTATCACAAATGACAGAAAAGGCCAGAACATTTTTTCAAATTTTCTCTTTCGGGACCTTGAGACTCAACAGTTGTTTAAAAGAAAAACAAAGTTGGATTTTCTTTTTTTTTTAAAATCAGAAACACATCAGGGACACTAAGATGATGGATAAACAGCAAAAAAGGCACAGAGCTGCAGACTCGCAGACACCATAGAAATGTTGTTTCTCTTTACTTGCAGTCTGATTGTTCCATTAATGTAAAGTCACAGCTATAAATGAAAAATAGGAAGTGGAATATATCTGAAAGCATGAAACCAAACAGGTTAAAGTTGTTTGAAATTATCATCAGGTAGAATTTTATGTTTCTTCTTTCTTGTTTGCATTAATGAATCTGTGCAAGTCCAACTGACAGCAAAAAGCAGATCCAATGCCAGTTTTATAATTTATTTACTTTCAATTATGGGTTTTACAGTTCATACAAATGAGCTTAGTTCAGTCCAACTAACAAAGCACCAGGATCCACAGTAGGCAGCAGAGTCATAGTTGAACACACCACTCTGCATCTTCCATCCATTTCCCCGTAGACACAGAGTGTTTTGCCCACGGCCAAAGTCAAAACAAAAAAAAAAATGACTCTAAATGGAACAAATCATGAAACCCTCATTAAGACAAATATGACTCTGACTGTGCAGAAAAAATAAAGTAATTAAAATGTGGTTTATTGAAAATAACATCCATCTCTTCAAAGATTTGATTATTACAAATCAAGTCATTAACCAACAGTGTGATTTATTTTTCTCGCAGAAACCTGGCTGTTTGTGCAAATAAGTCAGCTCCTAATTATTAGCATTTTCACATTCCTCAAAATACTGAATGGTGGCAGAGAAGTAGCAACCATCTTCAAGTCAGATTTATTGATTAATCTCAGGCCAATTTATTGCTACAGAAACGCTTCCCTGGAAAGGTGCTTTGGCTGGACTACTGTTTCCAACAGTTTTAATATTCTCCTCCTATAGATGATACACTTGGCACTGTTACATAACGCTTAGCTTTGTCTCTCCTAGACATAGCCACTGGTTGAGCTCTGACTGTGACTAACTAGAATCAGTTTGGAATGTATTTGTTGTACAGTGGTGTGAAATAGTGTTTGCTACCTTCCTGAGTGAGCAACTCTGAGTTGTATGACGTACGTTTGTAGCCCACTCCAACAGATAAGCTTTTGGAAACTTATTAGAACATTTTCAGTTTTAATTGTTCAGAAGTAATGATGAAAAACAAGATTTCATATGGCCTTGGGATGTTGAGGGTGTTTCTTAGCAACCTGGGCTCCTAAAATGTTGCATAAAACTCGACATGGGGTTTGAGTGTGTTGTATTATGAAAGCAATGTACAGACAATCTGTTTAGCAGTGGCAGACTTATATGTTCAGTCACAATGTGTGAACTGCAAATAAAGTCCTTAAACTTGTTCACATTTTCCATCAAAACGACAGCCTCAAGTCTTGACAAGACCAACAAATGGAAACATACGGATGGGAAATTTTTGCTTTGCTAAAACATAAATTGAAAGATGGGGTTCATTTGATCTGTCATCGCTCGTGAGCTCAGTATAACTCTTTGTTGCAAATACTTCAACGGCAACTGATGGATAAATCTTGCATTTTGCATTCTCAATTTACATTAGGTCTGAATTTTGACTAGATCATTCTTTGGTCTAAATTTTGCACTGTAGATGTGGCTAAATATTTCGTTTTATAGATCTGCTAGAAAGTAGACCTTTCCTTTGCCTCAGTGTAAAGTGTTTTGAATCTTAACTATCAGCTCTGATCATCTTGCCTGACTCTGCTGCAGTCTATCACTCCCACAGAATGATGCTGTCAGAATAGAGTTAAGTTTGTGATTATAAAAAACAAATGTGGGAATGTTCAAGGAGTGTGGATACCATACAGTTCAAAGTATATACCCTTTTGCATTTAAAAAAAAATTAATGTGGGTAATTTTTCCTGTCATCAGCTATCTGCCCAGAAATCGTTTTAAATTTTGGTGGCTGTAATTGCTAATGAATAATAGAAACAAAGAAGCTGTAGTTAAACAGTCTTACAGAAAGAGTGCTTGTAGCTGTGCTTCTCCAGATCCCCTTTTTGAGTCTCTTTAATCACAGGTTAGTCCAGGTCTAATCTCCATCTCTAAAGTTAAAAGGACTTTAACCCCTTAACATGCAGCAGAATGCCGACATGCCATTTTTGTCATTGTATTTTCCAGGTGTGAGAGTTAAGACAAGCTTACCACTTAACAGATTTTGGTTCTCAAGATGCAGCTTTTTAAAGTATTACCACTTTATTTAAAAGAGTGTTAAATCAGTGTAAATTTGTGGTTAATTTACCTTAGCTTGAATTGACTGGGATAGAAATCCATGTGGGGGAGTATTAATGTGAAGGTTTTCATTTTTGGATGTACAGCCAACAGAAAGGAAACATTTCAGTACCATAATAGCACTGAAAAAGCACTTTAAGAGCCACAAAGATCAGTAGAACAGACTCCACATTTTTTTTTTTTTTGCATGCACAGCAGCATCCATCATGTTTTTGTCAACTTATAGGCCAATCAGCATGGCCTTCGTTCTCATGCAGAAGCTGTGTAAAGGATCCTCATCTGAGTATGCGTGTTGTATTTATTTTTATTTTTCTCAGCTTCACTCATTTGAACATCAGAGCATATGGCATTGGGTTAGAAGTCCTTTTTTGAAAGCCATTTCCACTCGTTGTTTACTCAGTTGCTGTGGTAATTTATAAGCACTATTACATTTTCCTCCTAGTAAAAGACACCCATCTGGGTAGATCACCACAGATGGTCAAATATCCAGGAAGTCTTAAGGGAATGGCAACCTTATTTACCCCTAACTAACACCATCAGTGCAAGCCAAAACTTTAGCACAGCTTCTTTATGGTATGGGCACCTATAAGGAGTTTTAATAATTCATGGCATCTCTGGAGGCTTTTTCTTCAGAATGATCTATAAGATAAAGTTGCACTTGAAGATGCTGCAGTACATTGCTCAGGTCCCACTCTGCATTGAAGGTTTGCTTTAGGAAATAGAACGTTGGCAGAATGGGGCATCTTTTCACCTTTGTCTTGTATAGCCACGTCAAATTTTAATGTGTTTATGTTTGATTTACTGTAAACAAGTAATGAGATCAAATGGGTCTACTTGATATTTTTCATTTTTATTAAGAAAAAGCTTTACTTTTCTCCCTTTAAGTATAGTCATAAATATAAAGATCTTCAAACACAACTATCCCATATTTTGGAAAATATTTCGGAATAATTACATAACATACAAAGAGTGTGTTTTCATTGCATGTCCTTAAGGTTGATAAAATAAAGCTTTATTTCTCAGAAACAACATACTACTGCTCACAAAAAAGAGACTGAGATATAATAAATTACTGAACTTTTGTTTCTCAAGGACACTCATTCCAAGTCACATGAAGCAGCAGGTGATTGAGTTAATTCATATCCTTCTCCTGCTTGAACATTTGATTAATTCTGAGTTTCAACCTTATAAGTCATCATATTCAAAACATTTAAAACACAAACCAACTCCCTGCCCTGCACTTACAACACACGCCCTTGGAACTTTTCCACCGTTGTCAATTTAATATAAGCCAAAACTTTAGGTGGCTTTCATGGTACAGCTATTAAATTTGCCTCAGCCTATCCTTGGATTTGGGGAAAAAGTGTCCAAACACCCTCATTTAAACTCTAGTGCATAAAAGGCACACTATTGTCTACATGAAAACATGGAACTCTATTTACTTGGAAGTTCACTTACAGAGGGAAAGCAAACAGACTGGCAAATCAAACAGAAAAAGCCTACCAAAGGAAGGAAATGACATATGATTGACCATGGGTAAATGTGATCTGAACCCGCTGGAATTATTTCAGTGCCTTGCTTGAGGCTGTGTGACAACACCAGCATTCATATTCTCTCCCTCTTTGTTGTTTTCTGAAATACTGATTTTTGTCACATAAATGGGCTATGTTCTCAACCATTACATTACAGCCTAGGCAGTGTTTTTATGGCTTTTGTCGTGTTGGAAGGTGAACCACATTCCCATTTTCTCGGCTGTTACAGCTTCTCTCCACCACCTTAAGCACTGGAGGTCTGTGTGCCACATGTGGAATTTTGTTTGCAGGACAAAAAGTTTTATTCTCCTCCTTTTTAACCAGAGGACCCGTCATGACTTGTGGCAACCAGGCTTACGTCTTTCTTTCAACAAAGCCAGGTTTGTGAGTGCACATATTGTCTGACCTGTCACCAGACTGTCCCACCTGAGCAGTGAATGTCTACTGCAGATGTCTGGAAATTGGCTTATTTGCTGTTTTAGGAGGATGGCCTTGTCTAACTAGGTTTTCAGTTGTCATGCTTTTGCTTTTTATTTTTAGATGATTGATAGAACAGTTCTCTGTCAGATGTTTAATGCATCTGCAGTATTGTTTTATAAACTAACCCTGCTTTAAAAGTTTCCACAGCTTTATCTCTGCCCTGTTTGTTTTGTTCCTTGCTCTTTATGATGCTTTTTGTTCACTTACATGTTAGCAACCACTAAGGCATTCACAGAGCAGCAGAGTTTATACTGAGTTTAAATTCCTCGCAGGTGGGCACTCTTTGTTAATTGGGTAACTTCTACAGCCAAATAAATGCACTGGATTTTATTCAGGGGGATCACCATAAATGAAACTGAAATCATGTTTCTTCCTTTCCTCAATTAGGCACTATTTCATGTTTTCATATCGTATAAAATTCCAATAAAATGCATTTAAAGTTTGTGCTTGTTACATAAAAAATGTGGACAAGTCAATTAAATCTTAATGACATGACCATAAGACTCTGACTCAATGGGAAAAGTAGTAGTCGTCTTGCAATCGGGGAGTTCCTCTCTTATGTTTAATTTCAAGGCATCTGGAGCCAAGTCGCCTATTGGTCTGTTCACTTATGAAGTAGTGCGACGGGTGAATGTGGCTCTGGGGTAAAACATGAGACAAACAAGTAAGCTCAGCCTGTTTGGAACTCCAATCCTCCCTTTTTGTTTTAGAATTCGCCTCACAAAACTTAAAAAAACACTACTGTCATTGGGATTTATTCAGAGGCGTAATACTGTAACATCAGATTAAATATGTGTCTGTTGTCTTCAATAGCGGTTGGAGACATGAGCCTGATGGAGCCTCAGGCCTTTTAGTGCAATGCACTGCAAATCTGCTCCTTGTACAGTAGCACTCCCAGAGTGCTCCAGGCTGGTAATTAAGATGGAAAACTAAATATCTATTAACCTCATTGTTTTTACTGTTACTTGCTAATATTAGAGTGTTTAATTAGACTTCCCGGGGCATTTTCTTGGCCTAATTCTGTCTGTTCCACAGAAAGTGAGACAGCACTTTTGTGCAGAGACTCATGCATACACAAGTTTTTAGGACACCATGTAATGCGTTAACATGGCTAAAACTAAAGACAGGAAACAGCACGTTCTTTCTTTTCATTTTTAATTGTTGCTCTTACACAAGCATTACCTGTGGAAATGCCGCTGCATTCTTCTTCATCCAGGTAATTGGACAGCAGCGCTCCTTCAGTTGTGGAATGGCACATAACCTTGTGGCACTCACAAACTGCCTAGCAAATGAGGTAGAACTGATGTTTTCTTTGAACCTGCCTGGTTGCTTAACACTTGTTGCTGACGCTTTTTATTGTTTTGCAGTCGAGACACATCAGGGCCTTCAAAGGCATGCCGCGAACACAGACAAATACAAATTATGAGAAATGCGTGAACGATGGAGAAGCAAGGTGTCTGAAGAGTGGATGAAAGCAGAATATAGAGAAGCAGAAGGAGTGAGGAGTATTGCTCCCATGATGTATTGGTTTGCCGCATCCCCCATGGTGCAGCTGTTTGTTATGTGTCAGAATCCCAGAACTGGGGAAGTGAGGAGGAGCAAGCAATGCTAACTAGTCCTTACAGTGTTGACATTTATTAGCACAGAATAAATGATGCTTAATAGACCACCCACGATCTAAACATATACACAAGCAGACGAGCGGCAATGCAAGATAAGATTTCAAAGCGCAGTGGGTAGAGGGGTCTGCAGGTGGCTGCCATGGATACAGTCCCTGTCAGCAGCTAGTCATCGGCATGAATGTCATTATAATTTGCGACTTTCAGTCATGGATTTGAGGCGATGAATTTGATGCACAGCTTTGAGCTTAATGCCCACATAGTAAAAATGAGATCAGAGAAACCACACACTTTTTGTTGCTTTCAAAATCGTTTTGTGATAATTTTGACTGGATATTTGAAAACTCTGCCTATTAAAATGCGTAGAATTTTTTAAATATGTCACAGTTAGCATGGTCAAATGTTTGAGTGGTTGCAGTCAGAATCATTACAAGTGTTTAATGTTAACCTCCTTTATCCAGCTGTTTACAGTCTTCATATTTTGGGGTGAAGTTAAAGAATTTGGAGACAATCCTCATCTAACATTCAACTTACTTTGGGCTGAGCACCAATGTCAGTAAAACTGTTTACTATAAAAGCTAAGTTTACTATTTCATGCATTATTCCATACCTAATGCATTTAATGACACTCAATTAATGAAACAAAATAAGCTTAGACTTCTTTTGACCAACCAGTTTACACTGGAGAAGAACTTTATTTGTTATTTGTATTTCTTTTCTCCAACTCAGTGTCTATTGTAGTCATAGTTTGTTGTAATAATGTCAAATGAACATGAATCCTAATCTTTGCCTCCTCTAAATATTCTTCTAAAACTCCAGCCTTAATGACAGAATATCTACGTGTATAATCATGTAAAAAAACATTAGTAGGTAATTCCTTTTCTCCTCTCTGTCAACGAGGCTGTAGGCAATCTATGTGCAATCACCTGTGAGTTCGCTTTGATGAGCTGGAGAGAAATCCGCCAACCCAGGGAACATGTGTTTATTAGAGGACATTCTGTGTGGACTCTTACTCATCCATGATTCTGCCCTGTGTGCTTTTTCTGAAGCCTTTTTTTTAACAGTAACCCCTCTTATAAGCCTGGACGAGAAGCTAGGCTTTCTGTCTGTTTGGCAGGATGGTGTTCAGACTCTCCATGAGCACTGGGGCGACAGTGTTTTGGGATGTGTTCTGGGTGTTAATGACCTTAAAAGAGAGAAAGAGAGAGAACTCTCAGTGCTTGCACTTGTTGTGAATGTACTACAGCATAAGCACCAGTTGACGGCAGACGAAAATGTCAGTCGTCTCATCAGTTTGAATGGCAACTAAATTGGTGCTCTTGCAATCCAACATGCAATCTAGCAGCTTACTTAGTACTTGTGTTGATATGCTGTCATAAATGGTTCCTATCCTCAGATCCTCTTTGAGCACATTATCAAAGAAGGCAAAACAACCTATCAGTGCTCCTATCAGGCCCAAATAACACACAAAATGAACAAAACAACTTTAACCAAACAGTTATCATATTGGTTTTTATCCATCTATTGTACCACCAACTCAAGCTGTCATTTAGCTGCAAATTGATATTCTGTTGTCCTAATGTGACAGGCCAACCATGTGTGTTAGTGCCTTTTTCAGTGCTGCAGTAACTAAACAAGTTAAATACATTGTGGTTTTGAAAACCCATCAAAACCTTCACTCACTACTAACTGTTCGCCAAAATGTAGGGAATTTTGGATGAAAATTGTGGAAAATGTAAAAGGTTCATACTACAATGATATGTCATTAGAGTAGAATGTTAATGTATTAAATCAACAGCCAACAACACTACATCACAACAAAAAATATTAAGGTTTCAACAAGTGATGACTCTGTTCTGTTTGAACTCTTTTGATCAATTGCCAGGTGTCGATTTAAACTCACAATGTCAAAATGTGAACTGCATGAGGAAAACTGTTTAAGTACGAGCTCTGACTGAACCAGGAGGTGCATTGATTGATTCATGGATCAAACACCAATTGTGAATGTTGCTGTTGCTGAGCTCCCTGTTGTATGAAAAGTAATAAAAACATGAAAAAGTGGACCGGGTGTGTTCAAAGGTTTAGAGAATGTCACATTAAAGTCACCTGGTTATAGTGGTTATAGTGTATTGTAGGTTTGACTTGAAATTTCATCCAGAAGCCAAACATAACTAACTTTTTGCTTGGAAAAAAGCAAAAGAAAAATTGTGCATTGAGGGGGTTTTCTACTATTGCCTACTCACTTGTGTTGTGCTGTGTATGAAATAATACAATATGTAGCTGAAAACTCTGCTTTGAGTCTAAAACTCCTTGCGGGTCAGGCATTATGTTGAACTTTGAAAGGAAAACCTGTCCAAGATCTCTTCTGAATCATGACTGCATAGAATAAGACAAATACATAATTTAACAGCATATCCTGTCTGTTCAGTTTGTCTTTAAGGCTATTGTGTTCAAAAAAGTGTCAGGTTTGAAGTTTGGAATTAAGTTTAGTTTTTAAAGTTATGAATTTTGGATTTAACATGTAGCATAAAATTATAATTTGAAAACTGCCTGGTGATCTGATGATCTGAAATGTGTTTGTGCGACAGAAAGAAATCTCGAGGATGTAAATACATTTTCTCAGCACTGTGTGTATCATAATGAATAAGGGCAAAAACATGTGCTATGATTCTTATCCTATAAGCCCCCTCTGTTTCCCTGCACAGTTGCTGAAGGTAAAATTGCCCCATCTGCCTAACCAGTGGAGCAGCAGTGGGGGTTAGAAAGGTCCTCTCATTTTCAGAGAGCTATAGATTCTCTACATAATTAATGATCCATTTCAAAAAAGCAAAGACCTCTAAAGGAGCCCCTTTAAGGTTGAAGAATAAATCTGATAACGGTATTATCCACTGCAACTGAGCCAAATTTCAATATTTAAATAGTCGCTACGAACCTCAGTGGCTTTTTCTGCAAAGGATGAAAGGCAGCTATCCTAATTCCAGATACAAACCTAACCGTCACTGTGGAGGAAGTCAAGCAGAACCTCTGCTCCTCACTTATCCCTCCTGCCTTCAAAGACACTACACTGGACCGCCTTACAGTTTAAGTGCCTTGGGTTTGGTTTTTATCCCATTCTTAATCAATATGTGCAGGAAAACTTTAACACTTTGCAAAATTCACATTTCCATGAATGTATTCTTTCCACTTTTACTGAAATATTACAAACATGCTGATAATAAAAAGCAAATTTGTCATCTTAATTATTTTAGTTTACTTGCAGTGTTTTTAGACACAATCCAGAATCATCTCACAACTGTAGCAAAGATTGTGGTTGCATCTAACATAATAATTGTTCTATCAGTTAATTAACCATTTTGTATTAGTCACAGTGTCCTTGTCAGCATTTATCCAACGTCATTACCCACTTTAAGGTACATTTTGTTAAAAAGGTAAAATAAAGGTTTATTTTAGCTTAAAAAACTTCCTAAATACAAACAAAAGACAAGGACAACTGTGCAGCTGTAGTGTCAGTGAAGCTTTTGAATTGATTTCAAATGCAACCTTAGTGAAGTCTGTGCTAGCTTCTTTCTCTTGACGTTCTCTCACCTGTTCCATATGATGAATTCTGGATGACCCCAGCGCCTCGGTGAGACTAGCAGGCAGAACCATGTTTGAGAAAGTGAATGGATCTTTAGGGCCGACTTAAGACCGGAAGAGGAGCAAGTTGGGAGGTAAAGAGGATATGAAATAAAAATATAGCAGCACGAGGCTTACTTCAGGCTGATGGACAGAGAGTGATGCTCTTTCTTAGGAATAGCAATGAAGACTGTGGCCTCTATATTTTATGGGGACCTGAAATGAAATTTTGTTGGAGCTGCTAGATTCAATTGAACATTGCATTGCTGAGGTATGTGGATCACAGAGCCACTTTGGGAGGCTGCCAAAGCCTGCCAAAGAACAGCTCATACACAAAACTCAGAAAGATACTTTTAATTTATCTGAAAATAATAAAGAAGCATCACAGCAGATATAAAGACATGTATAGTAAATTGCTAAATGATTTGTTCTACATAAACTTTTTCATATTTAATCACTTTACAGCATGCTTACAATAGTTCAGCAGACTGCAGAGCATGATTATTTAGAGGAAGGAGAATTACTCAGTTTAACAATATTTCTGACAAATCTGGAGGATTTTGTGAGTATTTTCTTAGACTAGCATGTGAGACCACATGCTTCTTTCCTTCAAGTATTAAATGTACAAGACTAAATATTGTCCTGTAGTCAGATTCCTCCACATGAGCTGTGGAACTATTTAGTTTCTTAAGAATAACTTTTGGTTTCTTTGGCTGCTTTTCTGGTTATTTTATTTATGCCTAAACCCTCAGTAAAGGCCATGTTGGTAGTTTTACTGCTGTGCTATGCTTTTCTCACTGCTTTTCTTGTTGAAATGATGGATTGAACAGTCGTCAAAAAGATTTAAACTTAACCCGGTTTTAAAGTTTTCCAGTCACTTTGTCGCTGACCTATTTGCTGTGTCTTTGGTCTTTATGGTGCTGATTGCTCACTAATTTTTTCAAACAGACCTCTCAGATTTTCAGTGAACACCTAATTAGATGACTTATGATTGCAATTGTTTGCACTGGGTTTTACCTGAAGTGTCAGGGGAAATGGACAGAAAACATCCCACATTTTCATTTACTATCACCAAAATCTGGCAACTTTGATAATGATCAGATTAATTTTAAAATATGTAATTTCAAAAACCAAAAGCTTTTCTGCATGCTTTGTAAATTCTAGCATATTAGATAAATCAATTTTAAAAATTGTAGACCTAGATTTTTAAAATTTTTTTTTATAACTGTTGTTTTCCCAGTTGCATCAGGACAGATTAAGGTCTTTTCAGAAATGATCCCATATGCTTTATAATCTTTTAAAATGATTCTTTCATTGTTCACAGGTAAACCATAAAATTTTACACATGTTGTAAGATGAGGATCAGTTCAGGTTTCAATAAATTATCCTGGAGCCACTTCTGTGATTTCTTGCCAGCTTGCTTGAGGCTGTTATCCTACCACCCCCTAAAACGCTGGGCGCTGCACACAATATATTCAGCTGAAATCGTTCTAAAAATTTCTTCATCCATATTTCAGAGTTTAGATCCTTGTCACAGAGGACTCTCCCACTGAAGACCTGCTGATGCCAACATGTTTGTTTGTTGTTGTTTTTTTTTACCCTTTGGGCAGTAGTAATGAGGTGGTTCTCAGGTTTGGTGCTTTTTCTCAAAACACCTTCCTGGGTTTTATTGGGAAAAGAAAATGAATATGTTCCATATGATCAGAAGATTCTGCTTTCATCAAAGTCTCCTGGTCGTTCAGATACATAATGGCAATCTTCCAGTTGGGTAGGATACCATACATTGGAATAATCTTTATAGTTTAGAAAAAAAATAGCAGCTCTCTGCATTGCAGCATTCATTAAAAAAGATGCACAATATACACAATTACATTTCCCATGAGACAATTAAGTTCCTATTAAGCAGAATTCACAAAAAAAGTATATGGAGAATGTGAGAAGCAAAAGATGTTTGCATATAATGTTTTGTTTAAACAATGTAAGGAAGAAAACTTCAGAAATTAAACTGTTTGGCCACAGTGGTGAAAACTTCAATTGTGCACTAAAAATAAAAGAACCTTTCAACCTCAAGAACACAATCTCCACAGTCAAATATGGTGGTAAGGATAAAACTCTTCAGGGGAGTTTCTCAGCCAATATGACAGGCAACTGGTCAAAGGAAACACCAACATAAAAGACAAGACGACATCAAGTTTCTCAACAACAATAGGCATCCTACAGACAACTTGATTTGTGTAACATTGGAATTTTACAATGACAATGACCCTAAACACACCACTAAAGTGGTAATGACATGACTTGGATCTGATGGAGAATCAGCAGAGGAAGTTAAAGATGAGATTGATGGCAAAGAACCCTTGCAAAGTCATTACAAAAAGAGGGTTAAATATAGAATTAAAGTAGCAATTAAAGATTGTGTTTGATTACTGTAATAACTGATTTTTCATTGTTATTGACAAGGATATGAGCTATTTTGTAAATGATTTTTTTTCATTTAAATATAAATAAAAACAGATTGGTATTTTTTAATTTAATATCCTTCATAAATTGTATTCTTATCTTTGCGAGATACATTTTTTATTTTCAATCACAAAACAACTGCTTGGTTCAGTGAATATGACTGTAAATGTCATTCTGTCAGGCTTATAACTGATGTTGGGGCTAACTTATGTCCCCAGCTTTTGTCTGAGTCTGACAACTAACAAACTAAATGGTTTGTTATCATAAGATGGAAGGACTTCTTTTAATTAGTGCTCATTAATCACACTTCTATTAACAATAATGTCTGTCAGGCAGCGAAGATGATTGATAAAACAGATGTTATGCATTGTTAAAGAAGCAGATTAAAACTGAGGGGCTGCTGCCTGTGTTGCCGCCTTCAGAATCTGGAGGAGAATTCATAATATTCTCGTGATGAATGATGATGCCGGCACACCTGCGGATTGTGCTAAGGAGTGAGGAGAGGGCTGTTGATCTAAATCATTGATGGCTTTCAGTGATGGCTCATGCTGAGGTCCTACCAATGAGGCGAGCAGGTTCCTAACACAGAGCACGTTTTCTATTACAGCAGTCCCTGTAACAAGATAGGAGCATGCGGGGGTCTCTTTTTGCAGCTATCCATTGCTGTAGGACTGACACTAACAGATATCCTGCTACAGCATGTAAGGCAGGAGGGATCCTAGAAGTACAACAACAGGTTTATCAAGTACACCTACATGCCACATACTTACACAACTGATTATTCCTATATACTGATCTAAAAAGGATTTGAAAGAAATGGATGAAGAATTAAGCATCTTGTTCTTTCTTGTGTAGTAACATTGTTATTTCCTATCTATATGGAAAACAATAACGCCAAGCCAGATGTTTCCAGCTTTGGAAACATCTGTAAACCTTACATGATCTTTCTAAAATTGTGCATCTTATCAAGGCGTTCAATTCCACTTTTAAAATGTATTCATACCACTTTAACTGCTCCACATTTGTCACATTGCAATCTCCAATGTGATTTATTGGGATATTATGAGATGAACTAATAAAAAAGGCTGTATAACTATAATAAGGGAAGAAAGTGAAACACTGTTTTCTACCTTTAGTGTTTATACATTTAGATTCAGCCCATTTGGTCGCTAGAACAACCTTTTGCTTTCTCTTTGATTTATCAAGTGGTTGGTATATAAAGGTTTTTTTTTCCCCCCCCACCACATGTGGCTTTCTACATGCAGAAGAAAAACTTTAAATTTCTGTCTTATCTGACAAGAACATGTCCATCCATATATTTGCTATGTCCCCACATGGTTTCCAACAAACAGCAAATAGGAATTTATTTCATCAAATAGCATTCTTCTTTCCACTTCTCTATAAAAGCTATGTTTGTGGATTTGTAGTTAAT
This sequence comes from Phalloptychus januarius, assembly GCA_902982915.1. Classification (NCBI taxonomy): domain Eukaryota; kingdom Metazoa; phylum Chordata; class Actinopteri; order Cyprinodontiformes; family Poeciliidae; genus Phalloptychus; species Phalloptychus januarius. The sequence goes on along the minus strand of CADWAE010000133.1, from coordinate 4,331,358 downwards.
ACAGTTGAAACCAGATGTTTCAATATGCAGAATAAAACGATGCATACTCACTTTTTTTCTCACTGTCAGAAGTTTAATCAGACCCAGTTTCTTTTCTGTTAGGTCAGCTGGAATTACCAAAATTATTTATTTTGTGCTAAATGTCAGAAAACTTGGCAAGAAGATTCTTCAAATTCAGAGACTTACAAGCATTTGCTCAGTATCAGTTCTAATTCTCTTTTGGACTATATGTCTTGGGGCAAACATTTTCTTTCCAGGAGATAATTGCAATAGTTTGCTGGAAGTTTTTCCAATTTCTCCTGACAGAACTGGTCTGCTTGCATCAGGTTCAGAGGCTGTCCAGCTCTGACACGCCTTTTCAGATCTGGACACAAATATGTCCAAAGTGGTTGCAAATGCAAATATGTCGGTTGCAAATGGGTCTTGCAATCGATGCTTAAGGTCCGTTGCAAGACCCATTTAAAGTCTGATCATTTGCTTGGTATGTCCTTGGTTAATGTACTTTCCAAATGTATATTAACCACCATAGCATGAGATGTTCAAAGTTTGGAATAGCATTTTATAATCTAACGCCACTCTTACATTGGCACTTGGTCTTCATGAAAAAGCTTGTGCTGAAGGAATTTTGTTGGACATCATTTTATTTAAGGATATAAGGGAAAAGTAGACTGTAAACAAATACATCCTATGAGGTCAATTTTGATTTATGTAAAATAAGGAAACAATACACTGTTTTTTCTCCCAATACAGGCACAATTATACACTGCTTTCCAAAATGGAAAACATTGAAGTAACTTCATCCAAGCTCTTTTAAGTGTGAACTGACATCAGATTTGATGATACTTTGGACTATGATACCTCTGCACAGGGCCAATTTATCTTCTGTCTTCTTCCGTCTTCTATTCTTTATTCAAAGTTAAGCTCTGTCTGGCCTGAGCCGCATTATGCAACTCGAAAACATTTGAGATTGATTTTGTCACCTTACCCTGAGCAGCAAAGCATGAAAGGATGTGTCTAAATATTGAACAAGTCTCCTAATTTAATTTAAAGCTAGAGTCAAAGAATTTTGGTTTAAGGGCAGGAAGAAATGTAATCTTGGGTTAAGTAAAAATATATATTTATTGATTAGACGAGAAAAAAGTTTGCAGGCTTTAGTATTTGCATTTAAAGGAAATGTTCTAGGAAAAAATAAATACCCAAATTAAAGCTTGACTAGATTACCATGATTTTAGCTTTTCGAAGTCTAAGCCTTTTATTTTCTGAACACAAATGGCAACCTTACAATACATACATTGATCATTACCAGTAAATTCTAATATGTATTTTGGACTTTCATAATCAAATTCTTTGCTTATCTCAAACCATTTATACCAGATTTATTTTTGAAAAATGGAGGACTTAAACACCATTTTCCAAATTCAAACTTCCCCCGAGGTGACAGATTTGCATTTATTACAACTCAGTTTCTCCCAAAATCAACAATACTCTCAACCTCTCTGTGATGTTTTATAATGGTTTCTCTCATGCATGTTTGCATGAAAATGGCTGTATTGTCTTTTTACACAGAAATATGCAAATGTGGTGTTTTTGCTATTTCTTCACTGCCGCATCAAATTTGTTGCATGCAGACAAAGGTATGAATGTTACCAAAATTACATATGCATTAATTTGTATTTAAAGGTGAAGTGTGTCACAGTGTCCATGTTGTGAATAACCAATGATCTGCAAGAAAACCTTTGGCTGCATCTCTGATAAATGTTCTCCTTGTCTTTCAGTTCTGTGTGGGAGTCCATGTCTTGGTATGGTCGCAGTTTTGCCATGTTCATGTCATCCTTCACAGAACAGCTATATTCATATGCATTTTTATACATACTTTGAATGATCCTATGAATGATATCCTATTTAGAAACTAGAGGACTTCTGATGTCAAGTACCAGATTGCAAGGCGCTGTAAGACAAAATGTTGAAAACCATGAATAATTTTCCTTCCACTTCAAAGATATGTGCTGCTTTGTGTTGATTTATCACGTTGGCGTTCACAGTTTTAACAAGACAAGGTTTAAGGATGTTAAAGGGGTATGATTAGTTTTTCATGGAAGACAGAGATTAAGTGTCCTTGCATTATTTTAACCACATTGGCATGACTGATGGAACAGCCAATTAAATAAAGTGTGATTACTCAATATAAAATGTGTGGGGTTTGAATTTATTTATTAATATTTCATCAGATAATGTCTCCATAATATTATATCATCTTATTAGATTTTATATAAAGTGGTTCATCACTCTTAAGTGGAAACTGACAGGGATTGATGAATCCCAAAGATGTATACTTATTTTTCTTTGGGGTTTATGTAACAATGGTAGTCAATAAATCTTGATCATCAAAGTTTTTTGCTATGGAAAACGTTTCTGATAACACTATAGTGTCTCAGTTTGACCAATAGTTCTGAATGCAGAAGCAGGCAAAAGGTGAGTTGTGAAGAAGGTGAGCACAAAATTCTGCAGTTTTCATCATGCAACTGCAACAATGGGAACCCATAATGGCAGTTCAACATTCAGACCATTTAGAGCCTTTGAGGCTTTTCTAATAAATTAAAAATAAATAAAAACTCAAAGTTGCATATGCCATGCAAGGATTTTGAAGTTCCGCCCATCATTTCCAATTGACTTTTACAAAGACATTCTAACACAGGTTTAGTTGAAACCAGTGGTGTCCAAACGTTTTGTCTTTTGAACCAACATAACCAAGTGAATGTTTTCATGGGCCATAATTATATAATCTGTCAAAATCATCTAAGTGTAAATGAAATTGGTTTAATCTCAGCATTATGCATGTCCTGGTTAGCTCAGCTGGTCAGAGCGTGATGCTAATAATCCTAAGGTCATGGGTTCGATTCCCAATAAACGGCAAATTGAAATTTAAAGTCTTTCAGAAAATAAACACTTCAAATAAGCAGAAAGCTTCAAATTAAACCACTATGCATGTTGATTTTGAAAACCATTAGAATATGAGCACTTTTCTTAAATCTTCATTGTGGTAAGATCATATAGGTTTTTCATAATTTGATGAAAAGTCAGCATTATGCATGTCCCGGTTAGCTCAGCTGGTCAGAGCGTGATGCTAACAATCCTAAGGTCATGGGTTTGATTCCCAATAAACGGTAAATTGAAATTTAAAGTCTTTCAGAAAATCAGCACTTAAAATTAGCAGAAGGCTTTAAATTAAACCACTATGCATGTTGATTTTGAAAAACATTAGAATATGAGCACTTTTCTTAAATCTTCAATGTGGTAAGATCATATAGGTTTTACATAATTTGATGAAAACTCAACACTATGTATGGCCCGGTTAGGATTATTGGCACTACGTGCTGACCAGCTGAGCTAAAAGAGCCATTCATAGTGTTGACTTATCATGATCTTACGACAATGAAAATTTAACAAAAGTGCTCATATTCTAATGTTTTTCAAAATCAATATGCATAGTGTTTTGATTTAAAGGTTTTCTTTGAATTGCCAATTTTATTCCCTTGCCCTTTATTATTTTTAAGTGTTGATTTTTAAATTACAATTGGTACAATTAGTAGCATGTTCTGACCCACTGAGCTAACCGGACCTTACATAGTACATATTATGTATTTTCCAGCCATTTTATAGCACAATCAAGTAACTATGTTACCTGCAGCTGTTATAAAAATGCAACATACATCAAACAACTGACACTGTAAAATGTTCCTCTGTCTCTTTAAGAAGCTTCTGTTCTTTCCAAAACTCTGCTTTCAGCTAATCATCACAAACTGGATTCGTATGAGTGATGGACTGATAAGTAGTTTGTATAATAAGCTTCCTGATGCATAGTTCCTCCAGGTGTTTTCTAATAGATGCTGTTGCTAGTCTGTTAGAGCTGAGTGGGTCCTCTGTGAAGCAGAGCCTTGGCTCGAGACTGCTGGTCTAAGGAGGAGCTTTGAGTAAATACGTAATACTTTGTATGAGCAAGCATTTAGGCACCCCTCAATGCCTGCCACTGGAGATGGGAGATTCCACAATTACCCAATCAGGCCTGAAAGAATCAAAGCAAAATGTTTTTGATGTGGGAATAATCTGTGTGTAAATAAAACTGTTACAAAGTCCAAGATCCATGATATGCAGAACAATTCTGGTTTGCATAAGACTGATTGTGAACAGCCTTGAAACAAGCATTTCTTTAAATCATAAGTCCTTGAGCAAAATAATAAAATATAGTATATGTCACATGCTCTGCAGATTTTAGCCAAATCAGAGCATATAGACCTTTATTGTGAGACTTTTAAGGAGACTGAGAGATACATCAATTCTGTGTTGGCACGAGGAATGAGAGGTGCAAGCCTCAGCATATACTATGATTAAAATGTGCTTTTTAGACCATTAAAAGAGACATAATGCATTTCATGGCATCCAAAATGTTGGCCTCCAAGACCAAATGTTTCCCTAATGTAATTATACTACTATGCCATTAGACTTGCCCAGCCTTATATATTATATCCCATATAGAAAAAAAAAACAAAAAAAAACAAAGCAAAACAAAAAACTAACAGCAGCAGCACCTGTGATCAATCAGCAGTATAATTTCTGGCACTACCTCAGATCACATTAGTAGGCTACTCTAACAATAAAGCCATTTCTTAATTAGCCTTTAGGTCACTATCTTTTTTAATATCAGATGAATCATGATCAAAGTCAAAAGACATTAAATAATGGTCCCCTCCAGCTGAATTTAAATTCTCCAACAGCTGTTGAAATCCAGTCGTAACAAAGTCAATGGTAAGTCAAAGGATGCTTGAGGACTAAACTTCAAAATAAAAGCACTCAGAAAGCCAGTAATTCTGGAGGATGGCATTGATTAACTGGGTAATTTTTCACTGGAGCAGAAAATCTTAAGGTCATAGTGACTCGGGGGAATAAATACCAAGCCAATCAAATATGCTAATTTCAATTTTAAAGATAGTTTGTTCTTGCTACCCTGTTAATAGCAGCGGAATATTTTAAAACTTAAAAGTATTTAGCTTTACACTGTTAATTTTGTAGTTTTAATTGTGAGAAGAAATAAATACGTTTAAGCACAATGTATGTGCTTAAACGTATATTAGTGTTCCTCTGTGTCAAACTTTAGACCATGTTGTCAGGGTTCATGTTGAAATTTTTAGAAATGGGAAATGGGAATTCTTAGAAATGGTTTATTTCACCATGGAGCAAAAGATAATCAATAAATAAAACATGACAAAATGTTCAACCTATCACGCAGGTTTTCTGTGACTAATAATTTAAGCATTTTAGGACAAATTGTGTTGTACTCCATGAGTCAGTAGTCACTGACTCATGTTAAGTTTTAATCAAAGTTTATATTCATTTCTAAATTAAAAGATTACTTTAGAGGTTTTTGTGTCTTGACAATATTTGATCATTTCTGTATCAACATCTTATGAATTCAAAGTGGCAGAACCTCAGATGAACAATGAATATGTGAAACCTAATTTGAGATTCATAAAATCTCTATTCTCTTGGAGACCACTTAAAAAAGTTTGATTTAGTAGGAGAGTGGGTCTCCTTCAGACTCTTTTGGCCAGACAGTCCTGATAAACAATGTTTTTTAATTAAAAAAATAATATCTATAATGGTAATTTATTTACTTATTATGTATATGTTCATATGCATTGACAGACAAACAATGCATATGTCTATTTGTCAAAGAAAAACAGAAACTGGTGTGCTTTCTTCTCCAAAGCGCACCGATTTAGAACACCCAACCTTGCATGACAGCATAAAATAATGCCACTGAATATTAGATATAAATGGCCACCGATTATCAGCAATGAATGTTTTCTGAATGTACCTCATTTGATTGAGACCAGCATGAAAAATACAATATATAGAGCGACCAAATCTGGATTGAGTACAGTGTTAAAATCCTCTGTCTGTTTATCTATCTGGATTAACTGTTATCTGTATTTTTAGTTCTTATCATTTCCGATAAGTAGAATGGGCCCTGTCTGGGAAGTAAGTGCCTTTTGAGGGAGCGTGGCAGAAAGAAGGGTATGCCCAGGCCACTATTCATGGAAAGACTTCCACTACTTCTTTTTCAGTCATTATCAAGTTGATAACATTACATACTGAAAAGCTCCTCATAATGTACCTACTACATTTTCTTTTCATTTTTTGATTTCTGAAAATATTTGACAATATTTTCATAAATATAATAGACAATAATTTACATTTGCTTAGTCTGTGACATTTCCAGCTCACATAATTGTTATTTAGTCTATAAGTTTTTCTTCCATCAATATTTTTACTTTGGGATTTTCTTCCGGAATTTGATTGGGTAACTGCGCCTGGCTTGGGGGTCCTACTTGCGCGCGACATAACCTCGCGCAGCTGGCGGTGGCTGCTTACATTTTTTTTCTCACTTTGTGCTCGAGACTGTACAACGGAGCGCAGAGCTCGCGCGTGGTGACACAGTGATCTGAGCTCTGACGGACCAGGCACGAGACAGTTATTTTGTCTCTCATAGACAATATTTAGGTGTTTATTGCAAGTTTTTTGTTTTATTTTCGGGTAACAAAGTGTTCAGTTAGCCTAAACTGTTTTACTGGCAGCGTGTTTCATGTGTTTGCGCTCAACACTGAGGTAGACTTATACTCCCTTAGTTTTTTTTCTTTTCTTTTTTTTTCTTGGATTTTTTATTTATTTATTTATTTTACAGTCTTTGCTTGTGATTTATCCCGCGGATGGATGCGGCCGTCGGGGTGGACATTTGAGCCCAGCAGGATCAACCTGTCTTAGGGCATCATGAATTCTCTGGTTCTCCGCAAGTGGATGAGGAATATCTCCCATGAGATGCTGCTGCTGCTCCTGCTGCCGCTGGTGCCGGTTTGGTGTTTTCTGCCTCTGACCGGAGCGGCTCCTTCGCTGACGACCGAGCAGCTGGACATGGGGGTGGTAAGTTTTTGTCTTATGTTCCCTGCTTACTAATCAGCAAACAGCGGACTTAGAAGTTTCCCCTCATGCACAGTTTTTAATTTAATCATTCTCACGTCAACCCGGCTGGTTTGATCCTCTTTCTTATCTGGGGGGCTTCTCTTGAACGTCCACTAGAAGCAAGTGCCGTCTTCTCCAAATACTTGCTCTGAATGTTAACACCGCTCTGCAGTCCAATTCACAAAGCAGAGAGACGGTGTAGCATACAGACAGCATGATTAAAAATAAGACCCTTATACTCCAAGGAACAATCAAGTCATGCAAATAGGCATCAAGTTGTCTTTGATAAATGCATGTGTTTGCCTCAGGGACCCCCCTTCCACGTTTCATTTCCTTCTACAGATAGAAAAAAAATAATTAAAATGGTCCAGTGGAGTGTGTACAGCAGTCTGTGAGAGAACTGAAAATTCACATAAATAAAGAGAGCAATATTGATTAGAGAAACAGGCAGCTGTTTGAGTTCTGACTTCATCTTTAAAGTGTGTCTGTGTTTCTGTCAAATATAGATTGCACCAGAGCTCTTTATTGATTTTAAAGGTTCTAATCTGTCTATAACACCAGAACTGGAGCAGTCTGTCATAATTTATCACAGCATGTATGGTATACAATCTAGATGTAGACTCATTTGTGTGTGTTGTCTTTCCTATGTAGGGATTTGATGGAGAATTCATCAGATCTAAAATTAATCTGAGTATGCAAGAATGTATTTGAAGATGAGTCAGTTTATGCCTCGTAAAACTAGATTATCGTCAACATTCCCCTCCAACTAGAAGCATTTTCTTCACTTTAATGTCGGAGCACTTTAATGTCTGACTTAAACTTTTCCCTCTCTTAACTATGCTTATTTCTGTAAAGACATCTTTACTTGATATTTCCTTCAAGTTTGCAATACTCTGTTTGATACTACGCGTCCTATATATTATATATTTTTCCAAGTCATCACTTTTATCGCACAATGATTTGAACCCAACTACTTAGAATAACATGTAAGGAAGTTATGTAATAGGAATACTAGTAATGAGCACAAACTGTACATCCAGCCAGGCTCCTACCAACACATCATGATGGAATACGGAGAGGCTCTGCTGTCCTTATGACGAGAAAGCAGACATTGAGACATTATCTGATGCACTTTACCTCCAAACAAATTGTTTTCTGCCTTTCAAAAAGGTTAGTCTGGTCACATCTGATAATGTTTTCACCAAGTGCAGGCTGCATAGCTGTGGACGGAAACTACTAAAGCCTTGATTCAGGGTGATGCATAAACTGAAGAGTTTTCCCTCTCTTTCACTTTTACCTCTATGCTTTGTTTAACTCTCTGGCCTCAACATGACTTTATGGTTCTGTATCTGAGCTTTGAGTCACACATGCCCTTTAGCTACTGAAAAAAATATTAATTGGAACTTTTTAAAAACAACTTTCAAGTCACAGCCACATACTTTTATGTAGCGTAAGAGGATTTTATTACATCCTATCATGAGACCATCAAAGAGTTTCAGCAATTTTTCAAACAAATAAACTTCTTAAAATGTTCCCCCTTTGATCTAATGCCCCCAAATAAACTCTGTTGCTACCAGTTACTTTAGTTACTTTGTGAATACATAGGTTTTTTGTTTTTTGTGAAGGCTTCATAAGTGTGGTAGAGAATGTTAAGTCGAGTTTATTTGTGTAGCACATTTCCCAAGGCAGTTCAAAGTGACTTACATGATAAAAACATGACAAAATATAAATAGCAGTGGCAAAATAGAGAAGTAATGCAAAACTGTAATTCAGACTAGAATTCATTTATATTCCAGTTATTATTACTAATAAAAGGCAACTCTAGACAAGGGTTTTTTAACCCAGATTTAAAGTGTCTAGTATGTAAAATTGGCGTTTTTTAAGCGTTATATTGTATTATAATGCCATTCCTTCATCAAAATCATAACTGGATGGTTGCTTTGATTATTTCATGCATGTTTGAGAAATCCTTAAATCTCCCTTGGCCACCATTGAGGGGTGCCTAAACACTTCCTCTCACTATTTCCAAAAAGCTCCTTGTTAGAGCTGCCATCTCCTGCTGAGCTTCTGCCTCACAGAGCGTTCGGCCCCGCACACTCCACACTGGACTCCACCAGACTAGTAGCAGCATCAATTAAACACCTGGCGGAACTGCAAGGTGTCTGTTGAACTTATCTATCATACAAACTACTTCGATGATGAAGAACATTTTTGTGATGACGTGCAGATGTTGAGGTTTTAGAAAGAGCAGGAGCAAGAGGCAGAGGTCATTTTCAAGGCATCTAATTGCCAAGTCAGACTTATTTTGAGTCGTGTTTGTAACATTTGTAACCTAATTGTGCTATAAAAAAAAGGCACTGTGTCCCTGGAACTGCCAATGTTTCGTGAACAAACAGGATTTGACAACACAAAGTACAACAATGCATAGAATTCCAGGGGATTGTAAGGTATTGGTAGGTTTCTCAAAGTCAAGCATAACTGACCTACTTCCCTCTCCCTTGTAATTTTTTTTCCATAGTTAAAACTTGTTTCTCACCTTGTTAACTTGTCATAGTGTAGACAGTACATAGAAAAACACTGCATCCCTTTGTGTATAAGCTTTCATTTATGTGTAGCAGGGGGAAGGGGCCGGGAACGCTGCAAGGAGTCTAGTCTAAAATAACATTGGAGCTCATTTAAGAATATCGTGATATATATTGGGTATCGTGATATAGCAAAAAAATATATTTTCCCCATAACCCCCAGCCCTAGTTTGTGGTCATAATGCGACAAATTGCAAAAATATAAATCAGGGCAATGAATACTTTTGCGTACTACCTTCTGTGGAGTGTGTGAAATCATACTTAAGAGATATTGTTTTTGTTGGATTGAAATGTATCTGTTTTCTCAGACACCAGGAAATTGTGTAAATAACTGTACAGTTGTAGAGGAGTGTAAAGGCAGCAGGACAAGAAAACAGCGAATGAGATGCCTGGCTCGACTACATTCACATTTTTGTAGTAAAATTAGCCGTTTATGTGTTTGTATGTATGCTGAATAAAAGCAAGAGAGTGGGAGAAACTCTGAGAACAAGTGATTAAACATTTTAAAAAAGGAAGTATTGTGAGCACACAGACACATTTACTTGCTCTTGTGAATGCTCTTGACAATTATCTGTTATATCAACACATTCAGACAGTTTTCAGGCTTTGGACTTGAGAGCTATCCAGGAACTTCAAAGCCTGATCCATCTGATGCAAATGTCTGCGCTCTCTCGCACAGCTCCTCTGAAAAACATCTTGGAAATGTCATTTCTACACAGTTCGCATGGAAACAGCCAAAGAATAATACTTGACATGGCCGTCTTTGTTCTTTAATTGCTGTTGACTTAAGAGCATCAAGTAGGAGCAGTTAGTAATGGTAAGTCTTGCACAAAGTTCTTTTGAGAGTTGGATAAACAATGATAGACACACTCAGTGGTGGCTGCAGATGAAAAGCTGTTACTATAGCAGAGAAAGTAGAAGCTCTTTATGCATTTGTTGACCAAACTGTGCAAAACACTCAGCTTCACTGCAGCTTCATGTCTGAAAGACTTCAGTCTAGATGTGGAGTTTGTGCTTTACTCAACGTTATGCCCCTATAAATGCAAAATAACATAAGGTAGTTGTTATGTTCGCATTTGTTCTACAGACGTGCGAAATATAAGCATCAGGTGTGCATTTTATGGAACAGAAATGACACCTTTCTTGAATTTCCCTATTTTCCTCTTGAGGAAAAAAAAAGTGAAAACATATTTTTATTGCTTTCTGTCACATACAGATGGAACAGTTGATATTTTCATAAGGTTTGCATCAACCAGCATAGTCTTGTGTGTGCCATTTTAAAAAGTTTTATACTTTGATAATTTTTTCAGTTAAATAATTTTATATTTTTTTCCAGATCCAGCTGTCACCCGGATATATACTCTTTTCAACAAAGCTTGAATAAAATATATATGTTTTTTTTTTGTACTTTATAGTTTAATTTTTTTCAAGCTCATCAGAGTGCCACAGACCAAATGCTTTTTATACCACATCTATGATAACTTGATGTCGGCTTATCTGCTTTGGACAGCTTGAGGTGGCTTCTGATGAAAAAAGTAGATCAGGTACACTTTATCTGCAAACAAAGAGCAGCTTCTGAAACTGCTTGTTTTGGAGTCAACCATTTTGCTGGCTAAATGCAACACACCCATCTCTATGGAATGAATGGGTGAGGGTGCTGCTTGGACTGCTGCTTCTGTTGAGATAGAGATTGTCTTGCTGGAAGAAAACATGTATTCCCATGAAACACAGCCAGGCTGGATTTTTCCACTGTGCTATACATTTGGGGAAAAAAAAGTGGAAGTAGCTTAAGAAGTAGCTGTGTTCTTCTGTAGTTCACCCTAAAAAGCAAAATGCAGGAAACTCTTGAGCCCAGAAACAACAAAGACATAAAAGTGGCTTTCAGGGTTTTTTTTTTTTTTGTTTTGAACCAAGCTTGGCCATTTCTTACATATAACCATGTGGAATCATCCTTGCTTGCAAGTCCAGGAGACATCTCATAGTTCTATCCTTTGAGTCCCAGAAAATATTTTGGATGCAGTAACTTCTGTCAATAACAGAAGTCACAGAAATGGAGTTCGTTTATAGATGTAAGAAAACTGTGCTGTCTTTTTAGGGTTAATCTCTCATTGCGGAGGTCAGCAGGCTGCAAAAGAAAACTTCACTGCTGTGACCTTTTCACCATGATAAATGGTTCTATATTAATGTGCATTACCATGGGTGACAGGTGTAAATAGGTGCTGATGGCACAAACAGTGTTGTTTTTTTCTTGATTATAAGACTTGTTTAAAGAATTAATGTAAATAGTCTCCTTCAGCAAATAAAACAAATGAAATGAAGTAAAAATATGTAATTTTGACTGTTTTTGGACACTTGAAAAACTAACAAAAAAAAAAATCAATGTTTAATAATAATTATTATTTTAATAACTTCAACTGTGGTTTCACATGGTGATCATTTTGATGGCCTACTAATTTGTCAATACTTTTCCAGTCAATGACTGTTTTAATTTCTCCTTGAAGCCGTTACACTTCATATCAATTTTAACAGTATTTCAATAAATAAGAAAATATATACAAATATGTTTTCCCTTCCTTCAATCAGCTGTAATGTGAAATGAAAAGTAAAATCAATCTGAACAGGTTTATTCTTCACTAAATATAGATTTGTTTAATCCTAGAGTGTGATTAGTGAATCCTTTATTCTATTTGTATAGGAATTCATTTAGGTGGCTTTTAAACCATCTTGGATCAGCTTTAGCACAGCAGCTGCAAGAACCCTGCTAAAATAGATTACTAAACAAGCCCTTTATGTCTTTTACATAGAATGAAAGGTTTCAGAAGTTATTTGATTTTAAGGGCTATACAGCATAAAAGTGGAAAAATGTATTCTTGATTTGATTTGAATCTGACTGAAAATGAAGGAATTGCAGGCTTTGATCCATTTTTGAGAAAAAGCGACTAGTCAAACTTGATATGATTTTTATTCATTTCAAAAAGTACATCAAATGAATGATGTTAGTTAAAACATTCATTGCCTGAATATTCTGTGACTTCTTGTTTTGATGCATGTAATAAAATCAGAAGACATTTTGATATTTCCAGTATTTGATCTGCTAAATAATTCCAATTCAGAAAAAAAATGCCAGATTCCAATCACTAAGTAACAAATTGATGCTTTTAGACTAATTTGTGTATAACAACTCAGTTCAGGTTTGACCAATATTTAAACATTTGAGCTAAGCTGAGCAAAGATTAGTCAGATATCTTAAGGTGCAATATCTGTCTGACCACAACAAACCAATGCCCCTGTGGGCATTTTGAGATATTTTCAGATTCTGAAAGTGTGGATTCTAATCTTTCCAATGGTCTCAAACACAGTGAAAAAAATCACCTCTCCACAGTATGACATATGAGACCCTTTTAAGTTAAAGAAACTATTCATGGGACAAAATATAAGGCTATACAATACTTTATAGCATTGGTTGTAAAACAACATTTCTGCGATTTTTCAACTGTAAAATATTTTTTCTTGGTACTCAATGTCATTGATTGTGTTGACTGGTCATTATAGCCATACATCACATTTATCAAAGTGATTCTATACTTTGTGGCTCAGGAGGTAGGAGTTCATCCTGTAAATGGTAGATTACTCCTGAGGAATGATTAGAACCAGGTGAGGTGATATGTAAAAGTAAAGATTTGAGTGGGTGAATGGCCGAATGTAGGATAAAGTGTTTTTGGGTCTTCTGGACTAGATAAAGTGCTACACAAGTACAGGCCATTTAGCTGTAATTAAACTTTTTTGTTCCTCGTGAGCGACAGGAAGGAAATAGGGATATAGCTTGCTTTATTATTTGTTGACCAGTGAGATTTGCCTTCACTGTGGTGTCAGACTTGAACTCACTTCACTGAAAGGTCTATAAAGTGCAGAGATTTTCAGATCGAACACATCATTTTCTGTCTACAGTGGATATATGTTTATGCAGATGTGTGCTTGCATGTCTGAGCAATGGATGGCCACTCTGAACGTGGAAATAACCACTAACCTCCACATAATTCACCTGATGGCTGTCGTTGCAACATCCAGTCCCATTAAACTCTGCATCATATGTTGGGTTTAGTATATATTGTTTTTATCTATTTTGCGACCATGCATTAAGTTTTTTTGGAGCTCACACACTTACTTGAGCACATCTCAGGAGTATTCATTTTACCGCTGTGCAACAGTCTAGCTTTATCTATTAGTCATTTGCGATTTAAGCGCTTAAGGGAATTACATCAGCTAAAATTGAATGTGCGCTGTGTTTTGTGCTCATCATATTATGTTTCTCCAGAGGAATATTTTCTCTACTGAAATGTAGCTGACAGCATCTCAGTAGAGCAATTCGCTCAACACACAACGCTTTCCCTCCAAGAAGAGAGCATGAGCTGACCAGATTAGCAGCTGATAAATTTTCTTAATCATTGTATTTTCAGATGCATGGAGAGTCAAATTGATAGAATTACATCTAAAGATTAGAAATAGGTGAGGCGGTATGAAAAACTAAAGATTTGACGATGTGATTGTTTTTGGCGTTTGCCAGCTTATTTGGCTGACAAGTTCCTTGTTTATGATTTACTAATAACACTACATATATACAATTAAGTTATTTAGTTAATACAATTCATTAACTGATGGTTGTGACTTGCTTTGCTTCCTAAAAGGGGCATTTAAGCTGGTATCATTGAAGACCTGGTAGATTCTGATGCTTCTTAAGTGCTCCCTGTACACCTTTTTTAGGTAATAAATTAATTTTAGCGAAACACTTTGCAAGCTCTGAAGGGTAGGGCGACCTTAAATCCTGTCAGCATACTTGGAGTTGCCTCAAGGGCTCCATTGAGGCTACTGAGAAGTACTTTCTGTGTCTGTTTCCCATTATGTTGAGGTGTGGTTCAGTCTGTGTGCTTAAGAATGAGGATCTAGGTGGTAGTGAACTCAATAGAGCTAGATAGAGAAGGATTAATACCCTCGGGCATCCGTGGGCAGTGACACTCATGTTTACATTCAGTGTTATTCCATAAAGCCTTAAAAATAAGGGTTTATGGAAATGTATCTGATGGCAGTAACTTGAAATACCAAGCAACAAGATCTTGTAAGTGTAAATGTCTTAGTGAAAAATAAACCAGTTTATTCAGTTTAAACTATCTGAATAATTTTTAGGACTCCTTCCCTCTTAATCAATACCAGACCATGAGGTGAAAAAGTCTTTGTAAAATCTTGGTCAATACTTTGCGCTCCCTATTTACGGACTGGGGGACATAAGACAAGCCTTCCAGATTGTCTTCTTCACTTCTGAGGTGAAACTGTGTTTCATTAGTCCTGGGTGCCACATGGAAAGTAGCAGTGGCAGTTTAAATATAACCTTTGGACCTAACGCACCTGCTTGTCTTGGTGATCAGACAATTTAAAATATTACTGCCGATGCTGGCTTTATCCCAACACTACAATTTAATCACGTCTACAATAAGCTGGCAGTCCTACAGGAAATTTATTGCACTCTTTGCTCCAAGCAAAGATGATTCCAAATAGAATCTCAACAAGCAGCTACAATTAAAAATATAAGCCATGCTCAGGTGCCACGGTGAGAAACACACATACCTCCCAGTTGTGCATGTAGGTTGAATACAACAGGACTGGGGGAAGTTGTGAGATTTTTGACTGCAACTCAATTTAGTATTATTTCAATGCTGTAAAAAGATGTCCATGAATGTTCACTGTTTCAAATTGACACGCCATTGATTCCCCCCTGCCATTTGGAAAAATGTTAAAGATTTTGAAAATCTATATATGTCCAAAAGGACAGAAAATCCTAAAATTTAGCATAGCTGTGGTTTGCAACCACTTTTTCTGTGTTTCAAATTGTTCTTCCTAGACAAGTAAAGAATTCCAAACTGCATAATTTTCCATTTAACCACATTAATGCCATTTGTAAAAAGCCTGTGCTTTTCTAGAACATGCTGGTGTACTTACTCTCAGCCACAGAGGAATAATTTAAGTTTCTATTGACAGTATGTTTCTTCTTGCTCCCATGGGACTCAGGGAATGTTAGTAACCTCACCTATGAATACCAAAAGAAGGCCCATTTTCCACCTTGTCAAGCACTGATCACTTGGTGCTTGAAGTAAAAAAAACCGGAAATATAGGAAGCCAGCCTTGTGAATAGTGAAAAGTCTTTGTCATTAAGGACTACCAGGTCTTGCTAAATCCATTTCTCACTTTTGTTCTGCTGATAAATTTTAATAATTCATAAAACGATTAATGTCAAGAATCTGCAACCACAGGATTTCCCTTCTACTCTCACACCTCAGCCACTCAACACCCCCCTGACATCTTATGATGTCCTGATATTTGACATCCCATTGAAGATCATTCTGCAATAAAAAAATAAGGAGCTTTAAATAATTAAAATCAATTAATTATTTTGCGATGGCTTTTTTTCCCCACAATCTCAATTACTATTTTTTTTGTTTGAATGGTTTTTTTTTTCTTTTTTTAAAGAACGAAATGCAGTCAATGATTCTCTTTGTAAATTAGTTTAATTATTAGTGGAACAGAGGAGCTTCTTGCATCACTTCATTGATATTTTAAGACTATTGATTTTTTTCTCCAAAAATAGCTTCAAACAGATCATGTTTTAATCCAAATTCATTTCCTTCATGCATCAATATTCAACCAGCCAAAAAGCATAAACCTGTGAGGTTTTCGCTAAGGGGAGACACAGATGCTAATATTTTTTTATTATTAATATTATTTCCATTCAGAACAGTAGAAATCAGAATGTTTGAGCTGGCAACCAACAGATCATATTTCTAAAAGTTTTTAAGTTTTCTCATTCATTCTGTGTTTCCACTTCCATTTTATTTTCCTCTTGCACATCGCATCACACACTTTCCACCATGCTGCTCACTGTCAAATTATGATTCCTCTGATTCCACCCAGGAGCTCAGAGATAGAAAAGGCTGAAAGCAAAGACTAGACACCGATTTCTGCTCTGGAATAACTAGTCAAGGAAAGAAAGTATTATCTAAACTGCAGGTGCCCAGCTGTGATCTTTAGGGGCAAACGTCCTCCATGTTTGTAGTGTGTCTCTGCTCCAATACAGCTGATTTAAATGGTATGTTATAAAGTCCTGCAGAGGCCTGCTATTGAAACATCATTTTATTCAGGTGTGTTGAATCAAGGGAAGAACGGAAACATGCAGAATACCGGCCCTTGAGGACTGACTTTGGACATCACTAGGATTTCCTGAGGACAGTTTTATTACTGATAATAGTTTTAAAGTGAATAAAAACCGTCCAGTAATACATCAAATGATCACTGGCCGTATTTTTTTTTCTGGTTCATTACTTCGTGAAATACAATTTTGTGGCTTGGTCCATTCTTAAATAAGCTGTCTTCTTTAATATGTCAGCTATAAACCTTCATTTAATTCATCAATTCAAATAAGTAGGTCTCAAAGTAATCTTAAGAGAAAGGCAGCTGTCTTTTATAGAAATTGCAAAAAAAACTGTGGAACAAATAATTTATTTGTATTTATCTGTATCAAGTTAAACAATTTTGTCAAGATAGAAAAAAGAAGGCTGAAAATTGTTATTGACAGAAATTCTTTATTGTGAGCGCTTCTTTGTACATGGAGCCGTTTTGTGTTTTTTTCCATGTAAATAGTCTGAAGATCAGCATCTCTGAAGGTTAACTGTGCTACATCCTCTCTTCATGAAATGCAACAAAAGTGACAAAAGTTTTTTAAGTTAAAAACTTTTTAAACTTATAAAAACAATTTGCAGATAAAGCTGATTGCTGATAAGTTAAAGTACGGTAATTGGGCATATATGTTTGTAGGTTTGCAGAAGAAGTATGTTACAACCAGGAACAGATGTTTTATCAAACTGACATTTTCTGCGTTGTTCATACCTCTTATCCCCATGAAAACCATATTTTTGGTGAAGTGATAAAAACACATTTTTTGTTAGTTTTTTGTGTGCACCTGACAAACTGGCACTTTGGCAAATCAATAATATTACATCCTACATAGAGCCTGCTCACACTGCTTTTTGTATTGAGCATGTGCTACAAACCACCACAACAATATATATTTTTTTACCATTTTTTTCAACATCTTTAAAGATTCACCTGTACGATGTCACAATCAAATTTTCCAGTTAAGTTTCATATATGCACCATTTGAGGTTTTCCTGGTCAATACTGAACTTTGATGTCTTAACTTGCCAGAACCAAATTTGATTGATTCAGACTTTTTCCAAATAACTGTAGCATAAAAAAGTAATACTTTTCTGTGGGTCCTGTCTTTTGAATCCAACAGCAAATAAAGGCATCGATGCACATTTCCCAACCTTTATACGATCTTCATCAATGTACCTGTTGTTGACTGATGCATTTATGTTGCAGAAAAGAAATACAAAAACACAAACCCATTAGGGCTTTTACTACTTCACCTGTTTTTTATTGTTTTTTACCAGCTAGAATCAATTACAATCTCTGCTTACTCATTTGGAACACTCACATTTGAATAATAAGTAGATTATGCATTTTGTCATCTGATTAATTGCAGAGATTGTCACTGCTTACTGGATCAACACAAATATTTTAATTGTTTTTGAATTTCACCATCTTATCTGGGTTATTTTGCTGTTGACAAGGAGGAAAAAGTATGTAATGTTTCCCCTTTTTAAATACTTGATGTTGTGATTAAGGCCTTAAGATCAGTGGTACTTCTAGGACAAAAGCGTCCACACACAGCTCAAAGGTCCTATTTGCATAGTTTGAAACATCAAGGTGCATGCAGATATATTTAACGATGGATAAAAAAGAAGAAAATATATTATTTTTATCTTCATCCAAAGCTTAGATCCTTTTGAAACTTTGAGCTGCTCCATTTTCATCAACCAGTTTGACCTCCCATCTGTAGAAATGTGTCATGGGACTCATATTCAGGACAAGGAGATTATTTCAGGAACAGTCACGTGGGATATGATTTGAATCTCGAGGACGCAATATTTCTCCATAAAGATTGACAGGGAGCAATTGTTCAGCATGTTACACATAGAAGACATTCTCAGCTTTGCTGGAAGGGGGAGCAGACTACTTCAATCAGCGCACATCTAATCTGTCATCTATAGGCTGTGTTGAGCAGTAAAGTTTCCGAAAGGACATGCAGGTTCCTGAGAAGACTGTCAGCGTTATTGAGGAGTTCATGATATTCCCAGAAATCAATTCAAAATGGATTTCAAGGGCTCCAAAAGCATATGGTTGCCACTCGGTTGCATGGTGATGTTTTATTTATGTGTGGCACTGCAAGACTTTTGCAATTGGTGTGATTTTCTTTCAGCCAATGATTGCATCAAAACACAGCTAAAATACAGCAGCATGTCCCTGCATCTTGAATTAACCGTCAGCTGTTTTCATGCTGACTTGGAAAAACAATAGAATAATTTTCTTAAACGAGTCATCTGGATTTCACAAACGTATCCACAAATGACTGTATATGGATTTTGGCAGTTTGAGATATGAGAAGCTGTTTGTTGTCATTGAGAGCAGGATGTTTTTTAGGGGGTGTAGTTGTAAACAACAGATGGATATGTTTACTAAATAAATAGACACATGAATCACTGAGATATGCTTGTTAAAGGCGGCATGTTGTGAGAAGATTTTGTATATCACAGTTTGTATCCATGTTTGCGCATTGTATAGATCATTCATACAACTGAGCTATCTTTTGTGCAGTAGAGTGTATTTTAAGCTTTATGCCCCTAAATAATTCCAATAATATTTGAATATTAGGATGTAAGAGTTAGATGAATTTGGTACATTTTTTCTTCTTTCTAATTTTGTGCAATCACTTGGAAATACAAATAAAACCTGATATATAGAAGATGCTAAAGAAAGATGCTATTTTATGAGTGAAATGCTATTTTACCCACTAGCTCTTCTCAGAATGAACAGTTACTGATAAGTGTTTGCAGGAACAGTGGGAAAAAAACATTATTTAATTATAGTTTTAAAAGAATAATCTGAATCTGCTTAAATTGGTTTCACCAGCTTGTGCAAAAACCACATATCAGTTACAAATTTCCTATGTCAAGTTGCAAGGTTTATTTAGAGTATTCTGAGGGAAATAGCTAACAGTAAATTTCGGAAAAATGTATTTACTGCAAGTAAGAAACAAAGTGACCGTAAACACATGGCAGTAGTAAAATCTCCCATGTTGATGATTAAAACGTCAGAAATTGTTGCTGTGGATATTATTCTTTGTGATATCTTTATGTCTCTGCATAATTGGAAACATGTATGGTAAGTTTTCAGACTCAAGGAAGTAATCACATTTTGGTCTATCTAATACAGATAACATGATTATTTTCAGTAATACAGCAACTTATGCTTAATTATAATAATAAAGTTACAGATAGGAAATGTTTTCATGCAAAATATACACTTAAGTTACTATTTCAACATTGCTTTCAGTACCTTATTGAAGCACCTTTTACAGCAGTGGTTGTTTCCAGACATTTTAGGAAGGATCCTATAAATTCGGCATATCTTTCTTTTGAAATTTTCTCTCATCTTTTTGACAGAAACATTCATCTTTAACCAGATTGGATGGGGAGCATCAGTGCATAGCCCTTTTCAGATCATTTCAGAGATACTCTTCAGAGTTCAGGTTCAGACTCTAACTGGGTCACTCCAGGACTTTCTCAGAGTTTTATTTAGCCCCCTTGGTGTTTTCTTCTTCATGTGCTTCTGGTTGCTGTCTCATTAAAATATGAACCTTAACCCTAGCCTAAGATGTTGAGAACTTTGGGGGGGAAAAATCACAGGCTCTTTACAATTGCATACCCAAATGCTACAAAGGCTTCATCTATGTTGATGCTTCAAAACATTTCCTTTAGATGAAAAAGCAGGTAGTGCAGGACATGAAGAAGAATCCTGAAAATTAGACGTAGATTACTCATTCTGTTTTATTTAGGCACTTCGCTTGCCAGATTTAGAAATATAATCGATCTGAAAACAACAGCTTTCCCAGGACACCTTTGGGCAATGAATGAAATGTAACGTGAGTTTTAAAGAAAATGGGTGAAATATGTAACAACCCAATTTAAGACGGTTCATAATAATCAAAGTAAATGGTCCAAATTACTAAATGTCACCTGGAAACTTCACATGATGATGATGTTGATGACAGAAATACTATAATATTTGGGTAACACTACATATGTTTCCACTTAAATACAGTAATGTAAATGTATTGATGGAGAACTGATTAGATCCATGCCTCCTCTTAATTACTCTTGTCATCCACTAAAAATAAAGCCAAGCTTTAAGGGTAAAGTTGCTAACATGGCTGCTTTATCTGAGGAGATGATGTATGCGCTTCTTTCAGCCTTTGTAGCATAAAGAAAACACCCTCTCGGTATATTATTGCTTATTAATGTTCTTTTTTCTGTCATTTCAAGCACAGAGTCTATGAAGAAAGCCTTCTTTCAAACACTCAGCTCTTATCATAACAGCCTGGAGACACAAGAGAAATGAAGAACCGTCTGTGGATTAGAAAGAAGTGTCTTGTTCTTGTGATCCCAATACTACGTATCATCCGACCCTAGTGGCGATGTATAAGTTTACTCTTCAGTAATGCCTTCACAGTTGTAAAACTTGCCACTGCACACAATTTAAAGCACCACAAACATACAGTGCCATGAAAAAGCATTTATCCTGATACAAATTTCTACAGTTTTTGCTTTTTTGCCACACCACAATGTCACAAATGATCCTGAGTTAATGCAGAAGCTGTCAAATGCTGACTTTGTTGAATAGTGGAGTAAAAGCTATCAAAACCCGTCTGACCCTGAGGTAAAAAATATATATATTGAACAACACACCATCTGGTCGAAAGAAAATGAAGAACAGATGAGAAACAGGGTCCTTTATATCTGTCAGTCTGGAAAGGGTTGCAAAGACTGGTTATCTGATATTAATATTGCTGTTTTGCACAATAATTTATATTATGATGTACATTTCCCTACTGTTTCGACGCTGTGAGAAAAAACTAACACACTCCCTTTTAGTTTGAATAAACATCTAACAGACCCAGGCTCTTTATGACTCCTTATCAGCTGCAATCGCCTGAGGGGTTGAGAGAACAAGAAGGACTTGGTCAGTGAATAAAATCAGCTAATTTTCCTTTAAATGAGCCTGAAAAAACAATCCAGTTCATTAAATAGATCAAAACTCAAACATGTCTTTGAATGTGTTAACAAACAAGCATGTTCTTAGATTCACTTTTTGTCTTCAGTTAAGCAAAAATCAGGTGCAGCGGTACATATAATATAATGCGTAAATATTAAGCTAATATTTCAATACAAAAACACTACCTCTGTCTAGTCTGCTCATTTTTTTGCACCTAGTGTTTTAGAGCTTTGCATGTAGAACTATTGGTCTTTTCAAACACATGAATATTTTATGTCATGGAGCATCAAAGAAATTGCATAAATGTTATACATGATTGACATTGCTGATGTTTTGACCATCAAACTTCTACAGCACAACCTTGTCATTGTAACTCATGATGTCTCTTGTCTATATGGCAGTTGGTCTCCATAGATTTTTGAAAAAGTTCAATGTCTGAGGAAAATGCACAGAGAAGTTCACAACTGATGAATCCCATTTTTCCAGCGTTTTCTGTGTCAGAATAAAAGACAAAATTGTGAGAACAGTGTGTCTTTGTTGCTGCAACAGCCGGCTGCTGTTTTCATGCGAATTAATCAAAGTAAGTTGTCGTTCATGATGACACGGAGCTCAGTTGCAGCCTTTCTCAAGTTGGAGGTTGAAGATTTATTAAAATTTTTTTCTTGCTTGCTGTGTTTAGATGCCTGTAGGGGTTTTAATGAACAACTTTTGTAACGAGAAAGTATGAAGCAGATGCAGACACTGGATAAAGTAACAGCAAGGTAATTATAGGCAGATGCAGACTGATTAGCCATCATTACTGCTGTAACCACAATAAACAATGCAGTTTTGATTTTTAATGGTGAAAATGGTTTAATTAAAATGGTTAATCTGCACTTTAAGCCTCATTCTGTCTTTTCTTTCTAACTGCTGCAAGTACTTTGGGCCTGATTGTTTTTGGCAGAGGTGATGGATCCATGTAAACTGTTTGGATGAACATTGTCCACTTCTTCCCTGAGTTTTTTCTAATGCTTACTGTAACTGGTTCATTTTAAGAAAACCCCAAATCAACTCCATGTGGCCTTTCTATTTTCGGTGAGGTGAACTGCCCTCCTCTTGTTATACACCACATAAAAGTTGTTTGTCTGTGCCAAAAATGCCCATGTAATCATGGTTGCTTTGGGGGATTTACTCACTGCAAGTTGAAGTTAAAATAATCATGCAAAAAGTACCAAACATCTTATACTGTACATGATTGATTTTATTCTTTCGCCAGATGCTAAGATGATCAAATATCTAATCTAGGAACTTGACCAATTTT
Organism: Phalloptychus januarius; assembly: GCA_902982915.1. Taxonomy (NCBI): domain Eukaryota; kingdom Metazoa; phylum Chordata; class Actinopteri; order Cyprinodontiformes; family Poeciliidae; genus Phalloptychus; species Phalloptychus januarius. The sequence goes on along the minus strand of CADWAE010000133.1, from coordinate 4,308,243 downwards.
ACCCTTCCTGGCATTAGATTCATACTGAAATAAAATCCTTTCCAATCAGCAGTGATAATAAAATGATTAGAAATGACAAGTGGTGACATAGTCTAACATAAATATAGCATCTGCTGTTTTTGTGCTTACTTCAACATGACTTTTCAAGTGGGCAAGCTGTTGGGACCTTGCTGACATACACTGTTTACACTCACACTATTTTTGTCTCTTCTCTGGTATACCACAGCAGTCTCCTCACAATGTTTTTTCAAACCAAGTTGTCTTGTTTTTCTTCCTTCAATCTTGGTTTGACTCACTTTCTTCGTGGTCTGCTGTGTGTTTGGCATTTGTTGATTGAGAGTTTTATCCCTGCACATTCCTTGTTGGCCCGCTCATTTGGGATGGTCACAGACATCCGGATAGGAACATATTTATAGTTTTACACATTCTACACTTGTCAGATGTTATATGTCTAGTTAAATTTCACTACAAACAAGCAACACCAAAACAATGTCTGAGATTTATGCAGCGTCAGAATTCAAGGGATTTTAATGGCCCCCTGCCGGATTGGGGTTCTTTAGCGGCACCTTTGTTTACTTTTGCCTTCAGGCGGCTCTGGTAAAACTGATCCAAACAACTTTAAGACTAATGCCCTTTGTCTACTTTCACCTCACTCCACCACTATTTTTAACTTAAGTTGATAGGTCATGTGTATTAGTTACAGATGTTTACAAGAAATGTTTTTAGAAAACATTATTTCTCTGTTCATATAAATATTTACGCTGTTATCTGTTTATGTATTTCCATATGTCCTAGTTTGTAACCAGCTGTCTTGCTGAGATAGCCAATAGATTGCATCTCATCTATTCTTAATTTGCTTCCTAATATCAATCCTAAATCAGTGAAGGGCAATAAAAAGAAAGAAACAACTTTTCTTTTAAAATGCAGAGATGGTGATTAGAGACAAATTCAGGTAACTAGCCTCATTTTATGGCTTAAATAAGACGAGAATTACATTTATGAGCAGTCACCTTCTAAGTAATTAGTGCAAGTTATTTGTACATTGTAATCAACATTTTATCCACATACTTCCCAGATACCACAAAATGTTCATATATTTAATTTTGACTTGTTTCCAGATCCTCTGTGGTCTAATTATGTTTGTTCTTTATAAGAATAAGATGTGTAACAAAAAAAGCAACATGAATTAAGCCACTGCCAGATTCACGTTATTTTATAGACTTACGCAGTTTATTTTTATGGTTAAAGTTGTTCCTTTTAGCACTTCTTGAATGGTATCGGTATTATGTTTTTCAATTAAGAGTAACACTTAGAAAGTGTATATATGCATTCAGTTGTTCTGCTATCGTTTACTATTATAGCGGCAGTGTTTCCTTCCTTTAGTATGACGTGCTTCTGTTAATTCATCGTGATCCTCTGTCAGATGCTGCTCGCTTCGTGGGAAGTATGGTGCACACAGTTTACCATGTGATGTCCTGTGGACGCACATTTACCTGAATTACTTAAGTCTGGCTTGACATACAGACACCTCCTGAGTCTGGTTTGTGATGAACTGATCACATTATGTCAACCCTGGCTTTATCTTTTATCCTGGATTTCTGAATCCGGCTGTGTGAAACAGCCCTCTGCTATGAGAAAGGGAACAAAAAGAAGAAGGAAAGCCCAGTTAATGTCAGCAATAACCTCTTATGTTGGCGTGTGATTGGTTTGTGATGTGGAATAAGATAGAAGTATATGCTCCAAGTACGTATTCTCTGAATTGAAAATTGTGCTGCTTTATTTGTTTATCCCTCCTTTTCAGTAAAAGAAAAGAAAAGAAATGTATTACAGGCCTCTGGCCCAGCCGACCAAAAGCAAAGGCAGAACTCTGCTTTACTTCACAGTCTGAAAATGGCTGCATTGGGGAAAAAAGTTTTTGTACATGGGGACATAAAAAAATCTGTTTCTTCTCTGCAGCACAGTGTATAATGCTTTTCATATGACTTATTTTTCCTGAGAAGTGATGGGCACTATTGGGTTTTGGCTGTGAATTAGCAATCTTTTGTGCAAAAACATAAAAATATAGGAGCTGAGAATAAAATGTAACATTTTAAATATGCTTGTCACCTCACAGAAAAGACTGGTTGTATAATTGCTAGTTACATTAGCTCACATTTGACAGATTGTGTCTTAATGAGACGATACAGATATAAAAACACAAACACATTCTACTAGTATTGGACCATTGCATTATAGTGTTAAAGATATTTATGACTCATTTTTCAAGACAAAAGGAATAAGCATCAATTTATTGAGTACTTGACATTTAGTATTAAACAATTCCTTGCTGTTGTGGTGGGAAATTGTATTACTTTATACATTACTCTTATGACTTAATCTAGTTATAATTACATGTTAAGTTTTTATTTAAAGCTTATGAACTTTCACCCCATGAGCCTGTCTGAGCTGCAGCCCCAATGTTAGATGTCGTTTTCTGCAGCTGCAAGTGAGCCAGACTGTCTCTAGTGTTTATGATTCTTTGTCCTTGGTATAAAAAGTATGTGCTGACAGAGCTTTTACTCTGACCTGCTCATGAGTGTCTGATTTTGTGAACTCTCATAACATCCACCTGGTATTAATAAACCTGCCTGAGTGACATTCTCCTTATTGCAGTTGAAACCAGAAGCTTACATATACTGAATAAAAATACTGATCTATATTTTCTTCTCACTATCTGAAGTGATAGTGAGAACTTCAGGCTTATTTTAGGCCAGTTAGAATTAATCATTAAAAATCACAAATATATTGGTATTGATATAGTTACTACCTTCCTGTGTTCAAATTGTTCATTTTTGCACTACACAATGCACTCGAAAGTATTTAGAGGACCAATTCTGATATGTTAAAAACAAAGCTAACATCAGAGATACTGATGTTATTCCTAATTTATCATGCATTGGAATTGGAATTGGTTATGATCAGTGGGATTATATCACAGACATAGAAAAATCAGATGAAATTGAAATGGGGTCCTTTTGAAAATGTTTGTTGTCAGACACTCTGTAGGATTGATAGGGTTGCATGTCAGCCTAAAATTCCCCTTCATTGGTGTCTGACTTTAGATCTTCTGAAAAGGTCCTAACCACCCCTGGACTAGTCTCTTTCTATGCTCTAGCAGCTATTGCTTAGCACACTTATCACGTTTCAGCACAATTATCTGAATTTGCTTTATTTTAAGTTTTAGGGTGCTATATAATTAACTCTCCGTGCCTTTTCCTTTCAAAATGTGTCTGGGATGTATCTGCAAGTCTGAGTAAAATTAAAAAAGGAAGACAGTGAGACACATAACCAATTTGCACAAGTGGAAGACATTCAGAGTTTGGCCAACGTCTGCGAGTAATGTGTTTATTAGAATTGCTATAAAAGCTCGGATACAATAAGCATTAAGGCGTAAAAATGTGTCCTTGCCACAGAGAGTCGACTGCCTTTGTCCCATGGCACGGCACACAGCAACATTAATTTGGAGAGTGACTACTTTCCAGATTGTATCTTGAGATGCGTATAAGCTCAGCAATTTTTCAGTGGCTAATTAGATGTTTGCTATGTCTTTTTCTCTCCTCAGCCCATGGGAAAGAAACAAAAAGAGTTATTTCTCAGGATGTCTCTCCCCAAGTAACAATTAAACTAATTAGATATCCTCCACAAAAGAACAAGTAATTTGAATATCAGTTTTTTTAAAGCAGTATACTCATGGAAGTCCATGACTAAGAGATAGAATTGCTAAGCAGCTAATATACACGCGGGAAAAACTGATGCCTCTTTGATGTTAATTGACTGCAAATGTGATCTTAGAGCATTTGATGCTCTCTCAAATGGAAATTACGAAATATGATAACTAGGCTGAATTGACAGATGCCTATAGATTTTAACAGTGTTAACAATAGAACTGAATTTTAGCTGGTCCTCTTCCATAGCGGAGCTGTAAATTCTCCATTGTCTCTTTTAGGAGAGGAGGAAGCCGTAGAGTTTGGGTTACGATCCCATCACGATCGATCAGGTGGAAAAAAACCCTACAGACTGAATTAAAATAATTCCCTGAGCAGCAACTGCACACCAAACCTGCTGTATGCCTCAGTCTGTATGGTTGTTTTTACACTGAGATGAAATCATGCTATAGCAGAGGGAGACTAACAAAGTTATTAACTGAAGTAATGAGACGGCAGTAAGATTAATCTGATACTTGCACAGCTTCTTGATCTTGCCACGCTTAGCCAAAATTAGATAAATAAATATACTGGCCTAGATCAACTCACTGAGGATCCCTGAATAACTCTTTATGCAGCATTAGTCTATTGCAAGTGGATAGGCTTGCGCCTAACTGAATATATGGATAGTTATAGTTGTGTATTTTTCAGATTTTCACATTGGGAATAGAAGTGCATGCATTTTAGATTGCACAATAAATGATAAAACAAAGATGGATAAAAAAAAGATTGTGAAGAACTGCATCATGAAACTATCAAGTATCTCTGCAAACCCTGTTGCATTCCCATCACAACACGGCACATCTTTACCAGGTGCTAGAAGATCTCTCATTGCAGAGCTGGGAAGCCTGGAGTCAGTGTCAAAGCATCACACGCTCCCTGTATTGTTGAATATTCTCTCCCTGGGAGAGCATTCTGATTCTTTCCTACCGACAGTCCTAAAAACAAATAGCAAGCTCAATTTCCCTGCACTTTCAATTGATGTTGCAAGAATACTAAGGTGGCCTTTTGTCAATAGTTTTGTGACAAACGGCACAATTTGCAGAATAGATCGATATATGTAAACTATAAAGAACCGTAATAATCACAAGTGGATTGCGCAAATAAGCAGCATGTTCATGTTGGCCACCTCTGCTCATTCAAAGGAATGTAATCCTGTCATGCAACGCAATCTGTGACTGTTGATTGATTTTAGTTGAGACACTGAAAGTCAGTGCAGGAGTACTCAGCAGCCTGTGGAGCCAATGAACAGTAGGAGATGACAGAAATACAAATAGTACAGATGTAGGCTTATGTCATGTGTTTATTTAAAGAACATCTAGAGAGGATTTTGTGAATATCTTCTAATATATGTACAAGAACTGTTTATGCTCATTTGGCTTGAAATTATAAGAGGTACGCAACAACAATTTATTTTGGTGAAAAAATTGAAATTCATAGGATATTGAAATTAGTCATTGAAAATAAATATTTGCATGACTGCCAATGCAGCAATAAGAGAAACTGCAAAACAGCAAAAGTGGAACATCACTACTTGCATATAAAATTAGCAGCCAGATGCTGTTTGTTGAATTCAGTTGATTAAAGGCAGCTAGCAGCAGAATAAATTTGATTCTCTTATTTCACTATTAAAAAAGAAGAAACAACATAAATATAAAATAAACTTATTTCTCTTCAGAATATTAATGTAGTTTTTTTGTCTTTGTTAGTTAGAGCTAAGTTATCCAAATGGTTCTAACAGCAGATCTACCTTCAACGTATTCGTTTGAAACAAACATAATTACTGATTTGTTCTGTATTTCTGGTTGTGATCTGACTGTTAGAGAGCTTTCATGCCATTAAAGATTTAGTTCTCAATCAGTGAGTTAAATATTACAGCCACTGACATTCACAAAAAAAAAACTAATCAACTATGGTTTGTTTGCAAGGTTGCTCAGAAATAAATTCATTGTTTTCTAAAAAAAGAACATGGTTTCTGAGTTATTTTTTAATTAAGAGCACCAAAGATGGACAAAACTAAACATGACATCTCTGCATAAAGACCTCACCCTAACTGTAAAGCACGGTGGTGGAGGCATGACCATGTGTGTTTGTAGAGGAACTTTTTGCTAGAACGTTCTGGAGATGAAGCTAAAAGTTGACCTGAACTGGTCCACAAAACATTAGCAAGTCTATTACAGAACAAATAAAAGAAAAACAATTAAAGTGTTGCAATGATCCAGTTAATGTCCAGACTTTAACCTGGACTATTACAGCACTGAGAGTCATTCAAAAGGAAAGCACTGAGTTTCCATTACAGTGTGTTTTCTTTTCTTGTAAAGAGAGACTATGTGATATATTTAGAGTTTTATATGTCTTTCATTCATATTATAATAAAATGATGGTGAAGCTTTATCTCACTGCAAAATCTACTAAGATTCATTCATAATTATGTACTTAATGCTTCTGTGTTGTTTGAAGTGCTACTGAGGAAAACAGAGGCCATAAAAAGCACAAAAGTGGCAATATTAATTTTAAGATACTGTACAAGAAAGGAATACTCAAAACAACCATGTTTGGATTATTTTACATTTGTGGTTGTAAAAAAAATGTAAGTATGACAATTAAAAGCAATTGTTGGGTATTGTTAAAGTCAACGCATTGAACAGAATACTTATTCTTTGACTACCACTCTGTCATGAGTATAACACAAGCTCCACTTGGATTTGTCGCCTACACAGTTTTATTGCTAGGCAGCTGGATCGAGGTCTGACAGACAAGCTTCTTATTACCTCACTACATCAGTGTTACTTGGAGTTGTGTTGAAAACACACACAGACACACTGACATCCAGCGTGGCGAAAGATTCATAAGAATTAGAAATAAAATGAAAAACAGAATAAAATGAAGTCCAAATGTGTTCCTGCCCCTTCAATTTTTCCACATATTGCCAAATGAAAACTACACGGGAATATTTTTACTGTATTATACTTACTTTCATTTTATTTGACAGACAGGAAACGTAGAGCAAAGTTTTGAAAAGGAAGGAAAATTATACAATAAACTTTTTAACCAATAAAACTTTCAAAAGTCAACATTCATTTGTATTAATTCCCTGTGAGCGAATGCTTTGTAGAATCACCTTTTGTTGCAGTGACTGCTGCGAGTCTTTTGGGCATAGATTTACACTTCTATAGACTGACATTTTTACCCATTCTATTTTTTTATTTTTTTGCAAAATACCTCAAAGTATTAGACTGCCTGGAGAATGTCTGTGTATGGAAACTCTTAAACCACAGACTGCCAATGGATTTCTGTCTGGACTTTGACTGGGCACACTTCATGGTAGGCCTGGCGGTAAAAACTATTTTATTTGCTAGAAGGCCATCCAACTCCTTTTCTTAAGGGTCAGGTTTGTTGAATGTACAAGGTGTCCTGCCAGTAGATTTGCCCATTGAGTAGTGGATCTCTGCAGCTCCCCCAAAGTTACTACAGGCATCTCAGCTTTGGATGGATGGCTGTGTTTTGATAGGTTTGAGGTTGGTCTTAATGATGCTGTTTGTTCACTAATGTTTTCTAAGAAACCTCTGAGGACTTCGCAAAACAGCTGCATTTATACAGACTCAATTGCACGCAAATCCACACAGATTTATAGTTTGACTTGTGAATGCAATTATCCACACCTGCTCTTTTTTTTTTTAGGGCTATCAAGTAAAACAGGCTGAGTACATAATTCTTGGAATGATTTTCTGGCTTTCACTAATGAAAGTCATGTATCATCTGCCTTCCAATTTACAGCTATGCCATGATTTGTGTTGGTTTATAGACATCCACAAAAATAAAGTAAACTTTCTTTATGTAACATGAGAACTGTAAAGAAAAACCTTCAATGAAATAAATACTTTTGCAAGGCCCGATTATTATATATATGTTCTGTGTGGAAAAACCGTGTTAGCCCAGAGGTGTGGCTTTATTATATGACCCTACTCTTTTTTTTTCAGGCTGGATGTAATGCTAGAGTTTGAACTTTGACCCTATTTTCCAGGCTACAGTTGCAAAGCAAGAAAGTTCCCTCGGCTCCTTATTTTCTCCAATTGATCTTTCCATTCTTCAAGTTTGAAGTTTTGTGACCTCTTGCCGTACAGACTCGCTGCTTTTAGTTTCAGTGTCTGGCCATGGCGGGTGTGCGTGATTCCCAGCCAGGCTGTCATTTTGCTGCAGGGTTGTTATTGCTGTAGGTACAGTACAGCTCCTCTCAGCCTAGCTTCCCTAATGAAACCGCACATATCCAGACACTTCATGGCTTTTTTTTGCAAGGTGCAGCACAGATTCGCACGCTCGGCATCATCGCATTTCTTCCTCCCCTCTGGTACTGCTCCTCTTTTCTCTGAAAACCTTTCAGAGCAGTCACAATAACTACTCATCATAATAGATTTCCTTTTTTTTTTTTGCTCCTGGGCACAGAGCGAGTGGGAAGTTGTAAATAAAATACTAACTTATGGTGTGTCTGATGATTTTTGTTTTGTTTTTTTGTTAATGTAATGTAACAGGTAAAAAGGTTTGTGCATGTGTTGGTGAGAGGACCCGTCAGGAGATGATCTGCTCTTTTTGTCAAATCACTGAGAAAAGCCCACACACAGGCAAATACAATGTTGTTTTTACATAGTGACGGGATCTCCCGAGTGCATCATTTTAGCTCACTGGATGATGAACTCTGTGTAAAAGTTCTCACAATTAAGCATTGATTGGCCTGGAAGCTGTAAGCCATTCATTCAGTACTAATAAAGAAGAGTGTTTCTGCACCATGAGGCTCAGCTTCAGTACTCAACTGAGCTTTGTTACCAAAGTTTAACTGCCTCTGACAGATCGTGGAACAGAGGACTATTACTATCCTTTCACCTTCTCAAGGCTTTTCCAGACTCACAGCAAAAGTAATATTCTTTTTTTTCCATTGTAACTCATCATTGAAGCAGAAAGTTGCGGAGATGCTTCCACAATGATTTGCAATCTGTCAGTGGAAGAGTGGAAAAATAATGAGTCGCCCATCAGAGTCAGTATATTTACCATTTTGAGGATGTCCAAAAAAGATCATGAAGGTCATACGCCTCATTACTGAGTAAAATTAATCACATGTTCCAAATATTTACGGTTCTCTATGCCACCAGATCCCCATTTTCAGTTTTCTTCTTTTGATTGTTCCTGCAGTTGTTTGAACCCAGTTATGGGTCAAAGTGCTTCTTAATAAATACATCTTTCATTTAGTACCCAAGTTCTGCCATTTCATGTTTTCCAGTTATTCCATGCCCATAGACAACACATTTTTGTAATAATTTAAAGAAACCAGTGAATATCAGTTGTTTTGTTGTAGTTAAGTGTGTTTTATGGAGATACTGATAAAAGTGCTAAAACCTCTATTATTCTCATTTTACTTAGACAGAATGTCACAAAATTCTGATATATTTGAGCTCCAGAAATGGGCCCGCCCTCTGCGGTGTTCATTCTAAAACATTACTGCGAGCCTTATATATCACAAAAAAAAAGAAGAAAAAAATCTTCCACATTTGATCTTTCTAAACCTTCACCAGCATAATGACTTCCATGTGGAGATATGTTTTACAACTTGGAGGAAAATAGCTACATCTTGGCATTTAATGCAATGTGCCCTTTGGTTATTTGGCACACCACACTTTTGCTCTGGGATGTTTGTGGGTTTTACAGAACTGGAAACTCCAACATGGAAAAAGATCTGTTTCTGTGTCTGTATTTGCATGACCGTTTTCTACTAACCCTCACTGCATGTTGTCATGTTCTGGCTTCATACCGAAACCCTCAGGCCTATAAATGACATACAAGCTCCATAAATACACTCACGCTTATTCCTGCAGTTTATTTGAACTTTAAGTTGAGAGAGATGCAATTTCTCATTCATATGAATGTTTTATGAGCCAATAAACCTACACACAAAGCTACAGAGCAAAGAACCACATCTGACACTTACTTTCATACACTTAGTGCAGAAATTCCCTCACAATTTCACCCTCTTAGACCCAGACTTAAAAGTCATCTCTCCAGGCAGGGTGCTCATATGTTGACAGTTGAGCAGATCTGTCAAGAAGTCAAGTGTGTGTGTGTGCACTTATATGCACATCCATTTGTGAGTTTTGCATATTTCGTTCTTATTCTAGCATATAGAATGAATGCCTCAGCAGGGACACTGGACACTGGGCAGCGTTATTTAATCCTTATGTTTGTGGGTTTTGGCTGGATGCCATGCCACATTACCGCCCACAGAAAGCGGAACTTCAAAGTAGGTTTGGGGGCTTTTCCCCCCCGCCCCCAAGTGGAGCCACTGAATCTTCAGCAGCCTGTTAAAATAAAACTTTAGTTAAAGCACACATCCGCTTTGACTCCTAAAAACATCAGTTTGTTTATTTTAAAACCGAGAATGATTATTTTCAATGGAAGCACACAACAGGAATCCACTCTGGGGTTCATATGAAATGTGCCATTCCCTGGATAAATGTGTCTTGTGTTCACTATAAGTCCACATGATTTTTCCAGCTGAGGGCAAAGTTAAACTTTTGTTCTACGGTGTGGTTCTCTTTGCCATAATAGTATGTTCAGCTTCACACTATATCAAATTGCTTTTGTCATTGTAATATCATTGTATGCAAAATTGCTATTGCAAAGTACTTCTAGATGGTGACATTTCATAGGATGTTATGTTTCAAATGTCATTTTTTGCATACTAGGAATAGGCTTGGACAATTTATGAATATAAAGGCAATGGTTTCTAAACTAGCTATACCTTCCCTGACAGCATTTACATGGTTTAAAGTTAATTGTATTGGATTCCAGAAGAAATAGAGGGTTTTCTTTGGTTTTATGTGGCTTAGATTAAAATCTGATCTAAGATTTTTGATCTTCTTACCACTTATTATGCTTAGGCAGATTTACTGCTTAAAAGTCAATAGTTCATCTATATAGGTCTTAAGGGAGCACTGCTTCTGCTCCACATGTTGCTGCCAGAGCTAAATCTTTTGGGTGAAACACAACTAAAGGAGCATCACTCTTTCCTCTCAGGTAAGAGTGACTTAAAACTAGAGATAGACAAGTCAGTATATTTCTAGCTGAAACTGATTCTCAGTTTACTTTAAGGTATCACCTGCCAAGTCAGATTTTGACCAATTCAGATATACATATATTTTATCTACAAAAGAGCAAATGTGCTGTAACCTTTCCAATAGAAAATGTAGCTTTGAATCCAATATAAATCGAAGGAATGACACAATGATTTAAATTGGTGCATTGAAGCCCATCTCCCTCACTGTTATCTGATTTTTATTTAACTGAAAACATACATAAAGTTGTGGGCTGATGTCTTTTTAGTTTAAAAACATATTGTTCTAATAAATATGTAACATTTGAGGAAACAGATGTCAGAGAAAATGTGGAATAATAGATATTGTAAATTAGGTGATATTCAACAATGGCATTGCAATCACAATATTTCTTCATTTGCTGACTTTACAGGAGCTAAACAACAATGTATGAAGTACTAATTTATAAATAGAGGCGTGCTGACCAATTTATTATTTCCCTCGATTGGTAATTTGTTTTCTTTTTATTAAACTCCAACTGAGATCAAACTCATTTAAAGACATAAGGCTGAAGGTACAACACTGGTAGTCAGCAGATGTAAAGTTATGCATGTTCTCCCTTGAGATGAATTGGGAAAAAAAAAAATAATAGTACATACCTATACCATTTGTGCTGTGGTTTCATCAATGTGACAGGGTTCTTATTATGACTTAGTCAAATTAATAACAGCCGAAGCCAGACATCACGTTAATGCTTTTTTTTATTGAGGTTTTCTTCAGGGTTTTTCTTTTCAGGTGTACCAAGACAAAGATGCACAACATGAACAGAAGACATCTAAAGTATGTTAACAAACTGCAGCAGTACCTTAAGGTTTTTGTTGTGTCCTTCACCTCGCATGTGATTTTCCCCGAGTCCAGTCACCGACTCCCAATGTGGTGTAGAGCCCTGCTTTTAAAGCCACAGGCTCCTCTCACAGAAAGAATAAATGAGCAAAAACAACTAAACAATTACGTCTAACTCAAATAACCTCTTAAAGTAAACAAAGTAATAATAAATACTATAAAGGGGAAAAGATAAATAACTAACTAAACATGTGATCAAAATAAATAATACTCAATTTAATAAACACGCCGTAATTCACAATCACTCCACTGTGATTCGCCATGACATGCGACTCTCTCCTGGCGCGTCACAGCCCAGAACCAACCTTAAGGGAAAATGTTTGTGAAAATGTTTAGAACTGCAAAAAAACAAGTTGGGCCGGGACACCGTGTGTGCACCCACGATGAACCGGGTATGTGTAGACTGCAACAAAATGAATAGTTGTGAGTATGAAAATGCAGACACGTAATTAGCTGTCAGATCGTGACGGCTCCTCCGTCACGATCAAACTGAGTAAATATCATATTGGGTTCCCTAAATAACGTTAAAAATTCTGAGACTGATAGTGTGGTTCCTCTGGCCTTCAACTGTAGGATTTAATCAAACTTGAAGTGCGCTGGTCAGGTTATTTTAAGCTGTAACTACAACTGTTCCTTTGTTTCTGTGCATCTCCATGCATTGCATGGACTGCAATATATGGAAAACACAAGGAAGATAAACAGAGGTGTGCTGTTTTCATCTGCTCCACAATATCTATATGACAGTGTGCCTTAATATTGAACAGGCATCCAGGGTGCTGGAACTCATAAGAAGAAGTGGCATCATGCCAGGAACCTATTGGTCATTACTGAGTGAAATAAAGCAGAGAAAATACAATGTAGTACCAAAACATTGGTTGCTAGGCAATAAGATACAATTCATATTGACCCATGTTCAAACTTAGGTGCAGACGTTTTGATCTGCCTAAAAACTGCGGATTAGGTGCTACAGTGTTAAATTATATTACTGGTATGCAAAATGTAGTAAACCAATGATATAAAGTGGGGATAGCTCAAGCTTGAACATTGTGAGATACTTTATCTCACAGGAGTTATTCTGCAGGAAATTTAGTTGCCTGGTAATAATGTTCGGTGTGGTTGAGCTATATTTTGTCTTGGCCTTTGAAGGCCTAATTATACTGAAAGAGAAAGAGCTGTGGCCAATGCCAAGATAAGAAATGGACATGCTCCTGTGAGCATGCAGACAGAGACATATTTTATATACATGAGTCATAAAAGTAATCGTTGGTGAGAACCACAGCTTCTTTAGGGTTATCTGGCAGAATGCAACACATAAAGCATGTTGCATTTAACTGTTCTTTGAAGTTCACTTGAAACATATGTGGTTGGGAGACATTGAGTGTTGCTCACAACTCTGATGTGCATCTTAAAAATAGACTGCAGTTGTCACACTTTATTGTTTTAAGTTGTTCTGGTGGAACAATCCTGTCTTGTTGCAAAGCCTTGGAAAATATGTGAAGAACTTACTGCATTACCTTATGAAATGATTCTTCCATGAGTGACATTAGAGATTTTAGTCGCATTGTGGTCTTCGTAATCATTAGCTAACTTTGCCCTTTGCACACAACCTGAGACCCATTAAATGAATTACATTCTATTGGTTTCTGTCAGTTACTTCCAGCATAGCAGCCTCTCAGATCAATTCCTTCTATTACCAGCTCCCTCTCAATCCTTCCAGTCTTTCGTCTCTCTTTGCTCCATATTTAACAGGATTGACCGAATGGCAAGCTCCATTTAGCAGACATGTCCAGGTCGTTTAGTCTTGGAAATCTAGAAGAGAGCGGGTGCCTTTTTAAAATCCTCCTCTCTGTCTCCCTCACTGTCAGTCATTCTCCTTTTTTTACTCTTCTACTCCACTGCCTCGCCCTGCAGACTGCCGTTGTGTCTCAGCACCCTCTGCAGAAGCAGCTGTCATTAAGCCTCGGATTAAATGATTCACTTACCGGCCGCATGTTAATCCTTGATGTCCCACTAACTCTCAAACACATTTTGTTGCCTCACGTGGGTGAAGGAAATTGAATTATATCTGAATAATATTCAAGACAGATGCATATAGAAAGTGAAGCCTCAAGGTTTAAGCCGTTGAAGGGAATCGCGACGAGAAAGCTGGCAGAATACTTTTAAAAAATTTAGCCATGTGTTTCAGCGCGAGCACATTAGATGGAGGTACTTGTCTAATGAGGTGATTGAGTGCCTCAGCTCACTGCCATCTGCTTGCAACAAAGTGGCTTTGAATCCAACAGATGAATATTAGTGCTTGTCACTTCTTGGCTCTCTTTGCAGCTCTACTTCTCTTGATGTCGGAGTGTAGTTTCCAAATTGATTTCATAATGCTTCATTTGGATTAATTGTTGGAGGAAAAGAACATTCTAGAATGTAGTCTGCCAAAAGTAGTTGCACTGCTTCACTTGTTTCAAGTTTTACCATGTTACATTCATGTTTTAGCTCTCGTTGATTAAACACATGGATAATATTTACCTCCCTGGTTTGCATTTATATTCAACCCCCATTACTCTGATACCTCTAAAAAAAATCCATTCATTGTCCTATGCCGATCTCCTGTGGTTTTTGGCATAGGGTAAGGGTTTTCTGTGTGTCCCTTTAAGGAGACACACAGAAAAGAATACCATGCACACCTACCTTCTTGTGAGAACGGTTTATCTATGCAGCAGCTAAAATCCAGATCTGTCATATTGTCTATTGCTGTGTTATTATTATCCATGAACTTTGGGTGACCTTGATGGATAAAACTAACTGATATATTTAATCCACTGGAATATGGAACTACAAAATAACTTAGTATATACTGAAATTGTTGCACATTCTTTAACTTTTTTTTTAATTAACGTTTTTCACCTTAGATTCACCTTAGATTTTTTAATTACCGTATTTTCCGCACTATATGGCGCACCGCATTATAAGACGCATGGAATAGACGCTACAGTAGAGGCTAGGGTTACCTTATGCATCCGTTAGATGGAGCTGCGCTAAAGGGATCGTCAACAAAACAGCCACATATGTCAGTCAATAGAAAATAGATTACAAACCAGCGTGAGTTTAAACTCTGCGTCGTAAGCGTCTCTTAACCATTCTAGGGTCTTTACACAAACACATGAATTGAAATGAAACCGCACACTTCAAGCAGTCATATTTCCCAGCATGCACCGCGCGCTTCTTCTTCTATGGGGGAAAATGAAGTAGACGGCTGCTTACCGTAGTTACGAGACCTGTTGTGGCTCAATATTGGCCCATATATAAGGTGCACCGTATTATAAGGCACACTGTCGGCTTTTTAGAAAATTGAAAGTTTTCAGGTGCGCCTTATAGTGCAGAAAATACGGTACAAGTTATTTAACTTTTTCTATTTAAACCATATTGTATTTAGTACACATGCTCAGTCATTGTTTGTTTTACTGCTTCAACATGAGCTTTTTACTGTGCCAACATCCACTGCTTCTGTTTACTATGACGTCTCAAGGATATTGTATCAGTAAAGTCAGCATTTGGTGAGAATAAAAACCAATACAAACACAAAATAGACACCGAACACTATTTTCTGCAAAAAAACCCCACAGATTTCATGTGTTTTTTTTTTGTGTATTTGTGCACAGATGCTACAGTGGGTTCTGCTGCACCATGAGGGTTGTTTACTCTTGCTTCTCCCTGTACTTCAGCAGCATTTGCTGATGACACACTCCTGCCAGCATCACAGATGTGAACCCCTCTCGGAGATGCTGTGCTTTGATAAAACTTAAAGCGCAAAACACTTAAAACGTTTTTTGCTTTCAGTACGGCACCGGATGTTGCTCTTGCTCTTTATTTCTTACACACAAACATTTCTTGCTTGCCTTTTTTCACTTGGGTCAACATGCCTTGTTGTTTATGTATGTTGTTGAGCAAATTATTGAGCAAAATAAAAAAAAAAAGTATTACATGCATCTATCTACCACCTTTTGTCTGATGCCTCTAAATCAGGGGTCTCCAATCCCAGTCCTCAAGATAAACTGCCCTGCAGGTTTTACAGGCAATCTTGCTCCAACATACCTGATTCAAATTAATGACTTGTCACCAGGCCTTTGTCAAAATTAATGACAAGCTGAAGAGGTAATTCAGTCCTTTGATTCAGGTGTGTCAAAATATGTTCTGCAGGACAGGAGAGCTTGAGCACTAGTGCTGGAGACCAAAAAAGAATGTCTTGTAAAACTAATTTGCTGCAGAAGTTCAATTTTTAAAAAGTGTTCACTTGTGAGTAATTTAATCTCTGTTTAACTGTGAAGATTCCTTTATGGAGTGAACTGTATCATGAAAACCAAGAAACACGGCAGACAGGTTAGAGTAAAGGATTTAGGGAGGTTTGAAGCAGGGTTAGGTCATAAAATAATATCTTACACTCTGAATACTGAACACTGTTCCATCCATCATGAAAAAAATTAATGGAAAGGATATTACGCAACTACGAACCAGCCAAGACAGGACCCTTAAACTGACAGCCCAGAAAAGAGGAACATTCAGAGCATCCTAAAGCGCCATGGTAACTGTGGAGGAGCTTCTAATGTCACCGGTTCACAGCTATGAATTATGCCGTTTGCCACTCATCCACAAAGGCTGGATTTTAAGACTAAAATATTTTATTTCACCAAAAGAAAATAAAGGACAAACCTAAAGGAAAACTTTTAGTCATGAGACAAGGGCGGAGATTCTCCGCAGAATAGGCAAAAAGATTTAAACACAGATCAAGAGATACAGTATATTAGAATGGTTTGGATACAAGCTTTGTGCCTCAGCACTGTTACCTCACAGCAAGAAGGTCATTGCTTTTACTGCTGTTCAGAGCCTTTATACTTGGAATTAGCATATTACAGTTTCCAGGCCAAACACAATGTAATACCTGCTTACCTAAAAAAACTTACAACTATTAACAGCTATAAAAAATAACAACTATTTTCATAGAATTTTCCTATGAATATTTTCTAAAAACCCACCAAATGTTGGAAAAGAAAAGCATCCAAAATTCTAATAACCTGCCTAAAGCTGTTTTTTTTATAGCCTAGTGTTCAAAAGAAGCCCAGTTGCCCAATTTGGCAACATTGCTTGGGTTTCATCCCAACACATTTTTCCTCAAAATCATGCACACTAAGATTAATGGTCACTCCAAACCAGTCACAAATGTGAGTAGTTATATGTGTCTGTAACAATACTGAAGAGGAGTGTGTAAAAATGGAAGCAACATTTTACAAACATTATAAAGTTCCCTACAACGTCCAACACATATGCAATTACAAATAAATAATGAGATGTTTTCCTTCCAAAACTATTTGTTGTTGGTTGAAAATACGTTTTCGTTTGGGGTTGTAACTTGATAAAGGAGAAAAAAGTTCAAGGGGCAGGAATTTAGATTGTCAAAACATCTACATTTTAGTTATATAAATGAAGCGGGGCGTTTTGAATTACTGGCAGAGGTTATTTTATTTGTATGGAATAACTTATACGTTTAACAGCACAAATCAGTATAACTACTAACTAAATTGTAAATATACTCGGATGAGATCTTCCATCATTTATTACTTTGCAGAGGAACAAACAAGGCATGAATGCTTTAGATGAATTTCAGATTTGCAAAAGCAAAAACAGGGTACAAATGACATTACTGATATATATTCCCATACTTCTGTTTGAACAGTTAAAGCCATTTATCGACCAGGTTGGATAAGGACTTTGCTGGAAGGTAACAGCTGGTCAATATTACATGGCTTGTCCCACACACAGATAATTGCTTTTCACCGCTGTTTTCTGTTTAACTTACTGAAAAGCTGAGAAAAAGTGGAAGTGCAGATGCTGTGATTATTTGTTCTCTGGTGACCACTTTTATAAGCACACAGGAACTCATATGTACCATCTCTGGTGCCAACTTTTTATGAGATAATGACTGCAATATATCAAAATTGGACAGAGAGAGCACTATCACCAGTGCACTGCTTACAATCAGGTTTCTCTTCAGGTTCTCCCAAGAGTCTATCTGAACAAGCATGCATAGTAGGAAATATATTCCAAGCCTACCCTATTTCTATCCAGCGATATACCTCATATATATATGTGTATGCACCTGTGTTTGTGGAAATGGTGCATTTAAACGAGGTGCTATCCGTACAGTGTTTCATGATAAAACCCTGAAACACAATGGACTCAAAGTGGCAACACCACACAACATTAACACATCCCTGCAGATGATAGCACAGCTGGATATATTGTTTGGAAGAAAAAGATTGATAGAATGTGATGTGTCATTTACAGTTTGGGTCTTAACTTAAATAAAAGAAGCCTTTAATAAAAGAAACTTCTACACTAAACTTTGGATTTGGAACTGTGGAGTTACCAACAAAGTCAGACCTGTCCTTGCTTTATCTAACAACAACAACAACACATGAACAACAGAGGTGCGAGACCACCAAAAGCCAAAAATTTGGTTTTAACTCACCAGGAGCTACAAATAAGCTAAATGTACTATCACCATTCTGGTTAACTTCTTAAAGATCCGAAATCTCCTGGCATTAGGTGAAAATTACAGCGTATGAAGTTAGAGGTGTATGAAAAGTTGTGCTCTGTAAGTGCTTTTTTTCTCCCACAGTGTGAAAGGATTACATGTGACAAGTTGCGAATGCCTAAAGCAGAAAAGATTTGAAGTCTTTTTCTAAAATATTTTCATGATATTGCAACCCATTTTCCATCATTTCTCCATTGTTTCTTCTCTTTTAGGGCCAGAAGTGCTTTGCCCTCAATTTGTGGCCCACAGGCAATGACACCATTTGTATTCCATTTCTTCTTTGTTTTATATCTAATGGATTCTTGTTTGATTTTGTCTACTTTGTTTGGAGTTTGGAGAAACCAACTTTTTCACCCAAAAACAAGACATTTTTTCAATACTTTGAGTTTTAGCAGTCAGTATTCTCTTCCTGTTTGAGCTTATAACTGCCAAGGTCTGTGACTTTTATAAAAAAATGCTTTTCACATGTTTTTTAAAACTGTTATGATGTATAATTTGATTCAGATGATTTGTGAAAAAATGCATCTCCTCTCCATCCTGCTGGTGGTCCTGCAGCCATTAACAGAAATATGAATAATAATAAAAGCTCAAGAGTGCCTGTATTTAGGTTTTGCTGCACAAAGGACAAATGAAATCATTGTTATTTAATTGTCTTCTGTAAAATTTCTTTAAATGTTATTTTTTTAAAAATGCTTTGTGCTTCCTTCAGTACAGGAGAATAACAGTTAGAGAAATATCTGTGTCCAATATCTTGCAGCAGTTTGTTTGATGAAGAGAAATACAACACGATGATTTTAACATGTCTTTTCACACTTGTTAAATTCCTTCAGTCGCTGTATGCTGAATCTTCTGGGAGCTCTTTTTCCATTGGTGAATGCTGTTTTGTCAATATTTCTATTGTCTTGAAGACAGCTACTTTATCTTACTTGCCATAATTCTTAAGTTTATCTGTTTTACTTAAGACATAATAAAGCAGGTGGACGTAAATCTTCTGTTAGTAATCTTCACCCTCAGATTCTCACTTCCATTTTGGCCTTTGTTTTTGTCTTGTTGACATCCCTAAAGGCGCAGGTTTCAGCACACAAATGAGGCAGCTAAGCTTTGAGAGAGAACTAAAAGTGCTTAAAGTCAACTTAAATAAATGTGAATGGTTGCAGTAATTAGTGTATTTGGCTGGTGGCAGAGTGAGGAACTCCCAACAAAGTTACCTCAAATTGGATAAATAATGTTAACCCATTACTAATTTACTTACAAGATCATTTTGTTCACTGTGATGATAAGATGTATATAAGGCAACTTACTTTAATATTGTCAAAATAACAACTAGAAACAAAACAAGAAGCATGGACAAACATTTTGCACAAATTCAGGATTAGATGCACAAAGTAGTTTAAAGTTGGCATTAGATAGAATAATTCTCATGATAAAATAACCTTGAGCAAAAGAAAAAAAATGAAACAACAAAAAAAAAGCTTGTTAGTCTAAGACACCATAAGCAACAATAATGATAAGCTCTAACTTTAATTTACTAATTTAAAATAACAGCTGCCATATTCAATGTAGTTAGAACCATATGACATGTATTTTCTTAATACTAATATTTTATTATTAATATCTGTTTATATTTTTCCTCTGAATTTTGATGGAACAAAAATATTAATGAGGGTGAGACAGTAAAGCCAAGTGTGTTGATATACATTTTTAAGACAGAATTATTAGTTAAATAAATATCTGCTAAAATGCTTGAAAGTGTTGAACTGAAATTATTAATATGGAGAATAATCATAAATACTTCCCATTGTTCTTATTGCTAATTATGGTAAACACCCTGAACAATTGGAGTGTGCTGTTTATTTCACGACAGGCACATCCATTTTCTTTGCTTGCTCCAGTTCCAAACATTATCTTGAAATATGATGCCTGGTCATTCTTTGGTGGCGCAGCAATGGTTGTCAGTAAAATATTTCTAATAGCAAAATGAGGACTGAATCTACTGACTGACACACCAAAACACACGGTGCAGCAGAGTGGGAATTTTATCCTACATGGTAGGCATGAAATCAGATTCAACTAAAGTTTGGCACAGTGCACTGAACATAATTTGAACAGTAGATGTGCTACAAAATAATTGAGAAATGTGCTGCACCTTAAAATGAGAAACTGCTTCATTACAACGATTAATAAAAAAAAAACAACTACACAAGTAGGGGTGTGCAGATGTGTATTATGACATTTAAGAGTATTTTGGAGTAACTTATGCATATATGTATGTCATACAGATTTTTTGGGAAGACAATGAATAACATTACATTTTTCAGTTAAAAGCTGACACTCAAACATTTCACTTAAAAAAACTAAGTGATACTCATTTCATGCAGTTCCTTCATTTCTCATGTGGCATCAAGTTTGCAAGTGTGAACATCAGACTACCCTCAAATAGTGACACACTTAGAGGCACATATGGCTGGAACATCTCAGATTAAAAATGACCCAGGGATCAACATATGCTGTTGGTGTTGTGCTCTCATGGCGTCAGTGTCTCAGTTCCCCTCTCAATGCTCTTTATCCCACACTGAAACCAGCGATATGCAGAGAGTACACTGACACGGTCTGGGATTTTGCTGATGTTGTAGGAAGTAGCTAGTTTTCTGAGGATTTGTGTTGACGTTTACAAGTTTTACATTTAAATACCTACATTACCCGAGAATAATATATGGTGTTTAAGTGCTATGCAACACTTTTTTTCTGCTAATTATTAGAATATGTTTTGGTATATATATATAAAAAAGATCTAACAGTATTGTTTTTACAAGTACACTTTGGCAATAAAATTATACAATGTGATTTTTTTTCACAAGCTGATATCAACAAGTTTTTTTTTCATGGTAGCTTAAAATCATGTTTAAAATAATAAGTATGTAAGCAACTCATTCAAGGTGAAAATAACACACAAAGGAAGTAAACGGGCTTATTTAATGACACCTTTGAGTCTCTGTACTGCATTCTAAGCTTAAAATCTCCTACTTACCTGTCCCCTCACTATTGGTTGACAACCCATACTAAACACCCTAATCGGACAACAGTTATGAAATCAATACTGCACTTTTGCAAACAAATCAAGTTCTCTGAGGAAACCCAATTGTTTATTGAACATGTTCTCTAAAGTATTCTCAGTTGGCACAGCCAGGCAGGGCACAGTGAATTTGGAGTGGTAATTTTCACAGCACTGCAAGATTTATGGGATTTTAAGTGACTTTCAATTTGCAGGTAATGATAAAGTTAGAGTAAGGAAGTCAGGCTCTTATTCATTTTTATCTGAACCCAGCTCTCACAAAAGTCAGTCCTGTTTGATGGGAAGACCTGAGATGACATTTGAGAAACATTCATTACAAAAACAGATAATGTGACTCAGCTTGATTTTTTTTTCTGACTTCTCCTGCGACTAAAGCCTTTCAAGCATGGTTCTAAAGGATGTGCAACCATCCTTGTATGGCAGCTGCAATACTTCTCTCCGGTTTTCTTATATTCTGTGTCTGTCAGCAGCTCTGTTTGCACAGGTGAGACGGAATCCTTCATTTCTGCAGGAAACCGTATTTACTTTAAGGGTCTGCCTGTGACTTTCGTTTTTATGAGGTCTTTAGTCAAGCACACAAGCTGTCATCATCTGGCTGTTATATCATCCCAGTGTAATGCTTTAAGTAAACGATTTTGCAAAATAAGCTGGTGATATAAAATGGAAAGCTGCTTCAACTGATTAGGGAATCATAGTGTCACTACTGCTTTTGCATACTCTCCCAGGGTGTAATGGAAATCTGCTTTGCTGAAAGCTGTTGCTTCATGTGCAGATTCACAGCATTTTGTGTGCTCGTCTTCATTATTACACACTACATTCACTGAGAAAATCTTACAGAACCGTCACTTATACAGATAATAAACACATCATACTACATCAAGTCTTGGAGTGCATCTCTGTTTGAGATTCAACGCAGCAATGACATTCAGAGGTTGCATCATTTGCTAACTGAATCATTCAGAGGTAGCAGTTTCGATGTCATATTAGCTGAAAAGTTGGGGAGTTTTTCAACCAGGTTCCATGTTTACACCTCAGTTTAACTCTATTCTGAAAGTAAGGTATCATTTATAATTGGGAATACAAACTAACATAAAATGATGCACATTTTTGGTTTAATGATTCACTATATAAAATTCTGGATAGAAGTTCAGGTAGACTTCAATATGAATTCTATATGAATTTTTCTGGGGTAAAATATTTGTGCAACAAACAACTTAAAAAAATATATTTTCTTGTGAGGTGTGTATTTGAACATATAGTTCAAATGCATAGATTTACTGATATTTCACTTGCAACCCTGGAAAACCTTTGTTGACCAGGCCAGAGGGAGGAAGATAAATAAGAAGCTGCTTATGTGATTATTTCACTTTCTGATATGTATTTGATATGATGAATTAGCAAATTATAAACTGACAAAAGTGTTGTAACCCTTGTTCTATCAAAATGTAGATTAGAGGATCTGCTTCACATGAAGGAAGTAAAAGATAAAGGATCATAATCTATGCTTCATTGTACACTATTTAACTTATATCAGACAGTTTTCATTGCAAGTTAAGACCCTCAAACCATACATAAGATCAGAGTATTACATCAGAACTCATTAAAAATAATATTCTTACAGAAATTTTGGCTTAATGAAAATAATGTTTAACACCAGCCTAAAATTTTTTTGTTTTCTTACTATTATTTTAAATAATTATTTTAACGTAACAACCGAGACTTATCAAAAAGCAGTCTAATTAAATGAATATGATTGTATTTTCTGGTTGAATGTACTGTTTTTTCCTACAACTGAGCAGACAAACTTCTGCTTTGTCCTGACCTGAACTTGTTGAAGATCATATCTATGATGTTGTGGAAAAAAGCTGTAAAATTTGTTGCCTCTGACTATCTCTGGAAAGTTGGGTAGGTAAGAGATATTATAATATGTCACCTTAAAAAAAACAGCTCTTCATCACTATAGTATTGAAAAACCCTTGAATGCAAATGCAGCTCTGGAAAGAGTTTTTTTTTTTTAAGGTGACATATTATAATTCCCCCTCACAGGTTTGGTATCAGATTTAGTCCTCATGAAGTTTTTGAAATGCCTCATTTTCCAGACACCAAAAAAACATTCTTATTGTGAGAAAACATTTGTTTTTTTTAACGACTTGCACTGTTTTTAGAGACTCAAATGGAAGTAAGAAACAAACAAAAGTGAAATTTGCATAATACATCCCTTTTGAAGATTATTTTAGACGTTTCTAGAAGAAGCAGCAAGCTGTTTAAAATAATACAACTGTTATTCATCTTTTTGGGTTATCTTTATGAAATCAAATGAGATCTATTCACAGTAATTTGTCAAAGGTACGCAATGTGTGGTATCTATTTGAAAAAGCTCGATAAGAGTAGTTTTGGCTCCACAAAAGGTCAGTCAACTGTTCCACAATATACTTTATTTCTACTTATTTTCTAAAGTGTCTTTATCGATTTGCAATAATATGTCTCATAAAACAAAAAAAGAAAAATTCAGGAATTCCTAGTCCCACATCTAATGAAAACATTTTTTTATCTTTAACGGTTTATAGCTACAGTTTAAATTAACAACTTTATCAAATTGCTAATTTAAAACAAATTTCTAAAAAAAATCTCACTTTTTAAAGATTATGGACATGACTCATTATTTGTCGCAATCTGTGGCATAATTTAAAATGTTTAGCTTTGTTAATCTACAAAATAGAAAATTTATCAAATCAGTATTCCTCACTTCCTCAACTGAGAAATAAAGTGTGAAACAAATATATGAGTAAAAGAAAAATCTACAATTATTGGTGTTCAGTTCCAGTTAGAAATGTCATTTTAGTTTTGAAATTATTACTTATTTGAACTAGTCAGTGGGGTTTTAATTCCCGCTCTATCTGTCTCAGTCGTTGTGTCCTTGGGCAAAACACTTAGTCCGCCTTGCCTGCTGGTCAGAGGGCCTGGTGGTGCTGGTGCATGGCAGCCTATCCTCTGTCTGCCTGCCCCAGGGCAGCTGTTGCTACAATCCAGTAGCTTGACACCATCAGCGTGTGAATGTGTGTCTGTGCGAATGACTGAATGAAGTGTGAAGCGCTTTGGGGTCCTCTGGACTTGATAAAGTGCTATAGAAGCACAGGCCATTTACCGTCGCCAGCATGGAGATTTGTTTCACAATTCTTGGTATTTTCTCTGTAGAAATGGTTGTTTTAAACTGCTAACAGAAAATGGCCTGAAAATTTGCAACAATGTAGGGACCACTAGGGGACAACTCTGCCGTGAAAGCTAGTAGAACATTAGTTACTAACATCAGCAGGAACTAAGAGGCTCCTGGATAAGACAGAGCAATCTCCTCCAAAACTGACATCTTCAACTTGACTGACATGTCAAAAATGGACAAGTTAATAATGTAATGCATCCATTCAGAAATACCAAATATGTTTTCATATGTAGTATTTCGGCAACATTTTAAGCTGTGTAATTCTGAAGTACATTTTGACTGTGGCGCAAGACACTAAGTCAAAACAAAGCAAACTTTCTGTTGTTTCTGGTCAAACCTACAAATAATGTGGATGTATAAAATCCTAAAAGGCTACACAAACAATGGGGGAGAAACGGACCATTAGGTTGTGCCAAATCAAAGAAATTAACAAAACAGGCCATGTCTATAATCTATTTTAATTGAAAAATAAAGGAAAAGAAAACGCTGATGATTTGATCTAACAAAAAGGCTCTTCAAAACAGTACATGGGTGGCACTAACCTACTCATCTAGTGTGTTTAACAGAAAGAAACTGATGTGACGGTAATGTACAGGATACCCCAGACTTACCTAGTCCACTAACTCCCACCACAAACCGATAAGTGACCTGCTCGGGTCCTGATTGGTTCTTCTCAAATCAATGAACCAATCAGAACAAACAGTTTTCACTCTGAACCTGTGGAGAGACAGGAAACAAAAAGGAGGGAGAAAAAAAACAAACAGTCTGGCAGACATGTAACACCTACCTATAATGTTGGATTGAAACAGCAATATTACCAAAAGATTGAACCATTGTCAGAAGCCACTTCTCTTCAGTGTGATAAATGAGAAACTGTAACCTGAATGGCAATAATGTATACCTGCTTGGAATCTGGTATTGTATTGCATGGAACTATGTGCTCAGATTGCTCACAGAAAGCAATTTTGCAGCTTTATACATACAGTTTAGCTCTCTGATGCATGACATTTGAAAATATACAGTTATTCACCCGACAATATTGAAGCTTTTGCAGCTAACTTATAAGAAGCAGTAAATGTCTTGCATTAGGCAGGCGGTGAGCACCGTTACGCTGGAAAATCAGCTCTGTGTTGGTTCAGTTTCACTCTCATGCTTTCTGTAATCCATTTCAAACACTATCTTCTTAATCTGGCATATAAATGCTCCAAGGCAGGTTTTTTTTTTACTTAAACGAAATTAGAATATTGTAAAGATGTTTTTGGCAAATGTGGAGATCATCTGAGGTGAAGGGTTTATTTACGATAAAAGTGAACATAAATATCATTTTATGGCTTGTGTGCAGTTGTGCATTCATTCCGTTATCTTGTTTTGATTTTCTAAATTCAAACAGCTGTACTGAATCTAACTGTCTCATTAGCAGTCAGATTAAACCACATGTTTAAAACCCACTGCACAACAAATGCAGAGGGAATTTGAAGTCTTCTCTTTTATTATTAGCACACACTGTGACTATTTTTGACTGTAATTCTTAACTAAATTCTGGAATTTTTGTATTTTTCAATCCAGAATAACATGTTTGCTCCCTGTGTTGTTGTTTCACATCATTCCACATCACATCCATCTCACTCTAAAATTTTGCCAGTGTTTTTGTTAGGGATCTTCTGTTTCTTTTCTCTACGTTGACCTGGGGGTTGGTAAGAAGGTCCAGCTGTCTCTCAGTTGCTCACTGTTGTGTTCTCATCAGTCTAGGCCTCTTTCCACTCTGTTTATTTTCTTTCCCCCTGTGCCTCTGTTTAATAGGAAACTGATTCAAATCAGGCCTGTGCTGACTGACCTCATGTCAAGATGTGCAGGAGCAAGGCTGAGTCAGTGCAAGAGGGGGTGAGGTGAAAAAATGAGGAGGAAGATGTCTGTATGGCCGAGGAACAAAATGCATTGATATTTTGCTTGAATATGTTTCTTGAGGCAAAGAGATTGAAGTTGTGCTTCTTTATTCAGTGTAAAATATGTTTAAAGCAGAGAGAGAGATGCATTAACAGAATGTGCGCGTCTCCTTCCTGCTTTGGTTGCACCAGCTGTGTTTCTTTTTGCCCTGTAGAAAGAACAACATGTCCATCCACATTGTATCAAAATAATCTGAAAAATCCAGCACTTCATCTGATTGTGTAAGATATGTTAGCAAAATATACGTATTCATTTTCAGCTTTCACCTCTCATCCACATGAAAGCACACGTTTTGAGAGAACGGTATCACAAAAACACTCGCAAAAGTCTTGTGTTTCAGTGGTGCACAAAGCTTCACTGCTTTGAATAAATAACACTCCATCTTTTACATCTGGTGCTGTAGCATATCTCCAACAAAACCAGACAGGGTGGAGTTTTGAACAAATCAAAACACTCTAAGGAGCAACTATCCAACAATACCATTACTTAGTCTCATGAGACATTATGCAGATGCTCTGTTTTATAGTACTCACATTGGGTTGACAAACTTTAGAAGTGGCTCCAACAGCAGGGAAGACTGACCTATTTTCTGGCAGTAGTTACTTGAACACTTGGGGGCATTGAAATTTCATCTCCAGATGATCATGGATGCAATAAGATAAATATAAGTGGCAATATAAGAAAAACATTAAAGAGCAAAACATGTATGAGACCGCAACAGCAATAACACTGTTGTAAATTTAATCTGAACTTTAGTTGCTTGAAGAAAAGTGTCATATTCGTTGCTGAAAATTCACAAGCTATGCTCAAAATCATCTTTATTTGTATTTTGATGTCCCTAGCATAGATGCCTCAGTATCTTTGGGGTTTCTGCTCGTTTGAGATAAGAAACCAGGGTGAACCTCAGATTAGTGATTTGATTCTAACTCCATTTTATTTTTTTTCAAGAAAGCCACACATACTGGGAGCAATGTGGATTAGGATTAATTAGATCAGAACCTCAAAACATTTATTGGATAAACTGATAAGGCTAAAGTAGAACTAGATTAAAAAAAATTATCAAACTATGATGAGCATTAACAGTAGTCGATGTTAATACTACTACTGGAGTATTAACATCCATATTTAAAGTTAAATAATGAATCAATGAACCTTTTATATTCTGGTGGCAAATGCAGTGATTTTTTATTTATTTTTTGGATTTAAACTTAAATTAGGGATAAAAAATAATGTGTTTTTCACTTCTATTTTTGTATCAGCTGCTCCTAATTCTAAATTGTTGCATTGTTAATAGATTCCTGTAAATTTTATATTCTCATGGAATTATTTGGGAAATATGAGTCAGTGTAGGTTTATAGCTCAGGTGTTTTGAAGAAAATGCAGGCAATTTTCCAACCTCCACAAAATCTGCTCTACACTGTTTATTATGTCTGGATTTTTATTATTGAAATTATTAAGATAAACTACCAAATTCCAGAATAAATAGTGAAACTTTGTTTTCCACCGGTGCATTTTTATTTTTATTTTTTTTTGTAGATTTAATCAAAGTTAAGCTGACTATTAAATAAACTGCAAATAAAACTGAAGTCCATGCTTCACAGCCAACATACTGCATTTGTTGGTTAAAAACATGGCTGGTAAAGACATTGTACTGGAACAAAACTTTGCATTTAGTTTTTTGTAAGAGTTTGCTAAATTGGAAACAGGTTTTAATGACGGGAAAAGTAATAAAAACAGCCAGTGGAACTTCTTTAAGCTGCCTCACAGTAGAAGTGGTTGGGTACGTCCTCTTAGCTGGCATCATAACACAATCTGGGTGGTGCAGCTACCAGCTGAACTCTGACCTTTCTTTGAAACGCCACATGCGTTTTAGGTAGTTCATATGGAGCAAGATCAATAGAAAGCACAGTGGCCTGCATTGGTGTGTGTATGTGATAAGAGCACCTCTGTGTGTTTTGTCTTCTTTCTAGTTGGCCCGCATTATTGATGCTCCTCATGCATGACTTGCATTTACACACTCCCGCTCTCTCTTGTGGTGTGTGAAATCATAGTCAGTGGTCTGGTTTGATGTTTACAAGGCCGTACAACAGAAAGCTCCCTTGAGCATACGCTGATGTTAAGACTCAAGAGATCTCCTTTTGTTTCACTCAGTGCCTTTCTTCTCTGTCCTCCCTATCCTCCCTTTTGCGTCTGTTTCAGTCATCTGCTTTTACCGCCGTTTTTGTTACTGTGTCTCTGTTCCATGGGACGGGTTTAGGAAGTAAACTTTTGACAGTTAGATTAATGACAGCGACTAGGGGTTTTTCCTAGTGTAGAACAACGACCTTGCTCTCAATACGCAAGCACAGCACAGTGGAGCACCGCTTTCCAACAAACAGCCTCAAGGCCAAACACATATTGGTCAGTTCTGAACTGAAACTGAAAGTTTTATGTAACTTTCTTTTCAGCTTTACAGTTTTTATGTTGTTTACTCTCAAACTCTCATTTTTCTGCATTATGAAGGAAAGGTCAAAATGAGTCTTGGGTTAGTGCTCATCATCCTGGATGCTTTTGTGCTGCATATGATTCCAAAATTCAGGCCTTCCTCGAAGCACACATTGTGACACAGATACATCTCCTGCTTTTGGTTTCTATGTAAATTCAGAAGAAAAAAAAATTTGGAGTGCAAAGCTAAGCACATTGACGAGGGCTTATTAGTGATATTGTAGAGCAATTACTGTATAAAATGGGCTTTGCTTTCTGCAGTGGAGTGTAACCAAACCCATCGTATTAATCAAGACATGAGAGCCTACAATGACCGGGCTTTGTAGAAGCTTTCAGAACTCTTCAACCTTTTCAAATCTGTGACAATATGACAAATCTGATTTGGGTTTGGTTCTGTACACCACACTAATGTTTTAAGTAGTTGTGAAATAAAAAGATTTTTATGTTTACCAATAAAAATGTGAAAAGTATGCCAAAGAATAAAGTGTTTTGCAACCAATTGACTTAAGACGTATGCCAGTTAGTAAATATCTGAAGGCCCAAAACAATCTCTTGGAGCACAAGTGTCACACAATTCTACACAACAAGGATAAAAAAAAAACCCATCCATACTTCTTTGATAAACAGAGCAGACTTTCTGCTGTCTCTCTTCTGTCAAAGAGAGACAGCAGGCTTGGAAGTTAGTTTAATATGTTTCTCCCTCATTTGAGACTGAGAGGCAAGAATATTGTATTTTAAGCACTGCTTTCCTTGTTGTCCTTCGTTGTTGTTCCTGTCTGTGTTTCTTAAAGGACGTGTCCTTTTTTTGACACAGTTTCAGGAGGTCGTACAACTCTAGTTGTTTCAGCTGGTTTCAGGTGGCAGAATGAGCCACTCCAATAAGACCTACTCCACTCTGCTGTAAGATGCCTCTTTTGATATTATTAGCACAGCTTTGTGCTGCATTGCGAACGGGAACTAGGACACAAATTACACTCATTACTTTCTGAAAATGATTATTACAATATGAGTAGCAAGAAATGAATTGCATGAGAGCTCACACTCATATTGAAACAGAGCTCATGGTACAAAATACCAAAGTGATTCATAGACATACTCTCTGTTTTTTTACATTCCCTGAATAAGTGATGCACTATTTGATCAAATAATATATGCATATATGTATATATATATATGTGTTTAACTTTATTAGAAACAAATGAAAGGAGAGAAGAAAGGGAGAAATGTGGGGTAAAATATTTCAAGAGATATTTAAGAGAACGCTCTAGAAATCTGTTTCCTCACCTGCCGAAAAATGTAAAAAAAATTAATAAAAAATAGTCAAAATTGGTAAGATTGCATCATGCTGAAGTTGCTCTGTTCCCTGTATCTATGCCAGCTTAAAAATACATAAAATGTCAAAAAGAGTTTTGCATAATCATGATAATAATGCACTTTCCCTTCACTTCTTCCTTTTTTTCCCTTGATGCTAATCAAACATGGTTTGTAGTGTCATCTAATTTCCCAGAATTCATTGGTTTTGTGGCAGCATTAGCATCACAGTCCCCCATTAATCTTTAAATTTAGACATTAATGCATTCGACTAATCGCTGCAATGTGGTTTAATGCACAATAAACTCTAGATCATCCACTATTATTAGAATATTTGCAATATGAAAGATATATATACATATATATTTAGATGATGCTGTACAGCATTTCCATTTTTAAGGTTTATGGCTTGTGTGTTTAGGCTACATGTTGAAGCTATAAGAGGACTGCTATTCTATACTTTCCTCTGGGCTCCATGGAAGACTCTGGAAAGTCTACTAAAAATTTTACAAGAATCAATATCAGCATGTTTGATGTATGGCCGAGGTGTACTGGTGTTTTTGCTGACTTAACATTTACTTTCTGAAAGATGGATCACTTTTCAATATTAAAGAGGTTTGTGTTCATAGTTACACCTGACATTTAATGAGTGGTGTGTATTAAACTCTGTAAAAGTATAGTTATCTTCATTCATGTCTCCAGCTTTCAAATAAATATTATAATTGCCTGGCATGAACACAGATCTTAAGAGGACTGTGTATTGACTTTTGCTTTGGTTTTACTGGCCAGAGGACCTCCGTTGTATTTACCTAGTTATTAAAATATATGGAATTGTTTCCTGAGAATGAAAAAATAACTGCACACATTCCTAATGAGGTTCCTGGGATGTTAACAAAGGCTAGAAATGCTATGACTGTATCTCAAAACATTAAGCAGAAAGTTAATCCATGGACACAGACATTATACAAATGTTTCTTGTGATATACTAAATATTTCTGAGGCATTGTTTGATTTCTAAGTATCTAGTACAAACCCGTTTTACCTTATTTTGAGGTATAATTTCACCATATCTACTGATGCAGAAACAAAAATATCAATTTGTTCGTTTTTCTGCTCATGTTGGACAGCAGCAATTGCCTTTGTCTTCTATAGGTGAATTGTTTCTGTCTCTGAAGAGCAGAATATCTTGTCCTTCCTTCTGTTCATTGTAATTTTTGTGATTTCAGGTGAAAACATTTGTTACTCTGAGTTTTGTAACTGAAGAGTAAAAACATGCTTGTCATGCTGCATATTAGACAATTGATGGGTAAATCTGAGAGATCTGAAAAAAGACACAGATGGAGAGAATTTGTAGATTTTTACAATAAAAAAAAATGCAGCTACTGAAAATTGTATTTAGTGTTGCCTGACAAAAGGAGTTTTGTTAGGAAAGCTGAATCCAAATTAATTTGCACAAGGTCAATCAATTTAGTTTGTTATTCGTTTTGTGTGTCTGTGCGGGGGGGTGTGTGCGTGTGTAAACGTGGTTTATTTGGACAATAGAGCTGCTTGCACAAGTTTGAATTTATTGTGAATTTTCCTTAATCCACTAATGTTTGGTTAAATGTCTCTTAGCAAGTTGAACCGTGTCAAGACACGTTTTAATCAACAAACTACAGTAAAGATTTTCAATTTAAGAACAACCTTCATCCAGTTCAACAAGTACAGCTCCAAAAATCAGAAAGTTTACAAAAAGAAAGTCGTATTATATAGATTTGTTGGTCATGGTGTGAGCTATTTTAAGCTGTTACTTCTTGAAATGTTGATTATTATGACTAAAAGAACATAAAAATCTAAAATGTAGTGTCTCTGCAAATTGTAATATTACATACAATCAATAAAGTATGTTTGCTATATGTATTTAGTACTTGGTTGTGCCTTCTTTTGCATAAATAAATGTATTAATGTGGTGTGGTTGTGAGAGGATTGTCGAGCTGAATCTATTGAAGAATTTGGGAAAGCTTCACAAGGAGTCAGCTGAGGCTGGAGTCAGCACATTGAGAGCTTTTGGTTCTCTTTTAATATGAGATAGAATCTTATCACACTTTTCTATTAGGGCATCATAATGTTAAGGTTGAAAAAAAATACAGACACAGACAGACTCACCTATAATCATAGTATCTACACACTGTGAACATAAAAGGCTATTTGTGTGTTGAAGTGTGTCTGCTGCTGTTTCTCTTCCAGGACTGGCTGAGTAGATTTGGCTACCTCCCGCCCCCCGACCCGGTAACCGGCCAGCTGCAGACCAAAGAGGCGTTGACCAAGGCCATCAAAGCCATGCAGAAGTTTGGAGGACTGAAGGAAACTGGAGTCTTAGGTACATTTGTGGGCGTTCAGATGTATCCTGCACAATCTGTTTTACTTTGAGGCTGCAGAGGATGTCAAGCTAAGTAACAGTGAAAGGAAGTACAACTGCCTAAATATAATGCAGTCCTAGCAACAAAAACACAGAGAGTAGCTTTACAAGGAACTGAATCAATATATCTTAGACAAAACACTGAAAGGTAATATTTATTTGGGTTCTATTTACTGGGTAGTATTGCATTGCACAGCTGTCTACCCACCACAGGAGAGCTTGTAAACATGAATCACACTTGCTGTCACAGAGAGAGGGGGAGAGAAGAATGACAATACCTCCATGCGCGTACTGTATGTGATTGATGATGCTTATACGTGGGGAACAGAACAGTATATTGATTAGCATGCATTCTCCTATTCTCTCCATGCAGTATTCTCATAATTTCCTGCAATTCACATTGGCAGTCTTACTCACTCATAGGCACCACAGCCCTCCTCTGCAAACAGTGCCATTATTTATCTCCCACATATACAATAATGGAGAGTAGATGTGAGTAATTTTGAGTTGTAGAGGTTTGGGGAAAAAATAATGTTCTAGATGGCAGACACCCTAAAGAGTTTTGTTGCACATGTAAGCAGATATCTTCAAGAGCTTATGTATTTTATCATATAAATGGATTTAAAATACATTGTGTTGATGCATGTGTGTTTGCATTGGAAGACCTGAATTACCAGCGTTATTATTGTAGCCGATAATAAATACAGAAAATGTTGAGCCATGATTGGAGATAAGATGCATTCCTCTTTAAAGACACTAAAAGCATTACATCTCTTTCAGTGCCTTTATAAAAGTATTTGTGTTTGTTGAATATGTACTGCATATGTTTGTATTTTACTGGAATTGTATTCAATAGATGACATGGAAGTGGAAGGAAACCGATACATGGTTCTCAAAATGTTTTACAAATACAAATATGAAAGATTTGCCAAAGCCAACTTTGCCTCTAAAAGTTTTTGATCGACCTGACTGGATGGGGGACATCTGGACATCACTTTTATTAAACTGGCTATAGATGTCCATTTAGATTTGGGTTTGAACTTTGACTGGGCCATTATAATAGATGAATATGATTTGACCTGTACTCCTCCATTTTTCTAAGTGTTTTTGTTACTCTCAAGTCTTTTGTAATCATGTAACTTTACTCCTAGTATTGCCCTTTACCTAAGTAAGCTCCACCCATCTTTCCATCAACTCAGACATGCTTCCCTGTCTCTGTTGAAGAAACAGAAACCATCCTGGTGGTGGCATGATGGTGAGCCACCACCATGTTTCCCTGTCACATAGTTCTTTCTCTGCTGATGAGTTCAAATTCGGTCTCTTCTAACCACCCACGCTTCTTTAACATGTTTGCTGTGTCCTTTATGTGCGTTGTGGCAAACGGAAAACATATATTTTTTTCCCCAAAAGTGACTTTCTTGCCTCCCTCTTAGAAAGGCTAAATCTGTGGTGTGCATGACTCATAGCTGTCTTCCACCTTAGCTGTAGATCTCTGCAGCACTTAAGTTATCAGAGCTAAATAAAAATTGCATTCCTAACACTTCTGATTTTAATTTGTAAATAAAATGAAAACTATGTACAATTATTTACCTTCCACTTTTACCACATAAAATCCCTAAAAACTACATTCAGGTTGTTGTCACTAATATACCAAAATGTGACTAAGACTTTAGAAAGGCACAATAAGCGAAGATTATAAAGTTTTAATCATGGAATGTCTTTTTAGTTTTTAACTACTTCCTCTCACCTTCACTGTCCTTCAGACCAAGCCACATTAGGTCTAATGAAAACACCCAGATGCTCCCTGCCAGATGTCTCTGATCCCAACGTGACGGCGGGGCGCAGGAAACGAAGCTTGAACACACAGAACAAATGGAATAAGAGGCACCTGTCATGGAGGTAGGAAAGTTTTTTGAGCCTACATGAAACCATTAGCTCACGCTCACCCAAAAACTTTTACCAAATAATCCTTAGATAATAACCAAAGTTTAGAATACCTTCAAAATGGAGCATCATATTATTTCTATGTATAGTGTATGTTTGGACCAACTTCCATTTTGCAGCTCAGGAACTTAATTTTTTTATTTTATTTTAGATTTGCAATTTATCATTCAATTATTGTTTGTTTCATTTTTAGATTACTGAGTTTATTACCATCAGGTGCAAAATGGTAACAAATGTGCACAGGGTCATCCCAATAGTGTTGACATAATGTGAATTATATTTCGTTTAATTCATCTCAAACTATTGCATATCGAACCAAGGAATGGAGACATGATCTGATGAGAAGTGAAAGTAAAATAATAGCTAAAACTGTACTGATCATACTATCTCCACTATGACATGGTGGCAGCAGCATCTTGCTGTACATACTTCTTTGTTAATCAGGAAGTCTGATTAGAGGTGATGGAAAGAAATATGGAGCTAAATACAGGGCAACCCTGAAAGATTATAGGTTATAGGCTGCAAAAGTCTTGAGAGAGAAGCTCACCTTTCAGATGAATAAAACACAACCAGAATGGTCTAAGTCACAGGTTCAGAGCAAAATCTGATATACGATAGCAAAAGTGACTAATATGACTTAGGTTCAGCTATTTGGAAAAGAAGAATGGGCAAATATATCAGTGCAGCTGAAATTTGTAGTAGCAGTGAATGGGGTTTCTGAAATATTGATTTTTCTCATAACCTCCTTTTCACCTTTAAAGATTTTTATACCTAATGCATTTTAAAAACCATATGTCACTTTCCCTTCACTTCACATTTATGCTTTGTGTTGATCTCTTATATAAAATACCAGCAAATACATTTGCGGTTATATTATGACAAAGTGCAAAACTGTTCAGTTGGTATTATTATCTATAAATACTTCGCCATCAATGTTCAATTTGAATGCTTATGTAAATTTGTACCTGAACAGATCGGCTGATAAACATGCTCTCTGTCAGGGGTGAATATGCTGGGAGATGGTTTGTGGGAAGTTCATGCGTCTTCCAGCTTGTGGATTATGTGGACACCTGGGCTGCCAAAATCAGTGTAGTATATAGAAATACACATGTGCTCTCCGAAATCAACCATCTGAGGAAAACAAGTTGTGTTGGACACAAGCACACACAAAAACACACCTACACACTCAGGCAGAATCATTGTAGAGGGGACAGATTCTCCAGGATGTAAACATTTTCATTAAATCTCATCACTATTGCATAGCTGAAAAAAATCTTAGCATCACCTTCAATTTATTATTTTATTTCTAAGATATTGATTACATAAACAGTTAAATTTTCCATATGATTAACAGCATAAGTGCTAGATTAGTAAATATTACAAGCTTGCTTACTGTGTTTTTTGTCTTTGCCCAGATAATTGATAATGTTCAATAGGCAGAAGTCCATTAACAGACAGAATAAAAAGCTCAACAGTTCATTTATCTTTTTGTGATTACTCTGAATTTCCTGGCAAAACATTTAACTTTAGATTAACATTAAATGGATTTAGAAAAGAACCTGCTGTCTAGATACTGATGGTGGTGGGGAAGCTATCAGGGTGGCCGAGTCGTCAAATGAGATTTTTTGTGATGTCATGAACAGGTGAAGGTTGCACCACACACACTTTGG
Source organism: Phalloptychus januarius (assembly GCA_902982915.1). NCBI lineage: Eukaryota > Metazoa > Chordata > Actinopteri > Cyprinodontiformes > Poeciliidae > Phalloptychus > Phalloptychus januarius. The sequence goes on along the minus strand of CADWAE010000133.1, from coordinate 4,271,897 downwards.
AGGAGAAATCACAGAACAGAAACTCATTATAAAGGGCAACAGCCTGATAAAACCTACTATTTTGGATGACATCATTTTAGACCTGACTGATGGCAAGGCCACTTTAATAAATATAGAGGTCACCATCATTGTGGAAAATGTGTTAAAATGTGTCAGATTTGGAAACACTGAATTACTTCATAGGAATGTTTGGATAATTTTCAGCTACCATATTCACCTCTGATCAGAAACATTTATTATTATTATTATTATTTTTATATTTTTTATCATTATTTGCCCTTGTATTTATGTCAGTTGCGGTATACACAGAGTGTCACCTCTTTCCACTAAAATGGAAAGGAGAGGAAAGCAAAGAAATGTTAAAATTTTATTTAACAAGAAATTTTGTTATATATTCTATGTAATAATCTACCGTCATTAATTTTATTCTAGCCAGACACGCCTGATGTTACTTTTAGTGAGACGTAAAAGTGTGAAGGCCGATGCAACAAGCCAATAAATGATGAAATGATGAGGCTTAATAGATGTAAGACAGGACAGAAGGAAAGCAAAGTCAAGCGAGATGAGGCAAGAAAGCAGGACATAAGGGCGCTGGAGGATTGAAGAAACAGGTCGATGAGCGGGAACCTTCAGCTGTAGGGGAGGCTGTTGGAGCGAAGCTGGCAGAATGTGGAGGCTGTCCTGGTTAAAAGCAGAACAAAAAATAAAAGTAGAGTTACATAGTGGAGGTTACAACTCCTGTTTCACTTAGAACCGGCGTATCAAACTCATTTTCATTTTGGGCCATATCTAGATTCTGAACGTCCTCAAATGGCCGGTTGTGACAGAAGATTTTGATAAAACTACCTGTTACCAAACTGGTAAAATATGAATAAATAGCCGTCTCTACATTTGATGAGTACTTCTTAAATTTAAATAAGACATTACATTAAAATGTTAAAATTGCAAAGAAAAAAGACTTCAACATTATTAGCTTATCATGCTAGTGTTATACACAGAAATTAGAATATCCCTCTGGCTTTCTGATTTGCAACCAGAACATGGATGAATTGGTTTTGCCCAGATTCATGTTCTGACTTCAGCCTGACTTCATTATTGGATATGCAGCAATGACTCTGATAAGAACCAAAATAGGCACTAAAACCAGTATGAAATAGCTCAATAGCTGATGTGTTTGATAGACCACCCCCCTGAAGCTGCAGTGGACATAAATTGAGGAAAATCACCCACTACTGATTCCCAGAGGTACACGTCTGGCTCATCCAGCTGGAATCTGTGGAGCCGTGCAAGCGTTTTCAGCAGCTGCTCAGGCTGTGAGAGTGATGAGTTCAGAGGGATGAATCACCTGTCACCAGGGGCCAGGATAGTCATGGCTTATTGAAAACAAATTACCTGGAGACCCTGTCCCTGCAGGCAAGGACTTGTTGAAATAATCCCACCACATTTCTGAAGCCTCTCAGTCAGAGGTTCAAACAGATTTTGAGGGCATCATGATGGGACCGTGTGAGTGTGGTCTCAGCTGACCTGGAAAAAGAGGTGGCAACCATCCGCTGCTGCTCGCCATACTGGATCTCTGAAGTCAGCATCTGCTAGAGGGGACCAGCATGCAGACTGCTGTGAAGGTTTGCTGTTAAATAACTGCAGAATTTAGCTTTTTTAATAGCCCACATCCTGCTTCTCTCCATCTTGCTGCTGCCAGCCAACTACTGCCAATCTCCTGACCTGACCCCCCACAGTTTGGCTCTTTAAAAAATGCCTTTCTTTTTAGCACAGTGGAAGCCACCTCTCTACTTTCTTGCGGGTAGAACAACACAAAACAGGCATATTTTGCTGAAAGCTGAGCTCTATGAAGTGTTATGTATGAAGTGCTACATTTATTATAAGCATGTGATTTATTATAAACTTTTACATTAAATTTTGTAAGAATAGACTCTCCAAACCCTAATTTCAATGTGAGGGTATTAATGATGCTATATGGGAAAAAGAGTTTTCTTTGCTGCTTTCTGACTATCCTCCCACAATGCGTCTGCCATTGGGTGATGGATTGGGATGTTTTCTTCATACAACCTGCTGTTTAATTAATTAATTTTTTTTGTCCTTTTATCACTATCAATCAATCACACTAAGGCTCTAAAGCCTGAATTGTGCTTTTAGGAAACTTGAAGCATCTGCCATTCAGCTTATTTCACTACTTCTGGAGCTTCTCCTCCTAACTGCTCTCATTCTATATATACTGCCAGAGCCATTTTGTTAGTGTGATGACAACCAGCAAACATTATCTTGGATGCAACAAGGAAGTGAGTGTGCTTTTCTCCAACTGGGAAACTTACAATACAAGAGCCCAGTGTACATCAACATCTTTGCTTCAAGGAGACTGATTATGGCATAGTACTTTTTGGTGTGAAAAAATGTGGATTATTTGTTGGAGTTGCATGCTTAGATTATTTTGATTGCATCCAGATCAGCAGCTGGATGCAACAGCAGTTTAGGTGCTAATCGCGTGGCAGTAAACGTTTTGTGGCAATGCCAGCTGGTGTGTATGATAAGGCTGTAGCTTTAGCATGAGACCAGCATGTCTCATCCAGCTTCAGATTCTCTGACTACCAGGCAGTATGGCTGTGTGACAGACCCACCGCCCCCCAACATGCTTCCAACACAAAACGAAACCACCACAACCTCATGACTGAAGTTTAATGCATGTGTCAAAGTGGGAGAACTATCCTGTCATGTGTAATGAGGCCACTGTTCTCTATAAGATCTGAAACAGTCTATGCAGTCTCTGGTGGATGTTTAAGAGCTCAGTGGGGTTTTGTCTTGTGTGAAGGAAATGTTTTGGCAGACCTTAGAAAGCTGCTTCAGAAAACTACAAACTTATCCAGTCGCAGTTATGATCCAAAAGGACTAAAACCTAAAAATATAAAAGAACTTTCTGGTAGGTTATTCCTCTAATTTCCTTGTAACATTGTGTTCTTTACAAAACATTTTAAATGCTTTTTCAGACTATTTGAGCCAACAACTAATAATCTCAGCATCCAAAATTATTTTAGACCACATTCATTCTCTTTTTTGTAATTTCTTGAGTGACAAAAACTTTTACTATCAATTAGTAGTTGTGATTTATTATATCAAATGTTTCCTGAATTGTTTTTTCCTTTTCCATGACACTTCCAGATAATGCATGATCAATCTACATCTCTTTGAATAATGTGTTCATTTAATTGGTCACTGTTTGTTTGATTGACTTGCCAATTATAAGTAAAGCCTCAGATTTCAGTACAGAATGTTTAGATTGTAATGGTTATTTAGTCCTTCCAGAGATTGTACCTTAATGACAGCAGTTTTATGTGGTTTCAATTCAGTAATAAAAGGTGTCAGTAAGGGGAACCCTTAGCCCTCTGAACCAGATCAGATTAGGTTGTAAAAGGTGCACAAAATGTTCCTCTGAAAGGTAGGACAGCTGAATGGCTGAGACAGAGGACGGGTGATTACACTCATCATGTATCAGAAAGCAGGAGATAAGCTTTTATGTTTTCTGGTTCCTGAAATTTTAAGTAAAAGAAAAAGGATAAAAACCTTGCCAAAGGATCTGTCTACATTAAAATCAGTACACATGAAGACCTCCATTCAAAATGTGTTGCTATCAAGTTCCTCTTTTGGCTTTTTTCAAAAAGTTATAAACAGCTGCAAACTCATTCGGATCACTGGAAACTCTTGCTTGCATTTTTTATCTCTTTTCTTGCTCTTACCTCCAGCGTTCCCTTCGGGCTTTAACAATACTCCCATCTCTTTCCTCTTGGCCTTCTTCATCTCGCTCCTCTCCTTCCCTCTGTTTGCCTGTTAAGCTCCATAGCAAATGATCCCGAGTCCGTCCCGGACTGCCTGCTCGCAAGTGTCAGGGTGTTCTTTGATGTAAGCACTTCTTTATGTAGGTATTAAATTTGATTGATGTGGAAGCGTCTGACAGCACACTCTGTTCTCAGATATTTATTTGTAAGTCAATGATGCACACTCTGAAGCTCTTTTGCTGCTAAACAGCCCTCCAGACACGGAGCAGCTGATGACTCCCACTTTGTACTGGAGCCAAAATCTCCAGCGTCTGCATTTTTGACTAAACCATGCTTACTAATATCTTTATCGCCACATAAGTTTGCCTAAGTCATGATTAGAATAATATCAAGGAAACAAATTTTAATGCTGCAATTGGAAAGCTATCAACTTAATCTGCAGACTTATTCTTTTAGAGCTGAATAGCAGCTGTCAGTGCAATGCACTTGTGCTGCTGCCTTGACTAGAATTTCAAACTATTTAGTCATTCATTTCCCACTGTGCTGACAAGTATTTCTGTAAAAACATATCTCTTAATTATTTAATAAACATTTTTCAATCAGCCCTCTAGGAAAGGATTGTTTGATGGGAATCTGTGTTCAAATGTCTGACTGTGACCTTGTTTCTCCTCATGTGGTAAACTGGAGCAGTGGCCAGTGATGATAATAACTCCTCCTTAGGGGAAGTGGATTCTTTGCAGATGGATGTGAGAATTAAAGCAGGGTTTAATTAGCAGCAGCAGCGACAGCAGTTTTGGTAAGTGTGGTGTGAATCTGAGGGCCATCCTTGCAGCCATGTAACACCAGAGTTGCAACAAAAAAAAAGTAAACAGACTGCTTAATACCTGAATTATGGTTCTCTTTGTGAGAACTGCATTTCATTTGTGGAATCTGCACACTAAAGGCAAAGATAATTTGCAGCATGCACTTATTTGGAGGAAAGGAGCTACACTGGCTCTAAGGAAATTGGGAATTCCTCTAAACTGTGTATTTTCTTAATTCTTAATAATCAGTAAAAGAGAAAAATCCACATGCAGTGTTTTTTTCTGATTATGTAAAAGAAAATTTACAAGTCAGTAGAATATCCATCCTTTTTAAACAGTTTTTATTCATTCTGATTGCTTTATTTCAGCACATATTCCAGAAGATGTGAGGAATTTGCAGCTGTTCTCCAAGTTGCATTTGTTTTCTCTTTAACACAGCAGAGCAACAGAAACCACGTCCCCAATCCCATTGCTAGCTAAATAAGTGATGAGGATGTTTTAAATGAGTCATAGCCGATGCAAAATGCAATGAAATAATTCATCCCTTTAACAGGTTCATTCTAAGATAAAAAGCATTGGCTGATATTAAAGTATATTTAATTGCAAAATGATTACACTCTACAGTCTATCCAAATATGTTTAGCACTAAATTGTGTATTTTTCTTTCTTTTTTTGTCATAATAAAAGAGAAACACTTAAACTTTATTGCCCTTTAATACACATTTTTCCATTTCATAGATATAAAATAAGGTTCTTAGTTTCTGTCATGGGATGGTGACTGTGCTATCATTGCTTAATAAGAATAAGTCTCTGTTAACCCCTATTTTCTGTTTTTGAGTTTTGTTTTAAAAACCTGGAGCATCAAAATGTATGATGATAAGGTTTATTTTTCAAATTTTAATAGATTATTAACAAAGCCCTGCACACAGGTTAGAGAATGTATCTGTATCAAGTGATTCTTAGCAAAAACATCACCTCAAGGAAGAATGAATTCTACTTTAGGCAATATCTTTGCCCTCATTTTTATAAAGTCAAAACACAACAAGTCATTTTTTGTTCATTTTGCACGATACAGAAAAGCCTTTGTTCCTTCATGATCCAAAGATGTTTTCTTTGGTGGAGAGCAAAGATATATTTAAAAAAGACTCAAAATAATGTTTTGATTATGCAAAAACATGTCTTATGTTTTTGCATAATACATCACAAAGGTGTGGTCAAAACTACAAGAGCAACAGAGAGGCTTTTATTGCCTTTAATCATATTTTAATAGCAGAGCAGTCTGACAATAACAAAGATGCCAAAACTCTAGCTTACAGAGATTTATCAAATATAAATAGTTTTGTGTCATTGTAACTCCTTTCATTTGATCTCACTGTTTTATTTTTTTATAGATGTCACAACTGATATCACAATTTGTTTTCTGGACAGGAAAGATAAGAGATGTCTTAATAAACCTAAATAATCCTGGATCATTGTCTGTTGGTATGGAGCGGTCTGTTTCTCTACAGCAGTATATTTGGGGGAAAAACAAAGGGGGGAAAAAAGACAACTGATACAAAGCATGGGGGAGGAGAGCTAATGATTTGAGTTTGGTTTTCCAATCACAGATAAGAGACATTTTCGAGTCTCTGAGTTTACCCCAAAATGCTCTGCCTGGTTGGGGAAATATCGTAAAGTGAAGTGGGATCATATGTCAAATATCTCAATGAAGAAGTCATGACCCAAAGTTTGCACAGCAGGGCAAATGTAGCACCACATCTACAGCAGTTTGTTTACAGATGTGTCTCGGAAAATTAGAATATTATTGAAAACTTTATTATTTCAGTAACTTGGATCAATTGGGTGACTGCTACCTTGCAACAAGAAGGTTATGAGTTCAGATTTGGATGGAGTTTTGTAGATGCAGCATTACGTTAATTAATTACGCACAGGCTGAGGTTTTAAAGCTTTTATTTTTGTGAATTACGATGATTTTCTTCTTGCAATTAATAAAATAGCCTCTTGATGTATTGGAATATGAGAATAAAACACACCAGCATGTGGGTTTCATGAAAAATATGTTTACTTCCTGATTAAGGGTCATTTTCAAAAGATCCTTTGAATCTGAGAAACGACCATCAGCTGAATGCATATTCCATTTTACACGTTGGTATTTAGCGGTTTGTTTCACGACAGCAACATATTTGGACTTTTATGCATTCTTCAGTTGGAGACATTTTTGCCTTGTTTAATAAAAAACAGAAGTTTTGACTCAGAGTTGAATTACACTATTTACTGTAAAAAATATATTTACACTATAAAAAATATTTGTCATTGCAATGATATAATATGGTTTTTGATATTGTCAGTAAATCTCAGTGGAAACAATCAGAACATAAATGCATAGTGTTGTGGGCTTAATTAGAACAAGCTGTTTAATAAACATCAGATCTGACTGCAATTGGTTTCTTGATTAAATGTAATCAATAAGGCAGTTAGAATCAAGGTGTTTGACACACTGGCAAGTTCACACTCTGTAAAGATAATCAAATATAAAGGAGGCACCATGGGGAAATGACACTTGCTTTAATTTTCATGCGAGTGTTGTCTCTGCATGTGGGCAGAGGCAATTCTCTGAGACTCCTTAGTTCATCTGAGATGCAGCGCAAGAGTGCTCTGACCTTGGCAGTCTTACCTGTAATTGCATTCACATACACACACACACACACACACGCCCACACCCCCCCCCCCCCACATGCATGCACACACAACATTTAGATGCACATACATGCTTGCATCTGACAAAACCATGCACTATGCCTCTCCATCTTTCTCTCCCGAATGCTCTCTCTCGAAAACACACAGACATACACAATCACCCTCCCTCGTCAGTCTGAATTAGGACTAATCAGCAGGTGAATTGTCTGTGGAGGCGCTGATCCATTTGCAGTGACCTTGTCTAACTGTGCTTAGCAGCGACGGTCACACACTCAGGTTTTACTGTATGAATAAATAGACTGTGCAATTCCATTTAGGTAAACAAATAAAGACAAAAGTTTTGTCTCACTGTATGCTACAAGTTTCATTCCAAATAAATGGTCCGATTACATTTAGCAGCAACTCGCTGACTGCATTTGCATATTAATGGAGAAAACCCAATTTTCAAGCGCCCAGTTCGTTATTGCTTTGAGCTAACATTGCATCCAACCTAGCAGCGTCCATCTGTTTTGTGACAACATGTTGATACAGACATGTTTGCTAATTATTGCATTAATTAGCTGCACTAATGAACTCATTTGCATCACTCGATGGATTAAAGACATTCTGGTAGCAGGAGAACAACAGACAGCAGGCAAATGTGAAGTGAAGCTATGGATATTGGCAAGTATTCCTGAAAACCTCTGAAGAGTTTAAGCGGAACAATCTGGTATGAAATAGTTTTCTTTTTACACCAGATATGTAAACACACTCGTATTATTTCCCAATCTTCTGCAGGGCATCACAAAAGTGCTCCTTGAAATTTCTGGTTGGACCATTTCAGCACTTTCCTGAAGAGTGTCAGGCAGTTTCACCCTCTCTGAGATAAAACTTTGTAGAACAATCAAAACTGCAAGTATTGTTGGATGTCCACAAGCTTTTCACAAGTAGAAACTAATATTTTTGCATTTTTGCATCTTGGCAATCTAGCTCAAGCTCAATCAGATCAGACGTTAATCACCTGCGAAGACCAGATATGCTTTTGATCCTTAGTTGAATTTAAGTTTGGACTTTGACTGGACCATTCTAACTTATCCATATTGTTTAGTCTAAGCCATTAGAATCATCAGCGCAGGGAGTCGGACCTCCCCAGTTATTTTGCCAATTTTCTTTTCCAGAAGTAAGGATTGACATTAAAATTAGCTACATTTGAGACGCAATTTTTCTTTTAAACTTAACTGATTTTTTTCCACATGGGTTAGATTTGCAGAATAGATGTCTCATGAGTTTATAAATCCTTTAGCTGAACATGGTTTCTTGCTGACGTCCAAATTTATGAGAACTACTGAGATCTAAACCAAGAAAATATAAAAACACATGCAGTGTTAATAATCATAAAGTCTATTATGTAGCTGGTAATCAAAGTAATTAAAGTAGTTTCTACTGATGCGTTCTGCATCAAGATTATATTTGAATTTCTCCATTAAACAAAGAAAAAAACCCTGATGTGCATGTACGCTTTTCATTTTGGAAAGAACTACAGCTTTCTGTACTTTGTTATTGATAATGTTCCAACACTCTAGAGTAAAATGATAAAATACAATAACGTTTTTAAAAAGTTGAGCAAATTAAACTACCATAGTGCAGTTTTCTTATTTACCTTTTGGGATAAGCTGGTATATACATAAAAGTAGAGATTTAAATGTGTAAAGAAATAAATTGCAGATATGAGCTCCTTTAGGTGTAGACATCATGACAAGCTACTACTGATTCCACTCATGCTGGTTTAAATAAATGTATGCAGTGGTCAAATCGTACTCAGAAGTTTCATACTTCTGGGTATATGAAGTAAAAAAAATCCCACCTGGACTACAAATGTAAGCCTCTACGCCAGGCCTTAAGACTCTCTTTGATGTGAGGTTTGGCAACGAGTGGCTCAGCTTTCCACATTGATTTATTCAGACCGGGTGTTACTCCCTCTATATGACAGGGCTAAAGGAAGTTTAAGACATGGACATTTCAGTTTATTGCATTTCAAACTTAATTACAGTTTTGAAATATGCACAGTCTGACTGTTAATATCAGTTTCCCATTTTAAGAGGAAACTCATGTTAAGGTTATAATGTCCTTGTCCTAATATTACACAAGTTGTTTTTTTTTAATATGCCCAAAACTGAATATATGAAGAAAAGCAAAAATAACTGCCTATTTAAATGAAAACTGAAGAACATCTACAGCACAAACACTACATACTTCTCTTAAATAATATTAATCTACTCAATTTGTTGATGAATAAATGAATAATTTATTCCCACAACAAAAACTAACGACAAGGTCATTGTTTGTGTTCTTCAAACGCTGAATAATAATGCCATCTCATCTGTTATTCATCATGCAATCTCTTATTTGCTTTCTTAGAGTGAGAACCTTCCCCAAGGATTCAGCCTTATTGGGCAGGGACACTGTCCGAGCCCTCATGTACTATGCCCTGAAGGTCTGGAGCGATATCGCACCTCTGAACTTCCACGAGGTGGCCGGCAGCGATGCAGACATTCAGATCGACTTCACTAAAGCAGACCATAATGATGGATACCCCTTCGATGGGCCTGGGGGAACAGTGGCACACGCTTTCTTTCCTGGGGAGAGGTTCACAGCAGGCGATACACACTTTGATGACGACGAGGCCTGGACCTTCAGATCACCAGGTGAGGAATAAAGACTCTGTATCAGTTTTAAGCACATGTGCTTGAACATAAATGTGTTTGGTTATATGCTGAAGGAAAATGTGAGTCTAGGAAAAAAGGACATACAGTGGATATCTGGTAGACATTTGCATGAGTCTGTAAAACAAAAAACGGTAAAAAACATTCAGTGTCCAGAAAGTCCTAGAAAAAAGTGTAGCTTTTATGTTTGAAACCAAAACTCTGACTGCACCTGCAAGGCAAGCTGTGCTTTTGTCTTGTCTGGTCATGATCCAGATTTTATAATTAGCATTTCATTTGTTTGAAGTAACAGTATAACATTCGATGGCCTGTGTGTGGCAACTAAAGCGGCGGTGATTGTTATCACAAGCTTATTAGGAGACATAAAAGGTATCCTTTTATTTTCCACAGCTGCCAGAAACAAACAACTCACACGTACGCGCCCGCTGCTAGCCATTAAATCTGTTTTTAGCAATCAGCATAAGTAATTGAATTTCACTGTCAGCTTTCATCGATTCCAATTTGCTTTGCCATGGAGTTCTGTTACATTTTGGTCTTTTACCCTAAAGTTGTGTGGAAGACAGAATGCAACTTACCGTACTTTGAAGAAATTGTGCATTTTGTATAGGTGCTATTTTTTCTTGTATTATATCAAGAGCAATTTAATTATGCTAGAATTTAAAGCAGCATGGTGAACCGTGAGGTCATCTAACAACTTCGTCAATGTGTGGTCTTAAAAAAAATGACACAGTATAACAGGGAGTAGATTTCCCTCACTTTTTAATACAGTTTCATTCTCATCCTTTAATTTTGTCTTTTAAGCAAAGATAAGCAGTTCAAACATTTCTGTGGCACTCATATTTGAACTTAGTATTCCATTATCTACTGTCTCAGTTCACATCCAATTTTTGTCCTCAGCCTGCATCAAGGGAAATACTCAATAAACTGCAAGACAGCACTTTCTAAATAATCATTACCATACCTGCTACAAAGAAGTAATTCTTCATCCTCCTCCAGAAAATGGTCCTCCAAAGTGGTTAAGTGCTTTGAAAGGCTCATCTTGAAATATAAAGTAATTATTGTACTTGTTTTAGAGCTTGTACTTGTTTTATTGTACTAACATTTTCTCGGATGGACTAGTCCTCGGCACACACTGTTCATTGATTTAAGTTTATATCATCATTTCAATGAGGAAACTAACCTGAAAACTTCCCTCTGCAGCCGACAACTTGTCACTGAGAGATTTTGCAGACTGCATGGATAGATTTACTCAGCTTGGAGACGTCCAAGTGCGCCCTCAGTGCCTTAATTTGATCTAAAGTCAGTGGCATGATGACTGTAGTCATTTAACTTGCATATTAGAAAATGTGGTGGAGAAGCAAATTACAAGAGAGCTGAACCAACTACCTTATCTCATATAAAAACTATATTTGCTAATTTTTTTAGTTGAAAGAAACATAAGAGCAACACATTTGCAATGCTGCTATATAGTAAACATGCCATTATTATTTTTCTGTATAATAATGGCATATGCATCACCACTCAGGGTGTCCCTCTGCGTGTTCCTATAGTTCCTGTGAATCCACTCAAAGAACAGAACAGATAAACCTTAAAAGAGACATAGAGACAGGAGAATGGATGTCTTGCTTTTGAAGTGAATCTTTAGTAATAAAGGGAGACATGCTTGTTGTGTCTGACAGCTCAAAGTGTGAAGCTAAAAGTACTTTTAATAAGATCCTTTGAAACATTACACATCATGTAAGCAACACTGTTTAGCAGAATGCTGCTGACCACAAAACAACTTCAGTGAAGGAACTGGATGTGTTCCTGCACTGAACTCTGTTCTTTGGCAAAGTAGCATTTTTTTGTTGAAAATTAATACAGTAAAATTAGTTTTAATTTCAGTTTCTGAACAGATTTACTTAATTAATCTTAATTTAAAAAATGGAGGAAAATGAAACAAACAAATTATGCAAGAATTGTGTAAATACTATGATACTATGATGAAATTGACCCAATACCTACTTTGAAGCACTGAAGTGTGTTTACTTGTGTTTTGGGGATGTGTGAGCTTCAAAGGCTTAGGAAGTTTGGTCAGAATCAATGTTGATGAACGCAGCATGTGAATAAACACTGGGAGAAAATATGAACTCATCATTTTGGAGGCTTTGTAAATAATGACATGGACATTTCAGCAGGACAATGATCCAAAACACAAGGCCGGTTTAACCTGCTGCTGGCTGCAGCAAACATGTTGAAGGTCCTGGATGGCCATCTTAGTCTCCTCACCTTTTTTAGCCTAGAAGAGGAGCTTGTGGAGCTTTACAATGAGAAAATAAAAGAATGTGGAAACCAGAAAGGATTTGAATTGGTCTTGATATTTAAAAAGGGTCAGTACATGGTAACAATGTATTAAGGTAGGAAGTTCCTGCTGTCATTATGATTTAAAGGAGTAGACACAATTGCTTAACAATAAATAGAATAAATCTTCACCCAGCCACTCACCAAGAGACAGAGAATAATGTTTGAATTACAGTTTTGTTAATATTCTTTGAACAATGGTCCCAAAAGTCTTAGTCTGCAAGCGTAATGTAAACTTAAGAGCAAAATTGCATATGTTTTTTAATATGATTATTTCATATGTTTTACTGTTTACTTAAAAGGTGTGATGACACATTTTTACTTTCATTATTACTTAAATTGTTGGCCTGTAAAAAATGCTGCATCTAGCAATGAAGCTTAATTTAATCTTTATTTTTTTCACCTTTACCCATGGGTTTTAAATTTCCATGACAATTTTTAGTATTTTATGCAAAAATTATTATTCTAACTAAAATAATTGCAAAGCGTTTCACCAAAGATTTACGTATTCAGCCACATATTCATAAATTACATCCATAGATAGTTTGAGGTTCTTGGCAGAGCATTGGCAAGACTATCAGATAACCTCTGCAGAGTTTCTCTCTTGTTTACCTCCAGTGCATAATTCTTCCATCTCCCCCTCAGATAAGTGCCACGAATGCACTGGTTTATCTACATGATTCATCAGTCCAAGCCACCCTCTTCCATCAGGTTATGGTCTCACTCTGATGCCTGCATTCCCATTACAGGCGTGAAAGCATACTAACACCCAGACAAGCAATAACCACTTTGTGCTATGCATGGAAGTCGGTGCATGTCTTCCCATGTGTCTCTGCAATAACTAGTATTAGTTTTCAGCCATACATCTCTCTTCAAATTGAACCACACAGGTCAGGCTTTACTCCCTGTGTGGATCATTAAGCTCCTGCGTCCGTGACCTTAGCCGTAATAACAGACTATCATGCCATCCGTTAGACATCAAGTTTATTGACCAATGCAGCATGTAAAAACCAGCGTAGGAAGTCAGATAAATACTTAGTAGTGTGTAATTCTGACACAGGCTTTTCTTTCACTTAAACCATAGTTCTATTTTGGTTTATGGTTCCACACGTTTTGCACCTGCAGACACAGAAATTTGCCTGATTCTCTTTGTAAGATTTGTTTTATTTATTTAAATAAAATTTAGAATTTACTTATAATGTTCATATAAATGTGCCAGATTTAGCTATAGAAAGAAATTTTCACCAACAGTCTTTTGCTCGTAGCATTGAACAAGAATCAATATCAAATACCATGGTTGTTAAATTACTAAATACTGGAGAATCAGTTAAACAAACAAAAAATAAATAATTAAAGCTACAAGCAGTTTGTGCATCGGTTGCACATCAATGTGTTGAGCACATTTTTTATTTTGACTATGTTTAAGCAGTCCTGGACTTAGATTCAAATCAAAAAGTTGTTCTCAGCATTTTTATGACTGCATTCTGGTGTATGTATGACCTCTAACCTCATATATTTTTTGTTCTCTCAAGAGTCAGATCTAAAACCCAGAGCGAAAGTAAATATGATAATGATTCACTTGAGCGCTATTGAGCATGTTTTACAATTTCTTCATTTGATTCAGTTATACTAGCACATTAGTACTTGCCTGCAGTTTGAAAGAAACATTTGTACTTACAGGGTTTTATAAACATGAGCAGAACAGAAAAGAGGAAAGGGAACCACATGTGTATTTTTGACCTCTGTCTGTTCATCTTTTCGAATCGTGCAATTATCTCGAGCCGTATAGAAAACCAGGACAGAGAAAATATTTTCTGTCTCTGATCTGAAATTTCTCACCAGCAGTGACAAGAGAGCATGCTGTGCTGTTCAAGAGAATAAAACATGTCATTTGGCCTTGTTTGATTTTACTTCTTTCAAGGCTACTTTCCACTCTGACAGAAGGTGGAACATTGCTTTGTTAAAGCATAAAAGGCATTTTCATTCAGATACTGTATAAGATATGGCTGAATGAAATATGTCCTTGTAATCCATGTAGAGATTCAAAAGGAATTCAGATTGCCACCTACATGTTGTTTTCCTCTATCATAGAGTTCAATACAATACAATTATTCAGTTTATTAACAAATCCTGTGACTTTAATAGGCAGTTGGTTGCTCTTTATTTTATTTTGCGGCTTCTGATAAAGGATGCATAAATGTGTGCAGCTTTTTTGAAAAACATTAAAAACTATGTTTTCCCACCATTAGTTTGTGTTGGAACATTTACACTAAATCCCAATAAAAAGAATACAAATTTCTGGATAAAAGTGACAAAATGTGCGGATGTTCATGTGGTAAATATACTTTTAATAACAGGTTTCTAGTTGCTAACTCTTTAGCCTCACATGTAACTTTTTAACCCATCATATTCTCAATGTTTTCACTCAGTTTTCTGCTTGATTACTGCTCCTAATGATTCCTTTTAAGCATATTTGCAATGTTCGTATTTGCTTTGGGTAATATTAAGAGCTAAATGTCATAGAGGGGTAAATTAGTACACATTTCACACATTCAGCACCCCTGGCATTCCAGTAAAGCCATTTGTCTTTTTAGCAAATTTTAAACAATCAACTTTTTTCTGTCAGCTGTGTGTTACATGCTTTAGCAGTAACTATAGTTAGAGCACTGAGAAGGAAGATAGAAATAAAACTAATGGATACTCCACAATTTACATTCATAAACTTGGAGCAAAATGGAAAACTAGATCAAGTCAGTTGGATTGTCTGCAAGCATAAAGGTGGATCAGTACTTACCTTAATACAAGAGGAAAATAATCTTCCTGACAGTCATGATAGAATGCTTAGAAGAGAAACATAGCTATTTTAGATATTAATTGCTACAAGCTAATGTGAGACTGTCCCACATCATTTCTTTTATTTACCAGTCATTTCTACTGGTAATCACGGAAACAATAGCTGCTTTTAACCTACAGCCAGATCTCAGAGAGATGTCATCCCAGAATGCAAATTTAGTAGCTCCAAATGAGCATTTACGTTTAGCAGCAATGCCTGACTCAGTGCATTGGGGTACAGTGTGTTATTGGCTGACTTCTGCAAATTTCTGCAAATATGTATTAGGAAATTTCAAAACGGTTTCCCAAAATGTAATTGATGGAATTTTGAATAACTGTCATGCATATATTTTTCAACTTCATGTCCCACTCAGTCCATAGCTTGATGACAGTTACGCAATTTTTACGGTGTACCATAATTTACAAGTGAGAGTTTGAGAGTCTGACTTATACTTTGGCTTCACATTTTGAAAGTCTGTCGGAATTCATCAAACTTTCATTCATATTTCAAACTATTCATTTCTCTAGACACTTTCTCATAAAGTTTTAATGAATCAAGCCTCTTTCAGCCTGAAATATTGGGATTTGAGTTTAACTGAAGATGGGAAGACAATAAAGGCCTTACTCTACCTTCCAATAATCTAATACGTCTGAGTTGTGCCATGCTTACTTTATGGATTAAACATGCAGCAATAAAAAAAAAACTGTTTTCCTTGGAAATGAATCCGTTTTGTGAAAAACAGTCCTTTTTCTTCTCATTTAGTTCATTGACATATGTAGTTACACATTCATACATCCTGATCTTGGATTATCGATGGTTAAATGGAAACAAATCTGCAGAAATAAACGGGTTTTTCAAATGCGGGTGTGGCTCTTTGGGCAAATTGTAGTTTCAGTTTTATTAGTTAGTTGTAAAGGTAATGTTATTATTAAATGCCTGGAAAAGTATATGTCCCATATGCTGGATGTGATGTAATATTTGAGTAACATCATAATGTGAAAGTATGAATTAGTTTCTTTGTATTTTAAATTGTTAATACCGACAGCACATCGTAAAAATTATGTTACGGTTATCGTTATGTTACTAACGATAAAACATGATGTTTTTTTACTTGTATGCTTACTTTATGTCAAAATTAGGTTATGAAATCCATAGTTTACCTCTTTCGTATAGGCATTTTGTCAGTAAATTTGTTTTGTTATCTTTTTTTCCCTCCTCTTAGTTCCGTATAAACTCCAGTCATCTCCTTCAGCAGCTCTTTCCTACTCAGGGTCTTGGGGGGCCAACAGGCAATGAGTAAACCAGTTATTGGTTCATCACAGAGCCAATGCACATGAAAAATGAATGTTCATGTTTTTGAAATGGACCTTTTTTGTATGATGCAACAGTGCTAAGAACTGTAGCAATGTTCAGTGCTGCTGTTCAAACTGGTTAAGTCTCGTTCATCCTCTAGAATTAAAGTGACATATTTTCTTCTCAGGCCCTGCTCTCTCCCTCAGTCTCTGTTTTATATCCACCTTTCCTGTCTTCTCCACGTACTGCCGTAAATGAGACTTGACTTTTTAGCCTCTGGATATCCCAAACGCTGCAGGCACACGCGCACCTCTTTTCTTGCCTTTTACTTTCAGCGGAGCACTGCATTAAAATGCTCTTAAAGTGAAGCCAAAAGTTTAACAGAATGTAGATTTGTTCATAACCACCAAGGAGCTCTAAGCTAGCTTGCCTTGCTCTCATGCTCTCACGTTTGCAAATTTTTATCCCAACATCCGTGGTTTTGTCTTGCTTTGCAGAAGCAGACAAACAGTTTTAGGAAGCTTTTCATTTTTTGGCCTAACATCCATGGAAATGTGCTCTAATGGCCTGCAGCCTCTTTGGTTATCTTTCCACACATAGATTCTGATTGGCAGCCCAGGGGCTCAGGCAGTATTACCACAGTTATCTCACTGCAGCACATCCCAAACAGCACTCATAGCCACCAGAGCTGTCTGTCACGTCGCTTAGTTTGCAACCCACAGACATCTGAACACTGGGATAAAAATTCAAACCTACCCTGAGCAGTTTCCACTAAAGAAAATATGAAGAGACATTGTGATATTTATCAAACCTGAGATAAGTCAAAGGTGGTTCCTAAGGAAAGGGTTCTTAAAATCTACAAAGTGAGATGTTTGGGATTTTATTCTTGTCTTATTTGAAGGGGATTCTAATGCTAAAAATGCAGTGAAAATCTTCTTTGTGTTTCACAAACAAAATTATTTCAGAAATTCAATGAAAAGCTGTGTTTTAAAGGAACTTTTTAAGTGTGAGACTATATTCAGTCTAACTTTTTTGCATTTTGAACTAAAGATAAACAAAGTCCAGACTCATTCAGCAGATGAAAACTTTAGAGTTGTTCAGGGCTAGCAGTTACCCTGGCTGTGATATTCTAATAGTGCTCAGAAATCCTAACTTGTATATCATAATTTCGAAATGGCCAAATGCTTCTAGGCTAACGTTTGTTTCAAGGTTTGTAACCCTCAGAGAAGTCTTTATTAGTCAGTTGCTCTATGAGTTAAAGTGGACAGACTTAGAGCAGTTTCTTTTTCCTTTAACTCAACAAACATCTACCATATGAACCACAGCTACATGTTTTCTTACATTTCCCATATTTAGAAGGGGTTTGGACAAATATCCCTGTTTTATATGAAACAAGATTTTATGGATTATAAATTAAAAGATGAATCACACTCTGGTCAATTTAAAACTATTGCATGAGTTAAGAAAAATAAATATATTTTAGATATAAATTGTGGCAATAATTTTTCTATTATAGTTTTCTTACCGTTTGATTATGTTTCTCCAAATCAGAAAGTAGTTAATTTTGGATATCCATCCAGCGGTGCTAATACCTTTAAAAGGCACTGAGTTTATCAAATAATAATAATAATTCTCATTGCCTCCTTGTGTTTCTTTCAGACTCCCATGGGATGGATCTGTTTGCAGTCGCAGTTCATGAGTTTGGTCATGCCATTGGCCTGGTCCATACCTCAGCTATGGAATCCATCATGAGGCCGTACTACCAGGGTCCTGTGGGAGACCCGCTGAAATACGACCTACCCTATGAGGATAAAGTTCGTGTCTGGCAGCTTTACGGTGAAAAGACACCTCCATGCTCGCTGTTTGTGTGTGTGTGAAAGGACACTATTGATTCCGGTGGGTGAGGTTATTGATTAATGAGAACATGGACGGAGTTAATTGGAACTCTTTATGGTATATGACCTTATCATACCATTCCCTGCTATGGAGAGTACTGAAATAGAGAGAATAATGATCACGAAGGGCTGCATGAAAGGAGGGAAAGACTGTTAAAGGACAAGGCTGCAAGAATGGATGATTTCTTTTAAATGAGGGAAATTAAAGATAAACACAAGCATAAAGACAAGAACGACAAACATTGTTGCCTCAAATTGATTGCAAAGGATAAAAAAAGCAAACATCTGTCCTATTGTTGTCATTTTATTTATATGCAATGAATCGACCAGACATTGCTTTATGTTTTAACAGCTGTTTGTATCTCTCTGGAATAATCATCTGAAATCTGCAGGTGTCAGAGACTCTGTGTCTCACACGAATCAGCCAGGCAGCCCGTCTCAAACCCCTGAGCCTCCTGTCCTCCTCGACCTTCCTGAAAACAGATCCACGCTCCTGTAAGTAAGAGAAACACCTAAGAAACAGTATATGCTCCATGCTAATGTCTTCAGCTTGTATATGTTCCTATTCTCAACTCAAACAAATTGATGAATCATTATTGGGGAGCGTTTTACAAGAGGTTCAGTTTAGATACTGATATAAAATGAGCCGTTATGGTGCAGAAAGTATGATTAAATGTGCCTTAAAAGTAAAGCCAAACAGTCCTGTTAAAATGTATGCTTCTACTGG
The DNA here is from genome assembly GCA_902982915.1 of Phalloptychus januarius. Lineage (NCBI taxonomy): Eukaryota > Metazoa > Chordata > Actinopteri > Cyprinodontiformes > Poeciliidae > Phalloptychus > Phalloptychus januarius. The sequence goes on along the minus strand of CADWAE010000133.1, from coordinate 4,252,822 downwards.
AATTTATGTTATTGTGATTGCTTGTGAATATCAGCAAAGAAAAATGAAAAAACAAATCTGAAAAGTGTGGTGGGTAGCGTGGTGACCCACTTAGTAGCAGTAAGAAGGTCCTGGGTTTCCATCTTCCACGGTTCAGTTTGGTTTTCTTTTTACTTCCCTTTTACTCTCTTGTATAGGGATGTGAGAATTAAATAAAAATTATATATTTTTTTTTTATTTTTGTTTGTAACCTTGAAATTCACATCTATATCCACTACTTTGTGTTGATGCCTCATACAGTTCCAATAAGATACAATGAAGTTTTTGATCATGAAAAAGATGAAGAGGTATTGCAAGCATACTTTTGTATGACACTGTATGAAATTACAATAAGGAAATCTTCCTCTAATGACATGCAAGAAGTGCATTAAATTGTCAGATTCAGAGATTATTCATCTCTAGAGCTGAAGGAAATGTTAGCCTGCTCAAGGCAATGTGCTTCCACACACAGTTCATGGAGTATCACTGCTCATTTCACTTTTCAAAATTTGTGATATTTGTGACCGTTTGGGCATCATTTAACTTCTGGGCAAAGAATGAGTTAAGTCTTGAGAAGAGGGAACGTTCCAGTAAAAATGGTCAGAAATGAAGCATAAAATGTTTAGTGAATATGTATTAAAGGAGATTAAACTGAAAGAACAGAACAGATTCCATTACAGTTCCTTTTTGTACATAGTTTAGTAGAGCATTTGACTGGAGCTTGAAGATGGGGCACATTAGAGTCATAAGCAATAATCACACATTATAGTACTAGATGTATTGTCTGAACAGAAGGGCAGTAGACAGAAGGGATAGGAAGGATTTAAAAGTCTTTAACTGTTTGACATGTTTTACATTATGCAAGAGTGCACGGTAAATGTATTAATAACTCAAAATTTTCCACAGCCTGTATGTACTTTTTTTATTTAATGTGAAAGACAAACATAAAGTGGTGCATAATTGTGAAATAAAATAAGAATAACTGTTGGGTTTAAAATTTTGAAAAGTGTTCTGTCCTTTTTATTTGAATACCCCTAAATAAAATACAGTGATACCAAAAGTCAATTAAATTATTAAATAGAACCTGCATGTGTACAATTTAAATACAACTATTCTGATCCAGGTGCTTAGAGAAAATTGGTGAACAAAGAATATCATGAACACAGCACAGCAGATAAAGTTGAGGAGATGTTTGAAGAAGGTCAGATTATAAAACAATATCATAAGCTCTGAACATCTCACTGAGATCATTCAGTCTGCCATTTAAAGAATTAAAAAACACAAAGCCATACCTGTCTGGTAGTGGCAGCATCAGGCTGTTAGGAACCGTTTCTCAGCAGAGATGGGTGAAGCTGAAAACAGGCAAGAGTGGATAGTAACTAGTTACCTTAGAGTAACATTTAATATTCCTTGGAGTATTTTTACTGCTGCCATAGTTTTTACTTTTACTTGAGTAATATTATTTTGAAGTATTGTTACTCTTACTTGAGTATAATTTCTAGCTATCTTCTCTAGTATAGCACCAGACATAGATACACACTTACAGTTTATGTGTGAGTGAGGCTTATTATCTCAATCTGTTTAGTCTGCTGTATCATTTGAAGGTCAATTATATATATAGGAAACAATATACAGTCTCAGCTGAAGTACACTCGACATCGAATGTACCAACTGTAGCTACTGTAAGCACTGGTTTCAAAAGTTTAATGGGGTGAGTAATTTCAAATTGGAAATGTGATTCTTCTGCCTTTAATGTGTTATTTTATTGTGTATTTTTTCTTTAAAGTAAAGAGATGCTACAATCAGACTGCTATTCAGACCTTTAAAAGACATTTTAAATACATTTTTTACTCTTGAGCCAGTTTCTGGATGTAAACTTTTCGCATTTTAGACATTGAGATTATATCAAAATGTGTGGCTGTAACCTGACAAAAGGTGTGCGATTACTTTAGCAAGGCACTGAACAGTACCTCAGTACATTTGTCGCTAGATTCATTGTCTTTCAGTTTTAGCTGTTGCCTGTTTTAAAAAGCAGAACATGTCTCATGTTTTATCTTTGAGGATACTGTTTCCCTACTAATAAAATGCACAGCTCTGTGTTTATGCATCACCGTAAGACGACTAAATGCTGCATGCAGACTTCCAATTTGGTAGCCGTGTGTTTGACCATATAAATGAAGCTGCATACTTAACCACCTTTAAGTATGCAGAAAGCTCACATAGGTGTGAGTGATCGGGAAAAAAAATTCTTCTGAAATAATTCATATGCAAATATTATTAAATGCATGCTGGTTAACATGGTTTATATTCATGTCACTGAATATTAGCATTGACCTCCTTGAGATAACCTTGTTTATTGTTGTTGACATGAAGCACATTTATAATTCGAGTAAACAATGCATTAACCTTCAGTGTTTCATACTGCTGAACAAAAAAAGAACTGGGTTAAATATTCTTAACTGCATATCTAATGTTTACTCGTTAGATAAGAAGAATCAAGAACAGGAATGATTGTGAATCTAAATATATTTTGCAATATATTTTTAAATGTGGAGAGGAAAACCCATCGGTATGTGCAAAAATTAGGATCATTGTGTAAAGTGGACGATGAAAGAAACAATAATTCCCAAAGTTTGTCAAGTCAAGCTGGTTTTAGTAACTAGTTCTAAGTCACTGTAATAGATTTAGGATTAAAATTATTAGTGGTAAAATGTGGTAATAGAAACAGCAAAATTGTAGGTTTGCATGTAAGACCAAACTAATCTTTTACACCTTAAATTATTTTTATACTCTAAAAAAAGCTATAAAGTTTGTTGAATCCAGCTTCAAATCCAGCTGAACATCTGTGAGGAGAGTTGAAATCTACACCTGTGAGAAAGAAGACAATAATTTTTAGATGGCTGCTGCAGTTTGTTCAAAGAGACGGTCAAAGCTACGAACTGAGAAATCTCATAAAGGGTTTAAAAGGCATTAGCAGAGACTGCCTTTATGTGTGCAACAAAATGATGGCTTTGGATGAGCTCCAATAGTCTGTCTTTTATTTGTTCATTCTGACTCTCCTTCATTCGTTTTCATTTTTCTCCTTTACTCTGTCTCTTTTTTCTGTTTTAACCTTTTCCTTTTCCTTCATCTTAGATCCTCCTTCTCTCTCCTCCCTGAACTTTTTCATTTTCTGCCTTCTTCCTTTTGTGTTTCATAATCTCTTCCTTTCTTCACATCCTTAAACCCTTTCTCTTTCCATCAACATCTGTATTCTTATTTTTTATCTTTTCTCTCTAACTTTTTGTCCTCTTTCTCCTTCCTCCTTTTGTCTTCTCCATTTCCCACTCTTCTTTTCCTTTATTCTTTTCTGTCTACCTTCCTTGACTATTTCCTTTATTCTTCCTTCAACTCCTCCCTTATTTCTGATCTTCTTTTTTCCTTCTTTCTGCCTTCTTTATTTCATTCCTTTGTTTTTTTCCAACCTTCATTATTTACTCTTTTCCCTCTTTACTTTCTGCCTTCCTTCCTTCCGCACCTCCTTAAGCTGATGGAAAAATACACACAAATTAAGAAAAAACTTTGAACACAAGCCTTTGTGTTCAAAGTTTGCTTCCTCTTTTTCTTTTTTCATAAGCCACATTAATTTTGTTCTTATTTAAAACTATAATGTCAGTGTCTCCTCTCCTCTGTATGCGCAAGCCCAAGAGTTAATTATTCATCCGGTCTGTCACTGTAGTTTTTGTTAATTAATGAACCTTCAGAGGGCAAGTTCTTTGTCATTATGTGTCATTTTGTGATCCATTATAATTTTGTATTATTAAGATGTGTATTTAAACATGTTTGCAGTGCAGATACAGCCTTGGTTCCTCAGAGAATATTCAGACTCTGATACAGTAACTAACACATTTTTGTTAAAAAAATAATAATAAAAATTTAATTCTGGTGATAACACACAGACCATCAGATTCACAGAGAAGCAGCTGAGGTACTGATGGCTTTATCATTAGCAGTCTGATGCCTCAGTGCTCCGAATCACTTACTAATAGAAGAACATGTTGCAGCTACTGCCTAATGTTTAGCCCATTCAACTGAAATCAGTGCATTTTTACCTTTTTGTGGCCTATATATTCAAATGACATTTAACTGATTTAGTAAACAACTTTAGGCCTTCTAAGCCCTATCAGACAGTTGCACACCTGTTTTTCTTTTGTTTGAAGATACACAACTTTCAGTAGATAATTTCCTATTTCCGTACTCCTGATACTAAAAATATGTAAATTAACCTCCAGCCAAGCCAGACAGCCACAGATTCCTTTGGACATGATTTAAAATAACAATGTGGGATGAGCATCACAACTCAGACATGCAAAATATATATACTGTAAATATGCACCACAGTTTATGTAAGTTCAAAACCAATGTTGCTGTAGCGACGCAATAATTACATTGTGCAGCATTATGCAAATGCCCTGTTGACACCGTTTGAAGTGGTAGGTCCACAAAGGGGGGTCCTGTGATTTTCTTATTAATTCAGCTATTATTAATATAGCTTTCAGGTCAGGGAGTTTTCTCACTTTGAATAGATTGTTGAATTTTGAGCCCTAGATGGTCAAATGATCATTAAGTGTAGTAGAAAAAAAAAATTTGTAAGGGTTACACCTCTGCAAAAATAAATACTAACATCCTTATGTGGTAGCACGTTATATATTGTGATACCACAATATATAATGTTGTGGTAGCAACATTATATATTCATCTATTACACACAGACTACATGTAACAGAGGCATAATAAGTTTTTGCATTTCTGACTTGGAAGAGTTTAGAGCTCCACATCGTTAATAAATGATGTTCTACATCAGTTTGGCTTTTTCTCAAAACTATTGATGAATCAGTTGTGCTAAATGAAGCATCATTTTTTTATTACTTTAAACATAAATATTTATCCTGTTGTAATGACATAGTTTTCTAGAATAACGGCAACATGCTTTACTATTTGGTAAAATACATGTTTACTAATTCAGGTAAATCTCAAAGAGATGAGAAGTCTCATGTTCAAGTGCAACGTTTTAACAAACAAAATTGCCTCAGCCTAACAAAAAATTAATGGTTATATTAAAAATTACAATGTAGTGGAAATAAGAAATATCCTCCCCTTTTCATCACCTAACAACAAGATCATCTGTGATTTTTCAGGGTTTGTTTTGTTGTTGCTGTTCCGTAATTGTTCCGCAAGTGGTAGTTTACAGCCTCACTCTTTTTCCAGTCATACCAACACATTGCCATTTTATCCCAACCTGCTTCCTTTTCATACCTTTGTTCTTTTTAATATCTGCTTGGGTCGCGTGTTAAATATTTTAAGGAATTATGACAGTAAATCATTATAAAATACTCAAATCTCAAATAAAATTTGAAACATTAGTATGTTATTGAAGGTTTTCAATTGCACCTTATTTTCATTGCTTGTGGTTCTGATCCTTATTTGGACAGGATCAACTTGAGAAAATATTTCAGGTTATGACATCTGTTTTAATCTACAGTAACTGAGAGAGATCCCTCCTGGTGTACGTGTATCAGATTTTCATAACTAGATTTGATCAAAAAAGGCTTTAAGTAGATTACAGAAAATAACTTTGACTCATCTCCTGTCAAACTGGGTATGAACTCTCCCAGGGGTGCAAATTATTTGTGGCCAGCTTGGCAGAAAACTCTGTTTTCATGCTGAATTGTTCTTGCTTTCTTTGCGCTCTTCAATTGCTGTTTTGTTCTTTCAACTTCTTACTCTTAAAATTGCTCTATCTTCATCAGACTGGCACAAGATGCTCCAGACAGGTGCACCAGTCACTTTGATGCTGTGGCCCAAATACGAGGAGAGGCTTTCTTCTTTAAAGGTAATTAAAACGGGTGTAGGTTGTGTTTTTCTTTAATATTATTATAAATATAGCTGATGGAACATACAGTAGCCTTGCAGCAAGAAGGTTCTGGGTTCGATTCCCGGCCCCGGTCTTTCTGCATGGAGTTTGCCTGTTCTCCCTGTGCATGGTGGGTTCTCTCCGGGTACTCCGGCTTCCTCCCACAGTCCAAAAACATGACTGTCAGGTTAATTGGCCTCTCTAAATTCTCCCTAGGTGTGAGTGTGTGTGTGCATGGTTGTTTGTCCTGTTTGTCTTTGTGTTGCCAGACTGGCGACTTGTCCAGGTGACCCCGACTCTCGGTAGGTTGCAAACTTTTAATTCTCACTAGTAGTCAGAACAATATCCACAAACAAGAGACTGATGCAGACAGCAGCAGGTGACAGTTTCTGGATCTGAGGGGTAACAGGAGAAGGGGTAAAAAGCAAGAATTTATTTATATAGACTGGAACAAGTCTAACAGAGGTGGAAAGAGACCCACAAGACCAGGGCTGATTGCATCGGACTTGCAGGTGAAGCCAATCACTCACACACCAGGATGATGTCTGAAAATTAAGCAGAAGGGGGAAAATAAGGAGGGAGAGCAACTTCCCCAGCCATGGGAGCAAGAAACTGGCAGGCATGACAGTAGACCCTTTGCAGCAAATGCCTTCTGGCACAAAGTACTGGGGTTACAGCAATAAAAATCCCTAAGGGGGGGGTCGGGGGACCTTTTGGGATGAGACCATCACTCTTCTGGGCCATAACTCTTCCAATTCACCAAGAATTCAAGGCTGTGTTCAGAAGCTCCACTGTCTGCCTGTGACATTGGGTGATGAGAGAGAGGGGGACACAGGAGACTGAAAGAGACCAATTTGAATTGAGACTCATTAAAGGAGGGATGATTGCAAAGAAAAGAGGCAACTTAAGGCGGAAGGCTAATCTCTAATTAGTAGAAGAGAAATGGAAAAGTAGAAAGTGCTAATTTTTGCATTTAACAAGTATTTTGATGTTACTCAGCCTTTTAATAAGAAACTGATTAAGTTTCTTGTAAAAAATATTCAGACCCATTGAACTTTTCCATGTTTTATTTGGTGAGCATGAGCATTGATATATTTTGTTAGGATTGTATATGATAGACCAACACACAACAGATTTGTCCAAAGTTGAAGTAAAATTATATTTTACTCAGAAAAATTGTATCTACCTCTGTATCCCAGTCCTTTCTTTCCACTGACAACTCTAAATAGAATGTGGCACAAACCATATTTTCAAAAGTCACCCAATTAGTTTAAATAGTACATTCTGAAATAGATTCTCAATGTACAATACAAGTCGTAGAAAAGTATAAGCAGTGATGGGTTATAAAACAGTGTTTCAAGCTTCTCACAGAGCACATTCAGTTTATCATTTTGAAACTGGAAAGAGAATCCCATGACCGCAAATCTACAAAGACATGGCCATCCACCTAAACTGACAGGCTGGGCAGGGAGGGCATTAATCAGAGAAGTAGCCAAGAGACCCAGGGTAACTCTTGAAGAGCTGTAGAGATTCACAGTTCAGCCCTGAGAATGTGTTGACAAGACGAATATTAGTCTTACAGTGCATAAATCTGACCTTTATGGAAGAATGCCAATGAGGAAATCACTGTTCAACGAAGGTCATAAGAAGAATTAGCATTTTGCCACAAGTATCTACAGAGGGAAGAAAGTGATTTTACAATTTTCAACATATTCTTTTCTACAAATTATCAACAAATTTTTGTTGGTCTGTCATAAAAAAAAATCCCAGTACTGTACAACAATATACATAGAAATGTGTTGGTCTTCTTTGTCCAGAGCCCTGTGTGGATGTTCTGTGCTGCACAGTCTCTGTAACATCCTGCAGGGCAGGTTTGGTCCTCCTCTTTAATTTGACTCTGTTAGCCTGAGGATATGATCATACAAACCCATAAGGAGGTACAAAAACTCCTAAATACTCTGATCTTTGTGAGACAGTGTTAGGCTGTCTCACAAACAACTGTTTTACTAAGAGGTCATCAGTTTCTTTAGCTAATGAAACATTATAGCTAGAACTGCATAATTCACCTCTTGACAGTGTGGTATTAATGAAGAAAAAATATATATATTTTTTTCAAAAAAAATATAAAATATACTTTATAAGTCACTTTATAAAAATATAAAGTGACTATTAATCCACTTTAATATGGTTTTAAAGCCACTATTTGCTTTGTATTTGTTTATTAGCAACAAGCATAACACTTGTCTAAGTTCAATTGACTATGTATTGACTAATTATTCGACATTATACCAGGTTAAAACCGTACATCTCAATTTAAAAATGTCTATAATTACAACAGTCAACTTGTACACACAAGCTGATAAAACTCTGGTCTTTGTTCATCTTTCAGTTATATTTAAAGGGGCCAGTTGTATTTGTATTTCCTTTCTTTCCTCCTATACCTTGAGTTTTTATTCAAGCCATTTGTCTTGATTACATAGCACCACAAACTAAGCCAGGAGAATGTATTCTGAATTGCAGCTCCTTATAAACCACTCTCGGATGTTGTGAATGGTCTATTTTCCATCAAGATGAAAGAAGGCAACATCCATCTGCTGTCAGAGAATGGTCCAGTGTCACAATTTCTAAAAAGATATGTGCTTATCTGCTTGTCTTGAAGATGTTTGAAAAGGTTAGAGATGTACCTCCTCGGGCTTTTGTTGGATTGTACCAGAAGGAAACAAATAGTCGCAGTATGGAGGAATAAAAAGAAGAGCATGGTGAAGATGAAAAGAAAAACACTAGAGCAGACATGATGGAATGAAGGAAGTGACCCCGAGGGAGACTGATGGGTGTTACTCCCAGGGATTGGCTAATACAGTGTTTCCCAACCCTGGTCCTCAAGGAACACTGTCCTACATGTTTTAGAGATTTCACTGATTTAATGTGCCTGATTCAACTGATTGCAGTTCAGCAAATGGCTGAAATCGATTGAAATCAGCTGGGCTGAAGCAAGGAAACCTCTAAAACATGCATGCATGACTTGAGGACCAGGTTTGGGAAACGCTGGACTGATACACCATTAGTGTTTGTAAATAAAAATAACCAATAAGCAGAAGCAGTGTGTGAGTCAAGTAACATGACAAACTAGAAAGAGTTCTGGAATTCCAAGAACAATGTTAGAATTGGTCAAGAAAGGATTTAACTTCACAAGCCCAAATAACAACAATTGGCAAAAGCTGTACAACCAGACAAACATAGATTGAGTAAGGGATTGCTGGATTAGCAGCAGGTGTGCTAATAGCAAAGAGGGAGCTGCTGAATGGTCAGAATCGCTCCATTTGATGCATTTCCTCATAAATTCAGCTAATAATTATTTTGTCACTTGGTGGTACTCAGAAAATGCATTCGCTAGATCATAAAGTATGGGAAAGAAAACTTAGATGGCCACATGATAGCGGAAGGAATACATCTTGCCAGAAAAGGAATTGTATCTAAAACACATGATCTATACAAAATGGATGTACTTTAAATGTTGACACATTTTGTACAAATAAATGACAGGACTTTATGCTTCTTCATTTCTTGACATTTAAATTTAGTGAAATACCCTGTTCAGACACAGAAATGGTAAGATAAACAGTGAGACAGCAGCTTCAGACTCCAACCCTCACCAGTCTTGAACATATTACAAACAAATTCTGCCATCTAAAAAAGTTTGTTACGTTAAAGAATATTTTCTGCCAAAGTATCAATTTAATCTTTCAAGATAATTATGTTCTTTAAGTTGTTTTTATCCTTTCCAAATTGTATTTGTTGCTGAAAAATCTTACTTTTTTTTATGAAAGCAGCTGAAAAAAAATTAAGTACTGCCAGCTCTCCATTTGGCAACATTTCACCAAAATAAACATGCCTTTTCTTTTAACAACCTTCTTTGGAGAAGCTCTAACCCAGATTCTTCTGGTTCTTGTAGGGAAGTACTTTTGGAGGCTAACAAGAGAAAAGCACCTGGTGTCTCTCCGTCCTGCTCATATTCATCGCTTCTGGAGGGGCCTTCCTCCTAATTTGGATAGTGTGGATGCTGTTTACGAGAGGCCAGGGGACCACAAAATAGTATTTTTCAAAGGCCAGTATATACTCCTGGTTGAAAGTTGCTTTTAATTTCTTTCATTGCCTGTCTGTTCAAGAAAAACATTTGCATAGCTTTGTGAATTCTTTCTTTAATTGTAATGTTTGTGCTTTATCCTCAGGTCAAAAGTATTGGGTGTTCAAAGACAATAATGTTGAGGAGGGTTACCCACGTCCAATTAGTGACTTCGGCCTACCTGTGGAAGCAGTTGATGCAGCATTTGTTTGGTTACACAATGACAAAACCTACTTCTTCAAAGATAACTACTACTGGCGCTATGACGACCACTTGCGACACATGGACCTTGGTTTCCCCAAAGACAGCACGCTCTGGAAGGGGCTGCCACTCCAGCTGGACGATGCCATGAGGTGGTCTGATGGTGAGAAGCGACAAACATTCACACTTCATTATTTTATACTTTTATATTAGCTCAAAGAGGGTAACCTGTAATATTCTGCATGCTGTGCAAATGAAATGATAAGTATGTTTAATTCCTGAGGTTATTTTGAAAATCTGACAAACGAGCCTCATCTGACCACTATTATGATTTGCAGAAATGACAATATCATTTAATAACAATAAGAACCTACATTCTAGATTTTCTGACCTGTACTCTAGCTTTTCATTTGAAATTAAATTAAAATGTGATATGAGCCTGATTTATACAAACATACAGAAAAAAACTGAATAACATCATTCAGTTCTGACACTTTACCTTGTTTTATTATAAAGTGTAAGACGTGTTTTTTAACTTTAATTTCTGAAAAGGTTATTTTAGCTAAGGTGTGTGTGCCAATCATTTTTCAATTTCAGCAGGAATCCAACCATTTTGCCACATTATTACTTTTTGAGAGCATAGGACCAATTTTGATTGGATGTTTTTTTTCCATATTTTACCAACTGAGTGTTGGTAACTGGGATGTTTGTCCCAGAGGAGCTCAGGTTGTTTCCCATTACTTAGTGCCCTATGACTAAAGTCTTCTGCTATAATTAACTTTTGCGAAAGATTTGTTGGAAAAGGTTAATTTGCTGTTTCACATGATTGAACTATATATTTTTTTGACATTGTTTTTATTCCCATAATATGAGGAGTATTTTTAAGATGCAATGATACAGTTTACATATTTGTTTTTAATTTGAGATTGACATTTCCCTATCCAATACTATGATGTAGAATTTGCCCACTTTTAGATTTATACAGGGGTTTTTTTGTCACATTTACATATTTTGGATCATCAAACAGATGTCAATATTAGACAAAGATAACCTCAGTAAATAGAAAATACAGCTTTTATTAAGGAAAGAAATATTCAAACAAACCTGGCCTAATGGTTCTTTGTTTCTTAGTTTGCAAGACTGAATATAGCTTGTGAAATTATATCAAATAAATGTGGGTAATCACAATTAATTCATAATTTAACAATGGGTGTATTTCACGCAGAGCCAGGTTAAGTTGGACAGCCTTTTTCCCCCTAGTAATTGAAGTCAATCATTTCAAAGCTACTCTTTTTATTTAACATGACCATCTTTGTGACAAACAAAAAACAGAAAATCTGTAGATGCAAATACTAAAAATACTTTTCCAAAGCACAGGAGCACCTAATGAGTTTTAAATATTGGGTCCCGATAAGCAAACCACGTTGAACTTGCTTTCTAACATGATAGAAATCGTAAACTCTGCTCACTCTTTAGTTGGGAAAACTTCACAGGAAGTCCAATTGAAATTCAAATTTCCATTCGGAACTCTGTTTAAATAGCTCAATTTGGCTCACAAAGAACCCTGTAAAAAACTATGGATGAAATAAAAGGAAGTTTAATGAGGAGTCAGAAACAACACATTTTATTACAAAACAGGATATTAAATGTGGTAGAGATTTTGGCCGCTGTTGCTGGCAGATCAGTTCTTTAACAATTCATCCATACCCCACTGATTCCTTAACATTTTAGACTTTTTGAAACCCAGGTGGTCATTGCTATTCCCAGCATTGTTCCGTATTATTTTATTTATGAGTGCATTCTTGCACAAACAGCAGTTATTGTACAAGCTCTTGGAAAAGAAGATGTGGCCAAGTGCTCCACAACAGAAGCTATAAAGCATGCTGCGGTCTTGGAAAATAAAATATCTGGACTATAAACCTTTTAGAAACTAACTGCGGAAGTTTAAAGATTGAAAACTTTTTTCAATTACACTTGGTAAATGTAGCACAAGAGCTTTGGCCTTTCCACCATAAACACAGTAAAAATCTCTGTCAGGTGTCGTGAATCCACTAGGTGCCACTGTGAGCTTAGTGGTCCCACAGGGAGCACAGATGTTAAAAAAAATCTAAAATGGGGTGACAGGTTCTCCAATCTAATCAAAGGGGTGAGACAGGGAACATTTCTCCAACCTTAACCTCTGCACACAGTTGAGTCCATCATGATCCACTCCTCCAGATCTATCTTCTGCTGCAACAACAAGGAATAAAGCAAAGCTTGTTTCAGACTGTTTGGATGCCACCAGAGCAAGACAAAAGGCTATAAAAGTAACGGCTGATTTTACTTGGTGGCTGCCCACTTGTTTCACTTCAGTTCAGTCCTCAAACTCTTTAGCCCTTTTATCACAATCAGAGTTTCCAGCCACACAGGCAAACATCAGTAGAAACACCCGGTTTCTACATTGTGCTGATTAAGCTTAGGTATGGAAATTAGAGGTTCTGTGATTTTTATTTTTTTATTTTAAAGTATTTATAGCCACAAGTTCATGCTTTTATACATTGTGTTTGAAGCATTGCTATGAAAATTCATACTTTTAATTTCAACCCTCATTTGTCCAATTGAATATCATTGTAATTGCATGTTGATGTTTATTTTGGCTTGAAATGGCATCACTATTACCTGCTAAGGTATGCAGGTTAATACTTTTCCCAACCTTTGCAAGAACCAGCAGTAAAAGCAAATACTGAAAACATAATAAATTACAATGACGGAGAGAAAATCAAAAAGCACCATTTCTATCCAAATCATCCAAATGAGAAGAAGGTGCATGAATCATTTGCAGTGAATTATTAAAAGTAGTCATTGGGATGTAGGTCTGAAGCCTTAGAATGTTTTTGCATTCCTGTCATTTATGGGAAAAAACTGAAATGATGAACGGCCAATGGTGGTCTGGACCTTTGGAATGGTTCTGGTGATAAAGTTACTGGAGCATAAATTTCAGCAATTTTTTGGAGATTAAAAAAAAAACATGTAAAAGTAAAACAGAGTTTTTTTGCCTTGTGAACTAATTGGAACCAACCTGCAAGAATGTAGTGATTGGCCAGTTGAGAAAAAAATCCAGCTTATCACGGTGAAATGGCAACCTGTTACAAAACGGACTGCAGTGTGATGCAATGACATTCAGTTTATGCAGAAGGTTTTTAGAGGCATTCCCATAGATAATGTCAACATAACCTAGAACGAGAAGGGTTGTCATTTTGATCTTACTAGACATGAAAACTGATTGGAATTACGATTTGTAATGTGTGAAGACTTAAACCTCAGTACAACTTCTCAGACACCTTTATTTCAACAGAACCACTAAATACAGAAATGTTACTTAAATACAGTTTTTATGTTTTTCTTTGGTTTTCTTTCACGGCTCAAACCTTTGCTGAAAGATTCATTTCTAGTGATCTCAGTTTTAAAATAAAGGTTTGTGAACACAGTTGTGCTGTTTAAGATCCCATCCCATATATCTCTGTTCCTTTTTGTTCCTTGTCAGTATTTCTTTGCGTATTTGCCAGAATTCAATTTTGTTAGAGAGCAAAAATCAAGAGATGGTTAAGTTTTTCTCTCTTTTTTCATTTTATTTTATTTTTGCACTGCTTATGCTCCCATTAATTAATCCCCAAAGAAGAACCATGTCGTATTTGACAGGTAGTCTGACTTTGGTTGTTAGAGCAAAGAGAAAGAGCTACAGCAAGAACAAAGCTTGAAATGATGAAGAGAAATCTGTTCATTGGGTTTAAAAGTCAAAATAAATCTGGAGCAAAATTTTAAAAACTTAAGAATGTCAATTAATACTACTAAATTAATACTCTTAAAACCTATTAATACAAATGTTACCCTTTCTTTTACATATGGCTTTTATATATATTCTGTATATTAAACACTGGGATCTTAGCTTTCTTTGTTGATAGATGGCTATTGCACAAGGTCAAAATGCATTTTAACAATAGGCCTGACTGATTTTAAACAAATTTTCTGTCAGATCAGCACATCACAAAAATTGCTTAAATTCATTACCCATTATTTTGACAAGGAGCTAAGTGCTTCACCAGACACACTGTGAATTTGATAATAACTTTAAAACTGTGTGTTGGGTCCATTTGTGAACATCTGATTCTTGTTTGGCGATCCAAAACCTTGGTTGTTATCATGCTGATGAAAAGTTTTCTCTGTGTTTAAATCAGCATAAAAACCAGTGAATTCATCAGACCTGGGATTTATATAATCTCTGAAGAAATGTAAAAGTGATTGTGGTTTATATGATAAGTGGTTCTTTGAAACAGGGATTTATTTCTCCAAGATTGAGCCTCCAAACATTTCTCTCTGCCTTGTTGATGCATTTTGATATATTTCCAACCCAAACATTTATGGTTGCAAGAAACATTGATTCAGGATGCTGCACCGGCTGATTGATCTATTTGCAAAGAGCAATTATGTCCTAACGAGTGTCTTGATTTAAAATACACCTGCCTACAATTCATATAACTAAGTTACATTGATTTAAAAAAAAATCTGTGTGTGTCTGTGTGTAACATGTATTTGATGTATTTAGAGCCTAAACAGGCATGTTTTTCTCCTCTTCTTGATGGGATACATCTGCTGTCTGATTCCGTGGTTCAGGACAAGCACATGCACCGCTACATCTCTAGAGATTCATGGATTTATTTTTAAAAAAAGCTGCAGGCCATTTGGATTTTTGTGTTTTTGACCATCAAAAACATCAGCAGGTCTGCATGTTACCACTCTATTCTTTGTTGAGCTACTGGGTCGACAAATTCCCCCTCTTGTCTTCAGGAACTCTGCAGCTCCTACAGAGTTGTCATGGATTTCTCGGCTGCTGCTTTGATTAATCTTTCTTTGCCCAGCCTGTCAGTTAAGGTCGCCCACCCTGTTTTGATAGGTCTGGTGTTGTACCATGCTGCCTTTTTGGATGATGAACAGTTGCTTTACAAGTTCATCCTGCTTCTCCAGAAGTAAAGCCCCGAGCTTTCTGCTGCGCTCTTTGGTCTTCTTGCTTCTGTTTGTCAAACCTTGGAGGCCTTCATGGAAAAGCAGGATGTATATTGAGATGAAATCATACACAGAAGGACTCTCTTTACTGGCTAGGTCATTTCCGAAGGCAACTGGTTGCACTGGATTTAATTTGCGATTTTCAGAACACCGGCTGTTGAATACAAAGTCAAGGATAGATTCTTTCCGAGTCGGTATTCAGTATGTTATAATAACTGATGCAATTACAAATTTGTAAAGAAAATCTTTGAACTCTTAAATGATTGCATCCAGCATGAGATATTATGATTATTGAAATCATATATTTTTGTCACCTACTTTTCTAGATTTGTCAAACTTCCTAGCTCTGTGGAAGTTTTTGGTGTATGAATATTCACTCAGTCTGCAGCCTATGCTTTTACAGCTTGTAGTTGGTCACAGTCAACACTCCATTGTTTTCAGCACTTATCTGCTGTCACCAAGCTGCTGAGCGTAAAAAAATATATATATTTCATTGCGCCGTCACAGGTGCTCCCTTTCTGTTGCGTACAATTAATCACCTTCCTCAAAATGATTATTTTCTGTGAAGTTTCCCGAAAACATATCGTGGAGGGAGTCTCTGAGCCAGATGGATGACAGACATTTTGTTTACTTCTAAATACCACAAATTGCCTCATAGTTTACTGACAAAGTGCTTGACAGTTGTTCAGAAAGGTCATCACCAATCACTGATGGCCCCTTTCGAACATAATTCAGCCCTTTGTGATCTTTTCTTCGCCGAGGCACACATGGTTTGCAGATTTTTCTGAGCAAGTGCTCTCTGCAGGGACTGAAGCATTTGCATTTTCCATTTAATAAAAAGAAGCACATGCTAAGTCAAGTGAGGCATAAAGATAGTTATTGAAGTAATTTTCACAAAAAACACAATATTAATCAAAAATAGCTCTCACATCTCTTAATTTCCTTTTAGATGTGATGCTGCTTTTAAAAATTTGCTGTTTTTGCAACGGTTCCAAAACTCCCACATAAGACTTTTTTTCTTTTTTTTTTAAAGCATTTGAAATTGGCAAAACATTTACAGAAGTCCCTGCTGATTCTCCTCCAGGATACTTTACTTCAACCAAATGAGCATATGTGTTGTGTGAGCTGTTGGCAGGTATGATATCTCCTTCACCTCCCTATAACCTTCATCCCATCATCCCTTAATACTCATTTTGGTTCTCATCAAGTACCAGATTTTAAAGGAGCACGTAAGGCGACGTGTGTGTTACCGGCGCTTATTATGCTAGGCAAGGGTAGTAATGTTTACAGGATGCAAGTCTGTATTTCTTCATCTATCTTTGATACAATATCATAATGTACAGAAAAAGGAAAATGCTTATACTGTGTGGTAGCATTGGAGTGAATAAAAATATTGGAATGAATTGTATTGATTTTGGGTTAAATTGGACTCAGTGTAGTCAGAGATGAATGGGACCCATTTGTATGACATTGGTTAACATTAAGTAGTACTTTTTGCAACTGTATTGTTGACAGAATTAGCATCATTTTATTATTATATTTATGTAGTTTGGTTTCTAGAAGGAATGTCAAGATGCTAACATTTCTAGTTCTCGACCCCAGGGAGTGGTCGTGATCCCAACTTTCTGATCCACTGATCCAGCGGGTTAGAGTCTTAAAATATTTCTACAAGACATTTTTCATGTGCAGATTGAGTTATTTTGGAGAAAGATGTGACTCAAAAGATGTGATCCATCTGATTTTATTGTTCAAAGACCTACCTCAAGCTGTGTTTTTGATTTTTAAGCTTCTATATCTGTCTTACCTGCTCTTCTGCCAACCTTTTCCTACACAACTGCTGGAGATAAACCCACATGATTCTTATATTATATTTAGACTCCAGGAAAATAAAAAGTCAGGGATCGCCTTTTGAAATTCATAGACAGTCAGACATAGGTAGCGGAAAATAACTGAGCTTAAATCATTTGTGATTTCCAAATATGCATGGACAAATTGGCAATGGCCAACCGCCTGGACATTGTGATTATTGATAAGCAGCAGAGGACAGCTGTTGTGATGGGACTCCATCGGTGTGGCCATGCTAAATGCTCAGAAAAGTTCAAATTTAGAAACTCTGGGACACGTGGACTCAGAGATTCTTCACAATTCCATTTTTAATGGTTACAATATCTCTAGGTTTAAAACGGCATCATATCAGGAAGTGACGGTGTTCAGATGTAGCTTTGAATCAACTTCTGTGATAATAAAGTTGATGTTCTTCATAAAACATCCCCTCTCTGAAGCATTGCCATATGGAAACTTTAAAAGCTTGCATTAAATTTACACCACCACACATCAAGCAAAGACACCCTGAGGTGTATGCAGACAACGAACTCGGTGCAACCTAAAACAGCCATCAGAGAACAAATAAAAGAGTTTAGGGATCTAATAAACAAGGAGTGAAATGGGGTCTTTGCCTGAAAGGGTTGTAAAGACAGGTGCTGTGATATGAGATATGAATATGTATAAACTTTATAGATGTGCAGTTTAAAATTTATTGATTTAATCATATACATGTGATCATTTGGGGGGGAGAATGTCTCCCTAAAAGTGCCACATCGTCATGGTTGTGACATTCTCTTCATCCCTCAGATGCCGGAGAAAGGTTACCTGTTATTACCAGGGGCTTACGATAGGTCAAATTTTCAAGTGCATGCATTGTTGCAGAAACACTTGCATAACAAAGAAGACCAAGCAGAATATGTCATTTAAAAAAAAAAACACAATGTAAATACATAGAACCAGATGACCCACAACAAGTGTGCCTGATGTATTTCTACCTGTCTGTATTTCTCTTGTTTCTATCTGTGCTGGTGACGCTTTTCAGCTGCAAACGTGGTGCTTTAAGTGTATTTTTAGACATTAGCCATTGATTCAGGATATGTGTGATTCACAATAGCGTGTGTAAAGTTTTTTGGGAAAAAATGATCCCTGCTTTATAACTTTAACTGCTGG
The DNA here is from genome assembly GCA_902982915.1 of Phalloptychus januarius. Lineage (NCBI taxonomy): Eukaryota > Metazoa > Chordata > Actinopteri > Cyprinodontiformes > Poeciliidae > Phalloptychus > Phalloptychus januarius. Next base: position 4,234,553 of record CADWAE010000133.1, on the reverse strand, counting down.
AAACATTATTATATTACTTTTTTTGGTCTGATTTAGTAGTTTGATATGCAGCCAGCAGAAGTCTCTCCTTTTTTCTAGGAGAACTGCACAGTATGGGAGGACCCAAGTTTGAATGCTGGCTGCACAGTCTTTCAGTTTTACTGAAGGGAGCTCTTTATTCTTTTAGGTCATTAGACTTTACAAAATGAGCTATTTAATAAAAGGTTCTCAGGAAACTTTTCAAAGTCACCATCACCCTTTGTTTCCTGCAGCAACTCTGAGTTTAGTGGTCTTCCACCATCATCCGCTGTACTAAAAGTTAAAAATGCTACTTTGCTTTAAATCAGCTGCTTCAAATGACTGGATCAACAGGAGTCTTTTTGTGGACCATCAGTTTCTATTCTATTAAACATGCTGGAAAGTGAACCACAAAGCTCTGATATGGGGCTCCTACACTCTCAGGGAAAGTAAAGATTTGTAGTGGACGAAAGAGAAAAAAAGTGTATTTTTATTACTGTCCAAAAAGTTGTATCCCTCCATTCAGCCATCTGTTCCATTGATATATATCACTAGATATAGCAGTGCCTATTAGCTGCTGTAACTAATGATATGCAACTGCAGGTGCCATTACTATGCTTTCAGTCATGTGGGATGAGCATGCATCTGTCACAAAAATGAACAAAGCTGCCTCATTTCTTATCCAATGTCTCCAAATTATGGTTGAGAAAATTGCCAAGGTTTTTATGTCTGAAATATGTATTATACCTAAATGTAAATCTGTAAGGATTTTGGTTTCTGCTTGCAGAAAGCAGAAACCGGCTGACAGAGACAGGCAGACTCTGTCTATCAAAATGCAAAAGAGGAAAAAGGAAATATCTCTGATATTGGACAATTAATTTAATTTTACACAACTTCTACTGAAACTGCTACATTTGACCCTATTTGATGACTATTATGAATACTGTGCCTTCATTCAAATGAATGAGGAAATTTATTAAAGTTATTATGGCTTATTGAACTTTTATTAGCCCCAAACCACTGTGTTGGAATGTATTTCTCTGTCAAGTTTAGAACAAAAATTTCACAAGAAATGTACATCCTGATATGAACTACCATCGATTCACATAAAGGGTGAACAATATGTGGGAGAGAAAGAAGAATCACATAACCACATGCCATAAATATCCTCTTTTCGGTGATCAGTATGAGCTTGAATGCATTGGTTGCATTCCAGCTGAATTTTTACAACATAAATCCAAAATCTTACATAACTTAGGAGTGTAGCTCTTGCCATGCGTCGCCCCACTCTTAACAGGCCAGGCCAATATTAAAATAAATTGGAGTTATTGATCAACAGTATGCTATCAAGAGGAGAAACTCTGCATAGCTAGGTAATTATAAGCACAACAAAGGTGTAAATTTTCAGCTCAAAGCAATTAGTCTGCACCTCTTTCAGCCGTCACCCTCCCTGGAATTCTAAACACATGCCATACAGAGACTGACTTCATTAGCAGTATTCATTAGACCTCCCGAAACACACACACAGCCACACACATTGCACCATTGTAAGCTGTCTTAAAGAAAGATGGGAATTTATTCCTGCAGATTTGGTGCAAACTCGCCCAGCCTTCATAAACCCAGGTCTCTGACCAGCTTGCTCATGCTAATAGCTCATTATGTACAGTGAACTAACAAGCGCATTTCCTTCTTGGGATAATGACCATTTTCCGCTCATTACTTTTGTGATTTTTTTGCAGTTCTAGGCACAAAATCAGCTCTTTACGTTGGTCCCCTTGTAAACTCTCATTTTGAGTTGCCCTCACCTTTCTGAGAATCTCTCTAATGACATCACTCTGAAACTCCTGCTAATGCATCTACGTGTGCTGAAGTTTTAATGTGGAAACAGCCTCTGTGCTCCATCTCTGCATTAAGGGCAAGGGAAGTGTTGCCTCAAGAAACAAAAAAAAAAAAAACAATGTAGTGCATTAATGGAAGGAAATGGATACACAAATAAAAATCTGACGCTTTTTTGTTTTTTTTTGTGGACCCCTCTGGTGAATCAGTTCTGCAGAACTAATTTGCCACAATTACAGCTGTAGGTCTTTTGAGAATGCTTCTGTCAGGTTTGCACATTTTGTCCTATTGTACTATTGTCCATGCCTCTTTGCGAGGTAATTCGAGTCAAGACCAGAAAGAGAACATCTGTGCACTACAAATTTTAAGTTACAGATTTCTTGGCTTCCCTGTCCATACTAGAAAAAATTCATCCATCCATCCACCCATTTTCTATACTCCCTCGTCCCATTGTGGGCTCAGGAAGTGCTGGTGCCTATCTCCAGATAACGCTCCGAGCGAGAGGTGGGGTCACCCTGGACAGGTCGCCAGTCTGTCGCACACTAGAAAAAATGTACAAAAATAAAAAATCGCACAGCATGATGGCACCACCTCCATGTGGACTGTGTGTCCTCAGTGGGGACTGTGTGTTCCCACTGAGAAAGTGTCAATGTTTTTCCAAACATGTTATTTTGTTGACTTGAGCTAATTATTTAAATTCTTTGCTATATTTTCTGATTATTTTCTTTTCTTTTGTGCCTCTCTTCTATGAAGGCTAGATCGGTGGAGTGCCAGAGAGGTTCTAGCTTAACTCACTGTTAACCTAATTCATAATCTAAGAGTTTGTGGTTGCAATGTGGCAAAATATGGAAAAGTCATTTTGCAAGCTCTGGAGTTCTACTTTATGTTTTTTTGAGTAACTATATCTTAAATACAACAAAATTCCAACCATGTTTTCTCTTTCAATCTCTACCTTAAAGGATCATCCTATTTTTTCAAGGGGAAGGAATACTGGCGAGTGCCGGGCAGCGACATGGAGGCGGAGGCAGGATATCCCCGCCTGATTGCGAAGGACTGGCTGCTCTGCACCGAGATGCAGTCGGACTCTCCGGACACAGAAGCCAAAAGCACGGAGACAAGGGTCAACGTGCATCGGCACCCAGACCATGCAGAGAATGGATACGAGGTGTGCTCCTGCACCTCTGACACCGCCTCGCCTTTGGCTGTCCACTTATCCCCGTCTCCAGTTTGGCTGCTGCTGCCTTTTTGGACGCTCTTACTGTCCTTCTGCAATGAACTGCTATGATGCTGAAGCGCGGGGTTAAGTACTTGTGTTGAGTGCAAGAGAGAGACTAATTAGTGGACGCTCTGCAAGAAGGAAAGAAAAAAAATTGGAAGAAATTGATCATATAAATACAGTTTATTTTGTTTGTTTTGTTTTTATTTCTCTTTTTTCTTGGAAGTTATTTATTTCACATGCCATCTTATGGTCACTTAAAGAGCTTTGCAGTAGCCGTTCTATGAACAATTATAAGTTAATATCCACTGACAGTGACAGTATTAGATGTTTCATAAGCTGAGTTGCACAGAAATACAAGTTAACTTAACTTTCCAAATGGCCTCATTAATACAGAGAGGGCTAAGAGAGGGGAATGTTCAGATATAAGTGGTTATATCATTACAGATTTAATGGCGCCTGACTTTGAGGTATTCAGTTTTATGAATAAGAGCTGGTGGCTCAACCTGCTAGAGTTTGAAAGCATTCACATCAACACTGACACAGATTTAGAAATTACAGCTTCTTACTGACAAAAAAAGCTGCGTCTTTTATAAATGGGATTTAGATCTATTTTATTTATCAGAGCATAATGCTGTAGTGCTGATACTACAAATGTTTGCTTATCGGTGATTTGTTTAGTTAAAACGCAGCTCAGTCAGAAAGATATCATTCATTCACAAAGCAGACTAAGTCCCAATGTATTTGTTGTTTTGATATTATCAGGAGGCTCAACCAACCTAAATCTGAATAGGAATGCAAATACAGTCCTGCTTTAAAAACAGTACCAAACATAAAAGTTTTTTGTAAAATTGTATTCCGTTATGTATGCTAATTTCTGCAAAAATAACCTCATCAGATTATGCAGGCCTTCTTAGGTTCTCACATTCCACACTCTGAGAATGTAGTTCCTTATTTTAAAATATAAATGAGTTTTTGTTGACAATGACTGCACACAACCTCTCAATCTACCAAATCAAGCCTTAAAATTAAAGCTGTATTTATCTAAACTGTGTTTATTTTGACCATTTCTTAAATAAAAAAACAAAAATAAAACCCCACCTTATCAACCCAAAGTAACAAAGTGCTGTCATGACAGGGATGCTTGGTGGATTCAGTTGTTGAGGAGGTGTTTATTTATCCAAAACTTTGGCCTTTAAAGTCCTTTAGCCTCTCGATGTCCAAGTGTGCATCCTCAAACTCCGTTAATAGTTTGACTTGCATATTCTGAAACTATCTCAAGCAACCACATGTTTACCGTTACCCTGCACTGTCATCCAAATTGGATCCATATTTGTCTCTGTTTGATTGAATGAAGCTGTCGGCTTATCCCTGAGGTTCGCTGTAGCATGGAATCGAGGGAGATGCCAGGAGGTGAGTTGCCTTTTTTAATGGAATCATTTCTCTTTGAAGTCTTTTGAAGTGTGAGCGAGATAAGATTTGATCAGTGCCATATTGACGACTTTAAAGTTTTATGATAAGATGTTAAAGAAGAAGCAGAATGCAGCTGATCCACATGTGAACTCCATGAGTCTTACCCACTAGAAGTCCTCTATACACTAAAGTTATTTTAAAGCAGCTGTTAACTCCAACCAGCATATCTGTTAAATAACTGTAACTCTGAGGCAGTTTATTACTAACACAAAAAAGAAGAAAACAGCAAAAAAGGTATAATATTTTGTGCAAAAATCTTGAATAAAGTACTTATCAATATTTTTTCCAAAATCAAAATCACTATAAATAAATCCTACAGATAATGTTACCATACTTACAATTCTAAACTTGTTCCATTATTTTGACAGCAGCAGGAATAATTGTAGCTTCTGTGCTTCAAATAAATCTACCTTATGAAAAAGCTGTAATTTCTAAAATGTTCGATCAAGTTGAAAGTGAATACTATCAGATGAAAGCTAGATTTGTTCTGTACAGTCAGTCTTCATAGGTTTATGAAGACTGACCAGTCTACACGGCTGGCACGTGGACAGTGTCTTGGAAAGTATTCATTTGACAAAGTGTTTCACACCTTTCATTGGGATTTTCTGTGACAGAACAACACCAGTAGTGCATAATTGGAGAACAATTTTCTTTTTACTAAAAGAAAAGTAGAAACCTTAGTGTATTTAGCCCTCAGGAGAAATTACTTCATCAAGTCACCTTTCATCTGCAAATATTTTGTAGTGGTTCTCTCTAGTAGAGGTGGACAACTTCATAGTGAACTATTACACAATTTCTCTCAGCAAATTAGCCTTAAACTCGGTCAGATTCCGTAGCTTCCGTGGTTGAAGAGTGTCTATGAACATCAGTTTTCATTGCCACATTTTTGACTTTTTTAAGATAGATGTAATCTTTGATCTAAAGCTCTCTATTATAGCAAAAGCTGCACACTTATGATACTTTTTCTGATTTAAGGGTAACCTCTGCCCCATGATCAACTATTTTTCATCCTCTTAGCAGGTTTATTTTCAGAATAGCATTTCATATAGCTCAATATGTCTTCTTTTCACCTCTGACCGGCTTCCCTGTCCCACAGCAGGATGATGCTACCCCCTTTTTCAAAATGCAGATGGTGTTTTTCAAATGATGCGCAGCGTTTGTTTTCCATCCCACACTTAATTTTGAGCAATGCCCTAAAAGATTACATTTGGTCTTGCAAGCCTTGTCTTCTTCATTACTTGTGGGCCCCTGCAAACAGGATGTCCTCAACCATGACTTTCTTCTTCCCATTCTTCTGCAAGGGCTAGATTTGTTGGGTGCACTCCTAATGTCAAAAGCCAAGGTTTCTTCCCATCTTTCCCATGCCTGTCAGTTTGGGTAGATGTCCACGTCTCAGCATGTTTGCAGATGTGCCATTTTCCATTATCCAAATTAAGCAGGGCTCTCTAAGAAGCTCAAGATTCAGCATTCTCCAAAGTACTGATTTCTGAAGACAAATTAGTTTTATTCAGTGGCATCACAGTAAAGGAGACCGCATTCATTGCACTCCCCATTCTTCAGATTTGTATTTGCAGAATAACTTTGGAAGGCGTGTCGTTTTCCTTCCTATGCTGTACTTTTCACTGCTTCATGTTGATCTATCACATAAAAGCCCAATGAAATACATTACACTTTGTGGTAGCATGAAAAAGTTCACGGGGTATGACTATTTTTCTAAGACACTGAATAAGCCGGGTTGAGATTCAGACCAGCCAATCCCAGAGGAAGAGACAGGATCCCTATTAATCTGAATATAGACTCCCACCAGGGGGGAGAGCAACATCCTGAGGTGTCATCATTCGACAGGTGACTGACACTGCAGCGCCCGTCTGTGCAGGCAGGTGTAATGTACCTTGGGATGTATTGCAGATAGATGGTTAGGTTTACAGATCAATGGCTCTGTGGGAGCTTGACATGTTGAAGACACATGAGTGGCGTGCTGGTTTTCAACAGGTACACGCACAGTCAAGAGGAAGACAAGGGGACATGGGATGTGGGAGGAAAAACGACAAAAGAATGTCGGACAGAACATTCAAAACCAAGATTCCTGCTGTTGCTTATTGACGTTCTCCTTGCTTTCTATCCTTTTCCTGCACTCCCCCCGTCACACAGGTGGTACCTCCCCCGTTCAGATTTATCACCTTAAGCACTCCCCGTCATAACCAGAGGTAGTATTGGTTTGCTGTATTTTTTGTATTAAGTATGAATATATTGTGAGCCATTGCTTTGATGAGATGACAGCTCGTGGAGCATTTCCGACATAAGCTCAAGCTCCGTTTGATGCCATCTATCACAGACCTCACAAAGGCAGCAGATTTGTTATTGTTGCTGATATATTTACCTACAAGTTTAAATATAGACAGATATATTTGAGTCACAATGTTCCATGGTTACTGCAAACCAAGTGGACTGTGTATATTTCAAGCTGTGTTTTCTAATGTAAAATATTTTTGTAGAAAAAAGAACAAAATAAAGATTCTGAATGGTTTTCCTGGCTAATCATAGTTGCATGAGTGTGCAGTAAGAGAGATTATTTTGAGTACTCTGTCTCATGGCTGAGTGTGTAATTATTTTGTGCCATCGAAAATCAACCCATGCTTGAAGACAGATGAAGGTAACAGAACAGCTTGCAGACACCAACTGGGAGTTGATGTTTATCTCTATGGTGTTCTTAAGAACGTTTTTCATATTTTTATTTTGTAATTATGAGTGTCCATGCATATTGCAAATTGTGTTATGATAATCACCCCACAAAATCACTCTTTTGCTGCTTTTGTGTTCTTTGATGCTTATGTTGACACTAAGGTGAAAACACTGTATAGTTTCTGAAGATGCGTATGCATCGAAGAAGTGAACCAACTAAAGGCCCTTTATGGACTTTTGGGGAAATCACACTGGCAATTTTGAGAATTTATTCTAAGAAAATATCAGCTTTTAGGCAGTATTTATTTTGCTCATAATTAGGAGGATGTATTTCTATTTTCAGATTTCGTTTGTCTTGTTTGAGAATTATTTTTCAAAGCGTAAGATCGATGATACCAAGAGGTCCACATTATGCTGAATAAGGCTAAGAGCCATCATGTCAGATTCACTTGCAATACTTTTTTCCAACGTTCAAATATTTGGTTATAACAACAGTAAAGTATCTTAAGCACAACCATTCATCTATCTGCCAGCTCATCAGTTAATTTACCCATCCATCCATTTAAACTTTTGTTTATTATAACATTCTTAAGTAACTTTAAGTTTGTAATTTGAACAAAAATATTTGAACGATATAACATTCTAGATGAATCCATTGGTATTCTCTCCATATGCTCCTTTTGACACAACTTACAGGCCACGGTGTGACAGCACTGAGAGCATTTCCCCTCCTCTTGACACTCTCGAGTGGTGTTAATTAACTGGTGTGTCCCGGCAGCCACCAGAAGAGCACAAAACTCCCTGGAGCAAAAATGATACCAGGTCAGTCCTTATCACTTTGTCCAGCTGATCCTGTTTGAGCCGGATGCTAAGCGATCGAATTAGTAGTAGCATGTGCCATACAGGTATTTCACTGTTTGTTTCTACTATCAAGTTAATTGAAAATTTTAAGAAATGTTCAAGGAGTATGAATATTTCATTGAGATTCATGCATCATATATCAAGGTGTTATGCATTAATATAAACAATTCTATTTTTATAATACTTAACTGATCAAACCCAGGATAACTTGGCTTTTTTCTCCACCTCAGGCATTTGTACTATGGCTTCTTCTAGTTTATAGATGTAATGTTTTATCTCTGCTCTCTGCACTCTGGAGACAATTATTGAATAGCACAAACAATGACTTTTTAGACTTCAGGTCTTCCACATTGTTATGTCTCCAACCCCTCTTAAAATATATTTCATTTTACTTATCACTTCCTCACGATGGGAAAGAAAAATTGGATTTCTGAGTGTGTTGGAAATTTATAGAAAGTGAAAAACTGAAATATAGCATTCAAAGAGCTTACATATAATTCAAAATCACATTTTCCCTCAAGGATAGCCGCAAGTCTTTAGGGAATGAAGTTAACAGCATCCCCAGAGAGGTTTTGCCTGTTCTACCTAAATATTCAGGGAGGATTTATTGCAATTTCACATCCATATAAGTTGCACTGAAATAAAATTCACTCTATGCCACAGGGAATGCAAATAAAAAAACAAAATATAATAACACTGAACAATTCAATTTGAGGACAGCAACTGAATTTGATGGGATGTCAGAGTGCAGCTATTTCAATGGTGCATTTTCCATGAACAATATGACTCACTGCTAAGGGCATCATTCTATCTGGGGCAGCACAAGAATCAGAACCACAGTCCATAAAGACTAAGTGTTGTATAAAATATTTCTAAATAATTTGCAATTAAATTATATTAGAAGTCAGATTTGAGCCTTTTATGATTACTTATCATCAAGATTTAAAGCAACAAATTCAAAAACACATAACTGATGGAATGAATGACTTTCTGAATTGGATGGTTCATGGTGGGGTAAACATGCATCCTGATGGATGAATTGGATTTTTCATCCAATTCCTTATTGGATGAAAAATCTTCATTGCCGATGTTGGACATTTCAACTTGTTGCCACTTTAGACACCTGTTGTTGTTCTCATTTCAAATATTGCTGCCTTTCACTGCACATTTTACACTGATCATGCATCAATTCATAGCCACCAAGAGGATGTTTCTTGCTTTCACAACAATACATTAAAGCTTCCAAATTTCTGTATCACACACACAATCTGCTGTTAGAAAATGTAGTTATTTGATTTAATCACAAAATGTCATAAGTAGGTGACTTTAAATTATTACTTTTTGAGCAGAGGTCAGAATGTCTCATACTTTATTTGAGTCAACATGCCCAGAAAATATAGTTGACAGAGTAAATACATGGTTTTCAGGTAACATACATTTGAGTTAAAAAGTGAGATTTGTGTTTTATGACAATTTATGACAAAACTTAAATACAATGTGGCGTAAGTCCTTGGTTAGGTACTGGTTAGGCGTGAAACAGGTAAGTACCAAAGAAGTGTGATGTACAATGGTCGTGTATATTGGCACCAAATGGTTCATTTATCGATGTGAAATGGATTTAGGAGGTGACACTATAGCTAAATGGAATGAGATTCCCTTTTGTCAAGATGTGCTTCATTGAAACTTTTCACATAATGGATTCACAAAACCAGTGTCTGTCTCATGGCAAACAGATCCAACTCCCAAATGTTCGATGACACAGTGAAGGAAAAAATATCTGATACAGTGTGGGAAGAAAAAAATTGACCTACGGACTGTGTATGTGAGTGTCACACTCCACCGTGGAGATGAGATGCTGTCAGGAAGCTTAGCTGGGCTTCTTCTTGATTCATGCTTGGTGTACCACTGAGGAAGAATCTGCAGACTTGTCGAGCTCTGGCAGTTCTCCGCTGTCACATTCCATTAAAGGTCATACTGGATTCAACTTCTGCCCACACAAGCTGCTAGGACTTAGCCCAGAGTTTGAGAAGAGGGTTCACCCTCTCTGTGGATGTAGGGATGGAGTTCCAGAGATAGAAGTGAGACCACTCACTTTAATGAAACAAGTGTGCAAAGAAGGGTTTTTTTTTTTTTAAAAAAAGGCATGGATTGAGGCTTTCCCTGCTGGACAAACTAGCATTTTTAATCAGATAATGAGCATTTCGAACGCCTCTGACCATTTTAATTTAACTTAGATAAAACAGGAGCAAAGTCAAAGGGGACCAATTTCAGTGAGCCACCATACACAACACTACCATCCTGAAATTAGTCCAGCTAAACAGAATGCAGCCTTTATTTGTCAGAGGCACTGGTGCTCGTCCAGCATTAAATTGCCTCAAACAGGGGGGGGGGGAAATCCAACAACAAAGATGTTTTCACCTGAACCTGGAGCTACTTATCACCATGTAAAGGTTTTTCAAATCCAGTTTATGAATACAGAATGCCTCCCTCAAGAATAAGTCTCCCCTGTTTGTAGTAGAGAGTGTTGGATTTCCTTGAGATTCTCAGTTTAATTATCTGCCATGACCTATTGGCAGGAATTACAAGGTTAAGCGTCGCGGGGAGGTGTGCAGACAAAAGTGTTATGCTGATAACGTCTTGTACGTGCATTGCAATGCAGAGTTGGGTATGAAGAGGCGGTGACCTTCTTGGCCAGATTACTAGCCATCTGTCTGCAGGAAAAGCTGAAGAGATGAGTAAGGCACGGCGCCACAAAACCCAACAATGGTTACTTGAAAAGAAGATTGCAGGAGGCAGTCACCCTTTGGCAAGCAATGAAGGCTGTAAAGCTTATCATAAACAGCTTATAAGCACAAGATGGGAAGCTGGAGGGATTTCACAAATAGAAAAGAGAGTAGTGAACAGATTAAAGTTAGCAGGTGATACTATATTTCATAATAGTTATAATTGGAGGAGTTTAAGATGCAGTTTGTCTTATTTGGAAGAAAAAAAAATCCTACAAGGATGAAAAATGAACTCCAACATTTTGTTACATGGATTTACAACAATAAAACAATACATAATTTAAAAAAAAAAATTCTTCTCTAAAAATAGTCAGTGCATGACATTAAACCATGTCATTATTTCTTTAGCAAAGTTTGTGAATATTTAGAAAAAAATGAGTACGCCTAAAGATTAGATAGTTTGTAAAATCTCCTTCAGCAGATGTTAAGTTTGTTTCTGTATGATTTTATCAATTGTATGAGGGAACCTACAGGAGGATAAAAATTTGAGTAAGAGCTACTAAACAACTTCAAAGACTGGAAGTCAACAGTTATCTTCCATATTGACGTTTTGTACTAAAAATTTGAAAAACTTTAAACCTTAAGAAGCATTATCTTAAATTAGAAAACATGCAAAGTTTAATGTCAAACAAAAATAAACAACAAAAAAATAGATATCTATGGCCAGGAGGTGGCGCCATTGAAGGAAGTGGAAGCTGATGCTAACTGCTAACCCAAGAGGAGCTAAGATCAAAGGAAACTTTGACTGTCTTAAGATAAATTCAACTTCACAAATATCATGTGTTTAAATTAAAGGATCATCAGATTTTATAGGTGACTATTTGCAAAGGAAATGGAGGAAATAGAGCCATTTGTTATCTTCCTGTGTGAAACGTGCTCCTTTTCTAGCTCAATAAATGTCTCATACAAAAGCAAAGCAGCAAAAGAAGGTAAAAACAGCATAGTGGTTGAAGTGAACGTGCAATTAACAATGTTTAAGATAAGATAGTAACTATTTATAAGCTTTTAACAAAAATCCCAAACTATCCCTGAAACATGTCAAGCAAATGCTGTCACTTTGGGTATGCAGACATGGTTGAGTCATTCACTAAGGTTGCCCACATACAGCAGCAAAACGATCCCACATCATCATTCCTACACTACCGTGTTTTCCAGCTAAGATTTTTGTATGGATGTTGGGTAATCAGTTTTCATCAAAAGTGATGGTTTTGTCGCCGTGTTTAAATCTGTGTTATTTTAGGAGAAAAATGTGTCTTGCACAGTACATCAAAATAAACCATACGGCACCAGATCCATGCTTTTCAGCCAAGGACTGAACACTACACTGTGAGATGCAGCTATCAGATGTCTCTCCATTTGCATTCAAGCTTGCACAGACTGGCTCACAGGTGGAATCACAGAGAATTCGGTAAAGGTTGTCTTTGGTGTTTAACACTTGTAAACGGGTTTCTTCAAGGCAGATATATAAATTAAAAAAAATAGAAACAGAACTCTATTAGTTTTTTCCCATATCATGTCATCTGTGTTTTATCAAATTTTGTGCTAAATATATAACAAAGTAGTTGTAAAATGTCTACACTCCCTGCTTCACTGCAAGGTTTTGTGAAGTAAAACTAGGATGAATAAAATCAGATCTTAGTCCAACTTGGGATTAATGTACATGTAATTATTAAAATGACAATAAGTAAACTTTATTAGGAACATATATAGCTACACATATTTTAAATTCTAGTAAATCTGATTAACTTGAACTAGAAAAAATCAAGACATAGTAAAAACCTAAGACCTTATGAAATTGTTTCATGGTCTGATAAAACTACCGTCCAATTTTGTCTAAAGTTATGTTAGGCACCAAAAAAACTGAGGTCCATGTGACATTTTTATTCCATGAAACTTTACTGAGAGAAAATGTTTGACTCAAAAAGTTTAAAGATAAGGTGATAGTATCTGTAGGGGTTGTGATTTTTATTTATTTTACAGGCATGATTGCCGTGAGTGAATGTAAATATTTCATTCACACACAAGATCAACACGACCCACCTTCAGAATCTGTATGCAGTGTGCACATACTTTGGGACCCGTCTGACTAGGTATTTCCATTTTTACCCAGAGCGAAAACCTGAAGGCTCTTCCGCTGACTGACACAAACAGAAAGTTGAAGCAGGCCAGGAAGAACCAATCAATCATCCTGTTGGAGCCACAGAGCGACAAAAATAGTCAACACCAAAGCAAACTCCTGCAGAGCTAGACACCTGTAAGGTTGTGTGGTGTGTATCCTTCTGCAGAAACACCAACTGTCCTGCTCAGGCAAAAACTGTCTGGCGTGTTAAATCAAGCACAGGACTAAAAGCAGAATTATCATTTGTTTAGTATTTTGTAAATCTGTCACTGTATTCGCCAGACTGCAGCTTGTCAGAGTCACATCCTTACAAATGTTTTTAACTGAGATTAATCAATGTGACTGCAGGGGTTTTACATATTTATAGTAGATATGAATTCAATGGTACAGTTTTTTCATAGTTTATTCTTACATTTTCTTTGTTTATGTTGCCTCTTACTTTATATTAATATTTATATTATTATTTATATAGGAAAACTAATAAACAAAGAAACAGAAACATAGCAAGAAAGTTTATAATCGAATTTAAATGTTCACCATTCCTGGGATTTCCCCACACTAAGACACTCAACAGTAAAAATGTTTAACTGAACTGGTTTACATTACATTACTGCCCTCTTCTGGTAGTCATATGGAACCTTTTGTAAATATTCATCAGCTGACTTCTGCTTATTGATATTGAATGCACTATTGTATAATTTGTTATTGTGCATAGATTTGGTGAAGCGGGGGTAAGACCAACCTTTTACTTTTAGCAGAATGTTTTCTGAGCGACTAAAGGTGCAGTAAATATAGTAATATAAAAACATGCCAGAGATTCTGTAATGTTGCGATACTTGCAAGTCCAAAACACCTACAAAGACAGAAATTAGTTAAATAAGTAAAAAATATGTTACACGGTAGACTAATTCAGTACGGTATTTAGTTTGAGTCAAGAACTGTGAGATATATGAGTTGTTATATTATGGTTTTCACCCAGTGTATACTTTGTTGGATTTTCTTTCTTCTGTTCAATTTTTTCCAAATCTTTCAACACACAAATAACAATAACATCAATTATTGGTTGAGTGTTTGTCTTCATTTTTCATGTTTTCTCACATAAGTTTTCTACCACTGGTTATTATGTTTGTCAATGACTCAACTTCACAGATTTGTTTAGACTTATTGCACATTTAGACAGAAGCTGTATTTTAAGTCTTGCGATGTTATTTCAATATTTGCAGATTAAGTGCTTTTCATTTGATGTAATCTATTTTAAGTGCACCAGTTCCTCCTGCACAAAACTGCAAAACTCACAACGTAAGGCTGCCACCATACTTCACAGTTGGAATGACAGTGTCAGACTTGCTTCTGCCTGTTTCTTTTAAATCTAATGATGGTCATTATGAGCCAACACTTCAATTTCGCTTATTCAAACCACAGGTCAAAAATGAAGGCCTCTGTCCCTGTGTACTTTTCAAAGTTGTAATCTGGATGTTTATGTTGCTTTTAGGATGATGGCCTCCCCCTCAATGAGTGGCTTTTAAGTCTGTTGTTTCACTTTATGTAAATATACTGTCTTACCAACTTCAACAAGCAACTTCATCAGATAATCAATCTGTTCTGGTGTTGATATGAACATTTTTAAAACAAAACACATTCATTTCTATAAAGTCATATCTGGCTTCTTTTTAAGTAGTTTTATAGCCAGACATTCTCACTGTGTTTTCATTTCAAAAAATGGCAAATGCAGAACCTTCATTAATCAGGAAAATTTACCTAATGATGGACCGAAGTTGTGAAGGATTATAGTTTTCATCCTGATATCTTGGTTTAATTTGAATACTTCTATTAGATGAAAGACAAAATCATAAAAATTTTGTCATCAAAATTATCAAAAGCATCTGTCCTACACAGATAAAGGACAGAAATGTGCGTGATGTGCCAGGTTAAGAGTCTATGAGTTACAGAAAAGAAATCAGCGTTGATGGCATTGTATTATATCTAATGTATCCTTATTTCTGTTGTTTACTTTCTTATAAATTCAAGAAATTTAGAAATTTAGCCTGATTTGACTTAAACTATTTTATCTGAAACATCTGTGTTGTAATAACTTTCTTAAGAGGATTTTATCACACACTTCGACCTATCGTTTTCGTTTTATGGCTGCTGAAAAGAAAAAAAACGAGTGACGTCAAACCTACGGCTGTAATTGAGATGCGCATGCGCATTTGCCATCGAAAGCAGATTCTGCTTTGTTGTGAGCGTCGATGCTGTGACTTTCGGCGAAGTCAGCTGCTATTTTGAAACGTATTGCGAGGATTTTTTTTTATCGCACTCACTGGACATTAAATGTTGTCAATCTGTTTTAAGCTCATTTTGTCGTCTTTTCGCTGGGTGGAAGTCTCAGGCGACAGAAGTCTGGATCTCCTGTATATAAACAAAACGCAGCAAGCTGCTTCTTAAGGTGGCACGTCAAAGACAGCTGTAAAGGGGCTAAAGTCGTCCGCTTCCAGTTTGTCAAGTTAGCTAACTTCGTGTTATTCGTTTTGCCAGTAATGGGAATAAACATACAGCTGTGCTAGGAGTTAAACTCCAACAGGGAACCGTGCGAACATGAGAGAAGAGGACAATTTGCTGTTGGGAAGCCAGTCCATGGCAAGCGAAAGAGGGGGTGAACCTTTCTGCAGCAGCCCCCACTTGACTGAGGAGAAAAGACTAACCAACGAGGAGGGAGACCTGAGGACCCCTGGTTATTGGTCCAGGTCGTAGTTGAAAAAAAAATCGGACTTTCGATATGGAGACGGTGGGGAAATTTGAGTTCAGTCGGAAGGACCTAATAGGACATGGCGCATTTGCTGTCGTTTTCAAAGGCAGACATCGAGAGGTGATTTTTCTTTTGCACTTACAATGTAACAATTACGAATGACTAATATAGGATTTCCAAATGCTTTTGATGCATTGTTGAGTGATTATTCTCATTTTCTGGTCATTTGGGACGTTTGTTATTATTGTACGGCCTTAAGAGGCCTGGTTTAAAAGACAGGATATTCCCTGAAAACCAGCGAGCTATCACATAAAACGCTTAAATAATCTCCCCAGTTCTTGCAAAAATGTTTAAAGAAGGCATATATGATTGTTTTGTGGCTTTTTCAGTTTTTGTTGACATAGAAATGTGCAGATGTTGCACGTCGACATTGCAAATTCAAATATAGGCCAGCAGACTCGTATTGTTTGAAAGCTCTATACTGAGGCCAGTGATAGACATGTTGAAACACGTACTGCACACAAACTAATTGCATATTAATTATTATGGCTTCATTTACATAACCAGTTTATAATAATAATAATAATAATAATAACAATCTGTTAAGTCAAATAAGCTTGAAGGTGGCTAAATAAAATAACATAATGTGGCTACACCAAGAACATAACATTTAATGCATGTTAGATGTTATGTGCTTATGTGCAAACGCTGGACATGTCTAAACACATAACTGTTTTAGTTTTAAATATTCAATTTCTATGTAACTTAAGTCGAATGCATAATGTTGGTAAATTTAGTTTGCAGGATATATCGAATGACAATACAGAAAAATCTACATTTCTTGAGAATAGCTGAAAACTTTACCACCAGAAGGTGATCTTCTCTGAAATATATTTCCTTCTAGAAACTCGACTGGGAGGTGGCAGTAAAATGCATAAACAAGAAGAACTTGGCCAAATCTCAGACGCTGCTGGGGAAGGAGATCAAAATATTGAAGGTGAGCTCGAGTTATTGGGATTGCTGCAAGAAAATACATGTGAAAACATAGCAATACCAAATTGACCAAGAATCCACAATTGTATAAATGGACATGATATTTTGCAATACATGATCAGCATATTTCCATATTTTGCAACATGGTGGTGGTAGCATCATTCTGTGGAGATTATTTTCTTCGGCATTGATGGAGAAACTGCTCAGAGTTGAAGGGATAAGATTAATACTTCTAAATACAGCAAACCTGGAGGAAAACCTTCTAGGAAAATGAGTGTAAATGTATTTCCAGGGCTACAGTGAAACGTGTAGATTAAAGCATAGTCTGTGTATTAGAATGGCCCAGTCAATGTCCAGACCGAAATTCAAGGACTCTGTGGCAAGACTTGATCACAGACACTGTGTCTAATCTCACGAGGCTAAGCTATTTTGGAAAGAACAAATGCGGGTAAAAATGTCTGGCATGTGCAAAGCTGGTAGAGAGATGTGTCCTAAATTTGGCAAAGTATTCATTCATTTATTTCCATTTTACAGTTATACCCAATTTATGTATTTGATGTGTTACATAAAATCCTAATAAAATACTTTAAAGTTGGTTGTTGCAAAATGACAAAAATGTCATACTTTATGGCACTGTGCTTCTGTGAATAGTCAAGGCTACAACCTAAAGCCAATATTTATTTTCTGACATTTCTACAGGAACTGAAACATGAGAACATTGTTGCATTACTGGACTTTCAGGTATGTATGTTTTTAATTAGGGATACAGTGCCAAATACAGTTTGGTATTTCGATTTAGTTAGAAATACTAATACATGACATTCTTTCTCGTTGCATTTCCCTTGATCTGCAATTGGAAAATGAAGATATATTCTTGCATATATGTTTGCCTTCCCCATTTCTCTCTTTTACTGCATATATTTATTTGCATTTTTACTCTGTAAAAGAGGCTTCCCTTCATTTCTTTGCTGCAAAAACTGTTTGCTATATTCTGGCTTACCTCATTCTCAGTCTTCAGTAGAAAGCAGATTGTAGTGTCAGTTTACACCCTGACTTTGTGTCCCTTTGAGCACAGACATCACTTCCTGTGTTTACATTTTGTATGCAGTCACATAACCCGTTCCTGTCAGTCTTCACTGTCAACAAGTTCTCTGGAATCTGTAATGCTAATTTTACCTGTCAATCATATGTTTTGACATTGTCTGCAGTATTTACATCCAGACTTCGGGTAGCTATACATATTGATCTGTTAACTTGCTGTCAGGGCAGCTGCTGAGTTATTAGGGGACAAACCTGAGTCCTTAGTGACATTGATGCTATTGTCTGTAGCCTAGTTACCAATCTGAAGCGGCCTGCTGCAACACCTTCTGGATTGCTGTTATATCACATCCCTCACGTCTCCTCACAAAATGTTATCTGATCTCAGCAGGTGTTCCTTTTGTTTTTCAGTCCATAATTAACACCCTACCAGCTGGGTGAAAAACACAATGCTACTTTACATCATGCTAGCCTAAGCTATGTTAATGAGACAACAGTTCACTGTTTGATGGAGGACTCTTTTTACTTTACGATGCAGCATTACTGTTTTTTTATCTTTAATCTCTTAAATGAGTTGCATTTTTTAAATCCTTAATTTGCAAATAATTCAAAAGTGTACCATATCTGATTTTGGATGTTTAATTGTCTTATTGGCAGTTGTTGGTTTCACTTCTGAGAATACCTCTTGTTCTCTAAACTAAATTTTTTTTATAGATAGTGCAGCAGGATCTGCTAGCTTTTGCATGACTGGTCCAAATGAACTGAGCTACTATGCTGGTGACGAAACTGTAGCCTGGTGTTGTTGTTGTGAAGTATACAACTGCTTTGTTAGGTCATCATCAGTAACCTGGTAAAATAACAATCTCTTTTAAAAAGTTGTTACATTTGTGCCAAGCACAACTGAGCTGCACTCCTCACCGACAGCGGGTGGCTGAGAGTGACAGGAGCTCTGTTTCTTCATAGGACAGCCCAAGCCAGGCCTCTAAGATTACAGGTTTCTGTTGATGTTCTTAGCTGGGGATTAATCCATCCACTGATCCACGTCTCGGAAGGTCACAAAGAAAGTGACACCAAACGAAGCACCGCACTCCAGCAAAATTCTGACATTCATATTGAATCTGTCTTTTAGGCTGTCCTGCAAAGAAAGAGGAAAGCCATCTCAAAATCTCACCCTTTCCTTAATTATTTGCTTAATAATTTTGAATGTAATTTCTTCGAATTACTTTACGTTTCATTTGCTTGCAAGAAAAGAAAAAAAAACATTGACAACTATTGGTTGAAAGTTTAAGGCTTTGACATACATCTCCACATCTGTGACCTCAAGCTGGTTAGATCTCACAGTCTCTTTTTAAACTATTTCTAGGTCGATTGAATTACAGTGCTCTACTTAGATTTATAGGTTTTCCTACTGTCTTACGGGGCGATATTGAGCAGATTTATACACTGTTTACCCGAAGGACAAGGAGCACAAAGCAAAATAATTTCTTATCTGAATATTAATGTTGTTTTGTGTTCTTGTGGTTCCTAATAGATAAAGTGCCCAGCGAATCCAAGTGGGCTGGTAAAGATGGTAGAAGTAACTTCACACAGGCTTCACGGTTGGGCGGGTGGCAAAGCAGACTGGGGCGTATGGATTAGGTCTAAAGAAGAGCCACAATCACTCTTTTCAGGGTAATAATGTTAGAAAATTATGGTGGACAAACTACCAGCACCAAATCTTTTACGAAACTAACTGAAGACTAGTTACCTCAACTAATCAACCAGCTAATTTTAAGTTTGTTTGACTTTTGGTGTTAAACTGTAATAATCAGAATTGCAAAGGAGTAAAATGGCCTCCACAATGAGGAGGCCATTGTGGATGTAGTTAAACTGATAAATGTCAGTTGTATTAGTTATTGTTTGATCGCAGTTTGGTCCTGTTATGTGATTTTATTCTTTTAATTGAAAACTCTGCAAAGTGACAAAATGGTTTGACATTATGCTGAATGTTATCTCCCATTTTTGTGAAACTGTTAGCAACAAGGGCAAACATTTTATCCGCCGGAGATGTTCTGCCTCAGTTCTTTGAGAAAGCTTGTGGCCTCAGCTCTCTGCTGCTCTCTGCCAGAACCTGTTTGCTGTCCTTTTTCTCAGTGAAGCACAAGCAGCCAGCGTTAGAAGCCCTGATTCAGCTGAACTACAGAAGACAGTCTGGCCTTTGACCGCTGCATTCAAACAGATACTGAATCGGGGTCAGAGAAAGAGATGGCTGTCACCTGTTGCTATGTGATAAGAGTGTGTTTTGAAGTTAGCTGAAATATGTTGGGGTTTTTTTGTTCATGTTTTCCTCCAAACTGTTACAGACTATAAAAAAATCAAGAAGATTTTGGGAGCTCTCTGAACAACCATATCATCATATATTTCTTTGTTTTTAATATAAGCAAGTTAATTTAACTTGTTAATGTTAACATTGAAGTCCCCATTTCAAGTGTTGTTTTTATTCCTGTTGTTGCTTTTGATATGGCTGGTATCAAATTGTGAAAAGAGTTGATTCAGCTTCTACCAAAGATTAAATTATCAAAGATTTCATGGTTGTCATGTATTATCCCTGTAGATGTTAGTTCTGTTTGTTCCCTTGCAGGCTGTTTTCTCGTTACTGTTTGACTGAAATGTGTTTGTGTACGACTCTTATCTGTTCCCTCTTTAGGAAACTGCCAGCTCAGTGTACCTGGTAATGGAGGTAAGCTTTGCTACGACACGTTGCTTTGTTTGCTTAGAACTGTATTGTCTCAATAATCTCAGGGGAGGAGCTATAATTAGCTGACCCCTCAGGCATGGAGTGGGGGGCTAAATGGTGTCCAGTCTAAAAATGATCTGTTGCTTTTGCTGTAGCCTCGGGCAACTTAAGTTTATAAACAGTTACCAGATGTAGATAGATGATCTCCATAAATGGCAAAAATGTTTATCTCATCAATGGAATGTTTTTAAATGCCATTATTATTATTATTATTATTGTATGTTTTGTAGACTTATTAGCTCTGATGGCATGCTTGTTTGTGGTGAAATAACATGCAGCATCTTTTCCAGCAATGTAACAAAGCCTTCTCAAATGAAGCTCAAATTTGAGCGTTTTTCATGCTACGTCCACCATTACTCAGTTTAGTAATTTGTATACTTTCTCCACATGTTCTAGTTCAGTTAAAATTTAATTATGGGTGCTTTTTATAGTCTCGATGCAGATGACTCTTAGTACTTAATTCTTATTTTTCAATCTTAGTGAAAAAAAGTATACTTAGAGCCTCACTTGTCACACCTCATAAAATTTATTTTACTACTAGGTGTGGATGTGTGATCACATCACATTTATGGAGAATCCCTTCTGTTGTCTCCACTCCATTAGCCTCTCTCTGAAATGTTGAGAAAGTCATGGTTTTAAGATATTTCTCAACGATTCTTTTTCTTTTTGATCTCAGTATTGCAATGGCGGAGATCTTGCTGACTACTTACACTGTAAGTATAAAAACTGACCTACTGTTGGATTAGCAGCCAATGTATTTAAATTTTCTTAGTGGAAATGACTGCATCTTTCATGAAAAGTGAATAGGTCCAAAAAAAATAACAATTTGTATTTGTGCAGGATTTTTTAACCTGCTATTTGGAAAATGGTTTCTCTACTGTCAGGAAAAGTTTGTGGAATTAGATTGATGTATTTTCCAGGTCAGAATAAGTATAGGATATGGGAAAATATTAGCCCATTGATCATTTTGTGTTTTTTCCTGATATTATAGCTAGTGCATATAAAAACATAGAAAAAACCTTATGAAAAACAAGAACATTTGCAAGAAAACAGGCGAAACATGACACATTTGAAATATAGTCTATTGAAGGAGGAGTTTATTACCCGGCTGAAAGTTATTGCAACCTAATGCATGCATAAATCCCTGCTCATCACATGAGCTAGGAGAAGCTTTCTTAATGGTCTTAGTTAAAAAAAAGCAGATTTTATATTATAGGGGGAGTTCTTTCCTACAGCTCTTTAAAACGCGTAGGTTCTGCTCTGCTTCAGTGACAGCTTGAGTTTTACAGGGAGAGTAATTTTTTAAGGATTCAGCAAAATTGGTACCCACTCTCTCTCTCCTTTTTTAGCTTTAAGATTTTCATCACCCTTTAGTCCTTAGAAGCAGGGATCTGTTTTACATAAGGCATTATAATGAAACTATCTGACATTAGAGATTGGTAGCTTCTAATGGGAAAACAGAAAGCAATTATTTACGTCAGCAAACACGTTTTGTTTTCCGTTTGGTCTTTGCAGCCAAAGGCACACTGAGCGAGGACACTATTCGGGTTTTCCTGCAACAAATTGCAGGGGCCATGAAAGTCCTGCAGACCAAAGGAATAATCCATCGGGACCTCAAACCCCAGAACATTCTGCTCTCCTACCCACCAGGCCGAAAGTCTCACTCCAACAACACCTGCATCAAGATCGGTAGGTTTGTTATAATGAGTTACCTCATTGTTGGCTTTTTGTTTTGGCTGTTTAGTGCAAATCCTAAAAATCAATTACATTAAAGCCTGATAAATAAATTACCAAGAAAGAGGGAAAGAGGTCTGTGGCAAGATCTATTACTATTGTGAAAACCTCTTTACTATGGAAACAGTTTTTAACTGATGGAAAGATGTAGGAAATGTCTGTCTAGATGTGGTTTAGTGGAAATATTATGACTTTTCTTTTCCTTGATCTCTTATCTGTGTCAGAGTACGTCATACATTATTATCAAGGTTCTTTCCTGCATGCCCACTAGATGTGAACTTCAAAAATGATTACAGCTTTTTCTGTTTGCTCAATGTTAATTTGCAACACTCTCAATTTCTTATTAAATCCTTTTATCAGTGTTTTTATTTAACCTAGATATTTGTTTTCACAAACGTGTCTACATGCAAGAATAAAGACAATTTGGGGTTGTACCAAATACAGTGCCATATAACAGGGAATGAATTTATTAAAAAGCAAGAGTGGTGAAAAACATGCTTGATCATAACTTTTTAAACTTATTGTTTTTAGATTGAGTTACAGTCCAGTTTAAAATTAATTTATTTATTGTGTTCATACTTATGTTTAATTTTTCAGTTCCTAATGTAGTTTTACACATACTTCCTCTTTGTAAAGGAAGTTTTTCACAACTTTCTGTAGGAAAAGACATTGTTTTTCTAAAAATGTTGATCCTGTGAAACAAAATGGCCAAACAGTATATTGGTATTATCGGTAGTACATTTTATATATTTATAAAAGTAATTTCTCAGTCACCATTTGCACTTCTAATCATGCAAATAACTACATAGCATGTTTGACAGTATCTCAACTGAAACAGACACAGTCAGAAAATTCCATGATCCGCTCGGACCTTTTACAACCCTGGAAAATCCATTGTGCCTTCCTGCAAGATTAGAATAAAAATTGGTGGTAGCAAATTCCCCCCAGCTTTAATTCCTAGTCTTATGCCCGCATCTGTGATTAGCAGTGCTGTGGCTCATTCTCTATCTGATGAAAGTCAATGCAACTGGGAAATTTAGAATTGAACATTTGTGGTGATAACCTGAACCACTTTCATGCTTTTTGGGTCGCTAAAGGTCACCTGGGTGTTCATTTTGTCGGTGATAAAATAACTGGTGTGTATTTTCAGTGCTCTATTTCTGGTATTTATTGCCATAAATCATCTTAAAAATGATCTAGTAATTGGGAAGAAATGCAACATTATCCATGCTGAAAGTTTTAATTATAATTTATAATTTAAGGTTTGTAATCTTTTACTCTCTCAATAAATTTTGTTTCAATTTGAAGTTCCATTTGTAATCTAAACGTAATTTGAAGCAATGTGCAGATTTTCTAGAAAGTTCTTCTCTTTTGTGCATCGGATGTTCACTTGTATTCCTCTCATCTTTTTCCCGTCTCTTTGCAGCGGACTTTGGCTTCGCCAGATACCTTCAGAACAACATGATGGCAGCTACCCTTTGTGGCTCTCCCATGTACATGGTAATGTCAACATCAATGAATTAATCTTCCTTTGACTTATTTGCACTCACCTACAAGTAACCATGTGAGCAGAATTGCATATTGTTAAATCTCACATTTTATTTCCTCAACAGGCTCCTGAAGTTATTATGTCCCAGAACTATGATGCCAAGGCTGACTTGTGGAGTATAGGGACCATCGTATTTCAGTGTCTGACTGGAAAAGCTCCATTTCAGGTAAAAACACACTTTATACGTTAGTGAAGAATGTCATTAAAACCTTCAAGTTTAATGTGTGTTTGTGTCAAATGATATGATGATATAAACTGCTTTGTATTCTGAATTATTCAGATCAATATGATTGTTCAATGAAGGATGTTCTTCATTTCTTACTGCATTGATTTTGAAATATTAAAAGCTTCTCAAAGTGCTTAAAAGTTATATTTTATAGTAGGACAGAACAGCATGGTCTGTATTGCTCCTCCTCCTCCTATGGAGGAAGCATTTATGCATCATTCTTCTAAGCCTAACAAGAAAAAAAATACAAACTTGACTATCCAGTCCTTCCAGTCTGTAAGAGATCATTTACTAGATAAGATGATAGAATGTTATTGCTATTTGTGCTGATATTTTTTTCTGTGCATCTGAAAACACAACAAAATTGAAAACAAAAAATTTTCTATCACAGCAGCATTTCTGCTTTTAAGTACTTAAAACAAGACAAGACTAAAGGTCACAAGTTACACACCTCCTACTGGATAATTCCTGCATGAACAAATGTCTTCTGTCGTCCGGTAACAAGTATTTTCCCCAGCTGACAGAATGAGTATGTTCTCGTTTCTGAAGCAACCGTGTCGGCCACATGCCGTGATTGTGGAAAAGATTGATCTTAGCCTGTTCAGGAATGGTCAAATTATTGGCATCAAGCAGAGAAAACGTATAAGAATATTACTATCTAATAACATTGGGTTGAGAACTGTCGAATGTATTATTAAAAACTGGAAGGATAGAGGGCAACCATCGTCTCTGATGAAGAAATGTGGTCGTAAATAATTCCTAAATGACCATAATATTTGGCAACAACAGAAAAACAACCAAACTCAGGGCAATATTTAACAGTGAAAGCAAGAACATTTCCACATGCACAATGGAAGGGAATGTAAAGGGATTGGGACTGAGCAGCTGAGTAGCCATATCAATACCACTAATCAGGCTATCTGGAGAAAAAAAGACTTCAATGTGCGGTGGAGTGTAAAGATTGGACTCTGGAGCAAGGTCATGTGGTCTTTTGAGTCCAGATTTACCCTCTGACAGAATGATGAGCGCACCAGGGTGAGAAGAGAGGCAGATGAAGTGATGCATCTATCATCCCTAGAGTCTCCTAGGTTCTGCAACATTATGTACCCAAAGAATGAGGTCAGCTGAAAACTCTGCATGACTATCAATGGATTTTTCCTTCCCTGATGGCACGGCCATATTCCAAGATGGCAATGCCAGGATTAATCTGTCTCAACTTGTGAAAGAGGAGTTCAGAGAACATGACACATCATTTTTCACACATGGAGTTCAGACCTTAACCCCATTGAATGTCTTTGGGATGTTCTGCAGACAGTTTTGCACAGTGGTTGGACTCTCCCATCACCAGTGCAAGATCTTGATAAAAAATGAATGCAACACTAGACGGAAATAGATCTTGTGACATTGCTGAAGCATATTGAAACAGTGCTACAGCGAATGTAGTCAAAGCTTAAAGCGGTCCAATGAAACATTGGTGTGTGACCTTTATTTAGGTCAAGCACTGTATATACTGAATCAAAAGTAATAATGGTCATGTACAAAGAATAAGAAAACTTTATGATTGAGATTTTATTTACAGTTTTATGTTATGAATACATATTCAGAATAAATTAGCGTATTTTTCATAAAAGTGTATGTGCTTTATCCTTCTCATCTAAACTGGCCTGGCAGCAAGTAAACGTGAAACATGTTTGTTCTTTTTATATCTGAGTGTGCTGTGTTAGAAACACAAAGGAAGGATGAGTCGTAACAGATAGAAGTGCTCAATAATAAACTTCCCTTGTGCTATACAGTCAACATGTCACTAATATTTGCATATTTTGCATCATTGCCTTTAGGCCAGCAGTCCCCAGGACCTCCGTCTGTTCTATGAGAAAAACAAGAATCTGAGTCCCAAGTAAGAACTGCAGTTTTTAACCTGAACAATGAAATGTTAGCACAACAGTGTTTTGTGGTTAAGAGGAATAATGAATGTGAAATCCCTTGGTTTGTTGCTAATAATTGATTTTCATTGGCTGCCTTACTTTTGCTTGAATTAAGACTTGGATTGCAAACTAAAATGTTACCAAACAAGTAGGTCAGACATCCCAGCTGTTTACTGTGTCTCATAAAAGCTGACACAGACAGCCATGTTCATGTGTTAGAAATAATTTAAATTGTAGTTTCTGAGATTTTTTTTAATGAACATGATTATTTAAGGTAGGACATTGAGAGCAAACAAGGCTATTAGAAAAATCCTGTTTAGATTTTAATGTTTTATTTTTTTGCAGCATCCCCAGAGAGACTTCTAGCCATCTGAGGAACCTGCTGCTCGGTCTGCTGCAACGCAACCACAAGGATCGTATGGACTTTGGTCGGTGACACTTATCAGTTTTAACCTGTTCAAAATGCTCTTTTGGACAGATGGCACACTCATAAAAAGAATCAGATAAAACTCTCTAAACTATTTCTGTTTATTGCTTTGAATTCTGCTCAGCTTTTTCAGCATCATTCAGAACTTATTCTTTCTTTTCTTCTCTTTGGTTGGCAGATGAGTTTTTTACCCATCCTTTCTTGGATGCAAGCTCATCAATTAAAAAGTGTAAGTAAAAGTAAATATTACTCTTATTTCAAGCTTGGTTGAGTGTGATCTGGCATATTTTCCTGAATTCTAAGAGGAAAAGTTCACATTTCTTTTAGACCAAATGTTAAATAAAAGTGATTATGATTGCTGCTCACAACCAAAGTAAATTTGTTTCTTTTATTCATGTGACTCATTAACTATTTAAAAAATTGTTTTGCGTTGTATCACAGCCGTCCCTACAGTGACCATGACCTGTCTGCCCAGTTCGGCATCAGCCAGCTCTTGTAGCAGCTCCTCCACTTCTCACCTTGCCTCACCACCGGTTCGTACTCACGTTTTCTGTTATTCCTCTGCTTCTGTTTATTTGCATGTAATGTATAAGTCTGCACATGTCTGTGCCTGTTCAACCATTCTTAAATGCTGTGTGTTTTGCTCTTTATGCTCATACTTTTCCTCTGGTTCTTTTGTGTCTGCTTCCTTCTGCAGCAGTCTTTAGCTGAGACTCAGCATCTGCGTGCCAAAGTTGTGGCCTCTCCAACGCAGGAGGCTGCAGGTTTTCTCCTGAAGGACTCGTCTGGAGCAGGTGGCAGCAGCAAGAACTCCTCCTCTTGCGATACGGATGATTTTGTAATGGTGCCGGCTCATTTTACAAGTAAGGATACGTATAAATAACATCAGATG
This sequence comes from Phalloptychus januarius, assembly GCA_902982915.1. Classification (NCBI taxonomy): domain Eukaryota; kingdom Metazoa; phylum Chordata; class Actinopteri; order Cyprinodontiformes; family Poeciliidae; genus Phalloptychus; species Phalloptychus januarius. The sequence continues at coordinate 4,207,280 of CADWAE010000133.1, read as the reverse complement.
AAACTGTAAAAGCTATTAAATATATTGTTGTAATTATTAGGAAAGCTTTTTTTCATTGTTGTGTGTTATTTTTCCAGCAGGTGAACTGACTTGTGAGAGTAAAGTCCTGCAGGACAGTTTGATGAACAGCGGGTGAGACACACTGACTTTATTTATCATGGAAAATAAATGTTTTTTCATCCCAGAACATTTACAGTTATTTAAAAAAAACAAAGGAAGTGCAGTTCTTTATAATCGGATTTTCTCTTCCATCTTTTTTAGCTCTCTTTTGGCTTCAGCTGGTCTGTGTAACCAAGCGAAAACACCGCCACACTCTCCTTCTTACAGCGGCTCTCCAAGTCCTGTCAGGTAGAAGTACTGAGTTAAAATGTTGAGATTTAGCTGTAAAATGAAACCTAAGCTTAAAATGATATTGAAATTTTAAACTAAAAATGTGTTAGAATGACCCAGTCAAAGTCCAGACCTCAGTCATATTTAGAAATTTTGGCAAGACTTGAAATTGCTTTTCACAGACGCTCACCATCTGACCGAGTTTGAGCTGTTTTGCAAAACCCATTTTGCAATGCTGGTTGAGACATACCCTAAAAGGCATGCTAAAGCAATTTAACCAAGAAGAGGCTTCCAGGGTATTTGTTCATGTTTTTATTGGTAAAAGCGATTCAAAGCCACCTGTCATTCTCCTTCCAATTTCCAGTTCTGCACTACTTTGTGTTGGTCTGTCTCATAAAATCCAATAAAACACATTGGAATCTGTAGTTGTAAGGTGACATAAGAGAAGTTCAACGGAAGTAAAAACTTTTTCAAGCCACTGTGTCATGTTATCCAATTTGAGTAGCATTATTTTAAAATCATCTTTAGCTATTCCCTATAATTCCTACTTCATGTCTTGAGCCCATAAACATACAGAAACTGATTTTTAAAGATCAGTTTCTGGATCAGTTTCCACTCTTTCCTTTCAGAATCCTTTGTTGTGATGGAACAGAAAATAAATCTGGTGATTAAAAAATCCCTGTCATTAGAAGTTTTGGCATTCAATCTCACTTTCTGTTACTGAAGCTGACTATTCAAATAAACTGCAGATATTAAAACTACCAAAAGAAGCCTGTGCATAAGACTTGAAACATAACTGTTTGGTCACTTCATGCTTTTCTCCATGCAGTTTGAAAAACCCACGACTTTTTCTTTTTTTTTCCACCCACATCCTGTCTTTAATCTTCTTTAGACACTGAAACCTATAATTTTGAAATTAACTAAAATATTGTTTTTCTTTTTCTGAAGGTGAAGCAGATGCCAGTCCTAAAACAGAAGCTTATCCTTACAGTCCATGATGAAATCCTTAAGCTGTTCAACATTGAGATTCAGCATTTCATTAAAGTTTACCTTAAGCCTTCAGGTGTTAAGATTGGACAGTTTCAGCCCAATCTCGTCTTCACAGCTGTTTGGTTTGTTTACAACAAGCCAACATTCAATCCTTCTCAAAGAGAGAAAAACATTTTCCACAACCTGAGGGAATATCTTCTATTTTGCGTCTCTAGGAAGCTCGCTACTAACTTGCCTTTATCTGAAAGATAATATTCCCTGCCTAGTTACTTGGCTTTATAGGGATTTTAAGAGTTTTGGTTTTAAACCCATTAATAACCTCTGAAAGCTTTGACCATATATAAACAGAATGACACATTTTCAAGATGATGCTGGGCTTTCCTAAAAAGCTTTCATGAGAACATAACTGTCTGCTGTTTGTGCTCTGAACATCCCCTCCTCATGGTCTGCCCTTCTCTCTGCTGTTTCCAGGCCCACCGAGTTCCCTGGCAGTAATTACTGTGGTAGCTGTGGAAACCATGTTCACTCATTGCCTATCCCAGTCCCCACTCAGGTCCAGAACTACCACCGCATGGAGCTGAACCTTCAATCTACCAAGCAGGACGGCTCACCACGGTCCGTGTCCAAATCAGCACACAATCGCACATATGAAATTGTGAAACTAACACTGAATTATTTTTAGAGTTTCTCAGTTAAACTTGAGTAATATCCTGTTTTTTTTTTTTCTTTGACACAGCAGCTTGCCGACAGCGGTGCGTCGCGGCAGCAGTGGGAGCCCGGTGGGCCATGCTAGAGCAGGACCTTCGACCCCGTGGCAGGGAGCGGTCCCCTCCTCCCGCAGGCTTTCACTGGGAGGGACCAGAACGCTCCAGATTTCTCCTCAAGGTACTAAAGGAAGCTGTATGTTATATAAACCATTTTTTATTCACTTAATGAGTAGATTTAAAACATTTCTCTTTTAGATGCATTTAGTCTTCATGAATAATTCAAAAAAGTTTGCTCTTGGGGTTTCCTTTTAACCTTTTGTTGTATTCTGACATACAGATAAGGAATTATTTGAATTGATAAAGCGGTAGATTGATCTTTTTTGCTTTAATGTCATTTTAAGTGTACATAAATAAAAACAATTCCAAACATTGCACCATACTAGAGGGTCAAAGTCACTTTTCGCTCTCTAGGCCCGCAGCACGTCGAGTTGAGGCAGACATCTCAGCAGCAGCCACAGGCACCAGGGCTCGGCACACGGCTCCACAGTGCCCCCTGTCTGTTGGATTGCGCGACTGGTGGCAGCAGACAGAAAGTCAAGAAGCAGCATTCAGACCCCGTCGCTGTCCCTCCAACCGGGCTGATGGCCGTCCGGCCGCTCCACTCTTCCCCCAGACTCAGTGAGCTGATGCAGCGTAACCCTCTACCGACCATCCTGGGATCCCCGTCCAGGGTGAGACGACCGTCTCCATGAATTTACTCCACATGTGCAGGAAGAAATAAGTTTAATGTTTCCTTACTTGTCCGCCTTCTCAGGCTATCCCTCCTTTTGAATTCCCAAAGCCGCCAAGTTCTCCAAACCTCGTGACCTTCCTGACTCAGAAGGGTTTGGTTGTTGGTTCGCCTGGCAGCAGGACCGCCCCAGGAGAGCTCAGAGACCTGGGGCAACAAGTGCCGGCGCCGTCCACCTACCCAGCCTACTGCGTCCACAGAGTGAACGATGACGGCAGGAGCTTCGGAAGGTCAGGTTCATTCGTTCACTCTTTATCTTTTCAATCACAAATGAGTTTTTTAGACACAGGAATATTTTAAAATTATAACTAATATTATAAAATTAGTTATGAAAAGTTATCTATTAACTGCTTCTAACTTATTACTTTTAGTTAGAAAATAACTATCATTTGTAAAACTGCAGTTAAATGGAAAAGGTCAGAATAATGTTTAACCTTTTCAGAGTAGATGGACAAACATAAAGTGAACAGTTGAAGGGAAGTGGACAGATTTCTGAAAGCAAAGCCGTTTCTCATCTGCTTGCTTCAGGTCACAGAGTGCCGGCCGTCTGTCTGACATGCTGCTGATGGCTGCGTTTGGAGCAGGACATGCAGGAGAACGAGGCAGCATGGAGAACCTGGCCTCAGAAAAAGCCATAGACATAACAGGTCTGCATGTTTCTTACAGAGGATGGATTAAAATGTTGCTTTTATTTTTTTTCTTCTTTCTGTTAAGCATATGAAGCTTCATATGCTTTTATATTCAGAATAAATTCAGACTGCAAAGCTGAATTTTCTGAATTTTAAAAGCTTAGAATGAAATGATTCCAGACATCAGCAGATTTCTTTATCTATTTTGAAGCCATGAGTTTGAACATTTTATCATTTTCAAAAGAATGCCAGTAAAACCATGAGGGACTTGTTTTATCAACACTGCCATTGTTTTTTTTCTAACTGATTCTTGTATAATTGTTCTCTAATATGAACAAAACAAAATAAGAAAGCCAATGTTTTTGCTCATTAGCTCCTCCTGGTGGTGGCTTTGCACCTGGTTCCTGCAGCCCAGCACAGGTGGTTTTTACTGTTGGCTCTCCACCAAGTAGCAGTACACCACCTCAGACCTCCAGACACAGGAAATGTTCAGGTAACACAATAACAATATCTGAATACAGAAGAAAATATGTTTTTTTACATTAACATTTTGCAACATGAGAATCTATAGGAAGAAATATTTTTTATTTTTTGAGATTACAATATTCAAATAAAAAAATCTAGAGGTGAAATATTCATTGTTCCTAAGGTTGAGATCGAATTTTACATATCTGGATAGATAGAATATGAAAAATAACCTATTTAGAATTGATATATGGTTTAGTAGTCAACATCAACTTCCTCAGAAGGCTTCACAGTTTCTTAAACATTGTAGTTACTTAAAATATATATTTTGGCTAATTTTACAGTAGATGAATTGAAGGAAAATGTCTCCCTTTTTTCTGACTCATGCAGGATCCTTCAGTTCAGGCAGTCCAGCAGGCTCATTGACCAGTCGCTACCCCCAGACAGGCACCTTTCCTGAAGGTTTCGAGGCCCCACCCAGCCCTCGCTACAGTTTCACTGACCCTATCACCGCTAACATGGGTGGCGCTGTGACCTTTGAGGCCCCTGAGCTGCCTGAGGAGACGCTGATGGAGGTGAAGAACTAGTTTCCCACAAACTAGTGAGACTGTAGACATTTTTAGGACTGGAGCTTATTTTAGGATTCCTTTATCTATAAAATGAGGAATCAATATTTTCTTTCTAGCAAAGCAGATTCTATAAAACGACACTGTTGACTCTTGATATGGATTGTTTCTAAATTTCCCCACTTTTCCTCTTTTTCTGCTTTCGTCTGAGTTCAGCAAGAGCACACAGACACGGTGCAGCGTCTGCGTTTCACTTTGGAGTTTGTCCTCTGTCTGATGGAGGTGGCTAGCACTCGCGGGGCAGTCACAGCGGGGGGACAGGGAGACGGCTCTCACCCCGCTGTCCTTCAGCAGCAGAGCCTGGTGGCAGATCAGATAAGCTCACTGAGCCGAGAGTGGAGGTAAGGTCAATATCACTGTTTGTTGATGATTCAGTTTTGCTCCATTTAGGCAAATAAAACCACCAAAATCTCCAGACATAAACCATGTGCGTTAAAACAGCTAAACAACAAAACAACTCTACATTTTCTGTAATTACTTATCAAGAAACGATTAAGTACTGTAGATGACTAGCATGAAGCTTTGATATGATTGTGTTTTTCACTTTAAAACTGTGTAACTGTGTGGTCCAGAAAGTAGTGATTTTTAAATTTTTTTTACACTTCATTTTTACTTAAGTCTCGAGTGACGTGTTTTTGTGTCTCCTCAGTCATGCAGAACAGTTGGTGCTCTACCTTAAAACCACAGAACTATTGTCTACCGCCTTACACACGGCCATGGAGCGAGTTAAACAGGGCAAACTCTACCCCTCCGCTACCGTCAAACAGGGTAGGAGGCTCTTCATGGCACAAAAACTCTATAGTCCTTTTTCCTTTGTGAACCACTCAAAAGCAGAAGCCTCTTTTCTTCCAAACTCTCTGTATTCGCAGTGGTGAGGCGGCTGAATGAGCTGTACAAGTCCAGCGTGGCATCTTGCCGCTCGCTCAGCACTCATCTGGAACACTTCTTCTCCAGGAAGCATCGTCTAATGGACCAAATCGGCTCCATCACAGCTGAGCGTCTGCTCTTTAGCCACACAGTGCAGATGGTAGGCTAAAAGAAAAGCAGAGAAAAACCGTTTCTCATGGCTCTTTATTTTACAGCTTTGACAGAAGCCAAACTAATCTCCAACAGTCGCAGCCTATATTAAACCATGACATGTAAAACACCGTATGTGGCAACACAACGTAACCACGTCTACTAAGAAATGTCGTGGTGGGGATGCTTTCTGCAGCAGCGATGAGAAAGCTGATTAGAGTTGAGAGTAAAATAGATTAAAAGTATGTGGCAAGACTCTCTCCATTGGAGCAGACACATTTTGAGTTCTTTTGTAAATAAAAAAGGGGTAAATGTTGGTTTTTAAAATGTGCAAAACTGGTAAAAAAAAAAAAACCAACAACTTCAGCCCAAATTAGGGTAACAGAAACAAAAACCCACAACACTTCTCAGACATTTATTTATATAAAAAAATGTTTTTCACTCTTTTCTAATTAATGGAACGGACCATTAATGTTCCCGTTGTGATGTTAGGTTCAGGCTGCTGCGCTGGACGAGATGTTCCACCAGGGGGAAGCGTCGATCCTACGTTACCACAAAGCTCTCCTGCTAATGGAGGGCCTGTCCCTGCTCCTCACTGAACAGGATGACATCCTTAGTGTTAGCAAATGTGAGAATCTCTTTCAGCTGCTCAACACTTGTAGTATTTGCTGTTCATAAAAAAAAAAAAAACTGGTTCAGTTTAGAGAACTGGAGGCTTCTGTATACGCTGCACTAAATATTCTCTGTCTTTCTTTGACCCTGTTTCTGCAGGCAAGGAGTGCATTGAACGCCGCCTCACAGCTCTGCAGTCGGGTCTCTGTGTTTGACTTGTGAAGCCGTACAACCCTCCATTTGCACTCTGACACATAACTAACCAAATCTCCACCCACATTTCATGGTTTCACATAGAAACGCTTTCGTTTTCACAAGAAAACCACAAGGTTTACTCAGATACTGGAGGGTTTCGCGCATGGAAGATCCTTTCAGTTTTCAGGGTTGGACTGTGACAGAAAAATCTCTACTCTGGAGGTTGGACCATTAATGGACATAGGGAGAACTCTGCTGCTGAAAATGGAAATGCCAAGAAAAAGATTTGTACCTCTTTATTGTTGGTCTAATAAGAAGGAGCAGTTTTTGCCAAGTAGTCACATTCCTTCATGTTGTGCTTATCTAGCATAAGAAAACAGCTTTTTGTGATTCATGCTAGATGCAGTGGGATGAGAAGATAAATAGAGTAGAAGCTGCACAGCTGGTGACAGGTTCTAATAAGGACTCCCTGTGGCTAAATATTCCCCATAATGAGCTTTTTGGCTTATATTTCTAATTTCCTTCCATATTTGTTCTGTATTTTCTCTGATTCTTTTATGCTTATTGACAGAAAGTACACATTTATAAAGCATAGCAAAATGTAATCAGCAGACTTAAGTACAAGCACTATTACAAAGCCACAACCAAATTACTTTCAAAAGACTTTTGAAGTAGATTCAATGTTTGCCTCTGCCGGTTTGAAAAAAAACGAATGAATAAGAATTTGTTTATCCAGTATGCGCTTAAAGTTATAAGGCCACAACCTGCTTTTCACATTATGAGGTTGTGAGGGAAGCATTTTAATTCTGTTCATGAAAATTATGGCTTGCAATAGTCCAGTAACAGAAAACAGGTCTGGTTAAAACTCAAACACCCAGTTCAGCTGTAGATTTATATGCAGACAGTGCTGAATCTAATCCATCTACATCTGTCATAGCAATTGTGTTAGCAAAAATGTTGCAATGAACTGGGCTGTACAGGTGCATCTTAATAAATTAGAATAACATTGAAAAGTTCATTTATTTCAGGAATCCCGTTTTTAAAAAAAAACATAGATTAATTTCTGTTCATTTTGATGATCACTTACAGCTTTTTAGAGTCTTTTAAAGGTTGCTGTTTTGCCAAACTTTGTCCTTCCACTTAACTTTACTTACAGCACTCTGAAAACAGTTTTTTGTGATTTCTTCACTGTGTGGAGGATGCCAATGACTGTATCAGCCTTTATCTGCTTTGCGTCATTGACTCTTGTGTGTCTCATCTTCCTCTTGCCATTACTCCGGATGTTCTATATGCAGTTTAGGTCAGGTGATTCTGCTAGCTGATCAATCACACTATGATTGATTATGAAAATGTATTCCCTCTATACATCTTTCCATTTATATATTCGGATAAGGTTAACTGTGAGCAGCTAGTTTTATCTTTAAAAATCAACTTATTTTGCTCACACGTCATCTGTAAACCATACTTACCAAAATTAACTAAGATAAATGCTTGAACAATATCACATTGTACGAATGTGTAGAAAATATGAGTATAACCAAATTAATTTACTGAAATGACTGGACTTTTTAGTGACATTCAAATTTCTTGAGCTGCACCTATGTTCATCTGACACTTGTAGGCTTTCACACTCATTGCTGGTATTTTCTACAAATAATTTCCAGACTTTGTCACGGGGATTTTTTACATTTTATCTCTCAATCTTGTGGGTGTTCAGCGAGTCTAGTCAAATATGAATGTAGGGCTGTCTGGAAAGAAGCAGCTTTAAAATCAGGCTGAATGTTGAAGGGGGAAGGTCAACATTTAAGCTGATCTTAAGGGCTGAATGTTTTTGCACTGTTTATGTACTGTATAGACAGGAGTATGCTAAAAATGTGCAGTTTGTGTAGCCGTGCTCACTTAGAGACTTCTGCTTATTCATTTTAGTGTAGTTTCAGTTGCTTTTGCAGTTACCGTCATAAATTGTGTATGTTTTGATGTTAAAGAGTGTTGAGAAGGAAGTTGTATAAGCTAGTTTTCTAGAAGAGGAAAGAAAAAAAATTCACACTGAAAAAAATGTTGCAGTTCTTGTTTTGTGTTTTATTTTAACAGTTATTGTTTGGTTTGGGTTTTTGAAGGCTTTATGCCGCTTTCTGTTTGCTTGATTAATTTTAATTATGGTTGTTTTACTTAAAGACGTGTTCCCCAAAATATCTTTTTTTACTCTTCTAAATTTGATTGAGTGATTTTTGTTGTTTTTCATGGGCTGTGAGCATGCAAGTGTGAACTGGTAAGCCTGATATTTAACACGGTAATGGCAGTGGGACACGTTGAGTGCAGAACTTGCGACGTAGATCTGCTCTCGTGAAAAGCAGAACGTTACTCTGATGCAATTGACATCGAAACCTGCCACTACCTTATATTACTCAAGATGTCATTCCCTCTGCTGCTCAAGTCAGAAATTGAGTGCATATTTTATTTAATGTTTGTGTGCGATTTAGGCTAAAGAGGCTGTACTAACACGCCTTTTTAGGATCACAATCAGCAGGACAAACTGGAGAGATAATTTATCTGAGCAGACATTTTGTGTGTTTACTTTGTTGCCTTTCATGTTGTGTCCTAAATGATGTCTTTGTCTCTAAGTAAACATTCCTAATATTAATTAATTAATTCCTCTGCAGACGTTTGTCACTACACTTTGCTGTGCTGTCCTTCAAGGAATCAGATGACAGAAAAAATTGATGCATGTGTCACTTTTTATTGTTCAATACAATCTTTATTCTGATTAGTGAAAACAATGCCCTTTGATTATAACCATCATGTTGATTTTATTTGAATTTGTTTCTTTTATATAATTTCTAACATAGCAAGATGTTTCCATTTTATGTTTTTCCCTTGAGTAATTCTATGTTGCCTTTTATATGTCGTGAATTAAGTTATTGTATATTCAACTCTGGGGAGATGATGGGCCACCCGAACATTCCCAAAGACTAGCAAGCTTTTTGCTTGATCTTCCACATTCTCTCTTGCTGTTGCAAAAGCAGTTTTAATGTTTTCATATCCATAATAGACGCACTATCTTCTGTACCCCTGCTGGTAATGTAATCTTTACCGTTTGGGGAGCTTCGTCATGAATAAAGTGAAAGGACATTTCTTCAGGATGTTGTGTTTTTGTTTTAGTTGAAAGGAAAATACTACATGCTTTATTAGAATTGGTTTATTTTCTTGTTGTAACATCAAAACCACAGGCTGATGTAATTCATGCAAAAGGAGCCCTGGCCAGCTGTTGAGTACATTTACTAAACAGTACATAAACATACTTTTCAATAAGTTGGCATCACTCTCTCAAAATTGTTTTTTTTTTTTTGTGTGTGTGAGTGTATAACTTAATTTTTGGTTTTCATTCGCTATATAACATAGTCCTCAAAGCTATTATGAAGAGGCCACTCTTTGTTTTGCAAACCTGTTGAGTTTTGCTTTTTAATTTAAATGAATTAATTAATTACATTTCTCACTGTTCCTATTTATTTAGATGCACCAATACCAGTTATTTTTATAGGAGACAAAAGCTGGCTTTACTGCGAGAAAAAAAAATAATTAAATTACCCAACCCTTCTTGTACACTAGAACAATTAGAGATCCGATTGTTACTTTTTAATCGTGTAGAAAATACATTAACATTTTTTCTTGTGTGATGTTGCTATATTCTTCAGCCACCACAAGGGGGAGGGATACAACCGCAAACTTCCCCCAAAGAAGAAGGCGAGCCATTTCTGCAGCTTGCTGCTTGTCGTCATGGCAACGTTGTTTTTCTCTTTGCACTTGTAGTTTGAGTGCAACGCAAGTCAAATAAGAGCCAAAGAAACCCGGGAGGCTCACTAAGCCGTTTACTGCTTTTGTGCTGTCTAATTGGTTGTTGTAATACAACAATGTGGGTTAAGCTGAACTTTAACAGGATGTGGAAAAGAGCTGCCAGCTAAACCGTGTAGAAAGAAGCCAACTAGTTCCATTGAATGCTGCAAAAAAAGAGAAAAAAATGGCAGGTAATGACCTCCCACCGATATATCAATCAACATTCAGGACCAGATTTGAATTCAACAGGAAAAAGAGTTCTACAGGATGTCGCCCACCGGGACTCCCAGTGCCTGCTATTTCGCTGGTTGTTAAAGGAAGTGCGCCACACGCGTCCCAGCAGAGCGTGAACGATGTGGAACCCCGAATCATGTCCCTCCAGAGGAACATCCGATACCTGCAACAACAGCACGCGGATACTCTCGAGAAGCTCCACGCTGAAATAGAATTTCTCAAAAGGGAGAATAAAGGTGTTTTTTTTTACAGACATTTTTTTTTCTTAGAATGTATCCTAATCACTGAATAATTGTTTTCTTTTCTCTAAACAAATATTGCTATCAAAGCAGCCTGGATTTGTCCATATGTTGCAAATTTAGGTACTTTTTAAAAAAAGAGACCAAAGCAAAAAAAAAAAGTTAATTGTGGTAAATGTTAGTCTGAAAGTGTTATTTATAATTTTTCCCATTTGACTGTTTTATTAAAGATGGCTAGATGGAATTTAATTATTTCCAGTGGGTAATCAGCAGGGTTTTGACATCATCAATGAATCAGCCAGCTTCATTGACCTGATGCCAAACAAATCAGCCACAGGCTGTACATCATTATTTTTCATCTACAAGGGTTGGATTTGATGACTCAGAGTATAATGAATTCAAGCCAGAGACCTGACTGTCCCCATGATAAAGTACTGACAAAAAAAAACAATCTGGGCACATTGGTAGCATAGCAACTTTGACTGTTCCTCAGCTGGGGATCCGTGAAGGATCTGGTGTCTTAACAGGTCTAAGTGTCTCGCCACCTGTGTGAGACATTAGCTCCCCCAATCTTTGCACCCCTTTCTTATGCAGTGGCTGTCCCTCAATGCAAAATATTGACACCAACTGTTTTTTCTTATGGCTGTTGCAGAACTGAAGTATAGATTGACTATGGACTCAAATAAAGCAGGCAAAAAAGGTAAGACGCAATCCTGATTTATTATTGTTTCTATTACACCTTCAGTGGAAGTTTTGCTACATTTTAAGTTACTTTAACCTTACTCATCTCCCAGAAGCTTTTTTTTCCCCATATTGTCATGTTACAACCACAAAATCAGGTGTATTCACATTTTATTAGGTAGGACAATAAACAAAAGTAATTATCTGAAATATGTGGCCTTCATTTGTATGAGTTAATACTTTGTAGAGCTAACATTTAACTAAAATTGCTGTTCTGAGTCTTTTGGGGTACATCTTTACCAATCTAACGCCTCTTGAAACTGAAAGCTATTTTTAGTCAAACTGCATGGAAGTAGCCTGTGATTTTAAGTAGATATAGAGCTGGACTTTGATTGGGCCACTGCAACACGTGATTAAAACAATCACAGTCTAGCTCTGGCATATAGTTAGGGTTGTTGTCCTGCTAATTTACTTCTGCTTCAGCCTTAAGTCTTATGCAGCAACAAACAGACTTTCTTTCGGTATTGCCCTCTACTTGGCTTCCTCCATTTTACCTGTGCATGCTAAAGAAAACTACCCCAGCATGATGCTCTCACCACTGTATTTTTGGAATTGTGCTTTTAGGTTGATGAATGAATGCACCAGATGTGTGTTCAACATCTTTGCTGTATTCGCCACATGGCAAACTGAAAATGAGACTTATGTTTCTTTTTGCTACTTTTCTGTAAATAATTAAATTGGGGAATTCATTACTATGTCGTCCCATCAACAGATTCCTCTGAGCTGTAGACCTTGAATTCTCATCAGAGTTCCTTTAGATGTCTTGGCTGCTTCTCCTAGTAATAATTAACCTGGTCAAAATGTCAGTGTAAGGGGACAGGCATCTCTTGGTAGCTTTGCAGTTCTGCCACACACATTTTTGAAGTCTGGTGGGTAAACATGATATTTTTTAGAGGAATCAAAGTAAAGGGGTCTGGAAAAAAATACGTGCCAAGCTTTTTAGACATATATTTCTAAAAATCTTCAACAGTTATATTTCGAAAGTTTTTATAGTTCTAAAAACGTTCGAAAACCATGCATGTTTTTCTTCTGACTTCACAATTATACATTCATTTGTGTTGGTCTATTGTGTAAAATTTAAATACATAACACTGACAATTTTGGTTGTAACATGACAGACTATTAAAAAGCTTGGGGGTATGAGTACCTTTAGAGTGACTTTAGATTCTTGAATCACTAAAACCCCACAAGATTAGTGATTCTTGATTTGCAAACAAGTCAGACATCCTTGATCTTTACTGATTTGTCTTTGTAGTTATTAATTTCTTTAGGTAAACGGCCATAAACCAGATAGCCTTTAGAAAAATTGCTTCAGCTTTTTTTTTGTTTTTGTAGGAGTAGGAATAGTGCCCAACCGAAATGCAAAATCCTCCTGTCAATTCCAGTCCGGACTCAACGCGGAGGAGCAGTTTGAAGACACACAGGTTCAAGACCAAGCTTCGAGGTGAAGTTCTGTCCAATCATCATGTATTTGTACTTATGTGTGACTCCTACAGTCACACATAATTGCTTATTTGACTCTGGGACATAATTCATTTGCACATAGAACCTACCAGGAAGATCTCAATAATTATTTACTTCCTGAACATTTCATATTCATATTTATTTCAAGACACAGCTAAACAGAATCCCCCACATCACCTGTATCTCTATGGAAGTAAAACTCCATGATGACAGCATAGGTTTGTGAATGGCTCTGTCCAGAAAATAATCAGTGCTAAACACAGAATCTCTGAGTCAAGAGTAGTTTTTTATTTTAAACAAAAACAATGTGAGAACATAACAGGAATGGCAGCAACAATTCCGTCAATGAGTTTGCAGGAGAAAAAATATAGCAAAAGACAATCACTTGGCCAGGTGTATCTTCATTAAAAACTGCACATTATTCACAAGTGGATAATGGAGTTAAGATGTGACAAAAAGTGGAAAGTATGTCCCCCATTTGTTATGTTTGTTTTAATTTACAATATTTTACTCTTCTTAGGGAGGTTAACGAAACTCCACGAACTGTACAATTAGACCACGGTGGCGAATTAACAGGGCTGCGAAAGACCATTTTAGCGCCTGTAACAATCGACCACAGCCCGTCCGATCTGCCAGGCCCTTCTTCAATGCAGGACTCTGAATCCATCCAACAGCTGTTAAATGTAAACAGTTTACAGACTCAGGAAGTAAGCGCACATTATTACATGGTGTAAAGCATCCCTTTACATGCTTTAAATTTTTTTAAAGATGTACTTGACGATACTCTCTTAGGACCTTTGCTATATTTATTTAGGAAAAACTGACTTCAATCTATTTGTGTCCGCTGCATAGATTGCACGTCTGAAAGCGCTGCTTAGTGATATAATTCTGAGCAAGAAAATAACCCGGGAACACCAAATTTTGAGCAAAACCTACCTTGCTGATGAACCATGGTAAGGTGACATAAACATGTGCTTTACTTGTACCATATAGTCAGATTTGAATATATGGTAACACTTTATTTGACGGGTGTGAATAAGGCTGTCAAGGCACTGTCATAAGCATGACATAACACCTGTCATAAACATGTGTAAGTCTTCACGAATATTGATAACTGTTGTCATAAAGTCTCATTCGGTAAATCAAGACACTTTTAATACAAAATTGACATTATTCAAAATGTCTTGGTTGTGACAACCTGACATTAATCAAGATAAAAATGTCTTCATTATGACAACTTGTCATTAACCAAGAAATCATGATCTGACATAAATTTGTTATAAAAGTATTACTGATTAAACTTTTAAAATTATGTAGATTTATGTGGTAATATTGTATTGCTCTGCCATTTTGTTTAGTCTTATTTTTTTTAATTTAATTGATCCTAGAGTTTTACAGCAAGATGTCTACAAAGCACTTATGAACTTTGCATTTGAAACATTATTTAAGGCTGTTTTAAGTAGTTCAATACACCATCTCCACCAGCGAGAGGCAGCAGTGCACAAACAGGTGTGTGCGTTGGTGAAGAAGAAATCTTCCAATTGCGTTAGGGCCTACCTAACACAAGTTATAACAGCCTTCTTTGGTTTAAAAAGAAGCTGAAGTCGTATTTATGACAACAATCATAAATATTCATGAAGGCTTACTCATGTTCATGACAGGTTTTGTCATGTTTATGTCAAATAAAGAGTTATCGAATATACTTTAATCTTTTTGCTAATTTGATCTTTATTGCATATTGCAGCGAAGCTGGTGAAGAGAAGAAATTTTCCAAACTTGGTTCTAACCCACTTCCATCAATAATGTATGTACTGATTTGTCTTTGTAACTTCCAATGGTTCTGTGAAGTTTAGGTCTGGGGTGATGCCCAAATAACGAAATACACTGTCTTACTTATTTATTTCTAAAATAAATAGATGTGCTTGCATTACCATTATTATATACATGTAAGTCTCAAATGTACAGTATATATACCCCAATCAAGGGCTTGTTAATCAAATTATTTCCCTGAATAAGTAGACACATTTAGGGACACAAACAGTTTAAAATTAACTGTGAACATGTCTACTGTCTTCAAAGAGTCAAAATTGTATTTGCAGCTATAAAAAACATAGTTATTTCTTTGTTTTCAGGTTTTCAGACTACAAAGAAAATACAATTTCAAGCAGAAATTAAGAGTACTTTTGTCTAACAAATGCATCCTTTAAGTTAAATCTACTTATCTTTCCCCAGTTCTGGACCATCTTGCACTGCTGTAGTTCTTCCTGAACTGAAGCAGAGCCTCAGTTCCAACGCTGCAAACAGACAGAAGAAGCTCATGTCAATTCACAGACACCACTTACAACGGGGTTTCCGCTGACTGGCTAGAAAGACCAAAGTCTGGGTGTTTTCATGGTCAAAAATTTTGGTCACGATCACATCTTTATTAAGGACTCAATAAAAACAAATAAGCCATAAGAAATATTCTATTAAATTGAAATATTTTAATGTAACTTTGAAAACCTATCTCTTCGTATCCTTATTGAGGTTTGCTCTTCACAGTAAACCACCGGAGTGAACCAACAGTTTGTATAGCAGGACCGTCCATAAATGGAGCTCAGTCACCAATAATATGCTGGTGTTTTTCAACCTATAACATGTCAACGTGTAAGCAGGTAAATAAGTGTGTGACCCAGTCCTATTCTCCAACCTGCCGCCTAATCTGGACCCTACACACACTGATGTCAAAGGTGTAGTGCTGAAGGTCTTGTGGACTTTAAATGGAATTATTAAGCTGCACGGTGCATATTTCTTAAGCAAACCCTGTGTTTTGAAACAATAGGGCAGTAAGAAAGAAACCCCATCTCTAAATACAGGTCTTCTGTAGGATTAGTCAACGTCAGTGAATGTTTGCATTAATATATCAATAAATCAAGCAATTAATTAATCAATCAATCAATCAAGTTTATTTGTGTCAAAAGCTGCAAAATTAGCCACACTGGAAGAGAAAACTTAAACATGGCAATACAAGCTAAAATAAGAAAGAATTAAAAAAGAGATGGCATATACTATTTAAATTTCTTACATCTTAGTTTATATATCGCCAATGATTTGTAGAATCCAGAATAAATCCAAGTTTGATAAAAAACAATTTGGGGAAATTAGAACAGATAATCCAAAGTTTGGGAACTTATATGATTAAGCTTTGCCATGAAGCCTTGATCAGACATTTGAAATCTTACTGATAAGTCAATAGAAGGATGAAAATAATGAGACCCATAAAAGAATTATACAATAACATAGGGAGTGTTAAAAACTTCATGAATGACAAAGTTTCCAAGTTGAATCAGGCTCACTTCTTCCTTAGAAGTCTAAGAACATTTGCTCATTATCAAATGACCCAAGTCCAATCCTGTGGATTAATACTAGTGTTCATTTGTTAGAAGGTATCCAGGTTTGGGATTGTTTCTGATAAGCAGCACCAACCCAGAGAGCTGAGTATGAGACTGAAAGTGTGACCTGACATGTTTCTCAGGAATTTTCCTATTTATTATAGTAAAGCAGATTGCATCTCTTAAGAATTTTCCTCTGCTCAGCAACATAACGATGGTTGCACTGCTCTAAGAATACATCTAGAACTTTTCCTACAACATCTTATACAATAAATGTGACTATTTTTTATCTTAGGGTGATACCTCATTATCAGCTCACATCAGTGATATCTTTCTGCACACATTCTACAATACATCCTTCACTCTCTCTTCTCTTACTATTTTTCAGCTAGTAAGAGATGCAGTCATCTTAGGTTTTTTTAATGAGAAGGTGTGACTGTTAGCACAGCTGAAATCATCCTGCCAAGCTAATGGCGTCACCTGCAGATAGCAGGAACAGAAACTTACCAAACAAGCCAGAGTTAAGGTTGTAAAGAAGTGCATAGTGCTGCTAGGCTATAAAACAGTATCCTAACTTTGAATGTGTTACAATGAACTAAAGTACATACCTAAATAAATTCAACTGGAAGTTTCTGCTTAATGACGTTTGGTGCAGTATGACTGAGTTTAATGTTTCCCAAATAAGCAAAACTTTAATCGCTAGGTAGGTACCCAAACCTGTAGAGCCATGCTTAATACAAATCTGTGCCACATTTTTTTAAAAAATATATATTTCTTCTACTTCACAATTATGGACTACTTTGTGTTTCGTCTATCACATAAAATACTTTGAAGTTTTGGATCTAAACGTGACAAAAACAGTTTAAGAAGTTTGAATCCTTTTCCAAGCTACATTTCCAAAGTAATGTTGCTTTATGGCAGATGACACTGACTGGAAAGATTTATCATAATTTTTTAACTTATTTGCATTTCATTGTACATATATGGAGAGTGCATATATATTTATTTATTTATTGGGAAGAATGTTTGTATATTTTTTGATTTAGCCAAGGGGCTTTTATGTGGCTTTTTAACGTATGTGACTGTTGGTGTTAATAACTAATAAGTTAGCTGTGCTAACTTTCATAGCACAGCTACACATTAACAATCTATGTTTCATGAATAAACCCAATATTTTGGGTATATTTGGCCAAGCATAGAGTAGAGACAGCCTTCATTGTCTCCTAAAGGGAAAATTCAAGCCTGTGGGAGTAAGGAAATAAAATATGAGTTTTAGTAATAGATTCATCTCTTCTCAGATAGTCCTTCACTAGAGGGTGTTGTTTTTGAAAGAATCTTCCTAGACCACTGCCTCAGTAGAGTCATACACATACATTCTTCAAATTTTTTTTATTAGATCTCTCTATTCTTGTGACTCCTTAAAAAGACTTTACTACTAATTGTCACAGCTTTGTAATAAGTTGCCTCAAATAAATAGATTGGAACCAAATATATTTAACTTAGCAAAAAAATATAGTATTTATATTTATCCATAAGCAAATTTCTAAAGACAATGAAGCTTTTTTCCCCAAATTTGTTTCCTTCACACTTCATTGTTAGAACGTGGGAATTGGCAGACATTAGCAGTTAAGGCACAGTGGGTACAAAGCTATTAACATTCAGACAGTGTTCCAGGGTGGGAGCTGCTCTGTGCCACCTCTAGTCTCATGAGACATGGCCACTAAAACCACAAGCACAGGGTTACTGCTTTGTCTTTATCAGTGGGCAGCAGTAGCTTCGGTGCACACTAAATATCTTTGTCACACTCAACTAATTTTGTCTGATGCATCATTTTATCCATGTTGCATTTTATCAAGACTTTTTCCCCAAGGCACTGCCCAGTGAATTTAAATAGACTCTCTCCCTTTCAGCACACTGCGGTAGAGAAATAGCTCCAAATCAATGTGTCATAGTTCTGTGCCAAAGAATTCACATTATGAGATTAAATGGAAGGGGAAGTTGGAGAGCAACAGGAAATGAAAATAGGGAATTATGCAAAATGTTTTACTTGTGGCATGAAAGAGTTTACTGCAAAAACCTACTGTACACTTTAAGTGAGGTCAGCTAGTGTCGCGATTTAATTCAAAAGAATCTCCACTACAATCAGCAGCATCTATTACGGATATATGTTCTCTTCAGTCATGCCATGATTGCAATTCATGGCATGTTTCTGGTAAATGTGGCAGTCTCGGTTATAGTAAAGCATAATCCTGGTTTAATTCAGAGATGGCTGCATAAAATAGGAAGAATTAGATTTTAATCTTGTATTTGTTTCTGTAATTTTAATCTATTTCGGATTAGTTTTCTTTTGATTTATTTTGTCTTGCAATCTTGCCACATAAGTTGTCAGTAGCTCCCCACACTCACACCTTGTCACACTAGTCTTTCATTTATGATCAGTATAATTGTCCTCACTCAGCAATCTACTTCATCAGCACTTTTACTTCCTGCTTCTCTCATGTGTCTTGGCGTGTCCAATCCTCCTATTTTCTGAACATGTATTTTGTTTTGTTGTGAAAAGTTTTGCCTTTTTTGTTACCCTGGAGTTAATGACTAAAGTTTCTCCAAATATCTCTGGGTTGTTTAATTTTCTCTAGCAGAATGCCACAAGAATCTGTTTTGCTTTTTGAGAACAGGACAGGTCACCAGTCCAGAGCAATAGACAAACAGGACATAGAAACATGCACACACGCAACTCACATCTAAGGACAATTTTAGATAAACTAATTAGCTTAACAGTTACCTATTTGAATTGCGGAAGGAACCTGAGTTCCTTCATGCACGCAGGGAAAACATGCAAATTCCACGCGGAAAGAGCCCAGCTTGGGATTCAAACGTAGAATGACTGGAAGTAGCAAGAAAAATATTGGTGTTAAAGAAAAGCCACGAGAAGTCCCACTTGCAGGCCATGAAGCAAAATGTAACTTTTTGACCTAGATGCGAAATCCTATGCATGGTGGAACATGTACACAACACACCACATTGAAAGCACCTGGTTATGTCGACACACAATTGTGGCAGCATTATAGTGGGAGAACTTTTTCTCAGCAAATACGTGGAAGTTGGTTAGGGTTGAGGGAAGCTAGCTTGGTAAAACGCAACCCCTTGTTCATGCAGAGGGTCTGCATCCTTATTGAGAAATGGTTGCTTGCTAAAGGCATGGACAAGCCATTGAAGTTGTAAACGATTTGATCTAATCTTACCAGACAGTGCATTACATGTTGTATGTAAAGCACCATCTGGAAATTGTGTACACTGTAAACAACCATCCCCAGATGTTGCAAAATATTTTGCTTAATATTTGGAAAAGTGACCAAAATGGACTCAATAGAATTGTTCAGAATAACTGTCATCATTCACGAGTTCTTCTTATGTTTTCTGATTGACTAAAAATGCATCCTGAAAAATGTAACTCAAAGAAACAAATCCCAGACGGAGCACTAAAGGGAGAAGAAAATCAAGCAGAACTGCAGGAAGGAAATGGCCAGGCTTCAGGGGAAGCTGGAAGGAGGCAAAGCCAAACACAACTTGATAAAGGGTGACAAAAAATAGAGATTGGAGCCCAGGTTTACCTTCCAGTTGGATTGCATTCAAACAAAAGCATCATCACATGGCATTTATCAGTTTGTTTCTGATTTATAAATTGAAAAGAAATCTGAGCATATATGCCTTTCCTCATTTTTTTTTTCAACTAATTTGTGCTGCTTTGTTTCATACAGATGCTGTGTTTAATTTGAGCCTGATTGCACCTTCGGCTACTTAAATGTGTTTGATCCACTAGAAATGTAATATCAGTGTCCAAAACAGTATTTTTTTGGGACACAAATAAAACATGAAGTGTGTTTCACTTCGACTTTTGCCTGGAATGTGTACACTCTTGTTATGCATTGATGAGTGATATAACTACGTGTGATTATTGCAGTTTCCAGGCTATTTCATTTTTCAATGCAGCATCTTGGAAATTAGAGTAACATGAAGCTGTACCCAGGCACGTATCCCCACCCCCACCCGTGCTCCGTCACCCAGCTGCCCACCCCCCATTTTCTCAGCCAGTCCTCACTTCCTCCGCCCACCTTCCCTCCAGTCATCGAGTGACGTGCTGACAGAAAGCGGGACCAGCCCTCCCGTCGCCATTTTTTTCTCTTACACTCGCACTTCTGGTTTCTCGAGCGAGCGGAGGATAAAATAAAAAACAACTGCAAGTTCAGGACAAATACTCGTCTGGTCGTGATACTTCGCTAGCGGTAAGGGAATGCAGCTCCTGAGATGCACCAGCAGCGGACAGACGGCTGCTCTGAAGTCACTTTTTGTGTGAAGACGTGTTGCGGGCCGCCATTTTTTTCTTGCGCTGCCTCTGAAGTCTGCTCGAACCCGAGAGAGGGAACTCACAGACCTGTTTCCGTGCCTTACCGTTAAGTCGAGAGGATATAAAGTAACTATCTGTGTTTCCCCATCCTGCGGCTAATATTAGCCTTTTTATTCACAGATATGATGATTTCTCAGTGAGAAAGCTGAGACCACCTTTTCCGCTTTTATATTAACTGACACTGACCGGAGGAGATAATTATTTGAAGCCTTGTGTGTTTTTTTTCTCGGAAGGCGGAACGAAAAGGAGGAAGCTTAATTGATCATTTTCTTGCTTCGGCCTTCCTCGGCTTTTTTCTTTCGTAAGTTAATCATTTTCTCGATTCTCAGCCACTCAAAGCTGAGCCAATATGGTCCAAAGTTGGATCAAGTCAGTCTTAACCTGTCCCTAAAGAACCAAAGGCTGTTTTCTTAATCCTTATTGTTAATTTTGTTTTAATCAGGTCGACGAAACCTTCAGTGGTTCTGCAGAAATCACTCGAAAACCGCACAGGGGCGACGAATGCCCTGCCCTGCACCTACTGAATCATTCACTTTGGATCAACGCTGAAATCTTAGCAGTAAATTTCTTCATTTATAATATCTACTGACTTATTTTTGGGGGAACAGACATGTCAACGGCTCGGTTTGACTCGTGTGATCGGTCCGCCTGGTATTTTGGACCCGTTTCCCGACAGGAGGCACAGAACAGGTTACAAGGACAGAGGCATGGCATGTTTTTGGTTCGAGACTCATCTACCTGTCCCGGCGACTATGTCCTGTCGGTGTCTGAAAACTCCAAAGTGTCTCACTATATCATTAACTCATTACCCAGCAAGAAGTTTAAGATAGGCGATCAGGAGTTTGAGAACCTCCCGGGTCTCCTGGAGTTCTACAAAATCCACTATCTGGATACGACTACGCTAATAGAGCCTGCTCCCAGGTAAGGAAGTCATGCAACACCCCCTTCACTAACCATTAACCAGACTGTTACTTTATAACAACCAGCCTACTTTCAGGGAGCTGTGTCATAAAGCTGAGTTTGCTTAATTTGCATTTTACTCATTCAGATTACTATTTGACGTAAGCTTTCTGCTTTACAAAGACACCTTTGATAGAAGTAAACATCAGGAGACTGATTTCAATTTATTTTGGACTTCACATAAAAACAAGTTTTTATTTTAAGCCTGTGTAATGCTTGTTTCTGTAACTTCAAATCCAGCTCCATTCAACTAGACCTGGGTGAGTATGGTGGCATTGAGTGAAAATATTTAAATAAAAATGCATTTACTACATTTATATCCAAGGGAGAAAAGCAGCAGCTACCAAATGTAAAACTGCCTTAAGATTGATGGGTGTTACACGCCTTTAGTTTTCACAGCATGCTTGTATTTTTAAACAACCAGCAGTGCACAACAACAGGTGGCAGAGGAGCAGCACTATGTTATGGGTTTTTCTAAGTTTCAATCAGAAACACACAAAAAACAATCACATTATGTGGAGTAATCTTGAGCTAAAATCCGTTGTGGCTGATATTGAATATTGTCAAATTTGCAGGTACCAACTAGTTAATAATTGTGAATGCATTCTTTTGTAAGTGAGAGAGGCGTGTAGCCGGCTTCTTTCAGCCAACTGACCGACAGTACACAGCAACACATTCAGGAAGGGCAGTACTGTGTTAACTTATTCTGAATAAAGTCAGAAAACCTTTTGAGTTTGAATACGTTTCAAAATACTCTAGTTGATCTTGTAAGTTGCGGGAATCAAAGTGTATCGTATGTCTTTCTGCCAGCTGACAGGCAGTGGTCAGCAGCACATAGGGAAGGTGTCACTGTGCTGTAATGCCAACATTCCTTTAAAGGAATGTGTACTTCTCTTTTTAAACAATTAAAAAAAAACTTTATTAGCTCTAAATGCGCAAAGATGTCCTAGTGACTAATTGACATCCCTTTTCACTGCGTTTTCTTGCCAAGGTACCCAAGCACAATCACCGGCGCCATCCAGACCATGGTTGGTCCTGAAGAGAACCAGGAGTACGTGCGGACATTATATGACTTCACAGGAAGCGACGCAGAAGATCTCCCGTTCAAAAAGGGGGAGGTTCTCATCATCGTCGAGAAGCCGGAGGAACAGTGGTGGAGCGCCAAAAACCGAGAAGGCCGCGTCGGGATGATCCCCGTCCCGTATGTGGAGAAATTGGTGCGACCGCCTCCCCATCCCGGCCAGCCTACCCATGGATCTCGTAACTCCAACAGCTATGGGATCCCAGAGCCTGCCCACGCCTACGCTCAACCCCAAACGTCTTCGCCGGGCACGCCAGGCGCGGTCATCACGCCCCTGCCCTCCATGCAAAACGGGCCAGTCATCGCGAAGGCCATCCAGAAACGAGTGCCTTGTGCCTACGACAAAACGGCTCTTGCTCTTGAGGTATAGTAATGTCTGTTTACACTCTGCTGTTTTAAATTCTTGGAGCAACTCTGATTTCTACATTAAAAATGTTCCAAGGCTTCCTTCTTGTATCAGAAAACCTGGATGAATTATTCTCCAGGATTTTATTTTTACAGCTCACTTTCTTTTTTCTCCTTCTTATGGTCAAATTTGCCACCGCTGTCAAGATTTTTTTCTAAAATTTGGCACCGCATTTCAGTTTTTTTTCTCCATTAAAATGATTTTGCACAAACCATAACCCTACCAATAACAATTGTGTGTGTATTTTTTTCATTGTGAATAATTGTCAGATAGAGAAGAGGGATGAACAGTAACACTGACAGGCGCAGTTCTGCGGGCTGAAGGTGTAAAACTGTCCCATTGCATCTCATGTTATTTTTCCGGTGCTCTGGTGTTTGTTACCATCACATTTTAAGTGTGTGGTCACACCATAAGATATGACTAAGTAGTTACTGCCTTGCTGCTGCATGTTTATCTCTGTTTTTTTTCTAAAATAGTAAGAGTTTGCATGTATGTCTTCCTCAGTAATCTTAAGTCAACCTATGCTCTGCAGTTCTGTTTGCTGTTAACTGGCTGCTAGGATGCATAAAAACCCTGAAATCTTGCCTCCAGTTAAATACGTTAACTTGATGTCAGATGGGTCAGTTTTGCAGAATGCTGAATCCAAAGCAATTCATGTGTGTTTTCTTTGTAACTGTTGCTAAAAGGAGCTCCAAGTCTGACAGCAGCATTGTTGTATGTCTTAGCTGAGTCCTCCTGGGTTACTCTTTTTATGGCAGCGTGTCGAAACTTGCGATCCGCGGTGTGTGCTGGAGAGCTACAGCAGTGCTCCGTCTTGCTGTGGTGATTTCCCCAGGCGAGAGATGAGAATGGGAGTTATCTTCGAGCCAGCTTGGTTGCCGTTCAGTGACGTCGGAGTGTGTCAGCAGTTAAGAGGAAATGAACTAGGTTGCTGAGAGTTGTGTACAAAGACGCACTTGGTCCCTGTGACTCTTGCACACAACTCTGTGGAAAACATTAACGGAGCAATCAAGATTTATCAGCTACATGTCAAAGGTTAGATTGCTTTCCCTAAAAAGAAGACGGTACATTAGTAGTTTGCTGTGTGTGTTCCTTTGAAATCTTAAGGATTAGATAAATATCCTATAATTTATTCAATCTGCAACTGCGACTCCGTCCCTTTACATTAATAAAAATGATTAAACTTGGCCTTAAATTCAGTACATGTAGTAAAAGAGTGCACCATTGTTGAAGCAATTATGTATAAACTTGATTTACATAATTGCTGTTTTCAAATATATTTGGACTTTTAAATGTTACTGTGTATGGTACTTAGTATGCTCAACATTTTGTTAAATAAAATTATGTATGCGTGACATCCTGCGATTCTTAAAGGAATTAAAGGTTAAGTTTCAAAAAATAAACCTGATTAGTTAATATAAAAGTTTTATAACCTAATCTAAGCTTCGCTAATATAGACATTATATATATATTAGGAGCAAGACTTTTAATGTGAAGCTGTTCAATACAAAACACTATTGATTATATAGCCTTACATTTTTCCCATTTTATTTAAAAAATTGGTAATTTTTGTAAAAAAAAGAAGAAAAAAATCATAATGACCTTGTTACTATCAGTCCTGCATGAAACAGGACACATGTTGTAAGCTTTTAGTGAGTTTCAAACAGATCAAAGCCTGGACTTTGATCTGTTTTTCACTCAAGTTTATTAATAGCTTTGTGTGAGATGCTTAGTCCTGGTCCTGCAAGAATCCAGCTATAAATATGACGCTTGCAATGTTATTGATGTTGCCTTTGTAAGACATCTAGAAGAAACAGCCATTAAATTGCTCTGTTGTGTTCAAGTGCTTTTTACAGCAAATGTTATAGCGGTTTATAATTGTGGTCTTCGTTAGTCAGGTTTTCCACTTTGGTAACCACTCTGCTGCTGTGGGCTTCTATGCAGTTATCTGTAATAATTTCCTTGCCTTTTGTAGAAATAAGCATTATGCATCAATCAGCCAATGTACTGGAACGTATCAATTTTTAGCTCCAATGAAAACAGTGTAAACTTTTGGGATTTTTGCATCATTTGTGCAGCAGCATTGAAGATTGTATCTTTCAGCATTTCTGGTTGGTTGAAAATTATCTTGATTGACTCACTTACTCTTAAATACAGATGAGTAGAGCTTTATTAGTTTCCACACTATCAATGTAGCTGTTTTTTCTCACACAGCATTTCTAAACAGCAAAGTTGTTTCTTTTTGAACAAGAGAAGTCTAGTGTCGTTCTTTCTCCCAGCTGAAGGTGAACAGCAACAACTAATAGAGAAAGAGCTCTGCATTAATCTGTGCTTCGTTGTCTCCTTAATTGGACTTAGACGTTAAGACTTTTATTATTGAAAATCATGCCAAAGCAATTTTTACACTGTAGTCTTAAAACCTTGAAATACCCAGATAGAGGTGACTGCCTCACCCTTACATTGCTTTTATTTATGCTTTTAGGAATACCACTTCTTTGAAAATATTTTTAGTAAAGTCTTGCTGTAAGAACCTTGCACCCTGAAATTTTGAAGAAATTTGTGTCTGATAGTTCAGGGATCTCAGGTTCTGTTAGAAAGTAGAACTTGCACAATCAATTATTGCAGAAATTGCTTTTGTATGGTTGGTTTCTGTTTTTCTATTGGAAAATCAAGAGACTGCTATTGATGGAATGTGTTTATAGGCATCTAATCAGATTTACCAATGCTAAAGGTTGGCTAAAGTATGTCATTAGCTCAAAGTTCCTGTAACTTTTTACTTCCCTTTCACTAGTTGTGTCATTAGTTGAATGTGTGTAACATCCGCATTAGTAATGGCTGGTTTCACTATTGGCAGTAACGAAGGGAGTTCTGTGCTCTATATGATGACACAACTGCACTACACACCTGTTCCCTCTCTGATTTACCTGCTTTCTGGTCAAAATAATTCAGTGTGTGTTTGCCAAGGAACAAAACACACACTTTGTTGCTCTTTTCTTGAGATGCGTTCAGTCAATCTCAAACTCTTCTGTTGGAAACTTTTCTGTTGTACTGTGCATTATGGTCCAACACGCTTCATGCTCATAAAGGAGTAATCCAAGCAGCCATTTCTGCATCGTCACTGTAGATTCTTGGTTCACGTTTTTGCCTTTACTTTCCAGTAATGTTCCAACATTATGTGACACTAAAGGAATATTCCAGACTAATAACTGCTGGAATGGTTCACATCAAGTGAAACTACTTGATGTTTCACTTGTACAGTACATTTGTACTGCATTGCAGTGCCTGGACAGTCACTGCCCCTCTGGGATGCTTTGTTTATCTCCAACTAGCAAAGAAGCCATTAGGGAAACAGTTTCCAGGTCTTTTTCTTCTATTTATATTAACTCTTTTTCATAGTTTTTTTTTTCTCATAGTGATGATTCTAATCTTTTGTTCAATCTACCAAGAGGCATTTTAATTGTTGATCACCCAAACCTTATTTAGTGTTTTTTTTTAAGTATTTAATTTACTGCCAATGGTAAATAGCTACAATGCAAGCTTAATAGTTTAATATAAACTATAATGTAAACCTGAAGTTTATATTATCTCAAGCTTAATATAAACTGCTGAAGTTTATATTAAGCTTGTATTTTAGCTGAAATGATTGTACATTAGTTTGATGTGGAGGAGGAAGCTGCAATGATAGAAAACTGACAGAAAAAGGCTGGAGGATCATTAGGGCTTTTGATATGCAGGCTGGTGATTTGCTCCCAGGCTGCCACGGCACTGTTGCTTGTCTACTGTAAACGTCTGGTTCTGAACACATCACAGATTCCAGAAAAAAACCTTTAGATCTGTGTCGTGGCTACATTTGTGCCTTTGAAAGCCGGGAAGCAGAAGCAATGAGTCATTTTACAGCAATGAGTCAAATTCAATGGTCTCTTTAATTTTTTCCTTTTATTGTTGTTATGATGCAGTTAAGTAAAATTAATTCATCTTCAGTTCACAAAGTTTGAAATTCTATAAGCTGCTCAGATTAAATGCTTATCTTTTATGATTAACTATTGAGATTTCATATGATAAACCAAAAAAAAAAGCAACAATAATTTTGAAGTGGTTGGAAAATGATCATCACCCTCTTTGGAAAAAGTCCATTCTTTATAGAATCAAGTTTTGCAGCAGGATCTGAGTGAGTCTAAACCGATCCATTGTACTTCTGGTTGTAGTTTAGACCATTTACTACATTTCACAAAATTGTAATCTTTTTTTTTTTATGGATGAAAACCATTCCCACTGCATGATTCTGCCACCATATTTTACTGTGTGGTTGGTGTGTTGTGTAAATCTCCTGCTGCGTTACCATTGGATCTCTGTCGCCTCAGCCTTTGAATTTCAAAGCCGTCACAGTTCAGACGGGTTTATTTTGAATTTAACTTGGACAGGTTGAGTCTGTTTTGTTAGGCTGATATTTATTTATTTATCAAATATTTTTGTTTTTTGAAGAATACATTTTTGAAAATCTGGATTTTGTTTTTTTTAATTCACCAATGAAAGTTCAGAGTGATGTCAGCACACCCAGAGCCGCCATCTTGTTTGTCAAATGTTTTTCACTGCTTCTATTTATTTGGACTTTAGGTCAACTAGACGGCAGGTAGGGTCAGGCTCAGATTTATTGTTTTGTTTTAAAAAAAATAACTTCAAGATGTTACAAGAATACAGTCATAGTATTTCTAGAATAAAGTCTTAATATCACCAGAATAAAGTCGTAACAGTTGGAGAATGAAGTTGTGCTTGTGCAAGGATTCAAACACAAAAAGTAGCAAAAATTAAATAAGCTTACTAAAAAGACTTTTCTTGCAAGTTTAAGAGATTCTTCTGGTAAAATTATCTTTATCCTGCTAATATTGTGACAACGTTCTAGTAATTAAACAAAAAATATTGTATCCAGGCCACAGCACTGGTTGTACAACTCACAGAAGGAATGCTTTGAAATAAAAGCAACTTTTTTTTTCATGGAAAAGAAAGCAAGAAAAAATCTATTAAATTTGGAGCTAGTATGAAAAAAAAACAGATTTTATTCTTAATTTACTTTGGAGCATCAAGAGTAAAAGTGGGTGAATTAAAATACATTCCACACTAGATTTTTCATATTGATGTTTCTGGTTTCATCTGTAGATGAAATTAGGAGACGAACACCTGGCAAGTTACTACAAACTTTAAAATATTAGAATTTCATGTAAAGCTAAACCTTTTTCCATTTGAATAATCCTTGCTGTACCCTCCACTCTGAAAGTCGCTCCAGATAAAATCCTAGTCTGTACATCTTTAAAGCTTTTTTTTTTTAAGCTAATGCTGTGAATAATCTAGCTTAAAATTGAAGGTTTAATCTTGGTTTTGGTGGCATAGACTTTTGTTCTAATCCTAATCTGAAGGAGATTTGACCTGGTCAGATCAGGGTGCTTTTTGGGCTGTGTATCCGTTCTCCTGCCCTCTGTTTTTAAACCGCTGTGTAGAGTACAAGCGGAGACCAGACACAAAAGTAAATCTTCCAAGTTGTGGATCTTTGCATAACTTCAGGTCGTACTAATGAAGCCCCGGACTGCATGTATTTAATGTATGGGAACACGTGGAAGACTGAAGCCTTTTGTCCTTCTCTCCTCAGGTCGGCGACATCGTCACGGTCACACGGATGAACATCAGCGGTCAGTGGGAGGGAGAGGTGAACGGACGCAAAGGCCTCTTCCCCTTCACGCACGTCAAAATCATAAACCCCCAGAATCCGGATGAAAGTGACTGACGAGGGGGCTCGTCCGGAGCCTCTTGGCGGTGTTGACCTCAACCCGCTGGCCCCTCTCCACCTGTTCCACCAGTGTCCTTGTTATCCGCTTTCCTGCTTTGAGAGGAAATAAAAACCACCCGCACCTCTCCCCCCTCCCACCTCTGTTGCCGCCAGCCTTCGGAAGGCTTCCTGACTGTTTACAGCTGTGGACACCAGACTTAAATTAAAAACCAGACCTAACCATTGCTAGTTAAATTTTCAAGCATTTTTTTTCTTTCAAATTTTCAGAGGATCACTGGGCATCAGCGTGAGTGTGTTTGTATGTTGAAGTGCATGTGAGTGTTGCTCACAACGGATTTCTCCCACATTGCATCACAACATGTCAGTCCTCTAAGACTCTGAATATTTATCATGTCAGCTTTTTTTTTTTCTTTTTTGGCCTCTAAAAATGCTTTTGTCTGTGTGAGAAAAATTGTGCAGTTAGTGGGATAAAGCAGCGTCCCCACGGATGCAGGAGAGCACTGAGGCACCAAGGAGCTGGCCAGCCAATAAAACGACATTACTGCAAACAATCAAGTCACTGTTGTACCTTAGCTATCAACTAATTGGTCATGGGGATGGACTTTTTTATTTTGGGGTGGGGGGATTTAGAATTTTGATAAGTGTTTTTAACAATGCTTGGAATGTGTCAGTAGAAGCAAAAACACAGGTGGGAGTTCTGGAAGGATTTTATTATTGATCACATTCTCACATCCTGACTGGCTATTGAACTTATTTATGCTGGTCAGACATGATGTGGCCAAAATTTCATCCTGCTTTTCTCTTGGTGTGCCAGAAGATCCATTTACCTCCTCTTGAATTGAGACCTGAGTGCATGTTTGAGGCTACTTTGAGTTCAAACAAACCATTGGAGTAATATTTTATTATTATTATTATTATTATTATTTTAAAAGAAGTGCCAAGCATTTTTTAGCAGGCCAGTGGCTATCGTCTAGATCAGCAACTTCAGCATCTAGCGGCCTGTCGAGCGTAAAAATTGAACTTTGGCATCTAAATTTTCCGTTTTCTTCGAGGTGAAATAATTCTTGCGTTTTATTTAATGTGCCGATTCTCTTGAGTTTCTCAAAATAAAACTGGCCCTAGTAGAGCAGTTTAAAGTATCGATGTCCACATTGTGCAACAAGACCCCCAAAGATTAAGCAGTTCTGCAAACGATGAAGCTTTCTGGAGAAACACAAAACCATTTCTTCATCTTTTAAAAATGTTTTCTTCATTTTATTTTTAACTGCATAATATTTAAATCGACGCTCGGCCAAATACTCCATGGTATTGTGCAGCTTTGAACTGTAACTTTTCTCTTTGGTCAGTTTTGAATCAAGTATTTTAAAACAAGTAATGTTATTTAAAGGGTGACTTACTAAAAGGGAAAAAAATGCCTGCTGGTTGCCTATGTGCATGACCTCTTGGCCAGCATTGGTGGTCTTGCCTGGTCATATGCTGCTTATGGTCCTTTATTTCATTAAACAAAGTTTTCCTTTTTTCTTTTTTTAAAATAAATCCAGAATGTTTTTGTTTTTTTGCCATGCCAGGATTATTTAAATCTAGTTGAGCAATACATCTTGAGTATTTCCCTACTTGAGATGAACTTCTTTTCTCTTGCTTTCAAGTTATTTTGTAATGGCATTAACAGTATTACTGTGCTCATTTTCCCCCTCATAATTCTAATTCCTCAGTCTTTTTTTGAAGACTGTCCTTCAAAAAAATCTAATTGTGCCTTTTTATTTTCTAATACCATTTACATGTGTTAATATTTCCCATGGTTAACACCTGTGCTGGTAATGACCCTTTATGTACAGAACAAGTAAATAAAATTTATGTCTACTTCTTTAAGCTGCTCTCTCTGGTGTCTTTTCGCTGTGCCCTACATGTGATGTGACAGATGGCTGGGTGGTTGTTTGCAGCAGCTCTGACGTCACCGGTTGTGTTTCTGGAGCACAGGACAGTTATTTTTTCTTTTTTTTTTTTAAAGAAAGTTCCAGTTTTGACTTCGTCTGCACCCAGGAGAAAGGAAGCAATTAATGAATTTTAATGAGGTGCTAAGAAAAGACCGTCAGCTGACCCAGAGATGGGAACAGGAAAAGTTTTCAAGGGCAGCTTCGCGTGTGTCCATGTGGCGTGTTTGTCCGGCACTTTGCATTTGTTATTCAATTCAGAATGCGGTAGAGGTGAAATGCTGATATATATTTAGATGGTACAGTTCACCACACAGAAATGCTGTTGAAACTATAAGATTAACAAATGTTGGACATGTCATTTGTTGAACAGTGACTTTGCATGTGAGCGGGTTTAGACGGCACGCTAAGGATGTGGTGTTCAACACCTGAATTTAAATAGTTTATATCCGAACATTAGTTAGTGGAGATTAAGAGGAAACAAAACCTTGATTTCGTTTTTGTCATGCAAAAGTATCTGACTGAATTTTCATATTAGGTCAGGAGATGATTCTGTAAAGATGACTGTAGTTCCAACGTTTTAAACAAAAATATTTCTGCACCACAGTCAATTTATTTTTGTGTTGATCATTAAATGTGCCTCTAAAAAGGAAGTTAGGAAATGAAATTATGCATTTGCTACCTTTGCTTTGATGATGAATTTACAAGAAATGCTGACGACTACAGAGGCCTGCAAAAGTATTCATAGCCCTTGAGCTTTTCAGCTGGTCATGTTACAACCACAAGCTTCATAGTATTTTTACTGGGACTAGAGCAGCGATGTCCAAACGTTCTGCCATGTCAAAACTTGCAAGTTCAAAGTACTAGAAAATTTACTATGAATTTTTTTTGTTTATGCTACTCAATAAGCTAAACATTTGTAAAGATTTCTGAGGCAGTAGTAGCTTTTATTTGCAGTACTTAGGACAGGAAGTAGGCAGAGAGAGAAATGGGAAGACATGCAGCGAAGAATCAAACCGAGCTTAGCTCCGTATACGATGCTCACACTTTACCACTACACCACGCACCGCACGCATCTTTTTGTTTGATTATACAAAATCATCAAATCTGAATTCAAATGGTTTGTAAGTCATAGATCCAAAACATGTTAAAAAGAAATGTCCTGTATTTCCTTTGTCTAGAAATATACTTTTAGTTTATTCTTGGTAACATAAAAAAGGATCTGAGTCACTCCTGCTTCTAAAAGGAGCATTTAGGTAAATAATAATGTGTGACTGGTAGAGATGGATGGCAACTGGATTTAATTAATACATGCCACACTTTTCAGATTTTATTTGCAAATATTTTCACATCACAATCTTTAGCTTTGCTTTTAAGTGAACCAGTTTGGACATAACGTGTAAAGAAGTTGAAGGAGTGTGTATGAGTTGTGTCTTTTAAAGTGGAAAACATGGTTAATCCTGTTTCTATATTTGCCCTACATTGTATTCTGTGTGTGTATCTCAAAGCGGTTTTTATGTATCGAGCCAATTTGGTATTGGAGCAAATCAATGTATTCCTCAGAACTGCATGTGATTGGCTGTAGCTCCGGCGTAAACAAGCTTAATGAATCCAACTTAGCTGAGTCTGACCTCTCCTCCAGGCACAACTTGTGTGTGTGTTTCAGGGTCGATGTGCTGCAGTCCATTAGTGCTGCCTTTAAGTCAGCTTCACTGCCTGGGAACATGCAGTTTAACCAAGTGATGCAAGGTACTGTGCAGAAATATGAACAGGATGTTGGATTTTGCTTTAGTAGTTTGTGTCTTATTGTACTGAAATGAATGACTAAAGTCAAGATTAAGGTAAAAATAGAATTGAAATTATAAATCCCTACCACCAATGTAGGAGTGGAGATGGGCTCCTCAGAGGGAAATGTTATGAATGTTCATTTTCACACCTCCCACCTAAGGGTTAAGCCAACTTCTTGACCCTGTTAAGGGGTTGGCTTGTATTCTGCACACCTGCAACAAGACTAAGTTAAAATTATATGGCCTGGTTTATAAATATGTTTACCAGAGATGTCGTCATACAAGTTGAGTCTCACATTATCCACTGTATGAGCCTGAAGCAGGAAGTCTGTACACTTTTTCACATGCAGCTCTTCATGAAAGAAAAGAGAAAATTGCTAAGAAATCAGGGATTTTTTAATAGGACAGGACAGGAGTAGCTTCAGCATAAGCTGACACCATATTTAAGCTGTCATTGATTTTTTGGATGGATACTTATTCAAAAGCCAACATGATCTACATTTTTGCAAATTCTCACACATGCAGATATGCTTTAATCTAAACCTTTGCATTGCATCTCTGGCTGTATATCAAGGCTTGTTGTCTTGCTGAAAGGTAACTCCCACCCGCACCCCTACCCCTCCCCCTACCCTCAGCCCCCTCCTCTGTAGCCTTTAGCTGGTTTTTCCACAGTTGTGCTGAATTTGGCTTTTTGACAAGTTTCCCTGCAGGTGTTTTTACAGGATGCTTCAAATCCTTGAAAACACGTAAAGTTAAACATTTTCAGGGTCTCACAAGAATTTAAAATTTTAGATCAAGTCCATTAAATTGCTTGAAATTGTAACTGATTTTGTTTTGTGCCACTTTTCACACGTATACATTCTGCATAGCAGTTTACACACCAGTTCTGTCTTAACAGAAGCACCAACATTTCTCAGCCTGAAAACAGTACATCTAGTATTAAAATAAACATAGTTGGACAGGTAAAGGAAATAGATTAGCAATGGTACAAGTACCATTATGTAAAATATCAAATCAAATTTATAAATGGAAAAAGTTGTCAATCTGCATACTCGCACCCAAGGACATTTATGCAGGGAACTTTCTATAGCAGAACACTGATGTGGTTATGCAGCATCATTCTGAGGTTGCCACTATCTCACCTTTTTGCAACAAATTATATCCATGTCTGTATTGATAAAGGCCTGTTTATAAGCATTGTTTTTGTGTGTAAGTTTTTAAAGCACATTTCAGAATCTAAAATAGCCAAGAGATGCAATACGCATTTTAACCTTCAACATCTCATTTTGCACGACATCTGCAAAGTTTGAAAATTGGTGCTTTTGATCCCTGGTCAAACAAAGTAAACTTAAATTGATTTAGCGAGAAAACTATCAAAGCAACAGTTAGTATTATTTAGTTTTATGAGATGATGTAGCAAAACATTAAACCATGGTGTACTATTAGTGTTTGTAACTGTAACTACTGTAACTATGCAGGCTGCTGGAAAGTCATAGAAAATGCACATTCTTAAAGTTCTCAAATCTCACCTTCTTAAAATATGAATTCTACCTGTAGTTTCTGAAGAAATGCTTCCACCACTACCAGTTTTCATGGAGAGGACTGTGTGTTATTGGTGATCTGTTAGTTTTATTCCACATGTAGCATTTTGCATGTGAACTAAAAAAAGTTCAATATTTGTCTCACATTGCCAGAGAACTTTCTTTCACATGTTTTGTATGTTCCCTACATGGCTTGAGGAAACATACAAGCAGGTTTTCATAATGACTTTCATTTTACAGTGATTTTATTGTGCTACTCCTCCATAAAGGCCGATCTCTAGATGTGTGCAGATTTTAGGGAATTGGTTGCCTTGGGTTTCATTTAGTAAAGATGGATGAATAGAAAAAGTGCATTTTCAAATTATTTAGTAAAATAAAGATATGTATTATTTGATGTGCTACAATTTGTTTATAACATGAAAATCTAATAGAATATGTTGAAGTCTGTGGTGAAAATATGACAACATCTGGAGTAGGGGTGTGAATACTTTCGTGAGGAACATCATTTCTGGAACATCTAACAGTTACATAACCATTGTGTAATCAAACTCCCTATTATTCAAGAGCCACCATGTCTTTTTGTTAAACCCTCAAACTCATCAAGTGACTAAAACCAAATGTCCTCCACTGCTGATACTTCTCTCAAAGCACTTTGTACAACGATGTTAAGAATAATGGCTTTCACCGAAAAACATGTCAGTGAATGTGCTTTAGAATATATTCTGTAGCAACGCAGCTCCCTGAGGCTCTGTATGTGTCCCAGATAGAGCTTCTCTTCTCCATCTTGTAAAACATTTACAGTGGCAGACGTTCCGGCCGTCTGCTGGGGGTAGCATGCCAGAGCGTGAGGATGACTCCACATTGAGCTGTCTGTCATCTCTTTGTCAGGTCAGATGCTTTGCTGTTATGCATCCTCTAGCCTCAGTAGTACCTTCATATTTGTCACCTAGATTAACTATTTTTGAGTTAATGCTTAATAGACATTTCCTGGTTTTATTGTTTGGAAGCAGTTGTGCAGTCACCCATCATGCAGGAGTGATACAAATCAGCACACTTCATTTGCCTATTTAGCTTTAGACTTTAGACCAGACTGGCAGGCTGAATAAATTCTGGATGTTATTGGTCAAAAAGCACAGAAACAGATTTAACCCAAAGCACTTTCCATCAAACGTCCCTTCTGCTAATAATTCAATATATAAGAAATAATGTAAAGCTTAACAGTGCCTTGTATTTAAAGCAGTTCCATTTTTTTTTACATTTTGTCTCATTACAACCCTAATTATTTTGTAAATAGAAATTGGAACCTGAAACATTTGTGTTCAGTTTCAGTGAAGCCAATTACCTTCAAAAGTCACCTACTAAATAAAAATGTCACCAATGTTTTGCTCAAGCTGAGCAGGAATACAGCCTCACAAACTGTTAAAAGCCAACACTTTTTGCAAACAGTATTTTGCAATATCGAAGAAATGTGGGAGAAAGCCGCCAGCATTCCTAACGGCAGAAAAAGGCAAAAACAAAGCCAATTCTTTTCAAAGTTTGTCAAATTTATTTAACTGTATCCAAATGTAGTTAAAGGCCCTTTTGTGACTAGGCCAGAACTGAACGGTGTTCAAGTTCACCAGCAAGAATAGGAGAACAGCGGGTACTGGCTCCAGTCGGCTGGGTTGCTGTGGGGGCCTTGTTGGTTGCCGTAGCGGTATTCCTGTTGCTGGGTGCCGTGCTCCAACATGGAGAGCGGGTGAGGTGGAGCGTGGAGCAGCGTCTCTCTTGTATCCCTGTTCCTAAGAGGTAGCGGGAATCTGGGGTACTCCACTGATCTGAAGGGTAGAAACGGATCCAGTAACATGTTATACAGAACATGCTGGCATTTAGTTAATTATGTCTGAGTATTGGTGTTGCCGTTGTGTGAAGCTTGTGATCATATTCTATCATGATTGGATGCTTACTTGTTACCTAGATTAGATTTTCAAACCTGTAAGGTTGGTAAGTGGTGGATGCAGGCACCAGCTGTTCTTCACCGCCGTAGTCGTACCCCTGCTGCTCCGGGCGCTCAGTGTGGATGCTCTCTGACAAGGCCTGCTCTGGGGCCCAGGAGGAGAGGTGACCCGCCTTCAGTGACTGCTGTGAAGAGGCTGGCTTCTTTCTGACCTGTGCTGACTGAGAGGTAGAGGGCATCCTCTGCAGGCCTGACAAGGAAATACAACATCTATGTGTGAGAGATATTCATCCATGCTTGTGGTCATTTCATAGCCTCAGGTTTGAACGCAGGTCGCCAGCTCTGCAGGGAACCTATTATAATCATAGCACATGACTAATTTGGTGCATTGGCAACAGTTTGTACTCAGTTTATTTGGGTAAAATGAAAAAGAAAATACCTGCTGCACTGTGAGAAGGACTTTTACTGTCTTCGCTGTACTTTTTCGCAGGAGAACCTTTATTTGAACGGCATCTGAAAAAAACAACAACAAACAAACAAAAAAAGTAGTGGCACAATAACCATAATTCTACCAGAAACTCTTAAGGGCACATACAGGCAGAGAAAAATACCTGAAGAGGCATCTGCTAATGTATAATACAATTCCAAAACATATACCTTTTACTGTGAGAATGGGTTCCTCCTTCCCTAAATCCTTTTGCAAATGGATTGTGGTCTATCTTCAGCCTGGTAATCTAAACAAAGACAGGAGAAAATAAATCCCATTGCATTTATAGAAAACAAACAAACAACCAGACCTACAAAGAGAATTATCAGAGCTGATTTTCCCTCCATTCATGACTTGCACAGGCCAAAACGGGGCAGCTAACATCTCTGTAGAATCCACACATCCTGGACACAAACTGTTTAAACGTTTATTTAGAGGTAAACATGGAAAATTGTTATTTATGAAAAATAAGTCGCCACTGAGATGATTTATTTCCCCAGGCTGTTTTTCTGATGAAAACTAACCAGCATTTCCACATTGATGGCATGAATATTTGCACTAATTTAATCTTGTTTTCCTCTTTTGTAAAAACTCTGTATTTAAAAGAAAAAATATCCCCCAAATATTTTATTTACACATGTATATTTAAAATGTCAGGAAGCACCTTGTAACCAAAGTCAAATTCCTTGTTTGTGTGTACCAACTTGGCCATATTCAGATTCTTGATACTTAAAGATAAAAGGTTCAAATGGTTTACATACTTGCGTTATGCACTGTGCATGGGAAAGACCTGAAGTTTTATTGGTACCTTTGGGTTTTGGTAAGCGGTAACAGCAGTGA
This sequence comes from Phalloptychus januarius, assembly GCA_902982915.1. Classification (NCBI taxonomy): domain Eukaryota; kingdom Metazoa; phylum Chordata; class Actinopteri; order Cyprinodontiformes; family Poeciliidae; genus Phalloptychus; species Phalloptychus januarius. Next base: position 4,169,886 of record CADWAE010000133.1, on the reverse strand, counting down.
AAACCGTCTCTGGGAATGAGAAAGTCTGAAACGAACCCCAACACACAGTGTGTGGACTGTCCGCCTGTATCACATGAAACCGTGGGTAGTAGCGATGCATGGAGTGAAGGATAATCTAAAAGGAAAAACAAGGAAAGTGAGAATAAGTCGCCCCGCATAAGGAGAGTTTAATGTTATATTTTACGATTTAAGGCGTGAAACAGTGTTTTTACATGACCATGCTGATCCAAGGTGTTGTTGGTGAGCTTCATCTTGAGGAAGGACAATGACTGCTTCATCCAGTGACTTCCTACAGCTGGGGAGTCTGGGTGAATGTATGTCCGACATGGGGGCTGGGGCTCAGACTTCCCTGCGACCTCCCACTGCTTCTTCTTCCACTACAGAGAGACAGAAGGGGGAGGGAGAAGTCCAGCATTACCACATGAGAGATCTCAGGATATCAGTAATTAATCAAGATGCTCCAAGTAGCAAACAAAAAAAAAATTAGGAAAAATTAATTTTTCCTAATGTTGGCATATTTCCAGGACTGTGACAATACTTTTATTTTTCTAAAGGAAAGTAATCACTCAGTTTTACATCTTGATCTTCACAGAACCCTCCCACCCCCAAGCTCTCCTGGAGAGGTTTGATTTGCACTACAATGTCTTCAATTGCGTGTTGACAGCAACTGCTTCGACCAAATGGGCCGCAGAAAATGATAGGGGCTGCTGAATGTATGGGATGGCAGCCTGCTCCTTGTTCATCGACTGTGAATGAGGCCGGGATGCTAATTGATTGGGCTTCCAGCTGGGAGTGCACAAACAGGAAGCAATGAAAGGCTTTGATATGCAGCAGTGAACGGGTCGCAGGCAGACAGGGCAGAACTGTGTCTGACTGCCAACGGCTTTCTCTTGCAGCCTGGTGGGTTAAATCCACACAGAGAGAAAAAAAGAACATGCTGGGGATGTGTTGAATATGATCATACCTTGTATTTGACATTGTCTGCAGGGACGATGTCCACCATGATGACATAATTTGCAAAAGGCTGAAGCCCAGATAGGCTTATGCTGCAGTGTGGAAACATTCTCCTAAGATAAACATTGTTAGAAGTTGCTCTTTTTTCAAATGTTTTTCTCTTTAAAACAGAACGCTGCATAAACTGGAGTTCATTGGAGAATCTCACTACCTTCCATGTTTGGTTATTATCATCTCTGTTCCAATGGTGTGAAAAGACTTCCATAGCTCCGAGTCCTCCAGGGTCATCCGGATGCAGCCCTGCTGGTAAGAGTTAGTGGCTGATGAAGACAGCGGCATGCCAGGATTCAATCTTGAATCTGCTGGCAATAACTGCAAAAATAAATTGACAAGAAAAGTGAAAATGTTCATGCAAAGAGTATATTATATACATTTGTCATCCAAACGACTGAAATGTCTTCACTGCAGCGCAGATAATTTTGTGTGATATGCAAAATGTCTTGCAAAGTCTGCTAACTGGCCTTTGTCTACACTGTTGCTTGTGCTTACATCTTAATAAGTTTCCTATAAAATTTTGATCAGATTAGTAAAACATAAAAATAATTTTATACACTTTTGAGATAAAATGTAATAAATAGAGAATTAATTGTACAAATACTTTAAAACCAAATCTAACACCAATATTAGCTGAAATACATAGGGTGAGTGTCAGAGAGCAGGCTTAAAATGCATATTCATCCTTTCAAAAATCCATCTTACCGGAGATGTTTGGAACGTCACTGCATCACGCTGTTATCATCACCAACCAAACCAAAGGGGAACAACTGCTTTCAAATATTTGAACAGGGTTGGGATACTTCAGGGACGTCTGTCCTGCAGAGGTCTGGGAAAGGTTAAACTCGATTGGTCGTCACTGAATAGGGGTGGTCTAACCCGCCTGGAGGGAGAACAGAAAATCAGGGAGCGGGACAGGGGAGGCAGTTGGGGAAATTACTTGTTTTGTGCAAATTCAAACACAATATACAGAGCTGATTTTTAATATAAATACAGCTTGTGCCTCAGAGGTTTGTTAGGGAATATTGGTGCATCGAGAAGACCAAGAAACACTAAAGACTTGTCGAGGATACAGCTGTGGAGAGGTTTTAAGCAGCATTAGGTTAAAAAAATACATCCAGTTGACTCATGGTAACTCTGTAGGGATGAGCTGAAGTGGAAAACAAACACTACTAAAGATTTTGTTGTTCAAGCAAATGTAATGTTTGGAGGAACACATGCCATTCCCATTGTAAAACAAGATGGCGGTAACATCATTCTGGGGGATGTTTTGCCATCAACTTGTCAGAATAGAAATGGAAAGATGGGTCAACACGATCCTGAAATAAAACCGGTTGAAGATGAGAAAAGTCCTGAGATTAGAGTGGAAGATCATCTCCAGATCTATAAGGAAATCATCTAGATCATAGGACATTGTGAGAATTCTCTCCAGTAATCTTTCATTTGAAATGGTGCTGTTTTCTGAAAGCAAAAATACAAAAATGGAACAAACAGTTGTTTTATAAAGTAGTAAGTCAAAGAGACTGAATGCAAATGTCCGCTGCACTTTAAAAATATTATTTGTGCAAAATATCTAAAACCATTTGTAGAGGTTCATGACAATATATGATAAAATTCCAATGACATCTATTGAAGTCTGTTGATCCTAATCTGACAAAAAGTGAAAACGATCAAGGCATCAGGAAACTGGAATATTGTAGTGTATGATTAAATAAAACAGACATTTCTTTCATGAAGTGCCTTGAGATAACATGTTGTAGACTGGAGCTTTATAAATAAACTGGACCAAACTGAATACTCTTGTAACGAGGTTTATTATTTGCAACACTGAGAATGCAAATTCTTGAAGTGATCAGGATTTTAAACCTCCTGAGGAACAGGGAGACCTCTTCCCTGCTGCTTTGAATGCGTATTGGGTGCAGGATGTGAAATCACAGAGGTAGCTGAAGTTTTAGGTCTGGCCTTGACAACTTGGCTAACTCTGCTTGTCCCACCAAATGGCCTCTCCACATCCATCCCCCATGTCTGCATCCTCATATCTTTCAAGTATCGTGGGGGGAGAGCAGCCTCTCTTTTGCTTAAAAGCCAGGTCACAAGGATGAGTGAGAAGAGGAAGGGGACAAAGGTAGGATTGTATAAAAGAATGATTTGATCTTTATGTTAAAATCTTTACAATCCAATTTAAAATGTTTTCTGAAAGATTCACCTTGAGCTTCAGAGGTACTAAGCAACTCGAAATACTTTATTAAAACATTGACTGGAGAAGGATGATTGATAATCCATACAAAAGTGCTGAAACATATGGACTTTGATTACATCTTATTCTCAATACATTTACTGTAGTATTGTGCTCTAATATTGAACCTCAATAGAAGAGTTTTAATATGCATTGTAATCATGGGTGCATTATCTACAAGTGTGGCTGCAACCTTTAAAAAAGATCCTTTGAGTCTGCTTACTTTTTCATAAGATTACAGATGTGGATATCTGATTAAAGTAGACCAAGAGTATTCATCTAAGGAAAATTGATCTTTCTCAAGAAAATATCTCTTGCCTTGCGGTTCTGTTGTAGCAATAAATTATGTTGTTATGTGAAAAGCACATTCTCTACATTTTAGAATATCTTTTGAATTACTAAGAAGCTGACTTGGTGTCTTAACAAGAACTTTTGGTTTCAAGGAAAGACAAGTTGGAACATTACTCTCCTGCCTGAATCAACTTTAGGCCTGAAGATGGAATTTGTTCTGTTCCAGCCTGTGGTGGGTGTCACCTCTTCAACTATGCAACCACATCTGCCTCTGCTAATGATGTTCTGTCAGACAGAGTAGAACTGTGAAAAAAAGAAAAGAAAATAATAAGATTCCACAAACTGTAACTAAATTGTGAAGATGAAACATCATTTGTGCGATCCAAGGGGTTACGGCTATTCTTTGTTATATTTATTCTGCTTGCTCAGCTGCATCAGATGCTGCTGCACTCAAAGTATCTTTTAACACAGGAAATGCTGTGGTAGCATGTTAAGCTGCAGTTGGAAGATGCAGAGCATAGGTTGTGTAGAGCATCAGATGTGTGTTTGGTTCACCATCTTTGGATGCAGTTTGAATGAAAAAGTTTTGAAGCTTCTGAAATGCTGAAGTGTTCCAGAAAAAAATCATTTCATTTACAGAGAAAGAGGCAGCTGTGGGTGAGAGAAAAAAAAATTAAATACTCCGAACCAAAATGGAGATTGGCAACATAATGGTTTGAATAATAGATCTGAAATGGTAATTTGTCTTAATAGAATAACGAAAGCTCTAAATGAGTCTCCAAATTTAAAAGTGAATGTGACTTTCACTAAAAAATAGGATGTCCAACATGTTTCAAAAAAGAGGAATCATATGACCAAAATCTGCAATTTGCAAGCTAAAAACATGAATTGGCACAGTCTAAAGAGAAAACAGACACAAGCATATCCATTCTAAATTAATATTTTCATTGGACTCCCTAGTTATTACTGTGAGCATAATGTGATACAGAAAAAAGGCTGAGCACCCATGGAGAAGCTAGATCTTTATTTGTTGGTAATGCCACCTGCTGGAATACCCTGAACAAAGCAGTTTGAACATAGATTTGAAATAAAGGAGGATTCCATTGAGGTTTTAATAAAGATATTTAAATGTGTTTTATACTGCCACTTTCCTGACCACATCTTGAGGATAGCTGTGCAGCCATGCTAATGCTAACTTGTACATAAATAGTAAGTAGGTAAATGGCTAGAACATGAGTCATTAATGAGACTTACTTTTCTAACTTTCTATCTTGGGGGTATAGCTATGCTGCAATGCTTAACAAAGTGAGGATGTAGTTATTTTGCACTTCTCTATAGCAGAGGTACAATTTTTCTCAGCATTTCTGCTTTCAAAAATATTCAGTATTGTTTGCTGCACTTTGCTAATGGCTGTTAAGTTATGCATCAGCCACCACAAGAGGAGTAGCTGCAGCCTTAATTGACCATTTCTTCACAGCCTAATTAATTTTATTGATATAAGATACACATATTTAATTATAATATGTATTGAATGAGCATAAGTGACAGCACTTCTACAGTGCCTAATCCTGAAAAATAGACATCAGCCAGCAAATCACTGTCTATCATTCCTTGTCAAGGTTGCAACAGAGAAGGTGCCGATCTCCTGAGGTCAATAAGCTACACTTTGGACAAGGACCACTCAGCAGTCCATCCATCACAGGGACACACAGCAAAGCATGCAAACATTGTTCCGAAGGGTGAATTAGAATCTCTGGTTAACCTAACAGGGATGTTTTGACTGTGTGACATTGGAGTACATAGAAAAAAACCCTTTTAGCCCAGCAACTATTCAAATGCCAGATAAAAAGTGTTAGAAAGAGTCAACAACAATTGCTGGGAAATTATTAAAACATCACTAAATATTATGCAACATTAAACTTCAGCATTAGGCATACAGTAAGCTTTGATAAATTAATACAATTTAATTATTTTGATATCACATGTCTTAGACTTTCATTGTTCTGATAATCCAGTGAAACATTGTCTGTCCAAGAAGGTTCTCACTGGACTGGCAAAACCAGTGAGGTTTTGGGTAATTATGATGCAAGGATAACAGTTAGCAAAAAATAAAATAAAATAAAATAAAATGTTTTCTGACATAAAAAGGTCCTGGCTTAAAGACATGATGGTTTGTCACTGTGTTAGAAACCCTGTTGTGTACCCAGTGATGAACAGGAACAGAATGGTATAAATAGAAAAGTGGAGTCAGGCACTTTATTGTAATGATATTGACATTAAATAAAAAACAAAAATACCTTAGATATGTATTTTTGCATCAAAGGTTATCATCTGTGCTACCAAATACTGGAGATCAAGTGGAAGTTTACAACACATTTTGCTCGAAAAAATATTCATATTGTAACCAGCAGGGGGCAGCACAACACAGAGAAAATATGGATAGAAGTATTTGGAGAGATTCTATTTTCATGCAGGAAATTTGTATATTAAAAAAACAGTCAGTAGTTTTACCAAATCCCAAAATAGTTTTTAGTTGGTCAAATTAATGTCATAAAATCAAAACAATCAAATTGCAGAGTAATATTAACATAAAGAAAACATTTCTGCTTGTTTGCTTTTTGTTTATTTTAACAATAGAATAAGTTCTATTGAAAGTCCTCATATATATCAAGAAAATTCTTCTTATGAGTATTGTATCCCACAATTAACAGTGTTACATCCTTTTACACCAACACAGGTTTCACAGGAAATTGCTCCAGCAGCAAATATTTCAGCCTCCGTTTGCTTCACTTCAGACTGATCGATTGGCTCTACCCGACCTACAGGAGCCCTGCCAGTGATAATAGCAGCCGAGGGCCTTCAGGTGCCGCTTCCGATTAAAGAAAAGGCTCTGTGCGCCGCCAGAGGTGGCTCACACATTTAAATAAATTTCCATACCTGTGGGGATCATTATTTAAAGGATACTATGAGAGGCTAATAGGGACTCAGCTGTTTTATGTTGAATCTTATGAGCAAGGATTTACAGATTTTTGACTTTCTTCCACTTAGTATTTATTTATACAAGCGCCCCAAAAACCCATTACCACGAACAATCTCGTGTTCCTGCAACTCAAATGTTGCTCTTTGTCAGTCGTTCAGGGGACAGCACTGTTTGTTCAACACCTGCACCAACGTCAGGGGTCCTGCTTTGATGTGCATTTGAGGATAGACAGAGAGCTGAATGGACAACAAGAACGACAGCTGCTCCTCTCCCCAAAGAACACCACCTCCCAGATTTTGTTCTTCCCTTGGAGCCCAAATCTTAACATTGAATCCATGAGCAGAGAAAAACAATCAACTGCAGTGAGCATAACATGAGACAGACACATGGGATTTTGTTCAGAATATATCCTTGGTTAAAGATATGTCTGGACCTCACCATCATTGAGATCATGGTGAGTTAAATGTTGGCCAATCAGGTATTCAATCTGAACTAAATATGAAGCCAATATAAAAATGTATTAGTTCCAAGCTAAAATCTAGTAGTATTTGTTAAATATTCACAGACATGACCAGGCTAGCAGCAATTATCAACACAAGCCATTAGCAATGGATTCCTAGCATTTGTCACGCAAACAAAAACCTCAAATACACAAACTTGTTGTTGCGTCTTTGTTTGTTTTCACTGTCAACAAGTCAGTCAGAGATGATGGATTTCTTCTTCATTCTGCCCGAAGCAGAAAAAAACGCAGAATAAAAGTGAACCAAATCAAATGAAGGAGTAACATTTTTTCATAATTCCCAAACCAAACAAATAGAGTCCTGTGGACTCTGGGTATGGATGTGGTCTGGTCCTTTTCTCAGCATGGCCTGAGTCAGCTCTATTTGGTTTGGAAAGGTTTTCCTCTGGTAGCAGCTGTAGTACCAGTCCCATGTTTGCCTGAAAACTCAACATTTTAACTTTTTGACTAAAGGAGCTGAGTCACTGATTGCGTCACTATAGCAACTCTCTCTCTCTGCTGCATTTGCCTCCCTGCAGTTTTCCTTTTGGCTCTCTTTGAATTAGACAAAAAGCAGACTGAGCAGACTTTTCAACGTAGCTTCCATGCCCCCCTTTTTTACTCTGTGTTGTGTACAGATCATGTCACACTACTTTTCAGACTCTAGGGACAATGTGCCACTCACTATGCGATAACTCCAACCCCTACTGTAATGGGCGGAGTTGCTATTTTTTCACATTGTTAAAACCAAAACTAACTGAAGACTTGTATGTCATTGTTATATCTCCCTAACAAAAACAAGACTTTTCACTTTTTTTTTTTTTTTTTTGACGTTTCAAGTTTAATTTCTAAATGAACATTCCAGTCTTCTAATTCTGCCATGATATGCATAACTTGCTATGGGCCACTTCACCTGTAAAGATGGTTTATTTTTCAGTCCTTGTTTCTGTTAGAGCTATTTAAAAGAAGAAAAAAGGAACCTAGCATTTGACATTTGACATTTTCTATTTGCTGATGAAGCACGACCTTAACACCAAAGAGTGTACTGAACCGTAATTTAGATTTACCTTTAAAATCCTACCTTAAAGCAAATATCTTGGCCATTTCAAGTCTCTCTATGTGCAGTTTCTATGGTTTCAATACAAAAACAAGAAACACTCAAATTGAGGTTATGTAGAAATGTATTGAATTTCCTGGCTCAGTTTATGCATTAAGCATCTTATCACGCATCTAAAATCTATTATATAAAATTCATTAATTTCTTCATGAATTTAACAAAAAAGTGGTTTCTGTGAATTTTGTTTAAACCTGCACTGTGTATGCTCTCAATCTAATAATCATGACCAACTAAGCTACATAAGATAAAAATACCTTGTTTACAACATTGTCATCATAAAATTCTTGGAAAAATATGCATTATCATGTGAAAACAGTTTCTCCATCTGACTCTTGGATTACTTGTGCTCACAGTTAGATAGCTTTTATCTTTCCTAAGGTCACATTTCAAGTCTTCCATTTTTTGGCTTCGCTCATTTCTCTGTTTATTAGTTGTTTTGCTTTCTGGCCTGCAGTTTTCATTTTGCTTGCAAGTCTGTGTCTACCTTCTGTATCAACGAATTATGCCGACTTTCAATTTTTCTTCCACCTCCTGCCTCGTTGTTTCTGTTTGCTCTATGCTACCCTCCACCACCGCCGTCCCGTCAGCAGTTCCACTGCAAGGCTCTGGACTTTGCATGCAATTTTGCCAAGTTCTGAATATTTTAGTTACAAAGTGATTGATTGGTTCTGCCCTGCCCCTCTTAAGCCTCTGACAGTGAAAGTGTTAAAAATTGAGTATATGTTTCCCTCCCCCCAAAAAATTATTCTAAATGTAATATGTGGACTCTTAATAATTGTTCTTATTGAGGAAAATTATTAAGAATCCGTTAACACACACACATGAACACCCCAAACACCCTGTGTTTGCCTGTGGGTACAGGTGCTCTCCACCAGTTAATTAACACCAGTGAAGTGTGTCAGGAGAAGGAAAGGAAAACATGCTGCTGTCGGCAGAAGCAGTGAATGAGTGACTTTGTAAACTCTTAAACTTAATTTTACCTCTAAAGGAGTAAAGTTGTGAGATTACATTTTGCAAGGTTGGGTTGAATTTCTAGCCGTGGGGCAGAATATACAAACAAACATCCATAATGACGCTAACACTCATCAGCATCTACAATCTGTACTTGTTAATGATGGAATCTTAAAATAGTTGAATCAAAATAACTTATGATTCTCACTATAGGTTTTTGATTTGTGCTTTAGGCCTGAAAGATTTAGAAACACTTGACGTCTAGCTGAATTTGATTCGCAGGTCGGATGTGTCAGAGCATGTAAATATTTTTGTATTATTTTTTTCCCTCTGATTCCTATGAAATATTGGCATTCTATACAATATTCTGTCACCACCAGATCTCTTTCAATGTGACTGATATGGTGCCATTTACAGTACATTCTTGTGAAGCACCAGTTATCACCTTAGAAAAAAGTGAAAGAACATTAAAGTGATGGAGAGCAGCTTTTGTCAAGGGAATAAGTCTAATTATTTTTGGACTTTTAATGACTCATTTCAACCAGGGTGGATTTATCACATGAAAACATCAGTGAATTTAGTGAAAAGGTTTGAACTTGTGGTGGATTTTCACAAAATCACAAACATATGCACAGGGTAAAATACAGCAACGTCTAATAAGTATTAAACTGTAAGATTTTGGGGATACAAAAAGGGCCTAAAATAACATGTTGCTTGAGTCTACAATGAAACTTTCATAGATTTACATATGGGCATCGTTAGTGTATAAAGGTTGCCCTTACAAAAAAATCCCATGAAATCACATGTGACTTTCACATATGATCACATGTGGTTCACACCACTTTTACATGTGTGAATATGTGAATATGTGAAAACATGTGATTTTCATGTGATTTTTTTATGGATTATGTGAACCACATGTGGAAAATGGGAATCACATGTGATGATCACATGTGAATTTCATGGGATTTTTTTGTAAGGGTGGCTTGTGTCTACCCAATAACAATAGCTGACACAGCCACAGGTGTGCACAAATTAATTTAAATTGAAATCAAAATGAACAAGATTTCACAAATGTGTCGTTTATATTATTTTATTATTTTTCTAGAAAAATATTATACATTAAAAACACAGCTTAAAATATACACAGTCCACTTGGTGATGCAATAGTTGCAAAAAACATCTCCAGTCAAATATATCAGTTTATAGGTAAATATATCTTTACAGCAAGAATAAATCCAGCACCCACAAAGATGCAGCTGCAGGCAATAAAATAAGCAGGAAGATGGAACCTTCAGTTGACAGCAAGGAAGTTGTGAGAAATGCTTGCAGCTCGGAGATGAACAGGAGGTCCTCATTTTGAAGTGGAGTCAACAAATTATGGTGAGAAAACTGGTCCACCAGGAGGAGCAGCAGTTAGGAACTCATCATTGAATTAATTGTAGATTTACTCAAATGTCAAAAAAAGTTATTGTTTTAGTGATTAAATATCTTTAAAAATTTAGCATGTTTGTGCAAATAAAAGATCGTTATTTTCCTTTGAAATTAGATGCCTAAGCTTTATTATTTGTTGTGCCTGGAGCATTTTGCAAGACAAGAATCTGAATTTGCAGTTTTGCGAAAATGTATTTGTTTACAAATTTCTTCTGTTTTTGTATTTTTTTGTCACACGTCAATGTTTCCGGTCACAGTTGGTTCAGTTTGACAAGGCCCTGTCTGGCAACATGAAGTAGGCTGAAAAAAATCTGGTAAAGCAACACATTATGTTCTGGTCTAATGAATATCAAGAACAGACGATTAACAAGATAGTTGAAATATATCAGTCTGAGGCAGGTTATAAATCATTTTTCAGGTTTTGGGACAGTGTGTCCACAAATGGCTCACACTGAAAAAGACATGGAACAGTTCGCTCCTGGTTGAATCAACAATTCAACCAGGAACTCACAAAAGAACCCAGAACAACATGCAACACAATGCAGGGCTAATTTGCCTTCCAACAATCAAAAAGGAATGGTTAAAAATGGCATCCAATGGGATGATTTATAAACCACTACTGGCCAACAAGAACACAAAGGCTCAGCTCAGCTTTCTTCTTTCTTCTTGACCCCCCCCCAAAAGTTTTGGGAACACAAGATGTATAATATTTTGGAAGGTATATTTCATTTTACAAATGGAAGAGAACTAATGGCATTTTCAGAAAAGAACATCATACTGTGACTACTTCACTGCTTTGGGGACTGGATGTTTTTTCAATTGATGAAACCGCGAATTCTACACATGCTCAAAAAACCTCTAATGTGGCTGAGTTAAAGTAATGCTTAAAGGAGACCAGGGGAAAAAAAATCCCTCCACACTGATAGAAAAGACAGATTGGCAAATAAGCCGAATGCTTAATGGAAGTTGTAGCTGCCAGAAGGTGGAACAACTAAAGGATATTAAACCGTAAAAACCTGGTTTATCAAAGTTAATTCAGGATGTAACAAAATGAAATCATCTTTCAATAAATGCATTTAGTAGATACTTTGGCTATTTATTCCTGGTGTTCATATTTGTTTGACCAGAACCAGTGATGTGTGACAGATAATCAAACAGAGGGAAAATATAATATAAGGGGAAATACTTAGTACTGTATAATTTTTTGGATTTTTCTAATTCCTCCAACCTATTAAATTTATTTTCTACTCTATATATTGAAGTGTGACTCACTTTTGCACCCATGAAGGCTTTTAATGAATAAACTCTGAATTCTGTGAGAGTTCACTGAGGTAAACCAGGTGCACATGGAAGCAAAACAAATCTGGAAAATGCTTGTTTTGCAAAACCTCTCTAGCTGAAATGTTGTTGTTGATAATTCCATTAAAAATGCCAAAGCATTGAAAGTCAAATGGTACCTGTGTCTTTGCCGACAAGAAAACCCCCACCCTCCACCTTGGAGAAAAAAAATGAATAAATAGCTGCAAAATAAGAGCAAAATGCTACAAAAAGTGTCATGTCAACATTAATTATTGGTCAGTCCACTTGAAAGAACTTCGTTCCGTGCTTGAGCATCATAGCAGTTCAGAACAGAAGCTCAGTGAGAGCGTCCACAGAAGCAGCAGTAGCCATAGCGATGATGGGGTGGGCCGGATGCCCAAAGGCGAGGCGGTGTCAGAGGTGCAGGAGCACACCTCGTATCCATTCTCTGCATGGTCTGGGTGCCGGTGCACGTTGACCCTTGTCTCCGTGCTTTTGGCTTCTGTGTCCGGAGAGTCCGACTGCATCTCGGTGCAGAGCAGCCAGTCCTTTGCAATCAGGTGGGGATATCCTGCCTCCGCCTCCATGTCGCTGCCCGGCACTCGCCAGTATTCCTTCCCTTTGAAGAAGTACGTTGAGCCTTAAGGGAGGGAAGATAGAGGATTAAAATTACTCTGAAATTATCTAATGTTTTAATTAGTTAAAAATGTCTTGTCTCTTACATATGCATACGTATTTCTGAAAGTGTGACATCACATCACAACAAACTTGATATAAATGTAAATTTGCAGAATTTACATTTACAGAATTTTTTAGGCATATCAAAACAAATTTTTGGACATGTGATTTTATTAAAATGTCTTTTTTTTGTGAATAGAATGATTTTTAAACATGCAAATTAAATCTTTTTGTTTGTTTGTTTTCTTAAATTACAGTTAGGTGTACAAGTTCTAATTCATTATGGATGTTCTCCAGTCCACCGGGAGTCAAAATAGCTCATACAAGTTTAAATATAGATACTCTTTCCATATGAAAGTTAACAAGTTAACCTTACTGAGCCACTGATTACATTTGTCAGCAATGAAAGTACGAAAACAATCCAGTAAATTGTGAAAGGTATTTGCCAACATGGGTCGTGCAAAATCCAAATTCAAGTACAACCTTTATTCAGCAGATATACAAGAAATAGTAGCCACAGCAGACAGAATAGTGTTACACATAACACTATTCTGTGTTATGTGTAACACAGAATACACATAACTGTGTTACACATACATGTGTAACACAGTTACACATAAATAACTGTGTTATACATTTATTTAATGTGTAACACAGTCACTATGTAACACAGACACTTTCACTATGGGGCACTGAAGTTAATTGGAGTCGCCAAAATACCAAATGTACTCTGGCTCTGGCCACCTTGGATGAAATGCCACTTTGTTGTGTGCCAGTATGTGATGTGCTGATGTCGAATTTTAGGTCAATATTCCACAGTCAAAAATTGGTTCTGGACTGAACATAAAAGTCTACAGATTCCTTTTTTGTAAGAATGTTTATCTGGAATTAGGTCCTGAGCTCTCACACTGACTGATAAATGTAATAAACTCCGTTTTACCAGAGATATGATGCTTTCTGAACGCATCCATTCTCCCACAGACCTGAGACAGAGTTTGTTAAATGGAAAGCAACCGCCTTGGCCAAGGCCAACTGAGTCAAATACATTTTCTTCATTAACTTATTGATTAAGCCAAACAAGCGGAGCAGGAAATAAACAGGCTATAAGAGTGTGCTTCATTAATAAGGGTGCACAAAATAAAGAATAGGAACGAAATGAAAAATGTCCTCTCACCAGTAATAGCTCACATTGGAAGAAATCCAAGGTCTGTAACACTTTAGAACTTGAGTGAATAGTTTCTCAGCAAGGGAGATGAGTAAGGGCGGACGCCTTTAATTTATAACTCCACGCTTTTGCCTTGAAATTAAATGGCAAACACGTCACACAGTGAAAACAAATCACGTAAAACTTTACACAATAGATTTGCTTCATGGGGTCTGTGACATTTGCATTGGGTAATAGAAACAATGAGTGTGCCCAAAAGTCAGCTTTTGGCCTACTAACCCATTGAACTAAGATATATTGAATACAAGTTAATCACAAGCTGTCAAAACTGCGTCAAGCTTAGCTATAGAATCTACTAAACTTGGAGTTCTACATTTTTGAGATGCACCAAGTCATCTGGTGACTGAAACCAGCTGATATTCAGCTCAGTGGCCCTAAAGGACCTAAAATAGACTCTGATTCCATTGGTGAACTAACCAAACCCAAATGCTAACAGGCTACACTAACAGCAAAGTTCCTTAGTATGAAAGCTGTTGCTGAGGGTAAAGAATTCAGATGGTATTTTTAGGATCATTGAGGTTTTTTAATCAGCTATGTACAGTATGTCTAAACACTTAGTTATTCAGGTTGAGAGATTAAGACTTTCAGCAGATAATATCAGAATGTACTAAATTGTACAAAATCATGTACAAATAACTTTAATATTAGTTGAACAATAGTTTCTCCCTAAATCCATAGTTGATAGAATACAATAATATGTTTTAAAGATGATATAATACAGCTGTTCGTTCACCAAGATTAGTACACAGGAACTTTAAATCAATAAATATGTCCTCATGTATTTTCTAATTTAAATTGAGATCAAATTATTGTACTAATTTCCTGTAACATTTGTCTATGGTGTGGCTTTAGACTAGCAAGGAAGTAAAGTTATTATGATTCAGCTGAAATTAGACAAACAAAATGTGTTTGTTCTTGTTCTCTTAAAGTCTAAGTGTTTATAATTAAACACAATAATTTCTCCTTCAACGTTTCTTCTTTTTTTTTGAAAGAGCAAAGACCTACAGCTGTTAAATGTTGCTGAATAAATTTTGCTCACTTCTGACTGTTAGCTGCTACTTTCTTCAGAATGACCCATCATGTCTTCAATATAACTAAGTATTCTTTCCTTAGAGTTTTATCTCTGTTACTGCTTTCTTTCCTAACAATATGGTTATTTAAGTTTGTTTCATAGACCTCAATGTCTGCCTGTTCAATGCAATTGATTTCTGTGACATCCTCACTAAGAAATCTACAGTCACAAGTTTTGCCGGTGTCGCATGTTTTTGGGCCTTTGCCTTTTTGGATTAAATTTGTGTTTCAACCCTCTACTGAAGAAGGCTTAAAAGCATTTCATAAAATAGAAAGGCTTTTATTTGCAAATTCAAATGTATTTTGAAGTTAGGTTTACAGTGTTTATCCCTTGTCTTTTAAAATTCTGCAATTCACTGTGAGATACTGGAACTGACACAATTTCGACTGACCCATGGTTTTTTTTATTGAGGTGTTAAATTGATCACAAGTTGTTGGTTTTTGAGAACTGGCTCAAGTTAACAACTTGGTTAGAAGCTTCCTGGCTGCAGTTCTGCTCTTGGTCAGAATGGAGAGTAACTAAACCCACAGTCTTGGATAAAAAAAACCCAAAACATTCTAGCAAAATGCTTCACTGTTAGCAAGGCAGGGGTAATGCTAGCTCCCAGCTTTTCTCCTCTAAACAGGATTTTTCAAATGTTGCAAACTAATGATAATTTATCTCACTTTGCATAAACCCATCTTTATATTTCTTGGAATTTCTTTCCCCCAGACAATAAATATTTCTTGCCACAAGGTTATTGTTTGAAAGATTTTCCCTCACTATGAGTAAACAGGCCCATACTTCTACTTGCAGCCAGTGTTGTGTAAGCTTTGCAAAGGTGGTAAAACATTTCTATAGTTCACCCTTAATGAATACACTCAACATTGAATCTTGGATGTATTATTGATTGTAACCAAACTTATCACTTTAAAGTGCTTGATGACCTGAGAAAGTTTTAGTTGTGATAATTTCATTGAGAAATCCATTTCAGTCACATCATCCCATCTTTTAAATTTCACATCATAGTTACATTGTAAAGCTAATAAAACTCTTTTAATGATTCAGTATGCATCAGATCATACTGTAATAATTTAATAATACGATCAGTCAACATAAAAATATAAACTAAAGATGACTGTATAGTCTGTGCCAATTTCTTCTCATCTTCAGAAGTCAATAGTCGCTCTCCTTTTGCCTAAATTAACATAATTGCTAGTCCATATAATACTCTCTGATCCAACATATTGCCAGTTTCTCAGTATGATATCCTTTGGTAAAACTCAAACTGTATTTACCAGCAGCTCCTGTCTTTATTACGAAATAATTAATAACAAACTCCTTCCTCCTCCTTTTGATCCAACTCTTTCCCGTTATTGAGTTTTAACTCCCAACTGTCTATAAAATATTGGCTCTCAGAACATAATCCAAATCATCCCCTTCCTATAATATTTTCCCACACGTTCAGGTTAATTGTGTCTATGTTTCATCATCGTCTTTATGAGGTCATAATTTTCCCACAAATGTTTTTATATTTTCTCACTCTTGCAAAAATCATGTGAGTATAACTTCTGTATTTAATAAAATATTATATATTGTATTTAGTAGGAAATAGTAAATGAAATGAAAATGATTTAAATAACACCAATAATGTTCCCAGTGAAGGGACCATGGTGGGATTCTTCAGTTTTGTCACATTAGAAAGAAGAAAAGAAAGGGTAGTGAAATATATATAAATATATAACATTTGTAGTATAAGTGAATGCTGTTTATTGTCTATAACAAATATGCTAATATTAAATGACCTAGATCTTTTGCATCCTTATTTGTCACATTGACGAACAAATGAAAGGCCACACCAAATGTCAATACGTTGAGCCTGATTATGAATTCTCATTCATTTCAAAAGTTTTTTTTTGTATTAAATATATGAAGATTAAAGTCCTGTTCAGCTTTGCATACCCACATTCTGTTGTGTCACTGTCTGCTGTTTCTGCTGCACTATCTCTCTTTTCTCCTCTTGTATCTGTCACTCGGTTTTCTCTCTTTTGCTCTCTGGCTGGTGAAACAAACTGAGAACAAGCTTTGATGTGGCTCCAGTTCCAAGACTCCCTCTGATCTGTCTATGTGCATTTGTGCGTGCAGGTTTAACCTTCTATGCTCTGTGGTGATAATGGCCGGAGGTGAGACTGAGTGAGAGCCATGCAATTGACTGGACTCCACTCCCTCTCTTTTTTACTCACACACACACACACACCTACACTCGTAACAGAGTCTACAATCTCAGCCAACAGAACATAACCCACTAAACACCTGACAGGGAAAGGACTTCCTTCCATGCAGCTGCAGTTAGACGGGTAGGGACATCCTGGCAGCAGATGTGTGACCTGGGAACTGCAAAACTCATTGGCTGATTTTTGAGGGGAGGGTGTTTCAGATCACACCACATTATGAGCACAACTCCGATCCTAAAATACCAACCTAGAAACCTAGAAACAGAACAAAACCGGTCCCGATTCTTGATCAAAATGTTCTGAACCATTTTACAGCTCTTGCTGGAAGTATAATACTCTGATGGAGGCCGTCATTGTGACCTTGGTATGGTGGAGCTGCACAGTCTGCAAACTGGGCGAGCTCCAAGGTTTGAAAATGTTTGACTCTGTGAATGTGAAGCCTGGGCGCTGGTGAAAATAAACAAAAATTGATGGAAAAATAAACTCTTTTGACACACTTTACACACAGCAGAACTCAATAAACAAATACGTCTGCATACTGTAGCTATTCCAAAGAATTATGTAAACTGAAATTAAAGTAAATTAACTGCATGAATGCAAAAGAATATCATCATAAACTGCTTATTCTCATGAGATTTTTATTACTACAAAAGACATAAGCTCTTAAACATTATTAATTCCCTAGATTAGTATTTTTTAAAGCAGATTTTTGAAGAACTGTTCAGAATCAAAGAATTAAAGTATTTAAACTTGATACTGGTGCTCAATCTAATTCAGTAGAAACTAAAACATTTATGATCTGGACTCTATGAAGACCTGCTGATGTGATGGATATGTGTGTTTGTGTGTTACTTTATTCCTTATGTACTTATACAAAATATGTATATATTGATACATTTTATTTTCAGAAACTGCAAAGCATTCTGAAAAGCTGTGTTGATGATATGAAATGAAATTACATATTTCTTTTAGTATAAAGGATTGTTGATTGTTCAGTTAACTGATGAAGTGATCTAAGTTACTCACCATCAGACCACCTCATGACATCATCAAGTTGAGATGGCAACCCTTTCCAGAGGACGCTCTCTTTGGGGTAGCCCAGGTCCATGCGCCTTAGGTGGTCGTCATAGCGCCAGTAGTATTTGTCCTTAAAGAAGTAGGTTTTGTCATTGTGAAGCCAAACAAAAGCTGCATCCACACCCTCCATGGGCAGACCAAAGTCACTGATTGGACGTGGGTAACCCTCTTCCACGATATTGTCTTTGAACACCCAGTATTTTAGCCCTAGACGATAAAAAGAAGAAGAGTAATGTTTAAGAAATGCATCATTTATTCATAGTTCTCTCAACATGGATTGGTTTCACTACAAAAAATTTGCAAATGCATACAAATAAATGCATCTTTTATTGAAGTGCCACAATCTCCCAGTGAAAATTCAACCTCAATCTAAAGTACATTTAAGCATTGGGGAAATATCAGACTTTAGAAAGTAACTATTTTTCAAAAACACCAGGACTCCTAATGAATTGCTTAAAACAAATGTAACAATGCCATTTTTTAAATCCATCATTTTATTTCTTAAGTGTATCTTAAGAAACTCTTAAGTGTTCCTGTTTCCCTGGTAAATAAAAATTACATGACGCAGGGACGTTTCTCTTAGACACACTTCAAAGTGGAGAAACATATGAAAATATGTCACAGTCTCAGTTATTATTTATAATAATTAAACGATTCTAAACCACTGGAACTGTGACAAACAAAGCTGAAGGGGTACCCAAGTTTCTTTTTGCTGTGAGTGAAAAATATGATAAGGGAGAAAAGAAAAATATTCTTTGGCAAAGGGAGGAATCTTGGGTTCACCAATTTATTTTATTTCTTTCATGGACATCTTTACCACAGGCAGTAATAATAACTGCTTTAAAATATGAATAGATGTTACTCATAATAAAAAAGAAAGAAATTTCTTACTGTTAGAGATCTAATGCAATGCCACTACTCCTAATGATCCAGAACAGTAGCAATTACAGTGGTATTACTGCAAGTTACCAACAAATAAAATTAAAGAACTTATTAAAAAAAAGAAGGGGAATCATTAACATGCTCATAAATTTGCTATATAATTTGTTGTATTTACAAAATACAGTCACTAGTAAAAGCACCTTTAAAGAATACTATCTTGTGGTCCTCTGGCCTTTCGTACACAGCGTCCACGCTGTCCAGATTGGTTGGGAGGCCCCTCCAGAAACGATGGATCTGTGCAGGTCGCAGAGACACCAGGTGCTTCTCCCTTGTTAATCGCCAGAAGTATTTTCCTGAAAAAGTACAGAAAAACACTGTTCTGAATGTTGATTTATATGTCAGTCATAACTACGGATATGTAGTAATGTAGATGCAGCTGTAAATATTTATTTATTTGCTTGAGGAAGTTTAGTAATGTTCAACTAAACGTACAGCACTTTGCAAAATATCTCTTAACGTTTTTCATCTTATGTCATGTGACAACCACAAACTTATCTCTATTTTATTGAGTTCACTGTCTTATGAATATAACTAATATGGATTGATTTGGATCTAAGTATATTCATGGGTTAAAATGGTCAAGTCAAAGTCTACACATAAGTCTGTTTGGCAATAGGAGGCAAGATTTGAAGCTGCTGTTCACAGTCACTTCCCACCCATTCTAATATAGCTTGACGTATATTTAAAACCAATCAGCAAAACATAAAATTGCAATGCTCCTACTGAAAATAACAATGATGATATCAATTATGATTAATGCATCTTTCTTTCTTCTCCTTTATTTCAATTTCTCAATCTCTTAATTCCAGGCCAGTTAAGAGATCCTACAACTTGTCATATTGTTGGCATAGAAAGTGAAGTAGGAAGCATGATATCCAACCAAATTGCAATTTTCCAAGCATTGATATTGCTGTGGCTTTAGTCTGAGCGACTTGTCAGTTGAAACCACATTTAACGGACAAAATAAAAGCAGCAATGATGCATAAAGTTTTAATTGTTCTGTCAGCCTTATTAAAATACAGGAGATTAAAACAGGTCGTTCAACAGTGCTACAGTTCAGCACGCTTCACTGACACTTGTGCTTTTGAAAGTTAAAGTCTATTTCTTGTTTCTATTGTCAGTGAGAAGCTTGGGGTCATTCCTCCAGAGAGCAGGCGTGAAAGCCTGACGTAATTTTTGGATTGCAGTCTTTCAGCGGCTCGCCAGCCTCAGTTGGGCACCTACAGCTACCTCCCTGCCTTCTCATAGTCATTTTCATCCATTTATGATTTCTACTCCTTCTGTACTAATTTAGCTAAGCACTTTTTGTAATTCCCATACTGTTGTGGTGCTTTGCATCTTTATCTCTCAATTTGTGCTGCTGTACCTTTGAAAAAGAAGGCCTCTCCCCGTATCTGGGCCACTGCATCAAAGTGAGTGGTGCATCTGTCTGGGGCGTCTCGTGCTAGCCTGGCAGACAGGGCAGAAAAGCAGAAATGAGAAATGTAGGAAGAGGAGAAACAGGAGTATTTTAGGGGAAATTATTAATATTTTTCTACTTTTACCAACTATTTGGGAAATATTAGCACCACAATACATTCAAGATGTGCTGTTCTTGTATCAACCATCCACAGAGCCAGAACCAAACATGGAGAAGCAGCATTCAGCATCTATGCACCACAAATCTGGAACAAACTTCCAGAAAACTGCAAAACAGCCGAAACACTGAGTTTCTTTAAATCTAGACTAAAACCCACATGCTTTTGCTTTCTAAACCTTATAAATGAGACATTGATCAACATTCTGATGTGTAACGACGGCACTTGACAAAATGTAATGCTTCAATTATTGACTGTGGGGTTTATGTGTTTTTACTATATAAAGCACTTTGAAATGCCTTGCTACTGAAATGTGCAACACAAATAAACTTGATTGTAGATTGATATTTTAGAGACGTTTTTTAATACGGGCCCCTGCAGAAGCTGGTGATGCTACACTAAACAAAAAAAGGAAAACCTATCAGTCAGACCCAGCAGAATCCCTAGGTGCCTTTTTCCCTCGGGTTTTTAAGTGATTTAAAGCGCCGACGTGGCCTGCCTACCAATGTTGAAGCTAATAGCACCACAGGGCCGGGAGTGGGAGCTGGCCAAGCCTTATATTACCAACAAGGATCTCTATTCAGAGCTCTATTAAAACTACAACACTACCGAGTGGACAGATTGGTGCCCTTGTCAGGCCTTATTCAACTGTCTCACTCATTATGGTTTAATGAAATTAGAGGATATTTAATGATTAAAGTAATGGTTTAAACTAGCAGGGATATGTGAAAAAATATTCAACTAACTACCTGTTGAGTAGTGACATGTACATGTATGTGTGAAGTGGCAACTAAGACATTATATAAAGGAGATGAATAATAAATATAAATATTTGTTGGAAATCTTTTAGGTGAGATTACAGTGAGAAAATAGTTTTAGAGTGTCAGTGTGGAAACAAGATATAACTTAAACAAATAGTCCAAAGGTACTTAAAAAAAAACAAGCCCATATACATTAAAGCTGCCAGTAACCTGTGACTAAATCTAGGTTTAATTTGGAGGCCGTTGTGTTGATACAAGAATAGCCATAATAATATCTCAAAACAAAATAATCAGACTAAGTAATTAACCTGATTAGTGATTATATTGTATAAACTGTACATTTGTAACAATATGTGTGGAAGAACAAATATAAATTTAAGGAAACAAAATGCACAATGCTTCCAAAACACTACCATTAAAATGAAAGAGGACTTATGAGGACAGTTTGCGTTTATTAACTTCTATCAGTTCCAAACACCAGGAGGGGAACCAATACAACATGGCTGAGCCAGTATGCACTCCAAACTGGTATTGCATTTTGATGCTAAAATTTCACATAGTAAATTTACTTTTATTGACACTCCTGTCTGCTGCGCTCCTCAGGGAGAGCAATGATGAATAACATTTACTGAGAGAGTATTTGAAGGTTAAGAAATATTTCCTCTACTCCAAACAAGAATGATGATGCAAGAACAGGTCTCATGAATGCTGAATATATATATATTTTTTGGCACATGAAAAACTACAAATTTTAACCGTTTACTTACATGACAGTGGATCTGTTTTCAGGCAGATCAAGCAGCACAGGAGGCTCAGGTGTAAGAGAGGGGTTTCCTGGTTGATATGTGTGGGAAACTGAGTCTCTGACACCTACAAGATGGGATAAAAAGAGAAATAAAAACATTAGAAACTGTTTTGATAATTCTCAGTGACATAAAATCCTTTCATTTCTCAATTCATGCATATATTTCAACCCACTCCACTTTTGTCCAATTCTATTTCTTTCCTGCCACATTCCCTAACCCAGCGGTACACACTTTGCATGCAGATCATTTCCCTTTTTTATTTCTCACGTTGACACTTCCTGCATTAAAGCGAAGCATGATAAGGTCACATTCCACAACAGGGTCTTCCGTGTTTTTTATTAAATCAATATCCACGCTCTATAAAACTCATCAAAGGCTGCTTCCCCCACAATGAGGCCTCTGCACCTTGAGTCTCCTGAGCTGTCCCCCATAAGCAGGTGTTCTTATCTGATAGACTACATAATGACAGCAGGGGCTTGTAAGTCAAGGCCAGTAAAGAAGGGGAGTGTGAAAGCACTTATGGGTTGGAGAACAGATCATCTGGCCAGAAAGCATAATGTTAGAAGCACTGGAAAATATGAGTAGCCGTAAAAATGACACAGGCGTATTGAGGAAAAAGAGGTGAAGTGGTGTAGGACTTTAGTCCCATATTGTTAAGGTGTCCTCCACAGCTACAGAGCAGTGAAGAAGAATGTCCTCCTCTCCAGTTTCTTTTTAATTTGTTGCCAAAGGCATGTTTTAGGTTTTTAGCTTATTATAATGTCAGACAGATTACATATAACTGGGAATTAGTCTTTTGTTATTGTTGTGGAATAACTTTGACCTACTTTAATAGGCAAAATAGTTTTTTTATTCTTTTATGGATTTAACTGCAGGTTTTGACTGACTACAAAACCTTTATTTTATTTTATTGTATTGCTAAAGAAATTGATTGTCTTGCATAACACAAAGTGATGGAGAGATATTTTCCTTCAAATTTTGATTGGCAGAGAGCAAAGTTCATGGTTCTAACAATTATGGAAAGTCGTCCAGATCTTGAAAAAGCAAAGCAGCCACAGATCCCCACACTATGACCACCCTGTTTGAAATGCTGTTTTAAATTTTTCCTCAGATATAATAAGACACTCTTGGGGATCATCAAAATGTATTTCTGGTAAATGTGAAGCAGTCCTTTGTGTTGTTCACCATGGTCAGCAGTTGTTCTCACATTAGAACTCTCCCATGGCTGCCATCCTCGCTCTGTCTGTTTCCTATTGATTGATCATGAACACTGACCTTAACTGAAGCAAGTCAGGCTTGCAGTTCTTGAGATGTTGTTCTGGGTTGTTTGCAGCCTGCTGGACAAATTGTCGATGCACTCATGAAGTAATTTTGGTACGGCGGCCATTCTTGGTAGGGTTCATCACCGTTCGATGTTTTCTCCATTTGTGGATAATGACTCTCGGTTTGCGGTTTGCAGGAGTCGCAAAGCCTTAGAAATTGCTCTGCATCTTTCTCCAGGCTGAGTCGTGTGAATTACTTTTTCTCTTCTTCTTGAATTTCTTTAGATCAAGATATAATTTGATGTTTTTTTAAGATACTTTTATTCCTTACATGTTATCAGGCTGAAGTTAGAGTGCTTTTTTTTGGATTTACAATTATTATTGGAATCAAGTCTGGGAATATTTAGATGAACAGAACTTAAAAATATAATTAATTATAATCAATATTATTTGGGATTCAATGCAGATGTTGTTCCCCTAAAAAAATGAAGTCCTCATTTGAAAACTATTTTTTCAATTTAAATGAGTTTATGCTGAACTTCATGTGGTTATAAAATTGGTTTCATAATCTGAAACATTTATTGTAACCAAAAACAATCTATCTCCCTAGTTTACTTTATTTTTCACCAAAATATCTTAAAATGTATTTAATATTTAAATGCATGTTTACCTCAACTCTTTGGCTTTCCCACATACAGCTCTGGACAATATTAAGAGACAACTTAAAATGATCAGTTTCTCTGATTCTTCTCTTAATAGGTTTATGTTTGTGTTTTTTCACTCTATGAACTACTGACAACATGTCTCTGAAATTTCAAGCAAATATTTAGTATTTATTTGCAGAAAATGAGAAATGGTCAACATAAGAAAAAAGATGCAGTGCTTTCAGACCTCAAATGATCCAACAACAAGTTAATCTTCTTTTAGAAACTGTACTAATGTTTTAACTCAGGAAGAGTTCAGAAATCAATATGTAGTGGAATAACCATGAGGTTTTCAACGGGGTTCAGTGCAGTGGGCTCTTCATGCACAACAAGGAAATTCCTGTTCCTTCATACCGTAGAGTTGCCAAACTCGCACTTTGTCTTCATAGGGTAGATCATACTTCAGAGGGTCCCCTACAGGCCCCTGGTAGTACGGCCTCATGATGGACTCCATGGCTGAGGTGTGAACGAGGCCGATGGCATGGCCAAACTCGTGGACTGCAACAGCAAACAGGTCCATCCCGTGAGTGTCTGACAGACAAGAAAAAAAAAAAAGATAGGCTTGCATCAATTCTGGTTGAAAACATGACATAAAGGAGGGGGAAAAAAATCTACATTTGTTGGATATGATACTTGATACTATGTGAATATGTTATTATTTCTCTCTGCTCTCTCAACACAGGCATTTGGAACCTTTTTTAAGACACTTGGAATAAATGTCCAAATGTATTTCTGTCAGTGGACATTGAAATGCGAATTAAATCTCCTGGAGACAAACAGCGACTAATTCAAGAAGATCCAACAGTTACAGTTGAAACCAGGTACGTACAATCACCTAATAAAAAGTCACGCATGCAAAAGTTAAATGTTAAATCAGACCAAACTTCTCTTGTTTTAGGTCAGTTATAATTATCAGTTATTTTGGGTTTCTTTCCACAAAACTCTGATAGGTTTACTGACACATTTGTGTTTATTGGAGGCCCAGTTATCGCACAGCTGTGGAGAAGTTGTGGGTCGTTCTGAAAAGGTCAGAGAGGTAAACTACAAACCCAGCTGAGTTAGGCCAGTTCTGTCAGAACTCCACCAACACAGAAAATAGCAGCAGCAAAATTGTCTTTGTCAGAAAGTCCTGGAGGCAGATTACTATAAAGCACTGGATACAGTGTGAATAACTCATCCTAACTGCGTTTTCAGATAGATGTGCTGCGTTCATCTGTTCTCCCAGAAGTATCTGGTAACAGACATTAACTGTAACTACCAAGTACTTTGAAATGATTAAAGCCTGTTTTAAATTGTTTTGCCTCAAATTGAGAAGCGCTTTCAAATCAACGACTCCCCATTCAATGCACAAAAGTCTTACGCAGCTTTACAGTCAGATTGTCACAGTGTTGTGCTTAATGTGCTTAATAAGCCAACATGACATGCCCTTGAGAATAACTGAACTAATAGCTATCTAGAAAAGCATGAATGGCGAATTATCCTCAGCTGGTGGTCATGACATTTCTGAAATGTTAACAGAATTGAAAAAAATAATCTTTGTAAAAGACAAGAAAATAGATCATTGCAAGGTAGCTAATAATCGTAGAGTATAATTTTTATCAGTGTGACTAAATATCAAAAGAGGAGGCAGAGGATTCAGCTGGTGTTTAGACAGAACTACTGGGATGTGATGTATGACTTTCTCCAAAAAAATTATTTATTCTTATTTCACCAAAAAATAATATGCTTTATCCTGTTATTGAAATGATTTCGGTAATTCTAACTTAACTAAAAAAGAAAAAAAAATATATGGCATGATTTAATGCCCGACAGTCAGGGAAAAAAAGGTTATGCATCTTTATCTAGTGTATGTAGATGTAACATTTTACCCGCTTAATTAAGAAAATAAAATCTGTTCGCTGAATAAACAAAATATCTAAACAAAATCTGAGAAGCTCTATCTTAATCCCCAAAACTGACTGATTAATGAAACAGAAGACAATCTATTAAATAAAAATCTCCATAGTAACAGTGACCCATCTCCTCTGACTCTGTGCCCTCAATTGACCATTTTTAGTTACTTTTCATCTGCTTTTTATAGAAATTAAGAGGCGTGACAGACAGCTGAAAAAAATTATAAGGACTATAGGTTGTATGGCATGGTGAGATAACCATGGCAATAATACCCGAGTACTTGAGCCGCCAATCAAAATCTAAGTGGAAAAAGGTGCCTAAAAAGGCTGCAGGCTGTTAAAGTGCATTTCCTTCATGTTAAGCCAAAGCATGAACAGAAACTCCCAGCACTCCTTGTCTGAGTCTGTGAGGAAGCACAAAACCTTGAGCTTGGAGCTGTAGATTTGCAAACAAATGGTGAGACAGCATGGCAGGCCAAGCTAGCTTAGAGTTCCTCAGTGATTTGGCTAAAGTCAGCATTCCCGTTAACCTAGCGTTAGCTTCAGCTTGGGACATGCAGTCATGCTTAGAGTATTCACCAGGGGCATTCGATAGACAAATGCCAACTCTAATCTACAGGAGCACATGGTGCAGGTGAACAAAGGAAGGATAAGAGAGAGAGAACAGAGGCTCAGAGCAGAGGATCTAGTGTGTCATCGTATTTATGGTTCATGAGAAACTGACAGCACAGATGTAACGCCTTCTGGACAGAAGCAGAGCAGGAAGTGTTGTGTGGATGAACCGGATTCCTTTTTCTAAGGCAAAGAACAGAGACAAAGTAGAGTTTTTTTGGAGCTCCACTGACTGCTGAGGTCTCTGGGGCTCCAGCTTTGTTCTTCTACATCCACCAGTGACCCATTAAGTAGCTTTTTACCAAACCAAATGCTTTTATTGCACAGTGCTATGAATAGATTAAGTGTCTTATTCACCAGATTCCTCTAAACCTTCCCTTCTCTAATTGTTATATTCTTTAAGTATTAAAAACGGCTTTGATCTTGGTTGGAAGGACATATGAGAGACTTGTCCACTAAGTAAATGAATGAGTGTTTCAAATAAGCGCCATCATCAATAAAGCAATTAAACAAAAAGCCTCTTTAACGCCATGAATTCATACGAGGTCAGAAATATTTGGAATGCCTTCAAAACATGAGCTCTCACAGTGCATCTAGAGTTTTGCACGTAGACAAATAAGTTCAGTTTTAGTCTCATCTGTCCAGGGCAGCTTTCTGAATCTGAAAAGTGGTATGCATGTGGGTTTATATCTCTTTACTTTGAAACCTCTAAATAAAACTCAATGGAACCATTTTACTTCAACAGTTACCCAATTACTAAATATAACTGAAAATGAAATGTAACTTAATTTTAGATAATTAGGCTTGATAGGGATCATTTGTGAACAAACACAATAATGAAGACCAAGAAACAAGTTCGACATATTACCACTAATATTGTGGTGATGAATAAAGTGATATTAAAAATCAACATGCCAAACTTTGAACATCTCAGTAACGACTGGTCAATCTGAAAGTGGAAAGAGTATGGGACAGCCGCACACTTCTAAGAATTGACTGTTCAGCTAAGCTGTTGGGCAGGTAAGGAGAACATTAATTAGAGCGGCAGCCAGAGGTAATTCTGGTGGATCTGCAGTGATCCACAGCTCCGCTGACAGGACAGCTATTAGTCTTGCAATGTTGAGTGCAGGCAGAAGAAAGCCGACATTGAAAGGAGGCCATTAGAAGTCAATTAAAAGTTTGTCCCAAGCCATGTGGGAGACACAGCGAATATTTCTTAGAAGATTTTCTGCAACATATAGCACTGTGTGTGGGGAAAAACTAACACTGCACAGAAGGGTTAGAAACCCAGTCAAAGTCCAGACCTAAATAATACAAATAATGATTCCATGGTAAGTCTGGAAATTTGTTGTCTTAGACAATATAACTACATTGAAAACAACAATGGGGAAAACTATCTGTCCATAATCAAGTTATTCCAGGGGAGATTTTTCCAAAAATAACAAATCTAGGAAGTAATCTCTGGATTTTATTTGGGGGTGTCAGAATAAAGGGGGTATTTCTTTTGTTAGAATTTATTTTTCTAGATAAGCAAAGACATACACAAAACAACACACAGCTGTAATTGCAGCAAACACTTTCATTGTATAATAAGATTTGAGATCTTAAGATCCAATGGGATGGAGTAGATAAACAATTTTAAAAACTATGCATCATTTTTTCTTTCACATTCTAATTATTCACTACTTTGTGTGGTTCTGTCACATAAAATCCCACAAAGATGTGATACGGTTTGTGGTTTTAGTATGACAAAATGTGAGAACGTTTAAGTGACGCACAATACTATTGATGACATTTTATATTCCATGTATGTACCAAAACTTACAAAGCTTTACAAAGGCAAAATATTGTAGTGATTCATATACTCACTACAAAGTCCCAACAAAAAACACATAAAACCCGGAACAAATTAGCAGCCAAACATCATAACAAAAAACACATTGTTCTCAGAGTTTCAAGCTTCATACAAGTATAACAACAATATCACACCTTTCCTGAACTCATAAAGTGTGATGACAACATACTGGCTTTCACCTTTAGTGCTTCGGGTGAAGCGACTGACTTTTTTGACACTGTGATGTAACTGTTGTGGCCTTCAGAACTTTCTCAAGCGAACAGCCTAAGGTGTCTTTACATGAAAATGTGAATTCTTACCATGATGTTGTCAGCTGTTGCAACATTTTCGCCTGATTTTTTTAAGCACTAAAATGTTCAGCAATGTTTATACAGGTTAGTTTTTCACTGGCATGCATGATAGAGTCTCTACTTGAAATATGGCAAATAGATTAGGGGTTTACTTATGAAGAAAGAGTAATGTTTCTTATAAGGTGTATGCCTTTTGTTTTAGAGGATCAATAAAATAGATATAATACACTCTGTAAATAAAGTTTACTAAAGCAGAACGTTTCTCTCTCCGCCCTTGGTTTTTTCTATCTGCAAGAACAATGTGGTTTGTTTTTATTGTCTATATGGATGCTAAACCTGCTTCTGTGTTCTAGCACTCAATTGTTCTGCAGAGCTCTCTGTGTTCTTTTCTTAACTTGTTTGCACTGTATTTGAGTCATTTCCTTTTGTTTACTCAAAAAAACATTGAACTTAGAGTGAGAACGAAGGCAAAAACATGACAGTGATTAATATAAACTGCAAAACAAACTGCAAGTGGAGCATTGTTTTTTCAAAGCACATCCTAAAATTTCAAAGTAAAAAGGGTGAAACGCAGAACTACTGTTCTTGAGATACAACACACCTATCAGTAGCCCAGATACTTTTATTTGAGAAGGTAAAACTTTCTCTTCTGTTCTCAACCAACTAAAAACAGAAAGGAATGGGGAAAACATAGCCCAAATCGTTTCTTAGACACATTTCATAACCTGTTAGAACCAACAGGAAGAAAAGAAAAAGAAAATTATTGACAGTGTCTGTTGTATGCACTTGATTTGGCTTTATTACAACTCTACATTCAATATACTTAACGGCACGCGTTTAAATCAAGAAAATTAAATGCTGAAATTGAATCAAAAGGTGGATCAGCATTAGTTTAAGAGCATGCAAACCTAAGTCATCAAGTCATTGCAGCCTCTTTCAAAAACTAAACCCTGCTAATTTGTTCTGGGTTTTATGTGGGGCCTTACAGTTGAAAACATACTTTGAAATATTGAAATATTATCTAATGTCATTATGTCAGAATAAACATGTGTTTTAAGTGACGTGTAAGCTGGGATTCACTGTAGATTGAGGAAATATGTGCAGCTGGGGCTGCCATGTTCCTCCTCCATTAATATCATCCTCACAGTTGTTTGGCAATTCAACGAGTGCAGCTTCTCTGGAGACATTTGCGGTAATCCTCTGAACAGTATGCATTAAGTTTCCTGCACCAAAATGCAATGTGTAGAGTGAATGCTGATTTGGCTGAATATGGAATCAAATGAGTGCTCTGTTCACTTGAGAAGTCAGTCATAAATGACTAACTTTCTCTATAGTTATCTTTATTTTTTTTAGAAAAAAAGCATATCTGAAACAATGTGACCATTGCGAAATTCTCCTTAAGATCTAGTTACAAGTTACATTTTGAACTGGTGACAACATTAGGAACCCTGCCTATCCTGTGTAAATATCTCAATAATAAGCTAAAGCTTGTGATTAATGATGAATAATGGATTAATGGGCACTGAGAGAAATATATGGGAAGGGAACAAATAGGGGGAAAAACATTTCAGGAACTATGATGACTTTTTGACCTTTCAGGAACTTGATTTGTGTTGTAGAACAATTCCTTTCCTTGATCTCGGTTCTTACCGTGGATTTTTTCTATGTATAAACACGGATTAGATGCTTTGAAATTTAAAGTAAATACCGGCAAGCTGGGATCTAAATTCAACACACATGAACATATTTACAAAGGTAGTGCACGCAGAAGTGTTTTTTTTTTTGCAGCCAGCCTTTTCAGCTCATGTGCAATTGAAGCTTAGGTTTTGTAAATGACTCCTTAAAACTGCTCTCCACATAAACAGCACAAACCTCACATGTGCTCCTCCCCCGTCTACATAAGCCCAGAAAAACAATCCTCTGACATAAAATATTCACCTGCCTAATGATGCTTTTGTTTTACTTGGGTTAATTCTGCAGAGGCAGATTGCTGTTTGAGTGATAATTAATAAAAGCAATCTGCTTCTTGTCAAAGCACAACAAAGCTCAGCTGAAACTTTTTTTGATGTTGCTGAGACCCCACCCCCAACAACTTTTAATGGATATGGGTGCTATCAGTCTGCGCAGCAGGGGTGAACTGTTCTCCTAAATGTGGTGCTTAATTTCCACAATTCAGCATCATCGTGCGCATTAGGGAGACAGACTTAGCGGACCTGGATTTAGGCTCCCGCTGAGAACAATGCAGCAGGAAATGGGGGGAAGGGAATTAGCAAAGGCAATTATTCAGCTACGGATTTGTATGATAAGCTTCACTTTGTCCCCCTCAAGATTATTACACAGCTCCACAATTTGCTGAAGCACCAACTCTGACGTTTTACCTTCAGCCTGACCTGACTGAGTAGGTTGCAACCTTTCAAGGGATTTTCAAACCTCTGAAAAAAGTTGCATGGGTCAACATGCAACTTTTTTGTACCTACTTCTGCCAGGTACATTACCACAGCCAGGGTCTGTTCTGGCTGTGGTAATGTGCTTTTGTGTCATCTTACGAGAAGATGGATATGCAGAAGCAGGGATATTGCATCAACTGAGCAAAGTCTCAGAGAGACACTGATGATGTTAGAGGAGGATGTGAGATAGCAGTGAGGTGAGACTGGCAGAGTGTGACGTGAAGAAATTAGGGGCTGTTTAATTAACTTTTTTCCCTGAGGTTTAGAACATCAGGTTGGCAGCTTCACTGTGGTAGAATACGAAAAATCCAACAGCTAAACAAAGTAGCAAAAGCCAAGATTCCCCCACTATGAATCTCAATGTATAAATTGGGGCAGTTTTGGTCATGGAATATGATTCTGACATTAGTTAACAGTTATCTCTCTAGATGTTTCAGCTAAGTTGAAATTAACAGGTTATGGAGATGAATCAAAAAGAACTGAAAGACGTCAAAACCTAAAAGTTAGAACAAAATGTCTTCTGGCAATTAAGAACAAATCTTTTACAGTGGATCTCAAAACTGTAGAATAACCATAACCAATTAACTTTTCCCACTTTAACCCCCTTTAGAGGTTCATCACAAATTTACCTTAAACAAGCAGACATCCAAGTTTGTGTATCACTAATGCCCACTGATATATTTAGTACACTCCAAAGGTAATTTTGGGAGCACTTTGTTGCCATCTAATGGTTGAATTTGGAGCAGAAATAATCAGAAACAAACCAGTTCCATGTCTGGTGTACAAGAAGACTGTCTTAACACTTCAGTAAATCTTTTTTAGAAGTTGAAAGTTGTTTTTCCAGTCTACTAAAGTACTACTGTGTACTTTTTGTGTTATTGATAGACGCTAAAATAAACATTTGATGTCTATGTAAGACTGTTCATGGTTCAGTCGGCCAGCCGGGCGCGCTTGAAGAGTAGGTTGGGCAACAAACTTCTGTCATGTAGCCATTTCTTTACTGCTTAATTTGTGTTTTTAATGTTGTAAAGTAACCTGGGTGTTTTGAAAGGCGCTGTCAAATTAAATGCATTATTAGAGACATGAGCTTGAGGTTTGGAGTTCTAACAAAAGGAAGCTGCACTTCTTCTGCCTTTTTTATGTTGATAAAAAACCAACAGATCACAAGATGGATAAGTTATATACACCCAAATGTAAGGCAAGGCTGTGCTTTGCGATGAACTGGCTAGCTAATATCTTTTCATGCAGCTAAGGGAACAGTTTATTATGTCTTGGTTTAATTAATCCTCAGCAACTAACATTGCCCTCACTATTTTTTCAGCATTCTTCATTAAAGGGAGCCTGAGACTTTATGGTAGGGGTGAGTGTTTTTGGGATTGCAGGTGAGGGGATTAAGCTTTTATACATTTTCAATTTCACCCAAACTTGTCAACATTTTTAACTTTTGTTGTTTGTATTTGTTTTGTCGTAACAAACAGAATTATGTGAGATTTTGCCTTGAAGACTAGATGCGAGTGGAACTTTCCTCCAAAACTACAGAGAGGCTTCTACAACTTAATAAAGGTGCAGACTCTATCATGGGTGTCCTTTATAGAAGGTTGAATGTTTCAAATATGATTCTCCTTGCTTTATTGGTGAAAAAGATTGTCGCAAGTGAAAAATATTCTTTTAAAGAGCTAAATCACAAGTGAAAGAGCAGAGTATCCTTGAACATCAACGTCTAAAAAGGTTGGCGACAGTGCAAAGAATCCATCAGGTTTTGCACTTTTTCTCATGTTGAAGGCCAGTTGGTATGTCCTGTGCAATCATCAGTCAGTCTGTCGAGTTTTTTGATTTAGGTCAAAATTAATATAACATTAAAATCTGTAGGTTTACAACTAACATGTTCATTACTGTGACTTGACTGAGTTTAAGATGACTTTAAGAGGTCATACTAACAAACTTATACCTTCTTTTTTTTTCCTTTCTCACTCCTTTGTTCCCATGAATCAAACCTTCATCTGCACAGCTGTTGTTGGGCCCTGCCGTCACTTCAGACACACATCAAAGCCAGGCTACACTTCTGCATGGCCTCCTCGTAGTGTTGCAGCCTGGTGGGAGGTCTGATTGGAGCAGATTGAACTGCTGTCCTGCAGCATATGGTTTACAGCCCCGGCAGCTCAAAACAAAGAGGGGAGATCAGCGAAAGGGTGCTGGCCTCACCATAGACACCAGCTGGGTTAGAAAGCATAAATACACTCTCCACTGCTCAGACTGGGGTTTAAATGCACAATGGGGCACTGAAGCTTTTCCTTATTATGGATAGCTGTGATTAGAATGGAATATGATTACCAGGCCCTGGATTTCTATGTGAAATTTGATGCATTCTCTCAGTGCAAAACATCTTTTCTACAAACATTTATATAATCTTATGGGGAGTTTTGATCAAATAAACAAATGTATGTGGAAGCTCTCACATACCTCAGAAGCTAGTCTTCCAAATACCTCTCACAAACATCCACAGGAAATTATATGCTGATCCTTAAGCTCCCAGTCAATCTGTTTAGACAGCTGCACAAATTGAACAGTGGTTATATTGGAGGTTTTATCTTTTTAAAATGGAGTGGTTCCTCTCCACTGTCACCCAATGCTTGCTCAGGATGAGGCTGTTGATGTAAAGCTAACATATCAATGCTTTTTGTTGGGCTTCATTAGGTGCATGCCTTTTTAACAAGTGGCATTCATTTTCAATTGAATAAGGGTGCGTATAATTTGATCTGAATCTGAATTTCTTATTAGATGGTATTATACAGAATCATACTGATTTGATTTCAGGTTGGACTGAACTGGGTTCTATACAACTTGATACAAATCAGACCTGTTTGTATAATAAAATTCCTTGAAAATAAATCCATTTAAACTGAGAATCAGAAGGGTAAATGGGGTTTACGATATTGTTTCCATAAAACAGTATTCTATTCGATTATAGATTTCTCTTATTGTCCGAGATCAAGTACCCTTGCCATTAAGTCATCCATCAGTTAGGACATGTTTGTGAAGGTGGGGGGCTTAAAGAGTGTTGGAAACATTTACCCAGATGGTGTGATCCCGTTCCACATAAACAATCTTGAATGTAGAGCAGTTTTGATCTTCTTCAGCCACTTAAAGCACCATTTTAATGAATGTTGGTAAGGCAGAACTCTGAGAACAATTCCCCCTGCCTTGCCCTGCTTGAATACAGACATCAGTGGTCGACAAAACTATTTCAGATTAAAGTTAACCAATCTGTCTTGTACAAATTTAATGAACTCAACCTGCAACATCACCCACTGATTTTCTTTTCCTTCTGGAAACCAAATCTGTTCTAGGCAGTCTTACAGTGTTTGCTTTACTCACTATTTCACAAGATGTGTAAGCTTCTTGGATCATTTATCAATGTCACAACCTATAACCAATTAAATTTGAGAACCTGTGGTTAAAAAAAAGAACAAAAAAAAGCAAAACAACTTAAATTTAACAAGCATGTTTGTGTAAAATGAGGTTGGATCTTCCCTTCCTATCTACACACAGTATCTCTATGACTGTGCAATTCTTGATCTTTATCACCATTTTATAATTCACACCAAATGTGGCTTCTGAATCTATCTTTGCATAAAGGGAAATCTGAAATGCAAACCCAGGCTGCCCTAAATTTGAAATCTATAAAAAATATATACTGTATAAAGATTTATTCCACTGAGTTATCCAAATGAACTTTAACTTGTTGGATTTTTGGTTCTTTATACATTATATGTTTATAATGAATATCAAGAAATTTCACAAAAAGGTGAACACAATGTCTCTTCCCTTGGTTCTGATGCTTTGCTGTACATCCCCCTCTTATAAAAGAGAAGACAAAAGGTAAAAAAGACAGAAAAGACAGGGGTCAATGTAAGTTCAGTGATCCAGGAGAAAGGAAGAATAAAAAAGCAAGGGAACTAATGATTAAAACTGTCAATTGTGTGGCTGTACAGAGACAGTCCCTTCCTGGTGATGCATTCAGAAGACGACGACATCACTCCACCCGGTTATTTACTTCAGATGAGTGGACTCATAATGTCGCCCCACCTTTTACCATTTCCCAGCCCCTCTCGGCTCAGGGAGGAAAAAGGTTAGGGGACACAAAATGAGGTTGATATTTAGTGACAAGAAAATGGTCCCATTGTGTCATCAGCCCTCTTTTTTTGCACGCACAGACGATTCTTCAAGTTTAGCAGAAGTGCAAAAAAAGTGCAAACCAACCATGAAGTCCGTAGGATGGGATATATTTTGTATTGCATAGTTAATGAGTGAACACATGAATAATAAATCAGTTGTTATAAGTGGCTCAGAGACCACGGCTTGCTGTGTTTTCCAGAACTGTCTAAGAATGACGGATATCTTTAATATGGCCTCATCTATTTTTGATTGGCAGATCTGATTGAATTCTCTTTTAGAGAAGCAGTGACTACATCCTCATTTCAAACTCGCACATCACTCATAGCGTGTATTAAACCTCTTTCAAAACAGTTTGATGAGACAAATTAGGCCAGATCATTCAGGAGGCCAAGGCAATTTATTAGCCCACACAGTACAAAGCACACAGAATGAACATACATTGGCATTATCACAGGCTTTGTGTTTATGGCAGCTTTACTAAATATTTCCATGAAGTGAAATGCTTGTGATAATTAAATAAATTACAAGTGGGCTAAGTTAGAAATGCTTTGAAATGTTGATTTTGTTTTTGTTTACCAAAGCAGTGTCTGAAACTGGGAGTGATAAAAACATTTTCAATCTGCAGTAGCAAAAGGAGCAATATTACTGTCATTACCAGAAGAGTGAATCATCAGCCATTTTTTCTTACTTGTTTCTCTCCTTGAACATCTCTCATAATATGAGGCATGCAAGACAATTGTAAAATATATATTTTTTTTCCATAAATTGAATATTGAAATTATGACCTCACTGCCAAACAGAAGAAAAAACCTGCAAAATTAGGCAGACAGCTTGTTCTATTGCATATTGTGATTAATTAAATTTGCATTATACCTTTACTTGCTTTCCAAAATAGCGTGTTAAACTGGCTGCACAAATGTTTAGCTTAGACCATTCCAATGAGTAATAGAAAATTCTTGTCTCTTAGTGAGCTTTATGGTCCAATCAAATATTATCACTTCTTGTTCTTTTGGGTCCACCAAGACTTTTTGCAAAAAAGATTTGCATAAAAAAAGCCTGTAATGTTAAGGATGCTCATAGCAGCAATACACCTCCCAGTTAAATATGGTACCAAAAAGATTTATAATAAAACAAACAAAAAAAAATAAAAATAAAAACAAAGCCTGTTGGCAACAGATATCTGCTGTTAGGTAATTTGCATCTCTGGGATCACAATGACACACTGCACTGCACTCGGGGAACAATTTAGTCTTTTTTTTTCTCTAAGTAGACAGTTAACAAATCAGTGCATTAATGCCTCTTATGAATCTGTAGTGAAAAATAATGTAGAATATATGAATGAATGACCACACTTCATTAATACCAGAGGGAAATCTCCATATTTCCCTCTGGAAATATGGGGGATGAGCTGCATGCTCTCTATGAATGTGTAGGTGGGTGGTATGTGCCAAAGTAAAGAGTGAATAAATGCCAAGAACGTAGAATTTTGAACATTTTAAGATCAAAGTTTTACACATCGCCTATAAGGTGTTGAGCCCAACCAACATATATACAGAGGGAAATCTCCATATTTCCCTCTGGTAATGGGAAATATTACCAGAGGGAATATTTCTGGTAATATTTAGTACAACTTATCCAAAACAACACACAAAGACACTTCAGACATGAGGTTGCAGTCCTTCACCTGGGGAAGAGGCGTCATCCTTTAGCTGTGGCACTCTGGGCACATTTATAAATTATTTTCTCTATTTTATTTCAAAAGTATGTAAATAAAAACAAAATAGCAAAAGTACACTAGTTTTTTGAAAGAAAATCCAAATTACCAAATTATCCACAGATGCTAACTTCTGATTATTTCACTTAACTAGTACAAATTGAAAAGATCAACAACTTCCTTGGGAGGAGTTTTAGTCAGTATGATTTAAAACACTGTCCTCTTTTCAAGTGGCATGGGGGATGAGCTGCATGCTCTCTATGAATGTGTAGGTGGGTGGTATGTGTCAAAGTAAAGATAGAATAAATGCCAAGAACGTAGAATTTTGAACATTTTAAGATCAAAGTTTTACACATCGCCTATGAGGTGTTGAGCCCAACCAACGTATATACTAGAAAAGCAAATGTTAAAAGAAAATGCATTCCACTTTCAACCAAACTTCTCTAATCCCCAGCACATGATAGCGTCACAATACATACATGTATTCAATTGCTACATACAGTAAAAGAGCTAACTGCATGCTAGTGGAATTAGCATTTAGTGAAAATAATTTGCTGAAGCTCAAAGCAAGGATCAGAAAAGGAGAAAGGGGGATATAAATGGCAGCAAGATTGTTGTTTCCTGACAGATGAGTCAGATTTCTCAAAACTGCAGATCTGCTGGGATATCCATGCACAAGTATTTATAATATTTATAGAGGGAAAAAGTGAAGTGAAAAGAAATTTCTAATTGGAATGCAAAAACATCTTGCTGATGTCAAAGGTCAGACAAGAATATACAAACTCGTTCAAGATCACAAAAGCAGCAGTGTCTAAAATAATCACTCTTTCCTTCCACAGTATGTGGAATGTCATCTCTGAATACACAGCGTAAACACTGAAACAGAAGGGCTAGAGAAAAATGCCACTATGGTCAGCTAATATCGTAAAACCGAGGTCACAATGGGTACAAGCTCACCGAAATGGACAATAACATGTTGAAAACAGGGTTAGTGGTCTGTTGAGTCTAAAGTTCAGCCCTGGGATTCAGATGGCCGAATCAGAATTTAGCATAAACAATATGAAAACAGATTCATTCTGACTTCATTCATTCTGATGAGTGTAGTCAGAACTATGCTTATCTTCTTATGACAGTGGTTCAGGTTGATGGTATAAGAGTTTGAGGGCTATTTTCTCATTCACACCTCTCTAGATGAACCAGTTAACCAATTAGAGTTTGACTGAAGTCATGAAGTTGCTTATGACCAGGAAAAGCAACTGAAATGAGGGACCATCAACAAGTTTTAACTTCTTTGAGAACCAGTGCGCCAAGTGTCTTTTGAGGCTACAAAACTTAATTATTAGTTTTTCCTGCATTACGTCCAATTTAAAAATGATGTTATATTAAAATGTTTCCCACCTGGTGATCTGAAGGTCCAGGGCTCGTCGTCATCAAAATGTGTATCCCCAGCAGTGAATCTCTCTCCGGGGAAAAAGGCATGTGCCACCGTTCCTCCGGGCCCGTCAAACGGGTATCCATCATTGTGGTCTGCTTTAGTGAAGTCGATCTGAATATCTGCGTTGTTGCCGGCCACCTCATGGAAATTTAGAGGTGCAATGTCGCTCCAGACCTTCAAAGCGTAGTACATGAGGGCCCGAACTGTGTCCCTGCCAAGTAGGGCTGAATCCTTTGGGTAAGTCCTCACTCTGAAAGAAAGACAAAGGAAACATCTTAAATGTAAGAGAATATATGAGCAGAAGAGGGAACTAAGATGGAAAGAGTGAAATAGGATGGCTCACAAGAAACACAAGGTTAGACTTGACATATTAAAGTAAAGCAGAGAAGAAATGAAGTAAAGCACCATTTGGGAAACTTCTAAGATTAATGCCAATACTTAAACAAGGGCATTGTCATGTAAATGAGATAATTATTCACATGAAGCAGAACAATCAAGTTCTTCATGAACAAAGCATGAACAAAGATCACTTCAAAATGACCAGCAGTCCATTAAGATGTGTAAGCTGTCTTAAAAAATGCATCCTAATGCTTATCTTCATACGTTAGGAAATAACCTACTTGTCATTATTTGCAGTCAAAGCAAACATTAAAAACATGAATCTTTTTCAAATTCATGTAAAGATGAATTGATGCATTTTTCAGTACAACTTTATGATGCTGTAGTAGAAGATTAATTTATCTTTTTACATATTCCTATTGGGTTTCTGACAGGGAAGGTTTCTGTTAATGCTTCAGAGCTCAACCACATCTGCAAAACTCAAAATGTAAGGTTTTGATAAAAAGTGAAAGGTTATATATTGAGTCATTCTTATTTTTATTGTTTGCAGCTATTGCCATTCCATTGAATTTAAGCAGCTGACTGATGACTGCAGGATGTGTTACATTCGCACCATCTGATCTGAAAGTGGTGCCATTATGCACACCCATCAAGTGTGTTTAGCTGAACTGTCAGAATGTTATACAATGTTAACCATGGAAAATGTCAGATGCAAACTAATTAGTTATGATTTGTCTTGAAAAACAAAAACAAGACCAATTGTTTTCTCACAAATCCTATAATTTGAATTGTATGTATTTAGTTCCATTGTTATGCTTTTATCCTAAACATACAGGTTTAAGGTAGATGGAAAATGTTGTAAATTCCCCATCTGCCTACAGGCTTACGGATTAAGAAAAGTGATAGAAAGTGCCGCCAAAGAAGCAGAAAAATAGGATGAAATGCAAGAAAGACTGGCAGCTAAGGAGATGGATAGAAATTGCTCTGAATTTAAAGCAGCAAAGGTCAACTACACAATGTCTGCCACTGGTGGAAAGCTGCACAAAAAGTCCTGTTTGCATATTTCTAGCAATACCGTTGGTTTCAGTATTTCATGCTCAGGTGCTCCTGCTGCTTACACATAATATGCTGAGCATACAATGTGCCTTTGAAGAGATTATAGAGTCAGCTTTTGGGAACAACTCATAAGTTATTTTCCCATCTTTCCCATTTCCTTATTAAGTTTTCATTCTTCCTCACATCATCTCCAAAGCTCTGCAGCCTTTTTCTTTCTGACAACTACAACAGAAATGGGACATGTACAAACTGAAAACCACTGACATCATGCAAAGTTTTCCATTTTTCAATTCTTTGATGGTCTCTTTCATCCAATGTATTTCCTTTCCACTCATTGGTCTTTACATCCTTCTACGCCTTTGCTTCTGTATGATGGACTTGCTTTCCGTGTCCCTGAAGTGTATTTTGGTCTAAAACTACAGAGCCGTGCGGTTGTTACAGGCTACTGTAGGACATTTAATGAGTGACAAAAATATCAGTGGAGTGATCTCTGCCTCAACTAGCTTTCAATCTGTTTGGAAATCACTGAAGTGAGAAAAAGTTGTGACTTTTCAATGCAAAAACATGCACAAACAAGACCGACTGAGAAAATGCTGAAAAAAATAACTGGAGCTATAGTGACCTGCAAAAACAGTCATTCTTCTTTCTTTTTCACATTTTGTCAACTAGGACTCCACAACTCTTGGTGTGTTTTGATAGGATTCCACGATATAAATCAATACAAAACAGCCCATTCAGCCCATATGAGTCAATACATTGTAGAAACCCCTTTTGCTGCAATTCTTTGGAATAATGTCTCTACTACCTTTGCAGGTAGTAGAGACCTCTACTACCTTTTTTTTTGGCAAAGTAGCCCAACCTCAGTCAAAATTGATGAAGAACGTCTCATTCTGACTGTTTTAAAGTCTTGTGAAACTATGCTTTCATCTGAACAGTTTCACTGTAGCTCTGGCTGTATGTTTAGAATCACTGTGCTGCTGGAAGGTTAACCACCCCACTAACTATACTTCTTAAGGAGCCAATAACAGGTTATCACCAATGATTGCATTGCGTTTCTTATTAATTTTCTCCTTGTTTACTGGTTTAGGTGGATGTCCATGTTCTGGTTAGACTCTCTTTATAGCAAGATTTTATTTAGGAGTACCGTATGCTTAATTCAATATAGAGCACTCTTCTCAAGATGTAAAAAAAATAGTGAAAAAAACAATTCTGTGAATGCAAAACAAGGGTAGATATGTTCATGAACATACAAGGCACTCAATGCAGTGGAAACAGCCTTAAAACTCATTACATTGTTGGTTTGCACAATATAAATATACAACAATGTACAGGCCAGGTACAAATTTCAATTTAGAGAATTTCTCTAAATTGGTGAGCTAAATTAGTATTATAGTAAGTTCAACATCTTTTTCTACTGTTGTATCTTTCATCCAATCATATAATAAAGGCATAAATGTAGATTCACAGACTAATTTTTAAATGCAGACATAAGAATTAGTATTGTAGTATTGTAAGGTCAGAGGTCATACCTTAAGCGGTTACATTATGCAAACTCTAACAGGAGTTAAGTCTGAAGGGAAAACATGCCCGAACACAATATGCAAAGTGAAAGTGGGCGAGTGCCCACATTCTGAGTCTCAGCTTCGCTTGTACCTGCACCAAAGCTTCAGCGACCATCTGTCAGAACACCTGCATTACTCACTTCTACTGCAATTTACATAAAGGAAAAGACAAGAACACTGAAAAGGAAAAAGCCAAATCTGGATAACAGCTAATGTGTATTATTAGGGTGAGATGAAGGTATGTATATATTCATGTGAGCTTAAGTTCTATTCCTAAATCCTGCGTTAATTCGGCCTGTTTAGTTGGTAGTTTAATCTTTCAGAATGTGTCAGCTTCATTTCAGAGAACTAGATTACCTAACTACAACAAGAAACTGGATAAAAAATAATTCCACTTTATCAGATTGTTAAATACAAACAACCTCACCAAAAATAAAGCTAAATAAATCTGTCTTGTTCATTGATATAATCTGGAATAATGAAACCTCTCGCTTTTGGAGCTCTAACAGTGCAGAATGTCCTATCTTTCTGCATGTACAAGTCTAGGATACTATAACAATAAGACAGGTTGCATCACATCATTGTAACAAGAACAAAATCCTATTATAATTCCTAAAAATGCACCAATGCTTATAATGGAAACAAATAAAGGTATTTTCACCAGGATGCCTGAGTAAAAAGATAGATAAGAGAAAACATGCTACATATTTATATACCTACCGATAGAAAAGGAAAAGTGAAGACAGACTATTTTACAGCTGGGAAAATGTGATGTTTTCCATGTGTTCAGCATGGTGGGAGGATTTAAAATGGTTTTAAAACTAGCCCACAAATTAAATAGACAAATCAAATAGAAAGCAAAGTCTCGCATAAAAAAGTGAACTGTAGTCTCATGAATTAAAATGGCTGCAACCGAGTAATAATTCCAGCCTTGAATGAGCTGGAGTTTACACTTCACGGAGCTTAGTGCAGCTCTGTAAAGTGTAAGCTGCTTGGCGCAGCTCTGTGAAGTGTAAACTACATTACCTTGAGTTTAATGCCTTAGTGTTGCCTCATATTAAAATATTGCAATGCAACAACAGACTGGTGGATTTTAATGAAAAGCAGCAACTGCAATTTGCAACAACAACACCATCATGTTTTGTATGTCTTGGCAATGGTTCAGTAAAATAATAACAATCTTTTTAGATTCTTTGCTATTTTCTTCCAACTTTGAAGTTGACATGCACTAAAATGTGCATGTCAAAAACATTTTAGTCGACATGCACATGTCATTTTAGACATTGTTTTTTACTGTAAGCTTTTAGTTAATTCACACTCTCTTATGCAAAGGAGAGACACACCTGTGGATGTATTTTCAGGCAAC
Source organism: Phalloptychus januarius (assembly GCA_902982915.1). NCBI lineage: Eukaryota > Metazoa > Chordata > Actinopteri > Cyprinodontiformes > Poeciliidae > Phalloptychus > Phalloptychus januarius. Next base: position 4,127,010 of record CADWAE010000133.1, on the reverse strand, counting down.
ATCTCAAACTCAATGCTTTAGATTGTCTCATTATGAAAAAATAACAAAAATCAGCCAATATGTTAAACATGAGGTAGCAGCCATAATGGAGACAGGTTCTGTGTCACCAACTGTGTTTTGGTGCAAAATGTGCAGATTAACTCCACAACAAAAAATAAATCACACTGTGATATGATTTTTTTAAATGAATATGTGTTAAACATATTGCAGTAGTATTCTTTCATAAAGTTATCTTGCTGAGCTTCGGAACAACATCCTTTGTGTCACCAATCTCAGGTGTCATGAATCATTCAGGACTGAAAGCCAACAATTATTTTACAAGAACAGGAAAATTAGCCCCTCAAACACATAAGTCTGACAGAAGGAAAATGTAATTCTGTTCTTGCAGCCATGGTTTCAGAAGTCTGTCAAATTTAATATACAAATGCTGTAGGAAAGAAAAATATGACAATTTTCACAAGTTCTGCATTTGAATTCTTGCGAATTATGAAATGTCCTGACCAGAGAAAACATTGCTATTGTTTATGCGGCATTGAGTAAAAGAACATATTTCTGTGTTCTTGAGGAGTGTAGACCATACGGCTGAGAATGTTGCTTTCTTTGTGTTTTTCATAGTACACACAACAAAGGCCTCATTATTTTTGATGCTTTTGAACAAGCTGATATAGCTGTGAAGGTGTCAAATGCAAACTATGAATATGGTTGTAAATATCGAGGTCACAAATAGGCTCAGGCAGAAATTCTGACACTACAAACAATCCCTACATGGAGTGTTATGTCAATTTTCTTTCTTCTTTTTTTATCTATTCAGAACTTATTTCCTGTCAAAAAATAAGAAGAAAATTGTTCTTTTTGAGTTAAAATCTTTATCATAAATAACTTTTGAACAAAGTCTGGTGACTCATAAGTTTGAATGACATTTCCTGACATTTGTTTTTGTGTCTAAAAAGTGGGGGATAAACAGAAAAGTTTCCACTGTACTTTACCAAAGTCAATCTCAAATGGTGTGGGATTATATACTTTCCAGGGAAATAGAGCCATTTCATACTGCACAATAAAGCAAGTCTGTTACCTTCATTTGCTGTAAAAATGCTCTGTATATCAAAAATAACTTAGGAAATTTGAGTTCAAAATAAGATGCCTTGAAATTGGAATTGGGCATCTGTCTCTTTAAGAAGATCAAACCCCTTCAGCACCTCATCACTGCAATGCTCCTGCAATTAACTTAAAACCTGTTTTAAAGGTACTTGCTATGTCCCACATTAAATCTAAATCCAAAATCATCTGAGTCAGGTGGAATACAAAGTGTGTTTAGCAAAGCAAAACTGGTTATTCACATGTTTCCAAATATCTGTGCTGATAAACTCAGCTATGGAACTTTAAATATATATGAACTTTATATAAAATACATGCAATACATGACCAATTGTCAGAAAAAAGGAAAATAATGAAAGTGGTAAGGATGCCAGGAGAAACTGTGAAATAAAACCAGAAGAGTAAGCAAAACAGAAAGCAATAAGCAGAAACGCAGCAGCTTTCCTATTGCAGTCATATTTCTGACAACTCCCTATGGCTCCACGTACCACAGCTCTAACTTTAGAGAGAATGAAGCTGTGTGTTCTCCAAGAGAAAGACGTCGTCCTTGTTTCAGCATTACTCGCGGCTACTCCAATCAGATGGATCAATGATCACACAGGCACATTTCTATCTCTGATAGAGGGGCTGATGCCTTCATTTTTCACCAAACTTAAAATATTCCTCACAACCTTTGCTAAAGATTAATCTGGTGCAGAAAAGCAGCTCGATGTGTACTGCTGAAACAAAAACCGGGAAAAGTCAAATGATGAATATTTAAAGATTTAGAGATTTGAGATAAACATTTAAGGTTCATTTGAAGGGAAATACTAATCCTAAGCAACATGATTACATAATGCTTCCAATTCCAAAAAGTGCATTTCTAAAACAGAAGAGTACAACTGAAAAGTCTGCTTATGTCAGAAAACGACACATTACTATTCAGTACAGAATGCAACAAGCTCCTCCAGATGGTGAGGGCAGCCTATACATACCCTCAGAAATGAAGCGTGTTGGGTTTTCAGTGAAGTGGAGAAAACAGATTCAAATCTGTACGACCTCGATGACTGTATTACTTCTAAACTGAAAAGTAGTAGATTTCATTTCCTAAACGAACACAGACCATTTACAAAGCCCATAGATAAAACAAAAATGGCCCAAAGGTTAAATGTGAAAATGCATTAGTTTAACGTGGCCTGAGTCAGTTACTGACAATTGAAAATAATATTTTCCTTTTGGATTAATTCAGTTTTGTTCGGGAGCAGAATGTTTTGTGGAAGTTTGTATACTCCAACAAATAATGTGCTGATAGTGAAGCATGGAGGGGGAAGCATGGTGATATGGAGCACACAGAAAATGGGCAAAGCAGAAAATCCCCTTTATCACATTAATTTTACTTCATCAGCAATGAAAGGAGAGGAAGTGAGGCAATAGATGGATGAGAAGGTTGAACTTTGTGGTGAGCCTCATTATTTGTGGTTTAATGGAAACTAATAGTGGAAGCTGGCGAAAGTTGTTAAGTGTTGTTACATGATGAGATCGATATCACACACACATTGTTTTGTGTCACTAGTAAGGCTAGTAAGGTCAACTCAGGAAAAAGGAAGCCAGAAACTTGAAGCGATATTAGTAGGAATGAATAAGGACAATGTGTTGAATTGATTTATTCTTGGTAAAACAAATGAGATATTTATAAATTTGAGTTTCAAAGTATTTCGATTTGAAAACTTTTTGGAATTCCGATCAATTGAAAATAAGTCTGTTTTTTTAAAGGTAAAGGATTACTAAGAAGTGGTGAAAAGATTGGGGAGGAAGAGTAGGATAAAAATGAGGGGAAGGTCATATAAAGCAAGATGAAATGGGGTCCTGAGAAGGAAAGTAGGGAAGGACAGTAATGAAAAAGGATTGTAAAGTGGGGTGAGTAGCATGAAGTGAACAAAATGTTATTTTTATGAAAAAAAAAACACACAAGGTAAATGTGGGAAAAAAAATCCATACAGAGTGATGAAAATGTAAAGGAGGAGGAGAAAGTAGAGAGGGATGAAAACATATGAAGGAGAAGAGGAATGAAACCAGAACAAAAGGGGTTAGTAAAATGGGATGAAGTGAATGTGAATAAGGACTCTTGAACAGAATCAATGAGTTTAAAAAGGTAGTAAAAAAATAGATCGGATTAAAAACAGGCAGATAGGTCAGATTAAAAAGGGTTATAAAGAGAGAAAAGGGCCATCAAAAGCAGCATAGGATGTATGTGGTCAAATAGACCGATATCAGTAGAAATGTGTGAAAAAGGTGGAATAAACAGGGAAGAAAGGATAAAAACAAGTCATAAAGAAGGAGGAGTCAGATAAAAAGGGGTTGTAAAGAGGCGTGGGAAGTGTGGAAAGGATCAAAAAGAGGTCACAAAGAGGGTTGACTGGGATGAAAAAGTAGCTTATAAAGAGCTGGGGTTAAATAGAGTGCGAAAAGGGTAATAAGTGAGGAATGGTTAGGAAGAATGGAGTAAAAAGTGTGTGTAAAAATGTGATGTATGGATGAAAGGAACAAACAGGAACAGAAGACGGATCCGGTCATAAAGAATGAGGAATGAGAGGAAAAGCGGTTGTAAAAAAGGGGTAATAAGATGAATGAGGTAAAAGCCTTTCAAGTGAATGAAGAGGGATGAGTGGGATAAAAAAAGTTTATGAAAAGTGGATGTAGTGAATGATTGGGATAAAAAGGGATGATAAGAAATGAAGGGAATAAGAAGGGATTTTAAAAAGGGTTACAAATAAGATAAGGCGGAAAGGGATTAGGGTGAAAAGTAGGATGAAAAGGATCGCATGGATATATTGGATGAAAAAGGCTTAGAAAATGTTTATGGTGGATGGAGTGATATACATCATAAAGTGAGAGTGGGTGGATGAGGGAGGGGGGCGTGAAATCCAGTGTGACATAATGACAACCAGGTTTGTCAAACAATTCAAGTTATTGTTAAAATGTCATAATGTGCCCTTGCTTTCGAACCTCATTTATCACAATAAATGCATTTTTAAAAAAGTTGGTTGAGGAAAAAAAAAGATTCGGTTCCCAGACGTTCTACAAAATAAAATAAGCCTGACGGTCTCTTTATGGAAGCCCTCTGAACCCTCTAGTTACTGAAGTTTCTTGGGATGAATGAATAAGTAAATAGTTTGTCCAGTGATGGACTGGCAACCTGTACAGTGTGTACCTGGAGACTGACACAAGATGACCTGACTTGTGAGCTGGTGTAGACTGATTGAGACTCAAATTTCTCTTCCAAAATAGCGCAGGATCAACCTGGAGGAGCATATTTTGAGTTGTTTAGTCCTGCAATTGCAATGGGAAGCTCACAAATTTTGAGTATAGGTTTCTGATGAACCCTTCTAACTTCCTGCAGTAAATGTCAGGGTAAAAGGGATTAAAGCGACTTTGAAATTAGCTGGATGTGCAGAAGCCTGATTAGGGATGACTTCATTTTCCTGACCTACTTAATTCCAAGACGCGAGTCTCACCTTGGTTTGACAAATGAGTCAGAGGAAACCAGACATCGGTGGGAGGTGAATGTTTGCATGCATTCTCAAACCGATACAGATATAGACACACACAGATTTTCGCGTCACATTTCACCTGGATGACATTAATTTACATGCAACTTGCTTCTTCTGAAGCAAGTTGCATGTCAATCATCTCCACTGTCAGAGTTATGATTCAGATGAAATGTGGCAGAGGGGAAAAAAAGAGCAAGAGCAGTAGAAAAAAAAAAACCTTGTAAGACTTTTTTGCTGTCCCCTGCCTTCATCTTCTCTGCAGGTTCCTGCTTCCTGTGGCTTCGCTACTCCACAGACATCAGAAGTGAAGATAAAAAGTACACACAAGTACAGAGGCTGAGGGACCCAATGATCTCATTTCATCCTTTCCTACCTTTTTGCAGACATGACCTGACAAACGGATAACAGCCATGCACGCTCATATGCATGAATACATGTATGTAAGACAAAGACGAGAAACAAGCACTGAAAACTGCTGCTGGTACTCTTGCAAACACATTCACAAGCCGCGTCAATCAGGCTGAAGATAAAAGACATTTTATTAAAAGGCTATGCTGAAATCTCTCTCCCTGCTTAAAAAAATACTGCTTGCCTTTTTTGTCTCCCTGTTGTCTGTCTATCTTCCATTCTTCACTCACCAGCTCTGTGACGGTGATTTAAAATATAAAAATAATATATATTTTTGACAAGTTTCTAATGAGATGACAGCGTGATTATACCTAAGGTTCTACCAAGTAATTTCACAGGTTAGTGGCCTAAAGTGATGGCAGGGGAATGATAAATGAGCATTTAGAAGAGAGATAAGGGGCTTTGCTTTGGCTAAAAATTGAAAAACTCCTGAAAAAGATCAGGATCAATGATAAAGATAAGAAGAATTGCAATGTGCAGAAATGGTTCAAAGCTTAAAGTTTTGGTGTTATCGCTAAAAAACAAAAATATCAATATTCCTTTCCATTATTCCTTTAAGTGAATCTTGTATTGATTATATTTATAACTGTGGTAGGATTTCTCATCCCTTCATTAATATTGAAAATGGCTTTTCAATATTTGAACAGGTTTGCCAGTACTAACCTGTCAATCTGACTGGCAGGATTTTGAAGCTTTGCCTCAGAGCTCAGATGATTCTGGAGCAAAAATTCACTTTTAATAATATTCTCTAATGAGGATATGTCTTAAATCAATTATTTTAGTTTATTCAGCACAGGCTGGTAACCATGTTTTAATCTGGAGTGCAATATAGGAAAAACAAGTTCTTGCTTTATGTTGTGGGTGTTTTAAAGTCATTTGAATAATGAACTGAACTTGATTCACTGTTTGGAATGTAGGTTTGGGTTAAAATTATTATTTTTTGTAGTGCCTTGAGATGTTTTGTGATGATGATTATGTTACATCTGTTTAATTCAGATGTAGTTTTCAATAGCTTGTTGAACCAAATATTGTAATTTTTTCCATCAAGCTGCTCTTTCTAAAATAACACAGAGAAGTCATATTAATAAACCAGTTGCTAAGTAGACATGCTCCTCAAAGTTTCCTAATTGTAATTTTATTAAGGGACAATATTAATATGAACCTAGTAAGTCTTTATTGCTAAAATATTTTTGAACGTCTGGCATTGAGTTTGAAGTGAAGGTGAAAAAAACACTGCCTAACATTTGAAAAATTTAAATATTATAATTATACTCTGTTCTTTGCAAAGAGTTATTTGGATTCCCACCTGCAGTTTTCTAGTCATTAAGTGCGTTGAGCCTCCTGTTCATTTTAGGACTTAGTTTATTTATTTGATGAAAAGGAAGGCAAGTCAGAGGAGAGATGAGTCCTGATGAGTGTGGAGTCCAAGTTACAAGTAAAACTGAACTATTTTATTACATTTGGGAAATAAATTGAATTAGACAGCTTCCTCCTCATGTGTTGCCCTCCTCCCACAACCACCTTCCCTCATCCTCCACCCCTTCATTGTGCCTCTCCGCTCAGCTGGCTACACCTATCTGTGTGAGTTATCAGTCAAGCTGCTAATGACTGCCAGGCTGTCTGCTGTGATAATGGCCCAACAATATGAGGTAATGGGCTAACAGTGAGCCATTACACCACTCAGCTTTTAATGTCAGCGACACACTCGACCAAACAGACTGTGGAGAAGTGGAAAAAAAGGAAAAGGCAGAGTGGAGTTAAATTGGGATTAAGGGCTCAGCCTCGTCACAAAAGCTCTCAGACACCATCAGAAAAAAATAAAATCATTTACTTATTTCTATTAAGAAAAATACATTGTTTGAATTTACATCCACCAAATGAATAGTTGCTCCGCTGAGCCACTTATCCTTCCTTCTTCTCTGTGAAATAACCACTGAGCACAAACTTTGCACGTTTTCAGAACATAATGATGTGAATGACATGTGAGAACAAGCAGAGAAGAGCATGAAGTGCCAATCAGCCTCTTGTCAATTGTGCTGTGGCGAGCTGAATCAGGAAGGAGTGGGTGATCCTGTACTTCCTTGTGTAAGTAAATGGGCTATTTTAATTAAATACATGCAGCTAATGCTTCAAACTTCTGTTTGATTAGGTAATTCCATTATGTGCAACATTTTACATTATGTGCTGAAAATAATTACCGTCTCTTTCTCAGTAAATTTCTAAATGCATTCTGCAGAACTTCTCAAGCATTAGTATTCAGGGCCAATTTATTTTAAGACAGCATCTGCAAGGACGCACATAATGTACAACTGAAAGACAAGTTGTTTACAACTGCTATTTTTCCAATGTTATTCAGATCATAATAGCTGAACAAAACTAGATATACCGTGGGTCACTTTGTACTGCCATTTCGTGCTTACACTTTGTTATATATTACTTTTCCAGTTCCTTGTATGGTGAAGTGCTTCAAATTTGTTTGTTTTTTGTCTCTGTCTGCTGGGATACGTCAGACTAATGATGATAAGTGGACACATAAATAATCAGATCAATAGTGGATATGAATTATATCAATTCAGGTAGTCCCATGGTTTTAAATGCTGAAAAAAGTGGAGTTTGTTTTTGATGTTTTGATACCTTGACACCACACAGCTTTGATCTTGTCAGTTTCAAATGTCCAAGACTTAATTTATTTATTTTTTCTCTGAAGACCAATAGTTTGAAATTTTCAAAGCTGCCATTTGCGCCCAAACATACCAATGATGTGAAGGTGATTTAGACGAGAAATAAATAGGCAGAAACATTCTCCTGTGCAAATATATGGATGTTTTTATGCAAAGTGTGCAAAGAAAGAACTCTAAGGGTGTTAAGTCAACCATCTGCATCTACTCTGCTTTTAGCTGCCAGCAAGGGAGTTAATGTTAGCCAGATGTATGGGCTCTTCAGAGTTATCCATTTTCAACTTGTTACCAGCTTGTCAGATTTATTGGACAGGTGGAATGTAGTTGGGAGTCTGCTTACATACTAGTTTGGTTTCACTTAAATATTGTGAAAGGGCAGCTAGTACAGTCAGTTAGACTTAAGTGTTGTGAGGTTAGCTTGTTAATGAGGTGCTGCTTTTAGACTTTCTTTAAACTTTTGCAGCAACTACATTATCTTGATTACAGAAAATGATCTCTCATTGGTTTAAAGTTGGGCTTGGACTTAGTCTTGTCTCATCAAAGTTGTCTTTGTCTTATCTGGTCTTGACTACAACACCAATGTTATTTTTTTATAATCAAGACATTAATTAGAAGTAATTAACGTCTTGCTTACTTTTAGCTTTTTTGCAATTGCACAATATTAAGCCAAATGTGAACCAACTTGTTGAACGGATACATCTGGGAGAGAATAGATTTTTTCTCTACAATCTAGATAAGACATAGGTTAATATTATACAAGTGTTGTTTTTTGTTTCATTTTAACATATTTCTCTGTTCCCCACTTCATTTTGCCAATGGAAAATTACTTTCTAACATAAAATTAAGATTGAAAACCAAAATGTCTATTTTATGGCAATTAAAAACAGTTATTATTTTTGTGATCTCTCTAAAGTGTCGCATCACCACAAGAACATGTATTATTTTTGTCAGCTTACACCTCAGTCATTCATTGTTAATCATAGCATCACCATTCCAGGATTTTATTTTCACATTTATTGTAATAAAGCAGAGGTATTGTTAAATGTTACATCATGAAACCAAGCTGCGAGGTGACGGGCATGCAAGTGGAACAACATCCACTTAAAACCAAAGAGAGGAGACAGAGGAAACTGCTGGGCCAATCTGAGCAGAATATAAAGGATTTTCTTCAAATCTGCCACACGTGAAAATCTCTCTGGATTAGAGCCCGGTACATAACCCACAACGTTTCCTCTGTTCACTTTTACAAATCTGAATGCTGTGAGTATGACGGTGTTTCATCGGACTGAAGACACTGCTGTCTTATTTTAGTGTGTAGCAAACTGACAGGAGAGCTGCATGATTGGCAGGAGTACAAAGGAGGAAATGAAAGTTAAAGTCCACCAGGAGGAAAGCACACATCTGCACAGGGGGATATATACTTCATTTGTGAAGGTGTATTTTGGATTTCCCTATTTCCCAATTCACATGTGTATGTTACATCTGTATTGACTTGAAGAGATACTTTCTACCTTTTACTGTTTCAAGTAAAGGTAGAAATATCCTGCTATATTTTTCATAAGCTGACACAGTTTCATGCACTTTAGTCTGGATACCTCTGAGAAAAAGCAAAACAGTTATTTTTCTAAACATAGACTGTACCCCTTTTTTAAAGGTAATGCTTACCTGCTGTCTTTACACTCAGCCCTACACATTAAATACAGGATGAACTGCTTGTAAGTCTTAGGGTTTCCATTAACAGCAAAGCAAAAAAGAAAACTTAAAGTAACTTCAATCGACAGTGACAGAGAGTCCAAGAGCATCTATGGTTAATATTTCTCATTGGGCAATATGAGATTATTATTGGTTGGAAACAGTAAAAATACTAAGGTCTGATGAAAAAGTCTTACCATGTTCAAAAACCAATGAAAACAAAATTGCATCAGATAATATAAATGCTTTAATTTTATATCTCTCTCTATATACATATATATGCTATTTCTCTCAAAATCACAGATTGTGATTTTAATATTATTAAAGGGCAGTTTTCTTGATGAATGTCCCACTGTAAGTCTGGTGTCATCTGGGTTATTTGTTATTGATCAGCTGCCAAACTGCAATGTGCAGGTGAGAAAACAGACGCGATAAAGGAGCAGAAAAAAAATGTCTCCCTGAAAGGTCAATGCATAACTCTCATCCTTGAGCTCACTGGGGTTTAAATCATAGCACCATGTTTGTGTGACACCATTTACATTAATGTTCAAATAACACTTTAGGAAATGACAGAAAGGGAAAAAAAATGCAACTGCATTTCCCTGATAGCTATTTTTCCTCCCATAGTCCAACGACAGGGATAATAGAGTTACTGATGATACTAAATTGAACATAATGAGTTTGCATGGTTGTCTCTATGTGTTAACTCTGTATTTGACCGGCAATCTATCTGAGCTGTAACCATCATCCTGTTCAGCCCCCTGGATGAATGTGATGAATCTAGAGGTATGTCCCCCTGTGGGTGATAATGAATATGCATACAGTTTTGAAATCTCAAAGCACTGTTGTAGTTAGTCTCTGCTGGTGGGGTATCCTGATAGCATTTTATCTTTTAGATAATAGCTCTGTACACACATATCAACCAGTTTAGGCAGACTTTCCTTTAAGTGAATTTAGCTAAGCCTAATTTTCCTTAGAACAAAGTTCACTGACACAGCAGGAAGGGTTGAGTTTATTTGTAATTACTTTAAACTTCCTGTAAGACAGAAATAAATTCAAGATAAACTGGAGTGACTTCAGAGAAGAAATCCTTTAATTAAAACATTGACATGAGTTTCCCACTTAATATTCTGTGAGTTTATCAATGACACTATTGTAAGTCTTTTCATGAACTTTATGTGCTTTTCTGATCCAAAGAGAGAGAGGTTCATGCTGAAATTTAAACAGATGTCTTTCTGAGGTGATATTCTCATTGCCCTTTATTAGCATCTTCCTGGTCAGAATGTCAGAGTTAAAAAGTACTTTTACTTAGATTTTGTTCTGCGGATGCACAGACTAAGGAAACACTTCGGAGCTGGCAAGCTTCAATTAAACTACTTTGAATTCAGTTTATTTAGATGTACTTTCTTTATTACGAATGTCAGTTTGCACTTTATCTGAGTAGAATATAAATAATTTTCTGCAACAATCCTTTACATTTTGAAGAAATATAAAGGATTTATATTTCCTTTATATAAGCATAAAGGAAATATATGAAGGTACAATTCCAGGGAAAGCTGGAAATAAATTGAATGATGTAACATGAAGTCATTGTCCAATGGACAGTTGTGCCCTACCTCCAGGAAAGATGCCTCTTATTCCATTTGTTTTGAGGAGTAGGACTTCGTTTTCTGCGCATTGTCATCTCTGCCTGAGACATATCTGGCAGTGAGCATCTTGGTGTTTTCATCAACCCTAGTGTGGCTTGGTCTGCAAAGAATAGAAATAAATATAATTTTTGGATTATGGTAGCAAGGTGGTAAAACAACTTAAAGGAAACATTTGAAACCTGACTAGATTTTGCAAAACATACCTAAAACTCCAGTCTCTTTCAGCCCTCCAAACTTCTGCATGGCTTTAATGGCCTTGGTCAAGGCCTCCTTTGTCTGAAGCTGTCCGGTCACTGGGTCAGGGGGCGGGAGGTACCCAAATTTACTCAGCCAGTCCTGTAGATGAAAATAGCAGGCATACAAAGTTGAGCGGGGTTCGTTTGAGGTATTTCAAAGAGCTCTAAAGCTGCTGAGACTACTGACACCTGTGCTTTACTGTCTGTGGATACTGTGTCGCTATGTGTATGTATATATAAAGATCCCAGGATCTGTGTGACATCTTCTCTACCACAGATTTGCACCACTACTTTTCAAACCCCAATTCATGTTTAAATTGATATGCAGATAGATAACTTTTGAGAACTTAATGAAAAAAAGTATCATATTTTTGTGCCAGAAAATCTTAAAAGTAAGAGACAAACATTCTACCTTTTGATTGCTACTCAGCGGAAATATGCATTTCTGACACAAAAGACTGTTTGGAGCAATGCCTCTGAAACAGAAGCAACCTTATAAAAGATAAATGATAAAATTGCACATTCAACAAGGGACCACAGCGATCAATTCTGTCATTCTGAATACTACTTATTCTAGTTGAGTGGATAACCTCTTTTTGGCGACACATAAAGGAATTGAATAAACACTTATTTTTCCTCCAAAAACCAGGTAATGTTTTAGGATGTTTGTTTATTTGATGAGTTTCTTTCTGCAGTTAAATTAAAAATTATTTTCTTCAAATATTTCTCCCACAACTTTACCCACAATACTCAGCTGTAGAAGCAACAGTTTTTCACAATGTGCAAGTCAAATGAATGACAGCAATTTCCTTGCTAGCCACCATATGCACAGCTTGGCGTCTAGCTTGAAGTGACTTTTAACACTAAACCAGAGAACTAACTGTAGATGGAATAATATAATTTGATCACCGTAACAAACAATCAAATTACAAATCACACCTATATTATGTTATGAAATTAATTTGTCATGAATAAAGCCTGAACAAATAATATGTAGAAAAGCAAGATGCTGCCGCTGTACAATATGAGTTTCAAAGAAAACTGGTGCACAGGTGGGTCGGTACAGAGCAGAGAGTGAAGTTAATCCAAGCAGTTGATTGATTAACAATTTGGTCTGCTTGTTTCTTTTTTTGTCACAAGAGGTCCTTCATCAAATTGGTGAAATACAGGCTCATCGTGTAACCTTTTTCAAGTCCTGGGAAAGGTGCCAATCTGTTAGTTCTCCAACTTCTGCTTTCTGACACATTTTGTTCTCCTCATCAACAAACAAATCACAAGCTGGAGACTTTGCTATTTTGAAGTGACAATAGTTTCTTGTAATATACATATAAATAACACATTTATTCTTGACTTTGCATATTGTAAATATGCATGGACATAATTGAAAAGAAAACTTTTAAGAAATGCGTTTGTCCTTTAAGTGCACGCCAATATTTTGTATTTGTTTCTCTTCACCAATAAGTTGTTTGATTTCATATGAAAGTATGCAAGAGATACAGCCAACATAAGCTGTTTCATGCAGACATATAAAGAAGCAATAATAATCTTACATTTTAAATAATAAATTTACACTGCCATGCCTAAGAGGCATAATGTCTAATGGGCAAAATGGCAATACAATCAATTGGTTTGGAATCATAAGATGAAGGTATGGGGTGTAAGTTTCATTCTCCTCTCACTGCTATTGTCTCCATTTTCCCAGCTTCTCTTTCTTTTCCTCTTGCCTTTATTTGTCTCTGCTCCATTAAATTGCCCTCCTCCTCCATCGTCATGATCTGACAGCTAATCACAAAAGGCAGATTTTAAATAGGTTTTTGATCAGCACTCATTGGAGGTGAGTGACACAGATCGATAGCAAGGCGCCCCTCTGCAATGACAATGCTGGAAAAATCCCATTTACCCAATGACTTCAGGTTTACAGAAGTACCACTCTGCCAGGTTTTTACCTCTTCATGGTTTGCTTCAGCATCTGTCCAAAGGGCTTGTAAGAATCGACACAGGAGCTGAGCTGAACCCTCTCTAACACTGCAGAAGCTGACAAAACAAAGTTTATGGAAATAATATGATGTGAAGGTCAAATGTGTAGGTGAGAGAATATAAGCTGAAAGTGCTCTATGAATTTACAGCTTGTGAAATTAAAAGTGTCATAAATCATTTAGGGAAGCCTTTACATATGTGCCACACAGACCAGAAGTAATTTAGATATATTTCCTTAAATTTATTTTTATCGTACAATATCTCTGTTTCGTCTTACAAGGAGCACAAGGGTCATTGTTTCTAAAACCAGGAACATTTTCACAAACAATTTGGAGTTCTGTTCTACAGAAAAAAAACATGCTAACATGTGACTTACGAATGGGTGGGGATTTATTGTATCTAAACTACAACATCTAAATCCAGTTATTTGAGTCAAAATAGAAGTAGAATCTTAATGTATTTTGTTAAAGAAACAGTAAAAAGTATTTTCCTTAATTTCTTCTAATTTTGAGCCACTTTTAGCCTAAGTGATTAAACATATAGACAATAACAAAGCACTAGCTGCTTATTAGCACTCCAGTAATGTGTAACAAATTTGTCTGCAGTAGCAAAATGTCACCCTGAAACAATTTTCTAAATAAAAATCATAACAGTTCATGCCATTCAAACAGGACAGATGTGTGTTGATCTTTATGCGTCTGGGAATCAATATATGAAAGTAACATTTTAGCTAAACCCGTCAAAGTATGATGACAATGTATTTCTCATTTGATTAAGGTGTAGGCTTAAATTTTAAGGTCTCTGAATATTTAAGAACCAGATAAGTCCTAATATGTAGATGTGGTATGCTACAATTATAACTTCAACGGTTTCATTGTTAGCACTACAAGGTGTCTGATCGACCTTTAACTAACTTGATAGAAAGAATGTGCACCCATTTGGATTTTAATGACAATTGATGAATAGTGCTATTCTCTTTATTCTATCCCTGTTTATTTATATTGGGCCAATTCGCAACTTTACCGCAGGAAAAACTAAACCAAGTTATAGGAAAACATCAATCAGTGCAATAAAACAATATTATATAAACAGGTTCAAGTCTAATTACAGTGAAAACCCTTTAATCCTGGATGCTAGTGCATTAAAGTTAGTGTAGTTCTTCACAACATACTCAAGTGGCAAAACAAAATTACAGTTTAGATGCAATGAGATGTTCAAAACAATTTCCCAGGCAGCTTCTCAGTATGCTCTGTGCGCCTCTTTAACTTGGATTGTTATTTGATTAGTTCCATCTCTGCACATGCTGACATTGGCATAAAGTCTCTCTCTGCAGCCATAAAAATTAAATATTTTACTGATTAGCTAAAAAAAAAAAAAAAAACTCTTAATGGCCTTCATATGACTTTGCTTCTGACTCAGCATTTCTTTTTTTTTTTTCAATAAGTCTGAGGCTCTATCTATATCTGCATTCGCAGTAATACAAACTTGCATCAAGCTATGGGAAATTAAGACAGACATAGGGAAGACCAAACAGGAGTACAATGTCTAAATCTCCTGCTCGCTTTGAGATTCCAACTCTCAAAGTGAGCAGGAGACAGATGACATAACTGCACTCTTTCCACTTGTCAAATGTAGACAAAAGCCTTGCTGCTCCAGCAACTTGAGCGTAGGACTTTCTAATGAGATAGGGAAAAGCAAAACCTGCATGAAATTGTGAACTTACTTGTAGGCCAGACGGTAGGTCCTTGAGCAATGGTTTATGGTTTATAATTAGAGCGCAAAGAACAGATTTCTTTTGCCAAATTGTATAATAATAGCCCTTAAACTTAACTTAGATTTATCCAATTTAATTAATAACATAAATATTGTCTTGAGGTGGGACATGAAGGTTTGTGGAATTAAATTTTGAACCAAGACATCCAAAAACAGTACAAGCTTTTCAAAGAAAGACCCAAACACTCAAGAGTCACCTCTTTACCTAGTCTTCAGTTTTCCGCACAGTTTGTCAACTGTATTTTTATATTGTTTCCTTAGATATAAGAAAACTCACCTTGTAAAGACACACCCACATAAATAGTTATTCAGACTCTGTATCTTGTGATTAAGCAGATTTGATGCATATTTACCCAGGATTTATACCTGATTTTGGCCAAGACAGATATTGTAAAATAAAAACTTACATATGGCAAAAACAAATAATATTTATTCAACATGACCTTCATTAACCATATCATAGTAATTCCATGCAAAATGCAGGATATTTTTGGTTAGATTCTGAACTACAGTCAGTTTCTCTAGAAGCTTTTCATAGCTGCAGCTGTATGAAATCAATCAAAACCACATTTAATCACTGCCAGTGGGAAGACTGTTTTTAATTTCTGTAGACTTTATGAGACAGAAAAGCATGATTCCCTGTGGTCCATTAAGCTGGTATAATATGCATTAAGCACTGAGCGCCAATTTAAGGTAGCTTAAGGTGGAAAAGGCTAATCAGAGGCTAGGTGACTTTTTTTGTTTAACAAGCATTTATTGGATTATTTTTCCCCAATCAGTTTAAAAATTTCAACATACAAAAATAACGTTTTAGTTATATATGCATAACTTTCTACAAACCCTAAAACACACATGGTTTTATCTTCAAATCCAAACTAACATTTAAAAGAAAAGGTAACACTACAGCTGTTACTGTTGAGAAACAAGCCCCAGGTCTTTATGTAATTGATTTTTTGTGTAATGGCATAACGTACTCTGACCTTGGGTATTCATTTCACCAGATCTGAAAAGCAATTTGTTATTCATATTCAACAGCTTCTCAGTTAACACACTGGGGCGTGAGTGAGACATCACTTCACTGATTCATATCACTTGAATATAGAGCAGTGAAACCACAATGTAATTCAGAGGGTGTCTGAATGGTACGCAAAAGAAAGGCAGAGTGATCAAAAGTGAAGCTTCTGAATTTCGAGAGGGGAAACTGCAGATGTAGGGGACAGCTATAAATCTCCAGGAATCCAAAAGGAATTGATAACCAAAATGAAGCCACAAGAACTTTGAAAAAAAGCAAGTATCTACATTGAGGAAAATGCTAAAGGGGGATACTAGGAACTAGCTGCAATCAGTCATGTCCTGTCAGTTCTTAAAGCAAAGGAAGAAGGTAGAAGTCACTAATATCAAGACAAGAAAGCTCCTCAGAATGCACAATTCGTTCTACCCAAAGTCCCGCAAGCTAAGACAATGGGCAATCGGGAGGATTGATGGGCTTTATGTCTCTGGCAGCAAAAACACACCGCAACAGTGGTAGAAGAGGAGGAACCATCATGAAAGGATTAACTTGAACACTGTGCAGTTGGACAAGAGGACACGACATGGGCACTAATCATTGTAAGGCAAGAGTAAAAGAGACCTGGCTGTATCACATCAGAAAAGACCCAAGATGCTGCCCGGAGTCATTTCAATAAATATTACCAGGTTGTACCGTGCAGACTGACAAAAATATGCACATTCAGAAAGTTATGAAAGCATGAATCTATGATAGTATTGTTGAACATTGTGACAATAACATATATTGTAATTACCTCTAATTTTTCTCATTCCCACTCTCCTGGATCTTCATCCATACAATCTAGATTTAGGTTTATGCAGGAAAAGCACTGAGAATCTGTCCAATTAACCAGAAATGCTTTTCACAAATTGAACTTGAATGGCATCTGAAACATTACAGCATACTGACTACTGCAAACAAGAAGTACTTAGCAAATGCAGTATTTGACATAAGACTATGATGATAATTGCAGCTTTATGTACTCTGCTGCTCTACGCCTAACACTATAAACCAGTGGCTGGAATTCAAAAAAGGACATATTGCCTAAAGGCGAAGGAGGGCTAGAATCATAAGGGCCAACCAGAACCAAACCGCTGATGAGAAACCAACAGGTCAATGACAAACTGACTGTAGAGACTAACCTGACAATGAAAAACAATCATTGCACCAAAAAGAAGAAACACAAGAGGCTTAACAAATACCTCAGGCTCAAATATCTCAACAGCGAAGTTGTAGAAAATCAAGGCCTCAGTGGTGCCAGTGGTCATTGCAGCAGGCAGGGCTGTGATCAGCTAAGGGGGAAGTAATTCTACCAGGTAACCGGAAAAACACCAATTCTTTTTTCTCAAATGTTTGTCTTAGTTAAGTCTTTGTCAAACTGTTTCACCTCAAAAATGAACAGGTTTTACATCTGATCCAAAGAAATGGAGTGTGTATTGCTTACTTCTTTTGACTTGACAACCGTATTAATATTTAAGACGTTATAAATCACCCGAGCAAACTGAAGATGTACTTTTGTTAAATTAAACTTTAAATCCAAAAATAAGCCAATGTAGGAGTGAACATAACAAAAAACAAATATACCATCTGGATTGAAGAAAATATATCTTAGGTATGAGGGTACTCAGTTTAATATCCTTGTGCATTTCAGTCCAAAATCACATAATAATGTATTTTGACAGATTAGACTCGCTTCATGTTACACAAGCCGCCCAGTAAATTGCAATCTCAAATCATCTTACTATATTCAGACACTTCTCACATATCTTGCCTTTCATTGGGATACAGGTAAAGCTATATTTGAAGCATGAAGCAAATATTAAAGGACCTGACAGCTGTGCAACAGACTGTACATGTAAACAATAATTTACCTCAATAATCCTGAAGACTTGTCCCTGTAATCTGCTGTTAGAGGGACCTGAACAGAGAAAATGCTGCTAATTTAAATAGCCAGTTACAGAGCAAAGGTACATGGAGACAGAGTTTCTTACAATGCTTGAGGATTGTTTAATATTCAGAACAAGTGGGACGACATATTTCCTGATGTCGGTGGTGATGATATATATTCTCCCTAGATAAGTTATTGATAAGACATTATGATGTGGTGTATTTATAGTATTCCTTTTTAGGACCTGTTGGAGATGGGAGGCAGGGCTGTCTGGCACAGAAAAATGACCCAGACTTACCCTAATTAAATAGCTGTGAACAGAGAAAACAAAGTGAGACAACTGCTCATTCTCTCCCTACAACAGTAAAGAGAAGGGGGTTGAAGCAGAAAAATCAAACCTCATGTGTGAATGAAATATTAATGAACTGCTGATGCGTTAGTTATTAATGATGTGCGTGTGTGTGTGTTTACATTTTGTTGTATTCAGTCAGAAGGAGGTGAAGTAATAAAGAAAATTCAAAGAAAGATGACCAAGAAAAAGCCAGTGATCTGGATGTGACTAATGGGTTTCCTGATTATACTGAATTACAACAGAATTAAGAGCTGGGGACACAAAGTATCCAGAACAGCAAGCAAATTTTAAATGCTATATTTCATAAATACGTCGAGGCCAGTGTTTTCAAACTGTTGCCCAAGTACTACTCATAGTACTTTGAGTAACTTTAATGGTACTCACAAAAAGTTCTATCTATTCTGAAAAGAGAACCAAAATTGTTATTTTAGATTCACTCAGATGTTGAGCTATTAATAATATGAAGGCTACACAAATTGCTACAACACAATAACATTAATTCCAGTCAAAACCAACTAAAAAAAGAGGTTCAGCGAGGTAAAATAAACAGAAACATAAGTAGATGAAAGTGAACAACAAGCAAGTGCTGGTTCTGCCTATCCAGAATTATGTTCAACTCTGAAGTCAGAACTTGGCCCTGAGAATGAAATATTATTAAGCAGGCTCATTACTAAGAGGGAAATACAATGCACTACTCTGTATTATATACAATTAAAGCAACATGTCCATTAAACTTGTGGCGTACAGTAAACGACTTGGGGAAATTCAAGCTGACAAAATCATTAATAACACATGGGATGTACAATAAAATTGTGTCCTTCAACGACCCATAAAGTAACACTTAACATACACATTGAATTACCTTTTTTCAAAACAAAACACACTTTACTTACTTTCTACTGAAGTGGTACTTGTAATAAAAGAGCACACTGCACTTAACCAAATGTTAGATGTAGGGAACATTTATTTTTTACCAGACCCAGTGAACATCATAAATTGTGTTAGTCATTCTCTTGTTCTTCAGGCGGTTCAGCCACTTAATGTTCCCTCCATTGCCCATTGTTTCCACATTTTAAGTTCTTATAAAATGATGCCAAATAGCAAAGTAGCAAAGGAACCAATTAAACCTATTCCAGCACACCAATTAGTCACCAGGCTAAAATAAGGATTCTGTGCATTAACCTTACCTACAAAAAATGATAATTCAGCAGTTTGCAAATATTTCCAGTTGCGAAAAACATGGACAGAAAAGCTAAAGTAGTGATATGTATAATTGTTATTGCCTCAAGCAAGTCATGAGTGGCCTGTTGTAAAACAGTCAACATGCTTGATGCCCAGCTAATTTCAGCTTGTTGTATTCATGTCACTCTATTAAGAGCAAAACAAAAATATTATTTATGAAAGTTGACAAAAACAAGTAGCAGCAGTAAATACATTGAAAGATAACCTTTAAAACGGTTTAATATGGGCTAATGTGAAAAAAAAATTCATACAGTTATCTGTTTAAATATTAAAATTTCAAAATAATATGTTAGAAATATGTAACTTTTTTCTGTAGCAGTAGGGAATGTTTTTTTTTTTTCTAAATAAGATAAACTTATATGTTTTGTTTTTAAAAATGTGCATTGAAGAATCTCTTGTATTTTGACTGAATATCTTCTCAATCTTGTCCAGTCACAAATTACATGTTTTTGTTTTTTGTATTTGAACAGCTGATAAAAATATAAGATGATTTGTTAGCAAGCATACAAAGATCTTTACTCTAGCATCCCTCTTTCAAAAACATCTTGTAACATCATCCAATTTGTAGTACATCAGTATTCTACAGCAGGATCATTCTCAATGTGTCACTTTAACAATATTGGATCCGTGGCATCATTTCCTTTGGATGTCTATGTGTCATAAAGCTGTTAGTTGACAGAAACTCCCTTAATGAGCTATAAGACTATTCACATTGCCACAATGTCAGATTTACATAAATGCGTGTGATCTCTGTCATCTCACAATACCTCCCTGTTTAGCCCTGATGAACAGCTGCCGACTTCCCACATCTTTTCCATCATGACAGGAAATGACTCTCTGGGAGGCATTTAACCCCGAGACCTCACTGACTCTCCAAGGGTCACAAAGTAGCACACTCCATTATGGGGTTTTGTTGTTCTTTAATACCTCAAGAGTGAGGTCAGATCTGTGAGCCACCTCTTGGTCTTTTAAAAGGTTAAGAAGCTACATGAGGTAGAAGAACAAAAGATTTTTCTGTTGAAAAAGTCAGAGCCATATTAACAGTTTTGACGTGCCATTATCCAGGTCTATTAATTAATGCCAATGTTAATACTTTCATGAGCTACCCAGGTGTCAAAGCAATCTGAACCTACTGTATTTACCACTGGCATGGTTTCTTATAGCTAGCTGTAAGCTTGAAGTTAGCAGGTCTGTAAAAGTTTGAAGTCATTCTGATAAAACCCCCATATATCCATCCATCCAAAACCAGGTCCAGAAAGTAAACATGTTGTCCCAATCATTAGCTCATTGTGAAAAATCATAAGGTATGTATGATCCATGAGCTTTAGTTTTTGGACTCCTCTTAAAGGGACGTGTTGTGAAAAAAAGGAAAGAGACAACCTCCACCCTACCACCACTCATGAACAGGTCTCCACAATGCTAAAACTCTTCTGCTTGAGGAAGAAACTATCCCCAACCCCTGGGGACCAATCCCTTAGGGTTGGTCCCCATCCACCAAGTGAGAACCATGAGCTCAGATATAGAGGAGCTGACAGCCACTTCACAGTCTGCTTCAAACCACCAGTTTTACGAGTAAAGGACAGCCCCCTAAAACAAACCACAGCATTGCCCCAACTGAACAGTCATAATGCTCTGTGAGGGACAGTCACAAAGACTTTTCCAGATCCACTAAACACAATTTGACTGAATGACCAAAGTCCCTCAATGCTCTCAGAAACTGCAAGTTTATGTTTTTAATTTAATACATTTACTGTCAATTGATAAAAAGGTTTTTGATTTCAATGCAGCCCAAAGCATGATCAATACACCTCTGTGCATAACAACTACTTTATATGGAGGTGTTCTTTAGATAAAATGTTTTTTTTTGCATATAAAATAGTTGGACTAGAGACTGGAAGTAATATTATTTTAAAGTGACTAAGCTGCAGCCTTAAAGTTTTATACTTCAGTGCAAGTTATCAGATTCTTGTATCTGCTTAAATCCCCAGATTCTCGCCTGTTAGTTGCTATGGAAATTCAGTGTAGGAATGTTTTTATTCTACAAACTCGTGCATACCACTACAAGAATCAATATTTGAACTGGGCTGCTGCTAACTGGAAACATCTGACTCCTCTAATCAGAATAATAGCTAATTTGAAAAACATTACGCACAATCAACCAGCCTAATTGATTTTGAATAACTGAAAAGTGCTGACAGGTGCAGTTTTTGTTCCTCTGATTTCCATTTTGCACTTAAACAATTTCCACCAAATTCCACATCATGACAACATGTTCTGATGTCCATGTCGCAATTTTATATGTCAATATTGGAACTAAACATTACAATGTGGAATGTTGGAGCTCAGAATGAAGATAAGAATAAAAGTAAATCACACAAACTTCAAACAAAAAAATAGAGTCCAGATTGATTTTTGATTAGTAGCAGCTTAGACTACTCACAAATCCTAATGTTATCTTTTATTTAACACAATCTTCAACTAAAAGACATACCGGGTGAGCCAGACAGAAAACGCCTATCAGACAAATGTAAATGTCTCACATCAAGCAACCCCAGACTTTAGATGCTCCTCTCCACCGAGAGCATTTCTTTTAAGCAGCTTCTATCAGAACATCCATGAGCCTTGCAGCAGACTCAAAGATGCTATCATCATTTAAGGCAGCTGAGAGAACTTCCTGTATTATATCACCAGCGAATACCCCATGAGAGAGTTTACTCTATGTACCACACAGATGACGGAGGATCCAAGGAACGAAAGCCTCCTTAAGTGTGTTTGACTGAGAAGCTCTTGAAAGCAATCCGATGGTATGAAATGTAAACAGTTTAATGAAGAAGTGAAGGATTTAGTCTCATTTGTACAAGCAGATAAGTTCAAAGACGGAGAGTGGCAGGGGGAAGAAAGTGAGAAAAATTGGGCATGACATGCAGCCAGAATGACAAATTTAATGGAAGAGAAAAATTGAGGCAGGAATGTCAGATAGAAGAAGCGTAAGAATCAGTCTGGGCCTTTTTCTTGAAGTTCGGCATTAAAAATAACTAACATGCATTAAATCATTTATCACTGATCCTTGTCTTGTTTATCATTTTAATTAGTTTACTTGTGTACTGGTCTACTGACAGAAAGAAAATGAATGGGGTTTTGTATCAGTCTGCATTGGGGTCAACAGCTGTTGCCAGTGTAACTGGATCAGTGAGACAGTGATAGTTTAGATCATGATGACCATTGATCTGGTCACTAAGACTTACTTTCAAGGGCACGCAAGAAAAACTGAACTCGCTGCCTGAATATGCTGCTGCCTAAAAAAACAAAAGAAAAAAAGAAGAAAAATCTGGACTCCCTTTCTTTCAGGTCTCACTGTTCTTGTCTGAAAAACAGAGCAACTTTCTGACTCACTTTACAATTACAGAGAAATGTGTCTTCTTTTACAGGATAAATAAACCCCTTTTGAAGTTGATTTCAAGCTAATTAAGGCCTTCATAATTTCTAATGTAGCAGAAAAAATTACAAAAAAAAGTGAGACAGTTTGCAGATCCTGTCAAACCATTTCTGCAGTTTAAATTCATAGCAAAAAGATAGCACAGACGACGTGGGGTTTTCTGTGGTTGTACGGAGCGTAAAGTAATGCTCCACTGCACCCACCTGCTACTTCAAGCCATCAGTCAACTGTGCATGATGACTGTAAAAGACAAAAACTCCAAACTTTTCTCCATCTGGGCAATAATAAGGCGTTTTGTTATTTTTTTGTAGGCTAGCATGCCCCTGCTCCTTCACTGGGTGGTGTGAATTACCATCAACTGGAACAGCAAGATCAAATTACAAATGTTTTCGCCTGCTGTTTGATTTTTTTATTTTTTCAGTGGTGGAAAACTGAGCTACCACAAGAGCACAAATTATTACTCTTACAATGTTGGTGGTTTGAAACAAAACATTTTTAAAAGAAACACAAAAAGGAAAAAAAGCATGCCAACTCCTAGGATTTACTGTAGCTTCCAAAACCAATAACCAGATCCCATCAACTTTGCTTCACAAACTACAAACATTCAGCAACCTATGTATTATCTGCCATTTTAGAAACAACTAAAAATGATCCTGTCTTCAAAATCTGTTCAGTTAAAATGTTATTAAGATCAGTGATTGCCAAGCAATATGTTATATATGTTATATATGTTAATCTATGAATCAAAATTAAGAGATGGCATGTGGTTGATGTGTCCTCAACAATAAAAATGATGCAGCATAGAAGAGGTTTTCTTAAAATAGTCCAGTAACATTTTGAAATTGCCACTGTGGTTTGACAGGTAAATGATTTTGGAAGCAGTAAAATGCAATAACTACCTAAAATGCCTTCTCTTTCTCAAAAAGTGAGAAAGATAGGTGACAGATAGGTGTAACAAATTGTTTTATACATTTTTCAAAGTTTTTTCTTGACTTTTGAGACAGTGTTCTTACTACAAGAAAAATTATTACATACATTTCTTTCCACAAAACACTGATTTTAGCTCCACTCAGAATTGCAGCATCCTCTTGTTTTAGTACAATTGTTTTAAAAATCTCTGGATTAATATTTGCAAAACATAAAGATGCAGGAAACAATAAATTGTTACATATTTAGATCTACCTCTTCTACTTTACAGGCTTTGTAACAAATCATTTACAAAGTGTCTACGTTGGATCAAGCACATAACACCACCTCTGCCTAAAATGTATGTGACAAAGCCTCCTTAAGAAGTGGGTGTGAAGAAGAATACACATAAGCATTAGTAGGAGTGCATGCATTTTCTCTTCCCAAGCATTTTTCTTGGTTTTATATCTTGGATATGTTTAATTTGAGATCATCTAGTTTTTAGCCTTAATTTAATCCTTTAAATAAATTACAACAGTTAGATAATAACAAAAGATGAAACTCATCAATATGAGCTGATATGTTCAGTGAAATGAACTGCAGCTTAATTTGGTTAGTTTTCAACATTTTATTAGTAAATCTACCTAATCTGTGCTTAGAGTGAGTTACAATTGTATCTTTTTTTTCACTAATTGTATGCATGCAGTGAACAGGAAAGGTAATTTAATGAAGTAATAATGTCATAAATTGGAATTCCAGGATGTTCCACTGAACTGTTTTGCAAGCAGATGGCACATGGACCATCCACTTGAGAACCCATCACTCTATCTTTTTTGCAGACACAATGTGCATGTAGTGTGACACAAGTCTGCCTCGTTGACAGAATGTAATACATTTTCATGGACTTGCCTATTCTAACACCCAATTTCCATGTTGGTGAATCTGTGAGTACTTGGATCCTGGACACTTTGGAAAAAAATCAGTTCTAGTTTGCCTGTTTGGATATGTCTGGACCAGGATTTTAAAATGTGCGTCTAATCCTTGACTTAGAAACAGCTTTTGTCTACAAAGAGGTGTGACTGAAATTCCTGTCTATTCCCAGAGGATGCAACAAGAAAGGTGAAGAGGGAGAGACTTCAAGGAAAAGAAGAAGACATGTCAGAGAAGAGAAAACTTCAACAAGCAGTGATAAAATAAACTGGTAGACAAAAAACAGTACAAGTTAGTAAAATATGAATGAGAGATGACCAGAAGAAGAGAAGGATTTTGTGCAGCATGATGTGAAATGCTTCACTGAGAAGTGGAAAAAATGAAGGAATCCGAATATAAAATTACATGAGTCTAATAAACTGATGGAGTCAGTCAGTCACTCCATCACTGATGGAACAGTGATGCAGTCACTGTTAAACTGGCTTAACAGTGACTGCACTCAGGGGAAAACCTCCAAAGCCCTTCTTTGAAGTTCTTCTATGGGTGGTAATGTGGCATGGCACTGAGAAAAAAAAGACTGAAAGATACAGGAACAGAAGGATTTGAATAAAACTCTGTCAGGGTCCGTTGATGATGAGGATAATAGAGGGGGCCGTGACGTTACACATACAAACACGCACAACAGCTCTTCACTATTAGTGCCAGTCCTCAAGGCGTTTCTTCCGAGTACCAACTCATAAATGTTTTATGGACAGAATGCCCAGCTATAAACCTTCATTTTATGAAAGAACCAATAGTGAGAATCTCCATCATGGTGTTTAGCTCTTCTTCCAGAAAGAAAGACAGCTAAGTGAAAACTGCTAAAATGTTCGATGATGTAAATATGAGAAGCTGCTTTGTAAAAAAAACAAAAAACAAAGCAGTTATTTTTGTTGAAAAAGTGTAAGATAACGCTGCGTTTTCTGAAATACAGTCATCAGTTTGTCACTATGTTTATCTACCTGCACCCACTTTTCTGTGAAAAATAAAAATGTTGGATTGATGAAGTGACAGGCTGACTCAGGAATAAGAAGTTTCTTTACTTTTAAATGGTAAAACCTTAAAAAAACATCAATTGGAAGAGAGGAAGGGAGGTACAGCAGACCGGTGGATATTCAGTCACCTATTTGTTTATTTTTCTGTGGAACTTAACTTCGAATTATTCAAGGAAAGTATGCATATTCAGAGATTTTTCCATAGAACATATGTAAAATATTCAAAACAAAATGCAGCTTGGGATGCTGCTATGCTAATTGTCAGCATTTCAAGTTGATAATTAAGCTTGATGTGGAGGCTGCCATGCACCTAATTACTGTTAAATGCCAATACAATGTTTTTCTTTAATTCACCTTACTCCTTCGATCATCACTGAAGTTTTCAGAGTGTTGGTTTGAAACGTCGAAGGAGTCACAATGAAAATTGTCAGTACAGGTACATGTAGCATGTACCTTTATTAGTCAGGGCTGTCATACACATGTTCATTTTAGTTGTCTGAACTGCAGTTGGGTCAATCATCCTTATTGTTTGTTGGAAAGCGCAACTAAAAGGCAGGAATAAAACTCCTTAAAAGGAAAACACAATGCTTTCTTTATATTGCCTTATGCAGTCGAGTTGTTTCCTTCATCCAATTACAGATGTATCACTGCTGCTTTCTGGATTGGCTTGTTTACTTGCAAAGGCGCAGATCATACATCCAAACTGACAGAGTGAAGATGTCTTTCTGGTGTGTTAAAGTGCTATTTTTGCCAAGATGCAGTCAGCGTGAGAATGCTCAGTGATGTCGCTGCTCATTCCTAATGATGGTTTTGTGTATAGAAGCCTGAGGACCTATTATAGTGTCTAGTCACAGCTGAAGCAGGGCTATGGAGGTTGCTTTTTTTTTAAATATATCTTTGCAGCAGATCTGTGACTAGGGAGATATGTTGGTCTAAAATCTTAGAGGAACATTATGCTTTTGAGCATCTTTGGCTCAACTTAAACAATGCTTTAGGCAAAACTGAACTTTTTATTTTGTTTATTAAAAAGTTTTGCAACTTCAATCATGTTTAATTTCTGTAGAGTTTTACTAAACTGCTAAAAATAATTAAAACAAAATATTTGTAAAAAGAAAAAACTGAAACTATAATGTGACCTAATATGTAAACCACAAAAATCCAAGTAGATTATAGACACTTTAAAGAAACAT
The DNA here is from genome assembly GCA_902982915.1 of Phalloptychus januarius. NCBI lineage: Eukaryota > Metazoa > Chordata > Actinopteri > Cyprinodontiformes > Poeciliidae > Phalloptychus > Phalloptychus januarius. The sequence goes on along the minus strand of CADWAE010000133.1, from coordinate 4,099,946 downwards.
TTTGTCCCAGTTTGATGAGGCAAAATTACAAAAAAGTCACTCTGTCAGTAAAACATTTTGAGGTTTTAAAACAGCCCATTTTATAATATTTGGTGATGCTTATGAAGATTAATGCATGCTGGACCTTTCATAATGTTTTATTTGAAGGAACGATGAGTCAGTGCTCCTTTACTAAAAACATCTGTATGCATAATTTTATTGCTTACAAGAAACAAGCATTCCAATAAAAATGCTAATCATTTCTAGCAAAAGAATACCACAATGCAAGAGAGTTGTGTAAGGCCTGTGTAGTCCCATCAAAATGTATTTTTCCATTGCTATGTTGGACTGCATGGTGGATGGCAAGCTTCCGCGGGGGTGTCAAACTTCAGTCCTTAAGGACCACTGTCCTGCAGTTTTTAGATGTGCCACAGGTACAAAACACAAAATGAAATGGCTTAATTGCCTCCTTCTTGTGTAGAAGTTCTCCACAGTCCTGATAATGACCTAATTATTCTAATCAGGTGTGGTGCAGCAGAGGTACGTCTAAAAGTTGCAAGGAGGTGGCCCTCCAGGACTGGAGTTTGACACCTGTGCAATAGTGGTTTCAAGTAGAGTTAGTATGCGTCCTTGGCGACATTATTATTATTTTATAGCTGAATCTGAATAGTTGAATCTCATGGAAGATTCAGCTACACAAATGTTATACAACTCTTGTGAAATAAAGCAGCAACCATGTGAAGGATTAAACTTTGCTGCTTTGCAGATTTTAATCAAGTCCTTTCCTCATCATTGGCAAGTTGAGTCTAGTCTGCCGCATGTGTCATCAAACTTGGCTCAGTAGAACCAAATACACCCAAATAGGTTTAAGGTCAGATCAATGATAAAACAATATGCAAAGATGAAACAACCAAGCAGAAGTATTATCAATTAACAAAATAAAACATTCAAGCACATCTGAATAAGTAAGACCTTGTAGATGTATGTGTGATACCAAAACAAGAATGAAAAATTACTTTTTGTGTCAGGACGAATATATTTATCATCAAAGCTAGAAAATGTCACAAACAGACAAAGTACAAGTGATAGTTGTGATCTTAGCCAGACATGAAATAATGATGGGGTGCTTGTTATTTTGCCCATTCTCCACTTCATACTTTTGCAGGTTCAATAATTTTGTATCTTGTTTTTTTTAAGTACCAAAACGATCCATCCACAGCGGATTATTTCTACAGACCACACATCAATTCCTATCTACGTTTATCACATTCTGTGCCCACTTTGACAACCACTAATTTACAAGCTACTATGTGACTCAGATAAGCTAGCAGTAGGGGATGGTCATTATTATTTTAGCTTTTTTATTGACCATGCTCTGTCATGTCTCATTAGAGTGAAATGCCCAAAACTGGGTGTAGAAACACAATCACTGAGAATGGTGATAGTGCAAATTATGTGCAAAATATACAAATATTTGTGACTTATTGTTTAAATACCTAAAATGAAGAAACAATTTTCCCCCAAAAGAAAATGATCAGTGGTGTTTAAGTACAGGGGTATAAAATGGTTTGTTCAGTAATACAAAATGAATTAAATTGTTATAATTAATGCTTGCAAGGTAGTGAATGTGGAAATGGACCTGGAGCCATACTTAAGCAAAAGCAAATGTTTGACTGGTAATAGGTTGACTTCATCATTAATAAATGGACCAATCAAATCTGGAGTAAATTATATATTTTTTAAAATATTTGCCATTATAAAACCACATGGCTGAATGTGTCTCTGAAAGCGAGGCACTGCAGAATTTGCAAGTTGTATTCTTTCTTCTGGATGTTGTTTTACAAATATGTTCTTTCTGATTTATGTGGCAGATTTGGATTACTGAAGATTTTGACTCCCGGACAAACACTACTCACTTTCTTGGAGAGCGAGTGAAAGGGGCTGGGGATGGATTACAGCGGCAACAAAAATATACAATTAGCAATGAGTCTTGTTATTGCTTGGATTTGAATCAGCATGTTTTATATCCAATGAAAACAAGAATGGTAGCAAATAAACTGGGACTGTATTCTGGCAATCTATGGGCACAGTTGTGGTTTTGAAATAAAATCTCGAGTTGAGTCAGAAATGAGAACATCAAAAATTGGTCGCATGACCAAGTAGTACAATACTAGTTCACACCTTTTTATAACTGTTCACAGGGGAATAAGTAATATGTATTTATAGACAACCCCTATACACACTTAATCAAGCTTTGAAATGGGATGCTCCATGTTACTATAGAAAACTTTACAATGTCTCATGGGGTTTAACTGTGGAATGCAGACAACTGGCATCTTCAACAGCATATACACAAACACACAGCTGACATGCCCACACTTGCATGTGAAGGTCCAGTTCAATATGTAGTGGGTTCTATTTTAAACCAGACCCTAAAAGAGCAGAGACCTATGCTTAACAATAACTCAGCTGCAACACGGAGCTCAGCCCAGACTGTCCTTCATGCAGTCAAATGCAATATGATTCACACAATAATGAGAGTCCCTTGTATTTCTGGGGACTATTAGTGCCTCATTAAATTCACTTGAAAGGAAGTTAAGCATCAACCCTGGACTGAAGAAAGTTGGTCTAATTGCCAGTGATAGCTGGACAGAGAGGAGGCTTATCTCTGCCACCCACTCAATCTTTCCTGTTCTTCCTTTCACTCTTATAAAACTCTTTCATTCACTTGCACCTTCAGAAAAATGGGATCACGAACAGACAACTTACGAACTCCATGAAGCTGACTCCAAAGACGATAAGCAATCGTTCTCATCCTCTATTTTTCTTTTTTTTTTTGTTCTATCAGTCCCGCTTGCTAAGAGCCTTCTATTTAGAGTCAAACTATGAGATCACTGGTATAACAGAAACCATCACACACAAACACATGCAATCATGCATATACCGACACAAAATCACGCAGCAAAAACATGCATACACACACAAAACCACATTTATTATGATTCCCAGAGCTTCTGCAAGTAATTTCAGAGTAGCTTTGTTGTTGCTTTTGGGTTTTCTTGATCCAGCTATTAAAGAAGTCTATTGGCAGCTCAGTTGGCAAAGCTATAGATTATTTCAGGCTTCAGCGTATGAGCCAGCACAACACCAGAAACCACTGTAATTACAAGATCTAGTCGGCCTTTTGAATAGAAATGGCCAGTGAAGTCTTGATGTGGTCAAAGACAAGGCGGAAGGCGAGGCTCCGTGGGTTAAAATAGAACTGCCCACATGGAGTTGATTTGAGGTTTTCTATATGGGGAGCCCTGGAGTGGGTCTGCAAAAGTAATGAAGTCAGTTAAAGCTAGTGAAAAAAAGACCACTGCATGTGTCTCTGTAGAAAAAAAAAAACATTACGGGTGAAAAAACTAAGTAAGAATAGATGGTACAACACTACTGTGTTAAGACTGCAGATTTGGAGTTTCGACATAGAAATCAGATACTTCACATGAAGACTAAATTCTGCAGCCAACCCAACATATTACCCCAAAAAACAATCATATGTTTTACTATTAAGTTGTAGGCTGAAAAAGAAATCACACACAGTTATATAGAGCAGAGGATTTTGGTTTTATTAAAGACTAGCAATGTAATTATATTTCAGCTTCAACTTTTCCTGTTTCTGTCAAATGCCCTTGTTAAGTGATTTTCTTTCCAGTTTCCACAAACATTGACAAAGCATATGTGTTTTGATGTGGTGCGTGGTCAGCAGTGGTTTTTAGGCTACGTTTGCTTTTCTTAAGAATGTTTCCCACCAACACATTCCCGTCCCAGGCTGTCAAATGCTGCTATTTTAGCATAGCCTGAAGTTCAACTCAAAAAGGCCACTTGACACATGAGAAACATTAATATTCATTACCTTCTCAGTCAGTTGAATTGATAATGTTGTGTTGGCTGCATTATATCATTCTGACTTTGGCTATTTTTTTAGATGTTCCTCACCATTCATTCAGACATATCTGTAAAACTAAAAGATCATTTTTCATGGCATTAAGTTTTCTCAGCTAACATTCAATCGCAGGTCACAAGTAAAACTTTAGATTTTTTTTCCCAATATTTTTCTCCACATCCTAACCCAATATGCCACACTCACACAAAAGACAGACTGACATGTGGGAAAGAAAGAGAACCATTGTTAAGAAAATAAAATAAATGTTTTTATGAAGCTTGTTCATCCTTGCTTGTTATTTTAATACTAAAATGTTTCAAAAAGGTGTACTGACCTGAATTATGAAATTATAATGCAAATTCAAAGATTCATATGATCCTCAGTTTTCAAGGTCATCTTAATAACAGATCATTTTAATAGCTGTTTTATGATTTAGCATGTTTCATAGAGTTTCCTCTATTTCACAGGTACGCACATGAACTAATAATGTCTTTGTTTAGGAAACCTATGCCTCAATGTGGAGAAGTAACGACTACTTCAGGTATTGAAGATATGGTGATTCCTTCCAAATGAACTTCTAATGTCATAGGAAGATGAACCATGATGGTCAGTTTTATGACTCATCACTGTTCTGTGGTAGTATTCATAACAATACCAGGTCTCAGGGACAAAAATGACAGCTTTTCAAAACAACAGCTGCATTCACTTTTTGATTATGCCCACATTTGCAGTGGCCTCTCTAGCCCCAGGAAGAATACATTTATTTGTCCATCTGCTACAAAGAGGAATGATTTTCCACTTTTCGACTGTGATAAAGATAACCTTCTGTATTGCAAAGAACATAATACAGATGTGAAGGAGGGCCTGAAAACCCAGCTAATGAGACCAGGTGAGGACGCAGGGAATGCGGTGTGCTTTGAGATGGAGGCTGGCTGGTAGAGCCATTAGCTATGCACCACAGAAAACTGATACAAATACACTATTCCTCGTTCCTCCTGTTTAAACTATGTGTATTACGATTAAATGCATTGCTTGTACACCTGCACCAAACTGTTATGACGTTAAGACACTTCACAGCAAATAGTTCTGTTGCACCATTTACCTTACAAAATTAGACAAAATGAGTCAGTGCTACAATATTACAGACATAAATGAAAGTTAAATGGTACTGATATTAATTTATCTACACAAAATGGTAAGTTCTGCTTACCAACTGAAAATAAGACAGCGGAATTCAAAGCTGTTGAGCATTTACATTGAACATCCAACCTCTCCAGATTGTGAAGGTCCAGTTTCACCCTGATTAATAGAAAAATAGCACATCTGAAAGAACATAATTTATACTTTGACTTGTGTATCTTAATCTATAATCCACAGCATGACTTGACACCAAAAATAAATACAGACTGGGCTATTTATTTCTGAACAAATAATAAAGCCCTTAGAAGAAGGCTAGAGGGAGCTGTCACAGTACCTAAACTTGAAACCAGCTTAGGGCATTTGTTGCTTCACTTCCTTGTTTCCAATTTCCTTTTCTCATCAGTCTCTGCCATTCTTTCACCAACTGTTTGTTTCTTTTTTGCACTAATACTCCTTCAGTGTCAGAAAAAGACACTTGGATTTAGCTTTTCTACCACATTGTGGAAATAATATGTTTAGATCTCATTGAAAACACTGACAAAGTGGCATTATATGATGTCATCAACCACCATTTGTCATACAGAAAATGGAACAGTCTGTCCCAATTAAATTTGGAAAAAACAACCTACTGAGCCAACTTTATTTTCAAAATGTCCCATATAATTTCTAGTCTTGCAAAGATGTGCATGATATTTTATGTAAAAATGTCTGTAAAGTAAGAAATTCAATTCAAAAAACCTTATTTACTATACTGAAGTAATGACAACATCTGTCTTTATAAATCAGGCCCCACGTAAGCCAGATTAATATTTGAAAGGAGTGAAAAGACAAAAACTGACTACTTGAAAAGAAAGAAATCAGGAACTGCTGTCTTCCAGTTTTTAAACTGGCATACCTATAATACATTTTAAATAATAAATTCATAGGAAAGTATCTTATGTTTACCCAGAGAGAAAACATCAGGTAAAAGTGTTGTTATTGTTACCTTTTTACTCCTACATGAGCCACTTACGAGTCAGAGCCCTTAAGGCTTTTCCTCAGATTGCCTCCAAGTTTATCAAAGACTCTCTTCAGAAAATCTCAAGAAAGAAAATACACTTCATACAGCTGTGATCACAGAGAGCGTTGGAAAATTTTTAAGTGGTTTATTTTAACAGATCCTAGGAATATGCTATATTTTACATGATGAACTAACTATAGCAACTGTTGTTAGAGTATAACATATATTCTCCTTCTCCCTACTGTATGTGCAAATAATAAGTGTGAGTGTTAGGAAAAACAAGCCAAAGACCACAAGGCCAAATGAAGAAGGAAAAACTGTGCTGAAAGGCTTTAACACTATTGTTTCTAAGCTTTTGATCATAAATGACACTTTGTAAATATTAAGGTTTCTTGTTAAGTACCAGCATACTGACATTTATGAAAAAAACACTAATAACAAGGGCTTGGACAATTTCATTTTGAGACTGATAACCTTTTCTTTTGGGGTTTTGTCAGATTGACCTTATACTGCAGGTGCTGGGCCGTGGTCAGATGGGATGTGTCCTTCTCCCAGGTTCCCTTGGCCTGTCTCAGTAGGTGGGATAACATAAGACCCTTCCATCCCTCACTCCTTCTTAGGCCTCGATGTTTGGATGGACTCATGTCTGCCTAGTGATCTGGGGTTCTGTCAGGGGTTTCCTTCTCTCTGGCTGGCCTGACATGCTGCCATTGGCTTGTCAGGGACTGATGTTTTATCCCAATCATGCATTAATTTATAACCATCTAAATCATGTACCAACTACAGATGGTTCTTCTATAATCGACACAGATTAATGTAAGGAAATGTTGTTTTATGGCTCTAATAAATTACATATATTTTAATGAGAGAATATTTATAACTGGAGGGACAAAGTGGAAACAGAAACTGCAAGTGTGGGACAGGACTGCGAAGTAGTAAAAGGGCATATTAACCTACATCTTTGCCGCAGGAAATTGGAACATGCTTAAATTTGATGCTGTTCCCAGAATGATGTGCCCACTTCAGAGGTAAGCAGCTGCCCCAAGCTCTTGTTTTTGGTTCAGTGTTTAAGACTTCATTTGAGTTTCATGGGTTCTAAACAATTTCTGATTAAAGCAATGATCATTCCTTGCTTGAACCAATCATCTTTTTGCCTATTTTTAACTGTGGCTGATTAGCTTTACATCACAGTTAATCAACTTAAATGGGTGATGCCAAACATTTTTCAGTACTACTGAAAAACAATCTAAAATATCCCCTAGTACTGCTATTCATTCAGCATGACACTCTAATCAGCTTATCTGTAAATAAAGTGCTATTTCTTCTATTGGACACGGTTTATGAGAACTAATTAATCTCCAAAAGTTATAAAATCAATTTATCCCTTAAGTATGTCTTATTGATCATCCTTTTTTTGTGTTGCAATCCTTCTATTCCAACTGGCTGAAACTGCTTCTGCAGCCGATTTCCTCTTTCAGCTTTGTCTATCGCTGAGCCTTCAGGAGTAATCAGAAGAACCTTGATGAGCTGCTGAAAGGAAAGCCTCCAATCCGACCTGGATTGTCAGACGATAGCTAAAAGAAAAAGACTGAGAAGCTGAGGGGGAACAGAAAATAATGGTGGTGAAACGCTCACTTTAGAGAGGCAAAGACAGAGCTAATGAGGAGCGGTGGTAGTGGAGCTGAGCAGGCTAGTTACATGAGAGTTCAGTATTATGAGGTCTAGTGGGGAAGGGAGAAGATGAGAGAGCAGTGGTAGAAGTGGGTGGAGGAAAGTGGTTTGGAATTGGGTTTTTCTTTTTTTTCCCCCTGTTCTACTCAATGGACAGAGCAGATGGTATTCTCATTGAGGAAATTAGGAGGCAAAAAGGAGAATTAGAAGCAGCCTGGCAGGGAATGGTTGTCCCCTTAGGCATACAACACACATTCATTTGCTTTCATTTCCTACAACACATGGACTGCAAGAATCAGACAAATCTAATCTTATTCACTGAAGGTGATTTGATACAATGAAAACATTTTTTAAGTTTTTGCAGGCTCAAATAGCTATTAAGGTACCTTCAAAAGCTCTGGTGAGACTCTTTATGTGTGAGAAACCTTTAGAGAGACATGGAAGTAGATGTTTAAAAAAAAGATAGACTAGAAGATTAATTATTGATTTTGAGGTATTTTTCATTAAAAACCAGACTTTGCAAGTTAACAAAATATCTATCAATCATTGTAGATTACACACCTACCATTTTCAGCAAACAAAGCTGCTTTAAAAGCTGTTGAAAATTATGTTATCGTGTAGAACTGCCTCCATACACCTACATGTATTTGCAGGTGCATCTGCTCAGTGCAAATTGGAAGGTAATGGACCAAACAAAAACCAGTCTGGATAAAATTAAAAACATATTTGATTTTAATGAGTCGTGGAAGAAAAGGAATAAGATACAGCCCTTCTTTTCTTTAAGTGAGCTGTGCAATGTCATAGGGCATAGCCTGAATATTACATTATTTAGATGTGTTTTGGCACATTGGTGTTCAGTTTTTAAATAGCATTTTTCCTCAAGCAAGCTTGACCACCCATCATCATAGTCAATGATCTCCCTATGATGAGATAGGGAGAATCTTTAACTATGTATTTTGCTTGACAGAAGTCTCTATTTCTCAAGTGACACCATAAGAAACTTGGCTTACAAAAAGCACATCCATTTGTCCAACTCTAACTTATGACATTTTAACATCGGAGTGAGTTACAGAATCCTACTTTATTGTTAATTTGCACACTTATTATTTGTCTATTTATCTATTCCCAATCCTCTTTAAAAAAACCTACAAACTTATATTGTTGTAACATGGTTGTCTCCATTAATGGTGCAAAAGTTGGGATGTCTGTGTTTGCATCTACGTGAGCTTTCATTGAGCTCTATCAATCCAACATTTGTAGCCAAACCTTTGTAAAGAATGCATAAATAAGTGGACCAGCATGTATTTGACTCTACTTGGTTGCAATTTTTGCTTAGGTGCCATGCATTGAAATCCTGCCTTTTGATGACATAAATGGCCAGTTTATACCGACACCTGATTTATACGTTTACTGGCTATGCTGCTAAAGCTCATGAAGATTGGAGGTTACATTGTACAGTGATCAAGAAAGAAAAAATAAAGAGGTTTAAAGAACTTACAAATCACATTTTTGTTGCCTTTGAGATTAAATTCTATAACCTCTGGCACCTTTGAGAAGACAGAATGATGGACAAAAACCTTGTGGCAAACAGAATAGCAGCAAATATTTTGTAACTTCTGTTCTGTTTCTACAGTTGCATTGTGCTGATATCCATGTTTGCTACTACAACAAGTGCAGTGCTGCTTCTGGAGGCAAACAGGAAGTCACTCATTCTAAATTAGTACTGGAGATCGCCCTGAAGGATTAAGTGACATTATAAATGGAGCACACATAGAGATGATTACATTGTAACTGCAGTATAGACGCGTCCTCAAATGCTATATGGCAAAATTGGTGCTTTGTAGGCATGTTCAAGGCTGAATCTATGTAAAATTGGAAACTGGATGCCTCAAAACCACACTGAAGTTTACAGCACAGCTAATTATGGCCACTGTGTACAGTAGTTAAAACGGGGGGACATCTAGTGCTGTAGCTCAGCTAAATGCCTTGTCAGGGCTTTGAAGTGTGACTGGACTGTGGAGCAACAGAACTGAACATCAGGACACGCTTCTGCGGCTAGGCGACTGTTTTTGCAGGCTGAGTCCCAAATGCATGGCAGTTATGAACACAAATGGACTGAGATGCAGTAGGCCACTGAAACCCTCGACAGCCAATTATCCACCTGTTCTCAACAGCTGAGAGCAATTTCATCAATGTGGGAGAAAGTCTTATTTAAAAGTCAATCAGCCAGTCGCAGGGGAGAAGGGCGCACATCTGTCAGTCAGCTTGTCTGACTCCCATGATCACAGTAAACTCTCTAAACAACAACAGCAGACATGCCTATCTCTTTCCTTGATAAGATAAACAATAGTTACCCTCACACTACAAACTATGAATGTTAAGTAAACATAGTAGCATCTAGCTGGAGATGAAATATGCAACAAAGAAAGAAAAAGAGAAAGTGACAAACGTTTTTTGACAATTGTTAAAAAATCTTTTGACAGAAAATCTTTTCAGTTTTTTTGTTTTTAAATAAAAGATTAAATGGGGTTCCTGGCAGAGAATCATGATATCTGAGTATGTCAGTACAGGACCAGACACTGTGAAAAGCAGACATTATTTGTTTCTGTCTTAGCAGAAACTGAACAATAACCCAAATAATCCAGACATATGTCAAAAACAAAATAATATTTGACTGCTTTTTGACAAATACCCATGGCAACTATTTCTAAATTGGTTGAAATCAAAGACAAACACATCATTTTAAAAGTCTATTTTAAAGGGAATCATTTTAAAAAAGAAAAGAGTTCAAAAAATATTCCTTGTAAAAGAAAGGATAAAATAAAAACTACTACACGGTCAGCTGCCTGAGGCTGCAAGCTAATCTAAGCTGCTGGTTTTAGTTATTAGGTTCCTACAAAAACATGGACAGGTGCTTCTTGTAACTTGGCTCATACAAACCTACAACTCAATAAATAGTTTTAAGAAGACATAAAACATCTCAGGATAAAGAAGTTGGCAATTGTTAACCTTTAGATGCACAAGTGACTGGACCCTACACTCTCCCATAAATGGGTCAATGTGTTTCAATCAATGTGAACATGCACACACAATAATAGAGTTTTTCCTCTCCACTGTTTCTACATGCATACTCTGTACGAGGGATTGCTGTAAAGTCAGCGACACAATGCAAGGGATTGTCCATTGTCTCTACATGCTAGTGCAGGAGGAATGGATGCTGCAAATCCATAACTCAATACAATATTCTCGGTTTGCTTGGATGGCAACTTTTCAACAAATTTCAATAATAATCTGAACTTGATGCACTAATTAATAACTAGGATCAATTGGGATGCATGATTGTATTAAAATAACTTTGCCTTGAGATGATGTGTTGTGAATTTGTAAATCGTACTGATTAAAATGGTTACTTTTAACCATTTTAGCAAGTGCTAATATTTCTCTACATTTCTTTCACAGAGTACAAATACACACACTCATTGGGTAAAACTGAAGATAATGCCTAAATATGGAACATTTATTGTATAAATCTAAACATACAATATATGCTGCTGTCAGTCACAGTTGATCAGAGTCAAATGTTCAAATGAAATTCAATAGGAATTGAATGTGGGTCCTTCTTGAACTTGATCCTCTTATCTTTTTATGTATCTACTAAGTTCAAAATGCATGCTAATATCAGTGGAACATATTATTTAAACCAATAACCATTTTCTCTAAATGTTCTGCCTGTATCTGTATCAGACATCAGATGAATTACAGATTCATATCAGGATTTTGACTTTTTATCACCAATTATATATGTAGCATTAGATTTGGGTGACTTTTTAAGGCCAAAGGACATTGTGAGAAAAGTAAATGCTTTACAGAGATTGAGTGCAATAACACACAATTCCCTCAGAATAACCTTTTGACATCGACATTACTGCAGTACAGTTAAACTCTCCCGAGTAAAGCATGGACAGAATACAAGTAGAAAATTGAGTGTCTTGGCTATTTCAATTTAGTACTGCTGCAATGCTTTACTCAACCACTGTTTGTGGTAGAAATTTATCTCATGTGTATCACAGTGAAAATGCAGGTCAGAACCAGAGCAGAAATGACACCATCTACCTGATGCCTGCAAAAATGTATGTATTTCATATTTGATTTTTTTACAAGAGGTTCATCACAATAGCAAAATACAGGTAGCAACTGCTTAAAACAAAGAGCTTTTATAAATCTCTTGCTGTGGGGAAAATTTGTCAACTCTCACAGCTACTGCTCTTAAACATTTCTCCTCTATTTCTCTCCTTGCTATACAAATTGCCAAATAAATTTTTGATTAATGATCTCACATGTGGGCTAAATGGCAAGCATTACTGAAAGAGATAAATTCCAAAACTTATGATAAATGCCCTGAACTAAACTAGACCCATCCTCAGTCGTAGCTTGTCATCTTTGTGGATGGCTTGGTACTCTCTTCACTGTGCACAGTACAATGTAATCCTCAAAGGTGTGAAATTGTGGTCAAGTAGTCAAGTCATGTCTGCAGGTTTGGTAAAGAGAAGAAGATGAATGACTTTTCCCCAAAGCAGCACTCCTCGACTGGGATTATGGGGGCGGGTCCACCATCAAAAATACACACAGTTAAAGTAGGCTACAGTATGAAACAAATCCAGCCCTGCAGCTGATGACAGCAGGGTTGTCATCAATTGACAAGAATGAAACAAGAAGACGAGAGACAAGAATCCAACAGTGATTTGAGGAGGGAGTGTGTGATAAATGAGTCATTTTCATGGTACAGAATTACAAGACAATCCCCCTAGACAAAAAACAAAAATATGATGTTGTATCAAGAGTTTTTAATTAGAAATGCAAAGATTAGGCTTTTCTTTTCCAATAAATATTTTTGGCTTTTCTGACCTGTCAATTCCAATTTCAACAAATGCACCCCTGTCCACCTTCCCAAAAGACTATCGCAAATAAATGAAAAACAATGCACTCCGAGTTGTTAAATAGAGGATATAGACTTGAATCCAGCAGAAATAGAAGAAATTACCAAATTACCCTGTTCATTTAATCAATGCATATTCCCTTAGTGTAAAACTCAATGTCTCATCATTGCACTTTGTATGTAGTGGTTTCATTCAACTGGACAAGTTTGCAGACAAGTACAAACTGGCCAGGATGAAATATTAAGGCCATGGCTCTCAACTGGTAAAAAAAATGGACTGCTGCATCCACGTCATGGGTCAATCTCTGCCTCAAGCAGAGAAATTCAGAAGTGGTGTCTTGTTCACAAGTGACCGTACATTGCTGTAACCATATCCCAGATTCAAATAGCTTAAATAAGCTTCTGGAGTAGGGCGGGAACAATTAGTTTCAGAGTCAGAGTGAGCCGCTACACCTGCCTGGAGAGTTTGGAGCCGAGCCTCTGCTCCTCTGCATTGAGAGGAGTCAAAATGAGTTGGTTTGCACATTTAAACAGGATTTCTCCTGAAAGTCTCTCTTTGAAAGTTTTTCAATCAACTACAACGAGCACCTGCTGAAGGAGCCACATGGTGAAGTTGCACTGCACTGGCAATTTAGATCTAAAGCATTCTATCAACTATATCCAACATATTTCTTCTGTTTTGATACATTAACATTGTGTTGTCTGGACTTGAATCTCATCCCTGAAAATTAATGGAGGAAACTGAAAATTAGGATGATGATGAGAGGCCTTCCAAACATTGGACCTGTTAGCACCATTACCCAATCTTAAATGAATACATGATAATAGATGAATGGAAATTAAAATTAACATATTTCAACTGTCAATCACCATCAGAGTTAATCATGCGGAAATTGGATATTTCCTATCTCTGGTCATTAATTGGTGCATCTCAATTACCACAGCTGTCTTATTAAACTACTAATACAAATTACAAGTTTGCTTTCTCATACCTCTATATAAGCCAACTTCAAATACAAAGTGAAACAACTTAGTACTTTTTAAAAATTGCTTATTGAAAATAATATTCTTTTGGAATATTGTACAGGAATGTGAATGAAATTAGTTACACTCTCCAGACTTCAACCTGCAAATCACAAAATCTAATCTCTTTCAGAGCCAAATTGTCACCAAACAATACTTTATCGCACCTCGTTGCAAGTAACACCGTTTGAACTGTTGAGATGAATGTTCCTTTAACGCCTTCTGGCTCGGGCCGTCTTTGTGCTGGAAGTGAGCCCCGATTGCCATTCATCACTGCAGGGCATATATACTATGTCAGCATGCTGTGGGGGAGGTCGATATCCCGCCTAGCCAAATAAATATATTTACATTTATTCATTGGAAGCCATTACATGAACAGTGATTTGAACTCAAGAAATCACTTTTATCCCCTCAGTTCTTTCAAGCAGCCCTTAAGGCAAAGATCTCCCCCGATGCAGAGATGCGGGGATCAGAGAGCGACATCTGAAAGTAATGGCAACTGCACACCTAACACTTTTAACTGCACTGGATTCAACTTCTTTCAGCCTCAAAGAGCAAAACTTCCCACCTCCAGGTAAAAAATAGTAATGTCAACTTACCACCCCCGTGTCCAGCTGATCGGTGGCCAGAGAAGGAGCCGCTCCGGTCAGAGGTAAAAAACACAAAATTGGCAGAAAAATCAGCATCTCCGGTGAGATCTTCCTCATCCGCATGTGAAGAAGCAGGGGAATCATGATGCCCTATGACAGGTCGTTCCTGCTGGGCTCACACAACGACCCCGACGACCGCATCCACGGGATAAAACCGCACGCCGAGACACTGTGAAAATTTGCCAGTTTACCTTACTGTGGAGCGCAAACACATAAAACACATTAAAACCGGTGGCGATGGGTGCGTTCGGGATTTATACAAGTTTGGTTTTCCTCAGAATGATACTTGGAGTCATCAACTAATGGGTCATGATCGCGGGAAAAGGGATCCTTCTCAGATTAGTCCACTGGAGGTGAATATCCCAGCAGAGCGAGAGAGAGAGGGAGACAGAGGGAGAGTGGCGCTCCACTCCTGTCTGTGGAGTCTCTTGCACTGAGGAACCACAGCAGCTGCGTGGGGCTTCGTCCCGGCTGAAGGAGACCGCTTGTTGACGCGCGCAGTGAGGAGCGCAGCCACCGTCCTGAAAGACTGAGGGGGAGGCAGGGAGGCAGGGAGGGAGGAGGAAGGCAGATCCAGTGCTTTTCTCAGCCACCCTGGAGACTGGCGAATTCCTGATGCGCGTCCTGAGTAATCTGAGTCTTGCTGGGGTTTACACTTGAAATGTGTCGGTACTGTTCATAGTGAGTGGCACATTTCAATTAATTTTGTGTTTTCAGTGCGATTATTTCTTTCTCTTTTCTCCAGATTGCATGCGATATCAATAAAAAGGGGCACAGAAGTGTCTGCAAGATATTCACAGCCCTTTGGCACGTCTTCATCATAAACTTCAACGTGTTTTAATTGGATATTATATCATAGACTGACAGGTAGTGCATAATTGCTAACTGAAGGGAAAATAATAATTGGTTTTACTTTTTTTTTTAGCAAGTAAAAAGCTGAAATTCTTGAAATCCTACTTCATAGAATGACCAAAACGTCTCTTGGAGTATATGTCTATCACCTTATGAAATATGATTTTCACAAAGTCTCACGCTGAATGAATGGAGTGTGAACATCAACTTTCAAGGCATAGAATCACAATTATGTTTAGGTCTAGTTTTTCTTGTGTCATTCTAACACATTTACATGCTTTAATTTAATACATTCCTCTGGGTCCCATTTGAAAGGTGAACCTGTTTCAACTCTTTTTTTTTTTTTTTTTGTGCAGCCTCTGACAGTTTTTTTTTTTTTCAGGATGACCTGTTTTTAAGCTCATTAACTCTGAGAAGCTCTCCACTGCTTTCCACCTGATATTTCTGCTGTGCTCCTTGGTCTGCATGATACTTTCTCTCTCAGCAAATCTCTAATTCTTTCACAAAACAGTCAAATATGACTACAGTATTTTATACTGTACAAAATACTGTAAAATACTGTACTGTACTACAGTATTTTATACTGTAGTCAGAATAAAATACAGATGTATTTTATTAGTAAGTAGGTGGTTTCTGAAGGAAATTATTCCATTGGTGCTTATCCAGAGGTGCCAAATCAAAGGAGGCTGAACATTTCTAAAACCTTGAGTCTTAGTCCCATTACTTTTGAATTAGGTGCTTTTCTGTGCTGACCTACAGAGTACAAAGTGTGTCAGAAAATCCAAATGATCCAACTTCCATACACTGAATGCATGTGGCTTTGGACTTCCAAAATGTGTATATTTAAAAGGGCTCTTATAGAACACAGTGGAATTAGTGACCTTGTGGATGATTGACCGAGTTGAATTGTATATTCAGTAAGGTGACTCTTACTTGTTGTGGAGTTGCTACATATACAGGAAAAGTTCTGTAGATCCCAGAATGGTGAACACATTGATAGAGTTCTTTCTTACGCAAGTATCTTTACTTTTGTCACCTCTAAAGAAGAACGTTAAATTCCATGATGGAAAGCATTACAGAAAGGAGGGCTGGATCATAGACTCTGGTTACAGATAGGAGTCATGTTGGTCACATTAGGAGAATCAATAAATTAGAATATCATTTAAAAAATTGTTTTATTTCTAGAATTCCATTCAAAACATAAATTTTTTATTACACTCACTGCAATGTACTTAATTGTTTTGGTCATTTTGGCCCAATAACTGTGACATAAAAAAATACTTTATTCATAAAAATCCAAACAACACTTTCCAAGAAAACTGGAGTATTGCATAAGATCAATAAAGATATATTTTGTATGGAAATGCCAGGTTATTTTCATAATATGGCCTACAATTATGGAGAAGACTGCCAACTTGACATTGTCCTGCTGACACCCACCATAAGGAGGCTAAGCCACCAAAGGTCACTGCTGAAGAAGGTGGCCTTTTGCAGAGTGCTGTACCAAGCATATTGATGGATAGTTGAGGAGAAAGAAAAGCGTGGTGGAAGAATATGCACAAAAAATATGGATAACGCAGAGAAAATAGGATTATAAAGCAAAGACTAGTCAGGACTTCCAGGGAGATTCACAAAGAGTGTCGGGAATCAGTGCTGCCACACACACACACACACACACACAGCCAGAAAATAACTTCATAGTATCTTTGTTTTAAGCAACTGATAAACCAGAGACAATGGTAGAAGCCAGATTAATGAGAAAAAGACTGGTCTTCTGTTTTATGGTAAAAAGTCACTTTGTAAGCTTAAAGCGAATGTTGTAATTTTTTTAGATGCATGAATCAAGTTATGCGAGGTCCAAAGAACTTTCTGATTTGATGAGTCATGTAATCTGGCTCACCATTGTCTCTCCTTTTGTAACATGCTATTTCTGCTAGCTGTGCTGCAGTACTAAGAAGACCAGTTTTACATAAATTGATCAAAATCTAGAGGCCCTCGTTTGAAGTGAACTGACAAATTGTACTGCATTTTCAGTGCATTAAGAAATGTAAAGCAAGATCACAGCCCAGGTTGTCCAGGGTTCTCTTTTTATTATGAATATGTCAAGCAAATCAAGTAAAAGTATTGGCTACAACTCAAACTAGAAGAGTTACAGTAAACAGAATAAAATATGCATTACAGTAGAAGCTGGGTCACAAAAAAAACCTCTGAAATGCAAAGATGCTATTTTTCCTCATCACTCATTCATTCTTTATCTGTATCATATTTTAGAGGACATTAGCAAAAATAGAAATGCCATGGGACAGCAGGTATAATCATAAAAAATCTTTGTATCAGATTTTTTTCTTTTTTACAGGTAAAAATAATTAGTCTAATTATTTTTCTTGCTTAGCTGTAAAATCCACCATCTAATGGAAGTACACACTGTAATTATTAGCAATTAGAGCCACATGCCTCTGCAGTACATTTTAACTATTTAACAGTCAGGAAGTTCATTTAAAGGAATAAATTAAAGCATTTTAATACATTTAAATAAAAAGAATAACACAAAGAGAAATACTTGTTACTTACTGAGACCTCATCTCTGGTGAATGATGGCTCACATGTACACATTTCCCTCTCAGCAGTCATTTATCACAGGAAGAAGAAAATCACATGAAAAACATGTTTTTGCTCAGCAGTGTTACGTTTTGCTGTGCTACCGCAGAGCTCCCAGCCTCAGCTAGACTGGTTTCGCAGCCACAACATTACGATAATTGTAGCATCTGAATATTGAGTCTCAGCATGCCTGCTGGCGAAAAAAAGCTTCACTTTATTTGCTTTCACATTAAGAGAAGGTTAAAATAGCCATTTGCGCATCTAAGCCTGCTCTGTGTGTCTTACCTGAAGTATTTCACAGTCTTCAGACTATTTTCCTTACAAATATTAACTATTGTCTTGGACAGATTGGGGGAAAAAGCAACACAATTTGGCTAGCATCTATGAAGCTGGGTGAAGTTTTTGAGTGGTGTTATAGTCTATTTATGCTATAGTACAGAATATTCTTTGAAGCACTTTTTGTGCAGAGTTCTTAGAGTTCTGGAAGTCCTTGTGCTATATGGTAAAATAGAAATATTGCCTTTCATCTATTTTTTAGCACAATATATTACACAAAGAATTTATATTAAATCTTGGACATGTCTGTGTTTGATCATTGAAATGGAATTGGATTATTCTTGCTCACATTTTTAATTCATAAATCAGAAATTATTTAAAGCATACTAATTATGTTTCATTTTCCATCTTGTGTGTCTCAATGTGGAGAGGTTGTAGGTTGCGAAGCTGCAACATGTAGGATAACCTGCAACCTCATTGGACAAATTGTATCCTTTTTTTGTTCATCACATAATGAACATGCAATGTTACAGAAGTATGCATTTATGTTTGTAATAAATATGTAATTTAAAGTTTTTATTAAAAAAAATCAACTTTATTTTTGAAACTGGAAAACATAGTTTCTTTGATGATTTTTGTCAGCGTGAAAAGATCAATAAAGGGGGATGGACTCGTCCCATTTGGTCTAAACAACTTGACTGTAATGTTTTTTCATATAAATGAAACTGCAGTACCATCCATTTCCTGTTGGCAACAAAACTATCAAAACGAGGCTTGCTTTTAAAACTGACGTTAAATATTCCATAAAATATGCACGTCACCAAACTGCTCTTTTCCCTTTAATTGAGTTCTGACTGCCTATTGATCATTCATTAAGTGTTTACAACATAAATAATTGGCTTATTAAATCTGTATTGACCATCTCTGAATTAGTTTGAAGGCACCAGAACAAATTCTTAAACAGTGAAACCTAAGAGCTTCTCATAGTGGAACAAATTTCAGCCATGTAAGAAACTCCAGCAACAAACGTAATTCACCACATATCATACAGTACCTACTTTATATATAGTCTGAGTTTAACTAATCATGTCCCTTTTTTAAAAAAGATAACAAAAAAGTGGCATCTGTTCCCTCCATATGCCTTTCATTTTGGAAAATACAAGCACATCTGCTCTCTCTGTACAGCTTGCAGAAAAAAGCATAAAGCACAAAATTTGTTAGATTTCAGATGCTAATAGTAGATTTATTGACTGAAGTCTAAAATATATAAACATTTAAAGTTGATTATGCTTCTTTCAGAGCTTTGTTTCTTCCCACTCTAAGATAATTGCAAGATAAAAGTTATCATTTACTGTAGAAATACAGATATGCTTGTCACTCTCTGGCTTGTAAAAGAGGTATCAAAGCTGAAATTTAAATCCCAGAAAGATCTTATTTACTTTAACTGTGTGCACAATCTTTAGGCAAACTACATATGTTCCCACAGACTTTAAAAAGTTCAAAGCTGTGTCAATATACACTCTAAGTGTAAAATTTAAGAATAGTAGCCTGCTAATAAACAAGTGTAGCAGTGATTAAGTCCTTCTGATGTATCTTGTTTGTCTTTCTAACCCCAATGAAAGTCACACTTGCCTTTTTTGATCACGATACATTCCCAGACTCAGTTATAGTTCTAGAAAGTTTGCAAGTGTTCAGAGCTTCCAAGCATTAACTCTGCAATGAAAGCTTTATTGTTCCTCCTGTGGATTCTCTCAGCTCTTTGTGCTAACTTTCTGTGAGAAGACTTTGCTTGAGGTTATATTTCATAATTCACATGTTCTTCCTTTTGAAATGGAGAGGAGAAGCCTAAAGGTGATATCATCAAGAAATCAAACAGCCCTAGACTGGACACTGATAAAGGTAGGAATTAAATCAACGTTACTTGGTTATGTTTGACATGCTTAATAGCTTTTTATCTTCTTAGATTTTTGGTGCATCGCAAGTAGACCTGCATTAATTCTGATGTAGACATTCGTGCTGCAGAAAAAGCTCATTGTTTTTGCAAACCTCAGATGCTACAGTCTCAAGCTAAAAAATGTAATCCATGTTGGGGGCTTTTTGAAGCAATTTCGAATTCTGTTGTCCATTTTCAAAGACTTTGTTAAAAATTCTGATAATTTCAATTTAACTACACTCTTCTGTCTTATTATGACACGCCTGCCACTTCTTATAAGATCATCCATCCATCTATCCATCCTTTGTCATCTATTCACATCTATCCTTGCAATGTTGAGGGGTGGGCTATCTCCACCAGTAGTCGTTGGGCGCAAGAGACAAGATACACCTGCACAGGTCGGCAGTGTCTTTCTTGTGAGGTCAGCGAAGAGGAACTGATCATTGATTATGCTGCACCCTTTACTGCTACTGCTGACAAAATTTTTTAAGCAAAGGTCAGCCTTTAACTTTGTCAAATGACAATGTCTTTGGACAGTTTGGCTTTAAGTTTAAGTTTAATTTAATTTTACCAGTCAAATTACATCAGTGGGAAAATCATGACTGGGATGCTCACAGGGCAGCTGAAAAGCTAGTTGGGCCTTTTCAGGTTAAGGTGAAGCGGGTGCATAAACATACACAAACTGATCCTCTTTAAACTAAATTGTTCTCTGTACTTATGATTTTGTACGCAAAACTGCAACTGTACAGGCTGAAAATCATGGGTGTAAAAAATACAAGTTATTTTAAAAAGTGACACATCTAGATGTGTTAAGATGTATGACATTTTTTAAGAGAGTCACTAAACCCAGAAGACTCAAAGGAAAGACTGACATTCTGATAATTACCATGCAGTCACATTGTCAGCATATTTCAAAGCTAAATGTTAAAGCACTAAAAAACATATTTTCTTCAAATGTCATTTCCAAAAATAAAATAAAAAAATATATATACATAATTTAAATCCCAAAAACATGCTTAACAGAAACTTTCAAAAGAGATAAATTTGAGAAAGTTAAATAAATTAAATAAGTTCAGGGACTTGCAAACCCTATTTTCTTTTTTCTTATGTGTAAAGGGAAATCCTAATGTCCACTGGACTGAGACGGCAATAAACAAAGCTACAGGAGAAAGCATTCTGTTTCAACTGGAGTGAAATAGATGGAATATTTGAACTTTATAATCTCTTTGAAACAGGATAGCAAACTCCAACCTGGAGCTTTGGGTATTCAATTTCCTTCCCATCCCAAAAAGAAGTGGGCTGGTTTTGTACTTTAAACTTTTAATCCCAAACCAATTCAGCAAATGATGAAACAGTAAAATGTACAAATGTTTTAAGTTAAAAAAAACCCATAATTCTCAACATGGTACAAAGCTTACCTGCTTCTCACCACTGCTTACTTACAACAATCTGTCATACTTTTGTGATTTCATATCAAATTTCCTTTAGGAGTGTTTTGGAGGCATAAACAATATTAAAGATGCCTACAAGTGCAGATTTCCCTGACAACAGCACTTTTTAAATGAGAACTTTTGTTCTCAAAAACTGGCTGTCAATTAAAGATGCGTCAAACACAGATTGAAAGGCTAAGTCATATGCTGACTGTCCTAATCTGGTTTCATTCCTTTGAGACGGCAAGATCTGTGTTGCAAGAACATGATTGGTATCATTTGTTAGTTTGACTGTTTCATTGTCATCAAGAACCTGCTAACGTGAATATTATTAGATTTGTTGGGCTGTTCAGTGTGCGCACACAGGTTTGCCGAGTATGGAATTGGATTTTGTAATCTTGCAAGCTTGGATACGTGTGCAAGAAAGTTTCCTAATGCTGGGTTAGTTCGAGGACAAACAGTCAAGTCAGGTATGCTGGTAGGTTGTTGTGAATTGGATCAGGAGCAACTCTAATGACAATGTAAGTAATTCAACTAAGAAATAATGTCATATAGTTTCCTAACTATTTACGCAATTTTTAAAGTGGTTGACAGCTGTCTTTGACATTGTGGATAATGAGACCACAATAACGAGGCTGGAGAAGTGAGTAGGCATCGGTTCGGCTCTTCAGTGGTTTTTGTCATCTGTTTTAAATACAAGTTCTGTTGTTTCCATTAATGATTTTCATCTTTCCCTCTGCTTAATCAGTCAGTGTTTTCAACAAGGATCAATTTTACATTATTTAGGTATTTGAAGATTACAGCTTGGATAATGAGGTCAGAATTTAACCACCTAAATAGTCGTTTCATGAGTCGTTTATACATATACATTAGTTTAACTACTCCTGTCACTTTAATTTTCAGTGACTGTAAAACTGCCATATGTCAACTCCATAAGTAGATATGCTCTCTCTCTGCCAGGCATGCAGAAGCAAAGTATAAAACAAAAAACATTTTGGAGTTCTGAAGCTCACAGTATGCTCTAACATTTCCTTGGTCAATTTCTACTTTACTGGCTTTTTTATGCCCAGTAAGTATAAAAAGCTTAAAAATATACACTCACTTGCAGAGAGGGCCTTAATTTTAGATTTATGTTTCATGTTACATATATGCTACAAACAATAGTTGCACGATGTAACCTAAGAATCCTAAGAGAGATTTGAGATGAGTTCCAGGATTATTGTGACCAAAACAGACGATGAGGCATTTGCTGCAGAGGGCTGCCAGTCCTATATACCCAGGACTTGAGAAAAGATGATCTTCAGGTGAGTGCCACCCCAGGGAGCAGCCCTACACACGGAGGAGATAAGATGCACAGAGGCAGGAGAGAAAACCAGGAAAATAAATCACAGACAAACAACTACTATCACAAAATCTGCAATCAGAATCATGACAGACCTCGATGATATAGAAGGATAGAAATATTACTTATTATTATTGTTATTGTATAAGTACTGTTGCCAAGCTATGGAAGCCATGGACAATAGTACTTGAGAATCTTAGGTGTGCTTATTTTTGCTCGAAGAAGTGGTTCAATTACAGATTCCTTCTAAGTTTGCTTTTTAGGCAATTATAAATGCTTTAGATGATCATGTAATACAAAATGCATCATCAGTTCAAATGATGATTAAGAGAAAACACATGCTGTAAAGAGAATATTGCATTGCTTCCTAATTATCATAACTGTTTGCTCACTCTTCTCTGCAGAACTTATGTTTTGTGGCACAGCTGAGCTTGGTAAACAAACTTACAAAATGCAAAAAAAAAAAATGGATGAAAATCCATCCAAAATGCAAGAACATCACAGAGAGCAAAACCATCATGAAGAAACAGAAAGTGGCACAAACAACTGGCTCAGCAAAGAGGAGACAGATGAAGTTTTAGTGGGATATGTGAAAGAACTCTGAACAGTAATAAATGCAAGGCAGGTGCAAAGTGAAACCAGGTGAGTCTAACCAGTAGGATGAAAAGCAGATGTGAGACTAAGAAAAGCTGGATACCACAAACAAAATAGTAACTCAAAACATAAAAAACTAGCTCATTGTCCATCATGACTGCGTTTCTGACATTGACTGTTTTTCTAAGCATGAATAGTGTTCAAGGTCACACTACAGAATGTGTTGAGGTTAAGATTTTGGCTAGCTCATTCCAAATTCTTTATTATGTTTTTTAATTTTAGTTTTTGAGTCATGGAGGAGCAGTTCCCACCTTGTAACGTTTGCACAGTGTCTCTCTTGAAATTGGACAGACCATAAATGCTGATGTTAGGAGATTGTCTACAGTACTTTAAATGTCATTCTGGGTTCTTTAGTAACCTCCTAGATGAGACATTTATTTGCTCTTGGAGTAATTTTAGATTTGATTCACCAGTTCGCCATATGTTCTTCATTTGTGGACAGTGACTCACTACTGTTCACCCGTGCACTGGTAAGCTTACAATTGTCTTTGTAAGCGTTTCCAGACCGATGGATGCAAATAAATTGAATAAAACCAGTTTGATCAAAGATTTTTGCTTTATAATTTTGCGTAAATGACGTGATACTGTGAAACTGTTATATGTTTACTCAGGGCTCTTGTAATGTAAGATTATTTAACCAGGCTATGTCTACTTCTCTGGTTCTACTCTGATTCTAATCCAAACCTTTATATTTAAGACAACTAAGCAAACATATTGGACAGTTTGAGCAAAACTTGTCTTGCACAGTGATTGAGAATTGTCATGATAAAACCAGCTAACAATCTATGATCATAATAAAAACAAAATACCTCCCCTTTGAAATGCTGCAGATATGTTTTGATATTTACTGTGTCTTTGTGCTTTATGCATTTTGTTAGACTTATGAATTCTGTCAGGGAGACAGAGGGTGTACTTTCTTTTCACGATGACTGTATCTGGGCCTGAATATAAATTATGGATACATTTTTTTAGGGATGAATTTACTTTAGCTACTGAGGTGTTCCCCCAGTCATTCCCTTTTAATTAATGACCAGATTAATCCATTACGGCTCACTTAGTAGATTTATAGCACTCTAATGTATTATTCATTATAGGTTACATTTGTCGTCAAAGAATGCAGGAGGTTTCAGCTGTGCCAGTATGATTTTCATGTTTAATTCATGGAACACTCCAGCTGCTTGATTTTTCCACAAGATGCAGCACACTATGCAATGTTTTCTGCGAACAGGGTTCTGCATGTGCGAAATGCATATTGATCTCGAGACATATTTGTGATTGGTGGCAACAGTGCGATTAGACCCTTGATTAAATTCACAACAGCTAGAACAGAGCATAATGAAATCTTAATGCTGGCCAGACAGAAAGCTGCCTGCAGACATAGGAATTATAAAAAATGTACATGTGATCGACAAGAAAATGAAAGAAGCTAAGTTGTGCATTCGATAAGCGCGTCCTCTGTTTATGTTAAACAGGATAAAGAGTAATCCTGAAGGTCCCTCCAGCCCAGAAGCTTTGTGTTTTGTCTCCTAGTTCTGCAAGTAGTTCATTGAAGCTGCCTGAGGCTCATCTACTCCTGCCCTGAGGTAATCTTTTTTTTTCTCTCAAATTCTTCGTCTTTCAATTCTTATTTTATCATATATTTTTATTGATCATATTTAAGTTTGCCTTGGTCAAAATACAGCCCATATTTGCATGTTGTGCTTTAATAAAACATATTCTACATTGATCTCGAAACTCTTTTCTATATGGTGGCCCACTCCATGCTTTTTTTTTTCATTAATAAGTGTCAGCACAGTAAGGATCGTTAGAGTTGCTTGGTTTCCTGCAGTTCCGCTGCACAGTGACCCTGAAAAATACAAAGAGCTGCACCACAGGGGATGATGCCAGGCAATGCATCACATGGGCTACGCTCTGCAGTGAGCTTTTCGTCTTCCTTGTTCATCTTCACTATGCCCATCATTTCCTGCTCACACATTTTGCAAAGACATCTGCTGACAGGTTGCGTGGCTACATTTATCAGATGCAGTGCTGTGGTGCTCGGATACTTCAGAAAACCAGAAGAATTTGTAAGTTTTAAATCCTCTGTTGTTTTTTATTGATAAACTGGATATGTCCTTGTAAGCAATTTTTGAAAACAATTGGATTCAGTTTAGTTAACTTATAATCTGAACCCACATGAAATGAAAATGAAAGTTAAGCTGAGTTTCACAAACCTGGTTATTACCTGACCTGCAGATGAACTACGAAACGATTGAAGCTGAACCTCTCTAACAACTGGAAGATCTCAAGAAGCAACACAACATTTAAAAATATTTATTTATTTTTGAAAAACAGTTAATGACAACTGTTGGAAAATGACACAAAGTCATTTCTAAGAGTTTGTGATTCCAACAAATCAAAGTGAGAACTCTAATCAACAACTGGAGGAAATAAGCAGTGGTGGGGAACCTTCCCAGGAGAGGCCGGTCAACCCAAATTACACAAAGAGCATGTCAGTGATTCAACTAGTCATAAAGACACTCAGAACAACATGACAGCTCAGTCTTGCAATATTTAAAAGCATTCCCCTAATGCTTCATCCATGCTCTTGGATGATGATCGCAATTTTATGCAGGTTCAGTTAAAAACAGAATCAACTTATTCTGTGACCCCAAGTTAGTGGGTTAAAAGCCTCTCCGCTATAAAACTCAAACTAGGTTTACATGAAATAAAATTGTTCACTTTATTGTTTTAAAGGTCTTCATTCTTTTTCTTTTTACCCATACTAATCAGGTGGGCACAACTGTTGACTTGAGCACCATGCAGAGCACAGATTGAAGCAGATTAATGTAAAATACAGCTTTCTGACTTCCCAAATAACAAGACCCCAGCCTCCAGCTAATCCAGTCACAGCTGAAGCAGTTCGGCAGCACCCTGAGAAACCTGACACTAAGCCAAGTATGACATAACCTCCCACAATATTATATTTCCTGTCTGGAAACTTTCAGGGGTCTGTTGCGAGACCAATGGGTGGAAATTATGTAAAACAATATTCAGCAAGCATGGAAAACTGTTCAATGTGGGCTACGGTTGAAGATCAGTATGTCTAAGGCATTCTTTGTCCTTGACCTCAAAAAGTTAATTTTGGGTTGGTTTTAGAAGGAACTGGTTCATTCTAACTTCAGTTTTGTGAACAATGCCTAATTAGTCCAATACAGTTAATGATGTTTTGTTCTGTTTCAGTCACACAAACAGTTTAACTGCAGCACAACAATGACTTGAGCGAGGCTGAGAAAAGATTGTGGTTTGGTTTACAATCCAATCCTTTCTCAGTAATCAGTTGGCGTTCTCTAAGAAGACTTTGAACTAATCCCCTGGTATTCCTATCCCACCAAAGTGTCATAACAGTGCAGTATTTTCAGTCTATAACTGTTGCAATTAAAAAAACAAACCTAAATGCAACGGTTTTTTCCACACCTGACCAACTTCCTATGATTTTATATATAATTAGTTCTGTCTGTTTTGCATTTATTTTGTCGTGGCATGCAGTGGATTTAAAGGATTTCAGTTTGACAGGCTTGCATGGTTGCGGGTGGGGTGCTGGCGCCTGCCTTCAAACTTTAGGGCAATTCAGAATCTCTAATTAATCTAAAACATATGGTTTTGGACTGTTGGAGGAAATCAGAGTAAAACAAGAACTAGTTTTCAGCCAAAACTGAGGTCTACAACCACTGAAACAAAAGTTCATTTTGAAATAAAGAACCATGTTTAAGTAATTATATATAATACATAGAAAATGAAAAATCATTTGACTTGAGATTTCTTTATTACACAAACCTGACCTAAAATAGACAATTCTAACTCACTCCTCATTGTAGTATCAGATGCTGACTAAGTAATTACAGACATAAGTGGAAGAAAATAGCTCAATTCCTAAAATAAGTTGTGGCCATTTCCCTTGTGGCTTTACAGATCAAACACAGTAGACCTTGTCTTCAATAAACCAAAACTCACCCCTAGCACCCTGACCAGTTGTTTAAAACAATTACATTTTATTTAATTATTCTTCAAATTCTGAAATTAAAATGCTTACAATCAGTGCTATGATTGAAAAGCATTAAGAGTCAAACCCTTGCCAAAAAGAAACATTATTAAAGATTTTTGTCAGCCCTATTTCCTCCCAACAAAAAGGTCCCATGTGTGAATTTCCTTGTGGAGTTTCCATGTTGTTTCCCATATTCTGTTTGATTTTTCCAACTAACGCAGCCTCAGTTCTCTTTACAAAAACCTGCATATTAGTTAAGGTAACTGACCATTTTAAAAAGCTTTGTATGGACCGTCCATATCAAAGCTTCAGTGTGAAACTTTTATAAAAAATATTAAAACAGCTCTCTTGTAGCTGTTTCTCTGCCATCACTATAGTTAGTTAGCAGCACATTCTGGAGCTGATTGACAGCTCTAAAACCCTCCTCCTGGAACTGATTAGCTGGTTTTGGTTATGAGTTGCATTTCTGCAGATGCAACAGTAGCTCAGAGAGGAGATGGAAGAGATATATCTTTTCGTAGATCATCTGCCTCATATCACTCTGACACGCGTAGTGACAGTTTTAACAAATTTGTTAAAAATTATTTTTTAATAAAAAGTGTATACTTCAGCTCTTTTGAGGTAATAATTAATGAAAAGGTGAATCTCAGAGATAGTGAGCTATCACCTTAAAACATGCTACAGGTGCCAACAGATTGTTAGAGAAATGATCTATGGCTAGTGGACCTGAAGTACAACCTTTATTAAATATTAGGGCGGTGAGTTCTATTCACTTGCTATCAGCCTGTGATTTTGTCTGGTGAAATAAACATAAGCTGTTTTAATGAGCCCTAGATAAGACGATGTATGCTTTGAAGGTGACACGCTTGATCTATTTATAATAGTTTAATTTGAAAGAAAAAAGAAGCAGTTCTCACTGGCAGTTCTAGACCAAATTTACCAGAGGGCCAGTGTTTTTTCATTGGGACACTTATGAAAAGAATGAACCCCCTGGAAGAATTGCTTGCAGATCCAAATCTTCCTGATGCAGCCCTACGTATGTTAATACTTCTATTTTTTTTCCTCTGTACTTGAGATTGGATGAAGTCAGAATTGCTTAGGAGAGTTTGATGTAATCTAAGAAAAGATGGTATTTATCATTCAGCTTTTTATATTAATTACCTCATATTTCATTACTTTTCAGATGACCATACCTTAATGAACATGTTTGAATTTTAGCATATTCCATTTTACTGTTTGATTTCTCTGTAAAAGTTACATTACTAAAGGGCTCTGTGCAAGTAAACAAACTTCAGAGCATTTCTCTGAAGCTCAAGAGGATGAGGCACAGTCCTTGCTTTCTCCACATCTTATTTTTCAGTCTAGTCTGTGACTGAGAGGATTTCTCATTTGGATAAATTATCCATAATTATGATCAGTGAGATAAAAGTGGACAACAGTCATCTGTATCGCTAATATGCGTCAGTCATTGCCAGTATGTTTGTAGAAAACAAAAGATTTCAGTGACTCATGTCAAAATATTGTTTCAGCTGTTATAAAATTCACTACTTTATAAGCATTTTGCTGTTCTTAGTTTGCGTCACACTCATTTTCTTTGTTTTTATGTAGGATATACACCTTGTTGTTTCAAAGTATTTCAATTTATGCAAGATTAGGATGAACGTAACCAGGTCATTGGTGCAGCTAATTAACCCCAGACAAAGCTCTTACAATGAGATCTGTAATATTTTCACTTTCTTTCCAACTTTTGAATTAGAATCTAAACCTATGGGTTTAAACACATCAAACACTATTCTACCTTTGCAAATCCTGGAACAGTTTTATTTGTAGCAGCAAAATAAATAGAACTACATTTCTCTGTGTAATTTGACTTAATTTACAAAGCAGAACTATATAAAAAGAAAGCACACCATAGAGCATTAGGGATACCACTGTATGCACACTATTTTACTCAATATATTTTTTTTTCTAGCCAGTAGCACCTGTTTCTCATTATTGTTTTCTTTAATTATCTTTGGTAAGTTTTGTAGATTTTAACCAAAGCTGACGAGCCTAAATTGAATGTTTTTATAATTTAGGAATTCGGACATTTGCACCTGTTTTTAAAATATTGTCTGTGAAAAAATCATTTAATAAATTACAAATGTGGCTTATTTAGTGTATTTGTATTTATTATCTTGATGTATTTATGTCTGCAACTACAGTTTTATCCTACAGGAAATTTTTTTCCATTTACCTTTTTGAATATTGAGTTAAGTTTTATGCCTCGTAAATGGATCCTTTAGGTAAAGTGTGTCTCTTTGCTTATTAGTATTTGGATTCATCTGGCTCTCCTGCATTACTACACTTCTCTGGAAGTATGTTGACAGCTTATTGTTGGGCTTGTACACAATGGATCAACCTAAGGGATTGCTGTGATTGGACAGTATATGTTTTGTTTAATCCATAAGTGCAGTCTTAGGACAGAAAATGGTGTTAATAGGAAGTAGTTCTTAGTCCTATACAGCCCTTTAAGTGGTAAAACTTACATAGGTATTTGTTATTCCTCTTCAGAACAGAACACCTGTGTTCCAAATGTTTACTCTCTTTCTTGTCTATACAGTAATAAGGGTTCTCCAGTTGTTTTTGCATTTTGAACATTACTTCAGTGTCACAGTAGCTCATAATTATATGTCAAGTGACTTGTCACATAAACCCCAATGGGATACACCAGAATGCCTGCCTGAGAGTGAGATGATAGAGAGCATGATTATGATGTTTTTGCCTGAAAACACACTTTAATTATTACCGTCCCTCTTAATAAATGTGACATTAAAATTTGACACAAATTGAATTTTGGGTTTTACACTTTATGCTATTTTGCATCTTCTCAGATTATAAATTACGACTATGACACATCACATCACCACCTAAACCACCTTTAGATAATGACTGCTTATGGAGTTGTTGCATGTGTGTAAATAATTCAGAAGAAATGTCGATCCAACCTACCTAACCCTAAAATTTAAATCTGACAGGAGTATGAATAAATATCGGCTCATGCACTTACAACAGTGCAGAAGATAAAGACATTAATCAATCATTTCCAAGAAAAAAATAAACAATTATTTCAACTAAAGGGATGAGTTTATGTGCTTCCAAGATCAAGTATTAAGATATGGATTCAGTTTATTGTGGTTTAACTTTGTTTAACTCGTCTTACTTATCGCTCATAATTTTTCTAATTGCACCCTTGCAAGACCTCCACTGTTTTGAATGTTAAATGTTGCCTCCAGTATGAAAAACTGACTCCAAACACTCCTGACATTGAGGTTCACAACTGAATATGAATCTGGCAAACCAATGTCCTTATTTACTTAACACTCATGGGTGATATAAATCTCTTTTAAGTTTGCAAAGCTTTGGCCCGACTGAGTGGTCAGAGGGCCGACAGTGAAAAATGTCTTGTGCTTGCCTAATCTGGTTCAGCACTTCTGTTCTTCCCTCACTGGATTTGTGAATCCTTTGTGCATTCTTGGAGAAAATGAGAATCTCTGAGGTGTTCTGCCAACATAATTGTGCTTTCTATCTATTTTTAGCCATGCATTATCACCGTTAGCCACTCGTCTCTAATATCCTCGTACATTGTCTTAGTATTTTTCCACGTATATATATTTTGTCAGACAGACATCTTTTCTATAGCCCATATTCTATTTTATATTGCTCATAAGCTGCGCCTCATTATCTGGTTTCTGTACACTGAGCAGCTACAATATCGTCACATGTATTTACAGACTTTAAACATCCAATTTGTAGTAAATCGCACAGTCTGGTGAGGTTCACTCAAGCTTCTGCTTTTCACTCTCTCTGCTTATATTGTTACTTTAATCCTTAACCATATCTCCTAAATAATAGACACTTTATAAGGTACTAAAAAAAAGTCACACTCCTGTACCGTTTCTGTTCCTGGATTACAACGAATTGTAAAATTCAAACTGGAGCTTTCCACTCAGGGTTTCAAGTGGTATTAAGATTAAAGCCAAGTTGATCAGTTAGTAGGAGGATTGATTTATACAAGTAAATAAGATCAGCATAAGGGTTGAACAGACAGAATCATTAAGAATAGAAAGATTGGGCAGCTTTCCAGTGGCAGGGTGGCTTTCTTCCAATAAGATAAACAGATTCAATGCATTCCTCTACTGAGGTGCCCTCTGGCAAAACGCTGTTCTACATCTACAGCACCTTAAATGTGCTTAATGGTGCGTCAGTGATAATATAAAGAGTGCAAACATGTGATGGAACATAATGAAAAATATAAGTCCAGACAATGTGATAAATTATGATTCATGTTTGTGCAAATACATATCTTTGTTGTTGCAATATTTAACTGTGGGATTCCAGTAATGTAGCCACTTTTGGTGGGCATGTTTTCATGAAGACCTCAGATTTTTTGTTTAGGCTGCAAAAGATTTCAATTTGGCCTTTGGCAGCTGAATGCAGGATGCATTTTTAGAAATCTTTAAGTGTGACGGAGAGAATAAAGAGTAATTTTCTAAATTAGTGCTGTCTTTTCTGTCAGCTCCGATCAGTCTTACCAATCTTTTCTGACATTTCTAATTAACCAAGTATTTCCATAAACAGAGCTGTAAATGCCACCAACAGTCACACGGTTGTCAAATCAACAATCCAAACAGCTTTTCCACCAGTCTGATTTGTAATAAATCAGTGGCTAAAGTTCCAGATGTATATGAACTGCATTTTACACATTACTGCCACATGATTGGCCAATTTTAATGCCGCAGTCAGACCCTATTTTCATGTTTAATACAACAGATTAGTGCTCAGTAAAGTCTTAAATATCTGCGCTCATCTTCAGAGAAAGAGGATTTTTTATGATATTTTTAAATCAAACAAAGAATACATTTAATTTCTTTATGGAACTGAACAAAACCTTCAAGAGTTTTCTTTTTTTATATATGGTAAAAAATAAAATGTTGTACATCTCGGTCAGAAATGAAATTAACGTAAGTGGCAACATCACACAAAAACAAGAAAATGTAGCTTATACAACAAAACCCCACAATTCATATCTGCCAAAATGAACCTTTTCTCAGAGTTGATGGTGTGTTTTGTTCTGTCATTCTTTTCTTTTCCACCCTCATGCACCTGTTTGCATCATCTATTATGGTCTCATATATCTGCCCCACATGTCAGACTGTCATCATCACTTTGCCTCTTTTCTGGTCAATACAGCCATGAATTTGAATGTGTTATTCAGAGAACTCACTTGGGCTCCATAAGTTGAAACATTCTTTATTGTATTTGCTCAGTTAAGACTTTTTCTTTAAATCCTTCCCTGACTGTCAACATTAGTCATCGTCACTGTGACTTTATTGTTATAAATATTGTTTAATGCAAAAATAAAGATATTAATACACTTCACTTCATCACAGAGAAAAATGTGTTCAGTGTAATATCGTGCTTGGATGTTTAATGTAAAATTAAAAGCCCACCAAACCAACAAGCTATTCAAATTAAATCTGCAGTCAAGGTTCTAATAATGTTAAAATGGACAAAAGCAGAGGCTGTTCAATATGAGAATAGCTGCACATAGAGGTCAGTTGTTTGGATCCAGTTTCCGCTCTCTGTTGCCTCTGGTCTGGGCAGAATTTCTGCAAGAGTGTTGACTAGGGGCCCGGCTGGTGGCCCTCTTCAACGCTTTGCAATCAGTCACTGCCCTCAAAGCTGCTGTCTGGAGTGCAGAAAGAAATATTTCAAATGCAGCCTGCAGGAGCATGTCTGTCAGTTAGATGGTTAGTCCATCAATAGTTCTACTATTTTTGGAAGTGTTGGCTGTTTCTAGCTCAAACTAAATATCTAACAACAATTTTATTTTAGATTCATGCTGCAGTCATGGTATTTTGCATGAGGAAGCAGTTGCTCTATAGTCTTTGAATTTATGGTCATAACTTTTAGCTCTATGTGTGGCACATAATCAACGCTTGCATAAATAGGGTAGAGTTAAAATTGAAATTACTGTAAATTCATACAATTAGAAAAAATGCAATTCATTGAAAAGAAATGTTTCACCAACTCTAAGGTGGGAGAATATGTTGACAGACCAGGTTTTAGTTTTGGACTCCACAAACCACTCACACTGACGGCATAAAGTTGTGATTTTGCAAGAGATAGATTTGCAAAGTATTGACTCAGAGGGTTAATTACGCCACACAACATTTCAGTTTTTTTTTTCTGGAAATGATCTTTGGCTGTCTTCCACATGACACTCAAGCGTCATGTGTTTATTAAATGAAATCCCAAGAAAATTCATTGAACTGTTATTTAAAAAGTTCAAGAGATATGAATACTTCTACAACAGCACAATCCCGTGCTTTCTATAGTAATCATCTGACACAATTTTTAAATGAGCAGCCAGAAAGTCAATTTGTGATTGTTTTTCATTATAAACACTGAA
This sequence comes from Phalloptychus januarius, assembly GCA_902982915.1. NCBI lineage: Eukaryota > Metazoa > Chordata > Actinopteri > Cyprinodontiformes > Poeciliidae > Phalloptychus > Phalloptychus januarius. The sequence continues at coordinate 4,066,056 of CADWAE010000133.1, read as the reverse complement.
CAATGCAATTGGAATCATGAGGGAAACATCATGCAAATTCATGTCTAATATAAATGCTTTTCTTGCTCATTTTTTATAACCCATTTTGTTCCTGTAGATAATCAAAAGCCAGTTTTTGATGCATAAACCAAGAGTGTAGCTGAAGTAAAGCAGTAAAGGAAAGAAAATTACTATATCAATAGCATTTCCATGTAAAGCCCAAGGTCACACAGTTAAAGATTTTGTGCAAAACTAATTTAATTTACCCTTAGCAGTGGAAGTTGCAGGGATATGACCTGAATAAGCCTGATATTTTGTTCCTTTATGATATTTCAGTCCAAATCAGTCTGTATTAGGTATATTTGTGAGTCTTTCAGGATGGTCCTACTACTAAAACAGCATTGGCATTGCTTGGTTTGTGGTTTTCATGAGCAATTTTTTTTTTTCCTTTACTTTGGTCAGAGCAGAATATCTTTCACAGATATTTATCTTTTATTTATTCAGAAAATCTCTTCAGCTTTTTAAATATAGATAATCTTTAAACAAAATGGAAAAAGAAAAATAATTTACAAACAAGTCACAAGCTGTGAGTCAGATAGCTTCTTCAGCATCATTACCCAGCCAAGGTGCAAGGTGATAGCTTACACTGTGCACAACACAGTGGGTACTAACTTCCCACTGGCTGGACATGTAACAAACAAAAGACAAATTGTTTGGTCTGCGACTGACAAGTAAAAATTCAACAGTAGAGCTCTTGTGCCTCCAGCAGCCCTCATCCTCATTAAAAATTAACTCTCTTTGCCTTTCCTATTTTCCCTAATAAAAAAGGTATTTTATTAACCTGAACCATCTTTTAAATAAGTGCTCCAAATCATCAAAGATTTATGCGAGTTCTTGAGTGAGACCTGATTTGGGAAGTTATGACCATGGAGTAATTTAGGGCTAGAGGTTATTGGTTCATTAACTTCAAATCTTAAACTGAAGCAGGATTCATGAATCCAAGGTCTCCATTAACTAGGGTTGCATGGGTCCTAATGCTAAGTTAAGACGGGGAATCAGCACAACCACTGATAGACCGTAGACCCACTGGAAACACTGCAGGATCAGCTGATTTGCTTGATTTGGTTCTTTTACTCCAGTTAGGCACTTGCTAGAAAACAAAACAGTCTCTGTCAACAAACTCTGTTGACAGAGATGATTCTGTTGAATTGGTTCTCTTACTTGAGGAAGGGACTAATGTAAATACTAATACTAATGAAAACATGGCTAACTCAAATGATTTGGTCAAATTATCTTGCTGCCAGAGTTAGCATACACTCTGGAAAGACGGCAGACTCAGTTTACGTAGGCTGACCAACTGCACCAACACTGACTAGATAGTCAGTGAACTGCAATAGAACTGCATAAATGACGAGTTCTGTTGTCGTCATTTATGCAGATTGTTACGACCCGGCTCTCTTAGCCGTAACAAAAACCAAGGAGACACGGTTAGCAATAATGACGCTCTTTATTTGAGCACAAATAAACTAATAAGTCCACACATGAGAGGACAATCCCCGGTGACCAGTGGCATCCCTCACCAGCAATCGACTTACACCAGGGAGTCCTGTAAAAAGAAAAATCACAAACAAATTAAGTCGGAGAGGGAAAACAAATCAGGCAGGAGCCCGACAAAAAAAACAGAGCCGGGTGGAGAAGACCGCCACGACTCCACCAGCCTCCCCCGCGATCGCAAAACCGGTTCCTTTATAGCCAGGCTATTTTTGACGTCACTTCCGGCATGCCTGTAAATAACAAGGGGCGTCACACAGATGCATAAATGACGACAATAGAACTCTCAGCAAAAGAATGGTGCAACACACAACGGATAAAAATATGAGTCATATATCAGGAACAAAAAAGAAAAATAGCAGACTGTTTATTGTATTTTAATAGTGTGGGAAGATATGCTTTTTTCCATTTGAGAAATTATCAGAATAATAAAACCACATTAATTTGCAGGAAATCAGTTGCTTTTTCAGTCTGTACATTGTTATTCTCTCATTTCATTAAGCCTTGGCTCCAGAGGAGTTTAGCATGGGGGGCATTGGTATATTTTGCATAAACATTAATTCATGCATTCTGGAAATCTAAGAATCTAATGTTTCCAATCTCTGAAGTCTATTTCTTTAAAAAAAAAAAAAAAAAAACAACTTCCAGTGCAGGGAGGCATGGATGACTCTTTCGGTGAACCATGCTACCCAATACCCGCCCATACTGCCAGACTTGATTTCCTTATTGACACCAGGAGATGGTGCTTAAAAATAATGACTCAAGCTACTTAATTTAATTGGCTCAATTTAGTGAATGACTCAGATTAAACCAAATATATAAAATGAACAAAGTTTACCACCCATAGGACACCATCTTTATAGAGCAGTAAAAGTGTTTGCAGCATCTTAAATAATCTAATTGTTTTGTTTTGCTTCTGAATGCTCTGACAATGTCGAAATTCTGAATTTCCTCTGACTGTAAATGTAACCTGGAATGATCCTTGCCACTTTCAAGTCAGCTTAGACAGACTCCCAGCCAGCTCTAGCATCCTTAACAAGATAATTATGCAATGGATGGATGTTTTATTCAGCATCAAAAATATGTTAACAATTTGTGACACACTAAGTATGTGTTGGTATCTGCCCATTAATTCAGAAACAACTGTGAAATATCTACTGTCTCAGACAGACTTGAGTGATTTAGCTATAAATAATATCCTCTTGTGTCTCAGATAGAATTATGTAAGAAATGCCTCTTTTTTTCTACAGGGCCTTGTAGTCAGTATTGTTGTAGCTCAAAGGCAATTTAAGGAGAATTACTTCTTGCTTAAATGGACTGAAAAGATCAAGATCAGAAACACATAATGTGAGCAAGAGTTCTAATGTTTACCAGGACTGAAACAAATGTAATACCGATTCCCCTCAAAGCCTTTGCTTTAGCTGAGGAAACAAGCAAACAGCATGAAAATGGTGTGTGAACTGGATATATGTTGTGTGTGCATAATCCAGCGTCGCCAGCTGACACTCATTCTTGGTTAGCTGTGTTACAACATCTAAGAGGAGAAGCTTTTGGCTAAGAAGGGAGTTTGTTGCTGTTTGCTGATGTCATGGAAATGCTGATTAAGACACACAATTTATTCAGGCTGGCCAGGGGTCTGTCCGTATCTTCCACTAACAGCCCCTTAGGGAGACTGCTCAACACCAAACACAAATCATGGGCTGCTGTCAATTAACCAGAGTGCCTTTCTGTAACGAGAAAGTGCACATGGCACCAGGCTGTGTATGCATGGCAGTTTAGTAGATTCTCATTTAGTAGATGTATCCTGATCCAAAGAAATGTAGGAATCAGGGAAAGGCTCAGTTTAGATGCAAATTGATAAAACAAAATACAAAATTATAAATAATTAAAAAAAAAACTCCTAAGTGGATCTAAATGTGAAGAAATGATCATTAATAAAGTATGTGTATCTTTTGATGTAACCACATTTTCTGTATTGTATTTGTATTGGGATGAATGGTGTGAAGTGTAGGGAGGTATATTTGCAATGGCCTAATTGTCCCATTTGTCCAGTTTTATAACTCTTCACATATAACAATTGTCTTAATATCTTAAATATGCAAGTTTAACACTATAAAAAGTAGTCAAAACATTGGCTCAATTATTATAGATTAAATGTGGACACACATCAGTCGGAAGGTGAGTAATTACTTTTGCTCAACAAAGGGGAATCTGCATGGCATTTCATTTGATGAAAAATTGTTATCATCTGGTCATTGCTCCAAAATCTAGATACCATAGAAGAAAATTGCATATAGGTGGCACCTGTTTGCTGAATATAGATATGGAGTTTTACTGTTGTGACAGAAAAAATGTTCATGCTACATCAGATGCATGGAAAGCCAACATTATTCACCCAAAGCAAAGTATCCCTCTGTGCAGCTATAAGGCGAGGCAAATACGCAAAAGCTTTAAACTCACCAGAGGAGAATGGATGTAGGACTGTGATCAGAGCTCACCCATCTCAAGAAAATATCATCAGACCTCCTGGAAAACGATTCATATGATGGTGGAACCTTAGCTGGTTATATTTCCAACGAAAAAGGTTGCTTATGCCCAGACCCTTAGCGAAGGTAATGAACTAAAACACAAAAGAAATGGAAGATGTTGACTTCACCAGTTGTCAGTCAAAGCATGTATATACAGGGAAAACTGAAGACCACTTTCATTCTTCCTAAACTGGTGACACTCTGCACATTTGATTTCACCCATGATTTTGGAGAAGATCTTCACCAATCAGCAGTAGTTGTGGTCAGACGGCAAAATGAGTTGGCACAAAAAATCTTGTTAGTAGTAAGGATTGTAGTATGCATTATTAGTGAGAGTTTAATATGAATAATTTTAAGATATACCATTAAAATAACAATAGCGTATGAAACAATCATCACCTAAAGAAACATATTACCCATAATAGAATGAACTGCGGTTGTTCAGAGATTGCAAAACAATATTTTAGTTGTTTGTGCATGATTGGCATTGATTTTCTTTCACGTTTAGATGAAGTCCACTTCCACCCGTGGAAAAATTGCTACTGGGCAAAACCTTGTCAATGATCAATCACCACAAACCTTTTCAGTCTTTTCCTTTCTTCTTTCCAGCCAATTCAGTCTGGATCTGAAGAAAGTTACAAGACGATAAGAGGAGAAAGCGCCAACTCACCACATCTATTATTCACAAAAGCATGTGTGAGCAGCTGTTTCCAGTCTCATTAGTGAGAAATCAGGGTGAGATTTATGATAGCATGACTGATTTGATTGAACCCTTAAACAATGTAGTTCAAAATAGTTTGGCAGACAGCAAAACAACAAATGTCTGAAAGTGATTGAAGTATGTTTTCTGTTTGGCCCTCATTTTTCATACATATTTAAGTTTACAATATGATAATAGTAATGCATTTTATGTTCTATGTGACATACAAATGCATGCAATATCTTTGGGGACAGGATGCACAAGAGGTATACAAAAGGGGAAATATTTTGGAAGACAAATTTCTGAATTCATGAGACGTGATCTTTGCTGCTCAGTTCTCCTCTCCCATGAGTAGAAGAGGAAACATCATTCTGCCACACCATCCCGTTTTTTCCCATCTTTCCATCCAAACAACGTTGCTAATTAAGAAAATGTATTTCATTGTGAATCTGAAGTGACTTTATCTGCTTAGTTGTTTGGTGAAAGATAGAGAAAATGTAATAAAAAAACTGATTCTAAGTGCCTTGTTCCTGTTCCTGTTCTCTTGCAGCCATAGAGTAGTGCATGTCATGGTGCCCTACTTGGTGCTACATTTAATCATTTCTAAAATTGGATGAAGATTTGATAGGCATTGGTGGACAGAGTACTACAAAGGAGAGAAAGGGCAAACTGAACAAAGAAAGGTGAAGAATGGAAATTGGCCTTCAGCAATTTCTTCTCAAAAATTGATTTCCAAGAACCTTTTGCTTAACTTGGTCATTTATTTTTTTCCAGGGATTTCCTTCTTCTGTGCATTTCTGAATATGAAACTACATGACATTTAAAGGTATTTAAAATCATAATTGAACCTTTTACCTTACAGAATTGCAGAATTGTTTTGGACCATTATGTATAAAGTTGCTCATTTAAATGTGGCAAGACAGTTTGAATGTAACTGTACACGAATCTGTATGTAATCAAATAAGCCTTAGTTAACTCACGCTTGAGCTCAACATTATACCATCCACAGCTGTGGACAAACTTTTACAGTTTATTTTTACATTTTAGGTGACTTTGTGATTCATTTGATCTAATCTTGTTTTTGTATAGCTGTGGATGTGTGTGCCTGTTTGATTGTTTATTATTTTGTTATGTTTTTTGTTTTTGTTTGGACTTTGAGTCTGAAATAAACTTTTCTATGTAAGTTACAGCTTAAGGCAAAATCTGCTGTACATATTTAAATTACACATCATATATGTTTATTTCTTGACTAATATGTTTGATAATTTATTATATTTTATATTACTGTGTCTGCTTTAAATTGGTTGAATGAAACTTACTTATGAATAAATTGACATACATTGCTGTTGCACTTGCGTTGAATGAAAAAATACTGAATATCATTGGCAGAGGAGAGACAATAACATCAGGCTATAAACTAGTGTTCGTGTTTGTTGCGCTTCCATTTGTACGTCCATGTGTGAACATCCTGCACATCAAAATTGATATTTGATTTAACGTTTGCATAACATTGCTACAATTCAATGCCTGAAGCCATAGCACATCCAGAGAGAAGAACTGCAAATCCTTTAAAAAAAACAAAAACAAATTTAGTTTAGGTTAAAAAAAAAGCTGATATATTTTATTGCACTAAGGGTATAAATCTGTAGCAAGCTATTCTGCTGCAGCGTCAGCAATGGTTTATTTGTTTGAAATTCTAGCATGGAGGAATGATTGTGTGCATGGTTGTCTAATAATTTATTTTGCTTGCAAGGGTTTTATTTTCACAGCTTTGTCATAAAAAAATCATAATTTAGAAGACTGTCTAAAGTATAAAGACATTTTTATGTCTGTCACTAGGGAAGAGCAGGCAGAGATAGATTTGCTGGAACCTTCTCCACTACAAATCAAAAAGTACCAGAGCACCGATACTAATGAATATTGAACCCTGTGAGTGATTTACAATGACGCAAAGTGTTTGCCAAGATCTTTTAAATATATTTCACACATTTTTTTGCAGGTTTTAAAATACAACAGAATAAACTGAACTTATGATTGTGCATGACTAAGTAAATCTCAGTCTGTCATAATTAGCAAAATAAATTAAAGAACCTATGGAACGGGGCCTTGTTTTGTAATCGGTGTGTCACTGACTAAACATGGAGTGTAATGCGATTATAAAAATTCTTACCTGCATAATAATACAGATAAGCCTATAGTTAAATTATTTGAATACTAAAATATCGTTATAAGCTATGCACAGAATTGCAGAAAAGGAACCCTAGGTTGGTTTTGAAGCATGAAGATGAAAGTTTTGTAATTAGAGGTCATGCTGCAGCAGGACCTGGGTAGCTCTTTATCATAGAATGTAAAATGAATTACACTGTATGAGACAGAGCTAAAAAAAAATATGGGAAAAAAACTAAAGCAGGAACCTGCAACATGGCAGTGACCCAAAGCATACCATTAAGTCTACAAAGGACTGATTGTAATGTTGAGATTCTATGGAGTGACTACAAATGGGCTGTAGAAGAAACTCAAACATCTCACAGCTGAAGGGTTGGAGGGAGGCACATCTCCCTCAGACTGATATCAAAGACTAATACAAACCTAAAAGATGCAGGTCAATTACAGTATTAAAGGCAAATGGATAAAAACCAGCTTTCAGTTGGTGTCCTAATGTTTTTCTCAGCTAGAAAATGTATTTTACTGATATCTATGTTTAAAAATGATAAAAAAGTTCCTTTCTTATTTTAAATGGTATAATATTCCTTACTTTTCCAGAGATAAACAAGATTAAACATGTTTGTGATACATTTCTAACTAAAGAACACTTAATGAGATGTGTTTCACCTTGACCCGTTTAATGAGTGTTAATTGTAAGAAATGATGTGCCTAACACACCACACCTCAGTGGCCCTGGTGTCACTTTGTCTAAAGTCACGCAGCCCAGCATTTTTCACCACATCACACAGTGAAGCTGCAAAATAAAGTTCACTCTTACAGAGATGATAGATTGCTTGGCGGCTCAGAGGTAAAACAGTGATGTGTTTGCTTTAACACTCCTTGCCACCTCAGTCTTGCCAGTAAACCGACAGAGAGGGCAAGAAAGCACATAAGTCTCAGCTTCAAGTTTTGGAGAAAGGGACTTTAGAGACACAAGGTGAAAAAAGGAATTCATTTGGAGCGTATCAACGTGGAGAGCTTGATTACCGCAACCAGGTTGAACAATCTGGCAGGGCAAAAAAATCCTGCTGGTCCTTTTAAACTGAGACTTGATGGGGTGAGTCTGAAGCACAGCAGGGTTAACAAGGGCGTTACAGATCTGAGACAGTACTGTACAATGATGTTACAAAAAAAACACCCAAGAGCTTAACAGGACTCGCACACTTACTGTAAACAGGGACTCCTGCTTTCTCCTGGAAGCACAGAGGGGTCATTGTCGTGGTTTGGTTACGTCCTTTGCCACTCTCATGCAGGGAAAATTTTTTTGTTGCTAGTTCTGCTTCATCAAACTCAAAAATAATTGCAATCACTGCCTGCCAAAGGTAGCCCAGCATATCTATGGTACACACCGGTGAGGGTGAAGCTTCCACAAGTTATAACCTCACTTTTCCTCATTTGTGAGGAGGATGGGGTGCCATTCAACAGCGAGCAAAAGATATTTCATGCTGATGTATCTGTCAAGGAAAAAAATAGGGAATAGATAAATATTGTTATTAATGTATTTTTATAATAATAATAATATAATAAACCTATTAAATCATTGGTATTTTTTATAATTAATCAACACCATTTGTAAAATGCTAATGCACATGGAATAAAAAAAGATGTCAAAATGAAGTAAAAGTGCTTGCATTTACCACAGAAATGCATTGCATACACATTTCTCACACTAGTACAACCCAAACTTAACCCTTTAGTGACTCCTGGTCTGATTGCAGCCACACTTATTAGAGATCTTTCCAGTCACAGAGGAGCTGCGTTTTTTAAAGCAACATTCTTTCAGAGGCCATTGTGCTGTAAGCTCCAGAGGTTGGACAAAAATTCATTTGAGGCAGTTCATGTTTTAAGGGAACAATGGCAGATTTTGTTTCCATGGGTTCTCACAAATTTCTGTCACAGTCCAGTTGGTCAGTTGGCTCTCTTGCAAGCACCACGAACCAGCCAGCTGAGACGCTGAGGGGAGCAGCCTGCTCTTCTGTACAGAAACTGCAGCCATGTAGAAACTGCAGCTCTTATAGTACAATGTTTATTTGAACTGGAACAATTTGCTTTTATTTTTTTCCTCTGCCTTTGCCCAAGTCACAATGTGCAATCTTCCCGTTCCCCTATCTAGTTGATTTCACAGTCAGACCCACCTACTGTTTCTCTTCCTTTTGAGGGAAACAATTACACCAACACACAACCCAAATATGAAAAAAAAAGGGAAAGTGGAGCAATCTGGCACAGAAACAGATTGGAAGACAAAGAGAGACAAAGCATGAGAGCCTCAAACGACTGTGATCACAACAAATGCTTTTATGTGAGAGCTGCGGAAACATCACATGAACACGAAAAAAGAAATTAATGGCTCTATAATACATTGTACATTGTGCTTACAGAGTGCACAAGCTGCTAAGTGGTTTGAAAAGCACCAGAGACGACATGCTCCCACGGTGCAGCTCTGCTAGCAAGAATGAAGCAACTGAAGCGTGAACTGAAACCACTTATTTAACTGCAAGACACATAAGACAGCAACTCGAGACACAAAATAGAAATATTACCGTAGTATCTAAATGCTATTGTTAAAATTGCAAAATATGACAGGATCAGTTTACACTTGATTTTCAAAAGATTGAAATCTGAAAAAATACACTAAGACTTATGAATAAGTCACTAAAACAGTTTTGGTGACCTTTCTTTCACCTTTACATGGTGATGTCTGGTTGCAGCGGCTGAATCAAAAGACTCAGGGCTCCCAGCTTAAATCAAACACTTCATGGTTTAACACTTTCCAACCATTAACATTTATTACTCTTTAAATCGTAATTAATTTGCCAGCAGTTAGCCTAATTTAGTCCCCATTTTGAGTTTAATTATTTTGGGGGTATATGAGACTCTGTGGAAAAGGTTTGGGAATGTGTTATTGTGGCTTCATTTGTTCCATTAGAAAAATAAAAATATTGTTTTCTTTTGACAGTAGTGTGTACACTCACTCAAAATAAGAGGTGAGAACAGAAACTTCCAAATCCAGGGTCACGCGTATATGAAATGACTATGAATCACACATTTATAGAGCTAGTAAGCTGATGATACTGCAAATACAAAGCTAAGAAAAATTACTCAAATGAGTACAAATTGGTTATTTCACACATGAATGGACTCTGGGAAATACATTAGTTCAGAGATCAACAAACCACTCAAACAAAACAAATCCATCTTATTAGCTATAAAAATTTTAAATACTCAGTGTATTTAAAGTTTGCACTCTCTTATAATCGCTTTCCCTTTCTTACAAAGTGTAAATGTCTGCTGTAATTAAAATGCAACCAAAAAAGGTTAAAAAAAAATAAAAAAAAAACATGAAAAGAAATTGAACTTAATTTTTCACCAAGCATCATTCCCTTGTACTTTTGAGCTTGCAAAGTTAAATTTGTTATCAGAGCTTATTAAAACCACATGAAAACCTGGCAAGGAAGTTTATGTCGGAAAGAAATTTGAAAACACATAATATAAATAAATCTTGCCTTTACAACCTCAGACTAGGTTTTATTCGCTATAGCATTTAAGGGTTGCCACTTTGTGCAACTGAGAGTTTTCCTCCCTCTACTTTTGACATCTGGGATTGTGACTCAAAGAGTTGAACGTTCCACAATCTTTCCACGTCCAAAGAGAATATATAAGAACGTCCTCTTTGGTAGGGAAAAAAAAAAGAAAAAGATACTGGCATATTGCAAGAAAGCCACTTCCCTCAGCTCCATTCGACTCAAAGTTATCTCCTCCACAGAGGCAGTGGACAATTACACATCGAAAAGCTCTGCGTCTTTACTTTATCAGAGCTAGCACAGGTGTAAGAGCAGATAAAAAGCAACAATAATCAAATAAAGCGCCTTTAACACACATGTACTGATTCTGGCAGGAGACTGCCAGATTTCTTTGACCTATGTGTCATACTGTTTCAGTGCAATGCACTCACAGATGTATGCTGAAAAAGCCAAAAAGAGAGGCCTGAAGGGCTTTTGAGATTTCATATACTTTGGAAGTTCTGGAGTGTTTGGCTGTTAAAATCTAGATGGAAATCATCTGTGAGGCAGGCTCCATCACTTGTGAGTGCCGTGAGAAAATGTGCTTTCATAAATTCTTTGAAATTTTTAAATATTTTTTTTTCTTTTGGAATAATGGTCTAGCAGGAGCTCTATGTGATGAATTGAAATGCAGGTGAAACAAAGTTCTGAAAAGAGTCATGACAGGTACTAAAGTCCAGAGCAAACGACCAGGACAATTTGGATAAGCAGTTATTTAAATCCTTTCACCTGCACATATGGATTATAGACAATTGTAATTTTGATTCACAACAAGATAAAAATAAAGTCTTACAGCTATTAAAATGTTTATTTGTTATTTTTTGCCTTTCCTGTTGTGAGGAGTCTATCTCTGCATATTAGGAGGTGTTACCTATTGTCTGACACTATTTGTGCAGTTTGCAGCTTAAGCATGGCTAACATTCCTGATTCTTTGTTGCTATGAGATGCAAATGTTTACAGTAGAGAGCCTGCCATCAGTTCCATGTCCAGCATGTTCCATTTGAAAACTCAAAGATAAAACATAGAAACGTGCTGTACTGGATTCACTTCTTGTCTGTGTTAAGTTCTTCTCTCTCTCACACAGTTTCCTTTAGCATCTGACATTAAGCATCATGCTGATACTGCTAAATTTGACTATTCTCCACTCAGTAAAGAGATCTATTCAGTAAAGATGTGTTATGGTGTGGATGATGCTCGAGTCAGTTAATGTTTCTTCAACAGACTGATAGTGTTTGAATTTCACATTAGAGAGATATTTATTTGTCTTCAATCTCTTTTTTCTTCGCAGTCTGCTTAATGACATAATCATGGCAAAGCGACAAATTTCAGAGTGAAAACCTGCTTGTCTCAAAAATAATCAAGCATAAGGTTATTTCTAAAATCCTAAACTTTACAGATGCCTGCAGCATGTAAGTCGTGCCACATTCTTCTTCTTTTTTTTTTTTTTATCTCAAACATGAATGATTAAAATTAAAGAAACAATTATCCAAAGTCAGTCAGAGAGCAGGCAACTCAATAGTTTGCTAATTGCAGTGCCTTGCAAATTTTTAATTCCACTTGAACACTGTCACAAACTTCAATGCATATTTTGGGTGGGATTTAATGCTATAGAGCACAGATTTACCAGTTGGATTTAGGCCTAAGCCATGATCCATCAGCTCTGACCAGATTCCCTGTCCAGAAAAAAAAAATTCCCAATAGCATTGTGCCGTTTGGCCATGGTGAAAGAGTTTTCAAGGGAATGTGCTGTGTTAGCCTTTTTCTAAGTAATAAAGTAAATCTTTGTCTTAATTTTGCAGATGATTGTCCAATCAATTCTGAGGAAATTTTTAACACTGGCCAAGTAACTGAAATGTTACCTCAAACAAAAACAAAGACACCAACTATTGATGGCTGATAACTATTTGGGATAATGTATATTTGTTTACAGTAATAAACTATATAAAACCGTGAAACATAACTGCACAGAAACGGCCATTATACAGCAAGACAAAAAAAAATTCCTTTAAGCAATCTTGGAAAATACCGTCATTATTTTCTGAAAGAAAGCCAGACATATTTTTTAAGCAGGATCCAAGGCTCTGCGGTGTATAAATTATTTACCCTACTTAAAATTCTCTGCACCCAAACACATGTCAGACACTCAGCAGATGAAGGATTTTACCACTAAGGTATAGGAAGAACATTTTTGTGCTTGAAGATGATCTTCATTAGTTTCCCCAAAAAGTGTTTCCCCAAGCATAATGTACCCATGATCAAACTTCTTAGTCTGCAGATGAATCCAATTTATTATAACAAGTAAAGGAAACATCCAAGAAATAATTGAATTTGAGAAGAGAAACTTTCAGCCTTGCAGCAAGAAGGTTTGGGGTCCAAATCCTGACCTAACTGATTTGTTCTTATAACTTTTTTATTTTTTTTTATTTTAGAGTTTGATTCAGTACACACACATGTGGGGAATTATACTATTTTATTTTTCATTCAAACATAAATGCAGTAAAAAGAAGATGAGAAGTATCTAGCAAAGTGAAAACAATTTCTTTACTTGCTTTGTTGATGATGGAACATGCAGATGCAGCATCAGTTCCAATGCAGTGTCAAAACCTGTTTTAAATACTGTGAGAAAGTGTTTTTTTTTTGTTTGTTTACTTGAGACAGAAATACACTTTTCATAGCACTGACAATGAACTCTGCTGTTTACTGAACAATTGTAGAGTCAAATGAGATGTTGACTGCTTTATAAGTACAAGTTTGTCCAATTGCGAGTCAATAACAGGACAAAGCCCCCAAACTAAGCAACAACTCTACGATACTGTGACAGCAGTATCTTTGACTACCATGAACATGTTCCAGGATTTATTTATTTTTTTTTATCTTTTTGTGTAAATTCTAATTTCTTTAGTCCAGACAAAAACAAACCTTTCCAAATCATATATTTTTCCACCTCATATTTTTTTCTTAAGGGTTTAGTCATGACTAACTATGCATGCAGTAGTTACAAAAAAAAAAAAAAAAACAACCTTTCATTTAATCTATTTTCAGACTGATCACTGACGTCAAAGGCACACAAAAAAATTAAGATGAAGGAAAACAAGAAAATTGGAGAAATATAAATAGACTTTAATAATTTGTAACATTGAAGATTATTTATCCTTCAGGACGTATTTGGCAGTTCCTTCCTCCTCTCAATCCATTTTGCTTCCACATTTATCAAGATATTGATTAAGCCAAATAAGAAAATGTTCTGAAAAATTATTAGAACCAACATGAGGAAAACAGAGCAGAGTTTTCACTTCAGTGAAAGGAATTTTTTTCATCTGAACCTGGTGTATGAAATCAAGGACAAAGAGGACACTCTGGGTAAGCCACAGTAAAAAGAAAAGATTTAATTTAACTTGATGAGAACAAGCCATTTCTGAAGCATGTTGAAGCTCCTGCTGACACGCTGTCATCTGTTCAACAGTTGCAAAAGACAAATCACATGTGGAAATCAGATTGCATGAGGCAAACTGCAGATACATAAAAGGGGTAAAGTGCAATACAAATGTTTAAAGAGAAGTGTCTGAGAGTTAGAGCACATAACAAAATGGCCAACATGTAAAGTAACGTCCCATGGCTGATGGGAGATCTGGTCGCCTGTCAGCTACAGCAAACGTAAAGCTTGCATTCATGTGAAAACTGACGATTTAACCAAAGCTAAGCGGAAGGTGACAGAGCAGCTGGAAGTTAAATAAGTGGAAAGGTCCAGGCGCAAATAGGGAAGTGCGGGTACAATCCCGACACACAAACATAGACATGCACACACACACTACAACACATGCTGTGGCCCTTTGCCAAAGGAGAATATCCTCAGAATTCCATCTGGTTCACAGAAAGCTGATCCTGTGTTTACAGAGGGGCTGCTGCTAAGAGCCTGCTGGGGCCCAAAGCAGACTCTGCATTCACACTCTGCTGACCTCCATCAGCTGGAGCACAAAATCCTTTTGGACTCTCACCTACACCGCAGGGTCTCTGCATTCAGAGCTGCTGAAGCTTCTTAGACCTTGTGCACTTTTAACTGTGTTGAAAGTGCTTCAAAATTGTAAAGGGGGGATTTGTTTGACTTATTGTACAATTAATGAATATACAGTAATGAAAGTATTCATACCCCTTAAGCACTTCAATTTTTCATCATGTTCAGTCAAGTTTGTTGTCACTTTTAAAAGGTTTTCTTTCAGGTTTGCTTTATTAAACATTTTTCTTTGAATAAGGAAGTTTCCTTAATGTCCCCTCACAGTTTCCATTGATTTCCTGGCTGTTTTTTAATTTTATTTTAGTTTTTACTAATTAGGAAACTTCTCAAGGGACTCAGATAACACTAGATTTTATTAAAGTAAACAAATACCCAAATACACACCTTAATTTCTAGATTTTCATTTGTAAAAGTGTAAAAAAATAATCATACTTTTGACTGTGCTTCACAAATATGTTCAACTTTTTGTTAGTAACTGATAGAAATATTAAATGCAATAAAATACATTTCATAAAATTTTGAGCTTGCAAAATGTAAAAAGTATAGGAGGACTTTACATTGGCTAAATGTCAGCAGAAATCATAACATATATGATTAGCATATCACATTTCCAGTGGTGTAGAACTGCAAGACAACCAAAATCCATTTGTTGAAACATAAAAAAATGTATGTTTAAGATTCCATCTGCAGTTTTGTTTTTCTTTCCTTTATAACAGTAACTCATGAGGGACATATGAAAAACTTGATTTGAAACAAGTCTGTCACTGTCTTCATGAGCACTGCCTTTGGGGAACCGGTGGAGTTCAGTCAGTTCTAAATTGCTGCCAGATGTCTCAACATCCCACACCTTATGCACTTAGCATATAGATGGTAATAGGAGCTGATGATCTCACCATGTTTGAAGAAAATGTAGCTGCTGACAAAACTTTCTATTTAGTAATAGGTAAACATATAGCGACACATCTGATATTTCTTAAAATTTAGAATTCAACTGTCTAAAATCAATTGATTAATTAGTCATCACTTTGGCCTTTGTCAAGACATAATCATGATAATGGTTTTGGGAGCAATTACTGTGGGACTGTGAGGAAACATCAGCTGTAAAATACTGCTGATGTTTGGCATTTCTGTTTAGAAATGGTATAATGAATCTCATTAACTAAAATTTCTAAAAGGCATTTATTGGACGTGAGTATTAAACTTTATTACACAGCAATAAAAAGGATATATGAAGTATATGAGTTATAAACTTGGCAGGGTGACACTGCTCAGGAAAAATGAATCAAATATCTTGTTTTAATCCTATTTTCCATCACGACTTATAATCTATAACAAAAATGCATCACATGAATGTCTGAAACCTTAAATAAGTCCTGAATAAAGTGTTCAAACTGATGAAGGATTGTGCATTTACAAATTAAGAATGAATTGTTACTCTTCTGAATGTAAACAAACATAAACCTTTAGGAAATTATATTTATACACAATTACACCAATAAAAAACATTTATCTTTATTTATTTAGAAGAACTAAAAAGCAAACTTGATTATTAAAGCATTCTGAACAGCCAGACTGAGGAATAGCTGCGTGCCATTGGCCCTCAGATTGCTCAAAACCAATAATCCCCCCACTAAGACTGTCTGAAAGTGAAGCTGTATATATTTAACAATATATTATTATTTGTGTTTGTCTGTCTCTGTTGCCCTGCGACAGACTGGCAACCAGTCCAGCATGACCCCGCTGGCCTCTGACCCGAAATTTTAGCTGGAGATAGGCACCTGCACCTCCTGACTAGGGACAAGGGTGTAGGAAAATGGATGGATGGATGGATGGAATTATTGTTTGTATAGTCACACTTGTGATTTTTCTGCGTTTTCTTTTTTTTTTTTTTTTTTCTGTTTGTGTGCTCTGGTGGCCAATCGATGACATTTCATTGCCTTTTTGCAATGGCAATAATAGTCAAATGAAGTTTTAATTAAGAAATGAAAAGAATATGCATTCAGAGAAAATCTATATTTTCCTCTACAAAGGTGATGAGGAGTGGTGGGACTCTACTAAATCCTACTATAAATTCTAGCTACAATGATTACAACATTTCACACAGGAAAATATATATGTATAAAATGCATAGGGTTAATAACAAAACAAATATTAAACAAGAGAAGTTATTATGTATGACAATTTACCTGCACAATTTACTAAAAAAAGCTACAAACCAAACTGACAGGCAAAGCTCTCTGACTATATATAACAGACAAACCAAAGAGGCTTTGGTTGGCAATTTGTGCTTCTTTTTAAAAATTAAGAAAAAGCTCTGGTAATAATAGCATTTGAGGCAACATTTTTAGCCTTCCTCTATTGAGCAGTCAATTTTCAAATTAAAAGTATATTAAAAAAACATGGAGAAATCATGACGGCTTTAAATATCTTCAAGCTTCCCCTCAACTATGTGAGTAGTAGCCAAATAAGAAAACCTTTTGTGCTGCACTATATGGTCTGATTGGAGTAATCCAGCACTGTGACTCTTAATGTCAAAGATTTAAGAAAGTGTTTTGACATCTTCTTGTCTGATTGCACTGAACTCTTAACTTATTTTGCTCTTCTATTGTTGTTCTTTTGAACCTGAGTGATGATGATAAATCGGTTTTGCATTAAAACCAGCACATATATTTTTTGGGATTCTACATTATATAATCTGAAAAATAGCCAGCCCATATTTGCATTCCATTCTCTCGCCAGATTGATTCAGAAACCATCTAAGTCTTTGCCAGCTTGACGGCTCACAAATTAATTTTCAAACTTGACGTGGCGAACATGCTTGAAATGTGAGATTGAACTGATTTACAATGCCACATTGTGATTTAGATGGATTCAATCCAAGATTCAATTTGTTGGTGCAGAAGAATTTTCACAATTTATTCCAGACATGATGTCACAGGTCGACTTTGAGGCCATCAGTGAGTGTGTGTGGAACAGCCAAAATAACCGAAGCAAAGATATGTGGTGAGGATAAACAAGTCCGTCAAATCAGCTCAGAAAATAAAACAAGTATTCAAACATATTGAATCTCACATTAAGACTATAATTGTTGTTTTGTCTCAATTTACAGTATAACTCAAAGACTAGGCAGTTATAAAATATTATCATTTTCAAAATGTTATCAATAATTTGTAAAGATAGATATGCAATAGTAATTAGACAAAAATAATTAACATGCAAAAACAGACCAAGTCGAGATAATACCTCACAAATGAAGTCATGATCTTTCCATAACTCTATTTATGAATTAAATAAGTCTTGTAGAAATTACATAAAAAGCAACTGAACTGGTTTGTGGTATATTCTCTACAAAGAAATCTGGAATATGAACTACAAGACTGAAAGAGCATATCAAAAACAACAAAAGTAACAGTATGTATAATGTAAAAAAAAAAAAAAAAAAAAAGTTGCATACCAACCATAAAAAATACATTATTTATTGATAATGCCTAACCTTTGCTCATTTGAAATAGGTAACAGTAAAAGAATACAGAATAAAGAATATGGGATCAATGATTGGAGAGGTAAGAGTGGAAACTGCAAGAAGAGAAAGAGATAAAGAGAGCTCCGTCTGTTAAAACAGAAATGAAAGCAGCCGCAGGATATCTGGAGCAGGAAATGCATTAGCAGATAGAGGAAAAGAGTGACTCCATCTTCAGTCTGCTTAATTTCTGGCAACTTCACACATTCATAAGTGTTATGAAATCCCGCACTTAAATGATAGAATTTACTCAAAGGATCATCTGAATGCCATCATTAAATATGCATAATTACATCCAACTGATAATGACAAATTGGCTTGAATTTCAGAGAGGAAATGAGTGTGAGGGAAGAATGGGAGGAGAGCAAGTGGAATCTAACTTGCAGATGGGAGAATTAAATGAAGAGTTTTGCATGTTCATTATTCAAATGTGCAGTTTTTCACATGAAAGACTCAAGACATGCACAGTTACAGTGTAGATTTGAAATTTCTCGAGACTGTATGACTTATTAGGCTTACAAAGTCATTCAGACAGTGGAAAACCCAAGTTATGGAGTTCCTGGAAGAACCTTACAAGTAACCGCAGCAATGTCTGAACTGGTTTCTGAACTTAAAGAAGACTAAATTAATGACAGGCTGCAATGTTATATGAAGAAGGAAGAAAAGTTAGCTTTTGATCATTTATTAATAGAGCTTTGACCTAAACCATTTTTGAAAGTGTTTTTTTTTTCATTTTATTTTATTATTTGCAGCCAGATAAAGAGATAAAATCATCTTTTTGTCCCTGTGTTGAACCATTGAGATTTTAAAGAATTGACTCAGCATGTCATGCTGCATTATGCTTGGTAAAAATGCTGACTCTGACTTAGCATTCAGACCTTGATCACTTTAAAACAGAGGTAAAATGTGCTCATATTGCCATTTATGGCTAAAGATTGTTAGGTAATTTACTGTAGTCAAAATGTTAATCGCTTGCCAGATTACTTAATTGTTTTATTCTGGATTTGGTTATCAATAAGTTAAGGAACATATTTTTTCAATAATTGTTTATTATTGTTTTTTCAATAAAGAACCAGTATTAATTATAGGTCAGAAAAATGGCAACGTTAGTCTCACTGACAAACATTATTATAAATGAGAACATCTTGACACCAAAATCTGAAAAATTCATATCCATAAACACACATAGATTTAAAAATGATTGTTTCATGCTATAAATATTTAGATTTTCTTTTATTCTCTTATTTATTTCCTTCCCCTCCATCGTTATTTTAGTCAAGTCTTGAGTCAAAAACTGCAACACACATCTTCTGCTTTGTCCTTTTTTCTTCAAGATCTTAGATGCTTTTTAATAAACACCAGAAAACTCACACAGGAGAGCTTGTTTTTTTTCTCCATATTACTATATAATTTCTCGTAGAGTTTACTGGTTTAATACTTCATGCCCTCACAGAAAAATATATATTTTCAACTGCATACTGAGATTGCTCACTCGGAAACTGTTAAAGCAACTGATGTATGTGAAGTAATTTGGGTGAGACAGTCCTGCTGGACTGAAATGTGATTTTAATCACGTCTGTCTCTTCGTTTGATATTACTTCTCCCTGTAAACCTGAGACAATTAATCCTGACTAAAGACCCCTGAGGATGAATGATCGGTCTTCTATGCTCTATTACATCTCTCTGTGCTTATACCTATAGAATCACAAACCATGACAGATTTTCATCTAATAAACACTCCTCCTGCGAACACATTCCTGGGCCCGTAAGAAATTCTTAAACTTCCAGCTGATTATATCTGACAGATTTATGACTTCTAATTCAATGAAGAACTGGGCTGTCTCTAATTTTAAGGTCTTACAGACATCACGTCAGACATTAAATCCCTCGTTGGTCTGTTATTAGTGGACAGAAAAAAGGATTGGACTATTTAAAGACCATCAGTAGCTCAGACTCCTCTAATGAAAAGGACAAGCTCTAATATATCACTCTTAAATGTCTCTGAGTCTTTTGGTGAAATAGCTTTCTTTTGGCTGCTCTCTTAAAAAAAAATACAAAAATCCAAAAACTTAAATGACCATTTCCTCCTGATCTCTTAAATGGTACTTGCGCATCATGATTAATCTATGTAAGCAAGAGAGCAAAAAGCTTCTGTATAGACTACATTCCCAAGAACGTAGGAAATACCCCATCAGTGCCTATTTCGCTGATAAAGTTAAGACTCTCCAAATGTTGATTTCTTTAAAAATAAAGTGTTTTTAAGGTGAACATATATAAAAAAAATAAAAACTCTATCATCTTAAAAATAGACAATTATTTCATGTCATGTATTTTCACAATTTATACTGAATTATTGGTAGAAATGTTGGCTTCCTTTAGGTCACAGGAAGCCTAAAGGAAGCCAGGTGAAATATTAACATAAAAAACCTTTTTGCAATCACATTCTTCATTTTCTTTCCCTTCAATCACACATTATATAGGGGTGGTGGGATGTCAACTTGATGCTTCACAGTTTTTAAATGTATAACCCCAAATGGTTTTAATTACATAGAATAATCGCTGCCAAACCATGCATGACTGAGGATAAAAGGATGCCTGATTGTTTTCTAATCACAAACAAGTAGAAAAATACAATGGATCAATTTAATTGCAAGACAGTAAAGGCGATTTAATTTTCTGATTAAAATTTATATCTGTAGCACCAATTTGAGGCAGGTTTAGGGATGTCAATTTGAAAATAAATTTACTAATTTTATCACAGTTTCTAATCTATGTATAGAAGTTTATAATTATGTTGGCTGACATTGAACCTTTTGCACCTGCTGTAGCCCAGAACAATATGTTTAGATTTTAGCCTAAACAAAAAGTAAGGCTTGGTGGGACTGCACATCTGCTGAGCTCATCATAGCAACTGCTTCGCATTGCAACACTCCTAAGAACTCTTTAAATGGCTTAATCAAGAAACATTGTTGAGATGACCTGCTGAAGGCAGCATGTCAGAAAGAGCAGAAACTTCTTAAAGAGACAGACTCATTTTTTAGATGGAAATACAATTTATTTTAAAGTTATGCTAGACATATGCAACCTTTTTTAACAACTGGAGATAAAGTTGATTGATTGTGTCATTTTATAGCACTATCTATATTACACAATACTGCCACTTTAAAGAATTCATAACTTACTCATCATCTACTGGGACCATATATTGCTGATCGGATCCCCTCAAATTATTGATTCAAACCAGCCAGATGTAAACTGCTTACATGTTGATTATTTATATTTCATTTTAGTTTGCTTAATTTTAAGGATATATCTAATGAGACATTTAGGAAAACAAAGTAACCATACTTGGAAAACAGCACCACTGTGAGTCAGCAGAGGAGATAAGAGGATTATGGTACCTTCATATTTGTGTAGTGTGGTTGTGTTTGAGCTGAAGAAGAGATAATGAAACAATAAGGAAGAAGAGTCAAGGATAAACTAAGAACTGGCATTTTGACAGCTTTTCTTAAAATTCCACTGAGATGGGTCATTCCTTCAAAAACAACTTTTGAAGACAATAATTTAGAAAGACAAGATCAAAGCAAGAGGGGAAAAAAGAAAAAATGATGGGGACAGAACCTTAAAGAACATTTAACATTATCAAAGGGGAATATCAGTTCATTGAAAACAGAAACACAAGATGTAGTGTTAAAAACAAGGAACCTGAGCAATACATAAAACATTTTAAAATTGCATACCCGAAGATTGAAGGAAACAAAAATGTATCACAAGAATAGATAAGGAGTGTGGGTTTCAGTTTAGTTTTTAAGAGGCAGTTATTTGTCGTAGCACATTAGAAGATAGAAATGAAACTAAAGAAGAAAACAAGCTCTAAACAGGAGAGGCTGAAGGATATCCTTACTCTGCCCATCCCTAATTGTGCTTAAAAAAACACAAATAAATACAAAATCAGAAGTTATTGACTTACATGTTAGACATATTCCATTCCTCTATCTTCCACTGTGAAGGCCATCCACCAATATCAAATGTCGATCAAATAAACAAAAAAAAAAAAGTCATTTTGGGCACAAATGACCAAATTTTGATTTCCACAGCCTGGTGCCGTCCTGGCAATACTTCACATACACTAAAAACCAAAAATGTTTAACAAATACATATGTATGGATATGTAATGCAAAGTTATCATGCATATTACAAAAAAAAAAAAACATCCCCCCAAATACTGAATTTTTTTTTTCTCTTTTCAAGACAAGACTAACAAACAGGCTTTCCTAACACAGCAGAATATGAATGTGAAGGTCAGAGTTTGTACTTGAGCCGGAAAACCTAAATCTCTGAAAAGCATAAAACATAAATAAAGAATCAGTTTTCTGTTGCTAAGTTTTAAAAATATTTTCTGAAACGAAGACAGTCTGTGGAGCCAAGTCTGTACAACAGAAACACTAATCCTGTTTTTGAATGATGACATACAGCTTATGTAAGAGCAGAACATAACTAATAAAACAGAAAATTTATTATTTTCTTAAATACCTTTGACTTGTGATATATATAAAAATAAAATGGCATATATTTCTCTTCACACACCTAAAACAGTCTCTCTGCTCTGTGGTGATTAAACAGCTGAAATCCATTGAAAGGAAGAAATAACACAAGGCTGAGTTTTAAGGATATCACACAGCCGATGGCATTGTAAAGATATAAAGATGTAAACTTTCTTCTTTGTGTCAGTGGAAACTAACTGCTTGAATATAAGAAGTGCTTAGATCAAAACCAACTCTCCCCAAAAGCTCATTTGTGCATTAAACAAGTTGCAGCAGCAACCTCTTATTTTCCTTATTGTCTGAGCCAAATGAACAGCAGATTGGATATCAACATTTTGACTCCCGTTCCTTCTTTCCGTTTCCTTCTATTGATGTGAATCAATAACATGACTTTCTTTGGGTGAACAGACATGTTGTGAAAAATTACATGCAGAGTTTCTAAAGTGTGATAGAATTTCTTTGATTAACTTGTGCAATTAAATATTCATATCTTAAAAGCCAAAAGATTATGTGTGGAAAGTGACACGTTCATCCATTTCCCACTGCTATGTTTTACACAATTCATATGAAGTGTTTTGATTTAGTGTGTCAGGAGAAATAAAAGTGGAGAAACGGGAAATCCTCATGACATCTGTTGTAGTTCAAGTGGGTCTGAGTGGGTTAATCCTGAATTTGACATCATTCATAACCTCTATTGTTCTAATTTTCTCATGAAAATTAAACCTGAATAATACTAAAAGGATTATTAGCTGAATCAAAAGTTTTTTCAGAATCAAGACTGTAATAGCTTCGCTATTTTGTTATCTTTTTTTTTGCCTTTGCTAAATAAAACCTGTCTGTTCAAAATTATTTATGTATGGGAGAATTTTTTCCTAATCTTCTAACTCCTGCTTTAGTACACTGACTTTTCATGACAAACTAACTACTATAGATTTACAATGTTATTTCAATTTTTAAGCGATAAGAATTTGCTAGTTACTTTAATTCAAAGAGAATCAAAAGATGAAGGAGAAGAAGATGAATTCTACGAGTGAAGCTGAAATGTTTCACTGCAGATGTAGCAGGTTCTACGCAGCAGTTCGGAAAATTAAGTTTATGCATAATGGACTTGGGGTCCATTAAGCTGACATTCTTGCTCTATAGTTGATATAAAAGAGAATGTTTATGTTCCCACAAGAGTTATTTGGCAAAAGGCAAACGCTGCAGTTAGAAGGTTAGTGGGTTCTGCATCTACTTAAAGGACCATCGTGCATATACTAACACGCTTCTTCTTTGTTTATTCTTACTGCTTCTTGCAGCCGTTTGCTGCAGTTACACTGTAAAATTCTGCTTTAAATATTTTTCTTTTCTATTTATTTATAAAAATCACAGACAGTTGCAAGCATCTAACAAAAGTTAGATGTTGCATATACAGCTATGTAGCTTAATATACACAAACAATGTATTGCTGAAAGACATTATATACTTTGGCTTTCTATTTCAAAAACAAACACAGCTGCTGCCAAAAGCAGGAACAACCAAAAGGACCGAAATCTGTGAAGTCCTGCCAAAGCACTGCCACCCCCATTTTAATAACTCACTAATTAGGCAAGTCTGACAGACTCTGTTGATTCAAAGCAACTAAATGCTTTGCATCTAAGAATCACGCACTGACCTCATAATCAAACCAGAATGTCATTAAAGTAGAGAGCTCAGAATTGCAATTGTGCACAATCAGAAGAATAAACTGAATCAAGAACAGGCTTTGCTTTTCTTCTCACAATAAGAGATTCAGCAGTTTGTTTCCATAATGGCTTTGAAGCAAGAATCCAAATTTAAACCTGCTGTCACACTCTTCCTTCTCCTTTTCGTTGTGTTGGCTTCTGAATATAAAGCTTTTTATACATTCACAAATGAGGAGTGAATTTTTTTTCTTTGAATTTAATGAATTTCAAGTATTTGCATTTTATGTTGTTGGATCGTAAGTAGATTGAGTAAAGTTTCAAAATTCAAAAGGAAGAAAGAAGCAAAAATAACTCAAGAGTTGGAAAATGATTGGAAATTGCATTTCATCTCAAAGAGGATGTTCATCAGCTGATCAAAGGTTTCAGTCTGTAACAAAAACATGTCAAAAACTGGGAAAATATTTGCTTTCATGTCATTTTCTGTCACACATTCACATTCACGTGACCCCAAAGACAAAATGGCTTTTTGCTTTTCTAGGCCAATTAAACAAATATCAGGCAATCCCACGAAGATACAGACACTGAAGAATAACATTTTTGAAATATTAGATCAGATTTCTAGGTTTGTTAAAATGGGCTTTTGACAAATTAAAGGTTAAAAAAAATCACTTGTAAATTGTCATATTTAACATACCTATCAGTACCACAAAGTGTGAGGAACTGAGTAAATACTTTTATTTCTGTGAATACATATTAAGTAAGAACATACAGTTCTCAAACTCTGTCATCTGTCATTAAGGACACTTTCTCCTTTCCGTTCCACTTAACAGGCTGATTGGGGTCACAAGGTAAGGTTTATATCCATGCCTGTCTAAGCCAATAATAAAACTTGCCCAACCATGTATATAGTTGATTCATGGGTAAACTCACCTTGGTCAGATCCTACAGGAGTACAAATGGGAATATGTTGAAATGTCCAGGCTTAAATTAATTGAACAGATAACCACACAAAACAGAAACAGGAATGGGACTCTGATATTTGAATAATTCTTTGATTTATCATTTATTTGTCAAAACTTTAATCTACCCAAGCAATTTATCCTATATCAACTAAAAAGTTAATTCTGACTAAACAAAAAGAAGAAAACAAATTTTCCTGGCTGTCCGTGCTGCCCTGTGGGTTTGTAATGCAGTTCATTAGCAGGCTGAGTTGTGTCAAGATGTTAAAACAGCCTGCCAAAAACTTGTGGCCTTTGCATGAAGCAGCCTGTGTAGGGATGACAATTTATCCCAAAGGACAGTGGCGAAAATATAACAGGCACTTAGCCCAGTCATTTTACCAGCAACATTCTCACACCAAAGTACCATCACAGGAAAAACAAGGAAACAAGGTGACACACAGACCAAAAGGATCCTGGGAGTTCAAACATCACAGACTCATACTTATAGCTGTAGAAACAGAAGGTGAGTCATACTTCATCTTTTGACTTGGATAAATGGTCTTGTAAACCCAAGAGTTTCATTTTACAACAATTATATATATTTAATTATATATATAATTATATATATATATAGAACTGGGTTTTTACATAATCACTAAAAATTAAACTTAGATTCCTTCTTTTATGGATAACAATTTAATTTAGCACGATTAAGGTATAATTAAATTATGTTAGGTTATTCTGGGCATATGAATTTACTATCAATGTCATAAAAATCAAGCTTTTCACCAGAATCTGTCGTGAAGCCATCACAGAATATTACATCATTGTAATAAAGTACGATTACTTTATTAAAATAAACATTTTCAAAGTTTTAGCCTACATTCCTAATTAACGTTTTTCTGCACACAAATGTATGCCAAGTCTGTTTCCACAGCCGCTGAGTAGATACATTACAAGCAAGCAAGAAGCAAGAAAGGGGTACCAGGCTACATCAAATGATACAGCAATGCAACCCTCTTTATTACATCAGCTCTGTCAAATCAATACAATTTACAGCATCATGTATGCATGTGCTAAGCATAAGAAACAGCAGTAAACACAAAATTGTCTCCACAAAGCCATTTTTTAAAAGGTATAGTAGAAAAATAATTGCATTTTCCATTACATTTGAATTACATCACTTTTGTGACTGAGTGGAAAAGAATTGAGAAAAGCAGAAGTTGAATTGGATGCAAGTTGTTTTATTTTATCCACAGACTGAGTGCACCGACTAATTTTTTTAACACCCAAACCATGTCATCCTTTGAAGCACCGCTTGATGAAATACCAACCAATACCAACTGCGGTAGAGGTAAATATACTTTTAATTAATTTTTTCTATTTGAATTTAGGGTGGTTATATGAAATGTATAATAATTACATGCATATAACAGTGAGTCAGTGTCATATTGGACTAATAAAATTTTCAGTGTCACTCATTCCTGGGTTTTTATATATACATATATATCTTGGCTTCTGCAGTATCCAGTTGGGAGAAATACTTTTTCCATCAATTATGTGTGTAGTTCCGAGGACAAATCTCATCCCAATTTATTCAATTTAGGTCAGAGAGGCTAGTTAAAGGGAGGCCTCTTAAATCTTCCAACGGCATTTAGAAATGAATAAACTAATTAAAAACCCTCCGAGGCTTGGGTCAATAATTAGTGCAGCGTAAAGCTTTCTGTAAACTTTTCTTAGCGGGTCAACTCCTCCTTTCATTTGTGAGTTTGTTATCTTTATGTTACTGAACTCTTAAAAAGTAGAACAACCTCAAGATTTAGAATAAAGGAATACACCTTTTTTATGTTCTTTTTTAATTGCCAATATTGTTAAATGGAAGAAAGGACAGAGAACAGGATGAACATATCATTTCTTTTTTCTTTCTTTGATTTAATAATCTCTTAGCTGATTGGAAATGTGTTTTGGGGCACAAGTATGCTACCATTGAGACCAAGAGGTCTGTCATCTGCACTGTCCTGCGAATATCTAATTTTACAACGGAACTGAGGGTCAGCCCTCAATTTTACAACACTTTATGGGTGTTTATGGAAGTGACTGTGCTAAAGTGACTCCAAGGTTCTAAAAGAAGCAACACTGAGCCTGAAACCAAATCTAGCAGACTTCAAAGACAGAACTAGCAAAACTGGGTCATGAAGAAAGATGGGAATAAATAAGTACATTAATAGGAACATCTGTGTCTTAGGTCACTGACAGCTTTAGCAAAAAGCTCGCAAGGGAATTAATAATAAAAAAAGAGATATGGCAGATTTTTGACTGAGAGAAAGAAATATTTCCAAAAAACTGTGATTTATGGTGTGACCTTTGAGACCACTCTGTCTGCAGACACATTATGATATTCATATCCCAATTCTCACTTGAACTGGTTTAGGCCATGTTCACACTGGATTCAGACCACGCAACTACAAAGGTAGACTTCTGGGGAGCATCAAAATGTGTGCTCCCTATGACGTGATGGAGCAAAGAGCCCACCATCTGTTTTGACTCTGAACCAAACATGACACTGGGCTGATTCATCAACATGGTGGCAGAATATAGTAGCCTTCAAAGAACATCACCCATGCTTGTATGTGCCAGACTGTGGCTGCCATATGGTCTAAACTCACTTTTCAATATTATTGAGATGCAGCAATAGTGATAAGTGTGAAAAAAATAATTATAGAGTGTAGGCAATAGTGATGTTGCTGCACTATCATTTATGGTATTGCATATCAAGTAGGTTTTATTATAATGCTTCCACAACAAAATCATTATGTAAAACTGCATTTTCCTGGCTCTTTTACCAGGAAACTGACAGGAAATAAAATCAGGAATTCATCTGCTTATTACCTAAGGTTTTGTATAATACATTGGATCATGTGCACTAGTTTTCTTGCAATCTTTATAATTTACAGATATGTCAGATGTCTACAACTGCACGATGAGTTTAAACATTGCAATGGATGAGGAAAATCCATTAGTAGTCATTAAATTAATGAGACATGATAAGATTGCAGATGAAGGTGAGTAAGGGGGTGCCAACATGACCAATACATTTTCTGTGGACATCAAAGGCAGTTTAGTGTTCATATTACACACTTTTAAGCCTCATAGCTTTCCTTTGTCTCCCAGTAACCAGCACAGCCAGGTCTATGCACAGTGTGGAAGTAATGCACATGGAATCTGGAGCATATTGATTCCTCTGTGTAAGAGGACTAAACACAGTAAGATATTCATTGGTGTGAAAATCTTAGCTACGTTCACACAGCAGGTCATGTTGACTAATTTAGATGTTTTTATTGTTCATACTACTAATTAAATGTGACAGTAATCAGACTTCTGTGCAAACAGTTTACAACCCTAAATCGACTCTCATATGCAGAAGAAGATTGAGGTCACACAGCATAGCAAAGTTTACATAAGTACTAATGTATCAACTTAATATTGTTCAGCAATATTGTCAGAAAATCATAACTCAATGGAAGCTGATAAAAGAAAACACAACAAACTGCATTGGTTTTTTGTGAAGCACTGAATTCAACTTCTCTGGAGAAGTCTGTTTGGTTGTGTAGTCAGACCCAAGAGTGGTGGGATTGTGATGTGCTATAAGGTCCTAATCTTCATAATTATAATTTCCAGCCATTGTTCATGACCGGATTCACTGTGTCTGGCTCCAGATGGTGCAGAAATATGATGAATGTCTGACATTAGTGACAAAAGTTGCATAAACTGTTCAAACTGCACACACTGAAAATGGTCAGACATTTATTTGATTTAGTATGGAAGTGGTACAACTCAGATCTTTGGGGGATGAATAGATTGGAATTGGGCAGTTCAAACTGTCATAAAAGGTCAAATATGTCCTCACATGGGGAAAAAAACACATTTAATTCTCATTTGCCTGCTGTGTGAACATAGCCTTAGATTGTTCAGTTAGCTTGGTAGGATAATTTTCCCAGTTGTCAAAACTGCCACCCTTACTCCTCAGTGAATCAACATAAATCTTTATTTACAGCCACAATAATGAAATGCCACTATCTCATCAGTTATTTGCATGTTCAAACATTTGGGGTTATATTTAAAGGGCGAAACAGTACAGTGTGTTCTTCTTTCATCCCAGAAGACCTGTCCAAGAACCTTGAGACAATCTGCTGTCTGGCAGATTTTTTACATCAAGAGCCGTTTTCATTCAGCACAAGCGATCTTAACTAACAATTGCAAACTGATGTTATGAGAAGTTTCTGGCCTGACTATTTATTTGAGGTTATGAGCAAATCTAAGAAAGCACATCAAGTATACGCCATGTGGCAAGCAACTTATACACACAGCCATGAGACTGTTTTAAGTAATGTTAATCTCTGTATCAAAGCATGACACAAATATTCAAAAATCAAGTAGAAAAATAAGCCTACCATCCAAATAAAAATGTTTTTTTTTTATAGTTTAATTTGATGCTTTTTCTATTTCAGCTTACCTATAACAAAATAAAAAAAGAAATATTTACAGAAATGTTTGACTTTTCATTCTCTGTTCACGTTCTTCCTTTGCAAACAATGAAAGTTGTGTTTTGGGATGTACATTTATCATTTATGCATCTGGAAAACAACCTGCCAACTAGTGAGAGAAGAGGAGGAATCTGGAGTAATTGAAGCAGAAGTTTTGCATGTCATATCAGCCTTGGCAATAAACCAATCCCTTGTAGTATATTTCTTCCATTTCATTCCAAATATATTCCACACATACACAATGCACACCTTTGTTGATATTTTCATTTCAACTACTGCTGGCCAACACATAACAGAAACAGTGTCCTGCAGTTATACGCAAGATCTTATAATATACTCTGCTTTCCAATTTTCCATCTAATATTAAACAAAATCATTATCATCACATCTCTGCAGATGTGGATTTTATGTGTGTGGAGACATGCCTTGCATTGTCCTGAGCACTGCGCATTCAAGACAATCTGGTGAATAGCTTTTTTTATGTTACAACCTCAGGGGTTCCATCTTACAACAATCATTGTACTAAATAGAAAGTCTGTAACTTATTTTCTGCCTTTCCCTTTGTCCCTCAGAGTGTTTCTTTCTGGGTATTTCTGTTCTCCTGCATATTACTGGTGATGTTCAGTGCATCGATCTGTGATTCATTTCAGTCAGATGAAAACATAAAGGCTTAAACCAATTCTACTTACTTTTTATGCTGCTAATGCTGCCATTTTTATATTCTGGCCTATCGTAATCTTGTTTCTGCTGACTATGCAAAGTTAGTCAGCAGGAGTTAGTGCAAAGTTGGTGCTAAACTTAGCACCATGTAAATGCCAACTACTTTGAGCTCTTAAAATACAAGTATAGTTAAGTCCAAAACTATTCATGCACTTGCAGGTCTTAGGTCACTGACAGCTTTAGCAAAAAGCTCCCTTGTGAGCTTTCATCAACAATTTCACCATGTCATTATTCTTTTAATTTCACCATCATGTTACTTCACACTTGAAGTTACATTGATGTTATTAGTTTATATGCATAGGAAGTATAATCCCTTTCTAAATCGGTTTGGATATCAGATTGTTTGCAGACTTTCCAAGCCTCTTTGTAGTTCCACTTTTAATCCATTTAATACTTATTCCATTTCCAGTTTATTGCACATTAATTAAGATAGGCACATTTAGTGTTTTCTGTTTTTGTTACCAGATTACTTGTGTTACAATGAACATCTTGTGTGAATTAGTCAATATTAATTATCTGTGCTATACATACTTTAAATACTATAACATTAGTAAGCTAAAACACATGAACAACTGTTCTACCAGAATTAAATTGTTTCAATTTATTAGAAACAATTTAATTGTTTCCAATAAAAAGGAAACACACAAACATTTGAAATAAATTGATAGTACTGAAGTCCAGATAAGTGCTCCTATCTATAGATTGGTAATATGTGGGTATAGAAATGGATGTAATATATGAAACCAACAACTAATTTGTCATTGTTCTCAATGTGAGTATCATACTAAACCAGTGATCTGATTTTGGTGAATTTGTTGCTGCCATTTGTCATATTATGCAATACGGTGACAGAAAGAAGTCATCTACTGAATAATTGTGGAGAGTTTCTCAAGAAGATGACAATCATTCAAAGGAATGACACCAAACAACACTTTACAATAAAGAAAGATCTGAATGGAAATAAATTTTGTCAGTCACAATTTCGTCTGAAGGAGATACCACAGGCAAGAGAGCCATGAAAGGACTCAACATAAAAAAAAGGACTGAACGGTAAATTGAAGGAAAAGGTTACATTTTTATCTGCCAAATGCTATTAGTGCATAGTAATATTAAAATTAAACTCCGAAAGCAGATACAGGCATCTGTGGTAATTCTCAAAAACACTTGTGTGGACACTCACTTCCACTTTAAAAGGCATCCATGAGTGAAATTTGCTTTGGCCACTCAGACCTCTCAATCCTTTTCCGTCCTTTATTGCAGCCCTCTATGTTCTTTGAGTGCCTCTGAAACTGTCTGCCTAATCAAATATGATTTTCTCTTGCAGAGAAAAGCATCCTACAAATGTCACAGTCTGGGCTTTTCATTCGCCCATATTCAGAACGGGTAAAACCAGGCCATATTTTGTGTTAAGTGCTCAGCATGCTGATGATTGGGGATTATACCTCGCTGATGGTTAATCCCTTCCCCTGACAGCAGGTGTATATATTGCTGTTCTTTGGTTGCAGTTATGTAGCAAACTGAAATAATCTTTGGTTTTCTTGTACAAACCTTGAAGAAGATTAGAAATGCACATAAACCAACAACGAGTAGGAATGTTGGTGTCAATTTGTGGATTTTATTTAATTATTTTCCTGTTTGATTTTCCAGGTTAGAATTATTATTACACACACAGTTTCAGTGCATCAATAATAAATCAAGAACCAAGCAGACAATGATTATGGATTTTAGCTAATCCACACAAGTTGAAAATTATAGATATGGAAAACTGGCATCCCAACATTACCCAGTTCACAGCAGACTGGAGCCATCGAGGTTGTTCCTCGGTATCTTAACCATTTTCCTTCCATCTAATGTTACCATTTATCTTCTACATTTCCAGAAAGTAGTGGCACATCCATGTTATAAATAGTTCATATAATTATTTAAACAAATCACTTTGGAAGCATAGTATTATTCAGTCTAATGAGTGCTATTAAACATTTCATTCAATCATCAAAATGATAAAAGGCCTTGGCAACTTTAAAAAAAAAATCTTCCGCACCATTTAGTAAGGTGAATGAACTATGTGAAACTATGTCCATAATTCTCTGCATACAAATTAAATCCAAATGTTATCATTTCTAATGCTTATAAAAATTCTCTAAAGTTGTTAACTTTAAGATCATTTCAAGCAGCCTCAAAGTTGAAGAATGAAATCTACTAACAGTTCCTATTTGTGTTTATGATGGGTGCATGGAAATATCTCACCAGAATTGATTGAGAGGTGGATCACTACAGCATTATCAATAATACAGGTCTCATTATTTTGCCTCTCTTTATCACTATAAGCTCCATAGACATAACTAATGAAAAAAAATCTAATAGTGGTTCAGAATTCCCTTTTTCTTCTTAAAAATGATGTACTATGGGAAAAACGTCTTCTAATTACTATTTCAACCCTTTAACATGCTTTGAAATTAAGTATTATACATTTTTAATAAAAAAAAAACAATTCAAGTGAAATTATCACCCAATTATAATGTATCCCACAATGCTGTATCTGTGCAACACTTTCCCAGCATGCTGGCAGTGAATATGTTGCATTTCTTTAACTGCTTTGTACTTATCACTAACATAACACTGCAGGCTGTTTGCTTGGTCACCTAGCTGGCAAACTCTGTTGATAGCAAAAGCTACAAAACCCCCTTTTCCTGCACATCAGTTGAGTACCTACACATAGCGCATATCAGTAGCTTGCTTGCCAGCTTGAAAACCTGTCTGCAAAAACCAGATAAATTGAAACCCTTCCCCAAAATACTTACAGAACACAGTAGCTTGACTCCTAACCATAAACATCAACTGCTGAGGCGGGGGGAGAAATATATGGAAGCCCATTTCCGCCATGAAAAAAAAAAAAAAAAGACCAACAGTAAGTCATAATTTCGACTTTTCAAAGGATCAATCAAAATTATGAAAAATACAAAGTCATAATTTCGACTTTCAAAGTCATAATTATGAGATTCATAATGTCAGTATATTTACGACCTTTATTATGAGATTCAAAATGTTGCGTTTTCTGGTTCAGTATCGTTAATAAACCAACTTCTTTTCGTCAGATAGCTGTGATTTCTTTATTGCTAACGGTCAGCTTCTCAGCTTATTCTCTTCTCATACAAGTGTGCTGCTTACACACAAGAACTCACTCACATTGCCCCCAGTGGACAACAGCAGTACAACATGCACATAAACATAATGTGACAGGATACAGAACACGCATATGTACCTTTCAAAGTAAATTAGGAACACATAACACAAAATAACTCAAAGACAAGTTAAGATGAGAACATATTTTAACACAAAATCATAATTTCGACTTTCCAAAACAGCCAATTTTGTCATTTTTCAGTAGATATGCTGTCTTGTAGGAGATTTAAAGCGTATTCCATCTGATCGGTCTAACCAGTAAAACACAGATTTTTCTCCTTTTAATGGATTAGAAACAAATTGAGTAGTATTTCAGATGCAGTTTAACCAATGATGAAATTCTATTTTGTGTTATGTGTTCCTAATTTACTTTACATGTGCGTGTTCTGTATCCTGTCACATCATGTTTATGTGCATGTTGTACTGCTGTTGTCCACTGGGGCAATGTGAGTGAGTTCTTGTGTGTAAGCAGCACACTTGTATGAGAAGAGAATAAGTTGAGAAGCTAACCGTTAGCAATAAAGAAATCACAGCTATCTGACGAAAGAAGTTGGTTTATTAACAGTACTGAACCAGAAAACGCAACATTTTGAATCTCATAATAAAGTCGAAATTATGACTTTGAAAGTCATAATTATGACTTTGTATCTCATAATTATGACTTTCAAAGTCGAAATTATGACTTTGAAAGTCATAATTATGACTTTGTATCTCATAATTATGACTTTGAAAGTCGAAATTATGACTTACTGTTGGTCTTTTTTTTTTTTTCATGGCGGAAATGGGCTTCCATAGCTTCCATAGAAATACCTTTACATTAAGGTAAATTTAAAAGCTAAAAATATTTTTTCACCTTCCTAAAAATAATGGCCTAAATAATTTTTTGGCCAAAAATGATCTTGGCAAAAAAAAAAAAGAAAAAAAAAATCACTGCCTCTTTCTTTCCAAAAGATAAGGCAAAAAAAATAAAATAAAATAAAAAGATCAAACAAAATTTACTCTGTTTCCCACCGTCACCTTCTTTGGAGAATTATAAGAACCAATGATCACAAAATGACAGACAATATTCAGTCAGTGCTTTTATTTAATATTTGTCAGTAAAGTGATTTGGACATGTTGCAGAATCACAGCTTAATGTCTCAAGTATAAAAGGTGGTTGGAAGGCTACTGCAAAAGAAGCATTAAGTATTGGAAGTTAAACTGCTTTAATGTTTATAAACTTGATCTCTGATAATTGCTTAATTCTGACATAACTACATTTTTGAAACATATTTTTAACTGTCCACTCAGGATTATTGGAGGCAACCATTAAACTGTAAAGATTCTTTGCTTCTCCCAGCTCTGGTTTTGGAGTTCTTGCAGTTTGACAAATCAGTTGTGCAGAGCTTTTTTGTCTGGTGTCTTAAACTTCTGTGCGACTAGTAAGAAATTTGAAGTGGATGATACTACTAGATTGACAAATGCTGCTACGTTGATTCAGCAAAAATTCTGCACTTAAGTTCTTCTGAAGAGTAAAATGCTCAGTCAAGAAGGAACCTTGTTCTTCTGTCGACCACTTCAAGAAAAAGTACAAATTTCTCTCTTCTAGCAGAATATGGCTTGGGTTTTAGCTGAAATATTTATATACCATCACATGGTTGGCTACATCAACCGAGTGAAAATCAGGAAGCGTCTTACTTGTTTGATAAAGTTAGTGTATTTGTGTCCGGCTTATACAGGTTTAGTTCAGTTCTTAAGTAAGTTTCAATGTAAATTATGGGATTAATTGTAGTTACCAGTGTTTCCGTTTGTAGGGGAGAAAAAAGTATTTTGTTCTTTTCTTTTTGGAAACATCCTAAGTAATAAAAGATGTAAATGGGTTGTTTTTCCATTGCATTTTTATGCTTAAGATTTTATAAGTAGTGCAGAAGTTTTGCAGCAGAGGTTCTACATGGCAAAACATCAGATGGTTCTGTAGAAGCACTCAAAACAATACAGCACTATACTGATATTAAGAAATATAATTTCGCTTTTGCATACTTGAATTCACTTTTGAATACATATGTATTTAAGAGTAATCCAGTACTTTAACTTGAGTTAACCTTTGACCGAGCAACTTTACTTGTAGTAGAGTAAGATTTTATCTAGAGTATCAATACTAGAGTTGAGTACTTTGTCCACCCCTGATCTGAAATGCTGTTTGACACATAAAATAGTGACAAAACTCTCTGCTGCAACTTCAAGCCTCAAAAAGGTGATTCCTCTGTCACATTATAAAACTCTATCAACAAGGCAGTCAACCACAGGCATGCAAGAGTTATTAAACCCATCACGTCTCTCCCAGGGTTATTAAAGGTACCCATGACATTGCAGTTTCCTTCCAGAAACTCCTCATCTTCCTGTTGCTGGAATCAGAGTTAACTTTAGTTGATGAGGGAGAATCCAAGCACAGAGGACCACATCTGAATCAAAGCATGGGGCTTTTAAGTGCAAGTGTGCACAGTGTTTGGAGGCATGTTAAATTATCCTCTCTGCTTCATCGTTTGAACTGTGAGCTTTTGATGCCACAAACAGCACTACACAAGCCATTCGCCTCTATTATCATGGAGTTGGCTTCATTGTAACTGTGGACACTTTTATGTTTATAACTTCTGGCTTTATCCTCCCATATCTGATCATATCAAGGTTTCTCCCACCTGCTTCTGAGTTCTCTTAAATCAATGATTCAATAGACTCTGTAAATCTGCTCAAAAAAAAGAATGTCTTTTGTTAATCAATACGATGCTACCATTGTGAATATTTTTCATTTTTACATCAAAATCAACTGTTGTATGTGGCATGTTTTTCTTTGGAGCTGACAAAGTAAACATCAGCAATGTTAGAATTAAATCAATTACTTTGAAAAGATGCAACTTGTACTTTCCTAAAGGCTTGTGGGAAAATATATTTTATCATGATGTCAAATTCTTTAGAACATCTTGTTTAGAAGCTCTGGCAGAGACCAGACACTGCAACACAAGTTAATCTTTGACAGAGGATTAACACTGCCAATCTGTAAATGAAAGAGTAAATATAACACCAAAGAATGAAGTAACTGAGAAAATCCTTTCAACACATCAAGGCAAAGCTTTCGCTATTCAATGAAGAACAAACACTTTCTCCATTTCTCCTTAGATCCACACAGAAACAACTAGAAATTTGTTTGTAGTATGGATTATGTTTGGACGGCTAGCTTGGAATGAAACATACAAAAAAAATTAATAAATAAATAAATAGTACATTGGGACAACAGCCAAATTCCAACATGCATGCTTCTGTATAATATTTTTTCTTGAGTGCAGATACTCATGTTTCAAAGAGCCTGGATATTGTGCTCTTCAACCACTAAGTTTTTATTTCAGGGGATAATTTGACTTTTATTACAGTACAAATCATTAAAAATGCTTAAAAATGTATAGGGTCATAATTATAAACTTGCAGTAGAGTCATAAGTAAAATCATTTTTCTATGGAAGACTCTGCAAGAGGACTTGATAATGTCTTCACAGGCCAGACAAGCCTTTTACTTCACTACTAGCCCTCCTTCAACTGAAAGTATAAAATAAGTAAGTATACAACTTAATAGTTTAGTTGAGTTGTTGTACTAGCCTAGTCCTAGAGTTTAACTGGAGTATTTTAACTGGAACTTGAAGTATTTTGATAGTATTTTGTATTTATTCTGTCAACATGTGTAGAGCTTTCTGTTTGAGAATGCCAATGCTTCAATTCACTCAATCTGTAATAATAGCACACTCTACTAGGCATATATATATATATATTTTAGTCCAAGTTTTAGTCCAAGTTATATTGTTGTACATACAGCTTTTTCAAATGTCATTTAAGTTTTAAATGTTTGAAATTAAAAGTTTTAAAATTGAGTTTATTTATATTATCAGAGTAAAATGTATTTAATTCAAGCAGCTGTGAGATTCTCACATAGACAATGCAAGCGCCAGAAAGGGTTATATCTGTATTACATTAGTGTGAAGGTTTAAAAAGGTTGTTTGGCACCAAAAGAAAAAACCCTGACATCAATACAACCTGGTTCATTGTTTGGCCTGTCAGCTTTCCACACACAGCAGGAAACAGAGACCCAGCAGTGACTTTGTAATGGAAACATGAGTACTCACAGTATGACATGCTAAAGCATTGTAAAAGACAAGAAGGTATAAGACAAAGCACAATGCTAGCAAAATATAAGTCATCTCATAACTTTACACACAAATATTCCATATTTTTGCAATGTGGATAAAAGTTGGTGAGATTTTTGAAAATATATTAAAAGTAGAACAACATTATTTAAGAATTAATAGTCTTTGCGATGAAGCTCAAAATGCAGCTGTTTCTCCTGATCATCCCTGAGATGATTCTACAGCTGAAATGAAGTTCACCGGTGATAAATTCAGTTGGTTTGACTTGATTGGGAAAGGCACACACCTGTTTTTGTAAAGTCCCACAGTTGACAGTGCATGTCAGAGCACAAACACAAAGCACAACATCAAAGGAATTAGGAATTTGTAGACCTCGGAGACAGGAATGTCCTGAGGCACAAATCTGGGGAAGGATAAGAAAACGATTGCTGCTCTGAAGATCCCAAATGGAATAGTGACCTCAATCATTTGGAAATGGAAGAAGTTTGGAACCACTTTGACTCTTTCTAGAGTGATCTCTGGAGAGATCTGACAATTGATGTGCACAGATGTGTCCCATCCAACCTCATGGAGCTTGAGAAGTAGTGCAAAGAAGAATGGGGTGGCAAAACTGCCTAAAGATATTTGAGTCAAGCTTGTGACATTATATTAAAAAATATGTGATGCTCCAATTGCTGCCAAAGGTTGATCAACAAAGTATGACGGCTCTGGGCACTTATGTAAATATGATTGCTTGTTTTTTTATTGCTATTATTTTGAAATTAATTTGTGAAAACATTTTTTCCATATTGTCATAATGGGAATAATAATGGGTAGAATTTTGTGGAAAGAGACTATTTGAAACAAAGATGGAACAATAAAATGTTGATAAACTGAAGTGCTGTGAATACTTCCAGATGCATTGTATAACTCAATAGTAAAATTTTTATCTCAAAATCATTGTAGCCACATTGAAATTGATTTTAAAATGTGTATCCTTTGATATGATCTGGTGGCAAAGGCTTCAAAAAGGGACATGGTATTTAAAAAAAATAAGAATCTCTCTACTTTAAAATATTTTAGACCATAAATCATTTTATTATATGAAAGGAAATTATGTTTTAAAATAATTAAGTGAAGCGTTTAAAGGTGGACAACAATGTGACTCTTCAAAAATTGAAATATTATGATGTGTCCACAATCTTAGCCTAACTAATTTCTCAGTCGGTAAATTATTTAACCTGTTCAACACTTTTGTTCAACACAGATTCACAGCAATAATTCACTCCCATCTGAGCACAAATAAATACTATTAAAGTGCTTTAAATATCAAAGGTGTAGAAAAACAGCACAACCCTTTTTTAATGACAAGTTAGCTTTACTATTTAAATCAGTTTAGAGAATACCCCCATCTGGGTCTCCAGGCCTAATTGTTACTGACAAGATTTAAGCCAGCTGTGGCTGTTTGCCAAGGTCTTGGCTTTAAAGCATACCTAATTTTCTCCTGTGGGTCCTCTGTCCTCCAAACCTTGTATTGAAAGCTGATGCTGCGAGACTTCTGAAGCAGGAACCATTTGCTCTTCCATGCCACCACAGGCAATTATGATTTGACCCTGTCAAATCAAAGAAAGCTGGGAGGGCAGAATAAGAATGAGTCAGGGCTAGTAGCACCAACTAAACTTTGACAAGTTTTATGCATGCAACATGGTCATCGTTTGAAGGTTGTTCAGACTTATGAATACCTTGAAATCTATGATCATTAAGCAAAACCATTAGAACGTTTTAGTCAATTTAATACAAACAAAGGAGGCGTTCTATGTACAGTCCCAAATTAACTAACTCACATTGCAATGTGCAATGAGTTGAAGTAAACTTTTTTTTTATAAAGCATAAAGCCTGATGCAACTTTCATGAATTCCTCATTCTTACAACCTTGTGACCACTTCTCATGACAACGGGACTTAAAGGCATCCCCTGCTGCAGAAACAGCAGGGGATGCCTCCAAAGGAGCCAAAGTTGTACCACACACTGCCATGATTAGCACTCTCTATGGACCATGAAAGCCTCAGCATTGCTACTTAATGCAGAATATCCTTCATGTGCAGATGGCTGAGTGGGACAACTAGTATTCCAGAAGCTATTAATCCCAGTAGCAAAGAGCACAGCCTGAAAGGGACAGACTTGTGCAGGTGGAACAAAGTGAGGCAGGATATCAACATGTCCTGCATGTCCACTAACAGAAAGGCGGTGAACATAGTCTAGTGCTAGTCCCAGAAAGACAATATTCTATGCTTGGGCATACATGTCCTCGTGGTTCATCATGAAACCCAGATTGAGTAGCTGCCGAATGTGTGTGTGTTCCTGCTCTGAGCATCCTCTCTCAGAAGAAGTCTAGTAAAGTAAAGCAGAAATTTCCTCTTACAATCTGCAATGGGCCTGGAAAATACATACTATTGCCCCTTTGATGTTAAAATGCTTAACAAAAAAGACAAGGATGACCATTAAGTTGGTATTGTAAAACTTCAGAAAGTGAGCTTCATAAATTAATCAGGGAAAGTGTCTTCAAACAAATTTAATTTGTAATGACTTATGTTTTTAGTTCTTTTTCTGGATACATTTTAATTTTTTCTTGAATGTATGTGATACAGCAGCTGGTTCATGATTCTTGTCATACAATTTGGAAACAATGGCCAACAGAGCTGGTGTAAAAAATGCAGCCCGAGGATGTCGATTGATTCTGAAAGAGTGACAGATGTACATGTTTTTGCTTTAGAGATTGCTGGGGTGTGTTAATCCCACATACGAGTCCAGGGCCCCATGACATTGATGAAATTGATTGAAAAATGAAGCCATCTCATCCATACTTCGGAATTGAGACCTTTGAGATTTGTTACTCTTTTTTTTTTTTTTTTTTTTTTTTTTGGGTGAAGCGAGATTGTTGCTTTGGAGGGGGAATGGCAAATTGTAACACCATAAATACACATCAATCTTTATTAGGTTTATTTTTCCAGAGGCTTTTGGCTAAAGGGGGCGACAGTGGCGCTCCTGATCAAAATCTTATTACCAGGGGTAATAATTGCAAGCATTCAGGTTTTGTTTTGGTGAAACAAAACATCCGATGGGTCATTTGTAAATATAAGAAATATATACATTTCATTTATCACCGTTAAGAATTCAAGGCATCAAATGAAGTATTTTTACCACACCATCAACAACAGAGAATGTACAAAATATTAACTTACTCATCTAAGTCATTAAATTACTTCCATAGCAACAAATGTGTAAATGTCAGTACTGAGACATGCAAACTGCTTCTCCAATCTGAACGTAGAACCCTCATCAGTTTTTCAAAAGAAGACTGGCTGAAGGAATAACTATGTCACAACTCAGAGTTCAGTCTGAGCTTCTCCGACACTCATTGATCCCTCTCCCACTGACTTCCACCCTGTAAGCCCTTCTCCCTGCAGAGCTTTATTCCCCTCTGGAGCGCCATCACTGTGTGCTGGAGACAAAACAGGCTTACTGTAAATCAGAAACCAAATCCCACAGGCAACAGGGAATCTATCCTGCGACAAAAAAGCACACCTTTTCTCCTGAGCGACAAATCAAGTCAATATAATTTATCACTTGTTATTTCACAAGAAATGCTTAATCATTTTCTCAGAGGAGACTAATTTTGGCAATCAAAATTCATTACATGGTGGAGTGATGTAATGCATCATATCCTGTTCCTTTAAAAAGTAATGAGGTTAACGGTAAAAATAATATATGCATATTTTCCAACAGGGATGTAGGAGATTCTCAGCATATAATAACTTTAAGCAAAATATCCAGTTAGGCTAAAAAGTAAAACAAAAATATAAATAAAAAAAATATAGAAAGTTACCTTTAGCCTTATGTAGGCCACATTGTAAATTTTATCTCAAACATGCATGTTAAAATGAAGGTGCTTCATAAGTTAAACCTGCATCATAGATGTCATGCTTAGATTCATTAAAACTATGGTGAGCATCACATTGTTCTTTGAATGTCTTTATCAAGAATGCAAAATAAAAGCACACAATAAATCAACTTTTTTGTCCAACATGAGAAATCACTTATCAAAACATCTGTCCAAATAAATTGTCCTGTGTTAAGTATATTGTGAACAACTGACAATAGACATCCAAAAATAAACTAAAGGAGGTTAATGAATATATTAAAAGTCCAATAAAATAAAGCTTATTAAGAGCTTATTTGAGCTTTTACTTATCTGTTACCAGCAGGGCAATTTTGTAATTGAATTCCTAACAATGAATCAACTATAAAGTACACACTAAAAGATGCAGTGCCATTAGAAGGCAAGCTGGTGACAATTTGAGGAATTTACACCAAGAAAAGGGATTTAAAGGGCTTCTGGAAAAGGATAATTTTATCTTTTGAGCTGCAGGATTTTATTGCTGTTCTGTGGAAAAAACAACAGATTTTGAGGTGAAGACATATAGACGTTATAACAGAATGTAGACCAGAAAGAAGCACATACATACATATGAATAAATGAAAATGGACATTTTGAAAAGAATAAAAGTGAAAAGGGAAACATATTTTAATGAAGACATTAGCAGAAATCTCACTGCAAAAAATACATCTAATGGAAATGAGAGATCCAGCTAAACTAATTCCATGTTGCCCCCTACTGAGTTCATTTTATTAACTCCGAGGTGTTCAGTGTAGCCCAGATTTGTACTTACATAAAAGTAATACTACTTCAATATATTTTTCCTCAGGATAAAGTAAAAAGAAATACTAAAGTCAAAATAAAAGATACTCTCGTTTAATTTGTTAAAATGATTTAATCAAATAGCCAAATTACCCAGATTGTGGCACTAAGAATAATTAAATAAACAATAAATCACATACCACATTGGAGCAGAAAGACAATTCCTTTTCAAAACAAACACTTTGAAATCAAGACTTTCACTAGATAATTTGTGTAAATTAACAGTGATTCCAGTGACAGTTTTTCCTATTTAAGGAATTTTGGTTAGATCTTGCTTTTTTGACATTCAGTAAAGTGATTACCCTTACCTGGCAATATTATGGCACTATAAATACTACCAGAAAGTGTCTCTAATGCAACAAGTGGCTACTATAGTATTTTCAAGATGTAGATCAACAATATACAAAATCAAAAACGGTAATCCCATTATTGCTTTTTGATCTGCAACATTAAAATCCATCCATTCATCCATTTTTCTGCACCCTTGTCGGGAGGGTTGTTGGTGCCTATCTCCAGCTATCATTTCGGGTGAGAGGCGGGGTCACCCTGGACAGGTCACCAGTCTGTCGCAGGGCAACACAGAGACACACAGGACAAACAACCATGCACACACACTCACACCTAGGGAGAATTTGAAAAGACCAATTAGCCTAACAGTCATGTTTTTGGACTGTGGGAGGAAGCCGGAGTACCCGGAGAGAATCCACGCATGCACAGGGAGAACATGCAAACTCCATGCAGAAAGACCTGAGCTGGGAATCGATCCCAGAACCTTCTTGCTGCAAGGCAACAGCTCTACCAACTGAGCCACTAGGCAGCCAACACATTAAAACAAATCTACAATTTAAGACAGGCTACATTTTTACTGCCACAAGACATATACAACAATCCATTGAAGAGATTAAAAATGATTTCACACCACTCTTTCCAGTCAGACATGTTTACACAGCAGAACAAGGAGAAAATGTATTTTCTTGAAGATGGATGCTGAAGTAAGACCAAAACATAGGCAAGCAGGGGGCAGACTGGCAGAGTTGGTAGAAAAATGAAAAGACCACAAACAAGTTGCAAAGAGAGAGGTAGAACCCCCAGATGGTATAAAGATGGTGGTGTAAATAGGAGGATCTCATAATGAACCAAATAAACCATAATGTAGACTGTGAGCATGCTGAGGAGGAGGATTACTGGAGGGGGAAACGGCGCCCTTCATCCTGAGGACTTTCTGTCTTGCATGTTTTATGCGTTTCTCTGCCTCTACACACCTGACTTCATGCTTCATTTGATTCATGTATGCTGGAGCAGGGAAACATCTGAAACAGGAACAACAGTGGGTCCTGAGGCCCAGGATTAGAAACCACTGGGTAGACAAACACTACAAGACACACAGATCTGGAACACCAATAAACAGGC
The DNA here is from genome assembly GCA_902982915.1 of Phalloptychus januarius. Taxonomy (NCBI): domain Eukaryota; kingdom Metazoa; phylum Chordata; class Actinopteri; order Cyprinodontiformes; family Poeciliidae; genus Phalloptychus; species Phalloptychus januarius. The sequence continues at coordinate 4,022,089 of CADWAE010000133.1, read as the reverse complement.
AGAATATTGATGCATACGCATGTAAAATAATTAACACAGAACCCTAAAAACAAAATTAAAAAACCGAAGGTCAATGTATAAAGTCTAAATAGTGAATACAAACTCAATACCATGCATCATGGGTGTCCAGCTCTAGTTCTCTAGTTTTGGCAAATGGTGTAAGTGCCTACTCAGCAAGTCAACGTTCTGCAGAAGTCTGCTAATGAACCAATATTTTATCCAGTTGCATAAAAATGCAGGATACTAGAGCTTCAGGACTGACACTGGACACCACTGCCTTACATACTGACACACCAGTGGTTTTCAATTGGTCGTCCCATCATGGAAATTCCTTCCTAAACGTACCATCAAGTTTGTGCAGAGCACTTCTGTAGAACCACTAATTCAAACCAGGAGTGGTGAAGCAGGGTAACGCATGGAACATGTATAATGGTGTTCCATGAGATGCACAATTGGACATGACCTATATCTACCACATGCCCAAACCTAACCACATAACACGTGATTCTTTTTTTGAAGAAAGAGAATAAATAAGTAATCTGAACAAGGGTTGAATTTACTCATAACTTTAACAAAATGTTCTGCTTATTAAATTGACTGGATAATGGAAACTCAATCTCATGAGAAAGTCTGTATTAACCCAAAAGCCTTACATGCAAGGCAATGGGTTCAGAAGGACACCAGTGACTTACTGACTTTTCTCAGGTTTTAATAATCTCTATGTGATCTTGCCTGTCCTCAGTGTTCAGGGCCACACAGGGGGACATTTGAGAGCTTGGATTTAGTCTTTACAGCAAGGAAAAGTACCCTAATATATCCGCCATATCAGTAAAAAGCATCCTCATAATGAATGTAATATTTTGAAACATAGGGTAGACTTTATGCATTCAAGACAACAGCTACTCCCAGCCTTGATTGAACACCTACTTAGTGTGGAAAGAACTAAAGCAACATCAGTGGCAATAATTCCACTTGAACTGGATTAAATATCCACCTCATATATTTGGCTTTCAGATAAACAAGCTCTCAGAGAGGTGCTATGGGAGAGGATCAACACATTAATAAATGGTGAAAATGATTTGAAATGAAAATCCAAGGCTGCTTTTTACCCAGACGCAGTTTAATAAGTAAACAAACTAGCCCTGCTCGGCAAATCAGAGAGAGAAACTTTATACAGAAACAAATAACATGGTAAAATATTTAAAAAGAAAATGTAGGAAAGAGGATGGGGAACCTTTAAAGAGCACAGAAATTGACTTTAAATCACTAATTTTGGGGATTTGGACATATGTTATAATTGATTTTATTAAACAAACTTTATCATTTAGATTTTCATTTAGATATGCAGTGTTAGTCCTTAGTATTAACACAATAACCTTAAGACTAATTTTCAGCCAATCAGCCTCCTAAATTACATTCCAAGGGTCTCTCTCTCTGCTGAACTCTAATGAAATTCTGATGATAACTAGCAAATTAACAAGTGAGGTAAGAACATAAAAGTACCAAAGGAGGGTGATGTTGCTTTGTGATCTCTGGAAATGCAGCATTTCTGATACGTTTGTCCTAACAAGACACCATAGCTCAGAATTATTATTATTTTTTAAATGCTCTAGTGCAGTGGTGTCCGAAGTCGTCCTGCATGCTTTCATTCTTTCCCTAGTGGTAGCAACAATTTCCTCAGCATGTCAATGTTCTCCTTAGGCCTTCTAATGAGCCATCATTTCATGCAGGTGTGCTAAACCAGGGTGATGATGGTGCAAAAAAAAGATTCTTCGTAAAATGACGGACAACCTTGAGCATCCTCAACTGGAGATTGCTTAAAGTTGTTGTCAGTTCCAAGAATCTTGAGATATGCTGTAATCTGGACCGCTGTACAGGAAAACCTTTCTGCCCACAGCCATCAGTCTGTACGACAAGTCTTTGAAAAAATCTTGGATAATATGATGAACAATGACATTTAATCTCTGTTTGGGATTAATAAAGTATTCATGATTTGACTTGAACTGTTGCATATAGAGGGACTTATTCATGTCCTCTGCTTTTGGTGATACTCAAAATAGTGCAACACGTTTTTTAATGTCTTTTTGGAGACCTTGGATAGCCTAAGCTGTCTTGGCCAGTGACACCAAGTTTTTTTCTTTTTTTACAAAGCAGAGCTTCAAACAGTGCACACTGCATTAGAAGTCTGCAGTGGTAAAGAATTAATCAGAGTATTTTCTTGAAGAAGAAAGATCAAGTCTCTCCACGGTGAGTCTCTTACATTAGGGGATACATGAAAAATGCATGAACTCTTACTCCCCACTGGACCCATGGCATTTTGTTGCCAACTCAGAACTCACTTTTAAGATAAAAATGAGCTTTCTCTAGTTCTCCTAGTTTATTTCATTCAGTATTTTTGAATGAAATACTGGTACATATTATTGGAATATCAATAATAAACAGAGCAGTCATAGAGATTTTTATATGATTTTTCATGTTTCTTTGCCCAATAATGTGAAACAAGGCTTCACACAAAACCACTGTCAACATGTCAAGTAAAGTTGCTGACTTGGCTTGAATATCAAACATTTTTCCACTGGATTTTTTAAATTCAGGGGTGGGAATCTTTACATCAGATAATTTTCCAAACATATTCCAGTGAATATTAAACCAGCAATTCTCTCAGGCAGAAACCAGTTCATACCAAGTATTAATCACTCACTGATGCAGAATATGCAGCAAGGAATTTTTAGGCTTCTACACTGAAGAAATTTAACTGCAGATTCCAAGCTTGCCAAACCAACTCACAATTGCTTTTTTAATGACTAATAGTTTTATAAGTGATTATACTATACACCTGCTAATTCCCATCATGTTCAGAACTGAAGAAACCTTTTAGATGGGAAACAAAATGTCAGTGGCAGTCACAGTTTAAAACTATATCTCAACTGTGAAGCAAACATTGAAAATTTCATTAATTTGGTGGTTCAGTCAACCTAACTTTGCACAATAGCTGTAAACCCTAAAAGATGAAGTCTCAGTTTCTTGCAGCCATAGCGTTGTTCCTGTCATTTCAAATAAACAATTAAATACTCTGGGGAGCAGCACTGTAGATCAATAGCTTGCCTTCACCTCCCTGTTCTCAGTGTCAAAGGTACTATTAAGCTGTGTGCAACTCGCAAACACGTGGAATCTCCATCAGTCTTTGTGTCTGCAAGTCTCACAGATTCAGCAATCACGACAGAAGAGCCAGCCAAACAAAGGAAACTGAACTTTAAATTTCATTTAACAGCAGAGGAAAAATTCAGTTTTAGGAGACTGACCTCCTCTACACACTCACTCAGGAAGCAGCAGTGTAACCACTGTTGTAGCAGTCAGTGCTATTCAATATAATGGATTAAACAGCACTTACTTTGGGAGAATCAGCTTTAATTGACAAAGCAGTCTATAGGATGCTTAGTTAAATACATTGATATTTTTGTTACACTTAATGTTGTTAGTACTTTGTTGAAGATGCATATTCTTCTATCTGATCTCTTGATTCCTCATCTCAGTCTTCAGATACAGTTTATATTCAAGCTTGACATTTTTCATCACAGAATTTATTAATCAAAAAATAGCCTTACATACTTTAATAAAAATATAGATTTTTTTTGTCATAACACACCAAAGTACACTTCACTATTGACTGTATTTAATGAAGAAGCCAGAAAACAGATATCTATTTTAATCCTGAATGTGCCAAGACTAATTAGATTTAGATTTTTTATTCTGCTGAAATTTATTTTCTATTTGTTATGCATTATTTTGTTAATAAGTTGGTAAGGTTAACCTTGAACTGACTTTGCACACTGAATATATAAACATCCAAGAAATCTTTCGAAAGATTAGGCAGCAGTGAAGGATTTAGGGCTTAATTGTCAACATCTCATCTCTCCCTGTTCAATTTTGAGGTCCCAGTTGAAAACAAACATTCAACCCTGTTCTCTCTTTTGCATTTGGCATGTAGACACTGAATATAGTTAGTTCAAACTGAGTGCTACTTTTAAACAATTCAACATTGTATAAGATCACAAATAAGAAATAAAAACATATGGATTGTGATTATTCTGTTAATTTGCCCTTTTGAGAGTAAATATGTCTCCAAGACATTATTGTCATAAAAAATATGTCGATATATTTATTTTATATTAAAAAAACATGAGTTAAAGTAATTATAGTTTCTGATCAGACACTCGACAGCAATGTAAAACAAGGAAATTTAAATGCTGAAGTCTTTTCTTTGATCACAGTTAATGCTTTCTCTAAGAGGATTATATTGTCATTAGACAGATCTGCCTTTGAGGGGATAAATATAAATCCTCCAAGTCTCACCAGTGAAATCTACAACCTTTTGTGTCCTGCCACATGTGGCAGACATACTAAAAATGCAAGCCTTCACTGTTAGGTTTAACATTGCTGAGAAATATCATTTGGAATCATGTGGGGTGTCTGATTTTACCTGTGATTAGAAGATTTGCAGGCATGACTTTTAGTATTTATTAGCAATTTTTACTAAAGTGTACCGTGCAAACCGAATGAAGAGTCTTCTGGTAAAAGTAAAATTGACTTTTTAAGCCTGTCTTCTATAAAGACAATACACAGCTGTATGGGTCAGAGTAACAAAGCAGTGCTTCCCCATTATTTGTTCCTTAGAACTGCAGATCAGATCAGCTGGTTTAAGAAACGGCACCCACGTTTTCTTAAAAAAAAAAAAAAAATAATAATAATAATACAAATTTGTCTGCTTGAAAATACATTTCATTGTACTGAATCTAAAGGCTGTACATCCATCACCATCATTGATGGGATAATGTTGTTATTTTGAAAAAAAAAAAAAAAAAAAAAACTATTGGCAAGTTTCTCTTGATACATTAAGCTGCTGACTGGTGACCAAGCATAATGTCCAACTATGTAATTTACTACAATATTCATTTGTTAAGGGGAACCGGAGCTCATCTCGCACTGATGTGGTTGATTAGTCAATATAAACACAATCTACTGATGATCTGGCAGTATCAGTGTGTTGGTTGCCTTTTTACTTAACTGAAACACACCAAATTTCACATCACATCTACATGTTGTGATTACAAATTCAAGAAAACATAACTGAACTACTTCCCCCCTCCCAATTCTCTTTTCTTACTTAAAACTTTTTTGCTGATCCATTTGTTGCAATGTTGACAATTGGTAGCAAAGCAGTGTCCCTATATTGACAACTTAACAGTTAAAAACCAGTGGTAGTCAGCCAGCAGCTTTTTGCGCTGTTTTAGCACTACATCATTATTATGCAAATGAGCTGCTGTTGGCCAAGCCCTCATACTCAGTATTTACATTGGCACCTCAAACAGGTCTCAAAAAGCAGATCAAAAAACACAATAATTCAGCACAAACGCAACTTCTCTCAACATGCTAACTTGGGAAAAAAATCTATAAATCTGACATTGTCTGCAGCATCCAGCTGTCAGTGTTTTCACAAATACTTCATATTCTCAGACTGTCACTTCCATTTTACTACAGTAAATGTGCAGAGGTCAGACAGACACAGGACTGGCAGAGGCATCATTTAGCACAGTTTTAACCAATGCTGATAAATCATCTTCGTCCTGGACAACAATACAAAACACATTATTGTGTACTTACATGGCCGTCATCTGCAGAATTGTGTAAAACACTAGGAAGAGAACTTTGCTTCAGTTGAAGTCTTTTGGTAAATCCTGCCATGTAATGTTGGTGTGTAGTTCCTTTGCCACATTGCCAAGGAAACTACAACTTTCATTGGCATCTTCTGTTCTTGTGACTGGCACAAAATAAATACGCACATGTTCTAGCCCAGGGGTGCTCAAGTCCAGTCCTGGAGAGCTAGGACCTGCAACTTTTAGATGCATCCTTACTCCAACTACCAGGATCAAATGGCTGGATTCTCTCACCACCAGTCATTCAGCTCTGAACAGGCCTGGTAACGAGCCATTCATTTGATTCAGGTGTGTTGGAGCAGGGATTCATCTGAAAGTTGCAGGATGGTAGCTCTCCAGGACTGGACTGACTCTAGCCAATAAAAAAAAACACATTTTTAGCAGCCATTTCAGCTGTAGCCTATAATCTTGAACGATGTGGGTGGAGCTCCACTTTGGTTTCCAGGTGAGAGGCTGGACTTGGTTTGGGCTTGATAAGAAATTGTGACTCAATAATTTTTAGAGGTTTTTGAAACAGACACCAGCACATTTACTTATTCCCAAAAACCAGATGGATGTTTCTCTTTCTCTCTCTTTTACTGTTTCTAGAAACAGAAGATACCCATATGGTTACATTTGCAATTACATTTTGTTTTAAATTATTGTGTTAATACTATGAAACAATGTCAATTTTATTAGAGGGTGCCATTTTGAGAATCTCAGAAGCATGTCTAGACTGAAAACATCTAATTTCTATTGATTGTAATCTGCTATTTTCTTGGAATGACTCTCAATGAGTAAACTTTTATATTGCTGCATTTCATGTTTATGAAAATGTCTTAAAATGAGCAAAATACATCATGTGTTACACATTTTCATCTCATTCCATGTCAACATTCATCTAACAAAAGTTTTGCAATTTTTATAAAAAAAAAGGAAGCAAAGTTTAAGTTTTATAAAAGATATACTGACAAAGCTGAACTATTATATTATTTCAGTTATATTGCAATGCTCTAGAAAATGTTTTGCAATATCTGGACAGTGCAGAATATAGTTGGGGTCCTGCACAGCACAATTTGTCTTCCTGTCTTTATCTGACACTTCACAATTCCCTGTTTGAAGCCTTTCTCTTTCTTCAGTTTCATGCTCATCATCCTTCCTCTCATTAATTTATTCACCTCTTATGATTATTTCTTCCCTCTATGGTTTTGCCCTCTGTCAGCCATGCATTATCTATTCTCATTTTCATTCCTCCATATCTTCCTCCTGCCCAATCTTCAGTCTTCTATTTCTGAAAAAGCAAAAGAAAAATCTTCTGAAATTCTTTCATACTAAGTAGAAATTATTTTCTACTGAAAGTGCAGATAGTGACGTTTCATTGCAGTACCTGGCATAAAAGCAACTTAATACTGCAGCTATAGGATGTCTTTAACATGTGAAATTGACTTTTAATGTGACTTTTACAATGATGAACTTGTGTAATATGTTTTTCATTGCTGAGAAAGTTATGTCTTTTTTGTGGTTCTGCGGTTTTAAAGTAAAATAATTTAAGAAAGGAAATTACCATATTGAGAATGCAATCAGTCACTTGCATAACAGGAAAAGTCGCTCACAGTTTGCCAACTGTACTTTAAGACAATCTTACCTTAATAAGACTGGCTGTGCTTTATGTTTTGCAAATGAAAAAAATTCTAACGCCTAAACTTGTGTTTGTGGTAAGTGAGGAGAAAGTGCAGTAGCCTTCTTTCTGTCAGCTGATTACTATCTGGAGCAAGGGATAGATGAAGATCACCCCAATGTTGCTCAATGTTCCTCACAGCTATTTTCTCTGACATACCACTTAAACCACTGGAACAGTAACTGCTGCCTTTTATAACTGCAAATTTTCAAAGAAATGTATTTTATGAGGCATTTTGACAAACTTATCCAGATGTCTTGGCAAGAAATAGTGCCAGAGGGTGGTGAACTGTTGTGAAGCTACAAAAACAGACATCAAGTCCAAGTTATACTCTCAAATTTGTGATTGGCAAAGAACTTGTGTTTTATATTTAGCTTTGTTAACTAAACATCTTAACATGTTAACTTAACAAAGGCTAAAGATGTCTTTATATGTCTTTATATTAGCTGCAGTGAAAGCAGCTAATATTTAGCTGGCATTTTCAAGAACTTTATCTTTCAGATTTAGTCTTTAAAGATTATTTAGCAAATGCAAAACTATTTTTGATTATAAATGTAAATCTGCCTTTCCTTGCACACAACCAACGAGAAGAAAGTGGACATTATTTGTTTTTCAGTTTGAACAGGGACCTTACTTGGTATGTAACCAATTGTTTTCTTGACGGAAATCCACTTTCACCCACACTAATGATGTCCTGTCTGGAATAAAAAGTTATCAGATGACATTATGGAGACATTACTTATTTCTCCACCAAGCAGAGACTGCTGAGGTTTAATTAAGGAGGCTGTTGAACAAACTTCTCTTTGGATATTTTTTATGCTGCAGCACTATCTCCTCATGGCCTCAAAAAGAGAAAAATTTCATTAAGTGTGATCAAAGGAGTGATGAATCATTGGAGCTCTGTTACCACTGCATCTGTCAGAATACAGAGCAATCAATTGAATCACTTCCCCTTCATCTGTCTCCCCCCGCAGCTGCTTACAGACAAGACGCTGGTAGAGCTTTGGTGTCTGGTCACACAAAACCATTTTCTCATTGTGACAAAACAAGAGAACTCTCAGTTAGCAGAGCAAAGGAAGAAAGCAGATAAACAAGACCCAACTCAAAGCAACTGAGACTATTAAATGATTATGTCAGGATAGTTGAAGGTCAACAAGTGGGCTTATAAATCATTGCGTCATGAAAAGAGAATTTTGTTTGCCTTAGTTAATCACTGAATGTTGGAGAGGAATAGTCATTTAGTACTGCAACCATGACTTCAAACACGTCTCTGTGACAAAGTAACCAAAGTAACCAACTTTGCAAATACATGGCTAACAATAGTTTTACCATCAGAGACTGACTTCTAGTCATTTTAAAAACAAAAACAGGCACATATTGTCTTCCTGCAGAACTAGCTATTTGATATAAACAAACTAACTTATTTTAAGCTGATGTATCTTTCTGCCACCACAAGCCTGTAAAGGTTTCACAAGTGGCACATATAACACAAATATTAAAATGATCCCATTTCCATTTAGTACTTTCAAATATTTGGTAATTAAACAAATGTCTCAAAGGAGTTGTCTGCAATGGAGCCTTTTGAACCGATCAACTGTCAATTCTAATTAACTTTTGGAATGTCTTTCTATCCATATTGTGAATTAATAATTGTGATTTATTTATTCTTTTAGTACAACAACTGAAAAGTCTGGAACTAAGGGACTAAGATGGAGAACAACTACCAACAGGCAGTTTTTCATATTTATTTTGAGATCAAAGATCAAATTACCTCGGCATACAGCAATATTTTGTTCTAGCTGGGACTGGATCATTTTTATGTCTGTTTGTTGACATTTTAATGAAAATATGTTGTTAGCAAGAACTCCCGAACCTTCCTACCACTTTCCATAAAACAATAAAGTAGCATGGAAAAAAGTTAATCATCATAAGACATTTAAGTTTTTTTATTCATGGTTTGCAAAAACATATTCAAAGAAAAAGATGAACAGCTCATGTACTGCTAACATCACAATTTTCACAAAAAGTGTGCCAGCAATAGAAAGAGACTGGTTCTTCCTGTACTTCCATCAGGTTTGGACAAATACTGTATATAAGCACTTCACAAAAACAAGTCTTATCGGTTTACCTATGCTTGATTATTTGTCTTTCTTGGTGTGCAGTTATGCTACTGCTTTCATCAACGAGAAGGTGGCAATACCATTGACAGTAGGGAAAACTGTTTTCCCTACTGTAGCTTAGAAAGAGGACAGTTTTGGGTGGAAAACTCTGCCGAGGCAGATGGATTGAAGGCTGGGATTACTCTGAGGTTTAATGAACCTCCCATGCACCAGCGATTATTTTACACAAGAGACAAGCTGTTTGCTAACTCAGGTTAAACAATGTGTGAAATTAATTTATAAATATTAACGGGTTTCGTGATGAAACACCTATAATCCTCCTGGATTTTGTTTGCATAGGTGGTTTAGATTAGATGTGTCGTGTGCTGGCTCCTTCAGCCTGTATGTCTCAGGTGTTTATAATGAGAAGGGGATCAATGCATTGATTAAATAACACGAAAGATATATTTAGCTTTTTATCAGCCTCTTAACACTGCCATCTAGGCTTTAGGTCGGGTCTCCTAATGAGACATAATTAGAGGCACACAGGAGAAAAATGATCCACAAATGCTGCAGAGGGTGACTAATAATCCAGGCTGTATCTCCCACTTAACCGTCGAAAATGAATTCGGTGGCCTTAGGGAACTGTATTTGGAGAGAATCGCTAATTGGTGATGGAAAATTACAAATTCGAAATGTTAATATTAACCACCTAAAATTTACACAATGTCTACTTACATTTTACAGAACACTGAATACTGGTTGTTCTTTATTATCATATTTAGCTGTTTAATTCTCAAAAATATTGTCTGTTAGCTAAAATAGGGACGAAACAAATGCAACTTTTAGTTGCCCCAATCATCACAGCGAATGAAAGGTAACCATTTTATTAATAAGCTCAGCATTCCCTCAGTGTATCGACCTTCTCCTGTGGCCTTTTCCCATGAAGGATGGAAATGCTGCAAGACAGCAGCTCTTAGCAGGATTAAATTGGTGCTGAGTAAAGCCTATTTTATCCCAACCGCTGCCTCAGGACGTGTAGATGCTATCATGAAGTCAAGACTTGGCATTTCTTTCCCTGAACAGCGGGACTAAGGTACTTCACCACGGTAAAAAAAATAAAAAATGTACAATTACACACACAATTGCATCTCTTTTAACTGACAGTGAACATTAATGAGCTGAAAATGTGGTTATTTCATAAAATGCCAAGAGAAATGTTGTTATAGACGATCTGAAAGCATAATATGCTAAGTTGTCGATTTCATCTGGCAACGATGTGGAATTTGTATGAAGATTTGAGAAGAAAAGAAGGAAAGTGGGAAATACAGAGACATCAAGGCAAACACACCGAATGAAATGAACAACAGAAAGCGACACCAAACAAATAGACTAGCAGATGAATAGAGACAGGTAGCAGACCAGCATACAGTGTCTTACTATGTGCATCTGTGCTAGTAGTACATGAACCAATCTGGATGGAACAAGTGAACTATTCTCAGTGCAAACCAAAGACCTCTTTTCCAATATTACAACAGTCTGTTCCGGTAGTCATCAAGACCAATTTATTATGTCAGCCTTGAATTTAACACTTGTATAATTCCTAAGTGCTCATTCTAAACCCAATTCTACCTATTTTCAGATGTTATAGATATTCTCCTTTTGTTTTGTAATATATATCTTTATTTCAGTTAGAAAAATAGGTGGCTGTATTTTTGCCAGGAGAAACTTCTGTTCTTTTTCTGCTTGAATAAGTTCCCATCAAAATAAGGCCTCGTTTTCCCAATGTAATATAAATTTATCATACTGAAATCAAAATAATTATCTAGAAGTTTTTAAAATCAGAAATATAATCTGAGAAAACAGAAAAGCAGTTCTAAAAAAATGATCATGTCATTTATTAAGTAGATAAGGTATACAAAACAATGTGGTCTTGTCACAAAGAGTTGCTGTTACTAACACATGGTTGTGTTAATAGTGATTAACCAATTTTTTATGGGAAGGCTGGGTTTAATTTTGTCCGTCACACCCTAGTCTGACTGCTAGCAAACCTCTAGAACCAAGAAATCACTTTAATAAGCATGACATGTCTGACAAGAAGAGGAAAGCTAAAACATCTAAAAATCCAACATATCATGTGCCAATTTAATGAATTTTAAAAATAGGTGAGTAACAGTCTTCTACCAGTCTTAATACAAAGTCATTAAAAGCCATTATTCATAAATAGTGGAAACAGTAGTGAAGCTATCCAGTAGAAATTTCTTCTTTCCTTGTATTCCTCCAGTTAATACAGGGTCCAACATCCCTGTAAAACTATCACCTCCTCCTTCTGATGCCAGCTGATAGGATCAGAAATCTAACAGTGGAGGCCCTGGTTTTGCAACATGTTTCACATTCTTAAATAAAATGTGAAAGAAAGTGTAAAGAAATTAAAGTAGAAACAGAAGTGGACCCTGCAACATGTCATTAATGCCAAAAATGCATTAAATCCACCGAGGACTGGAAGAAAACTGAGATATGGAAAGTCAAGTTGTTTGTCCTTTTCAGATGCTGAGGGGTGACTTGAGATGAGGTGTAAACACAAGAAACCCATCAAACATTTTATAGCTCAATGTGCGGGCTTTGGAAAATGGTTCTTCAGCTTGAGGTTAGAGACTCTTAGACTGCTACAAGAAACGTCATACTGAAGTTCAGCCAATCAGGGTAACAGTATCCATTAATGGTAGGTTCTCATTATAAAATATTGTTTTGTTTAAGTGAGCATTCCTTAAGACATGACTGTCGCAGCTTTTTATTTATTTAACTGTACTTGTATGTTTTATTAGCCACCCACCTTAAAATAAATGTACTATAATTAGAAATGGACTGGCGACCTGTCCAGGGTGACCCCGCCTCTCGCCCTGAACGTTGGCTGAAGAGGCGTTCCGGGCGAGAGCAAGCAACCCTCCCAACCCCACTGAGGGACAAGGGTGTTAAAAATGGATGGATGGATGGAAATTTCTTCAGTGTGGTGTCGGCTACCACTTAAAAGTTATTTTATTCTGAAGATTTTAACTTATCTTTACAAGGTGTTGCCAAGAACTGGGCACAGTTCTGTATTTATGAAAAAAACAAGAACTTACTATTCAAATTATTAAGTCTATTTTTTATTTTATTTTTGTAATACATACTTGGTGGGAATAGCAGATATGGAAATGTGATCATTTAAGGAGGAGTGCTGAAAACAAGTAAGATATTTTATCAAAGCATTTTAGAAAATCTACTGTTCTGCAGCGGCTTCAAACACATCAAGATGCACACAGATAGGCTGTGATTATTTTAACAGAATAAAGATGATAGACTGTATTGATTAAAAAAAACTGCATGTTTATTTATCTTTTCCGCTATTTGAAGTGGAGAATTCTTTTAATGTTTGAGATTCAAAACATCAACTTTGTTCATCACTCATGAATAAAGATTCTAATGAATTCTTTGTATGAGACAACCAACATATGGTGTTTTACACATCTAATACCGTAAGAAATATTAATCTGGAGAATTCATTTAACGCTCCAAATGACAATTCCTGCCTTGTGCTCCGGAGTGACGTGAGCAAGGAAGGGAGACAAAGTGTGACTATAAGTTCAATTCTAACATTTTGAGGGAAATGTATCTTCTGAGAGCTGCATTGCTTAGACCATTGAGCAGCACATAGTTTGACTCGACCCCAGCTAAGCAGATGCCTTGTTGTAATGAACTAACCTCTATTCGGAGTTTGAATCCAAGTCAATCGCTGTTCCAAAATGGCTGCGTAAAAAGGCAGCTATTTTTTCTGGCTCACCTAATTGTTGAGGTAGCTCCACAAGTTCTGTAAGCTCACATTGCTTTTCACGTCACCCTGGCTGTTTAATTTTCCTCTACCGAATAAATTGGACTTATTTGCTTTCAAGGTTATTTTGCATTGCACCAGATGCTTCTGCAACTCTCATTGTAAATCTTCCAGCTTGTTGAGCTAACATGCTTTGTCATACCAATAACATCACCCAACGGCTTGTAATTTGCTATGGATTGCTATTAGTTTGTTTCCCGGTTTTGTGTAAATGGTTCGTATTCCAGTCCTACCATTTTATTGAGGAGTAACTCTGACAGGAGCCAATGTGAGACGCGCTGAGAGCATTAAGCCCCCAGCTGCACCTCTTTGTGGTCTTAGTTCATCCCCCAAAGCATCAGCTTGTGAGGAATGATCACTTTTTGTGGATTGGCCTGGGATGTTGCAAGGCATCATATAGATGGAGCAGTAATGAGGATTGCTTTCCAAAGTCCACCACCTGAACTGGAAAACATGAGTAAAGAGGAGGAGAGAAGCAAAAGGACTGAACTAAAAAGAGATGGAGATAAGTAGAAGAGAAGTGAAGGAGGATATGATGGTGTTTGTGTGGTGCCACTGTGTCCCTAGGCTCTGTCTGGACCCAGAGGCAACAAAAGTACCATCTGCTCTGAGCTACTAGAGAAGCGGGGTATAATGCAGCGGAGATAGAAGAACACGCTTCATTAAATCCATCAGTTAATCCTGTTTTTCCATAGAGTAACCATGATGCTGATGAAGTTAAAGGAAAATTTAGAACAACGAAAGAGACAAGAAATATAGTTTTATTGAATATTTCTAATATAACAACATAATTATACGATCTGTTTATGTTTATGCATTTGGCAGACACTATTTTTTCTAAAGTGACTCACAAATGAAGACGCAACACTGCTGGAAATATCAAAGCTAACAATAAAATACTTGGAGGGAAGACCAGCTGTCAGGCTCTACCATAGGCAGGGTTCCCACATGTCCTTGAAGTCCTAGAAAGTTTGTAACTTTGAAAAACTAAATTCAAAGTCCTGGAGAGTTTTTGACAACAGCTATAAATAATGTTTTTAAAGAAATTTAAAAAAACACCTATTGTTGAAGGTCATAGGTCATGGAATTTGTAATTTCACACGGACGGTCAATTTCTTTTATTTCATCCACCATTGTTTGTTTTGAAACCCTATGCAGACAAGCTAGCCAACGTCTAAAGTTGAACTAGCCTGACCAAAAGACACGTACATGGAAATGGTGATTGTAGGGAGGAAACTCTGCACCCACAGAAATTTGAACGAAAACTGCTGTAACTCTTGTCAAAAACTTAAACATAGAAAACGATGCAATCATAAAAACAACGGGCAGACTAAAATGAAGCCAACAGGTAATGTGGATATGATCAATTATGAAGACAGTTCTTTTTCTACTCTAACGGGATATGCAAACACCAGATTGTTATTATTCAGTAAGACAAAAATTTGTAGAGAGGTTTAATTTTATTTACTTAACAAAATAAGTATTGCTAAAAAATTAAGCAGAAACTCACTGCATTGTCAAATGTTAAGTAAAAAAAAATTGTCTTCACATCTACGGGAGGGATTACTTACTTAAACACGTTCTTACAGCGTGAAACATGCTGAGAGTAGGAACACATGATAAAACGAACATTGGAAATACTGTAATCACCAGTGTCTACAGGGAGTCAGCCTGTCAGCATGTCCAGAGCCTGTAACATAAGCACCAATGGCAAAATTAATCTCCTAGAATAAACTAAAGTCTGTGTTTTCTCTATGTCATTTTTCAAAATGACACAAAGAAAACAAGACCAGCCTTGATGATTAAGCACATGGAATCCAACTCCTAATAACGCTGACATCTGGTGGATGTTTGAGAGAGATAGAGGGCAGAGTGGGCACAGCAAGTAAAAATGATGTAAAAGGAAGAGCATAATGCCAAAGGCTAGTGGAGTTTTTGATCTCGCTTTTTGTTTGCCAACTTTTCAATCATGACTACCAAGTGCTTCACAAGCTGCCCTCTCCATCTCCCTTGCTCTCTTGTCTGATTTTTGGTAGTTGTATCATGTCTATCTCCCCTAAAGCACCACAACAGCTGCCCCTGTCAGAAGTTCTTTATGTCTTGATTGTACTATATCATGCATAATCAAAATGAAATCCTTGAATAATGGAATCTGTAGAATAAATATCAATTATTCTGATTGCAGTAAGATTAAATCTTAACCTTACCAGTTTTGTCACCATTGAGTTTAATTTGGGGATTTAGAAGTCTCAAATGATATGCTTTTAATAACACATGCTACAAAAAAGATGCAAAACATTTGAAAAATGCGTGAATGGAATTTCATATTTTTGTCTGCAGCTCTAAGGTTGCGCCGTTTGCATTTGTAGCATCTTTCATGTGGTGGCGGATTTCTTCTTTCAGCTTTTACATTTAGGTCAACAATCATTGCTGGCAAGATAAAGTCATTGTTCCATTTCAGGAACTTGAGCCAACCTTTTAGCAGTAACAGTCAGTTTTCTCCTTAGTAATAATTTCATTTTATGCCCACAATTTTATTAATGTCAGAGTTTACAGAAATATAAATAATGTAAAAATCCACAAACCACTACAGAAATACGACTCAAATTTATGACTCCAACTTAAGGCGCATTTAAGCTCTTAAGGCTTGCGACTTGACCCCTGGCCTGAGATAAGTTTTAGTTAACAGTTTTACATTTAATGAAGATTGAAAGTAAGCTGCTATGTGAGCTGCAGACTGCATATTTCTGTGTATGTTTTACTATAAAAGGATGATTTTGTTTACTCGCCAGTGCAATTTAGATTATAGACTTGCTAATCAAGACGATCTGTAAATATTAACTGTAGTAGCTCAATGATTAAATATGAACACCTGTATTAAACAACGCTTTACAAGAGCAGTGTGGGCTGAAAATGTCAGTCATATTTCTTGTGCATTAGGAAGTTTAACATTAATTTACTTAATGCACATTGTCTCATTAATTATGTTGTAATTTCTATCTTAAATTTCAACACCTAGTATAGAAGTAAATATATGACAAAAAGTCCTGGGGACACATATTTGCTTCCATTGGTTGTTTCTTACTGGGAACAGTGTATTTCTGCAGATGGCAGTAGGACAATGACAAGATATTAAGATATCAAACTAGCTTTGAATTTTAAAAACAGATCCGTTGATTCTTGTGAACAGGATCCTTGGATCAGTTCCTGCCTTAAGATAAAGGACTGAAACAGACCTTAAATTTCAGAGAACAACCATAAAAGAGAATCTGCCTCCAACAGATATTCTTTTTAGGTTTCTCCAGTACAGAAGCTTACTGTCATCAGTCTTCCTTCTCCGCTGCTTCAGGCACAAGAAGAATTTGTCACTAAAGTTTCTGTGCACTGTAAGGGAGTCTAGTCTCTGTTTGAGCTGTCTACCGATGAAGAATAGCGGTCGATTTAAAGTTGTCCTTAATCTCAACTCATGTCTTCTTTATGTCAGATTCTGTATTCTGTTGTTTTAAGTAAAAGTCCAGACACTTATGCAAACATAAGTGTCTGCACTTATGTCTGCATAAGTGCAGTCCTGTACTTTTATCGACTGATTTAAATTTCATAATTACCAAGAAAATTAAGACAAAAATAGATTGTCTTTACCTTACAAATATCATCTCAGTTGATTTGTGCAGCACTGCTCTCAGATTGTTTGTTTAGTGAAAATGACTATATCACAAAAGAGCACCATAGGTTAATTTTGTGAAAGGACGGACATATGCTGATGAACTATTCAGGCTATGTTTGGAAGAATTAAAATAGATCTATGCAAACAATAGATCTATTTTGTTTTCAAAATAATCCAAGTCTGGCAGAAACATATATGACTCAGACAGAAGGCTAATAATAAAATTGCCTAAAGATTGAGCTGTTGTTTTCCCTTTCTGTCATGACAGCTTCAATCTTTGCTTTCTTGTCTTGCAGCTTGCTCACCAGGTTTGTGATTACAACTTGCTTTTAAAATAGGAAGAGACAGAGGTCATGTTCAATATTAATTCCAACCTCTGATTATCTTAGAGTGCTTAACCTTTTAATCTCTTTGCATGAGACCTATTTAAGATTGTATTCCTGCTGCAAAAACAACAGAATGTGGTTTAGGTTTGTTTATCAGGCAATGCTCCATATTTGTGGCCGTAGTTCTGGTCAGGGAACAGTGGACCACATTCTTACTCTCATGATATATAGACCCTGAACAAAGAACAAGATCAGGAATACAAGTAGCTGAAATAGCCTTTCTGCTTTTAGTAGCCAGATTTAGGTTTAGTATACTTTTACTACAGTATAGTCCAGAAAACATGGTTAGAATGGGCTGGGAAACAGACAAAATCCATACTTTCATTTAGTTTTGTTTACTTTCACACTACTCCTTTGAAAACAACCAAACCACCTGGACAATGTCAGAAAGATACCACATCTGCTTCTTGGGCTGCTGTCACATGAAGCTGCTCAGCATCTAATTCCTATTTAAATTGTTGATATGTGAAATAAACTTTTGTCCCAGTAAGAATTGCATTTGCCCTATGCAAAATTTTCAGCTAAGATAGGATCAATATATATGTAGATAAGCACATCCATAAAACAATAAACAGGAATAAAAAATGTGAAGTCATTTATCATAGGAACAGCTTAGATTGCTGAAATGTTCATTGGCATTCAGCATGATGTAACAAATGTTTCTGTAGAAACTTGCCAATCCATTTCCATATTTTTACTCCATCATATCTGTAGACAACAACTTCCTCTCTTTAGTTCACTCTCTTTTCTTTGCGTCTTACTTTTTTTGCTTTAACAATGTTCATGAACCACTCCAATGTTCACTTACAGGCGGCTGCCCATCATTTTTCAGGTGGGTCATAGTTTGGCAGAGATTTTGAAGAAAAACTGTCTAAGGAAAGAAAACTTTGGTCCATTTTTCCCTTCTGTACAGCCAAGTGGTAGAACTTGGCCACAGTGTATAGTTCTGCCTCTTTACCCAACTCCCAATGAATGTAATCAGCATGCTTGAACTAATTGTATTTTGTTTTAACTGTACTTGTGGTATATGAAAGGACTGTAGATATAATATTAGGAGAACACAGTGTTTACTAATTAACATATACAGAGTAGCTGTAGAGTGCAAATAGATATTGGCTTTTGGGAACTAATGAATAATTGATCTAGAAAGAGAATAATGTTACAAGGGTGACTCAAAGTGTTTCGTGGACTTTTGTGAAATTAATTGAATGTCCAGGTTGTAAATATGTGGGCCAAAGTAAATGCAAATGTTGACGTAACACAAAAATATTTTTTTTATTTCAAAGAAGCATATTCAGCTACTCTTTAAGAGCTTAAGTAGAAATCTAAAGCGTGACCTGACATTGCAATCTCTTGTGTTGTGTGGCAGCTTCATGAAGCTCCATGCTGTCAACTACAATGTTCCCCTGCAACCTAAACGTACAGTGATGGTTATAGTAATCCTCCATATATACAATAGAAGACTGTCCAAATGTATCTATGTCATTATGACCACAACTCAACAGATAAGCTTAAAGTATCGATCACTTAATGTGGCCACGATCGTGCCAAAAACTGGATGAGAAACTCTACCACAAGTAAAACAAAAACAGCTTATAAGAAAACATGAACCTGTGCAGTGTTCAACATTCTGTGACATGCTTGCACTGTTCTTATATTGACTTAAATTAATCACTTCCAGATTGTGGATCTTCAGCAAGTGCAAATAAACCGCTCTGCACACCTCAAGGCAGCTGCCAATCCAAGAACATCAGTGGCAGAATTATTAGCAGGTGTTTAGTACAGGGAAAAACGTTGCCTGGAACAATTTTAAAAAGATAAAAGAAAAGGGAAAGAATAAAAATGGTGGATCAGGTGCACCATATGCTGAGGCTACAGACTTTGACACATCTCTCCTGAGTTTGAGCCCTGGGGCAATTTACTGTATGTCTTTCCATTTTCTCCTAGCTCTTCTTCCTATCCTGCTACTAACAAAGATCACTTCTGCCACAAATCTCTTTAAAAAACAAAACAAAATTGCTGCAGGCTACAAACATAAAAAAAAGCAACAGAATCACCAATAAATTTGAGGAAATGCTAATTTTGTATAGTAGATAGAGTGGCAGTTGAGGGAAAATATGCAGGTTTTAGCATGTAAAGCTAGTCTTTATTCTGCAACTGTTACTTTTAAGGAAGATGACATATTGTATTCTTTTGGGAGTCCTTTTGGCTGTTTCAATCAGCCATTTTTACATGTTTTTAAGAAAAACAATGTTCTTCAGTGTCATTCCAACAGATGATTAAAACCATGCAACGGTGAGCCTGGCCTGTTCTCAAGTAAGTGCTTAGTTCTGCATTTTTTAAATTGTACTTAAACTAAAATTACCTTTATTCAGCTCAAATCTCACCTCCTCAGTCTGTAAACAATACTGTATTTATTTATGAACTTATAGTCTATATTGTGTAACTACTTTTGATTATGCTGCTGTACATGTTGGTCCTTTACCGAAGAGATTTTGGCAAGCAGTTTAAATACCAAGAGGTTTATTTGGTAGATAAATGCAGGTTAAGCAAACTATTCTTTAGAGGGGAACAATGCATAAATTTTTTATACTGTCTGGTCCGTGCCAATTGCCCATTTGTTTCCTCGCCGTAGATAATTATCTTAAACCTCTATTTGCTGACTAATGCATTTCACATGGTTACAATGTTTCGGTAGTTATTAAGCCTATAAAACTGCCCATTTTTCTTTTGTTTAATAGAAAATATCCTTTGAAAGTACATCAGTGCTGTTGGTTTCCAAGTTAAGTTGAAACATTTTGCGTTTCATCCGAAATGGATGAAGTACTCTTTTCAGAACATTTTTTGAGGGGCTTTATTTCAGAGAAAAATCTCAGAGTAGAACAAATCTCAGTGTGCATCAACTTCCTGTGCAGCTCTTGATTTGCTGTTACAAGCTACACAAAATTACTCCATTATTATTCTGATATTTAGCACATAAAATGGATACAGTAATCCTAACTAATTTAAAACAAGAAACGTTTAGTCTGATTCAATGTCAGTGAAAACGTTGGATTTCAATTCAGTTCAGATTACTGCATTATTCAAAGCCTTTTTCTTTTCTGAAAGTTTCTATCTAAAATGGTAAACAATAAAAGTGTTTAACTAGTTTCAGATGTTATCATTTGTCAGAATCAGTTTTAATCTTTTATAATTTACCAAAGTGAATTACACTGCAAGTCTTTGTACAAAATGTTTCCATTTTGACTTAATTTCGAAGCTCCATTCACGGAGTCATTGATGTTGAGGACCAGAGAAGCTGTCTGAAAAACGTGACTTATCTCTATTGACGGGCGAGAACAGATCAAATCTCACATTCTGTCTGCTGGATCTCTATCACCTGAGGGAAAAAAAAGAAAAATAAAGTCAGACAACGTTACTGATAAAGACTGATTGATCAACAGAAAGATGTGAAAGTAATAGAAACCAGCTGGACAGAAAAAGCTCTGAAGAAATGAATCAGGAGTTTGAGGGGTTACTTTACATTCACTGTAAATTGAAACAATGAAAGCAATAAGATCATGCATACAACGGTATATATGTGCGCGCTGTTTTAAAGGCACAGGGAGGAGCTCTGGTTGTAGCCTAGAGAATTTAAAACTATTTGGTTTATACAAGGTTTAGTGCCCCTAATAAAATAGATAAGAAGATAATGCAGGTTTTCAGTGGTTACCAATAATTTTTTGAGTAAAAATCTGGAAAACCTCTCAGCATTTGTCTCACTCTACACAGTGATCTAAAACTGTGTTTCTCTATCCTGGTTTTGAGTGACTACTGCCCTGCATATTTAAGGTGTTCCCCTTGTGCCACACACCTGCCCTGAATAAATGGGTGATTAACAGGCTTCTGCAGTCTTAGACTGCAGGCGCTAATGCTACCATTTAAATCAGCTGTGTGAAGCAGAGTCGAGTTAAAATATCCAGGGCAGTGGTCCCTCAGGACCAGTATTGAGAAACACTGGTCTAAAACATTTCAATATCTTGAATAAAGTTGAAATATAAGTTCTTGTTTTGTGCCATTATACACATCATAACCTGAAAGCAACTCTCTTTTTATCTCCATGTTTGTTTTGGTCTTTATGTTGAAAAAGAGCAACCGTTTAACCCTGACATCAGAGTGAACAAGTGAATAAAGGCAAACATCTTTGCACCATATTTTAGGCTTGTTCTGTCTGTTCAAACTTATTCAGTGGAATTCATTGCAGTTTTCTTCTTCTGGCTTACTGGAACTCAACTGTATCTGTGTAAGTACCTGCTGCAGTATGATTCCCGACGGCAAACCCTCAGGGTAGCCTAGTTTTGGAGTGAACATTTTTACCTGGCTTCAGCATTAAGCTCCTGCAATGCATGCATAAGGCTGTCTGACAATGGTACAAACATTCAGCATGCATCCATTTTGGATAAGTAAAGCAAGTTTTACTTTTGCTTCTTTTGTTTTAAATGTAGTTCTTTACGTTTTTTGAATGTTTAACAAAAGTGAGTTAATTCAAATCAAGTCTTCTGTCATGCACATATGAAGGTTTCTGTAGATGCTGTTCTTTGTGCTGAGAATCCTCCTTCCAACTGAACCAAAAGGTCGATGGCGAGCACAAGAAGGTTTCAGCCAAGTGCTGATTGTGGAAGTTCTTATAGCTGGTAAATTATTAGACTGTCTCAGACATGATTTTGTAAATACTAAAGAACATAATATGAGATAAATTAAATTGAATTGTTAATTAAAGGACACTGTCTGTGAAAGAAACACTATACAAAAATCTTGATCTCACACAAAATTGTCATGTAAATAAATGGAATAGGTTGACGGAAGAGGATTGGTTTGATTAGCTCTGGGTTACCTAAACACTTACAACTCAAATTATGTGGCTTGCCTCTGTATCAAGTTTGTATTTACATATGATTTTTGTTAATAATCTATTTTGTATCTTCTCAACTACCTCAAAATGTACATCCATCTGTTGGTTTTTTTGTGGCTTGTTGATGAATCATAATGGTACTCTTTACATGTTACTTCTTTTGTGATCTTTGCCCTAAGAAAGTTTTCGTTCTATTGTTTTGTTTTAGTTATCTCTGAAGACCGGCAGCTTCATCTATATTGTCAAGTTGTGTTCAGTGAAGTAGTTCTTCCTCAAACCAGCTGTCTTTTTTCTGTGCCAACTGCTTCCTGGGGCTTTATGTTTAGGATGTGGTCTCTCAAGTGCCTGGCTTTTCTCTTGCTTTGCCCCAAACGTTCATTCAGCTCTTCCTCTTTTTCTCTCTCTCCTTATTCTTATTTCTTTGCAATGCCCCCAAAAAACAATAGGAAACATATTTCAAACGTTCTTACACTGCATTTAATAGTTGTGTAATGGGGGTGAAAAGAGAAATTGCCTCAGCTTTTTCATGAACTTTGAGAACTTTTTTTCTGCTTTAACACCAGCTAGCTATTTTTCTTTGTACTAACACAAAAACAAAACAATGGTTTGCTCTTTTTTCAGGAACAATACAAAAGCTTAAACACCAATTTAAATGTGACATTTTTCTCCATACCAAACAAATCAATCCTAAAATAATCTTGAAGTTTGCAGAGACAGTTCAACTACATAAATCAGTGGAAACTATATTTATTGTTTGAGTGGAATAAAGTGTTTGCCAATGTTGATAATGATTCAGGAATTTTTTATATCTTTGCACATGCTTTCGCTTCTGTGCATGTCACCAATAAATTTTGAATTCTACGCCTCAGCTTAACTTCATAGCGATCTCCATTAAAAGGACAACGTAGGACTGACGATCAATGATGAGAAAAATAAAAACAAAACAGAGAAAATAATATGGTATTTTTCCTCTAAGCGCACAAGCATGCAAATCAAATTTTTCATGAAGTCACAATATCGCAAACTAAGAAATATATGCCAAATTGGATAGAAAGATATTAATCTCTTATCATCATTGTCATGCAAACTTCATCTTATGCAGCTCCTGAACAATTTCTGTGAATATTTATGATTTTCATGCTGTATATCAAGACACAAATTCAGTCCTAAATACGAGTCTGTTGCTTACTAAGTTATTAATCTATTACAAGTGGTCTGCCACAGCTAGTCTAAACATGAAACCATTGAGCTCTTTGAAGCATAAATATTTGTGAGCAACTCCAAAGTACGGTGAGGCTAAGTAGGAGAACAGACGTGACTCCAGAGAAATTTAGCTCTGGTGTGATGGGTTATATTTTGGGTGCCCAGTAAACAGGATTTTTAAATTTAAAAAGATACATGAACATTTCTGAAACCTTTTAAATGAAATAGCGATGTTGATCATCAATGATGATGTAAACAGTAACATGTAAGTGTGCATGAGTCACGAGAAAATTCTAAATAGTTATGCTCAGATTAGCATAAACGTTGCAGAAATCTAAGAAACTAATATTTCTGGTCTTTGAGATCTATATCTTTAAATACAAAGTCACACAATGATGTGTGAGAAAAAACAGTCTGTGAAGAAAATGGTATAGTGCTCATGCCAGCTTTTATTTTGGTGTGTATCAAAGTGACTTTGAAATATCATGATCCCACACCTCAAACTCTGCTGATGTGTGGTGTTGTATATGTTTCCCTGTTGGAAATGCCCTGATTTGAACAGAAATTTTAAAATAATTTGACGTTCCACTTGTCAAAAGAAAATAAAAGAAGCTAAATATTCTTATATGCCGACTTGTTGGTTCAAACTGTTCTCTAATTGTACTGAGTCCTTGACTTTTTTCCACTGCTCTTTGGTGGGAAGAAGTTTCTGATGAAGCAAGAATGAGTGTGATTGAACAATTCATCTTTCTGCTTGTTGGAGCTCATTAGCTCTACTTTGCAGTTAATTTGTTTGCATAAAGCTTGAAAGTCATCCACCACCGAATCCGCTAAAACCAATTGTTTTAGTTTGAGAACTGTGGCTCTAAGGTATGATAATTGGTTTAGTGTCGTCATCCATCCCCCTTCTCTCTGTTATTTTAATGGATATACTATCTTGAGCTTTGAGGTTTGAGTCTGCTGCCTCCTTGGCTTCCTCCCTTCACTCCCAGTCCCTGACTGCCTCCTTGTGCTCCAACAATCCCACCAGCAACTTTGCTTACAAGATAATGAGGCATGCAGTGCCAGGGTTGGACACATAGTTGCCATCTCCTACACTTGTCTGCTCAGTGTTTGGGATTATGTTAATTGCTTTTCTGCATCTATGTCTCATGCAGATATGGGACACACATGGACATGCACACAGAGTAAGCAGTGCTGCTGAAAAGCACCACTGCACTCACACATTGATTTGACCAAAAAAATAAAAAATAATAAAGTAGAAGAAAAAAAGACCCATCCACAGTCATGTCATTTCCATAGGGAAATTATTGATTCAGACTTGGATAGCAATCCAGAATTTATACGTTTTTGCAATAGCAAAGTGGCTCAATACTTAGATGACCCAGCAGAAATGTGCATCTGTTTGCTGGCAGTGGTTTTAATGCCAGCAATGACTCTCCTGAGGTCCTTGATGCAGCCACTGGAGCTTGGCTTTGCTTTTTGTTTCATTGAAGTATTTACCCAACCTGTGCAATACCCCTGTCACCTTCACTGATGACACAGTTATTTAAGGGACCATTATTGGTCTACACTATTCAAAATGAAAACTGCATTCTATTTAATTGCATAATTAGTTTTGGAGTCCATCCATCCATCCTTTTTCCCTTAGTGGGGTCGGGAGGTGCCGGTGCCTATCCCCAGCTCACGTTCCGGGCTAGATATACCCTGGACAGGTCGCCAGTCTGTCGCAGGGCAACACAAAGGCAAACAGGACAAACAACCATGCACACACACACCAAGGGACAATTTGGAGAGGCCAATCAACCTGACAGTCATGTTTTTGGACTGTGGGAGAAAGCAGGAGTACCCGGAGAGAACCCACGCATGTACAGGGAGAACATGCAAACTCCATGCAGAAAGACCAGGGCTGGGAATCGAACCCAGAACCTTCTTGCTGCAAGGCAACAGCTCTACCAACTGCGCCACTGTGCAGCCAGTTTTGGAGTCTCTTTTTAAATTTAATTTGAATTATTTGTCAACTTCCTTTTGGTTGTTTAAAGCTTTAGTGATGAGGAATGATGGGAGGATATACTCTTTATCTAAAAAAGTTACAAGTGTTCAAATTTGTTGCTTGTAGATCCAAAGCAGGTTGTCTTTTAAGTGTCAAAACATAATAAAAAAATAAGAATATAATAATATAATATATGTGGCTCTTTGATGGCGGTGGTTTTATAAAAGGCATATAAAGTCTTTTTTGCTATCCATTTTGAAGAATTGGATAGCATTGTTTTTCAAGAAAAAAAATGTTCCAATGTTATTTTGATTCTATTTTCAGGGAGATGTCTGTAAAACAAAAAAAACAAAAAAAAAAAATCCCCTTTTAGACTGATGCTGCACATTTTTAAAAACAACTTAAAGGAATTATTTCATTTGCTTTGAGGTTGAAAATTCTTTGAAATAGTTCATAGAGAAGCTGGAACTGCATGTGTTCCCCACTCATTGGACAACAAACTAGGCTACTTTGCATTAAGAACATGCATTTTGCATTATTAATAAATTCCATTCATGAGTTGAGATTATTTTGATAACTTTATATGCATTTTTTAATGGTGTGCTTGCCTAAGATCCCTTAAAAATGTATTAATGGCTGCCAAGGGAAAAGAAAGGAGGACCACCAACTTTAATACAAATGGCAGATGTTGGGGAATGCGAATGTCTTTTTTCCACTTTGAAAGAACAGTGTTGCAAAGGATTGACGACATGGCACGACCAATGCATTAACGTTTATGAAAAGATGGAAGAAAACACCTCCGACTCTTGCTAATTAAAGAGGTCATAAGTCTATCAAGAGACATTGTGTCAATGGCTATTGAAATATGTTTGTTTATTATAAAATGAAATATTTATGATTTAATAACAAATTTAGATTTCTTTCCATGTTCATATCAGGTTTATATATATAAATAATTTGACATGGTGTTGAAGAATCATTATGGAAGAGAGGAAATGCCATGAGCGAGGCTGCTGAACTAAATGTGCTGTCAGGATGTTGTCCCAAGGCAGTTGCTGAGAATTGCTGATCTAACACTAAAGTCTCACACAATATCTCCCAGCCCTGAGCCAAGACAAATAAGAAATACAAAGCCCTGCATGCTACAGGCAAGAGGATCAAGTGACCGAGCATGAGCTGCTCCATCATTTAAAATCACACCAATATAATCTGGAACTACTATTCATTTGTGATTGTTGAGGGGGGGTTGAACCATTGTGAGAAGGTTTATGGATTGGCTCAGTGTTTTCAGATAATTGGGGTTAGTTTTTCAATTCAACTTGCTATAAGATGCATTGTGCTTCTCTTTTAAGTGCTTCTCCTTCCTACTCCCTTCCAGGTTTGTGGAGATTTTTCAACCCTTTTCCACAAATTAGAACAGTTATGGAAGAATCAAGAAATTAATCACGTGATTATGATTTCACATAAGAGTTCCTTTCTCTACATCTATTTTTATGTTCTAAATTAAGCTAATGATTCAACACCAATACCTTTCTCCAGTGATGATCTCAAGATCGTCTCTGTAGATAATAGCAAAGGAAACTTTAGGATCTGTGTCTTGGTTCATATCTGAAGTTTTTTTAAGTTCATTGTCATAAACTATCATAAACATTCTAGTGTCAGGCGAAACAAACAGTTATAGAGCTCCAATAATGACTCCATAAATTCAGAGTTAAAACTCTTGGTTGCGTTTTAAAGCTGCAGAGTTCATATGGAGAATGCTTACAAACATGTTTATACCACCAATGAGAGATTATATGAGACTAAATAGTACATATACCCATTTAAATAATACAGTAGTAGGAACAATGACTTTTATGGCTATAACTAATATTGGAAAGAGTAACTTCTAGTAAGTTTATAATTAGTTGTCTAATAGTTTGGTTCTTTTACCATATATCTGCATCTGCATGGCTATAAGGGTGGCTGTTATGCTACACATTAGGATAAAACCTCCACTGGCCTTACATCTTTGGGAATGTCTTTGTGGTTATCTACATATTCTGTTCAAATTTAAACCAAAAAACTGTAAAATGAGAATGAGTGATATTGAGATTGATAGTTTTATTGGAAACAAACTGGTTAGAGTTTTGGAGCTTCATTCTGTTCCTTAGATTTGCAAGGTTTTGATCTGCTGACGCCAATTTTTATCATTACTAATTTAAAACCCGTTCATTTATATTACCAGAGGAAACATTAAACGAGGATGCTCTGTAAAATACAGTTTTACCATAATTTAAACACAAAAACAAAACTGTTATGAAATTGACATTTTATGTCGTCTTCAGCATCTTTTCATCACAATTAGGATGGTTATCATCAGTAAACTTTTGAGAGAATGTTTTAATCACATGTAGCATATTGACCGAGCATTACCCTATAAAATTGTGCATTGAAGAAGAACATTTGCATAGCATATACAAAAAAAGTTATGAGTCCTGGTCACTCATTATTTAACTATCCAAAAAAATTAATTATTCAAAAACTTACAATCAATATTTCCTTCTATTGTTTCTTAAAAAAATATCTGCATCTCCTTCACAATTGCTGCCAAGTTGGGTGAACAGAAAAAATATAATAATGTACTTTTTGCATGATTTATTGTTCTAATATAAGAAAAGAGGCTTGTGCATTATTGAAACCTTCAGAATAAGTGGAACTATCACAGCCTAGATCTGTTGCTCAACTGATCCTGGATAGTTAGTTCACAAACAAGCAAGTAGACATGCGTGCAAACTCACACACACATCAACATATACACACAGGTTGCTTTGAGAGGGAAATGAAGTGAAGCAGAAAATTGGCAGGAATGTGAGAGGTTTGCTCTGATATGATCTATGAGATGAAGCAGTGGAGCTTGTCGCTCCATATAATCCAACATGACAGCAGCATCTCTAGCTACCTCTAATCCATTAATCACACAAAAAAAGCTCTTATGCTTCTGCACGTAGTTATACACCCAATCATGCACTAATACAAAAACAAAGAGGCACATAGTTACTCCAGTGAGACATCACAAAATTGTCCAAGAAAACTGTACCTTCACCTGTCAACAGGCATTTTTTGTTCAAATTATTTCACTTTCTTTTATTCCACATTACCTTTCTTCAGATGTTAATAAATTAAATTATGTTTATGTTTCTGAGAGCTGATCAAAATCCTATAGGCAATGTACTTGTAGAAAACATTCATGCCTGTTCTAGCTAGTGGCAAAATATACACAAAATAACATACTGCATGAGCTCAGTCCAAAGTCACAAATATAAAAAAAAATTATTTTAGCTGAATTATCAAATCACCAGTAGTAAATATTTAATATTGTCATGTTTTTGCTACAGTTACACAAAACGGTTGCAGCTGTATTTGTCTTACAGATTTGCACATTTCTAGCCAAAAATGATTTTCTTCTTCTTCTTTGTCAAATGGCTCAAGTTCAGTTAGATTTGATTAATTAGATCTGAAAACATCAGATTTCAAGTCTTAACACATGTTCAAAATTGGATTTTGGGCTGGACTTTCAATTGGTCATTCTTACACTTAAGTATGAGCCAAACCATGGGATTGTAGCTCTGCTTTTTTCAAAAGACCCTCTAAAAGTTGACATGAATTAATGCCTTGTGCTGGATAGCTCTGCAGTCAGCCCAGAGTTAGAAACCTGAACAATTTCCATCTTTGGAAGGCCTCATTTGAGTCGATGTACACTGATTCCAGTAAAATGACAGATTAAGTCATTTTTGTGTTTTGTTTGTAGGTCTCTTCCTTCCAGGCATATTCACATTGCTAAAAGGTACAAATCCTTCAAATTACAAAGACAGAATTTAGCTTTGAAGGATGAATTTTTTCAGTGAGAAAACTAAAATGACACAAAGGGCTGCATCTCATCTTGGAGACCTGTCAGACAGATTTGATATTACAACTGTAATGTCCAATCAAACACAAGGGTTAAACATTTTGATGCTGCAAAATTGACTGGCATGCAGTGGTTTAATCACCTTCTGAGTGGCAGCCTTCTTTTTGATCACACATAAAGATTCCAGTCCTCTCTTTGAAGGATGCTTGCAAGTTGGCAAAATTGCTTCACTTGACAAAGAAAGCAACTATGCACTCTGGCTCTGGAATCTTGAGTTGCGAGGACGCTATAATCCCTTCTTATGAGAATTGAATTTTATGTGAAGGAAATTTATAGATGCTAACAGAAAAGAAAAACTTCCCAAACACACAGTTTCGTAACCCTCTAAGGAAATGAAGAAAGGACATTCAAAAAGAATTCAGAGAAGTGAATTAAACTGCAGAGCAGCTGCCCAGGTTATTTGCATATTGTTACACAAAAGCAATAGCTACAGTCTTTCAAAGGGGCTGTTACTGTACAGTACTAATTAAATATTGAATGACTCATTGCTTATAAAGAAAATAATAACTCAATCACCCTGTTTTCTGTTAGTAAAAGTAACTGAGGATTTATGCAGTGAGGTCACATTTTGTAATTGTTTCCCTTTGACTCATTTAGCCACCGTTGCTGCTGTTGTAAAGTAATAAAATAACACACATGTTGTGACACATTGATTATTTGTAAAAAAAAAAAAAAAAAAAGGATGATGAAGCTCTTTATGCTGTTTTGCCGATTTTGGTAGGAGTTTATTTTCTTGGTTTGACATTGATCCTTAAAGTATTCCAGATAGTTTTCCAGTTCCTGATTTACTAATTTTCATATAATTTATTTTATTATGTTTGTAAAATAAAAAGTCTGCTGAGAGCATAGATTTTAGTAGGAGTCATAGATGGAGCAAAACACGGAGCTGTGTTTTTGTTTTTGACGAAATGGAAGTACAAGGGACTGACTTAACATTCGACTATAAGACCTTAAACCTGTGGCACACATCAAACCCAAAACCTGAAATGGTAATGGAAGTTGTGAGGACTGCCATCAGCTCTCAACAAGCTCAGTAGAATTGGGTTATTCTGGAGGAACAAGGAGGAACAATGGTTTCTCAAGTAAATCTCACTGTCACTTTGGTGTCTGGAGATGTGAAAAGTGTCGACCCCAGTATAATGATTGTCAGAACCAAATTAAGTGTTTTTATTTGTAGATGTGTGCAAAGAAAATGTTTTTAAATAAGAGAGACACAAATATGCACCCATGGCTCTAAGTTAGTGACTTCTAAATGTTTATCAGAGTGTCACTGCAAGAAGCTATTTCTGTGTTGGTTGTTGGGAAGTTTCGTTAACAGGAATTACCCAGGAATGTTGTGGCACTGATGTCTTAGAATACGTTTAGATGATATCAAGCCGTAACACCTCAAAGTTAAGCTCCAATTTAACTGAAAAGCTCACGTCTCATACGACTACAGTTAAAGCCTGGCATTTATCAAGGCAAAAACCCTACCCCTGAAAGCAGTCACAGCTAATCCAAATGGGACATCGGTGGACAGACACACTGAGAATGCAGTGTATGTATCCCGTTTTATGTATTCCGATGTTGACTGAAGTGTTCAGAATGGCTGTGCTGGTTCACAAAGGTGCAGTTGTGCAAGACTGAATAAAGGAGATGAATGTGACAGCCTCTCTAGCAGTCAGCAGCCCCACACTATAAACAGGAGTAAGCAAATAGGATCAGAGTCATAATAAATCCTTTGCATGTATCATTATGCACTTAGTAACTCAGTGTCATCGCAATGAAGACGTGTTTGGGAATTTGTATTTTCACTCTAGCGAGAGTGAAATAATTGGAATCATGACTTGGTGCCAGATGAAATCATTTCATTTTAGAAAGTGGAAAAGTGCAATGTTTTTTTGTTTTTTTCTAATAGCAGGCATAGTTAATTTTTTATATAGATTCTTTAATGGTGGACAGTATTTGAAGGCAACAATTTTGAGAGCAGATATCATGCGGCTCAAAACATGCTGCAGCATTTTGTAGGGAGGCAAAGACTTTCCAAATACTTAAAGGTAAAATCTACTGGTTAATCCTCATAGATGCATGGAAATGTGCCATGGAATAACTGGAAAAGCCCAGCTGTGGACAGTTCAGTGATTATGCTATAATCCTTGTTCTATTGATCAGTTCAAGCTTTCAAAATCATTTGATCAAAGCTGACGGTTTCTTATGTTTACAGAATTTTGCTTTAATTAAATTCTGTCTAATGTCCTGCATATTTTGTGTAAAATCCATGAAGTTGCAGTTAAGACACAGTTTGACAAATGCATTGATGTTACTTGCTGCTTTTGGAAGTCTTCTTAGTCTTCTTAGACTTCCAGAAGCAGGAACTTCCAGAATGTGGTTATTCTATTTTACTGTTGCCAATTTAAGAAATAGCCTTGTTTTGTTTTTTCCTGCAAAAGGAAGTACAGGGAGAACATGGAAACTTGGACAGAAAATCCATTGAAATTACAGCCTGCAAATTCATCAGCTTCATGCCAACACTTCTAACCACTTTTTTATAACTGTAAACAAAATAACTTTGAAGGCTAAACTTCACCTTGTTCTTGTTGATGTCTAAATCTAACCAAACAGCAAATGCTTTCAAAAACAGAAAAAGTGTTTTAAAGGTTTTCAACTTTATGTGCTCCTCAAAAGTCAAGTATTTTCATGTGTCACCCAGTAACCTTTCCAATGCATTATGTATGTTTCAGACTTAAATTATGGCAATTTTGCAATATAAAAGGAGAGGATAATTTTAGATTTTGCTGTTTGTATCTTGACATGAAAAGAATGAAATAAAAAAGGTTTGCAAAATTTAAGATTCATTCAACCAAGAAAGGCATCAACCTATATATAATTTGCATGTAGCCTATTTTGTCTAAGAAGCGAATAAACGTAAAATCCATATCTATAGCATTTTTCATTGAAAAAATTATTTTGATTAGTGTTTTACTAAATTGTGAAATTTAAAAAAGACACCCAGGAAATTGGAACCAAGAAGTATCGAGACAGTAAATTACCTTCAAACTGAATGTTCAAAGTCTCATTCAAACTTCTTTTAAAACTGTGTTGTCAGTGTGTCTGGCAGATCCCAGGAATTGCTCTGTATGGTGCTTATTGTGGCTCTACAAACAGCTTCTGGTGGCTGTTTGTGTTGTCAGATGACAAGAGGTCCATTATCAACACTTTTAAAATGTTGAATAAAGTCAAAGTTACAAGGAGTTTATTGCACTTAAAAAATTCAAGTGTGTCCTTCAAATTGTTCAACTTTGGGATGGTTATTTTCTAATCAAGTCTTCATTTCCACTTATTAGCAGATGTGTGGAGAGTTAAAGAGGCTAGAGATATGCTTGTCAGGATTCATCCCCTTGAGTGATTGGTGATGTGTGCGTGTATATTAGCATGTGAGTGACTGTAAATGTGCATGTGTGTACTGGGGCATAGATCATAATCCTTTAATAAATATTTGTGTCACTGTGACTGACATTTCCCGCCAGTGCTCTGATAAAAGTCTCTGTTTGGTGCTGTCCTTTTGTGAACCCAACATCTCTCTTTCACAGAGAGGCTGTTTGTTTCAGTCAGAAACAATAGAAATAGTGTTTGCAAGAAATGTAGTGGAAGAGGTGCAGAACTAGAGTGCTGTGCTTTTCAACCACATTCCGAGGGAAAAATATTGGGATTTTATTTTATTTTATTTTTTATGTAGAAAATGTTTCACTTATCTTTTTCATGCAAGAATACAAATAGCGTGATAAAAAAAAAGACTATTTGTTATAAATTTTAAAACTAAAGCCATAACTCATGAAAAATGTTTAAATTGAAATGGGAAAGTCTTCATAATGGGGAAACATTTTGTTGTTTTCTTGTTTTTTGTTTCCTCAATAAACATATTTCTAATGCACCTAGATGAATTTGACATCATATAAAGTAGTGTATGTTTAATTTAATCCAAGAGAAGAAAAAAAGCATGAGGTGCATGACAAATATTTCATGAAGAAAAAGTTTTTTAAATACTTATTTTCCATGCTGCACTGGGAACAGAATCAAAGGGGGACGCTGTTTTGACTCAGAGACGGTATAAGGGAATCCTAAAAGGAAATGATTTGGAGAATTCTGGCATCCGAAGAAGTCAGTTCTATGATAAATGTAAGATCTCTTACGCATAAGGACCAATTGATAACTGAATGACAACATTTCCCCAGCCAACCTCATCCCCGCTGTAACAAAAAGTACAAAGTTCAAAACTGTGCCAGCTGTGATGTCAGATCAGATAGCAGCATTGTTACAAGTGAAAACAAAGACCCATCACAGATGCAAATATTGCTGACAGTTTTGCACGTTAATGAACTGAATGTGAATCTCTATAAAGAGGTTTTTATATTTTATGTGTTTTACATGTCTAAATGTGTAAACATCAAATCCGGTTAGATCTATGAAGCATGTGTGATGCTTATGACGTACCCCTGTTTTGTACAATAGTTATAAAGTTTATTTTATCATGCTTCTTTTTGTATTCGCTATTTAATAATCACCCTTGGGAGGGAAGTTCTCTGTTGAAAATGTTGTCTAAGAGTTAACCAAACAGGTCAAATAATTACTTGGTGAATTAAACAGGTAATAAGATTGACATGTCTTTGGATCTTCTTTTGCACTCTGAGGTGAGTAGAAACTTCATCCTTTTTTTTTCTCTTCTCTTTTTCTCTCTCTCATGTGTATTTTGTCTACTTTTAATTTGCTTGATTTGTATTGTTTTCTGTGCAAGCACTTTGAATTGTCTTTGGCTGAAAGGTGCTATATAAATAAAGTTGCCTTGCCTTGCCTTGCCTTATGAGATAGAGTGAGATTAGGAAACACTATTATTGGGTCATTGCATTGTGGAATTCACACATCTGCTACTTGCACTATGTTGCAGCAATGTTGCATATTAGTAGTTTATACTGAGAGTTTTTGTGTTGCTCTTGAAATTTTTGGGAAATTCTTACGCCGTTGGTAGGCTGTCATTTACTTAGAGCACATTACTTTTGAAATGCAAGGTTGATACACAATAGCATTAAAGGTGTAGAAAAATATGTACATAAAACCTTTTGTTTTATTAAATGCCATGCCACTCAAAATGAAAATGAATAAGCAATAGTGATGTAACTTTGCTTATAATTAAGCCTTAGTTTGTTGACAAACCAGAAAACTTTTTACAGAGATTTCATGAGTTTGAAATC
The DNA here is from genome assembly GCA_902982915.1 of Phalloptychus januarius. Lineage (NCBI taxonomy): Eukaryota > Metazoa > Chordata > Actinopteri > Cyprinodontiformes > Poeciliidae > Phalloptychus > Phalloptychus januarius. The sequence goes on along the minus strand of CADWAE010000133.1, from coordinate 3,987,440 downwards.
ATGAAATCTGTTGATTTCATGATTGAAATAGTGATTGTATGTAGTTTGCTCGTAATCTGAGCAAACTACATAATACAATTAATAACCCTTAGAACTGTTGGCATTTCTATGACAGAGAAACAAATTTACAAGAAGTGAATTTGTTTCCCTGTCATAGAAGGTAGTATTATACAGTTAAACATTTCACATATACTAATTTGTTGACAATAGCTGTAGTATTCACAATCTTACATGTGTTTCTTTAACAGTTTGTAAAAGATAATTAAAACTTAGAGAAGAATTCCAAATGTATATTGTGTAACAAGCTCAAATAAAATAATAATAAAAAAATATCAAGGTTTGAAAGTTTCACCACAACACAATTTGAAATTATCCTCTAATTAACAGCGTAGAGTCAGCTGTCTTTATATAAAACAATACTCAAATCACTGATTCCAAGTCTCCCCAAACATCCCCTCCTTATTAGGTGTACACGTGTTCCTGTTTTCAAATATATGCTGATGGATCCTGCTTATGCAGGTTCTCAGCACCAGCCTGCATTCATTCTGTTCTAACTAACAATGTGTTACCACTCTGACTTTCAGCACTGTCTTGTCCTTGCATAGCATGAGATCTAAAAGCATAGGCTTTGAGCATCACTAATGCTGCAGCCAACACTTTAAATTAGGCACTCTGAGACCAGGAAATCTTTCAAAGTTCTGGCAATTTGGGGAGAGGGTCGGTACCAGGCCTATTTTGGGGCATATACTGGAGGACTGGAGTACAGCTGTACTTTATGCTTCATGTAGTGACGTCAAGGCCGCCATTCTGAACACCACCAGTGTTTTTTTGACCGGATGTTGACACTTGAAGGCAATCATCTCCCAACATTTGGTTGTTTTATTTTTCCTCCTATAAAAGCCCTGCAATTTGAGCAACCATAAGTATAAGTTTGTTATGCTTTGATTTGTTAACTCATGGTTCTTAAACGGTTCTACATGTACCACTGGATCTACTGTAGATGCCTTCAGTGAATGGAATTCTGATTTCTAAAGTGCTTTAAAGAAGAAACAAAAAGACCCAAGGAAAAGTCTGTTTTCATCATGTAAAATATTTCTCCGTATCCTGGTTCTTGGACTATTCTCCAAAGGTAAGATATAGATGTGAAACCTAGTGAGGAACAGATGCCTACTTCAAGGTGGAACATAAAAAAATGACTCATTATTGAATTTCAAAAAACAATAATAAAATACTGAAGATCCTTGGCTCTTGCTGTTGAGACAGAAAAGAATAGATTCCTTCCTTTAGCATTCTTTGAAAAAGTTGCTGAAGCCTATTGATACAACAATAGACCTCAATGATTCTCCATTGCTCCATCGTTGCTAATAAATGCTGAAGGCGATGCATGGTGATGCTTTAGAGCTCAGTATATGTGCCTTGGAGACTTTTTTTCTCTTTTTTTGTCTTATAGTCAAGTGGGTAAATTGAAGCGAAGCATGAATGCGTTTTTGTTTATGTAAAGTTAATACATTTCTTCTAGAGAAAGTTTACTTCATTCAAAGTTTAGACATGTGTAAGGAAAGTTAAACTCTTCCCCTTCACCTGCTTTATTGAAATTCTGCTGGCGACTCTCTGACTCTTTCAGGTAAATTGAATTGTGAATGTATTTCAAGACCTTGTCACTCAGCAAAGCAGACTTATCCTGAAGTCAGCTAATAGCCTCTCTGTCTTTAATGCTACCCTACTTCAGTTCTTACCCTGTACACATGGAGATTTGATGTTTAGCCCTGCAGCAAAGAAAGTAATTTTTCTTTCTGTTTCAGCTGTAGAAAATATCTCAAAACTCTTCTCTGTGCTAAAGATGAGCTCCATGTGCAGTTCTTGTTCTTGAAACTCACTTTTACACTGTATTTTCATTAAAGGTTGCAACATTTTAATCAACCAAAAGTTATAGACTGCATTTAATTGCTGTGTCTAAAAAACAATTAATCCATGTTTATGCAGTTAATATCTGCTCTAATTATACATGAGCAACGTAAAAAGCCAGATTAAAGTTTGTTAATGGACACAGGGGTGAAGATCTTAATCTTTGGAGACATATCCTTTGGTCTGATGAAATGCAGCTGAAGTATTCATCCATAAGGATCACATTACAATTGGACTAAAGAAAGAGAAGCTTGCAAGCATGAGAACACCATCCTGGCTGTGGCACAAACAAGTTGGGTAAATATTCTGTTGCAAAAGGGAGTTTCATGCTTCACAAAATTGCTGGCATCATTAGAAACAAATATTATGTGGAAATATTAAAGCAATATTTCAGGATATTAGCCAGCAAGTTACATTTTAGGTGCAAATGGGTCTTGCAAATGATTACTGACTCTAAGCTAAAATACTTCCAATGTGTGCTTTGGAGTAGTCATCACACAGCTATGATCCCTCAGAAAATATATGGGCAGAGGTGAAAAGGTGCAAACAAAACAACCTGTAAACCGAACCCCATTACACCAGTTTTCTTCAGAAAATTGTGCCAAAGTCCAAGCAACTTTTGGAGACCAAAGGAGACTGGTAAAAACTCTGAATCCGACAAAACCCAATGTTTCACCACTACAAACTCTGTGACATCACAGTTAAAATATCACTTTTTAATTTTGATGATCCTTACTGATCTAAAACAGACTGTTTCATTTAATTTTTTGTGAAGAGAATTTCAAATGTGACATTTCTGCCATTTTTATACACTGTTAGAAGGCAGAGCCATTTTCTTTGTGTCCTTTTAATTAGGGATTGTTCTTTAAATGATTATTATTATCCCAGTAAATAACACAGGCAGTTGAAGGCACTATTTAATTTCTAACTCCTCGATTGTTTTATCATTAACCTTTAAGCTCTTATTCATAAAATGGATCTGCAGCGGGCATTTTTTTTTATTCATGTTGGCCTCTTTGACTTAGGTCCTACTGCAGTTGGTTCAGCAGCTTTTTTTTTTTAAATGGTGTTATTTGTCACACTTGCCAGACCTTCTTCTCGAGTGTTGAAACGGTGGCTCCACTGCGCTCTTTTAAAGAGTGAGAGGTTATTTAAATTCTCTTCATAAAAACTGAACATTTGGATGAACGGAATACAAATGAGTATTATTCTCCTCTGTTTTCACTTACCCTCCTCTCTGCCCCTACCATCTATCAAAGATACGTGACGTGACGACGACAAACACAGACTCCATATGACCTGGGAGGTGTGAGTCAGACTCCGAACAGATTCTTTCAGAGGGATTCTCCATTCATGTGCACTCATCTTCAACTTTGTTGTTTTATAAAGATTTGGTGAAATGGGATTTCATCTGTCTCTGTCCCTTTTCTACCCAACATTAATTCTCTGTCTGTGTTGTTTCCGTCTGCCTTTGCCTCTGTCATTTTGCTGCAGGCAAAATGAATAAAATATGAGAGACCAGTGGAAAACATAGAATGAGATCATTAAAAGTTGAAATAACACAGCAAAAGGGGTATCCTTAGAGGTTGAAGCTTAATGATTTTTCACCTAATTGCATAATCAGGTCATAATCTCTCTACGTCCAGTTCACTGGTTTGTGTACAGAAGTGTTAATGCATTTTTTTTTCTAAAGCATTTAATAATGGTCTAAAACTTCTCGTTTGTGAATATGTTGCTCATATTTCTTCAGGCATCTCTTTCCGTCATTGAGGAAATCTGACAGAAAAGCCCTTTTCAACTGTGTGCTTTAAAGTATCATCAGCCTGAGGATCTTATACTTACCGACTCATAAAATAATACAAGAAAAGTCTGATAAATCAAAAATTGAAGAGAAGCTTTTGAAGACAATTGTAACGATAAAGACAACTGATATCCATCACAGAAAGTATAAAACAGAATTGGTGAGCTATCAACTCCTTTTTTCTTGTTAAAAGCCTGCCAGCTGAATTCTGTACAACTCGATACGATTAATGGGTTTTTGGCTCAGGCAGGTGAAGAGGCAGCTGCTGTAGGAAAGGAGTGGGAAATAGAAGTGCATAAAGTGATTTGCATTTCTTTAAAATCCCACTTCAGCACTCAATAAGTCCCTTTAAACTTGCTCTGTAATATTGAAAGTCATATCTTTCAAAGTTTAGCCTCGAATTACATCAACTTGTGTCTTTAGCTTCTGTTATATCTAGTCTTTTACAGTGTTAATTACTGCTTAAAATAAAAATACTAAGTTAATATGATTTGGGATGATGTAAATCATAATTATTCCCTCCATCGTCTCAGTTTTCTAGCTCCTTTCTGCTCAGATTACATGTGACAGCAATTCAAGACACAGCCAGACACCACCAGTCCAAACCGATCTGTTGTGTTTATCATTGAACCACCAATCCTTGAAGGCAATATTATTCTGATGGGGCTTTAGCAGGAAGAAGACTCTGTTTCAATTAGCATCATAAAATTAAAGTATGCTACAACAATGACATTAATTGGCGTTGGTTAAACTTCAGTGTTTCCACACATAGAAGCTAAAAATACACATTTACATAAAAAGGAGCTGATACTCCCCACACAACACTGCCATCTAGTGGCCACAGCTTTCACTATAGTGATGTAACATTGTCAACAAATTGAAAGTCCATGATTTCTTTATTCTCTTTTTTGAAATCATAACTTTATATATTGTCTTCAGTTTGTCATTAAAGACTATTTCATAGCTGTACACCTACTAAAATATGGCCATGCAAATAAACAGACTGGTTTGACAAATGTAGCATTAATCAAAGAAGAGGCCAAAACTAAGGTGGGAGAATATGCTGATGACAAGACAACAATGAGTCGTACTCTACACAATTGCGGCATAAATTCACTAGTGGTGATATTTTGCTTCTTTAGAGACAGGAAAGTTTCATGGAAACCAGTGCAAAAGTAATAATGAAACAATGGTTGAGAGCAAAGCATGGCTGTGTTTTAAAATTGATACAAAATAAATCTGTATAGCCTTTGGAGTCATTTTATGTAAAAGATAATGCCTGTGTCATGTCCAAACATTACTACCTCTGGGTAAACTAAAATGTATTTTGTTTTTTGATAAGATGGCATTTCAGAGTTAATTTGATATCACAAGCTTTAAATTTGAACTGTATTACTTTAACTGCAAACTTTTACATTTGATATAAAAATCCTTGCAGAGATGGTGTAGACATAATTAAACTAGACGTGAGTTTTCAAAAACTTGGGAAAAGCAGACTTGGACTTGGGTTCTTTTAGTAAACCATCTTCAAGTCTGAAAACGAAATAATTTGTAACAAGAGAGCTCTACAAAAAAATTCAAATAAATTTCAAAATGTCACGTTAGTAAGAATTGTATTGGCAATTTCAAAGAGCTTTCATATATTTTGTTTTATATTTTACTTTGAACAGCTACATCAAAATGTTTTGACTAATCCAGAAAATACAGGGTTCCTCACATGTAGAGCAAATTATTTTTTTTAACTTAATTCTCATTCTTACCAGCTTTTCAGTTTTATATTGGCCTATGATTCAGCAGCAAGTGAAGTTCAACTTTAGAGAATCTACCTTGTTAATATCTGTCATTCTTGATTGTTAGAGGAACTTTCTGTAACACTCTGGATTCTAGTTGCCATTTTGCTTCGTCGCAAAATGAGGAGCAGTTCATCTTAGGGCATAAAATGGATTAGTCGTGCTTTGTGAATGAGCATATAATTATGAAACTCTCTTGCTACATACACACTGGCATTTGTGTGACTTATCCAAAAAGAACACAATATAACAAAATCAGAGATTTGGTTTTGAATAATGAGATTTATAGCCAGTTTGTTCTCTGAGGGTTCATCAGCCATAAGTTTTAAGTCTCTTGAGTGGGCCATAATGACACACAGTGATTTTCTGTGGAGCTATAATCTGTCTATGAAAAATTAATTATTAGTAGCCTTTTGCATGAAAGAATTCTAATGTCTGTTAATAAACCTTTTTTCGCCACAATGGATGTGTATATGTGGACTTGCAAAGTGTATTGAAGTCGCTTGCAAAAGTATTCATTCTTAAATATTTCAGATTTTATCACATTCAACCTCAAGTTATACTGTATTTAAGAAGAATCATATGACAGACCAGCAAAAAAAAAAAATCACTAAAGCTGGGAGGTGGAAAGAAGATACATATGCAAATTAGATCTTTACATATAAGTCTGAAAAATATGGTGTGTAATTGCATTCAGCCCCCTGTAGTCAATATTCTATATAAACACTCTTTGTTGTAATCACAGCTGCGGGTCATTTGGGGTTTGTCTCTAGCAGCTTTGTTAAATTAGAGTTAAAATCATTTGTTTTTCAAAATGTCTGAGTGAGGATTGGTTAGAGAACATCTGAACATTAATTTTCAAGAGTTACCACAGATTTTCTGGGGATTTAGCTGCAAGGTCAGGGTATTTATAACTGCTATTTGATTGAGCGATTCTTACAAATTAAATATTGTGAAGAATGAAAAGAAAATTACATGCACTCATTTTGAAAGTGAAATCATAAGCTACAAAACGTATTTACTGAAGAAGCTGGCTGTAAATACAATTCTGTGTTTAAGTGCATTCATAGAAAATTGAGTAGAAGAGAAAATATGCTAAGCATCCCACAGCTTGGGATGCTTAGCATATGTAGTCCAAAGCTCTAAAGTCAAGGATGATTTGGGTTGACATGTCATCTGAAGGTGTTTGTTCACTGGTTTGTCTGAAGACTACAGTCCTAAATATCTTTTTAGAGTACTGCTTCCTTTTGCTGACACACTTTATAGAGATGCTAATTTCATTTTCCAGAAGGACTTGCTTCACTCACAAAGGTACTAAAAAGTTGATTTGGTGGTCACAGTGTTACTGTGTTTAATTGACCAGCAAACTGACCTGACCTGAACCCCTCAAATAATCAATTATGTATTGTCAAGAGGAAGGTGAGAGATGCCCGATCCAAGACTGCAGATGACCTGCAGGATGCTGTCAAGGGAGCGCTGTCTTCCACTATATCTCATCAGAACCTGATCACACAATCAAATACTGAGTGTAGAAATGAGCATACTTTTCAGAAGCCTGGCATTTCTGTTTAAAATGTAATGTTTATATTAATCTTATAAATACTGAATATTGGGTTTTTGTCACTTGTAAGAATTGATCTTTGAAGGTTAGCACCACTCTAGATTTTGTGTAATCTAGAGTGGTGCTACCTTCAAAATGCATTTTGAAGGTGCCATGCCATGCACAAAGTGGAGAGTTGGGTTCGACTGACTAATCTGCCAAACACTCATTTTCAATTTGATGTCTGGACTGAATGACATTGGGCAGAGCTGTTAGCTGTTGGGAAAAATGGGATTTCAATGAAGCATTTCCAGTAATTTAAAAGCTAATCATTTCATATAGTGACTGATACAGTCCGGCAGCATTATATCGGTTATAAATGCATTAATAAAAAGAGAATTCATGGAGCTCTTTCATGTTAGTTACTTGTAGAATTGACCAGCTGACATTTTTATAAGATTTTGCACCTACTGTATTATAAAAATATGTGATGTGATGAGTATGTTCAAGGAAGCTCAAATAAAAAAACATCTTTAAAAATTACAACAATTTCTTTTCAGTTACAATTTTGTAGGGAGATGAAAACTGAGTAGAATAAAAAATAAAAAAAACAAACAATAAATGGATTAATAAAGATTGAATCTCCCACTTTCACAGACACTGAAGAAATCCCTTTGTGTCCTGCACTTTGGAGGATCTTGCTGTATAAGCTCAAGGCAGCCTTGTCCAATAAATGGCTTTATTGGTGTTGCTGAACTGCTTATGTTGTCTTCATGAATATTTAATCTATGTTTAAGACAAGAGCAATATAGACTAAATGTGATTGGTATTTAGCTACTATTTATTTGACAGTAACAAATAAATAGTTGAGTTTATTTATTACTGCCAGTTTAATGCTTTAGTATTCTGAACCAAGTCTGTAATTTTAAAAGTATTTTTTTTTAATAATGGTAAATGTCATACATTAAACCCTGATTGCAAACAAAACAGGTGGAGGTGTGTATCATTTGCTCATTACAGTAAGCATTTGCTTCCAGGATGACTTGCTACATAGAAACTACAAGTTGTGTCAAAAAAAAAGTCATTGTGAGAAACAGGAAGTTAATGAGAACAATCACTACAAAACACATTCTCGGATACAAAATTCTGATTTAACATTGATGGAAAGTGGACCAGAAATTATCATTTTTTGAAACCTGATTCCAGAGTGGATACAGAACGTAGGTTTCATGTTTCTGTTTCTAAGAGTCCCATTGTAACTCTGGTGGAGTTTTTGTAGAGATGTGCTGTTCATGTGGGAGAACTTTAAGAGTGGATGACGTAGTTTTGAACAATTCACACAAGTAGTAATAAGTAGTAGTAATTAAAATGTGCTTGGAGTCACGTAGGTATGCTACATTTATATGCCAATGCCATTATTGGCATTGGCATATACTACAAAAGTATGTTGTTGCTGATTCAGCTACAACAACTATATATATATATATATCTTGACTGGACACACCCCTGCTGCATCCCTGCACCTGCCTGCCTCACCAGGGGTTCATCATCAGCGATGTAGCAAAATTGCTTCCCAGCTGCCTGCCTGTCTGCCGACTCCTGGGTGTACCAGTCTGTGAAATCACTGCTAAGCACCGCTGAGCCTGCCAGCCAGCATGTATTATTGATTTATATTGAAAACTGTTAACAAGATAAAGTGTGGACTTTTGCTGAAAATCACGGCCATAGAAAGTGCCAGGTCTGTCATTACTTTCTGCTGCAGGTTATACATTCTGAAAAGTTACTCTTGTTTAAATTTTTTTGTCCCATATTTATATGATACACTAACTTATGCTAACTTATAAAGGTTTGTAGCATGCTATTGGACATTTCAGTTCCAGGTAGGATTTTTTTGACTTTTCTCAAAAACGTAAACTCCTCAGTCAAAAATTCAGTGTTTAATGGATGAAACAAAATGCCATTAACTTTCATAAAGTTTAGAGTGTAGCACAGTTCTTTCACTGTTATCCTATCACAAAACTATCTGGAAAAGACAGAAACAACAGAGCTGTCTATAAGGGTTGGGGTAATAACAGGGTGCCACAATTATAAGCACCCTACTGTTAATATTGTGTAAAGGGCAGAACTTAGTTTTTTCCTATAATATTTCAAAACAAAGATGGGTCTTTGCACAATCTCTCTAAATCATTCATTATCCTCTCATGCACTTCAGCTCAACCCACAGGCTTTCTAAAGGACTCAGGTGTTGGAAATGAGATATTTATGGAAAAAGGTTGTTTTTGTTTGGGTTTAACTTAATCTTTATTATATATATAATGAAATTGCATTGCAAATTGATAGAAATTATGAAGTTGCCAATAAACATTTTAGTGAAAAAGGGTGTTTTTAAATTAAATTCATGAACAAATTCAAATTAAATAATGTTTTGTTTTTTTTCAGTTGTTTAGTATGAGAATATGCCACTGAAAAAACCTCCAGTCACATCTGAAAAAACTGCTTAGAAGTTGTTCAATACTACAACTGATTAAAAATTGGAATAACATTAATTAAAACTAAGCTGCAGGGACAAAGAACTGATTTAGTAATGTTCAAGCTACCTCTAGTGGTCAAAAATGTACTTACATGCATACCAAATGCTAATAAAATTCTAAATATTGAGAGAGTAAGGATTTGTGTGTGTGAGTGTGCTTGTGAAAAAACAATAATCTGTGTTTCTGTGTGCTTTATTGCATTTTCTTATGAGAGAGACTGAGGAGCATTGCATTGTTTTATTTGTATGTCTGTCTCACAAAGGCTGTGTTAAAATAAATATTTAAAAAGACAACCATTTTAAGGGTTTGAGAATTAAACTAAATGACAGGAACAGTTAAAGTTGGGATTTTTTGTAAAGTAAATTTAGTCACAAGATTCTGTTGCTCCAAAACATTGGAGAAACCGTGGGTTTACTGTACTACAAAAAAAATGAGATAGCGTTCATCTGAACTCACACTTGGTGCAGTTGCAGGTTGAAAAAAGCAAAGATGAAAACATAAAAGATGCATTGCAGCATTCTTTGAGGTTAATAATATGGTTCTTTATTCACTTGAGCATATTATAAACCAAGATATCTATAAACATTGTCTATAAAACTCAAAACTAAGAATTTATTAAGATATGTTGCACAGTACCAAGAAACAAAAACATTTCAGGATAACTTTGTTTCATTCTGGTAAAAAGCTTTTCTGTTGGACTTTAAAAGAAATATATTTTTTCTTTTTCATAGTTTGAGGCTGAAACCCACAAACTCATCTTCAGCTCTTTGAAACAACAGAGCAAACCTAAGGACCTGGTTTGACATAAACTGCAGTCGGCCCATCAGATACCGTTACGGAAAACGAGTACATTTACAGCTTTGATCAACGATTTCCTGGCCCAAGCATTATTAATCGCTGCGATTACAAGAGCTTGCCACTTTGTACACATCAAATTCGTTTAAATAGCTGCACCTGTGTCCCTCCCGCCTCCACCCTGCTGTGATAAAAGGTTTGCCAAATGTGCAGTGACACAAAAGTGAAGGCAGTACTGGCAATTTGTCAGCGGAGAAAGAGCATAGACCGATTTTTTTTGGCCTTCTGTACAATGCAGACATTTTTTTATTGCTTTTTCAGCATGAAACAATTCTTTCTTTCGAAAAATTTATTTCAATTGAAGCATACTAACAACACTGGAATTAACCACAAGACAGAAATAGACAATAACAAATCTTTATAATTTAGTTCTATCAATAAATGTAATAATGATAGTTGCTGCAAAACACACTACCATATTTTACTTAGGAGTATAACTATTGCAAATATTTTGTTTTGTCAATACATACAACTTTGACATCCTACAGGCATTTTTACCTTTGAGACACTTTGGGGACAGTTTAAATAGATCTGCCTTGACACACTTAATGAGAGGATTGTAAGTGAACGTTTGGATGTAATCTTAATACGGAAGATTAAAAAAATGTGTTAAAATACTCAGAGATCTAGAGAAAACTCAAATCTTCTAATTTGGCAGATTTAATACAATTTTCATATTTTTTTGTTTAATTAAGAAAAGGTTTTTATAATCTCCAATCAAAGAATAATATATAAGAAAATTCTTATATTTTCTGCCTGTTTTCTCCTTGTAATTACTCTTTTCAAACTATTGAGAATTTAGTTTTGCACTCTATTCCCTGCTTTTGAAACCTATTCTGCATATAAACAACTATTGTTACCATGGCAATAACACCGTTAAAAATGACAAACAATGCTAGAATTGCACTAAAAAAAATACACCATAATGATAACTAAATTACAATAACAAAACAAACAAAAAAAAGAAAACAATTTGAAAAACATCAACCTGCAACTAGAGTTAGAACAATAAATGAAAACAAATAACCAGACTGTTGCTAAGATATTTTCAAATTTCAAACATGCCTTGTTTTCAATCAGATAATAACAAATTTAACTTCAGCTTCAACATTAACTGGGGTCTCCACCTGAACACACTAAAGAGTAAGTGAGTCTTTCCAAGACGTTGTGCTATGTATGTTTAATCTTACTCATAGTGTACATAGGTTTTAACCTGGTTAATAAAACTGACATGCAACTTTCAAATATTTAGTAAACTTCTGAAAGAGTAGCATATTCATGTACATGACATGTCAGGTGTATGGGTTATGTAAATATGTCCTATTCAGAAATATAATGGCCATTTTATGCTTGTTTAAATGAGCTTGAAGCCTCATTCTTGTGTAGAAAAAAAGCTGTTTGTCAATTTGCTTTTTGGTCACATCAGGCAGTTTAGGCTTGAAGGTTTTAAATGATAGAGTAAAAAAAACTGTGATTGTGACTCCAGATGCATTGCTTTAAATGATTTTCATAGATAGCATCCCACTGGCCATCTAAATAAAAGTTTTATTTTTATTTATTTATTTTTTGGACGCACATTTTAGCTTAGCATTGTATGAACAAACACCACAATTTCAGTAAAGCATAGTTTAGATAAAATTGTTTCTCCTTAGATTTTGTTTTAAGTCGTGTGGTATCTCTGGTTTAAACATCCATTTCTTAATACAGAAAGTGAGACATTAACAGGAGCACACAAAATGACTACTAGCTCCTTACAAAATATTTAATATATAAAATTTTTTACTAGTTTAACCAGAAAAAAATGGATGAAGCTGAGGATCTGCAACTGAAGACACGAACAGGGGAGAGAGCGTCAGGTGGCCAGGACCCAACCTTCTTATATTCTAAAGTAGTGATGGTAACAAAAGTAAAAAAAAATATTCTGCCTCGTCGTAAAAGGGCAAAGTCATTTCAGAAATTCAAGAATAAACGGTAATCAATTAAAACATTAGAATTATTCAAGGTTTATCATGAGAAAACATAGATTATTATAGTGATGTTTAAACATTTATTTACACAGGTAATCCTGAATTAGTCATAGAGACTTTCTGCCATCATTTTCTAACAGGATAAATACTGATATCAAAATTAATGTAATTAAAGCGTATATTTTATTCATGTATATTTCAATCTAATCTTTGAACTATTGGCAAAGATGGGAGATCAAATGAAATGAATACCCAATATGCTACCACAATCATAGATATCTTTGGTAGTGCAGATGGAGCACAATGATCAGATGTATTTTATCACGTTGCCATCTACACAGGGTTGAAGAAACTTTCAAACAATATAAACTCAGAACGACTTCAAGACACTGTGCGCTGAAAAAGAAAAATTATGTCCCTAAGGAAGAAAATGAGGTGAGACCAAGCTATATATAAGCAACTTTAACAATTCTTAAATTTGATTTGGTATTTCTAAAGGATTGGATTAATCCTTCAATGCTAATCAAATTATGATATAGCATTTGAGAATTGTGATTACCTTGAAGTCCTTCTAAAAAGGAAGGTCAAATGTAAACATCTTACAATTTTATATAACTATGTCTTTTTTACTTCAGAAACTGAGACATTAATTATCACTGAGAAAAATTGACTTTACTGGCTTTCAAAAAAATGTTTAATAAATCCAAACTTTACCCTGTTTAACCAGAAAAAAATGGATGGAGCTGTGAATCTGCAACCAACATTAAAGAGAGCATCAAGTAACCAGAACCCAATCCTCTTATTTACTGAAGAAGAGATGGCAACACAAGCCCAACAAAATAACCTGCCTTGTCAGAAGATGGCAAAGTCATTTCAGCAATACAAGAATAAATGGTAAGCAGTTGAACCATTAGAAATATTTTAAGTTTATCAAGTAAAAAATCTACTAATTATTATCATTGTTACCTGACTACGTCGGATGGACTGAGGGTAAGATGGTTACTTTGTCCTTTCCACATGTGACTCTGCAATATAGAAAAGATGAAACACACACATTGAGACTCCATTAGCATCTAACTAGAAGATTTATTCTTCTTCAAACTGTCAAACTTAAAACATATGACTTTGCTTTTAACTATTGTAATACCTTTTACAAGTTTTACTCTGCACAAATAAAACATACTTTAATATTTAAGCATTTCGGCTTTTAACTGTATCCATTACTTTAAAAGAATAAAAGCATTTTATCTCTTACATTAAAAAAAGTAACTACAAAACTATAATGCTCCTTTAGTTCGGTGTCTCTTTATTAAGCTCTACACATAAGCAAACAGTACTTACTCACCAAATGTCACAACAATATGGTTTCTCTGGCTTTGGCAATAACCCACAAAGAAATGTCCAAATTGCAAATAAAAAGACCAAAACGATTTCCTTTGTGGGAGAACTGTTTCAAAAAGTGCAAAAATACAGAATGAATTTTGTAATAATATAGCTGTTTATTAGTTAGCTCAACACACATGTACAAAGTCTGCTAGCTTTAGTATTATTCAGCCTCCAAAAATATATCCTGTTTTCTACACAATACTGATCACAAACTGCATAATATGGCTCACTTTTTGACTTTCGATTCAATAACCTCTTCAACTGTCAAAGGTAAATAACATATGTGCATCAAAATACATTTTCACTGACCTGTAATTTAGAAAAGATATGACGCACTTTCAACCTCCATTAGCATCTAACAGGAAGTTTTATTCTTCTTCTGTGTGCCCACCCTTCTCTATGCCACCAATGCGACCAATGCGCTCCTAGCGGCTACATATGGAATTGCACCGAATGACTGAAATAACACAAAACATATTACAATGAAAAATTAAGTATAGGAAAAGAAAAATAATGTTGGGGTGCTTCTTTTTACTGATTACTTTGTTTTTCACCCATCATGTTCAAGCATTTATCTCCATAACCAATCAAGAATTGGTCATACAGACTTTTTATTATAATGTTCTGACAGATACATGCAATTAATACTGATGTGATCAATATTGATAATTAAATGCTATTCTTTTTTAGCCTTTGCATATTTCTATACAATCTTTGCACTCCTGGCTCACCACCTATTACAGGCCAAATATAGCAAATTGTCAATCAGCTAGTAAAATTATGGATAGCTTTGGCAGTGCATTTGTAGCACAGTGATCAAATGTCTTTTTTTACCTTGTCATTTATACAGGGTTGAAGAAACCTTAAAAAAATATAAACTCAGAACTGCTTCAAGACGTTGTGAAGAGAATCATAAAAATGATGTTTCTGTGACAGAAAACGAGGTGAGACCAAACTGAGTAACTTGAATAATTCAGAAGTATTACTTATTTTTTAACTTTAAGGTTTGTAGAAAAAAAAAATCACAGCATGGACACTGTCTCCCTCCCTTGGTCATCCATTGTTGCTATGTTCTATGTGCTGTGTTAAATGTCTCTGTCTTTCTATTTTTAAGGCATTAGTTTAAGAATATTTCAATTTTGATCAAATAATCGTACAGCATCAGTCAATTCTGATCACCTGGAAGTCCTTATTAACTCATGAAGCTAAAAAGAAAAGTTGGACAAAAACATCTTGCAATTTTATTAAACTATTCCTTTCTTACTTCAGAAACAGATACATTAATAATTATCCCAAACAAAAGAAAACACTGCAGCCTTTCAAAAAAGTATTTATTAAAAATACTTTTTAACTTGTTCAATCAGAAAGAAATGGATGAAGCTGAGGATCTGCAACTGAAATCTGATACTCAAACAGGAGAGAGAGCATCAGGTGGCCAGGACCCAGCCCTCTTATTCACTGAACAGTTGGCACAAGCCCACCAAGGCATGTTGCTTTGTCAAAAGATGGCAAAGTCATTTCAGGAACGCAAGAACAAATGGTAAACAGCTGAATCATTAGAATTATTTGCATGAAAATACTCTAATTACTGTCATGTTTAAACATCCATGCCCATGTGCAATCAATAATTACTCAGACAGACATTTTATTATAATGTTCTGACAGATTTACGAGATTAACACTTATTATTATTGATAATGTAGTAAAGGCTCTTCTTTTACCCTTGCATATTTCAATAGAATCTTCGCACTATTGGATCTCCACAGACTAGAGGCAAAATAAAATGAACTCTCAGTATGCTAGTAAAATGTTGGATATATCTTGCAGTTGTAGCATGAAGATCAGATGTCTTTTTTTTACCTTGCTATCTACACAGGGTTGAAGAAAATTTCGTAAAATATCAGCTCAAGGTGAATTCCAGATCTTGTGAAGAAGAGAAAAATTATGTCTCTGTGACAGAAAATGAGGTGAGACCAAGCTGAGTAACTTCAATAATTTGTAGGATTTTGCATGTTAAATCATTAATACTTCCAGGAACATTTCAATTTATATTAATCAAATGCATATTGAATCTGTCTATTCTAAATGCCTATAATCCTTCTTAACTCATTAAGCTAAAACGAATGACTGGACATAAACATTTTACAAATGTTATTTTAATGTCCCTTTCTTTCTGAAGTCTGATACTCAAACAGGAGAGAGAGCATCAGGTGACCAGAAGTCAACCCACTTATTTACTGAAGAAGAGATGGCAACGCAAGCCCAACAAGACATTATGCTTCGTAAAAAGATGGCAAAGTCATTTCAGCGATACAAGAATAAATGGTAAATGTTGGAACATTAGAAATATTGTTTCTAATATTGTTTCTAATATTGTTAGCATGAAAAATTAAATCTACTAATTATTGTCATGTTTAAAGATTTATCTACATAAGCAATCAAAAATTATTCAAACAGACTTTGTACTATAATCAAATGTATAGGATTAACACTTATTAATTATAATGTGTCAAAGGTTTTTATTTTTTTTCTTGCACCCTTATTTCACCACAGATAAAAGGAATGCCCAAGCATAATTCTGAAATTCAATAAAATTTATTGTTAACATGTAAAACAAAAAAAGTCATAATAATTATAAAACTCACAAAAATGTTGTATTGTGGATTTCATTGGAGGTGCCGTTGAATTACATTATTTATATATATACTTTGCCATTTCACAGGATTGAACCAACCTTCCAAAAATGTCAAGTTAGAGTGATTTCAAATCCTTATGCAGAGAAGGACAAAATTTCTATCACTGTGACAGAAAATGAGGTGAGACCAAAGCTGATTAACTTCAACAATTCTTATGTATCACTTTATATGTTTAAAATACTAGCTTAATCCTTTCAAGAACATTTAAATGAATATGTCAGTGATCACAAATTACATCACTGTTGCATCACTGTGCAACAGTGTGCTGAATTGACAGATTCAAGCATATTGAATCTGTCAATTCTGCACATTTCAACATTTAGATATTTATGCAGTTGTTAACAACTTGACAATTGTTCTTTACATAAATACATACATTCATTTTCAGTTTGATAATATGTGCTTTCCTGACTGATGGTATTCAAGTTATGATGTGAGATGTTCTCTCTGACAGAAATTTGTGCCGTTGAGTGTGCAAAACACTGGTGTCAAACGGGTGTATTTCACCTTTAAGACCTTTGATTTTGTGAAAAACATTTTCACTGTCAAAAGTCAGGATGGAAACATTATCAAAACTATCAAAGACCACCTTCTCAGACCAGGTATGTAAACCTTTGACACAAAGCATTTATTCCACATCAGTCATTCACATACTGTAACTTTAAATCTGAAGTCACAAAATAAGTGCACCCAAACTCCTGACAACCTGAGCTAATGAAATGAAAAATGTTTCCTTACATTTTGGCTCCAGGAGAATCATACAGAATGAAAATTCATTTCTCCTCCTACCACTCTGGCCTCTATGAGCAGCTGCTAGTCTTTAAGTTTAAAAGAGACTGTCACCATTCAGAAACATTTGATGTTATGCGCCTCTTGGAGGTCATCCGTCAAACACCTCAGAATGAGGACTCTCAAGCCATGTCAGAAGTACAGAAGAACTTTCAGACTGCAAAGAAGAAATCTCTGACAGGGTAACTAGTGACAGTAGTTTGTTACAATTATTTCATGTTGCCCAATGTAACTTGTTTGTTTTTCACTTCTGCAGATGTGAGGTCTTTCTCAGACCAGAGGTGTATCTCAGGAAGTATCCATTGCCTCCGAATATTGCAGACATCAAAGACAGAGATATGTCTGTTAAATTATTGATCTCTCACATTTTTTGTTGTTGTTCTCAAATGTTTAAACGTGGAGTGATTATATTAATCCAATACCATGGACTTATATTACAACTAACACATTTGCCTGCTGTTAATTGTTGTTACATTTACATGTCATTTAATGTAATGTCATTTTTACCATATCAATGAATTTTTTCAGAGATTTGGAGAAAAAGCCACTTAAGTGGGTGAACTACTCTTGGCGATTTCACTTGCTTCTTTATCTAGAGGAGTATGCAATTACTACTGCTCTTGAGGAATGCAACCAAGAAGATATACTTGTTGTCACTCATCCAAGTGAAAAACATATACTGATTTTAAAGGTGACACATCTAGCTGAGTCACAAAAGTCTAGTAAATTACAAACTTGTGTCAAATTAACAATAAACTTAAATCTTTTTGCTAATGTTGCATCAGGCAGAAGATGTCTCAAACATGTCTAATGTTGTTCTGACTGGATGCAAGGCACTGGTGACTCCTTTAAACCGGCAGAGTGAAAGAATATACAAAGGATGGGTCGATGACGTGGATGAGGAGCAAGTCTACATTAGATTTGAGGAAATGTAAGAACGCAACGAAAGTAATTGGAAAGTAACGTTTTCTTTATAATCTTGTCTATTTTCCGACTATTGATTTAGTCTCCCTCTGCAAAAAGAAGAATCAAGTTAATAAAATTAGTTCAAATTATTTTCCAACAACTGAGTTGTAAACCGAGTTTAAATTTTAAATTTAGGCTTGAATGTGCAGACACTCTATGCAGTTTGATTGAAGTGGAGATATTTTTCAAAGCACAAAAATCAGAAATTTCTGTAAATAAACATAAAGAGACACCCCAAAAGACTTGTATCTACAAAATACAGTGAAAGATTATTCTAGAGCTGGCTAATGGTAGCTGAATATACAGTATAAACCATAATGTCCTTTTCCTTTCAGTTTATGGTACTTTTCATTGGTTTATCACATAAGATACTGATAAAATAAATGGCAGTGTGTTGTTCTAAAATGTCGCCACAGAATGTCATCTGTTGATGATCACATCCAGAGATGTGAAATTGTTTGCAAGCTACAGTATATTTTAACTTTTTTGTCATGTTCTTATTTGGTACTAAGTCAGTTGCTTTGAATTTAAATTCAGCTTTCCAGAAGAATACAACATAGGCGTGAGGTGCAGTGTTGTGTTTTCACTTCAAAGAATACCAATACGAATGCAACACAGAGCAGCAGCACTAGCGCGCAAGCATTTACTGAGGGACTTACTCTTCCCTGTTGGGCTATGTTCTGCATACAATTCATGCCTTGCGCCTGTAATCCCAAAATGCACAAGGTCAGTATGTAATAGTCAACATGACCTTGAAAATCCCATTGCTTTGCCTGATTTCCCCCTAAAGTAACTACAAATGATTCCTCCATCCAGAAGCCAACCCACTTTCAGTCCACCAATGATTGAAGACAACCCAGAGCAGCAAAAGGCTATTAAACACATTCTAGCCCGTTCTGCAAAACCTGCCCCTTACCTCATATTTGGTCCACCTGGCACAGGTATGGTGTGAGTTTTTGTATGCCAGGACCTAACTGATTGGCATGTAATACAATATGTATTTCTCTTATCTATGGGTCAGGCAAAACAGTAACGTTGGTTGAAGTCATCAAGCAGATTATGTCAACTCAAGACTCCAAAATCCTGGTTTGTGCACCCTCCAACAGCGCAACAGATGACCTGTGTGAGAAGATCCTGGAAGAAAACATTGTACCCCACAAAGTGTTTCGCCTTTACTCCATCAGCTACAAAGTGGAAAAGATCCCTCAACATGTGAAGGTCTGGATTCTGTCTGGTTTTATTCTGTTTATTACAATTATAATGAAGGAGAAAAAAGACTAACAAGGAGGAGAAACATGACTAACAATGTTCAGCATTTTAACTTCTATTGTATTCATACTAATGTGTACTAGACATGCTTGTATGTGCTTTCTGTTTTAACTACAGATGCACTGCAGCTTTAATGTTGCAACAAACTCTTTTGAGATACCAACCAAAAAGGAGCTGATGGCATACCAGGTCATGGTCACCACCCTTCAAACTGCTGGAAGGTATTATATTCCATTGGAGATCTCACAATCAAAATGCTTCTTTGTCCCAAATACTAGTCAAAGTGATTGCAAAACAGGAGCCAGCTGACAAAAATCCCAATTTAACATTTTATTGAAATGGACATAATGCATAAGATTGAAAAGTCAGTAGATATATAGTGCATCACATTAACATTCTCCATTTTATCCGTGCTACAAATTTTACACTCAAATCCCTCATCAATGTTGTTACAATTTGCTGATCCATATTGCAGTTGTCCACTGTGGATGTGGCTTTAAAAAAATCCCAGATAGGAAACAAGTAACAGGTAAAAGAAAGAACATTTTATTAGGTTATTTATGATAAAAAAAAAACATTAAAAAAATATATGCTGAGCCCTACTTGTTACTGAAATGGTAAAATATTTCAGGGTTTTTTTGCCAACTTTCTGGTTCAGGTCAATTATTTCTTTGATGATGGCACAATTTTTACACAAATTCTCACACATTCAGAATGAGTCAGAAAGGCTGGATTGATTTACTGAGTTGATGTTCTGATCTGTGGTATCTAGCGATCTCAAAGTTATCATCTTTCCCATGTTGATTCTGAAGGTTCTTATTTGTAGTTTTTTGATCCATTTGAAGGTATCAAAGAAATGGGGCCAATTTGCAGCATTTCTTTGAAGTTGGCAGCATTTTTCTGTTGAAGATTTCTGTGGGAAATTCCTCAATGAAGCAAATGAAATATGATCTTTATCCAAGCTGCAACGTGTGCAATGATTAACCTTAAACTACTGAATGTAAATATACACTTCCTTTTTCACAGGCTAGTGACAGGTGGCGTTCCTCCAGACCATTACAGTTACATCATTGTGGATGAAGCAGGCCAGGCAGTAGAAACAGAGTGCTTAATTCCAATAGCTGGTGAGCAAGGTGACTTTGTTTAAAATACTATATTCAATGTATATATTTTATAGTGTATTCAATGGATTTCTGACAGGATTACTGAAACCACATAGTGGCCAAGTAGTTCTGGCAGGTGACCCGAAACAGTTGGGGCCCGTTATTTTATCCAAGATAGCAGAGAGAAACGGCTTGGGTGAGCACCATGCATACAGTGTTATCAATATGTAAAGGTCTAAGTACATAACTGAAATATGTTTCGAAACATGCCCGCTAGCTTTTGAATTACATCTTTTTCGACTGGGTTTATTTATGAGTATACAGCATTTTGGTGCAAGTTCTGTTTGCTTAAAAAGCATTATAGATCAATCAGACATTTCACTACTTCAAACATTCCAATAATTTTTTCAAAATAAACTGTAAACAAATCTAAATTTGGTAAATGAAAGACTTAATAGAAATAAAGTCCAAGATAACAAATAAGTTTTACAGTATTTCTACTAAACAACACTCTCAGCTTGAATGCAGTTCTTACTTCGAAGGATAAACATATTTCTCTTTTCATACTAAAATACCTCAATATAATAACCACAATATTCCAAACATTTCTGGATGAAAAAACTTGATAATAGTCTGACTACCTTAAGAAAATGGAATGAAGCATCTTATCTTAGCCGTAAATGCTGCAAACTTTATAATTTCTAAGCTCAGTTTTTGCCTTTTTTAAGTGTGTAAAACAGTCAGAAAACTGTGACTATTCACATGTTTCGAGTAGGATAATGATGTTCACTGTTTTCAGGTGTGTCCATGCTGGAGAGACTAATGACAGATATCAGACTGTACAAACAACACAAGACCAACGGCTTCAACAGTCGCTATATGACTAAACTGCTGAGGAACTATAGGTTTGCTTTGTGTGAAGATGTTTTTGTGGCACAAATTAGTTAAACTCTTTGCCAATTTGAATCTGGTTCATTCGTACTTCATCCCAAACTTTTACCATTTTCAAGAAAACATTTTGTATCAGTGTGTCTCCTTATAGATGAATACATTAAAGGCTCAGTCTTAAGTTACCTTTACACTTTACAATATAGATTTATCAATCCACATTGTTTCTAATCATTTCAGGTCTAATATCTGTTTTGAACCAACCACATTTCCTTGTTCTAGAAAAACAAGTAGATTATAATTACTTTTAGATCAGTGGTTACCGGAGTGGGTAAGCAATAGTTAAAAGTGTGTGCAAATTATTAGTGTGAAACATCCAGAATATTTGAAAAAGTTGTTTATTGTAAGACATGACCTGAACTACAGACATAAAGAGGGGTGAAACAATCATCACTGTTTTCTTTGTCTTTATATCCTATCAACAAAAGGCCTCCTTCCTCAATTCTCTCCAAATATTTCCACACCTTCTTTGCTTTTTCTTAGGTCTCATCCTGCGATTTTGAAAATACCCAATGAGTTGTTCTACGACTCTGAACTCCAGTTTTGTGGTTCCCTTCAGGATTGCTTGTACAGTAACTGGGAACTTCTACCGAGGAAGGTAATAAGAAACAGGACAAAATATCTTGCTATCAGTTTCTCTCCATCTCTAATCTCATCTTGTTTCTCTGAGGATCAGGATTTTCCTCTAATGTTCCACGGGGTTGCAGGCATGAAAGAACAAGACCTCAACAGCCCATCTGTTTACAATATGGCTGAGGTGGATGTATTGAAGGAATACTTAAAATCCCTAATCAAATATCGCCGCAGAAATGGTCTAGACAAAATTAGACCAAAGGAAATTGGTATTGTTACTCCATACACAAAACAAGTAAGTATTTAAGCTTTATCATGTGTTCATTATTAATGTTTTCATGACTTCTATAACTGAGGTAAAGCTCTGCAAATAATTTGTGTCAAATAAAGACGTTTTTTAGGGGAGCTTTTTATTACCAAAGCATATTTGCTTTAAAGCTGCAGAATTTGTAAGTCTCTTTGCCCTCATTGTCCTGTTTTATGTTCTGACAGGTGGAAAAGATTAATGCAGCCTTTCACAAAGACAAGGATCTAGTCAAAGAAGACTTGGAGAATGTCCTGGTATGACACTTTCCAGAAATTACTGCAATTTTGCTAAGATATTAAATAAACTCTACATTTGTTTCTTTTTTTTCTGAAGGTTGGCACAGTTGAGATCTTTCAGGGTAGAGAGTCAGATGTGATCCTGATGTCCACGGTCCGCAGCAATCCCAGCCTGACTGCACCTAATCAACATTTCAGCTTGGGCTTTGTAAAGGATGAGAAGGTGAGAAATGTCCCATCATTCTTAGATGTGTACTTCTCACACTTTTTCCACTCGTTGCCAGAGTGGTGGTAGTATATATAATGCAGCAGCATCAACAACTTTTACACTGCTGAAATTAAAAAGGCTTAATTTTTCTCTCATTGCAATAGCACAATCTTAGAATTTCTTTGACACCATCAGAACTGCTGGAAAAACTTTAAAATTCTTCTCATATGTGCAACTTTTTTTCTTTAGTTAGGATGTATTTGATTTTCTTCTGAATCTTTCACAAGATTTGTTTGAAAAGAATATTTTGTTTTATCATTTTTTACTTTTCAGCCTATTGAGAAATTTATTTCCAACACAATCATTAAAGCAACCACTACATTTATTTGCACTCAATATAAAGAGGCACAAAAGCCTGAAAATTATAGAATGTTTTATTGTAGTCTCGCTCTGTAACAAATTTAAGGACCATAAAACAAATCTAAATTTAGTTAGATTTTTTTTAAGTTTATACTACTTTGAAGACCTTTTTCTCATCTTTGTCATGAGGCTGTCAATATATTAATACCATATGTATTTAAAATCTGAATCTCTTCAGAGATTCAACGTGGCAGTGACTCGAGCCAGAAACCTGCTGGTTGTGGTTGGAGACCCCAGAGTCCTGGAAATAGATCCAGTGTGGAACAAGTATGACTCTGTATTTTCTTACAAGTACGAGTACAAAAATTCGGCAAAAATCAGTCTGACATGCCTTGTGTGCTAACCTATCTCTTTTAGGCTTATTCATTACTGTTTAAAAGAAAGAGCATACCGTGGCATCAATATTTCTGATCTGAAGGCAGGCACAGAGGTCGCTGACCCCTCACCAAGCTCTGGGTAAATAGCAGATTTGCAGATCCAGAGACACTGTTGTCTGCTAATTATTTTAATGCTAAATGTTTGTGTTACAGCCTCCAGCAAAAAGTGAGACCAAAGGTCACATTCAGCTGGTAGAATCAAAGACATTCAACACAGAAATAAACGTCATCCAAAGCATGTTTCACTATTTCATTCTGTCTGAAGGCAAGCAAGAATCTGAAGTTTGGTGCATATTTAATGTTGCATGTGCAAGACATTCAAAACAATGTACCATTCAGACAACACAGCCGACCATACAACTACAAAACCTGCATACAAAACCATTTATATCACGGAGATTTTAAAAGTGAGTATTTTCTTCAGTTAGCCAACATTGAGCTTTTTGCCTCCTTTCCTGTCCGTCTAACAATGTGAGGTGATAAATTAAACCCACATCCTGGAAAGAAATGAAAGAAGCTTGTGGTTTTTTTCTTCTCTTTACCCCATTTTGAATATTAAATAGGCTATATCAGAGGCATATTTCAGGTAAAAATAAAGACATGGATTATAGTTGAAAGCTAAACATTCTGATCAATTTAAAAGAAGTTATTCAGCGCAGTAGTAAATTATTTAAATCCAAAAATGTTCTATTACATTTATTTTTAAATGTATAAAAATACACTTTATTTTTAAGGTTGACAGTAAATCAAAAGAAGCAATTAAATTGAATCAACAATTTCTCCAATGATACAAAAAATAAACTTTAGAGCAGCTAAAATTGGAGGAATATACTCAATTTGACTTTAATAATCATATATTATATAGCTTTCAAGAACTCGAAGTACAAAATCGCACTTGCAGAGGTTATGGAGAGACAGGGTGCGCCCCCTTACTTCACCAGAAAGTAGAACTGTCCACCGAGAAGGCGGGGTCTATAGCCATTTTGTATTTAAAGCAAAATGGCTATATAATAATAGTTATCAACAGTTGAGAGTGGTGACCACACTCCTACTGATATGAAAACAATATAGCTTGGTTGCATACATAACAACATCGTCTCAAACAATGAATAAACTCAATGATTCGGCGTAACAAATAAGTGGTCATGACTTACGGAACGCAAATCCCTCTAATAAGTTGGTCTTGACGTTACACCTCCGGCAAAAACTCGTTTTCCTCAGGAAAACTCCTCTTTCATATTTTGGTCATCACTTATTCCTATATCGTCCGGCGGCTGACTGTTATGAAACGCACCCAAACGCTGTAACTCTCGTCTCCTTATTGGTTAACTCGGCTGTTTACAGGTGTGTCACTCTTTTAAAGTAACCAATCCGAAACGGGAACCAGCTTCATATTAACGGAAAACTCTGTAAGGGTTTGAGTTTTTGTTAATATTTCTTTCCACTTGTTTGCAATACGCGCAAAGCTTAGCGATAAATATCCATAATTTCGTTTTAATATATGCAGTCATTTTCTGTTTAGCCATGGCTTGAAGAAAAGTGGCTGACGTACTCTTTGTTTGTTCAGACGGGAACGCGCCTGCGTGCCCACGCCCTTTATTACAGGTGCGTTCGATGACCTCATCCCCCAGAAGGACGGATAGACAGACTTCAGGTGAGGTCGACTCTTATTGTGAATACCGTGGGTGACTGTTAATAGTGTAGTATTTTGTAGCCGTGATAAATTCCACCGAAGAGGAGTTAGAAACGGCTTTTTATACAAAGCTGTAGAAGAGAACAGAAGCTAGTTATGTGTGCGGCGAAGCGCTCTTTATTTATGCCAAAACATTAAAGTGGTGTAATACATTTCCACTCGCTTTTTTACTCGCAGCAGGTGGATAATATGAGCAATTCGACAGAGAGCACAGCTGACATGGAGGATTTTTTTAAAACGGTAAGTTTGCACCTAAAACTACATTAGTCACACATCATTGAAACCAGAAGCTTTGGTCACATTTTGGTTGCAGTCATTGTTTGTCATTTGTTAGACTTGGCAACAGATGATTCATAAAGCGTATGATTAGAGTTACATTTTACAACAGTAAAACTTAAATGAGCTGCACGGTTGCCTGGCAGCAAAAGCTCCACGATTTGAATCTTGGGCAGTGGTAATTTTGAATGGCTTTTGCATGGTTCTTTCCGGTTACTATGTAGTTCCCACATAAAAACATGGACATGGTTCATTGGTTACTCAAAATGGTCCTTTGGTGTGAGTGGGTGTGTGCACGCTAGTTGTGGCTGTTGGTTGTCCAGACCATGGTGATTTTTGATGTAAGAACTGGGGGCAGTTGTCCAGGGTGGCATTCAAGTTGATCAAGAGCTATAAAATAAAATGTATGTTGTCAATCTGTTGTGCCCTGAACATGTTTACTACTCATATTCATTTGTGCATTATATTCTGCTAAGTTTTAGTAGAATATAGATAACCTGCTTTCTTTTTGAAAAAAAAATTAATTGTTTGCATTTTAATTTAATGGGCGCCATGGAGTCTCAGATGTGTCAAACTATTTGTTTTGCAACTTAAATATGTCATAATTCTATATATAATTTTCTTTAACCAGGTTGCTAATGCCAGCTGTTCTACTTTATTATGTCCCGAATGTGAAGTAATGGACCATCATACACAAAACAAATTTTAGCATTTTGTTTTCTTTTTCTGTTCAGATTGAATGTAGTTTACCAAGAATGTACACTTGCAAAAAGAAATGAGGGAATGCAAGTTCCCTCATTTCGAGCACCATTCAAATAAATGACTGTGAATGATGCTGGTATTGTATGGTATTGTAAATGGTTGCCATGGTATTGCTATACAATACCATGGCAACTCAAATGGTATTGTATTTGAGTTGCTTCAAATACAAATACCATTCACATAAACAGTCATTTAAAGTTAATTTGTTTGTTCTGACATTTCAAGTAGCCTAATGTTGGTGGTGTTTTTGTGTTTAGGTGGGTGAGGTAAGAAACCTCATTGAAAAAATCTCCAGCCAAACAGAGGACTTGGAAAAAAGACACAGCTGCATGCTTTCGTCTTCGGATAGCGGCAAACGTAAGATTTTCTGGAATATTTATTGAACCCTTTAAATTGTCTAGTGACTCAATGTTCTTTTAAACTCCCTAAAGATACACACACAAAAAAAAACAAGAGCAACAGAAATATGAGAAGCTTAACAGAGCTTTATTTGTTTACAGAAGGGACACATAAACCAATATAGCAATGTCCTGTAAGCATATCTGTGCTATTTGGAGGTGAAACAGATTATGTAGCCCTGCTTCCAGAATTTAAGATGTGAACAACCAGTGTTTTGGGATGTTTCCATACATTTTCCTTGCATTGGCTAGATTTTGCTTGTTACTTACAATTACTGATAACTACATTTCTACCATAAAGAGAAATGTAGCCTAAGCTTTTTAGATTGGTTTAGTCACAGAACATGCTGAAAAAAGAGTTCCTTCTATAAAGCAAATTTGTTCAACCTGTTTTTTTATTTGTAGGAAGTAAAGATGAACTGGAGCTGATAAACAACGAGACCAGAAACAATGCCAACTTGGTCCGAACCAAGTTAAAATGTAGGTGTTACAAAATGGAGTCAAAATTGTTCTCTGCTGGAACCCATGCAATATTTGCTTGTATTTTTAATATTTCCCTTTGGACCATCATTTGATATAGGTACAGCTTTGCCAAATACCAAACTTGCTTAAATACTTGGAGTGAAGTCAGAATGATATAATTTGACTGGCAAATTAATAAAAGAGGAAATAAAGTGCATCACTGTCCACTACAGCTCATCATCATTCAATCATAAACAACTCTCAGAATATTTTGCTTTGCTATATAAATTGTGAAGAGAAATCTGCAGCCCATGTTAGTTCCTGTCTGACGTGGTTTGTAGTTACATTGGATCTGTCTCGTATATTCCAGTAATGCAGAAGAATTGTCCATCAGAAGACAACAGAACTAATAACTCCGTAATCTACCGAATTCAGAGGAATCAGGTTTGTACCTAATACTTTAATTTTTCTCATGGGTAGTTATTTCATTTTCTAAAAGGAAATAACTACATTGCTTCTATTCTGGTGTTCTGAGAAACTAGTGCCCTCTCACTAGCTTCTCAGTCTCCTTGAAAAATAAAATTATCCACAGAATAACACCATTGCTAACAATGAGCATGAAGTGATTTTGTACAATTGATTTTTTGGTAAGATTATGCTCCAACAATAAACCTAATGTCACAGATTAATTGCATACAAAAAATAGAATTTTGCAAATATAAATATAAACCTTGTATCATACCAGGTTGTGATTGTAATTGCATATGGCCTGTTTCATGTCATAGGCTGTCTTTTTACTAGTCACTGCATTGCAAATTTTAACCTTTGCTTCCAAATAAATAATTTTGCCGACTCCCTTCTGCCAGCACTCACACCTGACTCGTTGGTTTTCTGAAGTCATGAAGAGCTACCATAAGATCCAGATTTCCTTCAGAGAGAAATGCAAGGCCCAAATTCAGAGACAGCTCGAGATCGGTGAGTCACTATTGCAAACATTGCTTTTTATTTTCAGTTTCAATGCTTTTCTTTCAAAGTTAAATAACTTGTTTGCGTTCATAAACTTAGCCAAGAAAGAATATTCTGGTCTTATTCTTTACCATCTAGTCATAAAATTGCAAGATTGTTTTATTTAGCTTGCAAGTAATATGGATTACATTTACTCAATTTCCTGCGAAGATTGTTTTCAGTATTGTTGTATGTATCACTGAGCCGAAAACGTTGATATATTAAAGCACATTCCAATAGAGTATTTGTTTACCTCTTTATCCAGTTTGTTCATTGGGATAACTTTGAAGCAGTGTTATGTGTGCAGTTATGTTTTAGAATATTATTTTTTATATAAAATTGTGCTTTAATTGTGACATTCTATGGCAAACTTCCAGAAGTGCACATCATTTTTCAGGGTTTTTTTACTGCAATGATTCTCTGACTTTGTGTAATAGATTTTATTTCATTTTGTCATTTCCAATTTGCTTCCATTTCATATGCTAAAGATTCTAAGTACTAACTTCTCATTTATTTCTTATAGTGGATAAAGTCACAACAGATGACGAGCTGGAGGATATGCTGCAACGTGATAATCTTGCCATTTTCATTTCTAATGTGGGTGAAATCCCAGATCTAGTTCCAATAGAATCTTGTGGTATTTGAATAAAAAGTATATTTATAGATATAAGCATATAAAAATAATGTCCCTTTTTTTCTCTCCAACAAAGATCCACTCTGATGCCCAATTTTCAAGTCGCGCTCTTTCTGAGATCGAAAGGCGTCATCAGGACATCATCAGCCTTGAATACAGCATTAAAGAACTACATGAGATATTTACAGACACAGCCATGTTGTTGGAAGTTCAGGTAAAATTTCTGCCCCAAAAATAAACGTTTATTGCGGACAGATTTAAAATATAACTCATGAAATGGCTAACATTGTGTCATTTTTAAATTTCCAACAGGGGGAGTTAATCAACAATATAGAAAAGAATGTCACCAGTGCTGGAGAATATGTACATGCATCAAAAGACGAAACACATGAAGCACTGGCATATAAGAGGAATCGTTATAAGATTGCATCTCTCCCAAGCTTCTTCAAGTCCTTTAGGAGACAACCCAGTGCTGAAGCTGCTGCTGATTAAAACTCTTCTGAATACTGCATCAAGCATTCCTTATCTACATCAAACCTGTCAGAGCCTTAGAATTATTTTTATCAATTTTCCCCATGAAAGGATCTTTGATTATTAAACAAATGCAGTTTGTTTTGGAGAATTCAAACTTATGTAAGTAACCTTTCACTTTACATGCTCAAAAAAACTTTTTTTTTTTTTTTGTCAAGAATATGATTTCAGATATGGTCTATTTCATAGCAATACTTTTTCTATCCCTAGATTGAGTCTTTTATGCAGTTACTCACTCAGTCACTAGGTGGCACTGAAACAACATTGAAATATCAGGCTGTACCTTGTCTTTTATCTTAGTTTTTTTTTTTGTCAAAGAAGTTTTCAAACTATATTAAGCAAAAAATAACATCAAACCATATAGACACTGAAAAAAGATCTAGTGTTTATAATTTAAAGCTTTATAATTGCAGTAGAACTCTAAAATTGATTTAGAAAAGGTGTCCAAAATGTTGACTTGTAAAATTTTGTGCATACTACTTGTTCATAATGAATGCTGTGAAACAGGAGTTTTACTTTATCAGTTTTACTAGCTTATGCCTTTTTGTAAGTCTGATCTGCTGCTAGTAAAATCTCTTGTTTTTAAATTAACAATGACATGTAAATAAACTGCATTAAAGTACAAGAAACCAAAGCTGGCATAATCACAAAAAAGGTTTAAAAAAAACAACTAAGTGGCTTAATAAAATAATGACAATAGAAGTAAATAGAACAAAAGTGATTAGTTTAAATATTTGTATCTATATCAAATATCAACTTTATATTTTGGTATCTGATGCAAGTGCATCAAAAAATGTGTCTCCAAACAGTGTATGTATCATATATATGCAGTCATTTCAGTAAAAACACTTTGATATTGTGCCTTTGTGAAAGTGCGGTCTCGGATAGGATTGGATTTAATTTGATGCTTCACTGAGAATAAAGTGGGACGAGTGTAGCTGTAAATTTATTTTTTATGGTTGAAATTATTTCACTCATGCCTAAAGGTAATGAGCTGTTAACACTGTAACATAACACTTCTAATAGTGCACATTAAGTACCACATGGTCTTTGATACTTATTAATAAATATAAAAAGTGAGAATTTACATAAAGGCTTCACTTTTATTCTCACTACTGATTCTTATTTGTGATGTTGTAGGACACTTGCATTACTCATAGAATACCTATAGATTTATAATTTAAAGACATTTGCGCAGTTTGCTGCTGCACTTGCTAAATGTGCAGGCTATCAGAGTGATAATGGAGTGATTCCATATCTATGTTTAATATATGGTCCATATGTCTTAAAAGCTGTTGACTGGCTGTTACTTGTGTGATTTGTAGTTACTTAAAACCATTTTGTTATCACATTTTTCTCTTTTATCTGATTAGAGTTAAAACAAACAAGCCTGCATTGTGGGAACACTGCCAGGATAAACCCATTGACTTTTCTCTCAGACTGCATTTCACATCCAACCCCTTCTCCCACCCCCTCTGCTTGTGCTACCTCAGGATAAAATTTCACAGCACCTTTGTGTTTTGCTGAAACCACTGATTTCCAAATTGTTATGGAAAAGTGGGTGTATAAAAAAAAGATGACTGTGTTTCCGGGGAGAAAGAAAGGAAAAGATGTGAGGATAAGAAAAAAGCAGACATACAAACATGACTTATTTATTGGATGTGCCAGAGTGGTGAACCCAAAAAATAGAGCTTGACCACAATTTAAAAGGGCTGAGTGATGTGTGGGGGCCTGGCCCACCTCCCAAAGAACCATAAACCATTTCCCCAATCTGGAATGAAATATGAGGAAAATCTGGAAGAATTAGGGGATGAAAAGTCTCATTTTCTGCTTCCTCATGGAGCCTCTATGGGCGGCTTACTTCTTGGCTTTTCCCTGGGCAGCTACGGCCTCCATGGCCTTCTTCACAGTTTCCTCATCACCGAGGAAAGACATGGGCTTGACTGGCTTCAGATCTGCATCCAGTTCATATACGATTGGGATTCCTGTTGGAAGGTTCAGCTCCATGATGGCTGCATCAGACATATCTGGAAAAGACAACACAAACAAACCCTGAAATCAGAAGTATGAGTTTTTGAACTGATATAAAAATATGGCAAGATAGCAGTAATAATTGGCATTGTTCCTGACAAATTGCCCCCAACTTTATTTTGGTTAAAAGTGCACAGGATGTCTAAAGAAGACCATTTAAACTGTATAGCGCCGCATTAGCACCTCACACTGACTTTGATGTTATGGTAGACTGTTTAAATTAAAATGTATGTTTTGCACAAAGTAAAAATAAAATTACTTTAAAAATACATTAAAATATTAGATGTTTTTTGTGAATAAAATAAGTGTTTTATCAATGGCACATTCAAACATCTATTTTTCAAATGATTTGTGCTATTTTTAATGAATCAGTGACAAATTTGTGTAATCGTTGAATTGACCATTCAGTTTCTTCACTTTTCTTCAGTTTTATATTGATTACATCTTTTTTTTTATGTATATAGAAAATAATCTGCCTTCTTATTGTTTGCCTGACACTTCTTCGATTATTCCCAGTGACTGAAACTCCCTTATTCATCCCTGACCACTGCTTAAAAATGTACAACCTTTCAACATAAAGGTCGTGACTGTAATGGGAACCAGACTCATGACCCTCTACCCTGCACTCCAGTGCAAGAGTCTTTGCAGGCTATTTATAAGCAGTGGAATCAAAAGCTTAGTATCTCAAGGTCTTTTCTTCTGTGTAAATCTATTCATAGTTGTGTTGTTCTCTGCAATTAAATCTCTTGAAACTAAGAGTTTTAGATTTTATATATAAAGACAAAACAACTGCCCGCTTGTTAACTGCAAAACTCACCCTCTAAGTGCTTGACTATGCCACGGAGGCTGTTGCCGTGGGCAGCGATTATAACATTCTTTCCTGCTTTGATTTGTGGAGCAATAACCTCGTTCCAGAATGGCAAGGCACGTGCAATGGTGTCCTTCAGAGACTCGCATGTAGGCAATTCACCAGGCTTCAGGTCTTTGTAACGCCGGGACTGGAATGAACCAAAACAGAAGCAGACTGTTGCAATTGTAAGGATCTATATGATGGTTAAGTTTAGGTGTCTCACCTCACTGATGATTTTGTGGTAAGGGTGGTCCTTATCCATAGGTGGAGGTGGGATGTCAAAAGATCGACGCCAGATCTTCACCTGCTCCTCACCGTGCTTCTCGGCAGTCTCTGCCTTGTTCAGACCGGTGAGGCCTCCATAGTGGCGCTCGTTCAGGCGCCAGGTGCGAATCACGGGCAGCCACATTTGGTCAGTGCCCTCCATTATGGTCCACAGGGTATGGATAGCGCGTTTCAGCACTGAGGTGTAGCACACGTCAAACTTCAGGCCTGCCTCCTTAATAGCCTGGGCTCCGCGCTTGGCCTCTTCCACACCCTTCTCACTGAGTTCGGCGTCAAACCAGCCACAGAAGCGGTTCTCCTGGTTCCAGGCACTCTCTCCATGGCGGACAATAACTAAGCGGTGGACAGCAGTCATATTTAATGATTTTCCTTGGATTTTTAGCTCTAAACTAGACACAGAGCCCTCAGCCCTTCTAAGTTGCTCTTTCACACACGTACTGGCTGCCCAACAGTGAGCCCAGACCAACATACCAAATTATTTTTATAGCAAACCCGCCCCCTAGTATTCCACCTGTGAGGGAATTTCACCCTCTGATGGACACACAAAGCAGGCCAATAAACCAGACCTCAACTGGGCTTATGGGAGAGGCTGGGAAGGCCAGAGGTCAGGGATAAACCAAAATAGCAACATGACTTTTAAAATGAGATCTGTGCAACAAAAGTGTAAAGAGCAGAGTTGGTGGCACATAGTTTCTTCATCCTAAAATGAATTACTAAAAAGCTGACGATAAAACTACTGTGAACGATTCATAGTGACTTTTACATTTGACATCCATTTGTTTGCTAATCCTTTGACCTTTTATCAATCCATACATGCGTCAGCCACATCTTTCCATTCTGCATTAATTCATCATTGACTTGTGTAAAATCTGTTTGTTTTCTATCAGTTATTGGTCTACTACGCATCCATCTGTCCTTTTTTCTAACATTCACCTTTCTTGATTATTTTGTCATCATCATGAGTCCATTCATCCCTATATCTGTCCATTTGTCCATCATTCAGTTTTAATGTATCCATCCAGGTTCCATTGTCCACTTTTCTTTGTCCATACATAGTATTTTTAAAACCATTGCATTTTGAAATTTATAGTTTTATATTTTTATACCATATAAACTTTGAAACTTTATGATTTTCCCTCCAGGGACTTAAGCAACTATCTACTATAACTTAATTCATGCATTCATCTGTAGTCCAATTGTCAATAAAGGAAATATGCAGAAATCATTACTAATAAAATTGTGAATGTGAAATTTTGCATAAATTTCAAAATTTCTAGTTTTGCAACATAAATCCTCCATGAAATTCTTGACAAATATTTAGTCAGATTTTTATTGTTGTATCTTATTATGACCACTAGGGGTTGATCTTGTAAAGAATAAGCAAGTGATGTTTTTTACCGGTATTATTCCTTCTGTTTCACTTTTATAAAGGATGAATTGCAAAAAATAGTATCAGGTTTAATGAAACAAAAAAAAACACTTTCATCATTTTATTTAAGAAAAGTCAAACATATGCTTTATTCTTCTATATTCTTGAACAAATGCAATTGTATGCAGTATTCTACAAGAACAAGACTCCAAAGTTAAATATTCTGCTGCATCGTATAGGTAATGTAATGCCAGGAAGGAGCAATGCACAGAAACCCCCAGAACAGATATTATGGAGATGGCTTGGAAACTGAACCACAGAATCCAAAAGCTGAAATATGAAGCAAAGTGTTCTGTCATCCTCCTGTGAAATTATGATCCACTAGAAAGGCAGAGGTCCAAAAAAAGAGTATTAATGGAGTTCTAGGATTAATGCCAATTTGCATCATGTAACCTTGGATTGTACTGTATATAAAAAACTGCATTGTAGCAAAAAACTCCTTTGCTTTACATTTCTGTGGTTATATTTTTTAACAACCATATAAAATTTTAGTAATATTGGGAAACTGGCAACCACATTCACCAGTTTCAGGTTTTGTTTCAAGTTGGTATAAAAACAATTTTTTTCTTTTTTATTAG
Source organism: Phalloptychus januarius (assembly GCA_902982915.1). Classification (NCBI taxonomy): domain Eukaryota; kingdom Metazoa; phylum Chordata; class Actinopteri; order Cyprinodontiformes; family Poeciliidae; genus Phalloptychus; species Phalloptychus januarius. Next base: position 3,952,839 of record CADWAE010000133.1, on the reverse strand, counting down.
TTTGTTTTTGTCAATACCTGACATTCAGTACTCCTCATCTCTTGACGTTACAAGCCACAAGTCTGTTATTACGCCTTTAAGCATTTTCATTTGGTTGAGAAGACGACTTAATGATCTGCTGCCTCGGTTGTATCGCCCAGAGTTCTGTAAGCATCTTGTCTGCAACAAATCGCCTTGGTGCAGATTGTGAAGCTGCTGTTAGAGATGGAAAAAGTGGACACCAGGGAGTTTGTGTGATCACAACTGTTCTGATGACTCAGCCTGCGGAGTCATACAGCTTTCACTGTATATAGAAACACAGAACTGCCTTTGAGGGCTCTACTGGCCCTTGGTGCAAGAAAAAATTACACAAACAGCACTGGTTACAGATCAAAGCACGGTCAAATCCCATATACCGCACTCACATTCAAACTATGTTCAGTGATATTGATGCAAAGCACTGCAGTGAACAACAAAATTGTATGATGCTGACTGGGTGAGATAAGTCTTCATGTGCAAAATGCTGAGCAGGTCATTGCACATTATATGCACAGATTCATGTAATCATCAGCCATAGGAAAATAAAAAGTGTCCGTCAGCATTTAAGGGGCATCTAAGTAACTACATGTATAGCCAAAATACATATATTGGCTATATGTAACATAGCTTTTGCAAAATGAAAGTCAACAGACAGCAAACAGGAAGATTTGCCTTACATAATTTGTGGGCCATTCTACAGTGATATATTGTGTTGCTTGTGAGAGGACCAATTGCAGGCAGTGGGCAGAGTAATTGCAAAAGCATATATCTCTTGATGATAACTTAAAAATGTTGCACTTTTAGTATAATACTTTTACACCAATTATTTATCCTGGATTATATGTAAGGAGGATTTATTTACAGTGACCTATCATTCCTTAAGGAGCTTTAGACAGTGTTTTGTTTTGTTTTTTTTAAAATACATGTTTAACTTGGTTGTACAAGGCTACTAGTGAACAAACTATGCCACCACCTAAAACCTGAGTAGCTTCTTTTTTATTTAGAATTGACAACCTGGCTCGCTGCGGCTTCAAAAAGTCAAGAAAGGCACAACTCGCTCTGCTCTAAATGTCTGCTGAGCTAAGAGTTTACAGAAACACCCGCCTAATGAAAACCTTTTTTCCTCTCTGTGATGAGGCTTGGGTTGTTGTATATCTATCCATCCATCCATTTTCTTACTTTCTTGCCCCATTGGAGTTGGCAGGGGTGCCCAGGGCTCGCCCAGTTTGCCTCCAGCTCTCAACGAGCGAGAGGCTGGGTACACTGTGGAAAGGTCGCCAGTCCATCGCAGGGCAGGTTGTTGTATATATGCACTTAAAATTCATTTTGTGTGGACAAATCATACCAACAGAGCTGTCATCCTTCTTCACAAGCAAAACTCTTTGCTTTGCAAGTTGTAATTAATTTACGGTCAGCTGAAGTCAATTCTCCCTAAAACAACTGACTAGTCTGAGGGAGAACCAAGTTGGAGTTTTGTGGGTCACAAAACAGACAAACTGTAAGATGATAGCACTCTCAGTCTGTCTCTATAAATGTCAATGTAAGGATACACGTTGAGCTTTGGATGTGTATAGCATGTAATGCAAAAACAGCTAATTATATTATATTCCATAATTTGTGTGCCAAATTCAGTAATTCACCTTGAATTGGCAATTTGGCTTGATTTTGGACTTGACTTGCTTGATCTGAACAGTAGTCAGAATTTCAAAAAAGGCGGATGGCATCTATTCTCACCTAAACACTTCTGGGAGTTAGTAGAAGTGCTGAAGTGCTTGGGTGGTAAAGAAGGTGAAAAGAACCAAGCAGAAGCTGGCAGCAGGCAAAAGCACATAAATTACAGTGTAGCTTTTTGGTTTTCAGCCAAATTGTTTGGATATGTCTGACATATTCAGCAGAACGTGAAAGCAATTAAGTCTGAAGCAGCTGAAGTGACAAAAAAAAATATAGGAATAGGAAGTAAATCAAGCTAGACATCACAGAAAGGCATATTTCAAAATGAAGGAGGAAATAAAATTTATTCTAAAGAAAGTTTTGACTGGAGACTACATCATAAATCAGTTTATCAAACATTTAAACTACACTAAAAGTATAGACAATTAACAGTCAAAATGTCCAGTAATTCAAACCAACACATGAATAGGCTTTGATCTAAACTATTCCAGTGTAATTTTGTGTGTATGTTTAGACTTACTGATCTACTGAAGTGTGATCATCTGGTATGTCTCTAACAGTTTATTTGTTAAGGCTCACTGTGTATTTGGCTCCATCTATTATTCCTGTAGCCTTTGTTAGTGTATCCCTAACTGAATACACTAACAAACAGTTTTTCTAACTGCAAAGAAAAGTATCTAAAAGGGGCATCTTATGGCATTTTTATCAACAATATGCAAATTTGGAAAATACATCTGAGCCAAACCCACCCCGGTAGGTTTGGCTTGTGACGTCAGGACATTTGTTACATGTCTCCCTAGCCTTTTTCCTTTCCCAAAAAAGGAGGCTTTTACTTCAAAATTATAAATTACTTTGTGTTGTCTCTCAAATTTTTGCTGGACTCTCTTAAGAGACAATTTATTTAAATCTTTTTTTCATCATGTCATTGTTTACCTTCTCTTTGTGAGGAATCTTAACAGTGAACACAGCTGTAATTCTTGTCTCAACCAGAAGAAGGCAAACTATCTCCAGCTGTATATACAGTTTGTTAGTTCCATATTTTAGAAAAATATAAATAATGAAGACAACAAACTGCTCATCTGTTTGTGATGCTGTAAAACCCAGTCTCAAGATTTCAGATAAATCTGGATGCTAATGAAGTTTTTTTTTCTTTACCTAAAGAACCATAATGTGTTTGCTGCCTAAAAATGTAATACCATTTTCATAGGAGTCTTTCTCCTCCTATGCCTGTGCCTAAAGCAGCTCTCTCTGATCTTATGCTGCTGCAGTGAAAACCTGGAGAGGCTGCATTGTCAGAGTTTGGGGAAAATGCTTGCGTCAGACTCTGTCCTGCTATAAAAGCTCAGCCTGCCGCTGCAGCAAGCAGTCGGGGCTTAAAGCTGAGCCCTCTATACACCTCCCCACCCACACAGACACAAAGAGAAGAGGGAAGAGCAGCAAGTCCCTCCAACACTCAGCCATGAGTAGCATCGGATATGACCCCTACTATGCTTCCTCGTTGTACAAACACCTGTATGTGGAGCCCACCTCTCGGGTGGTGGTGAGAGGGAGGACCCATGCCGGCTACTCTTCCCGTGCATCCCCTCAGTCTTCCTCCCGTCTGCAGTACTCCTCCCCCAGCCGGGTGTTGTTCTCCTCTTCCTCTCCGGCCTCTTCCTTGGAGCGGGAGCTCAGCCAGGCAGCCCAGATCAGCTCCGATTTCCGAGCCATACGCACACAGGAGCGCAGCCAGCTGCAAGAACTCAACGACCGCTTTGCAGGCTTCATCGAGAGGGTGCGTGAGTTGGAGCAGCAGAACCGTGCTCTGGAGGCAGAGCTGCTGCTGCTGAGGCAAAGGCATGCTGAGCCATCTCGTCTCAGAGCATTGTACGAGCAAGAGGCCAGAACTCTGAGAGCAGCAGTGGATGAAGCAAGGGCAGAGCAGCAGACTGTCCTTGGCCAGAGGGAGAGGCTGGAACAAACCCTGAATTCACTGCAGGGTCGATATGAGGAGGAGATGTTGGCTCGGGAAGAGGCTGAGGGCAAGCTGATGGAGGCCCGTCGTGAGGCAGATGAGGCCGCCTTAGGGATGGCCGAGCTGGAGAAAGGTGTTGAAACCCTGCTGGATGAATTGACCTTCCTCAAAAGGATCCATGAGGGGGAGGTGGCTGAACTTCAGGCTCAGGTCCAGCTGGGGGTCCAGATAGCAGTTGAATCTGAAGCTGCTGCTCCGGATCTGTCCGGCGCTCTCAGGGACATCCGATCCCAGTATGAGAGGCTGGCTGCAAGGAACATGCAGGCAGCTGAGGAGTGGTTTAGGGGGAAGGTGGGCTCCCTGACGGAAACTGTGGCTCAGCACAGCAGTGCAGTTAAAAGCTCAAAGGATGAAGCAGGAGAGTACCGCCGTCAGCTGCAGGCCCGCATACTGGAGATTGATGCATGCAGAGGCCTCAATGTATCCCTGGAGAAGCAGCTGCACGAGATGGAGGAGAAACAGAGTGCAGAGATAGGTGCTATGCATGTAAGTACAGGCATGCTGTAGTGTGACGCTGATGCAGATCTTATATTATTGGTGTATATTTAGGTTACTCACCTTGCTTTTTTTATTTAGGACACGATTGGAGAGTTGGAGAATGAGCTGAGGGGCACCAAACAGGAAATGGCACGCTACCTTAAGGAGTACCAAGACCTGCTGAATGTCAAAATGGCTTTGGATATTGAAATCGCAGCATACAGGTGAGATTCAAATACAGATGCATAGATCATCAGGGTGTTGATTAATCAAGTTAAAGTACTCCTAGAAAACAAATTTCTTTATTTTTATCAATTTTTCTCATTTAAAAGAGCAGATAATTGTATAATAAGGGCCAACAATACCACAAATCAACATAAAATAAATAAATATTAATATACATAATAAATTATTTTAATAAATATGTAGAATTGTATATATTGAATAATAAATATCTCAAATTCTTTAAACACTTAATTAATTTAATAAATAATTAAATGTGAAAATAATTGCTTACAATTTTTATTTGTTAAATTTAAAGAATAATTGTATGTATTATCTAAGGATTATTATGAAGTTAACTAATTGGTCAGCAATATCTGTCAGTGAGTGGGTGGGGCTAGCCCTGCTATGGACACAATGAGTGTTTGTAACTCAGAAACTATACGGGTTAACTAACATGTGCTAGGTGCTATTTAATTTAACATAATGACGGTTTTTTTTTTAAAAAATGCATAAAATTAATAAATTATTGTTTAATATTAATATATATATATTTTATTGTTAAATACTTATACACAATATGTTTTTATGTATGTATATGTTCATGTATTTATTTGAGTTTCATTCACATCACATATATAAACATTGAACAAAATAATTTACTAAAAAAACTAATAATACATGTTTTTAAATTTTAGAGTCAATTCTAACAAACAGTATTTACATTTAATTAGAAAATATAAAAAATCTTAGTTTCAATAATATACAATGACTTTAATTATAGCACATATAAAATGTATTTATTGGTTTAATTGAATTTTTTTGACTGAAACAGGAAGCTTCTGGAAGGGGAGGAGTCTCGCTTCAGTGTTGGGGTTCCTGGGGGCGTGGCCTCCCTGTACAGCCACAGCATGGCGATACCCTCCTTCGCCATGGGCATCGCCCGGCCCATGCTCTCCAGTCTGAGCTCTGGCACCTCGTACCTGATGACCTCCCGCCTGCTCAGCTCCAGCACCACTGAGGGCTTAATCTCTGCCAGCCACGCCCAGCAAGCAGAGGCCAGCCCCCCTGCAGAAGAAGAAGAAGAGGAGGAGGAGGAGGTAAAGGTAGAAGAGGAGGAGGAACAGGAAGAAGAGGAAGGGGAAAGAAGAGGGAGGAGAGCAGGAGGAGGAGAAAGGAGAAGAGGAAGTGAAGGAGGAAGATGAAGAGGCTAAGGAGGAAGAAGGTTAGTGCTTTTACTTTGAATATTTATTAACTCAATAATTAAGACTAAGAATAATTTGAAAACTTAATGTGTTTTTCAGGTGGTGATGGAGAGGAGCAAGAGGAAGATATTGAACAGGCTGAGGGAGAGAAGGAAGAGAAAGATGAAGGAGAAAAAAAGGAAAAAAAAGAAGCAACAGAGGATGAAGATGAAAAGGCCAAAGATGAAGAAAAAGAGGATAAGGGAGAATCTAAAGAAAGTGAAGAGAAAGGGGTGAAGGAAGAATCAAAAAAGAGTGAAGAGAAGGAGGAGAAAAAAGAATCTAAAAAGAGTGAAGAGAAAGCAGAGAAGGCTGATGCTAAGAAGGAGGACAAACTTGATGTCAAAGAAGCTGCTCCAAAGAAAGATGACACCAAAAAGGAGAAAGTTGAAGAAAAAACAGCCAAGCCCAAGCCTGCTGAAGATAAAAGCACAACAGGTAAAAAGTGAATTCTTTGGTTGCAACAGTGAAAATCTCAGCTCATTAATCAGATAAGACAAGAGATAACGCTGGCAATGCTGCTTGGTAACATGGTGCTCAATAAAACAGTCTGATAGCCACTTACAGCAACAAGTCAATCTAAACTGCTTCCCAATATCAAGAATAAACCATTAAAGTCTGACTGCACAGTTCCTCATGTCTGTAAGATGTATAACTGCTGAATGCTAACTTGAGTGTTTGTGTTTTGGGTGAATAAATAAAGAAATGTCTCTTGAAGCCACATGTGGGTTATTTTTGCCTCTCTGTTCAAATTTTGACCCTCCACAAACATCAGAACTCCTTCATTTAAGAACATTTCTGTCAGTATCTTTCAGATCATCAGTTACAATATATGTTAAAAATGCATTTTAAAATGGTGAAACTTCCTGTTTTAATTAGGCAGAATATCTGAGCTCCAATGATAAAAAAATACACCCAGGTTTTGTGTTATTGGTGACTATTTGAAAACTTAAATAGTCACCATTGAACTGACTAATATGCCAACAACTACTTTGGGAAACTAGTGAATTTCCCAAAGTAGCATACATGAGGCTTATTGGAAACCCTGTTCTATAATTCTCAAACCTGCTGGCACATTTGAAATAGATTACTGGAAAGAGATCCTCAAATTTTTTTTTGGTATAGTTAAGACAATAGTATTTGCAAAAAATGTGAAACACGTCTAAGCAAATTAGGTTAATGGGAAAAATTGTTTCTTTTATTTTCTAATCAAGTTTTGTTGGGAGTAAAACCACGTACTCCATTTAGAACTAATACCTAATCAGAGTGGAACTCAGATAAATTCAGACTTATCCCATGTTAAAAAGACTCAAATCACAGAAAAAGCATTAGCAGTCAGTGTGATTGCTCTGTACTATCCCTACAAACTATCATCAGGTTTGAGTCAGATGACTATTTATGTAGATTTTTTTTTTTTTTTTTACTTTTTGTACAATTAAGCTGGTGGTTGTCTGTCTTTTGTAGGAACAGCCTCCAATGTAAAATATACCACGACAAAAAAAGCTGAAGGTATTGTTCCTTATTAAATTGATTTATTTAGTTTAAAAAAAACATTATGACCAATAATATGTCTTACTTTTAGTAGACAATTAAATTAAATGCATTTCAGAAAAGATACATCATTCCTATTGTCAAACATGGTTGTGGTAGTGTGTTGATGTAGGGGTGATTTACCGCTTCAGGGCTTTTTCTACTTGCTGCAATTGATTTTCAGTCTTTACCACAATATGCAGAAGAATATCCATCCACGAATTAAATCCCTTTAGCACACCTAGCTCACCTGTCTAGGAAAAGAAAAATAAATTTAGGAATTGAGAGTCTGTGGTGTGACCTTTACGCTGGAAGAACCCTCTAATGAGTCTGAATTAATACAATTTAGCAAAGAAAAATAGGCCAAAATGTATCCAATAATATTAAAGACTGATAGATATTTATCCCAATTGCAAATGCTTGATGGCAATTACTGTTGCCAAGCGTGGTACAAATTATTTTTCTGTTAAGATGGCAAGTTGGTTTGTGTATCTGTTTTTCATAGAATGTGAAATCAACCATTGTAAACTGCTACTCTGATGTACTTAACTTAAATTTTCCTGATAATAATTTGTTTGATACTCTGAAACTAATTTGCATGACAAAAAGCAAAGGAACAATTAAACTGTATGTTATAAACTTTTATAGTCTGGTATGTACTAGCAGCAATCTATCGATTTTTTTTTTTAAAGTCTGCGGTATCAAAGATGTCTACTAACTTATGCATTAATCTAACTATGGGTAGACTGCAGAACTCTTAATTAGATAAGCAACACAAGGTTGCCTTAGTGGTTGTTTTTTTTGTTTGTTTTTAAACGCAGAGTCTTACACACTTTTTGCTGACTAATGTATGGGTATTTTCTTTTCCCCGTGATTAAATCAATCATGTCTTATTGGTACTTACAGAAAAAAATAATCCTTCATATATCTAAAAATAACCAATAAAACCTCATTTAAAGACATTATTTACATTAAAAGGAAGAGTAAAAGATTACAGTATTTATTATAATATGAAATAGAAACCATTTCCAAAATATCTGGAGGATAGGTTTATTCAAACATAACCCAGTATGACTACAAAAATGACAAGAGACAATGTTCTTTATGTTTTGTTATGATATTTATTGAGCAAAGGCTGCTGGGAAATAGTTCAAGATGAGTAAAGTTATGGGACTGCAAACAGTAGCACCTCATTTATTTCTGTAATTAAATTCAAGTTCATTCTATGCATACAAGGATGCACAATTACATTTGTCTAAGTTGCTCTCAGGTAAACATAACAAGACAGTGATAAAAAGCATGTTTAAGGCTAGGAGATTTGTTAAGCTGTCATTGCTTCAGTTACTGGATGTATACTGGTGTGGTTATGTGTTTCTTTAACTCATGTTTCGCATTTATTGTTTGTTTCCATTTCTGGCTCAGATAGCATCTTCACAAGTCAAGTAAGGCTTCTTCAGTAGAGTGCATGTCTGTGCCGAGGACCCTCCACCTGCCCAAACCCAACCCCACTACTTTAACTCAAAAATCTCCTCAACAGTCTCATGTTAAATTATCTCTTTAAAGTGCATTTCTACCAAACAAACAGGTAAGAGAGGAACGTACTCCACTCTTCTGAGCTAGCATGCAGATACCCCGTCCCTTCTTCCTACTCCTGGGATCACCCTTTAAAAGCAGAAAGAACCTAAAAGAGGATAAAATGTCTCAGTCGCTTGCTCTTCGCTGCATCAGCGGCGAAGCTCGCTTAAAGCTTTCACTCAACATGCAGGTTTGAAGTTTGTCATGTTTTATTTTGGCTTCTCTCTATAATTTGCTTTTAGTGTGGTTTTGTTACATCGCTCTAGCTGTATGGATTTCATTGTTACGTTAGTTCTTTGTGGATTGCTTATGTTTTCTCCTCTAGCTTATGCCCCTCTCACGATTGCCCCCTCCTCTCCTTCTACTAAGAAGCCGTCCGGAGTCCGGCTCATTCGGCTTCTGCCACTTGCTTGACAGACTGGGTAGACTGCTTCTCTGTCTTCTTGGTGGAAACCAGCTTCTCCTGTAGCACCTCCTCCACCTCTTTCACTGTTTCTGTCACTGTGATGGATTTTGTGACATGCTTGGATCCATCTTCTCCAGTGGTGATTGTCTCCACGGTCTTAGTGATCACCACTTTCTGGCTGCCATCTTCCTTAACAGGGCTTTCATCTACACCGTTAGCAATCACGTCTGCATCTTTCTTCTCTTTTTCCTCTGGGCTGCTCTTCTCCACCTCGCCATTCATGGCAACATCTTTCTTTTCTACCTTTTTATCTTCTGTTGAATCACTCTTCTTTTCTGATTTGTCCTCTTTGGGAGCCTCAGCTTTGGTGGTGTCAGACTTAGGGGATTCAGATTTGGGGTTTGGGTTCTGCCTGGGGTGAGCTTTCTTTGGGTGATTCAGGCTTTGGAGAAGTAGACTTGGGGGACTCAGCTTTAGGAGACTCTGGTTTTGGAGATTCAGTTTTGGGAACCTGGTTTGGGTGATTCAGACTTGGGAGAACCTGGTTTAGGTGATTCAGACTTGGGAGAACCTGGTTTAGGTGATTCAGACTTGGGGGAACCAGGTTTAGGGGATTCAGACTTCGGGGAACCTGCCACTGGAGATTCAGACTTAGGGGACTTTGATCCCTCTGGTTTTGGGGCTTCTTCCTTGCTGGCCTCAGTTTTTAAAGCTTCTGACTTTGGAACAGCTTTTTCGGATTTATCTGCTTTCTCGTCTTTTACCTCCTTTTCTTCTTCCTCTTTGCCCTTATCTGCTTCATCTTTTTCTTCCTTCTCATCTACACTCTTTGATGCTGTGTCATCTGCACTCTCTTCTTCTTTTTCAGCACCCTCCTCTTCAGCTCCAGCCTCCTCCTCTTCTCCTGCACTACCTTCTTTTTCTCCTCCTTTCTCTTTGTCAGGAGAGGCTTTGGACTCTGGAGCTTTGGAGCACAACACTGTCTCCTCAACTTCTTCCTCCTCTCCTCCTTCTCCACCCTCTTCATCACCTTCCTCTGCCTCGCCCCCCTTTTCTTCTTCATTCTCTCCCTCCCCTTCTTCCTCCTCCTTTTCTCCTTCATCACCTTCACCCTCACCTCCTTCTCCCTCATCGTCACCTTTTTCCTCCTCATCCTCATCCTTAGAAGGAGCACAAGCACTAACTTTGGCTTTGGTGGCAGCTACAACTTCCTCTTCTTCTGCTGCCTCTTCCTCAGCATTCTGCTCTTCCTCTCCCCCATCCTCTTCCTTCCTCCTCCTCTCCTCCTTCTCCTGGTGCAGCAGAGAGCTCCTGTGCTATCTCTGCCAGAGCCTCATCAATGTCCACCTTATCATCCTCCACCCGTGTCTCCTCGATGATCTCCTCCACAAACTTGTGTTGCACTTTCAGCTTTGAGGCCTCAGATTTAGGTTTGGAGATTTTACTAGAAGTGACGGCCTGGCGATATGGGAAACTGCTGAAGTGGGTCTCCTCTCCCTCAAGGAGTTTCCTGGTTAGAAACAGAGTCCATTTATTAATGATTTAAATTCTGGTTTGTGTAACTCCAATGAAACAATTAGGAGTAATGTTTCAATACTATACCTGTATGCAGCAATTTCAATATCTAGGGCCATCTTGACATTCAGCAGGTCCTGGTACTCCCGGAGATGACGAGCCATCTCCCACTTGGTGCTCTTCAGTTCATTGTCCAGCTGGTGGATTGTCTCCTAAGAAAAAAAAAAAAACAGAAAAATCAACTGATTTAGAATGACAGTGCTATTCGCTTATGCGTAACCTGTTGTGCATCTGGGATTTTCTCAATTTTCTTTCTGAGCTTCCACTGCAGTAAAACTCCTTCTACTTTCACCATGACTGAGGGTGTTGATCTAATATATTCTGACGCAATTCAGCATTCTAGAGATGCTGAGCCTCTGTTTCAAGGGTAGCCTCCGCCACCCCCACCCTCCTCCAAACTCTGAGCAGTGTGATGCTAGGACAGAACCAATGAAGGCATCGATCCATGCCTCTGACTCAGCAAGAGAGAAGGGAGGGGAAAAGAGTGTGCACTGCAGAGTCTGCCTTTAACCACCTGGAAATCTCCCAAGCTCGTAAAGAATAGGAAAGTCCCGCAGTCATAATATAGCGGGACAACAATTAAACATGTTTGATATATTACAATTTTGACATTGTTGTTTAGGGAAATCACTTTAAATGTGTCAAATAACATTTGCACCATCATGACAAAACAGTGAATATTAAATAATTCCAAAACATTTGGCTTATATTAAATATTTTATCGCGCACACACACATTGAATTTCAAAATATGTATCAATATTCCCTTCCATGTTATTCTCTAAATAACTCTGTTCGGAGTGTGCCCCTACCTGTAGGCTGGCCAGATCGCTGTTGTGCCGGTCTTCAATATCATTCAGCTGCCGCTCCAGGGAGTCCTTCATCCCGCGGACGGACTCCAGCTCCACTGTCTTCGCCTGGAGCTGGCGCCTGTAGTCGGCAATTTCGTCTCTGGCGGACTTAATCGCGTCCTTGTTCTGCTCCGCAGCCTCGGTGAGCTTGGCATAGCGGCACATAAACCAACTCTCCACCTGCTGCAGGTTCTGGTTGGAGTGGCCTTCCAATTCGGTGCGTATTTCCCGCAGAGCCTCTGTGATGTCGGTCTTCTGGAGGTCCTTCCTCTCCACGGTCACCTGGGATGCCTGGATCTGGGCGATGAGGTCGCTCACCTCCTCCTCGTGGTTGTTACGGATGAAGGCAATCTCGTCCTGCAGCGACTGAACTTTCTTCTCCAACTCGGACTTCATCAACTCAGAGTCACCTGTGTCTTTCTTAAGGACGCGAATTATGGCCTCCGTCTCTTCACGGATTCGAGCCTCCTCCTCAAAGCGGTCCCTGAGCCGCTGGATGTCCTCCTCGATGTGCTCAGTGTCGAGTTGGATCTGTGCCTTGTCGCGGTGGATCTGCTCCAGAACGGTGCGCAGCTCTTTCAGCTCCTGGTCGTAGAGGTCGTCCAGCTGATTGCGGGACACCTGCTTCTGCCGCAGTGCCTGGATCTCAGCCTCAATCTGCTTGTTCTGCTGCTCCAGGTAGTGCACCTTGTCGATGTAAACAACAAACCGGTCGTTGAGCCCCTGAAGTTGTTCTTTTTCATTAGATCGTTTGTAGTCACCGTTAAGGATCGAGGTCTGACTGTAATCAACGCTGTCGGCGGAACTCAGCACAGTTGAGCTGTATGCCCGGGGAGCTGGTGCGTTCACGGTCCGCTTGTAGGATGCGGTCATGGTGGAGCCCGGGCTTGTCCGGGACCACGACTGGGAGCGAAAACCGCTTGAGGGGGTGCCGCTGGGGCGGCCGTAGCCGTAACTGGTTGTTCTTGTATCCATAACTCTCCTGAAGGGACTTCCTATCGTGTCCACCGGGTAACTCATCCGGTCAGTCTAAAGTAGAAGATGCACACGAGAATGAAGGGAGACAGTGCTGGCGGTGCAGAGGCGTGTGGGTGTAAATGTGTGTGTGCGCGCAGGTGAGGGGTGTATGGCTTTCACAGCGACTGAGAGAGCCTCCGTCTTCTCCTTTTATACCGGAGCTTCTGCCGCTAACCCGGCATGTCCAAGCAGTTTTGTTTGGTCCTATGAAGGAAGGGAGGGGATAGAAAGGAGCGTCAGCTGATGGTCCTGGGACCCTGCTCAGCCTGAACCACGTGGCTCAGATGAGCTACGTGGGTGTGGGATTTAGGATAAACTTAGAGGCAGTGAGGTGATTGTGTCTACTTACGTTCTATCCAAATTATAATTGCTTACGCGTTCCGATCATTTCAGCACCACAGACAGCGACAGTCAGCTGTCAGTCGATTCCCTACTGAAGGAAACAGCAGCAATTCCGTATCACAGAATATTGACAACAAAAGAGCCCTCCATCACAGATTCTGCTGACTACTGCTGAGCCAAGGTCTGCAAGCAACTCTGCTTCACTTATCGTGTTAGTTCAGTGACTCAAATCAAGGTTAGGTGAACATATCTACAGTTTTTATGTGGTGTGCAGCTGTTTTTAACCCCTTGAATTACTAACTTTAAGGACCAATTTCCACGACAACTACAGTTGCAACTGGTTTGGGCATAAATAGTTATGTATTTTGAGCAAACTTATGAACAAGTCAGCAAATTCAAATTGCACTAGAAGCAAATGATGTGAAGCACATATAGGTGGCTTGTAGCCATTTTTAGAATTACCAGTAAGAAGACAGGCTGCTGCATTCTGCACTACTTGCAGATGATTAATTATTTCTGATCTATACCAAAGTACAATGAATTACTGTAACCATCATGGTATTTAGGCATTAATTTTATGCTCTAGATCAAAGTGAGCGGTACGATGTTTCATGTAGCCTTTTATTTCATCTGCTAATCTAAGGCGCTAAGTCTGATTTAATAACAGAGTTCACCAGCTCCTCAATTTTAAAACCTCCATTAAAGGCCACAAAAATTGTTTCTCTAGTAGATGAAAACTGAAATATCACACACACACTCACTTGTTTCTTTGTCTATGCTGAAACATCATAACCAATCTTTGTATCAGGGGTAACCATGGAATTGATGTTGTCCCCCACCCCTTCCCTTTAAGCTGTGTTGTCAGAGTTTTCTCTGAAGGCTTGACCTCATTAGTCAATTATTGATCCCCATCAGTCTTGATGCCTTTGTTCATTATTCGGCCACTTGGATCAATGCGAAACCGTTAGTAGTTGTGAGAGGTAGTGTGTTTAAGAACATGGTATTTCTATAAGTTTGTTGTGTTATTCTTTCTAAATCAACGAAATGCAAAACAGGAAAATGACTTCACGAGACATTGATTAATAAATGTTTTCCAAGAAATATACAGATTTTGAGATTTGAGTAATGCTATTTTTTAATTATTATTATTTTTCCAAATAGTGCAAAGACAATCTGCATTCCCCTGCTGTTCTCTCATTGGAATTCCCATGGAAGCTTTCAAGAGGCAGAACTAATGCATCAAGGTTAGCCAATTTTAGATTGCTCCAGAGACAGGAAGGCAGACAATGAGAGAGAGTGAGCTAAAATAAAAGAGAGAGAGAGACGGACACAGTGACTTCCTCGCAGTGTGTGTGTCTTTTTAAAGCTGTGATACCTGTAGTAAATTACTACACTTCACCAACAAGCCACTCTGTTGCTGATGTTGCAGTGTCCTTTGCCTTTGTCCCATGACTTGCTTTTCTTTTCTTCGATGTCATGCTACCAGCTGTAGGATTTCAGGTTTAGTTCAGCTTTTCATGTAGGATGTATTAAGGGTAGTGGTGGCGTGATGAACATGATGTACTGAGGGTGTGTGGATACACAACAGTTCTAGGCTTCAGCGCATTGCAGGAGTGTTGGAGTGTTTTAAAAAGGCAATGCAGCAGAAACAAACTCGTACAGCTAAGACAAGCCCATCCTAGTCGGTGTCAGTCCGTCCCAGCCTGTAACCTGCAGATGTACATCCATAGGGGTTGAGAGGCTATTGATTCTCTGAATGGGGTCAAGGCCAAGTATTGCTGGGATAGGAATTATATGCATTCACGTTTGTAGGCTTCAAAGTCAACATGACCTCACCTCCACTTTCTGAACAGCATAGCTAAAAAAATAATACAATATATCATGTAAACTTTCAATGTTAAAAATAAGCTCATCCCTTATTCTTTTCTACAATAAGCTAATTTTTATTTGGTTTAATTAAGTTAAGGTTTTGATAAAAAACTTACACAGCTTGATAAAAGGTTCAGAAAAGCTATTTATGATGTTTCCACTGTTGGATGCTGGATTCAGGTTTGTCTTCAACATATTCAGGAGAAGAAATGGAATGATGCGACTCAGTGGAGGGGAAGAAGGACATATTGATAAAGTCATAAATAAAACAGGATTGAAGCAGCTCAGTGCTTTGTTTTGACCTCATTGGGGGCCAACATCTCTTTATATGTGCAAATGTATTTAGAGATGATTAAAGAGGCAAGTCAGTAATGATATTAGAACAAAAGCTACATCAAACTGCCTTTCGCTTGTATTTCTCAGCACACATAACTGTGTATGGTGCCCACTCTATTAAACCACAGTCTTATTTTACCTGCAGTCATTATGCAGGTGTCCTTCACCACAGTGCAGGTTATTGTGTCCAGACTGTAACTACTGTGTGTCTTCAGACATTATTACACCGAAGGCTGAGAAGTAAAGGGTAACAGCATGAGGCAAACAGAGGAAGAGTTTAGAATGTTACTCATCCAATCCTTAAGGACATATTTCATGACTTTATTTACATAATTAAGAACCAGTTTTTATTAGTGGATCCAGAAATGTACTTATATGACTAGTTTACGCAATCATTGCATTTCTAAACAGTACTGTATCAAAAACTTGCCATGAGTCTATGTATGTACTGCTTTGAAATTAATATTTTGCTTTTACTTTTTCATTTTTATTGTATATTTTACAATATTTTTAATGTATTTCTTGCCCTGTGTATTTACTTTAGATTTTCTCCTTTTGTACATGATAGCCATAATTTCAGCCTCTCAAGTCAGATTGACATGATCCTAATGAATTTGACAAAATGTGTCCAATCATTATTAACTTGTAATTGTGGCTTTATTAACTATATAAAGTTGAGTTTTGTTGAGTTTTCTACAGTCTAAAATAACTTTACAGATATTCATGACTGTGAAACAAATACGCGAACTCTAATATTTTATGCATTATGACCACAAAGACATTAGAAGAGAAACTTGTAGATGCAAATACTGTTGGCTTTTCAAATTTAGTTATTTGAAAACTAGCTCCTTTGCTTACTGATTAGGCTAATCCACAACAATGTGGTGGAACATATTCACACTGAATTTGCATATTAATATCATTAAGAAGATGCCAAGTGATCCAGAACTTCTTACCCATGGAGGGCTGGCTCAGCATGCAGCATATAGACTGCATCTGGGCTGCAGGTGAGTTGAAAAATTGCAGCTGCCACATCCGTGATCTTTTCCCATTGTCAGTTTTCTACATTTGACAACTGAAATGTAAAAAGTTTCAGATTTCTTCAATTACTATGTTTAATGCATAAAAAAGAGTGTGTGAAATACCTAGCTAAAAAGTATATTTATAAAAAAGCATTTTATTTTCTGAAATACAAAGAGTTTGATTAGATTTTTTACAAAGTACAACATACTGTCTAAACACTGCATTTGTATGAATGCAACATTATGTTTGCATTTAAACTTTGTTATATGCTTCAGATGTCCAAACATCCCAGGTTGATTCTTCTTCATAATTTGACTGTTACACACTATTCAATACTTTGAATAATTCCTTGTAAAACAAAAAGTTGTTCAAAAACCGTCTACAAATATTATTTTAAATAGCAAAAGTTCAAATAATATTGAACTTTTATTCAGTGAACTGATTTGTAAAACAGTGTTTTACTACTTGTGCAGTGAAAAACTTTATTTCTTCACGGTCGTTTAAAGGGCTAAGGTTTCCTTGGTTTTCTGAGATGGATTGGTTGGAGTTGTGAGGGCAACAGGATCAGGTGGTGAGGTGTGTCAGCCTGTGGCAGGTTGTAGATATCTGTGTGGGGTGATGATAGTGGGTGGTCTGAAGGCAGTGATGTCATTGAGTACATCGACAGTGGAAGGGGGGAGTAAAAAGAGGAAAGGAAGGGAGGGGTTGCACTGGGATCTGCAGTTTATCTGCAATGCATCAGTAGGTCCTCTCTACCTCCCCACCTCAGAGAGTGAGCAAATGTAGATAGGTCTATTTCTCATAAGTGATCCACTGTGGACATTTCAGTAGCAAGAGAAATCCGATTCTTTATTTGTGTGTTTGTTGAAGATGGCTGGCCAAACTCCAAGCCGTGTTACCTCAGACGCATATCGATTGCAAACACATGCACACACATATACAAAAGGGCTCAGCCAATTGGGATTTAACAACGAATATGCAGATAATATATTGTTAGGACTGGCTGTTATTAATCAGCTGAGTTCACATTCTAAAATCAATAATGCAAATATGTAGGAAATAAAGATGAAGATTGAGGATATACCACCATACAAATCACCTGCTCATTTACATTCACTTGTCGGTCATAACTGTAAATCCCCCAGCTTTGCTTGTTTTGTTGTTTTCTTCACCAGCCAGGAAAAAGAGCATCTATAGGGGAGTCCCAGGTGCTTCACTTCCACTACGCGGTATGGCACCGAATGTAAAAGCAGCTCATGCAACTGAGCTGTATCGCACCATTCCAGCGGCTCCTTTAGTTTTAAGTTCATAGGATAATTTATGTTATGGTTAGTGCATCACATAGCACAGTCCACTGACTAGGAAAAAATAAAATGTCACTTCTTGTGACAAGCACAAGAAATGCTAAAGCGTATGTATTTGTCGCCACATTAGTATAATAAGTGTTTGTGTTTGAATTGGGACAACGTAGCATTAAAACTCCACCTCCTTGACTCTCACTCTCAACTTGTGTTTAAAGGGGAGATTCCAAACTGCACACCGGTTTTTAAATTGTGTTAGTAGGCCAGGGAAATCCAGAGTAATGCTAAAATATTTGAACCATATTTTTATTCAGAATATCAGAGAGCAGATCCAACAGAGATATGAATACAATTAAACCCATTTTCTGTTTTAATGCACTTAAAATTAGAGGTGGATTTTAAACAGAAGGACATGAGGATGAGGAAAGTTCTGGAAGAATTCATGGCTGGGCAAAACAGGAACCTAACACACACACACGCACCCCTTCACGCAAAGCAAGTGCTAAATTTATATCCCTCACTGAAAGGCTACAGATCAGATACCAAATTTAACATTTTCTATCACTAAATTAAACATGTAGATCAAAGAATTTTTTTTTCCTTGTGGCATCCCCACATGTTGTGTTTTTCTACAGCCAAATACAATATCATAAACTGCAAATGTATAGGGCTACTTTAGATTGATGCAGAGCTTGAGGTGCTGCGGTAATACAGGGAGTAAAGCGTGCAACCCAAATATGTGTTCGAGTCCCGACCTTTGCTGCATGTCTTCTCGCTCTCTCATATCCCACCTTTATATCTGACAACTGTTAAATAAAGGTCACTGGAGAAAAACCTTTAAAAAAACTGTTGTAGATCTGGTTTTAATTTAACTAAGTAAATGTTATCAGCATGAACGTAAATCCCTCACATTCTAATGATCCTCCACAATAAACTGTTTGTCAAATTTTAGAGCAGAGTCTCCATCTCAGTTTACTGAGCAAATGAAAACCTAATCTGAAATCCAAAAACATATGTTGCAAATTTGTTTTTTGTCTCAACAATGAATGAAAATAATGTTATTTAATCTGCAATTTATTCTGCTGTTTGCATCTTATGCAGCATTTGTTGCCACAAATAAATGACTTTGGAGTCGAGCCTGGTAATGGCAGTGTTTACTCTAGCCATGCATTATGTAAATGGATGGTCTGACTTGTAGCAAAGCCACCATCAGTTACTCTGAAAGCTTTCTGCTGTGTGTTAAATGTATTGCACACTTAATGGTCACACAACAGTAACAAGTTCAGCAGGATCTTGAATTGTAACTTGACATCAGGTAGCCATTGTAAATAATGATATTCTTGTGGGATTTGATAAAAATGACTTTTTTTTGAGCGCCTGTCATCTTGCAGACATAAAACATGGGAGTGCTAGTGAAGTGGACTTACTTCACATAAAGCATCATGTAAAAACTGATTTTACTGTTTACACATTTAATTTTGACAGTGAAGCAAAACCAGAAGAAATCCATATGGGGGCATTTCTTTGCAGAATGTTTGTATATTAATCCATTTCTTCCCATGACTGTATTACATTTCTGGCTATGTGCATATGAGACCCTGGTTCTGAAATGAGTGTCAGCAGGTATTATGTGATTGTGTAAGTTGTCAATATGTCCTAGCACCAATGTCATCTGGAAAAATTTGTTTACGCATGTTGGTTTGTAAATAGACACATGCAGCACAATCGCAGACTTAAAATATTTATGTGTTGGATGTGGTTGTTCAGGGCTGAGACACAGACATGATCCACAGAAGATCAGTGTTTTTTTTTGTTGTTGTTTTTCTGTCTACATCACACTCTTTGGCCAAGATTTTCCCTCTCAACTAATTGTCAAGCCAATTTTAGCAGCTTTCTCTCAGGAGTAACCAACATCTTCTTACCACAAGCCAAGCACATTAAACTGCATCATCCCACTGAGGGTGATCACCTGAGATGCTATAGTTATTGCATCTTCCTTTAAGAAAGTCCGCCTGACTCAGGCACAAAGTTCTCTTTATAGTATAATCGTACCTGGTGGGTCAGCCATAGGGCTCCAACTGCTATAAAATGAACTGAAAGATACAGACCTGTGAAGATGGCAACCCACACATCAAGAAATTGTTCTGTTAGTCCAACCTTCTCTCCTGTTGTCACTACTAATGTTACAGATTTCCACAAATATCTTAACTGGAAGATACTTTCTGGTGTTTAATGTCATCCATTTACATACCGGTCATGCACTATCCCCAGAACTCAGGTACTTATAATTTTGCAAAGTCATGCATCACCTTCTTCCCCTGCTACCCCTGCAATCCTTCCCCTACTGTCTTTGCCCATACACAAGCAGTTTTGCACTCTCTTATTTATGTGTCTATGACCTCCTAAATCATTTATTGGACATTTTAATGTTATACCCCGCCGTGAATTGTCTCCATGCACTTCCTCGGAAAATTACTTCAGTGAGTATTTTCTGTTGCACCCCCACTATGAGAGAAACCTGAGAGAAAAATAAAGACTTTTAATGACACTTGCACGTGTAACTGCAGCAAAGACTGGGCATGTCTGCCTCATAGCCAAGCATGATTTATTAATTTTTTTTTTGTGTTGAGGTCATAATAACAATGAAAATCTTTAGATCAAACTGTTGACTGTTTATTGAGCCAATGATCATGTTTACTGCATCAAACTGAGCAACATGTCATTTTATTTCAGGTTAGCATTTTGACATCACTTGTCCTTATCACACTAGGAAACGACTAGTCTTTTCTCAGAAAGAATGATGTTATGCTGAATCATTCTGGGTGCAACTGATCAGTTATTCTGCATCTGTTCCAACAAATTTAATGCCTGTCAGAAAAAATACATTCACAAAGGACATAGAAGATGGTGTACAGTCACTTGAGAGACTTTACAAAGGCTAAAGCAAGCAGGAACGAAGTTAAAAACCTGAAAGTCTGACTCAAATCTTTGACTCAGGTTTCTGAAGCAGTTTAAATGATCTTCAGCAGCAATTACCAGTTCTGAAAGAGATAAGCTGTGATATGCTGAGACCTCTGCACGGTTTGGCTGACATTGCTCCCCAGTGACTTGTGGAGAACAAGGACACTGCCTGAAAAGGGTTTGCTGTCAAGTATTGGTAAAAAGAGACGGCATTAAACCTCATATTTAAGAAGCAGTCATGAAGAACAGCATGAGGTTTTCATATATTTTTAGATTGTAAAGGGCTATGAGGGTTTTTATGTCTTAAATGTCGATGATTTATGGTGGAGTTTATGCATTATCCAAACAATGGTCTTAACCAGAATCTGACACAAATATGAAACTGAAAGAACCTTTTGGGTTAAAGCAATGAAGCCTGTGTATATGCCTTCTGTATGTCTGGTTCCCTTCAGTATTTCTCAGACCTGCCAGGGGTTTGCCGTAGAGGCTGATTGAGGTGCAGAGAGGAAAGTGGAGTCATGCTGCAGAGGCTGAGCTGCAGAATCATGATCCAGCTGAAAGAGCAGGGATATAAGGGCGAGGAGGGGTGATTCAGGAAAAGAGGAATAGAAGTAGGTAGGGAGAACATTGTGTTGTGTGTGCTTTTGGGATGTTAACTATCAGTCTAAACCTTGTTATGTAACTATATCTGTTGCTGCAGAGAAAACAGTGATGCAGTGAAGGTGTGGTCTACCGTTTTTATTCTGTCATGACCTTGTAATTATTGCTCATCTGTACAATTATCCAATTGTAGTGCAATTTGGATAAGAGAGAAAAGGTTTTATGTGACAATGTCTGACTAATAACTGCATTAAGCAGCTAACAATAATAGTATGTTTTAGATAATTGTTTTTCCAATGTTTTTTCATTTTTATTTCCTTAGTATTTAGTGGAAAAACCTTTTAAGATGTATGACTTGAGTCCAATATTGGTCATTCTCCTACAAGGCCTTAGGGTCACTTAACCCTCCACACCAGCCTCATATTTCAGAGCCAGCATGAGGTTCTCGAGCTTGCAAGCTATACACTTTTGTTTCAAATGCAACAGCAGTAAAAATTCTTGAAGTGTATTAAGAATCTGTCTAGAGTTCACCTATGAGCAGACACATTTTTACAGAAGACATCTTTATCTGTGTGGGGCCTTTGTTCCACAATGCAAGAACAAAAACTGTACTATAACATGGAATCATTCTCTTCTGACTTCCTGCATTGGGGCGTAAATCAATGCATATAAGCTTTTGAAGCATTTAGTGATCTCAGAAATAATGTGACCTCCATAACTGGGAATTTTTTAAAAAGTTGGAAAAGATAAGATCTGCTACGTGGACTTGCCTCGGTGGCCAAACGGGAAAAAAAAATTATTGTTTGATGTCACAGACCAGCTAAAGTATTTTGGCTCTGGTCCCATCGGTAAAAATGTAGTGCAAATGAAAATGAAAATGAACTGTTTCAAAAACATCCTGATTTTTAAGTCCCAATCAGTGGGCACTGGCCAATTACCTGGGCACTGGTCCATTCCCTCATGAACCAAAACGGAGCTCTGCTCACTTCATTATTTGAAAATGAGCACTTTTGGTCAGCTGGTTTTAGCATTGTACAATGACTGCTGAAAAAGCAAAGCATCTTGTTTTGTTGGCTGCAATGAACATCATCATGCTTTCTCACAAACAACATAGATACTTGACTTCATTTTACTAAAACATTTCTCTAAATGTGTTTTTTATGCGTATTTTGAAGCATCACTCTAGAAAAAGGTTATTGGAAACTGCAAAATTTAAAATAACTCCCTCAATTTGCAAAAAACATTTAGACTTGCTTGTGGTTGTTTTTGGCTTTTCTGAAAAAGAGTGAGTACTCTAAAGGGAATATGGAAACACATTTGCCAATTAAGTTCTGTGGTAGCAACTCCCAATGTGCCTTAACAGAACCATGAAACTGAAAAGTTCAAACCTCCAGCACAGAGAGGAGGACTGTCAGCCTGGAATAACCATCTCCCTTCGAGGTTGGGAGGGGAATGGTGGAGCGCTCCCATCCACCAGTTTGTCCGTTGGCAATCTGACCTCTACAATGCCACAGAAAATTGTAGTTTGCTCTAATCACTCCATAGAAATGCATGAAAAGGATGGGTTGTTATCCTAATAGAAATTACTTATAGACGTTTGAAGCCTTACATCAGGTTTCTGTTCCAGGTTTGCTCCTTCATGCTGCTTCTCTTTGAAGTTAAAGTTCCATATTTTTCAAAATGGTCCAATTCCACTTCTCTGATCCCACAATACTTACACTTTCACTGTGAACTGTGCATTGTAATTATTTTTTACATTTTGAAGTCCAGATTTAATATTTATATATTCACTGCATTTTTAATCTTCATTTCTACAGCTTTATTGATTATCAGCTTCTCTTTGCAAGATGTAGTTTTATAAGAGCCAAGTGACCCACTGCAACAGAATATAATGTGGCTTGTACAGCTTAGTGTTTCGAAGTTCTCTCCTGTTTTTTCTGTTATCTTATAGAAAAGTCAAAAGCTTTTTTATGAGCCTACTTGGAGTAAGGTTCTTACTATGAGCCATGCTGCAGTAGGATCACGGTTGAGTAAGCCATCTCTTTGGTTTGGGTCATGAAACACAGAGTCAAGCAACCTCTACTACTGAATGGCAGTGGCTCTGGGTAATTCTGCATATTTCATGAGATTCATGCAGCCTACAGAAAACTGCTGTACTCTGGCAAAAAGTGAATTTTTGTGTGTGTCTGTTTTAGACAGGCCTGATTGGATATGCTATAAACTATTTAAATAACATTTGATATAACTTTTTTTTTTGTTTAAGATTTAGTCAAAATTAAGAAGTGTTGATTTCCTTCCATCTAATTCCTTTTGCTAATCCACAAAGGTAGCACTTTTTCTCAGAAGGTCCGAGGCCTTCCCCAGCATTTTTGTCTTGCAGGATGTACTTTGAAAATCTCAAAAAAAAAACATCTAGTGTGTATCTTTAATGGGTGTCCAAACCACATCACAGGACTTTCTGAAAAAGAGAGAAACTGTTTTTCTGAGGTCCCCACTGCAAAGCCTTGCATTCCTATTAAGGATGTTTTTTCCAGTAGTTTAGGATCCTAGTCTTTTAGCCGTGACTTAGTTGTCATGGCTATAGTTGAGGTTTGGTCCTCTGGTAGAAATGACTACCTGTCTCTTCACTGAGATGAATCTCTATTTTTTTAACCAATCAGAGCTGATAAATAAGACATCATGTTGCTTTAAATCTTGAGGCAGAGATTCACCAGTTGCCCAGGAGACAATGCATTACTGTATGCCTTGACATTCTGTGCATACCTACCACTAAAATGCGTGGTGAGAGTAGATCGGCATGAAGAAAATCAATACACATTGGTAACAAGTTACGAACTGGACCGAGAACTTGGGCACAGCTCTGGATTTTGGTTATACAAGGACTGAATGACCTCTAAAAGAGAATGCAGCCCACTACAGTCCTAATGCAATCCCTTTAAAAGGCTTAGAGGAAGACAGTCATAACTTTAAATATTAAAAAATATTGAACAACTGCACCACAACCTGGTAAAATATAGATATATCTTTTTGAATTGCATATCTGGTTGCCCCTTCCATTTTGACAGTGACAAACATTTATATTTGCATTTATTACAGCTTTCCAAGTGATAAAATGGTCAAATAAATGGTGCAGCAAAATATCTAAAAAAGCATGACAAGAGATTTGGACTTTCCTTTGAGACACTCAAAGGAAAGTCTATATTCTCAGAACACCCTCAGTGAGAGAAAAACAAAAGAAAACTGTCAGAAGCTGACATTCTCCCCTGGCTGACTTACTCCGATGGCTCTGATGTGCTAAAATGCTTCGTCTCAGCCACATGAGGCAAACCTTCATCAGCATATTGGGTTTCCTCTGAGGATGAGGAGAGGTAGATGAAAAGACTGCAGTGTAAAAGATGTGAAGTACTATTCATAATGCATAAAGTTTCTTTTCTAAACATAGCCACAAAACTTTTACATCTTTTTTCTTGTATTTTACTCTTCTCCCTGTTCATACTAACTCTTCAAAGACAAATGATGTTATTTAAATGTAGGTTGCACTGTGGTATTGCAGTTAACTCTCCTCCCTGCAGTGAAATGGCCTCCAGTTCCTATCTCGGCTTATCTGCTCTTTGTATGTAAAGACTTGCAGGCATTTTAGATAAATTTGTGATGAACTCAAGATCCCTCACTGCCAGTTATACAGTGATCTATTGCTCTATTTCCTTGCTTTATTTTTGATGGTGTTATTAGTGTTTCACATATTTTTCAGGGATAATCTAAATATTTAAAGATTAACTTTATATTGTGATCAAAGTGTGCTTAGAGGATAAAACCAAGACATCTGAAAGAAACTGTTAAAACAGGATAATCAGTTTTTGCTTGCAGTGACATTTCACATGCTGCCTCGCCTTCCTACTCCTCTGTTTTTTTCCTGCCTCCATCCATGTACCGAGCCAACGCCCCGTTGCTGCAGTGCAGCTCCTTTCTGTCTCTGCAGTGAGACAGTGAGGAGGCAGCGGGACGGGTTTCACATGTTTGCAGTTAATTGTGTTGTAGTTGAAGAAAGAATGTTGCTGGGACCTTTCTTTTGGTCAATTCAATCAGGGTCCTGTCTCAGACATAAGAGTGATGTGATTAAAGGTTTTTGGAAATGAATCTGAGAAAGTCCTGCAGCTCCAGCAGGTCACTTCACTTCAAACCTCTCACTCCTTAAAACATAGTTTTCTTATGGTATTCTATAAGTTCTGAGGAGAATTAAATGTCTAAAAGTCTGAGATGTTCCTGGGATCACTTGCTAAAATACAACCTTCAAACTCAGACGTCTGCAAGACAGCCAAAGCTTGCCTCTTCCTCCATCAGGATCACCAACTGATTTGTGATTGAAAAAGCTGTTCTTTTTTTTCTCAAGTAAAAGAAAACATTGCTACAGACAAAACCATTGCATTCTTTTTTTTTTCTGGCGTCCTCTTTATTGGTAAACTTAAGGAGCCCAAATGAACATCTCCTCCCACATTACATCACCCAGCTGTCTGAAAATTCTAAGTGGGATAGATTTTTTTTTAAACAAGCAGTAAACCACGGTTTGGCTTCTGAGAATAATTGAAAAGCGAGACCAAAAGCTTAGATTGTATCTTAGAAGATGGATGAGGCCATCAGAGAGTAAGGAAGAGTCGGATGCTTGATGACAATGCTATATGAAGTCTAGGGAACTGATATATGCAGTTAATCAAAGCCTCACAGAAAAAAGATTAGGAAAAAATCTCTGTAGTTTTAAACTAAGACTGATGGCAAAAAGAAAGCAACTGTGAGCTGAAGTCTATGTAAAGTTGTAAAAAACTTACAATTTGTATTGCTTTAGCGTTTTTCCAATACACCAAGATGTTTTACAGTAATATAATTTAGTATTGAAAATGTGTTTGGAGTCCTATCTCAAATTTTGATATTCAAACTGGAGTATATACAAAGTTGTATTCCATATAAAAAGCAATGAATCCGTGACCAGAACTTTTTTGTGGAGTCTGTACTTACAGCTCCGTCATAGTCACCAGATTGGTAGAAATCCTCTGTTTATCAACATTAAGTCTTTATTAGAGTCAATTTAGACTCTAAACACCTTCCAGGAAAAAAAATTACACATTACATTTTGCTGAATCATCAAAGATCAATAATTTTCTACATAATACAACACATAGCAAAAATACAAAAATCATATGTGTCAGCTTGCTGGAGTTACTGTTGAGTCTGGTGCAGTACTCCAGACTGCACCAGACTGGAGTACTGTCTGGTCTGACAATAGCAGACAACAGCTATTGTCTGCTATTGTCAAATAGCAGACAATAGTATTGTCTGCTATTTGATAGACAATGCTGCTATCAAATAGCAGCATTGTCCTTTAAAACTGGAATTATGAAAAACAATTGCCCAATGGAAACATGCCAATTTTGTAAAAACTTACGTTCTTCCATAAAAAGTTTTTGCCCTTGGTGAGGTGGTTTTTCGGCTGTATTGAAATTAGTATATTTCAACAATAAGTAGGAGATGGGGATATGGAGGACATCTGGACTAAAAGATATAGCTACAGTTTTCCAGAAAAGTAAACAAAAATGATCAGTACATCATTTTGGGAATGCTTTGTTACTTTTCTCAAACGGCCTAGTCAAAGTATGGATTAAAATATAATTGAGATTTATTGGCAGGACCCATTAAATTATGACTTTATCTGTCTTGATCCATCCTATCCATAATTTCCACATCATATCTCAATATAATTTTTCATTTCTCACAGCACAATCTGACATAAATTTAAGATCACAGTTGCAGTAAAGAGTCTGTCAGACTCTGTCAGACTGTGTGACTAGAAGAGGACCAGACTCCTGGCATCTCTGCAGCACCTGCTAATCTATGGAACATTGAAGTTTGCTGAAACAATGCATGGCAAACACATTTACTGTAATCCAGCTCTTGTAAAATTCAAAAGAAGGAGAGAGAGGAGATACAAGGCAATATAGATTAGTATTGATTGGCAGCAATGCGGGTCTTGTCCTGAAGTGCTTGTGAGTTGCTCTCTCAGGGCGTTGCCAGGTAATCCAAGCCTCAAAGGTCAGCAAGATTCCTGGCAGGTTGAATTAGGCATTCCTGCAGCACCAAAGGAAACAATGGCATAGCTGTTAAGACTCTTAATGACTGTTTTATATATAATCACCTCATTTCACGTTCATTTTTGTCTTCGAAAACTATCACAAGATGACTATGCAATGTTGGATCTTGTGTGTTTTAGGGGAAATACAATAAGGTTAATAAATATGCAAGCTGAGCATCATGAAAAGGCTTTGACAATAAAAAAGGAGACTGCATTAAAACCAGGAAGGATTTCCTGTGTGTGCAAGTCTCACCATCAGCAATTCAGGACAGAAAGAGAGAAAGTTTTCATTACTCCTCTCCTGGGCAGGACGAGAGTCTGCAGTTCCTTGCTGCTTTGGCTTCAGCATGGGTGACTCTGAAATAATTTGTTGGGCGACTGCCAAATGCATTTCAACCCCCAAAGCACTTTGATTCTCACAGAGTGCGTCTGGCATGCTCTGCTCCAGTGATCAATGGTTCCTAATGGAGGGACGCTCATGTGCAGCAAAAGTTTTAATTAGAACACGTTTTTTCTGAGGCCATAAATTAATTTAGACAATGACTTCTGTCTTTCAGATGTGTGGGGACAATTTTGAGTTGTCTGAAGGCTTCACAAAAAGGCTCCACCAGGCAGGTCTGGTATTTCAAGGATTTAATCAATAATGGAGCAAATTAGACCAAAAAGTATTTAATTTATGTTAATGTAAGTTATTTATGCATCATGATGCTGCCAGTTTGTCTAAAGAAAAATAAATTTTATTTCCAAAACATGAAATTAATAATGTAAGAAAACAAAGTAGGCAAATTCTGTTAAAATGCATTTTTCCAGTTGTCTCTTGGTAAGATATATATGTATAACCATTTCAAATAAATAAAACTGGAACAATGTATTGTTACTTTTACAGGACAAATTACTTTAAGAATAAAACTGTAGTGGTTCAACAGTTGAAACTTTAGAAGACTAAAGTGCTTTTTATTACAATTATGTCTCAGTGCTATACACTAGAAATACACTATGAGTTAATCATTCTATATATTTCAATTTTAGCACAGCTTAATTTAGAAATCAGGGACTTCCACAGATCAGAGCAGAGACAGAGTTTTGTAGCAAACATTTATGCTCTATAAAGGATAGTGGTGATCAATGTTTCAAAATGTAAACATTAAACCTTTGCTGCCACCTACAGTTTAAGGTCTGTCAGTGCATTGCATGGACTGACGTAGCTGCGGAAGCAGTCTGTCTATTCTTATTCCACTAAAAAGAATAGAAGATGTAAATAAATAAACAAAAACAGAAACACATTATTTTAACCTCTTCTAAATAAAAGAGTAACTGTTGCATGTATTTGCAGCAAATTAACAATGTGGAAAAAAGGGTTAAAAAAAGTGGAAAATCATCATAAATGAGTACCAGGAGCAGAACATGTTTTCTATTTTTTTTATCTGGCACAGGCATGTTTGCTTGGAAAGGTGAACTGATATGAAAATAATCATGAATAAAAACAAAACCAAAACAAAGAAAACAAGTGAGAACCAGAAAATGTCCAGGGAG
This sequence comes from Phalloptychus januarius, assembly GCA_902982915.1. NCBI lineage: Eukaryota > Metazoa > Chordata > Actinopteri > Cyprinodontiformes > Poeciliidae > Phalloptychus > Phalloptychus januarius. The sequence goes on along the minus strand of CADWAE010000133.1, from coordinate 3,924,154 downwards.
AGTTCTTCACATTTTCTAAATATTTATTTATTACGCTCTGACAAAATAACAAAAATGTTTTGCACTGTATATTTTAAAACTTTCCAAAGCTTTGTAATACTATTATATATTCTTCTCTGAATCTGACATTGTCAAGCAAATTCAGTAATTAATGCACAAGTAACTAGACAAACACATTTTAATTAATTTAAAAATAACAAAAATAGAATGTTTAATTCAAGGTGAAGGGGACGACAGTATGTCCCTTGTTGCAGTGACTACAGCTTTTCAATCTATTTTTTGCACTTTACATTGTCCAGAGCAAAACTGGCTGAGTCCCAACGCGTTTAGTGCTGAGGTAAGCACACGTCATTGTCAAGGACAAACACTTCAGGACACTCTATGTTTTGGAGTGAGGCCAAATGGCATATGACAGAAAGGTAATGGTGGTGGGAAGGAGTTTCGGGACATTTTAGGGATATTTTTAACATAGATAAAGTAACATTGATGCAAAAAAGAAAGATAAATTTAACTAATGAGATCTATGGATGAAAGAATCAGTGATGCCAAAAAGAGAAATATGTTTTAAAAAGTTTGGTCAAATAACAACACACTGTCAAAAATGAATATATAAATATATATATTTATATATATATATAAATATATATAAAAGATTTTATGTGGTTTATATGAATTTAGGACACATATCAAAATACTATAAATAAAATGGCATTACAAATCCAGTCATACTGTTAAAAAAACATCTCTGCTGTTATCTCTTACAGACACATACATTCACTTCTTTCCATCACAGCTGATAAAATTACAGTTAATATTACAAAGTAACACATTTTATAAAGAAGCTGTACAGAAGTTATTTTTAAGATTCATTAAAAACCTGAGAGCAGTCTTTTATGTTTGGAAAAAAAAGCACACATAGAGTAACAACAACGTTTGGCCACCAGGTGGTGCAGTAATACAAATAATGTCACAATGAAAAAGCCGTTGCAGTCTAAATTCAAGCTTCAAACAGCAGCAAATCATCAGACATCATGGACTGGAACCCCATTAGCACTTAAAGGTATAGCTCATGACATCCCGGAGATAAATAAAGCACCTTTGTGTTCCTAAACATAACTCTGTCCAGTAACAATGCAACACTGCTTGATTTTGCAAAAATATTGCTTACACATTTTTTCTGAATAAAATCTTAAATGGCTAAATCATGACAATGCATCTTCTCTTTGAATGTTCAGCAGCAAGCTCCAAACATCAGAATCGTTCCTTTGTGTTTAAAATGCAACATTACCATGTAAAAATGAAAAATGGTGCAGCAGGTTGTAGCTCTAATTCTGTTCAGCTTTGTATTTTAAGCCTTTGGGGTTGACTGATGTAATGAGCTCATTAAACTGTGTTACTTGGCCTCTCTGCCTGTCTGCATTTGAGTCTACCAACAAACAACCAACACATCATGACGAAGATTCATCACATTGTATGTAAGGGTATTACCATGGAGCACTAATAAAATATTACTGACCATCAAGATGATAAAGTATTCATATTCCTTGCAAATGTCCAAATGCTGTGTAGACCTGGCAGGATGGAGTACAATAAGTTAATATTATCTTAATATGACAACAAATTCATCCGGCACGTAATATAAACAACACCTGACTGTTTATGTTTTTACAACAAGTCGTCAATAAGCACAGCTAAAATTAGTGACAAAGACGCTGCTTGTTTAACATTGTAACAATTACTAAATAATGAGACACAAGTCTGTATCAGACAAATCCTTGTTTTGTCAGATGAAAATAAAAAAAATCTGAATTTATTGGAGATTAGCTTAATTTTTTTGTGTGTTTTTGAATAATTATCTGTCAAATATTGAAATCTGTGCCAGCTACTCTTTGTTTATTCAGTTCTCTGGATGTTAGCCAGTGAACTCCATCATCAAACATCCATGTGGGCATTTCTGATGTGATGGTAAGCGGTGGAACAAAAAGAGGGAGAGGGAAGATATGCAATTTTAATGACCAGTTCATGTTGGGTTTTTTTCCTCTTTTCATGTCTCTGACACAAAAATGTGACAAAAGCAGCCTAACATTGTTTCCATGGCGACACAACATATGATATTCAACGCATGACCAAGCAACTTAAGATAAATACTGTATTCTGTCACCTAATGTGTGATCTGCACCTATTTCATGCATTTCTTTCCCTCTCTCCATCTGTTCGCAGGAAGGAGGTGCCACAGAGTCGGGGAAGACGTGAGAGTATTGGGAGGCATTGCGTGTCTTTGGCGCTCTTTTCCTTATGTACCACACTTATGCAACGTGCAACAACAGCTTATGTACAAGATGCGCCTCACAGAGAAAGAAAAGACGCGGAGCGGCTTGAGTAGAAGGATGCTTGACAGACAGAAAGGAGAGAGCTCTGCAGCAGGATCCCCCAAAAGGGGAGAGGAGGAAAAGAAAGCAGGGGGAGGGGAGGCAGCTCAGTTCAGTGCGGTGCTGTAGCTGAATGGATGAGGCAGCAGCATCAGCACCACTAGCTGTAGCATCCTCTCCTTTTGTGGAGACTGGGGTGGGGGTGGGGGAGCTGTCTTGTAGCTGCTGCAGGATCAACATTATCTCCATACACAGAAACATATCCGGTCACCTCGTCACACGCACTCATGCCTTGGCGGCCAGAGACAAGGAGGTGGTGGTAAGTGACGGGGTAAGCTCGGGGGACAGGAGGAGACAGGGACGGCTGGAGGGATCCCAAACGTGAGGAGGGCTGGAGCAACGGTGACTGGAGCAGAAGCAGCAACAGCAGCGGCAGCAGTAGCAGCGGCACCATGGCGCAAGCTGCCAAGCAGCTCCGCAAGACCAAGGACCTCGCAGAGGCCGCCGCCCAGGAGCAGCGGGAGAAGGAGGAGGAGAAGATCAAAAAGAGGAATCGATCCAGAGACCGCAGACGCAAGGTACAGTTGCTCTGTCTCAGGAGGCTGGGCAGGTGGTGCTTACATCCTTGTGTCCGTCTTTCTCATCGTACCTGTCGTTTTCCCCTCGCAGGCTTTGTCACACTGCAAATATTGTGCATGATTGGTTGGAACGTAATTGCACAAGTATAATTAATTGCACAGTTGGATTTGTAGGCTCAGCTTGTGTATCTGTGCGTATGTGTATGTATGTGTGTAACCAGTCAAGCATTGATGCTCCGGTGCAGGTTTTGTCTGCTCCGTCAGATATTTAGCCATCGGGGGAAAAGGCTCTTAATACCAGTGGGGATGTGACTAATACCTGCTGTTTGCAGAATAACACACTATGCCAGTAATTTCTTTTACCTTAGAACCCTTGCAGTGGGTGCACCGTTTTCATGTTAATGAGATTCAGTATTTTAAATGTATGTGCACATATTGTTTCCTTGCGTAAAACCCTAAACAAGCTCTACTCCCTCTCAAAAAGCTCAGCCATAGTTCGATTTGCTGTATTCCCCCATATTGCATCTTTTTTTTCCTCACTGGGAGAAAATGGAGGGGGAAGATGGAGGTACAGTCTAATAACTGATGCAGTTTTAATGCTTTTGTGCATATTTTTGGGCTGCAGGTGTTATTTGAAGAAAAATATAACAAATGTTGATCAATTAATGTCTAAACCTTTTGTTACAAACTTGATACACAGAATAATATCAGATATGTGTGAAGCTTTCAGTCACCTTCACATGCCATGTCTCCTGTTCACTCTACTGCTCTAACTGAGTCACTAAGTGCAGATTTGATTGAGGTTGTGCTTCCTTGCTATTGTGTTCGGGTGATTTATAATGATATGTTTGAGAAAAGTTGGCCGTTTGTTTGTGGATGAGTCAGAGTCCTGATTCTGATTGGATAGAGTCAGAAGACTTTATTTTGTTTTTAGGTGCAGCATGTACAACATAGTGTTACCATTAAAGAAAGAGTCTGATTTTATGTATTTGTTGGGTTTGTTCAAATGCATTTGGAAATGAGAGCATGCTTTCACAGAAAGACAAAATTGCACCAAATGAGTTGTATAGTACTCATTTAATGGAAACTGTGGAGCATGCCAGGTGTTTGCAGAGAAGAAAGCTGCAGCTCTCGGGGACTACAGACTTCTTCTTATTTACCGGCTTCTCATCATAAAACGGATCATTTGTTCTGAATGCCAAACTGTGAGGGTGCATCTGCCATTCTGAGGCTTGTAAAAAAGTGAGAAACTTAACTTGTCAAGCTAACCAGAAAACAAAAACATTGTTGTAGTACAACATAATTATAACACAATGTCTGTTCTTCTAATCTAAAAAAAATAACTGTGATCAGGTGTTTCATTTTAAAGTAGGACTGATATTACCAAATGCTACATGCTCAGTCTGCAGAGCACAGAAAGTACACAAACAAAAAAAGAATCTCTGAAACATGGATTGGTATTCTGAGACATTGCAGATGCTTGAGAACAAGCTTTGGATGGCTGAGAATGAATTTGTGTGTTTTTGTAGATGCATTTAGCCCAACCAAGCAGACAATGGTCTCTCTTTGATCACTAAGCATCTATGCCTATTGGCTTATTTTGTATTCTCTGACCAAAAATAGACTTTGTGCTTGAATTGTTGGAATCCAGTTGAAGGTCTGCTGTGTTCCTCAGATGAGGCGGTGTTTTGTCTTGGTGTAGCAGTAGAAATATGAAAGTTTCATGATTCTGCTTAACTTAACAAGATTTAACAAGAACTTTTCTCAGCAAAGAATGGAGCATGTTAAGAACAGATTTACTGTCGTAACTGTGTTTCTCATCAAATGTTGATGTTGCCCAGGATGTTGTTTTAACCTTGGCAGGTTATTGCCTTCATGATAAACGTGTCTTTGGTAGTGAGCCATATTCCAGAGTTTGCATGATCAGCAATATATCGATGAGCTAAAAGTGTCCAATAACTTTATCTCTAGGAAGAACCTGCTAAATGAAATTTCTCTACAGCTCCTCCTATGTGTTTGTATATTAATGCATTATATAATTGTCTTAGATACAACAAATCTATCCAAATCTGACTCTGACAGTGTCAGATTTGGACAGAGTTATTTATCTGAGTTGATCTGCTTTTGCTATTTATGTATATTTGTCTAATAAAGACACACCCTAAAGCACCTGCATTTGCATGTGACTGCAATGAAAGAGGATACTTTAAAGTGTTGATTGAATACAAATTCATGCCACACTTAAAATGTTTTATTGGATAAGCAAATAAGAGAATCTTGAATCATTTCCCATTTACTTCTCAATGCTGTGAAAACTTGGGTTGATTTATAAGATACAAGTACTTTTGTAATTCTCTGTAGAAACAGTATGAACAGAGAGGGTTGCCCATTTGTTTTTAAAGTGTTTTCCTGGGTTTCAGAAGCTCAAGGCATATGGAATATAGCAATAATGGAATGTTCATAGCTAAAATGCAGCTCTGCCTATCTGGCCATCCTCCCCCAACAAAACCACTCCCAGCAACCAGGCCTTCTCACTGTGTGTCTTAACATGAATCAGTCTTCCTTCTCTCTGAAATATTTGCTATGTGCCCTGAAGAGACAGAGAGGAGAAGAGGCACGTGCAGGTCTTAGAGTTCAGAGATATTAATTAGCTCCAGTCTATGTAAATCAAACTCAGGAACATGGGATCGCTCTTCTTACTTGTCCCCCTTTAACTAATGTTTCTGTCACTTCACTGAACTGATAGGGCCCTCATATAGCAGCAGGAAAAGTTCTGCTGGCTAAGTTACATGCTATGCAGATGCAGAACAGTTTGCAGTAATTTGTTTCTTTGTCTCCACATCTTTAAAAATAAAAGTGTAGACCATTAACGTTTGCTAATCTTGGACTACTCTTTCTCAGGATTATGTTTTGTCTAGAACTGTCAGCATTTGACATTTGTGGGAGATGTCTGACTAAAGATGTAACCGATGTGAAAATCTTGATAAATTTTGGTGGAGGGACTTGTTAATGTTTAGACACCTTTGTCCATTATGATGTGAAACTAATGTACAAGCAGATTCCAGTTCATTCCAGGTCTTTCTCATCCCAGCACAAATGTTTGTCGCTTTTCAGAGTGGCAGTTTGGATCAGATGCCTAAAAGTTAGATCAAATTTGGTGTTTCAACAAAACAACAGTTTCAAATACACATCAAAACTGATTTTCGAAGAGACAAATCTATCTGTTAGAATGGCCATTGCAAGACTCCCACATACACCTTACTGAAAATGTGTGGTCTTTGATTAAAAACCATTTACGAATCTAGTCAATTTAAATGAGCTCTACCAATTCTAGCAGGAAGAAGGGGTTAAATATCCGACTGGAATTAGTTCAGAAGCTTATTGGTGGCTACAAAAAGCATGTGGTTGAGGCACAACTTGGTACCAATCCTTATTTGTTGCATAGTAGATCTGTCCCTTGTCATTTTTGATTGTCAGCAAAAGTATTTCCAATATTTTTATTTTATAAATAAAAAAAAATCCACATTACAATTCCACCTTGGAAAGGTAGACCATTAAATCAAGGACTGTAGTCGGCAGAAGCCTGATCCATTCCAGTAATACATTATTTTATCAATGGAGTTCTTGAAAATGGTCAAGGTAGCTCTACTCATGATGTTACTTTGTAGCATGAACCTACTTGGGAGATTAAGCTTTTACTGTCATGCTTAACACGAAGCTCCTTAGGCTCATGCATTTATTTGTTTGTTTTTATTTGCCCCAGGCTTGCACTTACATATAAGTGCCAGATCCAAATGGATCCAGGATTTCATAATGGACATTGCATGCTCTCTTTGGTTCCTCTTTTTAGATAACTTTTTGAGTGCACACATGATATCTTATTTCTATTGTATTTATTATTTCCCAGCCAGAATTCTGTCTGATATGCCCTTGTACAATATGGATGGCATTATCATTGACATTTTGGAGAAACTATACAAAACAGAGACAAATATTACTATTACAGAATAAGACAGAATTTTGAAAATCTAAATGTTTTTCAATAAACAGTAAAGATCAAAAGAAAATTATGATGACAAAATTGCTATAATGTATCCCAGTCGCCTCCATATAGGTGAAATTTCCATAATGGCACGATATTGTCTCAGGACATTTTAAGAAGTTCCCAAAACAAACGGTGTAGATTATTCTGCCAAAAATAAAGCTTTCTTCAGATATTACTGAAACAATATGTATTTTTAAGACAAAGTAGATTCAGGAGTAATTATTTTTTTAAATAAAATGTTAAAGTTGGTTCCTTTGAAAAGTATCCAACAGATTGATACAGCATTATTATTATTGGCTGCTTGTGGCCTCACATTTTTTAAATATATTGCTTAATTTAAAGAAATGTAGTGAAGGTAGGCTAGGGACAGAATAAAAAAAACAACAACTTGTATGGTTGTTAAATATTACTTAATACTAGATAGGCAATGATGTGGGGTGAGAAAAAAAAAACATCCACACAGATTCATGGAAGTTTGACATGTTTTTGCACAGCAGTGTACATAGGTGGCACTTCTAGAGATTGTGTCTTTCCCTCTACTTTGAGGAGAGGAAAGGTATATGAGCCAAGGTCGAGCAGAGCAGACAGCACTCATGACCAACCCAAAGCTTCTACAGGCTATATTTACCTGGCTGCCTAGGATTACACTCCATCTGAGCGCAGAGCTTTCTATCTGTCTACACACCACTACAGTTTGCTAGCTAAGCACCTGCTCCGATACTTTATCTGATGTTGCCTCGGATCTGTGCCTGGCGAAACAACATGGATGATTCCAGAATACAAGCACAATGGAGGATAGTCATCAAACCTCTGTGAAGTTTTATCTAGCACACTGACACTTTTTGATCTGCAGATCAAAAGCATTGCATAAAATTTTGTCGCAGACATCTTTTATCTGTGAAAGTGATTTTGTTCTGTTAATGCTAATCTTAGACATTTTTTAGTTATATGTCTGCAATACTACACTGTAAAATGTTGAAGATTTGCATCTTTCCTGCCAGTATTTTTCCACAAATTGGTGTTCACTATTGCTGCTTGTAAGTGACAGTGTGTAGCTCTGGCCTGGTGGGAAGGGATAAGAAAAGGATACGAGACTTTCAGCAAACTCTTTTGTAATATTTAGGTAATTTAGAGAGACAGATGCCCCTGTAGTAATTATGAATGGACTCAACACATGGTGGATGGTGGAAGAGGAGGATGAGCGAATGTCTTGTTGATGCAACATTGTACTTTTGACAAATTACTTGTAAGACACAAATTGTTGTTATGAGTTGGAGCCTCCTACACTGAGTCCAAGATTTCTGCCTATTCTGAGCAGGATACAGAAGAGATCTTCTGGAGTGTGTCAAAAAAGATGTACACTCTCCATTGTGCATAACTTACCGTGCCCACAACTTCCCTAGTGAGATTGTGGTGGTTAATATCGTTATTAAAGTTCATATTGAGTCGTGAATGCAGTGTGGAAGAACCTGGTAGTAGGATTGGCAGCTAATCTGTGACATGTGGCCCACAAACACACTGTGGATTTGGTGACAACTTATTGTCTTTAAACTATAATCTTTAAACATGATCCATGTAAACAGTCTTGAACATGTATTTTTCCCTAAGTCTTCCACATGTGGAAGTTCTCACATTACTGATCTGTTTGACCCATCTGAGCTCATTAGCAAAATCCCTAACATTTTTTTGGATTAATTAGAGGAAAAGTGAAAGTGAGTGATGTGGGCTGGCACAGTGCCACACACTCTAGCATATAGACAAAGAATGTACACATCCTCACGCACTTAGAGCTGTAACAGGACATTATGTAATGGAATTAGAGCTCCTGAAGGTTTGCAAGGATCATGTGGCTTACAGGAACCAACTAATGCACTGAAGCAGCCTCTCCCAGGCCCAGCCTGACTCCATCATTTTCCTCCACCGCTGGCCTGAACAAATTATATAGTGCATGCTATGGCTAAAGGTGGTTGCATGTTCAAAAATCTTTATGGTGTTCTTTGAAATGCCATCAATGAAATCATGAGGTTGTGCATAGAGTACATTGAATAGTATATTATTGCATGTTTGAGTTTATTTTATGAAATTGATCTCTGGCAGACAGACTGACTGATTAAATTATAGAAAGTATATGTTCAGTCAAATGACTTGCAATAATTACCCTGCAATAAATAAAAATCTTTGTCAGTTATTTAATAAGACTATTTACTGACTGATCTATTTTTCAAGCTAATCTTTGGTCCACTGTGGATAATTGAATATATTCCATTGAAAACACAATGAATCAGAAAAGCACAATCAAAAGTTTTAAATTGAAACCAGTGAAAGCTACATTTCTCTTACTATTTACTAGCTGGTAAATCAACTAATTACAAAACCATCTAGGGGTTAAATAATTGGCAGCACACAATAAACTATAAATATTCTTCATAAATGTGAAAGGACATGTTTCACAAGATAGATTTTTTTACATTTAGGGACGGGTAGAATGTGACAGAAAGTGTGATAGCTGCTTTTCAAATTAGATATTTACAGTTCCACTAATGTCTGGAACTGTAAATATTTTTGTCCATGCTAATTTATTTCTTTACAATTATCCATACCTAGAAAATATTATGATTCTTAAATTTCACAGATTTTGCAAAACCTCTTGAACCAAGGTTAGGGTTTGAAGCAGTAAAACTCCACATTTCTTCCTACTTTCCACTTCTTCAAACATACGCCTATATCACTGCTGTAACTGATTTGATTTTTGTATCTCTGCACGGTGAAAGGGGGTGTTACGTGTCAGAGGAAAGACGGAAAACTGTCTCCATTTTCTGGCTTCATCTTTCACCATAACCAACTTTCAGTTTTGAACAACATTTTCATAAACGCACTGTGACAAAACAACAAAAAAAAATAAAAACATTGATAAAAAGCAGCACATCTGTAAATTGTTGTGATTTTAGAGATTGGGGTCAAAAAGGTCTAAATAATATTACATGATTGTCTGACTAAGCTTTGCTCTCAGTAATAGCAGCTGGGTTAATGGAAAAACTAGGTTACTGACTCACAGCAGGAAAAGTAACAACTTTTAAAGAATTTACTGTGGATGAAAATTAACAAAATGCCGTGTTTGCTGCTGTATCGCTGCGTTCCACCGAACACAGAGGCATGGAGCTGGAAAATCCACACTGCACATGTATAAATACTTCATTGCTAATTTAATTTTAAACTCAAGATGGAAAACAGAAAACTACAACTCTTCGTTCCCTTCGTTCCAGGAGATATGTGTCCTGCTCTAAGCTGTTTTACATCTAGCTGCATTCTTTCATTTTAATCTGATCACTTACCACTCTTTCTGTTTCCAACACTGTCTGCAACGCCCATCGTACTTCATAAACTGCTCATTTGATTGCCTTTTTATACTGCAAGTGTAAAGTGGTCAAATCTTATGCTCCAGTTTTTGCTAACTGAAAGTGGCTTCACTGAATGAAAAGATTAATGACAACATAAAATATTTACAGTGTTTCAAATGTGCAAATGAGTTGCAGGGAGATGAACAGAACAGCTGACTAAGTTTTTTTCTGTGCACTCGACTGTCATTTGAAAAGAATAAATCAATTTACAAGTCTGTAGAAAGAATCTATGAAAAGTGGAATCGAGCATGCATTTACGTTGTTGGTTTAAAAAAGATAAATAGTTATGTTTTTTGTTTATTCATAAGTAATGGCATCAATAAACTAATATTTTCAACTCAGGAAAGTTGAAAATATAGGAACATTTCTTCCTGCTAACATGAATGAATGCTCCTGTTAGCAGGAACATTTATTTGGGTTTTTTGTGCTCCATAGTTTTGACCTTTCACTAATAATTTGCTTTCTTTGCACACAGCCAGATGATTTCTCATGAGCATAATTAGCCTTAGCTGTCGTTCTATGATTCACTGTCTGAATCACTCACAGCATCGCTGCTGTTTAAAAGAATCACTGAGAAAAAGTATGGTTGGTCAGATGATGAATGTCTGACCAAACCTTAGAGAATCGCACTCTATCATCATTTGCTTTGAATCACTTGAGCTATGAATTTACTTCAGAGTAATGTTCACCAAATTTTCTCCGAAGTTCTTAAAACTGTTTTGTCTTGTACTTGTGACAAGCTAAAACTGCCGTCCATGACCTGATTGTAATGAAGCAGCAAGTCTGAGTCAGCTTTTTTAAGGTCATATGACTGACTGACAGGGTGACAGGGTGTGTCCTGCTGGCTCTGCACCAGTACTCCCAAAGGGAAGATGACCAAGGTGAGAGAAAAAGCACACAAACTCTTAAATATGCATGTAGCATAGATTAAATCAACACATTAATCTTAGATTTTGATTGTGACCTATTCGCCTTCATTGGAAGTTAGAAACACAGCTCAGGGAAGCAGGCAAAAAATAGTTGGATACATAACAATTTATACGACTTACTTGTAAAAATAAGGAAAACGACTCAACTTTAAAACATGACTAAAAAAATCAGTTTCTAAGTTCATAGAAATGTTTGAAGTAATATACTCCTGAAGCATGAATGTTATTCTTAGCATTTTGTCCAGCAGTTCAGTGTCTTGTATTTACGACAAAAGCAGTAGTAATTGCAGGTTTAATCATTCTGGTATTCTTGCATGTGGGGAAAAAAATCATTCAATTTGTCAATCTTCTTTGTTATGTGCAAACCTGACATTTGGGACTGTGCAGGCTGTTTCAAATAGACAGCTGCACACTTTTCTGGTCACGTGTTCAATGGACAACTCAGAGAACAGGCATCAGCGACGGGTGAAGGGTGATTGATGGCGTTCTGAATGATGTGCAGCTTTCTGTAAATGCAGTGTGTCAGCTTGTCTTGCCCATATTTTTAGCTTTCCCTTGTGCATAAGATTTATTATAGCCTGAGCTTTGAAAATAGCTCAGTATCTTCCCATTGTGACACTATGTGACTGCTACCCTACTTTTCACTGTTCACAATGAGTGTGAGGAATAGTTGATACTGCATTTTAGTGAACTTATTTAACCTTAGATTAAATGTGTGATGTTTTAAATTACTTAAAATTGTGAAAATGTGATTGACCGGAGAATCTCCATTTTAATATGCCATATTTAATATTTAACAACTTAAAGACTTGTTCTGGAAGCTAGGCTGGGTTTATTTGTATTTAATTTGCTCTGTTTATTTGTCTATTTTGCATAAATTCTCAAAAATGTCACTAGATATTCAGTATCCAGTCCATTCCAACACTATTCAATCATGATTTAGATTATATTTAGACGCAGCTATACAAAACCAAAGTTAAAACGCAGTGCTATCAGATTTAGTTGATCATTTGATGACAAGTTAACTATCCAAGGAAGATCAGCAGATTGCATCTACGTTGGTTTTGTCAGAATCCTTAATCTTGTGCAAACGTGATGACAGCAAAAAGTAAATACTGCCTTCTAGCAGAACCAGTATGAAACTGAATGGTTGTCAAGAGGACAGGGAGCAGACACAGACAAACACAAAGACACATTGATAAAAGTCATTTCAACAAGAAATAAAAAATGAAGCGAGTGCTTAATGTACATATCAACAAAAAGCAAAATATCCCCTTTTTTTTCTTTTTTTAAAAGAAAAGCTACAGCTAAGCACTAAATTGCTGGGCCAGATGTACTTTCTATAAAAGTAACATGTAGGTAAAGATATTTGATTTCAGTATTTCTCAGTTAGGGTCAGAATAAAAAGGGACAGACAGCATAGATATTCCCAGTGTGCATAACTGGAAAATGTGTGTTGCAATGTGCAGACAAACTAGATTAATATGTGAAAAGTAGCACCAGCTGTTGGAAAGAGCAGGAGAAAATAGAGTGCTGTTAATATTTTGCCCTAAAAAAAGCACCAAAATACAGATCTGTCTCTGAATACCTATAAAACCTTCCAATAGTTTGTTTATATTTAGGTTTTTCTTTCTCACACCAAAACATTGTTTTGTTATCTAATAGACTATATTAACCAGTCCCTAGTTTAAAAGCAATCCCCATTATAATAATGGAGCAAAATAACAAACATATCTGATGTTTAGTTCTTCCTTTAATAATTCCTGTAATAAAAATTAACCAATTCCTCATTTAAGGTCATGATCAAGCCAATCAAGTTTAAATCCACCTGGTTTCAGGTTCCTAATGGGCAATCAGTACATTCCTAATTTTAATAGCACATATCTGTTCTTATTTCCATGAAGCTGACAGGCTGTGGTTGCAGAACATATTGGACCTTGCACATCAGGCCTGACTCTGCTGTCTGGAGCTGGCTGGGTTGATGAATATCTCCCTGTTGGCTAAAATGACCCTTTCTGTGAGCCAGAATGCTGTGTCATGAGGAAATGTTTCTGTTGATTGATTTATGGAGCAGTGAGAGTCTTTTGAAGTCACCCTATCAATTGCAGCATATTTCTTTCTTATTGCCATTGATAGAAAACTTTTCTACGAGTTTATGTAACCAACTTAACTTTATTGTTTAATAACCAGGGATTCAAGTAATTGACTTTATGTCTGTGCTTTATGATTATATTTGTGGTAAATTGCTCCTTTACATATAAACTGAATTGAAAGTAAATTGAACAGTGTAATTAGCAACTTTAATTGCAAATCTCAAATGTTTGTGATTAAAAAAATTGGTGTGATCGAGGCTAATGTCCAGAGCATTAACAAGTGCAGCTTTGCATTATATTCTGTAATGTAACTGCTGTGTCATTGCTATTTTTAGCAGCTACAGGGTTCCTCATAGTCATCGTGCTAGTTGCAACCTCACAGCTGAAGGTAGTCGTGTCCGTGTAGCTTGTCCTCTGCCGTCTGCTGTGACTTTTTTCCTCCTTGATCCTCCATCAGCCCCCCCACCTGCACACCCATCAGTCTCCCAGAATGATACTTACTGGTGTGGATCTCCACCCACTGGGTGATTAGCGACGACCTGCTGTCATTTACACAGACATGTACAGCGGGGAGGCCTTGTGTTCATTTGCTCAAGCTTAAGTGTAGGTCCTCATAGGTACTGTAAACATGTCGCTACAAACAGTGGTGTTTCCTACAAGCAGAATTGATTTCTTGTCACTTAGCCGGCAACAAAGCTTCTTCAAATACAAATAATCAGCGATGCATTCCAGGAGGCCGTAGGTTCAACCTGCAGTTCTCTGAACTGTAGTGTTGAAGGGTTGCAGGTCAGTTTATTCTCGCTTAAAATATGAGAATAAACCCAGAGAAGCAAAATATACCACAGAAAGACAGAAAACGTTTCAAAATTAAAAAGTTTAGTAAGTGCACCAAAGGTTTGTCTGTTTGATATGTGGTTGTATACCTACCTGGACTTTGTTCTATATTAGTATTTGAAATTTGTACATAAAAAGACCAAAACGATTTGAAAAACTGTGAATTTTAAAATAGGGCATGTGGAAGGCACTGTCTTGTTTTATTTTCACTCATCTTCTCGAAGTCTTGAAACCTGCAAATGTCAAGTGTAGAAAAAAAATGTGAGGTTTGATAGATCCAATGTTTTTTAGTTTGGTTAACATTTTAAGAGCATTTGTTAAAGTTTCTTTCAGTTTTTTCAACTATGGTGATGGATTTGCTAAGAGACCATTGTTGCTTTAAAACTTTTGTCACATTCTTTTTTTACGTTTTCTCTTTTGAAGTTTGTCACAATATTTTGTAGTTTTACAGCAAGTTTTTACAGAACTTGCTGTAAAATTTAAAAGGAACTCTTCAAAGTCCCGTACAAAGTAACAATCTTATTTACCATTTATTTAGCAAGTTTTTGAGGTTTGCAAAAATTAGTCAGAAGAAGGATTTTCTGCCGAAGGCTATTTGTCCAGGTGAACACCAAGGAATTTGTACTCCTCCACCACCTCCACTTTCTCTTCCACAGTAGGGTTTGACCAAACCCTACTTTTCTTAAAATTTACAAGAATCCTTGTTTTGTTTACCTTCTTGTCAACACTGATTGTTACAAAGCAGTCCACTCTGTACGTAGCTTCTTGATCATCTCTGATACACCTTATGACTGCAGAGTCTGTTTTGTACAGGAAGAGAGAGGTGTACAGTGTGAAACGAAATGGTGAGAATGCTATTTATAGTGTGTGTGGTAGTGATAGATCCAGGCGAAGACTTGATATTGATATATAAATTGATTGTTTGCTTACTTGGGTGGGGCAGCAAGATTCTGTACAGGATCTTCATAACATGGAAATGTCAAGTACAAGACAACATGTCTTCAACCACACTAAGACCTTCTCTTGGGTCAGGCTAAGGTTGAAGAGGTGTTGCAGAATCCCACAGAGCTGCTCTGCACAGACCTTTAGGACTCTGGGGCTGACACCATCTGGACCTGCAGCCTTGCTTTGGTTCAGTTTCTCCAGATGCCTCTTCATCTGACTTCTAGAAACACAGGAAGTGGAAAGCAAAGAGATCAGCATCATCTCCTGATCTGATTTAAGATGAACTTGAAGAAACAGATTGCTTTGGACCATTCTGTTTTGCATGATTTGTCTCTGTTGTGTGCCCAACATTCTCCTAATGCTAAGCTGACATGCAGGCTTGTATATGTTGGAGTCTACATCCTGCAGTGAGGAGCATATGTCAGCTTCTGTGACTGCCTGTTGGCATAGATAGAAGTCAAAGATGATGTAGCATGAAAGTGATGAAAGTGTGTTTATGCAACATGTCTGCAGTAAGTATGTGGTCCAAAATCATGCAGGCAGGCCTATATATTTGTTTTAAGCCCTCTTGCGTTCAAATTTATTGGAACATCTCACACTAAATAAAAGCAACAGATATTATATTTGATTTATTACATGACAGGAAAAATAAATCCTGCATAAAACTGGCCACTTCTGGTCAGACAGGAAAGCATGCCATTCAAACGCTACAAGAAACAATCTTTGCAACTAAAGTTCTCTATGACTATTATTACATCCTCAATCGAAGTATAAAGAATGACATCTTGAAGTCACTGATAACTGTGTGAGCACGTCAGGGAAAATTTAAAATTACTGTTAGCTTCTTTCAATGAACTGAAAATGAGCTATGATTGAATCTTTTGAAGGAGAAATAGCCCAAACACTTGATAAAATGAAGAAACAAGTGAAAAATATGATACACTTAATTAATTCAACACCAAGAGTCTTGGATGCAAGTGCTGCATGCTGTCCCAGGGCGAAAGGGAGTTTTATATTTAAGAAACTATAAGCAGGGGTAGCAATAATACTAACAGAGTTGATTTTGTTAAAACCATTTATGTTTTTGAACGGTTCTTGTACTTCTGTAAAATAAATGCTCATGATCTTATTTCAATAAAATATGAACAAATTTCAAGTCTTTACACGCATCTTTACAGCAAATGCTGAATGGATTTGTTCAGTTATAGTAGTTGGTATGCACCAGAGCCTTATGCAGCTTTAAATCTCAGATGATGTGGTGGTTAATCTGTCAACGCTACGATGGGACAACAGCGCCTGCAGAGCACATCAGTCAGACATTTCTACCTGTGGACACACACACTCAAACACCAGGACAAAGCCATAATTTCTCATGATATCCACCATGCCACAGAGGCTTCATGTGACTGAGTGATACCTTGATGTTGTTAAAGTGTCTTTCCTGGTAAGGAGGTTAATTCATCTGCAGAGTTTTTTTTAACCTAGCTGTAAAAAAAAAAGTTGTTTTTGTTTCCATACTGACACTAAATTAGGAAGTTTTCAGTTGAATAATTGACTTTTCTTTTCAATGCAATAAAAACAGCAATACACAAGATGATTCACAAAATACATCACAAACAAGTCTCTGAATATCCCTTTGTTTGATATGTTGAAGGGCAAATACAATGACACCGAACTCATAGATCAGCGACAGAATAATATGATCACTAAAACCCAAAGTGGGAGCACAGACTGAGTCGTGATAAAGAGCCGTGTAAAGCAGTTTTTTTTTTTCTGTCTCGATTGCAAAAAAAAATATTCAGAGACAGCATTCACAGAGAAATGAACAAGTTGATGGACTACAGATGCGTTGCTCTAAATGCTGAGGTCGGAGCTTTGAACATACAAATTTACCAGCTGGGACTGAGTCATGTTTTAACTGCCATAACAGGACATTAAGATCTGTGTAAATTCACCTCCTGGCCTTTCTGTCAGGAGACCACTGACCTTGGTTCAGACTCTTTACAGCGTCTCCTCAAGCCAGTGGAGCAGCTGTGTTGTTTCTGACCATGACCCCCTGACATCTCCCTGTCAGCGCAAACATCTCTATGGGGATTCATCGCTCTGGGAAATCCTTCTTTGCTATTACACACAGAGAAGGATACTTCAGCATATTACTCTTTTTTTGCTTTTCCATACTTTATTTCTGAAAGCAAGTACAATTTATAGCATATTTATCAATACTTCAGTCTTCCTCTTTCACCAACAGATTTTTTTTTCATGCTCACCCTGATTCTGAAGATTTGTTTGCATTGTATAAATGGCATTAGCAGGAAAAAATGGAGATTTGCCAGAATGAAGATTAGTTCCTGCAAATAATCTACTAAAGTCGTGTTTTGATCTAGTTTTCATTATTTAGTATCATGTTGTCTTTTTTTACCTTAATTTAAAGTGAATTAAATTACTTTGAATTAATTTAAAGTAATTTAATTCTTCTAGAGAGAAGAATTAGAGAAGAGAGAAGAATTTCTACAGTATGACGTGTAGAAATACACGTCATACTGTTGTATTTCTAAAGCCACATGTTCTCTTCATGTGTCATTCTTTTTTTATCTCTTCTTTATCACTCTGCTCCTCTATTTGCTGACTGCTTTTTCCTGTCATAGCAGATGTGAGTCTGATGGGAAGTATGCTGGAATCGTAGTCAACGTGCAGCTGAGTGCTGTGCATTAGTTACACACGCAAGACTTTCAGATACAGAGGCTCTTTGTTGCTTCTTCTGTCTGTGTTGTTGCTGTTTCTGCATATGTGTCAGGTGTCAGGCCTAAAAAACTGCCTTCAACTGATGAATACAATGTAAAAGTCACTTGAAAAAATGTTGAAAATTCATCCATCAGGTTTTTCCACCATAGCGTTTCTTGTGCGACAGAGTTGATTTAAGAGGCGCTTGTTTGCTTGTTCTATGATTGAAACAGTTTGATTTTTCCCATCCAGAGAACCAGTCTGGTGCTTTCCATTATGCGATGTAAAACATCTCTGCAGTAAATGTTTCATTTTCCATCTGTTGTAAATTTCTATAGGGAATCGATCCACAGAGATACACTTTACCAAACAAATCACATGATTTATCTCAACACCCCTGGAAAAACTCATCAAAATAATACCAGCTGGGTGATTTTGATCAACTTTCTGACAAGGTTGTCAGAAACTTAAAAGCCCAATCTTTTGCCAATCTGTGTTTGCATCATACATTAGGAATTACTGACTTCTCTCTTCAGGGTGGAGTTTGTAACAGAGAAAAGAAAACTTGGTTATGTATTTTCAGTATGAGCGAGATGCTTAAAACTGAAATCAGAGGGAGCACAAAAGGTATAATAAGCTATTTAAAATGATTACACACAGCTAACCTTTTCTACAAAGGCACAACAGCTGCTCTGTTACAATGCAGTAAACGAGCACTAAACTCATGTAGGTGCTGGTCAGTGCTCCATCACGTCATACTGTTGTATTTTGGTAGTTTGTTACTTGATGTTTTTGGTATAAATAGCTGTGCCATCTGCCACAGACGCCTGTTTGTATTCATCCTGGAAATCTTTCATCGAATTGGCAAAGGAGTGAATTGACCTTACACTGCCTTCATTAAATCCCAGTAAGGTTAAACATCTCGCAGTAAAGATACTTTATCCTTTTGCGTTTTCCACCGGTCTGTCTGTCATGGAAATCAATGCATTGGGAAATGTTGGCAGCCTTTTGGAAATAAATATTTCTGTTTATTGTGAGCTATAGTTCCAAACAACAAGTTGGAATTGGCTGAGGTTGGAGAGACAATGAGATTCTGTTATTTTGAACGTTGGTGAAGCTGCATGTCTTTACTGTTTTGTTGTAGATACAGCAGATTGTAAACAAAGCATTTTAAACCATGATGCTCACAACATTTTCAGTTTTGGTTGGTCTCACTGAGCCTGACTTCATTTCCTCATGAATTCAATCAGCAGTAGTTCTTCAATGCCAGAGTCAGTGCATGTGGTACTGGAAACAGAAAGAAGTGGTGCTAGGCAACTATGGCGTCACTCAGCAAGTTTTGTCTGACAAAAAATAGAAAGTAAAGAACAAAATAAAAAGTAAACTTAAAAAAGCAACCTACATCTGATGAACTGTATTTGAAAGGCATGTTTTGCAAAGCAATGAAAAAAATCTTAACAGGAAAACCCTAGGAACACATCACCCTGAGCTAAAGAGCCTTTTTATGTGAATGATCAACTAGCAGCTCAGCAAACAAGCAAAAAAAATTATATTCTTATGGATATTACCTAACATGGAGAGAAAGAGTCAAAAAAACAGCAGTAAATTAAGATGTAAACTTTGAAAATCTTTCAGAAACACTACTAATTAAATTTTGTGAGACAGTCTAGCTCTTTGGAAGCTAAATACAAAAATAGTGCATTCATCTGCAGCTTTATGTTTCAGGAGGCTTATTGTGTAAGAAGCGTGTTTCCTAAAATATCCAGCTCCTGCTCACAATGAGATGTAGACGGCAGACGGTCTTCAGTGTGGTAAGATACATGATATGTTTTACTGATTTTATGTAACTGTAGTCACAAGTATCAAATGCAGTGACTCCAGCTGAGTGTGTCCAGTGTTTACAGAGCTCATGATAACTGACCTTCAGCCACAAATGGTTTGAGGAAGATTGGAAGATGGTTAATAAGAAAAAATGACCAGCTACTAACAAATCAAAATCAGTAGAACAAGTCTGTGTTGTGGTAATTTCTAGAGCTGGTTGATGACACACTGCTTCCTGTGTGCTGCTAAAATATATTTTGAGATATCAGTTGTTCTGGCAGGGAACTTCACTTTGGTAAAGACATTGAAGCAGGGCAGGGAGCCCAGAATGTCAACACTGAGTAATGACGTCAGGAGCAGGCTTGAAGAAGCAGCTTTACCCAGCATGCTTTGCCAGCAGCATTTCTGCAGTGCTTATAAATATTGAAAGATTACAAAAACAGAAAGAGAGGGCGGAGGGAGATTGGAAGGTGGAGGATCGGAGGAGAGATACAGAGGTGAAAGGAGTGGATAGATAGCTAAAAAACTGAAGTTCAAGTGAATTGGGGACTCCAGGGTGGAGTTAATGTTTCACTTTGCTGCTTCTTACTAATCACTTTATCACTTTATTAGACACTTTATTTTTATGTGCTACAAGGAAAGATACTCCTAACTGTAATGGAATAACCATTCATCCAGCCCCAGCCAGCCAGTAACTTCTGGTACATAGAGTGATCATGGTAATTCACTACTGGCCCTATAGTTCATCATTTTGATCATTTAAATAGTTATTCAGTCCACATGGATACATCACAAACCTTTTAAAAATAACCACATTTGGAAGCTTTTAAAAAAGTTTAAACATTTCTCATCCACAATCCTGCTTGCATGTGAAAGAGGCAGAGATGATGACTGGACCTTTAGTCTTAGACTTAAGTTGCAATTAATGGGATGGAATGATGTATTATATTACAGTCACAGAGTGGCACTTTATAGCACAATCAAGAAACTGTTACCTTCAGTTAAAAATGCTGTGTATCAAACATGACTTAAAATAAATTTGACTTTGCATTTTGACCCCTTGAGCTTGGGCCTCTGTCTCTTTAAGAAACCCCTCCTCTTCGTGACACCTGGCCTTCAGCATGTCATCAGAACAATGCTGCTCCATTAAGCTTTTTACAACCTTCCTTAGGAGCATTGGACTGAGAAGTAGTTTATATGATAAGCTCAGCAGACTCACTCTTGTTAATTGCTGCTGCCGCTGGTATGGGGGTGGTAGCCCCTGGAGGAGGAGCTTTGTAGAACTAGGTGGAGCGTTCAGGTGCCCTCTGAATGGTAGCCATCGAAGTTCCAAGGAATCCTCAAAGAATGAGAGCAATACGTCTGTTTTAGATGAGGAAA
Source organism: Phalloptychus januarius (assembly GCA_902982915.1). Classification (NCBI taxonomy): domain Eukaryota; kingdom Metazoa; phylum Chordata; class Actinopteri; order Cyprinodontiformes; family Poeciliidae; genus Phalloptychus; species Phalloptychus januarius. Next base: position 3,903,041 of record CADWAE010000133.1, on the reverse strand, counting down.
TAACATTAAAACATGATGTAAAGCTCAAGACTTTGACGTGCACTCTAAAAACTCGAGACTTGACTTACAATCTTCTTCTTGTGTAACTAAGAAGTGAAATGTGTCTGTATATATTCTCTCCCAGCTCTGACAGATGATGTGTCTTGTGCTGAAAACTTCCTTTGAAATGATGCCCTTGAATTATTAGCCAGTGACATTCAAAATATGGCTCATAATGTGTCCCTTACTGCTTTATCTTTATAATGTTGACCATTGCAAAGGCGCCTCTGGTTTATTAAAATAGTTACACTTGAATAACTGCCTTCAGACATTTGATATTTTCTTTCAGTTTCTCCCTACATTACTCATTATGTTGTGATTTATTTATGAGTACAAAGGTTTTAAATACAGATGATGAACATGAGTCATAATAATGGTTTTCATCTCAATGTAGGAAGAAAGAAATCCTCCAAGCTCTTTTTAGACCAGTATTATCGTAAAAGAGTGGCTAATACATGAACACAGGGATTAACAGGTTCTTACAAAGTCACTATAAAAACAAACAAAATAAAGACAGTTATTGTTCTTGGAATGAATATGCAATTTTAAAAAAAAAGTTTAAATAATCTAAAGCAGCTCATAACAGTTTGCATGTTGAATTGAATGGCATCAGTCCTGCCCTACAGAGATACAATCTTGCCATATATAGTAGATGGCAAGACTCCACTAAGAAAATGCTTTTTTTTCAGTCATCAGAGGCTTCACTTTGACTTGCCACAGAAAAGACTTGAGATGTTAATAGTGCAGAACATCTCATTTTGTAAATAGAGCTCATTTCTAGTATTCAGAGAAGAATATGCGGATAAAGTGTGAATGGAAACTGGTAAGAGAATGCAATTAAAGTAGTAAGTCGTACATTTCTGCACTTAGATGATTTTAGTAAACAAGACAGAAGGGTTACAAGCTTCAATAAGTTTGAAGTATTTTTTAGCCTACAGGGTCAAGTTATATAACACATTTGATAAAATCTTCCCGCAATTTCCCGTGATGGTGAAATTTATTTCCAGAGTGAGTGTTTCAAAATTAGATTTTTCATTTTAAAATGCACCTTGAATATTAAAAGCAAGTAAGATAAGGACTGTGTTTATGTTTGCAATGAAAATGTTTTTGACTTTGTATTTTCCAGTTATTTTGCTTCTTGCTCATTCCATGTATGTCTGTGTGAACATTAGCATGCAGTGTGATAGCGTGCACATTATGCGTGTGCGTCAATATTCAAAAACATTAAAAAAAGCATGCTTTGATTGTAATGGGCTGCAGAAGCAGTGGCCTGACAGGAGCTATAAATAATTTAGCAGCTCTGTTTTAGCACAGAGACAACAGGAAGATCCTCATTTTGATGTGTCCCATCTTTTCGGAGGAGGAAGGAGAATGTTGTGTTCTGTGAAATATATTAGCCTGAAGGAACCGTTTAATGCTTTATTCAGTCTGGGTCTGCTTTCAGAGTGTAACATAAAGTACAGACCAGCTTAAAGTGGACACTTCTGTGAACATTTTATCCTGTTTGATTGAGTTGTTGCGACTGTTTGATATTATTTATTATTTCAAATATCTTAACTTGTTGATTTTTGTAAAAACTATGCTCCATTGTCATTCTTTCTGCATGTATGTGTGCATCTCCAAATTAACTGAAGTTCAAATAGAAATGTTTAGGGTGTCTGACCAGGACGCCTCAGATACTTCCTCCATTTACCCATCAACTCCACTGCGTTCTTCCATTCTGCTATTGATTTTAAATTTTTTGTTCATTGACTTCATCTTGTCAGTCATACTCTTTCTCCTCAGTTGGTTTCCTATTTTCTTGGACTGTACTTGTCTTACGATAAGCTAAAATGAACCATTCACATTTTATTTAACACTGATGATTCAAGCAGTTTGAGTTTTCTTACACATAATTTTTCTACATTTTAAGCTAATCAGCTTAAAATGATTAGCATAAAATGATTTTAAGCTAATCATTTTAGCTTAAAAGAATTTTAGAGCATCCAGGGTACTTCCACTATGCTTAAAACAGAAATCCATTTGTTTAGCCAGGTTTTTAAGTAGGGAAGGCAAGAAAACATACCATTCAAACAGAAAATTTATCACTTTCATTTTTTTACATTCCGTCCTCTAAAAGATGAGTGGGAAAAAATTACACCACTCACTGTTAAAGCTGCAAGAAAAGTGGCATCTTGGGGTCTCATAGCTCAAAATCTATAGTTATTTTAATATTGTTAAATATCTCTACTGCTAGTGCCAGTCATTATGGCAAGTGTGGTAAGATCAAACATGAACCTGTTCCACATATCAAGATTGTTTCAACACAAATCAGAGTACAGACTCAGAAAACCTACTTAAAATCATATTTATACATTTCAATCTAGATATTATTTATCTTAATATTTTCTGAACAAAATAATATTTAGAAAACTACGTCGAGGGAATTAACGAATGAATAAGTAATGCCAGGAATAGTGAAGTGATGAATTGGGTTGCCTCTGTACATTTGTTCCTGTGCTCCACATTTCTCTACTTTCCCACAAATGGCGCCGCCAGGTGTGGAGGTTCCTTTTTCTTGTCCAGACGCAGAGCATGGCGTTAACTCGAGTGTGTGAGCAATCCTGGTAAATGATTTCACACATTTCTATAAGGGGATGATACCATGTTTTACATAGAAAACAATCCGGAACCCTCACTATGATTTGATCACATTTAAAACAGTATAGCAGAGCTTTTAAGGGGATCCTACACATTTATTAAGTAGGCTTCTGCAGGAAGATTATGAGTAGTCATTATCTTACATTAATGACTATAGGATTTCTGTCTTCTTAAAAACTCCTGTCCAATATATTTCATAGCAGTTTGTGCAAACTCTGATTAAAAACATTCACAGATCTTTGTGCTGCAGATTGTTTTTTAGGTGGAAGTTGAAGATCAGAGACGACTTCCAACCAACTGATTGTGTGGGAAAGACTATTGTTTTATGAGACAATGTCCTATGTCTATTTTACAAAGATAGGCACATTCAAAATGATCAACATGTCACCAAGCAACTTTATTTTCTTCATTTGACTGAAGCTGTCCACAATCAAATTGGCTGTGATTTGAAATTATTGAAATTGGGTCAAATAAATTAGACAGGATTCTATGAAATTTAATGTGCTTTGATTGGTTATTGTTGTGAGCTGGTGGTCAATAAAAGTGATTAAATGTGTCTAAGCCCGAGTGTTGTGCAGTCTCCACACTTTACATTCCAGCAGAAATTTATAAGTTGTTCGGACTGTTTCTCTTCCGATACAGTTTTCTGATATTCCACAATAATTTGCACAGACAAGTTTTTGTTTTCCAAATTTTATCAAATGGTACGGATTAGCAGAAAAGGTTTACTATTTTAAATCATTTTAAACTCAGTTCTACTGTAGTTAGAGTATTTCCTGCCTTTCTGTCAGTCATGTAGGCATGATTCTAAAATCCATCCATCCATCCATCCATTTTCCTGCACCCTTTTCCCTTATTGGGGTCGGGAGGGTTGCTGGTGTCTATCTCCAGCTGTCATTTCGGGCGAGAGGCGGGGTCACCCTGGACAGGTCGCCAGTCTGTCGCAGGGCAACACAGAGACACACAGGACGAACAACCATGCACACACACACGTAGGGACAATTTAGAGAAGCCAATTAACCTAACAGTCATGTTTTTGGACTGTGGGAGGAAGCAGGAGTACCCGGAGAGAACCCACACATGCCCAGGGAGAACATATGAACTCCATGCAGAAAGACCGGGGCCGGGAATCGAACCCAGAACCTTCTTGCTGCAAGGCAACAGCTCTACCAGCTGCGCCACTGGGCAGCCCATGATTCTAAAATCATAAACAAATATGAATGTGGGATTTTACCTCTTTCTTTGCAGGATGAAGGATAAATGAGAAATACTTTGTATTAAATAAATGAGGAATACTCATTTAGACAGCTGGTAACCCTGGTTGTGGATGCAAATCAACGTCCAGAACTCGTATTCTGAACAGAACTAGCATGCCATGTTATACAGAGTGAGTGTATTTAATTATACAGTTTTGTTAATTTAAAATCAGTTTCTGTGTTTTTTTCCTTTTAGCTCTGCATGAAACCAAGGCCTGCAAGGCTTAAAGTTGTTTTCATCCTGCTGTCAGAATCTAAAAAACTTGTTCACTGTTGTGTGTGCAATAGTTGCGTGTTTGCAAATGCTTGTGACAGCCTCGCTACATATGTGTGTGTGTTTGTAGGCTTTCTTGCGAATCTGTCTCCTGTAGTTGCTGTGTGTCTTTCCTAAAGCCCATGTGGGTTCATTACTTTGATCTATCTCCCTCCCTGTTGCTGCCAACACTAACATACCGTGGCGTTGATGCAACTATTTTTAGTTTTGTCCGTATGTGTGTGTATCTGCGTGAGTTTGTGGCGGTAATTTGTCTTAATTTGTGTGTTAATCATCATGAATGATTTTCTTGTTTATGCTCTGAGCCACAAAGAACCACCATTTCTCCGTACACAAACATAATCAGTTAATGTCCACTGGAGTAATTTAAGAGACCAGAATCCAAGCTCTGGTTTGTGCGTCATTGGTTTCAGTCTAACAGGCACAAGCTCTTTGATGCAGAGTCCACTGCTTTGTAAAAGCCTTTTGATTTCTTCCCTTCCATAAAAAGCATAGATGTCGTCCCTTATTTCGTCCGAGCTTTTTTAAATGTTACATTCAAAATCACATTAGTAAGAAGAGCCGTCCTAGAGTTACCCAAGTCTTGTGAATTGAGTGAATGTTTAAACATTTTTCTTACTTTTTAAGACAGTTGCTTGTATCTCTTGTTTCTTCCAAATCCGGGTGCCTGGGAGATGAGATTCAAGTTGAAATGCAGAGAGAGGTCAGAGCTTGAAGTGACACAAGAAGTTATTTCAAAATCAGAACTGACAAGAGCTGTCACTGGAAAAAGTTTACATATTTAGGATTCTGCCAATGACGTCTGTCAGAGGAGAGCCAGAGTGCACAAAGTCATCAGATATTTCCAGGAGAGGCAGTTCATTAAGGCTCTGGTTGAATGATTGTGTTTCTAAAATAATGACAGCTTTGACACAGAGAAATCATTAAGCTCAAGAGGACACAACACTGTGGTATCATGCAGTAGACACAGCTTAAAACCATTAGTGCTTTAGTACATTGGCTACTGTCCATGAATCCACAAATATGCATAGTTTTAAATCAATCTCCATCTGGGTTTCTCTTTTTTCACTCCTTCCCTCTATGTGACCATGATATAATATTGCGTCATTTAAGCAAATATTCATGTGTTTTTTCAGTTTGAATGTCTCTACCAGTTTCTTTTGCTCCTGTCTCGGATGTGTGGCTTAGTTTTGCACTCCTCCATGGGTCACTTCTCTGGGTTTTGAGATCTGCTCTTCTTATTTTGAAATTGCTAAGCAGGTGAATCCATAAAGAATTAAAAAAAAGAAAAAACTCAACACTTTATAGTTTTGAGTTGGACATGGGGAACTTGAAGAAAAGTAGATTTTAACTCATTTACAGGAAGGTTAGAGAGAGAGAATTTGTGCTGTTCAGAGTAGTGCAAAGGGAGGGGTTCAGTTAATCAAATTACTTAATGCAATTGAATTGACAGCTTGATTGCAAATAGAGTTAAAGAATAGAAAAGGGAGTGAAAGGTTGGATGATGGAGAAGAGAAGAATGAAATAGGAGCATCAGAGATAGTGGCCAAACAGGAAGGAAGATGGAGTGTAGCCTTGGAGCAACATGAAAACTCTCCTTTGTGCTTTTGAGGATGGTGCTAGATTTTTGTCAGTAACACAAACCAAGACTCATTAACAAGCTCAAAACCCCTCTCCACTGAATTCAGACAGAAAGTGTTGCCTGTCATGAGGCAGTAATGTGGCGTGAATACAGGAGCGAGGAGGGCAAGGAGTGACACAGGTGAAAACTGGAGACAGGACAGTAAATGAAGAGAAATGAAGAGAAACATCAAAGGAGTTATCAATGAATAGCTTTTGGCTTTATATTACTTATTAAAGCATTTAAATTTATTCAACTTTGTAAGAAACAAAATGAGCTGAAAACTATGTATTCCATGCACTTAAAAAACAAAACATCTAAAGGTAGAGGAGCTTGATTTATTAATTGTCTCATAACATACTGTCACAGCAGTGACAGTTTTAACAAATCTGGAAGAAAAACATATATTTTTATGCAAGCTACATTTTGTAGCTGAAAATAATATATATATATATATATATATATATATATATATATATATATATATATATATATATATATATATATATATATATATATATGTGTGTGTGTGTGTGTGCAAAAAAAATTGTTTAATTAATAGAAATGGATAGCTGTCTGATGCATCTCCACTAATGAATTTCATGTATAAATATAACATGTGAAGAGAGACGAAGTAAAATGTCTTTTGGTCTGAAAAGGGTTTGAGCTTCTTCAACGATTCAGTATAATTAAACCACATGGGAATAAAAAGCTCAGGCAGATTCATAATTTAGTCGGTGACAGAGGTGGAGGCGGGGTCAAGATTACAGCGCAGGCATCAGTTATCTCCTCTTGAGGGGAAATGAAAATATTTCATTGTTCAGGGCAGACGTGTTACATTAGCTGTCAATGAATGAACTTAAGAGTGGGCGTACAAACACTGACACAGGCCAAAAGACAAACCACAGGAGTTTTTCCTGGCTGAGATCAGACACACAAAAAAAGCAGAGCTCGTGGCAGAACGTGCTGAGATGGCTTGCCAAGCTCATAGCGTGGGCACAAGTGGGCTGCAAGGAGTCTGACATTTTTGTGCTTAAAGGAGAAAAGAAGCAATAAATGTTTTCTTACTACCGTAGTCCTTGCAGACTTGTAACCTTTGGGGCTTTATTTGAAAAAAACTGGCTAAAAATCATTCCGGTTGTAACCTTGGATGACAGCAGAATCTGTTGCTTAAACACATTTGACCAACAGGCTCTCATTGTCGTCTGTTGTCTGTTTCCGTCCCAGGCGGATGCAGCCACCAGCTTCCTACGTGCGGCTCGGTCAGGAAACCTGGACAAGGCCCTGGATCACATCAAGAACGGGATAAACATCAACATCGCTAATCAAGTAAGATGTTCTGTGCTGACTGAGTCACACTTATGCAGAAAATATGAGTATGTGCATCAGTGAGAATAAGATTTCAATAAACATGTGAAAGTAGGTCAGAAGATTTCATTAGTTTTCAGAGGATTTAAAAAACTTGAAACTTTAACTTAATATATTTATATGCCTAATATGCAGCTAGTATTGTTTATTAAATTAGAATAATGTCCTTTTGAATATCACCAAAATATTTATTTTCTAATCACCTTTATGTGGACTTTGACATTTTTAACTTCTTTATAAAAGAAAATTATTAATCATTACTAGCAAAGACTGTAGTTGAATGAAAACATGTTTTTCACCGATACACGGAAAAGTTTAAAAACACTGTTAAAGCAGAGCGTATTAAAGCTGCCTGCTCTGGCAGGAATAGTTTATTCCTTCAGTTATTAATGTTTTATGTTTCCACCACAGCAGAGTAGACGTGTTTATAGTTTCTGCATTTCTACCCACAGAGACAAGTTAAGAGTTTTTCCTCGTTGCTCTCGTCTATTGGACTTGTAATTTCTGTAGGAAAGGGTTTTTCTATGTCAGATCAGCTGGTTTAACTTCACATTAATTTTCAGGTATTTTAGATACCTTCTGGCAGCCACACAGGAAACTTTCCCTTTACATTCAATCCATCTGTGGTGGTTAATTTGTGGTAAAGATTTGACCTTCAATGTTATATTTCCTTAATGGTTGTATTTTGATTTTGGGTCTCTTCCTTGCTTTGCTTCTCTTGTTGCTCTGAACTCATTTTATGACCGGTCCAGTTGTGATTTACAACACTCTGTCTGGTTGTTGATTTATGTTGCTAGACTGTCTGCCTGTGCAGCCCATTTGATTTCTATTCTGTGTGTTGTAAAACATTTTTAGCTCCTCGCCTGCTTCATCCATAGACTTCTAATTTCATTTTGACTCCTATAATCATTTTTGGATTTCAATGAGGCATTCCTTATTATCCTGAGTGACTGTTTTAAAACAGTTGTATTTTTGACAGATATCAGGAATGATTGTTGAAAGTAGTATGAATCATTTCTAAGAGAAGTTATAAACCCAGAGTATTTTATTTTATTTAATATAAAGTTTCAAGCCAAAATAAAAAGACCTGTCAATTTATCTAGCAATAACAATAACATACAAATATTAATGACAGAATAAAGTATTTTTAACACAAAGATGAAAACATCCATTGATATTTGATGAATTATGGGTATTTAAACTAAGGTAAAAACAACAACACAACATAAAAAATATATGAATAAGTGATGAGTGTTAAAATAAGAAAACATCTTTGTAAACACGTTTTGATGCATTGTGTTTGGCTGATTTATCCCAAACAAGAATTTAGAAAAACTGTTCTAGTCATATAATGCTTATGCGTAAAAAGATCTAAATGTATTTAAGTTAGATCCATGCTTTAAAGTAGAGGTATGACTTTAGACAGGTCAGACAATAAATCTGACGTATTTATTGTCTGACGTGGAACACTCATGTGGAGAATCAGCAAATTGAGTCAAATCAGAGGCTATGAAGATAATTAAATATTCATGCTTTCTGAATCATTTTTATTCTCTGTCTTTGTCTAACATGCATTAATATTTGAGCTATTAAATTATAGTTTCATAAATGTTTAGTTTTACCTCCTGTTCTTCTTCTGCCCCTTGATGAATCAATGTCATAAAATGATGAAACCACACACACAGGACAATTCCTGGTCTTCCAAACGGATCTTATTCACAGAACTGAAGTCTTATTGAAAACTCGACTTTAGCTGCCAGCGTTGTGCTGTAGAGACTCCAGATTAAAAAATGCAGATAGTGCATGTCTGACATGTCATTTGAACTCTGCAGCAGGGCTGAATTTAAAATGAAGTCTTTAGCATCTTCTTCACAGAATCAGATAAATAAAATGATGTTATATAATTCTGCATCAGAATATATAAACACCAGTTAAACATGGGATTGCAAAACCACAAATGTGGAAAGTAAAAACAAGCGTCCTGTTAATCTTAAATTTTATTTGAGCCATAATCTGATACATTTTAGCTTCATTTGCTCAGAATCAAAAAGGGTAGCATCCACAATGACATTTTTCTGTTAGTTGTTCTTTCACATACCGTGATACCACGTTTTGATCCAATACAAATAAAAACAGCCTTCACCACCTGTAAAGAAACTTCCTAGACATTATTACCTTAACCCGATATAAAACCTGGATTCTACCTAAAAATCAGCTAGATTACTCTAACAACGATGCTCACACATTTCCAGATTCACAAGACATTCCCTACATCATCTACATTTCCCTCTATTTTATATTCCTTTTGTTTCTTTCCTGCTTTGTGCTTGGAATTTTTTGAGACAAGGGCAGGTGTGGTATTTTTATTTGTGATTTATTGGGCTGTGTGTCCTTGCTACAGTTACAAACCTGTGGGCTATTTTTAGTATTCTCCTTTTCTCTTTTTGTCTTCATGTTCTTTGCATCACCTAAAATTTGTTCAGACATCCAATTACCTTTAATTGTTACACAATAAGTTTTGTGACTGTCACTAAATACATGTACATATCCTACTATATAAACTACACAACTATAATAAAAGAATGTTAATCAGATCTTGCACTTGTAGAAGAAAGAGTTTCACAAAGCAGGATGTAATAAATATGATCTGGTCTGTAGGTTCTAGAATAATTTATATCTTACTTGATCAAAAACACGCCATTGATTCCACACTATTACTCCTGTATAAAGGACAAAACCAAAATGCAAAGAGCTAAGTATACAACATAATATAATAACTTGTAGAGTCACCTTTTGCAGCCATAATGTGAAATTACTTTTTTCTCTTTTCTCTACATTGTATTGTTAACAACGCTCCAGTATAGTTAACAATCAACATTTTGTAAAATCACCAAAAGAAACACTGAAACAGAAGTGGTGTACATAGTTCTTTTTCTTATACTTTTCTTTCTTAATTTAACCAGGAATGATAACATGCAAAATATAATTTACAAGGATGACCTGGACACAAACAATACTGAGACCTTTTTTGTCTTTAGCTGATAAATAATGTCAGTGTGTTTTGGTAGATTTCAGTTTAGATTTAAATGATTCTTTCATGTCCTGATATGTCTCTCTTGGGTTTACATTTTGCTGATGTATAGTTAAATATCATATTTAGAAAAACTTTAAGCAACATGCTAAAGTGCTCTCTCTTCAACAAAGAATTTGATTTATGCAAGGTATTTTTAGCTGCAGTAGCTAAAGCATTTATCGTCTATGTGTCTCTAAAATTATGGAGAATGTTTCACCCACTTTTCTTTAAAACATTTCCATATTGAGTTTTTCACAAACCAATTTTTCAACAGTTCTCTTTAGGTTTTGCCACTATTTTTCATTCCATTACAGATGAGTGTTTGTATTTTGTGTCTTCTTACTTATAAATTAGCTTCGATGCGTGACAGACGGCCTCACATTTGACTCCTGAAGTCTGTGGTGTGAAGTCGGGATATGACAGTGTGTAACTGAGACTGATACGCAGCTTTCTCCCCATTACTGTGTGCAGACTTTACTCAGGGAACTGCCCATTTGAAGTGAGTGACTGCAGTACGATGAGAAGGCTGAGAACAGAATGGATCACAGTGACCCCTTGTGGAGAGATTGATTACAGCAGACTAGCTGCAGCTAAAACATCAATAATTCAAATTATTTTAATAGGAAGATAAAAAAAAGTCTAGCCAAGAGCTATGTGTAAAACAGCTGATAGTAAAATGATAATCACAATAACTGAGTAACTTTTTGTTTTAATTTATTGATATGAGTTGACATAAGACTTTTAATTATTTCTTTATCTCTTTTTTCTCCTAAGAATGGTCTTAATGGGTTACACCTGGCCTCTAAAGAGGGCCATGTCAAAATGGTTTTGGAACTGCTGCATGCTGGCATTGAGCTGGAAGCAACCACCAAGGTAATCTTCACTCTTTGCATATTAAAATCTTTAGCTTTAGCTCTAGGTCATGGACACTGGATGTGACACCAGAATTACATGCAGATTATTTATTCTATTGTTTTGTTTTGTTTTTATTTCAAAAGAGAGATTTTAAAAAAATCCCATTGTCAGTGATGTAATTCTATGTAATCTGTGACATTTTTTTCTCTTTTTGTCAGATGGATTCTGGGAAATTGTCCACTTTTCACCTTTATACTGTAGCTCGAGCGGCAGTATTTAGTACCTCCACAGAGATCTGAGTAACCTTGATGCCTAAAATGTAAATTTAATTACACTGGACCTGTTTCTAGAGCTTGTATTTCAGTGTTAAGTGTGGAGATCTAGGCCATTAGGCTGCCATAATTGTCTTCTCACTCTCTTTAATTTCCTTTTTCTGACCTTCCGTGTTTTTTTTCTGTGTGTGTGTGACCTCCAGAAAGGGAACACTGCTCTCCATATCGCAGCTCTGGCAGGGCAGGAGAAAGTGGTGGCTGAGCTCGTCAACTACGGTGCCAATGTTAATGCTCAGTCACACGTAAGTCCCTCAAAGCTGTTACTCAGTTAAAGCTGGATGAGCAAGTGTGCAGATATTTGTCTCGTGTTTCTTGTCTAACTGGGATGACGCTGCTGAAAGTAAAATCTTGTTTGCATATTTATACAGTGTCCTCTACATTTAGGTTTACGGGTTGCAATGAAAACGTGTCTCTAAAAATGTCACTTAAATAATCCTGAGAAACAAATTCACACAGAAATCTACACGCATATGTTTGTGTTTCATGCATGATGTTTTAATGCCCAAACAGAAAGGCTTCAGTCCGCTCTACATGGCTGCACAGGAGAATCATCTAGAGGTGGTCAAGTTTCTGCTTGAGAATGGTGCAAATCAGAGTCTCCCAACGGAGGTATGTGTGTGTGAGACTCACAGTATGAAAAGTTTGGACAAAAATACAACAATTTTCATTAAAAATATGAAGCAGGATGGAATAAAATGACCTAATATCTTATATTTAAGCATAAAAACATGAGAGCAACATTTATTCCTATTGATGTTAAAATAATTAAAATAATGGTTATGTTTACGTTATGTTAACTATAATGTTACAGACCAATTCAATACAATTAGAATATTATTGAAAAGTTATTTTATTGCAACTTTCTATTTCTCTGTGTAGAAAAACTCCAGTACCTCTGGTTTTTGTTTGGCATCTTCATAAAAAATATATAATAATATATTATATTAGTCTGTATTATTTTAAAGCATCCCTATTAAAGACATTACCTTGTCACTTTCTCTCCTTACTTCTTCCCCTCCATCGTCTGTGCCGTCCCTCAGGACGGTTTCACGCCCCTCGCAGTGGCCCTCCAGCAGGGCCATGAAAACGTCGTGGCGCTGCTCATCAACTACGGCACGAAGGGGAAGGTCCGACTTCCAGCCCTTCACATTGCTGCACGAAACGACGACACTCGCACTGCCGCTGTCCTCCTGCAAAATGACCCCAACCCCGATGTACTTAGCAAGGTATGCACTCCTTCACATTAGGTTTGCTGTGCAAAGAAAACAGCAAATTAATTCAACAAGATGGAGAAATAAAATCAGAGGATTTTAAAGAAAAATTCAGGAGTTTTTAAATAAGTCTTAGTTGTTATACTGCAAGTGTAGATTATGATTTAAAACACAAATAAATGTGTGAAATATTGTTTATCTCTCACTAACCTTCATGTTCTCACTTCCTCTTCTCTGCAGACTGGTTTCACCCCGCTACATATCGCAGCTCACTATGAAAACATGAGTGTAGCACAGCTGCTGCTGAACAGAGGAGCAAATGTGAACTTCACCCCCAAGGTCAGTTTTCCTCAGCCTTGATGCATTAAACATTACATCAAGATGCTGCAGTGTCTTTGCATGAGCCAGGTACAACAAAATAACAGTGTCTGAGTAAACATTCACATATCATGACCATCTCTTGCTCTCTACCATAGATTCAAAAAAATATAGATTCCCTTGCTTCTTCTGCTATCGACCCCATAGATTTCATGTAATTACACATTCACATTATCCAGCAAGATGAAGAGAAATTGTTTTACTCCTCCACTACATGCTGCATCCATTAGTTCCTAGCAGAGGAGCCAATGATGATTATGGGTAGACTGCACAGGCTGTAGAGAAATGGATGCAAATCCTCCTCATCACTTCTGTTAGAGAAGAATCACTTCTCTGACAGAAGCCAGCTATTTCCCTCCTCTGTCAATAAACATAATAGTTCATTGAAAAAAAGGGGAAAAAAGGGAAACAATTACTATTAATATTATATTTGTGATTATCCTCATTGTCACTAATGGTAAAAATGTCCCATGTACGTAATACCATTAAACATATGCAATTTAGGTATCCAGAACCTGTAACATGTTAATGACACTGATGCAAACCAGTCAGATTCACCATGTATTAAATAAAAAACTTACATGTATTTCAAAGACCTTTTCGACATTTTCTGTTTCTCTGGTTGTGACCTACAAAATGCAGCAGCTTATATAGTTCATGTGTTCTCCAGAATGGAATCACACCTCTTCATATAGCCTCCAGGAGGGGCAACATGATGATGGTCAGATTACTGCTGGACAGAGGAGCTCAGATCGATGCCAAAACAAAGGTAAACATTTCAGCTCCCATTACATTTTCATGGGAGCTTGTCAATGTGCCAAACCATCCCATTGCTTGCTGGTTATGTGTTTTGGTGAATTTTCATGCTAAATGCCACTGCAATTTAACTATTTTTTACATCTGACTTCATTTGTCTTTTGGCAGGACGAGCTGACTCCTCTTCATTGTGCAGCCCGGAATGGCCATGTTCGCGTTATTGAAATCCTCCTGGAACATGGTGCTCCCATCCAGGCTAAAACTAAGGTAACATTATTGCCACTTTCTCTTCTCTCCATCAGCTCATGATCAACACAAATAAAAACTTGAAATAGTCAAGCGGTCACATAGCAAACGAATGAAACTTTGGTCAGAAATATGTCTCTTTCACAAAACATTTCTGTCCTAAACCGAATACCAGCTGCCTTTGAACTTTTGCTGGCAGTGTACTATGAAGTCTCCGGATCCCATTATTTTCAAAGCAATGAAGGCAAATGTGAAGTAGACCACAGAAAATGCTTCAAATTAAAGTTATGTATCTCACCGTCCTGCTTCTGTTGTCAGAAGTTATTTCTGAGTCTTGTTTATGCTCTTAAATCCTGTGGCTGACTGGTCGCTCAAACTGCACTTCATCACTGCATCACTTCTGCAGTGCACAAAGCCGGCATGCTCTCTTACAAATCAGCTGGTGTGGGGCTTGGTGAGTTAGGGGCATAATAGAGGAAGGTTGACCTCAGCCTTCTTCTCCAGATTGGTCTTTCACATTGAACACATTGAAAAAGCAAAAAGGAGCCATTATCCCACCTTGAAGTGTTTTTTAAAGGGACTAATGACTCTATTCAGTGAATACTAGAACATTTCTTCAGCTGATTTTCAGAATATTTTTTTCACTATTAAGAAAGCTACATTCAAACCAATGTCATGCTTCCATTTCTTCCAAATTTATTCCCATTTCTTTTTTGCTTGTATTCTTTTGTTCTGTAGAATGGTTTGTCCCCAATTCACATGGCAGCTCAGGGGGATCACATGGACTGTGTCAGGCAGCTACTGCAATACAATGCTGAGATTGACGATATCACACTGGACCACCTAACCCCGCTTCATGTAGCAGCCCACTGCGGTCACCATCGCATGGCCAAAGTCCTTCTGGACAAAGGAGCCAAAGCTAATGCTCGTGCTCTGGTGAGTTTCTGGTTTGTTTTGGGTGAAACTTTCTTACTTCACCCAAGTAAGAACACTACACTACAAAGAGTAATCTGAAAGAGATCATTCCTTGAAAGTTTTTCTGCTGGAAATATTGTATGCATTAGGATGTGTTTATAAACAGAACTTGCTACA
Source organism: Phalloptychus januarius (assembly GCA_902982915.1). NCBI lineage: Eukaryota > Metazoa > Chordata > Actinopteri > Cyprinodontiformes > Poeciliidae > Phalloptychus > Phalloptychus januarius. The sequence goes on along the minus strand of CADWAE010000133.1, from coordinate 3,887,900 downwards.
AAGGTTCAAAATGAGGCCTGAACTTTTTTTTTCTCTCTTGTGCCCTCAGAATGGCTTCACACCTCTTCATATTGCTTGCAAGAAGAACCACATGAGGTCAATGGACCTGCTGTTAAAGCACTCTGCTTCCTTGGAAGCTGTCACAGAGGTGAGATGATAGGTCCAAATATCATGTCAAAGTTTTCAAATAGAAAACAACACCTGCCTTACAAACAGTTTTCTATTGCTTTTTTGCATGCATTTTCATTTAGGAGTGAGCAACCTCTGCTTGCTGCAACTGCATTGCATTTAATCCTGTCTCAGACCTTCACTTTTGATTGGTTGGGAAATTCATTCAAGAACTGCCACAATCTATTTTAATTTTTCAAAATTTTGCAAAAGGTTTCTGCTACCTGAATGCACTAAAAAAACAAGAGGGCTACTGGTTGTAATGCTTCCTACTGAAATTACAGTGATTTGTTTCTGTCTGTTTCTGCTCATGTGTACAGTCGGGTCTCACTCCTCTTCACGTAGCAGCATTCATGGGCCATCTAAACATAGTAAAGAACCTGCTCCAAAGAGGGGCTTCACCTAATGCTTCCAATGTGGTAAGAACCATTGATATGCTGAACCCAAGCAGGTTCTTTTTATCAGTCACTGATTCTTGTGATTCTTGTCTTTATTACATTTTTAATTCTATCCAGAAACATTATGTAACAGATAAAAGTATTATATTTACTTTTAAATATAATGTATGGAATTCATAGATGGGTGTGCCTTTGATGTGATCTTTTTGTTTGTCACAGGAGTATGAGTGGACTAGCATAATTCTTTTAAAAAGAGAGAAATTATTTATTTTATTTAAAATGGGGGACTGTGATACAAAAATAAGTAGGTCTTGTGTTACATCCAGTTTCATCACCCAGTACAACACTGTCACAACCTGGCTCATTGGCTTTGACAAAAATGTGAAAGGACTCAAAAGAATGGTTTCCAATTATTCATTTTAGAGAAAATAGCAAAGAAATATGACATATGAAATCATTAAAATAAGTCATATTAATCTAAATGAGTGAACATGTTCAATGTAAAGTGAGTGAATGATAAATTACAGAAACTGCGACCAAATGCAAAGTGAACAAATTTGGACCTTGGGGACATGCATGACAAAGAGAGGGAAGAGAAAAGCCTCCACCGCTGCATCCGGTCCTTCTGATTTTAGCCACTGATGATGTTTTTTCATTGACTGTTTAATAGAGCGAAAATTTTATCAATTGAGTATTTGAGCATTTCGATTAAGTTTGTCTTTGCACTGTATGTATCAGAAAGTGGAGACTCCCCTCCATATGGCCTCCAGAGCAGGACACTGTGAAGTGGCTCAGTTCCTGCTACAGAATGCAGCACAAGTGGATGCAAAGGCAAAGGTATCATCATTTGTGCTTTTATTATTAAGAAAAGCACTTTTTTTCTCATTAGTGTCTCCCTGTAGCATTCACAAAGACTTACATTGAGTTCAGGTTCTGAATATCAAGTTTTGATTGGTGCTGTGATTAATATTGTCATTTTATTTGCTGTCTAAAACAATTTCAGCACTATTCTTCCTCCCTCTGCAGGATGACCAGACACCCCTACACTGTGCGGCTCGAATGGGCCACAAGGAATTGGTCAAGCTGCTTCTAGAGCACAAGGCTAATCCTGACTCAGCGACGACTGCAGGTCACACTCCTTTACACATCACTGCACGTGAAGGACACGTTCACACCATACGGATATTATTAGACGCAGGAGCCCAACAAGTGAAGATGACAAAGGTAGGGTAGATGATGAAATCACGGTGTCACATTTTGCAGTGTCAGTGTGTAAATGTGTCTGTCAAACATTTTTTGTGTGTTTTGTTTTCCCCGTCTCTGGAGCAGAAAGGTTTCACTCCTCTCCATGTAGCTTCTAAATATGGAAAAGTGGATGTAGCAGAGCTTCTTCTGGAAAGAGGCGCCAATCCAAATGCAGCAGGGAAAGTGAGTCGTTGCTTAACTCCTGTACCTCAGCAGTCAAACCTTAGTGAGGAAATGTTGCTATCAGCGTTTTACCATAGTATGTGTCCCATACATATATACATGTTTCTGTGTCATATTTGTGTATTTACATCTCTAGGCTTATATATGTTTACATGTGTATATGTGTGTGGTTGACAGAACGGTCTGACACCCCTTCATGTGGCCGTGCATCACAACAACCTGGATGTTGTTAAACTCCTGGTCAGCAAGGGAGGATCTGCACACAGCACTGCCCGAGTAAGATGCTCACCAATGAGTGTGCAAATGCTCACACAAGCCTCTGGAGAAACTCTTGAGTCTGTCCCTGTACTTGCTAAAGTTCTTTTACAAAAGCATTCAAGTATTCTCTGTAAGTTGCACTCAAACAGGCGTTCCAAAGACCAAAATTCTTGCCGGTGTGTGTGCTTTTGTCTGTTTCTCCAGAACGGTTACACTCCTCTGCACATAGCTGCCAAGCAGAACCAGGTGGAGGTGGCCAGTGTTCTGCTTCAGAATGGAGCGACCCCAAATGCAGAGTCCCTGCAAGGCATCACGCCCCTACACCTGGCTTCACAGGAGGGGAGGCCCGATATAGTGGCTCTGCTCATCTCCAAACAGGCAAATGTAAACCTAGGAAACAAGGTAGGGTAAAATGGAACTAAATGTTTATCTCTTGTATTTTAATAAACAAGTGCTAAAGGAGGCTAGCTAAACTGAACTTGGCTGGTTCTTTTTTGCTGCTGCTTTTCAGAATGGACTGACTCCTCTGCATCTCGTAGCTCAGGAGGGTCATGTGGGCATCGCAGACACTTTGGTCAAACAGGGCGCATCAGTTTATGCCGCTTCACGGGTAATTCACATCACCGGACAAGGGCATGGGTTGACTCGTTGGATCTGATAAAATGACCTAAATACAGGGACTGACATCAGAATCTCAGAATGGAATCATTAGCTCATTTAAACAGTATGCTGATTCACAGTTCTTTGCCTAATTCTCATTTTTGACAGAGGTCAAAACTGGGAAAAGGGACTTGAGATGAAGGAAAGTCTATCAGTCGGATTCATTGTTTTCATAAGTAGCAGTGCTAACCAAGATGATAACTAAGCATGAAATTACTTGATTTAATTTGATAACCTAAAGCAAGGCAGCATCACCAGAAGACTAAACAATAGACATTCAATAAAATTATAATTTTTTTTAGGGACAAGAGACTTAAGCCGCGCCTTTAATGCAAAGGCTTGGCTTGGGCTTGAAAAATGTGAACTGTAATTTCTGTATTACAGAATGAGCCATTTGAACATAATGAATCGCCATCAGATGGCCTTCTATGCCAGTGATATGAACAATAGGAGTAAGTAAGTGGTACAGCTAAGACATAATCTGCACGTTTTTGGTAAAATTCAAAAGCTGTGAATAGTTATTTTATTATTTTTACATTGTGTCAAACATTTAGGCAAACATCTAGGCTTTTGGAAATAGTAGGCAAAATGCATTTTTTGTTGTCATGTCTAAATCATTTTAGATGCATTAATCAGGTTGAATCAATTAGAAACTATTCATCAAGTGTTTCTTATCTTCCTTTAGATGGGCTACACCCCACTGCACGTGGCCTGTCACTATGGAAACATAAAGATGGTGAAGTTTCTTCTGCAGCAGCAGGCTCATGTGAACGCCAAAACAAGGGTAAAACTCTTCTGCTACTTTAAGAGCTAGAAACTTTTTGTCTTTATCATTTTGAATGAATGTACATTTGTTGTTTCCATTCCTGCAGATGGGCTACACCCCTCTGCACCAAGCAGCTCAACAGGGACACACTGATATTGTGACTTTACTACTAAAACATGGAGCCATGCCGAATGAGATCACATCAGTATGACATTCAAATATTATTTTTTTATTTTCTTGCACCTAACAGTTTCGAAAATGTAAACTCTGCATAGAAATTAAATATGCAGATATTTTATATGGAAAAGGAGAAAATTCCTGAGACATATTTTTCTTCAGAATGGGACCTCTCCTCTTGGCATTGCTAAGCGATTGGGTTATATTTCTGTCATCGATGTGCTCAAGCTGGTTACAGAGGAGTCTGTTTCCGCTGTGAGTAACACATCACCCTCTGTGTACAAAGCAAATTTCAAAAATATATCTTTTTTTTTTATCAAATTCTTGCAAATAAGTTAAATGCAGTTTCCTTTCTCTACTCCCACCATTCATCTTACTTTTAATCTGTTTGGTTTTTCACAGATGACCACAGAGAAGCATCGGATGAGCTTTCCTGAGACAGTAGATGAGATTTTGGATGTTTCTGAAGATGAAGGTGGGTTTTCTGTAAGAATTATATCATATCATGCAGTTTTCACCATCTTTCACAATTATTGGCATCACAGTAAATGGATGTTACATGCAGTCATCAGTTATACATGTTTTTTTCAGGTTTTAAATTTATGGCACACTTACATTCCATGGAAAAAGGAAGTTATTGTAATTTGTAGTTCCTAATCATTACAGTTTTAAAAAAATAGGAATCATTTTATTAAGTTTTATTCTTGCACTTTATCATATTTTTGTTTTTAAGATAATTTTATGATGTTTCAAATATCTGTACCTTTTAATTATTGTTTTGAATGCTGTACTGTGTGCCTCTGGGCCATATCTCACTCAAAAAGTAGATTTTATCTCAAGTTTTTGAAAGAATACCAGTTTTTATATTAGAATTGTTCAGTGTTCTTGAAAATTGTGGCTTCAGTGATTTTATAGTAAAAAAAACAATTTCCTAACACAGTGGTTCCCAAACTTTTTCTCCTTTGCTCCCCCCAGTGGCTTCCAAACACTTTCTGGGTCCCCCCTGTGGATTCTAATGGGTAGAGTTGCACTTTGCTTATTGGAGAGACTCCCTGTTTCGCACCCCCTGCTATATGATGTGTGTCCAGAGAGGGTGTTAGAGAGACTCCTACAACAGACTCCCTGTTATACTATCACCGCCCACCCACCCACCCCCGCAGCACACACAGCGTTAATCGTTTTTGGGTTTTTTCCATTCATCCATCCCGTGCCCCCCTGCAATGGCACGACGGCCCTCTAGGGGTGTGCCCCAAAGTTTGGGAACCTCTGTCCTAATGTAAACTTTCTTTCCTCATTAAATAAATATGTTTTTCCAAAATATGATTCATTTGTTTGTTTTTCACTCATCTTGCCAAGTGTGCCAATAATTGTGGAGGGTGCTGTTGCTTTTATTGTGTTTATTTCCAGCTCTTCCTTATTTAACTGGAGGAAAACTTCATGAGAAGTATAAAAAATGCCACTACAGATATTTGTGTTTATATGCGAACAGTATATAACCCTTCCTTCTATTTGTTTTGTAGGAGTTTGCCAGCTAACTTTAGGTATGATTGTATCCATTTCTCTGCCTTGTCCGGTCCGGTGGCTAGTGAATGTGTGCCTTCATCGCAGTTACTTTCATTATCTCTGTGTGTCACTAATTGTCTTTCTAATTATTCTTTGTATTTCAACTACAGCACTATTTTCTTGTCTTTATCTTCATCCTCTCTATTGTATCTACGTTCTTTTTTTCTATTCCAGCTTCTTCAGAAATTTATTGAAAAGATATTATTCCTGCTTTTCATCAGCATGTGTAAATGTCTCATTTTGCTTTCACCGGCGTCAGATGCAAATTTAAATGAGTTTATTATGGACAGTATTCCAATTCGTCAAAAATGGCTCTCTTCCAATATAATGTTGCTCTTCTTTTTGCAACTTAATTGACGCATTAGCTAATTAAACACATGCTGGGCAGCAGCTGTGACTCTCTTGAAAACAACACAGCCCCATTTGCTGTTTGATATGAGCACAGGCAGTTGCACATCAGCCTCGGTTTTCAATCCTCTTGGTCTTGTTTTATGTTTTTGGCGTTTGCGGAACAGCCTGTCCTGATGGATGTCTGTAAACATCTCTGTCTGTTTAAGTGCCTAATTTAGAAGTCATACATATTATTTCTGTTTAATAACCGAGTTGTTTTCTCCTACACAGAACCACGTTATTTCATCCTTAATCAGCATGCTCACAAAAACCCAGCTGTCACCAGGTTGCCTTGCAGTCTCCCTTCCATGCAGTGTACTAAACTGTCCTAATGATCACTGTCTTACCACTCTTCTTTTTTCCACTTCTGTAGTTTCCATTTGTTCTCAGTGTTGTTGGTTTGACTCCATTGCTTGGACTACAGTGTTTACAGTTGCCTTGTGGTCGTTGTTCTCTGTGGTTTCTCTAAGGCGAAGGGATGGGAAAGAGGTGTATTACCAACCATCTCAATCTTTTGGATAAAGTCTGCTGAAATTATTGACATTTGTGTGTTATAGATAAGTTTTTAAAATGCGCAACAAATAAATTATATTGGCATGCATCTATATATACATTTTTTTCTTGCTATAGGAAATTTGTAGAACTTGGGAGATGAGATCAGCCACCATTTTGCATGGGCTACCTTGTTCTTTCTCCTAATCCTGTTCTCTTTACAACCAGTTTTTTACCTTTTGAGATTTTTTTTTGTCTTTACTTTTCAGCCTTCCTCTTCCTTTTTATTGTATCAACAGGAGATGAATTGCTCGGGCTGGATGGAGCACGCTATTTGAAACTTGATGACTTCAAAGACCAGGATGATGACTTCCTCTCCCCAAAGAAAACCCTCAGAGATTTTGAGGGTGGGACGGGAACCACGTACGTCAGGTTTCTGAGATTTAAGCCACACATGCTGATGAAATAAGAGCTTTTTTTCTTCAAAGCTAAGGTTATGCAGATGGTTACTGTTTAACGTCTTTGCTGTTTAGTGGACAGATTGTTAGTTTCTCTACATGTTGAATCAGATTTCTGGATTTGTTTTTGTCGAAAAATATGTGCTATTGTTAACCAAAACTTCATCAAAAGTTTACTTCAACCAAGTTTAAGACCTTGTAAGGATTACAGAATGAACTGGTCATTTATTTATGACCCGTTAGAAATCAGATTTTTAGTTCTACCATTATTATCTGTCTATATATAAAACTTTAGCATTGCTTGTACATTTGAATGCCCTGTATATTTTGTCATAATGCATAACATCATGTATTCCTGTTAAGTGCATGCATGCTCTTTTTGAGAATTAGATACAGAAAACATAATTACCTTATTAATATTTTATTGCGTAGCAATATTAAGTGGCTGTGTTCTGCCTTTGATTTTCCTCATTTCCTCCCTCACAGGCCATACTCTCCTGCTATTCCCAGGATTCCTTGTGTGTCCCCAGAGACAGTGCAGCTCGACCAGGTAGCCCTCAGTCTCATTCACATTTAACAAGCTTATGTTCCTCAATAAAATATTAATTTAACAGAATTTTTCTGGCTGTTTCTGTTCTTTCTTTGCATTTCTTACATTATGGAGCATTTTTAATAATTTTATTTTCTTCCTTTTTCCTTTTCTGGGTCTTAATCTTCACCATTTGTGGTTGTGTATGTTTTTTATTATTATTATTGTTCTCAGCACACGCCTATCCCTTTACCAAAAGAGTATGATGAGGATTCTCTTATCCCAAGTAGTCCAGCTACAGAGACCTCAGACAACGTCAGCCCTGTGGCCAGCCCCATTCACACAGGGTGAGCTAATCAGTTAATAATCCTTTAATTGCTTATTTTACATGCTCCTATCAGTACTATTACATTAAAACCACCTGTCACCCCACAATGCCCAGGTTCCTGGTGAGTTTCATGGTGGACGCACGTGGAGGCTCTATGCGAGGCAGTAGACACCACGGCTTGCGGGTGATCATCCCTCCCCGCACCTGCGCCGCGCCGACACGCATCACCTGCCGTCTTGTGAAACCCCAGAAACTGACGACGCCTCCTCCACTGGTGGAGGGGGAGGGCCTGGCTAGTCGCATCATCTCCCTGGGACCCTCCAGTATGCAGTTTCTGGGGTGAGTTGAACTTGTGTTAGGTAATTAATAAACATAATAAAACTTTGTTTTTTTAGATTGTTAACATCTGCATCGCTTAAAACGTTAGTCCACAAAATAAGTTTTAAGTTTTCATTTTTATAGTTTGAAACATAACTTTTTTAATGTTTTGTTTTAAGTATTGTTTGTGTTTAAATGTACTTAGTCACACATAACATTATGTGTGACTTGCAAGTGCAAAACATAAATTTTGCCTTCCTTGTTGTACCTGTTAGTTGTTGGGATTTATTAGATAACTAGAAAATTCCTGCAGAAATTTAACTGGGGCCTGCCAAAGTGTGCCCGTCGGTTTGGACCCAGCGTTCTGATGCTAAAAGTTAGCATCGATGCTAAGCTTAGCTACAGTATAGTCAATAGCATGTGCAGAAGCAAAAGCATGTTGACTAACATGGACTTATGCAATTTGTTATGTTTAAATTAGTGTATAAGCTGAAATTAGCCAAAATGCTAATGTTAGCCTAAATGCTGTCACTAGCATGTAGGGTATCACATCCATGATGTCCTTATTTGACTTACTCCATTTAGTATACTAAACATGGCTAATAAGCAAGAAAAACAGATAAAAGCTGTTTTTTTAGGAAAAGGCTAATGCTAATTAGCTAACTAACCTGAGAGAAAAAGATAGTAAAGGGTGATAGTATTAGCACCGCCTTTGGCGGTGCACTGACCTTGGGGCAACGGATAATAAAGGCTAAAAGTTATCCAACAATTTTTTGTACATCAAAGCATTTGGGCATGGCTAAGTGTCAAACTTTGGCTATTCGCCATGAAACATCAACGCGCAATAACTTCCATAGACAAGGTCAGAACTGCATCAAACTTTCCATGTCTCATTATAGACCAGTGCTCATCACATTGACATGGTCAATTGATGACATTGCTTAAGCCACGCCACCCTCCAACAGGAAGTTACCTGTTTTTTTTGCTGGATCTCTTACTTTTACTCTATGATTCACATTGGTTAAAACCTTTGCAATGCTGGCTAAACACAATTTTAGGGAACGGCACAATAGCGGTGGCGCACGCTTCGCTGCGGCTTTAATTAAGTGTTGATTTTCTAGATTTCAATTGGACTGGATGGGGATTGAACCCACGACCTTAGGATTATTAGCAGCATGTTCTAACCCACTGAGTTAACCGGGCCATACATAGTATTGAGTTTTCATCAAATTATGAAAACTTTAGATCTTACCCATTGAAGATTTAAGAAAAGTGCTCATATTCTAATGTTTTTCAAAATCAACATGCATAGTGGTTTAATTGAAAGCCTTCTGCTAATTTCATTATAGACCAGCCCTGTTCACATTCACGTGGTCAATTGACGACATCACCTTAGTCCCGCCCCCCTCCAACAAGAAGTTACCTGTTTTTTGTGTTGGATGTCCTACTTTTACTCTATGATTCACATTGGTTCAAACCTTTGCCAACTGACATAAAATGACATGATGCTTAACTTTGCAATGTTGGCTGCTGGCTAAACACAATTTTAGGGAACGGCGCGATAGCGTCGGCGGTGGCGATTGCGGTGGCGAGACCATAGGTGGTGGCAAGACCGTAGGCGGTGGCGAGAGCGTAGGCGGTGGCGAGAGCGTAGGCGGTGGCGCACGCTTCGCTGCTCGGGCCTTCAACGCCGCTTGCGGCTTTAATTATTATTTTTATTGTTCTCAGCACACGCCCATCCCTTTACTAAAAGAGTATGATGAGAATTCTCTTATCCCCAAAAAATCCATACCTATTTTCTATAAGTTAATGCTCTAAACAAGTCAATGCCGGTGGCAATAAAAACATCCTAGAACAGACAGTGCTCCGCAGTTTGTAGTTTTACAGCATTCTGGTCATAATGTTATGCCTTATCAGTCTGTTACTCAGACTTTGGACAGTGTTGTTGGTCCCTTCATTTTGGTTTGTTGTAATTCCTACTGTACCCTTGTGATGTCCTCAATTGCCCTTGTTTCCAACTCTCACCACCCACATTCTTCATCTCTTTCCTCTCACCTATCATCCCTGCAGATCCTCCTCTGCTCATGCTTGTCCTGGGTCTGGTTGTGCTTTGTTTGCCTCTGAATTCTCTTTGCCTTTGCTTTACTGAAGTCTTTGTTCATTACCGAAGTATCTTGTATTATTCGGTTTAAAACCAAGAATTTCTTATACCAGTATAAATATGTACCATATTTTCCGCACTATAAGGCGCGCCACATTATAAGGCGCACCTTCAATGAATGGCCTATTTTAAATCTTTGTTCATATATAAGGCGCACCGCATTATTAAAAAAAGTATATAATAGCGTATATAATAGCGTATATAATAGCGTATAGAATAGACGATACAGTAGAGGCTGGGGTTATGCTTCTTCTTCTATGGGGGGAAAATGAAGTCGACTGCTGCTTACCGTAGTTGCGAGACCTATTGTGGCTCAATATTGGCCCATGTATAAGGTGCACCGTGTTATGAGGCGCACTGTCGGCTTTTTAGAAACTTGAAGGTTTTTAGGTGCGCCTTAAAGTGCGGAAAATACGGTAGTTGCCTCTAACTCACTGAAGACTCTTGATTCAAACTGCAAAGTTTATAAAAATGTTAAAGACTTTTAAAAGTAATTTTACCTTTACAGGCCTGTCATAGTGGAAATCCCCCACTTTGCCTCATTGGCCCGTGGGGACCGGGAGCTTGTGGTCCTCCGAAGTGAAAACGGCTCCGTTTGGAAGGAGCATCGCAATCGCTATGGAGATGAAGTGCTAGAAACCATTTTGAATGGCATGGATGAAGGTCAGTTTCATTTGAACAGGTACTGTTTTCCACAGCAGCTTGCATCTTCTCAGAAAAGTCACCTGAGATGCAACCCTCAAAGAAAACTTTCTCAGTTTCTCTCAGCAAACTTTTTACGTGAAACCAATAAAAATCCATCGTTTTGCCTCCCTCTGACCTTTGTTCACTTTGCTGTAGACTTGGAGAGTCAAGAGGAGCTGGAGAAGAAGAGGATACGTCGAATCATCTCCACCGACTTCCCCCTTTACTTTGCTGTAGTCTCTCGCATTCAGCAGGAAAGTGATCTTATTGGCCCTGAAGGTGGCCGGCTCACCAGCAAACTGGTGCCCCATGTGGAAGCCATCTTCCCTGACACAGCTGTTACCAAGAGAGTGAGGCTGGGATTGCAGGTAAAAGATAGGAAGCCATTTCTGCAGAAGTACATAGAAAAATAACTGCTTACATGTTTGATGTTTCACACTGTCTTGGAGAGAGAGAAACTTTATGGTCTGATGGCACATTTACCTGCTGGCTTAATGTTGGCTTTCATTGATTTATGTTTTTGACCTGCTCTTTTTTTGGTAAAAAAGGGAATATGCTATGGTTTTAGTTTATAGGACTCGTGTTGACACTGTGCTGCCCTCTTAAGAATATCTAAGTATCGTAAGTCAATTCTTTTCTCAGTAAATTGGCGTCTCAACCCTTCTGTTTCAAGTACAAGATTAAAAAAATGGACAAACTCTTAGTTAACACCTCTTTTGAAAATCTAATACAAGACATGCACTAGAGTCTAAAAATAAACAAATAACAACTGGTCACTCTATACCGTAGTTACTCCTGGTTGCAGTGAACATGAAATAAGTGTGTGAACAAGTGAGCATTTCAAGTAGGTTGTTTAAACTGCAGCACTGATTATGAAACCATATGATGGACTGTATAAAACCAGTATTGTTTGGAGGACTTTTGCTTGTAAAGTTGACACGCATAAGGCACCAGTCATGCAATCCTTTTTGCTATACATAACATGGGATTCCATTGTATTTTTTTTTCTTTGTTTGTTTTGGTTACATACCTTATTAACATTTTTTTGTCTTGACAACAGTCAATGTGAAATAAATTGCATGGGTCTGCATTTTGCTTTGCCTTACATTGGTTTGTTATATGTTTTGCTTTTATCCAGCCATTCGTCTCTCCTCAGTTGCCTGATTTAAGTTGTGAGCCACACTGACTGAGCTGATGCACTGGTCTGAGTTGGGTCAGATGTGAAATATGACTTTGTTGCATGTGTGAGTATGGCTGTGAGTTTGTTGTTTCAGTTTATTGCACATTTTTTCTTCAGTTCACTTTTTAGCATTACTTCCACACTTATCCGTTTTTTTTTTTTAAATGTCTCTCCTGCAGTCATGTTTAATCTGGGGTTTTTTAAGAATCTTTTGTCCCCCTGAATAAATTTCAGGCACAACCAATCCCTGATGAACTACTAACTAGGCAACTGGGAAACCAGGCAACCTTCAGCCCGGTGGTTACAATTGAACCCCGGCGGCGCAAGTTCCATCGTCCAATTGGTCTGCGCATTCCTTTACCTCCATCCTGGAGGGAAAGTCCACGTGATGCGGGGGAGGGAGACACCACCAGCTTGCGCCTTCTCTGCAGTGTTATAGGTACTGTTAACTTTGAATTGCTAAGGACTGTAGGAAGCTCTGTCTTTGCCGATTAAACTCACTGTTTTTGTGACTTAGGTGGAACAGCTCCAGCTCAGTGGGAGGACATTACTGGAACCACCAAGCTGATGTACGCGAGTAACTGTGCCAGTTTCACCACCAACGTGTCTGCAAGGTAAGCAACTCAGCACGAACTTTGTGAAAAGAAAAAAATCTATTACCACCCTTCTTTTGTTCCATTTTTATGTGCAAACATTTAAATCATTTGTTCTTCTTTCTCATCCAGATTCTGGCTGGCAGACTGTCCGCGTACAGCAGAGGCAGTGACCTTTGCCAACTTGCTGTACAAGGAGCTCATGGCAGTCCCATATATGGCCAAATTTGTCATTTTTGCGAAGATGAACGAAGCTCGGGAAGGTCGATTGCGTTGCTACTGCATGACAGATGACAAGATGGACAAGACTCTGGAACTGCACGAAAACTTCTCAGAGGTGGCCCGAAGTCGAGATATCGAGGTAAACGCAAAGGAGAACAGTAATCATGTTGATAGAAAGAAAAAGTGGCAAAGAACTGACTTTTTAAAAAATGTTTTCTCTTATTTTACTTATCAGTGTCAGAGATGTACATTTTAGTCATTTATTTAAAAGTGGAGGGTCATAGCCTGCTTGTTTTCTAAGATTGGGATGGTTTTCACAGCTTATGGAGGGCATGCCGCTGCATCTGGAGTGTTCTGGGAATTTAGTGCCCATCCGGAAGGCCACTCAGCAGCCACGCAGCTTCAGCTTCCAGGCCTTCAGAGACAACAGACTGCCTGTTTCTGTCAAGGTCTGTCTCTATGTGGCTGTTCACTTGTCTAACTTTCTATCACTTACCATTCATGCCATTTGGGTTTTTGTTTTTATTTCATTTAGCTTTTGGGTTTAACACACCAAGGATCCTCTCTACAGATGATCAATATTCTTTCCAGATTACTTATTTATTTACAGACACCTAATTATGAACCTGACAGTAACTCTTTTTAATAGTGTCAATATTGTGTACAAATGTATAGCAGGGAGGGAATTTTAAATAAAAAGACCTGAAAATTGATGATGCAAAAAATAAAAGTTGAATTTATACCAACTGTATAACAGGATTTGCTCTGCAATATTATATAGAGAACATGTGATATTTAATTAACTTGTTTGGCTTTATTGTGAATTTATCATTGTCAATTTAAAAATAAAGCATGTTGTATATTATAAAATTATGCAATTAATTGGACGGACTGTTGGAAAATTTTGGAGAAAAAAAACAATTAAAGCTGCAAGCAGCCTCGAACGGCCTATTGGCGACCGCGATTGTTCCGGCACCGCCACCCGCTCGCCACCGTAGACACTCTCTTGCAGTTCCCCCACTATTCCGCCAGTCAATACTCATCGACGCGTTCAGCAGCGCTCCCCGACGACGCATCCAAAATCTGGTGCAGATCAGCCAATGTAGAGAGGAGATACAGCTGACGGATTAACTTAGGGGGCGCAGTGGAGTCAAATTACAGTGTAATGCTATTGGGCTCTGCAGACATTCACAAGAGTCATTCGTGACAAGTTTGGTGCAAATTGGATGATGTATGTGTGATTTCAATCGTATGAAATTTGGCGAGGGATTGAAATTTGCAGTTCAGCCACGCCCACACTGTTTAGTCAGCAGCCAGTTGGCACAGAACAACTGACTAATTCTTTTTTTTTTTTTTTTGAGATGATCTCAAATTAAGAAAGACAAATCTGTATGTGCAGAGAAAAGAACAATAAATGCATGAATGATGTGTAAACTGATTCAGAAGAGCCAGCCCACAAGTTGATAGAGGTCCAAGATTAAATTTAGCTCACACTTGGGAGCAAAGTCTTTGAAAACTACATAGAACTCTGTGTATAAGCCTTGTCATGTCTGTCCTGTGACCATGTTGATGTCATTTCATTGTGTTGTACGGTCTTCTTTTTCCCTAAGTACAGCCAGTTTTTTTTTTCATCCATGTCTGTCGGTGTGACTTATGTTACTATGTAGTATCACCTACCTAAATTCTTGTAGCCATGCAACAAACAACTTACCTATCTATCCCCTGACTCTCTTGGGTAATTGTTTGCATGTCCTTTGTCTCCCTCACTTTCTTTGCCTGCCTTCCAATCTTTGCGGCCTTGCCTGTCTGTACGTGTCTGTCTCACTGTCTCTCTTTCTTTCTCTCATGGTCACTCTGTAACTGTCTGATCTGACAGATGCCCAGGTAAAATGTGCAGGTAAATCTCTCTCTCTTGCCTGCCTGTGGACTGCTTCCATCCCTGTTTCCCCTGCTTCTTGTCCAATGTTACTGCGCACCAGCCTCAAGGCTCTGTGGAGAGATCTAACTCCTCTTTCTGATCTGTTTGTCCTCTCCTCTTACTCCTCCCTTCTTTTTCTCTGCTTCACTCTAATATTTTCTGATGTGCATCGTCTTGTGCACTCTTTCTCTCACGTTCTTTTCTGATCTGCTCTCCACCTACTTCTATCTATTTTTCTGCTCTTTTCCTTCCTTGTTCTATATGTGCCAGGTCAGGGATAGTAACAAAGAAGCCACTGGGTTTCTGTCTTTTCTGAGGAAATGCACAAAGTATGAGGACTCGCAACACGTCTTGTGTAACCTTAATATAACTATGCCACCTTGTGTCAAGGTAAGAACTTGCCATGATATACTTTGTATACATAAATATAAATGAAGGTTGTGAGGCCAAATTATTACTGGGTTAAAAATCTGTACAAATCTCAAGTAGCACGGGATTAAGGAATAGTTTTTATTAGTTATTTCAGAATTTAATAACTCAAAAATGTCACAATAAAAATGTGACCAGGTAGAGCATTCTGATACATTTGCATAACAGGACTTCACTTTTACTGTTGGACTTAAAGAGTTCTCTGAAAGTACGGAGACATGCACTTTTGAAGATTTGTACTTATAATTTGCTTTTTTATATTGGCAAAGTAGATGTAATGGCAACCCTCTTGGTATATACCTGAAACAGCTCATGCCTTCTGTTGCATTTTTGATTATGTGTCTGTATCTGTTACTTTTTAAACATTTGTAGAATTAAGTGTTTTATTTTATTGTTGAGTCTCAATGTTTTCCAATTAAGATGTTTTCCAGACAATCATTGCTTACCATAAGAAACCATTCTTATGTGACCCCTATTTTAGGTTGCTGGGAGCGAGGAACGCAGGCGAACTTTAACCCCTCTGGCCCTCAGAGAGCGCTACAGTGCACTGAACGAGCCTGGTGTGGGTACGTTTTTATTGTCTATACCTCTCCTCATAGACACACTCTGGAGACGGGCACAGAATGTTGCTCTGCCCTCTTGCCCAGACCCCCGCTTCCCTAATCTGCCCCTACTCCACCCTCTCTGCCCCTATTTGTCTCATGTGCACGCATGGCACAAAGACTAAAGCCTTGGATGCAATGCACTGCTGTACAGTATGCCCCAGAGTTTGTGGCAGTGCAGTTCGATGAAAGCACACAGAATGTGAGGCTGAGAGACAAGAAGCTGTCTGAACATGGCCTGAAGCAGCTCCATGGCACCTGGAAAGTCTGACTTATTCTTTCCTGAGTGTCTTGGATGTTCGAACAATGAATTCTGTGATTGGTTAAGCATGGTGCTGGTGTCTCCACTGCGACATCCAATGGCATGGCAGCAGATACTATTAGCTTATGAGCACTGAGAATGAGCAGGACCTCCCAGTGGAGCTAGACAGAGGAGCCCTTTATACTGGCTTTTGGTAAATGCGTAACGGTTACTCTTAAAGTTAAAAAATGTGGTTTCCTGATGAGGAGGAAGGAGAAAAGGTCTCTTCTGTCTATTAAGTACACAGCGCTGCTACATTGCACCGTGGTATCTCTGTAATGGTTGCAGAATGCTACTATAGTTAAAGGGACTAACATTTCAATGAACCCCAAAGCTTACATGTTATATCCACACTCATTCCTATCCGTGACGATTACTTGGATAAAAACACTGTTGTGGTTAGTGCTTATTTGACTGGACAGAGAAGAAAAGGTACGTATTATCATTAAATTTTAACAGAAACTTTGCTCAGTTTTAAATTTGTTTAGGTCACACATGATGAACTGTAATCTTATAACTTTTTTTTGTAGTTATACTCTATTTAAATTCATAAAAATAGATAAAATGTTAGGATTCTGGATGCCCCAGTCAGGATGTTTTAGCCCCTGATACAGAGGCATTGAAAAATAAACATTTCTGATACTATGTTCTTGAGAACCTTGACAGGAAATCACAAGCTACATTTAATAAGTGTTACGTGTATTACACTAGTATTATGATTGCACAGCATTTTACTCACTCTTCAATGACATTATGAATGGTGAAGTCTGTTCTGTCTGCGTTTCTTGATTGTTACAGATTTTTTTTTTTTTTTTACTTTAGTTTCTGCAGGTCAGATTCAAAATGAGGCAAACACCTGAAGTTAATTTGATCAGGAAAGTTTTAACCTCAAAGAGATTGTCACAAATTCATCTTAAACTACGACCAAGTCAAGATGGTACATACAATGTCTATTGATGCAGATACTACACATACAAAGGTTTATCCTGCAAGCAATTTGCTAGTATTTTGCAGTTGAACTAATTTCCACTAATTTTACTACTATCTGTTGTGTTATAATAGAAATAACTTACAAATTAGTTTAAAAACAAACAAAAAATGTTTTTCTCCTTTATAAATGAAAACAAAGCGAGGCAGTTATTGTTTGTTCAAATAACCGCCTATATGATTTGTGCATACATTTAAATTGCTCCTGCTTATGTCTTCATGCAGTTTGCTGAAGTGTTAGGCTAACACTAAAATGTTTTGTATCTCTTTTAATGACTTTAATAATTCAGCTCTTGTTTTAGTGTACTTCCAGTTGCTCTTCATATGAAATCTAAAGAAAATGTTTCAACTCTTCATGAACTCAGTACTTTGAGCTTCATAAAAATGTAATAACTAGTCTTACCTAAAGCTCTGCTGGTACACATGATGATATGTGCACAGAGCAACATCTGGCCACTGACAGACCAGGAGCTGCAGCAGCCAATGTGGTCTCTGCCATCCACATTTGTGAGATTAGCAAAATGATGTTCACTGTCAGATGTTTGCAATATATTTGCTAGGTGGTGATAGGTGATGATCTTTTAAAATCACCAGCACAAAACATGACTGTATGATGACAAATCTTCTGCTAATGAATGTGTTAAATTGCAAATTAGGGTTAGGAAACCTGGAATCAAGACATTCCTGATTAGAATCTCGAGTTTACAAATCTGGTGTTTTTGACGCTGTCTTTTCATGATGTTCGGTGTGATATAAACTGCTCCTATTTTCTCTTTAGTTTCAGTGAACGCCATGGAGAGAACTGAGATCAAAATCAACATCATATCTGATCAGCTGGGCTTAAGCTGGGCAGGTTAGTTACTTCAGATTTGTACAAGCTTGAAACAAATACAGCAAGTAATAAACTAGTGGTTGATCTGATTTAGTCTCCCATGTCAAAGGTATTCAGGTCAGAACTTACAATTCACAGACCAGGAGATAACCTGTAGTATTAACTTCATTTGTAAGTGATTATAATGTCTTTATTTACTGGTGCAGATATCCAGTTTATTTTATCTGCTTTTTTTTCCAGAGTTGGCGCGAGAGCTTCAGTTTAGTGTTGACGACATCAACAGGATCCGTGTAGAAAATCCAAACTCCCTTTTGGACCAGAGCTCTGCCCTGCTCAACCTGTGGCTCAGCAGAGAGGGCAAAAGGGCCAAAAGTGAGTGAGTTAAACTGACTACAGATTTACTCTGTAGGGGATTAAATATTACATGTTTAAAACCATGGAAAGGTTTTAGATTTCAAGCAAGCAACAGGACAAATGGATCTGTATTAAAAGAAACTCAGAGAGAATTTGAAAGTGACACTTTACAGACACTTCACTGCAAGACAGGTTATCATTTTCTATCGTTTCTGTCATTTTCTCTATGTGTCTTTTATTTTGGTGTTTGTGCTGCTTAGTGGAGAGCTTGTACACTGCTCTGAAGAACATTGATCGTGCAGATATTGTAACTTCACTTGAGGGTCAGGCCCCACAGCAGGGGCCTGGGTTGTCAGAAGAGGGGGCCTGTCGCCTGGCTGACAGAGACTCTACATTGTTGTCCCCCAGTGTCATTAATGGTAAGAAACACAAACACAATGTAGCATGAATTTAAGTGTGTTAAGTGTTACCTTTATATATTTAAATCACAATAGCTTATGTTTTCTTGTGATTATCTTAAAGATGATGATGAAGATGCGCTAATAATCACAAAATTTCTTCTACATGGATATGAGTTTAAAGGAGAAAATGAAGGTTTCTTTATTGCTTTATATTTATTCTATTTACAATGGTTTGAAAATACAATTTTGGAAGCAAAGGTGATTAAAAAGAAAATATCTACATAAAGTAAGGAATTAAAAATGTGTTGCTCTAAGGAAACAGGCATTTAGCCAAAATCTCTATTTTCAAACATCAACTTGTTATTTAATTGAAACATTTGCCTTGTTTGAGCCCCACAAAGTGCTCTGCCGTTCCCCTTCATCTGTGAAAAATTGCCTGCTTCGTTAAGAGTGTGGGTAACAGCCATTGTGCCTTGTTTCTGTTGCCCCACAAGAGATCACGGACACAAGGCCTTCACGCATAGTGCACAAGCCAAGAGTTATTAGACCCCCGTTTTTCAGAAGGGGTAAGTTGATCAGAAACTGGGGCTGCATGGTGGTTTGCTGCTCTTGATGATGATGATGACGATGATGAATCTCAGACGATGATTTTGAGGTCTGAGGAATGGTGTCGTTCTTCCACCATGAAAATGGCTTTTATCAGCATGCACTAACACCGCCTCTGTGCATTTCTCACCGGGGCACAAGTCATCTTTTTTTAAGTCACATTTTGTTGCACCTCATAATTTAGATACGAATTATAATGTTTCTATTCATCTAGGAAAACCATCATAGCTCTCATTTATATTTTGGATTTTAAGGCAATACAGCCATGAAGGTATAAATCTGACAGGTGCAGTGTCTTGTACTCATATCCCTTGAAGCTTTTTCACATTTTTTTCACCCTACATCCACATACTTCAGTGTATCTAATTGGGATTTTATATGACAGACCAACATGTAGTGCATGACACTGAAGAAAAGGAAAGTGATGAAATAAAACAGTAGCCAAGGCTTTACATATTTCATGAAGCACTGCAGAGATCCATGGTTCAGGTGGGATAGCCAGTTGACATGGCAACAATGGAAAAGTCTTTGTTGAAAGAAAGCCTTAAAATTTATTAGCAGTTTGCTCATGCTTGTTCTGTAGGGCAGAACGAGCATGAGAACATTTTGTCCCACAATCAAAATATAGTATGTGGCAAAAAAAAAAACTGTACTGTACATTATCACCATCAACGCTGGGGACCATGGTGGTTTTATCAAACAGGCACTGGGAAAGTGGTCAGAGTTGGAATATGAATGTAACTAAATTCATCCAGTCCTGAGAGAAAACCTGCAAGAGACATGAGACTGGAGTGGCAGTAGTTTGAAACAAAGCATAATTATATTCAGGTGTTCTAATGGTCTAATGGAAAGTTCAGGCGTGACAACAGGGGAGAATTTTTTAATACACAAACACTTCCGAACCAGTTGGTTGGAAGTATTTCAGCCGATTATCAGTATTGATGATCAGGCTTGATGATAAAGCCTTAATGGCTTTGAGGATGATATCGTCAAGGCTTTGTGTCGTCATGGCTTTGACGCTGTCATCGTCAAAGCCATCGTCATAATATCATGACGATGATATCATGGCTTTGAAGTTTTTTGCTAAGAAAACAAAGGATAAAGCTGGCGGAGGCATACCACAGATGATAAGTTCAAGGTATAGATGATAAATACAAATTCTCATCACCCTTTTCAGATTTTTGTTTAAAAAATGTTATTCCTCTTCATAATTATGCACTCTGTTTTGTCAGTCTGTCACATAAAATCAGATATACTCAAGTGTTTGGATTGTGATTTGAAAGAAAAACTAAAATCAAGGCTAATTGTACTGTCTCAATGCATTGTGCAAGTAATTCCTTCCATTTACTCTGGCTGTCTGGATTACATGTGGGACTGGTTGCGTATGTGTGCACATAAATATGTGCGTGTGTGTGTGCATACATATCTTTGTGTGTATGTCTGGGATGGATTAAAGAGTCAAAACTGAACAAAATGAAAATGTGCTCTGGGCCTTCATTCCTTGTTTCTGTCTGTCCCTCTTCCTATCTCACTCTTACTTTCTTTTTACCTGAGAAAAAGACAACATTCCACACATCTTCCTGCAGATGATGTTGGAATTATCTCTCTTCCTCGGGATTCTGTCCAACTTCTTCCTCTTTCTCTGAACCTGTGACACAACATATCAGCTGCCCAGCCGCCCTCCTCTTCCTCCTCCTCCCTTCCCCTGCTCTTCTTCCTCACAGCTCTACCTGTCCGACCTCTGACCTCATAAGAACCTCATTTTGACCTCTGGGCCTCCTCTTCTCTTGTCATCTTATTTCCCCCCGTGCTCCTCCCTCGTTCAGTCGAGTGGGGACCCTCTCCTCCTCTTTACAATCCACAGCTCAGTGTGTGTACTACTGTTTGTGCATGTGCATGCTGCATGCCTTGCTGTTACCGTACAGGAGTGTGAGTTTGCATAAGCGTAAAAGTGAGCTTTTTGTTTCAGACTAGCTTTTAAAAGATACATTTGTTTCGATACAGTCAATTAGGTTTGAGTCTTATTCGCACAGCAGATAAATATAGAAAATCTGCTGGATTAACTGGGTGAGGTCATTATTTGCAAAGCATTCTTTTACGTATGGGTCGAATTAGAAGTTTACATGCACTCATCAAAGGCATGAGCGTCATATTAATTTTTGGGTTTTACTCATCCTTTTAATCCCTTTTCAGAAAGTTTGACTGATGAGATAAAACACAACTTCGGCCATTCCTAAAAGCAAGAACTAGTTGTGCAAGTTCTAGTTGTTGGTTATTGTTTGTAATCCACACAGGATTAAAAATCATTCTAACTGGCTCAAATCAGTTCAGTTCAATTCAGATGGTTACATATATTGTATATAAAGACACTTTTTTTTTCTTTACTTTTTTTTTCCTCACAAGTCTTGATGATGATATTGTGGCTTTGTAAGCTAACACTTTTGTTTACCACATTTGAGTTAAACAGATCCACCTGTGTGTCAAACACTAATTCCTTGTGTGACATCATATTAAAAAATATAATTAAAATCAATAAATCAAGATTTCAAGATGTTCTGAAGGTCATACATTTATAGACTAAACTTAAGAAAATAAATGTAACTACAACACCCAGTTGTATTTGTTCTTATGCATATGCAACAGGGTGGTTAAAAGGATCAGATCACACATCATTATCAGTTTTAAAATGTACATTGCAGGTCTATATTGAGCTCTAAATATATGAATAACACATCTAAACAATATTAATAAAATGTTTGTAAATATTTGGGCCTGCATTTCTAATTTTGAACCGGTTTGGAGTAGAGAAAATTGAAACAAAAAAATCTAATTCTTGATCTCGCATCTGTTATATTTCCAGTCCAACACCAATAAATAGGGGTTTAAGGAAACAATTAAGGCTCAAAGATAATATATTATTAATGCTGATGAGTATATGTACATTTCTGATGAATACTGTATGAGAGAGGGTGAGGACTTTGTACTGATGAAATGTGGTGTCTGCAGTTTGTCGTTTATGTTCTTAACATCAAACTGTGCATGGCATGCTTTCAGTGTCTGAATTAATCTTTGCCGTGTATAATGTTCACTCTGTTCAGTAGGTGTATTCTAATCTTGTGTTATGCTAAATTAACTCAAAAAGTGTTTCCTTTTCTTTTTCTTTGAAATAAATGGTGTCATTTTAACAACATTGACTTCTGCATCACACATAATGTTCAGAGAACAATGCTGCAACATGAAGTCTTTCTTTCCTGGGCAAACTTATTAATCATACAGTTGTCTTTAAGATTTTAAGACGTCGTTGTTACTGAGGAGGGTTTGTTGGGTCTTTACAATTTTTACTGAACTTAACAGAAACATTTGCCCAAGTCTGAAGGACTCTCAGCATTGTTAAAACATTATCTGCTGGCAGGGATACTGGTGTGAGGGTGTGTGTTTTTGTATGGTTTGGATGTTCAAGATTTACTACCTTACATTTTAAAAAGAATATGAGTGTAGTTTTGTGTGTCTGTGTTTTTTTTTACCATTGTTAAAACACTTAGTGTACTGTGAAGGTGTTGTGAAGTGTGCTGTCCTTTTTTCATTTGATTTTAGGGCTTTTTCAGTCTCAGTAGAGCTAATCTGTGCTTCACCATGTGTTGTGCCTTGAACACTTGTGTGTGTTTCTTTTAAACAACAGGATTAAAAAGGAAGTGCTAACCCTGAATCAACTAAACTCATCCACGCTGCCATTCTAACTCATCCCTTCCTGTTCACCCTCATTCTGATGCCACCTCTCACCATCCTGGCCCTTTTCCATCCCAGAGACACACACACTGTAGTTCATGAGTCAATAAATTCTGGGAATAAAATAAATGCACCATAAAGAAGTATTTCACTCACATAATCAGCCATAAGAATTGACTAGTGCCTCTAAAAGCCTTAAAAAATCCTTCTTTTAATGCAGTAGATTTGCGTCACACTGAAAAATGTAGACAAAATTGATCTTCACTTTGCATACATTCATTCAGTAGGAGGAAAATCCCATGAAAATAATAACTTTTAACAAAATTAGTAGCATCAATTGTTGGTACATTAACTCTTAATTCTCTTTACAAACTTTGTGTCTTGGTCTTGGTCTTCTTCTAGACCTTTGACCATTCCTGGGTCTCTTGGTTTCAGAACAAGCTTTCAGGTGGTATAACTGAGATTTCCTTGGCAAAAAGTTGATTTTTTGTGTCTGCTGAATTATTTATATGTAGATTTGACCATATGTTTTGCATCATTATCCATCACCTTTTAAACAGTCCAAGTTACACACTCCATGTTATGTTTACCTTTCTGAAGGTGGAACAGGAAAAGCTTTTTTTGTGGCTTTGCTCCACCATAGGATAAATTAAAATAATCTACAATTACATTTATATCTCCAGTGAATTGTTACCAATCATTATGATGGAATCATTAAGTGTCTTTATAAGAATCACATATTTTTTCCACCTGAATAAATGTACTGAAGTTCTTGCTTCTGTGTTTTTAAAACCGTCAGTGTGACATTAAGCTCCTGTAATAAAAGATGAATTTGTGTGAAGACTTTTTGCACATTTTTACTACAGGTGCCAAAAAATATTGAGGTTATATAATAGATGTCAGCTATTCTAAAAATGTAATTAAGCTGTAAGGCTTCAAGCTATTCCATGTCAAAGTGTTCACATCTTCATTACTGGGCCATAATGGGTATACTGCTTTATACATTAAAAGTAAGATAAAACATTCTGAGCTGCAGATCTGCTGAATTTCACCTCTACTAAATGACACATTAAGCACCGAAAACATTTTATTTACACTCAAACTGCAGCATTTGATAGCATGTTGGATAAATGTGTCAAGTTTGGGAACCTTTACCACATCTACATTCGTTAGTATTTAACTACTGTGTACGCCTTTAACTGAAAAAGCTAAATCTCAGTAATCACTGGGAAAATCACATAAAACATGTTTTCTGAATCCATTTAAATTCCTTTAGCTGACAGTCAGTAGATTTTGCTATTAAAATTAGTAAACAACATTTTGAAAATTAAGATTGAACTAAATATAGTTTAAGGCTTTTAGTGAGGCCAGATATGAAGGACAACATTAAAGATGTGTAATTTGCATTCATTATTACAAGTATGTAATCGTTAAGCTGAACCTTTGCAGTAAAACCTGTACTAAGTTTACTTTTCTAGATATATTTGCCTGGATATGTTACTCACAGGTATGTTTGGGCTTGATTTTGGATGAAGACCTTTTCACTTTCACTAATGTAAAAATTGCGTTTGTTTAAATAAGAAATCCTAACTACAATCCTCTCATGTTTTCCATGTAATGAAGATATTTTTGACAAGTTTTACAAGAAATCGGTATAAGTGACGTTCATCATAATTTTCAAATTTTGCCCATTTTTTCTGTCATTTGTTTAGCTAATAATTTGAGTAATACATAAATTAAACATACATTCCATACAATTTAAAATGTAAAATTATTTTAATTTCCCTTGCTTAATTCCTACAAAAAATGTTCATTGTGATTCAAGTGAGATGCACATGGTGTTTAAAAAACTGTATTAATACAATTTTATGTTGGGGTGTGTATGTGTGTGTCTTTCATGTACTGTCTTTGACAAGCAAATGAAGACTTTAGTGACCTAAACTAATTATAGGTCACATTGGAATTAATAATGAAAGTTTTAAGTTAAAAGGTATCCAAACACAAAAAATATATATAAAAACATTGAATATCTTCTATATACTTAAGGAAACAGATTGGATATTTTGAAGCGGCGTTCTGTGAAAAGGTGTTTTGTGGTTATTATCTTAAGTGTAGGAGATAACTCTCAGAGATTGTCCATAATTTTCTGATGATCTAACAACTATTCAAAGGAGTTCTCAAACAGAAGTGAATTTGCACCACTGTTAAGCACAAAATATCACTTCATTCACACATTTTTTAAGGCACTGTGAAGGTTGCAATGATGAATATCTGCATATTGGTCTGAAGTTAATCACTATGAAGATCGTATTAGCTTATGTTTAGTAACAAATGTTATAAAAGTGATGCACTACAAAAACAAAAATATGAGCTAAGTTCATGTGAAAGCTTTTAATTGATTTTTACATTTCCATTAGATTGTTATTCTGGCATTGAAACTGGTTTATTTCCTCCATTTTAACTGGAAGTGGAGCCCCAAATCTGTTTTTATTAAGGGAACTATACAAACTAGCACAGCTTAAAAGAAGGTGTCTTTTGCAAGTAAAATACTAACTACTCATAATGACTCCACAGTTTATCCAAATTAAATTAGTTTTAAATCTATTAACTGTGTTTAATGTGAGTGTGTAGGGGTGAGTGTGGGGGTGTGTGTGTGTGTGTTTGTAGAGGGACTTATACTTAAATGCCTGAGGTTCAGACTAGTATGCATGTTTCTGAATTGCTGCTGAATTAAGGGGAATGCAAGAACAACTGTAGCTTGCATTTTTCTTACCAAAGCCTAGAGCTGAGTCCCACTCAGGAACTTATGATATGGGTTGGAACGATAACAGACATTTCACAGCATTTTTTGTTTATTGTGTTACCTTATAACAATAATATTGCAGAGGTGACAATTTCTCCAAGCTGCTTAGTTTCTCATTTGTATGAAAGGAACTGTCTTTAATTGGGCCAAATTAAAAGATCCAGCTACAAAATGGATATGCTTGCTTTAATGTAAATGAATATCGTGCCAACCCCATAATCAACATGTACCTACACTCACTTTTCTTTTTTTCTTTCCTGGGACAGTTTATGCTCTGGGAATTCACTTTCTTTAGTAAAAAAATAATAAAAAATCAAGAGCCCTGCATCATTCACCTCACAAACAAAGAATGATCCACGAAGCTCTTACTGTATGCCCTCACTACTTGCACATTTTGCTGTGTCCCAATGACAAAGACCTGGACTGAATTCTTTACATCAGACTAACTTTCTTACATCAATTGGGCAAAGTATTACTGCAAAAAACAAACAAACCGTAATTTAAAATGTTCTTGTGTTCTATTCAAGGGCATGCAGATAAAATATAATCACAGGAGTGCTGCAGTTCTGCATTAAGTGACTATTTTTAAACAAAAAAATCTAACTCAGATAACAGGAACTTTGAACCAATTTGTGCTTAATTTGTCCTTCCATTATTTGAATAGGTCACTTCATCTAAAATAGGATTTGCATAAACTATCTCTGTTTTGAGACTAAAATTATTGCAACTGTAAAAATCAACTTAGCCTTTTTGCTCCACTGTAGCTAGTCATTAGCTGGAAAGCTAATCTGTGTTTCATCACCATAGAGAGTTTATGAGTAGAGATCTACTGGGTCAGAATTTTGTAATTAAGCTCCAGTCTCTGATTTTATAATGCTTTGATCTGCCAATGCTTTTAGCCATTTCTCATTTGTTTTAAAAAAAATTATGATTAATATAATTCAGAATACTCTTTTAGCCTTAAATTCTGTAAAACATGTAGGACAGTGTGCCTAAAGGACCAGGGGTGGGAAACACTGGCTTAGAGTGACATAACACATTAAAAATCCAGCTTCCTTATAGGTATTGTATGCATCTCTGGACAAACACTACCAGAGATGACTTCCATCAAACATGTCAGTGATACACAAAACTTTGAAGTTCTTCCCCTCAGTAACCATGTCCACTCTGAAGATTGTTGTCAGTGTGACCTGCTAGCTCTTCCATAAAGTGACTTTTCCTTTTCAAGCATTTAATTATCAAAACTTGTTTAATGTTTCAATTTTTGCAGATTAAAATAACTCCTCTTGTAAATTCTGGCCATCCCAACATTTAAAATCACTGAGATTTTCAAAACTCCTGTCATCTGAGCCTGGTTTTAATGAAATGCAGAAGCAGACAAAATGTATTTCTGACAGATCAGTCCAAATTCTTCGAATGTAAAGTCTCTGCTTGTATATTGGGACATGGCTAACCTCCACTGTTTCTTAAGTAGGTTGGAGAAACAGTCGACATATAACCTCCCGACCCTCCCATGGCTGTGCCTGCTTGGTGTTAGTGTTTCTCTTGTCTCGCCCCTGTCTTCCTTCCAGGTTATGGGCTGGTGCAGGAGGAGCTTGTGTCCCCGGCCTCCATGCAGTACAGCTTGCCCTCCCCATTGGGTGTGGAGCCATACTGGCAGGAGGTTTCCAGCCTGGAGTGTGCGCCCATTGCCACCACGGAGGAAGACACACTAATGGAGATGTCGGATGTTCAAGTGTGGCCAGCAGGGGTTAGCCCCTCACTGGTCACAGTTGAGGACTCATCGCTAGATGGTAGCAGTCGAGCAGATGACTCTGAGGGTGCGACTCTTTCCTTGCCCTGCAGCTTGGGTCGTCCAAGCAGCGGAGCCAGTGGGGCCAGTGGTTCCATCATGGAGCTGGAGGAAGAGGAGGAGGAGGAGGAGGAGGGAGGTAGAAGAGGAGGAAGTGCCACAAGAGCCAGCGAGTGCACTGGCAGAACGGGACAGGGTGAGGGCCAGTGGTGCTGTTCCCAAGGTCAATCTGAACGGGCAACCGGAAGGTCAGAGGTCAGACGCAAGGAGAGGGGACGGTGTGGCGGAGGGAGGAGGAACCAAAGGAGGAGTTGGTGGTGTGGGGCTGGGCTCAGTGGAAGGGATTTCTCTTGTTGCAGGCCAGCAGGTGTATGCCCAGCATGGAGAGCTGACTGGGCTGAGGCCACCAGAACACAACGGGGACAACCGGTACGTCATCTTTAAGGTGCACTGTCTGAACGCATTATGAGATCATCGTTCCCCTGACATGGAGCTGTGCTTCGTTCTTTGCAGGATGGTGGGAGGTGGAGCATTTCAGCCATACTTACCAGACAAAGACTCCCTGCAGGGCTGGGTGGGCTCGGCATCATCAGGACATGATGGAAGTGTGCCAGGCTTGCACACAGCCCAGGAGGCCCTACTGACTCCGGTGTGTGATACAGGTTACTCTCATGTGCTGCGTGGGTACTTCCTGAAGGGCACGCAGCCTTTTGACAAGGGGCTGGGCTTCTCTCATCAGGGGACGGGCCAACAAGCTTGGGAGCAGGAGCAGAGGCGAGGCCAGGTCAGGTTGCAATGCCGACCGCCCGCCACTTCCTGCGCCTGGAGAGGGAAAACATCTCCATCTCGTCAACTTTCTTTTTTTTTTTTGAAAACTCTAATTAATATCCAGCCATTTACTTTTTTCAGATCACAATCATCTGTACTTTTTATCTTTTTAAACGACTCAACAATCATCAGGACTGATGATTGGTCATTTTGATCAAATCAAAGTCCCAGACTAAAAGGATTTTTTCAAATGAAAAAATTGTTTAACATTAATTTCTCAGATTCAAGAAAGCAAATTAAGCATTAAAGGTGATAGAAATCATTATTTGATTGTATTTTATCTTTTCTCTGTTCAGAAGGAAGAGAAGGTGGGCTATTCTGCTGAGGCAAAATTTGTTGAAGAACGTGGAATTGCGCTCTCTAGAAAAGTATGATGACTGTTTCACATTTTCCATGAGTCACACATAATCTTCAGCTTCATGTATGTTATTATTTTCATTCCACATAGTACAATCATTAATTTAAAATTAGCATACAAGATATTAAACAATTAAACAAATACTGCATTTGGACAGCATTTGTTTCCAATGATATCGTATCAAGTGAGCTACTTTAGGTTTTACATTGAAAGATAAATATACAGTAGTCAGTGGAAGGACAGGCTTAGTCTCTGAACTAAAAACTTGGAGGTTTTTTCATTAATTCTTACAGAAATATACAGGCAAAGTTTTCACTACCCCTAATGTGTTTTTGTGTCAACAATACAGTTGTTCAGTTTAATTTCTGAGGTTTTCTAGACCTCGCAGGACCTTGTTGAGTAGAAAAATATGGTCAATGCTTGAGTAGCATTTACCAGCAGAGCAAAATGAATCAGAATGAGTTGTAACAAAGAGATTTATTTAAACTCAGAGCACAGTAAAAGCAAGGTTCAAGGTTAGCATGATGCCAAAATCTCATACTACCCTTACCTTCTCACAAGCACTACAAGTCTGAACTCACATCTTGTCATTGTAGATCAGCTACATAGAGTGAAACACACAGAAGATCAAACATAGAAGCCACAAGGATTTTGGTTCATGTTGGTTTAAGGAATTTTGCACAGTTAAACAGACATATAAAAAAAAAACAACTATGACTCAGATCATTCAAAGAATGAGAAATTTCATCCAGAACAAAATACAAAGTGAGTTAATTTGGTGCCAGATTTGGTTGGTTGACTGCTAATGCACTTTGTGACCCTGAACATGTGAGCCATAGTTAGTTTCCTACTCTGGTTTCGGCACTTAACTGGTCCAAGTGTTGTCTCCTTCCTTCCTCCTGCCCTCCTTGCTCTAGGTGGGGATGGATGTAAGAAAGGGTGCTCAGTCATTGCAGCGCACCAGTCTCCGGAGAGTTAAACACTGAAATACACATACTGCCCGGTCCTTCAGGTACGGGACAACAAAACAAGCACTTGTGTATCCCAGTGCTTGGATAATAACCTGTGTGGTGACTGCTACCAACCTGATAGAGCCTAATAGTTTTTCACACCAACTTTATTTTTTTGTTAATTTTCTTTAGAGAATCCCTTTTGGTAATGCTTTTTGAATGAAAATGTTTGGTTGTTGTGTAAAATGCACAGCCTGCAATGATTTAAATTCTATACTAAACAAATGAAATACAAAGACATTTTTTATTTGAAATACAAGTGGTTAATTTTATGTGATTGCCACGAACACTTTTCAGAAATGACGGATTACTACTTTTTAAATCAACTTTAGGAAATACAGGGGTAATAAAGTTGTCTTAAGCCTAAAAAAACTTACTACAGCAGAAGAATGAAGAATAAAAAAGAGAAGCTAAGAGAGAAAGGAAACAAAGTGTGGCAACAAAGTAAACTTAAATCTGAATATGGAAAATTATGGCATTTAGAAATGGAAATATTGTGGGAAACCTGCAAAAGAGACTGATGTGTTTTTATTTTCACTACCTCCTGTGAACATATTAGCACTGGTGGCAGCCTAAACTCATTTATGCAGACTATAAAGCAGCAGCCGTGCTGTGGTTAATATATGGACGGCACTACTACCACCTATTGTCAACTACAGTAGCATTTGTCAGTGAATATATACACATTCTTTCATTTTGAAATTTATTGCTGCAAATTTAGCAAATGCATCTAAATAAACATCCCTTTTTTCCTGTTTCCTGTTTCCAGTGTTTTCAGATCCTGTCTTCTGGCTTTTAATAGCATTTTACACAACTTCCCAGCCTTTTCTGAAAACTTGATTATATCATTGTCTACGCTTTCATCATAACATTTTAGAAGGCCAAAATAATTTTTTATGCATATTAATTACGTTTTTATATCTCTATTGTTTTTTGTTTTTTTTCAGGATCGGAAACCCACTGCCAAAACACCCACCACAAAAACACGACCGGAACGAAGATGGAAATAAAGAAGAAAAAGAAGTGGGGAGGAAGCGGAGAAAACCTACCAGGACAACCAGAAACATCCTCAATCTGTGATCATGAAGCACCACAAAACAAAAGAAGACGAGAACAAAAAGAGGAGTCGAACTTGTAGTTTTATAACATTTGTAAAGAAAAATATAACTAAACAGAGGCATGGTAATTCATTTTTATACAAAAAAAACTATAAATGTTCGTAAAACAACTAAGAAAAAAAGCAACAAAGTGCTTCCTGTGAACTGTAATTGCATGACAACTGCTGGTGCATGCCCTTTGACCTTTTGAACTGTCATTATCTACAAACTGAAGGAGTAAAAACAGAAGGTACAGGGCCGGCCGTGAATAGGTCAAAGGCCTTTTTAAAGGACCTCATGCCCACTAACTGGAGCCCTTTGTCAGCCAGTTGAGTTCATTAACACTGCAGCCAAAAAAAAAGCAAAACACACAACTCCCTCAAAGGATGGCTGTATATGCAGCAAAGCCTCTGCTGAGCCAATGCTTCTGTCATCAGACCCTTTCTCCTCTTATTCTTAATGTGATATATGCACTCTATGCTCTGTGGACGTGTGGGTGCGTGTGTGTGTGTGTTTAAATTACTCTGCTGCATGTGTTACCTTGCTTCGAGCTCTGCGTTGAGCCTCACCTGCCCTCCCCTGATTGGCTTGTTGTCTCTGTGATGCCACGGCGTGCTCGACCCTGCAAAGAGAAAGCCGCTGGCTCTTCCTCGCTTGTGAGTTCTCGTCTGCGTGTATCTATGTTTTTATTTAGATTTGTCCTTAGATGAGCTCGCTTCCTCTTCAGTGTCTGTCCGCTTTGGTTCTCCTCTTTGTTTGACTTTGGTAGAGAACTGAATCTCTTTAATTCCCTCGAGTCTTCAGGGGTAATGTGTTTTAAAGACATCGGAATGTTTTCCTAGGAAATGAGTTGGTTGCTTGACGGCATTGCACAGCAGCTCTGATAAATATCTTGACTTTTTCCTTCCTTATGAGCTTTTTCTGTTTTTTCTTGGTAGCATATCTCATTCTGAGCCATCTTTATTGGTAGCCCTCGTTTATATGCAGTAAAAATCGCAGGTCTCTTCTATCCATTTTACTTCTCCGCTCCATCTTTTTTTTATCTGTTTGCGTCCGCTGCGGGACTTTGCTGTCAAATTTTTATTGATCCATTCATTACAAATGGCATTAAAAAAAAATGAAGAAGTTGACTTTTAAGACAGTCCTTGGAAAATTCCTGGCAAGTGTGAAGTTGTAGGTGACAAAATGTAAACCGTGGACAGAGAGGTAGCACTGTGACTGTCCAGTAATCACTGACCCCAGACTCGTGAACTGTCTATATGTGGCTTGCAAAGGTATTTATACTTTGTGAACATTTTCTCATTTTAGAACAATAAACTTCAATGTATTGTATTGAGATTTTATGTAATGGTGAAGCAGAACGTATTGCATAATTGTGAGGTAAAAGGATAAATATACGTTGTTGTAAATGTTTATTACAAATAAAAATTTATAGGATGCATTTTCTACAGCAACCCTGCAATTACAGGTTGCACACTTTTTAGTCTTTGCAACAAGTTTACTCATTTAGTCATCATATTTAATTTAAAGCTCCCCTACAGGCTTGTTGTTGTGCTCTCTCCATCGACAAATGACAAAAACAGTGTTATATGTGTCAGAAAACATCCCCAAAATATATACTGACATTTGTGGTTGCTGCATGACAAAATGTGAAGATGTTCTACATAATCCCTTTGCAAGCCTCAGTACTTTCAGATATAGAACATAAAAAAGCACACAAACAAACAAAAAGAACATACGTTGAAAGATCAGAATGTCAGACAGCTTTGACACAGCAATAATACCTAACAAAAAAGAAAAGATGGATTGATTTTCCAGCAATTATGATCTGTGATGTAATTTTTTTATTATTATTGTTGTTCATTGTTTAAAGTTTGTTTGTTGAGATGGAGTCACCCAAAATCTGATTTTGCTTTCACTGAGTTATTAAGGCTATTAGTGTTTCACACATTTAAAAAAAAATCAAGCTCACATTACTGAAAGTCATGTATCTTTCAACACTTTATGCAGAAACCGGACAGCAGCACTACGTAGACTTTGTATCACAGTAGCACACATTTCTGGAGCGTCTCAACACTATTTTATCCCACAAGTACTGTAAATGCTACTGTAGCCTGAATGAGTGCAGCACAGAATGAATGCACACATTTTTCATATGCTCTTCATGCAAGCAACCTTCATCAGATAATAGCACATGTTTTATAACTTATCACATTTTACACTCAGGTTTTTTTTGTTCTGCTATGTAAAATGAAAATGGGATCGAAATACAGATCGCTCGATGGAAAATGAGGATGAGTTTAGGCAGGTGTACCAGAAACGAGGGTTGTGAATCTTGTAGCCCTTTTGAAGAGGAAAATCTATGTATTTTTTTTTATTATTATTATTATTAGTAGTATTTTGGGGGACCGCATGTACAGATGTGTGTCAGATTCTATTGATTCAAATGAGACCAAAAAGTAGTTTTTAATGCGTCTGAATGAGTCCTCCTGTTGCAGCCCTGGCAAATGGGTTTTGTTTATCATACTTCATTTTAACACCCCCTGATGAACAAAACCAAACCAGAAGCACAGAGATGACTGCATTTATTTATTTATTTATTTTATTCATATCTTTAGGGGTTTTTTTATGTTTGAATTGAAATCCAGTACTTTCTAAAATTACTGGCAGTAGCATAATCTTACACTGAAGATTGTAGAGAAATATAAACTTGAGAGAGGCGAAATATTGCCTCCAGAATTCACCTGTGCCACAATTACTGGAACTTCTATCAATTAATATAGAAATTAAATAAATTTTAAGCTATAAACTGCTTCAATGAGTGGCATTTGGAGGTTACTGTGTTTCCATAGCAACCACTGGACATTATCCACATGCTAAGCTTTAATGCAACTTTAACTGATAAATGTAAATGGACTACTACTGTAGTCATACTGACCGCTGTTTCTCTTTTAACAGCACTGGAAACCTTGTTCTAGTGCATTGCATCATAATCTCTCTAACTCTCTACTAGATTATGCTACTGCAATAAAAGATTAATTTGTTTGAAAGACTTTTATGTATCTTTACCCAATGAATGTGATGTGGAGAATGCTCCTTGGAAATATTGTACAATCTCACCAAATTAGCTTTATCTGGACAAAACAGAACCCAGATTCTCACAATCATTCAGCTATATTTTATTCACAAGTTTTCAGAGTACAAATAATATCAGTCAGCACTATATTAGTCTGTGTTCCAATGTGAAATATATTTTGTGTTGTAACTGTGTTAAAGTAGCACTACCACAAATATTCACTCTGTACCCCCACCATTTAGTGCTTTTATTGATCATGGTAGCTTTAAAAGTAAACTATTTGAATGAATACATGAGGTGAGGCACAAAGCCAAACTTTGTAGATCAGTTTCACAGATTAAGTGTGTAAAATTATTTGTAACACTGTTTTTTTTTTTTAGGAGAGTTGAAACTGTCAGCTATATGCTTGAGAAAGTTGACAGCTGTAAAGTTAGTGGCTCCCAAACTGGAGGTCATGACCCTTCTGTGGGTGATGAAAGACCATGTGGTGGGCTCTCAATAGAATCTCCAAATATCAACTTCATTTTAAAAAGGAATGAGCCCCGCTTATTTTTGAAATACTTAAATAAAAACGGTACTCAGCTTGAGTCTAGTGTATGTCATTACCCATGCCAGTCCCAAGTGGTAAAATTAAACCATTGTTGTTGATAACCTGTAAGGTCTCACTAAATTAAGCAAAACTAACATTTCAAAGATGTAGTCATTTGATATTACGTTATTTTTGTATTGCATACCAGAATTGTGATTCACATTCAGTGGCAGTTCTGGGATGGGTTTCAATCTGCAGCCAACAAACAAGCAGATAATTGAATTAAAACTTGCATGACATGCTCTTCATTTTATTTTTTCTTTTCAGAGAGCTTTTGCCACCCATATTAAGAACCGCCACTCCTCAAATTTCTTGCACTGCTCACTTATAAGAAAATATATTAAACAATTTTCTTGTTCTTTAAATTTGTTTCACCTTTGAGAAGAACTCTCTTGTTCTACGGTAAGCTTCCCTTCCACCATGTTTGTGTGTTTGGTGTGAAAGTGTGTGTGCATGACAACACTTGGTTCCAAACCGTGTCGGATCAGAAGAAGAAAGAAGACATTTCTACCAAGCATGTGAGTGAAGAGGGTGTGTAAACTATGACAACGTATTTTAAAATGAGCATTGTAAAATATTAACTGTTGCAAAGAATAGAGATCACCTATACTCCTTTAGACTGGATACATGACAGTGTAAACGCAATATCATATAACTCTATCCTAAGGAATGCAACTGCGCACATGCACAAAAAAAATGGTTTTTATGAAAATGTATGTATAAATTACAAAATATATTTAATTAGAATGCTATGCACCCTCATAGAGTTGTTATGGATGTTCTTTAAGCATTATCTAGTTTAGGCCGACACCCACATCATGGGGAATGTAGAGGCTTTGTAGCTATGACCATTTGTTTTCTTTTCTTTTGTATTGTCCTGGAGAGGATAAACAAACGTGAATATGTATACAAGCCTTTCGATCAAACATGAAGATATGTATAGATCATGTTATCCTGTACACCAGCTCTTACCATTTACAAGACTTAATAAACAGAAAAGATGGGACATAACTTTGTGAGAGTTTCTTTTGTAGTTAAATTCTTAATGTGCTTTATTATTTTTAGTTGACAAAAGTTCTGGGGAGTCATGTTAATTCATTTGTGAATTTAAATCTAAAACAAATGTTTAAATGATCAAGAATAATTGATTTTCCAATAATTTTGATTTGCAAATTGATATTCCCAGATCTTTTGTATCCACTGTGTCCTATTTTGCAAACAAGTATGGACAAAATATATTTTTCTGAATGTGCAAGACATGGGAATATGCAGATGTAATTACAGAAAATGTCATCTAATTAACATAATGGCATTATAAAGTATTAGCTGAAATACTTTCTTATAGTGAATTCAAGTCACCATGATTCCCTAAAAAAGTAAAATTAGGTGTTTAATAGAAATATTCATATAACTTGTTTATTTTTTCAACACATCAATGCTTCGCTGGTTTGACAGCTAGCAAAGGGAAAACTACATATCCCAAAACCATCGTTTTGTGACTTCCCCTGTTTTCAGCCAATCAGAGCGCTGCGCTCACGTGATGTTTTGTAGGAATGCTGTCACTTGTTTGGAGTTTTCCCTCTCAACCACGTGGAGTGGCGGCTCTTACTCATTGAAATCAGCGACTTTCAGGTTATTTTTTATTTATTTATTTTTACCGTGTCGACGCTGCTCCGTGTGTGAGATGTCAGCAGCGGGTCAGGCCTCCAGGAGCCTGGAGATCCCGGCTGTCCGGAGGATCGCTATCCATGATGCAGCCCACATGCCCAAGGAATACTCCACGACCCCGGGAGGAACTCTGTTCAGCACCACGCCAGGAGGTAAACATGAACTGGACCCTGACAGATGGTGGACAGTTTAGGATTTTTTTTGTGTGTGTGTGTTTGTTTTTGGATTATTAGGTTATAATTTTCGGATTCAGTAACATTAACCAGATAAGGAAAACATGCAGTCAGTCATAAGCTATTTTTAGTGCGGCTCTTACAGCTGCTGCAGAAACATGTTTACAAGAGGAGGACTCAATGGTGTAATATTAAACATTATGGAAATTAATTCAGTTGTCTCTTATAAAAACTAAAATTTAAAGGACGCACTGAAAACTAAACTATTGCTTTTTTTATGACTGTATTCAAAACTCTTCTTCAGTGATGAAATGGACAGTTTTTTTGCTGTAGATTTTGAGTTTTTCACAGTAGATCTGTTTTATTCTCAGCTGTTGTATTTTGTATGTTGACACAATTTTGTAAGAACTGCTATAACTGAAATTGCTGAAAAACTCAACCATTATTCCACCTTACAATAAAATGGGTGATGTATTTTTCTTAAATAATTCCAGAAGATTAAACATTAGAGATGCAACATGTGTTCACAGTCAGTTCAAAGTATGAGTTATAATATTGCTAATCAGTCATCAATAACCTCTCAAATAAAGACATCCTGGACCCTCCTGAGGACATTTCCAGCATGGGGACTTTGTTAAAGAAATGTGTTATCCCGTCCTACTTGCTGTGAAAATTTGGCTCGGATGCACATGCTCGTTTTTACTGATAACATGTTCTGTAACATTACCAGCTCAGGCCGGTTCAACAGATAATACACAACGTCATTAACGTTTGGGACTGAAGTCCAGATTCTCAGTCATAGGAATGCATGGAATTACTATTTCCTTTAGAACAGAAGTAATAACTCGCTTGTCACTGACTGCCAGCATTTTTCATGCATTTCAAAATTTTTTAATCTTTTCTAGATCACAAGATTTATTTTACTAATTTGTGTTCCTCTACATGCAGCCCTGAAAAGCTACAGCACTTTCACCCCTATCAAAGATTTTCTAAAAATGCTAAAATAAATTAGTTCCTTTGATTGTAGTAGAATAATCACTTAAAAAAATGTGTGCACTTTGAACATTTTATTTTACTTCCATCGTTCTCACCACATTTGTTGGAAAATAAAACTGGAATATATAAAATGCCTGTTAGATTGTCCCAATTAAATGGACTTTGCCACATCTTTAGTTAGGTATTAAACATGTAAATAAATACCTGTTTTAACTCTTGTTCTGTCTAAACCCTGACGTCAAAACTGTGAAATTAAGATTTGAGATTTAAAAGTTCTCATATGCCACAAATATTGACACTAAATAAACACAAAATTTTACAAAATGGTCAGATTGTTTCGGAAAAAGGGAACTATAAATCACCTTTGGTCTGTAACATTGAAAAAGGGTCTAACTTGCTTATCTTTGCTCTACAAAAAGGCTATCTCATGCTGGTGTCCTAATTCTGTGTTTGACTTCATGAAATCAAGGCTGCGTCTGACATCATTGCAGTCAAACTGATGAAATAGGAATCTGTGTTTGTTTGACTCTCAGCCTGGGTGAGTGAGTGCATCTGCTTTTGAGAAAAAGTGACAGCATGTTTAATGTCCTGTGCACTATGAATTTAAAAAGAGGGCAAACTATGTCAAATGTCTTTTGCTTTGTGTATCTTTTACCATCAATTATTTTATGAAAATGTGTCCATCTGCAACAACTTTGTTCTGGCAGGCTACATTTGTACTTTTTGTATTTTTACTACAGTTGTGAGCCAAACTCGATTATGCCGGAAACAACTAAAACTTTGTAGCTACAATTTGGACAAAAAAGACACATTTATCTTAGGTAACTTTGAAGATGTGGTAATTGGCGAAGTTGCACCATAAATTGTTTTGAATTTATTCAATTTATTATGGATTTTTAGATAGTCGTACTATTTATAAAGTTTTTCTTGGTGGAAAAGAAAATCCACATAGCACACTTTAAAATACTTCAATAGTCAGTTGCTGATTCCTTAAATTTTTTTTAGTTCTGTTTAAAATGCAACTCAACAATAAATGTTCATATACTCTGTTATTGCTGCCACCTTCAGGCACCAGAATCATTTACGACAGGAAGTTCCTGCTGCAATGTCGGACCTCTCCTCTGACCCGTACGCCTCCCAAACTTCCCGATATTCCTGGAGTCACAAGGCCGCTCGACCCAGAGTCGTCCAGTAATGAAACCCAGCCTGAAGAATTACCCAGCAACAACGCAGATGACCACAGCCTGGACACAGAGGAGAACTCCGGTACTGTTTTTTATTTCCCAGCTGACTTTGTACTTTCCTGTTTCTGTCAGCTAAATGTCTTTTTTTTTTCTCTTACAGCAGAAGACGCCCAGTTTGAAATGGACATCTAAGTGTTATCAGCAACAATAAGCAATGAAGTAATGCTACCATTTATGTGGTTATGAAATGGTTGAAACGACAAGTCCAGTCTAAGTCAGCTTTATAATCTGACAGAAAACAACCATTTATTTTCTGTCAACTATTTGCTAAAATGTTGAAACAAAATGTTGAAAATGTTAAAACATTAACTAACTCACTCACTTTGTCCAATGTATGACAAGTAATTCCTCAAAAAAAATAATTTTTTTTTAATGTGACTTATTTTTACTTTGAAAATAATATGATATAAAGTCTATTAATAGGACTAGTGTAGTTGGGAACCTAGTTTTGTGATCTTTGATAACTTTTATGGCCACATGAGGGCAGCAGACAAAAGTTTCATACTTTGAGATCTTGTTGTTTTTGTCAATTTTAAGTTAATTTATTTGCGTCACTTGCAGTTGTTTGAACACTAAGTGATTGTGAAGTTACATGAATTACCAGCAGAGGTCTTATTAATATATGACTGTATTTTATTGTCACTCATCAGTTGTTTGTTCCTTAATTTCCAAGATCATTTTAGAATCATTTCATGCATTTTTTAATGGAAAATGAATCCTCAACCAAGATGGTAAAATGAAATATTGTTTGGCTGCAAAATGTTACATAATAAGCTTATAGTTTTTACAAACCACTATGTTGGCGCTTTGAACTTTTTTTTTTTACTATGAACGTCATTAAAAGTCACTGTTAATGCATTCTTTAACCAAAGCTAAACTATTGTTTCTTTTCTGTAATGTTTTTTTTCTTACCATGTATCAGAAAGTGCTTGAAGACAATGTACAACCATTAAAAAATTTAGCTGAAGCAAAACTGGACACTGCAATACATCATTAACTCAAAACATATTATGTCCACCAAGGGCTGGCTGAGAAATAAGAAACCTCTGCAACTGACCATTGTGAGAAACTAGTTAATGATTTCAGGGTAGGGCTTGTTTTATATAACCCAGTTATATATTGCAATATAAAACATTAATAATACAAAATGCATTAGCATTAAAATTCATCTTAATTCAGAATTTTTGGGTGGAAAAAGCTGATGAACCAGGGTCAGTCCTGGTTCGTCAGTTTTTATAGGACTGACCAGTTCTAGAATTTTTTTTTTTTAAATAAAACATACAACAGTTCACTCAAATGTGTCTTAATTTTATGTATTGTCAAACACAGCAAACATACAGAGGGGTCAGTATGACCCAAACATTCCATTTCCACCATCCTTATTTTTTCATTGGTGTTAAAAAATAAGTCACTGAACATAAAATGAGTACAGCTTGTACATAAAAGGCACAACTTGATGTATTTGTAAAATTCCAACAGTACTTCTGTTAATAGAGTCCATCTTAAGTCCAGCTATTACCTTCCTACTGATTTACTGATTTAATTTCCCTTGCTTTTGTCCAAGTTTGAGATTAGATGTACAGTGCCTGTAGTGGGTCTTTTTTTTCACTTTTTGTTTGTCCTCAGTTGCAGCCACATCTTTGCACGACCATATTCTCATGATGCCTCATCACCATCTTCCCGTTCTCGTAGTACACCATTGAAAGTGGTGCCAAGTGTGTGGGCACACAAGACAGACTTGGTACCTTGTGTGGTTGGTGAAGCTTCAACAGGCTCTGTAAGGAAAAACAGAAAATTGTTAGATCATATCTCCTCAATAGGTATCGGTATCATTAGATATGTATACTGCAGCATTTTAGCCTTACCTGCATGTATGCATGGTTAGTTGGAGTGAAGGTCTCATCTACAGGTATAGGACAAGTCCCTTCACAGCGATAAGCATTGTACCGTTTGGGATAGATGATCCACTCGCCCCAGTTGAGCTTCTCAAAGTTCACCCACATGTCCACCTTCCTGCAGAGATCACCGTGCTCCACTTCCCTTGCAGCGTCTCTATGTCTCTGCCATTTCTGTCCATGCCTCTTTTCCCTGTGGTTCCTCATCCTGGCGGTGGACACTCTGTCCAGGTTGACGTACTTAGAGTGTTCTGCTGTGCGGATCAGTGCTGGCATTCGCTGGCTGTGTGGACTCTGCCTAGAGAAGACCACTATCATCACCCTGTTGGCCGTTGGGTGCTGGATTCTCTGCTGCTCACAAGCCGCTTTCACCTGAGCTACGTCCTCCTTCCTTCTCTGACCTCGGGGTCCCTGATAAAGCCAGTGACGGATCATTTTGGTCACGTTGAAGACATTCCATCCCAAGGTTGAGTCCACTGAGCTTGGATGTGATCTCAGGCGTCCCAGAAGCAGCCTGCTCTCAGAGCAGTCCGTATCAGAACACCGTTCCCATTTGGAGTGATAGATGTCTACGGAGGCAGTGGAAGATTCTGTGAAGGCAGGCTGGTGGATGTGGAGCTCAGCCAGGTGGATGTTATCACTTGGAGACATGGAGGACAAGTCGAAGTAACTGACCATTTCTCACAGATCTGATGGCAGCCTGGAGACAAAGAAATGAGACAGAGACAGAGATGCAAAAGAAGACTGTATTTTTCATCTTATTTGGAACCATTTATTTGGTTGGCCAAATAAATGAAAAAAAGGAATAGAATGCAACAGCTTTTCTACCTGTTAACGTTCCACTATAATGCTGAATAGGAGTACTACTCACTTTTAGCGACTAGGCTGGTCACGGAGTCGGATTTGTAGAGGACGGGGATGGCCTCACTCTCAATGCTGTTGATGTCAGCTGAACATCTGGTCCGATCCTCGGTCCTCATCGTCCGATAGAGCTGAATCATGTAGTCCGGAAGCCTGTTCCCGGGGCGTCTGGAGCCGACGGAGTGATCCGTCATCCCTCGGAACAGCGCGTCGGGAAGCATCCCGTGGAATGGCTGCGCACAGAGACTCAAAACCAAATTCACCAGAAGAAAAAACGCAAACTCCACAGCGAGACCTGTCATCGTTCCCAAATAGGATGAAGACGTTTCACGAGCAGATGCAGACTGGTCCCGTGGGACGCTGAAACGCTGGTTTATAGTCTCGCCTTCTCATCCTATGGTCCTTTGAAGAGAAGCTTCAAGGTGCGGGTGACCTTAACGTGATTTCGGTCGGTTTTGGTTTCGGTCGTTGTGAACCGAAACCTAAATGCTCTTTGTAGTGTATCAGCAGTCATCAGTCTAAAAGGCGCTGATGGCTGCTTTTCTGTGCGTTACAGATCACACTTCATTAGAATCTCTAAAAAATGTAGTTAATGAGATTAAGGGCCGTAGAACTGCAGTGATTAAAGAGACTATGAGTTAATCAGGTGGAGGAGCGCTTTCTGTGTCAAAGGCCTTGACATGTTTGGGGTCTGTTAGGGAAGAGCTTGAAACAGAGAGAAAGGGGGACTCAAAAACATAAGAAATAATAAGTTTATTTTAAACTTAAGGGTTTTGGGAAAGCCATATTTGAAGAATAAATAACATTTTATTATAAATTATTTTACAGTGGTCAAACACCAAATAAAGGTGGTATTTGTATTATAGAAGCATTGTGCTTAGGAAACTGTTTATAGGGACAAAAACATCAAAGAATTTAAACGTTTCTTTAGCAACTATCGGGAAACAAAAAGATCATTACTCTGATATATTTCCAAAATGTTCCCATTCCTCTGAGCAATTAAGTCAGCTTTAGACATTATTGTTGTCATAGCAATGACTGTCAGCCTCGTCCCAAACAAAATAGGTCAAGATTAGCGTATAATACATAGCTCTTTATGAGATTAGCAACGATGGCCTAAGAATAAATAAATAAAAACTTTATATTTTCAGAAATGTTTTCTATTTCTTTAAAGCTTTTAAATATTTATTTGCTTCAGGCATATGTTTCAGTTGCATAATTTGACTTTAATATCATTTTACGAGGTAAATTTGACCAGAAGTCAGTTTCCCTGCTAATCACAAACGCACCTGTGGCAGCACAAACTGCTTAAAAGCTTCTCTCAGGTGTTGATGTTTGTTCGAATGAGTCGCGGGGTCGAAATGGACCTGCGCTTGGTCATTTGGTTGATTTTTCTGCCGAATCTAAGATTTTCCTCGGGTAAGTTCAATTTCAGTCGGAAAGTAATCTTTTTCTTGCTTAACGTTTTTTTCCGACATAAACAACTTCAAGAAGTTCGTTCGGTATTTGCAATTTTTTTTTTAAGTCACTGTTTAAAAATGTAAAAGCCGTCGAATTCGTGATAGACGAGTAACAAAAATGGGCATTATGTCTGCGACTTCTCCGCGTTAGCCCACACTACAAGTGCTGTAATGAATACACAGCGACTTATTTAACTTTTCTCTGGTGGGTTTTCCTGTAAGACTGACAGATGAGAATCTAAAATTTCTTTTC
This sequence comes from Phalloptychus januarius, assembly GCA_902982915.1. NCBI lineage: Eukaryota > Metazoa > Chordata > Actinopteri > Cyprinodontiformes > Poeciliidae > Phalloptychus > Phalloptychus januarius. The sequence goes on along the minus strand of CADWAE010000133.1, from coordinate 3,844,868 downwards.
TCAAACTTGAATTGTAAGACTAATTTGAAGAGGGTTTTTTTAGCCTAATTTGACGTTTCTAAATGCAGGAATATCCTCAAACTAGAAAGTATCTAATTACCTAAATACTGAACTGTTGCTGCTCTTCCATGAAATTAAGCGTAAGTGCAGCATTGCTTTCTGCCTGTGACATGATCTGAGGCATTATATCAGCACAAGTTGATGCATTTCACAAGCAAAAAGACAAGTGTGAATAGTTTTTCCGCTTTTACTCTTCACATTTGTCTTTCTTTTTGCTTAAGCATGCAGTGTGGAAAAAAATGTTTAAAAATGAGATTAAATTCCATTGTGCTTTGTATCATTTAACTTAAGTGTTAACATAATCTGTACTGAAAGGGTATGACTACAACTTTTCTAATATGCACTCTAACCTTGTCTTGGTCTGTAGGCCAACTATTTGCTTGCCCTGAGGGTCAGTGGCAGTGTGATGATGGAATCTGTATTCCTGCTGCATGGAGATGTGATGGACAGGGAGACTGTCTGGATGGATCGGATGAAATGGACTGTAATGGTATGGTAACCCTTAAAATGAGTCGGCCAAAGAACTGTCAGATTTTACATGACATCTGCTTTGACTTTTTCTTGTTGCTGTCAGCCTCCACAGACTCTGATTGTCCAGCTGGTCAGTTTGCATGCATGGACTCTGTTGGCTGCGTAGACTCGTCAGCCCGCTGTGATGGACAGAAGCAGTGTCCCACTGGTTCTGATGAGGAGGACTGTCCGACCACAGAGGGCTGCCTGGATTCTGAGTGGATGTGTGGAAACCTCATCTGTATCCCCAAAGAGCTGCACTGCAATGGACAAAATGACTGCATGGACAACTCTGATGAAGAAGACTGTGGTGAGAGACGCACAGGGCTGAAATGCTATTGATTGACACAAGTTTAACTTGAATGAGTTTTTCTAAGAAAACTTGTTCTCTGGGAAAAAAAATATGTTCCAAATGTTCTAGGTTTGAGAACTTTCAGATTGGAAATGAATATTAGAAATATTGTAATTCCACAAAGGAACTAAACCTTTGGCTGCAGAAAGCACCATAAATGGTAACTAATGGCCAATCAAAACTTCTGCAAGTGCTTGTTTTGAGTGTTTGTGATGACAAGATCAAGGTTTTCTGGGGTAGTTGGAAAGTGGAATATTAAACTCTTTAAGCATGTGTCAAAAATGTGTTTTCTGACTTGCAGTGACTGTTTTCAGGAGATGTTTTGGTTGGGTTGTACCAACAGAGTTTTTATTGTTTTTGTCTTTTTTTTTTTTTCTAGGTAAATGTAGTGAGGATGGCTTTCAGTGTCCTGAGGGAAAGTGTCTGCCAGCTGAGCAAAGGTGTGATGGACAGGTTCATTGTTCTGATGGCAGTGATGAGCCCATAACCTGCGGTAAGCCTGACTAGATGAGCTCAAGTTCTGTAAACACGACTGTCTTTACTTTGCAACCACTGTTGCGTTGCATCTGCTTTAGGGCGTACCTGCTCTATGCACAATGGCGGCTGCAGCCATACATGCTCAGATGAATCCTGGGGAGCTCAATGCACTTGTCCTGTTGGACACAAGCTCTCCCCTAATGGTGCTGTCTGTGAAGGTGAGTGGGTCATCATACTCCGCATGTCATGAATGACCCATCCTTTTTGAATATGTTGAATTAAAATGTATGTCACTGGTTGGTTTATCCATAATGCTTTTGGTGTTCTATGGCAGTGTTTCCCAACCCTGGTCCTCAAGGCTTCAATCAATGACTAACAGGTGTTTGCTGAACTGCAATCGGTTGAATCAGACGCATTAAACCAGATAAACCTCTAAAACGTGTAGGACAGTGTGCCTTGAGGACCAGGTTTGGGGAAACACTGTTCTATGGTCAATGCTAACCAATTTCAACCTTTTTGCATTTGAATCTTAAACCCATTTTTATTGTTAGACTTGGATGAATGTGCTTCATCTGTTCCTCAATGTGCACATCACTGCACAAACACCATTGGATCTTACTACTGCCACTGCAGAGAGGGGTTTAAACTCAACGGAGACGGTACATGTCAAGCCTTAGGTAAAGTTTTTTTTTTTTTTTTTTTTTTTTCTTTTCTCCAAACTGTAAATGTTTTTCTAATGTATACGTACATTGTTTTTAGTAAAAAAAATAGACATTTGGACAAATTTATTGTTGGGTATAAATACTTTTGTGAAAAATGAATAAATTGGAGGCCCAGAAAAAGTGCGGAAGTATCCTACCAAAGCATGCATACTTTGTACAACTTGTGCTCTTTTTGAATCCATCAGGAAATGCTACCCAACTGCTGATGATGCAGAGGAACAGTATAGGACTTTTGAATGTAAAATCCAAACAGTTCAGAGCCATCTATACTCCAGTGTCGGACCCAGTGGCATCAACATATGACATTAATAGGGGGTGGTACTACTGGACCGATGGTAGTGGCAGCATTTACAAAACTAATGGACAGAACACCTGGACAACATTTACTGGTGGGTGCACGCTTATTTTAAGTTGTGTGTGTGTTACCACCCTGGTCACTATTGGATTCCTGATGAAGCGGGCAAGTAAAAGGAAACAAATGTTTGCAATACTACAGGGCCACCTGGAATCAAAGGTCTAGCCTGTGATTGGTTAAATGGATACCTGTTCTGGACCAATAAGGAGACTGAGTCAATCTATATGCAGTCAACTGATGATAAATCCTTTACAACTCTGTTGAGCAAAAATGTCGGTCCATCAGAATTGGTGCTTTTGCCCATTGAGAGGTGAGTACAATGACCTTTTTTAAATGCTCATTGTCAAATATTTGATTAAACTTTTTTTTCTATTCTTAGTCTTATGTTCTGGATCAATGAAGGTCTGGGTGACAGAGTGACGTTAGAGAAGTCCTGGATGGATGGATCAGACAGAAGCACTCTCGCGGTTCTCACTGCCCAGTTTGCCCACAGCCTCACAGCTGATGTAGCTGCCAGAAGACTCTACTGGATCAGTGACTCAAAGAGGGTAAGTTCTGGAAAGAAATGGTATAGGATGATCATCATTTGAGGCATGTTTAGGATTTTTTTTTTTTTTTTTTCCCATTTTGAGGTTGCTTTGGAAATTAAACTAAACTGTAAAAGCCCATTCAAAAACACTAAACTGGCTATTTGAATGTCCTTGTACCTTTCACGCAGATTTCATTCTGTAGGTAAATGTGACATAGAAAAATTCAGAAGCAATAACACTGCTAAATTATCTATAAACAGTGTTTCATTTTTAGTGATTTGCTTTTTTTACAGTCTTCATATTTTAATTCAATATAAAATGCATATTGTGAAAATTATCGCAGAAGACTTGAGACAACTCTCCAGCTATTGCTAGAAGATGTTTTGTGATATTTTTTAGTGTTCAATACATTTCTGGGTATTATCGGCTTTTGTTGCTTTTCCAATTTAAGAACACTTGGAAGAAACAATTCGGTTGAAAGTGAATTATCTTTCAAAAAACAAAGCTGTTTAAAACCTTCACACAGTTCTGCAAACCCTGGAAATGCTTGAGATGTGGCCTAAACTGCCACTACACTCTGTCTTATTTTCTCTAATGATTTCCTAGACTTGGACCAAAATATCAACATTTTGAATACTTTTCTATTAAAGACGAAAGAAATGTGCAAAAATACAGCAACTGACAACATAAACATTTGTAAATATTTCGTCTTTTTCAGTCCGTAGAGACAGTGAAGGCAGATGGGACTGGCCGATACTCTTTCACAGGACTTTTTAAGAAGAGACCAGCTTTCAGTCTTGCTGTCTTTGAAAGCATGTTCTTCTGGGTTGATGGAAAGGGACTTTGGCAGGCTTCCCAAGACCAGTCAAATCCAAAGAAGTTCATCAGGAAAACTGACCTGCCTCTGCTATCAGTCTACCATGAGCTCCAGCAACCAAAAGGTAGTTTGTGGATTTAAAATTGGTATTTATACATGTTTATACTGATGAGGGGAAAAAATGCAAAATTCTAATGCTTAATTGTTTTGTAATATACCAGAATTTTTTGTTGTTGTTTTTTCCTCCAACTGTCTTGAAAAATTTTAGGCTCTTCTCCTTGTGCCAATACTCCTTGTCTCCTCTGTCAACTGACTAAAAACAACCCTGCTGGATTCACCTGTGCTTGCCCATATTTTAAAGTACTGCTACCTAGTGGGACCTGTGAATGTAAGTTTATTTGTAACTTTAGTTTGCAAAATGTACAAAGTGAATCAGATTTTGAGCATAATGGAAATCTTTTGTTTTTGAAGCTTGTGCTATCGCACTCATTAGGGTCAGCATTTTCAGAAGAATTTCTGTATTTTATTTTACAGATCCGCGGTTTTTATATGGCACTGTAACAACAATCGGCTTGTTGGAGTTTAAAGGCAAAGAGTCCTCTGAAATGGAACTGTTTTCATCAAAAGAAGGAATCCTGTCTTTTGATGTCGACTGGTACAGAGACTGGTTGTACTGGACCAACCGAACTGGCCATGTTCAACGCACCAAGCTAACTTTGGACAAGACGGAGTTCATTTCAATACCGTTGCCAGGTGTTTTCTTATTTGTAATATCTACCTTGCACTCTAGAAACCAAATTGTAGAAAAAGAAATGTGTATTGCTATCATGCAGTTTAACTGAAACAAATTGCATTTCACTTTTAGTTTGTCTGCTGTCTGTGGACCAGAGGAGTGGCAACCTTTTCTGGGTGTCATGTGACCAGAACATCATTGGCACCAGTGCACCCAGTAGTAATTACCCACAGCAGCTATACCACACCACAAAGGAGATTGGCAGCTTTTACCTGGACTGGCTGAGAGGTGGAATGTTCTGGTTGGAGGAGAATAGGATCTTTGGCATGGGGATGACTGGAGAAAAGGCTGAGGAGCTGCTACAGATAGCAGGAGAAGTCAGAGGGAACATCGCCTTTGACCTCAGAGCCAGTAGTCTCCTCTGGAACTCCCAAAGAGGAGGTTGGTACAAATTTCTTAAATGTCCTGATTTGCTTAAAGGTTGCAGAATTTAGCAAGTTTTAGATTCAAAGAACAAAATTCTCCCCTGTAGATTCTGCTTGGATTATGAAGCTAGATGAAAAAAGTAAATTTACTTTTAATCACTGCAGGGACTTGATGATGGAATACTTGTATTGCCAGCATTTAAATTGTTTTTTTTTAAAAAAAAGGTTGAATTTTGTACATCTGCTATATCTGTGTAAAAAGAAGTTGTCACAAGGGTAACATGATTTGGGAAATTAAATACAATATTCTAGGACACAAATTAGTTGTGCTGTTTTTAGCTCTAGTAATTAAAACCACTACATTTTTAATTGGAGCATTAGATGTCCAACTACTGACCGAATTTGTCTCAAGGCATAGAAAACCTTTCATAGGAGTGATCTGTTGAGGTTTTATGTGTGGTCATCTTTTCCAGGTCTGACAACATTGAGTTTGCAGAAGGAGAAAAGTCACCAAGCAGGAAGAAGGTGGAATGTCTCAGGCTCAGTAGAGGCTGCTTTTGAGCCTTTCCTTTTGTCAATCTCCAACAAAGTGATAACTTTGTGGGATCGGCGGGACGGGAGCAAAATTCAGTCAGTTTCTGTGAAAGGTCCAGTGTCGAGTATGATCACTGTCCTCGGGGATATTCAAACAGGTCAGACACCATTCTGCTGTTCTCAAGCTTTTACTTTAATAGCCAACAGTTTAAAATCTTTTCTTGAGGTTGTTTGCATTTTAGAGAATGTAATGTGATTCTGTTCACAAAGTTTTTGTCTTAAGCAATTTAGTCAGATTCTTGCATTGTCTACTTGAGTCCATCCTAATGCATCAAAACACTGGCTTTACAGCAAACAATCTACCAGACTAAAACAGTGACGGAAAGCAATGACTCCATTGGAAACCAAGGAAACTCTTAAAGACAACAAGCTAAAAATAAGTGACAATCTGCTGAGGGTTGTTTTGCTGGAATTGGCACAGGACACTTTCTACGAACCAAAATAACAAGGAAAAGTAGATTGTAGCATTATCCAGGAAGGAAATCCATCTAAAAGGATGGGAACTCTATAGAAAGAAAAAATGGCAAAACAAAGTTGTATGGCAGTGCATGAACCGGATCAATACTAAAATTCTGGAAAAGGCTAACTTAAGTATTTTCAAAATTAAGTTTTTGGGGTTATTTTTTTCCTCATAGTGCCCAATACCCAAGTCTGCAGTGCACCATCTTGGTTGTGCGGTGAATCATCCATCTGCCTTCCACAAAACCTGCTCTGCGATGGCAAAAGGGACTGCCCTGATGGAGACGATGAGGAGATCTGTGTCAAAGCCTGTCCTAAAGGTAGATCTATATTCTATACATTTTCATAGCCATCTCGGTTTTTAATCACAGGAATGTCTTCACAAAGTAACCAAACATTTTGTTTCACTTCTAATTTCAGAAGATTTTATGTGCATGGACAGAAGAAATTGTATTCCCAGAGTTCTTCAGTGTGATGGCCGTGCACACTGTCACGATGGCTCCGATGAAGTTGACTGTCCAACGGTTACAGCGCCTTCATCACGGACAAATGTCCTGAAGTGTCGCAGTGGCTCAGTGCTGTGTCAAGATGGCACAGAGTGTGTTCTGTACAGTCATGTCTGCGACGGAGAGGCAGACTGTAAGGATGGATCTGATGAACTGGGATGTGGTAAGTTGAGCAAATTTTAGGGATTTGGTTTAAAAACAAGTAACAGAACTTGAAGCTCTTAACAAATGGCTTCTACTTTGTTTTAAGATGCAACTCAAGAACCCACAGCTTCTACGAAGCCAAACAAAAAGCTTCCCGTTACCAGACCTCCTGCCCTCACTCTGCCAGCCTGCCTCAGCCCTTCTGTCCTCTGCCCTTCCTTTAAGGCATACATTTGCATTTCTCAGAACCAGTTTTGTGATGGCATTAAGGACTGTCCAGATGGCTTTGATGAACAGAACTGTGTGAAGAAATGTCCTTTAAGAAGTAAGCCATTTTGCCAATGCTTTCTTCTTTTGATCTTTAAATTTTCCAGTGCACACTAACTGTATGTTTTGTAGGTGATTTTCTCTGCAAGGATCATTGGAGCTGTGTGCCAAAGAGTTCAGTCTGTGACGGCCGCCCTCACTGCTTAGATGGCTCAGATGAAGTGGACTGTCCAAGCGCAGCTCATCATGGGTTAAAATGTCGCTTTGGGTCCAAACGTTGCAGAGATGGCCAATCATGTGTTCTCATGCGCCACATCTGTGATGGCGAGAGGGACTGTCAGGATGGATCAGATGAAGATGAATGTGGTAAATATTTATCCTAAACACTTACAAAACCTAAAGCCTTAACCCACCTGGGATTTTTCATTTTAGAAGCATTTTTGGAACAAGCAAGAACTGCTTTAATCTAAAACTGTTGCTGGACATTTTGATATTGGTCAGAAATTATTGTGCCAAACGGATGGTATTAAGCATTTTTTTTTTTTTTTTTACTCGATGGAAGAAAATGTGTTGCATGTGTGCCTAGCACATATTCGAATGCATCCGTACCATTCAATTCTGAATACAAAGTGAGAAATCACTGAGACGTATCATTAAATGAACCACTGACATTTTCCAATCAGACAAGCTGAGAGGTAGGAATATTGGTAACACTTAAAATGAGCCAGTTGATTCCATGAGCGACAAAAGAACTGATTCTGTCCCACAAAGTAGGCTTTTTTTTTTCTTCGCCCCCCAGTTGATCTGCCATTGGTAGTTGATGGCTCAAATGGTGAATTAACCTCTCCCTATTCAAGTTAACATGCAAAATTCAAGGTTGCGAACAGCTTTTGTTTAACTCCGGTTAAATCTTCTTATCTTTCTATTTTGTTGAAGTTCACTTTATTTCTAAAATACATTGAAATAAAATGAACTTGTTTCTGCTTCAAGTTGATTTTTTTCAGTATGAGATTCTGACAAATTTGGGCTTGAAACGGAGTTCCTAAATGTGCATTAAATAAAATTAAGTTTAAATTACATTTATTTGTTCTCTGTATAATTTCTAGACACTCAGGAATTACAACAACAATCGTTCCCACCACGCCTCCATGCACCAGTCCTTCAGTTCTATGTCCAGGTTCCTCTATATGCATCAAACCAACACAGATGTGTGACAGGCGGAGAGATTGTCCTGATGGATATGATGAGAAATGTGTGAAAAGGTGCTCCTCTAAATGTAAGTGATGTTTTGAGCACTTTACTGCTCCAAAATTCATATTGCAAATTTTTATGATTTATCGAAGCTCATGCAAATTTCTTCTTGTCCTCAATATAGCTGATTTCCACTGCAAAGACCGTCGAAGTTGCGTCCCACTGAGCAAAGTGTGCGATGGTCGCTCTCAGTGCAACGATGGCTCAGATGAGTTCAACTGTCCAAGTGAAGCACCCCCTGCAGATCCAAATAAAATCCTAAAATGCCGCTTTGGCTCCAAACTCTGTCAGGATGGTCGGAGATGTGTCCTTCTCAGCCACATTTGTGATGGAGAGAGAGATTGTCAGGATGGATCAGATGAAGACAGATGTGGTATTTATCAAGAAACTACTTCTGCAATGCAAATGTGAGATTCAGACTTGATTTTTGTCCCTTTTTTTCCATCTAGATGGTGCTGTTGAAAATAAGCCACTTATTAGATCTCCTACACCCACTAAAGAAGTACCTCAGCCTCCCACCATGCCTCCATGCACCAGTCCTTCAGTTCTGTGTCCAGGTTCAACAATATGCATCAAACGCACACAGATGTGTGATGGAAAGCGGGACTGCCCTGATGGGTCTGATGAAAAATGTGTCAAGAGATGTACCTCTGACGGCAAGTAGTTTTTCTTTAGTACACATCTCTTTTTTTATACTTTCACTTTTTGTTATATTACAACCAGAAACTTAATTGTGCAGGAAATTGATTCAGATTTTTTTTTTCCACATCTTGTAACCATGACTGGCACTCTAAGTGGAAATTGTGCAACAAACTGCTCAGGAGTCGGTTAAGTACATGGCCTCTAAAATTACACCTGTGTGTAATTTAATCTGTAAACGTGTAGCTACTTGAAGGTATGACATTTGTTGGAGAACAAATTGCCTCCAAGAAGATACAGGAATGCAGATGATTCAGAGAAATGGTTGTGGAGAAAGTTGAAGCAAGGTTAGGTTGGAAATCTGAGTACAGTTTATTAAATTATCTGAAGATGCAGATATTGTAAGATCTGGTTGGCAATTTATTGGTAAGGGTAATAAAGTTAGTCCTATTATCTTTTGCAGCCGACTTCCGTTGCAATGACCGTCTGCGCTGCATCCCAAAGAGCCAAGTCTGTGATGGGCGTTCTCAGTGCACTGACGGCTCGGATGAGGTGAACTGTCCAAGCACAGTGGTTCAAGCAGCTCCAAAAGAAGTGTTGAAATGTCGCTTTGGCTCCAGGCATTGTAATGACAGGACGGCGTGCGTTCTGCTGAGTCACATCTGTGATGGAGAAATGGACTGTCCGGATGGATCAGATGAAGAAGGCTGTGGTATGCATCTAAAAGTTTTAATTGGATCACAGATGTTTTAAGTTACTCTTTAAAAACATATCTTGTCTGATTTTTACCTTGAAGATTCAGAGAGTGCTCCTGGCAATTCTATGGAAAAGGAGCTCTTAAGCAACTCTCCTGAGCTGACTGAAAAAGTAACACTACCTCCCACTAAGCCTCCTTGCACCAGTCCTTCAGTTCTGTGTCCAGGTTCATCTATATGCATCCAACACACACAAGTGTGTGATGGCAAGGAGGACTGTCCTGATGGATCTGATGAGAAGAAGTGCATAGGCAGATGTCCTTCTAAAAGTAAGTGGAATTTGAAGATGTAATTCTTAAATGGCAAGTATATATGTGCTTAAAGATTTTAACTGTTTTAATGTAACAATTGACTAAGATATAACTTGGTACATTTAAAATGTAAAATGCACCAGTGAACTGAAAACTGACTTGTACCTTTTTAATTTTCCTTCTGTAGGGGACTTTCTCTGTAGAGACCGCCGACACTGCATCCCGAAGACCCAAGTGTGTGATGGCCGCTCGCATTGTAACGATGGTTCAGATGAGGTTGGCTGTCAAAGCGTAGTGCAGCCTGCATCTTCTACTAAAATCCTGAAATGCCAGTTTGGGTCCAAATTGTGTCGAGATGGGACATCGTGTGTCCTCCTGAGTCACATTTGTGATGGAGAGCCAGACTGTCGGGATGGATCAGATGAAGAAGAATGTGGTATTTACCATTAGTTAACTTGCACTTTATGTAACAATTTGATTTGGGATGAATATTTAAACTTTGACTTTTAGACTTTACACAGGACATTTCTCTTGCTTTCTAGACGACAAGAGCTTGACTCTGTCTCCAACACCCACAAAAGAAGTAACTCGGATTCCGACTAAGCCTCCCTGCACCAGTCCATCAGTTCTGTGTCCAGGTTCTTCTGTATGTGTCAAACCAACACAGATGTGTGACGGAACATGGGACTGTCCAGATGGATATGATGAGAAATGCATAGACAGATGTCCATCTAAGTGTAAGTGGCTTATTCAATGTTGCTTAACTTCTGCTTTTATACAATTGGAGGAATTGACTAAAGATATAACATGCAAATGTAATACTGCATCTTGTGAATTTTCTCATTGAACTCCATTGCAGATTTCCACTGCAAGGATCGTCGAAGTTGCGTTCCACAGAACCAAGTGTGTGACGGTCGCTCTCAGTGCAACGATGGCTCAGATGAGGTCAACTGTCAAAGTGCAGCAGCGCCTCCTGCTGCTCATCCTAAAGTCTTAAAATGTCGTTTTGGGTCCAAACTCTGTGACGATGGTACATCATGTGTCCTCCTGAGTCACATTTGTGATGGGGATGCAGATTGTCATGATGGATCAGATGAAGAAGGATGTGGTATTTATCAACTAGTCGTCTTTTACTTTTCCATTTCCTCATTTAATTTGGGATAAATATTCAAACTTCAAAATTCCTTAAGACTTTACAGAAAGCATTTTTCCATTTTCTCTAGACAATGGGAGCTTGACTCGGTCTCAAACACCCACTAAAGAAGTGGCGCTGATTCCAACTAATCCTCCCTGCACCAGTCCATCAGTTCTGTGTCCAGATTCTTCTATATGCATCAAACAAACACAGATGTGTGATGGAACGAGAGACTGTCCTGATGGCTTTGATGAGAAATGTGTCAATCGATGTCCCTCTGACGGTAAGTAGAGCTGGCCAACATGAACTTCAGGTTATCTATAAGAAATTGTAAGAGATGCACAAAAAATTAAGTGATCTTGATAGTTTTGTTCATGGTGCTTGGTTAGGCTTGACCTAAAATGGCAACAGGAGGCCCTTTCCACCTGCACCCATAATCTCTAATGTGATGGTGGTGGACTTGCCAATATGTTTTATCTGGCTCTGGGGACAGAGTGGTGTGAAGGGCTCTGTGATTTCAGCTTGCCAATAGTGGTGTTTTGGCATAAAGCTTGACCTTTTATGTTAAGAGGAGATGCTCTTACTCTGGAGTTGCTGAGCGGGGCATTGGGCAGATTTGAGCATGTTCACAAGCCCCTGGGTGCAGCTTGAATTTGCAGCAGGGAATATTTTAAATGTTTGTGCTAATCTGCCTAACAGCATAGTAGTTGGCCTTCTTGCACTCTTTGAATAATTTTCTGTAATGAGGGCCATCTGGTGATTTTGTAGTGCTTCAGTGCTCATTTTGGGTGATGGTAACACCTGGAGGGTTATGACTGACAGTTGTCTTTTTCTCCAGTTTTAAATTAGGGGAAGTCACTCCACTCTTAAAATTGTGCCATCAGATCTACAGCTTTGGCTCTCACTGAAGATTAACCGAAAGCTCAATTCATCTGTCATGTAGACACTAGAAATGTGGGAACTGTGGCCTGAACAACATTGGTGCTTGGTATTGCAGGGATAGATTTGTAGACACTAGTGGTCCTGGAAGCAGAAGGAGGTGTTGGGGCCTTGATGGTCTTTGATTACATAAAGGTAGCTTGTGACTAGACTGCAGTCTCGTGGCTGTAGAACATATATTTTCTTTTTCCCTCACTGCAGCTAATTTCCGCTGCAATGACCGTCGGAGATGCATCCCTAAAAGCCAAGTATGTGATGGGCGTTCTCAGTGCAATGATGGCTCAGATGAGGTGAACTGTCACGATGGAGCAGCGGATCCTAAAACGGCATCAAAAGTCCCAAAATGTCGCTTTGGTTCCAAACTTTGTCGGGACAGGATGAAATGTGTGCTTTTGAGCCATGTTTGTGATGGTGAGGCAGACTGCCAGGATGGATCAGATGAAGAAGGATGTGGTGAGTTTTTCAGAGGCTCCTTTTACACTCTAAAGGATGACATTTAAGGTAATAACTTTACATGTCTTAATTGCTCTTGTCGCTTTAAGATGCTACAGAGACTGATGCCCGAAGTTCTGTGGATAATGACTACATGAATGAATCTCCCAAACCAGTCAAACGTTTTAGTCAGCCTACCACCACGCCACCATGCACCAGCCCTTCAGTTCTGTGTCCAGGCACCTCCATTTGTCTCAAGGCCACACAGATCTGTGATAGAAGGAAAGACTGTCCTGATGGGTCTGATGAGAAATGTGTGAGAAGATGTCCAGGCAGTGAGTGGTTTAAATATAATTGTAGGGTTTTCATTTACCCCTCAAAGCTTCATTGACTGGAGTTCTAACTATATAGAACTGTAAATTAGAAAAAAAATTTTTTTTTTCTCCCTCAAGCTGACTTCCGCTGCAAAGATCGTCGACGCTGTATCCCAAAAAGCCAAGTCTGTGACGGTCGCTTCCAGTGCAACGATGGCTCAGATGAGTTTAACTGTCGGGCAGTAGAGTCTCGACCATCTCAGACAAAAGCCCTGAAATGTCGCATGGGGTCCAGAATGTGTCGCGATGGGACTGAATGTGTCCTCTTCAGCCACGTCTGTGATGGGGAAATGGACTGTAGGGACGGATCAGATGAAGAAGGCTGTGGTGAGTCTCCTTACCCAACAAAATGTAGACATTAGCAGTGTTTAATGGTAGATAAAAGTGCTAACTTTACAGAAAACTTTCTTATTGCACAATTAACTGTTTGGGTAGATTTATTTTTAAGATTGGAGAACACATTCTTTAAAAATATGTATTCTAGGAAACTTTCAACAGCAATCCCTAAGCTTTTTGAGTTTTCTCTGATCCACATTTTTAGATGCTGCAGAAACAACTGATGAATCCTCATCTTCCAACAAACAGTTCTGTAGTTTCCCTTCAGTTCTGTGTCCTGATTCAAATGTATGCATCAACCCGGCTCAGTTATGTGATGGGATCAGAGACTGCCCTGATGGATCTGATGAGAATTGTGTGAAAAAGTGTGCCGACAGAAGTGAGTTTACAGCCGTTTAATTTTTTGTCTCAACACTTTTCAATGTATGCAAAACGTTCTCTTGTTTTTGTAGCCGACTTCCTCTGCAAGGACCGTAGGAGCTGTGTGTCCAGGACTCTGGTTTGTGATGGGCGCTCTCACTGCTATGATGGCTCAGATGAGGCTGACTGTCAGAGTATAACTGCTCCACCACTTAAGTCCAAAGTATTAAAGTGTCGCATGGGCTCAAAGTCATGCAAAGATGGCAAAGAGTGCGTTTTATTTAGTCATGTTTGTGATGGAGAAATCGACTGCATAGATGGGTCTGATGAAGAAGGATGCCAAGAAACGTGTGATGAAGGTTGGTTATATTAACTCATTTGTACAACTGAAATCTGTTCCTAGTTGGTCATGTTTGATTGTGCACTACCTTTAGGAGAGTTTCAGTGTGCCCACGGGAAAGATGTGCATCCCTGGGGCAGAGGTATGTGATGGCAAGCCACAGTGTCGGGATCATTCTGACGAGATGGACTGCTGGCAGCGAACAAAGGGCTGTGAACACCGTTGTGCTGATGGCAAGCGGTGCATCCCAAAGAAGTTCCTCTGTGATGGAGAGCCAGACTGCCTGGATGGAACAGATGAACTGAACTGTGGTAAGTTTTCAGAGTTGTTTTTTTTTGTTTTTTTTTTACACAACTGAGCTTAAATGGCATTGTCAATTAGTAGGATAAAAGTAACATTTGCAGCAAGAGTGAGGCATGCAAAATCCCACTGTTTAATTTTTTGACTTTCTATTTCAGATTCTGCTCCAACAGATTTTCCTGTTGTTGCCTCGACATCAGCTTGCATCACTCCTTCAGTTCTGTGCCCAGGATCATCACGGTGCATCTCTCAACACCGATTGTGTGATGGACAAAAGGATTGCCCAGATGGCTTTGATGAAATGGAATGCATAGTTCAATGTGAAAACCCAGGCAAGTCCCCATCTGCAAACACTGTTTAAACCATATGTTGATGGCATAACTGAGTTCTGCAACCAGCTTTTGCAATGTAGAAATTTTTGGATTGATTTTTATAAAGATTAGTCATTTTATTGACGATTTCTTCTTTTCTGAACATTAGCAGACTTCCTGTGCAAGGACCAGAGGAAGTGTATCCCAAAGACTCAAGTGTGTGATGGCCATTCCAATTGTCCAGATGGTTCAGATGAGAAGCAGTGCCAATCAGAACTTACTCCTGCATGTAAGAGGAAAAATACTAGAACAATAACATGTGATGGTACTGTTCATAAACTGGAAAACCTAATATAAACCCGCTTCCCAGCAGTGAGTGTCAAAAACAATCTTGTAGTTTATTCAGTGCCTTTGAACAGAAATTGCCTTTTCTGCCATTCTGAATAATGCCAGAAGTCTACAATTACACTTTTAAATTTGATTAGAAATGCAAAACGGCTTGATTTTTATTGCTGCAACATGATTTCACTGCAAGTTCCTAGTAGGGGGGTAATGGGACCCCTGCTACTGTACCTAAATTGAAATGCCTACAAACCTAAACCAGCCTTATCACAACCTAGTGTGCTTAGCCTCACCAATTGCAACAATCTAACAAAGGTGTTCTTTTTTTTTTTTTTCTCCCCTCTTCCTACATCACATTAGCAAATGTTTAACTTTGCATTTATAAGGTCCACCATTTTCCCATTAAATCCCCCCAAAAGTAAAGTTGTAGAATTGCAATTGGTTCATCTACTGTAACTGAGCTTCTCTCTTTTTAAAGCTTCTCTTAATGCACCAAGAACAAGGTATGGGCCTCTAAAGTGCCGCATGGGTTTCAAGCTATGTAAAAATGGTCTGGAGTGCATCATGTACAGCCATGTCTGTGATGGTGAGCTTGACTGCCAGGATGGGTCTGATGAGGAGGGATGTGAGAAGCAATGCAAGTCAGGTTTGTGTTATTGATTGGAAGAAAATGGTGACTAGGTATGAAAGACAACAAACATGGATGTTGAAAATGTATATTCCCCCCATCCCCCCCGTCAGGACAGTTCCAGTGTTCTCATGGGAGAAAATGCATCCAACAAGAGCAGGTGTGTGATGGGCAGAACGACTGTCAGGACCGTTCAGATGAAACGGACTGCTCAAAACCAATTGAAGGCTGCCATCACCTCTGTGACAATAAGACTCGCTGTGTTCCAAAAACCTTTCTTTGTGATGGAGAAAAAGACTGTGCTGATGAGTCGGATGAAGATAAATGTGGTGGGTGAATTTTGGCTGTAATCTTTAGGCACTTGACGAAATTTTCCAGAATCCCTTATTTGAGTTGGTCTTGTTGCAGGTTCGGTAGCCTGTGCTCCAGATCAGCATCATTGTGAGAGCGGGCAGTGCATTTCTGAGGCGTTTAAATGTGATGGTTATCCTGATTGCCGCGACCATTCAGATGAGGCAGGCTGTCCAAGAGCCCCTCATTGCCCAGCACAGCTCAAATGCCCACATAGCCATGAATGCCTGCAGAAAGAGTGGCTTTGTGATGGAGAAGAGGACTGTAAAGATGGCTCAGATGAGAAGGTGAGAACACTGACTGCTCTTTATTTGTCAGTGTAGAGAGTGAACATTGTCTAATATTAATCCTCTTTTCAGAACTGCAACAACCCTCCAACAAAGTGCAGGAAGTACCAATTTCAGTGCAGAGACAGTGGTTTGTGTATTCCTCAATCCTGGAGGTGTGATGGAAAAGAAGACTGCAACAATGGTGTGGATGAGGATAAATGTGAGTAACTTTATTTACAAAACGCAGGTTAAACATCATTTATGAAGCAAACATAGTGAACATAAAACTCCTTCGAATATTGTACAAGGTGAAAATCATGTATCAAAACATTTGAACCCGTTGATCTGCAAAGAGTTTTTTTTACAGAAGCCATTTAAAAATTGCTGTCACTTCTGTCTTTCCATTATGACACATAGTAATGCATAATTATGACACATAGTAATGCATAATTGCCTTTGGTGTGAAAATCTGTAAAACTACGTTGCAGGTACCCAAAGGAAATGCCCATACCACCTTTACCAATGTGGCAGCAAAGAATGTCTGGAAACCAGGCTGGTGTGTAACGGTATCACCAACTGTATTGATGGCTCAGATGAAGGTGTGGGATGTGCTCAACGCAACTGCTCAAGTCATTCAGCTCCTAACTGCGACCACAGATGTGTCAGCACCCCCATTGGTCCGGTCAGTAAAGAACTGCTGGTGTCGAATTTCAGTCCAGAACAGCTTTAACTGTATTTGGATCTTTTTGAAGTGGCAAGATTAATGCACATATTTTGTTGCATTTCATTTTTCCTACTTTAGAGATGTTACTGCGGTGTAGGATTCGGGCTGCAATCCAGCTCCAAGTCCTGTATGGACATTGATGAGTGCACTTCAACACCAGCTACTTCATGCAAGCACCTTTGCCAGAACACCCGGGGATCCTACAGCTGTCTCTGCCACCCTGGCTTCTACCTTGAGCCAGATAACAAAAGCTGCAAGACGAAAGGTGCTGTTAAAACAAATCTCTGCATTAAATTAGTGGTTTTGTGCAGCATGTATATTAATTAAAAACTTGTCTTAACATCAAAGCAGAGTAGTTTCCATGAATACATCCATGGCTTCTAGCATCAAGTCAGAATTACAAAATGCAATTGTCTTCATAAACCTACATCCAAACATTTAGGTTTACAGTAATTAAATCTAATTGAAAATGACTGCAAAAAACATTGACAGTTGTCGACCAAAAACAAAGTTCAAATTTTGTGACACAATTACAGTTGGTTGTCATTTAAAACAGTTCTGTGGATGTACAGATTTTTCTACTGGAAAAGTGTACAACAAACCCTGTAAAACATCAAATTTTATTCTGTTTAATTAAAATATATTTTTTTTTAAATTTGCAGATGAGCCTCTGCTGTTGGCTTCAGTGCAGTCTGAAATGCTAATACTTGGAGTCCATAGTGGTACATTGCAGCTTCTCTCCTTTGCTGACCGGCCCGTTTTTGCTCTGGATTTTCATTGGGCTGAGCAGAGGGTCTACTGGGTGAGCCCTGACCACCAGAGCATCCGCTGGGCTGACATGAAAACTAATACCAAAGGGACACTGACCAAAGGTAAATCCGTTATGTTCCTGTATTCCTACAATTATTTCAAAGTTTCACAAATTAATTTTGTTTTTTTTATAATAATATAGGCTTGAAGTCTGATTCAATCGCAGTGGACTGGGTTGGTAAGAACCTGTACTGGGTAGATGGACTAGTTGGACAGATTCTGGCTATAAAGCTAAGCAGTTCAATCGTGAAATCTCAGGACTATACTGTAGTTCTTGGAGAAAACCTGGAACAGACAAGCTCACTGGTCCTGATACCAGACAAGGGGTATGACTTATTTATTTATTTGTCTAGTTTAAAATTGGTAGAACAAATAATTGAGCATTTTTGTGACACTGCTCTTATCAGATTGATGTTGTGGTCTGAGATTGGCAGCATCCCTCAGATTGAGCGGTCTGGGATGGATGGCTCACAGAGGAAAGTACTGGTGAGCCAGGACTTGAGCTGGCCAGTCAGTCTGGCCTATGACTTCCTGGATGACAGGGTCTACTGGGCTGATGAGAAGCTACGCTGCATAGGCTCAGCCTCGCTGGATGGAGGCAACATAAAGGTGGGTGAAAACCAGTAAAAGAAATGGTTCGTCTATTCAATTGAAGATGACTTATTGCGCCTCCTTGAACAGGTGTGCTCCACATCACTGTTTTGGTCTTTAGAGTGATGTGCAGTTTTGGTTTTCCACCACATTCTGAATGTTGGCCTAAAGGTTCATTTTCACTCGTTTGATCAAACTAGGGGACTGACTTCCTCAGATTTGCAGTCCCCACCCCTCATGAAGTAGCAAAATCCAATAAAATGTGATCTTTCAATAATAATAATTAGGTGACTTCATTAGCAGTTTTTACAAGATTTTTTTATTTTTATTTTTTATAAATGTTTCTACTTTCATGTTCCATGAATTAAACAAAATCCTGTTTGCTTTCTTTTACCAGATCCTCCAGTTGACGGAAACTCCAAGCCCTTTTTCTGTGGCTGTTTTCAGCGACCGCATGTTCTGGTCCGACACCAAGAGAAGGACTGTTCGTTCAGCTGACAAGAAAACTGGCAAGGATCAAACGGTTCTTCTGAAGAGACCTGGGCAGCCATTTGGATTAAAAGTTAGTCTTTCTACCGATTACATTTGTAGATAGGAAAAGTTGTATTGAGTTCTGGAACTAATGTCACCCGTTTTGTCTTTAGCTGATGCATGCCCTCTCCCAACCAGCTGTATCAAGCCCTTGTGATCATCTTCAATGCTCCAATCTCTGTCTTTTGGCTCCAGCGCCAGGAAATTCTAGAGCTGGCCCTCTGGCAGTAAATGCTGCAGTTTGTCGGTGTCCAAAGGGTCTGCTTCTTTCTCAGGACAGAATGACCTGTGTTCTTCCCAAAGAGTCATCTTTCATCCTGGTTCTGTCCCGCAACAAAATATCTCAGGTAGAAATACCGTAAAGAACTGGTGTTTGCTTATATGTATTTTTTTTCCATAAAGTTTAATCAAAATATATATATCTTTTTTTTTTTTTTTTTTTTTTTAGATTTACTTGCGCTCTATGCGCCGTTTCGGAATCGCACTGAAGAAAATGCCAAATGGCAGAGACTTTGATCTCCCAGGAGTACCAGAGACTTTGAGTCTGGACATTTCTTTCTCAGAGCTATTTGTTTTTGTTGCTTATTTAAAACATGGATCTGTGGATGTGCTAAAACTCTCAAACTCCAGATCAAAACCAGAGCTTGTGCTTGCTGGACAAATCCTAAAGTTACAGGTATGAATACAATTCCTGGGAAATGTCTTAATTCAATTCTTGATGATTGAAGCTGCAGTAAGTAACGCAATTTTTTTTTTTTTTTTTTTTATACATTTGTTAAAACTCATGGCGGTGATGTAAAATGAGATGGCTAGTCTTGTTCTCTGATGTGCTACTCTGTTTTGTCTTCATCCTAAAAGGATGATTCAGTAACTGCTCTGGCAGTGGACTGGGTGACCTCCAATCTGTACTGGAGCAGCATGAAGAGGCCGGACATACATGTGACGACACGTCTCCAGAACCACACCACCTCTCTTCTGCAAGGACCTCTGATTGTAAATTTTCATGGCCCTCAGCTGTACAAAGACAACTTCATATTTTCATTCAGGACAAGCAAAGATTTTAATTGAGATTTACATTTTTTTTTGTTCAGGGAGTTGCATCAATCACCCTCCATCCTACCTCAGGTAGGCTCTGCTATTCTGCCATGGTAATAATGGGTTCAAGGAGCCAGACGGAAATCCACTGTGCATGGATGGACGGCCGTAATAAAGTAGTGCTGTGGAAGTGGTTAAGCATTCCTATCTCCATGGTTTTCACCAATGATGGAACCAGAATCTTTTGGGCCGACACTGGTGAGAAGTTTGAACTTATTCAATGCTTCATTGCCTTTGTTCCTGCATCATCAAAGTGCTGTTCTGTTTTCCCAAAGGTGAAGGAATAATAGGATCTATTGGAGTGGATGGATCAGCATATAAGGAGTACAAAACAGGACCCAATCTGCTTGTGTCTTTCACACTTATTGAGAACTTTTTCTTTTGGGTCACTCAGGATAAAGGTAAGAAAGAAACATGACTTCTGTTACAGATGCTTTAGATTCAGTTTCTCAATGGTCCAAGTTTGAATCTTGGAGTTCAAACTGTTTAACAAAATTTGCTTCAATGATTTGATCTGAGGTTACTTAATAGATACTAGTAATACCTGCTAGTGTTGTTTCTCCACCTCATCCAGCAGGTGGCATTACAAACAAATTTTATTTTTATCTAATCTTTTGTTTTTCCCAAAAACCTTTTTTTTTTTCTTTTTTTTTTTTTTTGTACTGCAATTCTTTCAGAAATTTTAAATGCTGCTTTTATCCTATGCAGATGTCAGCAAATTGTGGTTCAGTGATGGACTCCAACCGAAGCAGTTATGGTTCCAAACAACAACAAAGATATCTGAAATCAAGTCCTACAACAATGAAACACAGTCTGGTAAGTATAACACAGTTTGTAGTTCATCAGAAAATCCCTAATAGTCTTTCAAAAAGCAATTGCCAAAATAGCCTGGTGAACTCAGAGCCTGGCCTGTGAGTTTAATTTCTGCAGCAGTGTTCACTCCTTCTGTTGTTGGTACATGTAAGCAGGACTTGATTATTGTTTTTAGAAACTAGAGTATGACAGATTTAATGATTAAGATGGATAACTTTTTTTTTTTTTTTAACTTAAAGATTTAAAATTTTCCAGAGGTTTTGTGAAAACGGCTCAAAACTTTTAAGTCCTACAAATCTAAGTAAGAGATGGCTCCTTAGATCCTATAAATACTGTTCAGATTCTTAACAATTGAGCACAAAATTAATGTTTGTATCAAATCTTGATATACTGAGTTTCTGCACCTGAAAAGCTACAATTCTGTTTCCATTTCATTTAGGAAGCAACCATTGCTCCATCAGCAACGGTGGATGTGTCCACCTCTGCCTGCCCTTTCCAGGAGGACGGACTTGTAAGTGTGCGTGGGGTTTTTATAGTGCCAATGACACTTCCTGTGTCCCACTTCCTTCCTGCCCCTCTGGAGAGGAATCCTGTTTAGATGGCAGCAAGTGTATCGGGAGCAAGAGGTTCTGTGATGGGCTTGCAGATTGTCCAGACCAGTCGGATGAACAGGACTGTGAGTTTAAATTTACTACAAGGAATAAAATGTTTGCTACATTAGTAAATGGTTTACTAGTAACATCAAGATTATGATGGTAAAATATATTTTCCTGTTGGACTAATTTACAAAAAGCATACTCTAATTCTGTTGTGTGGCTTTAGTAATATGACAGGAATGTTTTACACTCTTGAAAAGTAATTCAAATATTGCACTGAAATGATTTTAGATGAGGATGAGATACTTTGTTGCAACTGCAAATTCATGGCCAATTACCATGAATTGGTAATTGGTTGGTATTGGTCTTAAATGTCTTTGTTAGGCTGTTAACTTTAAACTCTCTAAATCTGTTTTTAGGTCCAGGATCTGCCTCATTTGGGACAGTAGCTGGTGGTCACCAATCCCCACAGTTTTCCCCTCATCAACCTGACACCGAGAAAAATGCCATTGTGCCTAATGAAGACTTGGCATCATGTGATCTCCAGCGGTGCAATGGCCACGGCAACTGCATCACAGAGGGCAAAGTCACTCGCTGCCACTGTCTACAAGGTTACAAGGGAGAATTCTGCCAGAATCAACAAAGCCAAAGTCACACAGTGATCATCCTGGTGTCTATTTGTCTGGTCTCTGCAGTAGTAGTGGGTGCACTCATCTTCACTAAAAGGTAGCCCTGTCATGTCTTTGGCAGGAACTTTGCTTTTTTTTTTTTTTTAGTAAAACCAGACAGCATTTAATCTCCAGCAGCTTGTTGCTAACCATATTTTATATGGCTTCTTCACTTTGCTGTTTTGATATTACAAATTCTCTTGTACAGTGTTAAGATTCTGATTGTGAAATGCTTTAAAGTACGCCGTCTTGCATAGCCTTCCAAATCGAAAGTAAACTGTAACGACTTGTTTTGTTTAAACAGAAGAGGATGGGAATACACAAGAAGTAGATCAGCAGATAAAGAGAACCTAATGACAAATATGGTCATTCCAGGTGAACAAGACTCTGATTCTGAGGTAAAAACCAATATATCTTTAAGATATCTTTATGCCATCTTAAACTTTTTTTGAAAGATTTGCAGCTTGTTGGACTTGAAAATATCCTAATGGCTCAAACCTTTCTTTTGCAGGAGCTGGAATCCCCTGTAGATGTGAAGAGCCCGCTGCCAATTAAATGAACAAACTGCAGATGAAATGAACTAAACCTTTACTGTATTTAATAAAAACATGAACCAACATTTTTTTTTTTTGTGGTGATTTAGATAACTAAAACTGCCAACATATACACAAACTGCAGATTCTGAGAAATGGGCTTCAGAGCAAAGGAGTTTTAACTGATCAGACTATTTCAATGATTGTGCACTAAGATTTTTCAAAACAAGAATATACTAGAACTGAGGTTTTCTATTCAACTCTACTAGAAATTTGGAGGCTGGTTTCCTCTTGCCACTA
The DNA here is from genome assembly GCA_902982915.1 of Phalloptychus januarius. Lineage (NCBI taxonomy): Eukaryota > Metazoa > Chordata > Actinopteri > Cyprinodontiformes > Poeciliidae > Phalloptychus > Phalloptychus januarius. Next base: position 3,822,243 of record CADWAE010000133.1, on the reverse strand, counting down.
GTTTAGCCTGTATGTTTTAGTAACACTTCTGTGTCAGCTTCATGTTGTCAGTTCAACTTCATGGCAACATTATCCAACAATCTGGTTCCTGTTTCTAAATGTTGCCCATTATATTGAAATTCATATGAAGAGCCATGGTTTCTGTGCTGCCCTCGTGAAAAAACACCATTTTATCAGAGAAACCTGTTTTGAATATTTCATCCATGACTTTACTTCAACTTTGTTTGCTTTTGGTACAAAAAGCATGTGAGATACAAGGATGGTCAGTCACACAGATGGCATGAGGTTGAAAAACTAAATTCCAACAAAGTGGCTTGATGCCTAACGGCTAAAAAAACCTGAAAATCAGGTTTTAAACTTGGATGGCGCTCATGTTTAATCAGAGTATTCGTACATGGAAAGTGTGCTTGAAACTTCTTTAGCATAAATTTCACCTGTGCAGCTTGGCATGAAGGCAATAAGGGCCTGGTCTGCTGACGTGTAAAGCTCAGCATGGTTTAATTGGCATTACTGGTGTTTCATCATTCTTTTGACAGATCATCTTTAGTGCCGAGGTTCAGGGAAGTTTATCTGCAGATTTCATAACTATTGAAGCAGGTATATGAAACTCTGACAATGTAAAAATGTTCTAAAATTTCCTGGTGGTTGTGCTGACAGTGGACCAAAGTCAGCAGGTGACTTGGCTCTCCAAATCATCACTGAAATCTTCCTGTTTGATCCAGAGTGACTTGGATTGCGTTTAGCAGTCAGTGAGCCTACCCATATTTTAAGTGTGATAATTCCAAACAGCCACACGTTTACCAAATGATTGATATTCAAGTATATTTATTTCATGGATTTTTCCACTTGTGTGAAAGAAAATGTTATGAAAGCTAGACCTGCGTTCTACTTCATCTGTAAAATAGTGCCTATTGTTCCTCATTGAAGTCCACTAATCTTCATTAGTCAATGCATGTCTACTATCCTCCAAAGGTCTGCAGGAGCATGCATGCATTGAGTCATACATGATCCTCTCTGGGCTCCACCTCATGCCAGAGCATGTGAAAACAAACATCCGGTTTTCATCATGCTCAATAACCTGAGGTGTGCATTTAGGTATTCTCAGACATTGATCTTGAAATGATAGTCTGAGGGAATATCTTTTCAAGTTAACATTGCCAGTATGTAAGTGTTTTTGAGTGGGGAAAACACTTGCATAACATGTAATGTAGTTTCTTTAACAAAAGAAGGACTAAGCTACAGTTTATCAATTGTGACTTATTTTCAGATGTTATCCCTTGCTTTTGCTAATAGCTAGCTGATTAGCTTATCTCATCCATCAAATAGCTACTTTAACCTGAAGCCCATTTAAAGCACTGGGGTTGTGTTTCTCCGTTTATTCAAGAACTGAATGAGTATTTCGTTGGCTTTTATGGGTGTTGACTCCAGCAATGTTTACTCTGACTCTGATCTCTGTAAATACTCAAGAAAGGAAGAAACTATGTTTTAAGAGGCTAACATAAGTTATTCCAAAGAAATATTTTCTTTGCGTTTGGTCCTTTTACATTTCTAGGTATTTTTATTAAATCTAATATAGATACTATATGTGACATTCATTTTGAACATTTTTCATTATTGTTAGACCAAGGCTGCCTCTTCTGTTGAATTTGAGTGACTGAAATAAAAACTGATTGTACAAACACACAGAAAACTTTTATTTTGTCTTATTTTTATAAGACAAAATGGAGCAGTGAGAATTCAACATTGTTACATTAATACATAAAACTGCATTTCTCAATTGCTTAAGCTTTTCAAAACATTGCTAGTACTTTGAGAATATGACTCATTGATGGAATAACTTTTTTATGATCATTTTTAATCTCTAGTATTAAAGCAATGGATTCAGCAACACAAACTCATCAACCCAGCTTAACTGTTTAGCACTGAAATCAGTACACAGTTTCATACAAATGACTCATGGTCATTTTAAACTATCTTTGGCAACTTCCTGTTGCATTTATATGTATTGTTTTTTAGTTTTATTTAATTTACTTATTTCAAACATGTTTTAAAAACAATAAAATAAGCAATCAGTTGGACAGAGAAAACATGTACATACTCAACCAAGATCCGATAAGTGGAATAATTTCTTTTCTTGCCTATGATAATTTTTCTTTCAACATTATTTTTCAACATTTTTCTTGGAAAAGGAATAGAATGCTCACTCTTTTGTATTATTTAACTGTGTTGTTGAAAGTATACATACATGTCTGTGGCTCTTGTCCATGTACAAGCTATTTTGAAAGGACAAAAGGGTATTGTGTGTCATTTGAACAATGCCCATTGTCCTGAGTATTAGTTACTGAATATTGCTCCAATGTGGAACTAGTTTACTTCTCTTTAATCATTCCTTCCCGCTTTATTCTGCTTACATCAGAAGTGCTGATAGTCCTTGTCTAAGATTACTTAAGTCAATTGACCAGAAGAAAAGAGGGAGGGAAGGAGGAAATGTGAACAACAGTAGATACCAGAATTGAAATCAGATGCACATAAACCAGTTTGCATCATTGAGCTCATCTTCACAAATAAAACTATGTAGTAATAAGGGGAAAAGTAGTTCAGGTTGCAGCCTTGTTGCAGTGACCACATAATGACTGTGATTTGTGCTGGCTAATTTGTTTGGATTCAGCAGTGAGCAATTACAGTACCGGTGCAGCACATGTGGCACTTGGCTATGGTATGACATGGACATATAAATGTGGTTTGGAGTTCACACACAGTTAATTTGGTTTTGCCTCTCAGTCTGATTCCCTGGGCTTACACAACACTTGAGTGAGTGTGAGCACAGAGACATGTTGATTTGGTCATGTCTTGTAAGATGAGTCTTGCTCTGACTTGTCTTCTGCTCCTCCCACATCAAAACTTCCAAACACACCTACTGTTACCGGTCTGATCAGCATATATTTTCAGTAAGTATGGATCTCTTCTTTTCTTCCTTATGCTCTATTACATTCTTTCCATTTTCACTCCAACTTTTTTGGAACGTTTATTTACAAATTCCTTTTTTTTTCCACATGCTTTCAAATTTAGCTTTGGAAATCAGGATGAGTCACTAGTAAACCAAAACATGCAACGAGGTGGATTCAACCTTGTGACATGTCAAATTATGACATTCTTGACAATGGATGTTTGTGTGATGTGGTTCATGTGAAGAGAGGGTGTGGGGAATTTTCTTTCTTTGTTTGTGTGGGGAAAAAAACAGGCATTTGTTCACAGGACTCAGTTTTCACAGTCCTCCTCTGTTCCCCGCCCATTTTTTCCCCAGGTGATCTGAAAGGGAAGTTGAAAGATCCAGAATCTTTAGCAAGACAACAGACGACTGAACGAGCCGACGGCAGGATCTTGACCTCCAGCTCACACGTTTGAAGATCCCAGAGTTTTCTTAATTGCTTCTGTGAGTTTTTTGGTGTTTTTATATATATAGTTTTTTTTTTTATTTGAAACATCTTCAGAAAATATTCTAAAGCTTTGTTAACCAAAACAAAACTATTTCATAAGTGGAATATTAACACAAATTGTTGGGCAGAAACTGATATGCATGTTTGGATTCTGTCTTGTGGCGACTTCAAGTGAACTGTAGCTTTTTTAAACAGAAGACTTGTGTTATAGACTGAAACGACATGCGTTGGATTAGTCAACTAATTAAGTCAGGACCAAAAGCTCAAAGCAGAAATGGCAAAAACTGATAGGATTTCGTAAGGCCAAAAGAGTAAAGTCATTTTTAAATGTATTTTTCTTTAAATTCACTGGTAAACATTGTAAATAATTTCTCTGTGATGTTTTAAGGGTAAAATATTTAAGGACAGGGTGTCAAATCACCAAACAATGTCCAATTCTGTTGAAGGCAACACCTTCCATTATTTCCCTGCAGTAGCCTTCCTGAATAAGACTCTATGATAAAAAGTTGCAAATGATAAACTCAATGAAATTTTAGCCACATGAAAATTTTTGTACTGTCGGTAACAAGGAAAAGGTTCAGAAACATGTTTAAGCTGGCCCAAAAACACAGTGAAGTTGTAAATTTAGCTGAATAAAAGGTTGTTTCAAATGAAATCCGGTGACCTCATTATGAAATTAACCTTTTGAGAAAAGTTTGAGCCATTTTACAAGACAAAGCATAAAAAAAGAGTTGGGTTCCACAGTGTCCATTCTGACCACTCTTTACAAACCTGTCTTCTGGCTAGTTTTGCTCTTTTTTCTTCTTATTCTTTTTTAAAAACATGTTTTAGTAAAACTTTGGTTTTTTGCCCCTTGCAAAGTTTAACTTTTGCACAATAAAATGTACTGGCATATAAGAGAAAATTTGCTCTGCCAATTTTTTTTATTTGTAGAAGTGCAAAGATTATCCATGTATGATACGGAGCATTGCCCCAACCCGTCCTCAAGACATCAATTTCAGCTCCTGTTTTTGTCATGCTTGTCATTGTCTTAGGGTGTGTTCTAACCATTTATTTATAATCTTTTCCCCTTCTTCTTTCCACTTAGCTTTACAAATTGGTAGTGTGTTCTGTCCTCTCTTTGAACTTCATCTAATACTATGGAGGAGGACCTTTGCAGACACAAACAGTGCAACAGCCATGGGATCTGCGTGCCTCCTCTAGATGGCTCTTCTAATCTGGATTGCACATGTGATCTGGGCTACAGAGGGGAATTCTGCGAAACGACAGTCAATGGGCATTTGAGTGTACCGCTGACCGTAAGCATAATTGTTGTCATCGTCGTGCTGGTGATCCTCGCTTTTGTCTTTGCTAAGCTGAGGCAGAGGCAAAAGAGGAATAAGAGGTACTTGGACTTGTTATATAAAATAAATGATTGCAGTTCAGAATGTCTTGAAATGTTTTGTTTTTTTAAATTTAGTTTGTTTAAAAGATTTATCCAATGAGCTTGATTTGTAGCATTCACTAAATATTTAGAATTCTTATTTGATTTTTAACAGCATCTAAACATTTTTTCTTTAGGGTTGAAGAATTCAGGGCATGTAGAGATGTGTGAATATAAGTTACATATCTTTTCCAAGATCTTTTTTTTCCCATGATCAATTCTTTATTCAAAACTCACACCTCAGTTTGTATGTCATTTATGGTGTTTTTAGTTTTAAGGGGAGAATTGTTTTGCCTCTTAACTAGATTTGCCTTTTGTAGTCTGCCCCTAGAGGACATTTGTAGTTTTGCACTCATAGAAACTCTGATTAGCACACATAGTATCAAAATTTATCGAAATGATAGCATTGGTGTGTTTTCATCCCATGGGTGTGACATTAATGGAAAGTATGACAATACTGTATAAAGAACATTAACTCAGTCCCAGTAACTTTTTCTTTGTCAACAGAAGACGACTGGAAGCACAAGGCTACAACATATCAACTTAATGTGGATAAATATGAAATATGTCTAAGGTAAGCATGTTTTGACCTAAACTTCCTATTTTTGGATATTGATTACAAATAAGAAAAAGTATTCTTTTTTTTTTTTACTTGGGCTATGTGGGTATTCAAATGTATTAGTCAAATATTATACATCCTGTCAATATTACTACCAATAATAAAAAAATGCATAATGTGTCACTGAATCACAAACAAAAAAACTGTAGCCTTATTTCTACTTGTTTATATTAAATATCTGATTTAAACAAGTAGAAATAAGGCTACAGTTATTTTATGTTTGTTATATTTTACTTTTAGAAAGATTAACAGTTAAATACATCACGCTTGTAAATTTAATAGGAAATAGAAAAACATAGAAAATAAACGACTAATGGATAAATACCAAAATTGTTCAAATTAAACCAAAACAGCAAATATATAACTTTAATAACTTTGTCAGTTGTAGCCAATTTATGCTAATTAGGTCAACCACTGCTGACACTTACACAGATCAGCCATTTAGCAATTACTTTCCCATTAATGTCACTTTATCATATTTACAGTACAGCTTGTTGTCTAGATGCTAGTTTGTCAGCTGTTTTGCTCTTCAACTTTATATTAGTTGATTGAAAACCAAATGTCTCTCATTCTTGTCCAGGTAAACAACGTTTTGGATAATTTCCCCTCCATCGTGTTCCTGGTTATTTAAAAGGAGTATGATTTACCCTTGACTGGCTACATTAAACCAGCATGAAGTCTAGACCTGACATGAGTCTGTTTGCTTTCTTCAGCTGTATACAAAGATGTTTAGGACAAATGGTTATGTTGCTTTTTACAGTCAGGGCACTGTCGAGGGTTTTGCTATACAAACTCTTGGCTTTCTTTCATGTAAAGACTTCCTGCACAATTATGCAAATGTTCAACCATTTTGTATGATGATTTGAGCTTTGGGCAGAGGCATTGATCTCAGGAGAACCAGCTTGTTGTATTTAACTGGTGTTATAACAAGGATTTTTAAGGTCATAAGGTTTTTGATATCTCTACAAAGATTTATAATTTATGTTGCCCAAGATACACCATACCTTAGACTTTTCTTTCAAAATATTGACCCTCTGATCATTTAATGCAGCTATTTTTAAATCCTTATTTCTGATATGATAGATTATACTTTGTCCCAACAATTGAACCACTCCAATAACTAGCTTGTTTACTTCCTCTGTTTATTTACAAATTTTTGGTCATAGTCTTTGTATATGCAGACATTTTTTTGTGTTTTGTTATGTACTGTTTGTATCTTCTGAAATCATATGATTAATGCTTTCTGCTCATATTCTATTATTACTTATAAGGAGCTTAATTAAACAGCTCTTAATGTTTGAGATGTATTTCAGAAGCATTCAGTTTGGAACCAACTCTTTATTACCATTTTGACTGTCTGGAACTTATTCCAAGATACTCAAATCTCCTTCAGATTTGTGTATAGGTAAGATGCTGACTGCACTCAATGTCCCCACAGAACCCTTACGTCAAAGATCTAAGTAAACCCATTTTAAAGTAGCGTAGTCATTTTATACACTCTACAGCACCAGTAAAACAAAAGGTTTGTGTATACATTAGTTATATAAGTTATGTTAGAAATATAGCTTTTCTTTGTATGAAACTGAACTCTGAATGTTTAGCAGATAATTTGTAGATGTCTGCTTTAATTGCCTGATTTTGACAAACTACAAGACTTGTTTACAGTCACTAGACACAGTTAGTTATTTTTACTGAGCACAAGACTAACAATTTGGTATTGTTTCCAACAATACCAAACTCAACACTTTTCTTTTTTTTCTTGTTAGTAATTTTTTTCCTAAATTTCTCTGTGTAGACTAGTTTTCACATTTCTAACCAATGCTGCTGAACATCTATATTGTCACAATACTGTAATTACGCCTTAATTTCTCAGTAGATATTCTGGTGAGTTTAATTTTATACATGTAAAAGGAAAAATGCAATAAAATTAAGTGCTTTTTATATACACTGTTAAACAACTGTACGCAATATAACGCATGTCTTTTTTATTCTAATAAAATTTATAGAACCTTTTCTTTCTATAAACTGTCAGTTTTTGTATTATTTTTATGGCTGTCTTTTAGGTTTCTTGAAGTTGGTCTCTGCTGCACAGTGTCACTACAGTTAGAAATTATCTTCTGAAAACCATTCAATAAATTAGACTGTCCATTCTGAATTTGCCCACACAGATTTAATTATTAAATCAACTCATTTTTTTGCCTTGCAATCTGTCATTACGTGACAAATTTGATGGTGAAAATCCTTTTATGATCCTAGACTTTGATTTGGCCATTCTGATGCATGTGATTTTGTCCAAATCATTCTATATTTTTGTCTCACGTAGTTTTAGGGAATAACCGGAATGTACTTTATATGCAGAATTCAGACAGTTGGTATAATGTTTTCTCCAAAACTAAATCATGCCACTGTTCGAAAACAGCATGTTGTATTTACGTTATCTGTGCCTAAAAATACAAAGTAAAAACAGAAGACAATTTTATCAAGACCCTGGAAACATACAGCACTATTATGAGGAACTGAGGGTTAACTTCACGAACAGGCATGTTGGGTACATACTGAAAGACATCTGATTTCAGATGCCTCCTGCTCAGATGCGTTAATCTCAGATTTCTGCTTCAAAAGCAGAGGTGGTTTTTGATACGGCAGATATGACTCACAAAATAAGGTGGCATTCAATCAGGGACGGTACGAACACTTCAAAGAAATCTATCACTTGTGTCCTAAACAAGTTTCCTGTTGCTATAAAATCCTTTACATTCTGCTTACCCTCTTTGTCAAGCTTAATGTGTTAATCCTGTTCTTGCATACTCTCGCTCATCTGCTTTGATAAACTGCCAACCTGCCTTGACATGTTGTACAGCAGCCACAGAACCTACCAAGGTCCTCCAGCAGGTGGCGCCAATCTGCCTTGCTCTGCTCTGGGCGACACTGCTTCTGCAAAACAGGGGATGTAGGTTTACCACTGACCATCATCATCTTCACTTTAATTCTCATCAAGAGGCTGCAAAGGCCAAAGCACAGCTTCAAATCAAATTCTCATAATGATTGTGTGAAGAATGAAATTATTAAATTTCTTTTATTAAAATTCTATATGAAGTTGAAGTTGTTTGATTTGCTTCAAGTTTATGGTCTGTACTTTATAACTTTTGTAATGGTAAATTATTTGTATGCATACAAAAGCAAACTCAAGATGTCTTATCAATTTCTACCTAATTAATAAATTTGGTATGGACTCTTTCAAATAGCTTTCTTAGAATTAACTTTTGAAGTATCGGCGCTGGGCCTTAATTTCCTCAAGGCCCAGGGCCTGAACCTTTCTTTGTCCATTATCCATATTTCATTCACAAATATTATCTATTTATTTATTTTTCTTTAAACATCCTCTTTAAGCAGAAATCTCTCATTGTGCTTTATAGAAAAAGGTTTTACCATCTTGACTAAAAAACGTTTTGCAGTCTCCCCCTAGAGGCGAGCTGGGATTTTGTGATTAAAGCACTTAATCATAGCCTTCATATACCTCAAAAATTACTTCTATCTTATTGTGAATTAATTGTTTTCCCATCTAGTTTGCTCAAAATTATCAGTAAGATTAAAAAATTAACCAAATTTTTTTTTTAATCTACAGAAATGTTTATAGGCACAGATTCTCTAAAATTCACATATGTTGAAGCTCTATGTAAGCGTGTGCTTGGAAATATTAAGTTATAAATGTGCATGCATGTGAGGATCAGATAATATAGCAGGGTGTTGCTTCATTTACAAGTAACCCTTTTAATTACTATTCATTGATTAGGATAGTTAGTGTATGTACAAGCTACCTTTTAATGTAATTCTATATTTAATGGATGAGCTAACATAAAATCCAATAGTCATACAAGACTACAAGCAACATTGGTTACCTGAGAAAGTGTCTGAGACGAGATCAAACTCATGTCATGTCAACACGTGTTTTTAAAGTAATGTTCAAACCTCACAATTCCAGTCCGTAGTGACATGAAACTTGAAACTTTATGCTAATATTGACTCTTCTGCATACTTAATAGGAAGTTTAAAAGTATTACAGTACTTTCATCATCTAACTTGCTATTGGGGAATATATTTTTGTGAAGATGCAAAGTTGATTTTGACCAGAATACAAGTGTAGAAATCTTGCAGCAAACAGTAAATTTCAATGGAAAGGTATTTTGGATCGTGTAAAAGACTTGCCACTGGTTAAATAAAAAGGGATGATGATAGAAGTGTTTCATAGGTGCTTTGCTTTCAATTTTTTTCACTGAATATATTATGCCATTGGTTAATTTTGGCAAGCTAAAATGTAACTTCTGGTTACCTCCTATTCTTTTGTAATAATTTTATATTGTGTTACAGTTATTTCATTAAGTGAATCAACTTGTTTCTCTATGAAAACCAAAAAGCATCTCCAATAAACTATAGAAGGAAAGATTTATCTGTTGAATAATATTGATAATTTTACGCCCCAAAGCACAGAAGACATAATTTGATTTTATGTGGAAGAAGAATCACCAAGTGTCTCTAGATGGCTTATGGTTGAGGAACTAGAAAAATAAATACAGAACAACTACCACAGGCAGTTATATTTTTTGTTAAACTCTCATTGCTACCAGCCCAGCACTCAAAAGACAATTAATCTGGGAGGATATTTTCTGCAATGAAGAATTATGACAGCATTAGGAATATGGATGAATAGACAGAATAATAATAAACATACAAAATGGCGGATTAAGTGAATGATGGTCAATGAATAAAAGAATGGACACAATGATGAAATGTTGGATTAAACATGATTTTGAGATGAATGAATACAAAGAACAATGAACTGATGGACTGAAGTGGTAAAACTCATGGATGGATGAATAATGAATGGCTCAAAAGACAGATGGATAGAATAAAACATACACTTAGAGATTAAAAAGCTTGTTTTTGAAAATGAAAGGGAGATTAAAACCCTCACATTACAGCAGTCAGACAACACATACACATAGATTAGACAAAATATTTACGGTCAAATTTTTTCTGCCTTTGAGTTACTGAGAAACTATTTAAAATGTTCAGTGACCCCATTAGTCATGTGCTGGTGTTTATTGTTCTTGGGTAGTTAGGTTTCTTGCATTTAGATTTGTGCTTTCGTTTCTCGTTCACTCTGTTTTGGATAGTCTGGCCCTTTCTGTTCCGTCTTCTCTTTACTTCCTGGTTTCTTACTGTTTCTGAGTTTCCCAGTCTCTTTATCAAGATTCTGTGCAGACCATAAACCCTGCAGTGAACTAGTAAAATCTGAATAGAACTGAACAGAAGCTCCACCCACAACCTTGTTTATCTTCAATGGTTTCATCCAAAAAACTAAGTTGGATTTAAAACTGTCATTAGTAATAAGAGAACTTCATTCAAGTATTGAGAGAAAACTTTATTTCTTAAATATCTGGGTTTTAACTTTGTACAAGTGTTGGAAGGGTGTGAGAAAATATGCTTGCCACATCCCAGACACCTCTTGCACTTGTCATAAACTAGCACTCTCTTGGGTATTCAATGTATGCATAACAATTTACATGTGTAAAGCGGAGCGTCGCCACCATGTTTCATTTCATTTCATGTAACACTTTTCCTGCATAAAGATATTAACTAAATTTAGTTTTATTGCATTAGTATGTCTTATGTTTTGCCAGATCCTCCCTCAGCACCTTTTTTGCTCAAAATATTCCACTCACTTCCATGAAATACTTTTTTAATCTCATTGTGGTTAAATGCAACTATTAATCCTAAAGTATTAATTTTATTAAATTCAAGATGTGATTATACATTTTTCATAGTGTCCACCCAGCTCCAACCGTTAGATGTTAATACTGTTAATCCTGTGTTTATATTATTTAGTAATTTGACTATGATGAGATCCCAGAGAATAAACATCTGATTCATATATATTTAAAGAACTCAGGGAATATGTCACTGTTCAGGGCTGAAGCATACTTGTTTATTTCACCCATCTAAAACTTCAGTGCTAATCAAAGCCAGACTCCTACTTGTATGGAAAATATTTAATATTTCAAATAAATAAACTAAATATTAAGGGTTGAATATACTGAGTTTAGTAGTTTTGAAGCAATAGTATTTTAATACATTGCCATGAAGTTGTAACTTTGAGAAGAGCATATCTATTTTAAAAAATGCTTTCATTTAACCTTGACTCAGACTGTGCCTTAAGCAACAGGTTCTGCAAGAACTGCATTGCAATTTCTTGCAGGACTGTTTAGTGACAAAAGACTCACCAGGAACCTCACCTTTCTTTTTTGCTTGAACAAAGAAAATAATGCTGTTGTACAAGATGCATAAAGAGCCCAGCCTCTCAGACAGGTCAGACTACATTGTCTGTATACTTTGGGAGGAGAAGCCAGTAAACATGTGGAACTGAGGAAAAGAGAAATATAAAATGCACTTGGAAAGAAAGCAGTTGCTTTGTTTCTTTGTGCAGAGGGAGGCCAAATCATTGTCCTTAGCCACTTTTTTTTATTTTATCAGCAGCATTGCAAATATTTATTTGCTCCAACAGCAAATGCTCCACAGCTTTAACCTAAACCAAATTTCTAGCTAAAGCAAACATCTCCAATTCTTTGCACTTTTTAGTAAAAAGGGTGGCTCAGTAAGGAAGCAGAGTGCATATTTAATAAAGACATTCAGAACATTAATCACTTGGAATGCTTCTTTCAACAGAGACTGCCTTTTATAAAGTGCATAAGAACACAGTATTTACATAAAATAGAAATACAAAAGCTGAGAATATCATAGACAGCGACATTTACAAAAATGCTTTCTTCATTAACAACAAATTGATCGCTAGTCATACTCTTTTTTGTTCTCCAAATACAACAAATGTAACTTGTAACAATACTCTTCATTTTATGTTCCCAATCTTCTCATATTCCCCGTTTAATAACAAGTCTGACTCATTTCCCTAAAGTCAGATGGGCCTCATAGATCAGCATCGTAGGGTCTGCCGTTGAAGGACGGGTTGCTGGCTCCTGAGCGGGCCCCGGGGCTCTTGGCCCTGGGGAAGGACACGTCTATGTCATCATCGACTGAGTCCCTGTTGGAGGCAGGATAGCTGCTGGCGGGGCTGCTCCTGGGTCGGTTCAGGGTCGGCACGTCCACGCGTCTCGGTTCTCTCGGTTCCCTTTTCGGTTGGCTCCTGGGGCCGAGGACCTCTTCAATCGGCCTCTCTCCGCGGTTCCTCCCGCCACAGCAGCGGCAGCAACCGAGGGCCATAACGAAGCCGCCCAAGACTTCGAATATTCCACCGATGTAGCCCAGTACGATACAGTAGCCGGCGCGGACGTCTATCCGCTGGGTGTCGGTCGTGATGTCGTTGATGATGTGAGTGTACCAGGCAACAGGGATGATGGTCAGGACGCCTGCGCAGAAGATAAGAACGCCGCCCACTGTGCAGATCGCCCACTGAGGTTGGTCTTTCCAGCAGCGCACCCCCGGGATGGCCACACAAATCCCCACCAGATTCACAATCAGGGAGGCCAACATCAAACCCTTAGAGATCTCAATGATGTTGTTCGAGAAGTAAGTGGTGTCGGTTAGACCACACTGCTGTCTTTCAGAGGCCGTGGCGGCGATGCAGACGTCAAAGATCCCTTGCTCGTAGACCCGACTAGGTGGAACCCCGGTGGTGAAACCTTGAAGAGTTCTCCAATTTGGGGCCACAGTAGTGACGAGACTCAGGACCCATCCGCAGGGAGCCATCACCATCCCGAAGATCAGGATCCCCGGGGTGCGCATGGTGGTGCGGACCCATTCTGTTTGTCTTCTTCTGAAGATCGACGACGGCATGATTGTTCTCAGTCCCTAACGTCGTGTTCAGAGACTATGAGCGACTGACTTTTGACAGATATGAGCGATGGCATTAAAAACAAGTCCGACTGAAACTTTGCAGTGGGCGGACACTTTCCAGTTTGCTCCAGTCTCTAAACAGGACAGGTGCGGCGCACCGCGCTGGAGGCGGGCGGGGCTTCTTTTTTTTTTTTCCATCTTCACCTGCTACCAAAAACAAGGACAGGGGCCAGTTTCGACGAGGCTTTTTCTGTTTCAAATGTGCGTATCTGATAAAAAAAAACACAGCAGTTATTAAAGACGTTTCAAGTAGTCAGTCAAAATGATGATAAACCCTCAATATTTCTCAAATGCAATTAAAATTGCGCTACTGTTTGAAACTCACACTATAGGTTACACCCATCTAATCCACACAGGCTACAGGAAGATGAAAACAAGTCCAGAAATTAAGCCATTAAAAAAAGTAAATAATCGAGTATATGAAGACAAAAAGGCAAGAAACAGATAACAAACATCCCTACAATCTGTCAGTATTCAGAAAGCACTGCTTATTAATACCAACTTTAATTGATGGCCTAATTTTATCACTGTATGGCAAAGGTAACAAGGAAAGGATGAGTGAAGAAATAATTATCAAAAATCTGGAAATAAAACAAGAGTGTATTTTTCTACAAGACCATAAAATCAATCTCACATAGAAACTTTCAGGAGGTTTCAGGGAGACAAAGTGAATGTGCTGTGTAAATGACCTGTTTGAATTCAAATGGAAAGAACAATAACATAGACATTTGAAGAGAACATTGGCATTAGATGGCAATTTGTGTGGAAGGACATGGTAAACTCACACCATGTGACTAGTTCCTCCACACATGAGAAATCTTGAGTATTTAGTAAAATTTTCTAAGGGGAAGTCAGTTGTATTATTATGCTTTTACTGATTTATTATTGTTAAGGTATAAACTGATCTGTGTTGGGGTTTTGGTATGTTTGTATCACTTGGGTTGTTCAGGAAGGTCTGGTGTGAATTTCCTGCCTATGATCCAATTTGTAAGATACTGAGTGAGATTTATTATTCATTCAATTTATTAATTTACATCGGTGTATTTTTGTGTGTATGCAAAGTTTACTACAGTGGCATTACACAGCCTCAGACATTTGCTAAGGTTAGGTTTGCTTTGCCACCCTAAGATTAGTGACCAGTGGTCTGCATCTTGCCAGTGTTTTCACAACTTTTCACAAATTCACCTAAAGCTTCAAAGACAGAGTCTTGTTTTGACTATAGTTTGAAAAGGTCGAAATGGCAGCAAGAGAACTATAAATGGAAGGAATGCTGTTCTGCTGGATTGTCTTGAAATAACCTGGGTTCATTTGTGCTCCAGCATCTTTCTCAGTGCCCTGCAAAAAGTATTTCTGCATCTTTTATTTTTATTCTAAATTCCACAGTGTTGTCTCCTCATACATGACATATAATGGGTTTCTTGAGGATTTGTTTCTTCAAGTTAAGCAGAAGCCTCATCGGTAACTGGGTGTTTCTAAAATGAAAATAAATACTGTTTTTCAATTTCAATTGGCTCAGTAAAAGCATCCAACATTCCAAACATAAGATTTCTTCAAAAGCATCTGTTAAGTTCATACAGCTCTCAATCAGTCTTTAATTATCAACAAAACAGATTAACTTCTAGGAGGAAAGTTAGATTCTAACCCAACGCAAATGATCTTTTGCTTATTGTGACTTAAATCTTATGTAGTTGAAAAATAATTGCCTTTTTTAATGGATTGGGATCAATCACTTATTCAATGCTACTTTATGCTAATATTTTCACTAAAAGTGCAAAATTCCAATTTTGAGGTCACATTTTTCTGAAGGTGTATGAGGTTGCTTGTAATTTTGTTCCCAGAACTTTGAGAGCTTTGAACCATAAAGAGCAGATGGCAGAGGAATGGCAGGCATGTCAACCAACCAGGCTGACTTTGCATTGTCATGGTGAGTAACCCTTGACAACAGCTTATTATTATGTCCATATTTACAAAACTGAATTCTTATCATGGTGACTGTAATCAGATGTCACCAATTTTTTTTTATCATTAACATAAAACTCCAAGCAATTTCCCAAAATGTTAAGTCTAAATTGTGGTGGTAGAGAAGAAATGATTCATACTATAGAACCATGACACATTGTAATCATTAGGATGACCATTAAATCCTCTGAATATTAAAGTCAAGGCTGGAGTCAAATGTGACCCAATAGCTGAATCTTAGCTAAAACTCAGTCACCAACAGGACAGTTTTGCCAAACACAGTAGAAGAAATAGAAAAGAATAATAGTGCTGCAACCACCCAGTCAAAATCCAGAACTCAAACTGATTCAAATGCCATTTTCAATCCTTAAATATCTGTGAAGGATGTGATGTCTGTAAATGTCAGTGAACTGAAGCAATGTTACAAAGAAGACAATCTGGGAAACTTATAAAGACATACACTAAACAGCTTCAAGTTATTACTGCTAAAAATAGACCTACCTGCCAACTGATCATGGGATAAATACATATTTTATGTCAATAAACAATTACATTTGTATTTTTTCACATACATTATTTTATTTTAATTTTTTTACTTAAAAAATACAATATAAAACAAACAGTCTGCCTTACTCTACCTTAAAAATATTACTGTGGAATTAGTTGTGGCATATGCTGTGATATGCAAAACACAATAACTAAAAGAGGGTGTACTCTCATTTTATGTTCACTGAACAGCCTAACCGATTTTTTGTCTATGTTTTGACTTTAAGGTTAGCTTTGCAAAAGTAGGTTGATCTAGTTGTTTCCTGTAACTGTTGCCAAATATTTACACGTTTACAGTTTCGACTGACGAGCTGACTGACATAGTGTTCAGATGCCAATGATGTCATTTTAGATGTTTCCTGATTCATTTAAAAAGCTGTTAATAAACAAAAGATATTGGACACATATGATTAATTTGTATTCATCATTTTGCTTATTTCTGGGACAATTATTGAGCTTATAAAAAGCTAAAGAGGTAACTGTCAGACACATTAGTCTAAACATATATCAATACTTTTTGTTTTAATGGATTGGATAATATTCTTATTTTGAATCGTGAATTTCCATTTGTTAAAACATTTGTTTGAGTTCATCTTTAACATTTCAAGGCATGCTCTAAAAGCTAAACCTCACAACTTCTGCTGCCATCTGATGGCAAATAAATGCAATAGCTGGATACTCGTTTAAGGTTTCTGTTTCCAAAGTGCATTTAAACATCCTTATTGTTAATATTGCAGACACCTTGATCTTTTTTGTTTGTCTACTCTGGGTTTAAGGATTTTTTTTTTTGTTTATTTAGCTACCTTATCTAAAAGTTCTGATTTTGGACTTTGGTAGGAAGCCTGGGAGAACCTAATTGAGCCACCAAGCAGTCTGTAATTATTTTTATAAAAATAGAAATACTCCCAGATATGTCAGCATTGTTCAATATAGCAGATATAAACTACTGAACTGATATAAAGAACAACAAATCCGCGCATAAAATAATTACAGAATATAGCAAAAGAAATCTGACGACGTAATAAAATATTTAACAAAGTCCTTCACAAAGTCTAAGATTTTTTTTTCGTTTTTTATTTTTATTTGTTTCCGTGAACTTCCACTCTAGATGACTTTTATCTTGTATTTACTGAGGTTTTGCCAAGCAGCTGTTGTCCTGGTAATCCCGAGCGGAAGTTTGGTTTTCCTGGCAGGAAATTGTCAGCAGTGTTTTTGTTGCTGCTGGGGACTGTTGTGTTGTGAAAATGGCGACGCCTCGTCGCTCCTCCCAGCAGCAGCAGCAGCAGCAGCAGCAGCTGAGCGCCCTGCTGTCCTCACCTCCTCGCAGCGTATCTGTGCCCGTCAGCCCGCCGGACTCGCCGTCTGCACCTGCCGAAGATGCTCCCCCGCTTTCCGTTCGAGCAGAAATGGAAAACGTGGCTGATGGTGAGGTAGCGCCGACCTCTCCCAACACAACTTCCCCGGCTCTGGCCCTCACATCCAGCAGCAGCAGCAACAGCAGCAGCTCTACTAGCTCCCCGACCACCACCGAGGGAAGCGAGACTAGCCCTGGCTCTACGCCGGACTGTGGCGGTGCTAACCCCCGCAGCAGCAGCAGCTCTATTAGCGGCGATGCAAACGGCGCTTTTAGAGAGCTATTTGAAGCCTGCAGAAACGGGGATGTTTCCAGAGTCAAGAAACTCGTTGATGCGGTGAATGTGAACGCCAAAGACATGGCTGGACGCAAATCTACACCCCTGCATTTCGCTGCAGGTAACTATATGAAAACATCACGAAAAATCAAAAAACATCATGAAAAATCTATTTTGTTTTGCTTTGAAAATATTTTTGTCGAGCCAGAGAGCTACAGGAACATGGAAAGTGTGAGCACCGAGTGCATTTAATGGCTGTGTGTATGTGCAACAAGTTTTCTTCCATAAGAGACAACGTTTGCAGAGAAAAATAACAGATAAAGAAAGTACAGATTTTTTGGCTTCACATCATTTTCAGATTTGTCGAAATTTAGTCAATATTTAACTTTTTAATGATATCGGCTTCCATGGCCAATGCCAATATTTAGAGATCAGGATGATCAATTCTATTGTCCGTTAATTTGTTTGATGGGATTTAAAAAAAAAAAAACCCGTCATAATCTATTTTTATCCGTCATTTGTAAACATAATGATGGATATGTCAATTTTCCTACATCGACAAAAACCGCTAATTATGGCCTCAGTAATTGCATAATCAATAAAATTGAGTGTGGAATAGCCCTTTATTTGAGCACCAAATAGCAATTTTGAGTCAGATACTAAAATAGGGCCATTACCCCATGCATTTCTCCCCCATTAATTTGACCAATAGCTTATCCTAACGACTATTAAAGTTCTGATTTTAGGTTTTCATTGTTCACTTTTTATTCAGACCAGACATTATGACCAAAATAGTAACAAACATTCAAAATGACACCATTTTAGTAACCTTATTAATTCTAATAATGAATTCATTAGAGTATTTTAGCACAGTTTGGATTAATTGTTGGTCTTCTGTTGTAGTTAAACATTCTTTTCTATTTTTTCTAAAGGTTACCATGCTGTGAGAATACTACGCAGTTAGCGTAGCATAAAATGGTGGGCTGAAATGAACTCCCTGAAGCAGCTCCTTCTTTCTGCTTTTTGGGTTCATAGATTTGGTAGTGGAAAAAGTTTTAGGGAATTCACATCCCATCGCCTTTCCTCACACACCCTCCCAAAAAAGATTGATTTCCCTGTCTAGAAGAAACTGTCAGAGCTTGTCTCTAAGATACAGCCAACTGAAAGCACGCTTTGAGTCCAGCACAGGAACGATGCTGATCCTACTTTTAAATATTGGTCAGACGTTAGCTTTATCAGCCGTTTATCTTAGCCTGTTTCTACAGTGAATCATCGTGTGATTCTGTACTTGACTTCTTAGTAGTTCAGCCTGAACAGTGTCGTGAAAGTGACATAACACATCTTTAAGTGTTACCTTTGAGTCAACACCCAGATCAAACTGTGTATATTTAATATAGTCATCAGCATGGATGACATGACTGACTGATTTGAATGCATGCAAATAGATCCAGGTCACAGCAAAAAGTGTGAGACTATTTAACATTTGCAAAGGAATGCACTCAATAATAGCATGCTGCTAGCTATTTTTTCTTTCCAATCAGCACCCTGCCCTCTTTGATCTTTTGTCTTAGGTTTTGGACGGAAAGATGTGGTGGATCACCTGCTCCAGACAGGCGCAAACGTACACGCCCGAGACGACGGGGGGCTCATCCCACTCCACAATGCTTGCTCTTTTGGCCATTCTGAGGTGCGAACTTTTAACTATTTTGTAATTTTTTTTTTTTTGCACTTCTGCCTCTTAACTGCAAAGATCAGACTCTTGTCTGTAGTTTTTGATGTTTTAAAGCTCCAAAGGGTTGGGAAATATATATTATTTTCCTGTTTCCTGTTTTAGCGTAGGAACAGTTAAAAAGTTGTAGTTTTGTAATGATTCTACAATTGGATTCTAATGCCATTAAAACAACAAGAATCTATCTGTGTTTCTGAATGCATTTAGCTTAAATATATCGCAGTTAAAGCATGTTTTTTGTGATACTAGCATTGCATACCGTCATGCTGTGAAAACAATATATCGTCTATACATTGTGAAGCGCTGCTTGGAGCCTTGCTAATACATCAGGATACCCAATTCTGTAAACTTGAAAAAAACAAAATATGGTTCTTCTACAGAGTATTGATGTAATTCTAAATCTTGTTTTAGGTGGTGTCCTTGCTTCTGTGTCAAGGCGCTGACCCCAATGCTCGAGACAACTGGAACTACACGCCGCTACACGAGGCAGCTATCAAGGGCAAGATTGATGTCTGCATAGGTAAGCTCACAGAAACAGATGCCAACACCTGTACATTACAAATGGTTGTGTGAATGGTAGCCGTTTACTGTCTGACTGTCCGGTGAATGTCTAAGCTTATTGACTTTTTGCCCTCTGAGACGAAAGTAAACCATTGTATGAAGGCAACAAAACGAGAAAAAAACCGGTGCTGCTTTGTTAATTTCAGCAGAATAAAAGCTGTTGGCTCCTCTGTGATGTGAGTACATCTCTTCATTTCTTTAGTTAATGCCGTGCATAATTTCTCGATATTAAAATCTGTATTGGCTTTAACATAAAGTGTGTGTTTGTGGTTGTGTCTGTTGAGGTGTGTGTGTGTGTGTCGGGACACAACCTTGAGTTTTGTGGCGTCACAGATTTGTTTTAGAAACTGTAATGAACCACCCACAGGCTGGATGCGTTCATTTCCCATCTACAATAAAGCATCAAATATCCTATAATTTGCAATTACCGCATCAGTGTTTATACTCATCCCGGGGAGAAGAGGCCATTGATTTTTGTGTCTCACTGGAATTTCACATTAGTATTTCAGAGGCTGCCTCAGAAGCATTACAGAGGTGTTTGGTTCCTTCACTCCACTCCAGCCTCGGCTTTTGTTTGGACATATCTGACATCACATCTAGATGCCTGTCAGTCAGCCATAAACTGAAGCTGGCAGGGAGAGCGGGCTGACTGACAATAGACAATCTTCTGAACAAAAATAATCTGTGAAATTATACCTTTAGAATCTCCATCCAGGATGTCTGTGCATTGTTAAAAAAGTTTTAAAATCATTAAAAAAGCAAGTTGGCCTTAAATTCATTAACAGGTCTTAAATTTTGTCATGGCAGCACTATGTAATGTCCTACTCTTTTTTTTTTATCTTGCTGGATGTTTCTGTAGGCAAAAGTTTGAGTCGTGCGTAAACATATTCATTGGCTTCTGTGCTAGCTAGCTTTTTTGCTTCCATCCTGGGTAAGTGAAAATACGTCACCATTTGGCTGAATTACATTCTTTTTCACTGCTGGCTCACTTCTGTTGCAAACTCTTACGAGGCTAGGTGCAATTAGTGGGGAAAAAGAACTAACTTTTAATATTAACGCTATTGGGTTTAAGGCTGCAGAGAGCCATACGCACTGTGAAGAGCACAAAGCTGTTGCAGGAGGCATAAACAAAAAATGTAAATTTTTTATATTATGTGAACAATTGAATTTCATCATTTTGGAGAATATCAAGGGCTGCCATCTCCATACAACTCAGTCTGACAGAAGGTTAGAACCTGCTAAAAGCAAACATTTTCAGGTCACATTATAAAATAAAATTCTGACACCTTCAGGACTTCAAGGTTCAGCGTTCATCGTTTTCACCCCTCTGGCAAAAAAATCTACAATGAACTTTCCACTTGTCATTCCTCTGCTGGATCTGAACGTCCTTGACTGCAGTAACAGGGGGTCCGTCACTGCAATACCATGTAGCAATAAGGGAGCAATGGTGTGCTGTATTGAATACAAATACTCATTATAATAAACGTGTTTTTCTTCAAAAGTCTGTCATGTTTTAAAACTGGTTTTCTCACCTCATATTTGTGTACTTTTGTTGAGTTGAGATCTTTCAGTCTTAACGCCAAACAAAACGAAGCGTCTACAGCCTCGTTTTAAAGCAGATGAAGGTTAGAATTTGCTATGAAGAACACTGCGCATGCTGTCCTTCATCAAATTGTTCATTTTTAAAAGAAAAGTTGTTTCTTGAGATTCAATAATTGGAAATCTTCCAGCTGCTACCAAATTTCAATTTGGGCATTTCTCTGACATGTTCATTTTTGGAAGATTTCAATTAAGGTCACTGAAAAATATATTTCAAATTATTTCTTGGTTTACTTAAAACCCTTGTTCAAGAAATTTGAGCCAAAAAACACAATTGACAATAAGTTGCAGAACTTACAAAGCACATATGTGTAACTGTTGATTTATAGGCCAATCAACAGTTACTTTTTGTTTTTATGTTGCTACAAGAATTTTTTGATTTGAAGTTGATTGGTTTACATCATCCTTTTGTTTTCACATTCAAGTGGACTAAAGCCATTAAATTATGTTCATCAGACTTTTACAATCTGGTTTGAAGTCAAATGAAGAAGAGATACTCTGCTTTATTGGAGGCATTAATTTAGCGGATTTGAAGAACAGGGGGTTCAATCAAATCCCTTGGTGTCACTAATTTCAAACAAAGCAACTAATGTAAAACCTGGCGCTGATGTAACAAAACTCCATTAAAAATGTTAGTTTCTAATTGTTATAATTGCCTTATTCTGTTTAAAATGCATTTTAAACAGTTAATGGCTTTGCTAGTGATGCTGCCTGTGAGTATGTTTGCAACAAGTTTTCAGAAGCCTAGAGTGAAAACTTTCTTCCTTATTTAGCACATAGATGATTTGAGGTTCTCTCCTATTAGGGGATGAAGCCCCCACACTCGAAAAAATCTGATGTCAATTTTATATTTCTGCATTTAAAAGTTGAAAATAATTGGTTATTTTGCAGCAGAGATAAGTAGTTTTACATTTTGGGACAGCTTTAGAAGTTTTTGCTGTTTAAACACCTGAGGGCTTTTATTTGAACTCTGATCAAGACAGTCGCTCCACAGCACAGCGTTTTCTCACTTCTAAAAGTGTGATTGTACTTGAGAAGAACTGCTTTTATTAATGTCTCCCTTTTATGATTTTACACATTTAAAAGCTGCAGGACTAGGAAACCCATCTGAATGTGTGTGACTTCTTTTCGTATCGGTTACATGCCTTGGCACAGACGTTGTCCGTCATAAGGCTGCAAATCTGATATTGTCCTGAAAACTAATCTCGCACAAAAATAAAAAAGGATTTGGGTTGTTTGTTGAGGGCTTTAGCGGCTATTATGAGAAAAGCATAATCTTAGGAGACTCAACAGAAAGAGAGTTTGATGTTGACGGTTGTTGATGGAATTGGAGTTGTTAGCTTGCGTGAGGTTGTTATATTTGAAAACAGACTGCCATTCTTATAGGCATGGATTTATTCTGTGGATGTGAATTGTACACCTACAGTGTCATGGCACGTTTTTTCTGATCTTGTCATGTTGCAACCACAAATCTTATTGGACTTTATGGGGATGTTATTTGATGGGCCAACACAAAATATTGCAATATATAAAATTTATACTCAGACCCTTAGTCAACACACAGTCAACTTCATCTCTTTTGTAGTTTGTCTTTACCAACTTTGCATAACCAGTAGAGGCAAAGACTACACAATATATTACAAATGTATTTTCATCCCAATATGCGTGTGTGCAATATTCATATTGCGAAGGACTGTTTGGAGTGCAATAACTTTTGGCTAATATATTCAAAGTGTGATGATCCTGTGTTTTACATGCTGAGGTAATATTTTGCCAGTTGGAGAGAGTCTCACTGCAGCAGATGCTCATAAATTACTTTGACCAAAATGCTAAAAATGTAAGAAGCACAATGAGAAAAACAGAGAAGGAAAATGGTCATAAATTGCAACGAATGTAGCCATTGGAGAATTTTCCAATATTATATAGCCCTACAAAGGACTTGCATTTTATTTTCCAGTCTTCTTTGCTACATAAAGCTCAGATTGGATTGAGATCATATGTGAAGTTTTCAAGCATTGACACAGATTATTTGGACCAGTCGTATATTGATTTGAGCTACATTCAACCTCTGGATTTGATGGGATGCAACAAGACAAAGCAAATAAACGATACAACACCATCACATAAATCTAATCTACATTTCATAAATGGGTGTTCTCCAATAACTCTGGTACATTTTCATAAAACATAAATTAAAATTGACAAAAACAATGAAGCGGAACAAAATAAAGAGAAAACAAAATGTGCCGGGCTGCAGTGCTAAACATTCAATCAGTCACATCAATGAGCAGCAAAAATTAATTTTCTAAATTAAGAACGATGACGCAAGTAAAATATTTTAATTGCAATACCAATTTTTCAAATAATGGCCATATCACTTAAAATTAACCAAAGTCCAAAGTTGATTTTAAGTCACAGTGGTGTTTGCATCCAAAACACCAAGGAGGCTTTAAGAGCCCTATACTCTTTAATCCTCTGAGGTGGGATATGAATAAGAAAAGGCAGAGGTGTTTGTAAATGTCTTTAAATGTGTGAGACTGTAAGGAAGGCTTTAAAAAATTGGAATATTGGAATACTTTGATCGTTGTTATTAGGGCTGCTCCCCCATTACATATCTGAACCTGAAGAAAAGCTGAGTCACATTTTGTGTTGTCAGTTGTGTAAATGTAAAGTTAAGCCTATGTGCGTCTTATTTTTTTTTATCTCATTCAACATCTTTAACTTGTTTGTCGTAACATGCGTCCTGCATGCTCCTCCAAATAGCTTTTTTCCAGAGCTCTTCTACAAATTATCTCGCATGTGTCGCATTTATGCAAACTGGTTGATCTTAGCTTTGAAATTAGGGTTGTTGTCCTTATAGAATGATAACCTTCTCACCAACTTCGAGCCTCTAATGGCCTTTGACTATACCATGCAGCATTGCTATGTATTTAGGTTTATTCATCTTCCAGTCAGCTGAAGAAGAGCCATCCTGCTGCATGAAGCTGTCATTACCTCCAGGGTCATGAGCAGTTCGTTTTATATCTCATAGCATTTTGAATATAAAAAAATGTTGAAAAGCTTTTGCCTTCCACTTCAGTCGTGTGCTACTTTGTGCTGCTCTGTCTCTTCCTTCACCATTTATACAAAATAAGGTTTGTGATTATGACTCTGAATCCTTATTCCAGATGTCTAGTTGTTGTTAAGTAGCAGATACCTTCTGCCTGAGTCCGAGAGCAGAAGTAAGTCGCTCGTATTTATAAGCCCGATTGTCTCTGTTTTTCCTTTCCTCTCTGGCGGATTTTAGCAGTGCATTGTTAAGTGCCTCTGAGTCAAAGGGCATGTGCAGTGGGAGCCGCTCAACAATCACAATAGTGGCACGTCGGGAGGCAGAGAATTGACACGGGCGCCCTCAAAAGAGCTAATTTACAGCAAAACGGAGTGCAGGCAGAGTTTGTTATTCAGCTCATACCTGTTTGCAAGGCACACAACTCTCTTCTCTTTCCTCTTTCTATCATCCCCTCCTTCAATCTAATCTGAATCTTTCTATTCGCTCTGCCGCTATTTCCCAGTCCTCTTGTTTTTGCTCTCCCCTCCCTTCTTCTCCTCCCTCCCTCCTTCCTCTTTTCTCCTCTCTCTCATCTTCCTCTCCGATGCATCACTCACTCAGTCGGAGAGGCGAGAGTCTCTCCGCTCGCATTTCCTCGCTGCCGATGCCTCGATTAGCTCCCCCCCCTGGTCTTGCTCCTCTCCACTTATCCGTTTTGCTCAGTCGGAAGCTCCCCCTTCCCGATATTGTGGAAGTGCGATGGCTCCGGTGGTCTGTCACGTTGCAGTTTAATTAGGTCCCACTGTTATTTTGCGGTGGAGTGCCTCATTAAAGCAGTTCGGTGCTGTTTTGTTTTGACATGTCTGTTTACATCAGCGGCATGGCTCGCAGGGCAGGGGCAGCTGGGGGCAGCGGAGGGAGCAGCACTAGCAACAGAGGAGGAGCAGCTGGGGGAAGAGGAGGAGATGAGAAGCGCGAAGCAGGGCACGCCGTAACCTGCCCGGAGGTCCTGGAGCCCCGGCCGTTGGAGGGAGAGGGCCAGCAGAGGAGGAAGCTGGGGAAAGAAGTGGCGGCTCAGCCAGGGCAGTGTACGGAGCGGGAGGCGGAGCGTCAGGATGGGGACTGAGTGGAGGTGTTTGTCGGGGAGTTTGCGTGTCAGTTCAGGAGCTCAGCTACTGTCTGTGTCTGCCCTGTTGTTGCACAGTTCTACTGCAGCATGGAGCAGACCCCAACATCCGCAACACCGACGGCAAGTCCGCCCTGGACCTGGCCGAACCCTCCGCCAAGGCCGTGCTCACAGGTCAGTCATCTGCAACACACACACACGCATGCACACAAATGCACAGACTTCTTCCTACAAAGTTTGGAAGAGTCTTTAAGTATTACATTTAGTGAGAAGTGAATCATCATCATCAACTTTTATTTAACCACAATAAAAACTTCTTGGGATCTACAAGATGTCTGTACAAGACTTCCTTACAATATGCACATCCATCCATCCATCCATCCATCCATCCATCCATCCATCCATCCATCCATCCATCCATCCATCCATCCATCCATCCATCCATCCATCCATCCATCCATCCATCCATCCATCCATCCATCCATCCATCCATCCATCCATCCATCTATCCATGGGCCACTAGAGCCCATTCATCCATCCAGTCACTTTGTGTTTTATATGTAATTAAAAATGGTCTGTAAGAAAGCTAAGGGATTCTTAAAATTTGAGCCTAGAAAGTGAACCTTGTACAGGACAGTGCAGATACATACATACAGACTCTGTTCTGGTTTTTCTCTGGGTTACGGTTCTCCTTTGTCCTACTTTCTTGTTTGTTGTTTTCCCTTTCTGCCCATTTGGCATTCTGTCCGTAACTGTGGGGCTACAGGCAGTGTCACCTTTCCATTTTTATCTATCATCCATACACACTCTTATTGTCATTCAGACTATACGCCATACGGTGTACACCAGGAAGAAATATTGTTGCAGTGGCTCTGAAAGACAAAATCCTAAGTTGATAAATAATGAAAAATGTATATACCAATTCTTATACATTAAAAAGAAAAGTTAAACATTGCACCTTGCATTTGTGAGAAATATTCAAATGTTACAACTGTTTAGGAGCAGAGGCACATCTCCCATACGCTGCGTACAGTATGCACAGGTTATTTCTCACATTTCCCATGCCTTTAAGGTTCCTGTTCCCATTTCGAGCTGCTTTTGGCTCAAACAGCATTCATCAGTCTGCAGCTCAATAGAGCCACTGTCTATGGAGGAACTTTCTGTTTCCTACCTTCCCAGTCCCTTTCCAGTCTTTGCCTCGCAGCTTATTTTGCCATTCTGTAAACAGCATGAAAACAGTTTGAGCCCAGAAGGGGTTGGCACCTCTCATTCATTACACTGTTGGTATGTGGAGCAAGGATCATTATCATGACTACCCTCATCATCATAAGTGTGCAGTTTCAGCTAACATGATGCGACCTAAATGATTTTAATGTTTTATAAGTCCTTATTTACCAGGACTTGTAAACATTATACAAGTCGTGGTAAATAAGAATTTTCCTTAGGAATAAAATGTGATTTTCACTGCAGGTAAATCTAAACAAAAATAGCAGCCTGATTGGTCTGTGTGCACAGGAATCGAATCATGCATCTCAGTTTAATTCATTTTTATAAATTGATTCCGCAGAGAGCACCAGGAATGTTGCACGTTTTGAAAATGGACCGATGATCGGCAGACAATTCCAAAACTGTGTAGTTTGAACTAAGCATTACACTAAGGAAATGAGGAAGGGAGGGTCAGTGGAGAGCACCGGAGTTGAAATTTTTTTCATTCAGTGCCATCAATAGAATGAGAAAAAGGCAGGAAGAGACAATGAAGACGATACATTAAAATGAGGTCGATAATTTTCATTTGTCGTGCGATTAATTGATTTATTGTTTATCGCGACAGGCCTAGTTTTTGGGTTTTCAAAGGGTGCAACATCTCTGCTTTGTGGCTGCTACAATTATAAAATACATTAAACCTACAAGAATAGCAAATTAAAGTTCCCTCTCATTTGGCGTTTTATTTGATAAACTTTAATTTGGATGGAGCAAACAAAAAGCCTTGAGAATACAGTTTTAATTCAGTTAATTTGATTATTACTTAATAAAATAAAGGCTTTCTCTAGCTGGCTTTGCGATATAATTCTAGAACATGTTTTAGTGTGATATAGAAAATCAGCCATATCAGTCTTTTCAGTTACCCAGCAGGGAGCAGAAAGATGTATTTTGTAGATTATGAGAAAGAAACAGAAACTCAGTGAGAGAGTGATTAGAATAATGCATATAAATGTACAGATTTATTCCTACTGCATATAGCCCACATGTCATGCAATGATGCGTTTCTGCAGGAATACTGGTTGATCCACTTACTGGTAAATATTTAAGCAGAGATACATCAATCCATCAGCCAGAGACTTAGATGAACCGATTTTATTTCGATCAGCTCTGATTGGTCACTGGGAGACAAAATACAGGCAGACTCAAAGTTAAGACCATCCAACATTTTTGGTCTACAAAACCAACCACATGTAATTTGCTTTGAGATTTATAAGAAATGGATAAAGGACATACTACCTCCATCAAAAAACCTGGAGCATAGTTTTTTGAAAAAACTAGCTTCATAAGCTAGGTTTTCATTTAGTTTGGTTTGTTTTGTTGCTGTTGTTTTCCTTTGTTTTTAATTTGAATCTTTTGAGACACAATGTACTTCAAGTGCTAATTATTAGAAGCTTTCTTAATCTTGATATTGTTTTCATATTGTTTGGAAAAAATGCACATAAAGAGTGCAATTAAGAGATTTATTAAAAATGTTATTGGGAATAAATTCTCTGTGACTTTTACATAGGGTTAACTGTGATAAAGTCACTGAGTCATTCATTGACGTGTTTTTGAACACAAGCTGCCCGATTTAAGTTATCTTTCAGCATCTCAGCTGAAAGATCTTGTAAAAGTAAAAGTCTTGACTCAGCTGAGTCAAGACTTTTACTGGCCCATTCCAAAACAATTTGTCATTTAGAGATGGTCTTGCTGGTGTGTTTTAGACTGTTGTCCTGTTTCATAAGCCAAGTGTGCCAGAGCTTGTTTACCAAAATTGATGGCTAGTCATTCGGCTTCAGGTTGAGAGCAGATTTTATGGTTTTGTCATTACAAGTTGTCCAGGTCCTCAATACTGCTTTTGACCATTAAACTAAGCATTAAGTTAAGGTTTGTTAAGTTTCTTGTTTTTCTTTTTGTCAGAAATGTTTTAAAGTAGATAAAACATCATGTACACCTTTCATAAGGTTCCACTTTACCAAAGGTTAGGTTGGTCATCCAGATGTTTTTGGCAAATATGTTGTCCCATGGATGTCATTTTGGAACAGTCTCTCTTATAATGTTTATGCAACAGGCTTTATCGGAGGAAAGTTATTCAGGGTTCTTTTATGACCTTGTTCATTAGTCGTTAACGAGTCTCTGGGGTAATTTTGGTTGGCCACTATTTTGTGTTTTCTCCATTTGTTGGTAATGAATCTCACTGCAGTTCATTCTATTCCCCAAGTCTTAAAAATGGCTCTGCAATCCTTTCCACACTGATGAAAGGTCAATGATGTTGTTTGTCATGTGCTCTTGAATTCCTTTAGATCAAGGCATGATGTGTTGCTGCTTGACACCTTTTAGCCTTCATGTTATTGGACAGATTCTATTGAAGTGATTTGTGGGTTTCTGCATGGCTGCCAGCGGTCAGGTCTGGGTGTGGCTGGTGAAATTTATTTCAGCTTTCCAAAACAGTACAAAACAGTAAACATTGATTTGATCAAATCAATGTAAAAAGTGGAGGTTATTACTTGTTTTAACATCGGTTAAGTATATTTTAATAAATTGCTCATCATTTAAAAGCCACTTTTTGTATTTACTCATTTTCTTTGTTTGATTTAAAAAGTTGGCAAGGTAGTAAAAACTGAAATATGTAAGAAGCCAAATACTTTTCCACAGCACTCTAACTAAATTATCTTCATTTTGTTAGCTACACAAGTAAAACTACATTAAAATCCTGAAGTTCTAACAGACCTCAGCAGCTCTTCTTCACTATGGCTCTTGACATTGACTCTATTGATTTTTGCAGCATCAGATCTGTTTTTGCACACACTTGCATCATTAGTCCCCATTGTTCTGCCTCTGTAGCAAATGAGATGGACCTCTGGACACTTCAGAGATGAGCCAGACTGTGGCAGAACATGAATCATTCTCCTGCGGAGAATGGTTTATTTATACAGGCGAGATTTGGTGTTGGTGTCAGGATAATTAAATGTTACCACATCTGTAGCTAACTACACAGCTGTTGTCAAAGTGGATTTAAGACGACTTAAGTTGGGACAGAAAGTGTTGCCACATATTACATGCTCAAAGAAGTTAATATGAGTGTGCTTGTGGAATATGATGGTGGGTAATGTGAAGTGGTAAAAGTTTAAGATTTACTTCAATCTGTCAAACATTAAGGAAACTATAAGCAGAAACTTCTGCAAAACAATATTTTTTGCTTTGACAAACACAATCTTCCACTAAGAAAGATGTAAGATGATGATATAATACGAGCTGTAGTAAACAAGTTCATTCTTGTCCAGAGCAAGAACCCAGTGGTGATTTAATCATTGTGGATGTCTGTGCTGATTTAGTTTATGTAGAAGCAAGTATGGTAGCTACAACTGGGACAACAAAGTCAGGGAGGCAATTAAAACGTATTAGTCACCTCTTGCATTTCTTACCCTGCAAACAATATTAACGTTGGAATCTATAGGGGCAAACAACAATCTATAATTCAGCCTAAATTAGAAATAGAAATGAAAACAGTGGCTACCCCTTCATTTGGATCAATAAGTAATCATATGCAGAGTGATTCAACTCATTAAAAATACAGCAATAATGATCAGGGAATCAGCAGAACTAAAGTTGACCAACTTGGACTTTAATATTCTTTAAAAAAAAAAAAAACTTAAGCAAAATCATTGGAGGAAAGCAGCACAGATTTACTGCCCAGTGGCGCAATTGGTAGAGCTGTTGCCTTGCAGCAAGAAGGTTCTGGGTTCGATTCCCAGCCCTGGTCTTTCTGCATGGAGTTTGCATGTTCTCCCTGTGCATGCATGGTTCTCTCCGGGTACTCCGGCTTCCTCCCACAGTCCAAAATCATGACTGTCAGATTAATTGGTCTCTCTAAATTGTCCCTAGGTGTGAGTGTGTGTGTGTGCATGGTTGTTTGTCCTGTGTGTCTCTGTGTTGCCAGATTGGCGACTTGTCCAGGGTGTACCCCGCCTCTCGCCCGAAATGGTAGCTGGAGATAGGCACCAGCAACCCTCCCGACCCCAGTAAGGGACAAGGGTGTAGGAAAATGGATGGATGGACGTCTGGCAGCTAACACTTAACCATTTAGGCTTAGATTTAAGAGGTTCCATTCTTCCAATTTCTTCACTCAGTTCATCCATGCATTGTCTCTCAGGGTCTAGTCTCTACCTCCAAGCAGTAAGTGGGGGAAGGTGGGATAAAACTAGGTTGTCTGTTAATGTAGGTTCAATGCGGAGACATGTGAGACAAGCACACAGAATCAGAGGGCAGAGACATTTAGGAATCAATGCAAATGGCACCCGAAAAGGACTAAACTGTACAGTACAGTGTTTGTAGTATGCCATTTAACACAGAGTCCAGAAGACCAAGCAAATTGGAGAAAAGCAAAAAATGGGACTGATCTGAACAACTGGAT
The DNA here is from genome assembly GCA_902982915.1 of Phalloptychus januarius. Lineage (NCBI taxonomy): Eukaryota > Metazoa > Chordata > Actinopteri > Cyprinodontiformes > Poeciliidae > Phalloptychus > Phalloptychus januarius. Next base: position 3,791,021 of record CADWAE010000133.1, on the reverse strand, counting down.
TGAGTCCAATACTTTGTGATGTCAGTCTTTGGTTGCCCCATTGTCCATGGTACAAATCACCAGGAAACACATCAACAAACAGGCCGGAGAGACTTGAAATCCGCTGTCATTTAGCCATCCATTGGTGGGAGTGGATGTAGGTTTTTGAGCTTGTATCTTTATATCTTTAATTTCAACCCTTTTTTGGATCAGAGAAAATCTTTTGTACATCATCAGAACTTACCAAAACACCATTAACAAACTGAAAATGTTGTTTTTGTAACATTTAAGAAGCTATTTTGAGCCTTTTGCATGTGAGGTTGCTCATTACAAGGCTTAATGAACTAAAGTAGGTGTGTGGTTCTGGAAAAATGTATCATAATCAGCTTTCTGCTGTCACAGACGATGATTGAAAAGCAACTATCTTACTGTGTGTAAAGACAACCATTTGTTGCTGTTCTTCTTTGATTTCGGTCAGGTAATGTCTTGAAATTGCACTCTGTCTTATTTGTATTGACGGGCACTAATTACATAAACTATCATCCTGCCACACTTTTTGCCATTCTGGTAGAATCCTACAGTTGTAATTACCGCAGTAAGTGGTGCGTTTAATGCGATGCACACAGAGGTTGTTTTATTAATGGATAAAGGGTCACTGTTCCATACAAGCTGTTACATTTTCACCAAGGACATTTAGTTTTCAGAAAAAAATCTGATCAAGTAGCACGTGTTTATTTGGAGGATAATTCTGCCTTGGTAAAGGTAAAGGCTCCATTTTCTTTTTCTCCACTTAGAAGCGTTGCTCTATTCTCTATTCTCTGTTGCAGCACAGCTTTCTGTAGCAACGAAAACTCATATTGAGTCATAAATTAGCTATATTGCTCTGCCAAATCCAACAGGCTGCTCTCAGACATGATAAACTCAGATAGAAATGTGAAATAAAATGTGTAAGAAAATGGCTTCTCCAAAATGGGCTCTAGTATATCACAGCAATATCATAAAAAAGGTTTTAATTTGATGCATATGCAATTTTGTTCAGCTCTGCTTTTGCCACAGTTGTTTATTTGTGGTGTTAAAATAGAAACCTACCTATGTTTACACTTAACAAGTGATAAAAGACGACATGCAGTTAATCTGCTTTGTTCAGCCTGATTTAAGGTGAGGCAGGTTAAAGAAGCCTGAGCAAATTAGCATTCTGTGATCAAGCAACACAGTTTTCTGCACAACCTCAAGGAGCTCCTGTCTGTGAAAAAGGTGAATGAGAATGTGACTCTAGAGTTGCTCATTTAATCAATTATGCACAGCAGTTGATGGACTGCACAGTTAATATTGTAGCAAATACTTTTCAAAGTTTAGGAACAGTGGAGTTATAAGAACACAAACCTATAAAATACCAGCTATAGACCTATAAAAACTGCAGAACAGGTAACAAACCTGGCTAGGGGTGGATAGATTGCATTTTTCTGACTGATCTCTGATCTTTCCTTAATTGTGGAGGTGGACATGATCAGTTTTACCTGTAAGTATTGGCCAATTATTTAGATAGGTCAACCCAGTCTGACCCAAGCCTGTAGACAATGTGTTGGAGACTTGATCCAACCCCACTAATTAACTTTAATTGTATGTCCGAGCCAACCCAACATATTATAATTAAGTTTTTACTGCTTTCGTTTTTGGGGCATAATTTGAATAAACAGTGTAACTTCTCCCATTTTTAGCTTTTGTTTAAATTCTTCCAGCACCATTTTGTGGCATGTTGTGAACGCAGAGTGATTGACAGGAGCGCAGCAGGGTGGAGCTGTGTGCGCATAGTGCCAGTGTGCTGCGCTTGTTTCTGTCTAATGAACTTCTGCCCCTTTCTTTCCTCAACTGAGTAAGCTGCCAACTCCTATATTTTGACAATAGTAAGTAGATTAACACAACTTTGTATTGTATATTCGTATTTGATTTTCTTTGTTCTGGATTTAGTGTAGGCTTAATAAAAGCACCACATATGATCCGACCATCAAGCAAATCACTTTGGTCTGGTCCGGTCCTGCCTGAATTATGGTTCATGTTTTGACTCGACCCATAAATCTAAACTCTAACACCTGATCACTGATCATCCAACGTATAATAAATCGGTGCAGATTTATCGCTGTACCCCTGAACTTTACATTTAATTTTAATACGCCATTGTTTTTTTTCTTTTTGCTGTATATAATGTTTCATTTTTAAATGTTTAAAATCACACTTTTAGACAGAAATCCTATTCAGGATATTATTTAAATTTCTCAATATTGGTAAAATTTGTATTAACCAGGCACCTTTATGTTCAGATATTTTTAGACTAACAGGCTGTTTATGGTGTGGTAATTTGTATGCATATGTTTCTGTAGCATAGTTGTGTCGACATTTCCACTTAGATTTGTTTTGTCACTGTTTCTGTATCAACAATGACCTTTTATTTACCATTTCTAGCATGATAGCGACCATGGAACTGTTACACAATCAGTATATTTTTAAACCGTGCCTTTCCTTAACTCCCTGCATCTCTATTCAACTGCTTTCAGCTAATTACATAAACCGTGTTTTGACTGAGTCATAGCTTTGATTCACCTGATTTCTATCATGAAAAAAAAATCTGTTTTGAACTCAGCTGCCTTAGAGCTTAAAACAGACACATCCATTACTTTTCTGCCTCTATTCACTAGTGTGTAACTGAATTGCTTTCATGCAAGGTCAAAACAGTGATTTGAAGCTCTTTTTACAACTCTGGGGCCAAGTTCACTTTTTAGTCTCCAATTCTTGCAGGTAAATAGGAAATTATTAGTGATAAAATCATAACATCCATTTTTTAGTCATTGTAATCATAATTATAATGACAGTTAGATCTACATGTTCAGCAAAGTTTAGAACGGGTTTGGTTTGGATGCTATGCTAATGTGATATTAGCAGGTAAAATCTAGAATAATGTTTCTTAAAGGTGCTTGGACTGCCATCAGTTTTGGTATCAAGTATTTATGAGGTAATGGAAAGCAAACTAATCACTGAAGGTAAAGACCCTTCAGTAGAAACTAAGTTCAATGATACTGAATGGTGAATAAGTCATGATGGCTACATATGAAGCTGTTCTGTTTACGTCCAACGGCAGAACTTTGACATAAGTTATATACTGTAAGAGACTCATCTTTTTCATATTAACCTACTTTACAAAAATATAAAAAGGAAAATTGGTTTACATACTCCTTGTTAAATAAGTAAACCCAGTATGAGCATTGAACTGCTATGTCAGTGCTTTGTTCCAATATGTTTCTTTGTCTTGTCACTTTTCTATTAATGCGAAAGTGACTTGACTCAGTTGTTTGGTTAATTAAAAATAATTTCTAAGTACTGACTGGTGCTAGTATTCAGTTATGCCTGCAGTTTGGGTTCATTCAAAGTGCAACAGCTAGCTAGGGCACTTGTACACTAACAGCCTGAAAAATCACTTTAGCAAACTGTGGATAAGTAATTGGGAAAAAAAAAAACAAAGTAATGATGTGAGAAGTCTCAGGGGAGCCAATGTTGGATCACCGCAGGAACTTTCCTTTACATCAATCTGCTCTGTCGCTGCTGATTGATCTTTTTCTGCCCAGAAAGCAGTGATTAGGACACTTTCATCAAGTTGCGTCTGCCCTTGAACACTCCCCCTTGGATCCAATGATCTCTCAGACACTGTTTTTTTTCCTCCTCATCAGCTAATGTGGTGTTTAATGAGCTTGCAACTACAGCACACGTCCCCCTTCACTCTTCATCTTTTCATCAGCCACAGTCTCTGGTCTCACTCTCTTTGACACTTTGTCCATACTTTTTATTTTCTCCCCTGCTGCTGTTTCTGATTACTTTCACTTATTCCATTTCAGCACTTGAAATGTTACACTTGGCCCCATCCTCTGCCAATCTGACAGGAGCCCATGACTCGAAACCCTTTCAGTTGAACCGTTGGGTAATCTTCAGCCAACCACCCACATGCTGAAGTGACGATTACACTGCCAAACATCACTGCCAAAATGTTATTAATCCAGTATGAGGATAGGTGTTTATCAAGCATATTCAGCCAAATTAAGTGATTTTTACTGGGCAAAAAATCCCTGCTGAGCTCATTACATCCATCTGTCACTGGTTGGGTTAATAATGTTGCTAAGCTCTTGGTGTTTTGCTGCTCGATTGTAGAAAGTTGATTCTATTAAACTTCTAACGACCAATAAATAAACTATATTTAACAATATTTTATATATTAGATATACATACATTAGACACAGTGAAAGAAACTTCACCACTGCTTCACTTAAACTCCCCACAATCACATGACCAAACCAGTACTACAGTGACCAACTGAAGAACTGAAAGGTGCATGTGTTCAACTGGAACGCAAACAACGTGAATAACATTTAATGCACAAAGAAAAATCTGGAAGCCGACTGAATCTCTATGGCTTCAAAATCTTCACACTGTTCCATTTTTAACAAGCCATAACGCGCAAAAAGCGTGAAAAACAAATACAATGTGAGGATGTTTATATTCTTGTTTCTTTTCTATTTGCATTGCTATAATTAACAATAAACTCTGTCAACTTAAAATTATAATGTAAATAAAAACAGGTGGTGCATTATTTATTGTCGGTGAATAACTTATGTCTTTTCTTGTGGGCTGTTTTTTTATTTTTATGAGAAATATATTTAGTTTGAAATGCTGGTCTGCTTATCTGAATGGTGAAGCAAAACCAGAAGGAAGGTAGCAACTATATTCAGTATGTTTAGATTTCTGAAAAAAACTTATCTTACATGAGAAGTTTTTAATGACTTTTAGTATCAGTCTTTTTTTCTTACTACTCTAACATTAGGAAATTAGTGTCCCATTTAGTTTCCTGTTAGAGAAGAAACCCTACAATCTTAATTGAGGGTTCCTACACAGTCTTAACCAGTCCTGAAATGTTCCACTCAAAGTAAAATATTGAAGTTTGAAAGGTTTTAATGTAAGAGACTAAAAATAACAATTAACATTCATTTGCATGAATGGAGTGTTTAGATATTAGGAGTGAACGAAATGCTGGAATGAATATTCACTCAGAAGAGAAATTAGACCAAAAACAGCGACAGTCCATTAGCTCCTTTTAATTACCTCTATTGCTATTCAAAGATCAGCTGCTTCTTCGCCTTGAAAATCAATTCTCTTCTTTAGGCCAAATCAACACACACACCCAGACACACACAGAAGTATTTCTCCCTGATCCACAGTTTTTCACCCACAACTCAAGTTCAACTTTTTTGCTCCAGTTGCCAAAAAAATTTAAGTTTACTTAAAGTGACAGTAACACAAAAAGTGAAAAAAGAAATGCTAGTCTTTGTTTATTAATTCATTTCTAAAAGGGAAATTTCAGAAACTCTTCATTTAGAATCAATCAAGCTTTTATGGTAGATTTCCAATTGTCAGTTTTTAACCTGCACTACTATGGCATGATCACTGATCTGAAGAAACAAAATCAAATGTCTGAGTTTCCGACCAGTTGGTCATCAAGCAGAGCTGATCCAGCTGAACGTCATATTATTGCATCAGCGCAACTAAGATGTCACATTTTTCAATTGGCAGATCTGCAGCCGTTTTGTAGCTCTTAAGTTCCCTTCTTTTCATTGTCTGACCAATTTAAGTTTCTCTGCAGCTGATATATAAGATATTTATACCTTGTATATTTACTAACCAGATTGACTCTTGTATCCATCCTCTATCATTCTGCTGTTTTATTGACTTGGGTTTTTTGTTGACTGTGAATTGGGTGGCTATCTGATTAAGCAATGTGTAACTAGTTTGTATTTTTATGAGTGCTGTGGAAACAACTGAAGTGTCCAGTAAGTGAAAATACTGTAATCTGGATGACAACAAAGAGAGACGTCGTATTTTCAGCTATAGCTGCTCATCCAAGCTGAAAGAATCACAGCGACTGTCGCATCAGAGCTGGCATATCTCAAGATGTCTGTTTTAAATTGGTATTGACAAAGCAGGACTTCAGCTTTTTGCTCTCTGAATTGATCTAAGGGAATAGACTTCAGATGAGGACGACTTTCTCTCTCTTTGATGCAAAGCTGTAGACAGACACAGGAGGTTGTAGGGTTGCTCAGTATGTGTCAGAAACGGCAAGACAACATCAATGTGACATTTTATATAACTGGTTTCTACAGACCTGTGAAGGTCCAGTATTCACTTGGGAATAATATGTCAAAGAGTGTTTTACAATATTGCAGCCTTTCTTCAAGATTCCACACACTGAAGCAGGCTGGAATGAGTAAACAGATCAGAATTGTTTTCATTTTTTGTTATTCCACCTGTTTACTTAAGTCCTCTACGACCTTCACACTTTAATAATGCTATTCTCACATACAACAAAATTATACCTAAACAAATGTGTTCAAGCATGTGAAAAGGCAGCAGTGCAGGTATTTTTTTTGTTTTTTAAGTCAGCAGGTAGTGACACATTCCTGACCCAACCACAAAGTGACCATAATGTGCTAATTTGTCAGAAGAAACTGCTGTGTTAGAAAAAATACGTATTTTTTGTCACTAATGTATTCTTTGCCAATTTTTACAAACTCTAAACTGTTGTCATTAGCAAAGTTCAGGATCAGCTTCAACCATTTATTCGTTTTGTTTTACCAATAATGTGCCACTGCAAATTGTTGTGGTTTATGAATTTGCAACATAAAAGTAAAAGGAAAAGTAAACATAATTATTAATATTCAGTAAATATTAATAAATGAGTGTTTTTATTTATGAACTCTCGCCGAATATTATATGCAGAACTAAGTGCAAAATGCAGCGTTCTGTTTCTTAACTTTAAAAATTGACACCAAACCAAAGATGACCCCAGCTGTCACTGAACTCTGCTACATAAGTTTTTCATGTGACCATTAAGATTAAACCTTCAAAAATTCATTTGAAACTTCATCTGAATGACGAAAATACGAAAATAAACGACTTTAATTGAGCTTTTATGTTCTTTAAGATTTACCATCAAATGGTCACGGTTATCTTTTCAGCTTCTGGAGAAACTTCAAGATGACAGAAACACAGAAAAGTTGTCTTCATGGAGATGTTAACTGGCATAAAATGGAAAATAAAAACATCTCCTCTGAGTATTTAATGGCTTTCAGACATTTTTATATTGTATCCCTGTCATCTTGTCACAGCTGGAACTTCTACTAATCTATTTTTTTTCTCCTGCCAGACAGATTTTTTTTCTCATCCCTTGGAATCAATTAGAGTTTGCGTCCACCCTGTGCTGCCTCTTACACTAACAGAGCTCAATAGAAGCAACAAATATAACTTAATGAAAGCTGCGTTCCTGTCTCTCCATGAAGGTTTTAGTTCTCCTGCGGCACCAAGATTGCGAGGATCCGACATGAGCAAACACTTCTCTTTTGTAAATAACGTGAAAAAGAAATTGACGCTGTGAGGAGAGGCCGATAGTGGGCAGACAGATTTAACACAGAGGAAAATTGGACTGCGTTCTTTAACGAACGCAGGCGGAAAATGATCAGATACTGTATAGTTAGAGGTGCCATGGGTATCTGGGTGATGGAGAGAACGCCAATGAAAAGAAAGAACCTTTATTGATGTCAAAAGAGGGAACAAAACAATGTCAGGGGTAAGAGGGGAAAGTCTGGGGGGGGCGGGGAGGATGAAGATGCCTTCTGGTCTGGCTGACAGATAAAGAGATGAATTGATGCGACTTCCAGTGAATGTGAAGAAACTGGAAGAAAGGGATGGTTGACGGGAGCATATGGAAATCATGCACACAAAGAGCCACTGTGAAAGCTCCTTCCTGCTAATGCACAGATTAGTCTCACACCTTTAAGTGCGTATGAGAGAGAAAGTGAATTTGTGTTGCTTTCAGCTCCTTATCTGAGACAAACCCATTGATTACCACGAGGACTGCTGTTCGATTGGTCCCCTGTGATGAATGAACCACAGTCTTAGTTCCCCTGAGATGCTCTGTCTCTTTCACAAACCCAGACAGATTTGTCTTTTGCTGTCTTAAAAGGAATAAAAAAGGGGATGGCCTAGTGAATAGAGGCAAAATAAAAATAATATGTATTTTTATATTATGTGTCCGATGCGCTCGCAGAGTTCACTCACCCCGTTTGGGCTCTCTTCCTGCAGCTGAAATCGGCTAGTTTTCCACATTGCTACTCTGCTCCACAACTCAAGATGAATGATGGTCAGCCGCTATGCAAGAATAGACTGACAATAAAATGAATTAAAATAAAAGTTCAGTGAATTTACATGAAAATGAAGACAAGTACTTGAGAGTGTGCGTGTAAAAGACATATCCATATGCATCACTCTTCCTCTTTCAAGATTCTGCAGGTTTGAAATTGATCCTCAATATAATTCAAGTGGGATAAATTTGGAAATATTGAATTATCATGAAATTTGGAGTCTATCTTTTGTAGAAAGAGAACTACGTAAACATGCCATAAATCTTTTTAATGGTTCGATTGTGATTTTATGGAGCTCATTGTGTTGAGCTTTCCGGTGTGGTTGGAAAGCTGCTATGAATCAAATGTAGGAAATCGGTTGCGTGACTCTTCGTTTACGTGAATCAGTCAGGACTGCTGTGCTATGATCTAATCTTATACATGCTCATCTGTCCAAAACAAACAAAACATTGCTGTTTTTAGTTATTTGTGTGCAAAAACTAATTTGTTATTTGTGTGCAATGCTTTAGTGGTACACAAAAGCAGACAAATGTATTTGTAGCCTTACTTCTCATTGAGTGGTTCATTTATCCTGAAAGTAGTATAATTAAAAGGAAATGTCTAATGTCTATCTGCTTGCCTTTAGGCAAGGTTATTTTATTTGTGTTGCACATTTCAGGAATGGGTAATTCAAAGTGCTTTACATGATTAAAAAGAAAAGAAGTGAATGCTGCTTCTCTGTGTTTGGGTGTTTATAGGGGCTGGCGCTCTTGTTTAGGATTGTAAAGTTTTACATTTTGCCTGCTCTGGCAGACGACAGAGGTGTTCAAACAAATCGGTGGTATTATATGGCCTCGTTGGATGTGCTCAACCTAATTTGCAGTTCACACTATTTAGTTTTTTGTCCAACTTTAAGTAGCCAACATACCTCCACATGACTGGACTGTTCTGGCTCTTCTTCTTGACAGTGAATAACATGTCATTTACTGACTTCTTTATCTTCTTTTCCTTTGGAATACACTTTTCTTTCAGTCCTGTAAAACCATCTGACTGCTAACCTGTGTGGCTCTGTTCCAGAGATTCCTCTCCAGAACAGCACCTTTGGTTGGTTTTGAACATATCTACACCTGCTGTGTTATGTTAAAGTTTACATTTATCAAGTCCACTATTTCACAGAAAGACACACTTTCAACTACATATAGGCATGTTATATTTCAGATTCAGTTCGAGCTGCTATTAAATTTCTGCACCTCACTTTAAAATTGAACTAAGCATTTTGTTGCAAAGATTTTATAACAATAACAACCATCTGTACATAATACCAGAGAGAGACCAAGAAATGTTTGATGATTCTTTACTAAAGACGTATTGAGTCCTTGAAATGTTTATTGAGGAATAAAAAATGGGAAACCCTGCAAACGTATCCTGGCTAACTTCTGGATGCACTGAACAAAAGGTTTCTCTAAGGAGATTTAGCTGCTGTACTCAGACAAATCCCACAGCATGGTTTTTAGTGGCGGCCAGCATCTACATTCAAATGAGAAGGTGGAGGTGGCGACCAGAAAACACATTATTAATCCAGAGCAGCTTTCCTTGGTGCACTTTTGTGGAGCAATTAATCACATGATGTAAGAGGTGAGTGCTGAAACAACAGTCTTTCACAAATTTCAATCCACCTCCCATTTATTCACCCTCCCTCCTTCTCTTTGAAGGGTCTCCTTGCACACAGATCCACTTACAACGTCAGCTCTTGTGACCTTGCTGCAGCTCCAAGTACATCAGTCATCTCCTGACTCAGAGCCGGTCATTGTGTAACAGCAGATAAACCGCTTCTAGAATAAGTGATGTGTGATTTAGACACACACACACTAACCCACAGAAGTAGACAGCTGGGCCTTGAGGTTACTTGTTTCTCAGCGAGCATCATCTGCTCTGGTGGAGCTGTTTAATACACACACTGTATACTAAGTCCTTATTGCCTTTAAGATAATGAAAAATAAAAGCTCACCGTTGCAGATTCACATATGGAAATGCACAATCAGGTTCTTTGCTACACAAGAACTGGGATTTAAATTATGGTTGCTGATGTATACAGGAAGTTACTCACACACACTCACACGCAGTATCATCATTCAGAGGGTTGCTGGTCTGTCCTGGGATATAACATGTCCTTGTGTCTTCTGCTTGGGGTCAGCCTCATGCACACACTTTACCTCTCTGGAACATGTTCCTTCAGACCCCCTTAAATTCAGCTTTACATGATGTGGAACACCAAATACTTGCATATGATTCACTTCTCAATGTGATGCACCTAGAATTTCAATTAATATCCTTAAATTACCATGTAGTTTATGATTTGTGACTCAGACGCTCTTATCACACAATTTGGTTTTAAAGAAGCAAGAGCCTAATATCGTTCTCTGCTTCTTCTTTTTTCCCCTTGTAATGTCCTGAAACATATTTAATTTGCCCTTTTAACTTGCATCCATGTTAACATTTTAGAGTCTCACCAACTTCTCTCATCAAAATTTTCTCCCTTTTTGGCTTTAGTCAAAGATTAAATTATGAGCAAATCAGAAAAAGGGAGGCAGGGGGGACTTGATGGCGCAGTGTCCTGTTTTCTGTTATAAACTCACTCTGCTCTTTATCCATGTTTAATGGGGAAGGATTAAAGTGCAAGACAGCAACAGCATATCTGTCCAAGCCCCTCCATACTGTTTAGTCGGTATATGATGCGTCTAGAAATGAAGAAATGACTGCAGCACCACAAAATGCTAATATTTGCATCACAAAAGACTGTTTAAAATTAGGGCTGCAAAGTATGTTTTACATTTATTGTTATCATATCACTGTAAGTAATATTCATATTGTGAAGAACTGCAGTAGATGTCTGGTATTCATGAGGTTTAGGAATCACGACCTCCCCACAAAAAGCTGAAATCCATCTAAAAACACCTCAAACTGCCTGTTTTAATGGTTCGAACACCATGTGCACCTTAATAAGCAGAGTGGAAGCCATTTTGACTCAGCTGCAAAAACTAAAATCCACAGTTTTTATCAGTTTCTAGAACTAACATTTATTGATAAAACTTGCACCCATGGTAAAATAACTTAGAGTGTCTCTAAAAAATATGAACACTTTCTTCTAACTTTCTTCTAATTCAGAATGTAATTTCTTGATACTCAAGTTGAAGAGTTGGTGTAATTGATTTTGTTTAATGAATATCTTTGAAGGCATTTTTGTAATAGAGAACCACTAGCTTTTTAAAAACCAGGTGTAAAACCAGTACATGAACTTGATAAATTATTTACTCCGGTGACAAATAAATATAGAATTGTAATTATTGTAAGGACAAAAGATCTCCCCCCTGCTGGCTACATAAGAAAATGCAGGTGAATTTCTATTAGATTTTTTTTTTGTATTTTCTCTGAATTTGCAAGCATTGGAGTTGGATTCCAAGGCTGTAGTTTTATTTCCAATACAATTTGATTGGCAATAAAATTGTGGCGGTGTATATACAATTATGTAGAAAAGTTAAACGCAATAGTTTTGTGTCAGAAAAACACATCGCTGACGGTGAGGTGGATAATGATTTGCATAACAAATGTAATCCAACTTGATGCAAAGGCTGTCGGTTTACTTATGGGAAATTGAACCTCTCAGCTTAAAAATGGCTTAGAAGTCAAATTTAGTGTCTTGACCTTTTTCTTGTTCCGTCTGTTCCTCCCCCTTTCTCTCTCTTTCCTCTGTTTCTCCCTGTTCAGCTCCAGTTTCTGTTACACCAATTATACTGTGTCAAATCCATGCATGTCAGCTTCCAGATCCCTAATCATCCCTTCTCTCTTTCATCTGTAATCCTTTGTTCCATCCTCCTACCCCACTTTTTTCCCTCGCTGGTAACCTCTCCTCTCTTCTTCGGTCGTCACACATCTCCACCCCTCCGTCTGCTTCACATAACTACACCCATCCTCTCCGTCCTCCTTTCATTTAGCTCCATAGCACCTTGTCCTCACACGTCGAGTTTTTGATTCTATTTCTAATTCCTGTTTTATGGCTCTTCCTGAGACTTGAGCAGCTCTGGATTTAGAAATACCCTCATTTAATTTTTCAGTGGAAATAGCAGTGGTAGTTTTAATAGGTGTGAAATCGGAAAGCTTTGCATCATTGCTATCATTCCTTGTCCCTCTCTGGAGTACATGAGACCAAATATGAGCAAAATTAGTAATTTTCTTTGGTAGCATTACCAAAGAAAATTCAGCTGTGTTTAATAAGTTGTGTCGTAGTGAAATATTTGAATTTTAAAGAAATGAAGAATGTTCTATATATTTTTAGTTTCTTTTACCAAATAACAAACAGTAAGTGTGCACAGAAATAACTACATTTCAGAAGAAAATATGCTAACAGGTGATATTTATTGTGGTAACGGAGGCAGCAGTGGCTCGGGTGGCAGAGCAGGTGGCTCTGCATCGAAGATTTCCGGTTTTAATCAGATTTTTCCTGGGGAAACTCAAGAGGGTAGCACCAAGAAGGGCATCCGGTGTAACATCTGCCAAGTCTGTGTGCATGCAGCTGCGGTGTGGGGGAGGTGCGTCTTCATGACGCTACTTACTCAAATAAGTGAGATATAACCATACTCATAAATGATATAATTGCCCGCCCCTACCTTGACATAACTTGACAAGAAAGCAATTTGACCATGGTGCTTCAGGAAATGTGTTTTTTAATTTTAGCAACTTTTTAAAGAAATAGTTGAATCAATGTTATCTTGTTTAAACTTGCCTTTTTACACAAGCAGTTTCTAACTAAAAAAAATTAGAGAATACAATTTGACATAAGTACATTTCTCCCTTTATGCTTTTGAAATAATAATACAAAAAAATCTTCATTTTTTTGTCTTATTATTGTTTTTTTTTTAAATGGATGAATAAAAAAGATCATTTGTGGATGAGCCTTATGTCTCCCCCACTCTTGTCCCTGGCAGCAGAGTATGGGAAGGTGTAAATGTTGTGACTGTATCAGCAGGGAGGCAGGAGATGGAGAGGGAGTCAGGGTGAGGGAGAAAAGGGGGAGGGGTTTGTTTATTTCCCTTCTTTAAAAAAAAAAAAAAAGATAACTGCGCCCCCAGAGTCCACTGGAGAGAAAAAAAAAACAAAGGTAGTCGGATGTAGGGAGACGGGGAGACAGATGACTGAGAGCAGGGGACAATGGGACCAGCATGAGCAGCAGCCGAGACTCCCCACAGCGACGCGATAAAGACGGGAGGGACGGACGGACATACGGACTAACGGAGGCAGCGCGCGTGCCGGTCCGCCGCTCGTCGCCCAAACAATGAACGTGCTGTGGTCGCTGCCGGCAACACATCGTAGCCAGAGGGGTGCGCACTGAGTGAGAATGGCAGAGACGGAGAACCAGAGTGGGGGGGGGTGAAATAGAAAAGGGAAAGATGGTGTCTTCCCCCTGTAGATAGCATGTGCTTTTGTTCATGGTTGTTCTGTTTGCTCCATCATGTGTGTCTCAGTGTGGCTGATGTGCTTTACCGGGAAACTGTCTGACACCATGATCTTCTGTAACCATTTAGGTGAATACAAGAAGGATGAGCTGCTGGAGGCGGCAAGGTGAGTACCAGACTCTGCATGCTCTTTGTTTTCATTTCCCTCGTCTCTCATCCTCCTTTCAAACCTTTTAATGCATTTTCTAATACTTTGTTGCATCTTTGTTTTTTCTTCCTTTTTTAGTCATGATAATATTTGTTTTCTTTTGCTTATTTTCTTTTCTTTTTTTCATCCATAAGTCTTCCAGTCTTGCTTTTATCCTAATCTTCATCCCTTTTTAATCCATCTTGTCTTTTTTCTCTTGTTTGATTATATTTTTTCTCCACCTCACTGCATGCACACACACTTACACACACTCAGCTCCCCCCCAGTTCTGTATTTTCAGATCCAGAGAGCCCGGTGCTTGTGGGCCAGCGACACTTGTTCGTTTTTGAACCGTGTTATGGTTGCAGGCAGTTCATGTGGGCTGTGTGTGTGTGTGTTTATTTTTTTTCTTTTTTGCCAGGCTCTCCCATTTGGAAGTGAAGTAGTTCTCGATTTGGGATTGTGTGTGGGTGGTGGAGAGCTTGATGCCTCAATAGAACACCCCTCACCCTCCTTTCCCTCCATCTCTTCAAGCGCAACACACAACCGCACATACATATAAGGAAGCAGCTGGTTTAGAACGGACGGATCCCAGTGTATTGGGGGTCAGAGGGCTGTTTATGTGTAAATCCAGAATGGTCGTCTCCCAGCTGAGCCCGTGACTGCCTTATCACCCTGTCATTATGAGGAACTTCCTCGTTTATTTTAGGGGTCATGCTCAGTCAGATAACTCCCACGTTGAGCCAACATAATGTAGATGTTCGTCTAATTTATTTATATATTTATTATGGCCCATTTAGGGCTTTTGTTTGTGTTTGTGCAAAGTTATGCATGACATCGCAGGAACCCTGTGGCCCCGCGCTTTGCTAAGAGGAAAAATGTTGCATGGATTAGAAAGCTAATGGAGGGTTTCTATGCAGTCTGGAAACGTATTTAATTTAATTTTATTTCTTTTCTCATCTATTAGAATACCTAATCCTCTCTTCTTTGTGTTCATATTTTCTTCCTTCTTTTTCCCTTCATCTTTCTCCATCCCCTTTTCTTGTGTCCTGCCTTATTCCTTCTTTGTATCCCTTATTTCTTTTGTTGTTCCTTTTTGTTCCATTGTAACTTAAATTTTTTTCTTTTTGAACCTTTAGTTTATTCTCCTTCCTTCTTCATCTTCCCTTCCTTCTCTGCCTACTTACTTTCTCTCTCTGATACTCAAACAAGCTTTTCCTTCCTTCAGGTCCAGCTTCCAAACCAATATTGGTTGCAGTTTGTTGGACATGTTAGCACATATTCTTGGCGTGTTCTCTGATCAGGAAATGATTGGATTTTTAACCAACTTTTCACCTGTTAAGGCTGGTGAAGTTAAACATTTTTGTCGCCAGCGGATCTCTTGATGCATTTTTAGCTAAAATAGGTCGGACTGTAATGTAGCATGTAGTAAAGGAAGACAGAAAAGTAGCAAACTTATGGCACAAAGGATTTTCCTACAGCATTAGATAGATACATACATATCAAAAGGATTAGTGATATTTTCAAGTTTTAGTAACATTATTCATTTCAGCTTCATAATCACATCTAGGTGTAAAGTAAAAACCTGCTTTTCATTTTTTTTATTTCTTCCAGTCATTAACTAAGAGCTTAGGTGGTTTGAAAGACTTTAATAAGATGAAAGTCGGAGGGAAGAAGCTTAGCTCGTTTTGTAGAGATTGAAATGACTGAGCTGAAGAACAGCACCAAAAGTTTTATCTTATAGTTGCTGCATAGAAGCATCAAATGCTTGTTTCATTATTTCTATAATATGCTAGAATGTCACCTCATATTTAACAGGATTGCGTAGCAGTTGATTAAATATTGGATCCATAAAGTCTCATATCTATCAGTAATCTGGAACTGAGCTAAAGAAGGGATTTTGAGTGAAAGCAAAGAGGGATGATCTCCAAGTCAGCCACCTTATGTCCATCAGCAGTAATATGAATAATCTGGATTATTATTGGTATGGAGCATTATTTGACATGGAGTGCTTCTAAATGAACAGTTTTCACAACAAACTAGAATCATAAACATTAAGAGCATTAGAGATTGTTAGAAATATCAGGATGAAGGAGGTTTTGTTGAAAGTCCTGATGTAGGCCTTCTATAAAAGTTGTGAGACAGCAAGAAATATGCATAGGTGTGTAAAATAATGAGATTTCTCAGGTCCCTAGTCTTTAAAGTTGTGATTGATTTTTAATTCTGCAGTCACACTGTGAAGATGTTGGGATTTGAAGCAGGGTTGAGGAAGGGAAATGCTGTGAAAAGAGATTGAGGGAGCAGATCAAAAGAGGTAGTGTAAGAGGTGCAAAAGGGCAAGAGAGATGGGAGGTAGATTAGATTGAAAAGAGAGAAGGCAGCCAGTGTTAGAAAAAGATGGAAGAGCACTGGAGAGCTTAAAGTCAGAGAATAAGAAATAAATGTCAATTTGGCTGGTGGTTGTAATCAGAATTATTGAAGCAAAGAGGAATGGAGTAGACAGATAGTAGATGAATATGAGATAATAAGGCGGCACTACTTTTTTTTTTCCAACATCTTGAAACCTTCTTCCTTTAAGGCTGTCTAGGGGATGAGGCATGACTCCACTTGTCCTGGCCGCATTTCCCAATGGCCAATCGAGTTCCAGAGCAGTGACCTTAAAAACCAAAAACATAGATCAACATCAAATCCCTTTAGTCAGGCCAAAATACTCGGAGGCGTTTCAGCATGACAGAGCGCCTTCAAATCATCCCCCGAACATTTCCCTGGGTCCCTTCAGTCTCAAGCCTCTGATAACATTTTTCTCCAATGTTTTTCTTCTTGCTGCTTTTCTAAACCTCTGTGGTGGTGGCTGTTTTCCTACTTAATGTGTGCCTTGGTTTGTGCACATTTTCAGGAGTGGAAACGAGGAGAAGCTAATGGCCCTGCTTACGCCGCTCAACGTCAACTGCCATGCAAGCGACGGCCGCAAGGTAAGAGTCAAAGTGCGCGCACAGAGGGACTGTAAAGCGGTAACGAGCTCATCACTGCCATCTATGCAACTGCTTTTTTGGACGGTCATTAGGGTTACAAAGCCAGCCGGCTAGTGTTTTTTTTTTCTCCAAGAGAAACAAATGCTGGTGTGACAGCTGTGAGCCTGTTTTAAATAATCTGAGCACTCACCAGCAGGCATTAGTGTCCTTTCTTGGCTGTCAGTCATTTAAATGAATAGATGGAGACACAACTTTTTTCTGAATAGATTAGCACTCATGCTGAACAAAAATGATGCATCACAGCACACAAAAACCTGTCAGAGTCACGGCCAGGGCTGTGGAAAAATCAGCTTTTTATGATGTCTTTTTTCCCCTTCAGCCAAGTTTTGTCATGTTACATTCCTATTAGGGATGCACCAATTTTCTGGCTGATCACTGATCTTTAAAAAAAACCTAACCTGCCAATTCTGATTTTGTCCGACAGTTTTTTTGTCTTAAAAGTTGCTAAATATAGCAAAGAAGTTGCTGAGTTGGCAACAGTGGGGCAGATTTGGCAACAGCCCCAGATTCCTTCATTTTGAGGGATTGGTTGAGACTTTATTGTATCATGATAAGAATTTTTATTTACTGTTGTCCTGGTTAAATTTAAATTATGTTAAAAATCTTCTATTCAAAATGTTATTTTTGCTACTTTGTTCCACAAGCATAATGTAAGTAAATTTTAAAATATAATTAATTGCACTTACTGTGTAGAAATGTCACTTCTTTAAGTAACATCCTGATGAAGCCTATTTCATATAGCAACGTATTTCAAGAGCAGTACTCAAGTTTGTGCCTCTATAAAATGCCGTGCCATTAATTCACAGACATACAGTTATCTAAAAATGAAAGAATAAATAGTGGTTTGTCATTATTTGTACCATTATCACAATATTACCACAAACTATCATAATGTACTTCTAAATCCATATTGTCCAGCCTTAGAGGGAGACTGACGGATCACCAGGTCAAATCTGCACATGCACAGTTAACAATATTCATCCCACTGTTGCCAATTTAGTGACTTTATTTTTATATTTAGTGATTTATCAGACAAAAAATTGGTAGTGTCCAAATATGAAATCAGCATGCCAGGCTTTTTAATAAATATTGGTAATCAGTCAGGAACTGCAACCGGTGCACCCCTTCTTTCTAATAAATTTTGGATTTACTTTTATTGAAATTACACCAATTGCAAGGTGCTTAACATATGAATTATACCCAGTAGTATAGAATCTGATTGGTCCAAAAATCATCTTCAGTATATTTTATTTGTTTGCAGTGGAAATAATAATTCTTTGTTGTAAATTGCAGCAGACATCTTCATGTGTCCAAATACATAACATTGCATATTTTGCTAATGCACCTTCACTTTCTAAATACGAGTTACAAGTATAAATCTAGAAAAGAGGCAAGTTTAAAGCAGGTTTCTTAACTTAATCAAGTAATTGAAGCAGTCTGCCTTCGATTGACGGGTGTTGAGCCATGAAGCAGAAAGAATCCCGGGGTTAGACTTGAGGGCATGAGGTAAATCTGGGTTTGCTAAATGAATTTCTAGGTACAACACAAATTCGCCGGCCCTTTGGAGAGAAGCTTTGTGTTATCGTCCTGTGACTCCAGCATCTGCAGGGAGCCTTGAGCTTTGGGTTTAGTTCTGCTGCTTTACAGCAACACGTCTGGCTTATGACTGATTAGTTCCCTGGATGAATGGGTGGAAGGAAAAGCAGACTGCTCTCTGGTTTTAGTGGCTTCTGGCTGTAGTTGGCAAAGTCCCTCTAGTCCTCCACATCATTGCTTTCCAAGCTGACAGAAATACAAAGCCTTGTTAGTCTGGTCGTCTCACCTTATCTTGTCAGCAGAGTGACAACGAGGCTCCACTCAGCAGAGATCATTATCCAAACAATTTTAGGTTCCCCAGTGGATCCTCATCGGTGTCTCTCGGGGCATAATCTCTTTACATTATCAAACATTTTCTGAAACGGCGTTTAAATCATCCAAACTCAAGTGGAAAAAGTTAAACTCTAGTCTTTTCCAAATAAAACGTAGCTCAGTTTTAGCCTAGTGATCAGATTCTGACTTTTCTTTTAAAAGATTACTCTAGTTTATTGGACACTGAAGCGAGGCTCGGTGAGTTTGTAGTGGCAATGACAACTGCAGGGCCAGTCCAGGACCCAAAGGGAGTGTTTTACCCTTTACTCTCAGTGGCTGTCAAATAAATGCCACAGAGGCCTAGAAGAGGCTTTTTTCTCTAATTATGGGTCCTTGAGTGATTCGGATGGAGCTCAGCTGCAGCTCGTGTTCATCATATTGCCTTCATATCCATTTGTGAGAGAGCATCTCCTTGCTGGGATGGGTCCGCGCGCCCTGTCTGGGAGGTGATACCTCAGGGGAAAGCCGTGCAACCTGAAATCTTCTGAGATGCAGGGGACACACTCATGAGATCATTTCCAATTGCTTGAATTTAATGGAGCGTGAGTACATTATGGCAGCCATATCCAGAAAATAAAAACTGTCCCAGACAGACAATGAAGCGACCTCTCCTGCACAATCTTCATTTGTGCTGCTCTTTAATTGCTCCACAAAGACGGCGTGCAATATGTTTTCCTGCCTGGTCTGTTTAATCCACGCTGCGTTCTGGGAAGTTGCTGCTAATTTAAACCGCAGTGGAGCTGAGAGGACAGATTTACTGAGTTGTAGTTTGCGGGTAAAAGCATTAGATTAATTATGAGTGTCAAAGAATAAGACGTTCATGTTGAAAATATATTTATTACATTCCTTCACCAAGCTGGAGTTGTTTCAGTTTTGCATTGCTTTCTCAGGTATGCTTAATAACTGAATTTGTCACCTTTGTGTCTGAATTATGCCTTTAATGATTTTCTGGGCATCTTGACTTGGTTACTGAAGTAGCGTGGATGTTTCTAGGAGATCTGACAACTTTTGACTGCAGTAGTAAGCACAATAGATCAGAATGAGGGTTTGTAAGAGCCCTGATCAGAGTTTCAGCGGCTGATCAGAGGGATCGACCGTCCTGTTAAGTAAAGAGCAGCACCATAGAATATTAAGAGAAACAAATACCTGCAGCAAACTGGTGTCATTTTTTGAATAGAGAAGGAAAAATGATGATTAAGACAGTCTGAGTTAGAAATAAATTGTGCAATATTAAAGTAGTACCAATGTGCAAATACTAAGAGCGCCTCTAAAAACACAACTGCCTGCTTTCATACCCTAATGTACCCCAATATGCAGTCAAGAAAATCTTATCACTACAGCAGAAGCTAAAATCTACATTTTTTTCAATCTCTCTTTAGATTTCGTCTCTGAAAAAATCTGTAATTTTCTGCAAATAGTTGGAAGTTAATTGTCACAGAAAAATCTACAAATGATTGAATCCGTAAAGAGGTGGGGGTCCACTATAACCGCAATCAATGTGGCAATTTTCTGCAAGTATCAGTGAAGTCTTGTAGCGCAAAATTATATTTTCTGCTGCTGCTAACCAGATGGTACAATGCAGATTTTTGGTGTACTGTCTGTGATATTATCAGTCATTTTTAATGTGGGTTAGAACAGTCAGATGTTATTTACCTGAGCTATGTTTTAGGTTGACTACCTTATTTTTATTTCATCAAAGAAATCAGACCAAAACCAAAATGTCATAACCACTGATGGAAAAAAAAATCTCAGAAAATTTGGGAAAGGTGGTGTGTTAACAGAACACCAAAGTAGCTCCTCTGACCCATATTGGAGCAGCATGTTGGAGCTCCTGCAGAAACTCCTGCTGGGAAAAATATATCCAAAGAAAAGAAAACAGCTTGGAGAAACTGCAGCATCATGAACATCAATAGCAAGTAAGTGCAACTCTGATGAAATGTAGTTATTTCACTCTGCTTTAAAGCAATAAAGTTTTAAAGTATACACATGCCATGGATTTTATTCATTTTAAAAACTAAGACTCTAAATGGGCAAATGTTTAACTTAAATAATTTGTTCATTATAAAGGCAAGGGGTGAGGAGGCTTGGAGTAGTCACAGCTGCATCAGTTTTCCTTAGATTAAAGAAAAGCAGATCTTCTCCAGCTCCTAAACATTTGTTTGAAATGGTGTCTTGTGAACATTTACTAGACAATCTAAATAATAGCAAACTAAAAATAATACACAGAAAACCTGAAGCCATTATGGGATCACTTTCCTGTTTGTAACACTGGGCCATTAAGATGCCAGAAGTAAGCTTGGAGAAACTGCAGCAGAAGAATCATTCTGTGATCCAGTTAGCCGTCTTGTTGTTTCCTAAAGCTCCTCCATGTCCCCTAAAGAGCAGCAAGTGTAGCAGAACAATTTCTGCCTCAACTACAACAGTCTAACGCAACGTTCAGCACTCTCAAAAAATAAAAAATAAATGTTTTCCTCTTAATGCTAAAATATGCACAACATGGCCTTCTTATATCTGATTCAAAAAGGCCAAGTTGTGCAGCAGACTGTTCAGTGAGACAACGTCGGTGAACGTATCTCTAAACTTTAAGCAACCTGGAATGTTACATGAATATATCTGTTCTATCTTTTTAAAACATCTGTTTATAAGCAGTGAATGACAATACTGTGTATTTTTCAATGCCTGAGGGTACAACAACGTTTAAACTTTAAGAGTAATGCAGGCCAAAGCATGCACAGCGGGATGGAGTCTGGAATGGTGGATGAATCAGGGGCTTCAGTTTGACATTCAATTAACCTGACAGTCATGTTTGTGGACTGTGGGAGGAAGCCGGAGTACCTGGAGAACATGCAAACTCCATGCAGAAAGACCTGGGCCGGGAATCGAACCCAGAACCTTCTTGCTGAAGGCAACAGCTCTATCAACTGTGCCACTGTGCGGCCCACACTTAATTCAAATAAATGTGTTATAAGTAGGCTTCTGCAGAACATGATAACAAGCAGGTTCATTTATTGGAATTAGGTGCGGTGAAGCAGGGAGGCGACATTGTGCAGAGCAGAGGGGTAATACCATCTAAACTCAGCTAAGTTGACTCTTGTCAGTTTGTTGGCTAAATAATTTGCTTGGCATGTGACCGGTTTTGATGCTTTGGAACTGAGTTCATTTTGACAGGAATGCAGAGGTAATTGGTTTCTGGTAGCCATTTTTATACTTGCTCTTGTGTCGCATATCTACTCAGCTGCAAGCTGCGTGCCTCCTCTACCTACTACTTGTAATCAGTGTAACTCATGGGGGATGATTGAAGTTGTTCCCGATTTGAAGTGAGTGAAAACCATGGTGAGATGGGAAGCTGTGTGAAACTTTCAGAAAGAAGATTGTTTGGCAAAGGCTTTAATGATATTCTGGAATAAGCCAGAGCCAGCATTTGAGGAAAAGAACCCCATGTCAACTATAGAGCATGGAGGTGGAAGACTCATGGTTTGAGAAGGATTGGCTGCACTAGGACTTGACCAGTTCACCATCCTAAAATCAAACATAAAGCCTACCTATTAAATGGTGCTTTTTGTATGACATTGTTAAAGAAAATAAAACCAAGAACAGAGGTGGATACCCCAATATTACATGAAATCCACCAAAAAATGGCTAAAAATCAAGAAATGGAAAATACTGGGAAGACAGAAATTTGAGGAAAACATTGATGAAACTTATCTAAGTTTTTCCTTTACCATCTATACAAAGACAATTTAGTCTGGTAAGCACCATTGTCTAATTAAACTAGAAAATAAAGGGAAAGTGGATCATGCTGAATATAAGTTTTAATATGCATGGATTGACTGCTGGAATACAAGCTTATCAAGGTTTTTATAAAGTTACATTAAAAGTTTTAAATTGGAAAAAAAATTGTTCTATTCATAGTCCTTTTACTGAGAAGCTATAGAAAGTGAGAATTTTTTTTTCTACCTTTGTGTGACAATCATGTAGCACTTTCTCTGACATATTGTTCGCAACTGCCAATCAGCCCATAAGAAAGCTGCAACACTTTTCCCTCACTAAGAGAAAATTGACTGTTTTGAAATATTTCAATGCGAGAAAGACACTGATCATCATGCTGCAGACTCTAATGGGGTACTTCCCATCACTATTGTAATTAGTTCCAGTCTTCTAGCTTCTGGAACAGATGGCCTGACTAATTCATCAGCTAACATCAGGCAGGTATAATGTTCTATTCTACAAAATTTTGTGAATCTTTATTTTGAATTGTGTCTAAAGTCTGTGCATCAGAAGCTAAATAAAAATGAATTTCTTTGATGTATAACGTGAAAACAAAAATGTTTTGTTTAATGCAGCAGTTGCTTTTGAATTAAATGTCACATTTTGTTTAATTGTGGTATTTTTACTTGGTATAACATTAGAATCTCCTAAAATTGTTGGTTGCAGACAGGGAATAGTTTTAGATTGAACCAACTCTAAAAGGATGATTAGCCTAATTCCTCTCCAACCACTACAGAAATGATGTAAGCTTCAAATTGTTCCTGTATATTTTGTAACAAAAAACGTATGTTCAGGGAAATATGCAGACTGCAGCTGGACATTTCCAACATTTATCCCTCAGCCACACACATATGAGCTTTATTTTGAATGCATTACTTTATAGTACAGCCTTCACCTGTTGAGTGCTAGTGTGTTACCACATGCACTCGGATGATTGAGGACCTATCGCAGAACGCTATTATTACCTTAGCTGAGTGGAGAATGCTATCACCCTCCCTCCACTGATCCTGCTGCTCACACAGACATGCTCATATACCACCAACAGCGCTTGCTCTTTAAAATGCTTCCTCCTTCCTGTCCTCCCACTGCTAACAGTGGGGCCTGTTTTGTGTTTTTACTGTCCTCTTAGATAGCTGAAGCTCCTCAAATGAGTCAGCTGTGTTGCTGATTTTATTTTCTGCTTTTTATTTTGATTAGCAAACTTCTAGTTTGGGTTTTTCGTCAATCTCCGTCTGTTTTGGATGTGCGACTTTGCAGAGATCTTGTGAACTTTTGATCCGTTGGCCAAACCCCGTCCCGTCCTCGCAGGTGGAAATATCAAAGCGCCACTGAAAAGATCACTGAAAAGCAAATTTCAAGAATCTGAAGGAGAAAATAAAAGATTTTCACTGAAGCACTGTTTAAATTTTAATCATAGGCCCGTCCTGTTGAGAGCTTCAAGCTTACTGGCAGGGTTTATAATTTCTTTTTGATGAGGGATGTAGATCTTAGGACTGAACTTTAACTATCAAAACAATGGATATTTGACATTTTCTAAAAAGATTCTCAAATAGTTTTCCGGTTCTGTGAAGCCCTTTTGTATAAACTGCCTCTTAATATACACTCAAGCTTTCACAGATTGCTGATGGAGCATTTCATATAATGCCAAACACTTAACCACCACCACCTTTACTATTTTATGGCACTACACAGTTTTACATGCCATACATTCTCTTTGAATCATGATTTGCTAAGTTATCGAAAAACTTTCTATTTTTCTGCACATTTTACTCTAAACTTTACAGGATTTGGTGACTACTGCAAAATAACAGTTAATCAGCTGCTTTAGTTTTCCTAAGCAAATTACTTTGTAAGAGTGTGTCGTCGCTGCATAAGCACACTGCTGACATTGTTTGCTGGTGTTTTGTCGTTTTTCAGAAGATAATTAAGGAGGCACGAAGCTAACATTTCCAAGCTGGAGATTTTTACGGTAGCAATTATGTTAGTTAAGTGAAATTGTGGAAATTGAGCACATTATAGGATAACAGTTTTAACAGTGTTGTTTAGGTAGATCAGGACTTAACTTTAAGTCTAAACAAAAGGTAGAAAGAATGTTCTTGTCTTCCAAAAGTGATTTTCTTAAAGGCCCGAACTGAACTTTTTTTGTGATGTCCTTGGAAAGGCAGCATTTCCAGGTGGCAGGCAGAGCAGATAAGATAGGCAGGTGTAGGCTTAGACACCAGCTCATGTGCTTTTGTGTCCCGCTGCATGAGTGCACAAGAAGAGCATAAGATGAGAGCTCTAGCTGTGGGTTATTTATCTTCCAGGATGCTGGCAGGGCAGAGCTGTCAGTGGCTTTAGAATGTGTGTGAGTGTGTGTAAGTCAGTCAGAGAAAGCACAGACAGTTTTGCTAATATGTTTATTGATCCACTCATCTGACACTACTCAACTTGCTAGAGCATCCACCCTCTCGTGTCCAGCCCTGACCTGAGTACTTATGCCGCCGAAGTCCAAACTTTAGAGGAATACTGCACTGTTCTTAAAGTTCTAATTTCATGCCTGAGATGATCCTGCATTTCACTTCACCTCGGGTGAGGAGGGTGGGGGGCGTGCTGTCAAACTGGAACTGATGCTGCTTGCTCAGCAGTGCTTCTTTCTTGTTTAAATGAGTGGCACTGACTGTTGGTTATATGTTCTGCTAAAACAGAGCATAAGTCAATCTGTATCTATAAAGATCATAGGAATGCCATTGTAAAAAGCTTTTACAAACATTAAAAAAAACTAACATCCTTTGTACTTATAGAGTATAAATCGACCTTCAGTGTGTACATGGTTCTACTCAAACATTGTTGAATCCCTGTTTCGTTTCATTTCATCATTCAGTTTTCTTTATTGTAAAACTGTCAGCAACCTACATTTAGACTTGGCGGTTTGCGCCTGCTGTAGCCTGTAAAGAACCTTCTACTGTCGCCCACTGGGGAAGATTTGTTGTCCACATATTGCTTCAGTTTGTCTTGAAATACTCACCACCAGCATGATGTCTGCTGACAGTGCGACACTTTTAAGTCTCATTCTTTTGTCTTGATCATTTGTAGCTTTTCTTTGCAGAAGCTTTAGCCATTGGATGCAATTGAACAAATGTCAAGAAAATCCTACTAGAACTGTTGAACTTTATTTAAATATCACTGGATTCTATTTAATCGATTAGTTGTGTTGCCAAGAAGACTGAATGCTGGAATAAAAATTGAATTAGAAAGATTTTGTTTAAGGATGCAGCCAGTTTATTCAGTACAACTCAAAAATTTTCTTTTGATTCTCCTCTTTAAATCATAACCAAATGATCACAGTCATCTAATTACGATCAATGGAAGGGATGATTTGAACTTCCTCCTTTTTTTTTGCTTTTTTGTCCTTTGGCATCAACTCTACTGGGATTTGGAGTCATAGTTCAGGGATTATGTGAGTGTTTGAGATGTTGAGTGTTTGAGATGTTAATCAGCTTGTTGCTACTGTTATATATTGTCCAAAAATAAAAAGGTGAGTAAAAATTATTCCAGCAAAGCAGAATCCAAAATCAGAGGGAATAATTGTCCAAACGGTGCCTTCACCAAAAGTAATGAACAAATGTTGGAAAGGATTTATTGTGATTCTGGTGATATTTGTCTTGTCATGGTCAAAATTACTCTGGGCTGAAAATCCTGTCATTTTCACAGGGCTGTGTACACTTGTGAGACCCACAGTAGAAAAACTCTTTACTCTGTGATCCCTGCAGATTCAGAATACAAAAGTGTGAAGATCAAACATTTACACAGAAGCAGTTTTCCTGCCTCATGAAAAACCAAAACCTTTAGTTTTTTTTTTTTAAGAAACCAGTTAATGAGCTCCAGCCCTGACCTGAGTATAGGAACAGTTTTTCGTGCGACCTTCCTTCCGTAGTGAGCTCCTGTGTTTTGTGTTGAGTCGATAATCCACTGTTCGGAATCTGAAAGGAAGACCTGGAGAACAGCATCCTGGCTGCACACGCAGGCGCTTCAACCACACTAAATAGAATGGGCCAAATCCACCCACCGCTCCTCAATACATCATTTCCCATTGCTATGGCAACTGCTGACAGCCAGCCGTCACCGTTGTCATGGAAACAGCTTGACAGGCTCGTAAGGAGAAATGGGAGAAATAGGGAGAAGGTAGGATGGAAAGAGGGATGAGGAATAATGGGAAACAAAGAGGAGAAAGACCACAGCTGTAGATTAAACATCCCGTTATTTTCAAATTAATTTATATGCATGTCGTTTAAGATCAAAGCAACGTTATGTTTTCGGTTTGCGTTCAGAGGCAGCATTGATGAATTCAAATTCAAATCCCAACAAAATATTTGGAGTCGTCGTTTGCTGACTGAAAGCCGTCCTCTTCTCCTTTCTCCCTAATTTGGCTTTTCTTCCCATCTTCTTCCCCTCCGTCACTCTGGTCGTCCTCTTCACTGAAAAGCTTTTAGATGATTAAAACTTGGGGGAGAGGGAGTAGCTCTTTTTATTGTTGGGTGGGCCACTAGAACTCTTGGTTCCACTGAAACATGTCATACTAATTTTCATCTCACAGTGACTGTCTTTTGGAGTGCAGAAGAACCTTATGCAGGGTTACTACACGATCTGGAAACATCTGGAATTGGTAGTTTTCAGCTCTGGATTTTATTTGCTAAGCATTTTTTTAAGGATAAAAACACAAACATAAAGATATCTGCATGGTAAATATAAAAGGTGAACGTCCATCCATGAATCTTTCACATCCATTGATCCATCAGTTTAGCCATCCTTGTCTTTTCTCCTTCCATCCATTCTCTGGTTCCGACAACCAACACTTCATCTATCCAGCGTCCCATCAACCATTTAGCCTTTATCAGTCTGTTGTTCATCTATGCATTAACTCATTTATTGATCTTTGTTCTGTTGCTTCATTAGTTCAGCAGTTGTTTTGGTTACCCATCCATTGATTAGTTTATCCATCCGTTTGTTTGTATCCATTCTTTCTTCAGTCAATGCATCCATTCTTCCCCATCATCATTACATCCTTCAGTCAAATATTTTTAATTTTCTGCTCCATCTCCTTTGAACCAGCTGCAGAAACGCATAAATCTAAAGTTGCTGTTTTCAAGAGTCTGTAAATGTTTTAACTGAGGAATCTTTAAACTGATTTATTTATGATGGTCTTAACTCTTTCTGTTTTCCACTGAAGGTTCTGTAAACTGTGTGCTGCTGCCAGTCTGGGACAGGATTTTCTCATAAATGAAGTTTTTAGTCTCAATTGGATTTTTCTGGTGAAATTAGTTAATAATAATCATAAAAATCAATCACTACATATATCTCTTCATCCGTGTGTTGTTCTCTTAATTTTTTGTGAGGTATGTATTGAAAGCCTGACTTCTGTAAAATATCCACCATAAAGCTGTGAATGTTCTGATTTGCATTTTGAAAATGTGTGAAGATTTGAAAACAAAAAGGTTTTGGAAATACGTTACCACCTTAAGGTTGCAGAATTACTTGCTTTTAGAGTGTTCTTTATCTGCGGTCTCCTTTTGAATAATGGGAGTGAAAACCAAACAAAAGTTTTCCATACTTTCAGGCAAGTATTCAGACTGAATACTCGCCTGTCACATCCCTCAAGATTTTAACACATGCATCTCTTTCGTAAGATGTAATATTTAGAGAAATATTCATTTCAGGCAATTGTGTAAACGGCCTAATCTGATCTTCTGGCGATGTTGGCACTGGCAGAATTTATGTGCTTATGTAAACACAGAGGCAGTAAAAACTGCTTTTTCCTTTTCTTTTTTTGCTCACAGCATGGGTTCTGCCCAATCTCCTCTGAAAGCTTTAATTTAGGAAGAAAAAAAATATATATATATTTTTTCTCTTCTGCCATCTCTCATGTTCGGTAATACCTGCCTGTAGCTTTAAATGACAAACATCTTGGCTTCCTTAATATAAAACAAGATCACTTAAACCAGTTGTGATTTTTATAAAGTGGCAGCAGGCTTGATCACGCACACGTATGCAGTGGCTCATACAGGGTTGCCAGATTAAAGAGGGGGAGCTGAAATTACTCAGTCTGACTCTGGCAACCCCAGCATTGTGATGCAACTCAGGCCTCATGCTTTAAGACAGACTAAAATGCTGTTTTTTTTTTTCTGTTCAATTTACTTCTGTTTATTTATTTTGTTCAAACTATTTGAAATAAGTGCTAAGGTACAGGCATAGGGAGAGACTCTGCAGTAGAGATGAGGATGGTGAGTAAGCGCTTACTGTGTCCTGCTTCCAAATGCCGCTGTCACATCCTGTAAATACGTCTCTGCCATCTGTCCCTGCAGCAATGCCTCGCTCCTGCTGGCTGCCGCTGCTTCTCGGATGAACTCCTGAGCTGGCAGCAGAGATCGCTGAACATGATTTATTTTCTAGTGTTTTTCCTCTGAAGCTCGTTGGGCATTAAGAGTTGACCAGAGTTGGAAACATGTCAGCAAATCTCAGCAAATTGGAACGTGATGTAACAGCTTTTTTTTTCTTCCCCAACTGTTCCAAGTCAAAATATGAAACTCATACATATTATAGATTTATTACACAGTTATATTTTTTTATTGCATGTTTCTGTTAATTTCGCTAAAAGCTACTGAAAGCCAAAGTTTCAGGTTTTCTGATGATTTCAATGTTACATAAGACCAGTAAGAGGATTTTTAATTCATAAATGTTACATTACAGCTGGCCATTAACAACTCATGCATAAGGAAGGCAGCCACACAAAGCTTTGAACCTTTCTGAAGGCATGCACCTGAGTCCAGTGGATTATTTCCTCTAAAGTCAGCCGCTTCAGTTCACGGCTTCACAGATTGTGGTTGACTGATGTTGTGATCTTTGCAACTGTGTTTTCATGGTCCCAACTGATTCCTTTATGGAGGCAGCTGTGGAACAAACACAAGCAGAGGGGGGATGACGCGGCTGCACTGAGGTGTAGATAGGCTTATGTTCCTTTCAATCTAAAAAGTAAACGGCAAATAATGCTAGTTTTGTGATATCTAAATTTGAATAAATGTGTCGTTTTGTTGTGGTGCCATACAGAGTTGTTTTGCCACGCTCAGTGTGAGTAAATCAACAAACATGTTCATTCAGATTTTACACGCTGTATTATCTACACCAAGCAGTGCATATGTTGCACTCGGTTTATTTAATTATCAGCGGGAAAGCTCTAAAAGTGGAGACGCATTTACATGTTGGCATAGATTTGGCTGGCTGAACATTTTCAAGCTTATTTATGTTTTACGTCAGTCTTGATTCATATGAAATATATCAAGAAGTCGTTCTGACGTTATTTGAGGAAGAAATTTTAAATGAGTTTGGTCACATTTGATCTGGGTATTTTATGGCACTGCGGCTTCTGTTTATGACTCCTAATAACTCAGACTGGGTTGTTTCTGTGTTTGCTCATAACAGAATGCCACAGTGATAGGAATTTATTTTTTCTTTTCAACAAATGTAAAATAAAACAACACAAACTAGAATTATCTGCATGAAAGCCAATGAAAGCCTTTATCTCTTTACAACATTGAATATATATTGACAAAACTCAACATTCTAAGTAATGCAACTTGTGTTCCTTATTTATATTTAAATTCAGCAACTCTACTAATATTTTCCTGTTTAATCACAAAGCAGCTGTAAACAGAAATTACAGCTGCTTTGTAATTTTATATTTTACTCTCAGATGAAAGTAAAATATTAAATCCAAAAATTCTTCAGATTTTTTTCTAATTAATTCTGCCAATAATCGGGATACCTGTGATTTTGTAAAAAAGGAGTTATTGCAAATTTTATAGTAAAAGCTGAATTTTTATATAAGCTCTTTCCTATGGCCACATAGTTGGTTTTTGTTAATTGAGCTTATTGGTAAATTTTTTGAAGTTTAGCCCTAAAATAGTAAAAAAAAAAAAAAAAGAGGTGGAAGGCTCTGTTTAAAGTTTAAAGAAAACTTTTCCTCATAATGTCACTAGGCATAAAGCACCTGGCTGACTATACTGTACTATACATGAAAAAGCTTTATGTTTAAGCTTCTACGTGGAGATCCCATGAACTGATTCTGCCTCGTTTAGCAATCCAGTATTTCCCACTACCTGCTGCGTGTTTCAAACCAAGTCCTATTCACAGTTAGTTCTTTAGTGGATCCCGTTCTGCAAGACTTGGCTGTTTGACTGGAACCTTCACACTGCTGTAGGTTTTTCCTTCAGGCTGGATGTTGCTCCTGCTTTGACAAAGACTGACCTTTGCAGGGAGCAAATGAAGGAAATGCAGCATATGGAGCTGAAAATATTTCATCCATCTTATCTTAATGCATTGAGAGGTTCAGCTTTTCATTTACTTTTATAGGAAATTATTCTCAGATTTACGGGCTGTAGATTGGGGTTGGGATAAAGATCTGTTCGTTCTTGCAGAAGCTCACTGACTCTAAATTAGCATTTTATCAGCAGACACTGTAGAACAAACCTATTGGCTGACATTTATTCTCCATTCCTGCGCTCTCTTATTCCTCCTGTCCTCTGTCTCTCCAGTCCACCCCTCTCCACCTGGCAGCAGGATACAACAGGGTGAGGATAGTTCAGTTGTTACTGCAGCATGGAGCCGACGTCCACGCCAAGGACAAGGGGTACGTATGACAAAAGCTGTTTAAATCCAGTTAAAGGTAAAGACAAAGAACATCCCTACAGATGCTCCCAACAGTTGTGCATCTCTAGGGATGTACAACTAGAGATGTTGTACATCCCTAGAGATGTGAGGATAAATTTGTTTTTCAAGCAGCATTTAATACACGTGAACTTTAAAGTAATGCCTGTAAAAGATGAAGTGAAATTTATTATACATGAGGTAACCTCTAAAGTTTCTCTAATATCTGAAGAGTTCAAGATTTTTATTTCCTTAGCCATCATTCTGCCTCACATAAACTATATTGCTCTAAGTATCAGGTTAAATCGTAAAATATTACTACCCTACTAAATATTCCACCAACAACCGTTAGTGGCAATATAACAAAGTGGAAGTCATTGAGAACAACAGAAGGTCAGGCACAAAGTGCTGGGCCATGACGAAGTGAGGTCTGCACATTGATGGGCTGCAAACCTCCTAACTTCATGTGACCTTCCCATTATCTTAACTGTAGAGAGCTTTATAGGATTGGTTGTCATGGCGTCTAAGCATTACATCAGCTAGTACAAAGCAAAGTGTCGGATGCAGCGGCGTAAAGCACACCGCAGATCAACTCAGGAGCATTGGAGATGAGTTCTCGGGCGTAAAGAGTCATGCCTTTCTGACGTTTTAATGAACAAGTCTGGGTTTGGCAGTTGCTAGGACTACGGCACTTGTCTCACTGTAATACGTTTAGTTGCGTTGCTTGGTGCAGAGGAGATTATGATTTGGGTCTGGACTTGGGAACGAACTCTTAATGCTTCAGCAGATGGACAAGTTCATTCTCCCACCTTTGTGGGAACAGTTTGGGGACTTCCTATCCAACCTACTGAGACAATGCACAATGCAAGGCAGCAAAGAAGTTTAGTCTAGAAACACCTTGACTTTAGAATGCCTCAGAACGTCAAGCCAGACCTTCTCATCCAGCATCAGTGTCTGACCTCACAAATACTGTTAGGGGAGAATGGGTCAGAATTACACATAAACATTTAATAGTCCCAGAAGAATTAATTACCATATGAACTTAGGATGAAGTGTCACTCATATACAAGTGATTTTATGATTAAATGAAGAAAAGCAAATACTTCTGGCTGTCAGAGAGTTCCAGTTCTTTTCTAAAGTCTCACTTCCTGTTGTACTAAAGAGACGCATTATTGTGTTTGCCTCTTCCAGTGGACTGGTGCCTCTGCACAACGCCTGCTCTTATGGACACTATGAAGTTACTGAGCTGCTGCTAAAGGTACGAGTAAACACAAACTTTTTGATAACTTGATAACTTAATATTGTTTGTAAATAGAAATATTACATCTAAATTAGGGCTGTAAGTAATGATTACTTTAATAATTGATTATTATATCGGTAATTTTGGTGATTAATCCAGTAGAAAAAATTCACATTTTTACAAATGTGTTTTTTTTTCTTAAATTCAAGATGTAAATATATTTGTTTTATATATTTGCCTTAATTACTGCTCTGAATATGATGGGGTTTTTTTTAGCAAATGACTATTTTGAGTCTGTGTGTGCCAGTTAATAATTAATCGACTATTACATTAGCTGACGATCATTTCAGTGATTAATCTGATTAATTGTTAATCAAAGCCTCAAAGGATCCAGTTGCTCTCCATGTTCTTACATTTTCACTCGTATTGTGTCATGTTTCGCTCTGCGTTCAGCATGGAGCTTGCGTGAACGCCATGGATCTGTGGCAGTTTACGCCTCTACATGAAGCGGCTTCCAAAAACCGGGTGGAGGTCTGCTCTCTCCTGCTGAGCCACGGCGCTGACCCCACCCTGCTGAACTGCCACAGCAAAAGCTCTGTGGACATGGCCCCCACTCCTGAGCTCAAGGAGAGACTCACATGTGAGCATGGCTGAATTGTGATGCTGGTGAAACGAGTGTTACCTTAAATTAGGATTAACATTGAAAAACTCATATTGGAGTTCTCAAATATGCACCAAAACTGACAAATTATTCCTTTCCTTCAGCATTTTTACAGTTGCTTCTTCTCTTTGTCCCTTCAGATGAGTTTAAGGGCCACTCGCTGCTTCAAGCGGCTCGAGAAGCAGACATGACCAAGGCTAAGAAGACCCTCGCTCTGGAGATAATCAACTTCAAACACCCTCACACACATGAAACTGCGCTGGTGAGATCAACACTTGTTCTGCTCACATACTTACACACTGAAGGCACCTGATCTGCCTCACACTCTCTTGTGTGTGTTTGTGTTAGCATTGCGCAGTGGCGTCTCCACACCCCAAAAGGAAACAGGTCACAGAGCTGCTGCTGAGGAAAGGTGCCAACGTTAATGAGAAGAACAAGGAGTGAGTGCTCTTTTCAGCTTCTTGTGCCGTTCATAAACACCAAGAGGTTATTTCAGACGTGCCCCGACACTGATTTATTTCAGAGGTGAAGATGACAAGTTGCTTTTCTGACACGAATAATCAAAGGAGAGTTTGTTCCCGAGTGTCTTCAAGGAATTAATCAGGAAAGTGTGATGCTGCTCCAAGATTCATTTTGGTACCAAGACTGTAAGCCAGGTCTGAATTTAGTTTCAAGCTGTAAAACTTGTTTTGACCGTTTCTGTTTTTTTACAAGGACGTATCATCCTGTGGGTCACAGGCTGGGTTGAAAATGGTGGTCTAGTTTCTAGGTACACCACAGTTTGAAAACGTTAAGCTTTCAAAACCACATAACCTCTCAATCAATTTTAAGGATTTACCAAAGACAAACCCTACTCGCCTTGCTGCTGCAAACACAATTCTTTAAAAGAATGTTTCCTCAAATAGATCTGGGTTGTTAAAAAATGGATAGGAAAGTAAGCCTGGCTGTTTTTAGATAAAACACTGCAACATTTGGCACGTCTGCTTCAAATTTATGGTTCTTTCTCTTCAAAATCCATATTTAAATGTCTACATTTCAGTTTAACTTGTTTTTTCTTTGCAAACAGTGATTACACACACTCTGAGCGTTTACTCTGGAGTGATTAAGCAAAAGTAAAGAACCAACGAAGAAATAAAGCATGGCAGCCCGCCATAAGGCTTCACTCAACAGCAGAGATATTTCATCTGTATTTAAATCTGTGATGATGCTGTTTAGAGGAAATCATCCGATGCTTCTGGGAGGACAAACAGTTGGTGATAAACCTGCCACATCTTCTCTCTGGTTCTAGTTTCATGACGCCTCTTCATGTAGCAGCGGAGCGGGCTCATAATGACATCATGGAGGTGCTTCAGAAACATGGAGCAAAGGTAAACGAGTCATTTTAAATGTATTTTCCATTTTTTAATTGGTACTTTGATAAACTGCAGGATCTTGTTCTTGTACCTTGTTCGTGTCAACAGAAAGGGATCCTAAATCTCTTCCGTTTCTAATAAGTTTGACCTTTATTTTGCTGCTCAATCATCTGTTTGACCTCGTGTTATAGTTTCTTAAAATTGTTATTAAAGGGAAAATCTATGTTTCTGCTTGGTGTATAATTAACTTACTCTTATATACATAAAAGTAAAGTTTTGTTTTTGTTTTGTTTTCCAAAATAATACCCCCTTGTTCCATCTTTTTGTTTTGTTCTTGTTTTTGTAAATGGAAATGTAAAGAGAAGGAATTCTGTATTGATTATCAACAGGAATTGTGATATTGTGATCTTCTCAATACTTCAAAAATAAAGAATTTAAAAAAAATTGTTATTAAAGGGAAAATCTATGTTTCTGCTGTAAAGTTAGCTAAAACCCCAGCAGATAAAAAAACCCCCACAAAAAAT
The DNA here is from genome assembly GCA_902982915.1 of Phalloptychus januarius. NCBI lineage: Eukaryota > Metazoa > Chordata > Actinopteri > Cyprinodontiformes > Poeciliidae > Phalloptychus > Phalloptychus januarius. Next base: position 3,756,028 of record CADWAE010000133.1, on the reverse strand, counting down.
AATGCAATAAATATACACAGAAGCTCATAATTTAACCATAGCTTTTTACAAACAGGCTTTTTCTCACAAATCTCTAAATTCAACTACTTGTTCAATATTTGACAAATCAAACTTATTTGATTTGATTTAGATCAAACATCATGTTTTTGTAATATAATTTGGTTGACCATCATACTCCCACGTCTGTGTTTTATGATAGCAGGTTACTTGGATTCTTATCCAGTTTAACCAGAAACCATTTTCCCAGCACACATGTAGATCTTTATTTTTTTTTTGCCAAAAATAGATGTAAATCATTAACACTGGGAACATTTCTGTGGGTTTTAAATACATAAAGTAGCAGCTCCTTGGAGAGTCCTAACAGTGAGATGTTGGTGTGTGCAGGTAAATGCTCTGGACACGCTGGGCCAGACGGCGTTGCACCGTGCGGCGCTTGCAGGCCACCTACAGACCTGCAGGCTGTTGTTAGGATACGGGGCGGACGCCACGCTGGTGTCCCTGCAGGGCTTCACCGCCGCTCAGATGGGAAACGAAGCCGTGCAGCAAATTCTCAATGGTATGCTGCGCTTTGTGTGGGCGGGGGGCAGCGGGGTAGCAGGAAGAGCACATGTGTAGGTCGTGCTGGGGCTTTTGGTTGCTAAGCATCAGCTGCAGATTGGAGGATTATCCGGGAATTGTTCTGAAAGGTCGATATTGATATTTTCACTGTGAAAGAGCAGGGAGGTAAGCAGGCTTTGAGTGAGCCGACTGGGGATTGAAGAGACTCGACGTTACAAGTTCTCACAGGATTTTCTGAGTAGAATGTTCTTTTTTTTAATGAGTGGATTACATCAAAATGTATTTATCCTCATCTAAACCCCTCATGTTTTTACATTACTTCCTGAGTATTAAAGAGTGGATCATTGCCCATATATACATTGTTTCACTCATGTCTCTGTGTACATGTGAAGAGAATTCAAATACCTTCACTCTTCCCTTCCTAAAACAGGCGGCTCAGAGTTTGAGGTTTTTAGTTATTTTCTTCCTACTGATGTTTGTCCAAAGCATATTCAGGCTCTGCCGCCTCCATTGATCTTGTGGCTCACTTCTCTACAGAGAACGTCCCGGTCAGAAACTCTGATGTGGACTACAGACTTCTGGAGGCTGCCAAAGCTGGAGACCTGGATACCGTTAAGGTAGTTTATTTATTTTATAACACATTTCTGTTAACTGATGTTTTTTTAGCCTTTCACTGGAGCATTACTCAGTCTAACTTCTGAAATTAAGTAAATATTTACCTCAAAAGCAAGTTTCAGCTAAAATGCATTTTCCCTTTTCAGTTTTATGACTAAAGCAGTGTTGCTAATATTTATTATTTATTGTATTGTTCTTATTAAACATTCTCCCATCCCTATGTAAATGAAAATGTGTTCTTAATAACTCACCTGTATGTATAAAAAGGTGTACTTAAGTAAAAAGTAACATTTTGGGGCAACTTTTCTACGCCACTGCCATGATTCTAGAACCGTTCCAAACAAGAAACACTTTTCCAATCTCTTACTAACATGTTAACTAAATCCTGCAAAAAATTCAAGCAATGGAAAGTTTTTTCAGCTTCTCTGAGCATCACAGTTGCCGTGTTTTGTTTTTGTTTTTTTCTGGATTGACGTATTTGCTTTACGTTCAACACGTCCAGATTATTCAGTTTAGACTCATTTGTCCAAAGAACACCATCCCAGAAGTTTACATCAATCTGGCTTTCATGTTTTTCTTTGAGAGGAAGAGTTTCCTCCTTGTCCATCTCTAAAGGAAGTCAAATCAGTGGAGTCTATTTCTGGCTGCACAGACTTAGTCTTTCATATCCACATTAGGAGGAACCAGGTGGAGCTTGATCCAGGATCATTCAGGTTTCTTGGCCATTTCTTTTAGCTTCTTGCTGTCTTCATCTGCCAGATTTAGAAATGTTTTAAATGTCCTCTATAAATCTCTCATAAGCTGCTGCTATCTTCTTTCTGCAGGCCTCACACTTCCCTTTCAGTCTCATTATTGTGCTCAATAATGCGACTGAGTAATGATGTTCTAATCATGTACACTTGGTGTGATATGCTTGTGTGCCCAGCTGTAAACCGTTTGATATAGACTGGTTATGAACCTTTGGTTACAGCCAGTGATTTTTCTTTTTCTGTTTTAAATAAAAATGCCCTGACCTTTCCTGCTGCTCCTTCTACTCTGTTAAATGTCAACTGATTATTGTTCAATCTGAGTTGAAGGATTTGTTTATTGTTGCTCTTTTTGATTTTAAGAATAATAACACCTTTATTTTCATGATTGAATGAATCATGCTGCAGTTTTTTTCCCATAATAATGAACAAATACCAGAGGAAGGTAACAGTCGCTACGGGGAGACAGAAGACTGATGCCTGGCTTGTTTTCATGTTAGTTTTTAGACAATAGTTGTTAAATGGGTCAAAAGAGGCTCTGAGCCCAGAACGGATGATGATTTGACAGATTAGCAGAGGAGGAGATGAGCTCTGCTCCTTTATTTATTTATTTTTGTCTTGTTTTTTTGTCACCCACTGTATATTTTTCTGAGCTCAGATGCAGAAGAATCTAATCCTGTGGTTATGTTTATGAAGCTGCTGTCGATGCTTTCAGAAATGATCAGCCTGTTCGATGACACTTGTTCAGAGGGATTTGGATTAATTAGATGCAAGTGGGATGTTGCCCAGTCAAGACTACGGTTGGATTGGAAAATAATGAATTTGAGTTAAATATTTTTCAGGTCTGCATCAAGGGGAAGTAGAACATTTCAGTTTTTGATTTTTATTTGTGTATTGTTTAAAAGCTATATTTATTCATCCTGTTAAGTTTTATTTACCTTTCACAGATAAAAAATCAAAACATTAAATTTTATTTAAATACATATTTTTCTACCAATCCATCTGTTCTTCTGTTTGTACAAAATCTATCCTAATTATCTATCTACCTTTAAATATATCCAGGGAGCTAGTTGCTTGTTAGCTGGCTAGTTTTGTAGCTAGCTAACTGTGAAAACTGACATTATTGATCCATTTAGTAAATCTTTATTTTTAAAGCAACTTGCACAGATAAAAACAATCACTACATTGAAATATTAATGAAATAAATGAATATCTTACCACCAATTCATCTGCTCTTCTGTCTGTTTAAAATCGATCTCTTCATCTTTCCAACTTTAAATGTGTCCAGGGAGCTAGACTGATGTTTAAACCAGTGTAAAAAAAAAAATAAAGTCTGATTACTGTAAAAAATATTTGCCATCCTGGTGAAGCTTTGCTTTGATGCTTTCAAAATATTTCATAATAAATTATCTCTTGAAAACTTTGATGTAAAATGTTATTTCATACCAAAGGTACGGAATCCTGTTGTATTTTACTTGCTATGTAACACTAGGAACATTAATATCAACTTATACTGTTTACCAGACAGCTTTTAGGATCAAGATTAAATTCAAAATATTTCTCTGAAACAAAGAACTAAGTTATTGCAATCATTTTATTCAGTGTGCGTACTGATTATGTTGATTGAGGATTCTTTACTCCCTCCTGTTTCTCTGCAGTCGCTGTGCACAGCTCAGAATGTGAACTGTAGAGATCTAGAGGGACGGCACTCCACTCCTCTCCACTTTGCTGCCGGCTACAACAGAGTGTCAGTGGTGGAGTACCTGCTGCACCACGGGGCCGACGTGCACGCTAAGGACAAAGGGTGTGTGAAAATAAGAGAAACATTCAATTCATTAGTTAGTTTTGTTTTATCAAAATAAGTTTTATTTTTGTCCCCCTGATAGCGGCCTGGTTCCTCTTCACAACGCCTGTTCCTACGGTCACTACGAGGTGGCTGAGCTGCTCGTCCGGCATGGCGCCTCGGTCAATGTGGCCGACTTGTGGAAGTTCACGCCGCTTCACGAAGCTGCAGCAAAGGGCAAATACGAGATCTGCAAGCTGCTGTTAAAGGTTGGACTCCAAAATCATTGCCCATCAAATATAATTAAAAGCTTTTTTAACGCCGGTTTGTTGTGCTGGTGATTAAAGTCTTGGATTGTGTATAGACCTGTCTTTGGAAACTAAATCAAAGTGACTTAGAAGCACAAGTAGACTTACTGAAACTCAACAACATCTCCTACCTTATATTGACAAAGCAATCAATTATTCATTGTTCAGTATTAGTGGAATGTTTGCTAGCGAAATCACTAAATAAGTCATTTTCTTGACCAGACTGCAGACCAATTAAATCAGACTAAAAGTAGCTCTACTTGGAGTAACTGCTTCATTTTTCCCTGATATGTCCACACAAGTCGACACAGTGAGAGTCTATTGAGAGCTGCTGTCAAAACTCCTCTTTACTAACATTCTTAATCACATCTGATGATGTTTAATTCATGCATGTTAGACTGTTTTCTGGTAGAACTACTGAAATACTCTCTTAGATTTCAAATAAGAGTCAGACATTTACAGGAAAGCCTCAGTCGATCTTGTTGAGATTCTGCTCTTTCACAGTTTTTAGGATATTTATTATGCAGAAGCTGCTAAGTCTACATATTAATTTAAAAATGTAAGTTGGCTTTAAATTCACCAATCACAGGTCTTAAATTTGGTCTGTCACTAGATGCTAATATAGCTTTGGTAGCTAACTACCTATCAGCAGATGGCTGATTGACACCCCAACCATCTCATATATTTATAGTTTTTTTCTGTCTTAAATGTTATTTTAGCTCCTGTTAAAGGCTATAAAAAGTTTGAGATTTGTCTTGAATCTCAGACTTTGGAGACACCACGATAAAGCATCATAAAATTAGGCTAAATTAAAGATCAACCTGTGTTGTTTGATGGACATGTTTGATGTTTTTGCTGTCAGTCTGAATCAAGTAGAGATTGTTTATTTTCTACACATGTAAATTTTGGTATTTAGGATTGAAATTAGGGAAATTAGACAGAATTAGGCGATAAAGGACTTTGGATACGATCCTTGGTTTGTGTGGAATCAGCTCTAGTGAAACAGCTGGTATGTGGTGATTTTGCATATGTGGTCAACAAGAAGTTATTCCCTTTTACTCATTTGTTTTCTTCCTATGTGGTCATCCTTCTTTTTGTTTTACCCTGTTCTCCATTTGCATGATGCTGCCACTGCCTTGCTTGACAGTTTGTTCAGCGTTTCCAGCTTTGAAAGCCTCACCTTGACTCCTTTGCTATTCGGGATGCCTGACAAGCATGAGGTCTTTCTTTGAGTCATGATTGCTAAAATCCAAAAATATTTCATCTTTTCTTTGTCAGTTTCTAATGTTTTTCCTGCTGTTTTTTCCTGGACAGATGATAAATAATTTTGTCAGAATGAAATCATAAAGTGGCGAATGAAACTCCCACTAGACTTTAGGATCCAAACTGCTTTGAAACATGCAGTGGAGTAATGGACAGTTCCAGGACACCAGGGACACCCAGTGGAGTGGTCCCAAACATTCAGTCCTAATGAGGACATTTTAAATTGTCCAATGAAGTGACAAGTAGAAACTGTAACCGAGGACGTTGAGCGATGAGAGTGTCTACTTTGCCTTCTTCCCTTGTGGTTTCTGCTTCACTGAGTGTCTCTTCCTCACCTCTCTGCTTTTTATTATCATTTCTCCATCTCACAGACTCCTTGAGGACTGTCCAATGTCTTCACCTTACTCATCAAACATCAATATTTGATAATATTATCAAAGCAATATTATCAAAGCTATATATTCCTTTTGGCATCAAGGCTCTGGCATTTGAACTGGCTTTGTGTTTTCTTCTGACAATGAATAATTTTGGAACATTTTCCAACTTTTGTCAGCTGAATTATTATTTTTCTTTTGTTTCCCCACCGGTAGCATGGCGCAGATCCCACCAAAAAGAACCGAGATGGGAACACGCCCCTGGACCTGGTGAAGGACGGCGACACGGACATCCAGGACCTGCTGCGGGGAGACGCCGCACTGCTGGACGCTGCGAAGAAAGGCTGCCTGGCTCGGGTGCAGAAGCTGTGCAGCCCGGACAACATCAACTGTCGGGACACGCAGGGACGCAACTCGACGCCGCTGCACCTGGCAGGTAGTGTGTTCTCAAAAGCACAAGCACACACATATCCCCGTTAGTGGGTAAAATACAATGTTCCAGTCGAATGAGCATCACAAAGGTTTCCAATACACCGTAGATCAGAAAGGCCCGTTAAAGTCCTGAAATATTCAGATTTAATCTTGTCAGTAAAATCAGGTTATAAATGATATATGAAGGTAAATGGAACAATATTGCCTTTGGAAAGGATGGATTGCAAAATAATAAGTATAAAATTAAGCATTTTCTATATTAAAAAAAAATTACTTCACAATGATAGTTCTCCAAATTGTCAATATGATCAAAGCTATATACTGAGCACATTAATTTCAGAAATGTTTCCATAAATCTGGGATTTTCACTAGGAATAGCTGTTATAAATATTCATCAGCCAGACTGCAGAGCTGAACCAGGCATGCAGTTGCAGTCAGAAGTTTACATAAAGTTCAGATTTAAAATAATTTCTGTGTTTTTGGAGTTTTTAATAATTCATGATATTTTTTGGTGGTGTGATGTTGCTTATGTAACATACATTGGCAGTGAATTTTAAAAACTAATATATTTGAATTTATCCTGCTGTTTTTAGTCCTCAAGGTAAAATTATTTACACACACTCAATATTGACATAGAAATATAATTTTAACAATCTTTTCCTATTTAAAATGACTTTGAAGTGTGTTTGAAATGTTTTTTCCTGTTGGAACACCCAGTTCATCTCTTAAGTTTTAAACATATTGTTGTTGAAGTTCAACAGTACATCTGAATGTAGAAGATTTCTGTAGAAGGTTTGGTGTTTATCCAGTGAAGCTTCAACCAAATAGAAGTATCTAAACAGGGCTGAGAATGCTGCAGATTTGTGACGGCGTGTAAATGGGAATGTAGGTAACCTCGTCTTAGACTGCAGCCAGGGATTTCTTTCCTGTGACACGTCAGAAAGTGAAAGTATGTTTTTGGTGCCAATCACTCCCTCAGTCTCCTCCAGTTTGTCTGTCAAAGCCACCCTTTGTTTTCTGGCGCTGCGTCTTGCCAACAGTGAGGAAGTAAACACAACCACGCAACTGCAGCCTTCAGGATGAAATCATCCTACAAGCCAGCAGGCCCAGTTATGTAATTACATCTAGAACTCCTCTATCTTTAGGTTTTGACACTCATATTTTTTGTAGTGGTATTTTCTAGCAGTACAAAAGGAGATTGAAGGAGGAGTCTTTACCTATTTGTCTGAGCAGCATTAGAAAGCTAAAGTTCTTTTAGTTTCTGCTTGCTGGTAATATTCGGACAAAGCTGCTTGAGGCATCTTGTAATGTAAGTGTTTATTTAAAATCATGTCCCAATTAGCCAAATGTTTAAAGATTTATATTTCTGTTGTGCTTACAGATAAGGCTAGGCGACCTCAGATAGTCTCACCAGCCAGAAATAATGTTATTTTGGCCCCGAGGCTCAACAAACCTCATTGTTATTTATATATTCAGCATCTGTAATCATCGTGTCATCAGTTAGAGCGATAACAAATCTTTTTGTTCCACCAAAGACACCTCAGACTCCAACAGACACAAGCAATGGCTTAATGAGATTCACACCTAAGTGAGCATCCGTCTGTACAACCCAGAGGAAGCTTTCGATTGTAATAGAAATTATAGACGTATAGAATCATAAAGGGTTTGTTTGGCCTTTAACTGGCTTTATTGTTCTTTTTGTCAGCAATAAGTGGCTTTTAGCACCAAGCTCTGGGATAACATCTGTGCTGTAAACAGATTTGATGTAAACACCAACAAACAGCATGAATGAAAAAACATTTTAAAAACAAAACTGCAATTTTTCTTTCTACATTTTTATTTTTATGTTTTTTCTTGTTTATACTCCTATAAAGCTCTTCAAAATGAGCATCTTATTTAATTGCTTTGTAGAGTTTTTTGTGAAAAGAAATTATATCTTAGTTAATTTTTTTGTCTAGGACAATTTTGATTTCTGATTTGGTTTTAAGCTTATTTCTTGAACAATTAATATTGGGTGTGTGATAAATATTAACAGTTTAAAATGAAACAATTGCAACAGATATAGACAACAATACGATGGATTTAGTAAAAAAAATGGGATTTGAGTAAATAAACATAAAGTAAAATTAAAAAAGACTGAACTGATATATCTTTAGTTTGCCTTTAAAACAAAACCATTCACATCATGAAGCAACCAAGTTTTTTTTATTATTATTATTAATGCAACATTTTCAGTAAAATCCAAAGTTTATGCACCAGAATCTTTAAGTTCTTCAAAACCTTTTTGGGCTTTCTTTATTTGAATGTAAATCCAGTTTACTTTTAAAAGCCACCTGAAATGCTTCCCCCAACTTCATTCAACCTTTAAGAGTTTTTTCGTTCAGAAAAAACTTCCACAGCGTAGCAGAGCATCACATCAGACTCACTAGTTGGTCAAGCTGAAAATCGGATCAATTCTCTATCTGAGCATTTTGTGCATTTTGTGCATCCATAGTTTCTGCAATCAATCATTCATTCATTCAGTAGATTGGAACACAGACACACTTTCTGCCTCGATGCACTTTCCTGAAAAGGAAAAATAGAAGCATTAAATGTTCTGTTACATTTTCAGCTCTTACAGATGGATATCTGATCCACCTTCCTCATCTCTAACGTTACATTTTGCTTCTTCTCTCTTCTCTGCTGTTTGCTGATTTCCAGCCGGCTACAACAACCTGGAGGTGGCCGAGTATCTGCTGGAGCACGGAGCCGACGTGAACGCTCAGGATAAAGGAGGGTTGATTCCTTTACACAACGCAGCTTCATACGGGGTGAGACTCACCGAGACGCTTTGCGTAGCATTTATATGAGCATAGGAGTAAAAATTATTGACACATTCTCTCCGATCATTCTACGAACTATGCTAATCAGCTCATCTAGTTGAGTTGCTTAAGCCTGAAGGTCAAAATTAACGTCATGAACTTTGACCTATGATTTAAAATTTTGTAACAAATTAGCTTTATCAGTTGTAAACTTAAAGATGAATCAACTTTATTTTACTGGAGTCCTTGTAAAAGCAATAATGTTTTTCACTTCAATTGAAGTATGTTCATCAGGTTTAATTATAAACAAAAATTTGATGTGTAAGTTGTCTTCCTTTTTTACAATTTGATAAATAAATAATGATTTGGTTATTTCTTCTTTAATTGCCCCCTGTATGAATCGGTGTCTATGTGTAGATGCTCTAGAAAAAATGGATGATTTAGTCTTTTTTTTTGTTTTTTTTTCCTTAATCTGGAATCCCGTGAGGTTTCGGAGCGGCACAGTTCTCCTATTTAGTCAGCATGGCGCTACTGAAAAACTTATGAAGCACATGTCTGCATGAAAGCTTTATGAGCTCTGCGTTGCAGAACACAAACTTAAGCACACCAGGGCATTCCCCACTGTTCCTCACAAACACGTTACAGTGTGTTTGATGCTGAGGAAGGAAATCGAGGAGAAACAACAGAGGAAAGCCTTGTAGTAAAACAACAATTTTTCATTTTTGTTCAACATAACATCAGATGTCATAGTTACCAGACAACTCTGATCCACTTTTGTCTTCCGTCTGTCTCGATCCGGCTCCCTTCTTGTCCCTCTTTGCTTCTCCGTCTAGCACGTGGACATCGCCGCCCTGCTCATCAAGTACAACACGTGTGTGAATGCCACCGACAAGTGGGCTTTCACACCGCTGCACGAAGCGGCGCAGAAAGGCCGCACCCAGCTGTGTGCCCTGCTGCTGGCCCACGGAGCCGATCCCACCATGAAGAACCAGGAGGGTCAGACCCCGCTGGACCTCGCCACGGTAACAACAGGCTGTCCAAACGTTTCCTGTATGACAACATAACCGTCTCCAAGTGATTATAGCTCACTATTTTTAACAGCGGAGCACCAGGAGAAGAGTGTGTAAGAGTCAGGATTGTAGTTTTTCCACTAATGAGGCTCCCTACCTGGACTCCATGTTTGATTTGAGGATCCACAGCTCCTCAAATCAGAAAACTTTTGCTGCTGACATCCGTGGGCATGAGGTGTTTCCTAATTACAGCACTTCGTAAAAACATTCATAGCCCTTTAACTTTTTTTTTGTTTTGCATTTGTTTTCCACAAACAGCAATATGTTTTATTGGGATTTTATGAGCCCAGGAGCCGACAACCTGCGGTTCCAGAGCCACGTGAGGCTCTTTGGCCCCTCCACTGTGGGTCTTACATCATTTTTAGGAGCCTTTCCATGAATTCTTGTTCAACAACAGACTTTTAAAGTAACTTGCTCCAAACTAAGCTGCCTAGCTTTCTTTATTTTTCATATTTATGGAAAAGTAATTGTCGTTCCGGTAATAGAAGATTAATTTTGTTCTAAAATCTTCGCTTAATTTTTTTTCATAAAACATTTTATGTAATAAATATTTAGAAAACAGTTTTTTGCGACTGTAGGTGAGATTTATTTCGTAGCACCAGGGACAAAAGTGGCTTTTGAATGGAAAACGTTGCTGACCTCTGAGCTAGATCTGCAAAATGTAGATGTGAAGCAAAAGAAGGTTATTGATGCAAGTTTCTAAACAGCTTTTTTTTAATTTAAAAGTCTGAAAGTGGTGGTTTAGATTTGTAGTCTTACTCCTCTCTATCTGAATTAATCGGTTCTCTGTGATATCTTCAAAGCTTATTCACATTGTTTTATGATTTATCTCTGCTTTAAAGTTTTTGTTGTTCCTGACCTGAGGTACGGGGCCAATACAAATATCAGATTCTTATTTGAATCATTTGAATAACTTTCATTACAGTGAGCAGCTCTGGGTTAGTCTGTGCCATAAGACACCAATAAAATACATAGAAACCTAAAGTTTAAACATGAACTCAGGTTTTTTTGAACAACTGTAACTAGTTTATCTGACTTGCATAAAAAACAAAGATGGAATCCAACTCTTTCTAAGTTTCCAAGTTATAACACTTTCCCTTTCTTGCTGCTGCAGGCGGACGACATCAGAGCGCTGCTGATTGACGCCATGCCACCAGACGCCCTGCCGAGCTGTTTGAAACCGCAGGCCACTGTGGTGAGTTCCCATCAGCGGTGGTTAAGTGAAGGCTTCTCAACTCACAGAAAGCAGATGGTTAGATCTCAGCATGTGCAGCCATCTTTAGTGGGCGCACTTTGAGCTAAAGCACAAAAAAAAAAAGAAAAAAGAAGCAGAAGAGTCAGCTCCAGCATAACATCTGGAAGGATTTCAGACTTGAGCTTGAACTCTACAGACAGTTTAGTTGGGACTAAAAGATGTAAACTAGAACTAATCAGACATGTGAAACGCGCAGAAGCAGGAGAGATAAAAGCAGTGGATCCATCAGCCAAACTGGCAGCTCAGCAGCAGGACATGAAAGCTGCACAAACTTCAGCTAGAGTGTCAAACTAGATGATGCATGTGAGCGTTCTAAGAAGTTTCTCTGTCGGCTTCAAATCCCAGTTTCAACGAAACGATCAAATCTCCCTTTGTCATGCAGGTGAGCGCAGGAGTGGTGAGTTCAGGTGCAGCAGGCGGCGTGGTCATCTCGCCGTCTCCGTCTCCATCCTGCCTGTCGGCGGCGAGCAGCATCGACAACCTGACCGCGCCTCTCGGTGACATCGCCGCAGCCGAGGCAACAGGCGTCGCCGACGGAGCTTCGGGGACTGACAGGAAGGAGGGCGAATGTACGCCAACAGTTTTAGTTTCAACCAAAAACTACAGGGGCAGAAAACATAAAGCAGGTTCAATAAAAACTACAAACAACAAATTATAATGATGGTTTTAGTAAAAAAAAAAAAATTATAATACAAGTAGCAGCTAAAATTATATTATAATCCTGGTTACAACAATGAAAAGGAAAGAAATACAATGTTGGTGGTATTAGGAGAGATAGCTGAACCTTATAAACTGGAGCTAACATAAATATCAACATTTATATAAAGAAATCGATCAAAAGCCTTGGTTGTGTTGTTTTTGCTTATTTGACCAACAGATGTTTATTTAAGAATTAAACACATAGTGTCCAAACTTTTTGCCATAAGGCCAAAATCATATTTATTTTTTTTTAATGAAGACATAACAATTAATTAATTGGCTTTTTTTTCTCATTTTATCAGCTCAGTAATAAATTAAACATGTAGCAAATGTGTAAATCATTGCAGATTGAAGACATATAAACGGTCAGACTTTTAGTTTCCTAGTTTTTTGGGTCAAAGTCCAATAAAAGTTGCTGGAAAGGCGTTCTTAATGAGTATCCCCTGTTGTGTGTAAATGCCTTTTTTAGGCTGTTTCCACATGAGTATCAGCCTCTGGTGAACCTGCTGATGTCTCTGTCTGTGCAGCTCTGCTCGACATGACCATCAACCAGTTCTTGAAGAGTCTGGGCCTGGAACACCTCCGAGAAATCTTCCAGAGAGAGCAGGTACCTGGAAAACGTCCCCATTCATGTCCTGCTTTTCAAATCATTCACTTCAGCAACTTCATCTGTTTTGCTTCCATTTTACTTTGCTCATATTTGCGGTTATTTACAGGGACTGACACTTTCCTCTAGGATAAAAAAAAACAAAACATTTTAAATCCCACAAACCTGAAGACAGTGGTTATCTTGTAACTTTTTATTCTGGGGCTATAAACATTTTAATGAGTCTTCTGCATTTATTATTTACTACGGTTTGTTTTTGTGGGCACGCATCTGCAAACCTCATGGCATTCCCATCTGCCTCATCTGTAATTTGTTTTTTGTCCCAATTAGAAAATTCTAGATAGCTGAGACGGGCAGAGAGACGGGAAGGAGACAGATGGAGAAAAACGAACAGGAGGAGAGGAAGACGACCGTTTTTCCACAGGAAGAAAAGATCGGGAAGAGTGCCAGAGTAGATTCCCCCACAAACGCCGTTCAGGAAGCTCTGATTTATTCCCGTTATCAGCAAGGAGCCATATCTCCCATCTGATCTTCATGAACAAATTTGCAGAGCAGGAAGAGAAACCCGCCATAATTTATTTGCATATCAGTTCTGTGATTACTGCCAACCGTTCGGTGACCTTTTCATCCTCCCTCCTTCCCTTTCCATGAATATTTGTCAGCCCTATTTCCTCCAATATGTCACGGATCTCTCTAGCTGTCATTATTAATGAGTGCTGCTTCTTTACGATCGGTTTAAAATGATACACATGCATGTATTTGTCAAATGTACAGCTACCGTGGGCATGGTAGATCCATCACAGTTTGTTATTTTCCAGTTTGTTTTCTCTTGGTAGCATAAATCTGACGAGACGTGTCGTTTGTCTCCGGGCAGATTTCACTGGATGTTCTGGCAGACATGGGCCACGAGGAGCTGAAGGAGATCGGCATAAACGCTTACGGCCACAGACACAAACTCATTAAGGGCATCGAGCGGCTGCTGGGCGGCCAGCAGGGTCAGGAAAATACACCAACACACACACACACACACACCCCGCTTAATTACTACTTATATAAGCTCATGTTCCTGGTAAATATTGGAATGGTGATAAATCTCAGCATCATCTGAATCTCAAAATCTTAATTTATGTTTGATAAAGTTTTATGTTTTTCTTTGTTGAAGCCTTAAAGGTAGAATTAATTTTTCAACAAATTTTATTCTCAGTGTGGGCAAAAATGTAAAAAGATAAATATTAATTCTTCAATCCGTCCATCAAACTTGATAACATTTTAGAATTACACCTAAACAAAAGAGATTCCTTTGAATTATTTGAATTCTGTTCCATGTCCTGTTCAGATTTTACACAGCATGATGCTGCCACCACCATGACATTGTTTTAGGCTGCATATTGGTGTAGTTTATACTGAACATGACATTTTTAGGCTTAAAAAACAGATGAACAGAGTGATGCTGCCTCTATTAATAGGATGATTTTCTATTTTTTTTGTGGTTTTGAAAATCTCCATTCTTTTTAAGTTGTATTTGAATTCTCTTTCTATCTGCTTTGAATATTGTTTGGTAACTTTTTTATGTGCTTTGTCCATGCATTGTAAACTTTTTTTAGGCTTTGCTGGCACGTCCTTTGACAGAGTGGCTTTGTTTCCTATATACATTTTTATATGTCAATGTGCTCTTATCAGTTCAGTTGAAAATCTGAAGAATTGTAGTGAAACTGGAATGTGAATGTGATAAAATACCCCATTTTAAACTTCTTTATCTACGATGTTTTGCTCTTTTTGTAAGAAATTTGCAGAAATCCACAAAATTTTGCCCTCACTTTAGCTTTTTCAGGGCTTAAGCTAAAAGGGAACAAAGAGTTTGAGTCTTAAGAGTGCAACAGATACTGTATCTGAGCGATTCTATGCTCAGACTTTTTCCATTTGCACTATTTGAGTTCTACCTGAGTTTTCTAACCTGTGTACCCAGGTGGAAACCCGTACCTGTCGTTCCACTGCTCCAGCCAGGGCACGGTGCTGATCGACCTGGCGCCGGACGACAAGGAGTTCCAATCTGTGGAGGAGGAAGTAAGCACATCCTCACATTTCACTTCACGATCTGCCTGTTTAGATTTCAAGTATGAATATGCATTTAGCTTTTCCTCTGAAAACACTCGAGTGATTAAACGAGACACAAAAAAAACTGCAACCACTCCGAGTTTCCATGTTGCCGCTTCAATGGCTGAATTACTCCGGTAATTGAGAAGAAGTGATTGAAGGAGACAGCAGATATCTGTGTAGATGGGCCTAAATTAATGAGAAGCGACAGATGTTAACTGGAATTTCACAGGTTATTTTCGACGTAAAATGACTTGACTCTAGTTTGTGATTTGCTCGTTCCGGCTCCGTTTCCATCGTCACTTTCTGTATTTTTGTAAGTCTGCACAGCACATTTCTTGCATTCCTGCTGAGGCGTCACCTTTACCGCTGAATTCCTCTAAATTTCCCCCGGGTCCCATTCAGGTATTTGGTTTAATGAGTTACTGCTCCACATCCGCAGTAAATATATGGATTCTGTAGCAGCTGAGATAGCAGATAAGCAGCACGTTTCCCAGGTGCTTTGTTCTTGTTTTTAATGCGCCGCCGCTTGTTGATGTCGCCCTCAGCTGCAGAGCACGATCAGAGAACACCGCGACGGAGGCAACGCAGGCGGAGTCTTCAGCCGGTACAACATCATTAAGGTGCAGACTGGAAACGCTCTCACAC
Source organism: Phalloptychus januarius (assembly GCA_902982915.1). Taxonomy (NCBI): domain Eukaryota; kingdom Metazoa; phylum Chordata; class Actinopteri; order Cyprinodontiformes; family Poeciliidae; genus Phalloptychus; species Phalloptychus januarius. The sequence continues at coordinate 3,740,775 of CADWAE010000133.1, read as the reverse complement.
TCAGCCTGCACTCGCACTGTCACTTTTTTAACCGGATTGCCATTTAAAGCTTAAGATTTAGTTACATTTTTAAATTTCTGCAAGATTTGGAGCATCCAAAAACTTTCTGCCAACTTTCCCCGCTGACTTTCTTCCTCTCTGCAGATTCAAAAGGTTGTGAACAAGAAGCTGCGTGAGCGATACGCACACAGGCAGAAGGAAATCGCTGATGAGAATCACAACCACCACAACGAGCGAATGCTGTTTCATGGTGATTTATGTCCAAAAAAATTAGATGAAAATAATGTTGATGCATTTAATTAAAACTTTTAAAAGTAAAATAAAGTCCAAATGATACCCATTTCTATATTTTTGATTGAAATAAACATATTTTATTATCTAGATCCTTTATTTCTACTATCAAGTTTTTAATGATTAAATAAAAAATATTAATAAGATATAAACACTTTTAGAAACATTAAAATTATGTATAATTTTATCTAAAACAATGAATTTATTTGTTTTTTTTGTTTTTGTTCAATTTATTCATCAATTTTAACATCGATTTTCAGTTAAAATTTTGTATTAATAGAAAATATATAAATGCTTTATAAAAACAATTAAATTTAAATATTATCACATAGCATATTATGGCTAATATTTTACAATAATGAATTTATACAAATCTATTTAGATTTTTCTTTTTTAATGAAAAAAATCAAAATAAACTTATATGTATTTAGATCTTTAACTGTCGATTGTTTGCTCAAAATTTACATTTATGTGCAAAAGTTTGGGTTTCATTGTGTCTCAATTATTTATTCATATTTAATTAAATGAAGTAAATTGAACAATGCTGGTCTTTGGACAGTTTTAAGTACTAATGATTTTTTTCTGCAGTAATGTGAAGGTAGGCGGTGGTTACTGTACTCTTCCCGGTTCTAAAATATTTATTTTTTCTGATTTGATCCAGAAAGCAATAAAACTATGACCCTAAAACAAGTTAAACCTCAAAATTTGTTGCAAGCTACAAACTTTTCAGTATTTAAGGGGAAAGAGCAGCAAAATGAGGCAGAGTTTTCCCACCCATGTTGGAGATTCCCTGGAGTTCTTAGTGACTTTCTCCTATTTGACAGATACAAAACGCAGCTTGGCCAACTTCCAGCCATTCGTGCTCTGGAAGGTTAACTTTGTGCTCCGACGTTTTCTTTCTTCCAGCTTGGCTGGAAGCTTGAGCGGATCTCGTTTATCATCCTTCCCCTTTCAGCCACAAGCTTACGGGGGCCAGCGCCCTCAGGACCGCAGCGTAGTGTAGTTCCTTTACGGCGGTGCGCTGCAGAGGTGGAAATCCCAGGAAATAATCTGGCTTCTCTGATGCCTGAAATGGGCTGTCTGGCTCCGGTAACCTTAGATCCTTCTCAGATCGTAGATTTCCCAGGAAAAACATCCCCTGACGCTCCTCGTCTTTCATACTTTGTGAATCCTTCACGTCATTTACTGAGGCATTCAGAGCAACTTATATTGAAGTTATGGAGGTGAGACTGACTAGAACAGAAAATGAGGTTGAAACAGCTGAAGATTTTTTTTAAAATGTCCATAAGGAGATAAAAAGAGAGGATGTACTGATTCAATAATGGGTTTCTCTCTTCCCCAGGCTCTCCCTTCATCAACGCGATCATCCACAAGGGTTTTGACGAGCGACACGCCTACATCGGCGGCATGTTTGGGGCGGGGATCTACTTCGCAGAGAACTCCTCGAAAAGCAACCAGTACGTCTACGGGATCGGCGGAGGGACGGGGTGTCCCACTCACAAGGACCGTTCCTGCTACGTGTGTCACAGGTCAGCCGCTCCTCAGGACTGCAACTCTTAGTGAGCTGAAGATTGAAGCACACTGGCTGGGGAATTACATATTTTTCTCCTTCTGCTCGCGTCTGCAGACAGATGCTGTTCTGCCGGGTGACTCTGGGTAAGTCGTTTCTTCAGTTCAGCGCCATGAAGATGGCGCACGCCCCCCCGGGTCACCACTCGGTCATCGGGCGACCCAGCGTCAACGGGCTGGCGTACGCAGAGTACGTCATCTACAGAGGAGAGCAGGTCAGTGCAGGAACAGCATCAGATTTTAAAGATTCAAAACTGAAAAATGATTCAGATTAAATACTTTTTGTTGGATTTCCAGCTATTGTGTTGGTTGTACTAGGGTTGTATCTAACGACTATGTTAGTAATCAGTTATTCCGTTTCGTTTAACCATTTAAGCTTTTCTATGTAGTATTAGTATTACATTAAAAAATGTAAATAAACAAATTAATTTCCTTTTTTAACTATGAAAATAAACGTTTTAGTGCCTAAAATGCGAATGAATAGCATTCATCTAGTGAAATGGAACTGGGTGAAGTTAAAAATATCGCCAGTTGAGGAGTTTTGGGTAAAACATATTTAAAGACAAAGATGTTTTTACCTTAAATGCAAAATGTATATTTTGCTTAATTATGGCTCTGAATTTGGTGTTTTTCCTGCAAAATGTACTCCTAATATATGCTTTTGCATATATTAAGGACCAAATATTTTCATAAATTTTAACTTCTACATTCAGAAAAGATTCAGCAGAAATAATGGAACTAAGATCCACGTTCATGTTTTCTGTGTTCTTCAGGCTTACCCAGAGTACTTGATCACCTATCAGATTATGAAGCCAGAGAGTCTGGCTGCACCCGCTGCCACTGCAGAGCAGAAGTCCTAAAGGACCATCACAGCTGGAACTGAAGATGACCACAACAATTTCCTAAAGCGAAGGAGGGGAAAAACAGTTCACACCTCTGACATGAAGTCTCTGGATCTGAGTCCAAGGAGGTGGATGTGAAATAATCCCTCGAAAGATGCTGAAATATGCTAAAAGAGCAGGCTGAGTCGGGCTTAACCTGTAAGTTCAGTCCACAGTCAGCAGACAGCAGAAATCCATTCTTATTTAGTGTGATAATAGGGAGGAGACGGAGGTTGTTCAGCTGTTTTGCAGCTTAGTCACAAAAACCAAACAGACGTCGCTGTTTGGTACCTGTGTGCTACCATCCATTCTGTCCTCACACTTTAATGGTTTTGTTTTGACAGCCGGTCCTCTTTTGCTGCTTTGAATCATTCACAACGAGAAATTTAGCAACGGTCATGCTGAGAGAAAAGAAATTCAGAGCGCTTAATTCAACATTTCCACCTCGTAGGACTGAACAAGACAGAAGAAGACAGCGTGAAATGGGTCTAAACAGAAATAACAAGAGCGCCTTGGACAAATTACGCCCTGCAAGGCGCAAAACCAAAGGCTAACGGGACACAGTCGGACCACAATCCAACGCTGCAGACGTTCCACTGCACTCTGCTAAAGGGACCAGCTTCGCTCTGGAGCAAGTGTTGGGATAAATATGCTCATTTACAGAGCAGCCAGAAAACATTAAAAATATGGTCGCTAATCACAAAAATAATAACGATAATACATACAGTACTTTGCAAAAGCATCCAAAGCCACTGAGATTTTTCGCAATTTCACATTATAACCACAACCACAATGTATTTAATTGGGATTTTATTTTATAGACCAACAGGAAGTATTATGTTATATTAAAGTGGAAAAGAAATGATCCAATTTTTTTTAAGTACGTTACTTCTACGTTACTCTAATATTTCCCAATAAACATTCAAGGCCTTCATGCACAACTCCCTCAACGTGAAGAGAGTTGCTTGCATTTGATTTTATTTTGAAGCGTCAGGGTAGAAACTTACAAGTTTTAGAGAACAGAAAATGTAGATGATTCTTCTGTCCACTGAATTGTTATCCTTTATTACATAGTTGGAGTATCACAGAAATTTCTTTTGAAATGCATTGGGATTTGTAGCTGTGCGTTTTGTGATGAAGAAAGTTTAACTGGTTTGAAGACTTTTGCAGCGTACTGTATGTTTTTATTGTGTTTCTGCTCAAAATCTGGCTTAGACTTGAGAGAATCTGAGATTTTTGAGGTGCTGAGTGTTAAATCTCTCCTCTCTGTCACCTAAAATAGTTTTGACTTTATCAATAAGAATGTTTAGAAATGTAAAAATACACTTACTGCTGCCTTTCCGGGCCTTAACTAATATTTGCACAAACACCTACACACAGTTTATTTGGCACAAATTAAAAACACTACTGTGAAGGATTGATTAAAAAAACATTCCTACTCCTTCACTTTATAAACTTTCAGTGCAGTCACTTTAACATTCACAATTTATTTCACTGTAAATCACTTCAACATGCTTCTACTTTACATCCTAAACATGCATCTTCCACCAGTAAGTGTTTAAACTGCAGTAGCAGGATAAACCAGCTCCAAGTTTAATCACTACGGCTAAAAAGTTCTGTTAAATTGCAGAAACACAAAACCCAGAGGTGAAATTTTAAGTAGTCTATTCCTTACTTGGATGGTTTTTGACTTTTTAAAAGAAGAAAGTTTAAGATTGAGATGGAGAAACTGAATGTACCGAATTTAAAGATGGAAGATAAAAGGTGCCTCGCCTCAGTTACTCATTTAAATTCACATGTAAAGCTAGTTTTTATTATTATTATTATTATTATTCTGTATCACGTATTGTCTCTGACATGTTTGAAAGGTGTGTTTGTTTACATGAACCTGCTGCCTTCTCGGCCCTTTCCTCTTGGCTGTTATCTGTTGCTGCCCCCCAGTGGCTGAGCAGTGTAACTGCCCGCTTGTGCTAACGAGTGAAAGGGTACGCTTTTATTTTCAGTTGTAAAATTCAGGAGGGCATTACTGTAAAGCTGTCGGGTGGTGGGTTAGTTGTAAATAGTGACGTTTTCTCATTGTATTTCACTGAGCCATTCAGATCACAGACTGAACAGATCGCTGGTGTTTATTTATGCCACAAGTTTTCAATAACATGAAGCAGAGACTGATGCACACAGAGAGTTTTCCAATGTTTTATACCAATACATATTGTTTACTTTATTTTCTGACCATATTCTCTTGTTGATCATTGGCTGTTTTCTAATAAAGACACTTTACATTAGATGGGACCACATTAAGGCAATTGTAGAGTTAAACCAGACTGAAAAAAAAGATTATTTGACTTCAGCAATTTCCAGCACCTCCCTGTGCTTTGTTCTTCCTTTATCTTCTTCCGGGTCTTATTTTTCCAGGTTTCATATGAAGAGCCTGGCACAAATTTTTAAAAATAAAAAAGTCTGGAATTCCCACATGATGCCTTTGTAGAAACCTGATTTATTTTGCTACATCATCAAAAGAGGCTGCTGGTTTCACACATTTTTAAAAATGACTGAATGTGTCTTTGCTCCGATAGGATTTCATTCATGTTTATACTATTTGTGTGTGTATATTTTATTTTATTTCTAATTTTTTGTAAAGTAAAGTTCTCGCTTTATTATTTGGCATTCCAACGCTTTGGGGAAACCAGACAGTTTTGCTTTACGACATAAATCCAGTGAGCAATGAGACAATTTGACAAACTAAATTCATTATGGAAAATACCAGAACGTTAATCAACCTGTGGACAGAATAAATTATTGCAGCAGAAAATGGGGAAAAAACTGATGAGCATGAAATTAGGTTGGCATGGAAATGTCCATCTGATGAGCACTGCTCACATTAAGAGAAGAAGAAGGATGTGTAAACAACTCTTTTGTGTTCCACCATGATGTCAGTCTAAAATTTAATTAGTTTTTGGTTCAAACAGAATTTTTAATGACATTATTAGGCTGAGCATTGTTTCATTAAAAATTGGTAAAACTGCAGATGGGGCTTTTAATGGATGATTTGTCTGTTTTCATGACTAATTCTGTTCAGTTTAAATGGTCTGTCTCTTGCTAACTTTGTCTATGTCAGCCATGTTTTTGTGTTAGAGACTCTGTGTGTGTTTGTGAAATAAATCTGTGTTCACTTTCTGGCTGCCCAAAGCATCAGATGAAATAACGAGTTTCCTTATCCGTTATGTCCGACCTGCTGTTGTACAAAAGGTTGTACAGATCTAACGTGAAACACAAAATCTCCTGTACAGAAAAAAATCCTTAATAAAAAATAATTTTAATTTTATTTTACAGTGCAACTTTCTCTTTGTGTTTTTTACATAAAACTGTTGATAATTAAGGAAAAACATTTGTTGGAACTACAGCTGTACTTAATAAAGTGGCAGATTAGAGTATGTAATTAGATGACTCAGACCTTTTAGTCTGGAAAATAATCTTTAGGAAAACGTTTGCAATGAGGCAGTTGAATTTAAGAAAATTTAAACTGTGAACAAAACTTTTAAAGAAGTTTTAACATTTAACCTAACATGAAGTTACATGTTTTACCAGTGGGTGGCGCTGATAACCAACAATTACTCCAGAATCATTCAGGTCTCAAAAATAATGACTAATATTTGACTTTTTTCAAAGGAAACATTTTTTTTATATTAAAATGTTTTAATTTTAACATTTGCTGTTTTTGTTTATTTTCTTATTGCTCGATCCATTTCAGAATTAAAACTTTTAATAGCTGTGGAGAGTGATATCAATTAGTATCTTATTGTCTCCGTTAAAATATAATTTGAATCTAAAATAAAACGGCTGGAAGTTATGTAAGTAGCAAGGAAAGTATGCAAAAAAGAATCAGCTTGAATTATCTTTGCGTTTGGATGAATGCTTCTGTGACTTATAAACTATTTGTGCATTTATATCACTTTTAAATGCCATCATTTAGCGAGGCCATATGTAAATAAAATTAAAAAATGGAATAAGACAAAACACTCACTTTCAAGTTATGTAAGAACATTATTTATTCAACAGTAGATTTTCAGTAATAAATAAATGCACAGGTCATTCATTCCACAATGAAACTGAAGGAAACATGTTTCCATTTGAAGGGTCGATATTGCCATGGTGAACCAGAAAGAGAGATGCAGATGGGACTGAACACAGAGAGGCATATTGAGACATACAGATACAAACTACACACATCTGTACAAAGTATTGCATTTTTCATCCACTGGCCCCCTTTTTGTCCATCTCTCAGTACAAAGATTGACTCGGTCCGGAATCACCAACGATGTGCAAATCAACTAATAAAATTACAAATACAGTATTGCATCACTTCAAAGTGCTACACAGAGAGAAAGAGGTGCTGACAATCGTAAAAAACAAAAAGTGTAGAAACCTTAAACATGTTTGTGAGTCTGTATGGGCGTTCAGCTTTGAGTCTAGTATAAAAATGAACTTTTTTGCCTTTATTGGTCTAACACAGTGTTCACCTTAGCCTGAAACTTTAGTAATGCAGGAGTTCCCACGAATTGTGATGTAATCATGTATATATTTTTTGTGCTTTACTGGTTTTGAAGTACAACAGTTAATTCCTGATTGTGTATTTCTATGTATATAAAAGTGCTCGTTTGGGTGATTTAATACCATTAACAACCCATAATTAGTAATTCACTATGTTGATGAGAAATAGGCATGGGTCGGGTACCAATATTAAGGTCTAACAAACTTGTAAAATTTAAAAACTTGTAAAATATTTTCCATATAATTCCTAGGGGTTAAAGTCTTTATTGAGAGATGCCAATAAAAAAAGGAAAGAGCAGCCCATCCCCAACCTGTTTCTGTTCACTGCCTGTGAAGATTTGCAAGAGAACTAAACTCCTCTGTTTTGAAGGAACACCACCCATAATACATTAAGAATCAAAAGCTGATATTTTACATTTTAAACAAGCTGATCTAAATAAAGGTGAATTGTCTTGTCTCTTTTTGTGCTTTGTGCCATTAAACTTGGGTCAGAATTGTACCACTTGTTCAGGAAAGATGAACAGAAATTTAAGGCGACGTGCCGCCGGGCCTATTTGGAGGGAGCTTGTTGACATGCTTTTAGTAGGCTAGCTGTTATTTTGCTGTTAAAATTAGACTTTAAAACTAAACTAAACATTTAACAAGCATCAAAAGTTTAAATCTTGAAGTTGACTCTAACTTTATCTTTAAAATAACATTTAGTAAATCTGCACAAAATAGCTCTTTAGCACTGGTTCCAGCTTAGCCATTTTGCAAGTGAATTAATTAACAAAAGTAATACGAAAAGCAAGAAAATTGTGCAGGTGTTTATTCTAGATATTTACTTAGTTCTAAGTATCATGTTTAACACTATATTTTTTTTTGGATAGTCTACCGTAGAACCCTGACTGTGAGAATTTCCTACCGGCCCATGCCTATTGAGGGTTTTCAGGGGTCTGCCAAACATTCATCAGTTTACTGTCTTGTAGTGACAAAACAGAAAATAAATGCCAAAAAAACTTACTGGGGGAAACCTTAATGAACAAGGCACAAACATCTTAATGGACCCTCCACTGACACCGATGCTTATTTTTGCTTTTTATCTTAAAAAAACCTTTTTCAAGGCACCAAGCAGGAGCCACTTTGTTCTTGATGTCAAATCACTGGAAGAGATAAAACATTGCTGAGAAGAAGTGAAACCCAGTTTGTTTTAACTTAGGCAAAAATATGAATAGTTTACCGCACACGTTTAAAAAGGAATGGTACTTAAAGAGACTGTCTTCCAGGGAGTTTCATCAAAAAAGAAAATCCCAACTTTTCATTCTTCCCACCAGAAAACGCCTCCTATTTCCAGAAATGTCAGCCCTTTTAGCCTAAAAATATTTATATATGATGCAGAAGGGCTTCTCTGTGGGGTCAGGGGTTTCCCATTCCATTTACAAGGGGCCCCAGCGTTTTTATTTGGCAGCTAGTTCTATTTATTTTTAACCTCCTCAGTGAGAAGACGAAGAGCAGAGAAGAAAAAAAAGAGGGAGGGGGACAAGTCTGACATGAGAGGCAGAGATGAGAGGATGAGGAGGAGGGAGGAAGCATAAAGGGATGAAAAGGGAGATGAGAGGAGAGGAAGAGGACGTGTGAAGGGCAGGAAGCTCCGGTCGGATCCCCGGCAGAACACCTGTCACTGAAGAGGCTCCTGCTTTCTGTCACCCCCTTTTTTTCCCTCCCTCTTTCCTTCTCCATCCATCTCCTTTGTCCGGCGACAGGAGGGACACCCGAGGAGGAAAGAGGGAGTGCTTAAAATTCCCCCCTTCCTTCCTGTGTCCATCTCCTCTCCTAAAGACCTCGTCTCCATAGAAACAAGCTATCTTCATACTGAGCTTATTCAGTCGGCAGGCATGAGCGTGTGCGTGGGAGAGAGGGGAAGATAGGTTTGCTGCTGCTCAGGCCTCACCGTGTTAGGTTTCTGTGTGCGTGTGTGTGTGTGTGTGTGTGTGTGTGTCAGTGTGTCTCTGTGCATGTTGGAAGAAAAGTGTGTCTTTGAGTCAATGTCAGTCCAACACTCCGTGTGAATGACGAACAAGTCTAGAAAAGACATTTCGTTTTTGGTCAACTGGAATAAATCTCTCGTGAAAACTGACGGAGCGTTGGCTGGTTTGTGAAATTAAAAACAAGAAGAGGAAAAAAAAAGGTCCTTTTCAGGCACCGTGACGCTTCTCGCCTCCGTGTCGTGGAAGTACGGACACACTGCAGAGGTCAGTGACACCGAGAGCTCCTCCAGCCCAGTCCGCTCTCACTTTGAGTCAGGATGTGGGGTAAAGCTGTCCATTAGCAGCCGGGTGAGGTCGTGATGGGGCTGTGGTGCAGGTAGGCCGGGTTCACCACCGACACCGGGAAGTTGAAGATGAACGGAGACGTGGGCGTGACGGCCGTCGAGCTGTTGGCCACCGTGGACTTGGGTCCGAGCAACGGGCTCGCTGTGGCAGCGGCTTCGGCGGCACAGGATGTGGCGAGGACCTGGGACTCAAACTGCAGCAGCTGGCCCATGAAACTGAAGTTGGGCGAGATGATGCTGCGGCGGCGGCGCACGAACTCGAAGGCTTCATCCAGACGCACCCGCTTCCTCTTCATTAGGTATGCCAAGCAGATGGTGGCGGAGCGAGAGATGCCTGCTTGACAGTGAACCAGCACTCGTCCACTTGAGTCTCGTACTGAATCTGGGGAAACAGATGAATCATAGTTCAGTGAGGTCTGCTAACAATAAAAGTCATCAAATCTCCAACCAAAGTATATGTTGATGGAAGGCCCAGGTTGATTTGAAATACAGTTCTTTGGAAAAGTGCAGATCTCTTCTTTGGATGGGTGGGCGATATGGATTTAAAGGTTTATCACGATATTTTGTGGTACTATTGTGATAAAAGTGACAATAACAACTATTTGTTACGAATTTTTTATGTAACTACTTTGACTGGGTGTCACAGCAATTAAAGCTCCACAAACACAAATAATGCTCTTGAAAAACATTCAAATTTGTAATGCACTTCTTTAGGATACCAAGTGTAATTTATATCACTAAACTCATGCTGTAATTGTATTTTCAAATGTATTAGTGTTTATTGATGCTTCCATTGAACAAATGGTAAATCCTGACAAGTTTTGAGGGGAATTTAAACATAATTAATTGGAATTTATCATGATAAATAAAAATAAAAATTCTTACTATTATATGAAATTTATCAGGGTAAACAATATGCTAAGTACCGCACACTCTTACTTCTTTGTTTTGCTTTTGTCTCATGCTTAATTAGTTGTTTAGGAACATCAAATAGATTTTCATATTAGAAAGATAACAAGGTTAAAAATTATTTTTCAGTTTTTAATGGAAAAAGGTTTCCAACTCAACCCGAGTGTCAATATAACTGGCTCCTTAAATTATCAAATGTCTCTTCCTTTCTCAATGCATTTTTCCACTGAATAAATCTCTTAGTAAACACATAACATTTACAAAAATAAATGCTTATTGTGTATTAAAATAAGTCGTACTTTAAAACCTCTAAACCTTTCCTCACCTTTTATGTGCATTATTTTTACACCCTGCAAGTAGCTTCTATCACACCAGATGTACAGTGACGCCTCACCTAAAAACCGCTTTCGTTTTTCTCTCCTACGCACTTTCATGCCTCTCTGCGCTCTCGAACCGATAACTAACCTCAAAGTGAGAACGCTGCAAATCACATTTACAGTAACTGAAACACACAAGTGCAAAATTTGAATCATTCTTTTTTTCACACTTCCTCCTCTGGCCTATTTTTGGTTCCCTCTCAGTGTGCATACACGCTCTAACTTTCTCATGAAAAAAAAAAACTAAACGGTTTAGTTTTAAATGCTGTTTGATTACAGCATTTACAAGAACTAGATTTTTCATCTTGTGTGGTTGAAAGCATGAAGTCTGAACCTTAAAGGATGAGGATGGATTTTATTTTTGCAGCACTTCGAAAGAATTGTCTCCATTTTTTTGCAGACGAATAAGACAAGAGGTAGAACTGCCATTGAAATTCACTAATCTTTAGTAGTTTTCCCTAATTTGTCTCTTTAACAGACACTTTCATACAAACAGATTGAAAGCTAACTCCACCATCGCGTTTGTTCACTCAGTAACACCGGATGAGTCAGACTCTAGTCCCACAGCAGCTAACTGTGACGCATACCAGCAACCTTCACCTGCACACATACGCATAGACATCAGAGCCCATGCTAACACTAACTCATACTGCACAGCACTAATATGCTAAAAGCACACTTGAATACATAATGCACTCAAAAACAAAAATGAGTTACAAGCCTGGCATAAACACAACCTTTTACCAAGTGTTTTGGGTCAAGGTTGTGGTGGAGATATTTTAGTACACTTGAAATAAGACAAAAACAACTTATGATCAGGAAGATGTAGGATGTTGTTTTAATTCAATAATTCCTTCATATTGATGAAAATATTTTCATCATGCTGTGTGGAATCCACACAGCACAAAGCAAAACATAAACCCTGCAGCCCGTCACGTTATGCAAGCACACTCCCGTCAGACACTGACCTATGAACTCAATGGCCTCCAGGAACCAGCAGCTGATGTCTTCTTTGTGGTTGTCTTCCACTGGGATGCACTTGTACTGGTAACTGCCCTCGAAGTGGTTGGGACAGTCGGCCGACACGTTCAGCAGGGCGGAGATTCCCACGCTGTCCAGGACCTCCTTCTTGGAGGCGTGAAGGGCGCTGCCAAGGTAGAGGAAGGGCAGGATCTCGACGGGGCCACCCTGGAGACAACAACATGAGAAAGATCTTCACTAACCATCCCTGAATTAGTAATAAATAGCTCATGTTGGAGAGAACGGAGCATTCACAGAGGCCCAGTGACTTGACTAAAGCTTCACATTTCCTAAATCGCATTAACAAAGCTTCTTATTACATAAAAATGGGTTCATTATTTGTGTGAGAAACATTGTTGGACAGTTAAGGTTGTATATTTATGGGTCATGTTGATCCCCTGATGAAGCCACATAATTCAGCTGAAACACCGACGTGTTTTTAATGTGGTTTCACAGAGCTTTGCTGCTCTGAGCAGACCATGTTTGCAGCTGCTCCTCTGTAAGCAAAAGCATGTCAGTGCCATGTGCAATGCCCAGGCAAGGAGCTAACACACATATTATGAATAATGAAACTTCCTTGAGAATGAAAAAAAATCAACAGCAACATAAAGGCTGTTTTGGCTTTCAGTTGTGTGAAAAATATGACTTGTTGATCAGACATTAAATGTGATGTTGGCAACCTTCCATATGAAAACTTCTACCTCACTTTTAGTTTTATTTCTGACCCCTTTGTGAACACATTACCTAATGAACATTGACCCCCCCTTTTACCGGACCTGAGGTCAACGGGTCAGCAGCTGTCCATACCGGCAGTACAGATTATTGACAAAAAGCTCTGTCTGTTTATGTCACCGTCGCTGACGAATTCGGTACTGACACAGAGTCAGGAAATGATCAATATGGCTAAGAGATGCGGAGCAGGGAGGGGAAGAGTGGGCTGCATCGCTTTCGGCCATTCACTCCATCATATTTGCCACAGGAAGTTGCATCCTTCTTTTAAACTAATTTAAAAAAATATGCACCTGACAGGACAATGAAGTGATTTTCTTGGAGAACACAGACATGCACACAGAAGCTGGGTTGTCTAAGTCTCTTGGCCTCGTGAATTCCAGGGGAATTAAACCCAAAGCACATGTGACTGCGAGAGTTGCGTAAAATCCGCCGGCTCAAACAAACAGATCACTGTCCAACAAAAAAACAAGGCCAGCTAGGTCACAGAAGGTCACCGAGAGCTGAATCGATGCCGAATTTTCAGCCCACTCCATTAGGTGACTTATTTTAAGCATTTTTATCAATTGAAAGTAGCCTCAAGTCCGGTGAAAATATGGATGTTAGTATAAAACATGAGTCCTTCAATAAAGCACTCATAACCCTGGGATCTGTCTGACATTGTCACTGTAGAATAACCTGAATTAAAAATACCACAAAAAATCAACAATGATTTAGGCCATTGCTAAACTGATATAAAATTTTACTTATTACAGTTATAATAATGTGATTTGTAACGTTTATTAGTCTTTTGAATTTGTATACTTAACCAAAAATATGTAAATTAGGTAGCAACTTTCAGGTGCTAGTTGTTTGGAACATGAGCCAGCTGACAGCCAGTGCACAACAAGAGAAGAGTTTCTCTGACATCTCAGAAAAAGGATAAAATAATTTTTTAAATAAATTTACTGCAAATTTTAGGATGGCTGATTCCAGAAAACTATGTAGAACAATGTATGATCCTACATGCTAAAATTAGGCGACAAGCGTTTTCTCTTGCTTTGGTGAAAGACAAATATATCTCTTCATCAATATTTCCGGTCACGTAAAACAAACAGCCTGGAACCTAATCACTCTTATGGAGGTTATGTCTGTTTATGAGCTGAAAGCTGGCTTTTGAAGAGCAAATTCACAAAACATATTTAGTACAATAGTCAGCTGAAACATTATTACATTATCCAAGTAGTCATTCTATGAAGTGTTTTCATAAAAACAAGTGGAACCGTATGTGCTGTTAGGACGTTAAAATGTTGCAAATATTTTGCAAGAAAAAAAGAAATTGAGCAAATAAAGTGAATATAAAGCTTGCAATTTTCAAATGAATAAAGTATAGAAAATCCAGTCAGAATTTGTAAATATTACAGCAAATTGATGAGAATGTGATAATTGATTATTATTATTATTATTATTATATGAGTTAACCTAAATTAAAAACAACACTATCATGAAATGTTGTCAGTTTTCTTCTAAATGATAAATATTTTTGGATTAAAACACAAAAACACATTAGGCCATGTTATATATGTCAGATTTTTAAATATTTGAGGAAATATCACAATGATACCTTACAAAAGTAAATATTTTTAATGTTGATGGGTTACATTTTTTCTTTTTTTAATGCAGGAAACATATTGAAGCAGAGGGAGACAGTTTTACCTGATCGTTGTGTGGTGTCCCACACGATGAGCAGGAGTCAATGCTGGACTGGCTGGTGAAGGACGGCAATGATTTGTTTTTTAAGCAAAACTCTGGATACTCTGCATAAAATCTGTCATATCCCCCTAGAAACAAACAACAAAAAATATTATTAGCCAACATAGCAATGTCTGATGAACACATTTACAGATAATGAGGATTTGCTAATTGAATGTGCAGCAGGATCTCCCAACATCTTTCAATTCATTGAAAACATTTCCTTGAAAAGGGAATAATCAACTGCAGTCTGACCACAGCAGTATTAACCATGATGTGTCATGTTTATCAGCCGCTCAGACTCTTGTGCTTCCAGCCGTCTGCATCATTAGGATGCAGGCACAGAGAGGCACACATAGGAAAAAAAAGGGGATGCGCCACAACTTGCAGGAGCTTCTGATTTCAGAATATAAAACAGACAACCTGACTTTTCAATTTAAAATTTTTTTAAATTATCATTATTCATTTTAGTTTGTCCCTTTTCATACCCCTCGGAAGAATCCCTGTGAAATAATAGAAGCTGTGCTGAGTGTCACCGAGGTTTTCATGTGGCTTCAACGCATCAGCATTACCTCATCCACTCAGCCACTGAGCTATGAACGTGTGGATGAGTGTGGATGTGAGAGATTGACAATATAAATATATATACATATGGGTGCTTCCATATTACTTTATATCATCTGAGATCAAATAATGTCAAAAACTGGGATAATTGTGCACATTATTATTATTATTATCATTATTATTATTATTATTATTATTATTATTATTATTATTATTATTATTATATCGTATTGATGTATTTATGGTAGTCAGCCCCAGACGAATGAGTAAAGGTGGTCTAAATGGAGGTATTTTACCTTTGAGCAGGTACACCAGTGTTCCCTGGGAGTCCCTGAACAGCGCGTTGAGCACCAGGGTCACCGTGCTGTCTTCCTTCACTGAGTCGGAGTCCGGCGTCCTTTCGTCGTACAGCACCACGACGGAGTACATCCCGGAGCGCAGGCGGCCCCGCACCTCCTCGTCCCCGGCCAGGACCTGGTCCAGGCTCAGCACGGAGCCCTTCGCCCTCCTTCGAACGATGGTGTTGCAGCGCGCATTGACGGCGCCTCGGATGTGCCCGGCGCTGAAGGCGAGGAAGGAGCGGCAGTCCAGCACCAAGCACCGGCCGCCGTCGTCCTTCAGGAGCCGCTTCAGCACCGTGCAGTCCATCTCGCCCAGGTCTTCCATGGCACCTCGATGCAGATTGTGTGTATTAGGGTATGGGGGTTTCACTGCTGTTTATCTCTTCGCCTTCCGAAGCTGAATAAAGCTCGCGCACGGATCCTGTGGTGGATTCCCCCTCGCGCCTCTCTTCTATCTGCGCATCACCGTATCCATTCAGCTTCTTCTTTCCTCCTCTGTGTGTGTCTATCCTAAGAACTCTTCTTTCTTGTTTTTCTTTTTTTTATTTTTTATGAATGGGTACATCGCGTCACGGCGGAGGTGACGTCAACCAGCAGCAGCCAATCACAGAGCCTTCGTTTGTTCATTGAAAAAAAGAAAAAGCAAAAGACATCAATGAAACTTAAGGCGACAATGAAACACCAGAAGTCAACAGCTCTTAAACTCTTGAAAAAACACTGAATGGAAATCAGCTTATAAAGTTGTTGTATATCCTTCAATCCCAAATGCCAAAACAACTTCATTCATTATTATTTTTCACAAACTCATCAAAGGAAAATGTAATGATCTAATTTTCTTGGCCAAAAATAAAACTTAGATTTGGAAAAAAAAATCTTATGTAGCCTGAAAACGTTAAATTAAGACGCTTCCCATATGAGTCACCATACTACAATTTATAGCATTGAAGATAGAAAAAACAATGATTTACTTTTTTTAAACTTTACTTTTTAAAACTTGTTTTAGTGCACAAGCATCTAGTAAGTGCATCATGCATCTGTTTTCAGACCACCAGAATGAATACTTTGTATTACGTTAGTAATGCCTCCATTTTGCTTTTCACATCTAGATTCCTTTGTTTATTCATTCCTCTTTGCAAAATCGTCTGAACTCAGTCAGGCAGGATAGAGAAGAATAGTTTTTTTAGGATCTTTATGTTTTCTTCCAGGACTGCAATGTATTTAGCTCCGTCCATCTTCCCTAAATTCCTAACCCTGATTTTATCCTTTACCACAACTTTATTCCTGACCTTTCGACTGTGATCTCAGTTTGTCATTGTGCCGTTTGTTCAAAAACAGAATGCTGAACTCTAGAAAAGAACTAAGAACCGAAACTGACTCACCAAACTTCAACCTGTCTGTTGACAGGCTAGAGTTAGTGCAGTGCAGCTAGATGCAGCAGAACCTTAGCAGACCACCTACCAGTGGGTTTAAACATCCAATGAGCCTTTAGTTTTAAAGTTGTGAGGCTGTTTATGAATATCTGTTGTTTGTTGTGACAATAGAAAATCAATTTGATTAATAGTTTTAAACATTGATATTTTTGAAGATGTGGCTTTTCCTGATGATTATTGGCCATAATGGCAAAAATTCATCTACCTCAGTTATATACTTTCTGCATTAATAGTATGACATAATGGTTAATGCAAAAATAATTGTATCACATAAGAAACATTGATAAGCGTTAAGTAGTTCCTGATTACACTGGACATGAACTTCAGATATTTCATACTTTACTTATTAAAAAACTTAAATATTAATATTATTTGTGTTAGAAGAAGTTAAGTATTAATTGCTTTATATTGGGGAAAAAATACATAGATCATTACATTATCATTGATATATGCTTAGTTTTATTACATTTCCCAACACTTTATCTAATCTTGCAGTATTTAAAAGTCACCTACAAACACCAGCTTGTCTGTTTTCGGTGCTATGAGACCGCAGGTGGGAGTGCTTACGTCCCTGCATGCATGTGCGTGTGTGTGCATAAGTCTGAGCGCGCATCTGCGTATGCGTGGGTGTGTAATCCTACAAGCGGATGCAATTTGCATTTCCCATCACACAAGCCTCAGAGCGTGCTCAGGTATTTGCATGTTGATCTCATTTCCATGGTTACAGGGGAAAGAGAGCAGCGAGGCAGCAGATGACAGGAAGAGAATTCAGACAAAAACAGACTGAAAGCAAAACAAGCTCAACCTAGAAGAGAGAGAGAGGGAGAGAGAGAAAGAGAGATAAAGCATCTGGAGTGACAAATATGGTTGGGTAAATGTGGCAAAATATGCAAATGCATTTGATTTATGATTTATATGCAGATACAAATCTGTGTTAGAAGCTTTGAAATGTTCACAGTCTAATCGAGTTTGAAATACTTAGAGGTATATCTCATGTAATCACTAGTTTAAATTGCAAAGTCTCCCATCTAATTGAGTTATGTCTTACTGTCAGATGCAAATAAACAAAAAACAACAAATGCAAGGAAAACAGCAGAAGTTCATGGCAGTGATACATTTATAATATGTTTAAACTACTTTTGTAAAACATCTAAGTTCTGTGTTTTTCTACAGAATTAGATAGTTCTGCTTAGATTTGTTGATGATTATGTTCTAGATTTTGTGTGAGATAACATGATTTACTACAATAGAAAGGTCACAGTGGCTGTATTTGTTGTTATGAGAAGCTCTAACCTATGAATTACTCAAGATACTCAAGAGATGAACTATTGTTATGTTTTTACAACTCAGAAAGAAGCCAATTTCACTGCCAGCTAATATTAAGTTTAACAGGGTTTTTTTTAAGTTCAGATTCAGCACTTATCCTTCTTTAATATACACATATCTTCAATTACATTACATAATAATAGGATTCTACTGACATTTGCATCATAAACCCACCGTTACAAAAAAAAGTAAACCATCTAATTCTACAATGACATTAGTTGAGTGAAAGATAAAATTTATTTGTAGTTGAAATGTATAGCAAAAATCTCACCTTATATTTAAACACTTTGAAATGTTTTATCATGCTCTAGTTTGTTATACAGAACTTTCATTTTATCCCTCTTATTGTCCACTTTCTCCTTGAGCAGACTTCAAGATAAGTCAAACAAAAACTAAAAAGTTAAAAGGCCTTGGTGTTAAATCTTTAAATCACATTATCTCACATTTGTATTTGAGTGTCACTGAATACCAACACAGTTTATTCAGATTTGATCCGCAATTTGTCCTTTCTCTGTGTCCTAATTTGTGGCAATAACTGATTCTGTTATTTTGATTTTACAAGCAATAAAAACAACAATACTGGGAAAAAATTACTGAAACGTAGACAAAGTAAGAAGGAGAGGCAGAATGGTGCAGGGAGAGGAGTCGAAGCAAAGGAGTCAGAGGTAGAGATGGATGACTGGATCTGATAGAATATAAACAGAAAAGACAGGAAACGACTTCTTATGCTGGACTGCAGATACTAACGCATCACATGCACACCATGCTGCATTACTATCAACCCCAAACAATGCCTTAACCAGGCGGGACGGTGCTGCTGCCGTAGCAACAACGAAGAGGTGTGGGAGGGTGGAGAGAGAAGGGAGCCGGGGCGGGGAGGGATTCTGAGGGGATTGGCCGGAAAGAGACTCTGCGATGATGTCATTGCTCTCCCCCTCCTGCTGCTCTCTGGTGTCCATCCATTCATCCCTCACATCACATCCCCCATCTGCACTCCGTCAATACAGTGGACAAGAGGGAGAGGACGGGGTAAACAGTTATCATCCTCCTCCTCTCTTATTTGCTCCGTTTCCATCCTCTCAGTATAACAGAACACGGTTTAGTATGCATCCAAACAGCATCCGGGATTCTTCTCATGATAGTGTGCAATGTTGAATTTGACCTTGAAGCAGACATTTTTATAGGAGAGGTCTAAAGTCAGTATGACACAAAATGTGTCACTTCCATTTGGTTTTATTTAACAACACAGATGGAAAAAACAGCCTCGGGTTTTTGGAGAATCTAACAATTTACAGCTGTGCCGCAGCTGGTGGAGCACTTCCTCTATCACACACTAATTTCTGCTGTCCTTATGTCCTCTTGTCCTTGAGCGGGACATACAACACAGATTGCTTCTGGTACTCAAACCGGTTCCTCCAATAATACGACTTGCTATTGAATAGTTGCTCATTCAGAAGCTATTCTGATTTCCACTGGAAAAGGAGGTGGGAGGCGGCGCGCCATCATTTACCCACCTGGGCAAAACACATACTGAGAACAAAACATTTAAAGTGTCTCCAGTCAGAATCAGCATCCGACGGGAAAATAAAAGTCCATGCAAATCAAATATACATTGAAGCAAATGCTACTTTATAATCAATACAAGAGGATTTGAAGTACTGCACTTCAATCTGCTGGGGGTGGGGAAGAAATCCTTCTCATGAATGTGTTTCACACAGGATAAAACTAATCATGTTTGGTCGAATATTTCCTTTATTTAAACCATTTTGACGTTTTTGAGATAGTTTTGAGGACATGTGTACTGGTTTTGAACCGTCTAGGAGGTTAAACTAATCTGGAACAACAACAAAAAAGGAAAACAACAAAAGATGTATCTTGTGCAGGTTTATATATTAACTAATTAACCCCTAACATCAAAAAATGATGAACTGCCGTAACCCTTTAAGGCTCTGTTGTTGTTTCAAGCCTGGTGGCTGTGATAATCTTATACTTAGGTTTTGCTGTAAGCCCTGTAGCCTGAAATGACCTGAACTGGACTATTTCTTTGATAGAAAAGAAGCGTCTAATAAAAGCCACTAACTGTCTGCAGGCCCAGCTAATGAACTCTGAGTAGTCAATAGAACAGCTAGCAGGTTGGTGTTTTCAAATCCAAATCAGTAAAGAAAAGCTAGCCTAACATATCAATACAAACAACACACCAGCATCCCCTTGTATCGCTGCACCGTCTACATACACACATCCTGATTTCTCCCTCTGTCTAATCCCATAATCCACGATTAAGCTTTGACTGACTGCTGCGTTTTCATGAATCAGTTTGTACCGTTTTATCACGTGTTTGTGTTTATCGTCCGACAGGCAGAAAGAGTCCAAGTCAAACAAAAGATGAACGTTGTATTAAAAATAAAGGAAAGAAAACGGTTGTTATGGAAAGAGGGCAGCAGAGAGAGAAACAGGATGAGCTGAGCAGCGGAAGTGGGCGAGAAGTGGCATGGTGGGGGCTGTTACTCTGTTTGGATCTGATCTATATTTTCTCCTGGAGACACGCTGATACTTCTGCAGCACTGAGATGAGTTTTCATAGCTGGCACTCTGAGCTGTTTCACCTACTCATTAGAGATGATGAAACCGTAAAGCACAATTTCCTCCAAAATAAAATTCTTTCTGTGGTATTTTGCTAGTATGCTACTATTTCAGCCTGTAATCCATCCAGATATGAAATGAGTTTGGGTCCAATCAGAGTCATTTCGAAATATATATGAGAGAACATTCAGTAAATTCACTGGTTGGAATATTATTATGTTGTTGTTTGAGATGTTCTTCTAGTATTATGTCTACAAAAAATAAATATTGTTGTTCTGTAATTTATCTTTCTGTGAAGGACATTTCAGAGAGCTTCCACAGCAGAGGCTAAAACTCTGCAGGCTTGTTTTTCAACCACCATCCTGTTTGCCCAAAGCAGTCTGCGGCAAATATGAGAGTTAATAAGTAATTTGCTCAAAAGGTCACCCTAATTTCTATGCAGCACACTCCTACCCACTTACTATGAACCCTTACTGGGTTTTTTTCCCCTCAGCTGCGTAGCATTTTTTTTAAAAGTGTCTAAGGTCATAATGATAGTGTAGCTTCCGTTTGAAGAAATGTTTTGTTTATTTTTCAGGTTAAAGTTGTATTTGACTGAGAGGATCGATAAAGAGCAAATAGGCAATCGTTTTTAGAGTAAAAGTTGAGATGTTCTTAAAAGAAGAAAACAAATAGACAAAATAATTGTTGGAACATCATCAGTGGAAATAATCAACAAACTAGAACTTATGTTTACTTGTTTCAGATCATCCATATGATTTTTGATACCAAAGATTATCTATCTAATCATTAAGCCCAGCTGGTTTTAATAGGGCTTTTTCCACAATAAATGAAATAATTTTTTGCAAACATATCAAAATGAGGACAATACTTTTTTCAAAGTAGATAGACAATGTTTTAATCACCTAATCCATGAAGACGGAAATCAGATCTGCATTTTTCCAAACAGATAGCATCTCGCTTCATTATATCGTTTTTACCTTGAAAACCAAAAAAAGACAAACCCCAAGCCAAAACAGACATCACCTAATTCAGTCTCACTCACATGCAACAACAAAAATTTCCACCATTCTTTTTATGTTTTGAATATTCAAAACAGTTCAGGTTGAAATCGGTAGATCACATCCAAAACTATTCTCCCCATATACTTCTGCTAGCACATTGTCCTGTTTTACGACATGGAAATCTAATTTTCAAGCAAAATACAAATGTTTACCTTCCGAGAACAAGGAAGAAACTTATGATCATAACCAGAAGGAAGCAATATGTTTTAATGCCCTCCGCTTATAAATACTGTCTTGCAAATTGGGTATGAGCTCATCACTGGATAATATCAAAGGCTGGTGCTTAGAAAGACGTTTATACAAAGGTGACATGCCAAAATGAGACAAAACTTTAACATCATATCTGGTTCAAAGGAAAGCTGTACATCTAACTGAACAGAGGTTTTTTGGTTTCTTTGGAAATGTAGTTGCATCAGACACTTATCCATAAGTTTTCTTTTGAATTCTCCTCATCTACCTTTCTGTAAGAGAAAAACCCAGAAATTATTGAATTTTTCTTAACAAAAACCTCAATAATTTTGGGCAAACAAATTGTTA
Source organism: Phalloptychus januarius (assembly GCA_902982915.1). Lineage (NCBI taxonomy): Eukaryota > Metazoa > Chordata > Actinopteri > Cyprinodontiformes > Poeciliidae > Phalloptychus > Phalloptychus januarius. The sequence continues at coordinate 3,718,568 of CADWAE010000133.1, read as the reverse complement.
CTATTTAGAGAGTAAGGCAATTATGTATTTTTTTGTTTTTGGAAATGTGTTCAATTTTTTCTTTTTTTTTTTTAAACACATTAGTGACCAAAACCTATAAAAGGTGTGTTAAAACATGCAAATTAGGTCGTATTACTGTCTGTGATACGTTTGTGACTGACAGTAACAGTTTGTTTCCGTCTATGTCTAAATATAAATCTATTGCATTGGACAATGCTCAGCATGATACTGTACCATAATTACAGATCCTAAACCCATTGTAAATTTTAACAACAGAAAACTTTAATGTATTTTAGAGTCAATTTTTGTGACAAACTCACACAAAGCAGTGCATAGCCATAGAAACAAACAGAAAATGTGACAAAATTATTTACAGCTGAAATTCTGAAAGGTGTGGATTCACCCCCTCTTATTCTGATGCCACCTAATAAAATCCGGTGGAGCCAGTTGAAATCGTCTGTGTCTGCCTCAGACCACTCCTCTCAGAGCAGCTCCAGATTGAACCTGATGACCTCCAGCTGGAATCTGTGTCATCCGTCACATCGTCAAGGAGTTTGTTTAAACCAACACATCCACACACAGTCTCCCCCCAGCGCAGAGATCCCAAGTACAAAACACCGTTTGTGGTGGAAATCGAAGACTGCACTTCACTCTCATAATCTCATGTTCAAAACACACGCATGTCAGATTAACTGATCTCTCTAAATTACTTTTGGTTATGAGGACTTCTTGTGTGGGTCAGGGAGCATGTTTTTTTTTCTCCAGTTTGTCTCTGTGTCTCTTGTTTCCTGTGAAAAGCATCCACAAAGCTGGAAATAAAACTTTGTTTTGCTTTTTATCATCCATGTTAGGAGGGACAAGACCAGATTTAGGGATTAACCTTGGAGATACTTTTATCGTCTTTCAATATGTATGTTTTTGTTCGTTTCTGGGCAGCTACTTTCAGAATTCTTGGTTCATCTGTTTATTCAGTCGGCCGTGGTTTTCCCTCCAACCATCTTTGAGTGTCTGCAAATGGACAAATGAATGAATGAAGACTGTGAGGAGGATTAGCTCTAGGTCAAATCATGCCAGGACGAGAGCACAACTGGGGTGTGTGTGTGTGTGTGTGTGTATGTCTGGGTGACATGATGCAGCGTAAGCAGAACAGACACAAGGATTAAAGACAGGAAACAGGCAGCTTTGAGTCTTTTCCCTCATCTGCAAACAAATCCTCTCACATTTATAATTGCTATATATGTAGGACATTCACTGTTATTCTTAAATCAAACGATTCAAGGTTGCAGCTCTTTTCAATGGAAAGGGGCAAAGGTAATCTGACATGGAGCAACAAGCAAACCAAGCACAACACAAAAAATGGTGTCTACAGATGCAGGACTCCGTCTTGATTTTAAAACCGAATAAAAAAAAGACAAAAAAAAAAAGCTCTGTCTTTTAACCTGGATTTATTTCACAAAAAGCCATCACAGCTCAAAATCACTTCAATTTGCTTCAATTCTTTTTCACACAGAGAAAGAAGAGGAGAACTGCTCATTATCTCCAAACATCCTGCAGTTCGGTCTAATCGGCCTAAAAGGACAGCAAGTTTCCTTTGGTTGCTTCAGATGCAACTTGACAAACCCAGACTGGGTTGCCATGTCCTTTTATCCTTGCAATAATTTCTAAACATGACCCAGTTGTTTTAATTCCCGCTTTGCTGACATTAAGTTTATCACGTACCAACCAGGGACTGTTGAGTCTAAGATGGTGCTTCTACCACTTGCTTTTGTTTTCCTTTCATCCTTACATTGCCTGATCTAAGGTTAAACCTGCTGGGATGTTCACTCCTATTTGCCCAAATCTTGACCTTCCTTTAAGGAAATCCACAGAGGAGAGACTGACAAGTCTCTATCTAAGAACATTTTCAGCCATTTTGGAAGACATCGTTTTGTGTCTGTGGAAACAGACATATTTTTTGTTACATCTTGTGCTGACCGTAAATAGATGCTGCCCTGAGCAGTGAGCCGTCTCCCATTCTTAAGAACTGCCACTGTCTAAGAGGATTGTTGTCTTTCTCACTACAGAATGGTGGACCTTCAGTTTTATAAAAGTACGGTCAGATTGGGAAGGGGTGATAATGGGCTCTTGGAGATCATCAGCCCAGTATTTTCTCCTTGGTGTTGTGTTAATCCACACCGGAGCGGCTGCCTCCACCAAACAGGCAAGCTTCTGCTGTTTCACACTAAATAAAGTGGCGTTGAACTGTCCTATTGCTGCTTGTGCTATACAAATAAATAAACTTGATTTAAACTTAACTGCAGCTTATTTACTGACCTTGGCAGGAGATAAGCTGCTATAGTCAGCTTAAATTGGATGAGTTTTATTAAAAAAAAACAGCATTGGTTAATTTGTCTGATTATGAAAGTTGTAGCAGGCAGAGAAAATATCATGTGTGCAGAAATAAAAACTTCTTAACAGAGTAGAATGTGTTTGTTTATCCTTGATAAGTAAACATGAAGGAACACAAACCAATCATGAGAACAAAAACTGAGGAGAGGAAGAGGAAGGGAGGACAAGAGTCCTGAAGATCGAGAGGAAGCGTAATGTCCTTGCTAATGTGACAGTCACATTTAAGAGACTGAACTTCCTGTAACTAAGTGTGGGGGTGTGCGTGTGTGTGTGTGTGTGTGTTTGCTTAGAAACGTAGCTAGTCAATTGCCCAATTGCTTGACAGCCAACATGATTACCAGAGTCACAAAACACACACTTAAAACACCCCCCCCCCTCGAGGGAAGCTGCCGGAAGCACAACTAAGACTCGCCTCCTCCTGGCGTTATCTCAGTGGGTTTCAATGTGACACGGCTGAATCACGCTGTGTCACCACATTTGACAAGCTCATGCCTCTTGCTCCGGTTCTTTTGAAAGATCCGGCTCAGTTGCGAAAGGTCAAGATTGAGTAGATTATTACCAAACTTTAACCCCGAGTCCACTCAGGAGTTTATAGAGGCATGAAGAAAGACAAGCAGAATTTGTCTTTAAAACTGTTCTGTGTAGTTTTTAATCTCACCTGTTTTTTTTTATTACACTCTTCAAATAATTTAAGAATTTGTTTGCAACTGTTGATTGTAGATAAATGTAGACGTGAATAGTTTGGACATAAATATTTTAGATTTTTGTCCAATGAGATAGTTTCTAAATAACAACATAGTTGTAAGAAAGGTGGAACTCATCGGATTTCATGTGATAAACCAAGACAAACAGGACACAGATACATGTAGAGCCACTTTTCACTGAAACTTGATCAACTTTTAACATATAGACAGATTTCTTTACTTGCAGGTCTTTGCAAAAATAGCTACAGTTTATTCAAACTGGAGATTGAGCATCAGGTAAGTCTTTGGATTGGGACATTTAAACAAAAAAATGTGCTCAATTATGCTTTAGCAGCTGTCTATCACATAAAATTCCAAAAATATTATAATGTGAAAAACAAGAAACAGTACAATAAGTACGAATACTTTTTAAAGACCCTGTAGGTTGCAGTTCTTTCTCACAGTTGTGTTTATGGAAGAAAACCAACACTTACATTTAATCAGAAAACACTGAAAAAGTACAATTAATTCTAAATATACACATTTATCTCTGTCAAATTCTCTGTAATAACTCTCCTGTTAAACATTTGAGTTCTTCATACAGTAATACAGTGTGAATGTGACCCTACACACTGAGATGAACATTTTCTGCATCATATCTGGTCTTGCTTTATGGGAACAGAAGGCAGACCGGGGAATTGAACTTGTATCTGGCAGACCACCAGCTTAAATCCACAAAAAGCTAAAATTACTCCAAGGATGGAGTCATGACTGCTCTCACAGTGCAGTCTTGACTCCAATGTGAGCTCTATATTTCTAATTCTTTCTAAAATCAATGATTCATTTTTGTGCAGCCTTAAGAACCCACAGTAGAGTAGAGGGCAACCTCACCTACACTTTGAATCACCAGATTGAAAACTGCTTATAGGGAGGCTCCCACACAGCTCCACATCAATACACATTCACACACACACACAATAAAAAGCTAATAAGTAAACAAACTTATTAACTTCAAATATTACCACGGAAATAAATCTGTTTGATTGAATTTTTCATGCTCAAATCTACATCTGTATCTCTCATCTACTCTCATCTACAGGTGAGCTGCTACATAGAATTACTTGTCAGATAAAAAGGGTCATGCCGCATTTACTGGACCTCTCAGCTGGTCTCATTGCATTTTGGCTGACATGACACGATATGTTGCCTTTTTTTAATGCACTCTGGAGTATCCACTTTGACTTTGTCATGGATACTAATTGTCTCTTATTGCTGGGAGGCATTCTGCTCATGCCCTTTGCTTTGAGACGCTGTCCATTTAGCTGACATTTTGGTTAAACTCAATTCTTTCACTTCCATCTATAGAATGTTATATCATTTTAAGATAACCCAGACCCAATTATGGTCAAAAAATATGGTTTAATGGAGTTTTTATGTTTTAAAAAATGACTGAACATCACATCAAATTACATACGTTAAGAGTAAATCGCATTCCCTCTGAAAGGGAAATGCTTGCTTATACTAAATATTCTGCTGCTTTTAGCCTGTCTAACATTTATAATTTTAAATTCTAAGCAAATCAGGACACAATTTATAACATTTTAGAGAATATGCCTCTTTTGATTGAATGCTGTATTTTCTGCTCTTTTAAAAGTCATGTTCATCACATTAAAGGCAGGCACTATTCTGGGTAGTTTTTTACATCTTCAGCTGCCAAGCAAACCCCAAGAGAAGGACGAAGTGAAAGTTTGCTGGATCTCACAGCCCAACTCCTACTCAGTACATTCACTGAAGCCAAAACACAGAGCCCTCGTTGCAGTGTCTAAAAATATGTTTGAGTTTTGCACAACTGAGAGAGGACTTTACAATGTTGCAAGCACCGGTATCATCACTAATTGTGTAAAAACAAACATGCCTTCCACCTGCATTCAGCCTGAAGACAGAGCAATTGGTAACTATTGGTAACTTAGTCGCTCTCCTGAACGAGAATGAGACTGTGATAAATGATTTCAAACTTTTTTTTGGATACATTGTGTAATATATCCTATAGAATTCAACAAAATCTGATTGTGTTATAGTGCACAATATGATGTACACTTGCTAAGTTGTAATATTGGTTGTAAACAGGCACAGATGAGGCCCATGCAACGGTGCTACTTGCCAACATGTTTTGTTTGTTCCCTTTCCCTCGTTTCGTCATGCAACACTCCACCTCCTCTACTTCCTCCAAACTGAACGTCACTGGGGGCAAAGCCATCACCCCGGCAGCTAAAAACAGGTCAAGTGTTGTTCCGTGATGTTGAAATTGTTAACCTCAGCCCTCAGGAGAGAAGGGGAGCATTAGAGAACGAGCATCATGGGAAACGGGAGGAGTCAGGGTGGTTCACATTGTTTGAAAGACAAAGTGAGATGCAGCGGGCGAGTTTGGAGAGCGGCGCGTTTTATCCAACTCTGCCACAAACCACTTATTTCCTCTCCATTCCTCCCACTCTGCTTCTGAAATCACATCTGCACCATTATGGAATGATACTTGTGCTGAATTTTGAAATTACAATAAATTCACAAGAGGATGATGGCTACTCCTGAAATAGTCTGTGTGCGTAGTTATTTGTGGCATTATTTCAGTGTGCGGAGCGCTGGGGTCAAGGTGGCAGCATTAAAGAGAACTAAAAGGGGCCGCATCATTTCATTAATGTAATCATAATAAATTCCACTGGTTTATTTTTAGTGGGAGTGTGTTATGTAATAAGCTTTGATTGAAAAGGTTATTGCTAAAAGAAAAAAAGGAAAGAAAAAAAACAAAGGAACTAAGCAGAAATAATGTCCTTTTAAGAAAAAAAAATTATGTGGTAATCGCACTAGAAATTGTTGAGTTTATCACTAAAAACTCATGAAATGCTTTATAAATCAATAAGAAGAACTATGTGGCTCCTATCAAGGCCGGATTATCCAATGATCATTGTGGGCACTGGTAGGGAGGTAGGGAAGCTTCAGTATGTAACTTAAATATATTTATATATATGTATATATAGATATATAGAAAGAGTTATAAATATATATATAAAATGTTTTTTATATATTTGTTAAAATTATGCCGTGACATTTAACTTGTGAAAAAAATTTATTAAAAATAAAAATTGTTCCTCTGTCTTTTCCCATTGCTAACTGCAGAAATACACAGTCAGTCAGAAACAACCAATCAGAGCCATAAAGAGGGTCTTAGCGCTGTTCACAAGCATCGTGTATGCGCCCACTCACCCCCTGCACCTTTTTCTCTTCTACACTATAGTTGGTGCCAACTCGCCATGCTAAGGCTGGTTAGCTTGGTCACTGATAACACCGGATAGACAGTTTTTCTGTAATGGTGAATATTGTTTCTCCTCCATTAGCACATTTAGCAGCACATACACAAGCCTGATCGATAGAGCTAAGATCCTCCTTTTGGCTCTGATTGGTTGTTTGTGACAAAGCGGTGCATTTTTGCAGGAAGTAGGAGGAATGTGTTTAACACATGAAAAAAAATCTATTTTTTGCAAAAGTTACATACTACAGTTTTAAAGAACAAGAACAAAAAAAGTTGTTTTCAAATTTTATTTGAAATTATTTTTACTTTATTATTTATTTATTACTTATTATTTATTATTATTTATTACTTATTATTACTTTATTATTTGTTATTATTACTTCCAGCCTGTGTATGAATTCATTGCTTGCTTTTCTTTGTTAGTAGGTTACATAAGTAAGAAAAACAGCTTTTCATGCTGTGGCTTGTCTCACTGCAGTAAATGGTAAACTATATAAAGTTGTTATATTTTGAAGCTTTGCCTTGAAAATACCCTGAAATATTAGCCTGAGCTCTAAAAGCAGAGCACATTTATTAGTGGGCTGCCGAAAGTGGAAGGGGATTTAAATTGTGGAGGCAATCATCACACTCTCTGAAAGCTTTCACAGTTTAGCTTAGGTGTGTGATCAGTTCTAAATGTGATTCTTTATGTAATTGCTTTATTTATGCATGAACTTCCTGAACCCCCTACAGGAAGTTCATTGATGTTCTGTGGAGATGAGAGGCCAGAAGCTCATTTACAGTAAAACTGGAAAACTCCTGACCTTACTTGAGTTCCTCTAACACACACACACACTCACCCCCGCCCACACACTCAGGGAGATTATGGGACGACTTGCTGGCATAGGTGATAGTGTACTTGTTTTTTGGTGGAGTGCTCCTGAGGGGTCCCCAGTGGATCTGCGCAGGGCTCAGCAGCTCAGGGAAGATGAATGAGACAATTAAACAGAGCTTGATGGGCTGACTCAGTGACTAATGTTTCCTTTGCTGCCCAGACAAACACAGACACACATTAAATAAGGAGCAAAGTAGTATTTCTGTGTCCTTTGAGGGGTTTTTATGAATTTGTTGCATACACAGTGGAGCTTTTCTTTGTTAGTGGGTCACATTATTAAGAAAAACAGCTTTTTATGCTGTGACTTGTCTCACTGCTGTAAATGGTAAACCACTCACCTCCATTTATGTTTCACCCATTTTATTGCTTTCACTAAATAAATGCAATGAATGCAACTCATTTATTCCAGAATGAGTTGAACTTTTTGAGCACAACTCATTCTGGAAACAAAATGTAAAGATTTTTTTTCTTTTTTTGGCAGATCAGAGGTCTGCAACCGGCGACTCCACATGTGACTCTTTATAGACCTTCCATAATGGCTCTTACTACCTTTGGCTAAAATGTAAAAAGAACTAATTCAGATTTTTAAGTGTAGATATAATAATAAATCTATGTGATTAAAAAAAAAAAATCTTCCTCTTATGTTTTATGTCTATTTTAAACTAGATCTGTCACAGTAACAGTTTTTTTCAAATAAATGTCACCAGTTATTGTTAAATATCAATAACTGGTCATATTTAACATCAAATTTTCATAATGGCTTGAAAATATGATGCAAAATTGTCTTTTTAAAGACTAATAAACTTTAATTTTGTAAAGAGTACTTCACTCTGGACCCGGAACATATTTTGAATATCCAAAATAAAACCAAAAACAGCAAACAAAATAGAAATAGAAATAAAAGCTCAGAAAGGAAATTATTGAGCTCATTTTAATTTATCATGCTTATTGCAACAGATTTATTTTGAATCCTAGAAAATAGAAATAAAATGCTGGCTCTTTAAATATTACAAAAAATTTGCTAGAGGAGACCTTCATCTAAAAATATCTCTTTTTCAGAAAGTTGTGACATTTAAATGAGTTTTGATCTTCCGAACAGTAAAATGACTCTTTAAGTTGAAAAGGTTGCAGCATTCTGCTCTATATAGTTGGATTTCTCTCATGTTATCTAAACTCAACACAGCTTAGATAACATGATAGCATATTTCTGCACCTGTTATTGTACAGAAATATGATTCAATTGACACAATGAAGGTGCATCTCTCTGATGCACCTCCTGCTGTGATTACTCCGTCTGTTTTGAGGGCCTCGTTTACCTTCACTGCATGTTGGAGTTTGTTGGCTGAGCAGGTAAACCTGCTGTTTTTCTGTCCAAACATGTGTCGCACTTGCAGGGGGTAGGGTGCACTTCCTTCGCTTCCTGTTGTACACACCATTATGGCCTATCAGTCCACTGCGAGTGGACCGACAGAGCGGTCATGTGGTAATTAACTTTGCTCATTAAACCCGACCTCAGGCTTTGTTCTGCCATCTGGATCCAGCATTTGTCCTCCTGTGTGCGAGACTGACTGACAAACTCTTGTTTTTTTTCTCAAAAATAAAGGAGAAAATGACCCCTGTCGCATTATTCTGTTTATTTTTGTCAGCTTCTTTTCCAGTATTTAATTAGAGATCATGCTGCTGAAAAACAATGAGCTCTTAGTTTTTACCTCTGCACATTTAGCCTAATGCATTTTTTCCTGCTGTAACCTCCTACACACTACTTACATACGAATGACGCACACAGTGCATTGTATTACAGGATTCCTATCTACATCATGAATGCTAAGACTTTAGCCTACTTCTCAATGAGTTGCACTTCATTGTAATCTGCACACACTTCTGCTCAGCACATTCCTAAAATGCACTCAATGCGAAATTCACAAGGATATTGTTAAGACTGCACAGGCAACTTATTTATAAATGCAGCTGGATATGTGAAGAGGTGGTCTGGCATGCACATTCCAAGTCAACTAAATTCCTATGTAATTATGTGAAAATGCTCAAGAATAATAAAAATTACTGAGTACAGATTCTTCTTATTCCGTCTCTACAGAAAGCAAAAAGCAAAATAAAAAAAAATGATATAACCAAATAAAACAGAGCCATGTGCTCCTATGCATAAGATTCACTATGAGTCATTTTGCCTGTCCCAAACAGTTGCTAACAGAAGCCTTAGCTGACAGCCAAGTGCAGGAGGAACAATGAGTCATACCAGCCTCGCTCACAAGAACCCCATTTTCTGCCAGATCCTATGTGATGTATGTCCGTGAGTGTGTGCACACAAGAAACAGAGAAACTGACAACTCAGAGATGCGAGCCGGGCAGGCATGGATACAGTCTTTACGATGGAGTGTGTGTGGGTGAGCGTGTGTGTGTGTGGGAGGGGGATTGTGCTGGAGACAGAACAGGGGGTCTGTTGTGTGATGGATGGCGTGACAAATAAAATGTTTCTGAAATTGATATGGGATCACACCGCCTTCAGAGATCAACATGAACATACCGTTATTTTAAAGCTCTTCATTGTAAAATAACATGTCATCTAACAGCTTAAATAATATCAAAATTATAATATTAATATTTTTCTAGATTGTATTTCTTACACATGCACAATTTAGGATAGTCTATGAAAACCTGCATGCTTTTCTGGCATAACATGACAGATTCTGCAAATCAAAGGGAGTTGGAGTCACAATGTTGTGGTGAATTCCTGTGAAAATCAACTTTAATGGTAACAGGATTTTTTGTTTATCACTGAACTGCCTTAACATTAAGCCTAGAGTCACTAAAGACAAAAGAGTTTGGTGTGGTATACTAAAACATCTGATCGAAGACAAATCTAAATACGATGAGGTGAAACATCCCTAAGTGGGGTGCTAAAGCTCAAAAACTTTTAAATATGACTGAAATAAAATAATTGTGCATAAAAGAACATGCCAAAATCTCGTCAAGTCTTTGGTAAGTGTTGTACAACCAGTTATTAGGGTTAGGGGATAAATTTGTTTTCTACAGAGTTGAGTTAGTTCATTTAGCTTTTTTTCCATTTGATTAATAAAATAATCATTAAAGAGCTAAATTTTCTATTCACCCAGATTATTTGTTATTAAATTTAGTTGGATCTGAAACAATTAAGTGCAAAAAATAGAAAAGAAGAAATGTCTAAGCAGCAAGTTCTTTTATTTTTTCAGGCAAGATGTATACAATTCAAAATATAAGCAAGAATAGTGTGTGCATGTGTGTTTGTGTGAGACATGCATACTAAAAGGAGGCAAGACAGGATCTGTATGACGAACTGTTGCTAAGCAGTGGTTGTTGCTAGGTGGGGACGGGGGAGGCAAAAAGTGGGTTCAGGTTTGCAGGCAGTGATGGAATCTGAGGGTTTACCCATGTTCCTGTGTGAGCACGTGATGTGCGATCCTCTGGAAAGAAGTGACATGAATACTAATGCCACAGAGTTTCTGTTCCAGACACGCACACCTCCACTCAGAAACATCAAGGCTCATCCCAAACTGAACTGAAATCAAGACAGATTGCAGTTTTTAAAAACAAGACCTGAATTTGTAATTTAAAAAAAATATAACATTTCTGAAGTCTGTTTCAGATTCCACAATAGAAGAATGACTCATCTGTCCTGCCTTCGCTTGCAGAGCAATCAAGGAACAATGCAGAATATCTGGCAGAGGAACAGATAAAGCACAACCAGCGCCCCCCTCGGCTTTCCCTGGCACGATTACAGGGTTATGCACAGGAGGGGGAAAGCCTCACAGTTTGCCGGCATCCCTCCTTCACATCTCCAGATATTCCCCCTGCATGTAAGGCACACATGTTTGTTCAATAAACCACAGCCAGAGGCTACGTGTCCCCGGCGTAATCTCATTCTGATACGGTTTGATCCAATCGGGTGAAGGACACACTGGGAAGGTTGGCGGGGCGGGACACAGGCAGCCATTTGTACTGAAGGTCCTGTGACGGAGGATCCAAACACCAGTCATAGTTCTTTAGCAGGTATCTGCAAGCTTCCTGAAATATGAAAGCAGAGAGTGTTTTCTATTTTCAGTGTGTGTTTACTGCAGAGCGAAAACAAAGTGTTTAACCGAGCCAAAGCTTTTTAGGTTTTTGACGTGCAAAACAACAGCCCCCACAATACTTTGATTCCAAGTCTGAAATAGCAAAGCAGCGCCTATTAGCAGCCAAGCTTTAACACAACGTCAACTGTTTTGGACTGAGAAGGTAGCAACAAGTCTCCTATTTGAATTCAGACCCATATTTTCGCATCTACTTTAGTTTTCAAGCCTCCTCTTAAGATCCTGATGTCATTCCCAGCATTTCTCATTGGATCATCCTGCGGCTGCTGAGCCGACCAATCGCGTCTCCCCTACCCTTCAGTTTATGAATGAGGATTTTCCTGATGTTGGGGGAGGAGCAGGATGAATGAACAGGGAGGAAAGTGATGAGGGAACCGAGGAAAGATGCTGAGGGCAGGGAGGGGGGAGGTGAGGCAGGAGGAGCGCAGGGGGGAAGGATGAAGGAAAAAGAGCGATGAGTCACATCTCTGACCTAGATCCCCACAGACTCCTTGTTACTCTGATTATTTCCTCCTCAGTGTGTGGGCAGAAAATGGTCATTCTGTTAAAAACCAGTCAAATGCAATGGACTACCAGTTGGATAATAAAACTAAATTGTTGGTTTTCTCTTGAACAAAACTTAACTTTCTGGGTGTTGCTTGCAGGAGAACTTCCACTCCAGTGGAGTTATTGCTCCACTGTAATAGATCTGGAAATAGTCTTAAAATTAGTTATACTTTACTGCAGAAGCATAATTTTAACAATTAATGGGGGTTGAATATTTATTTACCTCGCTGTGAACTTGTCTTGCTTGATACAGATCTTTAATAGAAACTATTTGCTCTGATCACAAACATTGCAGGAAGGTTTGGCATAAAACAAAAAATGAATGACGTGAAAAAGCAATGCATGTCCTCTGTCAGGTACGGTGGAGGATCGGTGATGCTGTGGGTCTGTGCATGGCACCATGAATATGAGGGCAATTTCCATGAAAAAAGTCAACATGGAAAAGTAACCAGATCTAAATCGCATAGAAAGCCGCATGAAGAGACTGAGGAGAGAGCACCAAAAGATCAACAGAGGCTGCTTAAACAGAAAAGGTCAAAGGTCTCCCTAACCTGTGCTAAAGGAACATGTTTCATTGTGATTATTAAAACAACTACTTTTAGTCCCCTTTTGGGATTGTTTGTGAAATCTTTTTTGTGAAAAAAAATTTATAAAGCAGGTTATTCTAAAAATATTATTCATTCATATAAATGTGTTTAGGCTTTCAGGATTGGTAGATGTAAATTATGATTAAATGATATGCTTCCAAGCTGTCCAAACATTTTTCCAGATCTGATAAAAAAGTATGACCTTAGAGGAAATTGTATGTTTTCACATGCATACATCTAAAAAAAACTAACAGAAAACGTGTGTTTAATTTGCAGAAGCTAATTTGTGTAATTAATCTACAAATGAATTGAATAAGTAAAGCCTATAAAAGGAAAAATATACATTTCAATAAGAATGTTTTGTTTTTTGTTTTGATTTCATTATTTAATCCAAATGTACAAGAATGTACATATTATAAACCTATAAAAGTGTTAAGATTTGTCTGTCAACCTGGGACCAGTTTCAATATATAAATGGATAAATGGTAGGTGGAATAGACATTACTTTAACCCACACATTTTCTTCCAGTTTATATTTAATGACAAATAACAAATAGAAATAGAAATGAAATGACAATTGGCTAACATTTCTTTAATTTATGCTTACTGGTAATGACATTAGCATCTTAAACCAGCCAACAGATGAGGAGCTTGTGTTTACTGCTGTTGTGTTGATGCATTGACAAGTTGTAAAAGAAAACATTGAAGCATGAGTTTTTTTAGCAGAAGTTTTATTTTGACTGAAAGACTAAACTGATGTTGGGGGGGGGGGAAATCTCTATGTGGACATCCCTATATCCAGCTTGATTGACTCATATATGATATATATGTGTGTGCAGGGTGTAGGTGTGTTGAGTCACTTCTTGGAGCTGCATTTCAGACAGCTTGAGATGCCACCCACCGGTGTGGTGCATTTTTTAATGTAGGACATGTCAATGATGTCAAGGTAAATATAATCTACCTACGCACGTTAAATAACACGCTTTAATTGTATTGGTTAAAAATTATATAGATTAGCTGTGCATTTCAGCACTTGAAAAACATTCTAGTTTAGTCATAAGCACAAGTAAAGCTGCATGGATTTAATTTTCTTGTTAGGACTGATGTGCTAGAAGTTATTGTCTTTGTGTGCTTGTTGAGGTTATTCCAAAAGAATCAGACTGGCCTCATGTGCAGAAAAATATTCCAGCTGAGCAATGTTTTTTCAACTTCAAAAGAAGTTAAAGGTACAGAGTCGGAGAGACAGAATAATTAGGAAGTTCCAGAATGATTTTATGCTAAGAGATAAACCACAGAATTATTAAGCCAATGATGCTGAGCTTCATCAACGCTGGCAGCAACTGTGAGAGTATGTGCATGCACAGAGAGGCAAAGACTTTCTAACAACGGTTTTGTGGCTGAGCAACTAAAAAGCCACTCACAGACAATAACATCAAAGACAGGAGGAAATTCTGTAAAATGTCCAAGGATGGACAGCAGAGGACTGGTGCAAAGTTTTTTTCTGGTGATCATCAGTCCTTTCAGTGGTTTGGAAGATTTTTTCAGAGATTATTTATTTCATTTCACTCACACACTGCGAAATTGGTTGGTCCTGTGAATAAATAATGGATTAAAACAGTGAAACGGCAGTAAAGATTACTTGTTTAAGAAAATAAACATTGCATACAATTCCTGTTCTTGAACGCTCCCCAGCCTGACTGCGTGTACATGTGAGCTTTGTGGCTATGGTGAGTGCTGCTTTGGTCGCTGGGCTGCCGTGGTTACGGCTCTGCGTTTCTTCTTTAGGTAACACAGACAAGTATTCCCATGACCAAAGATCTGTTTACAGGATGACTGGTGGTGGTTCACCTCTCAGTTAGAGTCTCCAGGTTTTAATGTTGCACAGAACCTTCTTGAAAACAGCCACTACCGTCTTAATATGTACATTTTTCCAGAGTACAAAATATCTAACGAGAGAATTACAAAAATATCAATGCATTATTAGCTGCACAAAAACTTTAATATAATTTCTTCAATTAAATGGGGTAAAACCTAAATGTACACAAGATAGAATAAGCTACTCCTATTGGTCCATTTCAAACTCAAGCTACTGTAATGTTTGTTTTTGTTGGTTTGTGTATTTAGAAACCCTTTATGTGTGTCCTAATGTAATAAAATGAGAAACAATAAACCATCTTTATGAGATGGAACAGCTACCTGTCTGCTCATATAGATGTTGTAACTAACAAAACCCCCATAAAAAAATTATAAATGAATTTATATATTTTTCAGTTTTATAACTTCTCACTTTTTTGTTCTACCTATTGTCTTTTTTTTGTTGTTTGTCCTTTTTTACAAATAGGTTCATCACTCATCAGAAACTACACAAGGCAACTTTAATAGCACCTTTAATGAAAAGCAGTCATATTAAAACTACGGATGTGGCTGAATGTTTCGAGCTCACCTTCATAAAGATCTCAGTAAGGTTTGAACCAATGCAGCTTCTGGGCCCATTGCCAAAAGAACACAGCAAATGCTCCTGGCCTGCATTCCTGAAGAAAACCAGAGCATACAAGAAAATTCAAAGAAAATGTTGAGTATTCAAGAAATTTCTATTTAAGTTTTTTTATATATCCAGGGAAGTTTCTCTCTAACTAATAAAAGCCAGTAGAAAACTGCTATGTGATGATGTCAGTTACAGAAGGTGCCAAAAAATTTTTTAAAATAGACATTAATTGTCCAAAGTTGTTTGTCTGTCTCTCTCTGTCATACCTGAAAATGTCCAAAAGAAAAATACATGCTGGAAGCTTCCATCCTCTAGTCAATAACCTGCCCATTCAGGCCATCTCCTGTGTCTAATGTATCCTGTCTTCCTGAAACCTGAGCTCTGATTAAAGGCAAACAGGAAGCATTAGAGATGTGCAGAGTCTGGAAGCAGTTTGCCAGATGGTTGGTGTGTGTGTGAGCGTAGAGATTATTAGTGTTCTCGCTGCCATCTTTCTAACAATTTAATGTACTATTAGGGAACATCCTAGAACATTAAAACGATTGCCGCACAGCGGAATCCTGTAATGCTGGGAGCCCGAGAGAGAAGAAGCGCCAAAGCAAAAGAACATGTCAAATATGATGAATGGAAGGAAAATGAGTCCAATCTTGAGTATAATACAGTGGACATTATAATTAATTTTACTGCATAAAAGTACAATGAATGAGCAGTGTAAGACTCCATGACCCAGACACCAAATGTACAAACATTATGTCATATTGGTAATTGATATAAATTGTTAGAAAGGAAAGCAGTTCATGAAAAATGCATTTAGATTAGGGAAGCTGTGATCACATTCCACATATTGGTTCCCAATCATGGCTTTTTTAAATAATTCACTTACTAAACTCAACTCAATACTTGTTGACAGCTTACTGACTTTGATTTTATGTCCGCGTTTGCTCCGTGATCTATTTTGCTTGAAATGTTTTGTCACACCTAAACATCTTAGACCACCAAACAAATTTTTTATTTTTAATTTGCACATTGCATTGGCACTTGCACATTCTGATCAATGCAAAATAACATTTCCCTTAGCACTTCTGTATCTACAATAAAAAGAATTTGATTTACATTACAACCCTTAAGAAAAACATCTTCTAAAATAATTTATGGGTTGAGTTTAATGCAAAAACCAGATAAGCTATAAATACTAACAAATGTTTTCTTAGACAAGAACGAATGTCCCTGATCTCAAATTCCTCTAAAACGCGCTCTGAGATCTGCTGCAGTCGCTGAGATTCCTATCTGACTTGGTAACATTTCCGATTATTTGGGGTCGGAGCATGTGTGGGCGTTTGGCTAATGGGATGTTAGCTTGCCTATTCACTTCCTTCAGAAAGAGTAAAGACACATGAATGCATAAATGTACACCATGACAATATAGAGTGGGACTATGTCCAAAAGAAATACAGAAAAAAACAAGAACAGATGAAACTGTGATGATTGTAGGTGGGCTTGTTATATAACAGGACTGCAGTCATTAAATTAAAGAGCCAGGTGGCTTGAAAATAAGGCTGGAAACTATCATGGCAGACAGTAAAGCAGTTTCCGGATAAGCTGACAGATGGAGAAGCAGGGTGAGAGGCAGATAGAAGAAAGGGAAAACAGACTGGATGATGAAGGAAACCTTGGAAGAAAAAAACAGCAAAAAGCACAAGCAGACACATAGTCAGGAATCTTTATGAATCTTGTTGCAGAAACTCAGTAGCAAAGAGGAAATTAATCTTTAATTGTTAACCTCCTTATTATAGACCTACTAGTTTCTGCAAAAGACAAACACCTTAAGTTATAAATAAGGAGTTGTAAGAGGGGGAAAGTTACAAAAATATCAATGAAGGCAGGAAAATGCAAGATGCAAGTTTTTTAATAAAATCATGAGGTTGAGATGTTTTTCCAGTATTTGTATGGACGCATCAACATCTGGAAACAATGGTCACAATAAAGGCAAATTGGAAAAAACAGTTTTGTAAAGTATGTGTTTATTTCATGCATGTGATATTTACCAACATTTTACATATTGCATATATAACTGATATGGTTGAGTTTCAATAATGGTTTTTAAATTATGTCATTAGTGCAGGACACTACATTTTGGTAACGAAAAAGCTAAGAAAAATGTGGTAGGTTGCAATAACAGCATAGCTACATTGCCAATGTTTTCATCGACCTTGCTGCTCTACTTTTATACAGTCCAGTATTATGTTTTTATTTATTGTAAAGTCTGATTAAGGCACATGTGCTAGCAGGCAATACTTTTTTTTGAGCAACAATTCATTAATCTATGTTTTACAGGAACTGACATATACATTACCTAAATCTTCTATTGCATAAATACACCTGTAAAAAGGCAACTCTGTACCAACAATGTTTGATGAAAAAAGATTTCCTCGCA
This sequence comes from Phalloptychus januarius, assembly GCA_902982915.1. Classification (NCBI taxonomy): domain Eukaryota; kingdom Metazoa; phylum Chordata; class Actinopteri; order Cyprinodontiformes; family Poeciliidae; genus Phalloptychus; species Phalloptychus januarius. Next base: position 3,701,143 of record CADWAE010000133.1, on the reverse strand, counting down.
TTTGCTGCATGTGACAAACGTACTGACTAATATTTTAAGGCCTTGCTCGCCCAAAGCTGGGAATCATGCAACTATTGAATGCATTTTTAGACAGAAAAGAAACTCATTTATAAATTAGTTTTAATGACATTTATGGACGATAAAGACAGTATGACACTCCATCTTTTGTCAAACCCCGGGTATTTAATCAGTCTGGATGACTCACCACATAGATTCATACCCCATTTTTTTAAACTGTTTTTTATAGCTTTATTTTTTATTCTTTTTTTACACCATTTACGTCACTGCTGCAAGGAAAATCTCCTCTGACTCATTCTTTAACCCTGCCCCAATCTGCACGATGCACTAAGGGAATCCCTGTTGGTAAAAATAGGTGTGGGGGGGGGGCAGTTACTAAGGCAGCAGCTACCTGTCTGCTCATATAGATGTTTCATTTCTTAGTTCAATTGTCAAAACACATTCTAGAAATGACTATAATAATTCAAATTAATTTGAATTATTATAGTCATTTAAAATTGAATTCAATACAAAAGTTGCATACTAGTTAAGCATAAAATCAAGAACTATATTGATCAAGCAGGTGTAAGATATCTTTGAACGACTTGTTTATTTTTTTGGAACTGCCTTTTTCTCCCTGTCCAATGCTTTCTGCTGAAACTAACAAAATGTAATGAAGCATCAATGTTTTGTCTGAAAATCAAAATTTTCTACCACAAAAACCCTGCTAATAAAATGATCCTCTCCGGTCATTTTAGTAGGAACACCTGTTCAGATGATTGTCAACACAAATAGCAAATTGTCCAATGCCATTCCAGCATCAGAACGAGATTCAGAATGGGGAAGAAATTGGTGACTGAATGTGGCATTGTTGTCGGTACCCGATGGGTTTCTCTGAGTGGCAGAATGGTCTTTTCAGGAAATGGTCTAAAAAACAGAAAACAACACAGGAAAGAGGCTGCAATTCACAGAGGCTGAGCAAAAGTAATAGTTTGGAAACGAGTTTTCAGGTTTGATGAGAATCAATTTCAGCTGCCATTTTTAGATGGGCACAGGTTGATTCCAGTAGTACCTTTAGTAACTTTTTCCACAATCAGCATAGACTAATTCATCCTTTCCAAGAGGTGTCAACTAATTTACATTATTTGAAAGTAAAATGATGATAATATGTATGAAGCATATTTTTGCTTCATACATAGCAAAAAATGCTATGTATGAAGCATTGAAACTAATCAAAACTTCTTGATTAGCCAAAAACTGACATGTGGCATGAACATTGGGATTCAGAGCATAAAAAAACATTAAAACCTCTAAAATATCCAACACTACTCCAAAAAGAGCAGGCGTAATAAAATGTTGCACATCATTTACAAAAAATAAAAAAAAATAAAAAGTGACAGGAGTAAGAGTCATTATTACGCCACCAATGCAAACCATGTCAGTGTTATGAATGACAGCGAATGTTCCAGTGTTGAACTGCTGAGGGGGGAGACTGTGTGTCTGAAGCTCTGCAGCACTGCTGTGAAAAGCTCCTACTCAACAAGCGGAGGTGAAAATGTCTTTGCTAGAATGAGTGCTGCAACTAATGAGCTTCTAATCAAATAGTTTTAGTACAGATTACAGTCTGAATATTGCTATTCTTCTCTTTTGGATACCCGACAGTGTATATTTAGGCATGCAGAGAACGCATAAAGACAAAGATAGGTGAATAGTTTCCATGGCAACAGATGCATACATTACCATGGCATTAATAAGCATGAATGAGAATAAACATGTGAATGAAAACAAAAAAGTTTTGACTGGGAGAAAAAATAGGTGAATGACCACAGATGAGGTTTTATTTGTCCAGAGAAGCTACAGACATTTTTTAGGCTTGCATTTTTACACTTCTCAGTTCTTAGTACTTTAAAGATATTGGATGTAGAGTGTAAACACTGTAAATACAAATATTTTAATTATGGTCATAGTGTTATATATATGTAATCCCCAGAAAATTTGATAACGCAATTTAAAGAAGAACTCCACAGTAACGTTTTGGATGTTTCTGACAAATGTTAACTTTTTCACATCATAATCTTCTCCTCAAATCATCTGACCTTCTGTTAGTCTTTCAAGTGCTGAAATGTAATTTTTCAGCTTATTTGGTTTTTCCAATCAAAAGAGACACCCTTGACTACCACAACAACAACAATAAAAAACCTTGCTGCTGAAAGAAATAATTCTTTAATTTCCTTTCCTTTGTAAATGTTTTCCGGTGCGTGAAAAAAAACGGCTATGTGCTGAAAGAACACCTAGACAAAAGTGCAACCTTTTATTACTTTTTCAATGAAAAAAGGTTCTTTATGACACATTTCCTAAACATCCTTAATGTGTTACAATAACTGAAAGCTTCCTGTCTCTTTCTGCTCTAATGGTCAGTATATGTGAGGAAATGTTTGCTACGCCACTGCAGATTAGGAGAGGAATCAAACTTTGAGTGATGGTGCAATAGATAACGCTCTGTAAGGCTTTTGAACACAGGTGAATGTATAAATTTCACTCATTCTGGTAAAATCATAGAAATTCAGAGTATTTGGATCGTTGGCCATGATCATTCAGGCTAATGATCCTGAATGCAAAGGAAAACTGCTTTTAGAGAGGATAAAGCAGGCCAACCTTAACATTCTGAAATGACTTTCCCAACGCTCAATCCTTAACTCTACTGAAAATCATGGACTATATCTAAAATCCAAGTCTGTAAACCAACTAATTTTAATGTAATTTAATAATTAAATGTCAAAGAAGCAGTCATAATTATTTCAGAAGAGTGTTAATGGCAACAAAAAATGTTGTCAAGTGTAAATTTGAGCATGTATGTTTATTTTTAAACTGTTTTTAATTAAGAAAACATTCATAACTAATTTATTCTCTTTAATCTTTAATAAATCATTAAAGATCAAAATGATTATGCTAAATGTAAAATAATTTTATTATTATATGCTGAAAAAAAAATCTGTGCTTGATTAAACCTCTAAGATTTCAAGGCTCATAATAAGAAAAAAATGCACCTTGAGAATACATATCTTAATAACATATGCGTAGTGCATTGATCAAATCTGGTTTTAAATTCAAAGTGTCCTCAAATTGCATCAGATCAGAGATATTCAGCTCTGATGTATAAACAAAGCAACTGAAAGTCTCCCATTCCTCCCCTGTTGTTGGATATGCAAAGTGGTCTAAATCTACTATGGTCAAAGTCAACTAGCAGAACTACAGACCGTACCTCCCACTCCATCTTTCTGGCAGGAAGCTGTCGGGCTGCTGGAACACCTCTGGGTCACGGTGGATGAAGTAGCTGACATACATTGTGACATAATCTTTAGGAACACAGAAGTCTGCGAGGGTGGATTCCTGGAAACAGATACACTTTTAAAATATTGAATGGAAATCTTTCCCTGTGTCTCTATAAAAGTTGAGTGTTAAAAGGAACTATTATAAATTTTAAAAGGACTTTATGTTTTTCTTTCTTCTTACATCTTAGGTTTGACAACTTTTACTTCTGGGCTCAAATTTGCTCAGTAGTAACTCATTTTCAAAGTATACATTTAAAAGTTTATCGTAAATGGAGTTTCCCAACCATCTCACTACAGGTGTGTGGAAGCACATCTAGTTCTTAATGGAAGATACTTTTGCCCTCCCTGACTAACCCATTTAGGTGGCTTAACATAAAATGTCGCATATTTTAGTTCCACCTGATGGAGTCCCCAGTTTTTTTCCACCTGACTGTGAATATCAATGTGTTCCAGCACACTTTTCCACAAGCATAAACATTCTGCCACATAATTTTAGAACAAACTCCAAATTATCTATGCTCAAAGTTGTATATGTATTTTTATTTTATACGTATAGCATTTTTTATTTTTTAAATCTTGTCAAATGTAAACAGTTGAGGAAAGGTTAAGTCTGTTTTTTGGCTTTTGCTGAACTAAGACGACTTAAGAGAAAATAAATTCTGACCTGTGCGTTGTGACACCTATTTTATACTTTACTCATTTATTAAAGAAAAACTTGGACGGAAGCCTGTGAGAAAAAAAGAAAGCTCAATCTTTTAACTCCTATGTGGGAAAGTAGCAGTCAGATGACTCTATTCATTACCATGAAGTGCAACCACTTCTAACTATTTTAAACACCCATGTATCATAAAGAGCTCTAAGAACTCCTCTGTATGAAAAATACAATTTTAAAATTGTACCAAATATACCAGAGACTCTCCCCTGATAACAGGAAATATATCTCCCTAAATCTGTAATTTCCTTCTAATATTATCTAAGACTTCCACACATCATAAACCTCACCAAGGCCACCATGATCAGAATGTTCTGCTGCGCAACCTAAAAGAATCAAAACTTTCCGCTCCACAGCGTCACTGGCACACATCTGCCCCACCGGAGACCCTGACCTCCCCTCTTGCTTCCTTCCGGGTCGGCCAATCAATCACAGAGTCAGATCAATGCCTCCCATCGGACTGTTGCGTAACACTGTTTGATGAGGTCATAACGATCATAGAGAGCTGTAGCGGGAAGAGGCTGGTTGGAGTGTCCTTGCACTGTGCTCATTAATGTACTTTAAATTGAGCTAAAAAGTGACAAGTCAGATTAAATAGGTACATTTATTGTGTTTTAGAAAATAAGAAACTGGTGTTTATAATCTTATTGAAGTCCTATGTGGTATCTCGAAAGAAGAAATCTTTCCATGTTATTTTTTGCTGTTTATCTACACTTATGTGGAAAATTCAACAATGCCCCACTTTGCTGACCCAGATTCCCAAAGCCAAATGACTCTCAGAACTCCTCAAACACCAAGTCGCTGCATCCAGCGGTCCTAGCCCAGATATTTTAAAGCAGAGCGTTCTGCTCAACTCTAAGCAGCATGTAGGCCACATTAGAAAGGACATGAGTCGATTTCTCTCGTTACCTGGTGCCATCTGGTGGAAGAAAGAGTAGCACAAAAGCTCAAATTTTTGATTTACGTGAACTTATCCAGCTTACCTTTTTAGCTATTCTGCGTCCACCAATGAAGGGCGGCCACAGTCTCTGCACCTCCAGGAGAACTCTATGAAGGTGATCAGGGTTACAGAGGGCTTCTTGACGGCTTTCCCTCTGATAAAAAGAGTTGTGAAGCATAACTGTTATTACTTTCAGATGGAATTTATTTTACATGTCATACTAATAGTATTAACATAACATGTTTTATGCTGCTAACATCTGGAAGGTTTAACAACAGATATATTTACAGAAATAGCTGCTTCTTTTTTGTCTTACTGGCTAGCAGGATACTTGCATTCCTCTTTTATATTAAGTGCCTGTCTTTGCATACCTCTTCAGGTCCTCCAAGAGCCAGAGTGAAGGAGGTGAGCAGCGATGCCAGAGCTTTAGGAATGAGTGCTGAGATGAACAGGAGGAGATGTTGAGCAGCAGAACCAGAGTTGGGAAATGGCAGGGAACCCAAGGAGCCGACAAAACTGGATTTACATTGAGATCACAATAAGTTTAAAGAAGTGGTGATGATGACAGTTGCAAAAAATCTTTTGTGTTATTTTTGGTGGGAGACAGCAGAGATCTCAATTAGGTTGTAATTCTTACAATTTGAGATTTTGGGTGCATAAACCAAATGGCAGTTAATCTAACAAACATGCTCAAAATTTTGGAAATTTTGTTTTTGTTGAATATCTCTAAATGGAAAAGAAATTACAAAAGAGAGCTGGAGAAAGACTGTAAATAAGCAGAAGAGGCCTTTTTTCACGCTCTGTACCGCATCGAGGTAACCTGAGCAGCCTCACCCATGTGTATCATTCTCTAATTTGTCTTTGATGATCTCCATCAGTCTGCTTCTGGCATCCAGAGCTTTGGTGAAACCCGAAGTCCACAAAGGTACCTTCACATTTACTGGAACCGAGATCAAACCTGCCAGCACAAAGATACCCAGTGTCTAAAGCAGGCAAAATGAAACTGAAGTAATCTGAAAAGAGGAGAAGAATGTATTTGTGTTTCAAAATTAATTTTTAAGAATAATCTATTTGGGAAAAAAACTGACATTATATGTCATCTTTTCACGCTTGCTTTTAAAAAATATTGCTTGTGTCTTTATGCTTGGTTTTATATTTTTGTTTTATTGTCTAAGGAAACAAAACTTTCTCACTCACTTACAACATATGACATTAAGTTGAATAATAAGGAAAGAGGGCCCACTTAGAAAAGTGAGGGGACTTATTATTGTATTTTTAAAACGTGATAAGATAACGTAATTTTTTTTAATATTTCCGTTTATGTCATCAAAATGCCCCTTCCATGTGTTTTTCTTGTAGAGGATGCCTGAAACACACACGCCTTATATGCATGAACTCATGCAGTCTTGACTTTCCCATTTTGAAGACTGGGCTAAGAAATAATTATCCATCTCATATTTATAAATGTCAAGGAAGGAGAAAATCATATATATACTCAAATGGAAGTTAGATTTTTCAAATCTTTGAAGTATGAAGTTATGCTATTGCAACAGAAGCTTCATTTAATTCAAGATTTTTTGCACATTTTTACCACAGGTGCCAATATGTGCTTGCTCTTGCACCTCCATTGAACTTCTTGTGCACACCTCCAACCCAACTACCCATGTCACCCTGGGCAGGTGCCCATATGAAGACACTGGTGCCAATAAAAGTTGATGATGCTTTATCTGTGTGGATCTACCGTGCCAATGTTCTGTGCAGAGCTCCATGATTTCCTGGAAAACCTCAGGCTGATCCTCGGCTCTTACATTCAGGAAAAGACCCAACACCAACTCTGCCCCCAGACGTTTAAAGATGGAGTAAGCACACTGTGGCTGCCCACTAAACACACACATACACACATGTTTAGTTAGGTCAATCTGCAAATTAAACTGAGAATTCCTGCATCCATATAATATACAATTGGGAAAGAAATGGGTTCTTGTTTCCTTAGCTCATTGTGTTGATGTCACTTAAGGAAATTGAAATTCATTTTGGCAAAATATGGAATTTGCACAACTTTGAGGTGTTAAATAGTTAAATAGCACACAGGGTTTACATAACCTGATTGAGAGGTTCTTTAAGCAGTGATCACATACACTGTGAAGAAAAGGGATATAAATCATTTTAAAATTTCACAAAGAATCAATTTTTCTTAATTGAAACCTTTGAGTGCATAACAGATAAATTAAAGGCGAACATTGTCCTTACCTGGTCATGTAGTTAGAGGGTTCCAGACATGTTCCTGTAAACAAGTGGTTGAGAGACAGACGGAGGAGGCAGGCCTCCTCACCTGAAACATAAGCACAACCACAGATTCATTTCAGTACATGTACAAAGACGACATCAACATAAGGGAGTTTATCTGCATGCTTACCATTCATGGTGACAACTGTGTCTCCATATATGTTTGTCATAAAATCATTTGGGTCCTTCAGAAATATGTTAGACTTTTCTAAAACACATCACATAACCAAATTTAGAATATCAAGACATTGTTTGAGGATGTGCAAAAAACAAAGCACATAACCAGGAAAGTCACTTTATTATAGTAGGAATCAAGTATAATCATAAAAGTATATGGGTATATAAATATCAGTACCATATTTTTTAAATATAGCCTTAAGAGCACAGATTCACAATTCTATACATTCAAAGCAACCTTTGTTGATCTGAAAAAAATTTAAAACAGTCACATTTGCAATTCAATCAGCAATTAGAAATGCTACTAATTATAGTCCAAAAATGCATTTTGCAAGACAAAAAATAATTATTAAACTATATTGAGTTAATTTTTTTGGTCAGGGAAAGCATCCTAGCTTCTAATAAGTTTGTTTTTTGTTTGTGTGTTTGTTTGTTTTATATGTATAAAGTATTTTGATAACAGCTTGGTCTCCAGCACCAATTCTTAGGTTATTGATTCATTTTGTTTGTTGTGTAGCCAAGGATAGTTAGCGGTTTTTATCTAGAGGAGGCTAAACACGCTATTCGACTGAAAAAGAGAAAACAGCAGTGTCTACAACTGTTATTTCCGCAGAGGAACACCTGTAAACATACCACAGAGCAGCTCTCGCAACCCCTTGACAGAGCAGATAAAGACGGTGGGTTTGTTCATTAAGCGGCATAGGAACACTCTGCTGTTGTGTTTTTCAATTCTCTGCCGGCAGAAGATCACCGGATCCCGGTAGAAGTCCAAGGACTTGTCACCAAGCAACGAGACACCTGCATTTCCTGGTAGTTCAGACATTCAGGTCCGAGACAAATGCGCTTGTATCTCTAATGTGTAAACTGAACAAGTTCCTCAAAAAAGAAATTGCCGTTAGACCGCATTTAGCCTGTTAGCAATAGCATGAAGTTTTAACTAAACATGACCGACTTCTGTATCAAGTAAGTAGAAACCAGCTAGCAATGACGGTTGCCCTGAACGTTTGCGAAAATCGGCAGATGACGTTGGACGCGTCAAAATTAATCGGGAGCGCGCACTGTTTTACCAAGAAGCGCTTCTCTGGCTGCAGTGCGCACTCCCGACACGGGGGGATGGGGGCGGGGGCAGATTTTCTCAGGGGAACAAAATTTCGCACAACGTGAGAAGACAAGGTCGGTCAAACTTCAAAAGGACTTCTATTAATTACACTGACGAGTCAGTGTCATTAGTCAAAAGTAGAGTCAAAAGTAATGATAACTATATGAATATAAGAAACATTATCAATGACAATTTCATTTGAAAAATGTATTCATTTTAATGTATTTTTAAAAAATAAATGAAAAAGTCATTTTTTAAAAAGCATTCAATGCTTAGAATATAGGATCAAACGTGTAAAGTACCCATAATTTGTACTCAAGTAACAGTAGAATTACTTCGATATATTTTTACAGAGTGGTGCTGTGAATAGCGGCGAATGTAACTAAATAAATTATTGTATTTCATTACATTTTGAGGCCACTAGATGGGAGCACCGACCACCTTCTCTCTGTCCAGGTGGCCCTCTCTCTCTTCACGGCACGAGGCGCTCTGTCATACTATATGCCTCTCAGTGTCACTCATTTGCAGCTCGTGCAGATCAGGCTCCATGGGCACGCAGCGGTTTAGTAATTTATGCACTTAAGTGGGACTATGAAAGGGAACAAAATCTTGTTTGCTCCTGTTTTATCTAGATAAAAAGGCGAGGAGTCTTTAGCAGGTGAGGTAAGATTTTAAAAAGTTGGACATATTTATTTATTTTATTTATTATTTTTTTTACATACAATATTAGTTTGAATTTACTAAAGGCATGTTGTAATTTGTGTGGCTTAATTTGTCATGGCTGCAGAATTATGTTATCTGGTTGTGGCTTAGTGTGTGAATGGCTGTATTAAAGCCCAGTTATTACTATGGGCTTTGGGGGAGTTTATAATAATTACTATAATTCGTCCTGTAGTGCAATTTAAGATTTCTCTTTAATTTTTTATTAGGGATAGGTTGTTCTCTGTAGAGGTGACCTGAAAGCTGGAACTTGAGAATAGAGCCTTGAAACTTTCATTGAAACTTCCTTTAGTTCTGCAGTTAAGTCATTTTACAATATGGCTAATCTTATATATTATTTAAGCTTGAGGTGCGTCTAGCTCACAACATGGATTCTTAAACATAAGGCAGTCTTGCTGACCTGTGATAGGACTGGTAATGAGAGGGGATCCACAGGCATCCGGTCATTCTTTGGCTTGAGAAACATGCAGTAAAATACAAGTACGTCAGTAGGCATTTACTGCCTGTAGTGTAGCCATTTGTTTAGACAAACAGAACAATGTCAGTAATATGTCATTGCACACATGCGGCTGTTTCACTGCTTTTCCCTGAAGCTTTGTCTGTTTTGCTGTACTGTAGTTTCACACAATATCAGGGTGTCTGCAATTTCTGACTCAGGTTTAGAGAAAAAGTGCAAAATGTAGCAAAGATAATTTCAGTATAAATCAGTTAGTCTCATAATCTATCAACAATTTAATTTGAAGGATTTATTGCAAAACTAGCTACTATGTGACCTACATTCCCTTTTTAGGAAAGCACAGATTTCTGTACATTTCACATGAATTTAAGATTCAAGGCTTAATCAGATATTTATATCTATAAAAAACAGAAAAAAGAAAAGGAAATCTTGTAATGGCTTTGTACAACAATAGACAAACATAATCTAGAGTACCCTATAATGCAAAGAACACAGCTGGATTTACAGACTGATCAGTCCGCTCTCAGACCTGGTTGACCAAAACTGTCTTGATGAGCTCTTAGGTTCTTTCTAAGGTTTGAACTCAGTTGTCAACGAGTCTGCACTTTCAGGTTAGATGTCATAAGGAACTGATAAGCTACTTAAAAGAAGCAAAATTTGGAACAGTTTTGAAATTATTTGAAAATATGGCACTATTCTTACAGACCTGGGTGTAAACATCAGAAATAAAATACAGAACACGACTAATACCTTATTATAACCTCAATTAAACACCAAAATGTTGCATTTGAAACTATACTTATATTTTGCTAGCTTTGGTCAAAACAACAATGGACATCACAGATGTGGATGTCAGATTGGGTGGTTGTTATTGAGTTTGAAGTACAACTGAATGGTGATGCAGTTTTAACGTATTCGAAAGGTCACCAAACTTGACCCAAAATTGTCCCCCTAGGAAAATTTTCGGATTCTGGTGGATTTGCAACGGGGGTGTGGCCAAACGGCTCTACAGCGCCCCCTAAAGTGAGTTGGGGGAAACCGTAGGTCGTAGAGATCTGAAGTTCGGTACCTAGGTAAAATGCACAGAGAGGCGGCCATATTGGGTCAAAGGTCAAATTTTGGCCATTTTTCATTTTTACTCACGTTGAACTTTGACGAACTCCTCCTAGAGATTTCGACCTAACGGCTTCATTCTTGGTCAGAGTGCAGTAAAGGCATAGGGCTTTAAAACAAACGAAACGCTATAACTTTCACATAAAAAGCTCAATTGGCACCATACTTGGCATGAGTGAACTTGGTGGGATCCCTAACTATCCTATGTCATCACAATCTGACGTCATCTAAGCCCCGCCCCCTCAGAACAGAAAGTGACTTTTTTTACTTGTAAAGTTCCATCTCTGGCTCTCTTGACCTAATCAAGATAATCTTGTGTCAGATGACAGATAACAAGTTGGTCTCATTTGCATTAAAGCGCCAAAGGTTTTCTGTGGAGGGCGTGGCCCTGGCGGTACGGCGAACTGACGGCATGGCCTAATATCTCCACAGCCCCCCTAGAATATTTTAAAAACTTAGCCCCAAGCCATGCTTTATCCCACAATTATGAAACTTAGTACACATGTGTATCTTGACAGGACCTACAAAAAAGTCTCTTAGAGGCATGGTCCAAACCCAGCAGGAAGTCGGCCATTTTGGATAAAAGCCGCCACCATGTCCATTTTATTGACGTTGTATCTGATCAAACTCCACCTACACTGTTTGACCTACAGACTTCAAAATCGCTCAGCACACACTTGAGACATAGTAGGTCAAAAGTTATTATACAATTTTTTTTACATCAAAGCATTTGGGCATGGCTAAGTGTCAAACTTTGGCTATTCGCCATGAAACATCAAGGCGCAATAACTTCCACAGACAAGGTCAGAACTGCATCAAACTTTTCATGTCTCATTATAGATCAGTGCTCATCACATTGACCTGGTCAATTGATGACATTGCTTAAGCCACGCCCCCCTCCAACAGGAAGTTACCTGTTTTTTTTGCTGGATCTCTTACTTTTACTCTATGATTCACATTGGTTAAAACCTTTGCAACGCTGGCTAAACACAATTTTAGGGAACGGAACGATAGCGGTGGCGCACGCTTTGCTGCTCGGGCTTGCAGCTTTCATTAAGTGTTGATTTTCTAAAGTCTTTCAATTTCAATTGGACTGGATGGGGATTATTAGCAGCCTGTTCTAACCCACTGAGCTAACCGGGCCATACATAGTATTGAGTTTTCATCAAATTATGAAAAACTTATACGATCTTATCCCAATGAAGATTTAAGAAAAGTGCTCATATTCTAATGTTTTTCAAAATCAACATGCATAGTGGTTTAATTGAAAGCCTTCTGCTAATTTCATTATAGACCAGCCCTGTTCACATTCACGTGATCAATTGACGACATCACCTTAGCCCCGCCCCCCTCCAACAGGAAGTTACCTGTTTTTTGTGTTGGATGTCCTACTTTTACTCTATGATTCACATTGGTTCAAACCTTTGCCAACTGACATAAAATGACATGATGCTTAACTTTGCAATGTTGGTTGCTGGCTAAACACAATTTTAGGGAACGGCGCGATAGCGTCGGCGGTGGCAATTGCGGTGGCGAGACCATAGGTGGTGGCAAGACCGTAGGCGGTGGCGAGAGCGTAGGCGGTGGCGAGACCGTAGGCAGTGGTGCACGCTTCGCTGCTCGGGCCTCCGATGCCGCTTGCGGCTTTAATTTCTGATAGATTTAAATTTTTTGTCCTGGCTAAGACTTCAGCCTTCAGCACCTCCTGTTGGTGATTCACCAGTTCATGTCCCCATTCTCTACCCAGATGTTCCAATTTCATCCTGACCCTCTATTTGGTACCCAAAAATAAACTGTCCCATACCAAAGTTCTTAACTATTTTTTCATCAGTTTATAAGTTGTGGTATGAGTACATATTTTGTGGAATTCTGTGTTTAAACGCCAATAATCTCACAAATAATTTATGTGTATATTATTTTAGAAACATTTGAGATTGATGGCGGTTCCGGTCCCCTTTAGGTTCAGCTGCTCAACAAAATATGACTGATTTTGAACCCTGATCAAAGCAATATAGGTCTGTGGCCTTCATATTAGTCATTTAAGTCACCTTTATACTCCAATATGAGTAAAGGTGATGAGCATAGAAAATCACTTCAAATGATTGGTCAGCAAAACAAGAGTGAAATGCTGCCCTCATAAATTGTTAAGGGGGTGTTGGTACAAAACATCCTCTGAAAAATCATGGCCTTTCAGAACTGAACGATGGACAAGAGGCAAAACTGCCAGGTCACATGGTTGGTTCCTACATGTGATAGTTTTATGTTTCAGTCAATCTGTGTCTGAGGTGCTATTTGTCTTATCTTCCCTGGCCTGCCTTTTGTGTTTTCTATTTTAGGTCCTTCCTCAATTTTCATTCACTAAATTCATAATAGTTAGACAAAGAAATATATAGACACTGTAAAATGTGTGTGCTTTATTAATGAGATATTCAATATGACAGCCTGTGCATATAAAAGGGCGGCTAAGTATTTTATTAAAGTGGTTTCGTCAACCTGGATTTTGCATAATATTGTCAATAACAATAAGCCTGAATTAGATGGAACATTTTAAAATTCTTATTCAAAAACCCATTTATATTTTATTTAAGAAGCTTTATAAGTTACATGACTGTACCTTTTTTTTAAATAATTATCAATTTTCTCCTTGATCAGCTCTGATCATTGTTCAGATGGTCAAATACTGAAAAATTGGATTTTCCTCACTGAAACAACAACTTTACATACAGTTTTAAACTTCTACATCATGTATATCATCAATCAATAAATAAACTCTTTCAAATAAATAAATAAAGGAACAAGTTCTTTATTTATTGTTTTTCTAGCATATAAATATTGTATAACTGACGATTTCCCTTAGGCAATCTTCAAAATGGGAACACCAACAAAAATTGTCATTGAAGTAACTCATGTAATGAAGTAACTCTCTATTTGCGGATTCACCCGTCCACGGATTTTCTTGTGGAATATAACTTAAAATTATTCATGGAAACGTGTCAATTTCCGCATCTCTTTCAAAAACATACCACACAAAATGCACTTTAAGAAGTTACAAAATACATGTGCTACTTGACTCAGTATTGGCTGCTGATTGCAAGGCAGCCAATCCACAAGTCATTTTCCTTTGCACTGATTGGCAAAGGAAAATGCCAATCAGTGCATTTAAGGAAGACTGTCAATGTTAACTTCTGCAGTAGTGCTATGATTTCCATAGTGCTTTGGGAAGCATTTTAAAATGTATTTGTTGCTTGAACTAATAAAACAGAGACTGTTTATAGAGTTTCAAGTATTCATAGATTTTGACTAGGCAGCTGTGGTCCCTAATCCTAAGGAATACTGGGGTCCACTATATTTTAAATTAATAAATTTGTAGATGATAAAGTTCTTAAAAGTAAAGCAAGTAATAAGCTAAAATCAAAATCATATAGTCAGACTTTTAAAAAATAGCACAAAAATGACATTTCTACTAAGCTTAAAAAGAAAACCCATCTATCTGAATTTTGACATGGAGCCACCCTGAACTCCATATTCAATATGACAGCCTGTGCAAATAAAAGGGTGGCTAAGTTGCAGGTATGAACTTTCTGTTTACATTTCTACTAGTTTGTATCAATTTAACCCACTGACACACATGATGCTGCTAACTTAGTGGATATATCCTTAGTGGATCCAGTTGATACCCAGTAAGGATATCAACTGGATATCCTTAGTGGATATCCAGTCCTTTTTTTAGCCATTCCCTGCAGACATTTAAGAGAGACAAACTGCCTTCAGATCAAAAAACTAATATTTTGCCTAGTAATTTGTTGAACATTCACCATTTGGGGTTGCCAGGCAGTTGGATTAAAATACAAACATGAAGGTTTACATTTCTATTTGCTATTCACATAAAACTGGTCACTCCAAAACCTCAGTGAGGCATTTTTATTGTAGATGCACCATCTTTTTTACTGTGGGAAAATCCCTGTCAACAATCCATGTTAAGTGTAGTTTTGTAAATCATTGGAAGACTTAATGAGACCCACATTTTATTTTTTATGATGCCTGAATTAAACTAGAAAGAGTTTCTGAAATAATTTTTAAGATGGTTTTAATGGTTTTAAACCGTTTTTAAAACTTGGTCCTGTTTTAAAAACGGTTCTGAATTTTAAAACATAGTGATATCTCACTCATTTTCTTAAGATTTTAACCTGAAAATAAATTAAGCAGCATTTTTCCTCTGGCAATAAATCCTGGTTGCTGCCTACCAGGAAAACTTATATAAACCATCTTTACTTTGCTAAGATATTTGTCCTTATCCACGTGGGTGAAACATTTTACAAAGAGTCAAATCTGTGAATACATTGGACTGATCCAGTTCTGATGACATGAGCCACTAGGTCTTCATCATTTCGTGTATCCTCTTATTTTTCCAAGAAAAGAACAGTATTATTCCCTTTCTTAAATTCTTATGTAAATTTATCATCTTAGATTATAATAATCCCTCCATGCTTCATGGAGAAATTGAAAGCCCAAGAATGGCATGCATCCAGTTCTGGGCAGCAGCCAGCCAATTTCAAACCCTGTAAAAGTTCCCAGGTATCTGTAAATGAACCGGACAGCCAGGTAAACTAAGGGAAATTTGTGAACAGCTGGGTGTAATACAATAATCTGACCTGCTGTAAAACAGAAATAAAGAGTTAAAGTGGCTGTTTCAGGCATCAGGCTTTTTGCCATCCTTTTTTAGCCATTCCCTGCAGACATTTAAGAGAGACAAACTGCCTTCAGGCTAATTTTGGGCCATCTGTACCAATGCCAACTCATTAGCCTGATTTTTTCCGAGCCAGCCAGAACTTATTCATTATCATCGTCACCTCACCCACATATGTCTGTTCTCAGTTAATGGCATGGAGGAGTTTAAAAGCTCTTTGTTTTCATGTCGTGTTGATGCAGGTGAGACAGATTAGGTAATCACTGTACCCATTGTTTTATTTGTCTTCAATGTGGAGAATTTATTATGTCATCACAAGTCTCACTTCCACCTTTTGACTTAACGCTTAACACCACTTTACACTTATATCTTAATTCATCTGGTGGGATTAGACAGTTTTACCAGATCTGTACAAACATTCATTCATTATGAGTATCCCATCAAGCCAAATAATTTGTCCATTTATTGATATCTAAAATGAAAACAAAAAGTTTTCTGAAACTTAAAATATCAGATTTGTAATAAATTCAGCTTTGTTGATTCCATTGGAATTAAAAAATTACACTTTAGTAGCTGAACATTAGCAAAACAGGATTTGTGATAGTTTGCTGGTCTGGCGCACACAGGTGTGTGTTGGTGTAACAGGGTGTTGGTGTGAACGCATCATTATTAAGGCTTTTTTTCTTCTCTTTTTGAGGTATTAAGATCTGTTATGCTACTCTTGACAGTTGGTGGTTACCATAGCAATCAGTATCTGAGAGCTCATCTGCTTTTTTTGTTGTCTGATATGTATTAGCTCTATATTTTTTTCCAAGTATTATATTTTAACATATGTTAGACTAATTGAATCATATAGTGTTTATGAGTAAGTTTTTTATATTTTGCATATGTTTTTAACTGTTCTTATTAATGTTATGCATTTTAGCTATGTTTGTACTGTTAACTGTTGCCAACTAACTGCTGCCATCTGCTCATTGGGAGCTATTGCTCTGTAGTTTGTTTAGGGTTATGTATTGTATTTTATTTCATGTTTAGGGGCAGAAGCTGCTGGACGGATGTTAACCACCAACTGGATTTCCTCTTTTGTAAGGTACGTTTTAATTTTTGATGCAATAATGTTTCAGTTATGAATTGTCTGATAGTCTTTGAAAGTCACAAGTGCATTATGCGAGTGAGCAAAGCTATGGCATTGCCCCTCAGATCAAGACCAACTTTTGCTATCACCTTGTTGAGCTTTTCTAAGTCACTGATTCTAATGCGGCTCCTCCAGTAGATGCTGGCAGAAGATATAACACTCTCCACAGGAGACATAGATGGCATACAGTGTTTTGTAGCAATCCTACTATGGAATAACTGAAAATGAAAGGAATCTGACACAATGACCTATTCAAAGTCCAAACCTTTGCCTGATGGACATGATGTTGCTGCAGAGTCTTTGCAAATGTTTGCAAACCTCATTAGGCTGAACAAACAAGGAAGGGAAAGCTGACCTAAGTCCCTCCACAATGACTTGAGAGTGGCTAGATGAGACAGGATACATGTATTTATCTAAAAGTGATTTCTGCAAAAGATGGCAATTGAATTATGAGGAATACATATTTATTTAGCAAATAACTATTTCATTGAAATTCTTTTATCTCCTTGATGAAAGTAGCATTTTATTATGAGAAAGCAGGAGGATATGGTGATATGGTAGAGAATTACAAATTCTCCAATTTAAGAAAAATTAGTTAAGTTTCTGTGGATTGGTCTGGAATAAGAATATTATACTAAAACGTCCACAATTCTACTGGCTTTTTAGCGTAAGTGGCAGGCATTGCACCCAATATGTTCAATAAAAGGTATATCAGCTGTCGAGCAGCATAAGATGACCCTTTAGAGTATTACACTTGTATCATGGATCAGTGTTTATATTTGGCTACATATGTCGTTGTCCAACAGATAAGCTAAATGGGTACATTCATCTTGTGCAGCTAACTGGAAGTTAGTTTGTAATGCTTGATGACAAATAACAAATTTTGGTTAAATATTATCAGTAAAAAAAATTCAGGAACAGGAACTCTTTGCACAGTTACTGGTTCAATTTGAATAAACTGACCTTCTGAGTAAAAACATGCAAAACATTAAGTAAAACATTACATCCCTGACTTAAAGAAGGATTCACATTTGAAGCATTTGTTGCTTTTTAATCAGGCATATTACAAGATGCATATTTCATTAAGTTAAGCACAATTTAAGGAACTGTTGACGGCGTGTTTTGACATGTGCAATGGTGGTAAGATAAAGTGTGAACCACAACAGAATTAACTCAATCCACAGGGAGGCACACAAAAGGCCAAGGCTTTAGCCTTTCCTGTTTTCTGTTTTTATCCATACATGGCTTTGCATGAAAGTGTGCACAAAGGTTTTGTGTAGTGCCAGATACTGGAAGTAACAACTTCAAATCTAAATGCAGGGCTGTGAAATTTTATTAACAAGTTCCAGAATTTGTTGGTAGAACTGATAGATTTAAATTCTGTGCTAAATTCACAGATTATTTTTGCTATTTAAAGGTTTTTCAGAATCAAAAATTGTGAAAATTTTAGATTTAAATCCTGAAATGCCTCACTATCAGTCAGTCTGAGAATAAACTTTGCATTCCTACAAATGGCACTTTTACTGACATTCTTGACTAAGCCTAAGTTGTTTTGCTTTCACGCTGGATGTTTGAATAATTTAGCAATATCCTGTTTTATTTGAGCTGCCAAATAACATCTTTTAGCAAAACAAAAAGGAAGCAAAATATTACCTAAATGCCAAGAGGCTATTTTAAGGGTTTACTGCACATACCTTTCCATAATTTACATGGCATATGAACTACAACAAGATATGGTTGTATATTGGAAACATCTTGTTTTGCAGCAATCAGATTTTTCTGATCCAACCCTATCTATCTAATCAGAATTAATCTATTCAATTTTAGCAATTAACTGAAGTTCAGCTGAATGTCAAACTGAGATTCTTTGCTGCTTAGACATCCTTTGTTTTTGGGAAAAGTTTTCAAATGTATAAAATTGTAAAAACAAAAGAGGATTACAAATTCTCATCACTTTCATTGAAGTAAATATAAATTCATATTTTGTATATCTAACAATATTTGTGGTGGAGCTAAATGCATTAGCTGGATTCAGTTTGGTTCTATGGTGGTACATTTACAAATGGAGAAAAAAGTATTTAAAATTAATCTATGGAATTTAAGATTTTATTTCTACTGACCTCAATTAAGATATGCTGCCATAGAAGTAATGCTCAGACCTGTATAGAGCTACATAGTTTTAATGTTTTGGAAAAAGTCAAATAAAAAATGTCTGAATGTATTCAGTTGTGTTGAACAGTAACATGTGGTTTTTGAGTGCATTAAAGTTTGCACTCAACACATTTGTTGCTTGCAAATGCTTGCAAATGGTACAGAGTATTTGCACCATTGTTTGCTTTATTCAGACTTAGCCTGATAAGTATGAACACACCCTGTATAAAAAGCTATTTATGAGTTCTTATGACTTCCTGTTAGTTTGTTACAGTTTGAGGTTTGGTTTATTGGTGTTCTATTCAGAGGTTGTAGGTATGGACTGGGAACCTAAATTACAATATGTTTTTTTAGAACTTTCCCCTGTTCAGTTTTTTCAAAAAGTGCGGAAATCCAACTTTATTGGGGGAACGTTTGTAAAAAGCTTCAACCACTCTTTCATGTTTTTAATTTAAATTTGAATATCCAGGAAATACCTCCCAATTATTGGTGCTTTCATGTCCAGCTTTATTTCTTACAGTATTTAGTAGAGAATGCTGGACAGTATGTGACATTCCCTTACTCAGTATAAAGATCATCATTTACTGTGGAAATGATACAGTGGAACACAAAAACATTGAGCTTTTAGGATTACCTCTACCACAAGGGGGTTTCCGGCCTTTCCTATCAAATTCTAGTTCTAACCAAAGCTTCTATGCTGCATAATTTTATTCTGCGTCTGCTGTGCGTACCAAACAAGTGTCTATTCCCACCATTTCCTGCTGTTTGTGTCGCTTGACATAACACAGTAAAAGCTTCACTGTAAAACCGGATAGTTTTTTTTCTTTCTTAAGTTTAAGCAAATTTTTGCAGAGTTAAACTGACAGAAGGTCTGCTTTCTGTTTGACACGCCTAAGCGTGTTTAAGATTCTGCTATTACATCATAATTAGACTTTTTCCACCAGCAGCGAGTTGGTTGAGATTTAGAGCTTTGTAACTCTAGAGCAGGGGATCATAAAGCCTTCACAATATTGCAACACAAGTTCTTTGTTTTGGAGATGTTCTGTGTGTTTTTGGATAATTGTGGTTGACGTTGCTAAGGTCATAGTGTGCCAATGATTTTCATAGTTGATTTAAATATCAACCGTTTGTGAACATATGAAACAATTGGGTTTCAGAGAACTCATATGAAGACTGAATAATATCTTCACTCTTAAATGTTCTTGTTGTAGAGACAACCTTGCTGATTTTATTCAGGATTTAAACTGAGCTCTTTTATCACACTTACATCTCCATCTCTCCACGGGTTGACCTCTCTGTGCAGAAACAGTCAGCCAGCCCGCCTTGCAGGCTCCTGCCATCAATCACAGTGATTGCTCTGGAGCAATTGTCATAAAAGCCTGAAACTTAACAACCGACTTGACTCCAGATAAGGCATCAGATGAGTCTGGATCCAGACTGGGAAACCCTCCATTTGGGGACGTCTGACTGATCTAGTCAGTGGTAACACATGCCAGATGGTACATATCATGCACAGACCACATTAGTCTTGTTATTATGCATATTCCTAAAGAGGACGGTTGACTGAGAATGAAGTTGAAATTTTAGATCCATTTAACTTCTAATTTTTTATTAATATTGTTGCAAGATTTTGAACCTTTGTCTGCACTTGTTAGGTAACTTCATAGCATCTTCATGCCATCTATCCATTGGTCCGTCCATCCCTTTTTCAGAACAGACAGACACACAGGCTTTAAAAATGTCCATTTTTAAAGCTTCACTCACTATTGTGTAAATATCTGCAATAGTATTTTTTTCTGTTTGGTACTCCTTAGAAATGTCTGAAAGTAGAAATTTGGATCTGGAAATCTGTAGAACTTGGAGAAAGAAAACGTTGTAGGAACCCCAAGTTACCTGCAAAATCTTTTTTTTTATTTTGCAACAATTATCACTCATAGCTTTTTAATATTTTTGTGTTGCTTATGTGAACTCACTAAATTGAACATTGTTAACAAGAGCAAACCCCAATAAATGACTTCCTAACATGCCCATTACTAACTTTAGAAACTAACCTGAACTGATCCAAGCTCTTCGGGCCCTTCATTAAATTTTGCAGGTGTTACGAGTGCAGAGCCTAATCTGAAGAGTGCATTTTTGGGAGCCATTTTAAGCCTCTGATTTGGGGCATCATTGTGATCTACACAGGACTGAGTCAAAGTCAACTCTCTGTGTTTATGATGTGGTGGGAACATGTAATCCAGTACAGCTGCGTGGTTTATTAATGACATAGAATCTGTTGATGCTCTTGGTTTCTTTGTGAGGCTAAGAGTAAGAAGTCGGGTCAGACATTATTCACAGTGTGCAGCAAAGCTTCAGGTGAGCCCATCTGTCCAAGAGGTAGTTATTGCTTTGCTAAGCATTTGAAATTAGCAGAGGATAGAATGGAAATTATGATTTATCCCCTTGGCAACAGTAACTTCCTGCAGCCCCTCCACACACAATCTCACACAAACACACAGTTCAGCCTGCTCATAATCTGAGGTGTGAGAATATGTGAGTGAGAAGTATTTATTTACATCCTACGTAACCAGAAAACAAGTGAATGTTGGATCCTTTAAATTAGCTGTAGTTTTCAGCAGCACAGTGGCCACAAGACAGAGTTTGTAGTTTCTGTGTTGCTGCTTCATGTTTTAGAGTACTCTTTGTAAAGTCATTCATACAGTGTGAAGCATCACCAGGTTTTAAGGATATTCAGTTTATGTTGTGCATTCAAGATGGAAGATTAAAATTAAGCATCTAATACAGATTGTTCTAAACAATTCATTGTTCAAGTGTTATAAATGCGTTGTTTTCCTGAACTCAATGAATAATTCTGAATAACTTATTTCAATAAGAACCATGTCTGTGATTATAATATTTTCTATAATCAACCTGCTCTACAGTAAAATAATACTTTAAAGTTTTCTTCTATTACGGATTGCCATCCTTTATTCAAAATCAAAAGTTTTGGATTTTTTGAATCCTTCTCCTGAGTGATATTTTTGTATGATATTTTTAAAAATATTTTTACAAACTCTTTGCAAACTTAAGCTAAATTTCAACTTTTAAATTTTATTGTGAAATATAGCTCCAATTAGGATATTAACCCTCCACCTGGTAAAAATACAAAAAGTTCATTTTCATAAGTGAGATTTGCAAATTCAATTTCCCTCCTAATTAGTAACTTTGAAACTGCCAATTAAATGTAAAGTTTAACCTGCGATTGTATTGCACTTGAGTGCAGACGTGCAAAGTAGCAATTAGTTTCCCACTCCTCTACTAAAGCAAATTTATCCAGTCAATATTACTGGAATGAAGGACATTTATTTGTAGACGTAAAAGGGTTATTAACGTATGTTTAAGTTAGGTATTCAGTGTCTGTTGGCAGCGGTGGTATTAATAATAAAAACTGTTTGCCGTACAGCCAATACAAAACAGACATAAAAATCCGCCTAACCTTTTTCTGCCCCTGCTTTACAAAGTTTATTTTGTTCAGCTCAGCTCTGTGTCAGTCAGTTGTGAAATGAAATCGGTGAGCTGTGAAAACACGCCTCCTTGGAAGGAAATCACACACAAAAAAAATTGCAGCCGCTACTCAGAAATTCTTTTCCTTCCTTTCCTCAGCCTCTGGATTCTTTCTGTCCTTTGTCCTTACTTAGAATTTTCTTATTTATAATTTATTTTAGTACTCAAGAAGCAGGAAGACAAAAGGACAAGCTAGCAATTTTCAGAAATAATTACAGATGAAGGGACTATGCAAGGATTTTTAAACTTTAAGTGACAGAAACTTAAGAATAATATTCACAGCTTTTTTATAATTAATGTTTTCAGATGATTGTGCTGCTATTCCTCTTCACTGGAATGATTAAATTATGACTGTTAGTTAAAAAAGGAAAGAAGGACACAGTCTCTGAAGGGGTTTTACCTCAGAGACCTCAGCTAGACATTCTAAAAATACAGTACCTCAATCTAGGAAAATACAACCCACATTTCCAGCGTGTTCCCTTAGCTTAGTTTATATGTTTGCATATGTTTGTTTGCAGACATCATTCTGTTTGAGAAGGAATATATTTTTATTCTTGAAAGGGTAAAAATTTTTAAAATAAGTTATGATTAAGTCACTCAAAATTCATACAAACCTGCCAACACTAGAACAACAAGAATCCAAGAAATAACCTATTTATAGAAAGTAAAAATGCAACTGGAAATAAAACATGATTTAAAACAAAAAACGATTCACCAAAATTTTGCTCATTTCATTTTCATGAACTTTTCTGAATTTACTATTACCTTAAAATGATGCAAATGATTGATTAGATTTTGGTGATAAATTGAACTGTATCTGGGAAAGGGTCAGAATAACACAGGAACAACTCTGTGTTTTGATCACGGGTGTATCACTCTGCCTATTACTCTGTGTATCACTCTGTACTGTTTTGAGTTCACCGCATGCTCCTTATTATCCATATAGTGTTTTCCCTTTGCTGGAGCCAATCCCCTTTTATCCTTCGCCCAGACAAGGACTGTGCAGGAAGTATGTGATCATCCCTTTTGTCTTATGAAAGCTAGAGCATTTTTTCCTGGACAGAGTGAAAAAGAGCCGTTTATGCTGTTTATATTTTTAAAAAATACTCAGTAGGCGCTTGATTGAAAGATTAGGTCACTGAGAATCACAGGATGAAAAGAAACTCCTCTCTAATCCTCACATGGTCTTCATGTGTTCAGAGAACTGTCTCTTTTAAGTACTGCTGGTATGTAGTGTGTAGTGGGAGTGTTCTTAGGCCAAACACAGGGCAATTGTGCTGCATCCTGGGTCAAGTTATTTCATTGCTCTGCTCCATCTGATCATTTGACTAAAAAGATGTCAGAAAGCAAAGCAAGTCTGCAATATTTGTGCTATAAAACCTATCCATATGATTTATTTGCCGTTTAAAATCCTAATTATATGTCTACATAAAAATATATTCAGAATTATCCTCAGTTCATTCTATCATAGCAGTGTTGACACAAGAGTCTTAAGCCTGCAGAAGAGTCCCGGAGAAATAAAACTTAGATAAAAGGTAATGTGTCTTCAGTAAGTAGGTGTTGTTGACAAGGTCGCCTCCTTCCAGTTCATCAGGTGTCGATACAGACCCTTGAGCGAGATAAAACCAGAGTCGCCATAAAACAGGAGAGACAATGATGTTGTAATAGGTATTTAAAACTGATAAGGTTCCCACAAGCCAGTCAAACAAACCCTCGCTGCTGTTCCTCACGAACAGACGCTTACTGTAACATGATAATCCTTTCTACAAAGGATATTATTATAGTTTTTGTATTCTTCCTATGTGGATATAAGTAATGCCGCATTTTTTTTTGTATCTAGATGGTTTGACATGTTGCAGAGGCCAAATTTTTCAGGAAACAAAAGTTGCTGCTGTCATGATATTTCTGTTGCTGATAATTTTACACAAAATAAAATGAAAATGTTATAAGCATTTCAAATATATGTTACATTTGATGACAGGTTTACTGTTAGCATAAACATGTAATTATTGTGTAACTTTTAAGTTGACTCAATGGATGTTTGTATCATAATTATTCTTTACAAATTATACATGTTAATATTTTCATGGTTTGTAAAAATAAGTAACAAGTTGACATTATTACAGTGGCGCCATTACTATTATCTAGTTTCTTTTTTCTCACAGTGTACATATTTTATTCCAGTGAAAGTCTTAAAATATGTTTCACTCTGTCAAACTGAATCTTTGAATTTGTAGTTGTCATGTATTTTAAGACATCCAAATTGTGAACTTGCACGATATTTGGTCAATAGATGCATCAAAAACAGTATCCATCCTATGCACTTTTTTTAGAGCTTATTAAAAAATCCAGACAAATGTTATGTTATACTTTGGGGGCTGACTGAAATGTTCTTTTCACCAGATAACTCAGATTTTATTGATTATGTTTGATTTTGGACATGAACGTTTTTACATATTCCTTGTGCTTTCGGTCTGGTTAGCATGTTTTGTTTCTCTCTTTTAGAATTTTGTTTTTATTTTTGTTAGAAACAGATCGATTAAACGTAAGTGGCAAATCGCCACACATTTGTACTTCTAAATGACGTCAGCGCCAGTGACAAGTAGAATAGAAAACAGTTGCTTTTTTAAAAACACATTCAGGGTTGACCTCAGTTTTATAAATACATCATGACATCGACTACTTTTGAATCAACTTCTCGTCATGCTTAAATAAATTTTTAAAGCCTCAATAAATAACACTTAATGCCATATATTATTCCTTTATGTGAAAAAGTCCTGGACTGTATATGATATCCGGTGACCTACAACAAATCTAATTGAGAAAAATACATTGATTCCAGGTGAGAAATGATACAGATACTCTGTGTCTAACACAGCTAAATTCCCATTTGTGGCTGATTTTTTCCTTTGACCTTTTGTGGCACAGGAATGAGGAAGAAAATATTTCTTTCATGACGCTTTTTAAAGAACTGCCCTATTAAATTATCAAGCTATTAATATGACCTCCAAAGAGAAACTAACAGGTTGATTTATTCTGGCGGACACAGCTGCTGCTTGTCATAGTCTAAATGCCCTATAAACATCACACATTATAAAGCTGTGATCCAGCTTCTTATTTTTAGCTGCAAATGTTACATTTTTGGCTTCTTCATGCTGCCACAAGACGGACACACAAGAGCAAGACATTCAGCCAGTTTACAGACGCAAGCTGGCTGCTATTTGCAGGAAAAATGCGGACCTGCAGCAGGAGCCAATACAATTACTGTCTGCTGTGTGTGTGCATGTGTGTGTATGGTGTGTGGACCATCAGAGCTATAGCATGGGGTGATGAGGACTCTCCTTGGCTGACCACGGTGCAGATGACTAGGGATGGCCACAGCATCACCTCAGCAGTAAGTCGAAAAGATTCAACTTGGTCCAGTGGATTCTGATTAGTTCTCACACATTTATTGATTCACTTGACTAATTATTGATAAATTATCAATTAGATTTGCTTTACATATTCTCAGGTTGAAAACAAAACTTAACTGTATTTTATTGGATCACAATTAGATTCTGATTGTAAAGTGATAGAATAATGAGATCACTGTGTCATGGATTTGCATTGAGCTTCCTCGAGCCAATACTTTCACAAAGAACTGCAATAACAGCAGCAGGCTCTTTTAGTGGACGCCTCCATATGCGTTGCACATCCACAGAATAAGACTTTCGTTCCATTCTTCTTGTGCGTGAACATCAGTTTTTCAAGTCTTGCCACAGATTCTCTAATTAGATTTCAGTCTGGATTGCCTGTGAAATTCAATCACATGAAAATGCTTAGCACTAGCCCATCCTTGTGGATCACATTTATTGAAACTATTGGAATCCTTGGTATTAATACTTTTTACGTGCTCCTTTTACCAAAATGCATGGCAGACAATCAAATTCTGTGATTGTAATTTAGAGGAACATTTTTTGTTACTAATTAAACCATGTTCCTTTAGGCTGGTGTGTCTTTAGAATGTTTTATTTTGTCACTTCTTTTTCCTCTCAGTTTTTTGGACGATGTAATAAATAATGGACAACAGCAACAGGAGCAGCAAGAATTCTTGAGCCCTTTGGAGACAGTTTTTCTCACCATCTTCCTCTCCGTCATCATTATTTTGACTGTGTTTGGCAACCTGTTGGTTATGGTTGCTCTCTGCAAGGACAGGCGTCTGAGGTGAGGTTGTTTTTTTGGTTCCTGAAGTAGTAGAAGCATTAAAGTTCTAAAGTAAATAAGTAAAGTCAGCCTGCAGCCAGTAGGATGTGAACAACAGTTAAACACCTTCATATCTACTGTATTTTTAATTAGATAAAAAAAATTGTTTGGAAATGTCTGGAATTTAAGCATTTACTGGAGAAAAATATTTGTACTTGAATTATTTATTCTCCGTCCCAATGTCTCGTGACCATCCATTCTCAAATTGATCCGACGATTTGAGATACAAACTTCACACTTTGGGAAGTGTGAAGTTTACACAAAAATAATCCTCAGGAACCCTGTTGAAGAACTAGAACTGATATTTATTCTTTATGTTTCTGAGTAAGCTTTCCTGTTTTGTTGTTTCCTTTTAGAAGAAAAAAGACCAGCTACTTCATCGTCTCTCTGGCATTAACTGACCTGCTGATTGCGGTGCTTGTGATGCCCTTTGCTGCCATCGAGCTAACCACCGGCCAGTGGCACTTTGGAGACATTTTCTGCCTGGTGCGAACCTCTATGGATGTTTTATTGACCACAACATCCATCCTTCACCTCTGCTGCATTGCATTGGACAGGTCTGTGTATGTCAATACAGGAGAATTGAAATGCTTATGTTTTTTTCTAAAGCCTGGATGGTTGACATTAAGTCTTTTTTAAGTTAGGAGCAGCAGTTCTCAAATTTGAAAACAGGTCAGGAAGTTCCCAATACTGTAGTTTTCAATTCATTGTCCCTTTTTCACTATTTCCCATTTCTCTCCCATAGGAGGTTTGCCTGGGCTGTGATTGAATGCTTGGTTGTGTGTTTTTGAGGGGAAGCATCATTAATGGGGCTGTTGCTGCCATTACTTTTGTGTACACTTTTTGTTTTTCCTTTCTCATACAAATTACTGCTAACTAAGCAATTTTGTTGTTTGCAATGTTTCTCTTTAGCACAAAGAAAATTCGTTATTCTAACTATTCTGCTTTCTATTATTCTTTTCTCTTTCCAAGGAAGGTATGATAGGCCCAGATATTCTATGTTGAGTGGTGTCTCTTTCTTTGAAGGCATCATTGATAGAGCCATTGCTACCATTTGCTTTGTGAACAATTTGTGGGGTTTTTCCCCTTAGAATGTCCTCCAAGCTCACAGTCTTTCTTTACCAGAAAGTGCCATTAGTAGAACTCATGCTGCCACTAATTCTGTGCATTCTTTCGCATAGAAAGTACTCCTTCCCATGTGCTTCTGTGTTTTTTACTGTATCTCTTTCCTGTACAAAGCCACTGATGGAGCTGATGCTATTAGCTTTGTTTTCTGTTATAGAAAGTATGCCTGGCTCGGTGGCGCTTTGCTTAGCTGCATCTTTTACCTGGTCAGAGCTATTAATGGAGCATACTTGGTTCCTCAGGATGAAAAACTGTTGAAAAGTCAAAGAGAGGTTTTTATCCATTCAGTTTAGCTTACTCAGATAAGCTTTTTCTAACTGGCAGTAAATTATCAAGCAAATTTGACTTAATTGTGTTACTCAATGTGACTAGATGTAAGTGGTTCCAAGTCCATATAATTGGATTTTATTTGAATGAATTGAACTAAACTAAATTCCTAGTTTAGTTAAACTTAAAACTTCAAATAAATTCTCTCAAATACACCCGTCAGAATGCATCATACAGAATAACAACATGTAGCTCAGTTTGTCACCATGGAAACAACTGATTCACAGCTTTGGGACTCTAAACATTAACTCCAGTTTTACAACTTAAAAAATATTGCCTGCCTCCACCCCATTTTGCTGGTGGAGACCACATTTTGAAACCAATGGTCATATTATGGTCATATTATTATGACCATTGGATTGAATGTAAATTGCATTCAATCTTGAGTAATGCATGTTTAACACAGTGTATAATGTGCAAATCTGTATTTGTTTTTCTAGATATTATGCCATCTGCTGCCAGCCACTGGTCTACCGACATAAGATGACCCCAGTCAGAGTGGCACTTATGCTCATCGGTTGCTGGGTCATCCCCACATTTATCTCCTTCCTACCCGTCATGCAAAAGTGGAACACTATTGGGATAGAGGACATTGTGAGTTCTCAGTAGCTAAGATCGTAAATGTTGTAAAGGTGTTGAAAATAGTGGTTGTCTTATCTTTGCTGTTATGATTGGTGACAACATTTTCTGCATTTCAAAAAAACACGGATGAGTTTGTGCAAGTCACAAGTTGCCAAAGTCAGGCGCATGAGCCATAGCATCAACGTATATAGTCAGTTTTCTTTTACTAACAGTCCTTACTTCCCTCTGTGATGAGTCAGGAATGCTGTAGTTAAAAAATAAAAGCCACATGGTGTGAATACAAATGCACACTATGATTTTCAGATTATTAAAAAAAATAATCCATGTATTATATTCCTTCTCTACTTTTATCCACTTCAATTGGCATTTCTTAAAATTTCAGACAACTAAACTGAGGCTGGTCAAAATCCTCAAAAAAGTTGTGAATAATTTGCCTAGAAACCATGGATTATATTCAATTATTTTTACATCTTGAGGTTCTGCTCCACCTGTGCATTTTTTATTTATCCCTTGTTGTTTCTTAGCAGTTCCAGGGCAGCTAGCCAGACAGACTAAACCTTTTTTAGTTGAAAAGGATATTACTAAGTACGTTTTTATTATGCCTTTTAACATAACTGTTTCTTCAGGCTGTTTGGAATGAATGATAGAAACAGTCAGCTTGGGTCTCTCCAGAGTTCCTGTGTTTATTCTAAGCTAAACTAATCTTTTCCATATAGAACATATCACAATTGTTATTTCTTTGTCTCCTGTCAGATTGAAGAGAAGCTAGCCCTTTTGGGAGGCTCCAACGCAAGTTGTGTGTTTCTGGTCAACCAGCCTTATGCCCTGATCTGCTCTGCCGTCGCCTTCTACATACCTCTGGCCCTCATGGTTCTGGCCTATCAGCGCATCTATGTCACTGCCATGATCCACGTCAGGCAAATAGAGACTCTTCACCGTGCCGGCTCCATTCCGCTTGCAAGTTCAGACCAGGTCATAACCATACGGTCTTCCATCTCCTCGGATCCACTGCATCACTATCGCCAGAGGAAAGTGGCAGGGTCCTTGCAATTAGAACAGGCTCAAGGAAGACACAGACGCATGCGCATTGAGACGAGGGCAGCAAAGACGCTGGCGATCATAATGGGCTGCTTCTCCGTGTGCTGGGCCCCTTTTTTCATCACGAATGTGGTGGACCCCTTCATTCATTACTCTGTACCCTGGCAGGTGTGGACAACCTGGCTATGGCTGGGGTACATTAACTCAGGATTGAACCCCTTCCTGTACGCCTACCTGAATCGAGCTTTTCGAAGGGCATTTCTCGTGATTCTCTGCTGCGGAGACGAACGTTACTCTGAGCGGGGGACCTGTGCCACAAGCTACTGCAGGCCATCCTCCGAACCGTCAGGCAATGGGACCTCCATAGCTCTGAGGTAAAATACAGGAACAAAAACAACCACATTTAAAGATTCTTTGCTCTAACAATAATGCTGGGTTCCAGCTGTACTCAGAGTTGATAAAGGCCAACTTCCCAGTCAGAAAAATAAATTTCATAGCCTTCCAAAGTTGGATTTGTGTTTTAATATGACATTTCAAATGAACAGTATAGTAAGATGTAGTGGAAACAAGCATTTTACAAGACAAAAATGTAAAACTGAATCTAAAATCAATTTTGCTTGCAGCGCTTCAAACTCTAAACTGAACAAATTGAAAGTTGTGTTTGCTTATTAAAAAATTATGTTTGTAAGATCTAACAATGTTTGTAGGTATCGCCAGATACGTGAGGCTGCATTTCTGAAACATAATTGCACATCAAGCTTATTGTCAGAGCAGTAATTATATGTGTGAGAGAAAAGGTGTAAATGGGCTTGTTAGAGTGAGCATCTGCATGTGGGTGTCTGTCTCCTACAGGCCTGTTACAAAGAGAAAGTAATTTCTTCCTTCAATCAGAAACAGATCTAAGCATCACGTTCATCAAGGCATCACAAGTATTATATTACTGTAAAGAGTATAGTGCCTATAAAAATGATTCACCCCAATCATGATCAATAAAATGTGGCTTTTTTAATAATTCAATTTTAAGATAAAACGGAGTTGTACAAAATAATAAATAAAAGTCAAATAGATATTTATTCCCTTCCAGTTTGTATTTGGTAGACCCACTTTTAGCTGCGATCACATTACAGTCTTTGTGGACAGGCCTTAATCAGGCTTGAACATCTGGATGCTGTAAATTTTCTCCATTTTTCCTCACAAAACTATTCACAATCATATGTTTCGTAGGAATTGACTGTGAGCAGCACTTTTCAAGTCCTCCAACAAATTGTGTTGGACTTCCGTCTGGGCTTTGACTGGGCCATGCTAGGACATTTACCTTGTTTTCCTCAAACCAATATTTGTGTTGCGTTGGTTGGATGTTTCATTGTTTTGTTGGAAAATAAATGGTTTCTTTCAGACGGAAACAATATGTGCTCCATAATGTCTCTATATTTAGTGCTGGGTGTCTACCAAACACAGCATCATGTCTGATGGCCAAAAAGCTCAATTTTGGTCTCATCAGACTAAAGAACTTTATTCCTCTTGACCATGGAGTCTCCGTGTATTTTGACTCTAGTTGAGCTTCCAAACACAGGTCTCTTTATACTACAGTCATTTAAGACACACTGATTGCATTCAGGGGATCTGTATTCCATTCATTGTCAGACTACAAGCACGAACAGGCTGGACTTATATAGAATTAGGTAAGTCACCTAGGGGATGAATATTTATGTAATCACTGATTTTTTATTTTTTTTGTCATATTTTTGCAGAAACTGGTTTTAAATTTTACAGATACAGTCTCTGTAACTACAACATTAAGTGTTTCTGCAGAAAGCGGCTGAACACAGCTTTGCTGTTTTATATGTGGAAATGATTTTTAAAACCACTTGCCCTGTCCTTTTTCTAAATTCCATCCATCTTCTGCCACTTATCCGGGGTTGGGTCGCTGGGGTAGCAGACTCAGAAGGGAGGCCCAGACTTCCCTCTACCCTGGTGTTTTTCTAAATTATGCATTAAAATGAAGTCAATCTACATTAGTGTTTCTGGTTATGTGATGACAAAATAGAATAAATGTCAAGTAATTCTGTCTTGAGTACATTGTGACAAACAAATCACTATGTGCGTCATAAATGTATATTACCAAATACCTTTATTAATCACACCTCCTGTATTGCTGATTTAGCTATAATAATGTATATTACAATAGAAGTAATAGACTTTTTCCACAGTAGGGTCTGTGTTAACGCTGGTGATTTAGTTGAAGGCTGAGTTTGGGTTTTCTGCTTCTTTGAGTCAGGTGGATGATGAAGGAGGCGGCCTTTATGTGTCTGCACTGTTTAACATTTTTACAAGTGCTTCACGCTCAGAGAGAAACAAAGGTGAGCACATGATCACTTGCAGTCACACACAGATGACAGATTCATTGAACATGTGTGCAAAGCACAGGAATGTGTGCTGCACCAAAATCCAATTCAATCTATTTATATTACTTGAAAACAATAAAGGTTTGACCAAAGTCCTGCATAAGTAAAACAAAAAATAGTAAAAACAGACATATAAACAATGTTGGACAACACAAAAACTCATACAGAAGAACAAACCACTCATTGTGTTGAACAGCAGCTCACAGCAGCTTTGGGATCCTCTGTACTTCATAAAGCTCTGTAAAAGTACAGGCTGTTTACCTAATTAGCTCTGGCTATAAATGCTTGTGTTTACTCTCATTTTTCACCATGTTTTTTCAGTAGAATGTAGACTTGACAGTAATCAGCATAACACTGAAAATGAATTCAAAATTTCCTCAAAATAAATCCCAAGGCATGAAATACAAAGAGAAAAAGAGGAGTCCTAGTACAGACTCCTGAGCCATCCCCATAGCCAAAAGATGATCTTGAAGTATCATTCTGACACTACATTTTTAGTAAAAGAAAGAAGTAATTCCCTCTTGTGTTTTTCCTTCAGTTGTCATTGTGAGTGTATATATACACAGTGGCTGAGCCGATATCTCAGCTCTAGTCTTAGAACTTTTACCTGAAATACCTATTTTGTGTGGGCTTATGTTTCTCTACCGTCTCTGTGCACATTTCTTTGGGCTCTTCATCTGTGTGTAGGAAACAACTCCAGTCTGATGTCGTCTCTTAAAATCCGTCCGTGACGGAAAACAGACTCAATCAGATTACTGCCGACCTGACACTGGAAATTACAGCAGGAATCCTGTCATGTTTTATCAGGGAGCTTTAGGCTTCTAAGGCAGGTTTGGTGAGCTGAGGGTCTGTTGAGTCAGTTTGGTAGTATTTCTTGCCACTACAAACAAACAAGTGTTTTCATTACCTTTTTGCCTATAGGCAGATGTTAAATGTTGATATGCTTGTGTTAATGTCATCAGAATACAAAAATAGTTAAGTTTATTGTCCTGATCATAGTATTACTTTGTTTATGGTTCATACAGAGTCAGACATTTGGTTGTATCCTCTGAAATGCTGACATACATTGGATTGTAAAAAGTATTCATACTTCTTAAATCTTTCCACATTTTGTCACATACAACCCCAAACTTTATTGTTTTGAGGTTTTTTATGTGATGGACCATTACAGTAAAACACAAAAAAATATTTTCACAGTTTTGATCATTTACAGACAGAAATTTACCAAGTAGCTCAAACTAAGTCAGACGGAATGAAGAGCATCTCTGAGCAACATTTTCAAGCTTTGCCACAAATTGTTAATTAGATTTAAGTGTGGAATTTGACTCGGCCAGTCTAACACAGTCATATGTTAGAGTGACCCAGAATCATGACTTTGATCCAAATCTCTCCATTGTCTGGCTGTCTGTTTAGGGTAAGTGTCCAGCGGAATGTGAAATTCTGCCACACTGTTGAGTTTTTGAGCCTTATAGCCCTTTTTCTTGTATTTTAGCAGCATCCACCTTCCCATCAACTTCTCTGTCTCTTTTAAAGAAGAGCTTTCCCACAGCATGATGCTGCCACCACCGCATGTCTCTGGGGATTGTCTGTTTTAGAGACTTTGATTTCTAGTCAGGTATTGGGTTAGAGGTATTGGGGTACAGAGAGGTGAATAAAAATATAGACTGTTTTAGAATTTCCATTGTAAAAATGAAAATACAAATCATGTATAATTTTCTGTTTAAATTACAATTACACATTATATGTTGGAATGTTATATGTTAAAATGGGAAAAGGCTCAAGGGACATAAATACACACTTGATTTGTGTTGGTATCAAACAAAGTTAGACAAGTCTTTTCGCTGAAATCACAACAAATCTTAAAGTTAAAACATTTTATAAGGTAGTTTGACTAGTTGGCATTGCTAATGAACTTAATAAAATGCTTGAATGTAACAGACTGAAAAAAGGACGGGTAAAGAGTGGAAACTATAAACAGAAAGGGAAAAGAGAGAGCAGTAAGGACATGAGAGAAGGCAGAGAACTAAAAGAAATGACTAAGAAAGGAATATGAGGATGGAACAGAGAGAGAAAGACCAGGAACATGGAAATATGGAAGGAAACGTCAGACAAAGAAAGGGAGACAGATGATCACACTGCAGGCTCGTATGACGTGTTTTTATACACTGTCCTCATAAATTGCAGCACATGTGTGTGTGCACACTTGTTAGCCCTGTGATGGACTGGCGACCTGTCCAGGGTGCATCTGAACTCTGCTGCTGATGTAATCCATTGTCCTACCTTCCAACAGAAAAAGGAGACTTTTAAAATTCCCAAAGCTTGGCACAACTTTTTGGCGTGCATATACAGCAGGTAGTTTTCAGTTTCTGTTATTGTAAAGTATACATTGGCTGTCAGAGCTTGAGGGCTGGCTGAACCATCCAGACAGTGTACTATACTCTGATTAAACCAAAGTGAAACCTTTCAAAAGTTATGGTTAAACATGAATACCATGCTTGCAGTGAAATAGAGCAGCTTCTGTAAACAGACAGTTTACAGAACTGTCTGTAAACAGTTTAAGGTTTAAGGTACTCAAACCTTAAAATGCTAGAGAGCTGAAATTTTCAATTCATTGGTCAACATCACAGTGAGTCCAAGCTTACATCCAAATCATCAACAACAAAATATTACACTCATATTACGCTTTTTCTCTGTTTCAGTAACAAGTCATTCTATCAATTTTTGGGGAATTTGTAATTTGCGTTGTGTTTCAGTTTTGCCGTTTCCCTCTAAGCTCAATGGCACAAGAGGTTATCCTCAATTTCTCTCAAATGCTGCTGGTCACTGATCCTTCACATTTTTATCTCCTTCAGAGAAGCTAAATGTAGCATTTTAAACACTCATAACACTCATGTGCACTCATAAATCAAAACATTATGGAAAGAAAATGCTTTACATTAACCTGCATTACCCTAACCAGTTTTGCAACTTGTTTGCATGAGAAAGTGTATAATTCTTGTGGTTTGGACTTTAGAGGAAGAGAAACAGACATGATAATTTGTCTGCCTGGTGTGTGAGTGTTAGATGAGCGAGAAAAATATCAAGCATCAAATCAAGACTGTCAAATTGTTCCAGTAACAGGATCTTTGTGATTCTCTGCGAGTTCCCCTTCAGCTCCGACTCAAATATCTGTTATCTAAAAATAAAAAGTTTGACTAACTTTTCTATAGTTTTTTAACATAAGATAGCAAAGCACAGAAGCCATGTAACTTGGAAACTAAAAACTCTCTTTGTAGAAATTCTTCTCTTTCCAAAGTTTTTATGTTCCATAATTCTTCAGAGCAGGTGAAATTGAGCTTCAAGCTGCAAAGAAATTTACAAACTGTTCTGGAAAGGCAAAATGTACACTCAGGAACCCAGACTTAATAATTATTTATTGGATAGCCCAAAAAAAATAGATAAATGTATGCAAAGGCATTAATTATATATTTTAACATTTACTATTCAATTGTAAAATAAATAAAAAGCTTGCAGAACATATTGCATTTGTTATATTTATGGAATTTCAGAACCGTTTACCCACCGATCAGCAGGTCTAAAATTTCTTTGCACTTATCCTCCAATGTTTCCAGGGAAAAGATCATTTAAACAAAAAGGGATCCGAAAATTTTTGTGCTGAATATGAATATGGCTCAAGTTTAAGAGAGAAGTTGCACTTGAAGATTTGGAGTATGAATGCAAACAACAATGGGTTAAGGTAAATGTATTGAACTGTGACAGTACAGACATTCGTAGGTTCATACAGAAAACCTACTTTACACAAGTTACATATAGCGCTGTCACTTAAAAGAAGGCATGACCTTGTGTTTCATTATGTGTCATAACGGAAAGTGTACTGAGTAAGCTACAATATAAAGAGCACTGCACACCAAACCACTGTAATAACAGCTGGTAGTAACATAAGCTGCTTAATTTTAATTTGCAATGTTCAGGTTACTACGATACTTGATCTGTAACAGCAGTGGGAATCAGTTGGCTGCTTTCCGGCCTTTTGGCTGAAATCAATTGTAGTGACAAGGCTGGTACTATATCCTTAATCGAGCAGGACATTTTCAATAAAAGCACCAGTAGACGCCTAAGTTCTTGAAAAGTGCCATCTAGATTTCAAATAGTATTACACAAACGATAACCATAAGAAGAAGTAATTTGTATTGATTTAAGCTGGTCATCATTACTGCACACAATCTGTAAACATTTTCTGTAAACATTTTCATAGATCTCTTATTAATAATCCCAAAACTGCACTGGAAATTAAAGTGGCCTGTAATATCAGACTATTGATTCTTATTGGATACTTTATTCTTATTGGTAACTTTAAATTGGTAACTTTAAATAGACTAGATTCCATTTGTATGATGAATCAATGCAAACAGGAAACACTAAAGAGCTTCCACCTTTTTCATTCCTCCCAGTTTGTTGAACTCCAAACAATCACAACTGTATTTCAGTGGTGCACACAGGGGTCACTAGTGAATCTTTAACCATTCAGCCCATTTTAGCTTCAGGTGAAGTACATACTTTACATTTCTCAGTCTGCACAAAAATGTCTGTAACAGTGGGCATCTGAAGCTGACGAGTGAAGGGCTCAGACAATAATACAGACATTGTTCACTTGGTGCAGCTGCAATTTAAATTCAGTTTAAATTTCAGACATTCTTAAGATTTATTTAATTTCATGTTTCTTCTCTCTGATCATGTGTTTTTATTTAAGCCTTCTGCAGTAGAAACTTTCCCCTCAGAAGTAGATAAAACACAGAGCAGTCCTGTTCAATGCAAGCAAATTGTTTTTGAGGAAATTGGTCATTGTGTTCCCAGTTCAGTAAAGTCTACCTGCATGCCAAAGCAAATATGAGTTTAATTTTGGGGCATTGTGCTGGCAGCACTCTGAGTGAGTTATTGTAGCACTCCAGCCACAAAAGCTCTTATGTGTATCACATGCTGCCACTGCTCTAGCTTCAGATAATAGAATGGCTTTAGCCACATAGCTGGTACAGAAATCAGTGCACTCCAAAATATACCATGCTATGCAGAGTTCAGGGTTTCAGTGGTGGTTCTTGCATGAATGGTGCTTTAGGGACTCCCTCCTACTGGGACCCTCAACCAATTAAAATGCAAGATTCTGGTGGCACAAACTGAAGTTCAACCTGGAAGAAAGCATTTGTTACTTAGTCTCCTGATCATCCTCATTAAGTAGATTATAGTGCATTATAGTCTCTTTGGGGGAGATCTGACCCCATAGACATGTCAGATTTCCATCTCATTCATATAATCCATTGAAAACTTATTTAAGGTACAACTAACTGGCAAGTTATCATAAGATAATGCACCACTGGGGTCAACTACATATATATAAAAAAAAAACAATCTATAGACATTATTAAAAAAGTAGGGCTAATAATGTACTCCATGTGGTGAAGATGAGCACACACCTCCAAATTGTGCCTACCTACACTGTGCTGTTTGTTTGGCAATCTGAATTAAGCTGTGGGCATTTTCAGGCAGTAGTTCAAATGCAAAGT
This sequence comes from Phalloptychus januarius, assembly GCA_902982915.1. Lineage (NCBI taxonomy): Eukaryota > Metazoa > Chordata > Actinopteri > Cyprinodontiformes > Poeciliidae > Phalloptychus > Phalloptychus januarius. Next base: position 3,663,517 of record CADWAE010000133.1, on the reverse strand, counting down.
CTACTTATTAGGTTCTACTGAGAACCATAAAATCAGGCGTAGGCTTTTAGGCTTCTAGTTTCACACATTTAAATATCCTGTGTCGTTCTTGCTTTAACACACCATCACAGAGCAGCTGAAAAATATAGAGCTCATTTCAGATAATTGTGTAGGTACTCAAAGACTTTTCAGATGTCAGGATAATCACATCACATTCCCATATAGATCCACACATGAAAACAAATTGACATTTAAGAAGCAGAATTATGGCCAGCGATGTTCTGGTCTAACAAAAACAGATGAAGTTTGGATCAACACAAATTGGCCCCAGACATCTTATCTAGAAAAAATCTTCCAATGGGTGAACGATGGACACCTTTGAGCTGACAGACCGGCTCGATCCAGCCTTGATTTTGCTGAGACTGGTATGAAGTGCAGACAGCTTCTAATAAGTTTCAGCTTTTTCCAAGAGATGGTATCAGGACGGGCCTGTTTTTCACACATTGGTTAGAAAGGCTGATTGGTGCATAGCTTACTAATATTTAGCATTGGTTTAGCTTCTTAACTGCAACATCAAGCTTAAATGTACAATGCACTTTGTTAAATGATTACCTATCAGGCTGTTTTAATGATGTGTCCCTTTAATCTAAGCAATACTTGCAGGGGTAAATGACAGATGTCCAATGACTGGGATCAAAGTACTACAACAGACCCTGAGTGGGTTTTCCTGTAATGTGCAGTGAGTGTGAAGATAAACTAGGTAAAATTTAAGCCCAAATGAGAAGAAAATTGACAATGATTGAACGAATTCAAATAACATAAACCATCAGGTCAATGCCCTTATGTAGAATCTGTTTTGTACATCAAAATGCCACAAAAAAAATCTCTAAATGCTTTTGCTTGTTATCGAGTTGTCCATCTATAAGCAGGAAGTGAGTTGGTTTACTTCAGTGGAATGGGAGAGGATCAAGAAGAAAATCCTGGCAGATAAAATCATTTTTTGGATTTATCTGAGAACACCAGGTCTGTTTGGATAAAGGAGCGGCTTTTCTTTTGATCTCTGACAGGAGACACGGTGATATGGATAAAAGTAACTTTAAACTATAGAAAACTTAAATTCATTTTTAAAATGACATAAACAGGTTTGATGGAATAATATAAAACAAACAAATGCCAAAGGATTTTTTAATGACATGCTAGTATGCAATTATTGTAGGCTTTTATTTACATTATGTTGATTTATTAGCAAGTTTAGCTGAATTCTTTTTAAAGTAATATGAAGTAAACAGCAATAATAAAGCTGTTATTGACGCTAGAAAGATGCTTGTGATCTGTCCAGAGACTTTTCTGCCCTAGAAACCCAGAAACTAGTGCAGACTGATGATAAATTATTCTGTTTATAGTTTTGTTGGTCATTGTTGAAGTTTCCTTTCCATGAAGAATTTGAGCTGCAAACTTTTTCAGACTTGCTTTTCCTTTTGAGAGCAGTCCCAGTTAGGCTCATATTACATGTGGAAAAAGCATTTTTTATTTGTGTAGCTGCAAAAATTGTGCCAGTGTGTTTTGTGACATAAATAATTCTACGCAAGTGGTCTGGTTTAGATTCTTCTGCAGTCTATCTATAATACACTTATTAAAAATATTAAAGAGAATCAAAAAGATATGTGAATATGTTTTCCTCTTATTCTCAAGATAATGGGTAAGTTAACTTCCACAACATATTTTGTCTTACCCATAGCCTTTATAACCCAACTGTATTCAGATTTGTTTTTTGATGTTTATAAAGAAACTTTGAAATCTTTTACACCTAAATATAGCATCAGCTGCCAACAGTGGCGAGCAATAACATTTTATAGCTATGCATGTGATGCCAACTGACTGCCTGCAAACTTTACATTTAAACAATGTCAGTGCATTGGATTACGTGTTGCAGCTAAGGAAATGCATCTAAATATATAATAAGAGGCTTCTGTCTGAATTTCTGGACTGAGAGTTGATTTTTTTCTTGGCATAATTTAAATTATGTTCAGTTAGACTTGTATGCTGTTTTATTTAAAGGAGCAGTATGAAGGATTTAGCGACATCTAGTGGTGAATGAAGTTTCAAACTACTTCCAATAATCTACCATGCTCCTCCACTTTATCTTGGCATGCATAGTAAATATGACATTCATACATGTGATGTTGCAAGATGATTGAACTGCAGCTTATTGACTTTCTTACCCTCTCTTCTTAAATGTACTTTGGATTATTCGGTTCAAGACAAGACATAAAGCAATATTTAAAAAAACAAAAAAATTCTTACACATAAACCTTGCATACAAGAACCTGACGTCAGAAGAAAAACCTGAAAAATCAATGAAATTCATAAACTGCACTGAACTCCACTCGTTATGTGGTTATTTGAAATGCACTTATGAATACGTTTACTGTTTAGACTTGGCAACAAGGTTTAAAAAAAACTTTAAAGCATAGTTCCTAAGAATAATATTTTGTTACCTGCATTTTTTGCTATCATTTTAGTTCAACAGTAAACAGGACTACAAAGATCCTCCGACTTTTACGCAAAATCAGTCTTGGGTCCAGCCCTTACGATACCAGAATCTACTTGGGATACTTCATTAGTATCTACTTGGGCAGATGGCAATGAAAAGGCCTTTTTAAAGGAAGAGTGGTTATTTTTTGTTCTTGTTGCCAAGACTAGAAAACAAAACAAAAAAACATACTGATCACAGATAATACAGGTTGTTGTCCCAGTAGCCATTTTCCAATCTCTGTTTTTTGTGTGGTTGAGTTAAGTTTAGGGGAAAAAAGTTACATAACATTTTGTTAGATATTGTTATATTTTGTCATTTCAGTATGTAAAAATATTAACTTTGTGCTTTTACATAAGCTAGTTTAGTGAAAAAAGTATTTCCCAAATGTAAGTGATATAAAGCAACTTTTTGAAGAACATGCATGCAACTGCAAAGACTATTAAAAGGCCCCCTGCTGGTCACACCAGCTCATCATGCTTGGACCTGCTTCTATTCTGCTAAACTGCTTCACAAGTTGTGGGAAAACACAACTTGTCTCCTTTTATTTCCCATCAGCCCTCCGCCACATCTATCCCATCTCATTGACTCAGCATTAAAAGATGATGGGACACAATTTGATTATTTAATGTTCCCAAACCATAGTGGGACAAAATTAAAGGAACACAAAGCTCTCCTCTATCTCAGCTTGATCTCCTTTAAAGGTCACATAAAAGGTCAGTTGATGTTTTGTTCACAAACGACAGAAATGTTGATGTTTTCAGTGTAAGGAGATGAACAATTATTTCAGTTCAAGTATCTAGACTGCAACAACATTTGGCTATTACTGCAAAGAAAAATCTTTTTTTTTTTAAACCAACAGATTGCACAAATGTTACAATTTATGATGCCTTTTAAAATGTAAACTCAGTAGGATGAAAGAATTCTTCACATTTGAAATGTTAGGCTCTCTAAAAGGGTTCAAAGAGGAGATTTGCTACATTACTATTAGAATTTTAAAAGTCTTTTTGTTCCCATGAGACAAATTAGTGAAATACCACAAGGGCCGAGATTCTCGCGTTTCTCGTTGCCAGTAAAAGAGCGTAGAAAGAAGCGTCAGCTGTTCCGCATAAATCTGAATTTGTATAGCAAGTGACAGCTGGCACGTCCTAAACAACATGAAGTGATTTAAAATTACAAACCATGCTGCAAGACAAGTTACCATCTTGACAAGTTACCAGTGAACTCTCCCAGGACATAGTCAGATATGCATTTTTCATAAATTGATGCTGACAAATTTGATTTGGAAAATCCCTGTTCCCTGTTCATTTTTTTTTTTAAATAGAAATGTTCTCTTTGGTTAGGGATCACAGATACTTTTGGGTTACAAATAAAACTCACAGAACTGACTTCATGCTGCCTTCAACTCTCTGAGGAAAGACCCATATTTTAAGCCATGTGTCAGAAGGACTTACATCTCATCTTATTAATCTTATTAATAGTACCACCATTAATAGAGGCAATTTCTGCTGAGATGCGATTTTGTTTTGTTTTTTTTAGGAAAAGAAACATGTTTATGTTTAATTTGATTTAATTCAAGTAGTGAGAAAAAGTAGATTATCTTTAGTAAATGTATGTTATAAATTATATACAAGTACCTTGAAAATGTCGACCTTACAGATCAGCTTGACGACCCGTCTTGGCATCTGGTCCGAATCATTTTGTTTTTATATTTTATTTAATATAGAAATTCAAACAAAGCTTTTAAAATAAGCATCATGACTGTTGTGTTGTGACTGTCTGTTTTTCATTCTTTTAATAGAATGATTGCTTATATGTTTGGACATTTTGAATACAAAAGCAGCTGCAACTGTTATTTACTTTTCTTCCTCATTAAGAATGTGGTAAATAAAAAAAGAAGCTACATTTATCTTGGCTGTGTGAAGCATCATGACCACTCATACCAAAGTCTGCTTTTGTTTTACTGATTGGACACTTCTGACATCGGCTCCCTGCAAGAGTGCTGACTCAGCAAAAGAGAGACAGAAACCAAGGAGAATCCCAATTGAACCTAAACAAAACATGATCAACTTGACAGATTTGGGTCGCGATAAACGTTTTGTTTGTATCATATTATTTGCTACTTTGTGTGTGAGAAATGTTTTGTCTGTTTTTTCCAAGTGGAACCTTGACATGGATCCATTTTGCCCATTAAGTTTTAATAACTTCATTTATTTTTGTCTTTAAAGCCACATTTGACATTTCCATGTAACCGCTCAACTATTATAACTTTTTTTATAAGTTATTTTCTACATTAATAACCTCATGAATGATGCACATATTTTAGAGTGTGACTCAAACAGCTTTTTGCTGTTTACCTTTGGTCTGTTTGGTATTAGTCCACATAAATAAACCTATCTCTTTTAAATGTCCTAGTTGATAATAAATAACTTGCGTAGCATCCTGTCTGAAAAAGCAGGACATGGGCATGTGTGGTTTATATGTTAGTTTTCAGATCCCAACAGGTTTTTCACATCTTCTTATCAAGGTCTACCTTAAAAAATATAAAGTTTACTCTATTAAAAATAAAAGACTGAATCATCGCCTTATAAGTATCCAGGAGGTCAAACATAAAATGGGCTTCTGACTAATGAGGAGGATGTTTTGGCACTATAGCTAAATGTAATTCCAAGAAAGTGTTCATGTAACTGTTTGAAAAAAAATATTAATGTTACTATTTTTAGTAATTGACAGATGGCTGGATGATTGTGTTCTTTGCCTCTCTTGTGTATGGTAGTAGATTTGTTTTCAGTTTGTTGATCTGGAGTACAAAGGTGTTACCACAATGCTGAGATGTAAATTTCCCTACTGTACAACATTGGATGCTATTTCTATTCTAAAGACAGCAAAAATAACGTCTAGAGAAGATAAATGATTGTTAATTTCTTTCTGGGAAGAAAAAATAAAGGTACATTTTAAACTTTAACAAACAGTAACATTATAAGCAATTAGGACATTTTTAAGGAATTTTTCAGTTTTCCTAGTAGTACTCCAAAATGTTAACCCAAACTCAGACTGTGCAATCTACAGAAAAATTTGAAACCACCCAAGAGTTTCCTCTCAGACCCAATATGCCTCAGGCTGACCAGTGAAATACTACATTTCCATGAGTGAACCATTAGAGAAGGCCTGGAGAAGAATGTATCATTTGGAAGGAGTGTCAGGAGAAAGCCTCTTCTCTCTAAGACAAACATGGGTTCATGACTCGAGTGTCATGTTGCATCCGAATTAATCACAAGACCTCTGGAAGAATGTCCTTTAACAACAAGTGAGACCATATTGGATATGTTTAGCCAATTATAGGGAGCCGTGTTTGGAGAAAACCATTTAGTTTTGGGGTCAAGTGTGAGGCCATCTCTGTTGAAGCTACGTCCAAACGGAATCAATCAACCAATAAAGCAATGCTGTGGAAGCGAGTGGGTCAAAATTTACCCACAATAGCACAGAAGAATAAAGATGTGCAGAAAATGGGAAACTCAAGCTGCTAAAGGTGTTTCTGCTAAATGTGTCAATAAATCCCAGCGAGTTTGATTCGACTTCCTATGACTTCTTCACATTACCGTTCCCAGCAACTCCTGCCAAGATCATTACGACAGTAGTTTACAGAATTTAAAATTTTCAGAGCTCTACAATAACTGGAAGAGTTTTTAAAGGTGTTTATAACTTGAAGCCCACTTTCTTGCATCAAGACTTGGTTAATGTGGACTAATAAAGTTTTGTCTCTTTCAGATTGTCCTTTCTGCCAAACAGAAGCTACAGTGATAACGGCCAGACAATCCTCGCTAACGAACAAGAGTCTCAGGACTCTCTTGAGGTCCTATGAGGATAACTTACAGGAACAGAACTGTGAACTGCTCATCAGATTTGGGGGACATTTAACTCCAATGTCTTGGCATCTGTGATCTTAAACAGTGTACTTTAATGCGAACTGACTTTCCATAGAGATGCTGTTCCTTCATGATCCTTGGCTGTTTCATAATAGCAATGTAATTGCTCAGTGTTAATGAACTCTGCTTACAGAATGTGACATACAGGACAACTGCTGCTACTCTTAAAATCTAATGTTTAATAAAAAAGTACAATATAAGTGCATTTTTTGGGTAAGCATAAAGCATATTAAGGTTGAAATGGACAGCTGATATTACGCTTTTATTTTATATTTTGAAATGTACGAACTCAATGTCATTTTTGAGCGCCAGATGGCAGTAAAGCAACCATTGATGTCCTTCTTGCCAAATGGGAAGGCAGAATATGATATTTCAATTAATAATTGACAATGACAAGCTGATGAATGAATGTATCTTAACAGTAACAAGGGTTTACCTCCGTTAGATTTTTGATGTTTGGTTGTACGCTGACTGTCTCCAACCCACAAAATATCTCCCAAATTATGAATTTTAAGGTACATAAAAATCCATCCACTGATTCATGTCAGTTTTTTCTTTATTCTTCAACTCTCATCTTACTTTTTCCAATCATGAGTTTAGGCCTTAAATTTCATAAACCAAAATAAAAATAATTTTGGTTCATGCTTCAACAAAGAGCAGCTTGTTTAAATCTTATGAAGCAATTTTATGATCTGATGCAAATCTTGTTGATTAGAAATAACTAACCCTCAATTAGAATATGTTTATTAAATAAAAAATAAAAAAACTAAGTTATTTTTACAAAATTCTTGGAATCTTTTGCAATTTCAATTAACTCAGTAAGTAATTAACCAAGTAACTAAGGTCAAATTGCAGCTAATAGTTTAATTTCTTTTCATCAATGTCTTGGAACTATTCATTAGTAATCTAAGACCTCCTATTTACCATCGATATAATTGATGTGGCACAGATACCCGTTTCTTTTGCTCACTCTGTAAAATGTGGGGAAAATACAAATGGCTACATGGAAGTATATTTTTCACAATCAGTGTAAGATTTCAAAAGTTTCAAACAAGGTGTGACCAACAAAGCCAAGTGAAGTTCTAGCTTGTATTGCTAGCACACAGAGTCAACCAGGAAAAGCCTTAGCTCCTACAATCACAAACCAAACGCTACTGGAACTGGAACTATGTAGTGTGGTCAAATGATACGAAGATGGAGTTTTATTTTTCCTAGCAAACACTCCAGGTGAGACTCTATGAAAAAGGAGAAACTGCTATCTGTTAGGTGTCATGGAGGTTCTGTTTCTCTTCCAAAGGTGGCATGTTAAAGTGCATAGTGTCTGGAAATTTTGTTATCCTTGGTGGTTTTAAATAAAAATCCAGTGACTTCTGTCAGAAAACTGCTCTTAGGTCTTTCAGCAGGATGATTATGGTCAAATCAAGACAAATGACTCACCACACAGTAAAAATCTTTTTCCATGGTCATGTCAGTCTTCAGAAAGGAAGCAGAGCTGAAGAGAATGAAGATTGCAAAGAGAAACAGTCAAAGCTTTTCTCAAAAATTTATTTTAATTCAAAATGAAGAGAATAGCAGTGATAAAATATTTTTTTAACTGATTTCCCGATTGGAAATAACACAGAGCCTGCTTGCAATCATACATCAGAAGAAGGAATGTATTACCCTTTTAAAAACATTAACTCCTGGACAGTTTGGTGTGTTTTATCTCATCTTAAGGCTTTGTCTCACAGTCCCACAGAGCCAGTGCTGTATTTTGGTTTTACTCAAATACAGGTGGTGCTAGGTGGTGGGAACAAGGGAAAGATATTTTTAACCATACAAGACACAAAGCCAATAGTTTGTCCTTTTAAGGACCGAAGGAAACCAGTAGTGTTGCTATTTTGGTGAGAACCAAGGCCTAGCTGCCTTTTCTTTAACAAATCGGTCCACTGAGAGGGGAAAAGGTTTCTTATTTCATTCAACACATAAGAGGTCAGGGTGAACTACAGCTTTAAAACAAGACTGGTCTTATTTTGTTTGAGAAATATGCATGTGATCACATCAAATCAGAATATGTTTCCCAACTGACTCAGGACCTATAGTGTCATGTTTGCCAATAGAAAACTTACAAAACATGAGGCAGTCCTGGGAGCCAGGGCAAGATCAACCATAGGAACCAGTAGAGAAGAGCATAACATGAGAGACTGGGGTATGTGATTACTGGCCTGAACACAGGTGAGCCTAATTAGCAGAATGAATGTCAGCTGTGACATCCTGACATTAACTGCGTTTCCATTAAAAATTTGCTCTGCAATTTATTGATATTCCACTAAATATCGAAAAACACAATTTCGAAACTAAATTAAAATCACACGTTAATAAATTTGTTAATGCAATCAGTCATTAAAAAACTTCTGCCATGCATCTTCCTACATCCCGTTATCATTTCCTCCTGTTGTTGATCACGTGACTCGTGCAATGCAAAAACTTTTTCCATTGCAGTTTGAGATTCTGCACCTTTTTGTCAGGAGTTTTTTCAAAATTGCCGTGTTTCCATTCAGCTGATTTATCTTCGTAATTCCAATTTGTGCAATTATAGTCAAGCTTATCAGTCACGTTTTGGACTGTGGGAGAAGGCCGGAGAGAATACACAGAGATCCTGAAAAAAATTCAAAATAAAACAAGAACTAATATCTATAACCATAACTAAACACTGTGACTCACAACAGAAAATAAATACACAGAAATGTGATCACAGAATGACCAGAACAAGGTAAAGAATGAAAAATACTGGATACTCAAAGTCCCAAAGATTATGACATATAGTGACAGTTCAGACAGAAAGAAGAATTATGAAGCTTGAGAAAATTATTTCTCAAGCTTGAATTAATAACATCCTGAGTGCTTTTCATCTTAAGTTGTTTTCTTTTTCCTAACTGTCTTTAAAAATGTTTGTTTATGAAAATTGTATAGAGAACAGCCTGGGGAATAAAAGAAAAAGCAAGTGTAAGTCTAGCCACTAGGTGTAGCAGTAGCACCGTGAACTGGAATGGTCCTCTGTTGATAAAAGTCTGTACATAAGAACTTATGTCTGCTTATTATTAACAAACATCTACAATAATAAAAACTGCAAAAACATAGTCAATGACATCACCTGCCTTCCGTTGTTATTATATGAGCAATGAACTTTAATCTACCAAATAATTACTCTTGTAAATTAAAATGCAGACAGATGGGCCTTTTGTAAGTAAAAAAAGGTTTTCAGTCTGTATACCTCAATCAGAAGAGGAAAAATATGTTTTATGAAGTCGTTAATGTTATTTTTGTTTCTGGAATTACCAAGTAAGAATCTGTGGAAACATTTACTCTATATTGAAAATATACAAGAAAAGCTGAGATCATATGAAGTTTTGCAAACTGAAACAAAGGCAACAAAAGCAATGATTTAAACATTCTGTGTGTAGTGTACGATAATTCAGTACATGTGTGACAATTTTGATAACTATGATTTACAGTGACCTAAATTGGTATTAATGGCGAATCCAAGGAGAAAAAAAAAGTAAAATGACTTTTACCAGCCAACAAAAGCAGAGTTTAAGTTCAACATTGTGATGATTCATTTATACATATAAATAATTAAATATTTTGCACTAGATTGTGTTCAAAATTAGATGTAACATATATAGGTACCCTGTGTTAAATAATGTTGATAAATTCCTTAAAACCAGGAATCCAGTTAAAGGAATAAGAAATCTCCTGTGAAAAAATCTGAGAAAAAGTTTTTAAGCTTGTCAGCATATTAGGATATGCATGTAACTTTTTAATCTCATTTACTACTTGTACCTTCAAGAGAAATGTTTTTTTGTAATGGATAACATCTTTTATGATCCCCACTCTGCACACTCGGCACTATTTCAGAGAAGACTCGTCTGGTTGAAATAAAACTTGGTTACTTACAGGTAAATAATTATTTAACAAGGGGTTATTTAACAAGTAAGGGGTGTGATTACTTTTTGTCAAAGTGCCAGGTTGGTTTTATTACTTTAAGAAATTAAATCAGTATTTGAAAATGTTAGTTTGTATTTCCACAGACCAAGTTTGTCTGATATATTATTGTTATTTTCTTGATGATCTGAAGATTAATATGTGACTAAAAAGGGAAAAAACAGAAAATATTTGCAAAGTTACTATTTTTTTCCAGGGTAAAGCAGATTTTTGTTACTGCCACTGTTATGAACTCATGTGGTATAGAGCTCTTAGAGCTAGACTGCATATCATTTGCACAAGTACAAATACACTAGGACTTGCAGGAATTTAGTAACCATGGCAACCCTCATCCAAAGGCACCGGCCCCTCCTCCTTGCCCTTGGCATCCCTTGTCCCCCCTCCTTCCAATCCACATACAGAAAGAGACAACGGCTGCTGCTCCCATCATGCATTGCAGTAAGAACAGGAAGTAGCACGAGACACACCACCAGCAGCCAGCAGAGTGGGGAGCAGCATCGGCTCAAACTCCAGACTGATGGTGGATGAGGAGGCACTACACGTGGAGGCATGGCTGATGTTGCCTCCAGGACACACTCAAGCTGCTGCTTCTCTGGTGAGTTCAATCCTCCTTTGAGCTGTTTTTCAACACAAATCATGCAATGGTATGCAGAAAGGGCAGCAGACATGCAGACAGATGGATGCTGCCGGTGGATTTAAAGCTACAGTGCGGTAATCCTCTCAGATGGAACAGGATGAGGGCGTTTTGGGGTCTCTTGGCAAAAAGGTGATGGAAAGCAGGCGGAAGCACTTCACATCCTTAGTTTCTTTATCTTTTTTTACTTTATTTTTCAAGCAGGAAATGACAGCTACTTTGTACTCTAAGTCTCAACATTGTGTTAAAATTATGATGCAATCTCACCAATGACTGAGTACATTAGTGGAACACAAAGAAAGTTAGCAGCCACATCTTCCGTGTCATCCTGACAAGGATGACATTGTGTGCAGAACTCGTAGATAAACCCACATGCAAATCCAAACACAGACCCTCACTGTCTCACATCCAGTCCATTTCAGCTGGATTTATTCCTCTTCTGTCACGCTCTGACATAATTTGTTATATGCATTCAGTGACTGTGGAGTCAAACATGCCAAAGTAAAATAAAAAGAAAAAAAGAAAAAATAAATAAATAAAAATAAAGGTGAGGAATATGTTAGTATTTCACCAGCATAAAGAATGCATTTGGTAACTTCACATATCTCAGAATACATACTTAATTATGTCATTCATTAACTGCAAATCCAAATGAAAGCAATCATCATTACATCAGATAAATTAACCTTAATTTCTGATGTTCATCCTGATCAGCAAATATTAAAGGGTATTAAGTTGGTTATGGACAAAATTTTATTTGGACATAATTTAGAGGTCATTTTGGAATTTATTTTCTTTTTCTATGCATCCATTTTTTAATGACTAACTTTATTTATTAAATGAGGGGTATTAAAATGTGTAGAATTTATAAGCTAAAGTTTGACAACAACAAAAAGAGTATAAACTAAATTTAATGCAATAAACAAAACACATAACTCACCTTCATAACTCGGGATGATCCAAAGGCAAAAACACAACCTTGTTCCTTCAATGTGGTTTAAATTATCCATCCATCCATCCATCCATCCATCCATCCATCCATCCATCCATCCATCCATCCATCCATCCATCCATCCATCCATCCATCCATCCATCCATCCATCCATCCATCCATCCATCCATCCATCCATCCATCCATCCATCCATCCATCCATCCGTCCATCCATCCATCTTCTGCTGCTTATCCGGGGTTGGGTCGCGGGGGTAGCAGCTTAAGAAAGGAGGCCCAGACTTCCCTCTCTCCAGCCACTTGTTCCAGCTACTCCGGGGGAATCCCGAGGCGTTCCCAGGCCAGCTGAGAAACATAGTCCTTCCAGCTCATGACCAAAAAGGTGGTCATGAGCTTTATGTCTGAATATTCGTTTTCTTTGCAAACATAAATTAAACGTATTGAATTCTGCAACACACATGAGACTGCTTCAATGGCTTACCTGCCGGCAGGATAACGACCGTAAACATAAAACGAGATCTACAATGAAATGGTTTTGAATGAAGTAAATCTCTTTTTGTCTTTTGTCAGAATTTGCAATAACCATTTTTAAGAATATTTACAGACGCACTGAAATATGTTGAGAAGAATGGACAAAGATTTCAGTGTCTAAATTAGCAAACCAAATAGAGGCAAAAAAGAGTTGCAACTATTACTATTAAGAAAGTTTTTTTTGTTTGTTTTTTTTGCACATTCAGGGATTTTGTTATAACATTACAAATCAATGAAGGTTTCAGGGAGATGTAAACAAATTTGAATTAAGAGGTATTTTTGTCATAGCCTTGTGATGGAGGTTGAGCAGTTGTGTACCGAGGGCAGATTGGGTTAAACCAATTCTAATTGAACAGGATATTGTGTAGTCCCTCAAAGTGATGGGAGGCCATATCATTTGGTTTGTCTATATTACCTTTGTCAAGAAAATTGTTGAGCCTGTCAGGGACATCACCTAGATTAATGTTCTAAATGTAACAAAATGAGATAAAGCAAGGCTGATTAGATTTAGATGGCGTTTGGTTGACATTAAATGAAAACTAATCTAGTGCAATTAAAAATGAGTTAAAGCAGAGCAGGACGCCAAGTCAAGGATACTTCCTGTATGATCTGCGGGGAAGTCAACATATTTCTCTGCTTTCCAATACTCATTAACAATGTGCTGTAACAAAAAGTGTGGCATACTTAGAACGTTAGACCAGACTGATGTTATTATCCGTAAATCATTTTCAAATCAAGTTGAAATAACGACACAGGAGAAGTTTTCTTATTTTAAACAAGTTGTGAAGAAAATTTAAAAAATTACAGAATAAAATTTATAAATGAGACTGAAGAAAAAAACTTTTTTAATTTTATTTAACTTATATATTGAAGTATATGAAGATTCACCTTCCAAAGTTTTCTCCATATTGAAATCCTGTGGGGTGAGCTGCAGAGAGCAGAGCATGACAGACACAGAATATCTATAAACTTTATGAAAAGACTAAATGTAACATAGAAGAATAAGTCATTTTGAGGAAAAACATTTGTATAAGCATGCAGTTGCAGCAGAATAGTTAATAATTGTGCGACACAATTTTAGGCCAATGTTCAATTTTTTGAAGTGACATTTTCTGTTTGGCTCATTTTCTTCCTCCTAATTTGAAACCTCAGCAGCAGATGATTACTTCACTGACCTTTCAAGTGACCAAAACATTTCTGCTACCAAAATCCAAAGACCTTATCTCACCTGATTTCATGTATGTGACTAAACTTGCCACTAGGTGGAAATGACATTACATGACATGGCATTTTTAAAAGCTATGGTGAACTACATCGTCCAATTCAGGTTGTATGTCAGTGTAACAGCAGAAACATCACATTTCAGATGGTCCAGACATTCAGAACTCGCTCTGCTTCCCTTCAGTCTGTTAATGGTTCAACCTGCTGTGGTAACACTCAGCTCTGTGCAAACACCCCCTTCACAAGCGCCGCTGCTGCACTCAGTATGTTTTTAACACAACATAGTAAAATCACATTGAGATAGATTTAGATTTAATCATCACTTCGACCCAATCATTTTAGGAATTGTCATTCAATGAATTCTTGAGTCAAATATTTTATAAATGGCCGACCCAGTTGAAGTCAGATCTTTATATGCACTGCATAAGAAGACACAATCTTATTTTTCTTGCTCTAAATCAGACTACACTTTTCCTGTTTTAGGTCAGTAAAATATTTCTACTTGTTAAGTGCCCGAGTGATGAGCGAGAGATCACACACACCTTTTCACTTCTGCCCAGAGGTTTGTAACTGATTTGGAGGAATGCACGTCTGAGTCGTTACTTTATTCTGCTTGACGTTGCCATCTATTTTGTGAAGTTCACCAGTCCATCCCGCAGCAGAAAGATCAAAATTTTTTTCTAGATATCACAACACCCTTTAGGCCCAACACTTTAATTTTAATTTCATCGGACTGCAAGACGTGTCTCCAAAATCCTTACTGAAAACAGGTGAGGAAGGTTTAGTTTAATCTGATATAAGACTTTAAGGGGGATAAGAGTTGCGTGTGTTTCTGTCCTGCTGAGTTTAAACATCTGGTTTCAAATTTAAATAAATATCAGATGTGATTTAAAATTCTGCAACTGCTTTTTGCAATTTTTGGTTTGCAACAAGTAATAGACTTTATGTTTATGTCTTGTAAATTATCGTTAAACAATCCTTTAATAAACTGGATTTGCAAGCCAATCAAATTAGTGTGAATCTTGCAGCTTTGCCTAACAAGAAATATTACTTTAAATAATGGAATTTCCATAAGATAAAAAGAAAGTGAAGAAATTATTTAAAGTTATTATCAAGAATCAGGTGATATAAATGGTCCCGCAGTTTCTTTTTCCTAATCAGAAGCTGAAATTACACATTTTAATGACTGGAATAAACCATTACATGTTTATTTTGTGCAATGCAAACACTCCTTTTCTCACATTTGCTTTATTTGGTTAAAATAAAAACATTACACACCCTTTTCCTTTTACATAAAATCAAAGCACCACCTCTCCACTGGTTTGTTTTATCTTCTGTTTGCCATGCAATCCACTCTGTCCACAGGATGTATTTAAACATTATGACATGTTGACACGTAGAGCTGTTCACCGGTTTTTTTTTCTTTCTGCAATCACTATTGCTGACCCAAACATCCAACAGGAAAGATAAACACCGCTATCCAGTAAAAATTTGACTATATTTAACCTCTTCTCTAAAGCCATACGCAATATGAGGTCACACCCACTCCATGGGATCAAGCCAATAGGAAGCAGGGCAAAGGGCTCGTTCTTATCTTGATATAAATTCTGAAAGAGATCTTACCCTCATCTACTGAGTCTGAAGGCTCGGATGACGAAGCAGCTCCAGAAGTCACGCAGGGAGCAAAACAAAACAGGTTTAAAAAGGAGCTGCCAACTCAGATTAAGACAGCAAAACTTCTGGTCGTCCATAAAGCTGTGACTCTACAAGTGAGTACATCATTACTGCTGAGATTGTTCACATAAATTAATGACTGTAAGTGTTTTTATTGCCTGCTTAATGTTTTTTTATTATACTGTTTCAAGCTTGTATGACTGAATAAGTAGCATTACAAACTTTAAATTATATATAAAAAAAATAATGCAATAATGAATGGATTTTTTTCACTTGAGCTTCTTGGCTTTATAGTCTGAGAAATTCAAACTTAAGAGAAGAAGTTTATCTTTCAAGTCTTCAAGGAGTATTTCATTTTAGATTAAGGTCACCATGATTGAAACGAAATTAATTCAAAGGAGGAACTGCTACTTCAACTGCAACACTGCTGTTGAAATAATATGTGCACCTTCAGCATAATTCAGTATTTTTGTTTTTGGGAAAGCGTTGAAATTGTGGAGATAAACTATATCCTTGAGCATATAGATCAATAAAATGACACCCTAAAATGCTCTGTTCCTCAACTCATAACTTTGATAAACAGGGTTTAATTGCACCTTTAGTAATCTTCCTTTTAAAGAGTGTCAATGCTGTCGTCAAGGTCAGAATGAAGACCAGAGATAAAGGCTGCAGCTACTAACCTGCAGCCAAATGTTTCTGTTGCTGTGATACAGTCAGGCTGCACATGGCGTCATTTAAAGGAAATTGTTGGTTTTTAAAAAAAATATAATTAACCATGTGTTCTTATAAATGTTTTAATTTCAACTCTGTAGACTTTACACCTGATTAAATTAATTGTTTCTGACCCTTAATAAAAAAAAGACGGGATCAGCCCTTTGATTTATTCTCTAAGGAGGAGCAGGGTGCCATTATGTCAGGTGATAAAAGAAGTAGAGCGGTGATTAGAAACGGCTGGCAGAAACACCTTTAATCAGCCGCTTTCACTGTTGTTCTGAGCTGACACTTCATTCATTTTATTTGTCTCGTCCCCAAAGACCCTTGGTGGGATTCCAGCAGGGATCAACAGTTAATAAAAACTTTTTTTAAGCTGTCGGTGAGATTACAAAAGTAATCCAGTTTGTTAAGAAAAACATTATTCGTCTTCTGTCATCTAAAAATGTCAGGTGAGATTTATAGGAGCCATCTCAACAGAGGTTGATCTTTGTATCCGCTTCTTTAAAGTGAACATTGCAATGCAAACTGAGCTCTCCATTATTTGTCTGCAAGAGGAGTCTTTAATCCTTCAAAAACAATCCTGCATACATGTCTTCCACTAAATGTTATGATTTTATAGCTAATTAAAAACAGCTGACAAGATTTAAAGGGCCATAGGACATGTAGCAGTTTAACTCAAGGTCAAAACATTTCTAAAGACGCTGATCTTAACCTTTAAAAATAAAAGAATGCAAATTTAATTCCTAATTAAAATACGTTGTAAACATGAGTTTGGTTTTTCTTTTAACTTAAAGTAAACAAAGAAATCAGTTGTCCTGACTGGTTTCACGTCATATCTGTTCCTGAGAGCCGGCGCTGTCTCAGGAAGTCTAAATCACAACACATACGAGTGTTGTGATGGCCCAGGCAGATTACATGTCAATTAGAGAGCTCTATGGTTTCTGACACATGGGTTCTGCTGCAACTCAACAGACAGTAACCTCGTTAGAAAAGCCTTCAAATAATCACAAGCTTTCTTCACGAGTGTCCTGCATGTGCAGATCACTTGACCAATGAGTCTTTTGACAAAGAATATCATTCAGGATTGCAAAACCAAGAAAGCGTTCATCATTAAATAACTCTCTGCAAAATAATCCCAAAATTTACAAGCAACAAAATTAAAAAATTTCTCACAGTGTTTTTTTTCACTAAGCCAGCGCTATATTTGGCCGTTTTTTTTTTTTCTCCATACGATTCTCACAATAGCAATCAGAATTTCAGCCTTCTGATTGGTATGAATAGATGAGACTTAAATGAAATTTTTCAATCAGAATTCATAGACAGCAGCTGGAAATGACTCCCTAACAGTGTTTATAACCTCTGCTGCAGTAAAGCGGGGTTTACAAAGCTGCGTTTTATTAGTGGTTTTTATAAACACTACTGCAAACAGGAGATACACACACGGTTTATAATAAGGTAAAAAGTATTTATAAAAGAAATACTGCAGACAGGAGTTACACAGAACATTTCAACCATTGAAATGCAGGGTCAATAGTGAGTATGCACCAGCATTTACTTAATGATAAACAATGTTACAGTAACACTTTATCTTATTGATTGAATTTTGTTTTTGTTTTTAGAATAAAAGCAAAGTTTTGATGTAGTTCATCTGAACGTTGACAGGAAATTCCAATAAGCTCACTTCACATTAGCGGCGAATGAAAATTCAGAAGATTGTAAAAACAATATGAATAGTTTATAATGCGGCATTTCTCTGTTGACGTGTAGTCAGACCCCAAACTGCTTTTTTAGTTTGTTTTCCTGTCCATTTTTAGTTCTTGGCCAGCACTTTTGGGTTCCCTTATTGTCCTTATATAGAGATACTCTTAGTATTCTCATTGCAGTTGCATACTTGCCTTTAACTCAACCCAGACAAAGACATCCAAAACATACAACGTCAGCACATAGTAAAGATGACAAACAAGGAAAAACATATCTAGATAGGCCTTAGATAGTGCAACTGCTTTTATTACCATTAATGCATGAGTAACAGCTGTTAGTTTTGCTTTTAATATTATGACATATCCAAAATACCTGGATTTAGCTCAGTAACATGGGGAGGTTAATGTGCACATCTGTGACGTTACGTTGTGCTCTCACGAAACTTTCTAATTATGTTTTGACTGTTGGTCCATTGTCTTCGTCCAAGGGTAAGACTGTACAGTTAATGTGTAATTTTAAGTGAATCTTCACCTTGGAAGGATCATTCTGAGAAGTTTACAGCATGATGTTGCCAAAGGATTTATCTAAATGAAATGGGATTGTGGCCTGTTGTAAAAACTCATCTGCTTCCTGGATATTATGGGCTGATCTAGGGTATAGAGCTCTGGAAAAAATTAAGAGACCACTGCATTGAACCCCATTGAAGACCTCACAGTATTCCACCAAATATTGACTTTTGAACTTTTTCTGAGTCAAAATATTTTCATTGTTGTCTCTAGATTAATATGAACTTGTTTTCTTTGCATTGTTTGAGGTATGAAAGCGCTGCATCTGTTTTGTAATTGTGATTATTTCTCATTTTCTGCAAATAAATACTAAATGTTTGCTTGGAATTTTGAAAACATGTTGTCAGTCAGTAGTCCAATGTTCATTTTACTCAAACATTTGCTCAAACAAATAGCTATAAAAAGCAAAATCAGACTGATTATCAAGCTGATAATTTATTCTGGAGGTGAAAATGTTTTTGTAGAACACAAATATTTCCAAACTTTTGCGACAGACCTTAAGGATATTGTACACAGATGAATGGTGTAAGAATCTATTGATAATCCTATGTTTCTGATTTAGGAGTGCAGCTGACAGCTTCTGGATCTTCTCCTTTCTCTCCCTGTTCTGCCTCCTCGTCTTCAACGAGACCATGGAGGAGGTTTCTCCAGACACTGAAACCCCGTTGGCCCCCCAACCGCCCCGGCTCCTGGAACGGCGGGTTCGCCAGCAACAGCCGGCAGTGGCGGTTCTCAAATCAAAGCTAAAAAATGGTTTGACCTGCTCTGGACCAAAGGTCCGGTCCACTCTGATGGGGTTTTTCCCCGTGGTGCGCTGGCTACCAAAATACAAGCTTAAAGAGTACATCTGGGGCGATGTGATGTCTGGGGTCATTGTGGGGATCATTCTGGTTCCGCAGGCCATCGCCTACTGCCTGTTAGCAGGAGTGCCACCCATTTATGGTCTGTACACCTCATTTTACGCTAATATCATCTACTTTCTCATGGGGACGTCCAGGCATGTGTCTGTTGGGATCTTCAGCCTCATGAGTCTCATGGTGGGACAGGTAAACCACTGTTTTAGAGAGATATACATGTTCCTGAATAGTTACAACTATTGTCACTTTTATCATGTTTTAAATATCTGCGGTTGATGCTCTCTGTAGGTGGTGGTTAGGGAGGTTTTCCAGGCTGGTTTTGATCTCAATGAAGACTCCACACCATCTCCTCATGAACCATTTAATTACACACTGGACTTGAACTTCACTCTTAAACCCGAGCTCACTGTGGAGCTGATGGGTATGCAGTTGGGGAAAGATACCTACGCCATCGCCGTCGCAGCTGCTATTACATTTCTGGCTGGTGTCTATCAGGTAAACGAATGGGGGTTATTTTAAATATTCTTATACCAAAACTATAGTTAGTTAAAAACACCCATTCAAAATGAAAATGTATTAAATGTATAAAATCAACAGTTAGCAGGATTCAATTATGCTACAATAACTATTATTATAAGTTCAGTCATAGATTTATGAAAAAATAGGAAGGAAAAACTGAAGTATACCAATAACAGGGAAAGGTTGCAGCTTTTTAGACAAAGCAGAGACCGTGATATAATAAAATATCTGCAAGAAATTTGTTAGCAAAACCTTAATTTGGTTCCTGAATGTAAGAACCAGTCTTGAGACTGCTTTAGCAGTGGAATCAGTAACCTTGTATAGGTAAATATACAAAAGTCATACATAAATAGTATGCAGCTTCAACTTTGTTTTTAAGCATATATTTTGTAGAAACTGTAATTCTTTGATTCGTAAGCCTCAAGGATGAAAGGCTGCTCAGAATGTTTGCTGTTTTTGTTTCCCCTCTATCAGATTTTGATGGCGGTGTTTCGGTTGGGCTTCGTCTCTGTCTACCTCTCGGCCCCCATGCTCGATGGGTTTGCCACCGGAGCTTCTGTCACCATCCTGACTGTGCAGGCGAAATACCTGTTGGGTCTAAAGATTCCTCGTCATCAGGGCTACGGGACAGTAGTCGTTACCTGGTTTAATATCTTCGCCAACATTCACAAGACCAACCTGTGTGATCTCATCACAAGTGCCATCTGCATTGCAATTTTAGGTCATTCATCTGTTCTTACATCTCAAAATCTCAGTGTTCTTGTTGTAGTTTACTCTGACGTGGTATAATACTAAATATTTTTATTACAGTTGCTGGGAAAGAGATCCAGGACCGCTACAAGGACCGCCTAAAGATCCCCTTACCTACAGAGCTGGTAGTCGTAGCAGGAGCTACGCTTGCTAGCCACTTTGGGGAGTTCAATACTCGATACCACTCCAGTGTTTCCGGTCACATTCCCACAGGATTTATTCCACCTCAGGTCCCTGCATTCAGTATTATGCCAAAACTGGCACTGGATGCCATTCCTTTGGCAGTCATTAGGTAATGTGTAAACAAACTAGAAGCATGTTTGTCTGACATTAAAACGTCTCTTATCTTGTCATTAAAGACACAATCTGGCTTCATTACTTTCCATCTGAAAAAGCAAATGTTCTACCCAGTGATTTGAGGACTTTTTTGGAAATACATAAATACAGAATGATATTATATTAATTGCAAATCTTCATATTTTAATATTGTAGTGACAAACTTGATAATACTAAGGTGTTGAGAGAATGTGGTGACAGCACCTGGACGCCACATTAGCTCAAATATTTGTGTTGGTTTCTCATTCAAAAACTAAAATTGAGCAAAAAGGTTTTGCTGGAGTGTCTAAACTACAATGAATGGCAGGTGCATTCTGCCAATACTTTCTCCAAAGAGTCAGTGGAGTCCATTTGGGTTCAGGGTTTGCCTGATTTAATCTACCCCACCCTCAACAGCAACTTATTATTTGGCTTATTTCTTTCAGCTCTTGGATTACTTGCTGAAATACTTTTTCACAATTACTGAAAAGTTTTACTCAAATGCCTGAGATGGAAAATAATCTTACCCTTCTTGTTTAATGGGATTTCTTGCAGTTTTGCCTTCACCGTTTCGCTGTCTGAGATGTTTGCAAAGAAACATGGATATTCAGTTCGTCCCAACCAGGAGATGGTGGCCATTGGACTCTGTAATGTCGTCCCCTCCTTCTTTCACTGTTTCACCACAAGCGCTGCGCTAGCAAAAACAATGGTGAAGGATTCAACTGGCTGCCAGACTCAGGTGAGTTTCAGACCAGGAAGAGCCAGGACCTCTAAGTCAGTAAAACCACAAACTGAATGGCCATCAAATATCTTGGATCCAAATTTAGAATCAAGAAAATCAAATATTAAATTGAAAGTAGATATTTCCATACATTCAGTAAAAATATGAAATGTTCCCTGCTGCTTGGCACTAAATCCCTCTAAATGTTGTGAGTTTTAGCCTACTTTGGATTTCCAACATTTTTTGTATTTGCTAAATGTCAGATTGAGAGTGTTTGCGAATTATGAAAATTGCTCCTAAGATATTGAGATATTGCCACTCCGATGTCAGAGCATATTTTTTAATTGTTTTTTGTCTCTTATATTTGGACTTTTTCAGGTATCGAGTCTGATCAGTGCCCTTGTCGTCCTTCTTGTCCTCCTCTTCTTCGCTCCATACTTTCAAGCACTTCAGAAATGTGTCCTTGCTTGCATCATCATTGTGAGCCTTCGGGGAGCACTGAGGAAGTTCAGGGATGTACCGGCCAAGTGGCGAGCCAGTCGGATGGACGCCATTGTTTGGCTGGTTGCCATGTCAGCCACAACTCTGATCAGCGTGGAGCTAGGCTTGCTTGTTGGCATTGTCTTTTCAATGAGCTGTGTCATCTATAAAACCCAGAACCCAAAGGTTAGTAAGCTGATAGAAATCCTACAACATTGGTCGTGTTCTCCAGTTTTCAAGGGCCAGTGTCTAGGAACTTTTAGATGTTTCTGTTCCAACGCATCTGAATCAAATGATTGGGTCAATAGTTGACTGCATGCCAAGAAGGTAGTTCAGATTATTTGATTCAGATGTGGAGGACAAGGAATGCTTCTTAAAGTTGTTGGACATTGACTAGAGTTTGAAAATCTTGTACTAAGCTTTAAAGATGACATGTTTACAAAATGATACTATGACTGCCACGATCTAATGTTTGTTCTCAGGTCTCTCTCCTTGGCCGAGTAGACGACATTGAGCTGTATGAGGATGTGGACGAGTACGAGAATCTAACAGCCCCGAGTCGGGTTAAGATCTTCCGTTTTCAGTCTCCTTTGTACTTTGCCAATAAGAACTCTTTCCTCAAAACCCTCTACAAAGCTGTCGGAGTCGAACCTTTCTTGGAGCTGACAAAGAGGAAAAAGGCAGAGAAGAAGGAAAAAAACAAGTCCAAAAAGCAAGCCAAGATAAATGGGGAGACAACCAACTTTGATGTCTTTGTGGGGCTTGTCCAAAAAGAATTAGAGTTCCACACTATAGTTCTAGACTGCTCAGCCATCCCTTTCATTGACTCAACAGGCATGGCCACTTTCAAAGCGCTGCTTAAGGAATATGAAGAGATCGGTGTAAGTGTGCTTTTTGCATGCTGCAACACCTCAGTCATCGATGCTCTCCAGAAGGGAGAATTATTTGGGAAGAATAACAAAGACATAAGCAGCCTGTTGTTTTATACAATTCATGCTGCTGTTCTTCATGCAAACAGAGTAGCAGAAGAAAAGAAGGCTGAGGACTCTGTGGTATAGATTGACAGGAGGAAATGGTTATTTTCCTTTCGTCTACTTGCTTAAAAATGATTGTAGGCCATAACAAGGGTGTATTGGGTAGCGCTGAAAGAATAACAAGGAAATTTTGTTCATAAAACAAAGAGGTACGAAGAGTAGACTTAGCAAAATGAAGAATGTCTGCATATAATCGTATGCCCTGGAGTAATGATGAATAATGCTTTTTTGGGATAAATCTGAAGGTCCAAAGAACTGGTTTGTAAAAAGCCAGCAAATATATATGCTGATGAACAAATTGTGTTTGAGAAATTTCTCTCAATGTTAAATATATATTTTTCTAAAAAGTGACTAAATGATGGAAGGTCAAGTGATTGAAATCATTTCACTAGTAGCAATTAAATCTGTCAGTGTGTTTTTGTTCACCAGGTTTCGACTTGTTCTCTCTTTTTTCTCTGCATTGTTACAGATTTTAATCTATTACCTATACAAAGGACTGAGTCATTGGTGGAACGTTTTCTCCCATGGAGTCTCTCTTTCCTTCCTTTCTGCACCAGGGAAAGGAACTCAACTAAAGGCCAAGCCAAACACACCCATGGCTTTATTCTTCAGAGTGCCTGTGCATTATTTTTACTTGCTAAGTGTAGATGTGTTCAATATTTTTTATGAAGTCTGACTAGACGTATTTTGGAATTGCTTTAGGAATCTTGTCAGAGCATTAAAAGAGGCATTAAAACAGATCGGCTTTTAATTTCTGAAGGAAAGCTTGTTTAACTGGATCATTGTTAGAAATATGTTCAGTTGGGAATGAGTGGCTTTAGTCATTGATTTATGAGTTTTCCACAAACACTTGTGGAAAGGTAAAAGCAATTTAGAGAGAACATACAAAGTCCATATAGTCTTTACTCCACACCTTCAGAGTCCAGACTTAATTTAGCCACCATTTTCTTATGTGCCAACTGTCGCCTTTGCTATGAATCATTTCTTAAGGCTGGTTAAACTCTTTCAGAGTAGCGGAAGAGAACAAGGACTTTGCTCGTCCTGAGAACCTTGCATTTAGGAAACTGGTCAGTAGAGCACGCTTGTGCACATGCCGTGTTCTGAACAGTCAGCAGGAGCTATAAAAGACGGTTTGAGTAATAGATCTTTTAGTGCTTTTAAAATGTTTTGAATTTTTACTAAAGAATCCAGTGGCAGCAGGTGATGTCTCCAGTGTATTTTGTAAAATCTTTTTAAATATTTTGTTTTTTTAATCAAAAACTTTGTAACTAGTGAATAAGCTCAAACTGCTGTATTTTCTTGTTAAACTAGAGTTTTTCATTGTCTCTTATCCTGCTGAGATCAAGACTGATAGCACATCTAACTGTACAATGTGAAAAACCTTACAATAACATGTAGACATGATCGTCAATATGGACTGCATTACTATTTATAAATGAATTTATAAACTCTTCCACACATTAATTTAATTTGTGTTTAGAGATCTCTTTGTGTAATTGTAACTTCTTTTTTTAGTGAAGCAAGTGTAAGAGTCTTGGCTTTTTTATTAAAGGGTGTTCCTCAATATGTTGCAGTTTGGATCCAATATGGGGGCAACCAGAATTTCCATTGTCAATATGGCAAATTTGCAAAGTTTACTCACTGCTCACTGGACGATATTCCGGAGAAATGATTTAGAGTAAAAAAGCTAGTCAATCAGGAGTTCTTAAAATACTTGTTCCAGTCCATTTGGCACCAACAGCCATGCTGATTCAAAGTGACTTAAGTCCCCTGTGTGACAGTCAGTTTAACATCAACAAGTCATGTTTAGATGCCTAAATGCTTGAACTGCTGCAGTCTTACTTTAATATTACAGAAATAAACAAATTAAACCTAAAAAAAAAATAACTAGGAAGGAAAATACCACACATCTTTCCAATAATGCATTTCAAAACAGTCAGCTGTGCATAAGTAACCATTAGGTGCTGAGTTAATAACATAATCATCATACTTTCAAACACTGAAGTCATGTCTGGTGAAAAATAATTCCTCCTAACCACTACCTTTTCTGACTTCAAATGAAAGGATCGGAGAAGCTTTAGAAAATGTGATTCTCCAAAAAGAAACCACATACCTGTTTACAATTTATTAACGCCAAGAATGCTGATATTATCTAAGAGGTTCATCTTTTACTTATTAACGGTAAACAAGCTGAGGCGAAGCTGGCTGTCCAGCGTTGCGGTCAATGATTGATATGCCTACGTGCAGATGTATAGCTGGAGTAATTACAGCGACACACAGATGTAGTGAGAGCTCAACATGTTTACCAAGACGAGAACGGATTGGTTATGATTAACAAACACTGAATTATATGCATACTAATGTTTCTAGCTAAGGTTGTGACAAATTGTTTTAATAATGATAACATAATTTGAAGCTGACTTTTGGCATTTTAATGATTTATTTGAGCTTGCAATGTGTATGACTTACACAACAAAATATTACTATGTTTTTAAAACTAGAATTTGTTATGGATTTTCTACAACTTCTTTGACTAAAGGTTTTTGTAGACATCAACAAGATTCTGGTAGAAACAGTGGAGGTTCTTTAATAAATCTGGTTTTAGGACTGGTCAGCACATTAAGTTTATTGTTTATCAATTTCAAAACTATTCAGGTCATTGATGTTCTATCAATGACCTGATGGAACATTCAACTATATTGTGTCTCTACAATCTAATCTAAATGTTCTCATTCTGTGTCATCCTCCAGATTGAAGCCTGTAATGATGTGGAAACTACAGAAACACCAGTGTCTCTGTTCATAATTACACAGCTCTACACTGCCATTGACAGAGAGGGTGGTGACAGCTTCAGCTCCCCACATAGACAAGTCAAACACCTTCTGCAGAAACTGAGACCAAGTTTGGGCTATTTGCTAAGATTACAGAAACTATGTCTGCACTATGTCTGCAAAACTCAACCTTTTGAAATAAAGGACACTGTACAAACTGTCAAGCATAGTGTTGGTCACATCATAATGTTGATTAAAAGAACAATTTAAAGGAACCCTGCTATATACTAAAAGAAAAGGGGCCAAATATCCAGCCAGTATTGCTCAATGACAGCATAAAAATATTGTCAGTGAAACCTGCTAAATGAAATGTAATCAGTTCACAGTTGTGAATGTGTGTGTATAACTTGAACCTTTTTGAGAATGTCTAGATTACACAAAATCCTCAAATAGATTCAAATATCCACTTAATTCTTCTTTTAAACTTCATTGAAGTTGTAGAGTCATTCCACCCCGGAATTAGAAACATGTGATATGAGGTTGAATCAGCCATGTCATGCAGGAG
Organism: Phalloptychus januarius; assembly: GCA_902982915.1. Lineage (NCBI taxonomy): Eukaryota > Metazoa > Chordata > Actinopteri > Cyprinodontiformes > Poeciliidae > Phalloptychus > Phalloptychus januarius. The sequence goes on along the minus strand of CADWAE010000133.1, from coordinate 3,637,093 downwards.
CGCATGTGTTTAATATGCATGAAGGGAGCTGATAGTCAGTTGATAACATAAAGACATATGTAATTCACAATTTTACCTCCTGCCTTAGGCTAAGAAGCATGGGAAAATTACGTTTTTGTCATCAGGTAATTCAGCGATTACCCAGAGCTCCGGAAGATGACGGTGCTTCTAACCCTTCCACTAAAATTGAGCCCAATCACCAAAAAAAGGAAACTCATTTCAGTCACTTGTATCTGGCATCTTGTTCGTTTTGGTCATGATCCATATCTCCAGACCATAGATAAGGGCTGGAATGTGGATGAACTGGTAAACTGAGACCTGAAGTTTATAACTCAGCTCCTGCCTTATAGTGACAAAGCACATTACTACAGACAAAACTCCAATCTGTCTCGCAATCGTCTGTTTTATGCCTCCATCACTGACGCATAAAATACTGAGATACTGGAACTACTTCGATTGTATGAGAGACTGAGAAGTCCATCGTTTTCCAGTTGAGTACCTGGAAGAGTTCCAACTTGGAAGAGGTTACTGTCATTCTGGCTGAAAAACAATGCAGAGCACACTTGATGTTATGGAAAGAGAAATGTATCATCTGCAGAAAGCACATGAGACCTCGAGGCTTCCCTATCTGAACATCGTCGTCACCATGACTATGAGATCCTGTCTATAAATATCTCAAACACATTTGATGTTGGGGAGTCCAAGTAACCAAACAAGCCGGATTGTGGGCCTTTATATGCAGATACATTCCCACTTTAGTTATTTAGTAAACCTTTAAATAAAACATACCAAAAAAAAATAAAATACCCTGCCAAAATGTGGAGTCACTTTGAAGTCAACAGTTAATCCTTATTGGTTCCGACAAAATTAGAGATCAAGCAAAAGAATGTCTCTAAAACTAAAGCTCTAGCAGTTTCTGAACCATATGCAGTATATCTAAATTTAAGTCCAATGCAGGAGACATCAGCAATAACGCACGACTCTTAAAACAGTTTCTGTATTTTAACAAAGCTTTTGTGGATAAGAACAGAATATATTTCAGGTTGTGTCGTTCGTTTCAGAATGCATCTTTATATAAAGGTTTTGAGATAATTCAATCTTTTAGATATGTGAAGAACATTTTCTGGGATCAAACTGTGTCTGTGAGAATTGCCATGTTTTATATTGTCGGTGTTTTCAGAGTCCAGTAGATGTGAATGTTTAGTGGAACTGAGTGGAAATTAATGTTTTTCCTCAGTGACGTTTTAAGATTTTTCCCACCTGTTTTTAACACCACAAACCATTTTTCAGGTTGAGTTTTTTCATCCATATATTTTGCAAGTCATTAAACACATTGCTGAAGTTGGCACTACAGTTCAGCAGATATAGATTTTTTGGTATCAGAAACTTTTGAGAAACGTTTCATCCTCCTAAAATTCCCTCAGTTCTTTGTGGTTTATTCTCTCTTATCTTTACAAGGATTTACTCTTCAATTTCTAAAAGAAACACCTACATTTTTCTAAGTACCTGGTAACTTGAAGTAACTCTTTATCCTGTGAATCTTTAGGTAAACAACTCCAAATATGTTAAAAAGTTAAAACCTAAAATCACCCGTATCAGTTCTGCCCTCTGCTGTTCAACAATGGAGCCACACTCTTGTTGAAACAAGGTGGAAGATTTATTTGATCTTTTATTATTATTATTATTATTATCTTGAGAAAAGAACAGTTCTGAGACCCATACTTTAGTTCTTTAACACTTTATTTGTTCAAAATGTTCAAAAGTATTTTTTCACAGATGAAATGAAACAAATGTTCATCTCATCTCATTGGTCAGTGCTTTTTCATCATAACACTACAAGTAAAACACAAACACACAAGAGAACATTCAAGAAAAAAATTGCATTGTATGGTGAAAAGGTTGTTTATTTTGGTATCTGGCCATGAATTCAGTTCTGCAGTCTGAAGCAGTAAGAGCTTTTTACAGTGCATCCTTTTTTATGTTTTTTAAATTAAAGAAACATTTTGTTCTAGTTTGTGAGAAACAGTAAAAATACGGTACAGTAACTCAAAGATAAGGCAAATGAAACGCAAATGGGGCTAAAATGTGCAAAAATAAAAACATTTAATGCTTATTATTATTTTAATAACAGATCTCATTTTGTGCAAGAACAAAAATATAATGAACATAGGTAGTTCTCATTTTCCACTGGCCTCATTCAAGTAGCAATAAGAAAACAAACAAGTTTTATAAAGGGGAAACTAAAGGATTTTCAAGGCTGTAAAGTAAATTCAATTATCTTTAAAAGATATACAATATCTTTAAAATATTGCATATTATTACAATTTATACAATCGGTCTATAATTGATGCTTGCAAAAGCAAAGAGGCTCTTACTTGTCTTCTGGGCTCTATTTGCCTTGCAGATGTATACATAAATAAGTTGCTGGACACACAAGACATGTTCTTCCACATGTACTGTGTGTATTTTTATTAAGATGTATTTGTACTTTTGTTTAGCTCAGTACAAATACATCACAGCGAGATTTAAATTAGCAAAACTTCCATCAGCTTTTCAAACAGTAAAAATTTCAACGCGGTTCTCCATTGGTATATTTCTGTTAATCTTAAATACTATGATGATTGGTTAATTACATCCATAATCTGATATTTCAGTAATCTTGATAAAACTTGAAGCGATTATAAAACGCATTCCTCAGTTTGTAACTTAAATATAAAAGGATGGACAGCTAAGTGCATGCATAAACATGGTTGAACTGCACTTAAAGTGCAAACATGCAATTAAAATGATCCAACCTTTACAGTTGTTATTAAAGATTGATATTGTACATTCCTCCATGCACACACAATCCAGAGGATATTACATCAACATATACGTGGCAGTAGAGGAAAATAAAAAAATAGACTCTTATCATCATGCCCTGCTTACAGACTGAGTTTGTCTGCACATAATGTCATATTTAAATGATTACCTTTAAGTGATTCTTGTGTTCATGAGGCTACAGCTGAATTGTGAAAAGAAAAACAAAAAAGTGCAGCAAAATTAGCAAAATTCCAGCATCAGTCTGGTTTGATTATCGGTGATCGTTCTGCTCTGTGATTGATTCTGTTGCTCATGATTTAGCCTAAAGCGGTAGGACTTAGTATAAAAACAAGAACAGCAACTAAATCAATGTCTTCAGATATAATGTGGTCACACATAATTTGCTTTTCCACAGGGAAAATATGAGACACACAAAAAAAGAAAAACCCCGCAAAAGATCCCCACATTGTTGTCGTTTTAAGAGGACATGTGCAACTGATAAAATTCATTTCTGCTCTGACTAGGAGCAGAGATTTGTGATCACAAGTTTCTCACAAACAAAACTTTTATTTCAGGTATTCATTTCATGAATACCTGAAATTCAGGTATTCATTTGATGAATACCTGAAATTGTGTTGTTAATACCCATGGAGTGCCAGTATCACCACCTACTGGCACTCCATGGGTATTTCAGCAATTTGCTTGAAAATGTAAAATAGTAGAACAATCAGAAACGACGTCATTATTTTTTAACATCTTCCCCAGAAAAAGGTCTCATTTGTTATCCAGTTCACTCAGGTGCTATAAAACTAGCTCCAGTTGATTCAGAGCAGAATGGAACAACTACAGATAAATTAGACATAAAATAAGATCTAAAGGTAAAATATTACTGTGCATGTGAATGTCAGAGAGAAAACTTTCTGTTCAGATGTTAAACCAATATTTCTATTTTTCCTCCCAAAGTTCTTATAAAAACATAAGAAGTAGATCATAATTAAAAAAATGCAGGCAAAAGAAGGCAGATTTCATGCAGGCAGTTACATTTGATTCAAATAATCCCCTTTTTAAATACTTCTGCACAAAATACAGTCAAAACCTAATGAAATGCAAAATATGATGTCACTTAAAATCAGCAAAGTTGGGTTTGTTTCTGCAAAACAATGAACATTTCAGCTTCATGCATCGATCTAATAGTCAATTTTCTGTTCACTGTTGTGAAAACGGTCATTTATTTTCAACGCCATTGTCACAGAACTCTAAGAGCTTTTAATATTCATCAGTCTATCACTCAGCATCAACATCATAGGCGTCTCGCACTTACAGCAAGAAAAGGTGAAGGCAACAACTGAAGGTTGTTTTAAAATAATGTGACGCTTTGAGGCAAAGTTCACTTATCTGCCGCCGGTCCGGCTGAGACAGGGCCGGCTGTGTCTGAAGTCCATGATGTGAACGGCCGTCTGGTGCCACCAGTAAAACATCACCACCACCAGTACATGCCACAGCTGGTGGCTGGCGCCGATGTAGTTCACCTGACCTGGAGGGGAAGAAAAAAACAGGGAAATGTATATCAAAAAAATCTACTTAAAATAAAGGAATGAAGTGTATAATCAAAAGAGCCGTTTTGTCCAGCTAAATAAAACTTGTAACTGCAAATGTTACATGATCTTCTGAAAAAAATAACACTGCTTATAATTTTTGATAAATGTTTACTACAAAAAATTGTTCTCATGTCTAAAGAACCATCACTTTATTTCTGTTCTATGGGATGTTGAGATTTGTGGAAAATTCTCTCTCTATTTTTTTATTATTTTATTTCCTCTAAAGCTTATTTGTATATAATCATGTCTGTACATTGTAATATTGATATCAACATTCTTGCTTGGGCACACAATTATGCCCTATAAAGTTGTTTCTGAAAACAATTTCCAACCAAATGCCAAAAATGGAAAAAAATAAATAAATAGATGTAAAATATATTACTGATTCTTCTTGTCATTCTTTTGTGAAAACTTGCATTTATTCCTTCAAAGTACTGAAAAAAATCCTTAAAGCTGTATTTGTTCTTATATCTATATTTAAAAACATTAGTTGGTTCTTTATTTCTTTTTGTAAATGTTAATAAAAGCCACTGAGAAATTTTCAGAGTCGCAGGTTTCAGACCAACTAAGATTATTTAAAATCAAATGTTTCTTGCTTCTTAGACATAAAGTAATGGCACAAGGCTTGGTCTGTGTTAGAACTTAAATTCAAGTTGGTGTTTTCACTGAAACATTGGATCTTATTCAGCTCATCTTGCACCAATTTACAGTGGACATCATCTCAGACACTCAGTAGATTGCTTTAATATTTCACGGCCATTGATGATGTTATTGGAAAGATTTGTTAAAATCGGACAGAATCCTGGCTTTGCTTTTTAAGTGGAATTGAGAGAACAAGTCTCAGTTAGTGTTACTTGGAAAATTCAGACGCAAGTAGTTTTGTGACTGAATGGTTTTATCATCAGATCTTGGAAATCACAGCACAGAGAGACAAATGAAAGACAAAATAAAATCTCACCAGGAAAATATCGCTCAGGAATTTTGGTGGCGTAGAACAGGAACGCAGATCCAGCGATCAGGTACATTATAATCACACGAGGCAGAAACAGCTACAAGATAAATGGATTGCAGGTTTTATTTTGGGTTTTCTTCTTGATTTCTTAGCACACTGATGTTCCTTCTGCACCTGCACAATCTCAGATGCGAACCCTTCACTCAGCCAGATCCAATGGCAGGCAGGAATCACGCCGACGCCCGCCACGCAGCAGAAGATGCTCATCCTGATCATTTTCCAGTCGTTGCTGAGGTAACGAGGGTGAACCTGAGCGCAGAAGATGGCCAGGATTAAGGAGAGCACTGTCAGCAGGTAAACCTGTCGCCAAAACTGGAGAGAGGAAATGAGGCATAGTTGAAGTCTTCATTAGTCATTCATTATCTTTAAAGAGAAATAATCCTTGGATGTGTTGAGAAGCAGCTGCTAAACGTCTTCACTCACAGCATTACAATAGAAAGCGTAGAAGATCCCAGGAACGTAGCAGCCCAGGATCCCGATGGAAATGCCAGCGTAGTCCAGCGCCAGCCAGCGGCGGCACGTCTTTTCCAAACGGTGGCATGAGAACAGGTGGTATCCCACTGAACACAGCATGCAGACCTAGAGGGAAAACAGTTCAACTTTCATCTATTTAGACAGCAATAAATGAGCTGCAGAACTATTTCCAGCAACTAGATAACTTTTGGTATCGTAATCACAAGTTTCTGCATCTGGAACATATAAATGTATCATTTCAAGACATCCACAAAATATACAGAGGAGTAACTATGCAAAACATGTCATGTAAGTTACAGGTTTTGGATTTAATAACTGGTTTATACACAAACTGACAAAAACACACAGCTAACGGTTATTTATGCCAACCTCACTAAGATGAACTACTATTCATCTACACACACCTGTTAAATCATACTGACACAGTGGTCTCTTGGTGATGCACAGTGTTGGTTTTGCCCCAGATGAATAAAACATATTCTTTTACCAGGTTTTGGGATATTTTAGCTGCAACATGAATGGTTGTTTTCACATTTCTTCTTAAGAAAATGTTTTTTTATTCTGTTGCTGTTTGCAAATATTCTCAAGAAGGTCACTTGCATTGTAAAGGCCTCATGATGCTACATAAAGTGCATAGATGTAATTGTTAAAGTTGTTTGTTTGTGTTGTTACAAAATATTACATTTTTGTTTAAATTTAGGCGTGAGTAATATTATAAAGAAAACAAAAACAATCGGCAACACATATCAGCAACTGATGTCAAAATAATCATTATCCTCCTTCAAATACTCATATTGGTTGATCTCTGATGGATGTCAGTTAAATAAAAACACTTGATTCATTATGGACTGTGATGAAAACAACATGCTGCCTTGACACAGTGCTGTTTTACTCAAAGTTGTTATTCTGAGAGTCTCATACAGCCAAATCCAGACATACAAAGAACAAAGGAGATATTTGCAATGTGCAGAACACCCCCACTGCTCACTGACAGGATTCCAAAAGACGTTTCAACCAGGTGCTAATTTGAGGGTGTGCACAATTATGCAACTAGGTTGCTGTTTTTTTATGCATTTATATTTCAGTTGAACTGCACATGTCACATTGGAGATGAAAAAGTTCCTAAATGACCTCCTGTAGTTGACTTTTAACAGGGTTGTGTACACAATTTTAATCCACTGTGACTCCACTTTCAATACACACCTGACAGGGTGCAGCTGCCTGAACCTGCAGCAGGAAAAGGAGTCCTACATGAATCAGTTTGTTAAACCAAACAATGAAGGAAGCAATCGGCTCACCAACAATGGACAAACAAAGAAAATCCTCTGAAGAAAAATAATTAATGAGCAGCAGACTGCAGCAGCCGTTACCTGGAAGCAGAAGAGTCCTATAGTGTAGATGACGTAATCTTCTCTGTTTGCTCCAGCAGCTGGTAGCACTGAGGAGAGGTCATTGACCCCAAGAGAGAAAAAAAGGAGAAAACCCAGAAGGTGGCTCCAGATATTCACAGTCTCATTGGATAGAATAAATATACTGTAGGGAGAAGAAAGCAGGAAACTGTAAGCACTGCGTAGAATATCTCAAAAGGTTACTTTACATGTTATCTTCAATTAAATAAATGTGCGGATGTTTCATTTCCTCCATTTTTCTCACGCTGTATTGATAAGGTCTGATAAAAGTTTTAGAAACTTCACATCAATCTTCTTTTAGGTGAATGTGAAAATAGAATAATGTGAACATTTTGTTGCAAGTAAAACTAAATTTATTAGGGATAAAACTTACAAGTGAACAGCTTCTAAATAAATCAAACAGGAGTACAGATGCATCAATTAGACGTTCACAAGGTGATACCAGTTTACTTTGAGGTCTGGCCTGATTTGAATACCTTTCCTAGACTGAAATAAGTACAAACTTAATGTAAAAATAAATAAAAAATACAATTTATGAGACAAAAAATGAAAAAAATGCTGCTTACTGATTTTATTTTCAGATTGAAAGAAACAAAATTGTTTTTTATGCACATTTGAATAAACAAGGAAAATATATAAATTTTTTAGCATTTGAGTCCATTAATAAAACATCAAATTGTTTTCTTGAGGACTTATAGGACGCAATGAGTTGAGATAAGTCATGTAGGGCTGTGCAAATTATAAATAATGGTTTATTTAATCCAATTTCACCTGTTTCGACGACTGCTGAGCTCTGGAAAACATTTTTAGGTGAGTTCTGGAGCCTATCATACTGCTCACCTCTTCAGACAGAGTTTGGAGGTCAGGTGGGCCCTGTAGCCGTCTGTGATGTAGGGGTTTTCTTTGAGGAAGAGCGGGATTTGTTCGTAGGTGTACAGCCGAATCCTGTGCGGCAGCAGCACCGGCCAGTGCTGGTAGCTGCCCAGCTCTATGTAGTGGGCAGTTTTCAGCAGCTTCTTCGGCATCTTCAGCAGCATCTTGTTCTGGGCTCCACGGACACGGCAAAGCAAGCTGGAGACGTTAAGGCTGCGGGGGAAAATGAACAGATTGACACAATGTACATTAAATTAACACAACGATCAAAAATCTAGCGAGGTGTAAACAAACTGGAAAACCGACGCAATAATTGCAACAACAAATATTGACGGATGAATTAGACCTTGAATGTTACGGCTCCAAGTTCTGACAATAAGTTCTGAAACCAGCGAAGCAAGCATGTTCAGTTTTTTTTTTTCTTTTTTGCTAAACTGGTTTGTTGATGTCGCCCAGCAGGCTAAACCGAAGATGCTAATGCTAACAGGTTGATAAACTTGAATAAAAATAACCGGAAGCTCACCATTATCAGTCCGATTGTCCTCGAACAGGTATTTCAGCCATATCCGGGCGGCTGTTAGTTTTACCCGGTGGTAAAAAAGAATCACATTTTGGTAAATATACACATTTTAATAAGCTAACATATAGTGTGAGTGTAGAACCTTTTAGCAGCATCAAACCTGTTTGTTTTGATAGGAAATATGAAAGCTATGCGTTACTGCCACCTACTGGTGAGAGTACAACATTGCCCCCGGAGCCATTTATTAAATGATGTCAAAAATAGAAAAATAAATAATATTATTGTAAGTTACATTGACATTGAATGGGATTCTTCTATTTGGAACTTGCCATAATTTACGTAATACCAATAATAATAATAATAATATACACACACAAAATTCCCATGAAACCTTTTTATCAAAGCTATTGCAGAGTTATTACCAATGTCAACAAACTGCTTTGTGTTTTTCACTAACTGAATTGAACAGTATGTCATTTGGTCTGACATACTGTTCAGACCAACAGTATGTCAGACTATAATTGGACTGTACTGGAATCACTTGAATTGACATAAATTTATGTTGTACCACTAGATTCTATACATATGGATTCATGTTGGACCTGTCTGCCCAGTAAAGTGTAAAGTGTTTAGAGCCTTTACTGTAAATTACAGGTATTTACTTATTTTTGAGAATATTTCTTTAATCTTAATTTATTTTCTATAGGCTAAAAATGAAACACCAGTTTATATCTTGAGTGTGGCTATTATAAAAAAAATCCCAGTTATGCATTTGATGACAGTGTAATTAAAACACAGCTTGTTTTCTGACCTCAGGATATAAGTCTTGCTTTGTTTGTTTATTTAATAGGCAAGGCTTATGACCACGGAGACAGTTTCATTTTTTTTTTAAACTGTGATAGACTGCAGGGATTAACTGTGGTCACAATATTTCTCTCTGGGTTTTCAGCTGTGGCAACAAGCATTCCTTCATTCTTTGTACGCTTAACCACCCATTTGCCCAATATTCATCAATCAGCAGGGGAGCTGTCAGCCTTTCCTGTTATGAGGAACTCATCCTATTTCTGATTATCTAATTTGCAAATAATAAAATAGATTTTTAAAAATCCTTGTGTTTTGAAATTTAAAATGAAAGAAGGTCCAACCACACCCAAAAATAAAACAGAGATCGCATCATCCATTTTGAGGAAGGGGGATTCATTAGGCTATGTTATTATATGAGGCGTTTGCTGTCATGACTTAATTCAAACAGTTTGCTGAGCTAAAAGCCAACTTGGAATCCGCATTGCATCCTTGCACACTCCACAATGAAATATGTAATTACAGGGCTACTGCATCACTGAAGGGCAATCAGCAATGAGATCAACATCTCACCCTGATGAGGTCTGATAAAGTTCAGCTTTGTGACAACAAATTTATATTCTTGCTCCAATGTAGAAGGACCTGAAAGACAAATAAATTCTAATTTAATCAACATGTTGATGACATAACCCCTGACTCATGACATAGTGATGATCACTGTAATTCACCATTTGGGAAATCAAATTTGGACAAGTTTTAAGCATATGGACACACCAAGGATGTATGAAGAGCGCATTCAGTTGCAGTTCCATCTGCAGTGGATTAACACAATAATGATGCACTTGTTTAAACATTTTGGATAAAAACACATTGTGTAGCTGATTTATAAGACAGTCAAAAGTTGTAGAGCATAAACATTTTAATATGCCACTGGGTTGATCTCACACAGAGGGACATGTTTTGTTAATTCTTAAAGTAAGTTGGGCATTATTTAACTTCTTATACTGAAAGAGAAATATTTTAAGTCTCATAAAGATTTTTATTTTAATCATATGTTGGTTATCTCTGTGTTTTCTACTGTGGCATTGTAATCTATTTAGTCAGCTGATCTTGTAGAAGGCACAGGAAGAGAATGATGTATCTTCAAAATAAAAGTCCATACCAAATATGTCCATGTTTTCCTGGCAATCCCTGTGTTACTAATTGGTTCTAACAGGTTTCACATTTTTGAAAACACAAAGTCAGAAATAAACACATGGTATATTGTATCTCTATTTTTAGAACAGTCTGTGTAAAGAAAACAAAGAGAGTAAAATATATTCTATCAATACTGACTCAGGAGAGTGTTGAAGAATTACAAAAATATGTCTTGTTTTCTTAATTATTATTATTATTATTAGTAGTATTAACATCATTAACAATAATAATAATAATAATTCCTGTTTTTTAATGAAACAGGAACTATATGTATATATAAATACATAAATATTTATGTATGGATAGCTGATTAATACTTTGTTGTTTATAGTGACCTTGAAAGAAAGGGTCTATATAAGATTTTCATTCAAAACGTTTGTTTAAATAATATGTGACATGTATAAAATGTAAATGATTGAAATAAACAAACAAACGGGATGAATAATTTGTTATTTTAAATGGCACAGGACAACTGTAAAAATGATTCTGTTATATTTATTTAAATCTCAGAGACATCAGTTGAAAAATCGCAATTCTTTCAATTTTGGATTAGAAAGAAAGAAACGTTTTCAAATTAAAGGGTGGATTTTTCTAAATTTGCAATGACACAGGTAAAAGTAAAAGACACTGTATAAATAAATGATAATATGATAATATGTATATATTTTACTATCCTCTATCTGTATTAAATTTATTCAAAAATAGATGCATGATTAACTTTTTAGCTTCAACTAAGTAACAACTTAAACAAAATTCAACAAATGTAGGTTATCTTTTATGTTTTAAGCACGAGTTTATTGTTTTGTTTTTTCTTAAATAAGACCCTGAGTTGGTCAGCATAATAGTGAGGTTCTTTAATCCTGACAGGAAGTCGGCAGGAAGTTCTTTGTTTCTTTGTTTTCATCGTGGGAGATTTGACGGTGGTGCCTGCAGCTGCGCGCCCTGCCCCTCTCCACTCAGCCTGCTGCTGGCATTGATTCTGCGCTCACACGCATAGTCAAAACAGCACTGATTCAACATGTGAGCAGCCGACCAGAAGCCATACTGACAGTAGTGGCTCTTTTCGTTAATCCTCCCTTGAATCAACCGGGTGCTGATATGTAACTCATGGACCATGGATCGGATCTGGACGCGGTGCCAAATCCTGCTGCTGGTTCTGCGCGTTTCCTCCATGAGTTCAACGCTGCCTGAGGAAGACGCGTCCTGCGATGGAGCGTTTGATATTTATTTTGTTTTGGACAGGTGAGTTATGGTGGCTTACTGTGAGCTTTTAATTGAAATAGTGTTAGTTTCTACAGGAGACTCTGCCTTTATCTCAGTTTTGTCCATGTATGGCTGTGTTTGGTTTCCCTTGTCCCACCAAATGCAAAACCATCTTGGTCTTTTATAAAACATCCCTGACCCGGACTCAGTTTATTCATTTTCACTATATAAAATTGTTCAGAATGTTTTAATATTTTTGCAATATATGTGTATTTTTAGTAATTTTACAAATACAAAATATTTGCTGCTCTAATCTCTGATTTATGCAGGCATCATAGAACCACTATACTATATTCAGACTTTTATGGGTCTCTACAAAGTATTTTAGAAATATATGTTGGTTTACAAAGTAACTTTTTTTTAAAAAAACCACAAACCCCAAAGTGTTTTATTTAAATTTGTATACTGCAGTCTGTACTTGTAAAGTGAAAGGAAACTTATATTTTTAAATTGCAAATAAAAAAAACTTCATTTGTGTGCAGCCCCCATGAGGCAAACTGCTATATTTTTGGTGTATGCCGCCACCAGTTTTGGACTTCCAGACACTGTTACTTGCAAACCAGCTCAACCTCAGTCAGATTGGATGGAGAGTGTTACTAAACAGTTTTCTGCTTATGTGAAATCTTGCATCACATTTTCAGTTGAACTTTGACTGGGCCATTCTAACTCATAAAGTGTTGCCAGGGTTTTTGTCCTGAAGGAAGGTGAACTTCCACCCCAGTCTCAATTTTTTCTTCTGTTGACAGAGTTTCTGTGAAGATTTGCTTGTATTCAACTTTCTTCAAACCATATTGTGTTTTCAATGTGTTGTGCAAAGATAATTTCTTACACTCATATCATTTTGCATGGACAAAACACCAACTGTTTGTACCCAAAATGATTTGTGGCCAGCTGTTGATCTGCCACATAAAGTCCAAAATAAATTCAGGTTTGTTGCACAATGTTAAACATTTAAAGTGTTTGTTTTTTCTTTCTTTTCTGTTTTTACAGGTCAGGCAGTGTTTCTAAACACTGGAACGAGATCTATGGCTTTGTGGAGCAACTCACCAGCAGGTTTGTCAGGTAATCCAAATAAAGGTTTTGCACATTATTCCTCCTCTTTTTACTGTCAAGGGAGAAACAAACATCCTTGTCCTGCAGATTCAAAAAACAAACTTTTACGAGTCACGCATTCAGAAACAGACATTAACACAGAGCAAACCAAAACTATTTAAGTAGTAGCTAGTCTTTAAATACAGTCCAACAAAGAGGGCAAGAGAAGTAGGACATGGCTATTTGAGGTTGCAGACATCACACAAAGCCAACAACTGCTCCAAAACTCCTCTGGGTAATGGTGTGTGGTATCTTTAGTTCTAATAGCAGGGTGGGTAAAACTGGACGTTAGCATGCAACAGATGTTCTGACCTCTGCAGCCACAACCCCACTTATAAGATATTAAAAAGCAAAAGCAGCAGAATGAGTAGTAGCTAATTTTTAGCTCAAGCTTTCGGGAAACATTAAACACATAGAATGTTTAATAATGCTTGATAATGTGATGTGCTTCAGCCCCAGAATGAGGGTCTCCTACATCGTCTTTTCATCCAATGCATATGTGATACTCCCTCTAACAGGAGACAGGTAGGTTTTCACCTCTTCTTTTGCTCTGTTTTACAATTCATCTTTTATTTTCTAACTAAAAACAATGCACAGAAATTTGCATTTTTCTTGAATCCATGTTGTTTTGTGATTTGCTCCAACAGGTCTCAAATAGAGGAGGGTCTAAATGAGCTGAAACAAATCAAACCTTCTGGTGAAACATACATGCACGAAGGCTTAAAAGTGGTAAGCTGAACCACAATGCTTAATCATAATCTCATAAAATATCTTGCTTGGTCAGGTATGCATATAACCTCAACAATGCTTTATATTTAATCTGGTGTGTCCATTTCAAGTTGCACCTCAACCACTCACTTTTAATAGCCCTTAATAAGCTTCTGCGATAATTCTGTCTGGATATTTGGCCACCTCTTCATGGCAGAAGTAGTAGAGTTCAATTAAAATAATTGCTTTTCTGGAACAGATCTGGCATTTGAGCGCAGTCCACAGTAGGGTTGAGGTTGGGATTTGGCCAGCCAATTCCAAAAGCTTGACATAGTTGGGTCCACTATATTTATTATCAAAAGGGTTTGGATATGTGATTTGGTTTATTGACCTATACGAGAATATCCAACCATGATCAAGGTTTCTATTGAGTTAAGTTGAAGAAATGGGAGGAAGGCCCCCAACACTGTACAGTTTACTTCTGCTAACAAGACTTGGCTTGTGCAGAATCAGTTCAGTGTTCCTAGCTTTGTAAGCCTAGATTCTCCCGAGCATATTTCTTATTTTATGGCTAAACTGCTCAGTTTTTGTGTTTACAGATTGTAAAAACATTTCTTCAAATCATATATTACAAGTTTGAGTTTTAGAGTTCATTTTGGAGCAAGAGCTTCTTGTTAGGTTCTCAGTTCTCAGCTTTTAACTCGTGACAGTTTTTGTAACCAATCCCTAATGGTGATTAAAGGGGGTTTTAGTTGATCAAATGAGCTAATCAATCATTGTTTAGGCAAAATTTGGATATAATTTACAAGGTAAAGAAGTATAATGTTATTTTAATTTTGGTTAAATACTGGTCAACCTTACCAATTGATGTTTTGAGTGTTGGTGATTCCTGGGTTGTTCCCCATCACCCTAGCATCCTGTCCCCTTTCACTTAAAGGGACAGCTTAGGTCTTCTTCCAGACTCCTGATCTTGGAGTCTGCAGATTCCCAGAAATGGCTCTTCCTAAGAACTACTCTGACATGCTTGGACTTTCTCAATGACCTGAATATTGGTCAGAATGAATGTTAATTTTTTTTTTTTTGCGTTGAAAAGAGAAACTACCTGCTGACTGATGATCACCAAAAATTAAAAATCATTTAGTAATCTTTAGAACCCTTTGTTGCACCTCGTGAATAAGGATTCAGATAAATGAATTAAATATTTCACCTGTCAGGTGTCAGAACAGATGAAGACCCAAACTTCACAGTCATCCAGTATTATCATTGTTCTGACTGATGGCAAGTTGGACATCTACCTGTATGAAATGAGTGTGAAGGAGGTAAAACACACACACACACAGACACGTATACAGAAACACAAGCTGCTGAAAATAAATCTAATAGTAGGGGATGTGGATGTGGGGAAGGTTTGAAGTAATCCCCACTTCATTTTTTCCAGTTGGACTATATTTATGTTCAAACCAATGAAGAACATAACTTAATCTAATTTGACCAAAACAGGTTTATTTTTAAGGCTTTTCTCAGTGCTGACTTCTGCCTGAACTGAGGGTTTAATCTGAATACTTTGACCTAATTACTTTTTTTAGTATCTTTCATCTGCTCTGATCTTGTAAACTGTGGATCTCTGTTGTATGAAGCAGAATTGCTCTTCCTGTGTTGTGATTCCCAGGCTGACAAAGCCAGAGGATTTGGAGCCAGAGTGTACTGTGTCGGGGTCATGGACTTTGATCACAAACAGGTAGGAGGCACCTCTCTTCTCTTACTATTCACTCACATGAAACCATCTAGAACCGTGAGAGAGAAGCAGCTTGTTTAAATATTGACTTTTTATTTGCGTTTCGGTCTGGGTAATTCTATGTTGGACTGTAAGAAGGACGCAGAAAACCCTGTTGTTTCTGTCCCACTAACCCTCCTTGACACTGTTGTTTAGTCTGAGGTCAACCAAACTTTTCCGGGACATGAAAAGTAAACAGCTGGCAGGTGTTTGCAGATCCTGGTTTATGAGATTTTGACTCATCTGAGAGAAGCCAATGTACAGTTTTAAGAATGCGTCCTCATGTCTGAGCAGGACAAACAGAAACATCCTTTGTTGACTGTAAGGACCATCAGGGGAATAAAGCCACATACATTAAAACCCCCACAGTGATTGAGAATCACTCCTCTGCTGTGACATGTGGTCTGTTCCACAGCCTGCAGTGCCTCATTACTCTTAATGAGATTTAGAAGGCAAAGGAAAACTCTGTAATTACATTGGAGAAATGATATACTGCATTATTGCAGATGTGTCAGCATCAATGGTGCTATCAATCTGTGTGAAAAATAATATCAAATATGATGCTAAGATGCTCCTTCCCCTAAATATCCCTTGAAGTGTTCAGTGCAAGCGATCTTCTGCACAGTTTCAGACCCACAGCTCTCACTGGCCAACAGAGGAAGTAATTACATCACTCTCTAATGATATAATGCCAGAGAAACTTCCTGCTTTGCTATCATTAGCTGAAAGCTGCAGACAGCTGTCCGGAGCTTTCATCTCCTAGGAACAGACTCGCCCTCCTTAAATATTGCTGAAGCAAAGAGCATCGCATCATCACAGGGAAAGACCTCCCTGAAAGTCATCAAAATGAACTTGCAGAGCTTCACTTCAAAATCCCTCCAAATGTTTTCATTCCCTTTGGACATAAAATCCCAACAGTCAACTTTCACCAGGTTATTTTTTCTTCAGAAATACCTTCCACTTGGCTCCCTTCAACTCTATGACAGGGGTGTCCAAAGTCGGTCCTCGAGGGCGGCATCCTGCATGTTTTAGTTCTCTCTCTGGAGGTACTAACAACCTTTTCAGCAGGTCAATGTTCTCCTTAGGCCCCTAACTAGCCATCATTTGATGGTTAAACCAGGGAGAGAACTAAAACACGATGGATGCCGGCCCTCGAGGACCGACATTGGGCGCCCCTGCTCTATACAAATAAACTTGAATTGTATAAAAACATTTTCTACTTTGGTCACAGCTTGCTGAGATAGCAGATGGCACAGAACAAGTGTTTCCAGTTCTTTCTGGATTTCATGCCCTCAAAGACATTGTCAACACGGTAAGTTTGTGTAGTAAAATTCGATCTGGAAAATCTGCACAAATTGGTGCAAACATCATGTTAGCCTTGTCTGGAATCGTCTTTGTGCTTCGCAGGTCCTGAAACAGTCGTGCAGTGACGTGTTCACGATAGAGCCATCCAGCGTCTGTGTGAACGGTAGGTTCATTTTGTTCCAAAACCTCAAATAATTGTTAATGACTGTGTCAGTATGTGGAGGAACGTTTTTGTTTTTGCTATTTATAGTTCTGTCAGGATAACAAATTTTACAGGACAATAAATTCTCACAGAAATGATTGTGATAATCGATAGCATTGTTGTTTTAAGACCATTTCCAAAAAGTATGTTTAGCATAATAATGCACGTTTGCCCTCTCTCAAATATATAAACTTTAATTTTGTAAAGAACCATTCACATTGAAACTGGAAGATATTTTAAATAACCAAAATAATATATCACCAAAAACAGCAAATACAACAGAAATAAAAACAATATATAACAGAAACCAGAAATAAAATGGTGTTTCTGTAAACAAAATTTAAAAATATTGATCATCAGAATGGAAATGATTTAGCTCATATTAATTTACCATGTGATTAATTAGTTAATTGCTTAATGTGACAGACCTTTATGAATTTTTAGACATAATTATAATTTTTTTTTTTACTGAATGATTTAGCCTGGGAGTATATTAAATTAAAATATTCATTTGGGAAGCCAGTGACAGCATTTTAAGATGTTTTGGTCAGCAGTGATTCCAGACCCAAACAAAAAAACAAATCATTTGGAGAAAACTTCTCTCAGCAACATAATTTCCCCAAAACGGTTGCAGACGTTGGATAGGGTGAGGCTAGATTTCTGGTGTGATCAGCAATGTGTTGCTGAGTCGGACTTGTGCAATCAAAAAGTTTGACTGTTCATTGTTTTTGGCCATGGAGTGTCATTCCAAAAGCTGTAGGTCACTGAAGATCTGAAGATGTAATTCCCTGACCACAGACCAAACATGAGAGTTGATATGAATACATTACTGAAGTACCTTTGATACGTCATGACTTGCTCAAGGCTTCTTAGGTATGTTGTTATGAGGTTGGCACTTGTTTGGGTTGTTTTCTACTCTTATCTGTCCAGATATGTTTGATTTAAACTCTGACTGTGACACCCAGAGATGATCTCAGTCTGCTCCTGAAACTACTCCTTTTGTTATCTTGGCTGTGTGTTTTGGTTCATTATCATGTTGGAAGATAAATTATAGGCCTGATTATTGGAATGCATTAGCAAGGGGAAACCTTCTGGATGGTTTTCAGATCACCACATCTCCACCTAATAAACATTATGGTTCTTGGTCATCTCTGACTGATTCCCTTCCTCCTCGCCCAGATTTGTCTATTGACACGATCCAGTTTTAGACGTCTACTGAGAATTTATTAAAAACATGGTTTGCTCAATTATAAATTATATTCAGCCAGCTGAATTGACCACAGGAGGACTCCAATCAAGTTGCAGTATGTCAAGGGGAAGAGGTTGGAAGAGGGTCCACCTGTTTGCTTGACCCTCTTGCAACAGTTCTGGTTAAAGCCTGTGCCCCATCTATACTCCCTCTCATTTCTGCCATTATTCACTCCTCTCTCTCCACCGGAACAGTTCCTGCATCATTTAAAATTGCTGCCATAACCCCTATCCTGAAAAAACCTGGCGCTGATTACCGTAATCACAATAATTTCCGTCCTATCTCCAACTTGCCTTTCATCTCCAAGATTCTTGAAAAGACAGTTGCATCTCAACTCCATACTTACTTATCCAACAATAACCTGTATGAACTGTTTCAGTCTGGTTTTCGTCCCCTCCATAGTACAGAAACAGCTCTTATAAAAATCACCAATGACCTCCTCTTGGCAGCTGACTCCGGCTTGCTGTCCATCCTCATCCTCCTCGACCTGAGTGCAGCGTTTGACACCATTTGCCATGCCACCCTACTCAATAGACTTTCCTCTATCGGTATCACTCAGACTCCTCTAAACTGGTTTAAATCATATCTCTCCGGCCGCACTCAGTTCATCCGGATCAAAACCTTCACTTCCGAGCCTTCATCTGTCACATCAGGAGTTCCCCAGGGCTCTGTCCTGGGACCCCTCCTCTTCATTATTTATCTTCTTCCCCTCGGCACTATTTTCCACAAGCACAATATCGATTTCCACTGTTATGCGGATGACACCCAGCTCTATGTTTCCAGTAAGCCCGCCTCCAACCTCCCGCCATCCTCGCTTACCGACTGCTTGACTGAAATAAAATCGTGGTTCACCTCAAATTTTCTCAAACTTAACAGTGACAAAACAGAGGCTCTTCTCATTGGTACAAAATCCACTCTGGCTAAAACCAAAAATTTCAGTATTGACATTGATAACCGTTCCATTTCTCCCTCCCCTCAGGTAAAGAGTCTGGGTGTCATCCTCGACAGCACTCTTTCTTTCCAGTCTCATATCAACAACACCATCCGTTCGGCTTATTTTCACCTACGCAACATCACCTCCGCCCCTCCCTTACTCCCCATTCCACTGCCATCCTTGTTCACTGTCTGGTTACATCGCGCCTGGACTATTGCAACTCCCTTCTGTTCGGTCTCACCCACAAATCTCTTCATAAGCTCCAACTGGTCCAGAACTCAGCTGCCCGCATCATTACCAAAACCCCATCCATTCATCACATCACTCCAGTCCTGCAAAAACTCCACTGGCTGCCAACCAAGTTCCGCATAGATTACAAAATTCTCCTGTTCACTTTCAAGGCCCTTTACAATCTCTCCCCACCATATCTTTCAAATCTTATTCATATTGCCATTCCCTCTCGCTCCCTCAGATCATCCTCCTCCATCCTTTTGACTGTCCCCTCCGCCCGTCTCACCACCATGGGGAGCAGAGCCTTCAGTCGCTCTGCTCCCCGACTTTGGAACTCGTTACCACCTCACATTAGAAACATAAAGTCAATCTCACAATACAAATCAGAACTCAAAACACACCTTTTTAGATCTGCTTTTTCCACCTGACACAATTGGTTTTGCCTGATTTTATATTGATTTTATACATTGTTTTTTTTTCTCCTTTCTTTTTCTTTTCTTTTCATCTCTTAGTTTCTGTTACTGCTGATTTTATTCTTTGTACGGTGTCCTTGAGTGCCAGAAAGGCGCCTTTGAAATAAAATGTATTATTATTATTATTAAGGGTAATCAGTGGAAGTGCCTCAGCTCAGTTTTGGCTGAAATAGAAAAGGGCTTTAATATTTATATATGTCTTATCCTGGTATATTTCAATTTTTAAAAATTGTGTAAAAATATTTTAAGACAGTTTATTATGGGCAGATTTTATTTCAAGAAAACTTTATTCAAATCAGTTTTATAACAACCTTGTTACAAAATGTAGAAAGAGCGAGAGGCAACCTTCTTTTGACACTGTGTGGAAAAAGAACAAGTTTAAGTTGCAACATTTGTTTTTTTAGGTTTTCATATTTTTTTCTTATAAAAATGTACATTTTTTAATTGTCTATTACTCACATTTGATCCCACACCTATATCTTAACTTCATACATCTCCTGATACTTTCTTATGACTTTCAGTTTTGCTCAGTTTCTACATGATGATGTTCTACAGACAGAGGGAACCAAAATGGGGCTCTGTAGAAAAGTGAGCATGTATTGTTTATGTATAACTAAATGATGCCATGAGCAAGAGGAAAACTCCACCTACAGATATACATAGGGGGGTCCATCTTGCTCTGAATAAACACATTTCAGATGACAACTTCAGGGATTTTTTTCAGAATGACAGAAATTTGACGTTGTGACTGTTTTAAGCCAATAGGCCTTTGCAGACTTTAATTCAGTTTAGAATATTTTGGATAAACTAGAAGCTAAAGGTTCTGAGAAAAACCTGAGCTTGAAGTGCTCATTGTTTTGATCTGCTTTGATGTTTTCCTCTCCATCCGCCTCAGAAATCAAAGATCTGCCAGAAATTCCTAGAATAACTACTTCTGTGAAGATTAAAGTGTGTTAAAAGTGGAAGAATGGCAGGTTGAAGAAAAGTCCAGATGGCTGAAAAAGCATTTATTATTGCCAGTGACTCTGCAGTCAAGTCCGTTTTATTTGGCTTTGTATAAAAGAAGCTTGAGTTGC
This sequence comes from Phalloptychus januarius, assembly GCA_902982915.1. Lineage (NCBI taxonomy): Eukaryota > Metazoa > Chordata > Actinopteri > Cyprinodontiformes > Poeciliidae > Phalloptychus > Phalloptychus januarius. Next base: position 3,616,100 of record CADWAE010000133.1, on the reverse strand, counting down.
CATCTGATGGTGCATATGTTACATCAGGTCCTATTAATTAAACTTAAGTTAATGAAAAAATGAATTTATATTCTCAGCAAATCTGAACATGAGATTTGGAGCTACTCTGTATTTCCATTTATAGCTTGGCTGTTTGGATATAAACCTATATATTAGCAAATGCTTTATTTGATACTTTTTTATCAGACAAAATATGAATCTGACCAAATGCTATGTAGTTTAAAAAAAATATAGAAAATATATAGACTTTTGTAAACTTTATTGTTTATAATCCTCAAACACTGAAGCTGCATCTGGTCCAAAAAAAGTAGGTAAATGTGAAAAAATATGGTAGAGAATGCTGTGGGTCTGCTACACAAATTTCACTTAGTTTTAGATTTTGTTCCCTCCACTAAATTAATTTACTGAAATTCAAGATTAGGCAGATTTGATATTTGATCATACAATCTGACATAGACTATTTAAAATCTTGTGGAGGATTCTGTATTAAAAAGTAACTTAAAAAGTGTTGTTGTCATTCCCATTTTATTATCTTCCAGAGTCTTTCAACATAGTTCTAAAGGGGACTGGATTTAGCGGGACCAAGAGGATCGACAACCTTCTCTGCTGTCTCACTGCCAATCAAGTGACTTATCGTAAATGACACACTCATGACATCTCATAGCTGTTCATGGTTTTCAACTACAATTAAAATCTGTTACTTGTTGCTACTGCTGTAAACCATCTGAGAGAATCTGTTTGCACCAAAGCTTCATGGAACATCGACATGGCGCCATGTTGCTCTCTGGGAAAAACTCAAGTGCCACTTGGAACAGTGTGCAGATATCTGAGCTGCAATGGAAAATCGGGAGTCATGGCAGTGAGAAACAAACAGTAGCTGCCTTTTATCAGTTGTGGCGAGAGAACAGAGGAGACATTATGAGGCTGAGCAGAGGGAGGGAAGAGATGCTCTCTGCCCATTAGTCTATTAGCAGATCGATGGCATGAGCTGCTCTGAGGTCAGTGTCACTGTGAGGACGAGTGCAGCATGTGATTCCTGTTGAGCTGCTGTTAGGATGTAGGGAAAGTATTTACTTAACTCCCAGCATCCCTGCTGTTTGTGTAAAAATCAGCCTAAATCGAAAATCTAACAAAGATGCTTATCTTTTTAAAAGGATTTTACCTTTAAAGTCAAATGTCAAAACAACAAACACCACATGTCATTAGTGTACAATATCTCCAGCTTTGTGCCCTTATTTTGGATTTATTCTGTTTCTGTGTTTTTCCTCTCAGGTGAGAAGCCGACGGTTGTACAAGACGGCTATCTGCTGTGTCCAGCTCCTCGTCTGCATGAGGTTGGACAGTAAGTCTGCATGCAAATACAACTATTAATGAGCTGTACTTAAAAACAATCCCCTTACGTCAAAGATTGTTTAGATTGTGACAGTAAAATATTAAAACTTTTTTCAGAGTATAATTGCACAGTTGGAGGAATGTGTCTTCTTCTTCTGGTGATTTTTTTCAGTGCCTCTGTTTGTTGATTACAGATCAGTTGAAGTGCTGATTAGCCTGAACAATGGTCAGTCGTACATCTCCGCTCCCATCACCATATACGCCACCTCATGCGTGGGTATCAATTTAAACTCTGTTGTGCTAAACAAAACAACCTTTCTGTTGATGTAGGAGAAAATCTGGATGTAGGCAGCACTGCTGTTTTTATTTTATGTTTTATATATAAATGATCATATTTGCACAGTTAGTGGGGGTCACACATTTTGTGCCTTGTTTGATGCAGTCAGATGGGATCTGGGTGCTGTGGTTGCTGCTGGCTTTGTTGCTGTTACTGGCTCTTGGTTTATTCTGGTGGTTCTGGCCTCTCTGCTGCACTGTGGTAAGTTTTCCTTTCTTTTATTTCCATATTATTTTGTTTATCAGGCTTTTTATTTTGTAAAATACCAACCACACAACACCCTGTGCTTCCTTTAAGTCACATATCTCAGATAATCAAATAGAGGTTGGTGTGATCAAAGAGTAAAGTCAATTCTCTTGGAAGTGTAAGCCAGTGTAGCTATATAAGATAAAACTAAGAAAGCTTATATAGCAACATGGTAATAAGCATATAGCATATAGCACTACTTAGCCATACATAAGTAGTACTATATGTATGACTAATTTACATGCTTTCAAAAGTGATAATTACTGTAAAAAACTGGACAAAATACTAAATTCTACACATGAGGCAGCCATATTGGATTTTAAGTCTGAACTGGGTGAGAAACATCCTTCATACGGCCAGAGATGGCGCCAGAGTCATGTGTGAAGGAGGAGAGGTCACAGATTCCAAATTCATCCAAAGAAGAACACAAAGGTGATTCGAAGCCCATAAATGATGATTACCAACTACAAATGGAAATATTGGTACACACCATTAACCAGGTGAGGTTTTATTTTTCCCTTCTTACTACTTCTAGTAGTAAGAAGTAGTTATAAAATACTCTTTTCATAAAGAGTATTTTATAACTACATGTAATAAATATGCTGAAGGCTGACATTTGAAATTCTCTCTTTTTTTGACCACTGTTTAAAATGTTTGATATTGTTTTCACACAGGTCATCAGGGACCCACCTCCCTCTCGTCCTCCTCCACCACCTCCTGTTTTTGTAAGTAAAAAAGCCTTTTCTGAAGAACCTCCATGTTTTAGGGCAGTGTACTTCATGCTGCCATGTTGGCAGAGGTGATTGAGAGAAGATCTAATTTTGGGTGAACGCAGAAGGAGCGTCGGTGGAGCTTGGGAGGCTGACAGAGAAATGCTTTGGCAGAGTTCATTTGTTGAGCTCCAGTGAGAAAACTGAATTCCTTATATTTCTGCCATACATGGTGGAGATTAAGTTCTAGCCTGACTAACATGTCACAGTTGCAAGTTATTGTCTGTTGACTTGGACTAAATCATATTGGATAGAAAAAGAAAAGTCCAAGTTTTGAGGCATAAACATGTGTATCTCTCTTTACTCCCTAATTTTATTGTAAAGTATATTTTGATGTTTTTCACTAAGGAACCGGAGGAGGATCCTCTGTCCAAACACAAGTGGCCTACAGTAGATGCTTCGTACTATGGAGGCAGAGGTCCTGGAGGAATCAGACGAATGGAGGTGAACATTTTAGAGTGTGAGCTGGAGAAGCTTTTCACAATTTATTTTTGTAAAGTTTGTGTGCGTCCACTTCCTGTAGGTGAGATGGGGCCAGAAGGGATCCACAGAGGAAGGGTCGCGACTGGAAAAAGCCAAAAATGCCACAGTCACAATGCCAGAGGAAGTGGAGGAACCTATCATTCCTCGGCCCCCACCAAGACCTCCACCTATTTATAATTCCCCGACCCAAGGCAAATGGTACACTCCCATCAAGGTGAGATAGGATCCAACGTATCCCCACGGTCTCTAAAATAAATGATATTTAGACAATTTAATGCAAATATTCTTCATAAAAGATGACATGTTGATGTCCTCTAGGGGCGTATTGATGCACTGCTCGCATTACTGAGAAGGCAGTACGACAGGGTGGCAATCATGAGGCCAACACCTCAGGACAAGGCAAGGAACAATCTCAGTACTTCACTGCTGAACCAAATACAAATGCATCTGATCATTATAAATTATAGATTATTATTTTTAGGTTCTTTAGCAGAGCAGAAATGTTTTTCAGCATAGGTTTTCACATATCCATTTTCTTTTGAAATAAATAAACATATTTAGTTTGATAAAACGTATTTAGCCATCCATCCATCCATCCATCCATCTTCCTACACCCTTGTCCCTTACTGGGGTCGGGAGGGTTGCTGGTGCCTATCTCTAGCTATCGTTTCGGGCGAGAGGCAGGGTACACCCTGGACAGGTCACCAGTCTGTCGCAGGGCAGTATTTAGCATTAATCTTAATTATTATCACCCAGACAGATAAATAACAGCTCTGTGCATACACTTAGCTTATTATAATTAGCAGTGAAAACCTGCATATACTGTCAGCAATGGAGAAACTGGAACTAAACAAGAACAAGAACAAAATATAATTTGCAAGAACAAACTATTTTGTTGATGAACAACCAGACGTTTTTATTTATTAAGATTAATTGATCAGTTTCTAACTAATTGTTGTTCCACTCTTAAACCTGCTTTTTGATATCATCTATGTCAAATGGCAAAACATTATTAGTTTTGCTCATTATCTGAAAACCTGATGTATTTGATGGTTGGAATTGGTTGTTTGTAGCGTTTGGGTAATTACTTGTTTTTTGTGGAGTTGTTCTGCCTAAATTTGAGATATTAATGGAACCAGATAATATATATAACTAAATAATAAAATAGAAAATATAAGTTATTCAGCAAATATGTATCATGACTTTATTTGAAAGCCTAATTTAGGTTTCAAAGTTGTCCACATTGAAATAAACAAAATCAAATGATGTGTAAGGTCATCATTTAGCGTTGTGGAGGATCTTTATATGTTGACTTGTCATTAAAAAGTATGACTTAAGAAGAAAGATGCATAAAAGAAATATTATCTAATACAATTGTGCTTTTTAAGACTTATTATTGGTCATTTTCAGCAACACTGTCCACCTTTCTGTTGTCTTTTAGGGCCGCTGCATCAACTTCACCAGAGTTCGTTCTCGCTGAGGTGGATCAACTTTTACTTTCTAGTCTAGGTCTTTTTTTCGCCAAAGATCACCAACACCTACTTCCAGAAGTTAATGTCTAAATTTCTGTGTATTGTAAATAAACGTCTTGATAGCTAAACGGATGGTGTTACAACAAAATACGTATGTAAAAGTGTTTGTGTGTCTAAGGAAAAACAAAGAAATCAAATACTGATATTGTGTTTATTCAAGAGAGAAAATGTCTCTTTCACAAAAAAAAACATTTCATACAAGTACCCCCTGATAACATACAAGATGCACAGGAACCTTTAAAAAAATATATAACAAAATGACAAATAGACGGTGTGCCTTTTTCAAACATGAAAAACGCATCAACACTTTCACTCACAGCTGGATAATAAAGGTTCTCTCTCACAAATCTACAAGCGGGATGAGAGGGGCAGGATCATCTCTATACACACATACACACACATCGGTTTTACTTCACTCTAAACAAATACTTGTCTTTAACATAATACATGAACTGGTGTTGTAAAAGCTTACCATCACAGAGCCAGCTAACCTGCAACAAGCTCATTGTGAAACTCATGGTGAGTAAAGGAAATCAAAAACACTTTTTAAGCTTCTGATACAAAATACAACTTGATTAGAAAGAATACAATGACTCATATGAGGTGGTCACAGAATACTATGATACAGCACAGGAACACACACTCAAGTGCATTTTGCTTGCATGATGCTGCTGTCACTTACATAATGTAGCTTTACATGGAGCCACATCGCACATTACTTGAATGCAAATAGTGATCACATGACTACTGTTCAAATTGAGATGGAGGACTTGAAGGTACAGCCGCATCACCGTGTAGAAGCAATTTAAAGGCAGTAATTTATGACATCAGTTAATTTATCATGGCTCTTTCTTTCTTATTCAGCAGCTGTAAACATGTTGAACGTCCATTCACTGATACTCAGGAATACAAATCCATGCACATTTTTGCCTGTTGTCCTTTTAGTGTGTTTAGATGCTTTTTGTTTTTTCTTCAAAAATCCTAGCTTCACGATGGAGTTATGTTTCTGGCACTTAAGTTTTTCTTTATGTAAAATTACTGGCACTCTTTGTAGTCCCAAAGGGTTGAAAAAAAAACCTCTTTATTGTTGATGATGCTGAAGCTGCATCTATTGTTCTGCAGGAGCATGCTTAGATCCAGAATGTAAACTTTGGCCTTGGGAATATAAATCGAAAGTATCAAGTAGAGAAAACGTCTTAAGAGCGGTTTTCTCGATGGAGAAGGGAAGATCTGGAAGATGAAAAAAAGAAAAAGTTATTATTTTCCATGTTGGCTTTTTTCCATATATAAATTATTTAGCAAAATCTTCCTGCACCCACCTCAGAGACCTCCGGCTGTCTTTCTCCATGTTGTTTTCTGGTCCTTCGCTCTCATAAGAAGCCAGGTGAAGCTCTGCAACAGTAACACAAATTGAGTTTCATTTCCCCGTGGCTGACAGAACTGATAATTGATGTGTACTAATTTGTACTGACCGTCTTCAGTGTAAACGGACGTGGTGACCAGATACTGAAGAATGCGGCGGTCTCTGTCGAATGGACAAATCACCTGGCGCCAAACCAGGAACTCGCTCACTTGCTTCGCCAGCTCCCACAGTTTCTGTAAAAAAAAAAAACAATAATCATGACGATATGCATCTGTTAAGGTTTCTAAAGCCAGGAAATCAGTTCAGTTTCCACACATTTCAAAGGTTCAAATTCTGAAGTTTTCCAGACACAAGCTTCCGAATTTTCAATGTTTTTGAAAATTAATAAGAAAGAAAAAAAATTCCCATATTACAAGTTAAAATGACAGATTATTTCACTTATAGTGAATGCTTTTTCCATAAATATTAAGTAATTGTCTTAAAACAAGCTCCTATTTCTTGCTGAAGTTTCTTATAAGTTAGTTTTGTCTTATTTTAAGTGATCTCACATATTTGCATTTAGAAGCTAGACTGTTTCTCGTGCGATTCAACTGCTCCTCCACAAGGTGGGGCTGTTGGTCTGCATGAGAAAGTCAATTCTCCAGTTTACTTTCGAAAAATGCTTTGAACTGACCTCAAAGTTGATGTGTCCGTTTGACAGCCTGTTGGCGCAGCCTTCATTCAGGAAGTAGATGTCTTTAATGAGGAGGCTGAAGAACGGAATCACAATCTGCAGAAAGGAGACAACAGCTAATTTAGTTTTTTAAAGGTAGAAGAAGAAGGTTTTTCTTTTTCAATGAGCAGCTCTGGGCTCCCTCACCTTCTCCTGGCTGCTATGTGCGGTCTCGGACCTCTGGGTGGCGCCGCGGAGCGCCGTGCGGTAGTTGCTGAAGTTACTAGAAGGGTCCATCTGGTGCTGGATGAGATCAGACACAGCGAACGTCAGCAGACAACAAAACCATGCTGACGTTTCAAAGATCTACAGCTGAGCTGAAAACTAGAGCGTCTAATCTGCAAACTGCTGACGTGTGTGTGTGAATAATTCTGACCTCCAGGATTTCAAACTTGTCAGTGTTGACTTTATTCCAGGTTTTCTTCAGTCTGGCGACCGGACTCATGTTCATCCCAGCTGAGAGACACAGGAGAGAGCATTTAGAGACAAAGCACAGCCGGCAGAGCTCCAGGCCTCCGCTAACTGAGTTTAGACTTCCCTAAACTGATTAAAGTCAGCCTAAACTCCAGCTGGCACTGCATTTGTTGGCTTTAGTCAATTCAGTGGCTCTGCTTTACAAAGACACCAAGAGAGCAACGGCTGATTTTCATTTTTTTTTCCTGGTTGCCATATTTTACAGCAAAAATAACCAAAACTTACAGGATGCTGGTACAGGTTCTTAATAAAAACAGATCAAATACTCACTGATGATTGCCATTAGAGAGTTAAAATTGCCGATGTTGAAACACTCCTGAGCCACATCGATGAAGAACTCTATGATCCGCGCTCGGTGTTTCTTCTTCGCTGGCTTGAATAAAAAGAAACAGAGAGAAAGATTTAAAATCTGCTTCTAAATATATGTAAACTTAATCTCCATTTACATTTGGGGTTGTTTTCTTATAGGTGTATTAGGGAAGAAACTAGTGATTATTTCAGTAATCAATTATTCCGACGATTAATCGGATCAAATAAAAAAGAAACTGGCACATTTTACATATTTTTTCATTTAATCACGTAAGCCTTTTTTATAAATACATTGAAAGATGCAAAAATGATATTCCTTTTTTATATTAGGAAAATTACTTTAGTAAATTTGAACCAGGTGAAGCTAAAACTTTCCCACTTGAGGAACTTTGGGTAAAGCATGTTTACAGATAAAAGTGTTTTTATTTTAAAGGTAAAAAAATGTATATACGTTTTGTATGGTTTCGGCTGAATTAAGTTTGATTTGGCAACTGGTACCCCTTACAAGCCAAAAATGGTAAAGTATGTCTTCTTTTTAGTTAAAATTTTTATATTCACATTAAAACTATGCAACTATGAATAGGAATTCGAGATTGTTCTCTAACAACTATTCTGCTTGTTTGTGTGAAACATACCATGCAGATCTCTGTTGCCACCAAGTAGCTGAGCCTGTTGAACCAGCTGACATAGGCCTCCAGGTTACTGGTTTTACGTTTTCGGAAGAAACCCTGGAGGAGGAACGGAAGAAGAGATGAAACCAATGACCTATTAGTAAACATTTAAAGAAGGACTGGGAAGAAACTCTTCCAGAAAAAGTCAAGTATAAAAAATTATTTGAAGTCTGAATAAATAAAAACTCAATCATCAGTCTTTGGCAACTTCTTAATTGTTGTCTCAATTTCATCCTTAGGCTTTTGTACATATTTCTCACCTTCAGACATTAAATGAATTTAATAGCTGTGAGCTAATACAGCTGAAATGTAATACAAGGGATGATGCATGCTCTTTAGTGAACAGCCCTCTACTAATTTCACACAGAATAACATTTTGCTTCAGTCTAATGAGATGAAATCTCATATGATGCGCCACATGTGCTTATTTCTTGAGTTTTCCCATAAATGTGACAAAGAAAGCTGCTGCTCTTCCATCATTTCTAGATGCTGTCGGCCTTTCACACCCACACAATCTGCCACCGTCACACTCTGACACGTCTCTTTCTACGTACATATGCTTTCTGTACGTGGCTTGTCCATTAAACACGTGGTTTCTAATGTGGCAAACCTGTTTTCCAAAAGGTCCTCTTACATAAATAAACATTATAAAAGCTGTATAAATAAAGTGGACTCGGCCGTGATGATGCAATCCCAGAGGTTTGAGGCTCCACTAAAAGCTTACACAACACCGGCATCCCACTCTACTCCAAACTTCCCCCTCTCTAAACCTCAGGACCCCTGTTTTAGTGACTCAACGGCTCTTTTACACAAAGTGGCTCTTATATAACTGCAGCAAAGCAGGTGGGAGCACAGCAGCGGCAAACGGCGACTGAGAACAACCCTTCATCTGATTTCTAGGATCTCTCAGCGTGGAAAAGAACCTTCTCTTCAATGAGCTGAGACACACACAGCGAAGGCTCTTTTTGTTCTCTTCCAGACGTTTTCAAGAGCTCAGATAAAAATAAAGCGAAAGCCGAACAAGTCCCCTTCTATCTGCCGCGAGAGTCTTTCATGTGGTTTCTGTGGCAAATAAACTCAAACTGGAGATGACCACAACACTCAAAGCCCAGAACACCATCAAAAATCATGTCAAACGGCTTAAAGACAACAACAATGTGCGGTTTGTCTGTGTCGGGACTTTGATGTAGATAATTATAAACAGGTTATTTTGCTGTGTTTTCAAGCTTTCTTGAGAAGAAAGCAACCCTAGCCCTAACCTATCATCGTCTCATGCTGAAACTAAAAACAAAAGGAAGCTGCTCCGGCCTGTCTGGGCTAAAATATGTAAAAATTTAACAAAACTGGATGAGAAATCTCACTTGTGTGAAATATTTGGTCAGAAACACACCACGACTCAATGTCTTGCATCAATATACACACCCAACCTTTAGTGCATTTTAATCATCTTTCTACTACAAACTTTAATGGATTTGATTTGATGAACCCAAATAAAATGTTTCCACTCAGCTTTACCTTGTGGTTTTCCAGAGGATCCTTCATCGCAAAAGACTGAATAAACTCCTCAGGACCAATGAAGCTCAGTCGATCCTAAAGGCAAACATCAGGCAGAGAAAAGTCAGAAAAAAAGGACAAAAGTAACAGTTGATATATCTATTCTAACTACTTGATGCGTGTGTCGTGTTAAAAACAGATGAAACACCAGAGTGACCGTCTGGCACCAAGCCCTAAAACAGACCTGCTAAAAGTAACCTAATTCTTATTTGACCTTTAGTTATCTGACCTCTTACCAGTTCAATGTGTGTCAGCTGCTGAGCAAGGATGAAAGGATCGTCGCACACGCTCAGTATGTCGGCCCTTTGAGCCGAAGCCTGTTTGGTCTTCAGCGAAGCGGGACGCTCCTGCGCCGCAGCGTTGAGCGCAGCCACGGCTTCCTCGTACTGACCGAGGGCGGACAGGCGCTTGATGAGACGCTGGGTCATCTGCTGCATGGCCCGCCAAGAATACTAGAGGCACACATGAAGACACAAATGAACTAAATAACAACACTAATAAAGGTGTGGTTCCTACAGATAGATGGATGGACAGAATAGTTGATGGGTGGACGAATAGAAGAAACACAAGATGGGTGGATGAATGGATGGTTGGTGGGATGGATTGGTGGATGGGTGGGTGGTTGCTTGTTTGGATGGACTGATTGATGAACTGATGGGTGGTTGGTTGGATGGATGGTTGGGTGCTTACCTCATCCCCTCGCGCCACGTGGAGCGTCATGTCCTTCAGGCATCGCATCATGCGGTCATCTCTGAAGTCGTATGGAAAGGTTTCCGTCCACTCTGTCAGCAGCTGCACCAGTTTTGGCGCCACCTCACGGAAACGGATCTGAACATGTTGCAGACGACACAGAGTCAGTCTAATGACGTCATGAGGATCATTTCAAATCTGCTATGTGTGAATATGACTTCTTATTTCTGGTATCTGAATTTGGCATGAATTCCTGCTGCACTGCAGTGAGATATTTTTCTTTCTTTATTCTCCTGGTTTTGCGGGTTTGTTAGTGGGAGTGAAATTGTGTGGGACTAAGTGAGAGTGACAGTGTGAAATAAATACACCTGCACATGTCTGTGCCTTTGTTTGTGTGTGTAGAGGTCCACCCACCTTATCCAGCAGGGCATCTCCGGACCGCTGCTGCTCCACACACAAGTGACAAACCCTAGTCATGAGCTCGTATGGGTGCAAGAAGAGGCGTGAACTCAGCAGGAAGGTGAAGACATACGACCTCTGAAGATCAGGAAGCAGAAATAAGTTAGGATTTTTTTTACAACTACTACAAAATCGACTGCATAATCCTCAAAAATGTAGAACGGCTACATACATCGGGGTAATAATCCACAGTGGGAACCAGATGCTGAATCAGCGCCTCAAGAGAAGCTGAAACCAAGCTGTTGTCGTGGTAACACATCTCTCCATAGCTGGTGGCGACGCCGTGACCGTAGAGCCGAGCTTTTGCCGCAGGCCCGTTGTTGCGGCAGGAGTGTTCACTGCTGCAGCTGCTGCTCGTGTGGCGGTACGCTCGGCCCGGACAGGAAGTGCTGTGCTGGTGAGGGCTGTGAGGCTGTGGCGAGGAGTACGGTTCTCCGAAATGGTACAGCTGCTGCCGTAATGGTGCTCCTTGGCGCTCACAGAGGAGACGGAGGTGGTTCGATACGCACTGTGAGGCTGTGGCACATCGTAGGGGTTTTCAGTTGGGGAGTAAGGGCCGTTGTAGTTGTTGTCTCTGGTCGTTTTCGGAACGGAGCCGCTGTGGTACGGGCTCGGAGGCTGAACGTGGTTGTTGTTGCCGTACGACGGGCAGGAGTTGAACTTTCCTGCGTAAGGGGTTGTTGGGGGCATGATCACCTTTAGAAGAAAAGAAGAAACAGATATGAAGATTTTAGAGGTGGGCACTCATACTGTGCATGGTTCTGCTGCTGTAAAGCAGGGGTTACTTTCCACTTTCACCACATGCTTGGTCTCCTTTTGGTTGAACTGAACTCTGGGGCGGTTCCAATTAATATGAGAATGCAAGCGGACTAGCCACTGCTCCTAAAACAGGATGTAGACTTCAGGCAGGGCATTCTGGGTAAATATCACCAAAACAAACGCATGACTCTAGCCATAGCGGGAGAGATCCTATAACAGTTAAAATCTAACACTACTCCATTTGTTTACAAAGAAGGAAGTTGTGCTCATGTCTTCTTCAAAGGTTTTCATTTCGCTTTCTTCACTAGTTCTTGGTGCAGTGCCACCACAGGCAAGGAGGGGAACAGGTTTTTAAAAGGTTTGGTTTTTTTGACTCACTGCAGTGTGAAAGAAAACTACACTAGCTGAAAAATATAACAAATGTTGCTATCTTGGTCACTAACTGAGCAGAGTGTATCGAGCTATCAGGTGTGAAAACACCCTGCGGATGGTTAAAGAGCATTGAGGTCACATTTGTTGTAAAATGGAGCTATAAAAAAGAAAATCATCGAATTAAAATAAATTAAAGATGACAAATTAAATTTTATATCTGTATTTTCTGCACAGGTATGTTTAGAGAGTGTTTGTTTTAAGAACCATGTAAAATCAATTTAAGAAAACAGCTGCTCTCACTTTTTTGCTATGTTAGAAGTACATGAACAAAAAGGGGAACTAAGCCTGCATTGTGAAGCAGTGTAAGGTCCTCGCCCTATTTTTTTTTCAATGTGTGGATATGTTGTGTGTGGAAGGGTGGAGTATATTTAAAAAAAAGTAATTAGCAGTCATTTTCAAACACTGTTTCAGTGTAAAATATGCCTAATCAATATAAACAGAACCAGACAAGTTTCTAAGAGGTGTTGAATGAAGCAAATTTACATCAACTAATTCCCTTTTTATCCAAAACCATCATATTTCTTTTTTATGGTGAACCATTTCCTCAAAAGCCACTGCTGCTGTTTTAAATTATGGGTTTTTTTAGGTTTAAGACTGGCTTAATTGCAGTAAGGCAGAGTTATAATAACACGTTCTCACCACATCATTTAATCCAGCTTTATTTAATCTATTACTTTTGTAGTTAGCTGACTATCCTTCAGTCAACATGAAGACAAAGCTATATCTCCTGCAGTGCTGTAGATTTCCTGGTGTTATAGTATCCCTGTCCACCTCATTCCCTGGGAATGTGGTTGATGTTTAAACTGCGTTCAGCTATTGTGAAAATATTTCACTCTGTCTCTCAAAGCTGAGACTCAGCAAGTGTCTGTGACGATAATCACACTTAAGCACTTAATTTTAGATCTCCTCTATTTGTTATTTGGTGTTGTCAACGCTTTATAAAGCCATCTTTTTTGGAAATGTTTTTCCAACGAGTCAATTTGTTGGGAATTTTACAAATGAGCTTATAAGAAATGTCTGCTCCACCCTGTTTCACTGTATCTTTTACCACATTCTTGAAGTGAACTTGTTGGTAGTAGTGCAGCATGTGGGCGGAAAACATCATGACAAATGGATGATCTCTCAAGTCAGCAATGATTTTCTGTCTTAACAGTTAGAATAATTGGATCTGAGGTCGGTAAGCTGATCCCAGATCGCCATTGGAGCGTGCTTTAGCACTGGAGCCATCTTTATCCTGCTACTGTCCATGAATCCCATGGATATACGTCTGGAACGTTTGGCACACACACATGCATGTGCCAGAAAACAGAAAACCCCGCAGGAATCCAGCAGAGTTTTGTTTGTCCATTCCTGCGCCAACTGTGGAGTCTGTTTCAGCCAACTTCTTACACACTCTCTCACACACCCTCGTCCACCATGGCGCCTTGCTCCGATGCCAGTATAATCCAGACTCGTATGCACAAGTCATACACAAATGCAAGACGGGAGGAGCAATGCAAACATGCAAACACACACACAGTCACAAGGATACCGCAGCTTCTGGCATCCTGCCTGAGGAGGCCTGTCCAACTCTACACTCTGTGATCTCAGCCTGCTGTTAACCTTCTGACTCGGTTAAAAGATCACAGCATTTTTACCGAAAAACAAAGTCAAAGGCGTTAAAAGTTGAGATGAGAGTCCAATGGCTAATGTTTCCTCTATGTCTCTGTTTATGTTTTCAGAGGGGTAACACGTCTCGGAACTCAAAACCAATGACGATTTTTCCAGACCCACTTCCTGAATAGTTGACCCTGTTTTGGGTTGTTGTGGCTTCCACGCTGCGGTGCTGAAATTGCACTCTTTCTAAATCATAGGTTGGATTCTCTTTTGGACGGATTAAAAGTGGCATCGGGAAAATAGCTTCATATTAAAGGGGATTGTTTGCATTCGCTCGCTTACAAACTTTGAAAATGCAGCCTTATGGGTTGGTTTGATGTGGGTAGAAAGAAATGCAGAAAACTTTTCCTCACGTACTGGAAACGCACCAATCATTGTTTTGTGGGAAATTTCCGATGACCTTTGTTTTTTTTTTGTAAATCTTTGATCTGTCGATACTGACTGAAAACAATTCAGATTTTTCTGTATTCTCATAGCCTCCTGACACAGTTACAGTATTCATATTTTAGAAACAGATGCAATCTCACAAAGTCTGCTGTTAAACTGCAGATGAAATAATTATATTTTCAACTGTCTTAGCATCTTTGTTTTTAGCATGGTTAGCAGTAAGCAGCAGAAGATGGAGATTTCCAAAATAATTTCCAAATATAGTGTACTCCATTACACACATATTTTGAAATCAACATCACTTTGGTTCGTTCAACCTTCCTGTTATCAGCTGGAATCCTTGCTCTCTTTCATAAAAGTAAATTTTCCACACCGATACTGACTGAGTATCGGTGTGATACCTGTATCAATGCAGGTATCAATGCATTGATACCAAATGCATTGATACCAAAGAGTTTTGTTTTTATTGATAGGAATTCATAGTTTCAGACCAGTCTGAAACTCCTCAGCAATCCTCAAGCTAAAAATGGACATCTAGTCAAAAGCTACTTCCTCACTAAATCTCTCCATACAGATCTGAGATGGTTAGCATGCTTTTTGAAGTCAGTTTTGATTGATTCAAACAGTTTGGTGCCTTTTTGTTGTTTTCCTAATGTTTTGTATACCGTTTTCTTTTGATGCACCATCTTTAAGGATTCCACATTCAGCGTGGTTGCAAACCAAGCACAGTGCGTTGCAGAGATCAACGAGATGGTGGGGGTTCTACAACAATAGAGGCATTATCTATCCTGTCATGGCATTAACAAAAACACAAAGATCCCCAGGAGGAGATCAGAAGAGATCAGAGCACATTGGACACACACAGCAGCTTTCACACACTCTGGCTTCTAGGATCACTTTTCAATCAGTCGTTCGAGTAAACCTTAGTTTGAGCCAGAAAGTCATAATCTACTCTTAATGTTTAGGTACAAATGTAAATGTCTGTGTGCTCTTGGGAAGAGGAGCACCTCCAGGCCAACATGTTGACTTAAGCGTTTCATGAACCTCAAGGACAGACAGCAGCAACTCCAAAAATTGTGCAAAACAGACTTTGAGGTTTCATATTTATGCACACACAGCACTGACCGACAGCAAGACTTTGCACTCATGAAAAATAGCATGCAAACAGTCTGCGGCTGGGTCGGTCATTCTGACTTGTGCTTATTCAAAGCAAACTGACTGTACATGCTGACCAAAAACAAAAGCAAAAAACTATTTGCACAGATATTCCCAAGACTTCCAGTCAAATTAAAATAAAAAACAACTCTCATCCTTTAAACCACGTGTGAAGCTCTATAAAGTCTGGATGCTTACCTGAAAGCAGAATACAGTTTAATTAGTACAATAGAAACCTGTGCTCATTATAGGCTGAAGTCCAGCATGAGGCAAAGGTTAACACACACAGAACATTTGGAGGTTTCTGGGACTGAAGGAACGGCCTGCATCTGATAAGAATAGCTGTAAAACAGTTTGTCAAAGTGGAAACAGACCAATGTAGAGAGCTGCTATCTCTGCTGAACTCTGCACCTCACATACTTTGACAACAACAAGACAATAACAGGTATAAGGTGTGAGCAAGGAATGCATTCCAGACTGAAGGACATTTCTGAGTCAGACATGTTAACCTGGACTTAGATCACGTGAATCCTTTGTCACCCATACGGCAAAAGATGATTTAACATGTGCTGCACAAGCATCCAGAAAAAAGAGGGGAGCTAAAGTTTCACTTTGAAATTTCTCTAATATCACTGTACGTCATGGGTGGCATTCAGATTATGGGTAGACTAAAGTGATTACTTTTCATCTAAATACTTTTGATTACACCCAGACATGCTCTCAACGACTAACAGATTCATATGCATATTTAATGAGACCTGATTAAAGCCAACAAAACCGCTAAATGAAGCTATTTTGAGTAGAAAATGAAACCAAGAAAAGATCTCAGCCACCATCTTTGTTGTAAGGTCAAAAGAAAAGCTCAGAGGTCAAAACTCACACATTTACTAGTTTGGCAAGTTCTTCCTGCTACTCCTGTTTTTGGTTTTTCACTCACAGTAACTCTGTTGAATGAAGTTAAAAAGTTAAAATCAGGAGTAACCTTCCAATGTTTTGGCTTCATTCTAACAACTGATGTACTAAACAATCAGCCAGTGATCAAAATCAGCATTTTTTTTCCTTTCATTAACAGGTTGAATATTGACATTCTGGCTTTTTATATATTTTTATTAAACTTCTGGTTTAAAAAAAGCACATGTTTTAACTGAAAAGACACACATTTTAAATACAGTCATTTAAAACAAACATTAAAGTAAACAGTAAATAAATGGATGGATGATACTGCCATGGAAATCTGTTATGTTAAGTGAAAACTCCCACCTTTTTTTGTCTTTAAACACATAATCACGTTCATTAGTAAACTAATTCTAGTTTCATTACAATCAAATAAAGGGCAGGATCTTGTAACTTGATACATGGTAATTCTATCCTCAAACAAAGCCAAAAATTGGTAGTGATCAATAAAAAGGTGCATTTTTAGTTCTAACACAACATAAACACAAAATAAGGTGAGCTTCACAGAAGCACGCATATTTTAGATGCCAGTTGAAAAACATAATCAACCACTTACTTCCACGTAACACATTTGTGTGTTTGAGGGTTACTGAGCGTTGCTTTAACAGCCCTGGTAACTCACAGCCAATTCATCAAGCAGCTTTCCCACGTCATTCACGTAGCGGGAAAAGTGCTCTACTAAAATAACGAGGAAACAGCCCAGAGCCCAAACAAATGCTTGAGGAAGCGTGTGGGTCAGAAGGGGGATCCTGCAGCCACTTTAGGCAGACCCACTGACCATTACAACAATCTGATAAAGGAACCAGAGCCCAAACCAGATTCACTGATAAACAGGAGGGCAGCAGTGCATTGAAGCAAGGGATACGTTGTGGCTTCAGGTTTGTGTCACAAACACACCTGCTGCTTGGATCATTTGGTAGGCTAGTACAGTATTAACCCAGAGACAAAAAGGGATAAAGGCACTTTATCTCCTCAGCTGCAGAGCTCTAAGCTCTCACACACACAGTTTCTCTTGTCTACTAAGTCAGTGCTCCTAAAAATAATTAGGGAAAAATCTAGCTTTCTGCTGGGATTTCTGGACCTTTTTTGGCATTTGAGTGCGAAATATCCATTTGGTTGGGGCTTGTGAATTCAACAAATCATGAAATTTGCTTCACATTTAGCAGTGTGGTCATTTGGTTGCTTTTTTGGATATCTAAACCAGCTTAAAAACCAAAACAATCAATGAATTGATCAAGAAGTTATCGCAAACTCGAGACAGAGGACAGCATCCAATATATAATTGGATTGTTTCTTTTTATCTTTTTGATAATAGAATAAGGAATAGTGTCTGAAAACATTCAAATTCTGAACTTTTCCAGACTGTAGGGATGCCACTGGCCGTTTGTCACAAAGGTTTTTAAAAACTCATTGAAATTTTCTATAATACCATTCCTACTTCTTTTAATGAGATCTGGAGTGACCAGAGTTTTGTTTACAGTATGGACCACACACACAGCACAGACCCTCTCCCACTTGTTTCTGCACATTGCCTGAAAAGCTAAAATATTCTACACATAAGGAGTATAATTTACTTCATTCTATTTCCATTTTTGCTTACGTCTTTAACTTAAAATAAATGTTACATAAAACTGGAATCCTATATTTTATATTATTTTTATAGATTACAATGTTTTTCTGCAACTTTTGGCAGGGTAAATAAATAAAAAAATTAAACCACTGATGCTTTTATAATTTCAACCTGAATTACATAAAATCACAAAACTTTACCAATTACTACATGGAACATTGTAACCTTATTTAATTATTTTCTAATCTGATATTCTCACTTCTGTAGTAGCAATAAATAACTAAGGTGAACCAATAATGTGAGATGGTAGTTATGCTGCCTGGCGCTTGAAGCTGCCAGATTACAGCCAATGAAGGGAGGAATAAAGCTTTTTTTTTTTTTAAAACAATCTGGCCAAACATCAAGCTTCACACACATTTACCCATTCTTTCCCTACAGAGACACACACACACACACACACTCAAAATCTGTAAGTTTCTCTCGCACACAGCAGACCACACGCCTGTTCCACATTATGAGCTTCTTACTGAGTCATAACACAGTTAAAAAAGTCGAGGCTGACTGCAGAGAAACCATGCTGTGCAACCACAGGTGCTGGGTGAGTAATGTTGGCTTCTATCTGACTACCAGCCTAATTATAAACTCACATGGGCGGTAAACAATAACAACAACAAATGCAGCGACTCCACAGGGAAGAAATTGGACGTTATTATTGTCACCTAGAGAGGCTAAACTTTGCATTTGTCTTACAAAGAACCAAAAGCTGTTTGAAACATGTTGATATCACGCTGTTTTTTCAGGATGTTCAGTCTTTTTGTGATACTTAATATTATTAAAATGTATGCAAGTACATTATTTAAGAAAAAAATTCAAGCGAAAACTGTTATGCGGTAGGTGCAGCTAAATGGAGACATAAAAAAGAAAAAAACTTACCTCTTACTTATGGCGCTCAAAGTCCGAATAAAAGCGCTTTAACTCAAATAAGAACTATGTCTATCTAAACTATCTATAGAGTCTTCCACACTGTCGCTAAAAGGATCGGATAAGTCTATCAGCAATGTGTCCGTATGGCACTCTCCTTCATTGTGTGTCTCCACTCCTGATATTTGAGTCAATTATTTGAACCAGCAGGGCTGTGTTGACTGAGCCCCACAAAGCGAAACGTATTCAAATGACTTCACTAGAGCCGGGAAAACTAGCCAATCAGCGGATAGGGGCGGCAGCCTCAAAGGAATACACGGACCAATAGTTGAAGAGCTGGCACAAAAATCGAAATCTACAAAGGTTCTGATTGGCTGAGTCTCTCCTCGGTTAGTTCTGTGTTTTCAGGGCTTGCAAGAGGAGCTGGTGTTTTTGTTGGAGAGCTGAAATATGGAAGGTGTAAGGTTTCCCCCCAGGAATGCGTTTCTGTGTGTGTATGTGTGGTGGTCTCCGTGGCTTACGAGTCAAAAGGCTGTAAATGAAGCAGCCTATAAGAGACAGACCATCAAAAACTGCTGCATAACTGTAAAACAGAACAAAAATGTTTGCAAAATAAATATTTCAAAGTAATGAGGATTGTATGAAGCCCCACTGAGTACTTTGTGGAACCACATTTTTTTCAAAACTGTTTTTATAAATTTTCCACTTTAATGAACCAACATTTTTAAACATATTAACATTCAATAAAGAACAAGACAAAATCAGAAAGAAAAGACCCTCCACCCTATCAATAAGACACGGTAAATATGGTACATAAACTGAAAAACAAATTATAATACTAGTATATGTTTTACACATCTTTCATCATAAGTCTTCATGGTTCATTTTATTTCATCTCTAATTGTACTTCACAATACTAATAGTCTTTTTATGGAACTATCTGAAAGTGAGGACCACGATTTACGGCAATTACAGCTGTAAGTCTTGTAGTTTTGCCTTGACCAGGTCAAAAGAAAATCTGTATAAAAGTTAATGAAGATGTGTAAAAACATTATGGTCTCTATTCAACAGAACTTAGATGACGATCAGTTTTCCCTCATTGTCTTCTGCAGGGCTGTGTTGCTAATGGAGTGAATTGCATCCAGATTTGAGCACAAGTTTTTTTGAAGCGATTTTCTGCATAAGGGTCTATTTACTTCAGAACTTTGCAATCAGTGGAGCAGCTGTTAAAAAGGCAAATGTACTCATTTTCAGAACTCTATTAATTTCCAAGACTCCACCTTTCTATGACAGATCTTTATTTATGTCAGACTATTCAAAGTTATGTTGAACTATTTCTTAATGAAGAAATAGTCATCACATCTAATTCACTGTACCTACATTTTATTTATTTTGACATCACTTACCTCCAGTCTAACCTGAAACAGCTGAAAAGGTCAAGACCATCTTAAATTCACCCAGCCTGAATGAAGCTCAAATATAACCTGGGGTTTGAGCAGATTACCCCATGCAAATGCCTGCATGTTGTTTTAAAGAGCCAGTGTATAGATTTAAGGCTTTGAGTCTTTGACTGCTTGAGCTCATATCTGACACAAGCAGGCCCGTTTTTGTACATATTTGGGGTCGTTCAACATTTCTTTAGCTGTCTCATGGACTGAGATATGATGTGGTAGTACAAGGAATTATATCTGAAGGTTTACTTTTGATAGCAATTGGGTACAAAAAAACGCAGCTCATAAACTACACTACAGTTTAATTTGTCTTAATTTAGTGAACCTGCTTTCATGGGTTTTTGGGCACCTCATTTTTCCAATAAAAATTTAACAGGATTGCAGTGTGAGGGCAAGATATCTTAATTAATATGCTAATTGGCAACAAAATGTTTCTATTTTTGATGTCTATATTAGAAATTGTGACCTTGATGAGCAGAGGTTAAATTAAAAAAGGGATTAATTATAGTTTTAAACTCTAACATAAAAGACTTTAAAGGAAACTTACAACCTTTTGGGTATCTTGATTCTACTTTTAATCAAAAATGTTTGAGAGTTTGGGATTGTAAACACGTTTTATTTTTTACTTTATTTGATTACTTTCCCACAACATGTGCTCTGAGAACTCTTTAAAGCCAGTCATACAAATGGAGTATGGTTTAGCAGCAGGGCCACGCCTCAACCATCCATCTAACTACCCTGCAGTCTGGGTAATTAAAGGTGTGGTTGCATTTATATGTCTTTTCTACTCAACTCTCCTGCAAAGCATTGTCCACACTCCGTTACTACCAGATGTTTCCTTTTCAACTCTTGTCAATCAATTCAGCCTTATCCATCATCCCAACCTCATTCATCCCCTTTTCCAACCTTATGCGCCCAAATTCCTACCTCATTTGTCCCCTATCCTATTCTCATTTATCCACTATCGCTTCATTATTCATCCTGTACTCTTCCTCATTCATTCCCTATCTAGACCTCATTAAGCTCTCATCCTTCATCCAAATTTTATCATCCCCCGTCCATTTTCCCATTGCGCTACTGTCGTCATCCGTTAGTCCTGGTCCCTTATCCATCATTCCTACCTCGCTTATCCTTTCATCTTTCATTCATTCCTGCCTCATCCATAGATCCTTCATCTCTCATTTTCCCTCCCTCTTTACTTCATCCACCATCCACACCTATTACATTCATCTCCATCCTTTTTCCCTTGTCCGTAATTCTTTCAGCACTTCATTTAATTTAATTCAGTTCATTTATATAGCACCAATTCACAGCACATCTCTAAAGTACTTTTAAGTTAGAGAAAAGTAAGAAGTTAATGGTAGTGGCAGCTCCTTTACTGACTTCATCTTGGAGAAAAACTAAACTAAACTGGTGATCTCCGAGCTGGTTTTAAAAGATAGTTAGTCACAACCAAACCTCAGCCAATGACTTTGTCTAGAAACACTGAAATACAGGATCATCCATCTGTTGAAAGAGGAAGGTGTCACAACTAAACAGAATGCGAGACGTGATGTAGCTTCTATGAAGACAAAAACAAAAGGAAAATTTTAAAAATCTAAATAATAGCAAAGGAGAAGAATGTCGCAAAGGATTCTCTTCTTTCATCCCTTGTTACCACCATCTTCCATTCATACCTCTGTCATCCCTCTCATCTCTACTTCCTTCATCCCTCATTTTCTGTAACCTCTCACCCACTTGATATTTGTTCAACCCTACCCTAACATCTGGGAGGGTCCTTATTTGGCCTTCAGGAGTCAATGTAGTGAGACAGAACCAACTCTCTGAGTCGCCATCTCCAGCAGCAATTCTCCCTACATGATTACATCAAATTTGCTTCTCCAACAACATCCACAAATCTCTCCCAGAAATCTTTTAAGCTGTGTGTTGTGGCGTGGTCCTTGCCAGTAAATTGCTTGTGCTGCAGCTCTCCTAAGCCATTTAATTGCACCTGATTTGTGTAAATATGTAATCTCAGTTGGTGACTCTCAGTGGGAGTATAATCCCTACTCCCAGGGAACCAAAAGGATTTCATCATCCCACAACCTAAGAGACGTCATTCAACTCATAACAAAGTTTTGCCTGAATTAGAGAGAAATTCAGGAGATCATGGCAACAACATTCTTGGAAAACAACAGAAATACATTTGCATTTTTTACTGGTGTTTTTATGGTATGTCCATGTGTACAAACACATTTCATACACCTCATCTGCTTTTCTAAATGTTTAGAGCATACTGTAAATATATATATATAACGCCCATTCTCACGTTCTAATTTCACTTAATGCATGGCAATTAAAGCAAGATGGCTGCACATGCACCCACCCCCTCAATTACCACCATCTACCTCATCCAGGCAGATCCTTTTCTGCCTTGCATAAATGTCAAATTACATAAACACTGATTTAGTCTTGCAGCATATCCGGGTTCTGAGGTTGTAGGCGGCACTCGGTTTCTCTGATCACAGACGCCTCTTACATTCTGACACATCACCATTCAGGCAGAAATAGCTGATTTCTGACTCGTTTGGGGCTGCGGGGTCTTCTCATTTCAATAATCCGACTCCTACGCTCCCACGCCAGGCACCCTTAGCACAAGGCTTCCGGCTGTGGTCATCTATTCATGGATCTGAAACACTCTGAGACAAAAGCACTCCAAGGCAGGCAGAGACGTGCAGGCACTTGCATCTTTCACTGGGAGTAATTGACGTTCAACAGGCTCTACAAATACTTTTAAAGACTTGTCTCCTTTTGTGAATGGTTCACATCGCTGGCTGTCAAAAGTGTTGATGAAGATTTCCTGTTACAAATGAAGTCAAAGCTGCTATTGTAAATGTGATAAAACCAAACTCACGCCATCATATTTTCAACATCTGTTTGGATTATTATCTATTGGATATGACATCACACTCTTTTTGTTTGCGCTTATAAAAGATGGGCCTTCTCCAGATCTTTGTTGTTGACCTAGATCAGTTAGGTAATGTCTTGCCCAACAAGGCGTAACCATGACCTCTTTAGTGGATGCTGGTTTTTGGTGGGTGGCGGTGTCACCTTAAATCAGGATGACATTTCTTTACATTTGTTATGCATTGATGTTCTGATACCCTAAATATGCAAGGTATAACATAAATATGCAAAGTACAATAAATATATCCTTTACTGGTTAACACCCAGCTAGGAATTGACCATTTTCTTCTCAATATGAATAAAAAAAGTTAAAAGTTATGTTAATTCCTTGGTTCTTCTTGAAAACGTTTGGTGTCTTCCACAAAGAATATATATCACGGTTTTAAAGACATATTTCTTCATTTTATTTTCTACTCATAATGTTGACCTCCTTTTCACATATTAAACTCTCTCAATTTGATGGGTTGATAGAATTTTGGTCCATTATGGTTGCTAATTTTCACCACTGCTAGGAGAACATCAAAGGTCTGGATCAACTCACAAAAGCTGCAACTGAAATGCAGCAAAAATCTAAGAGCAATGCTTGAAATAACTGCTTTGTTTCCTGGTTAAAGTAGAGTCTTTCTGGGAATAACCAAATTTTTCACACCCTAATAGTAAGTGTCTTCTTTCGTTGGCACAAAGACATAAGTAATGCCAAAAGGTTTTAGAATAAAAACTATGATCTTCACTTAAGATTAATTGTGGCACATTCTAATGCTCAAATTTATTGGTGACATTTTTTCAATTTCAAACTTTAAAGCTTTATCAAGAATAATAATGAGAGCAAATTCCTTTTCATTGACTCAGTAAGGGTCCTCATTCGGTGCACATGCTTTTTGACATGTGGGCATTTTGTACCAACCATGCAGAAAATCTGCCTGGGGGACATTTTGTACCTGCTTTGATAACCAATCTACTGTTAGTATAGTTCCCACAATTAAATAATATTGGTCCCTCTTTTGGTTCGAACCAGGGTTATAATTACATTTTATTGAATTGCCCTACTGGAGGTAATTCTTTTTTTACATTTGAGCATTTTTGTGATCATTTGTCAAAAAATGTGCAAAATACTTAAAGGTAACAGGGAAACAAGTCAAGTTTTATTTTTATGTTTGTATAAAATGGCAACACAAACGTAAAGGATGTTGTCACACATTACCAGCATCTCAATGATTTCAATGCCAATGTGAATTACATTGATACCAAAACAATTAATTACACATATGCAGCAATATATTTGCATATTTATAAGAGTTCAGAACATTGTAAAACTCCACAAGATTTACATTTTCAACTGAAATTGTGTTTGTTGCGAATGAAAAAAAAAATGCAATTGGTTCAAATGAAGAAGAGTGTTCTCTATAGAATTATACAAGTTGCTACATTTAATTAAAAAATCTTTGACTTCCAGTGAATTTTGGATTTCAGGGAAATTGTGACACACACAAAAGAAGTGGTGTAAGCCACCAGCAGCAGGGGACATGCATGCTGCCGTGAGTGTGGATGGGATTACACAGTGACAGCTGTGTGAGATCATTACAGTTCGGGAAAAGAGGGGAAAGAAGGGAGGGGGCTGAACCCGAGAATCGGGGAATGGAGTGGGCTATTATGAGACTCTAGAGCAGAGGGGTGGGGCGCTTTGGCAGTACCGCTCCTTACTGTGAGGAATTCCTCTAAGTGTTGCATTTAGAATCTGTGATACAGGATGTCAGTCAATGTGATCACTGGTGCTTTGCATTTTGGCTAGTATTCATGCATCATGTTAGCTATGTGAAGAGAAACAGAAGCCCGATATGTGGGATAAACAGAGGGGTGTGGGTGATGAGAGAAACAGGGAAAAGGAAGATGGGTGACGCAGGCAGGCCTTCCAGTAAGAGGTCTGACTCAGCCCCTTGAAGCCCCCTGACCCTGTCTGGAGACAATATGGGGGCAATAATCTGTGTTTTCACTTTGCAGAACAGAAAGGTCACTGAAAGACTGCAGCTAGAAAACATGTACACCACGCAGCCTCGGCTGGGTTGAGATCATGTTTTCTTTTTAGTCTTTCACTTTTATCAGCTTTTATCAACCTTAATAAGACATCAGATTTCAATTTAGTGATGTTTTTACTGCAAAAATAATATCTGTGAATCACATATGCCTTTATCAACCTTCACTTTCTAAAATAAACAATCCATAGTCAATCATAAAGACAATGTTTTTATTTCGTTGAAGTAACTGTTTTCTGTAAAACCTCATTAATCTGTTATGTCATTCTCTGTCTATGAGTTAGTTTGGTGATTAGGGATACAACCTCCACAGCACAAAAAAACAACCTTTTTCAGCATGTTGTAGCCTTTATATGGTGAAACAACAGGGGAAATGCAGGTGTTTGATTATGCAATCGATGACTAAGGTTTCAAACGTCAGTCCTCATCTGCTAGCACTTTCTCCTCCTGTCAGACTTGAGCGGGCATCAAACCAGCAGAGAGGATCTGTTTGAGTATCAGATGAAAACAGTTGTCCCTTTCTTCTCCTCATCACTGGCTTGGCAGTCATGGAGTTCTCACTCCTACAGAACGATAACACAGCATAACAGGAAACAAGGGCCGGCTGATGTTTTTACCTGGTTATATAATCCAGACTAAAAGAGGAAACTAAAGTGCAGAATCCATTTTCCAAATGACTTAACTTTTCTAGGACCTAAAGGAACCATGGCATCTACTTCTCCTGGTGATTTATTCTGTTCAGACACTAAAGGGACATTTTCACAAGCTCACTGTTCAAAGCAGAATGTTGCAAACCATAAGATTAACTAATAATCCCAGCAATTGCACAATATCTACAATTTGCAACCATGCCTAACTAAGGATTTCTCAACCGTTTATTTTCCTCAAATATGCACTACTTTGTGTTGTTCTCCTTTATAAAATCCCAATAAAATACACTCCAGTTAATACCGACAAAATCAGAGAAAGAAACTGTGTGGATACTTTTCGAGGCACTGTGCTTCTTCCAGTTTTGTGTGTGATTTGGCGTGGCACTCCAATGATGGATGATAGTAAGACAGACAGCCTGTTTCCTGCATGCACCCCTCACTTCCATGTCACACACACAGATATCCTTTGAGCATGGGAGGCATATAACAACTTGATGTGCATGGCCCACATTTACACACACAGACAGGCCCACCTAACATCCTCTTTGGGGAGAAAAAAAAAGCTGAACATTTTGTGCTAACCTGCACACCTAAGAAAGAAAAAGATTGGATTTACTAGGTCAGCCAAAAAGGTCCCGCCAAAAAGTACAAACTGCTTTTCCACTGATGAAAAACATCTGAATTACTGGGAGGCTTTTTTGTTGGTTTTTATAGTTGTGACTTGCACTTCTTTAGAAATGTGCACAATCTTGCATGACTTAGAATACAACTCATGCTATCATGCTATCGTGTGGATATAATGTAAAAGTCAGGACCTTTACAAAGGAGTAGACCACATCTGTCATCTCCCTCTTTCTCCCCAGACCTCTTACATTCTTAATTATACCTCCACTCCCATTCATATTCACTGTCTAATTGAAACTGACAGTCCATGCAAAGTAAATATTTACAAGGAGTCTGTGAAACGCACATTCATGTAACCTTCTCTTTTAAAGACACAGTGTGGGCACGGCTTTCCTTGTAGCTTCATCCTCTGTATCTGCATGAAATGCCCACTCTGCTGCCTCTCCAGTCCTAGCAATAAAGTGTTAAGCCAACAGAGGTTTGAGATGGGATGTGGGCTGCCCACGCTTCTGCTAAAAACAAAAGTATAAAGATACATCTGGGATTGAGCACAGACTGAGAGTGTTTTGATTTACTTCTGTAATTTCTCTGTAGCTCCGGTGGTTTTACTGTAAACCACTCCTACACCGTCTGCAGATGTGGCATTGGATCCAGTGGAAGGGAACGGATTTGTGTAGCTGTGTGTTTCTGTGTGCTTCTGCTCCCTGCTGCATGTCCAAATTAAAATAGGGGTTTGTCAGCATTCTCCAGTCAAATTTCCACCATTGCAATATTTTACTCAGAATGATAAAGTATAAAGTAATTCTGCAGACATCATTGGCTTTTTTTTCTTGGTTGAATGTAGAAGCAAATGGAAAAAGCAAAGTAGAGAAGGTGCAGCATGCCCTAAAAAAGTGTTTAAAGCATAAAAAGTAGATCTATAAATGATATTCTTTGTCAAAAGCATGAAACAAAAATATTTAGAAATGCTCTATTCTTGAAGTGATTATGTCTACATGGTTAATTTCTCTTTCTAAACCCAATTTCATATGAGTACAGAAGCAAAGACCAATTTTTAAATTGCTTAATTTTTTATTTTTCACACAAAACTAGTTCATCACTTAATGAATTCTGTCTTTCAATGCTTTATTAACAATAAACAGCTCTGAGTTTATTGGTAATAATAATTTAAGAACAATTGCTGAAGTAAATTTAAAGGAGGTGGAAGAAGGTGTTCTGGTCGAATCAAATGTATTTTTTGCTTACATATGTCCACCTCATAAAAGGGAAACCTAACACAGCAAATCACCTGCTTCACTGTGACATGTTGGTGGCAGCATCAAGGTGTGGTAATGCTTATTTAATTATCACGTCTTGATGCAGTTATAAAGTCTAATTCAAGTATTGGATGATTTATGCATAAATTTCATGATGAAATGAAATGTCTGTCAGGGTCAGATTGGCCTTGAACTAGGTCAGTCATTATGACAGTCTGAAGATAAGCACTTCCAGTCTTGCCAAAGTAATGTACTTCCAAATGTTTCTGCGAATGAAAAACAAAAAAGCATTTTGTAATAGCTTGAAGTTATGCAAATGTTACAGATATGTCACTAATTTTGCAGGTAAGTTTACTTTATTTAAATAGTAATAACTAACTGGACCTTGAGGAGCTTCTCTAGACATATTTTGAGATCCCGTAGTTACTAAACCACACTTTTTAAGCCTATGAGCTGGTTTGACCCTTTTTCAATGTAGTGGAATGAAGTGATGCACGTCAAATCTTTAAATCAAATCTTATTATATTTTATCATTACATTTTTACATAATTCTTGTGTTTTCTTTATATTTGCTCTCAGGAATCTTGTCCACGTCATTCTTCTCATCTCTGACCCGATATCCTTATTTTTAAGACTGGAGGATCTGTTCACATTCCTCCCATTCTTGTGCATAATGGGATAGATATAATATCTATATTCACCACTGTGACGAAGTGTAAGCTGTCAACATGTAATGCAAAGAATGCAAAGGAATAAAAGGGCATCCTGGACTTTCTATTGTCTACTGTGTCAATAGACGGTGGAAAAACAAACGTATTTTCACCAAGGAGCAGCGTTGTTTTCCATATACAGTTTGCTGCCGTGGCCCTGATGAAATCAGCGTCCATTCAAGTAGCAAATGCTGAGATTGTTTGTGCCACTCTGACAGTGCAGGTGCACAATCAAACCCAAGGGAAGGAAACAAACGAGGAGGGGTTTGAATGTGACACAAACAGGAAGCAAGCAGAGTGTTCTCTCTCCTGTTCAGCAGTGCACACAAAAGCTTCATTCTAAATTTTGTTCTGGTACAAACTGTTTTGGAGGCCTTACATAACATGGTGTTATGAAACATAATTTACCAAATTTTTTTCCCCCTAAACTTTTTTTTTAAGATCTCGGCCTACTTTGCCCTTTTTATTTCCAGACTTTAATGTGAGAACAAATTTGAGTCAGTGAGGGCTCTGGGCAGAGGGCCACTCCAAGTTCAGGACTTGGCTCTTGGATTTGAACGAGTTTTGCCAAAGAAAATCTACCACTTTTATGAAGTCTGTTTCATTTCCTTTTTTAAATCAAACAGTCTGGAGTTACAGTCTTATCCCATAAAGATTTGTGATCGCTCAACTCTTTATAAGGACCCTAAGTTACAATTCTTACTTTGATTTCTTTGAAAACACATTTTCTATAAAAAAAAAAAAAAAACAAGAAAAAAACTAATAGCACAACTACATTTGAGCTGTTTCTGGAAAATTTGACCTAAGCTACTGATTTGATAGGTTCTCAAGTTTACAACTTTGAAAGCATTTTACCTTTAGCCTGCTAACATTGCACAGGAAGTGGGAGGCTTCCATGTAAACAAAACTGGAATTAGTGAAAAGAAACAATAATGATATATGCTGAGATAGTATTTTTTTTTACATTTTGACAGATTTTGATTCTTTATGCATAACTCAGACTTTTTCATTAAAATCTAATAATAAAACTGCATGTTGGAAAGGAGTTTTACCTTTCTTAGTAATCAATTGAAAAATCTTTATTGACAATACACCTTTTTGGATATTTCCATTGTTTTGACAATTTGGTGATGGGCTCCAATGTATCACTCTAACTTTAGCTTTCTGCATCAGATTCCCATCAGAGCTGTGGTTGGGACAATCCAATACAATAATATTACTTCCTGGCTTATTAAGACCTAAATCTGCCAAGATTTAAACCCAACAATTTTATGTTTAACTGTAAAAGAAGTGAACCTGTGAGGCATTTGAATTTAATCATGTTGCAGAACTGACTGATGTACTTCAATATTGGTTACTATTTGAATTTACGATACATAGAGTAGTTATTATTTTCTCTAATTTTGTCAATGTATGTTACTTCTACAATTTTATTCCATGAAATCCATGAAAAAAGTTATTAGTAATAATAATTCATTAAAAATGGTCAATCATGCGTTGAATCGAGGTTTAATGAATTCTTTCAAGCATCAGGAAAACCAAAACAACTTTTATTATGCGTTTATGTACACGTTGTATAGTACAACATTATTATTGTCTGCATGCAAATTGTGAGGTTTGAGTGCGTGTCATTGAGGGTTGACCTGCACACTGTGGGAACAGATCCTTTATCCATACAAGGAGCAACAGAAGCTTTGGAGAAGAGGGGAGGAAACGGGTCGGGAGGCTGGTGGGGTGGGGGTCGCCTTTTCAGGGAAGGACGGAAACGAAAAGAGAACACCCTCTCTGTCTTGCAACAAAGCCCCTCCCTCCGGCCCTTTCTTCCACCCCCCCCCCACCCCCCAACAAGTGCACATAGTGCTCCTCTCCCACAATGAGAGCACTGCAGCGTGGCACAACAACAAATAGTGCGTCACTAACGAGTCACGGCAGACATTACCGGCCGTCTGCATTTGCGTGGCTTCTACTGAGTCCCGCCACTTCAAATGTGTTTGGAGACGTTTTGTTATGGGAGGGGTCCTGTCTGTGTTTACCTCTCGTTCCGAATCCCTTCAGAGGCTCTCTTCGCTTACTCTTGTGTGGTTGATTGTATAGTAATCATAGGATTACTTTAAATCAGCTTGGTTTGAGTTTAAACAGCATGTGATGCTCAAAGTTCTCCAAAACCATTGGCATTTGCAGCTTATATTTATGTAACACAGAAATGCATTTACCGATAGGCAGTCTTCCAGTTAAGCTGAATGTGCTGAGATAGTACTGTAAAGCTTTAAAAAGTTTTCTCTGAAAAATTCTGGGCAGATGTCAACGATCTCTACGTTTATCTGACTTGAGGGAGATGAGCTTCAAATCTTATCTTGATTCGGCAAAATATGAGCACAACCAGGCAGAGGGTTTACTTCATAAAGCAACAACAGTTTCTCACTTAAATCTGGGCAGCAACCCACTCTTCAGTAAACACAAAAAGGGAGGGAACAGTTTGCTTGTTTTTAAAGTGAAGTGCTCCTCCAGCTCCACTCATGGGAGTGATTCATGTTCCTGTTGCAAAACAGAGAAACAATAGGGAAGAGGGGTTGGAAAGAGAGCAGGAAAACCGAGTAATAATGCTTTATGTTTTCTAAAAGGTCCATCAAAGGTGAAGCGAACACATTAAAAAAGAGAAGCACCTGTTATTGTGGCCTGGAAACACCAGGTTTGTTTACACCGCTCAAGCACTCAGCACCCTGTTACCATTTGCCAGCTCATCCTTAAATGTGTTGTGTGCTTGTTTTCTGGCACAGCGACTACAGCTGATACCAGAAGTTTACATTCGCCAAATAAAACGATACATGCATAGTTTTTAACACTGTCTGCAGTTAAATCAAATCAAATTGATCTTGTTTTAGGGCAGTTAGAATTACCAAAATTATTTCTATTTGCTGACTGCAGAAAGAATCTGTGAGTTTCTCCAGAGGTAAAATATTCCCACAACATGATGCTGCCATCACAGCTGGGATTGGGCCACCAAGCTAACAAGCATCTCCCTCTTTCCTCCAAATGTAACAATGATCACTGTTGCCTACCTCTGTGTAGTAGACCATTAACAGGTTACACTGAACTCACCATCATCATGGTAAAGCAAAATGACGGCTGGGTCGTTCAAAATACTGAATCTGAAGACCTAGAAAAACAAAGACACGCAGCAATTTTCAGATTGTCATTTACAGAAAAAACCTTAGAAGCTTCCTTTCTTTTCATAAATATGTTTTACTTTGTTGGTCTATCACATAAAACCAAATACCCAGAGATTGGCATTTAACCTTTTGACCCCCATTTTTTCTTTGTCTGTGATTCTCAGTCACGTACTCCTAATTGCTGTCGTTACAATTGGCCCTTTCATATAATGCACACACCCTCCCTGCCTTTCCAGGCCAATGAATGTCTTTTCTTAAAACGCGACACACTGTTGCACTTTTGAGACTTGTAGTGATTGTGGAGCTTGTTAGGCTGCAAAAATTGAAAATATTAAACTGTCCTGGGGGGATGGGTTTGCATTTGATATATGGTTAGTAAATTATGCACACTTCGCACAAAGTTTAACCATGATGTTTGTTATATGCAGTCATGCTGAGCATTAAGCATGTTGCTCTGTTCTTGTTCCAAGAAGCAAAGAAAAAGAAGCATTCACACAGACTTCAGCTAAAAAGCTAAGCAAATCTAATACTGAGAAACTACGTCACCATAGAAAACGCAATTAGATCCTGCATGGGAAAAGACCACAAGAAAGCTCCATCAAAAGGAACTTGAAGTTTGCTTTGGGTCTTGCATGAGAAATGTAACATCTTTCAACTTCAAGTCTGACTACATGTATT
The DNA here is from genome assembly GCA_902982915.1 of Phalloptychus januarius. NCBI lineage: Eukaryota > Metazoa > Chordata > Actinopteri > Cyprinodontiformes > Poeciliidae > Phalloptychus > Phalloptychus januarius. Next base: position 3,583,819 of record CADWAE010000133.1, on the reverse strand, counting down.
TTTAAGGCTGGCAGATGGGAACTCAGTAATGATTGAACTCTAATCAGCCTCAAAGTTGTGACAGAAGATCTTTTCACTTAACCTACTGTGACCTGCACACGTCAGCAATCTCATGCATGATTAGTCTGTTGCTGTAAACGTGTCCAGTTTACAGGGGGCGAGCACAGGACTTGTTTTGTTTCAAAGTCTGTATGTTGAGCAAAGCCGTCTGATATGTTGCAGGGTCAGATGGTTGGGAGGTGAGTCAGGCAGCCAGCTGCTGACAGCCATTGTGTTTGCAGACTGACCTTTATCACAGAGATGGAGTGGAACAGTACTGATGAACGAAAAAAACAGTCCTCTGATAATCCAGTGGCATTATGTTTTAGCAACAAGCTAGTATGAGAGCAATTTGTGACTTGTATGTTAACTCAAAGGTACAAGAAAGCTTGCCCTCTGCCAGTTCTACGGTTGTACAAATCAGGACATAGTAAAAGTCCCCCAGGTTCTAAAATATTTTGAATCTAACCTCATGTGAGCAAAAACCTACAACAAAGTCAATGGCGCGTCATGATTCAGTGGCTGTCAATGAACATAAAGTAAGCATTTTCAGTACAACTTGATCAGATTCCATATCAATTTAGAGCAAATTGAGCCAGTTCATTCAATTCAACTTTTTTTTAACATTTCTTTTTAAATACACATTACATGTCAGTCTACTTAATTCCTGCACTTTCACTAAGACTTTGCAAACTTAAACTACTTTACTTTTTGAAACATTCTGTTATTTGGAGCTGCGTTTGGGAACAATTTCCTAGTGAAGGACATTTCTGCTTATAGCTTTAGTTGTTGGACATTTAGCTTCACATTTGACTCTGCAATGCTTTGATGTACAAAATAGGACATGGTCAGCTCAATGAATTTAGGTCCTTCACCACTGTGCTTAATAGCTGTGAGGAGCTAATGTGGGTTTCAGTGCTGCATAATGCCAAATTCCTTTGACAGAGAAGAGAATATAGAAGGAAAAAAAACCATCATTTTCAGAATTATTCAATGTGTGTCACTCGTGTGTCATAAATGTTAACATCTAGCATGCTAACTGAAGCCTGGATGGTCTGAGATTGAGCTCTGCTCATTTTATTAGCATCTCACAGATGGCTTACAGTAAAATTGAAGGAATGTAATGCTTTGCAAGATTGCAGCTATCTTAAATATTTTCCACTTGCTAATGATATGTTTTACTCTAGGCTGATTGGAAATGACCTGCTAGCTGTTCCCAGATTGATGGGCATCAACAATTGCTTTTTTAAGATCATTGCTGATATGTATCCTCCTTGCCAACACTCCTGCATTTATAGCAGTAATTGTATTTGCTGATTATCAGCTAATTAAGAGCATTGCAAGAGTATTTAGATTTTCTCAAACAGCTGTTCTATTTGGCTTTGTCTTTGAGTTTGGAGTAATGAAAGAATCATAAATCTGCAAGCCTTTTTACTATGTCCATATATGTAAAACCCTTGAATTAAAAAAAGGAATTATTTCTTTTAACTACAGTAAAGTATATGCGTGTGTGGGTGTGTGTGTGTGTGTGTGAGCTGAAAAACATTGCTTCATCATACATGTTTGGAGAATTTTCCTCAATGAAAATCGCCTGTTTCTCTTGTTGGAGCTGAGCAGATGAAGACCTCCCAGTGCATTCCCATTTCTTCAGCTTCCTTACCCTTCTTGTAAGATTGTTTCCTCCAGTCACCTACCAGACTTCCTCCACTCCATTTCCATTTTCCGTTTCTCATCAGGATGACTGCTGATCCTGCAGATACATCTTTGTTTTTGCAGAACGTTTTTCTTTTAATCCTTTTTGGCTTGAAGTCTTAAAATAACCGTAAGACTCAAACAGTTTGGTTGGGATATGCGATAGTGGAGACTGAACACATTGCTTTTCCTCCAAGTTACACACTTTTATAATAACTTTGTTAAAGTGACTTAAAGATTTAATTTTGAATACGATGAATGATCGATTTGACGAGTTGTGTCCAATGAATATGATTTAATTTCAGTTCTGATCTACTAATGTTTGTGTTATGACCTGATGAGAAAATGAGTTAAAACATTTAACTGAACTCTATATGATATCTGCTTCATTGATGTTTTCTCAGTAACAGTTCACTTAGTCATACATATATTGTGTAGAAATTACATCCTGTTGTGTTTGCCTTCAGCCAATCAAAACTTTTCTGCCATACTGGCTCTAATCTTACTTATCTTAGACAAGGGAAGCAGCTTTCAGTTCACTCATACAACAAAACAAACTGAGGAATGGAAACAAGAAATGAATAGAAATGGAAGATTCTAGGTGAAGTTTAAAAAAATATTCACTGTAGATGATGCACTATTCACTGGTGGCAAAACTGAATACAAATGTAAAATCCAGACGGGCTAAAAACCAAAGCAACAAAATTTATTGGTGTAAGGATTTCATGTTTAAGACATTTTAGCGGAGTTTAGTGGAGCTAAAGTTTACAGAGAACTGCCTTGAGCTTTGAAGCTTAATTGATACATTATGGAAGAGTCTTGAGGGTAACTTAATGTCAGTATCTTGAATGAATGTCTTCAAGCACTCTTTTGATCAGAATGATACACTGGGCTGGATTTATTATGTTTATTGCAGTTTGAAGTCCAAAACAAAAAAACTTTTCATTAGACCAAATCCCATCTGTGCTAATGGGATCATTGGCAGTTCTTGGAATAACGGTCAATGAAATGTATTGTCTGAGATTCTGGGACACGCGTGTGCCAACCTCCTTGACTGCACATTCATTTAAAAATAGAAACTTTTTCAGAGTACAACCTACAGATGAGTTAGTTTCTCTTCAAATCCTCCTTCTGATTTCATGTAATTAGTGACCCCAACAGGCAACATGTCACTTTTCTGCTAGAGGTAAATAACAGAAAGCTTTGGAGACTTTTATGCACTCCGTTACCATCCTCTTCATTCTTGATGTTGGCAAGACATATTTGAGGTGTTTTCTCCCACTTATTTAAGGTTTTGAATTAATAGTCTGACTGTAGATGTTTAGGTGAGTAGGTATTCTCTTGGAGCCATTGCCTGGCCTTAGATGAATGGCATGTTTCTTTCCCATTTCGTAAGCTAAAAAGAAAAAAGAAAGTCAAGTTTTACCAGTGAAAAAATAAAGAGTATAAAAATATGTGAGAATTTATTCAAATGTGTATTCTTTTCAGGAAAAATGATAAAGTAGTTTAATTAGAAAAAAACTGTCAAGATCAAATTGCAGATAATTGGCTCACATCTACAATGAGTCATTAATTTAAATGAACCTGTAATCGAAAAGATGCCATCATACTTTAATGTCATGCTGATCGCTCAAATTGTTATTCCTGCTCATTCTTGTAATCTTTCCAATGAATATAAGATCATTTTCTTTCTGCAACTGAGCTAAATAATCCTGAATAATCCCTGTGACTCAGTGCGACTCACACTTTCATCTTTTTGCACATACACATATTCACAAAGCCTCTGAGGTGTCCCCAGGGCAAAAGTGACAGCTGCTCTCATATTCACATTTTGTATTTTGGCAAAGAATTACCAAATTTATTCAAAGCTACATGCACACGCATGCTCTTACGAGCAAACTACACTATTATAAAGCAGCTAAAACAGCAGCCAAATTAAAAGAAAACAAGCAAGTTTCAGTTTATTCCCACACAGAAACACAAATGTTCACAGATCTCATTACGTTCAGAAAACAACTCTCCATCTTCCTGTTCCTCACTCTAACCTTTCGCGACACCACTTTTCTTTCTGTGTTCTTATGAAACCGTAACTCAGAAATAGAAAATGGATGTGTCACTCGATTATTATATTCATAAATGAAATAGACAACAGGCTCAGATGGAGGCTTGCGAGCGTCCCTCCATTAACCTGCATGACTCATTCAGTCCATCTGCACAGGTGCTTAATGCCACAGCATTTCTGTTCTTTGAATAGTTTGTTTAGTGGCTTAAAATCAATAGACGCAATCTCTGTTCTCCCTCTGAAAACTGAAACCATTCCATAGTCAAGCTTGAGCAAATATGCCCAAAGTTTAGGACATAAAAGGTGAAAGCGGAAGGATGGAGAGCTGGGAACGGAAGCCAACGGAGGCTGGCATCCGTTTATTTTCCAGAGAGGGAAGCGGCGGGTTTGACTCCATGTTTTCCTAACATGTTTGCTTGAACAAGAAAAAAAAATGGAGGGAGAAGCGAAGACTCTTCAGACAGCTCCATCCACATGTTTGGTGTGTTTTTGTTGTTTTAGCTGCTGCTGGAGTCACATCAGTCCCAAACCATTATCTCTTCCTGCTTGGTTCAGTTGGCCTGATCCTTAACCAGGTGGTTCCTGTCTTCTACCTACCAGACTCAGGCTGTGGGTGGAGCTGCCACAGAGTCAGCAAACCTTTCTATAGCACATTAATTGTTTGCGGTTAGATTTTTATGAACAACTAGAACTTTTTTTGCTGTGGACTTTCAGCTTAGCTGCTTTTCTTGCTGCTTTTTGCATTTTTTGGCTGGTTTTACCAAGCAGTGTGCTCTGTCCCAGGCTTTTAATTAATCCCAGCAGTGTTATTGACACAGTTTACAGAAATGTAAATCCCCACTGAGCTCAGTTATCAAAACCAGAAGTGCGAAAGTGAAAACCAAACACACAACACATGTTAAGCAATGTAAAATCACATTTTTACCACTGTGATTTAGAAGTCATTTAAACAAACTGATGATATTTGCAGGAATGTTTTATTTATGTAGTTTGGTTTCTATAAGCAACAACACTGTGATCTTCAATCAGCTTTTTTTGCAGCGTATTTGTCACAAGCAACTTCAGTTCTCACTCAAATATGGGCCAATAAATTAGCCTGGCATGTTGATAGTCGGCAGTTCTCCAACAGCAAACTTTTTGACACGTACTCACTTTCCTTATCATCCACCTCACTGGAGGGGGTTACATGATAAACTTATTGATTATTGATTTGACTGCAGATTTAGGCTAGTTTCGGTAATTAGCCTTTTTTCTACAGCCATGTGATTTCTGTAGAAATCACACTAACTGCTACTTCTTTTTGGTAGTTAGTGCAAATCAGTTTTTTTTATTGCTTCTTCTCTTGTTTTTCCCATTTTGAAGAATGATTGAAAAAATGGGCCTTGTGTCATATTTAAACAACAGGAAACAAGAATTTAGATGCTATATACTCTGATCAATAAAAAAAACCATTATGAGTACAATGTACATCTTGTACAACAATGTTGTGTTGTCCTTGTTTTTTCAAGGTATTTTTGGGATTTTATAGTGGTGTGTTGTAGCTTATTGATTTATTTGATATCTCAACTTTAACTAATGGGTGGGATAAGAAATAATGACATGATTGGTCTACCGTGAAGTTAGGATGCATTTGATGAGCCATAGCAGGATTATTTTCTAATAGAATTAACTACAGAAAATGGGAAATAATTTAATAATTAGATAATTATATGATTGAAGCAAACAATTAATGCAACTTTGTAAAGTGGAACTAATGGTATTTATTCATTTGTATCTGTAAACATGAATCTTTATTGATTTTTTTAATGTATGGAATGTGTTTATTACAGTCTTATCACAATAGTCATACATATAAACATTTATTTTCTCATTAACAGTCAATAACAAGCCAGCAGTTTGTAAAAAACAATTACTTCTTTACACTGAATATTTTCTTCCATTGAATGTTTGTCCCCAAATTAAAAGTTGGATTTTTCAGAAGAAATAAAGAAAACATTCAATGCAAGGTTATACCACTATAATAAAATTTTAAATGGTTTTACACACATAATTATGTGTGCCAATGATTGTGTGGGGAGCTGTAAAACAGAGGATTTTAAAAATTTTTGCAGGTTGTGCTCTTAGGATTTTTCCAGGCCAGGGAACAGCACCGTAATCCTCTCAGCGTGGGATTCAAGCTCATTAAAGCACACCGACCCTCTCACCCTGAGAGGATCCATCACCAGATGAACTGTGACCTATTTTTTGGGTGTGACTCTTTCTTTTTTAGAGATTTGGCTCCACAGTCTATTATTCAACATCCTGGGAACGAAACCTAAAATTCTGCACTTATCCCAAGCACCAGCCAGGTCAGTTTGAAAGCACTCCAACTCAGATTCCCATTCATCCAAGCATCTTATAAGTAAAACCACTTATTCTTTTTTTCCGGTCAGTGGGGGAGCTGGAGCATGTCCTAGTTTACATTAGAGGTGAGACACTGTATCCTGGATTATCACAGTGCTTTGTGAGAGTTTTTCCTCACCAATAAGGAAACTAAGTGTCTAATGTGTTTTGTTTATTTTTGCCTGTCCCCTAGCAGTAAAAACCAGCAGGTTGAACTACGTAAACATTGGTGGAAAGAACCAACATAATGTGCCATGAAACCCCCAAGACTTTAATGACAGCTGGGAAGTAAACATCTGCCAACAGCAGTTTAGTTTAATACTGACTAGAAAAAGAAACATAAAACTCCCCGGAGTGGTCCTGAATTATACTTCTAGCCAACAAGAAAAAAACTGACGTATAGTTGTGGAGAATATAATATACAGTAGTTCATATGACTTGAAGTTTTTAAGGGGGCAGTATTATGTTTTCCAGCCACATAATATAATTTTGTACCTCAATCAAGAAATTACCTTCAGTTGTTATAAAAATGCAATATATATATCAAATTAAAAGTAATTTGACTTTATAATTTAGCACCTTGAAACTGGGCCTGTCTCTTTAAGAAAGTTCTGCTCGCCACCTTCAAGATCTCCTATATTAAACCTTTAACAATGTTTTTACCAGCCTTTCACCAATAAGTAGCCGGTATAATGAGCCCAGCAGATGCATAGTTTCACCAGGTGTTTGCTAATTGCTACTGGCTAGTCTGAAGGAGCTGAGTGAGGGAGCTGCATCTTGAAGGCAGCTGTTGGTCCCTCCAAGAGTTTTGCACAGCTGAATGGTTGCTAAGGGAGATTAAAGGATTTCTCAAACATGCATGAAAAAAATCAAAGGAAAAATCCAAGTATGTTTTTGATGGGAAAATACATAATGTACAGCTCTAAAGTTGATTTTACATAACACTGCCCCTTTAACATTTTGCCAGTATGTAAGCACCTTTGACTTTCTTGGTTTGATCCAAATCACCTGATCACAGCTCTGGTTGTCTGTTTGGAGACATTGTCTGCCCATCTTTCCATCTTTAACTCCAACCTGCTGTAGAAACGCCTCCCCTCAGCAACAAGCTGCTACCAACAGAGACCACTCATGTAGCAGTGAGGCAAATCATGCCTCACTGCTACATGGTTTGGGGCAAACCTGTAACAGGATTTCTTATAGTTTTATTTCAGCAGGAGATGCATAGAGTCCATTCTTGTTGCATCTCTACCTCTCGCCCAGCGACCCCATGGAACTGCAAGAATAAGAGAGTATAGATAATGGATGAATGGTCCCAGGAAAATAAACAGATTTAAGAAAAAAATGAAACAATGATTTAATATATTCATGCCAAACATTTTCTTGGAAATGTTTCTTCTTGTCATTTACAATCTTGCACTTTCAGTTGATGTAAATGTCTTTTTGCTGCTAAATACTTTTTTGTTGTCCAGCATTTATGTGTGTAGCAGTAACTGTCACCGATTTTTGTCTTCCACGATATAACATGAGACATAAGAAAAGTTAGAATAATTACAGAGTCTCATCTGTGTCTTTAGCAGTTAAACATCAGCAGCTATCGAGTTTCAATTTCCCTAAAACCGGAAGCTCCACACAACCTGCCATTCTTTCTAGAAAGCAGTACTTGATCCTCCTCCCCCATAGACAAGCCCAAGTCTCCAGCTCTCACTCTCTTTATGCTGCAACACCTTCCCCTTGTGTTCATGTTAGGTACTGCGCCCAGACTGAGAGGCCTCCTGGATTTGATGGGAGGGTCTGAGGGTGGAGCTTCTCTTTTGGCTGTTCTGAAAACAGCTCAGACACAGGTACCTGCTTTGAAATGCTGTAATCCAGACTGTTCAAAGTGAGTGCAGGCTGTGTGGAAGTTACCATTGAGAGGAATGCTATGCAGTCCAGCGCTGTGCAGTTAATGGAGCGTGCAGTCAAGCAGCCAGATGTTGCTCTCATCTGATTTGATAATAATAACTTGAACAACAATGGGAAGTTTTTTGGGTGATCTACTAATACTTCTGATTTCCATAGGACATGTTTATGCAGGTAAGGCGCTGCAGAGAAAATTTACTCCTACAAAAGCTGCAACAGGTAGCAGAAATGTGGAAAAAACCAGCTTGCTACTTACTTAATTACGTACTTAATTACTAAACTATAGAATTGGAGAAACCATCAATATTTTCTCAAAGATAATTAACGTTTACACTGTATCTGTTAGTGTTTTGTTGTTTAATCTAGCCTGTTATTGTGAACTCATAATCCAGTAAACTGGATTATATTTGATGGGATGTGAGGACTTGCATGTTTTGACAGTAACATGTTTGACTTATAAAATTTTCCCTTGGACTAACCTGTAATTTACAAAACAGTATATTAGGAGGATGCAGCACAGAGCATAAATCAATTTAATTTGCTTTTAAATAGGAACATTATGTGTGGCCTTGAATTTTGCCTGAAATAGTTGCTCAAACCCCGCACCTTGAAAAGCTCACATCCTCATTCAAGGTGTCTGCTTCTGTAGGAAGATTACTAATAATCCAGAGTGCGCTGTATCATAGAGGCAGATTAGGTTGCACATGGGTTATGGGTTATACTGACAGTGGGTTTATAGGCTTTATGCAGAGCTGCATGCTGGGCCAGCCTGCTGACAAGGTGCTTCTCACTGGGACCAGTCGTATTACCCATAATAAATGCTTTGCTAACAAATTTCTGTAGTTGCAGATCCAACTCATTTTCCAACAATAAATTAGAAGGGATTATTTATCTGTTTTCAAGATTTATTTGGGTAAATAAGGTCCTTTGGAAAAAATACTTAAAAACTGAATATTGCCTTCAATGGTTGGGGATTTCCTGTACAGAATAGTTTGCTTTTTCCAATACAAAACCAAAAATGAAATAAGAACTTTCTTTCATAGATTGGCGTTTATTTTTGGAGCTTTCAAGAGTTTTTGTCATCTCCGATAAACACCAGCATGTGTCTCTGACGTCTATTCACTGTACGCTCAGGGATATTTTCACAAATTGATTATCGTTTTGACTGAGTGTTCCATTACTGCCATTTTTATAGGTCAAATCATTGAAAGCAAAGATAGCTTTACTTTTTTTTTAATATTCACACATTTAATGGAAGGCGAAAACCCACTCATCTTCTGTGAGAACCTTAGAGACGTTTTCAAAGGAAATCAATGAATAAGCAGCAGCTCAAAAATCAAGGAACACAGCAGACAAGTTAAAGATAAAGTTGCAAACTAACTTAGAGTTCAATTACATCATAAAACAATATCTATGAACATGTCCCAGAGCAATGCTCAGTCCACCATCTAAAAATAGAGCATGGCACAATTGAATCAAATAGATGTTTCTAAAAAATATGGATTTCCGATTATAATATCACCATGTGCGTTACAAAAAGAAATATATATATATGTATATATATATGTTATAAGGTGCCAATTACAACAAAATGTTCAGCAGAGTTTTTACAATAAATGGAAAAGATTGTAATCTTTGAATAAGCACAACAGATTTGTTTGACTAATTTTTATTAAAAATTTCCCTCATTTCACTAAGATGTTGTCAATCATACATAGTGAACATTAGCTTGTAAGCATGTTAGCATATCTTAAAAAGAGTGCAAGCCAAATGTGTTATGCAAAAAAAGAGTATTATGTAATGTTAAAACTACAATTAAACTGCAGGTTGGGATCAATTAAACATCTTTATTTATATTGTGGAGCTCTGAGATTCCTATATAAGTTTCACAACATGTGAATTGCAAAAAAAACATATATATATCCATATAATGTTGATGTTGTTGCATTCTGGATGGCTACAGGGTCAATTTGTGTCATCTGGGTCAACAGAGAAGTTCAATTAGCATCAGAACATTTCATTAGCAGCTGTTTGTAAATGCATTAACTATCATTAACTGAAGTCAGATCGAAGCTGCAAAGTGCAGAATAGACAACATATTGACCAACAAGTCTGCTGGCATCAATGAAAGAGTGATTTGGGATTTATAGCTAAGTCTAAACTTTTAGATCATTAGGACCACCTGAATCAACACTTGACAAAACATTTAAATTCCAGTGAATTATTTTCCTTTCCATCAAATCATAGTGACTTTTCAAAAGCACAGGGGGCTCATGGCTAAACAAAGCAAAAATATATGAGTAAGAAATGAACGGAAAAAGTGTTATTGCTCTTGTCACAGTCCAGTTCCTCATCTATGTCCATCTTCCTTGTTGCAGTTTCCTTTTATGGCAATGGCTACATTCACCTGCAAGCAGTAGAAAAGTCCATTCAGACGTTAATCCATGTACGATTTCATACCTCAAGTCAGTCTGGGCTGCTGTTTTTGGCTGCAGGAGAGAGAGACTTTTTACTTCTTGAGCTGATTTCTGGACGCCTGCAGGTAAGCCTTAATAGGTGGAGTAAAATGAAAGAAGTGACCCTCTACAGCTGGAAATTATTGTCTTTGTTTCAAATGCCAAGAATACTGTGACAGGACAAGGACCAATTTGTCGTTCAATATGATCTAAAGTTGATCTAAAGCAAAGAGCAACAAGACCTCTAGTTACTAGGCTGTAGCTGGAGAGATTCACACATTTAAAGGAAGGGAAACTACCTTAGGATATTGCGGTAAAATACTTTAGCAGAGATATGCTGGGTTTTACTACACACAGAAGAGTCAGCAAGAAAACATAGATTTTAATGTCAGAATGTTGAAGCTGAGACAAACATAATCCCTCTGGCTCTGGTTTTATGTCAGAACATGTTCCTTCATGAATGAGGCTGGAGAAGAAAACCATAACTGTGCTTAGTTGCTGCCCTTATCAAGTCTCAAAACCTTAGTTGATTTTAGAGCATGCAACTATAAGAAGTACAGTAAGATAGCAATGTGTCATAGCTCTCTTTTTGCTTCTCATCTCCAACTTCTCTCTTCAGGTACGTCTGAACCTGGGCTCAGGTGAACGGTTGCTACGTTCAGAAAGGGGTATCCATCTTAACGATCTAGCCTGGCACACAGTGGATCTAAACCATACGCACCACAACATCAACATGATTGTAGATCGAAGTTCTCACACTAGTCTCCGAATGCCAGGTCCAGATTTGGAGCTCAGCGTTGAGGATGGGCTCTTTGTTGGTGGGACAGCTGGACTAAACCATGCTTATCTTCTAAACATGTCAACTGGGTTTAGGGGTTGCTTGGATGAGGTTGTCTTCAATGAACACAACCTACTGTCCAGCCTTCAGCCATATTCTGGGTACAAAAGCATCCACGAGGTGTCCTTGGGTTGTAGTCCACAGTTTTTAGCAACAGAAGAAGATCCTGTGAGGTTTTCCAGCTTTAAAGCCTTTATCTCTCTCCCACAATGGGAGGTCCTGCAAGAGGGGACATTTGAGTGTGAACTTCACCCTTCCTCGACAGATGAAAATGGACTTGTGTTGTACAGCTCTGGGAGTGAAGGAGGTTTTGTCTCTATTGAAATCAGAGACGGTCACCTGGTGGCTTCAATAGGAAATGGAAAGGGTAGTAAAACTGAGCTGCATTCACTGACACATGTCTACAGCAAGCACACCTGGTACCCCATCCAGCTGCTCCTGCAACCTGATAGCATCCAATTGAAGGTAGGCAAGGAGTTAGTGAAGGCCAGCCTGAGCCAGGAACTTCAGGCCATCCAGCTCAAAGGACCTGTCTTCCTTGGAGGACTGGATGATGTTGCTGTAAGAAAAGCAAGAAGTGCTGGATTATCTTCTGTTCCTTTTGGAGAAAAAGGAGGAGGATCTTTTAAAGGCTGCCTCCAAAAAATTAAAGTGAACACTCAAAAAACTGGCTTACCTCATGCCATGGTCACCAAAGACATTACGGTGGGCTGCAACATAGGTCAGGCTCCAAAGGTAGTGATCATTTCCAATCCAACAGATCTCCCTGAATTTGATGTTACCACAACACAAATGAACAGCAACAAGAGGACCACAAACCTATTGGTGCTTCGAACCCTGGAGGTAGCTGAAGGAGGCCAGGCACTACTTGAACCCAAACATATGAGGGTAGGACATTTTATGTTCTGGTAGTATCTCACGAATATTTTCTGTACTGTTAGACAAATTTACATGCGTTTCCATTTGCACATTCTGCCAGGTGAATATTGATTTTCGCAAACTGGGGATCCATCCATCAGAGCTGATGTGTCGTATTGTTGACCCTCCTGTTCATGGTCAGCTACATTTGAACCCCAAGCCAGATCCAGATGGGTTGCCTGAGGAAACACAGGAGAGAATTATAGGGATAGGAGCAAAGGAGAAGGATCGATCTTTCAGCATGCTGGACCTGTGGCAAGGTCGGGTTATGTACGTTCACAGTGGCTCAGAGGACCAGAATGACTTCTTCATGTTTTCAATCTTCTCTAACAATAAGAAGCCACTGCCTGTACTTCTGGAAGACAACCATGTGCACCGGTTTAATATCAGCATTACTCCAGTTAATGATCCTCCTGTTCTCAGCTTACCACAAGGAAACCTTTTCACTCTGCCGGAGAGGTCCAAACGACAGGTAGACACATGAGAATGTCTTTATATACAACATCTTGAATTATTCCAAGTTAACACAATCAAATGAATGTGTTCTTCATGACAGTTGACAACAGATATGCTGAGAGTCTCAGATCCTGACAACAGTCCTGAGGATCTTGTTTTTAACTCAATGGGGAATCTCAATTCTGAAGCTGGTTACCTCGAGAACCTAGATTACCCTGGCAGGTTAGTCTCATGGGACGTTCTCACAATGCCTTGCAAACCTTTTTAGACAGTTTAACCCCTGTCACCATAAAATGTTTACATGTTATCAACTGTGTTCGTGAGGACACCAAATTCCTCATGTCAGTTAAGTGGTTCAACATCTATTAATGGGTTGCAGATGTAATTTCCAAGAAATCTTTAAAATAAAGCCTGCAAACACTCATTTGGCAGCAATGCAGATAAATGAGTGAATGACATGACAATGCTACTCTTCCAGGCCCATCAACTTGTTCTCTCTAAGTGATCTGGAGGAGGGTAAGATCAGCTTCGTGCACACAGGAGTTTCTGCCTCCAGGCTGGTCCTCAGAGCCAGTGATGGACATAGAGTAAGCAAACATATGATTACTTTGCTAAATTCTAACCAACTAGGTAAAACTATTTTTAAAAATATTTCAGAAGGATTAAACTGATGTTTTCCTCTTTGTCAGTGCTTTGGTTAACTATCCTTTTGCAGTTCATACTGCAGTTTAGAGGTGCTTAGCATCCTTCTCTAGTAGCAGGGAATGCCTTAGCACGAAATAATAAAGACTTTGTAGATATGTAGGAGTGATTTGCAGGAATGATTTTTCCATTAACTTTTCAAATTTTATTTCCTTTCATATTTACAGGTCAGCAACGCTGTAGTTTTAAGGATCATGGCAGTGACTCTTGAGTACAAACTAGTGAATAAAACTGGACTGGAGGTGAATCAGGGAGAATCGGCCATCATCAGCACCAGACACCTTGCAGTGCGAGTCAATGTGGCTGATAGTTCAGTGGATGTGTGGTATGATGTGACAGACTTACCACAGTTTGGTGAGATCCAGAGATTACACTCAAGTGGTGAATGGAAATCCACTACCTTTTTCTCACAAAGAATTCTGGAAAAAGAAAGGATTAGATATATTAGCACCTACCATGGAATTCAGACTCAAAGCAACATTACAGACCAATTCAAATGCAAGATAGTAATCAATTCAGTTGCCAAAGAGGAGGTTGTTTTCCCCATAGAGATCCGCTGGATTCAATTGAAGGTAACAAGGAGCAAGATGGAAGTGACCGGCCTTGAGAGTGCTGTTCTCACACCTGAAGACCTTCATGTGATTTCTAAAGGTGTTAAAATCAATGAGAGTGACCTTTTCTATAGAGTTCTGACAATTCCAAAGAAAGGCCGATTGTTCCTCAATCAAATGGTTCTGCAAAAAAACTCAACCTTTAGCCAAGAGAATATCACAGAAGGTTTGGTCAAGTATGAACTTTTTAACAGGCTGCATGATGACACAAGAGATTCCTTCAGTTTCCAGGTGTTCTCTGCTCATGCTGCTTCAACACCTTATGACTTCAGAATCAACATTAAAGCCGAGTCAAGTTCCGTAACTGTCATAAATAAAGGCCTTTTGATCCTTGAAGGAGCAAGTAAAGTAATTACGAAGGATATTCTGTTCACTCACACAGCAAGTAACCGGGAGGTTCATTACAATGTAACAGTGAGCCCCAGGCATGGCCGATTAAGGAAGATCAATCTCTCCAACTCAACTTCCATTAATGACAACATACTGACGTTCACCAATCAGGACATCACAGAGGAGCGAATTATGTACGTTCATGATGACAGCGAGACCAAACAGGATTACTTTACGTTTCAAATTGCTGTTTACAAACCACACAAAAACACAAACAAGAAGGAAGATGGAAACTCTGAGGAGCACACCTTTAACATCTCTGTGCAACTCGTCAATGATCAGAGGCCCGTCAGGGTTGTTGATGAGGTCTTTCACGTTGCCCGGGATGGACAGAGGCTGGTGACACTGAAAGACTTGCGGTACCGAGATGATGACTCGGATTTTGAAGACAGCTGGCTGGTCTACACTCGGAGGGGGATTCCAATGGGGGAGCTGGTGCTGGCCAGTGATCCCAGTCACAGGCTGTATGAGTTCACACAACGGGACCTTGAGCAGGTTAGTATCTATTTCTAAATAGATTTGATGTAGGGGTAACAGAATCATTATGCAAAAGTTTTTAGACACTTCCTGAGAGACGCTTAAACCTTTTTGGAAAAGACTGTACTTCCTGGTTTGTTTGCTTAAGCAGAAAGTTGAAAATTTTAGAACAATATTTATAGTAAATCTGGTAGTGTTTTAAGAAGTCTAAAAAAAGTCTAAAAAATTGTAGGAATTCAATGTTAGAAAATGGAAGCAGTTGGCCATTTGCTGTTTTTGCTCTACCTCTTATTTGTGTAAAGCAGTGGTGTCTTCTAACCACTTTGATTAGGACTTGAAATAAGCTGGTTGTTTAAATATTGTAACTTTTCTAAACCATATTCAATACCATACGTTTTGTCCCAGCTCTAAGTGATTATTGTATCCCTTTCTTTCTTTCCAGAATAAGGTGTTGTTTATCCACAGTGGGGTCAGTTTTGGTCGCTTTGTGCTTTTCGTAACAGATGGAAAACATTATGTTTCAGCGCTGCTGGAGGTGAATGTATATTTTGCTTTGAATCTTATTTTTTTACTGTAAAGATAGTTTTATAACTAACAGTGAACAATACATTATGTTCTCTAATTTGTTTGTTTTTTTCCCTATAAAGTGTCAAACGATTGACTTACATGTCAAAAATTTCAACTGTTATCTAACATAATTAGATACAGCTGATTTGGTATAAAAGAGAGAACCACTCAAACAGATCAGCAACTTTAAAAATGTGTTTAAGTCAAATTAGTCTTGAGTCGTTTAAAGTAGCCAGATGTTCTCATAATTTCCAAAAGAGGTTTTGATAATTTTTCCAGAAGACTTTTAAAAGTGGGTTGTTAACAATGATTCCTTTGATTTTAGTTGGGATTCATGTAGTTGGATTTATGTTGATATTTTAATTGTTAAATTAATGTGATTATCTTATATTTTTGAACAATTTTCTTTGTGTCTATTGGGGTAGGTGATGGCACAAGATCCATACCTGCAAGTAGAGAACAACACAGGCCTCATGGTCCAGCAAGGTGGGATTGCAGCCCTGACTTCTGTTAACCTCAGCGTCATCAGCAACCTCGACATTCGGGATCCTCAGGAAGTGACTTTCGAGGTCTACGTTCCACCTAAACATGGCGTTCTCTGCTTCAATGATGGGCAGAAGGAGGCGATCATAGGAACTGATGCCATTTCAGTTTTCACTCAGAGAGATCTGGTGGCGGGGCGTCTGGCATATCACCACAGCGGAGGTCACGAGTTGTTGGATGTTTTCAATGTGACGGCAAGAGCAAGGGAAAGAAGCACTGAGAGGCGGACTGAAAGAGGGAGGAGGGAGGTGCATCTAGATATTGGAGTGCCGGTGAAGATATACTTAGAGAGCCATCACAGACCTCCAAGTATCAAAGCCAACCGTCCAGTTGTGGTGGCCGAGGGACAGAACACCTCCATTAGCAGAGAAGACGTGGAGGTGAGAGATTCATCACTCCCCATGTGTCAATAATACTATTATTCTGTCAACAACAATTCCTTTTTTGTGTGTTTTTACACCAGGTTGTCCATGAGGACAGTTTACCCTCAGATATAGTCTTCACTGTCCAAGAACCTCCTACAGTGGGCATCATTTATAGAGTATTAGGCAGCAACAATGTTCATGGAGAAAAACAGGACCTTGAAAAGGTGCGTTCACTGTTGGTCCAGTTGGACAGAAATTGATCCATGTAATCAGTAACAAATTGTGTCCTATCATGACAAAATACTGTTTACTACTAGACATATTAATTGTCTAAACTTATAAATTTTACTTCACACTGAAAAATTAACTTAGAGAAGAAGTGAGTGAAAAAATAAGTCCGTCTCTGAGAATTAGAAAAAAACATGTATCGTATTTTCAGGACTATAGAGCGCACCATACTATAAGCCTACAAATATTTTGAAAAAATTTGTAAACGTACATATACAAGCCGCACCGGGATATAAGCCGCTGGTATCTCCGTCGCTCTCGGTTTCCCATAAGGACGCATCTGCTGGATTCCGTCTCCAATGCCGAACCATGGTTTCGTTCACGCCGAGCTTACGTGCAGCGGCTCTATTTCCCTCCTGTACTGCCAGATCAATAGTCCTCAACTTAAAAGCTGCATCATATTAGTTTGAAGACATTTCTCCGTCGTACCTGCTGCTAGCATGTGCTTGTTCTAAATAAAAATTAGCACTTTCTTCTTTGATTTCCAATTTTGACTTCCAATAATTCACTTCCTGCTAAAGCGCCCCCTTGTGGTTGAAGAAAAATCCACAGAAAAGCCACACCGGAAAATACGGTAGTTGTGAAACCTCATTTTGTATTTGAATTCTTTACCTTCAATCAATGTGACTGATAGCCAGGTAAATTTTTAACTTTTTTAGCTTGTATAACAAAATACATATTAATTAAATTAAATTTTTTTCGTTGTACTCAACTGCTGTTTGGTAAGTGGCCACATGGTGGTGCTGTACTGACAATTAATCTGAAGCACACATCAACAGTCATGGTTTCTAAGATTGAAAAGTGAGTACTTTCACTCCTTAAATATTGATAATGTGTTACACTAATAATGTAACACATTTTTTGTTTGTTTGTTTGTTTGTTTTTTTTATCTCATTATGAAGTCAGTACCAGGCAAGTTTCTCTCAATTATTTACTTAGAAACTGTGTTTAAATATGGTTTGGCTCCATGCATCTGTCCAGGCTTTCAAGGAACAGATTGCAACTTCCTTTACCCAAGAAGATCTCAACCAGAGATCAATCATGTATCAGCAGCAGGCTGCAGGAAGCACCAATGACTCTATCGTCTTGGAAGCAACCAATGGGGTGACAAAGGTTGGACCTATCAGGGTGGTGATTGACATCATACCTATCTTGCTTCCATTGCAGGTAGCAAACTTGTCCGAAAAGTGGGACGAATAAGTATCCAAAGCCTATTAATGGAGCTTTGTTTACAAATCTACTAACTGCAGTATTTTTTGTCCTTGAATCTTCAGGTGTTGAACTTGACCCTGGATGAAGGGTCATCCCTGCCACTCACATCCAGCATAATCAAGGTTGCCAGTCATCACTTTGCAGAGTTGAATTTCCTTTACCAGGTTATTGTTCCACCAAAGTTTGGACACTTAGAGCACAGCCGTATCCCAGGGATGCCTATCAATGCTTTTACCCACACAGAGGTATGATTAAACACATTTATAAAGATCCAAACTGTTAAATGAATCCCTCAAAATGAACTTCAATTTTTGTTTTCAGAGTTAAAATAGCTACAGCATATTACATATTTTATTATAATACATAAATATCTTAACAGTTGCTGAGTCTTTTATGTCGAAGTGAATTATTACATAGATTCCATTGCAATTGAAATCCTTTCTTTCATTTAACATAGAAAAACTGATTCCAAATCTACTATCTGAACAGAGCCATGTTGGAATTTAAATATCTGTGTCTAGGTGGAGCTTGAGTACATCTCCTACGTCCATGATGGCAGTGAAACACTGAAGGACAACTTCACAATTGTAGCCAATCAAACTGAGATGAAAAAGCACAGTTTGCCAAGCACTGTTTACATCACAGTCACACCTGTCAATGACGAGATACCTGTTGTGACCACCAACCGTGGCCTAAAGGTAGGAAATTCTCCAAAAGTTGTCTATATTCTAAAAACAGTTCTTTAAATGTTTTGCTCTGTTTGAGTCATTGGTGTACAAGAGATTATTTTTGAATTTTTGAAGAAAGGTGATGTATGCGCCATGAAGCTAAAACAAGCTAAAATGTTGCATTGTCTGTGGCATCCTGGACAAGCCCCCTAAAGTTGTTTTGGACGGAATTCAACACAAACAAAGGTTGATTGATTTTAAATATTTTAGGATATAACAGCATAGCTCTCTCTTGTGTTGGTTTTACCAAATGGTTCACAAAACACAAACTGTGTTTAAATAAAATAATAATCAGTGTAGAATAATTCAGTCCATGTTTGACAAGTCCATATGATGCCCTTTTTATACTTATCTCTATTCAGCGTAAAACTACTCTACTTAGTTCAAGTTTGCTTTAAGTTTTCAACCAATGATGTTCAAGCCAAAGGGATACACTGAACCAGATGCTAAACTCATCATTTTCAGTGGGTAGCAATTAGCTTGTCGTATTCCCACAGTGCTCACAAATGGTTTGCATTTCTTCTTTATTTCTCTCAGCCACATTGCAAGAGTCAAAAGTGCTACCACATCAAAGATCTTAAAGTGGTTGAGACTTTCACGATGCTTGTGTCTTAACTGTCTTTATTACCCAGTGTCATGAGCACAACAAAGCACCTCAAGAAAAACGTATTTTCTGGATTTAAAGTAATAGCCTAAACAAAAATAATGCAGGGAGTCAAACTTATGTCAAGCAATGTCTTTCATACACATGGCCTACTCTTGCTTATCCAGGAGTTGCATGCTGAGTAAATGAATACCATGTGGGAGTATTTAAGAATAAAAGTACTTCTTGTTTTTCAAATAACAGGTAATGCAGGCGTCAAATAGTTGGATTTGTCATAGAATGTAGAATAAATATTCTGGTATTAGTTTATTAAGAAAGACAATATAATGTTCTTTCTGTTTTGCCTTTGTGATGCTGCAGGTTTGGGTGAGTTCTGTAACAGAAATAAGCACAAATGAACTCAGTGCAGATGACATGGATACTCCACCTGAGGGCCTGGAGTTTGTCGTCACCCCACCAAGCAACGGTCACTTGGCTCTGAAGAGCGCCCTCTCCAGACACATCCTGAACTTTACCCAGAATCACATTCAGAGCAGAATGCTGGTGTTTGTGCACAGTGGTAAATACACATTTGTAGCTTTTTGTACTGTCAGTGTCCAAACGGGGCTCTGGTGTAAAGATTGGTTTGTTTAAATGTCTTATCCCCCTGCAGGTGCATTATCAGGGGGCTTTCACTTTCAGGTGAATGATGGAGTTAACTTTGCTCCTCGGCAGATCTTCAGCACAACGGCCCATGCTCTGGTACTTACCTTACAGAAGAACCACCCTATGGAGGTGTATCCAGGTATAACTCACTCATCAGTCCTTACAAATGACTTTTCTTCTAGTATAGAAGAATATAACTAGTATAGAATTGAATATAACATGACTGAAATGTCTCACAAACATAAAATTATCACTAAGGTAACTGGAAAATTGTGCATACTAAGGCTCCTACCTTCCACTGTAATATGCAAAACTGACTCTAGGTGGCAATGTCACTTTTGGAATATATTCAAGCAAATGTAGCAGTCCATCTTTTAAATTTGAGCAAAAGTGGTTTCATTCGCACTCTTGTTTATCTTGGTAACGTGTCTAAATTAATTATTATAATATTCTCTAGAGCAGCCAGTCAAACATTTTTCTCTCTCCTTTTTTGTTCCTCTTGAAGGCTCTGTGACACCAATCTCAGAACAGGAGCTTCAGGTTGTTACCAACAACATCAGTAACATTGGAAGGAACCAGTCTGTGGTTTTTGCTGTGACTGCACCTCCCAAATATGGACGTCTGGTCCTACGAATGCCTGATAACTCTTTCAGAAATATTTCTACATTTGCACAGAGCATGGTAGGAATGCCTGATTTTTTTTCCTTCTGTTTCAGCGCTTCAAACGATTGAAGCAGTCAGTAAACAGAAAAATGTTACTTAAGCACATAAGATATTTTTCCAAAATCTATCAACAACAACAAAAAACAACAACAGTTGATTCATGTGGTCAAAATGTTTCATTCTAAAATACCATTTCTTGGAATTCATTGTTGTTTTTCTCAATGAAAACTAAAAATAAATGTAAATATTTTCTTAACTTCAGACTGACAACAAACAAGATTTTAAAATGTCTTTTCAGCATATGCAGCAGTAGTGCATTGTGTACACAACATTGTTAGATATAATGAAGAACAAATTTTGTCACGAGGGGGAATTTAGACAATGCTAAAATTGTACAATAACCTGGAGGTATTTTTGAAATAAATTTTAAGTCAGCATTTTAATGCCAAATATATTTAATAAGATATCAGAATTTTGGGCTAGCATGAACATTTTGCATGTGCATGTGTTAGGTAATGTAGTAACATTTTATACTGTTGCACTTGAGTCATTCTAGCAGGCATTTAGATTCAAAACATGCTAAGTCATTTGTGTTAATTACTTTGGGTAATTAACACCCAAAGTAATTTATCTTTTCTTTTCACTTAATATATTTCATTTTAATATATTTGACTAAAACTTTTTCAAACTTATAACTACATTAACTCCATAATTGTGCTTTCTTAATATTTACTACTGGAATATTGACAACTAAGAATATACTTCCTGACACTATTGACAAATTGCAAAAACTGATTTTATGAGACAGATATTATTCAACCCCAAAATATTATTCAATTGTAACATTTTATAAGATCACTTTATTTCCTTGGGAAATTTTTATTCAAATATTCATAAATGGAAGCCTCTCCCTCCTGACTGGATCATCTCTCTCCCTCTCAGGTGAATGATGGGTTGATTCTGTATGACCAGAACCAGCCAGAGTCGGTTGGGTGGTCAGCTGCAGACTCCTTTTCTTTCACCGTTTCCTCTCCTCCAGCTTTTCTCCCTCCACACACCTTCACCATTTTAATCTCCTACCAAGCCAACGAACACCTTGGCAACCCTCAACATAGGACTAGTCTACTAAACAATGCAGGTACTGAATCTGTTTCAGCTCGACACGATCCTCAGAGAAAGAAGGAAGAATTTTCCGTCTGTTTGTGTTTGCAAGGTGCCGTGGTGGCCGAAGGAGGCAGAGTGACCATTGACCGCTCCAAGCTCGATGCCTCTAACCTGCTGGGAAACCTTCCAGAGTCGCACAGAAAGGACCACCACATCATGTATCGAGTGATTTCTCTGCCCAGACACGGAGCACTGACCATACAGGGACACAATCTCACCAGGTGAGATCCTGCAGAAGTTGTTGATCTTATCTTTAAATTTAGACACCACCTTGGGTGTCTCACCCAAGGTGTCCTAATTGCAAGTGTTGAAGCAAATTTGGAGAAACATTTTATTTAATTTTAATTAAGTCTTCCTTGATTTTTTTATATTTTTTCCACAGCAGACAGTCAGATTTCTCTCAGGCCACCCTAAACAAATTTGGCATCATGTATCTCCACGACGACTCAGAGACAACAAAGGACAGCTTCACTTTTCGAGCCTGGGTGGCTCCTTTGCATCTTCCCTCTTCCTCCTCTTCATTGTCCCTGTCTGCCTTTTCCTCTGATTCCTCTTCCTCTTCCATCTCTTTTTCTCCTCTCTACTCTCCTTCGTCATCCTCCTTTCCAGCACTGGGCACAGCCTCTCATCGTCACTCTGCAGTGGATAGTGTGGCAGTGACAGAGATGTTCAACATCACTGTGACGCCCGTCAACGACCATCCGCCGCTAATCAGGAGCAGAGCTCCGAGCATGAAGGTTGTGGTTGGGGAGAGAGTCATTCTTGGACCTGATAACCTTCAGGTGAGGCGGTGTTTTATGTTTGTTTTCATTTTTAGGAGTTTAATTTTCCAGCTGTTGGGCCTTGAGAAAAAAAAAGAAGTGCAACCTGTGACATTTGCTAAGGAATCAATTGAAAATCTAGTATTTCTTCTATGATATATTATTTCAGACAAAGAAAGACCAGCTCTCAAATATATTTTTCTAAATTACAGCGAGAGTTGGAGCTAAAGGCACCAGATTTTCCAAGACCAGCGCTTTTTGCTGCATGCAAGTTGAATGACATATTTGTAGTTTATGGAAATTAAATTGATGCAGATGCAGAATTTGTTGAAGGAACATCCTGTTATATTGATTTGTGATAAATTTGATCAAATCCAACAGACCTGGACGTTTTAGGACTCTTGGGCCACATCTGGTCCTTAGTTGTCCATTGGCCTGCATGAAATCAAAAATAAATGAACCTGTTATTCTGTTTATCACTTCAAATAAGATGCTTCTATTTTGAAAAATTTGTTTCTATTTTGAATACATTTCTACATACATTTTGCAAAGTCCAGAATTGTGCCTTAGTTTGACTCCTTTGCATGCATAAAGAGAGAAAGACGCAGGTGACTGCAAGAAGAAAGTTCATGCATGTAGAAAGACTGATACAGAATGTAATTTTTAATCAAAAATAGAGGCTTTGCAGCAGTGCACTAAAAACATCCACATGACTCATTTAATTAGAAACAACATTCTGGATGGATGTAGTCATCTGCTTTTCTTACGTCTTGTCTGGACCTGGCTTTGCAGAGCCTTCCATTTGTCCTGTTCATGCAAAAAAAAAAAAAGGCAAGTAAAAACGAAGTGAGAATAAATTGGTTCTTATCCAGACAGTGCGCACAAAAGATGCGGAAAAATTAGTTTATAGGTTTCTGAATATACTCAGATTAGTAATTTAGACAAGTGCATGCCTCTCCAATTTTGACTTTTGTTTAAACACCCTAAAGGTTTTACAAATAGCTAGGTTCACTGTCATATTTTGAATGCCACTCAACAGTGTGTTCGTACTATTTGTTAAAAAGGCTGTTGTGCTTTGAATTTACACTTGGTGAATTTTGCTTTTTGCTAAACATTTTTTTCTGAGTCTTTTCTGATGACTCTCTTTTATTTATTATTTTAGGTTGAGGATCATGATACCCCACCAGAAGAGCTGCATTACCTTGTGATCAGTAAACCCAACAATGGCTACCTGACTTTGGGAGAAAGACCTGAGATAGTGACCTCTTTCACCCAGTATGACGTCAACCACGGTCGACTACATTTTACACAGCAGGTGAAACAGACTAATCTCAGTTCTTATTAAAACTATGGAGCAGTTTTAATTTTGAATTTGGTTTTCATTTATTATCATTGCTGTGATTTCTTCCACAGGGTGAGGTTTCAACTGGAGTTTTCTACTTCAATGTCACCGATGGCCATCACCGTCCGCTCTACAAGCTGTTTAGTATGGAGGTGGTTAAACCGTCTGTATCCATGGTTAACAACACCGGACTGTCGTTGGTTCAAGGTCGCACAGCGGTGGTCCTGACAACCAACCAGCTGGCGGCTCAAACCAACGGTCAGAGACAGGCCAATATCTCCTACACAGTCACCAAGCACCCACGGCATGGACGCATCGCCATCAACGACCAGGAGGTCACCACCTTCCGGCATGAGGACCTCCAGTTTGGGCGGGTTGTCTATCACATGACTGATCTCAGCGAATCAGAGGACAGCTTCCAGGTGTCAGTGTCAGCCTGGTCTGCTGGTGTTGACTATGGGAGAGTGACGGGGCAGACGGTGAATGTTACTGTGCGACCTCTGATCTACCTGAGAGAGCCAGTCAGAGTACCGAGTGGTATCGCAGTGAAACTGGGCAAAGCCATGATTGATGCCTCCGAACTGGCCAGAATCAGCAGAGTTGATCCGGTCTTTGAGGTTCTTTCTCCACCGAAACATGGAAAACTAGTCAAGGTAAATCCATTTGATTTGATCTTGTGGTCTAATTAAGTTTGTAATCAAGCAATGATTGGACAGAAACAATGTGCTTTCGTAGATGAGCCTATGATTAAATGTTTCAGGAACAAACACTCCATGCAGTGTAATGCTTGTAGAAAACGTGTGAGCTGAGCTGAAGGGAAGAGAGAAGCAGGGCAAACCCAGGACTTCTCTTTGTATGCTGCAATTTTTTGAAATGTAATAAAATAACAGTAAGCACAGTCAAGTCAAGTTAAGTTTATTTGTATTTCACATTTCAGCAATAAAGCAGATCAAAATGCTTTACACTATAAAAACATAATACAGTAGCCAGTTCTGGAACAATAAAAGTGTTACATTTGGTCAAATGGCATCATCAAAACCTTTCTCAAAGTTTGTTCTCACTAACAAAGGGAGCCTGTAAAATATGTTTTTACATTTTTATGGCAATGAATACATGTAACATTATGCTACTGCCTACTACCATAAAACATTAGTTTAGTTCAGATTTTTAAAAATATTTTTACAGGGATGCAAGTTAGTATGAAAATTATTGCAAAATCAGACCTCGTAATGCAATTGTTTTGTTTCCACATATACAGATTACCTACGACCCAAACCACGCGTTAGAGGCACTGAAGTCATTTACTTTCAGGGATGTCGTTCAGGGCCGAGTTGCCATAGAAGAGACTCTCAGTGACGCCAACAACCAGATTCACAATAACGAATCCTCGCTCACAAAAGCGCGAGGCCACACTCCAGCCACTCCCCTCAACGATTCCTTCACCTTCCTGCTGAAGGCCGGGAATGTCCAGCCAGCAAAGGGCGAGCTTCACTTCACCATCTTCCCCCACCACCAAATGCGTCACAGCACAAAAGGTGTCCACAAAGCGCACGGTGCAAATCAGGAGCGCACGACCCCCCTTTTGGGAGCACACAACAGAACGATTGTGGGATCTGGACACAGAGACTCTGTGACACACAGTACGACTGCTGAGAGCTCGCACCCTCACATTTTGTCAAATAAAAACCACAACAAGACTCAGCGGAAGGTGAAACCCCACAGCCGCTGGGGGAACCGAACGCGCAGTCATGGAGGACGATCAGGGAGCATCCCAGAGATAGCAGTAGAGGAAGGCCACACTCATGCCCCACAACCCCACTCTCCTCCGGTACCAGAAATGGCGGTTCCAATAAGCCCTCCGATCCCCGACCTGGTCCAAGTCGAGATCCTCCCCCGTCCCGCCTCTGATCCCCTCCTCATTATCCTTCCACTGCTGGCTTGTTTGCTTCTCATCATAATCCTCGTGGTTCTGATTCTGGTTTTCCGGCATCGCAAAGAGAAACAAGCTAGGCAGCGATTGATGCATGAACTGGCTGCGGTGCAGCGGCCCACTGAGGACAGCCCATACCTGGGTCAACCGGAGAGAAGCATGGCTATGCCCAATGTGCTGGTCACCCAACTCGGCTCTGCAAGCTGCCCCACCTCCCCCAGGGTCCCCATGAGCCCAAGGAGGAGCCTGGCTCCAGGAATGACCTTCTGGGGGCCCCTTGAATCCAACTTATTAGGCAGGGAAGGAAACATCAGAAGTCGTAACAACAGCGAAAGAGATTCTGATGATATGACCCAAGTTTCTCCTGCAGGATTTAAAACCTCTTGGAGATCCCAGTCCCCAACTCTTAAAGACAGCCAGTATTGGGTTTGAAGGCAAGTTCTTCACACATAAACTGTGCCTTACAAAGGTGTATTAGTAGATATGTTTGCTTTCTATGAGTCATATGTGGCATTTCAGGCTGATCTAACATATATTTTTTTAGAAAATACTAAAATATGCATCTTTCATCCAAGTAGTTTAGTTTTACTTGAACTGTTTTGCTAAACTTTGCTCTGATGATGGAAAATGTCAATGTAAAGTGACTACTGTTGTCTTAAGGCCAAGAGTTCCCTGGGTTACCTTTAAACAAACATTTAATGAGGAAGATTGTTATTATACTTTTTCATTTGTTCCCAGACAGCTAAGTTAAACATTAAAAACAAACACATTAAATGGATAACATACGTCTCAGTGAGGTAATAAGTTATTAAAGAGCCTCTTTTCTTAAATGTGATGTTACTTCCTCTATCTTTCATACGTTAGCTGTATTTTACTACGTGTGCCCCTTCAGTACTGTAAGTTCTATGTATGCAACAAACAAAGCATTGCAAAAGAATTCATACCCCATGAATGATTTTTGGTATACCTACAACTTACATGTGCGTTATTGGGATTTTATGTAATACACCAACACAAGGTTATTGGACATGTTCCATTGTATTGTTTAATGTATTTTTAATCTTGTTGTCCTTTTGGAATACGAACCGTGTTCATTTTGATAAAATTATCAATACAGTTGGCAGATATTACATTAAGCACAAGCATAAAGATTGAAAAGACAACAATTTATTGTACTATACTGGTTTGCTTTCAAATTCTTGAAAAAAAAAAGATAAAATACATACAAAATAAAGACAAGTAAGTAGGGACATAAATGCTTGTGCAAGACAATATCTTCATAAACATTGTTTTGCTTTTTGAACTCTCATGTCAAGATTTTTAACCATTTAGGGCAATGAACCGATGCAGCAGCTACTGTTTTATGAACAATCACCTGTGAAATGTATATGGATGATGTAGACTGTTACTTAAAATGCTATATTTTTGTTATTTTGAACCTTTCCATTGTGTGCTTTATTAACTTGTGTTGTTTTACTCTGCACTGTTCAAATGTGAAATTGTTTTTAATAAAATATGTTTCTTAAAAATTACTATTTGTGTAAGATAATAAATTAGAGATAAAAAAAAATCTCAGTTTTCTATTGAGGTAAACAATCTGCCTGCCTTTGATGGTTAGGTTGCAGATTTTAAATATATGAAATTTCTCTCAGGTTTCCCTTTAAGATAGATTGCAGATTTAATTCTTTTGCATTTAGATTTTTTAAAAGTGAATAAATATTTAGCAATTTTCTCTTTTCCCTTATGAATTATAAAATAAATATTAAAATAAAAGTATTACTATAAGTGAGAAACAAAAGGTGTAAAATGGAGAGTGACTAAAGAAGGAAAGGAGGCAGTACTAAATAATAAAGGGCCTGCGGCTAATGTAAACTGATCTTAACTTTGTGATTGTGGTGTCAGGTATCAGGGATGTTACTACTTACACTGGAAAAACAAGTTATAGAACGTTCTTCCAAGGCATGGATTTTATTTGATGACTCCCAATATATGCAATTTACTATTTACTCAGCCTCTAAATGGATAAAGTAGTCTCTGGCATATTTAAAGTGAAGGGAATGCATATTACTGTGCATTTAGGGTTGTGTTATTTTTTAAAATATGTAAATTAAGAGGATTTCTAAGAAAAAAACAGTGGACTAAATATAACTCGCAATACTGAGGAAAAAAGAGCAGTGTGCTTTAAGGAATAAATGCAAATTAGCTGCTAAAATCTGATGACAGGATGCAAGTCCCAAATTACACTCTGAAAAACATTTAAAAAAGACACAGAATAGATAAATAGAAAAGTGAGGACCGTGCTGTTGTGAAGTCACAGGAAAACTAATGTGAAGCCTCACCTGCAAGAACCGTATTTAGCAAAACTGCAGTGTTTGATTGTAAAACTGACGACAATAGCTATAAAAACCGTGTTCTGATAGTACAACCTTCAACAGAAACATCAGTCTTATGTCATTATGATATATAACAAAGATTTAAGACAAATATTTAAAAAACTATACAATCATATGCATGTTGTTTTTTTATTCTGCATACAATAATATCAGATGTCACTATAAAAAATATTTTTAAATCTATGGTATTAATATTTGTATGTTTTACTGAGAAAATTGGAAGTAGGCTTCAGCTACACTACCCAAGAAGCAGCAGGTGGATATTTTTTAATAAACAGATGTGAAAAGTGGTAAAAGATGTCAACAAAATACAAAGTTAAAGTCAGACTGATGTAGTTCTGAGGTAACCATGCCTATTGAACAGGCTCATTATTTTTGCAGCTAAACATTTATAAAACTTGGGTAATCTTTTTTGACTCAGTTGTATGTGACTCACTAGTACACGCCTGAACTCAATGCCTGTAAAAACCTTGTGTTTTTTACTGTTACATCACTTTCAAAGCACGCCAGTTATGTTGCTCAAACATTCTTCATGTACCTTCAGAGACTCAGCAAGGTCAGAGTTTCAGCTATAGTTATTCATGCTGCATTTCTATTACATTTCGATTTTGCAACTCAATACAAACTTGTCTGATCCTGCAAAAGTTACACAAATTACTCATCATAAAAAGTGCAGCAGCCAGATTAATGACTAAGGCCAAAATGGAGAATATATTGTTTCACAGTGTGTCTTTCTGATCTGATAAGTTCTGTTGGTCGTTCCAGAACCTTAACATAGAACTAAGTGAGAAGGAGATTTTTGTGTTTATTCTGTGAAACACTCTACCTATGGGGATCAGATTAGCATTCTCATCTTTTACAATGCTTTATGCAAATATATATTTATAAGCTGGTTGTGTATTGTGTGACTATTTTAGTTTTATTTGTATTTGATTGTTACTGTTTAAATGTGTTGTGTTGCTTACTTTATTCTGTGGTATTTATTTTTTTATCACAACATTTTTGCCTTTTTCTTAAATATGTTGGTCTTTAATCTTCTCATGTAAGGCACTTTGCTACTTGTGTTTTTGAAAGGTGTTTTATTGATCAAATGTATTGTGTTTAAGCTCATCATTGTTATTAACATCATACTCTATATCTGGAATCACAAACAATGAAATCAGACCTGGTTCCTGCATCTTAGACTGTGAAATTAATGTATGCAGACTGTTGGTTCCACAAAAGAGAACTGACCCATATCCAGTTTTGTGAAAGAGTATTTGACCATTAACAGAATTATTCTATTTTTGGGAGTTTTGATACATCTAGATGTCTCGGTTTGTAACTAATGTTAGTTTATGTAAAAAACAACCACAGTGAATACAAAACACAATACCTTTTTTTTAATGGCGATTTACTTTATTAGGGTAAAAAAAATATCCAAACCATCCTGGTCTTAGGGCTATTGCAGCCTAGTGAAGGACGACATTTAGCCTTTAATTAAGTTCAATATTTTTTAGCTACTGGGAGGTGATCAAGTGTACTTGATCTTAAGGTCAGAAACTGAACATTCTCCTTTCTGCCAGAAAGCAGAATTTAAGGATACATGAATTACAGCAAGTAGTCAAGATCAAGAAGAGGTAAAACAGCCCCAGGTCATCATGCTACTACTATGTTCCAAGGCCAGTGTTTTTTGAAATGCTGTTAGTTTTATGTTAGCTGCAAAATGACACATACAATGTACCATTTTTACACAGGCTGTCCACAGAACACTTTCCAAAAAGTCTTGAGGACTACACTTTGATTTTTTGCAAATGTGTTTTGAGCCTTTATGTTGTTTTTGGCCAGCAATGGTTTTTACTTTTGGGACTCTCTGATGCCATTTTGCAAACTCTTTTGTAATTGTCAAATCCTTAAGTGTGCTGGGCCTGCAGAGTTTTAGATGTTGATGGTTTATTGCGACTTCCTGAATGAGTGGCAATAAACTCATTCAACTACAAACACTGTAGCCAACGCTAGCCTATCCAATGCTAACAGCAGCCTATCCATGCTAATGGACAGCAAAAGAAAGGTGACCAGCCTGAGCATGCTAATCACTAGCACAAGTGACTAGTCACTTTCTCAGTTACCAGTGCTGGCTCATTATTAATCAGATCAGTACATGGCTTTGGAGTAGATAGCCTCCCGTGGCAAGGAAGCAAGCACCACTGGCTGAACAATAATCCTAATTTTGACTCTAGCACATGAAAGACATTATCTAAACTTGTTTTTGGGAGAGGGGTGTCAAAGGGGATAACTTTCAAAGTCCAGACAGAAACTGGAGTTTGAACATTCAAATGCAGAAAGAACCAGATTGGAACGAAGGACCTTCTTGCTGCAAGACAAAAGTGCTATCAACTACACCAGCATCCACTTCTAGTCTGATTTCAGAGTTAGTTCAATGATTTGACACTTTTAAATGTAACAAAGGCAGAAAAAGTGTAAAACTCTATCAGGGGGCAAATCACAGCACAGTAAATACGAAGGGAATGTAGAATAGATTGTAAAACTTTGAAGCTGAATTGTCCAAGAGACAATATTTTTATTTTATTTTTAAAAAATGTTTGAATTTCTCCAAACTGCACATTCCAACAATACTGAGCGGGTTATTCAAGTAAAACTTACACATGGGATAATGATTACAAATGTTAACTTAGATTTCAATATAGGCTGTTTGGGAAGTGTTTTGTCCATGTTTTATGTTGGTTTAGACCCACATCCCTTCAGGAAGAAACAGGAGACAGTGAGATGACCCAGAAAGCATGATTCAAACAGCAGGCTCCGGCACACAGAGACCTGCGTTAAATGTTGCATGGAGTGTTCACAAAATCCCTGGAACTGGTACACTCATCAGATCAGAGCTCTCCAGATAATCCCACAAGTTGTCCTGTGGCTATTTTTGCAGATGCACACCTTCCAGAATGCCAGATGGAAGATACATCACATCTTCAAGTTTTTTTTCCTTTTTCTTTTAAATGCTAAGATGTCAATCATCAATCCTTTTTGATTTTGTACTAAAGTTTCCTTCAATCTCCTTTAGGCTAGCACTCTCAAACTCTTTACTTGCTTGGTCCTGTCCTATTGGTCATCGTCATATTTGTGCAAGGCATCCTCTAACTTGGCGGTGATCTTCTGGAAGAAACTGATCTGCTGGCGCAGGTGATGCTGCATCTGCATCCGGAAGTCCCGCACACGCGTGCGGTGGAAGTGCTGGATTTCTGCTAGAGTGGCACAGGAAATGATGTTGCAGCGATCATGGAGCTCACCCTCCTTTTTTGGACAATCTTTCACCTTGGTCAGCGCACCTGTTAAACAACAGAAACGATTAAATGAAGCATCCTATATTAGCAATTAACACAATTATATTGGTAAATTTCTTAGACCAGAGATTTACAAATAGATGCTAACATTTCCAAACCTAACTGGTACAATGACATGCAGAGGTTGAAACAAAGGAACTTAACCCTTCCTAACTTCACTGATCCAATTTTATTTATTTTTATAATTGTATTTATTTATTTAGTTTGTGCATAGGTATCTTTAGACATTTAGAGTTTCCTCAGTCAGACAAAATCTTGGTTTGTTAAATTGAAAATCAGATGATTTTGGTCATCAGCTGATGTTTTTCATTGGATAGTAAGTCTAAATTCAGAAGATGATTTAATCTTGTAGGGTCTACATTCTATCAATTTCCAGCTGAGATCTTCTCATTATCATCACAGCTGCTGGACCTGCAAACCCAGTCAGACCGGACAAACGTCACATTCGGAAGAAGCTGACAAAGATCACAACTTCCATGAAAAGCAGAAATGAAATTTGGAGGTTCCCAAACCAGCCAACCTCTTGATCTCAGCTACGCTTTAAAATTCTCAGAAACAAACAAACAAAAAATCAGTTAAGAAAAAAACTCAAGACTCTGGGTCTAGAAAGAGCAGATTGGATATAGTATGTCTCCATACTCTGCAGTCATAAGGTTGTAAGTTTTTTCCCATAACACATGTACTTTAGTTTCAATGCTCAATGTCCTACATCTACAAGGCTCTACAGGATGGCAGCCTTCCTGCCATGCTGTATTTTAGGCCCTTTTTTGTACATGCTGCCTCTGCAGTCAGTCTTTTAAAAAGGTTTTTAGTTTTGTGGATAACATCCCTATTTGCAGCCATCTCGAAATCAGCAACATTGATATACCGACCTTGCAACTGTCTATAAATCCTGGTTTTAAATTATTTTTCAAACCCCTCAACAAAAATAAAACTACATACTTTATATTCTATAAATTGTTGGCAGTGTTCTTGGTACACTGACCTCAAAAAGTTGCCATTTTGTCACAAATCTGAGAATTATTCTTTATACTTCTCTAAACCAGGCAAATAGATAAATAGATATCTAAGCATATCTGCTTTACATAGCAGGAGTAAAACCTTGTCCTCCACTAAATACTTTAAGTCATGCATGCCTTTCTAACATAGTTCAATGCTTCATATTGAACTATGTTCATATGCTGGACTCTCTACCATGGCTGCTTTTGTTATTGTCACCAAGTGACAATATCTGGGTGAAATGTGTTAAGTCCCAGCTCTCACTAATTTTTAACAAAATGTTAGTTTAGGGTGATCACAAAAGGTAAAGGTAGAAGATGAGAATGTTTCATCATAATCCCAAATTTTAAACCTCAGGAACTTGAAACTTTAGCAGAGATGTAGATCATTTTGAGAGACACGGAGTGTCAATTTTAGTTGACAGTCTAGGATTTTTATTTATGTTTATTTTGTGCAGATTTGTGAACTGGTTTTATCTATTGTGTGTTTCTTGTAACTGTATGTACAGAACCTTTGGAAGCCAAGGCAAGTTTGTAAATGTGCTCCATAAATACATTTGACATTGCTGCTTGAAAAAGATGTTAACCTCATGTCTATTACACATATTTCCTGCTCTATATTTATATCATCTCCACTGAAATAGCTTTTTGTGTTTCACCCAGGCTTGCTTTTGGCACAAAATGTGAACTATAGTAGCCTATTTAGTCAGAGCATTTACCCTCATTCACAATGACAACATTAATCTGACTTTAGTTTGACTTTTTGGGTTTGAGTTTTCCTTTTTTTTTAAATGCACTAAAAATGAGCTGGCTGGCTTTTTCCATGCTTCTTTGGCATTACCCAACACCCGAGACATGTCTCAGTGTTTAATGTGACTCAACTTTTAGTGCGGAAGTGGTCTCAGCAGACCTGACTAATAAAAACGGGAATGGAGAGGAGCTAAGAGTGAAGCCTTGACATGGCAGCAGTAAAATTATTTCTTTCCTTTTGTTTCTCAAAAAAACAAACAAACAAATAAACAAACAAAAAAAAAACAATCTCCCCTCTCACAATCATAAAAGTGAGAAGTACTTTGCTCTCCTCCACAGCCAAGGCGATTACAGCACTGCAATTTGAACTTTTGTACCGCGGTCCTGGTGGGAAACGTCTACCAGAAAGAAGAAAGGGGGAAAAAAAAGTGGGGACAGAAAAAGAGGAGGAGGGGAAGCTAATCTAATCCTAAAGCAGCTCCGTTGCTGCATTCCTGCAGTCCGGGGGCAACATGGGACGAGAAGCCCTGGAGTCTCTGTTCATTTGAATCAGATGTAAACATTTTGCTCTTTCCACGCAGAACTATGACTAACAAAACTGGAAAGAAGAAAGCTTGACCTTCAGTTGGATTGTTTTTTACACCTCAGTGCCATAAACTGCAGGACAAATGGTTTGAACAAATATAATGCTGTCAGATTAAACTTGTATATAAAACTGTGCAATAATTCTATTTCAGTCTGTATGAATGTGTAGGTGAATTTTGCCTATGCAATGTATATAAAGTGGGACTAAGCCATCAATTTTTGGCTAAAAGTACTAATTCCACCAGCCTGACAGCAGACCTAAGCTAAGCATTAGGGCAATGAGGTCACGGCAGTTCTTCTGCTGACACATGCACAAAGCATGGCAGCAGCAGTCTGCACTAACTCAACACTGTATTGTTATCTTGGGGGAATTCCTGCTCTCCTCATTCGTTAGATGAATCAAAGCTGTACATTTTTTGTGCTATGTAAACAAGTTAACAGTTTTAAAGACTAGAGGTGTAGATCATCCACCTCGAACAAGGAATCCGAAGATTTTTTTTTCTTTTATGGGCTTTTGCTTCATTCATTTGTTGAATTAGATAAAGTTTGAATACATGAATGCATTTATAGAAAGATAATCAAAATGTGCCTAAAAGACCTAAAAGTATATCGACTGGAAAAAGTCTGACCAATGCATTTTTTCTTGCAACATCTTTTTTTTTTGTTACTCAGTTTCTTTTCAGTGATGCTGAACATCATGATCAGCTGTGTCTTGCAACATTAAAAAGTCAGGACATTTCCCTGTCAGGCACCATCACAGCAATGTTGACCTTAACGTCTCATATTACATCATTAACAACTTTAATCTGTTTTAATCTTTCCGGTGAGTATCCAGAAAAATAAGTGTTTTTCCAAGTCAAAAAGAAAGTGATGTCATGTCAGTCACTGGGACATTTTCAATTAGGGCTGCTTCAATAGCTCAGGGCTGACATTGTATCAGGAGAACGGAGCTCAGTGGACTAAAAGAATCGGTGCCTCTAAGTTTGGCAAATGTCTGGTGTTTGCATGCCAGCAGCAACTCCCTCCTCCCAACCTGCAAGGAACTAACAAGCTAACTCCTCTGGAAATGCTTTGTGAAGGTCTATGTGTGTGTGTGTGGGTGTGTGTTTTCTTACATTGAGGCTCAGTACTTGTGTTACAATGACCCACTGGTTTCAGTTTTCAACCCAGATTTACTCAGCAGTTGGGTAAATGAAAACAGATGTCCTCCCTGGTATGGAAACACACAGTCTCTGCATATTTTCTTCCTACAAATTTGATGTTATTAATGGAGAAATTAAAACCTGGATGAACTTTAAACACTGCTATTTTTGTCTTTAGATGGGAAAATACAGAATCCTATTTAAAACGCAGTTTTGTAGCATGGAAAGCGAGAGCCAGTGGCATCTGGTTATTTAACACGGACACAACTGTGTCTTTCCCCCCCGTTCTCACATCTGTATGTAACTTCTGATGCATACTTCTTTCATTACTCACCACAATATTCTGAAAGTAGTGAGAAGCTACAATGTTAAAGACAATACATTTGAAGAAACATACCACAAAAAAGTTGCTGAAACATATGAAAAGGTTTCATTTTTTTCACTCTTACTGGTGAAAATTATTTCACACACAGAGTGTAAACACGGTTCCCCACCTTTCTGCACGTGGATGATGTCAGGGAAATTGGACAGATGTCCTCTGTAGAGGTCCAGCAGATCAGAAATGGGTTCCAGGTCCTGCCGCGGCTGCTCTGCAAAGTACTCCCCTATGGCCTCGAAGGCCTCTCCGGTGTAGGAGATGGCTTTGTTCAGGCCTGCCGAGTAGACCTGCTGATCCAGCTCAAACGCCTGCGCCAGATGCTTGAAGGACTGCCCGACCTTCTGGTACTCCTTCTTGAAGCCCGTTATCTGCTTGCGGGCAAACTCATTGATGGACGTGTTCACCACAACAATGTTCTCGTCCATCTTCTTGGTGAAGCTCTTAAAGCCCTCGATCTTGCTCTCGACTTCCTGAAGGTCCAGGGGGACGACTGGCGTGCTGAGGCCAAAAACAAGCAGGGTGGACAGTGATGTTAGCCTGTGTGAGCTCGTTTTGATTCCCCGTCCATTAAAATCCGAACAATCTCGCTGTTCACTTACTGAGTCAGCAAAACACTTGGGTGGTGTTGGTCATCAGCATATGCTTCTCGTTAGTGAGATATTTTTTAAAACTAAGCTACAACATGAAGGTTTGATGGATTATGGAGAAGAAAACCGTATGTACCAGAGAGGAGTTTAGAAACAACTCTTAAAAATTCATGTGCTAAACAATTATTGTTTTTTTTAAACATTAGTTTTAATTTATGTGTTGTTATGCTTGGACAGCGAGACTACTCAGCATACTCTGTGCACTCTCTGTTTTTCTTGTCCTATTCAGGGTATCATGGGTTTAATTGTGTCTCTTTCCTTGCCAGAATTATTTCTATCACTGACTCTGTTCCCTCTCTTTGCTTTTCTTTCCTAAGTAAGTATTCCTGGCTCAGGGATTGTTTGCTTACCTTTGCTCCTATGTTGTTTGAGTTACTGTTGGAGCTATTGCTATCTTTTCTTTCCCATAGAAACTATTCCTGTTCTGGTGCTTTCATATTTTATTGTTTTTTTCTTCCTGAACACAGTCAAACTCTCTTTGATTGTTTTATCAATAGAAAGTCCTCAGTGCTTTCTGTCCTCTCAACCCCCAGTCAATCACGCCGGTCTGCAACAAACCTTTCGTCCATTAACAGGGTTTCTACTGCAATTCCTTGAACAATAGCAATGTTACCAACTTAGAACATCTGGCTGCATAGTGTCCCATTTCCCGTAATCTATCAGACTACCCTGCACATTAAAAATTAAACCATAGCCACTCGAGCTGTCCATTGCTTTCCAAAGATCAGAGGGCATTTAAACATGCAAATTACTCCCGTGACGCTTCTGTGAAGCCTTTTTATGGCACCCAGACTAGGTCAGTCAGCAACAAAATAAACAAATAACTGTGTGTACAACAGTCTACACACAGCAGTGGTATCATTAAAGATCTGACCAATTGGTTTTATGAATTGAGGTTTTTTTTAAGAAACAACACAGCCAGCTTTAGAACGACTGACTCAACAAGTAATTTAGTGCTGTACTTCAGTTTATAGTCCAAACATTAACTTGGGTTTTAAAGGAAGGGAAAACTGACAGATCTTGAAAGGCAAGCATCCACGCAAAGTCCAATAAAACAATATAAAAGATCAAAAGGACATTCACTACTTTCATAAAAACTGACTTCCTGAAGTTGTTCTGGGTTGTCATGAAATCGTTACTAGGGTGTAACCAGTTCTCCTCTTTGTACCACAACTGTGTATGTCTGATGACAATGATAAGGATTAGAAACCATCTTCAGAGAACGAACTAGAGTTTCCGGACAGTATGAGCTATAAGGACAAGTATATTATTTTTTGAATAACAGTGCAATAAATAAACTAAGAATCTGACGTATTTGGTCTCTGCAGTCCTTCTATAATTGTATATCCCTTCTAATTAACGAGAGATGTTATTTAGAACGAATACATGTGCCATCCTCAGTAATCTCAGATTCCAGCTCCCATCTTCTGTAGGGATGAACTTCTTACCTGATCGTTAGGAAGAAGTTTGCACCAACCAAGTCATCCCTCTCTGCCTTTCTCTTGCCCATTTTCCAGGCTTTCTCATCAGCTCCGCAGGTCAGGAAGTGCTGGAAAACGTCACAGTGGGCCAGGACAGGGTGACTTGTCATGTGGTTCATCCACCAGATGAGACCCTTCCTTCTCTTAGAGATAAAGTCCTCCTCAAAGCGGCCCGTAGCCTGCTTCTCTGGCAGGTGGGGTACCGAGATGACAGGGAAGCGCTCAACGAGCCGAGCGTAGAGCCAGTCAAAATGTTTATACCTGCAGTGAGATAAGTTTGAGAATCAAATGGGAAAGCTTGGATGGATGGAAAAGGAGATTGCACAAACTGAATACCTGCGGTTAACTTGTATATTAGTGTGCGTTGGGGTGAGGCCATAAGACATATAGCTCTTCATGCCTTTGAACTTGGTCTGCTTCGTGGGGTCGTCAATGGTGCATGTGAATGGGTAAGGGTCCTCCTGCCACTCTGGTCCATACTTCCCCATCACCACACAGATCCTGTCCCCGTCTTTGACAAAAGCCGAGGCCTCCCCAAGCAAGAAGGCCTCTC
The DNA here is from genome assembly GCA_902982915.1 of Phalloptychus januarius. NCBI lineage: Eukaryota > Metazoa > Chordata > Actinopteri > Cyprinodontiformes > Poeciliidae > Phalloptychus > Phalloptychus januarius. Next base: position 3,545,819 of record CADWAE010000133.1, on the reverse strand, counting down.
CGCCAGACTTGACGAAGGTGGAGAACCTATTGAGGTTCCTCCCAACTGTAGCCGAGCTCTTGGCCTGCTGTTGCTGCTGCTGCTGGCCAGTCCCCCGACCCGGCAGGGAAGTGGTGACCGGGTACAAGGGAGGGGTGGTGCCTAAACCCTGAGGCTCGTACTGAGCAGGAGAAGGGTCATCCCAGTCGTCGTCCCAGTCATCGTCACTGCCCTGGCTGGTGTTGAAGCTGCTCCCTCCGCCGCTGCCGACCTTAAACTTCCTCTGGGAGTGGGAATCTGGCGACGTGAATGAGCTGTGGCTGGGGGACTGGGTTATGGTTTTGGGCGAGGAATATCCGTTGTTGCTTGCACTGGAGGTGATTTGGTCCCTGATGATGTCAACATAAGAGGCAGGAAAGAGGCCAACCTCCCCTTTGCTGTTCTCCCCCTCCAGCCAGCCCTCCAACTCCTCCTCACTGAACAGAGTGACCAACTCATTCTCTGCTATGGAAATCTCTCCTGGATTTTCAGCGTGAAAATCATACAATACTTTGGCTTTCAATGCCATTGTTTCACATTTACTAATGCTATCTTCAGATCTAAGGTCGTGTAAAGTTTCCTTAAGAACTTTCTGGTCAAAGTTAAAAGATCGTCCTTAAAATGTTCATGAGATTTTTTTTAAATGCTTCAGTTTGCGTCTTTATTCACTATAATCCAAACAAAACACTGCATAGAAAAAGCAGAACGGAAGACAAACAGCCTTGTATCCAACACCCACCTCCTCTCTCTCCGCTGCTTTTGCTGGGTTCAAATATCATCTGTTTCCACGCAGATATCAGACCTCATCAAAGATAAAACGTGTATCTTCCACGAGCGGAAAACAATCGATTGAGATCGAAAGTTGACAAACCTGCGTCGGCTGAGAAAGCGGCTTGTTTCCTTCAGATAAAAAGCCAGGACAAAGTTCCTCTGGGATGCTGGCTGGTTAAGGCTCCAACACGTAGTTGACTGAGTAACGGAGGGTGGAGCCAGCTGCGAACTCAGTCAAGTCGCCTTCAGTTCGGTCATGGAAAAAACAGCGACTCTCCATGAGAGAGAAATCCACACACACACACCAACACACACACACCCACACCCCAGTTTGTGAAATAAGATTTGATGTCATCAGTGCGTCAATCAGTAAAAAACTTCTTGAATAGTCTGATGAATTTGGGGTTTGTGAATGAGTTCAGTTTTGAAGAGCATAGTTACATGTAAAACGATCAGATGGATGCACGTCTGAACTTGATTCAATAACTAGGTTACTTGTTTAGTTGAAAGTTATTTATGTAAGGAAAAAGTAAGTATTAATATATTTAATATACACTGCTCAAAAAAAAGGTCATTTATAATATCAAAAATATTATAATATATATATATATGTATATATATATATATATATATATATCTATATATATATATATATATATATGCATATAGTTTGAGTTTTTGCTTTTTTGCAACTTGAAAATATATATATTTTTTTTAATCAGTTTTGGCGTTTTCGTGAAAGAAATCGTGTGATTTAAAAAGCAATTCACATTTATCTAAGGTCGTATTCAAGTATGTTTCATAAGTTTACTTACCAAAAAAAGTATTTTCTTCTTCATAGCTATTGCATCTTAAAAATACAATTAATTTAAGTTGCAATAATAGCACATCTATATTATTATTATAAATAGTTGATATTGCACACCTCTGATTTTGGCACAATTTTTATCTTTCATATATTTTGAATAGTCTCATTTTTTTTTTTTTAAATAGAAAATGCATATGCATATTATGCACTTTTTTAAGTGATCCTACACATTTGCACATCCTTCTGACAACTGCACAGTATTTCAATCTGGTCCTTACTGCACAAATATTTTTTATCTAACCACTAGAAGGCACTGTTTCAGCATGTACTGCAACTTTCCTTTCAGCTAACGTTATACTTTTAAAAGGATGCTAAGAATTAGGTAAATATAAAATAAAGAAAATGGTGAAATAATTGAATAATACAAATAATAATGTTTCTTATTACTATTACTACTATATTATTATTATACTGTATTTTCCTTACTGTCCACTAGAGGGTGCTGTTACTGCAGGCACTTCAATCTTCCATTCAGCTGACCATATAGCTTTAAAAGGATGTTAAGAATTAGATAATGTAAAAGAAGATAGGTATTCGGGACTATAAAGTTAAATAGATAAATTCAATTATATGCTCTTGTTTAAAATTTAATGTAATGGTGTTAAATACAAATAATTTACTTCTGCAGGTATCATGCCCTTTATTTTTTCGAGCAGCAGTAATGCTAATGTTGCAGATAGTCTGGAACTTCTTGCAACCTGCAACATGTGTTTCAGTTAATTTATTCTGGTTGCACCATAAATCGTGCGTCACATTATGGGTACGTCACCATACTGCTGTTTTTTTAAATTATTCTTAAAAAGTAAAAATAAAAATAACAAAACTGTTTGGTTAAAAAAAGAATTCTTTTATTGTCCAGAATTTTCACAAAACACCAATTTAAAAACTCTGCAGAATGTGCCTTGAGTTGTGCCGTGACAGAAAAGCTGAACCATGTCTGTGTTGTGTGTCTGTTTGCCATCTCCGGGGAGCACAACAGGATGTCTGATTGTCATTTCCCAATGTAAAGAATGTACGAGAGACTCTCCAGATAACATCATTAAGCCTAATTTCACCAGACTCAATTAAAAACAAGGGAACAATAGTGTGTTCATGCTGCAGGAGGGTAGTGGACCAGGACGTCAAATGTCATGACTGCGGCTCCAGACGGGGAAGGACAGGGAGGATAAGGTTCCCGAATGAGGAGTCCTGAGTGATGAAGAAGCCTGAAGAATGTGCATGAGCATGCTGCAAAGAAAACAAACAAAAAAAACCAATATGACCAGAAAAAAGCTGTAAGACTGAATCTATCAGGCTGCAGTTTTGGTTTGGTTTGGTTTCTCACCTGTAATGCAGCTCTCTGCTGAGCGGCGATGTGCTGCAGCTCTGCGCTGTCTCTGAACTCCTTCATGTTTGGTCGAGACAGTGGGATGCTACGGGATGAGAGGATGACCTCAGCAAAAACATTTACAATGTTCACATGGCAGTTCTCTTCAATCTTTGCTCCAAAAAGTCTCTCAAAACATTTAATAAGTCTCAATTTTAGATTACTTTTGTTAGTAACTGTTAGTAATGTGGAAAGGTGTGAATACTTTGTCAGTGCTAGAATGTAGAAGTTTTTTCAAAGGATTATATCTCTACCTGGCTCCTGGAACATTCATGGACTGATTCTCCCTGAGTCGCCTCTTCTCCTTCTCCAGCTCTGCCAGGATTGCTACCCGTGCTTTGCTTGGGATGGCTGAGAGACAGAAACCGGACCAGATAGATAACCGAGTTTTCACCAAGGGAAAACAGAAGCAATGGATTGTAAAACAAGCTAAACAAAGCTCCCGTTTTGGGTGACGTGGCTTGATAGAAATAAAAACTTCTCTACAGAGGGAAAGATTGGGATGTGATTTGTCAAATCAACTGCTTTACTGCAAGTTCTGTGCGTGCTTATATGAAAAGGGAAGTTTCACAGATCATCATAATCAGATAAGGCTTTAAAAAAAATGCCCACAGTACTTCCTTCAGAGAAGTAACCCTTCACATTCACAAAGAGAACAAAGAGGTACTGGTAGTATAAAACATTCTGTTCCTACAGAAAACAAAAAATAATACAAAACATAGTTTACAATTATTTTGTAGTTAATCTTATGTATTATGGGTCATCAACATTTTGTTAAATAGCTTCACCACAAAAATAATAAATAATAATTCAAGAATACATGAATCCTCTTAACAATAACAACTTACACATTTATTTAATTAATTAAATCAAAAAGTTTGTACAATTAAGAATTGAAGTGATAAACAGAGTTCATTACATTGGGGACTTTTTTTAATATCTCAGTCTGAGGTTGAAGGGGGCCAGAGAGCAGGAAGAGTTCACCACCAGGTCTCTAAAGGCTACAGCTCCGCCCCTGTAGTAAACAGGAACTTTAAATAGCTAAAAACAGTTTTAAAGCGTTACCTTGTCCCGGTGGATTAGCAGCCATGTACTTGAAAGGCAGGAACCAAAAGGTTGGAATGAGCAGCGACAAGAAACAATATAAAGAGTTTTAAATTTGTTTGGTTTTCGTTTCTTTTACACTTCAGTCTGCTAACGTTGCAACACGAAGGAACGTCAAATGTGGCCTGCTTTTTAACACCAAAGATATACAAACGTTGAGCAAATGAAAAATTCCGCTATATTTGTTTAGATACACCTCTAACAGTATAGCGGGGTGTTTAAAATAACCACAAAGCTGTGGTTGTGAGATGTTTGAAGATCACTCGAATTTTACTTCTGTGTTTTACCCGGTTCGTAATTTAGACGGAGGCAAAAAAGAGGAGGTCTCACTTCGATTATATTTCTGGTACCTAGAAAGTTAGCATAACTGGTGACGATTAGCTGGAAGGAAACATGCCTATATGAGATACGGAAATATATTCAATTTCCCCCCCAAAAAAGTTGGTTAACAATCAATGTTCAAATTGTGATATATTGTTTATAATTTCTGAACATTACAAATACGTGGATGTAAACCAATAATATTAAACATCCCGAAATTAAATTATTGTTTGAGTTTACCAAAATATGTCCCAATAGATTTTTTGGAAACTCTTTGTGACGGTTATTCAATTATGTTTAAGTAATATTCAATCCAAATCTTTGATCAAGCAATTTATCTTTTCTGCTTCATTTAAAACATTTCAACTTTTGATTCCCACTTTGTTAATTAAAATACTCAATGCTTTCAAACTTGAACTATGCTGTTTTAACGCATTTTGTGAAAATAATAAATCCAAAATTTAAACCAATTTGCCTCCCATGCTTGCCCTGCTTGACTGGCGACCTGTCCAGGGTGACCCCGCCTCTCGCCCGAAATGAGAGCTGGAGATAGGCACCAGCACCGACCCCAGTAAGGGAAAAGGGTGCAGGAAAATGGATGGATGCCTCCCATGCATTTTTGAAAACTATGCCACTTTCATATATTAAACCTGAAAACAATTATCACAATAAACACAGGTTGCAGAAAGTGCCGTTTTTGATGTTGTTCTGGTGGGGCCCTTTCCTTTTTTTGTATCCTTTTCTACTTGTGTCCTTTCTTTTCTTCCTAGTGAAAATGTGACATTGTATGTTTTGAAACGAATGTAAAACACCAAGAACACATGAAATTGTGGAGGAAACATGGCCTCAACACCGCGTGGCTTTCTGTGGTCAATATTTTTAACCATAATTTTAGCTAAAAACTCCAACTATAAAGTTACTTTTTTCTTCAAACCGCTCTAATTCTGGCTAGCCAGTAGCATTAGCTCATTCGGTTTACTGCTAATTTGCTAGTAAGATAGTAGAGCTGTAGATGCACCTATTTCTACGATCAGTTTACTCCTCTTCTTAATAGACGATCTTTGGATAGTCAGCCGTTGATGTGTTTACAACCGGGGTCTTTTAGATGAACATCCGGAGCTGGGCAGTGCAGGTCAGCTGACTGTTGTGATCAACTAGCGGCCGTTGTTAACATCTCATCTGAAGAGGATTCTGAAGTATAAAAACCATCTCCTCTGACCGTCCAAACGCACCGAGCCGCTCGCCAGCCACTAAGCCCGATAACCGGCCACGTCTTCCCGCTCTTAGCAGGAATGAGTGTCGGCGCTCCGAGAGGCCTGGCCAGCTCGGGGCAGAAGCTCATCACGGAGATCCTCCACCCGCTGTCCGCCGCCGAGGAGCCCCTGTCCCCGGGGCCAGATGTCACCATCAGCGCAGAGAAAGATAAGGTGAGGATGGGCTAGGAGCTAGCTGTGAGCTGATCGGAAAACACTGAAAGTATACACCAAACTTAACTCTGTGGAGCAAATATATGGAAATTCTAACTTGTAAGCTTCCAACATCGAAGGTAGGTTCGAGCATGATTTTTAGAGATTAAACCCAAGTTTGGCTTTTGAACTGAATCAAATCTCATAAATCAAATCCAAAATAACTTTTTTAAAGCTCATACAGCTCACAGTGCTGTATGACATTTTGTCAAGTTAAAACTAAAATCTACAATGTTTTTGTTGAGATTTTCTGTGACGGATCAAGACAGTGTCGTGCATAATTGAGACGACAAGCTTATTTTTTTCCCAATAAAAACTTACATTTGAGCCCACTTTTCTTTGTGAACTAGTTCAAGCTTAGACAGATTGGACAGAGATCCTCTCTACACATCGATTTTAAGCCTTATCAAATTCTTAATTGGATTGAAGTCTGGACTTTGACTAGGTCTGTTCCTGCTTTTGCTGATTTGAACGTTGCAGATGTCGCCAAAACATGATGCTGTCACCGCCACCATGTGACGTTTACAGCTCAATTGTGTTTATATTGACAGTAAATCACACACAGGTGAACTCTACATGCTAACTGTGTTTTCTGCCAGCTGTTGACTATTATCTGTTAGAAAATCCATGGATCAAGAACAGAAAGATTTGTGTATTCTTATATTTTCACCTCATTTTATTTACACATTTGTTGCTTGACACTGACTCAACTTCATTTGTTTTCAGCCTAGAAAACACAGCACACACAATGCATAAGCAGGGTGGAGGATAAATGGCCTCCTAAGCAACCTCTGAGTGCCGTGTCAACATAGATGGAACATGCAAGCAGGTCACAGAGCTTTTTACTCATCTTGGAGCTGCGACTGTAGCATCTGTCTCAAATCAGCGGTTAATCATTGCCAATAAGAGCACCTGAAATTTGCTCGTCATGGTTACTTGCTCTGAGTGTTTTTGCTGATCTTGTCCTTATGTTCTCTCTTCCTGATAAATGCAGAACAGTGAGGTTACTCTAATCAACTTAACTGAAGAAATGCAACATCATGACGGTTTATTTTTTAACCTAAATATATCAGTTAAGTTGTAGTTCTACATTAGAAATGTCTCTGATATTATATGTTTTCTTTTTTCAAAATGTAATGTAACATTTGTGCCTCTAAACAAGTTTTGTTTAGCTGAGCTGAGGAGAAAAATGTTTATTTGGGTTGTAAAACTGCTACCCACAAACAAATATGGTGGAGGCAGCATTATAGTTTGGGATGCTCTTCTTCAATACAAGGTGGAAAAACTGTTGGTGTGCTCCAAAGGATGTGAGACTGTTGAGTAATCTTAAATATTGAGCCAATGAAATGTTTTAGATCAAAGTATATTTATATACAAGACCAAACCTGAATCTCTAACAATTTGATAATCTGTGGTAAGATGAGAAAATTGATTTTGATGGCTTTTAACCAATCTAAAGCTGGTAGAGACAAACCCCAGAAAAGCTGTAATTGCATGAGGAAATGGTTTTTGGAGGTGGCAGGAATAATAAAAAAACAATTTTTTTTTCAGTTGTGGTAAAATGACAAGCTATTGTAATATAACACAGGAAATGATTTGTACTTTTAGTAACTTCTTCTCTTTCTGGACCCAACAGAGAAGTATCAGTTGCTTAATAGTAAAAAAAAAAAAAAAAATCAAACAAAAAAAGCAGTTCCACAGTTTCACAGTTTTATTTCCAGCATGCTGTTTGCAGCTTCGCTGGGCTGGCTGCTCATTCACAGTGATGTCCTGATGCAGTGTAATTATCTGAGCTGTGATTACCAGAGCAGGTCAGCGGTCCAGAGGTAGATTTCCTCTGTCAGCAGCCTTTTGGTGTGTGTTTTCTGTCTGCTAGCGGTGGACGTAATGTGTTTGTGTGTGCATGTGAAGTGGACTGAGGACAGGAAGACAGAGGGCAGCTCTCCTCCCCTCTCCTTTCCTCTTCACTTCACGCTGCCTGACTTTTGACACGTTGCATACATGTCCTCTTTAAAAGAAAAAAAAAGGCGATTTCACTGAAGCACCGGTTTTCCTCACTTCCTGCTGTGCACCTCAATCCATTTCTAGGTGAAAGTTCTGCTTGTGAGTCAGTATGCGTCGTTACTGGGTCTATTGGGAAAGTTTTGCAGCTTCCTCCAAGACTGAAGAAAGAAGCCCTGAATTCCTCCTGTTCTGTTATGAATCAGAAAGCCGATCTAGGGTGCACATCGTGTTCACGCTGTCCCCACAACGCACCATTGACGATGAAAAACAGCTTTGTCAGCGTTACCGTCGTTCTATCAGGGAGCTCTTTGTCTGCCAGCCTCCCTGTAAGAGCGCCACCATGACGTCGCTGTCGTGTTCCTCGTTTTCCCGACAGGAACCGGGTCTGACCAACGGCACGCTGGTGGCGATTTCCAGCCCTGCCTCTCCATCGGTGCTGCTCAGCAGGCTGCTGCTGGACGGCGACCCGGAGGCCGACGCTCATGACCCGTTTGGCTCCGGAGAACCCCGCGACCTCTTCGTCACCGTCGATGACCCCAAGAAGCACGTCTCCACCATGGAGACATACATCACCTACAGAGTTTCCACTAAGGTTGGTGGAAACTCAGCTCATGACACACTCTGCCTGGTTTTCAATAAAACACAGCAATAAAGCAGCTCTAACCATATTTGACCATCAAATATGGTTAGAGCTGCCAACTTTGAACATTTAATGCCCTCAGCATCATTGCCGTACATAAAACCTCCACCATGTGCTGTAGTATGTAACTTTTATTTTAAAAAAATGTTTTGTTTTTTTTTTACATTTATTTAAAACATGAAATAGGTTTTTTGTGAAAAAAATCATGGTCCTCCAACTCCTCCCTGCAGAAATACAGTGCTCGGTCAGAAACAACATCTCTGCTAGGCTATATAGCTAGTTTCCCACACCAGAGCTAGTGGTGAATGCTAAAGCTAATTAGCATGAAAGCAGTTAAATAGTTTTTATCTCACAGTAAGCTATTTCTCTGCAATTAGCACATTTAGCAGCGCGTTCACGAGGATAATTGACAGTGCTAAGACATGGCTCCTGACCCTGATTGGCTGTTTTTGGTCAGGAGCGTTGCATTTCTTCGGATGGCAGTAGTAGCTCAAGAGGAGAATTATCTGTCTCATACTGTCACACGAAGGTGATAGATTTAACAAATGTGTAAAAAAAAAAAAAAATGTTTTTAATAAAAGTTTTATACTGCAGCTTTAATGTGTATTTTTTTTTCTCCCTGTTATGAGTAGCTCTACTCAATTTAAAGGTTTTATTTTTCAGAAAATAACTTTTTAGTCTAGAAATGACATAAGGAGCTCAAAAGCAGAGCCCTTTAATCCTAAAGCTTCAGGCATAAAGTTGAAATTCACTAAAGTCTGGAGGAAAACCTGAATCTTACTTTGGAAAGAAATGCGTCAGGAACAACGAAGCGCTTTTCAATCGCAGTGCTGCCATGAACTGAAAGTCACTGCAGCCAGGTTTCCATGATTGGAACTGGGAAAGAAAAAAAAGAGAAAACCCTTTGGCTTCAAAACTGACACCTCTGTGACAGTGACTTCCAAACATATGGCAAGAAGTGCTTATGTTATTGCGTATGGAAAGGCTTCTCCGAGGTCCTGACCTCAACGCTGTTTAGATTAGAGGGAGGAGTCAGAAAAAAAAGAGAAAAGTTTGTTTAACTTTACTAGTTCTGTTATTTTAAGGCCTTCAACAATCCAAACTGAAAACACACAGAGGAGTGCCAAAAACAGCCCACAGCTCCTTCATTCTGAAGGTTGTGATGAAGTGAAGTTTGTCAGGAGATTTTGCTTCTATATTTAACAGCTATAAAAAGTCTGCGCTTACTTGTTATTATGGCAGTAATCCGCTAAATCTCAGGGCTACATGGCGACGGTTGCTACGAGCAACAAGGCACTTGGTTTCTGAGGCTGCACGGTTGTGCCTCTGCCAAATAAGAGCAAAAGGTGTTAATGGGGACTGTGTGTGTGTGTGTAAAGTGTGTTTATTTCTTTCTCTTCTCCCCCAGACGACACGGATAGAGTTTGACCTTCCGGAGTACAGTGTGCGGCGGCGCTACCAGGACTTTGACTGGCTAAAGATAAAACTAGAAGACAGCCAGCCGACCCACCTTGTCCCTGTACGTCCCACAAACTCCCCCTCTTTGCGCTGCGTTCCTTAGAGATGCTCCTCGTTCACATTCTCTCCCCCTCTCCTCTGTCTCCAGCCGCTGCCAGAGAAGTTTGTGATGAAGGGTGTGGTGGACCGCTTCTCCGAGGAGTTTGTGGATACGAGGATGAAGGCTCTGAACAAGTTCCTGAAGCGAGTCGCAGACCACCCAGTTCTGTCTTTTAACCCACATCTTAATGCCTTCCTGACTGCCAAGGTAAGGCAGCACTGGACTCAGACTCTAATAAATCATCTTAAGTGTGCCAGAAAAGAAAACAGACCTGCAGAGAAAAGGAAGGATCTTTCACAGCATCCTCTGCATGTAAAAACACTTTAAATAAATCCATCTTCTAAATTAAATAGTGTAATCTCACACGTGATTAGTCTCAGTGGTTAAAACATCTTCTTTAACATTTTTTTTTCCAACATCACTGGAACTAACACCCAGCCAAGTCCTAAAAATAAATAAAATAACTTTAGCCAACTTTAAAAAAATAAAAATAAAGTACGTCAGGATGTAAATACCAGTAATCCACAATTTTCTATTATGATATGACAGAGATCTCCAGCCTGTGGCTCTTTGGGGCTTCCTCAGTGACGTTTAAATTTGGCTAAAAATAGTAAAGAACGAATAAATGTTGTCAAATATGGATAAAGCAAATTGGTTTTAGCAGGTTCTCCAGATTTTTTTCTCTACAGCCAATCCTTTCTGAAATAATTGCAACAATATCCACAACAGAAAGCTGAAAGTACCAGGAGTCTTCCTTTAGACCCATGTTCCTGATTAGGTTTTGGGTTTTTTTCTTTCTTTTTCTTTATGGGTGTATTGAATAAAATGCACCCAACCTCTATTTTTTCTTTATAACAAAACCTAAAAATATGGAGATTCTTTTAAAAATAACAAATTTAGAAAACTATGAAAGTTTTTCTTCTTTTTTTTTAAAGGTTATTTAACATTTGCAGCTCTAAATTGATCAAAGACCAAACTGGCTTTTTTGTGGGTAAAGCTTGCCGACCCCTTGACCTATGGTGAAAATATGATGACACCCAGTTACTCAGGGTGTGACTATACAAGTATAGTTACTAACCAAAACTTGCTCATGTTTACAGGAGGGCCAATCATTTAAAAGTTTAGAAAAACTTCGACTGCTATAAACAAGCCTGTAGGTGAACTAGATTTCCTTTACCACAATGAGAGACGATCAAGTCCCCAAAGTTCACAGTTGTTATGAAAAGTGACATCTTTAAGTCACGAGGTTTCCGTTAGACGCCATCTGCTGCACATGGTAATAAATAGGGCCTCTTTTGTTTGTTTTTTTTAACCTTACTGGTTACCCTGACGACATGTCTTTGCAGGACCTAAACAAGCGTCAGGGTCTGGCCCTGCTGACCAAAGTGGGCGAATCTGTGAAGAACGTGGCCGGAGGCTACAAGCTGCGGGCGCGGCCGGCTGAGTTCTGCGCCATGGGAGAGTATCTGGACACATTCAGCCAGAAACTGGGAACCATCGATCGCATCGCTCAGAGAATCCTCCGAGAGCAGTCAGGTATAATCAGAGAGCCTGGTAGACAACACACACCATTTTACCAAGTGTTTCTGGTCTAGTTTCTAGTGCAAATATCTAACTTTTCAGCAAGAAATCGGATTTTGTTTTAGTCAATAATTCCTTAATATTGATGAAAAAGTACCAGGTCCATTGGCAGATTGTTTTTTTTTTTTCATGTATATGCAGGACTTCTTCATAAATATTAAGGAATTATTGACTTATTACAAGCTTCTATATATTCTTGAAAAGTTTAGTTTTGCCTTATATTGGAAGATATTTCCGCTAGAAACTAGACCAAAAACATGTAGTGAGATTTTGTATTTGCAGTGTTTAACGTTAACTGCAATTTTATGTCCATTCTAGCAATAAAAACACAGCCAGAGCTCATGGCTTTAATCTAAATGATAGTTTGAACCTTTTCATCATAAATCTAGGCAAACAGGTTGTTTAAAATAAGCTGAATGTGTGAAAGAGAAACTGTTCCTGCAGTGAGGAAAGAGAGGAAGAGCTGCTGCTTGCTGCTCCTTGCTGCTGTGACCCCGCTCACCTGACTCATGCATGATGTGTGATGCTGTAAATAACTGCCGTGTGAAATGTTCCCTGTCACCATCTGTTGGGGCTGTTGATGTGCGGCATTAGACACAACCAGATAAGATGGGGATTATTTCTAAGTAATCGATTGCAGAGAGTGAGCCGGACTGTTTAGTCCCAGTTTCTCCTCCAGTGAAGAAACGAGAACAATTCGCTCAACTTACCCCGCTGTCCTTTCACTTTTGCTCCCAGAGTACCTGACAGAGCTGCGTGAGTACGGCGCCCTCTACAACACCTGGGCTGGGTCAGAGGAGCAGCTGCAGCGCCCCCTGGAGGGCGTAGCCGGCTGCGTGACGACGAGCTGTGGCGCTCTGGAAGATCTGAGCGACAACATGAGCCAGGACTTCCTTCCTGTTCTCAGAGAATATGTTCTCTACATTGAGTCTATGAAGGTAAGAGTGCAGATAGATCAATGTTGTCATAACTCAAATTGGACCGATATCGTATGTTTTTCTGTACCGTTTTGAGTCAAAGAGTCATTGTCATGTCCACAGTCGATGCTTTCCAGCAGCAGCAATCAGTCTTGCCACAAATCTGAAGAGGCCTCTGGCTGAAGACTGTTGCTGTATGAATGTTTCATCAGTATCAAAATGAAACATAACTGACTTCATTATATTTTAGTGAAATATAAAGAAGAAATAATAACATTTCCTTTGTTTGCCTTTAAACCCCAGAGCTGCATTCCCTTTGCTCCCAAACTAGAAAAGGTTCTGCCAGTGTTTTGTATTTTTTTTGCATGCATCATGTCCTGTCCAGCCCAAGACTCAGCAGAAATGTCTGCGTCTCACATTCGTCACATGCTGTTTCTCCGAAGCTGCACTGTTCCTTCTAACGAGGAAAGCTTTCTGTCTGATAACAGAACGTTTTGAGGAAGCGAGACCAAGTTCAAGCGGAGTACGAGGGCCGCCTGGAAGCAGCCGTGTTGCGCAAACAAGAAGATCGGACGCCTGTAAGCAACACTTCCTCTCGTTTGATTGAATTTCACAGTTGTCTAATGGTATTGTTTGCTTTTCAGCTTATTCTAGTGAACTGTCGCCGTATCTGTTGCATGTCTAGAAAGTAAAAGTGTGTCTCGATTCTTTCCTCCCTCCACGCTGCAACTCGTAGCGTTGAGCCCGGTCCCCGCTAGCTCTAGTTTTCTCTGCTCCCCTGCAGATACCTGTGGAAGTGGAGAAGTGCCAGGACAAAGTGGAGTGTTTCAACGCTGACCTGAAAGCAGACTGGGAACGCTGGCAGCGGAACAAGAGGCAAGACTTCAAGCAGCTCCTCACAGGCATGGCTGACAAAAACATCAACTATTATGAGAAGGTACGCAGGCCGAGGTCAGCCCAGATCTCCGCCGTGTGATGTCACAGTATCCTGCAGAAATGTTTTTTGGGGCTTTTTTTTTATGCGACAACCCCAAAAGGGACAAGGGAGTATAGAAAATGGATGGATGGCGACAACCCCAAACTTTTGTGCTGCCTTGAGACCTTATGTGATTTTGCACAATGGGGATGTCCACGCATTCTAAAAAAGTATACAATTTCTGTATCTAAAATTAAAACAAAATGAAAACTGGCCTTAAAGGCGTAAATCACAGATCTTAGTCATTGACACTTGGGACAAATCCAACTCACACGAGGCGATGGCAACAAAAGTAGAACATTTTTCAATTTTCTAATGTTGCGTCTCACGTTTGCGTGTCATCATGCAAGTTCCATCGGACATGAGCGACATCACCTTCCGTATATTGTGTTATACAGAAGAATCTCCCAACCCTCACATAGATTTATTGTGTTTTTCTCTTAAATTTCATTTATATGGCCTTAATTTAAAAGTTTTTTTTCATTATTTTCTCTATTTCTGAAGATAATCTGGAGAGGTATGAATTGTACGGTAATTACAAATTAATCTCCCCTCTGTGCAGTGCCAGGCAGCGTGGGAGTCCCTCATAACGCTCCTCCAGGAAAAACAGACCGAGGACAAAACGAGTGAGACAAACTGAACTGATTGCGTACTTGAACGTCACACTCAGCCAAGCCAAGAAAAACCAGCGACAGGACAGCAGGTTCTAACCGCCAGCGGCCCACCTCCTGCTCCCCTGAGAGAAACTATGATGATGACACGGAGAGCAGCCGCCTGCCACGCCGATTCGGCCTGGGAAGAAAGGTAAAGAGTGGTGTGTTTGAGGTCAGCTGGGACAGCAGAGAATCATCTGTACATATCCGTCTTTTTTTTAAAAAATATTTTTATGGACTTTTTCTACCTAATATTTCAGATTAACTGTCTTTTTTTTTGTTTGTTTGTTGTCGTTGTTGCCAATGCTGCTTGTGTTTATTTAACTACATTTGTGGAGAGATGCGTTTTTCGCCCTCTCTGTTTTCACACTGAGCCAAATGGGTATCGAGGACCGGAAATGCCACAGTTCAATATGTCAATAAGTTGGTAAATAAATATTTATATATGCGATAAGTCAATTAAAGTTGTAAAGAAATTTACACATTTACTGATTATTATTTATTAAAAAGAATAACGAAATGAGACTAAATGCAGTTATGATGATTTTTTTTATTCACACTTTCATCAGCTTGTTTTGTTAGAACTGGTAATGAAAGTGTGTGGGTGGGGCTAGTGTTGCTATAGACACTGCTGTAAAGGATTGATGTACAGCTCAACCAATCAAATTCGATCATTTTAATAATTTCTTTCTCAAATGCAGCACATAACATATGACAAAATTTAATACATCTGAATGTAGTTGTATATAATCTGATACATCTTTCAATAACAAAATTCTTTTTTCAATTATTAGCTAAACTTATAGGTTTGTTTATTTCATGTAATACAATTCTACATGGGTTAAAATTGTATATACAAATATATAATAGTTTATTTACCAAATTTACTGGATTGTGGCTTTTTGTTTTGCTCTCGATGAATGGGAATAATTGCAAAAAATTTCGGTTTGATTTTTTTTTTTACTTCTACTAGAAGGTACAACTTTGAAATTGTTACATCAAAACTTTTAGTTTGACTAAATAATTTTTCCTCTGAAAATTAATTGGTTTTTTTTTGTTAGGTTTTTTTTTTGGATCCTTACATCCAAAAACCATCACAGGAATATCAACCTTGACGCCCTCTAGTGGCCGTTTGACAACATGTTATAGATATTTTCCCAGCAGCAGTTAAATCAACACTAATAAGTGTCATGATAAAACCAAACCAGGAAATATCCAAGTTTTACCTTCTGGGCTCTGTTGATAAGTGTGTAGCAGCACCACCTAGTGGCAAAGTTCTATTTCTCATTCTCTACTTCTGCTGGATTCGGTTGTTAAAATGGTTGTAACGATCATTTAAAGTCACGGTATTTTAATATTTCCAGCCTACCTCGACATTCTATAAAGTTGGGAATGTTAAGTAGTGTGGGATATGGCCCTGGGATATTTTTGAGGAAAAAGTGAGTGCTTTAATGCAAAAAAAAAAAAAAAATAGTTCAGAGATGGAAATGATGAATCATTCAACCCTGATGGAGCTTTAAACGGCCCAATAAAAATGTGATTTTGCTTCAGAACGACAATCTGCTGCAGGACCTGCATCCAAGGTGATTCCATTGTGCTTTAAAATATTCAGTTACTTATCAAACAGAAACTACATGAAACTAATTGACAAAGCCAATCCTTTCCAGTATACATTGGTTCAGCTTGCTCACAGTATTTACTTTGTGCAATCATCTGCAGAGCTGTGACTCGATTGGAAAATATTAGAAAACACAGAAGCAACCTGCCGAAAATATCCTTTTTTTTTTTCTTACATTCTTTACTTGATCTCAATCTTAAAGGGGAAAAGAATCACTTTGCTGCCCTTGGATCAAATGGTGCTCCTTAGATGGCTCTCAACCACAGGAGGAAGATGAAACCTGCTGAAACATCATAATTTATTCCTTCTCTTTAGCTGTGTGTGCTTGAGTCAGTGTGACTTGGCGTTAAGTAGCAAAATGTGACCGATAATTTCAGGGCAAGCTCAGCTACGTGACATGAACCCAACACCACGTTAACGTTTAGCTTTTGTACAGATGTAGCCTCAGACAGTATTATCTGTCTGGTAAAAGAAGAGATTTTTTAAATAACGGTACGTTGTTTCTTTTTTTGTTTAGATTTCTGTGGTTTTTTTGTTGTTTTTTTTTTTTTTCAGTTTTTGAAGCTAATGCCACATTACCAGACCTGCCCTCTTTACCAAACATGAAGGCTGATTTAGTGTCTGCAACTTGTAGATGTTGTCAGCTTCTTTGGTTTTTTTGTTCCTCATTCTTATTTGTCTATCTTGACCTTTAACCTTTTACAGCAGCCACTTCTTTAACTGTTCTATCAGATGTGAAAAAGGAAAAAATGAAGGAAATAAAATGCTATTCTTTTTTTTTTTTTGACCATGTGAGGTCCAGATTGAGATCACGGTTCCAGGTAGCTATGACAACCGGAGGCAGCTGTAAAGGAGGTTCAGACTAAAAGCCTGAGTGACTGTATCTGACTGAAATAATATCAAAATATGATGATGCACTAAAGAGGGGAACAGATGAGATCCAAATACCTGTTGTTTTTTTTGTAACTATGATACTGTTGTATTACAAAAAACTATGTTTTTTAATATTACATTGAATACTTGCTTAAAAACGGTGACTTTTACAACTATTGGTGCCCCTGGTAAAGATGTTTGAAGAGTCTGAAAATAAGCTAATCTTTGTCAGCAGTCCAATCTCACAATAAATGATAATGTAAAAACAGCTGCGGCTAATGTAGCGAGCCGCTAGTGATGCTGTGGGAGCGAAACAGGCTCACAGCATCACAGATCCTCCCCCATACATAACAGTGCATAATACATCCTGTTTTCAGAGTAAACTCACCTGGAGTGTTTTCACGTCGAGCTTTGACGATTGTAATTTTGTTTTCTGTGTGTGTGGAGGTGACATAAAGTTGGTCACAGTGCATGTTTAGTTGACTTGAGTGACAAGTTTTCTTGTCTTTCCCATTTTGAAATGATTAGGAGAAATTTACCTCCTTTTGCAAGTCATATTTTTTTTTACCTCCATTGAAACAAACACCATCAGTTGCTAATTTAAAGTTTCTTGATATTCTGATGAATCTAAAAAAAAGTATAATTTGTTGCATTTGTTTTAGAGAAATTGTTCCGGTGCCAATAATTCACTTTATTTAAAAACAAGTTTCCTAAACTTAATTTGTTTACTAATGAGACTTAGACTTTCAGTAGGAGATCGTGCTTCTCCAAAAAGCTTAATTTATATATTTTTTACATTGTTTTACCAGGAGTGCAGATAATTGTAAAGGGTGCTATTACAAAATAATTAATTGGACACCTCTACATTGGTACTCAGAAGTCCTGACCGATAATAGTGGTAAGAATAGAAATGTTGGTGATCAATTTAAACGGTTCCTTGTAATGGTATAAAAAATTAAACAAAGGGAAAAACTTCAATGTCAAACTTACAGATTAATTTGACCTCAACTGAGCTTGAAATTTCCACACCTACTTTTTGTTTTAAATGCACCCTCAGTGAGATATCATTTTGTTTTAAATTTATAAACAGGTACGAGTGCATCCAGGGACCTTTCTGGAAAATAAAATAAAAATCCTTGGTTAGTAGAAGTGTTACTTTTGCATTAAGGGAGACATATTTTGTGTTTTTTGTGTTTTTTTGACTCGATATCGGACTGACTGAACGAGTCTTTAAGTCGGGGACGTTTTTTTTCTTTAAAGCTCTTAAGCCAAATGTCCTCTTCTCCTTCCTGTGTAGCTTCCCATGTTCAATTAGGTCTATTTTTGTTTTTCTCTGTTCCACCCCAGTGTACTCTGTTTACGTTCCTGATTGTACATTCGAATGTTAATAACAATTTGTTGTAATTATAAATAAGCTTGTATACTGATGTTTTGATGCAATTTATCTTTACCACATTTTTTGGATATACTGGACCAATAATAAAGAGAATAAATGATGACTCGTTTGTTTTTGACTCGAGTGCAATGAGAGAAGCTAATTATGTCAAAAGATGTAGCAAAACATAACAGGACTAATATGGTTTAGTTTCAAGTCTTCAAAACTTTTTTTAATTATTTCATTTACATGGATGTGTGAACAAATGGATACATGAACAATAAAAACACCAAAAATGGTACAAGAACATTTTAAGACAAAGAAATATTTTTAAGCTGCAGCAGTAAGTCTGATGTAATTATAGTAAAAAAAATTTTAAGTTGTATAGTTTTACTTTTATAGAGACTAAATAATGCCTTTTCATGGTTTGAGTGCAAATGCAGACTTCAGTGATCAAGTATAAAAATCAAAGCAAAAAATATGAATTATGTAAAATGACATATAAAAGAATATTTACAATGCCTAATAGGAATTAGTCTCCTAGACAGACAAATTTTTAAACTTAGTTTTTGGTAAACAGCTGAAACAGTAAAACTTGTTAATGTGACCAAACATACAGTCGCGGATCAATGAGCTGATCTTTACGGAGTTTACAATAATTTATATCTTTAAGTGCACAAAACACCACTGACTCCACAATGTCATTATTTACTAACAAATATGAAGTCAAAATGAAGTAAAAAAAAAAACCCAAAGTACTCTTAAAGACTGTAGATAAATACAATAGAGTCCCAAACTATTCATTCCCCCAGCAGATAAGGCTTAAAGTAATACATTCATTTTCCCAGAACATTTCTTCTGATGAAATAATACTAATCAATCATAGATAATGTAATGGCACATTTCAGCAACATTGCAGTTCAAAATGCTTTACATAATGAAAACATGAAAGCATCATACAGTCACCAGTGACTGTATGCAGTGACCTGACCTGAACCAAGCAGGGAATCCACGGATGTTTTGAGTTTAAAATAAAAAACCAACAAGGAAAAAGTCGAGCTTTTTCAATTTTAGGCCACTGGGGCAAACAGTCTTACAATAGCATTTCTGAACTCGTACCAAGCTGAAATAATTGCTTCAAGTTAATAAATCTCCAGTGTACAACATGTAACATACGAGGGTAACAAGTAAAACCTGAGAGCCAAACATTGCCCCGGCTTATGCAACGTTCTCAGCTCTGATTCACTCCCTAAGTCTCCAAAGTGTTGAAAGTACATGGCCTGCGTCATTTTCAAAATGACTTCTTCTTTTCTAACAGCCATAAACATAATCATCTGATAAAGTAATCTGGATGATGACGTTTTCTTGTACCTTTGATATGATTTCCAAGACTTTCAACTTTGTTTTTTTGTCCAGTGGGTTTTGCATTTTTGTCAAATAAAGTGCTGTCCATCCACAACCTTTCACACCACAATGAAATGATGGTAGGCAAATATTGCATCAGCAGCTTAGAGGAAGTGGCATGTTTATGTTTTAAGCACTTAAGTTTCATTTCCCAGTTTGTTTGTAATAAAAAGAGCTCAGTGCTCAGGTCCGTGGTGCTTCTTCAGTCTCCCTGAATCCTCACGTACTTTTGCTTCTGAGCCGACCTGCAACCGACGATGCTGGAGGACGAACACACAGAATGAAAATGAGATGGAGTCTTCCAGAAATAGTTCTCCCAGTAGTTGTCTGTGTGGCGTACCTGATGGGTATCATGGAAATGACTGTGATGACGCTGGAAATCATAAAGACTAGGCCCGGGAACCAGTTCAGACTGTTCTGATAGATCTTTGTGAAAGCAGGAATGTAGGCAACGCCGGCCACCTTCAGAGTAATCTGGAGAAAGGTCAGAGTGATGCCTGACAAGGACAAAAGGAAAAACATCCAAGAAAGGTGTTAAG
Organism: Phalloptychus januarius; assembly: GCA_902982915.1. Taxonomy (NCBI): domain Eukaryota; kingdom Metazoa; phylum Chordata; class Actinopteri; order Cyprinodontiformes; family Poeciliidae; genus Phalloptychus; species Phalloptychus januarius. Next base: position 3,525,767 of record CADWAE010000133.1, on the reverse strand, counting down.
GATAAAATTCAAGAAAAAAACTGTAAAATAAAAGCTGTGTTAAAGGACCATTTACAATTTTTATTTGGTTTGAAAGATTTCGACTGTGATCTACTAGGTCTGGTGAATGAAGTCAGAGAGACTGGATGAACCAGCTGTACAGGACATGCCTGGCTTCTAGTAAATGACTGCAACTTAATTTCTGCACAGACTATATGACGTAAACAACCTGGGGCAATAGATATCTGTGAGGCCATTTTTGTTTTAAAAGATCCAGAAAGCCTGACCCCATAACGACTTATCTGGTTTATATCCAGTTAAATTAAATATATAAACAGTTTATTGTTTTTTGTGTGTGTTTTGAACAAACTGTGCTTAAAAGGACAGAGACTTTCATAAAGGATAAAAATAATATGTATTTTTCTATATACAAATATTGCTGTAAATTGTGTTTTTAGCAGCGTGTTTTGGTACCGTCACACAGGGGCCCGGATTGGGAACTCACCACATCGGGATGCAGGAACCTCCTGAGAAACCAGGGCCCTGATTGTCGGCATCGGGATGAGCGCAAAGAGGTTTAATAATCGGGCTGCGGAGACAAAGTCGAATTAATTATTATTTTTCTTCTTTCATGCAACGTCTCCCTGCTTTTTGGAGCTAATGCTAATGTCTTTCACCCCAGCTAGCCTTTTCCCACCCATGTTTCTGGTTGGCTGGCTAGCTAAACTTAAATACCTTTGTTTCTTTAAGTGGTAGTGGATCTTCATCAAGATGCAAAGAAACTTGGCAGATAAAAATGAACACGCATGTTGTCAAATAAACTAAAACATTTACAGAAATCACATAAACTAATATTAAGCAATCTTACCAGCATCCCCTGACAATATGCGCTTAGGTTATAAAACAGATTGAAATGATTTGTTAAACAGAAATACCACCAAAAGGTGTTATATAAACATACAATCAAAAGCAATTGGTATATTCCAGTTGTTGCTCTTGTTTGCACACATGCTAGTGTTAGCAATGCAGGACAGCTAGCTAATACAGGAAGCCAGAAAAGTAGAACTTCAACACGGCTTCAAAACCAATTATTAGCTACCATAATAAAGCATAAAGTCATGTTTTGTTGCAAATCTGCATTTCACTTAATTATATCCCAGACACTTTTTTTACCCTGGAGATTTAGCAGATACTACATAGTATAATAAAAAGCACACTGCTATTTCCATGTGAGTACAGAATCTATGTTATTGTACTGCTGTAAGCCTTGAGCACTGCCTGAAAATCTAAGAATAGGGAGACTTTATGGCTTCAGATCGTTCCCACTTCTTCTTTCTTGTTCCTGTGTTTTCAGTAACTTAGATTTTATATAAGGCAGACTGGATGGGTGAAATTGCACAGCTTGACTTTAACAGCCCAGAATCAGAACGACATCAACACCCACTGGTGTCTCCAACACCAGATGTTATATTAGACAGTAGTTAGCGGAAATGATCCCTCATTATGCAGTTCTGAATCAACCAACACACTCAGCCTCACCAACATAGAAAAGGGAGGTCGTAGTAACAAAGGACATGACGTAGATCCCCACAGCGAATGACAGCATGCCAATCAGGATCATCGTCTCGTCACCGACACATTTTCGGAACACCATGACGCCAAGGAAACTGGTGATGAAAATCCCGCAGCCCATGGCATTTCCGTATCCCACCTCAAGAGAGAAGAAAAAACTGAATTTAAAGCACAGCTGAAAGATACAAATGAGCCTGGCAGATAAACCCAGCAAAAAGTATCCAGCCACAAGCTAACAATTACAAACTTGACATTACCTGTGTGGCAGTCCAGCTGAGCGGCGATTTCAGCACGAAGGAACCCAGGATCTCTATGGCTCCGCCCACAGCAAAGTCGTAGAGAAAGGCCGCCGCAAACAGGAGGACCACATTCACCACGTTTATCCCAGCAGAACCGCCGATGAGACGAGTATAACGGGAGGCGTGGGAGAGGAGGTGGTAGCTTTCCTCTGAGTCCTGGCTGTTCACTCGTTTCACCTGTTATTGTGGAGGAAATGCAAAATGTGCTTTCAGTCACAGGAAATCAGAAACCAGAACTACAACCTGTAGCTGTACTTTTTCACACATTGCCATATAACAGCCACAGCCATATTATTATTATTATTGTTATTATTATTATTATCATCATTTTTTCCTTTATTTAACCAGACAAAACCCCATTGAGATCCAGATCTCATTTGCAAGAGGAACCAGGGCAGAATAATCTGCCACATCCAACAACTTGGTTACGTTATTGGATTTTATGTGGATCTATCACAAAGCGGCTCATATTTGTGAACTGGAAGGAAAATGATGCAGTTTTCTGTTCAGTTAAAGTCTAAGCAGTTTGTTAAAGAACATAACAAAGACCAACACAGTTAGAGAACCTGTCGCCAGGACAAGTGAATGTCTTGCTCTCTACAAATTCGGTTTACTGTATTGTGGTAAGAGAAGCTACAGGAAGTCTTTGCAGTTTGCCACAAGACATGTAGGGGAAGCAGCAAACGTGTGGAAGGAATGTCCTGTAATGCTGCACTGACCTGCAGCAGGGCCACAGCGAATATGAAGCAGAGCAGGTTCAGGAGTGTGCTCACAGAAAGCAGGACGGTTCCGTTTCCCAAGCTGGAGTTGTAAAGCAGGAACAGATGACCTGACACCAAGCTGCCCACCAGTCCTGTTAATCCGTACAGCAGCTCCACTCTCATCATCACCTGCATGGCAAAAGAACAGGAAGTGATTCCTCTGAAAGAGCAGATGAACGATAACCGAAAAACGCCGCTTCCGTGCCGGGGAGCCACATGCCACAGTCCAAAACCTGAACCTACACTACAATGTAGCAAACAGTTATTACTAGAAAACATCGACAGTCACATGATTCGAATCGACACACAGGTCAATGAGAAATCAAAAAGTAAAGTCCCAAATGTTGCAACAACACAAAATATTTGAGAACAGTGAAAGCTAATCTAAACCACTCCTTTCACATGTGATCATGTGACTGAGTTTGCTGTAAGAGGGGAGAGGAAGCTGTCAGGTGGTTATGATGGAGATAAAGGCAGAAAGGTGAAATAAAAACAAAGATAAAAAGAATCACAGCTTATTAAGGAGAAAAATGTTTTAGTCATACCTGGTTTATATCAGCCAAATCCTACAAGTGCATCTCAATAACTTAGGACGCCATTGAAAAGTGAACTTACTTCACTCATTTAAATACAAAACCATGTCAACTCATCCTATACAGATTTAGGGTGAAATATGTCACATTTTTATATACTTATTCATTTTATTTTGATAATTATAATGAAAAAAGTCAGTTTTTCAGTGTTAAAGAAGCTGGTTGTTCACTGAGTGCTGTATCCAAACAGAAAGTTCAGCGTAAGGAAAAACTGGAAAAAGGTGGATAACATGGATAACTGCAGTCTGGAAAGGAAAATGTGTTCAAAGATTATATGCCACCAGGTGGAAAAACTTTATGAATCGTCTTACCATAATAACATGGTGAGATTAGCTGGAGGTTTCTCTGTTTGTGCTATGCTACCTTATGCAGCAGTGCTGGAATATTGCAATATGTTAACCACAGCGGTAGTCTTTGTTTCCACAGCACACAGACATGAGGAACAATGGCCCATGAGTTTAGTCATCTGACCCAGTGATAACATCTGTAGTGGATTACCTAGTCAAAAAGTACAGTTGTGTGCCAAGGTCCTCTTTTCAGACTAAAACCGATTTTAGAATTCATATGAAAATTAAGATCCTGCTGCTTTTGTTCCAGGGTTTTTTTATGATCAAAAACAGATTGTAGTGCACTTCCCTTTGCACACAAGCTTTATGGAGATATTGATTCCACTTTCCAGCAGGACTCGGCAACTGACCATGCTGCCCAGTGAACCACTACATAGTTTAAGGATCATGGTAATGCAAACCCACCAGCTCTAAATTCTACAGAGAATCTAAGGGAGTTTTCAATAAGAAGATGAGAAAGAAGAGAGCTGAATCTGGCTATTGATTCAGCTACAAGCTCATCGTGTTCCTGCCACCCGACTGACGCAGCAATTTACTCTAACCGGGGTTCAGTGAAGCATTGAAAACAATATATGGTACCACACCAGGTATTTTATTTTCTGCAATGGGTTTTACTTCACAATTCTCTCAAGATTGTGGTTATTCCTGTCGCTTAACATTTTGTTCTTCCACTAAACTTTCCACGGATGAATTTGCCCATAGCTCTGGGTGGACAGGTTGTTTCTTTATAAATGTCCATTTCTGTCTCGCCGACTTTGTGGAGGCTGATAATGACTGTAACCATGACAATCTTTTAAATGCCATAGTATTAATCTTATAAGAAAATACATATGAATGAGACATGCTCACTTTGAACAGACTTACTTCCGAAAATGTGCTTTTTACATTTATTGAAATTTGCCTTTAGTTATTTATTCACGTTTTTAACATTTTGCCCACTAATTACTATTAAAGTTTTAGTTTTTATGATGGTGGGAATACATAACAGGTCGCCTTTCAAATTAAAATTCACTTTACGTGGTAAACAACCAACCTTGGAGCGATCAGCCGCCGTGGAGCGGAGCGACGCCAGAGTCATGACACCGGGCCAGAAGGCGCTGAAACCCCCGGACAGTCCGAAAACCACCGCGGCTGCAAACATCACCTTGAGCGGAAGGCCGAAAATGACCACCAGGAGCAGGGCGAGCCTGGACAGCAGGTACCCGCTCAGGGGCACCACGATGGGCGCCTTCCTCCAACCGCGGTCGCTGAGTCTGGCCAGGACCAGCGCGGGTATGATGGGGGTGAGCTGGATGATGAGGTTATAGGTCATGTAGAAGTTGGTGATGGCTGTCTGCTGGCTGTCCTCGCTGGAGTGACCGGGCTCGGTGACGTTGGCGGTCCTGTCCCTCACCACCATCTGCAGAGCGGTGTCGAACAGAGTGCTGCCCAGCTGCTCCAGCACGATGATCGGCTCAATCTGCCGAAACACCGCGAAGCCTGCTGGGCACAGACTCGGCGTCGCCATGACTTTGGGTGTTGGGCTCTTCAGAGGGACCGACAGAGACTGAGCTGCTGCTCTTTCATGAAAATCACAAGAAGCGTCGCAGAAGTGAACTTGCTCTGACTGGGAGGGACTCTGTCCGCCCATTTCCTCATCTGTTCGGCGCGATCTGGGTTTCATCCGATGTTCCCTAAAATGTAGGAACCTAACTGATTAGTCATCAGTTAAAGTGTTGATCAGTGCCAAAAAAACAACAACAAAAAATACTTTTAGGAACTTTCCCAGTATTTTCTGAACCTTTTATTCATGTACTGTTTCCTGAAGGAACCTTTGAGTGAAACCTAGAAAGATTATTTCTCATGAAAGTAGCAATAAAAGTTCATTGCTACTTTCACAGACTGACCCTCTGCAAAAATATAATCTACAAACTTTCTCTAAAGTTTCACTGTGTTGGTTAATATTTTCATCTTTTGCCTTAAGGAGCCTTGAAAGAAAAAGGGGGTAGAAAAACTGGCTGTATTCATCCTTTATTAAGGTTTCTGCCAGTTATCTACTGTCCAAAACCAACCAACAATACTTTTTAAACCCAGTTTTAGTTAAATTTAGAGCCTTTATGAGACTACATTTACAAGAAACCACTTACCTAACTGCTTCTATTATGAAATAAATGAAAGTTTCCAAACTATAAAAGTCAGTGGCACTTTTATTAATTGAAATTAAAGTATTTTGATGTTGAAGTCCTGTCTGTTAGGATATAAAATGATTCTGAAGTTCTGTGTCCACATCCCTGCTCTAACCATAGGTTACATTCAAAACTGGGTGTAAACCACTGATGAAAGGTTTCTGTGTCGACAGGCTGAACTGTTATGTTCATCCTGTCAACACTGTTGACTCTCAGTTTCCGTTTTTAAATGAGAGGTAGTTTAATAAAAACAAGTTCGACTTTCATTCATTCTATTAAAACACATAAATGAACCACTCTGACACCAAGCATGTCCAGGTTTTACTTTTAATGAGAAAATATCCATAATATGTGTAGTAGGAGTATATTGTGAGCCTTACATGTGCTATAAAATAACCAAGCAGATTATGAGCATACAAGTGGTTAACATAGGAACAGAGGTTATGTCGTATATTTAGCAAAATATTACTGGTGTAATCACACACACAGAGACAGCGTGGGTCACACACTGACACCTCTTGAGCTTCTAAAAGGAGAAAACTGAGCTACCAGCATTTAAGATGACAAATAAAACCATCTCTGCACCTTGAGTTCAAACATAAAAAGCATCATCATAATAATATATAAATCACACAGTGCAACAACTCTGTGTGTGCATGGGACTGATTGTGAGAGTAATCAATGAAATCTGGGAGTTGATTGAAGATGATTGGGAAAAGTTGTTGCACGTCTGCAAATATTCCTCCTCATTTACCTACATGTGAATTATTAAAGCTTAAAATGCTGTGCTGAAATGTTATTTTGTAATGACATACTAAATATTTCTATAAGGGAAGTAAAGAACTTGCTTGTAAGTAGTTGCAGCAGCTGATGTCACGAGGGCTGGAGAGCAGGTTTTACCTGTTTTAGGTTTTTTCCCTCTTTTCAACGCCGCACTACAATTGATCTAACATCTCAGTTTGTGGAAAAGGGACACAATTCCTTCAAAAAAGTCAAAGTGAAACATTAATAACATTAACTGAAGATGAAACGAACCGTTCAGGTTGCTACTGGCACTTTGATTAAACAGTAACAGCAGCTTCTTCACCTCACTCACTGCAAGAGTTCATACAATCAGTTGTGTGTGTGTGTGTGTGTCCTTCAGCTCATGTCCTCTAATCCTCTCCTCAGAGAAGGTGAGGGGTGTTTAAGTGTGTTTGGGGACACAGAGGTTTAGTCCCAAGTGTTGAAAGACACTTTTGAGGGACAAACGGTGACCTTTGGTTTGAAGAAATCGTTTTATCCTTATGCCTGCAACATGGCAGAGAAAAGAACCTCACAGAAATTTGACATTTAAAAAAAATTATTCCTGTGAAAGATTAAATGGGCCTAATAATGAAGCACGTTCCCACAACACTACTGCAAAACCACACTGTTCCTACGATTTAAAGTCAATCACTGCAAAAACACAAAATCTTTTCAAGTATTTTTGGTCTTTTTGGTATTTTTTGCAATAAGCTAACTTAGCTTAGCTTACGACACTTGAAGTAAGAAAACGAGCAACTTTTCAGCACGATCTAGGATCTTAAATTATATAAATAAATCCTTAATATTTATTTAAAAAGTATGAGTTCCACTGATTTTTACACTTAATAAATTTCTCTCATGTATTAAGTGTAAAAATCTGACACTGGAACTTGCACTTTTCCATCTATATTAAGAAACTTCTGACTTAAAACAAGCTATTGTATCTTGCTTAAAAGGTACTTATAAGTTAGTTTTGCCATATTTCAAGTGAGCCAAGATATCTGGCTCACTTGAAACCAGACAAAAAATATTTGCTACCATGTTGTGTTTTTGCAGTGAAGATAAGCAATAAGTGCCTGGCGTTTTCTCCAGCTTTATGGACCATAGAGTAGCAGAGTACCTCCCTCCCCCACTAGTTGCTGCACATTTCCAGTCAGCTGGTTAAAAGCAGCTGTGTATTTTTAGCCAAAGCTCATTCTACTTACAAATTATAAAATCCATGTGCGGAAAAACAAGACAAGCAGGGTGCAGGCTGAGCAGAAATGCTTAACATCAGTTCCTGCCGCTGCTCTGTGCTTGTTTCAGCTCAGGGGGAAAAGAGTGCAAATCCATGCACACAATCAATACTTCTTAAATAAATGTAAAAGCTTTTTTTTTTCTTTTTTCCTCGAAATAAAATTTTGTTTTGGTTTAACGACCTTTTTTTATACAAAACCTTTTTCAGTATTCCAAGTCAAATTTTATCCTCAGCCACATGTTCACACATCAGAAACACTTCGCTGTAATACATGAAACAACTGCTTACATCTGAAAGAACAGGTCAATGAAGCCAACAAAATTGAAATAAGTAATCTTCAGAATATAAAAACAAACACTTAGTCTACCTTAAATCTTAAAAATCACTCAAATTTAGAGAATACAGACAAATTTTCAGTCTGATGTGGTTCCATCTTCTCTCTAGGTCCTACTGAAGGTGAAGCAATGCACACAGAGGAGAATCAAATACATCATATGGAGCAACTACTGACAGTCTAAGGCAGAGATAGTTTTTGCTATTTTCCTTTGCAGATTTACTTACCAGCATTTAACAATCCAGGGATGCTGTTGATCCGGCACTTTAAATTTAATAAAGATGCTTAAACAAGTGTAGAAGTTCCCACCAAGATTTGACATAATGTGTGCACATCCTAAAACAATGTGGGTTTGAGAGTCAGTGGTGCCCTTTGGTTGAGTTCCTCAAAGACACTGTGGTCCTTCTGCAGGTTCAAATATGTCGGAAATGTCAAAAATGTGTTCATGCTTTTCCTTGGCTTCGTCTTTCTTTCCACGACACACACACACGCGCACGCCCACACACACCTGGTTCTCTTCCTGTTGACACTTCAGGGTTTTCTAAAACAACCGCAAGTCCATTCAGCAACTCTCTGGAAACAATCTTTACATCTTATCTCTTAGTTCAATCATTCAACTGCAAATAGATAAAAAAAAAAAATTGACTGAAGTCACTCAGCGTCTACCAGTTTGTGGAGACGATACACATTAAATGTCGAAACCTCATCATAAAACCTCCATAAAAAACCTTCTAACACGTCAACTATCAAATATCAACCTCACTGTTGCACCTTCAGTTCTCAGGTCCCCAAACTGATGCGTCTCATCTGGCATCATGTGATCATCAGGATACAGTTAAGCATAATAAATACTGGTTAATTCTCCATTCTTCTTCCCCCCATCATCCTCATCATCCCACTCAGTCTCCTTCTTCACAGTCTCTGAAAAGAGTTGTTCACTCTTCCTCCTCCTCCTCTTCTTCTTCTTCTTCCTCTTCTTCCTCTCCTTCCTCGTTGGCATAGATACCGGCTTCCCACTTCAGCGCCATGTTGCTCTTCCTCCTGGTCATCCTTGTTGCCTCCAGAACCTGAAGTAGACACAACGTCCAATCAGAGTCGAGTTTGGTCTGAGCAAAGTTGTGAACATAACAGACGCTTTTTCTCCAGCAAGGGGCAGCAAAGTCTTAAAATCTCGCCACTGGGATCAAATTCTGACATGCAAGTTAAGCTAAACTCTGGGTAACGGATTGTTCTGCATCAATAATCTCCCAAAAAGGAACTTTAAATCACATCCATTCAAATAAATTGCTGGAAGCGACTTGAAAAGTATTTAACAATAACAAGTTTCTTGGAGAGAATGTTTGCTTAAGTTTAACAGATGAAGTCAATTATGTGTTCCTGTTTAAACTGGGGCCATTAGCTGATGACATGCGAAGCTGTTGTTTCCAAGTAAAAAATGAAATAAAAGTTAATAAAGTTAGCATACTTCCTCTCTGTTTTGATACCACTTGTTGATAACTCAGGAATGCAGTTACTTTTGACTTTACAAGCAGGTATCTATCAAAATACTGTTATTCTGCTACATCAACACAAAATCTAGCATTTCAGTGGCTCTCTAAAGAGAGACCCGCTAAACTGGAAGCTGTCTGGGGACATCTGAGGGAAACAGCTCACACTATACACAGAGAGGAAAAGGAAGCAGCTGCAGTCTCCTATATTCCACTGTAAAAGGTTAAAAAAAACCTAAATTCTGTAAATTCTGAATTAAAATATTTTTTTGATGCACAAAATACAGCATATGGTGAAAATTACAGTTTTGAGAGATGTGTACACAATATTAGGGAGATATTTTTAAAACCTTGCAGCTCAAATTATAGCATGGGGTACTAACAGCATTAGGGTCTCCGAATCATTATTTAAAAGGCCATCCTGGGAAAACTGGATGGACACTTGAATCTGGATCAGGTAAATTAAAGTGCTTTGATTAATCCTTGTTAGAAATAAATAAAACTGTACAATTGGCTTACAAAAGACAAATGTAGATGACGACACATGCAGAACCAACACCACAAACCCGAACAATGCAGTAAGACAACAAGCAGACCTGGGATCAGATTTTCGCCCATTTTTGCTTCCTTTAAGAATTAAAACAAAAATATTTACATGTATAAAATACACTGCTTTCTACATTGCTTTCTTACACCTGCAGCTATAAGAATCAAGACATTCAGCAGCTGTCTTACTGTGCATAACCAAATATCTCTATAGTTTTTTAAGACAAACAGGAGTGTGTGAATTTTTCTGACCCAGGTCTGTTTGTAAGGGCGGTTAAGGGAGCGGCGAGATTTCGGGGCGTATTGAATACCTCAGTGGTTACTTCATTAGCCCGCAACAAATGTGCATACTGAACGACCAGCAGGAGAGAAGCAACAGGACAGAAAAGTCAAGACATGATGTCATCATGAATAAAAGAATCACAATTCATCATGTAGTCAAGGCGAATTCAGTTTAAGGAATGTAAAGAGGTTTTGCAGTTTGCAAACTGTTCAAACAGTTACTTTTGTGTGTCTCTCACGGCGTATCTACATCATTTTGGGTCATAAAATGAAAGGAATCCCCTTCATTTTGCCTCATGTGACATCTCAAGCTGAATAATATGTGGGAACAGAAAGCCCCGACTTCAGTGACTTACTTTCACTTTGATTTTCACGTCTCAGACAGGGAATTTCCCCTTTTCTGTTGACCAGCCTAAGCTCATACCAGCCACTGACTTTATTAATCACAACATGTGATGTTTGAGGTACTTTCTGTAAATATCTAGAGGTTTCACAGAAGAGCTGAAGGCTCATTTATCCAGGGAACAAACAAAGCAGGATGGGTGGAAGAGATTTACACCCTCCATTCTGTAATATTGTATTTGCTTACTTAAATCCTAAATGTTGAAATACTTACACTGTTGTCCTCCATCTTCTCTTTTCTCTTCACCTTGTGCGTTTCATAATCTTCCAGAAGCGTCTGCATCAGGTTTTTGGGTCGTGATCCTCCCGAATCCTCGCTGCCGGCATCAGACAGAGCCCCTTCTGAGGGGGAGGGAGAGACCGGCGGTGCAGGCCGAACCTTCTCAATTTTCCCTGAAAACCACAAATCAAAGTGACCATATGTAAAGCAGGTTGTTTTTACTGGCCGTTTCCTTTTCGGAAAATATGTTTACAGATCTAGTGTGTTGGCAAAATATCCATGTGCCTTAAATTTTTGAACAACAAGCATCAACTGGAGTTTTACATCACAGACAAATACAAAGTTGTGCATAACTGTGCAATGAAAGGACAATGATTTATAGTTTTAAAAATACGTACTAATGTAAATCTAAAGTCTGTTATGTCTTTGTAGTCAGCTTTTCTGAGTTAAATAATGACAGAAAAACATCTGCTGCAATTAAGACAGTTCTGCCTCACTCAGATTGGATGGAAAGCACCTGGTAACATTAGTTTTTAAATCTTGCAACAAATTCTCAATTAGATTTGGATTTGAACTTTGATTGGGCCAATTAAACACATAAACATGCTTTGACAGCTCTATTGTAGTAATGGCTGTACTTATGGCTGCCATCTGCTAAAACACGCACCTCCGTTTTTCTTTGTGTTGATCTATCATAAAATCATGTACAATACACCAAATGTTATGCTTTTAATATGACAAGATGTCAAAAACTTAAAGGAGTGTGAATATTGCATGAATTGTGTAAAAGTGGGACACTATTAACAGCAGTTGAAACAATCAGATTATTCAAGATTATTGGAATAATCGTCATCTACAGAAATTTAGTAACTGATTAATCGTTAACTGGAGTAAACAAACCCCAACACAAAAGTAATTTTCTGAAAGAACAACATAGTTAGAGCAGTAATTAAGCCAAAACTGAACAAAAAATATATACATTTTGGGATTTAATATAAAAACACTTTGACCTCTACAACTAACCTGGCGCTGTCCGTGCTGTCAGGGTGAGTCTCGCTGGCAGGCTGTTGCTCTTCATCTTGTCTGCGGGGGCAATGGTGCCGTGTCTCACTCCCGTCCTCACCGGTCCGTGACTGTTGCTGGGCGGGCAGGTGGGCCGGAAGACGACGGCGGGCTGCATCTCCCGCTGCTTCTTCAGCTCTTCCTCTCTCTGCTGAGCGGCTCGGATCTCCTCCTCGATCATGGATAAAGTTTTCTGCTTTTTAGAGCGCAGGCGGAACGGGCCTTGAGCTGCTGCTTCCACATCAGGACCTCGAGACGCCGCCGCCGTGCTGCGGAGCTCAGCCGCCTCAGAATATTTACTGAAGTAGCTGAACTCCGGCTTCTCGGGGCTCGGAGGAGATGGGGGGCGGTAGATGGGGGTCGGCCTGGGGACGTTAGCAGGAACAGAAGGGGGAGCGGGAGTCGGAGCTGGAGCCAAGGAGGCGAGCGCCCGCGTGTAGGACGACTGGATTTTGATCCGTGGGCCTCCGTTTCTGGGCCTCTGCGGTGGGGAAACGGGCTGGGAAGGTGGAGGAGAAGGAGTCTGGAGCTGGGAAAGTCGGGATGAACTGGAGGAGTCCGACGGCACTTTTTCACCAGACTGTGTGTCCAGCTGTGGGGACGGGATGGACGGCGCAGGACTGGAGGATGCAGGCGACTGGAAGCTGGGAGCTCCCGTAGAAGACACAGGTGAGGATGAGACTGGCACTGGGCTGCTTGTGGAGGCAGAGGATGGAGACACTGGGCCACTGAGCTGGGAGGAGTTCAGCTCCCCTCCGTTCTGAGCGGCGAGGGCACTCTGGATGGCGTTTTGGACCAGGACCCCGGCGTGGAACTCCAACTCGTCTTCGTTTGGGCCGCCAGCGGCGCTCTGCCCGTTGATCGGAGTTGTGGGCTGAGGGGTGGGCGGCGATACTGGGGTGAGTGGTAATGGAGTCGGGGGTAGAGACGCCCCGCTGTCTGAAACATTATCCAAACTGAAGAGAGTTGTGTCCTGAGAGCGGACGGACAGCTCATCCAATCCAGAGTCAAACTCTTCTGGGTGGAACGGTTGGCTGAGATCTCTTCCTTCGTCCTGCTCCGGCAGGATCGTCATCACAGCTCGGGCGCAAGTAAATTCTTCTGCCAGCCCCTCGTCAGACCACGTCACGCGAGTCTCTCCGGTTTCTGCAACAAAGTCTCTGATGCCTGGGGTGCTCCTGGTTCCTGATTTACAGAACGGTTTGGCAGAGTACAATTGAGGAGTTATGTTCTTCTTGGCAGCGTCTCCCAGCAGAAACTGCTTCCTGGCAGATGAGAAATCAATCTGCTCTTCCAGAACGTCCTCCTTCCTGGTTACATCAGGATCAAAGGTCACCATCGTTGGGGGACCAGACATGTGGGGCTGCAAGAACACATTAGAAACATGGCAGTGAAAATGAGATGAAAACTAAAGTCATCACAAGCCATAAGCTGTTTTCATAATTTGTCACACTACAACTGAAAACCATGGAGAGAAATTTGTTTCAATGTTATTGCAAGCAAAGTGATTTAAAAGCTGACATTTGGAAAAGAAAGTATTAAAAAAATAAAACTTTGCAATGTGTGTACAATAGTTGAACCTTCATTTATGCAGTTTCCTATTTTGTCAGATTTTATCTTTTGAAATTTCATCTTATTTATTTTTTTTCAAATAAATTATTCAGATTTTATATTTGAAATTTTATTTTTGAAAAAAAGATAGTTGAAACTACATGAGTAGGGTTTGCTATTTTTCTCAGATTTTATTTTTCTAATTATTGTCTGCCTGTTGTGTGTGTGATACCTGAGCGTATGGATAGGGATGATTTTGTTTCCGCTGTTTCCTCTCCTGGTATTTCCTTAGAGATTCCAGCTGGTCTCCGTCCAGCTGCTCTTCCAATGGCACCTTAAATGATTAAACAGTCCGAGGGGTGATAAATCAACCTGTCAGGAGGTCAGAGTCCACAGAAAACCAAAGACTGAGGGCTGCAGTCTACCTCCTGAGGAGGATTCCACCAGCGCTGTGCAATACCAGGGTTCTTCTTGACTGCCTGGTCTTTGATCAGCTCCTGGCGCTCGCGTTCCAGTTCCTGAACCTGGACACGAAGAGCAGTTTTTGAAAAAAGTGTGTGAATATAAACATACTAGGTCGTAATGATTTTAATTCGTGATTGGAAAAGGAAAAAGTGTTCTACTCAAAGAAAAATGTATCAGAGAAAAACTCAAACAACACAGCGGCGTGTTTTAGTTATGGATAGTGGATCTAGTACACGTGACACACATTACCTCCTCTGTCGGTCGCCTCCTCGTCACCCTGACCTGCTGCTCCTGCCCGGGTGTGAAGAGTTTTGCTGGTCGTTTCTCCTCCTGAAACGCTCGCAGCTCAAACTTGACCGTGCCATGCCCCGATTCATCTCCCTGGATGTGACCGTTGGTTCTTACGCTGGACTCCTGGTGGGAGAACATGCTCGACCTTTGCTCCTCCGCAGTCATTGATTGGCGATTGTCAGAAACACACACAGAAGAAGATGTTCCGTTGACACCGATTGTTTTTTTATGCTCTGACAGTGAGGGGTTTCCATTAGTGGGAGTCTCTGAAGCTGCGTCCAGCACCTGGTCCAGGTAGCAGATCTCCTGTGAACACATAAAGTGAAGAAAAATAAAAAAGAAATATTCTAGACATGTTTTCTTAAAACTACTGGAAATTTAATAAAATGAAAAGTAAAAATTCAAAGCATTTGACTACAGAACTCTAGAATTTCAAAATAATTACAGCAGCAATCATGGATGGTTGTTTTTACAAAACAGATGGAATAAAAGCAGCATACTTGCACCACCTCGCTGTCTGGCATCTCTGCTTTCACCACTACACTCTGGCCTTGGTTGCTGGGGCTTCTGAGGCAGCCATGTTGGATCTGCTGGCTCTCCAGCTCCATGTTCGCAGGCCTGTCAGTGATAACGCTGACTGATTCCTGGAAACTGACACTCTTCACGGCTCGCTCTCTTGGTGAAGCGTCAGTGGCATCCTCGGCTGCCCACCACGGGTTCTGTGTTAGCAAACAAACAACATGTGCTTCAGAAGGTAGTTTAGTCACAACAATTCAGGCTCAAATTCAGGCTAAGTCAAATCCACTTCGCAAGAAGATTAACTTCTGACTTTTCCCTAGACTCTCTAAGAAAATACACACACACACTTCCTGTGTGTGTCAATCTGCATTGCAGCAGGAAAGTGTTTAATCCTCTGCTATCCTATAGTGCATTGACTGGCAAAGACCACTAGAGGGCACCAATCACACGCTGCTACGTCAACTGCCTCAATCAAAAAGGTATTTCTAAACCCGTATAAAATAACTTGGGAAAATGCTGTGCAACATTTTTCTAAATCTAACAAAAGTCTTAGTTAAACTTGGACAAATGCGAGAGACAATAATGATGTTTATCCCTAGAATTGACTAATGTTTTCAGTGCCCCTCAAGTGGTATTATTACAACAACAAACATTGATGTATTTTACTGGAATTTTAAGTAATGCTGTAAAGAAACGTTAAAATCAAAGGAAATATGATGTACTTTTTAATTTTTCTTTCACAAATAAACTGAAAAACATTTCAGGGTGAACATTTGTATTCAAAAATAGCTTTACACATCTACAACCTGAAATTTCGGACCATAACACAAAATTATTGAGATTGACTGGACATAAGCCCCGCCACAGAATACTAATTCAGTGTTAGCCGAACTAACGCCGGCGTTCCCTGAACAGGGAAAGTTCTTGAACTTTCCCTGTTCAAAGTTCCCTGAAAGTGAACTTTGTCAACGTTCAAATGCACATATGAATGCAAGTGGATCAGAGACAGCTCCAAAAGCAGGACATGAACTATGGCACAGGGCATTCTGCGTCAATACGTAAAAAAAACAAACGCGAGAGTCTAGACC
The DNA here is from genome assembly GCA_902982915.1 of Phalloptychus januarius. Classification (NCBI taxonomy): domain Eukaryota; kingdom Metazoa; phylum Chordata; class Actinopteri; order Cyprinodontiformes; family Poeciliidae; genus Phalloptychus; species Phalloptychus januarius. Next base: position 3,509,781 of record CADWAE010000133.1, on the reverse strand, counting down.
TAGGAGAAGAAATGGCTTGTGGTCTTTTGCCAAAACTATAGCAGCTAAAATCTGAAGCTGCTACATTTTTGTTTACATTTTGCGAAGAAGGAAGTTGCACTCATGTTTCTTCTGAGGTTTTCGTCTTGTGTCCTTCAGTGGTTTTGGGTGCAGTGCCACCACAGGTGATGTGAAAGTGAACCACACCAAACTGAAAATGTAACAAATGTTGCCATTTTGGTCTACAATCAAATCGAACTACCGGACTAGCAGGTGTGAAAACATCCTTAGTTCTTAACTTTGACTCCAAACCTCCCATTGAGTTTCAAGTTTTTTCTGGCCTCTCTCCATGTTGAACAGAAGCATCACCACATCATAACGATGAAACCACCATGCTTCACCATGGTGATGGTGTCTCCATGGTGATGTCCTGTGTAAGATTTTCATCACGTTTTCTCCTATGTCGACAGACCATCTTCTTGGCTTTCCTTCCACAACTGCAACATATTAAGATGTTTTAAATAATTTTTAAATCACTGCATTAGATGTAGCTAATGTTTCACTTTCACTGAGATTTTCCAGGAAAGTAATCCGCCCAGGAATCAGAGCTCCTGGTTCAGTGACCCATCCATACCAAACATTCCTGCCCTGCTGTTCAACAGCAGCTACATTTACACACTTCTGTGTTTATGACCCGTCCCTTTGTTCTTCTGAGGGTCTCTGACAAATAATCTATTGCCCTTTTTAAAGGTCTTTGCACCAACTGCTTCTTCCGTAAGCGTGTGTTTATCTCAAAGAGAAGCTGTTAACCTTTGTGTTTTCAACTTTTGGAAGTGTGTGAGGAGATTAATGATGGTCACTTGAGTAAATTGGCTCACCCTTCAGTTAAAGCACGCAGTGGCATAGGAAAGTGGTGTTTGCAGCTTTTTGAGCCTCTAGCAGAACCAGTGACAGTTTGGACCGGACTTCAATTACAGGGGTAAATCTAGGTCATTTTCATTATGTAGCCCTTCTCTGCCCGCCCGAATCCCCTCAATCCTCTTTTTGCATCTTTTCCTTCCTCTTGTGCTTCCTCTCGCCACAGAAACAGAGACAGCAGCCAAAGGAGTCACATGGTGGATTATAGCAGCCTGTTTGCTGAAAAGGACTTCTTGTCTGTCTCATAATCAGGCAAAGATTTTTTTTCTACACTTCGGTGTGGTCTTCTCCACCCTACCCTGAGAAAAAATGTGGTTTGAGGGTATTTTGCTTACTTATTTAGCTGAGTCCCATAAAAAAATGCTTATTTAAAATGGTCCTTTTAAGATAAATACACCAGCACATCGTGTATTTTCCTTCAGACTTAAAAGACTTCCAAAGATGTCCAACAGGATGATGTGGCATTTGACAAATTAGTCTCTATAATTGTAATATAATTATATATATAATTGTATATAATTGTAACTGCAGATATCAGGGAATCATCAGGTTATAGCACACCGTCTATCTCTGAATGAAGTGCGGCAGATTACTGAACAGCTTTTTTAAAAGCATATGCAATGCATGCTACCTAAAGTTAGCAGAAACATCAATGAGTCCTATCAAAACAGAGAGTGAGCATGCTACCATTAGCCTAGCAGTTCAGGAAATGTCACAGCATAAAACATCCAAAGGAGAAATTTATTGAAGACTGTAGCTGTGTGTGTTGAGTAAGATTTCTTTATGAACACAATTTTTTATAACATTACGGTAGATTTATCAAATGAGTTAACCTCTTGTTGGAGAATTGTATGACTCTTTTCAATTTAAAAAGCACCACTAGTGACTAGTGACTAACAATTCAGCAGTAAAATGAAACATATCTGGAACATCTGAACCAAAACAATTAAACTAAACTCAAAATCCAACTTTTACCAACATTTTGACGAACAGCTGTCAGATTAAAGCTGAAAACTAGGAATACATGATTTTCTTTTACTATCCCCAGTTTCTTTGTCTCCAAGTCTCTCAGTTTTGCCTTTAAACAAGTCAAATGATTTTTCACTGTTAATTATGTCAGCGATCATATGAGGACCAGTTGTAGTATCTAATTTCACACTCCCATCCAGCTGTGGGGGTGTATATGCGGCACATGCATGTTTGTCCACGCAGGAATGGGTGTGTTTGTGCAAGTGTAGGAGTGTGTGTCCAGCAGACAGAACAGAGGGGGAGGATATCCTTTTACTGCCTCAGGAAAACAGAACTAAAGTACAGGAATGTGTCCTATGCAACACAATTCTGCTTCAATGCAAGAGTGAAAAAAGGGTGGATGTGACTGCGCAGCGGTGCATCCACATCAATGTGTATACTTATACATGAGGTGTGTGTTGGTATATGGTTTTTGCTTCACACTGAGGTGAACACACATTCCAGGCATAGCTTGCTGTCCTCAAGGCGCAGACTTTAATTCTTGTGATGAAGAACAATGTTAACCCTTCTTGCCCAAGGAAAGTTAAAAAGGAGCATTTCTGAGTGGTTAAAAAAGAAAGTAAGTGCAAGTAAAAATAAAACTGATCCTCTGTAGAGTTGTTATCAGGGAGGACTTTCATTGGTATTAAAAGGGGTGGAACTTGGTGAATTATGTGAAAACACATACCAAGCACTATTAGTCAATCGTAGATGTTTCTGAGCCTGCTGCGCTCTAAATCTACAAGTTGTCTCCTTTCAGAACATCTGGAAATGCTTACACTCTGGCTGTCATGCACAAAAAACCCCGGCAAACACACAGACACATAAACACAACGTCAAAACATACGCGCTAAGCTGCATGCTTAGAAAAGACATCCAAATCCATCCTGACCGGAAATAAAAGTCACATAATATCTTAAAGCCTTGATCGTGGGTTTCGCTATAAAACTTTCATCTCAATAAGATACAGCCCTAACTTTAGATACAACAAGCAGTCTTCTATATTAGCTTAAATCTGACGATTTGGATTTTAAAACTTTGACTTCAGAATAATCATTCCTGTGTCAAGCAAGTACAGTCAGTTCCTGGCTCTCTTTCTTGGATAAATACGATCCTGTGGAGTAACTGGACCTGTCTGCAGGTTTGGCCTCCCCTTCTCAGATTCAAACAACCTGAACTCTGAGCAAACACAACTGTCCTGTGCGTATTCATGACATCATTGAGTATAATTTAGAATCAGTTTTTTCATTACAATATTCCAGCTCAGTGATATTTCAGCATCAAGATTAAAATATTGAAGGTTGCATGTATTGCCCATTAGTCCTCTTCAATAAATATTGTCAAAATACTGCAAGAAAAAAAGAGAAAGATTCATCCTCACCTGTTACTCTCAAAAACACCTACAGATTCATCCATTTCAACAAACTCAGCTTTGGATCCATGCTACAGCAGAACAGTCATTTCTACCATTTGTGTCTTCTTCGCGTAATCGTTATCCGTTTCCCTATTCGGTTCTGTCCACTTGAGTCCAGCCCTGATCCGTCCTGTTCCAGATTGCGGGAGCACTGGACTTTTCCGCGGCCAAGCCTTTTCCTCTCCTCCTTCCCCTCCTTTTCCTCCCCTCCCATCTCTTTCCTCTCCTCCACAAAGCCTCTCCTTTCTGAGCGGCATTCCTGTCAGCTGCATGGAGAGTCGTGATGTCATGGGCTAAATGTGTGCATATGCCTGTAAGCGTGCGTGTTTCTCCAGATGCCCACATGTACAAAGCTACCTACTGTGCAAGGCCTTACACACACACACACACCCCGCCAGGCCTGAAAAAGCATCCACGTTGTGCTTCCTCTTCACACACACCCAGGTTCCCTTTAGCCCCCCAGCTTCTATCAAAACTGGGGGGGAAAGCTGAAAGAAGCAGGTGGGGCTGCTATGATGAAGAGACGATGACTGATTGAGGTGCTGGCATTTTCTTCTGTCATCATCTGTATGAAACTTGTGACTCAGTATCTTGTGAGGGTTAGACAGACTTAGTGGCTGCATTCACAATTTAATGAAAACAATGAAACCTGCTGCCATATTCTAACGTGAAGCCTCTAAGCTTCAAAGTATTAAACTATAAGACAAATTAGGGGCAAATAAATACTGATCTGAGAGGTTTGAGACTATCTGAGCATAATTTCCAAATCCTACTGTAAATTACTTCAGTGGTATGGGAAAATATTAAAAATGAAAATGTCCACATTTTGTAACATTATAAAAACAAACCTCAATGTATTTAACAGGAGTTTTAGTGCATTGTTGTAAAGCAGAAGTAAAATAAAATGTTTTATTTTTTTTTCTTATGAATAAATACATGACATATTCACATATGACCACACCCCCGGGCCCCCAGGGAGTTATGTTCATGTCAGAGAAAGGCATACATAAATGAAAACCCAATAAATAATTAGATAATAAATATATAATTGAGTTCCTATCTGATCAGAGGGACCAGCCAGATGGAAATCCAAGTCTATGTTGGTCTATAACATAAACATTTTACTACTATAATACTTTACAAGGTACTTTAAATCTTGTCAACTTTCTGCCAGAAAGAATGCCAAAACCCAAAGGCTGTCTGTGGATGTTTTGTGTGATCAGATACACGTTGGGACATAGGATCTGTGAAACCAGAGCTGACCTGAGTCATGGTTCACTTTCTCTGCTCACAAACACCACAGCAAGATGTAAAGGAGCTGGAAACACTTTCCTCAAATTTACAAGAGCCATTACAGGCTGCTGCAAACAAGCAACACAGGTCAGGATGTATGGCAATACCTAATACGAAGGTGAAGATGTGGTTCTGGGCTGATATACTGCATTTATTCCAGTAAACAGTTTGAGAAAACTGAAACAGACCAGAAGGCACAATTACTTTTCAGTTTTTTGCTATTTATTGTTCTTTCAAGCCACTTTGTTTAAACTAACCTCAAAACGGAACCATTCTGAAATGAAGCGTACTTCAAAGCATGAGCTATTTTTTTGGTGGACTGGTCTTTCATCAGCCCAGACCACAAAACAGTTGCAATTAGACTTTCAGTTTAATGGGTATACTAATTTTGATCTCAATCTGATGGAAATCAGAAGAGTGTGTGGAGAGCAGCAGGGTGGTCCATAAATCAGGGGACTATTCTAATGCGGGTGAAACAAAGGCCTCAACAACAGCATTTATGGGCCCCATTAACAATTATACATGTTATTGGAATAAAACCAGTGGTACCTAACCTACTGGAATTAATCTCAGCCCCATATAAGAAGCAGGATGAAAGTAAACATGAGCAAAACACGTATTATTTTGAAATGACAATGCACAAGCTGTGGTCTCAAGCTAAAGGAAATATAATGAAACCTAATCAGTCACACAAAACTGGGGCACTAACCCAATTATGGCCCGAGTGCACCGGGGAACTCACATCCAGGCTGATTTTCATGCAATGTGGTCATCACCGCATGTCAGTGCTGGTGATCTATAAAGAGATTAGCTAATTACAGGGAGTCCAGGCGACGAACACACTAGAAGCTAATAGCAGAAAAACAGAAAATAGGGAAGGTCAGGAGGAGGATAGTTTATTTACGTGTGTAATTACGTATATCTGGGTCAGCTTTATGAAACCCATAAACTGTATCTTAAGCACAGGAAGTGGGCTATTATTGATCCAAAAGGCAAAAAATTTAACAATAAACTGTAAGAGCATATTGTAGTATTTAGGAAACAATAGTTTACACATTATTGAAGCCTTCTGTGCTACTGATAAAGCACTCATTTATATTGTGTTGAGGATTGCTATTCAACATAATGCAACAACCCTAATTTTTGACCAAATGTAAACTTTAGTACATAAAACATGAATTGGGCCTGAGGGTGTTTGGACTCTAGATGGTGTCAGGACATTTTCCTTCAGGATTTTGTTATCAAGAACCAAAGCAACACCACCATATTTAACTGGCAGCATAATGCTTTAGTTCTGAAATGCTGTGTTTGATTCACACCAAAGTTCTACTTTTGTCCTGTCAGCCAGCTGAACATTTTCCCAAAGGTCTTGGGGATAAGAGAATGTTTTTTTCAACAATGGTTATAACCTTGGACACCATGAATATCATTTGTGTCCAATCTCTTTCTTAAGGTCTAATCATGAACACCGACCTTAACTGAAGGAAGAGTTGAAGTGTGTGCTTTTTATGTTACAGACTCCATTCTATATCACAAATTAATCTTTCTTCAAAATATGCACATCATAAAAAACTGTTTGTACTACAATGCATGTTAGCTAATTAAGTACTAGGCATCATTGCTCTTTAAGCATGATATATATTTGGAGACATTTGTTTAATGCAGCATAAAATGTTCAGAAAGAGGTTGAATATGGTAAGTCATGTTCAGTTAAACAGAAGAAAAAATTTAGTTTGAAGAGTTTGGTGGATAGTTAAGGGGCGTTTTCAGAGCAGGAAGGAGTGTTTTATGTTTATGTTTGAACTTCAGAACATAATTTATCTATAATTTACTGGAACTGACAGTGTTTATCTCAAGAGTAAGTCCTTCCAGGCTATAACATCTTCCCAAAAGCAATTTCTTCCACATATGGAGAAGCCAAGTTCAACATCCTGATCCTATGGTAGAAATATATTTATGAAACACTCTAACTGCGTGATAAGATCATTTATGCAAGTAAAAGGTGAGGAGTACGTATTTTCTGAACTAAAAGTGAGATTAGAAGATGGAATATACTGGATAAAAGCCTATCACAACTCACAGGTCATTTCAACAGGAAATCATGACATTGTGCACGGTCGTATCTGTGGAAACAGCAATCAACACAGGAAATAAAACACAAATCTGCACAATAAACAAACATTCACTTCAGGCAGCAGAAGTGATCAAAAATGGAACAACTTGGCTCTGATGACTGATTAGTATTAGTGACTCTGAAACAACATCTGTGAGCCAAACAAAATGGCAGAAACAGCTGTTTCTAAGCAGAACTAGTATACTATAAAAGCTGCTGAATGTGTATCTTCGTGCTGTTACACAGAGCAGAGTAAACTGGCAGAGTAATGTCAAATTGCAGCGCTAATGAATATTAATAAAGGGAGTTCTCACCTACCCGTCGCCACAGAGCAAAAAACAAGAAGACTGAAATCATATGAAGGTCCCTTCAAGTTTGAGTGTTGAAAGGGAATGTGCAACATGTCTGGACCCGTAGCAAGCTATTCGTGTCCCTTTCCGAACGTCTCTCGCCACCACTCACACACATCTCCGACCCCCACAGACCTCTTCCCAGAGCAGCAACAAAGGGCCCCGCAGGAGCTTCGGTGCCATTCTCCAGACAGAATACTAATGCTGCACTCCACTGCAGCGCCTCCTCACACACACGGCCATGCACACCGACATGCTCACAGACGAGAGCCCTTCAGAAGGAAGGTCTGCAGCCAGAGAGTGCGGTGAGTTGTGTGCAAGGTCTTTAAACGCAAGACAGACAGACCGATTAACGCTCCCAACAGATGTACTGGACAAACTGGGATAAACATGATCTGAGGGTGACAGAGAAGTAGTGCTGTATTATTTTCTCCTTAGACTAAAGGTTGAGACATTGCTTTGGTGTGTAATTATGTTTTTATAATAATAGCCCCAGCTTTGTAATAAAAACATTACTTATTTGGGCTGGCTGTTCACTGAGTGGTTCACTGTGCGTCTGTGTGTTAGATAATGTATACTCACAGAGTTCAGTAAACAGTGTTAGAGTACAGGTTGACCTGATCTATCTGAACTAATAACACAGTCATTTGTTTCTGCTTCTATCATCCAGCTACGCTGAACGTAAACATTGGCCAGTTATGCGTCACAAGGCATATCACAGATTTATTAAATTACAGTTAAAAAAATAATAATAATGTAATCCATTATCGTATAGTTCTTCCTGTTTAACGTCCTTCAATAAAATATCAGAGAAAATTTCATCCGGATGTATGGAGTAGTGCCATCCATGTCTTAACTGTTTAGGCTCATTAGTATCACACATGGTTCTTGTTTATGAGAAAGGAAACTGGCTGTTTGGAAAATCATGATGTGAAAACTAAAAGAGTTGGTTATTAAGCAATGTCATGTTAAGCAACAGAGCGCAGGCTCATTAAAGAAATTAAACAAATATTAACTCCATATTTTGCTTTACTCTTCCAACTCTGTGTACATCTGGTGTAAATATTTTCCAACTACTGCTTTGGCTGAAATACACTTTAAATTTATCTCTCAACTTCTGATGCAAGTAGAATTTAGTCTTTCAATTTTCTAAATAGTTAAAAGTGAACTTCTTAAATAATTTTTATAAGAACATTAAATCTCTGGTTGTGATAAACAATGAGGACTAACTCTTGTATAATAAGAAATAGCTAATAGAAACTAAATATCATAGGTAGCTATTATGCTACCTTAGCCTACATAATGCAACAATAGTTGCTCTTCGATTTAAATTAACATATTTTCTTGTGTTAATTACATGAATCTGTGTTCCTGTGGCATATTTACTCAAAGTTATAATATTAAGAGAATCTCATGGCTAGCTGGACAATATGATTAGTGCCTACTAAAAGAGTAAAACATATAAAACTATTTTCTTAGGTTTTGGACCAATGATAACTACAGTATGGTTTCTTGTAAAAAAAAGATCTAAAGCAATTAACTGTGTTCAAGTTAAAATGCAGCAGATTTGACAAAATAATCATGAAAGAAAAACTAAACATTTGTTGCCACAATTTAAAGAGTTGTACAAATAGAGACATAATAAAGACATCAACTATTTAAAAATATTCCACAAACATGAACCAAAACAATCCCAAGCTGTAAAGGTTGTTTATGACAAACTATGTTCTCCATATTAATAATAATAAGAATACGTGTTACTACAGATCCACTCAGTACAATCAGAAACACTTCAGTGTGACTAGTGTGCTTCCTAAAGAGGCAATAGTTTTTACAGTTCATGATGGAAAGAAGTAAGCAACATACGTAAAGAAACAATTGTTGCTGTCCATCAGTCTGGGAGACTTTTCCATGACATTTAAAGTCCATCATTTTACAGGGGAGCAGATTATGCACCAGAAAAGAACGTTATTATAGTCACCAAGTTTCCCGAGAGTGAACGCCCTGGCTAATTCAACACATGGTCAATGCGTATAACACAGGGAATGCGCAAAAACCCAAACGCTCCACCTATTTGCAATAGATCAAACATATGACTCATTTGAGGTTTTAAGGACGAGGCACCCTTTCACAAGAAAATGAAAGCATGACTCAGGTTTGCAAAAATTGTGTCTAAAAGAACCTCAAAACTTTTTGCACAATGTCTTACTTTATATTATTGTTATAAACCCAATACTATGAGCAATGACATGCATAAATGTTGATCCACCTTGTTTAGAAGATTTTTTTTGTAAATAAACTTGTAATTGTTCCAGAGAGAAACATGTCTCTAAGTTTAAGGTTTTTTTCCTCAGCTGTACCTTCCAGCAGAAACTCAGTCAGTAAATGTAAGTCATTGAGATCATTTCTCACATTAAGAAGGAAACTGAGATCAGGTCTAAAAACTTCCTTAAGATCAAGAATAATATTTATGTAAACACGCCTTCCCAACATTTTCTCGGTCTCCGTTATTCAACAGTTCAATTCACCCTGCAGTCCACTGAGCAGATTTCTTTGTTTCACATCAAATTGTCACATCACAAACACAACGGGACACCAACAATGCATTGCAATGATTTGTTCTCCTTCATTCATTGCTGAACTGTTTTAAATTCTTAGCCATAAAAGGGAGGAAGAGGCAACAGAGCTGCCAAGAAGGCATTTTTTCTATATACTCATGACTGAATGACAAACTGATGGTTGGGAAGTTTGAAAAAGTACAGTGGAAGAAACTGGCAGTGAAGAATGGTTGAATTTTGATTTGGGGCTTTTATGTGGCTATATGTAAGGATGAGGAGAAAAGGCCACAAAAATATAGCTCTAATCCTCTCCCAGTATGAATCAAAATACTGTGGTATTTTCTCCACAGGACACAGAGTGCATAGACCACACAGAGAGGCTAAATGTTAACAGACCATTTGGTAGCTTTCTTTTTTTCAATGAACATGACGTATCTTTTGGGAGAGGCAAACACATGAGTGCACTTGTGGATTTTAAGTAAAGCTTTGGTAAATTTTGTTAATTTTAGATTTAGGCCTACTTTAAAACTTGCATAAGCACTGTTGTACAAAAAAGCAAGTTCCGATCAAAATAAAGACTGAAATTATTAAAGACAAGAGCTGTAAAATAAACAAATGTTTCAAAAAGACCGGTGTTTGTGTCTACAATGAAAAGTCCTGCACATGTTCATATGTGTGTGTTGTCAAGGCAGAGTGAATCTTCTCAATGTGAATGTTCTCACTAGCTTATAGCATTAACCTGCCCTGCAGTGTGTGGCCCTGAGAGGAGCACCGAGCTCATCAGCAGGCTATTTCTGGAAACTAGCTCATTAGCCTCAAGTATTTAGACAAAGAAAAGAGGCTTCACACTTCACACTGGACTAAAACAGTGTCTGATAAACGCGTCTGGGCTTGAAATTAGCAGTGTTGACCAATTATTTGAATGACACCATCTTGTTGCATTATCTTAATTATTATTTTTTATTTTTCCTAACAAAGGAGAGACTCATTTTTCTATAAAAACTCACAACAAAATATTTACATTGTTGAATGTTAATATATATAATTGGATATATAATTAGTTTCTCTGTACTTAAATGCTGTATATCTATAGAGCATAATTATCACCTTTCAAGAGTTTATTGGCTAATATTAGCTAACTAACACTCATCTATTTCAGGCTTTGTTCCCTTGTGATGTCAACAACCTAAGAGAAAACAACATTCATGCTAAAACAGTCTTGTGTAGGTTGGGGTCTTGCAATAAGATACAAAAAGTCTGCTCTTCAGTATTTGCCCTCCAGGCTTCTTAAAAAGTCACAACAGCTACAGCTAAGACCATTTGCTACAGCTTCATGGCTCCTCTGTGACTTCTTCCAAAATCTAACTGCTCTGCACATTATAAAATACCAATCTGGACGAGTTCTGGCTAAGAGTCCATATAAGGCAACTTGAGGAAGAATGAGCCAGACAGACTATTATTAAACTGGTAACGGGAGAAAAGAGTAATGGCATGCACCAATAAGGAAATTTGGGACAATATCAATAGTAGCAACAATTGAAATGCAAAAACATCATTGAGGTTTTATTACTCAGTAGGGCTTTAAGGTTGCAACACAGTTTCATACAGAAAAATAGGCTCCCCTTTCTCATGAGCAAGCTCTAAGATGGAAGGGTTTTACATTAGTTCGCCTTGAAAATTATATTCTAAATTAAAAACATTCAAACAACCATCCATAAAATATTTATCTCTATCTCACCTGGTTAACATTGTTTTAGCAGAAGGTGGCACTTGTTAAGAATCCAGACATTTTTCTGGTGAAAATTATGCCCGATATCAAAGATGCATTTGAGATGTACTGTTTGCCAGAAAAATTCCATTAAATTGACAATGAGCTTACCATACACTAAAAACACCCTCTTTACTGCTGACACGTCACTGAAAACTCAAACTCTGTGTACTACTAATTAAAATGACTCCAAATTCCTGTCATAACTAACAGCTATTCTTATATTACATTGTGTGGAGTTCTTTAGACAATAGCTCAATTCTGCCCTTTTTTTCTGTCATGGCACAGTGTCTTCCAAGTAGAAGTGGTGATAGCTTATGAACGATGTGTTTTTCATCTAACTGCATTTACCCAAGATTGACATTTACGACTGATAATGCCATTATCACAAGTGTCAAGTGATTTTCCACAGATACAGGAAAGTGGTTTGTGTTAAGCTTCCTTTTAAATGATTTTTCACCACACAAGGAATTTTTCACAAGAAGATTTCTAACCATATAAACATTCTTCTGTTGTTTAGGTCTAAAAATGAAACTGGATGACAACTGAAATTGGAGGAAGCAACTCTGACCCTGGAAGTCAACACTTTCCTGGATTCCCAGAGCAAAAGATAAAATTCTTTTTACTTTAATTTCAATGTTGCTGAGAGTGGCAGAAATGCAGCTTTTTTTCAAATATTGAAACAGTTTCTTCCATTTTTTGCACTTCATTTTTATCATCTGTGTGTCTGAGTGTGTTTGTGTAAACAGTGTTTGTGCTAGCAGGTATTTTGTGCTCTGCTTTGTGTTCAATGAATGGTTTTTGCTGCATAGTACAACAATAATAATCAGTGGATGTTGTGGACAATAGTGGGCAATGGAGGTTGTGCAACTGAAGCCATTATATGGCTGAGTCGCATTGTTGTGTTTCCTGAATCTTTCAAATTCTCTTCCTGTCTAGGACACAAATGTAATCATGGTGGACACAACACATTTCTAATATGGATGCTCAAAGAAAGTATATTATTTAGCTTAGAGAAGAGGAATTAAAGCAGAGCCTTTTAAAAATGTTTATATTGTGACAAAATCTGAATCGATAAGCGGTGGGAGAAAAAAAATCTGCTTTGTGATGCATCTTACCCTTACAAGCTTTGATTATTTGATTGCACAAGGCGGAACTCTGAAGTGCATGTGTGTGTCACCTGAACAGTCTATGGGGAGTATCACAATCAAAGAGAAAATCACTTGGACAAAATATGCAGGATGTGTGGAACTGAAAGCAAATATTTTGAAACAAGAGACATGACCCAGATATGTAAGGAAAAAGCAACCTATGAAACTAGCAAAAATACCCCCTAACTCAGGAAGGTTGTTGAAAAGTTCATCCTATTATTATGGTGAAGGATGTCCGACCATCAAGAGTTGCTGAGAATCAGGATTTTTCTCCTACAAAATGATCTTTGGATAGAAAATTCTACCTTGAATACATTTCCCTGAAATACTAACCCCATTGCAACCAAAGTAAAACAAAGTGATGTGATCGCAACAGCTCAAACAAATTATTCCCACGGTATCCTATGTCACCATAACTGTGCAGCTGCTAGCCTGTTGTGTTAGGAGTCATGCATGTCTAGCAGGAAAACACCAAATTGCTAAGAAGAACTCAGTTTTTGTTTCAGGTGAAGTGAAAGATCTGTATGGAGGCATGTTGGGTGGGGTCGGAGGTCAATCTTAGGTCATTAATTTATTTATAATCGCATCTTATGACTTTTAAATTGTAATCAAATCTATTTGCAAAGTGTCTAAAGATTCCCACCATACACTGTATTAACAAGGTATTGCAGGTCACAAGTCAAATTTAAGACTTTAAAGACTTTTTTAATGCTAGTACATAAGTAAAGCTACATAGATATTTGGTCACACTTTGCTTGTACAAATAAGCCAAACAAATTTGAAGTTTTATCTACCAAACACACAGGTTGTGTTTTTAAAAACTACAATTCTTAAATATATTTGTAAAGTGCAGTAAAGAGCGACATCTTGGCGCATCAAGTCTTTATGACAGCTATTAGATGCTATTTATATGTCAACCAGTTCTTATCCCAAAATTAAATGTTTGGAATTTGCTAAATGTTACTTGGATTGCAACTGGGATGCTTTGATCAGATGAGACTTTGGATAGTTAAAATTTTCAGAGAAAAACACTCCAGGTAGGTTGTGTGTCAAACTATGGATATATTTCTGAAAAGGTTCCCCATGTGCACTGTTACGTTTGGTGAAGTACCTGTGATGCTGTGGGGCAGTTTGTCTATGTTAATTTTGTTTTGAATACATCATAAACTTATGATTCTCATGGTCACAGTTGGGAGGCAAATGCTTGGGAACCACTGATCAAGAGAAAATGTGCCATGTCCCTTGAAGCTCCAATCTTGTAAAATGAGGGAATTTTTTTTTATGTTTCAAAAGGGTTCTGCAAGTAGTATGAGCAATGAGAAACCACAATCACACATAGACTCCACTGTGTCACTTTGTCATATATTCCCAGAGGGTTAACAAAAATAGCCACAAAGTGTCATTCACAGCCTAGAGACCTACATAAACTGCACAAGCATAAGAAAATGTTGTTTAAACACTGGGAAAATTATTTGTATTGTTCAGTCTGAGAGCTGGCCAGAGGGACGTTCACATGACTTCTTCTTCATCATGAACACCCAAGATACATGTTTGACGTTCTTTTCAAGTTATCCACTCACTATCAGCTGATGCATGTAACTCATGAACAAAGAGGTGACAGTAAATATGCCATGACACAAGCTAGTGTATAATTAGTTTACTTCCTCTGCTATCTTCTCTTATCCATTTTTTTCTATCTTCACAATGCCTTGTTCCTATTTCTACCTCGGCAAACTTCACCAGCATCAAAAAGCTGTTATATAATCTGTGATTATGTGTTTCAGTGTGCAGGGTTGGCTTTCTGGGAAGAGGGTGAGGTCTGAAGGAAGAAGACATCAGTGATAACTTTATTGTTCCTACCAGTGTTCTCACAAACTCTGCTTTGCCTAAACGGGCGGAGGTGGAAAATGTGCTTCCCTCAAGACACGCACTGCACAAAAAAATAATCTGGATGCTAACAGACACCAACTGTCCCAGTGGGAAAAGAAGCATGCCGAAGGTCCCTCTGGACAGACTCTAGAGTCGGCTGTGATCTTTTCTGTCACAGAACCAAGCAGAGGTATTGGCAGATACGCTGCCTGAATTGGCAGCTTGCCGATTGGCTTCATTATTTCCACAATCAGCAACCGATTTCAAATGATGACCACACTAAACAGCAAAGGCAAATTGAGAGCTATATAAATGGAGTTAGGACCAAAAAATATTTAACCACCACAAGCACAACCTTTGTGGCTCATAAGTTTTGAAGATTATAGAGCAAATCTGACAAGACACCATTGATTAATTGGTGTGTTTCATTAAGGTTCTACTGCATCTACATTGCCTCGCAAAAGTATTGACCTTTAGTGTATTTTATAAGGATTTTTTGTAATAACCAAAATAGTAAAAAAAAGATGTTTCCCACAATCTTTTACAAAAAGCTCTAAAAACTATGTCATCTATTTATATTCAATCCCCTCAGTGCTATCACTTGGAAAACGGAAAGAGCATGGCATAACCACAAACCTATGCAGACCTGGTTGTCCACTTGAAAAGCCAAGAAGGGAAATAAGAGTACCAACCAAAGAAGCAGTGAAGAGGTTCAAGGCTGTTCTGAAGTAGCTGCAGAAATCCACAACTCAGGTATTTATAGGACAACTTTAAATGCACTCAACAAACCTGGCCTTTATGAAACAGTGGAAAGCCAAGTCCCATTTCCAATTTGTCACAAGCTATCTAGGGGACACAGCCAACATGTGGAAGAAGATACTGTGGTCAAATTCAACTTCCAGAAGGAAAATAACTCTAAACATACACTCAAAGTAAAACGAATGGTTTAGATTAAATCGTAGGGTTTTAAAGTGTTAAAATGGCAATCTGACTTAATTTGAGCAAAGAAGAACTGGCAATACAATTGCTGTGTCAAAATTCAGGGGGTTAATCTTTTGAAAGCTGCATTTGAAGTTCTATTAAGTCACAGCAATGCGACAAAGGCTGTAAAAACTCGAAGGCTCTTCCAAACCCAGCCCACAAATCTGTCATCCTTCCCCGGATTCAAATGATGGGTCTGGTCCTTCCCAACCCATCCTGTCCCAACTTCTATTAAGGACAAATGAGAGACTTGTGTCTTTGTAACAACAGCAAATGAAGCGATACATAGAGTGGGACACGAGTACAGTTTTAAATGTAAGCATTTCAAAAACCAGCATCACAAAAGTTAAACTCACTTGTATGGTTTGGCTTTTGTCATTTGCAAAGAATTGTTTTTAATCTAAATTTCCACATCTTTTGTATCATTTTCAACCACTTTTAGACATAAATCAGGTTCAGTTTTTGATACAAGCGATATGGCTCACTTGATGACACAGAGCAAGGACAACTGCTACACAGAATACAGAATCAAAAATATTTTATTTAAACAACTTGCCAACCACTTAATAGCTGAAAATCAGCTATCAAATAGCAATACATCAGCAATTAAGAGAAAAAGCTGATTTTATGACCTGACATATTTCAAAACAGCTCAACTTGTCTTTTATGCATCAAAAAGTAAAACACTTCTTTTAACTAAGTGATCAGCAATATGCAGCAAAAGGTGGGGGAGGGGAGTAATGAAGTATTATTCTATGCTCCATACGGCTTTATAAGAACTGTAAGTTACTCTGGTACTCTCCTGGCATTTCAGTAAAAAGGATTTTGATCTAGGGGTGCTCTGATAAATCATTAACCATTTCCTTAATTTTTGGAGATCAGTTATCAGCTGATACTTACATTTGAAACTGATCTAATCCACTGGTCTTATGTACTTATGTTAATTAGTCACGGTCCAATTTTGCTCTGCCATGCTAACATGCTAACTGACAGGCCTGTCCATCAGGTCACATCTGAGCAAATTAGCAATAGTCACATTGTTTTCAGCTTAGCGACTTGCTATATTTAGCTATTTGCTATACTTAGCTATTTTTCTGACAAGAAAAAAATCAGAATCGGCAGGTCAGTTTTTTTAAAGATCCCTGACCGGCCAGTATACTGCAATCAGTGCAGTCCTACTTTACTATCGAAGTGCTGCGGCAGAAATTTGAGCACTTTTCAAACCATCCTTTCATCATATACTCACTTGTCCTTGCAAGGCCACACTTTTTGTGTGTGTATGTGTTGGAGGCATGACATAATTCATGTCTGAGTTGCCACTGCCTTTTACCCTCATCTTTTCAAAATGGCTACATGTGATATTTTTGACAGTGGACAGAGATAAAACTGTCTGTAGAGAAACCATAACCACAGACATTTATAGTCTGACTGAGGAACACAGAAGTCTGCCAAGTGAATGGTTAGCGATTCAATCCTGTCTTTTCCACACCAAATGTCAAAGTATCCTTTGGCAAGACAGATGCCCAAACTGGCCCAAATCTTAAAATTGCTGTGTGTCTACTTTAGAGCAAGAAAAAGCAATGGATAGTCTAAGAGGCTGAACTGCTGCATAAACGAATGTACATGGCTAACAGTGTCAAAATGTAGTTTAATCCACAATATTAGATCAAAACCAACAGTGTAGTAAAATAAAGCATAATATTTTTGTGAGAAATAGTACAAGAAGCCGCCCTAACAATGCTGTTGCTATCTTTCCACCATGTTAGTCAGCCTGTGGGGGATGAAAAGCAGGTTAAGGTCATTCCAATATGTAGGTTAAAGTGATGCAGAGGAGGACAGAGAGACTGCTGCAGCAAACAGTCTGGTCCACTGACCTCCTTTGGTCGTCTCTCTTTCTGCAGTATTATGTGTCCTCCACACTTTTAAAGCTAATCAAACTGATTGTTTCTGCTATCCACACACACAATGACCCCCATCGGACTCACACAGGCCTGCACCTTTCACTTAAGCTAATGTTACACTTTCGCTGTACGTCCGGGCACTTAAAATGCCCCAGAGTAATATTTCAAAGCTACTTCTGAGTCATTTCAGTTTAGTTTTTTTTTATTATTTATTTTACCTCTGTGATGAATGTTGATGATGAAACAGCGCTGATTTCTTTTGCTTCCCTGCTGCCGACTAACTAAGGGATTTTAACCGGGATTAGTTTGTTTGGTTTTTTTTTCCTTAAGGAAAGGAGAAATGCTTAACTGACCGGCTTACGACGGAGCTACTTCTTTCTCTCAGCACCCGGCGACCGGCCAAACGAAGCGGCGGAACCGATCCTCCTCGCGCGGTCCCAGCAGCAGTTGTAACGGCTGCTGCCTCCAACTGGGATGGCACTGAGCTCCTCTCACACGCCAGCTTTTCCAACCGTCTCTCCTCCCCCTTTTCCTCCTCTATTTTTCCTCTCCAGGCTTTCTCTTCTTCTCTTTTTTTTTCTCCGAGGCACGCGTGATGAATAATGAAAGACTCGCGAGGTCCCAGGAGTGTTTTCCGTCCGGTTTTTTTTTTCAGAGCGCGAGCGGAACACAATGAAGCCGACCCGCGTGGATCAAGTTACCACCGTCCTGCCTTTCAGTCAGTCATTCATTCATTTATTAAGCCGCTAAGCAATCTGACTGCAGTCCTGCCAGCTTCCCCTTCATCCTCTCGTGCTTCATCTCCCTCTCTTCTTCTTGAAAATGCATTTAGATTGCGTTTTCAAGCGACCCAAACTAAACAAATTATTCCTTACTTCTATGTCGCTTTCAAGTAGACTTCCTTAATTAGTCTCCGTAAGTTTTCTTTTAGGTTTTTCCTTAAGCTTTGGTAAGCTTCGTTCATTTTTTAAATTTTATTTCTCAATACAAATCAGCTAATGATTGTCTAATAGAAGAAAATGAGACATGGTATAATTTTTTTACAAATGAAAATCTGGAAACTGCGGCGTGTATTTGTGTCCAGCAACTGCAACCTCCATTCTCCTGAGGAATGTCTCTATCAGTTTACCAATTTATGAGAATTAAATGTTTGCTCTTTCTACTTGAGAAAAAACAAACATTTCATGTTCAGTCTACATGAGTGGAGAGCATCTGCAAATACCAATTGTCAAATCTTGTTATTGTTTCTCAATTGGATTTGAACTTTTTATGTGCTACAAAATAACAATCACCTTTCTCCCACTTCATGATTATGTGTTACATTGTGATGGGCTGACTTATTCCAACAAAAATTTAATATAGAATATGCAAGTGTTTTTTTTTTGTTTTTTTTTTACTATCATTATTATTATGTCCGATTACTCCGGCTCTTTTGTTTAGGAGAACAGTCTGGTCTGCAGGCCAGCTTGTTTTGCTTCTGGTCTCTTTTGCTACAAAATGAAACTGCAGTACTATGTGGAGTATGTGGTTTGTCTTTGTCTTTCTAAAACAGACAAAGCTTTACCTGATAAAAGATGCTGTTGGGATGGCTGCATATTTTTGTTCCAAAGGCTGCAGCTTTGCCATCAATTCACCACTAATATGTCCTCTATTTTTCAAAGACCTTTGAATGCAGTTTGTTAATTTTTGACGTTTAATCTTTAAAATAGAGGCAGCAAACTAGATTTTTTTTCTATTTTTTCACTTCTAAGTGTGAAGTGTCTTGATCAACACAGTTTTTCAACAAAAGAAGCGCACAGAGTTCATTCATGCTACAAATGGAGTTAATCAACAAGAGCTTACATGTGCAACTTTTGCTATACACTGAAATATATGAAAAGATAAAAAATATCTATTTTTATGTTCGGAACCAACATGTTCTGTATTCAGTCAGCTATCAGCAGGAGAAGCAGAAAACTTGTCGTGTCACACATTTTTCTAGCTGCAAAGAACGTGCAGTCTTGTAATTGTCACAGGACTGTGTTTGTCTTGTCTTTCATGTCCTTGCTAAACTTTTATCTGGAAAAATTTTTGCTTTGAAACCCAGATCCTGACAGAGAGTTTTTTTTTATCTTTAGAGTTGGTGTGAAATCTAAGTTCGTGACAAAATTTTAAACGTAATGTAAAAAATAAATGTTTCAGGGCTCACATAAACCATAAAAAAGTTGAATCTGAATTGGTTAACATTCATTACTCACCATGGCAGTTTGGTGGTCTATCCTGGGAAAACGAGCTTCAAAGCCATTTGCTGTCATTATGCTGTCCTCTTGGTTGTAGCCTGCACAGTGAAATGTGAGTTATTGTTTGTGTTCTCATATATATATATATTAAGGCTGATGAATCATTCTTAATAAAATTCATCTTTTCATTCTGAGAATCTAATTTTCTTTCGCCACTTGCCTTACTAGTTTAATAGTTTCTGCTGGATGGATGTAAACTAATTTTGTACCGCATGTATATTGTGTGTTCCCACAGGATACGTTCAGTGGTATTAAAGGAATCTTTCATGAGTACTGGAGGGTTATTCTGAAAGAGAACGCCTATTTTTATTCTACATCCTCAATCTTGTAATTTATACTTGTAACAACATAAACCTTCCACACTGCTAAAGTTAAACCTGCCAACATTGAGAAATAGTGCAGTCAGGCTATTTCTACTTCATTTACATACTCTTTGGTGTATGCCTTTAGAGACTACATGCAGTCACATTAATTTGGGGCTTTCAAAGATTTCATCATTAACAATCATCTGCAATAATTCTGACTGATTTTATCATTTTTCTTGGCAGAATTGAGAGAGTTAGTTCAAATTGGAGAAGGTGACGGCTATATGAAAGTCATTATAGAAACTTGATGTTAGCCTACTTTATCCAACAGCCACAACACACATAAAAAGATAATCAAATTTACACAAACCCTACCAATTCTGCCAAAAAAGTAATCAAGCATTCAGCCAGAACTATGATGGAAGCTTCCCTATGAAAAATTTACAATTATTTAAGGGACAATTACTCCAATATTAGAGGTGGATCGATCCCAGTCAATATTAGTACTGGATCAACACTATACTTTAGTTTCATATTTCCTCTTGAAATTATTTTACTTTTGCACTACAGTTTCTCAGTCCTACCTAAAAGAATGTTATTTTGATTTGCTCTCAGATTACATTTCTGCTCCTTGTTTATTTAAGAGAAATGCACACACATTTGTGTTGTTTTTCTATTATTTCTGTCTATCATGTTGATATGTTAAAATGTTTGGCAGACACTTGCCAACTTTGCACAAATTCTGTTCTAGGTTTCAACAGAAATAATTCAAAGGGAAAAAACACACACCAAAGAGTCAGAATTTTGATCATATGTCAAACTTAAATACTAAAAACTGCCTGTATTAGTATCGGTATTGGTGATACTGGCCAAGTATTTACCTGGTACCTTATCCATACCAAAATACACATCACACACCTCTACGAAATACTAAGTGGGAGTAGATATTTGAGCCTGTCTGTTTGATTTTGACAGTGAATTTGAGTTAGATTTAAAACAAGATCATATCAACAAGATTGAATGTTTTTGTAATTAATTCAGATATTTTGTTCTCTCTAATGCCAATCTATCAATGTGAAAAAATACATACTGTCCAAATGTTCTGTGCATAATACCAAAGAATTGTCATGTAAAATTTGAACCCTTACAAAATATGCGTGCTTTGTTAGTGGCAGTGGATATTATGATAGCTGGGTGCAGTAAGGACAGCTTGTGATTTCTTGTCAGCAGCCAAAGAAAAAAGTGAATGTTAGAAACAGATGGAAAGAACAACAAGCAGAAGACAGCAGGGGGTTCACTGGAGAAACTCAGCTTTATTGACAGAAGATAGAGAGGTTACAGATGTCAGAGCAGAGAGCGAGAGTAGAGTAGAGGATGTGACAAAGTGATGGGGAAGTACAGAGAGAGGTGTGAACAATAGAAAGTGGCTCCTTAATTTTTGTTTCAACAGTCCAAACAACCATGAGGGTAGAGAGACAGGAAAAAGGAGACCCCTACAGATTCACAGGAGTACTGCAGGCTTGGCAGTGGGGCTGGTAAACTGAGTTTCCAATGTGTTTGTCCTTACTTTACATCCAAACAGAAACCCAATTGGGGAAGCTGCATTGGTCTTCCTAAATTCCCACCTGTGAAAATGTTTTCTAATGAAGGTTTTTTGTCCACTACCTGCTTAATACTTAAAACAAGAAAATAAATTAAAAAAAAACTATTACCAGCATGCACACTTCTGGATATTTTTCTCAGTGATAAAACCAAAATAGGATGAGGCATGTTTTATCCAACCCAGGTGAGCAAAGAAGGATTGCTATTCTCATTGTCCTCAGCCTTGAGAGCCATTCAGTTTGCTTGGTGTAAATTAAATATTTCATATCACAAGCATTTTGAACAGTTGCAAACAAAGGGGGGGAGAGTTATGTGTGGTTAATGGTGAGATGACACACGGCAAAGCAGTGGGTTGAGTGAAAATATAAAGATCTTAATTGTGCGCTCAAACAGTGACTAAGAAGGCATTGCAGAATCTTTCTAATACCATAATTTGAATTATTCTCTGTATCTACAAACATGTGGTAAATAAATGCATCATTAAATATAGAGGGTATTTACATTCTTTTTCAACATAAGATGCCAGATTCTAGCATACCTGCTCAGTACCCAATTCAATAGCTTGCTGGATTTACTGACATTTGCTGTAGCCAGTCACATTAAAGCATATTTTTGTTTGAAGAGTAAAATGCAATTGCATAGTGGGAGCTCAGTGTGTAATTTGTGGACAGAATCACCTACAAAAACATATTCATGAGACCACTTAAGGCTGGAATTGTTGTTTCCACCAGAGTTAGCAGTCGGAGCAGGTGGGGAAATTAGACTCTTTAGTAGAAGATCAGGGTCAGCAAACCAGTCAATAAATCTCTGTGGAGAAGTATTAATGTTGTGTTTAATGTTGTGTCTAAAAATCAAAGTGCAGAGGCACATATCCGGTAAAGTCTTGAAATTCTTGCACTGTTTTAAAAATCCAGATATAATGTCTGTATATTATATATACATTTATTTTACACTTTTTTTGAAGATAAAAAAAAACAAAAAAATACACTGCTTTTGGGTTTTGAAATTATTTTGAAAAAACACAAAATATTGTGTTGTTGTTTTCCCAAAAATATTTCTGAAATCTCATCTCTCTCCTGAACCTGATTTTCTTTTTATTTCATCTCATCTTATAAGATGTATGTTTCATCACATTGCTTATTCCTGATAGTGGTCAGCTGCACAGGAATCTAATGCCTCTAATTGTCTGATTTAAAACTGGAACAGGCCTGACTGATGAGTGAATCATGTCAAGATCAGAGTACATGCATTAAGCAAGTTAGGTGAGTTTCCTGATTTTTTTAGTTTTTCTTTATGGCAAACTGGAGTTACAAACTCCTTCACAAATCCTTGAGAATTTTTAGCATCCTTCTAGCCAAAGGCTGTGCTGACTGTAGAAAGAGCTGGCAGTGCTTTTAGTCTTTTTGCTTTTGTAAAAAGTGTAGTATTTGTTTAGTTTTCCACATCAATTAAGTGACGCTACAAAAAATACTCATTAAAAGCATGTAACTTTTTTTTTCACCTAAAAGCTCATAAGAGCACGTGTACAACTGTAAAACCAACATAACTTCTGTATTAGTAGTTGTAAATTATTTTATGTTTAACAGTTTAAATATGCTTTCCCACACTCCAGAGTATATTTGTTTTCAGCTGCTTGTGCTTTTAATAATTAGACACACTGGAAAAGTTGGCTGTTTTAATCCTACTGGCTGCCAAATGGTGATTCGGACCTTCCTATTGGCTTGTGAGTGAGGAAGAACAAGAATGAGAGGAAATGACCTCAGCAGTGGAGCTGCTGGAGTTAGTGTTGGAAGCAGCAGAGGGAGGAGAAGAGAGAGAAAACAAAAGGTTTCTTGCGGAAACCCGCATCATTGGATTTTGGAGTTTCAAAACAAAACGACGTGGGGTTGCATAAGAGAAGCAAAGAAATAAAAGTCTAATAGAAACATCTATTTATCTCTATATTTTGTTAGAACTATCATCGTTGTAGAATGAACAGGCACGTAAAGAAACCAAGGCAACAAATACCCACCTCTCCGTCTCTGGAGACTCTGTACAAGGAAAAGTGTGGGTTGGTTCAGTTCGTACATTTCTATGTGTGGCTGTTTTTGTTGGAGTGTGTTGAATAGGAGGCTGAGGGTTAACAGAGGAGGACGTGGCCTAACAGAAAGTGTTAATGAGAAACAAATGATGCTTTGTTTGAACGCTTAATAGATTGTATCACCCGGGGAGATAATTTGGTTGGTTGATGTGCGACTGATTGTCTGTAAAGCCCTGTTTACAGAAAGCTGATGCTGTTTGGCAAACAGCCTATTGTTTTTCTTCACCTTTGCCCGGACAGACTTTTCCGTAATCATAGTTTTTTTGGCACAGATATCTCATCGCTTAAGCTCAAAATCACAAACTTCACTGTTTTACTGGGATTTTACCTCATAGACCAAAGAAAGTGGTGCATAATTGTAGAGTAGAAGGCAAATGAGATACGGTTTTCAACTTCTTTAATAAAAAGAAATCTTAAATGTGTGGCATGCGTATGTGTCCACCTCCCCTCACTGCTGTTATAGCTGCAAGTCTTTTAACGAGTAAGTCTCTATCGACTCTGCTCATCTAATCAATGCAATGCCCTTTCTGTTTTGACAGAATGGAGAGTTTTTGTGAACATGAACTTTTAGTCTTGCCACAGTTTCTCAATTGGATACAAATCTAATCTTTGACTTGGCAGGAATAATACTAACATTAATATATTTTGGAAGGTGAACCCAAGTCTGAGATTTCTCTTTCTTAAGCATCATCAAGCTAGACATCAACTTTGCCTAGCTTGCATGTCCCTTTTGAAAAAAAGCATTCCCATATCATGACACTGCCACCAGTGTATTTCATGATGTTATATGTTATGTTCAGTGTCAGGTTTCTGCTTTACACATATGTTTGCTCTCACCTAATAAAGTCCCTTCTTCCACAGGTTTTCTGTGCACCCTCAATGACTTGCTGGAAGCAGTAAACATAAATATTAATGACTTTCTTTCTAAGGTATTTTTCTTCCTGTCACTTTTCCATAAAGGCTGGATTTGTCTAGTCTTCGTTCACTTTAGCTGCTTTCTATTAGGAATATTTTTGAAAACTGTCGGTCATTTTTCTTTCATTTCACCGTTATATGCTACTTTCTGTTGGTCTAGCAAATAAAATCCAAATAAAACACATACAACATGCATAACAGCTCAAGGGGTATAAATATTCTTAGCTTATTTCCTGCATCTTTTATGATGATCTGACATCACAAAATACCGCATTGTTTGATAAGACAGCAGATGGAAGTGTTACAGAGTTAACAAAAGAGCAAAAATGATCAGGTGGCTGAGTAGAAAGTCAAAAGTGAGACAAGAAATGGAGTGTGTTTGTGCATGTTGTGCCTGTCATTCAGAGTCCAGAGGAGGAAGCCAGAGCTTCTGTTAGTAATCATCCAAACACAGCGCAGAGGAAGGTGATAATAAAAGGTTGGAAGAGGGAGAAGACTCAGTCACATGAGGATGCAGCACTGGCACCGTTTCCTCTTGTCCATACCTGTGGCGGGGGTGAGGCCAGGCGGTGGGGCTATGTTTGCTTCTGGGTTTGCAGGAGGTGAGGACATGCTGTCTGGTTCGCGCCCGTCAGATGACAGTTCCGTGCTGACGGCCTCAGACGTGGCTGGCCGTCCCGACACCAGGTCGGCGGCGGTGCCGTCGATGATGGAGATGTCGGTGACCGTCTTCTCCCTCAGGGATTTCTCATCATCTTCATCAATGAGCACGACCTCGGCCTTGACTGCACCGTCAAAACCGAGCAGCCTCCTGCTCTCACTTGTGTCCTCAACGTCCTGGTAACCAAGGAACACCATGGTGATGGGGTGCTCTGTGCTGGCTTGGGGCGGGGGGCTGAACTCATTGCTCTGATTGGCTGATGAACCTGGTTGGGTTGTGGGGGGAAGGGGGCCCCGGGTCTCCCTTTGGAGGATGACCTGGGCTGGAGGACTGGAGGGAATGGATGGTGGGGCACAGGAGGGCGGTGACAGATCGTCAACATCAGCAGGAGAAACGTAAGCTTGACGTGAAACTGGGGTCACCGTCACCTGACCCCTCCCGCTGTCTCCTCCTCCTGCATGTGAAGGCCTGGCAGCTCGCTGGACTAACTCATCAACCTGTGCAGAGCTCCAGCCGTTCTCCACGGTGCTGGTGGAGACGCCCCCAGAGGAAGTGACCTCATAGACGACTTTCCTGCCATCGTCGTAGACCTTGACCCCCCGTGAAGCCGCCTCCAGTGGGCTGACGCGATTGGCCGACAGGATGCGCTGCTCGCCGGTCTTTGGGTCGTGCTGAACGTTGATCTCCATGGCGAACATTGCTGTTAGAACAGGAGATGTAGGGTGGCAGGGAGGGGAGAGTGGGTTTGAGGAAGGAGTTAAGGGGTGGGTTGAGGGAAGTGAAAAGGGGGGTGAGGACAAAAAGGTGAGGGGATGAAGTGGAAGGATCCAAAAACAGTTTCTTAAAAAAGTGATAATTAAAATCATATCTGTTAAGCTGTTAGTAAATTAT
This sequence comes from Phalloptychus januarius, assembly GCA_902982915.1. Lineage (NCBI taxonomy): Eukaryota > Metazoa > Chordata > Actinopteri > Cyprinodontiformes > Poeciliidae > Phalloptychus > Phalloptychus januarius. Next base: position 3,483,745 of record CADWAE010000133.1, on the reverse strand, counting down.
CAATTTATCCAGAATATTAGGGAATCTAATCAGTATGGGAAAACAACATGTCTTTCCAACATCTTTTCATGTTGGAAAGGCAAAAGAACAGACTTTTCAAGCGAGGTAAATGGAGAAAAATCAACTGGACCGAACTTTGTCAAGTCAAGAAAGAGCAAGAGTTAAAGAGGATAAAACAATGGTAATGGAGAATTTGGGCAATTTGGACTGGCATCTTGGGGTCACCAAATCTTCACACCAACCAGAAGATTTGGTTGGTATGAATCAGCTGTCAGCATGTGACAGCTGATTGTTTGGGTTGTGCAAATAAAGTGACTTTTTACATACCACCATCACAGGTCCCACTTATTGAAAAAAGAGGATTGTACAAAACAGGACACTGACGTTATAAAAAAACTTGATTGTTTTGCTCTCATATTTCATACTCTATTGAATAAATGTAAATTTTTTCAGTGTGCGCTCATGCTGCTGCAATAATTTTGCAGATCATTATAGAGGTGCCAATAAGCATGAAGGTCGCTGTACAAACTCGGCTCCCACTGTGACCGCCGCAACTGCACTGCTGCTAAAGTTGAGCTTTTGTTTTTCTGGGCTCACTGCACAGTCAGCAGCCCTTTATAGAACGTAATGAATTGAGCATACACGATAAAGAACCCATACCATCATGAACTATGTCATTATTTCTTGGATGCAGTATGCTTTTCTATTCTAAAAGTAGTTCAGATCTGCTTTTCCTAGTGATAATACTAGTAAATACACAGGTTTGCTATTAGAAAAGAAAATGAAAGCATTATTCCATCTTTGATATTCAATAGCTTTTATTTATGTGGATATTTAGTGAAATAACTTATCCTGGATAACTTTCTGAGAAGTTCAGAGTTGAAAATTGGCTCAAATGTGCGTATATTTAACTCGTCTGTTCTTCTAGTGAGGTCATACTGATCATAATCCCTCTTGGCTCAGACCCAAAACCTTTCTATCCTCTCTTCCCTCTCTCCCTCCCTCTTTTTCTCTTCTCTTGTTCTTACCGGGTCTTGATGTGGTGTACTCTCCAGAGGCAGGTCGGCCGCTCCGCAGATAAGCAGCCAGGTCTAGGTGGTTGGGATCGGGATCTGAATAGTCCGAGACGGGGGCGGACATTCTGCCGGCAACATCTAGTGAGCGGGAGCGCAGGAGGAGAAATGGCACATGGTCAGTGAGATGAGAGAGAATCACACTCAACTCTAACTCTGGGCTGTTGGAGATCCGAAAACATGAGCACGCTGGGGACACGCACACACTCACACACACACCTCAGTGATGTAAAGCCACACCCGTGCGAAAATAATACACACACACACAGAGCCCAGCCTCTCTAAAGGAAAACTAACCCCACCCCTGCGTGACCCTGACCACCCCATCCACATAAACACCGTCCCACTCTCCCTCTCGGCTTCTGTGTTAGTGCCAACACTGGTACCCCAGAGGTACAGTGCTTATGCAGCAGAAGTGTGTGCAAGTCCATGATTGTGTATGCGTCTTTCCATATACGTGTCTACATGTGTGTGTGTCTGCAGGAACAATGCATCAGGGGCTTACGAGGCTTGTTGGTGAACAGTGGGGAGATAAAGGCAGTGGCTAGAAGGTGCAGAGTCATGGCCTTGTGGGCGTGTGAGCTTCAATAGTCTCGCTGAGCTTCGTTGTGTGTGTGTGTTAGTTTTGGTTTGGTACATGTATACATTTATGTCTATGTGGATGCGTGTGCGTGCATGTGGTTGGCTGGCTGTGTGTTTGGGGGATTCAGGAGCGAGGACTGGCTTCCATCTCTCCTGCCTCAGCGAGACTATTATTCACACACCCGCCATGCAGAGGCACACAAACACAGCTCAGGGTCAAGTTATTGCACTTTCAATGTATGTGTGCGTGCAGGGGTGGGTGTGTGTGTGTAAATTTGTTCCATTTTCTCATTACCACAGCCTTAAATTGTGCAGTTTCATTAATGCAGTACAATGTCCAAAGTACAGAAGCAAACAAGGCCTTTATACTAAACCACCAAAGTCAGCAAAAGTAGATGATAAAAAAAACGCTGCAGCTGGTTTAATCATTATGAGTTCATCCAAGAAACCTACTTGTCTTCCACTACAGTGTCTTTACCTTGTTTTGCCTTTGCGAAATATGTTATGGAACAAATAGATTGGATTTAAACAAGGACATTAGTTCACAAACTGCAATAAAAAAACAGCCTGATGCTACTCAATGTACCAAATTCTGCGGATTAATTCACCCCAGATACAGACCTTACAAAGACTCACCAGAGCCTCTTTGACAGATAGAAAGTTACCAAAGTGCAAATTTACTGCCAAAGTGTAGTACATTTGGAAAACTCCAAAGGTCATTATGACCCTATTAGGCTGTTTCAGTTCTATCCTAACACATTGTTATTGTCTTTGGTATCACACTGGCACTAGAGTGGAACTTAAGGAGTTTCTGCACCTTTATCATCAGTTTCAGTCTAAAAGTAGAGGTGGAACCACCAAAACTATTTTCATCAGCTTAACTAGCAGCATAGGAGGCTGCAGTTCATTTGATTTCTTGTACAGAGTGCTGCAGATTGCTACGGGTGATGACCTGTGCTACAATTTCAAACCAGGGAAGTGCACCGTGGATTTATGCTTATAGAAAAAAATCTAAAAGAAAAAAGAAAATCTTTTTTATTTTTTTTAATTAACTCTTGGACTCTAATAAGACTGGGACTTTTTAGTCTAAATATGGTTTTCATGAATTATGGATGGTTTTTATGACTCTTGTGATTGTAAACTTCTATTCTAAATATTGTTATAGCTGCTTGGCAAGAGGCAGATGTAATGCATACATCATCCACACCACCAAGAGGATTGTCATGTGCACGCAATCAGATCACCGATACCTTAGCCATAATATGAGGTCTTTGTACACCCGAGTGTACAAAATATGTTGTAAACTAAAAATATGTTGAAGCCAGACAAGACTGGCTGTGCTAGAAAACCCCTCCAAGATCTTGTAAAGATCATCCACAGTTATTTTTAATGCCATGATGGAATTTTAGTTCAGTGTGAAAACAAAAAAGGCATCATGTGACTGTTACAGGAGACCTGGCCTCATATTACATGAGCATCTTTAAGTGTATTTTTTATTTGTCTTACCTTTATCCTGGGTCATCAGACTCTGCAAAGAGACAAGACAAAATCTATTAAAGCTACTGTAGTAGAGCAGATCAACAGGCTACGAATCTAGTCTGTCTTGATTTCAAATGTTTCTAGTTTATTAATATGAGGGCTACTTTAGTGCTATTCATAGTATTTGTGCTTTCAGGGTTAATGGGATTGCTTCATTGTTTTTATGGACATTAGTATTTCAAATGAACCAACAAAGCACAACAGATTAAATATAAAAACAAGAAGCATTTAGATTAAATAATTTATCCTAGAAAGCATATTATCAGCAAAAAAAAAAAAAACTGATTTAAAATAAACTAAAACTGTAATTTGTGGGCAGCTGACATTTATTTTAATACCAGAGTACAGCACTAGTCAGGTGTTTTCAGTATTTCCAGACCTTTCAATTAAATGTTACAAGTTACTACATTTTCAAGGCTTTAGGGATTTATTTTAATTATTTTACCTTTTGCAGGTCTTCGATGGAGCGCTCCGTCTCTTTCAGACGCTCGCGAAGAACTTGCTCTTTGGCAGAAATTTGAGACTCTTCACTCTCAAGTGCACCAATCTCAGACTCCAACCTACAAGCAGACACAAAACCCAACAAAAGTGTCAATATCAGTACAGGTGAAAAATAGTGTCATGCACATCAGAAAACATCTCTGAACTGTAATGCAGCTGAGGATTGAGCTACAATATTACAGTTTCCTGGCCTTTTTCCCCCTGAACCTTGCCAATTGTTACACATCTTCACAATTCTCTAAAGTGCAACATAAACAAGGCTGTGTTCATACATAAGCATGCCCACTCCAAGCTCATACATTTTTAAGAGATGGATGTAACAACAATACTAGGAAGTTTTCTGGGAGGAGGACCACGGCTTGTTCCCTTGCTTCAGAATATGTCCCTCGGGGGAAATGCGGTATTTGTGAGGTCAGAGTGTGTAAGAATGTGTGTATACGAAAGGTAAAAGGGTTCAAAATAATACCACATTAAGAGGCAGTCCTTCTATAGTGTTTAAATGGAGCTCACTCTTAATTTAGTGAACCTATGAGGATGAATAAGAGAGTCTTTGGGGTTGGGACAGCACTGTTTTATCTGAGGGACATTTTATCCAAAAAACATCACTAAAATTATTAGATCTACTGTAATAAGCTGATCTTGTTCAAGTCTGAACTTCGGTGGGAATTCAGTAAGTTATCTCGGAATGGTGAGGATGATGATGTTCTGCTAGATTTATGGATGTTCCTATGAAATTACACAGGAACCAATTATCTTGTTACATTTGTGGTCATGGTTAAAAAAAACATCTGTCATGTAGCAGTCATGCACATAAGAAAACTGGCAGCAGTATTGTTATGAAGCTGCAGTGTCTAATGTCCGTTGCATGCAAATAAGTTCCTTTTTCCCCTCTACTTACATAGAATTGTTCTGAACCAAAAAGATGTCTGTCTATCTTTGCCTCTTTAAAGTATTGTTTGAAGAAGAACAATTAGTTTATTGTAGGGCAAGTCAGGGTCATCTAAACTGAGACATTTAAGGTCTGTCTAAACAAAAGGCACTTTGAATTGTCCTTGCTTATTAAAGGACTTTAACAAACATATCACTGTACAAGACAGCAACCATAACTCTGAATATTGTTATTAGTTGTGTTGTCTCATTCTGACCTGGGGGGTCGGATGCTTTATCATTTATTTCCATATATGGATTTTGTTCTGAATAGAAGAACTTAAAAAAAGTATTTTTTGTGGCTTTGGAGGAAGTGCCAACACAAAGTGGTGCACAAGAGTCGAGTGGAGTTTGCTTTCAAATTGTTTTTGAAATAAAATTTCAGACCCAAGTCCAATTGAGAATCTTTTTTTCTGACAAAGAAGAGTAGCAAACTTGATTTTGCCATCAACAGGCAACATTTTTAGCATGTTGTTGTGCAAAGCAGGTAAAGCCAAGTCAAGTTAGGTTTATTTGGACAGCAGATTTCAGCAACAAGGCAATTCCAACTGCTTCACATCACAAAATCTTCTTGCAGTCATCAATTATTAAACAAGCAATAAGAATTACATTGAGTTAAATGTCATCATCAAAATCATCACACAAATACACATCAGATATGTTGATCAATGTTTCACTTCAAAGGCAATTCTAAACAGGTGGGTTTTAAGCCTTGATTTAAAGGAACATGGTGTTTCTGCTGGTTTGCAGTTTTCTGTAAGTTTGTTCCATATTTGTGGTGCGTAGAAGCTGAATGCTGCTTCTCTATATTAGAACCATACCCTAAAAGACACAGCTGATGTTGCAACACATTTCTAGAAACTTTGGGGGTCTGACTACAAGTGTCACCCACTTTTCAGATATTTTTCTTTAAAAACTTTTGAAAAATGTTTTTCTACAACAATACATTAAAGTTTGTTGTTCTGCTGTGACAAAAATATTTAAAAGTTCAAACAATTTGCAAGTCGCCGACAGAGATCCGGTTTAAATCTCTGTAAATGCACATTTACAATCAGCTATTCTTCTGCCATATAAATAATGTGCACCTCTCCCTCTGCTATGTGTGCAATGTCTTGCCAATTCTCCCTTTTGTTTAAAGAAAACTAATTGCCTCATCAAACACACATTTTTTTTTATTTATTATGACTGTAAAACTCTTTTGCTGATGCACTCAGTCTCACTGTCTGTGGGACCTAATGTGTTTATAACATAAAAAAATGAATTAGAATTGGATTTTAACTCTCAGCTGGAAGGAACAGTTAAAATCCGAGAACATTGATCTTAATAATCCATCTGACTATTAGATTAGGTTAAATGTGTTTGTATTATTTAAGTCTCGTCTTTCAGTAACATCTTTAAATCATTTTGTCTACTGAGACTCGTTGGAATTCATGAGGCGTTGATTTGGCGCCATCTAGTGTTTAGAACAGAAAACAGAGAACACATTTCCACGAAGCTTCCTAATAATCCAGAAAAAGACTCGCCAGTGTTCCCTCCCTGTTTCCGAACTGCAGCCCACCCAGTTGCCATGTTTATGCCTGAGAGGCCAGCAACCGCTTTCTATGTCATACAAGAAGGAAGACATCTGGTTTCATGTTCGTGTGTCCACAGAGTGAGACAGTGATACACAGAGATCAACACATAAGACCATGAAACATTTATTAACCATATTCTCTGTGGTGTATCCTTTATTCTTTTTTTAAATTTGTTCAATTCACTGCTACCACCGTATGATGCCACCAGCATATTGTTTGACAGTTCTTGGGTTTGAAAGTTCACTGTCTCAATGTGGCCACATACCTCAGTTTTTATCTCACCAGAGCGTTTAACTTTTTTCCAGAAGATGGATGTTTGGCTGGTCCATATGAATGACTGCAAAATTTGTTTTTAAACAGCTACTTCCTTTCATCTGAGTTTAGATCTGATGGTTTAAACTGGGCATTTTAACATGAGAGTAATAATAAACAGAAAGAAAAGCAGTTTGTTGAATGAACACATCAGCCTTACACTAGTTTCTGAGAGACTGTTCTTGTTTTTAAGTCAGCATCATGGTCTTACATTCACACACAGAGCGTTCTCTCCCGGTCGAGAGACTTTATCCATCCCATTGTTTAACGTTCAAAGGATCCAGAGAGGAAGGACTTTAAAAATAATACACAATGCATTCTGAAATTGGGTCAATGAAATTGCTTTCTCAAAAGGTTTTCTTAAGAAGATGAGTACAGTTGATTTATTCCTTTAAACAACTCTGTGTCAGACTGTTTTTAATTAAAAATGTAAAAATGTAAAGTAACACAGCTGAAAGGACAATTTCAAACAAATATGCTAGCAGATGTTAAACAAATCCCCACACAGCACAAAATATGGGAATGCTGCAAACAAGAGCAATTTCCTCAAGTGTATTTTCATCCTCTGCATTTTTCATGAGAAAATTAAACTAGATGTGATTATTTTTCTACCTATAAACAGAAAAAAATGAAGTATATCATAAACAAAAGAGTTTAGTTTAATGATGAAAATAATTTGAAACCAGGATGTTTATATTCGAATTTATAATACTCTAAAAAGGGTCTGTTCTATTTTGGTGGGAAACTTTTAAGTTGAAACTATGCAGCATTCAGAAATTAATCTTTGGCTTCAAAATACTCTCTCAGAGTGTTTGGTATGAGTATCTATGAGAAAAATCTGCTCATGTAAATTTACCCAAATCGTCAGGCAGTCCAATAAATAAAAAGCTAAAAAAACCTAGAGATGCAGAAAAAAACCAAGGCTGGATGAGGACAAAAGATTATTAACGAGGTAGCAAAAAAAACCCCAATATCCATAGTAGATTGTTCATAATAAGATTATGCTTTTGTGATAAAATAGCAATTGATTTTAAGGCTTTTGGAATTTTTTTTTTTATTTACCCAAGGTACAATTACCCATAGAGGGCGTTGTAGCTTTAGTAAAAATTTATCTCATCTTCCATAGAGGCAAGAATTTAGGTTAGGAAAGTAAACCAACAAAAGCAAATATTTACCAAGCGGCATTGTCGAATAACAGTGGACTGCCTGGATTGCGGGAACATTTTCTAAAAGCACACTCACCTACATTTATTAGTTCAATCAGTAACTTTGCAGACCTTTACGTTTTTAAAGGTCTGCAGGGTCTTCGTCTCCTGTTTGCAAGAAGGTCACCTCCTTAGGCTTGATTAAAAAACAACAACAACAAAAAACACCCTAATGTGCTTACAGTAGCTTGTTGGTACATGTTGGTGCATAATGAAATGCTGGCAACAACAGCAAAATGAGTAGGCACATTCTGTCTGCTCAGAGCTCGGATCTGGACCTCTGTGCAGGCATCCAAAATACATCACACTTTCCCACACCTAGAAAAACTACAGCTACCTTTCTGAAGCAAAAAGAAAATTCTGAAAAGATTATGTAATAGGGCATCTCACTAAGCTTGCTGCAATGTGTGAAGCCTGCTGCACAAAGATCTCCTGTGTTTAGTTCATGACTAAAAGGTTTTCTGGTCTGGTAATTTATTGATAGCTACAACAAGATAAGATGCAACAACATTGATCTGCAAAGAGAGGAGGCCAGGGGTTCGCTAGGGAACGTCAGAGGGACTTTGATTACATACATAAACAATAATGTTTTGTTATGCAACTATATTAAACATGATGAAAGCGTGTGAAAAGTGGGCCAGGGTGTATTAATTACATACCGCAGACCCACACTTAATTTTGATACGTGCACTGTCGGTGTGAATAAGCACACAAAGGCCTTCTCTTGCCGCATTGCTCTTGCTTTAAATAGAGCAGTAAAATATAACCGGACCATCTGAGGGAGATGTGTGCACAGAACGGAAACCACACCGATCCCTCACAATGATGGCGACATCTGCACAAAGTCGTCTGCTGCGACATAAAACGAGCAGTAATCAAAAAGCGGCACGGTGTGGGCAGGCATGGGTCAGTGCCACCCAGTGAAAAGACCTTCCTCTGCTAAATATTCCTCTCTGTGTTTACTTATCCCAGCCATGTAATGACAGACAAGTCTGCAAAACCACAACGGCTGCAGCTACACGCTTTTATTCGGACCCTTTGTGCATCTCTGCAGAGTTAGTCTTCTTCTCCACATTTTGAAATGTCTTCTGGACAGACATTTTGAAATGTCTGTCCTCGTCTCCTCCCTGTCAGTTTCAGTAGTTAAGTACAGTGCCTTGCCAAAGTGTCCACCTTCTTCAACTCTATGGCTAGAATGATTTCCCATTTCTCTTTGGGCAAACAAAGAAAAATGGCAAAATAGCTAAAACTAGTCAGATCTGATAGAGAAACATCAGATCTGTGGCAAAATTTATATTTTGAAAATCTTGCCACAGATTATTAACTGGATTTAGGTCAGAACTTTGACTGGACCATTCTTACTCATGAATCTGCTTTCATCTAGACCACTCCATGGTATTCCTGGCTATATGGTTATGACCATTGTACTGCTGAAAGGTAATTCCTTCAAAGGTTTCCTCATATGTATTGTAGGTCTGTCAATATTTTCATCAACTATGACAACATTCACTATCCCTGATAAAAAAAGGAAGAGCAGATGACCCATTATAACGGGCCACTGCTTCCTTAAGTTTAGGTGGACAGTCATAGGATTGCATTTTTTTTTTTTGGATGCTGGATCGAAAAGTAAGTCATGAGGTATTTAAACTTGGATATATATTCTTTAACAATGCTTTAGCTTTTTCTTAAATTTTCTTTGAAATGCATTTAATTTTTTGTTTAGGGGGTTCAGAATAAAGGGGGCAGAGTACAGATACATGCATATTTCAGGTTATATTCATAAAACAAGTAAAAACCACCCATTGTTTTCCTTTTGCCCTACATTTGTGTCAGTCTGTCAAAAAAATATCCTAAAAAGACCATTTGTGGCTACATAAAAAAGGTTGAAAAATTCAAGGAATTTTAATACCTGTGTATGAATTTGAAAAGATAACATTTCTTAATGTGATTTGTAGTTTAAGGCATAAAGCCATCGTTGTTCTCCAGATGTTTTGGTGGGATTTTTTTTGTTTTTAACAACACGTTTTTCATTAAGTTTTTACATTCCAGCGAATATTCTGAAGGGACGTTTGTTCGCTTCTAGCTCAGCTCAGTTGTTCTCTGAAGACACACACAGCTGTTCCACTTGCATGCTTTCGAAAGCTAGAAAAAACTACAAGGCATCCATAAAACCCAACTTTGTCTTTGTCTCTTGTATTCTAAATGAAGTGTCCACCAGTGCCTGTTGCATTAGAATACAAACAGCAAGGACGAACAGGACGTCTGGGCTGCATTTCAAAAACTTTTTTGATGTAAGGGAATGGAAGTGTGTGTGCTTTTCATCACAGAAATCCAGGCTTTAAACTTGATCACATCTTTATACACCATATTTATCTCTCTCTCTCGTACTCTGGCGTGTTGAGATAGTTCACTAGTGAGCCCCAACAGTTCACCTCTGTCCCTCTCAGCAGTGGAAATATTCCAGATCCCCTTCTTCCCCTTCTTCTTACAGGATATTCTGGGACAGTGTCCCACAGTGAGTAAATATAGACGACACACCCTCAGTTTAAAATACACATACACACACTCACATGCTCACCCCTGCTCGCCTGTCTCTGTCTTCTCCTGTTCAAACATCTAAACAGAAATATGTCCCACCTCCACACAATGTCATCAGACCAATGACAAAGTGTCGAGTTTCTCAGCACCTGAGGTGAAAGCAATAAATTACAGATACTCAAGAATCAAAAATCCTGGCTTTCTCATATTATTAAACGTTTTTTTGTCCTATTCTGAGTCTCCTTGATTTGTTCTTTGATACGTTTTTGGACATTTAATGTCATCTCCGAATCCAAATCCTAAAGAAATGATTGAGGGACACTTTCAAATTAACATAACACCTTCTGCTCTTTTTGCTAAGTAATTCCACTTATTTTCATCTAGGCACAAGAAATTGGGCTATTATTTCAACTTCTTAACAGCTTTTGTCATTATTATAAAGGAGTCACACATTCAAGTAGCAAATAAAAAACTCTTTAGACTCCAACACAAGTTTTCTGTGATCTTTACTGAATGAATAACTTTAACCTCACACATCTGAACTAGGTATCCAAGTTATGGACTAATGACTTAAGCTAAAGATCTTTTCAATTGACTAATGATAAGCAAAAAAAAAATATTCCTTTGTGTCCGCTGCATTAAGTACTGACTGAATAAACAGAATTGGGTGGCTTTCTCATATTATTAAACTTAGATATATTTATAAAATATAAGAAGACAGGAACCGCTATTCTGCAACTTATTCTTAAGTTGCTGAATAAAAAAATAAAACATTAAACTTTAGGAGCTTTTTTAGGGCTTACATTTCAAAAAGAGATCTGCATTAAAGTGCCGTTTCTCCTTCAAGTAGTGCCCAAGTCAACTTGCTCCACTTAAAGAAGACCACCGGCGCCCTCTTCTGGATGGCGGCCAAACTACAACTAAGTGGACATTTTTACTTAATCGATTGGAACTCGTTACCAAAAACAAGTTCCAATTGTTTTTAGAAAGCAAAATTGTAAGTCGCTTCATTGTTTGCATCCCTAATCTGAACTCATCTTTCTAACAAAATGCATTGCAAATCTGACATCTTGGTTCACAACAAGCCAAGATGTGTGGAAATCTGACATTATAAGACCTGAGCTGTATCTAAATTAGGTCAAAAACCACTGCTGTCTGGTAAAAGCAATACAGTCAGGATTTATTCTGGCGCCACATGCTGGGTTTGAAACTGACTCCAGTTGTTTAAACAACATCCCTTTTTCGGAGCTTGTTCAGGTTGAAATCACAGTTGTTTTATTGCCGAGTGTCGCTGTTATTTCTGTCCTCTTCCAGTGTGTTTCAAGGCTGCTACTAAAAATAAAAATAAAAATAAAACACAAGCTGTGCAATTAAAAGCTTAATTGTCTTTTGTAAGCAATTAAAACCACCAAGAGCAATATGTTTAAAAGGGTGTCAGAAAGCGGTTCTGTCCAACAGCAGCTGAATGAAGTGAGTCATATGAACAACTGTACTGGAGCGCCACAATGCTCGCTCTTTGACCATTCACTGCTGTGCTGTTTACACCAGATCGACTGTTGGCTCCGTGTTCCTGACAGCGTCTTATGTTGATGTTATTGCAAAGCAAGTGATAATCCACAGCATTCAACAGAGTCTCTTTCATGCACTGAAGTGACAGACGAGGAGTTGGAGTCAGAGTGTGAGCCAGTGATGGGAGGCTGGTCCAGAACATCTGGGTCTGCTCTAATCTCACTGTTCATTTTTCTTCCACTGTAAAAAGCAGCTGTAATTCCATCAGGAGTTACTTTACTCCTGATAATATTAAGGCTATAGCTGGTTAGCTGTCTGTCATTTTAAAACTGTTAGGCATTTACACAAGTTGTAAATGCCTAACACTGATTAGGCATTTTATTTGCTTCTCTCAGAAACATGGGATTTAAAAAAAAATATTCTGTAAATTTCCCAAAGATTAAAAAAAAGACTGTTTCTTAACAAAATCACTTCAAGGTAACATATGCACCTGAATTCAAAGAGGATTTTAACACAGTATTTGTTTTTAAGGAAACTAGCCTGAATAAAACTGCAAAAAAAATACTGAAATAAAAGTCATATAGCACTTTTAAAATAAATTTAACTACAAGATTTAGTGTAAAAAATCCTCTATTTTTACTAAAACCTTATTTTCTGTTTATAAAAGCCGCAAGCTCCACAAAAAAGAAAAAAAAAATCTGATTCAGAGAATATAACTGCAGATTGTTTTCTCTTAAAATCAGTCTGGCTCTGTTTCAGCACAATCTAAATCTCAAACCTAGTGTGATGCTGGCTGGCACGTTAGTCATAACATGACCTCATGCCATAAACGTCAACGGGAATAAGTGACTGTCTTGCAGTAATGCTAAGGGTGAATCAGGAAGCTCCTCCCAAAGTCACAAACAAGGGAAATTCATGCAGGAATACATCACTCATTCCCTTTTTATATTTTCTTTTTCAGTCTTCTCGGTATCTATCATGCCTCCCTTTCAGAGTCACACTCTGCTTTTCAGTGGCTCTTATAATTTTCGATCGACATTACACATTTTCTCTCTGGCGTCAATAATAAGCATCAGGTAACTCGGACGCTGCAATTAATGTGTTGTCTTTGATAGATGACCTATTTTCTTTAGCACATGAATAAAATGTAAAAAATAAAACTAACAAACTACAAAGGCACAAAGGGAATCCAAATAGATTATGTGGCAGATGTGGCAGCTTTAACAAACATCCGTTCAGAGTCAGATTGTCTTAAATGTGACACCATTTTCACTGGAAATCTGCAACAGTGTATTCTGTGATGAAGTGCAACATTTGAACAAACTATCCTGCCAAGACGAGCGTGAGAAACCCCCCCCCCAAATCCAAACAGCAACAATGTGCTACCTTTGTATCATGTCTTCGAGCTTCTTCCCTTGCTCTTCATCGTGTTCCAGCTGTTTCCGCCGTGCCGCTTCTTCCTCTGCGCCCATTCCCTGGAGAAGCCAACGCTCCCGCATTGCTTTGGACTGCAGTAAACACAAAAAACAATAAAATAAAGGAGATTTTGGTGTCAACAAAAAACCAGTTATCTTAGCTCTCTGTTATGAATTTTAAATGTATGATATGAAGCTATGACTTTGTCACATTTTAATTCTAAAACATAATTAAAATCACAATAGACTGCAAGGAAACCACTCGCATTAACAGACAAAGGTGAAATGTCACGCCAAAAGAGGAACAGTGGAAATAAAAACAATTTCCATTGTTTTTATTTGCAAACTTGAACTAAAACACTATAAAACATGATAGAATTACCTTTAACACCCCTTAGCATCTATAAGTGGCTCTATGTAAATAACATTTTAAATCATTTTGGTGTGACCTTCCAAATAAATTACTATGGAACCACTATAAAATTGCAATCTTCTGCATAAGTAAGTGAGTGTGAATGTTGGGTGTGAAAACCAAAACTTTAGCCGTTTAAATTGTAAAATGCCGCAGATGACGACATCAACATGTTGGGAATATTAAACCTGTGGAAATGCACACGCCATCCACAAAGCTCCGCCCTGAAGGTTCAGGAAAGTCTCAAAATTTATGCAGACGTTTTGGGAATAAAATAACTATTACTGTCTGTTTTGACCCTGGTTCATGCAGTTCAAATGAGTTAAAATAATGATGGCAGAAAATTCCCTTCAGTCCTGAAAAAAAGGTCTTACATTAAGGTTTACTTCAATTTTACATCTGTTTACAGCTTTTTCTGCTCCATGTCTCCTTTCACCTCTGCAGTGTTTAAATGAATAAGATTCACAAAGTTAATCAGGCTTTACAGTAAATCTTTGAGCGAAGTTGTTTGTTTCATGGAGCATTTAATACACAAAGGTCACAGGGTTGCCAGTCTTCTCACTCACAGAGGTTGGTGGGAATCCTTTATAGAAGCCTGTGAAGATGTGTTTATGTGATTAAGGTCTCCATCTGCCTGCACGACTTCGTTTGTTACCACAACAGAGTGGAGCGTGAACACTCTGCTTCACCTTTGGCTGTTTACACTCAGTCCGTTGCTTGACTGTAGATCTGGGAGCTTAAAGTTAAAAGTGTGAGGAGCTGCACAAACACTTAGAAAACATTTTACTTTAAGGATTATATCAAGCTGACATATAGGAAATTTTACACTTTGGGTAATTGGCCTGTCTTCAGATATTAAAAAAAGACATTAAGACATTATCAATTGTGAAAATACCATGAGATATAAATTCATGTGCGGATTTCACACACATGTCGATGTGTGTGAAATCAGTGTTTGATGGCAACCCAGTCTTACTAGTTGTGGTTAAACTTTGCTTTGTAATCAGTAAGATGTTTACACAGTCCAGGACTCAGATCAGCGCCTCCTTTCTAAGGGATTTGAAGCGTGCAGCCTTGAGGTCTTTATCAAACTCTCTGGGCTCCAGTTCCCATTTCCTCTCCCAGGCCCGCTGTGTCTCTGGAGAACTCCCAACAAAGCCTTCTTCATGGTCCCTGGCCGTGTGGCATTCAGGGGTAATGGCCATAAAATGTGACTGTGTTACCAGATGATGATTACATCAGGAGTTCACGCACATTGAGGCAGTAGGTAAGATTTCTAAAAAGAGCAGGACAGTAGCTTCAGTCAGTAGAGGCAAGTGTAAAATTCTGATCTAGGCTAAGCATTTTATCATCTTTTTGCATACTGTAGTTTACAAAATGTCCTCATCTATCCTGATTTACTATTATGCTATTGATCTATGAGACTGAGAACTGTATTCAAAACCACATCTATTTGGGAATCCTACACTGCCTGTACTTCAGTTTACTCATCAGTTATTTTATTCAATAGCATTTTGCAGGCCTGTCTATTTTAAGATCACCAGCAAAAATAATCAATACTTCCTTTTTCTGAACCTTCCATGCCTGGCAGGGCAGTGCTTACATCCAGTGGCTAATCAGGGATCAATAGACAAAAGACAGGGGGATACCCTGGGAGGGTCGCCAGTCACTGACTATTCCACACAGAGACCTTCAGCCACATACAGATGCAATTTAGAGTAGTGAGAGTACCGATAATAGTAAAAAATAAAGAATAAAACTCTTTATTTTTAGATTACCACAACACATTTCAACTGCTTCTAATGTGCTCATAATGCCAATTGATATACATGAGTTGATAAGTCCCGCCATTGTGTTTCAATTTAAACTGCTACTCTTCTAGCTTCTTGTTTTGGCTTGCTGTGCTGCAGTGCTAATGCTGGCTTGCACATAAACAAGATATGGAGTTTAATCTGTGACATTTTTATTTATGTCAAGGAGTAGCAAGTCCTAATTACATTGTCGCAGATTAAAAAACTGAAGTAATTTAGGAGATTGGACAAGTAATCCACATCTTTCAGAAGCGCTTATTGCTAAGCATACTAAAATACGATATCATTAAATCATGTAACCACACAGCTCCTCTGAAATAAGAACCAAGTCTGGCCTGAGATTAAACTGAGGACATCATCATGGTTAAGATGTCACACATTTGTTGTGCATGTGTTGAGGGGGGTCTCTGCTTCACTAACATTTACAAAGGGATCAGAAAACAACATCACTGTTTCAAGAAGACTTTGAAGTATCATAGAAAACATGTTTTCCAGGACTACTTGTTGGAGAAATATTGCTCTGTAACAGTCTGTTTTCTTTTGATGAACTTCTTGGCTTTTCCCGTCATCCACAAGCAGCAGAATAAAGCCTCTTATTTCAGCAGATTCTGCTCTGCCATCAGAGTTTTTCCACAGTTGTTTATCTTTCGATTTTGCTCCTTGAACTATTTTTCCTGCTTTGACCTTTGAGAGTGTTCTCAAACTTTTGAAAGTTTTTTTTTGTTTTATTAGTTTTTGTCAACCTAAGGAGACATTTCTCATTTATCTGACAGGAAAAAAGTTACCCGACACTGTTTTCTTCAAAAACAGCTCGACTGTTAACAAAATGATTTGTTATGAAAAAGGTAGATTCGCTCGGCTTTAATCAATGTGTCTCTCCTTCACATAACCTTTAAATGGGTGTTAAATTCTTGAAAAAGTCTGGTGTGCGGATTCAAACCCATTCAACAAAGGATCCATTGATGCAAAATTTGTTTTATCACTCTAATTTGTGATTGGATTGTGTTTTTATTGCAAATATTAAAGCTGGCTACTATAGATGTTTTCAGAATAATGAGAAACCACACATATGCTCTTACCCACCCAGTGAGTCTACAGCTCAGCTGCAAAGCCTCCAGGATTTTCCAAATAAGTCCTTTTGGAAAAATAAACAACTACATTGCAGCAGGGCAGCACAGGAAAATGAAACCCAGCAGATTTGTGAAACATAACCTAAGATCTTTTCATTACTTACATTTACCTTTTGACTGTTAGTATTTATTCCCTTAGTGCCAAATGAGTTTAGTTTGATTCCATCTGATAAGCTTACTCTGCTTTTTTAGGCTTATGAGTAAAATCTAGTTGTTTGCCCTTTGTTAAAAGAAAGACATTTAAAGAACACCACATAATTAAATCATTAAATGTATTTTTTCTACTATTTTTTTCCTCCACTGATGAACTCTTCAATGCCTTTTACTTGTTCACTGAATCAAAAGCAAAGGCTGGGTTACCAGTTGTGGTAGGCAATAAGTGTTAGAAGTTTTATTTGTGGGTGCGCTGAGATTTAAAAGGTTTTTCTTCAAATAAGAAAACAACCTTTGCTGTTTTATGCCTGCACACAAGCCAAATTAAGTGTTGGGCATTTGGATGTAATTGGTACAAGTCATTGAAGAAGTTATTTGTCCAGCTAACATGTGAAGTTGGGCCCCATTTGGATTTTGCTAGAACTCATATGGGCAAATGCAGTTGAAAACCCCATTTAAGTCTTAGTTGAGCAATAGGTTTATCCATTGAACTTGGGTAACACGTATGTAACCTACATTGGTTTACTGGATTAAAAATGACCAAATACAGGAAATACTATGCAGGTTTGTGCTTTGGTCAAAGACCAGCTAATGGGTATAAGCAATCAAAACTGGTAACAGATGTGGGACCCATCTGGCCGAACCATATGGATTACACATAGGCAAACACAAGCCAAATATTTTAAACATTTGAAGCCCACATGTAGTTTGTTAGGTTAAAATGCAAAACGTAAGGCTGGTTTTGTATGTCCTAATACAGTCAGTTGCCATGGAGCAACTGACTGTGCATTTTTTATTATGTCTTAATTAGCTGGTATGGACCTTATTTCGTCATCCAAGCTGACTTAATTCTGTGTGGCATGAATTAAGCACATGGCACATTTTGTAGGCTCTGGGGTTCCTAGTTGCTCTTCTCACACCAAATATGCTTCCTCTCCCATGCATCATTGGTGACAAAAGTCGTCATAAATTTAACTCAAAAGAAAGTGGCTGTAGAGAAATTAACACCACCTAAAAGCATGAACAAACCTACCAACCTTAACATGCTGAAGCTGTAGCACCAGTTCGTCAAGCTGACTTCTTTTGTCATCAATTTCAGTTTGTCGTTTCCGCTTCTCCTGAGAGATAAGAAGAAGAAAAAAACTATAAGAAAGATTTTTTATTTACATGGAGTCTTAAAAATTTGACAAGGCGAATGTACTTATATTCCAGAGCATTTAATAATGATTAAATGCTACAATTTAATGCTTGCCTTGCATTTAGTAATGCAAGGCTGCTTGCATTACTAAATTGGTTCAGGATATTTTGCACATATTTATTTTAATCTTGAGAGAACTGTGAGAAACTGAGACAATAATGAAATGGAACTGTTCGCATGAAGGAAGCAACACATTGAAATAGCTGGAGGTCAGAGTTTATCTAACTTTGAGAGGGGTTAAGGCACAGACCAATGCAGGGATGATGGATTAGACCTTGATGCTGAATCTAAACTTGAAGAAAGAAAACAATCCTTGACTTTGGAGAGAAATGAATGAGGCTAATATGTGGAGCACAAACTGCCTGCACAGGGAAAAGAAGATGTCTATAAAACACATGGAAATGTAAACGCAAGTCATTCCAGGACAACCCTTTTTGGGACATGAGTACATAAGATACTAAGCATGTGAACAGAGCTCTCTCGCTCTCTTTCTGTGGGAGTGAAACAAGGATTTCTAGGACATTTCCTGTCAGTTAAATATAACTTTCAGGGAAAGCCCCCAAATGTGAATAAAAGGTAGCGCACGGCTAAAACAAAGTAGAGTCATAGTGAATTTAGAAGAAAGAATAGAATTGACTTTGGAGGTGGAAAATAGAGGAAAAAATGGCATGAAAAAAACCATATTAAGTTGGAAAAAATAAAAACGACAGCAAATTTGAGGAGCGACTCCATCATGATAGATATCTTCCTTTCTACTTCTTTAGCTATTAACAATTCTTGTAGATCTATCTTAAACCTCGTCTCAGCTCAGTGTTACCTTGAAATCTTTTTTTAAAAAGGCACTTAGCAAGCACCTTTATTACCATTTATTAAATGTGGAACAGAAAATACCAATGGTTTAAAACATTTATAAAGCATTTAAAATTGGTCTAGTTGTGTAAAGAGTGAAATATTAGCAGCTGGTAAGCATTGTGGCAGCTTGAGGCAGTCAGTGATAGTTGTGAGATTAGTGTGCTTGTTTTGTTCCACAGAATTAGCAAACAGGCCTCAGGAGGAGTGAATATGAGCTACAGTGATCATTTTCTACACGTCTCCTTCGTTCTGTTCAGATAGAACACAAAAACACAGCTATTCTACAAATATGGTGCTCAGCAGATACAGTTTGAGAGCTTAATGCAAGCTGGAAAAATATATGCAGCAAGGCTGAGGTCATTTTTGTCTTTCTGTCTCTCTTGCGCACACACATACATGCACACACACCACAAGAGCCTACAAAGCACCAGTTCCCATGGTTGGTAAAGTACAGTCATAGCCTCAGCGGTATGGCTGACAGATGTCAGGGGACTGCTGAGAACATGTGGTTGAGGATTGAGCTAAACATACAAATGCAGACACACACACACACATTTCCTTTAGTTTTTTCCTAACCTTCTAATAGTTCAAAATCTTTGGATACCAAATAACCATCACATGCTAAAAATGAGCACCAGCTGGATCTAAAGCTCACTAAATCAGCAAAGTAACAATGAGCCATTATAATACCAAGTTAAGAGCTAAAGGATCTATTAAAAACCAAGGGTAGAAAATTTCAATTAGCCATCTTGTAGACAAACAGCTGACTAGCATACAACAATGCTGCTCTACAAAAAGATTTCAAAGACAAGAAATTTAATGAATGAAAGTAAGAAGTGTTGCAGCTTCTTCTGAACAAACTGGACAAATAGGCTACTTCCACCCACACATTCTTGTAATGTGGAGTAAAACCGCATAATGAAGCATGCTTTATTGATATGAATGGGCGATAACAGCCTGAAGGCTGAATGGACGTCTTCTGGCCTATAATTTAGAAAAATGAGCACAATTTAAATTAAATGACACCTTGATTAAAAAAAGAATAAATTATTGACTAGCAATCGAAAAAAAAAATATATATATATAAGGTATTGCTGCAGTACAGTTGTAACTGGGAACTTTCACTTCTCTTTGTGTTCAAAGAACTATCACTGTCATGAATCATAAACAGATTAATTATCAGATGTTCCTAAAATGAAACTGAAGCAGGAAGAAGACCCTCAACACTGATCTGTTCACTGTTTACTCCCGCCAAACAAAGACATCCTCCTCTTCCGAAAAATATGTTGACATTCTCGATGACACACTCACGACTTCCCACATTCTGACTCATAGTGTTTGGCCCCACTCTGCCTGCTGTTGCTGCTCCATGGGCCCATGAACAGAAGTCACCACTTTTCCCACAATATGAAAGAATGACGGACATGTTCAAACAGAAGGTCGTCATGAATTATTTAAGTGTTTAACCTCTAATTCTAACTCCTGTTTTGTAAACTTTTCACCAGCTTTAACCCATTTTTTAGCATCATGTTCTGAAAAACATAAAAATACAGACAAGATGAGGTGAAAACCTTCCTTGTTCACTTTGCTGTAAATTTAAGCATAATTGAGTGGAGACATTTTGAGTTTGATTGGCTTCTGTAGTAGAACTGTGAAAGGTGTTGGTTCCTAAAAGTTCAACAAAACATACACTGTGTTCCAAATTATTATGCAAATTGGATTTAAGTGTCATAAAGGTCATTTTTTTTGTTGTGCTATTAAATTCATAGATGGTATTGTGTCTCAGGGCTCTTTGAATCACTATAATTAATTTCAGAGACCTGGGTTGATTAGTTTGTCATGTGAGCTTAATGAAAGGAAATCTACTAAAGAAGAATGTTCCACCTTATTATGCAGGCCACAGGTTTCAAGCCATATGGGAAAGAGAAAAGATCTCTCTGCTGCCAAAAATCATCAGATAGTGTAGTGCAATGGACAAGATATGAAAACAATAGATATTTAATGAAAACTGAAGCGTTATCATCGTAATGTGAAGAGATTTGTGGCTGATTCTGAGCAAAGATGGGTTTGTGCAGATGAAGGCATAATGAGGATGGTTTCTGTTAGATAAATTCATCAGATTAAGAGAGCAACTGCTAAAATGCAACTGCAAAGCAAAGCAGCAAACAGTTATTTGAAGATGCTGGTGCCTCTGGAACCTCAAGGTGGAGGATCCTCCAGAGGCTTGTTGTGCATGAACCTACTATTTGAATCAATTAAAACCAGTTAATTTAACCACCCAACACATCACCAAACCAACCAAACAAGAAAAACAAATCAACAATAAAACCAAGGAAAACAAATCAAATTGGTTAAACAATTTAATTGACCAAAACAAAAATAGTCTAGCCAGACTAACTGAAAAAAACCTGACCAAACAAACTAAACAAGAAAAAGAAACCAACCTGAAAAATAAGCAAACTAAACAAACTAGTCAAACCAACCAAGAAACAAAAATAATCAACCAGGTCAATTAAATCAAACAAAATGAACCCAACTTAACAAGCCCAGCCAAACAAAATTACAGATACATTTAGAAGGAATCATGTCTAAGACACTTTAAAAACTCTAAATCAATTCACCAAGAGAAAAAAAAATCAACCCATAACCAAATAAATTAACCCAAAATACAAAGAAAACCAGATGATTCAAGCTTGTAGAGTAGAGGTTGTAACAAAGAGGAATCTGGTGGTGAACCATCTTGGACCAATTAAAATGCTGTTCCAAATCAGAATGCTGCTAAACTTAGAAGTACAATTTCACACGTACCAAGTTTTAACTGAAAAAGACCCATTTTATTCTTTTAATAGCACCTTTTGTTTTATATTATTGAAGCTGTTTTTCCATTTTGGAAATCTTTTGTTTAATAAGCGAAACAATGTGTGTGGTTTCATGCACTTACCTTTCAATTTCAGCAGTTTTAGAAAGATTATTTAAAAACCCTGGAACTGTGCTTTCTTTTAGCCATGGTTGTTAAATAAGGAATGTTTTCATTTCTGGAGCCTGGAATCTCAGGTTAAAGAGTTATATTTGCACAAGGAACTAGCTTTTGGGGCACATAATGTCCCAGGTGATATGCGTGTGTGTGTGTGTGTGTGTGTTTTGTTATATAATTTTCATGACACTTACATTTTTCTATTGTGTTTTCAAACCTTTCAACTTTTCATTTTTACCAAGTCAAAGATTAGTGTTTAGTGTTAAAATATATTATTCTGCTATTCTAACAGTTCACTGCATTTACACAATCAGAGCAAACACACCATCAATAAGTCAAATGAGAGAAATGAGCCTTTTTAAACATTTGTGGCAATAGAAGTCAAGTTCCCATAAAAAACTTCTTCTATGGTAAACAAAGAAAACAAAAATCTTTAATAAAAGGCTGTTTTGTGAATTTTTAGTTCAACTTGAGTAGAAAATTCTGAAGAAGAGCAATCCTCTGAGAATGAGAAAGTCATCATTCTTGGAAATGGCTGTTTTAAGCCTCAGTGAATAATCCATCTTCACTTTCAAATTATCTGCCCAGTACAATGTGACAGTGATGTTGCAATTCACACATGTGAAACATTAAGCAAATGTTTCTTATGCTTATTGTGCTGAAGAAAGCTATACTTTTTCTAAAGAATGAAAAAGTGAATCCTGAAAGTATAAGTAATGTCAAACAATAGCAATTTCCAGAACAAAACTGCCACAAAAAGGACAATATAGAAGCTGATAAATCATCAGTTTTTGCCTGTGACTTTTACATAAACACTTTGTAACAATACTGCATATCCACATGCATTAGGCAAACATCAGCATTTTTTATGCTTCATCAGGAAGAAGGGGATTATAATACCAAATGTAATCCATCAGAACAGGTCAACAGGACAGAACAGGATTTCTCTGTTGTATTCGTTTTTGTGACATTTTAAGCTAATAAAATAAGTTGTTGTGAATCTTTAGATTTTTTTTCCACGTTAAACTCCAAGTGAGCAGTTTTGTTAATTTTTCCTCGAAACTTGATCATGCACCTACTGTGCAATGCTAATGGGTACAATTTTTATGTGTATATGTTTTATTTTTTAACTTAATATTTACTTCATGTCAAAGTTAATAATGTACCTCATTCACACTGAAATGCACACGGATCCTTACACACTCACACAGAGACACACTGTTCAAACCAGGATAGTTTCAAAAGTGACACATTTCAGGACCAGATGCAAACATAATCTGTTTAATTTCCGCAGGTTTAGACCTGCACAACAAGTGTTTCTTTCATTAAAGAAGGTGGAACGTGTTACAAGAAGTTGAAGAAATACTTCGTTAGATTTCATTTCAAATAAATTGCAATTTAACATTTTTTGGTTTGAAATAGGAGTAGGCAGTATATTTTATACACTGCAGGTATAAAATACAGTAAGCAGGTTACACATTGAAGGTAATCTAGACAAATGAAAAGGGTCAGCAATTAACATCTTGTCAGCAGAAAATAATTATCCTAGCATCTTCATTTAGAGTAAATGGATATAAGTTGCTAGCAAAGTCTTGGGGTAAAAGTCATTCCTACAACGACTCAGACTAAATTACATTTCTTCTTTCTTAGAGCAAATCTGATTTCAGAAACTTCAGAGTGGTTTATATGAACACTGTTTTATGATGCCTTTATGCAACATAGTGACATTCAGACAGATATCTAAATGTAAGATATTATCAGACTCTTATCCTTTTAACAGAAACTCCCCTAAACATGATAGACTCAATTTCAAAGTCAAAGCATGGTTCCGAAGCTGCTTTTGAAGAACAAGAAACTATTGTTTTCAATTTGAAACCATGTATAAAATGTATTTATGTAAGTATTATTTTGTGTAGTTTTGCACTCTTTATTTGAAATAGGCAAACAAAAGTTAATGAAGGGAGATGAAAGTAAAACAAATGTTCTTAGATCACACATTAAAGCAAATATTGATTCACAGTGTTTATAGGGTGGGAAACAGAATGCTAAGCTACATAAACTCATCTTAATGAGCTGGTGAAAATGTTTTGGTCCTTAACACCGGTGGAGCTCAGAGAGGACATGTTTTGATCTTGCACATCCAGGATTAGATCAGACCAATTACTAATCAAAGTTCTGCTGATGCTGAAGTTGTGAAGAGGGCAGGGCAGGGCAGGGCAGCAGATCAGATTGGTTACATTCTGTACATGCCAACACACCCAGCAGAGAAATCTAACTGGGAATATCATCTTCCATTCTGTGGACAGCCATACCTGAGAGCTTAGAGAACACCGACTGAAATGGACCCGAGGTTCACGTGTCACTGGTGTGACCACACACTCAGTGGATCTTTGCATTTTACGATGATATCATCACTACTATTTCTCAATTCATAAATCTGCTCCATTAAAAAAAACAAAAAACTTTTAAAGTTTCCATGTTGCAAAAAATGTATTTTCATACTCTGCTGTGAATGTTTCACCACTCTTGATGGCACTCTTGAAATATTTGCTGCAAATGCAAATACTTCCTTTCTCACAAAATGTTTGTTCATTACATTTGAATAACAGCATGCTAATTTGGTACCTCCTCAGCTAACAGTCGTATCAATAAGTGCCAAGTCAGCACATTGCTGAAATGTACCGCATGCTGATGTTACACGATTACAGCAGCAGGTGGTCATTAAGTGCAACAAGTCCAGCAGGGGAGAAGATAATCTGTGTTCTCCTATAAATTCACACTGGAACAACATAAAATAATAATAATAAAAAACATTTTAAAATGTTACATGTGGCTCTAATGAATGTGGCTAAGGTGTTTTGCTGAGAACTTGCTACTTTTCGAGCTTTTTAGTTGCAGTTCTGTCAATATTCTGCTTGCATTGTTCAGCGCCTTAAAAAAAAGTTAGCACACTCCTTTGACTTTTCCACATCATTTCACATCATAGCCGCAAACATCAACACGCTCAATTGTGATTCTGAAAAAACAATGTTCTTACAGTCTTTCGTGGCATCCATGTTATTTACTTTGGTACCCATAATAAAACCCCACAGTTCCCTGCAGAAGTTGCCTAAATTGTAAAAATAGTCCAGCTTTAGATGAGACCAAACTTTATCCCGTACATCAAATTGCTATGTGGCAGGAAAAAAAACCTACACAGCACAGGAGAGGCATCATTGTGCTGCAGAATTACCTTTTCTCTGTTCTGCACAAGAAGAAAGTGGATGGATGTAAATACAAGAAAATTCCTGTTAGGTGTTGCAAAAGATTTAAGATTGGGTAAAAGTTTACTTTTAACTATGATGGCAACACTGAAAATCTACAGTTTAATATAATTTCAGACCTAAAGTCGAGAATTTGAAAATTGCAGTTTCTAGATTCTAACTTAACTCAGGAGTCTGAATGCTAACCATATTTTTCCGATCTTTATTTGAAAACATTTCTGAAAATTAATCTCTTTGCAAACATATGCATCATTCTGCTGATCCACCATTTGAAATTTCAGTCAAATACATGAACATTTTTGGTTGCATCAGGAAAACATGTGGACAAGTTCAAGAAGTTCAAATATTTTGTAAGGCGTTGCATATTATTCAAACAAGAGGAGATGAAATACATTTCCAAAGTGTGACAAGTCATAAAGAAATCCATTCTAGTCACATCTTTTGTCTCTACAAAACTCCCACTCAAACTCAGATACACACACAGAAGTACGCCACCAGTAGCACGCAAACACAAACTCACAAACCCAAAAGACCAGTAGGTCCAGGACAGCTGCTGCTAATTTTAGAGGGCTTGTAACTCCTGCTGTGCCTGAGACCCCTTACTCCCCAACAAGACACACCCCTTCTTCCTTTTTCTAAATGACTTTGCCCCAAGCACAATCCCCCTCCTCTATAAAATAAAGTCAATAAACTAGGTTTCCTTTAGCACCCTGGAATCCTGTTTGCTCAGTTGGTAATGGGCTGCATCTACTCTGCCAAATATTCACAACCTATGACACAATTTTGGGGAAGCTGCTTAAACACATCTGATTTTGTAAGAAAAACCTCAGAAATACAACCTCAATTTGGTCTTTAGTGTCTCTACTGGCTCTAAAAAGCTAATTATTAATGATAAATAACAAAGAAGGTCAAAATAATATTTTTATGTATCAGGCAGAAACATGGCAATGTCTTTTTCGATTGTTTCATCATGGCTGCTTGTATCATGGAGAGCATGTTGATAAAATATTCTACACCTTTCCTGGGAAAAATACTCTTAATTGTCTGAGACAGAACTAAAGGCTTAACAAAAATACAAGCCTTGATGTATAAACACTAAGATTACTGTGCTGCAAACTGTTGTTTTAAGTATTATATTATTACTCAGTGACTTTTTACACATTTTCACCAGAGCGGCTAATAATTTCATTCGATGTATGTTACATATTACAGTTTTGCAACATTTAATTTGACTTTACAGTTGAGTTTGGGCCTTTATGGGAAACTGCTATGTTATGTCCTTTGTACAAAGGACATAACATAAATGCAATTATTATTGGTTAATAATTGCATTTATTTATTTTTACAGAAGCACAGTTAAACACAGCTTATTGAAAAATGACTCTATGAAGTCAAGAGACTCGAAAAGAACTAAAAGTGTGGTAATATATGATTTTAACTAGTGGTGTCTAAACGTTTTGCCAAGGAGGCCAAAATTGTAAAGCTAAAAAAAAAACATTTGTGGGCGACAAAATAATAATGGAAAAAAAAAATTAGAAAATAACACAGGAAGAAAAAATCCACGTGGTACTTTTTTCATTTTAGCTGCTCAATAACTTGCTTGTAATTTTTGAAGTAAATATTCTAATCATTGATAATTACCTCACATCACTGCTTTTTGAAAACACAGGGCTATTATTTTTTTTTTCTTTTTGGGTTGTATTGCTTTCCTTATTTGGCATTTGAAAAAGTTAAAATCTTTCCTTAGCAACAAGTTCAGTTAAGTTTAATCATTGATGATCAATTCTTTTCCCTAAAAAAATGATAATAGAAACATTATTATTAAAGGAGAAATACCTTGTGTTTTACCTAATTATTTTTTAAGATTGAATTTCTGAAATTGTCTGACAAATTAATCATAGGATATTTTGGCAGCAATTAGTTTGGTGGAAATGACAGAGGAAAGGAGCCCCATGTTTATCATTTCATTACAATTTCATTAAAATTACCTTTTTCATAAGTTAAATATAGTTGGAGGTGTTCCCAATCAAAACTACGCTAGCGTGGAAAATGTTTTTAATTTATTAGTGTCAGATTATATCTGTGAAAGCACAGGCAAGGTTCTGGTGCAGTCAGTGTCCGTATGAGTAAACAGCACAAACTGAAGCATTAAATGCCTGCGAGCGGCGCAGCCCCCCCACACTTATCGAAGGCCATTATCCTGACCCTCCACTGCATGCTGCAATCACAAATCTCAGTGCATGTTGTGGTCTAGCAGCAGCAGTAGCTCACGCTCATCCTGTCCTAATAATCACCACTACTTCGCTAAATATACTCTAGGCTTTCTACTTTTTCTAAAAACCTGCAGAGATGTCTTCCTCACTCATATTTAAATAAACCTAATATGTGATTTGTAAGGGTCTGTGAGAAAAAGTCTATTAGTCTTGCTTGTAAGAGTCCTGGGGCATCAACATAGATATAACACACTTTGAAGTGCAGAGAGATTATGATTTTAAAGATGATGCAAAAAAAAAAAAAAAGTGGCATTTTTGTGCTAAACATTATAGTTTTTGTGGGTTATATCATTTTTGCTTTGTTTTGCACTTGGCATCAGACAATTTGGGGTCTTTTGCACGCTGTGTGTGTGTGTGGGGTTGGGGTGTGGGGGTGTGTGTGTGTGTGTGTTTTAGGGGGCCAACTGAGAGTCCAGAGTGCTGAGGTCATCTATATAAACATAACAACACAACAGAGGAGTCAGTGAATGAGTGCATGCAGAAACAGAGACTCTTGTATGTATGTTGTCATACTGCTTGTGGCTGGAAGGCTATATGGGTAATGGTTAATTAGAGCGAAGAGTCGCTCACCATTCGCTGGCTGATGTTGAAACCACATGCAAGGTTTTTGGTGAATGAGCACCTATTTGCAGATGCGCTTAAAGTATTTTGACCAACCCTGACCAGAAAGTACTCCAGATCGCTTCTAAAATTACATGGTAATAACAAACTAATTGTGGGTCTGAATTTAACAAGATGACATCAATGCTGTTTTCTAATCTGGCCAATTAGTGTTCACAAAAACTCGCTCAGAAGGAGCTATGTTCATAAACACAGTCAGAGTTTTGACTGTTTGGCTGACACGTTGCATTAATTTAGATTTTTTCTCTCGAAAGAAAAAAAAAAAAGTTTTTCTCTGAACGAGGAGGGAAAAGAAATGACAGCTCACCGCCTGGTTAAGTTGCTTCAGCATTTAACCAGACCAGAACCACACTGAAAGAATGAACGGTCTACAGTTACAAATAAAAACACAATAGCTAAGGTTTTTAGATAAAGTGCTGATGATCATATCCAATGAATTTTGCCAGAAATGTGTTAATGTTGCAGTGAGCGAATGTCGGAGGTAAGTTATGTTCACAGTGAATGCTGGCCTGTTCCTGGTTCAGAATTCAGACTTTTCTGTGGAATGTGATTTATTTTCAGAAAACCTGCCTATTCATGCATTTTTTGGTTCCTTACCTCAAACACACACGAATATCACGCTGTCATTTACTGCAGGGTTCATTTGGAGATACATTTATTTGGTCATTATTATGAAGCTGCAGCAAGTATGAACAGACTGTTATGGGCCATTAGCAGCTCATAATCCACCAACTGAAGCATTTTTCTCACAGAAAAACGTGAGCACAGATATGAGATGCCTGGAGATTAAAACTTTTTTTTCAAAATATTCATATTGATACATCTCTTGTTAGAGAGTAATGCAGATAGAACAGAAATCTCAATTTACAATAGTTTTAAAAATAAGTAATATATACAAATTTAATGATTCAATTTTTAAAACAATTGTAAAGCAGGCTTTAACTGTGTAGTTGTATCTGAATTTTAGAGCCATGAGGACCATGATTTATGAATTATGCACGACAATCGCTGCAGCAAGTGAACATTATAATGACTTCTGTCTGATAACTAGTATTAATGTCAATAGTTCAGCATCCAGCCTGGTAGAAAGTTCAATCTTAGAATTATTGCACTGCATGCCAGTTTATGTTGTACTTGTTTGAAAAGGCTCAAACATTTGAATATTCCTTTAAAGCCTCCTACGTGGCTCAAGTTCTTCTGAAGTATTAATGAGGACAGAAATTGATGGTGATGACAAGGAAATCTCAGGGGAGTGATCAAATATTGATGAAATCCTTAGACACAGACAGGAGCTGCTTATGTACATTGTGCATCTATTCAAAAGGTTTTATCATGGCTGGTCATGAGGTTGTGATCAGGAACAAGGTTTTAGGAGAATACAGATTCAAAACTGCTGGTTTTCATTCATTATTTTTGTAAGGTTATAACGAGAATCTCATGCTGTCCCCCACCTAATGAACAGCATGAACGGTCTTCAAATTATACATAATTTGAAATAGAATTCTTTTCCTTGCAACATGCAAACACGCATGTTTCCCTTTCCTCAAACTGTGAGAACTTTCCACTGTGTTCCTCTTTAGATGTTATGTGGAGGCTGGTATGGTTGCCATCTTTCAACGTGGCCAAAATAGTTTCTCCATCTGCAGCTCCAACAACTCTCCCCCCCTCACATACATCCACAGAAACACACACACACTCTTGTGTGGGGGGGTGCGTGCGTGGGTGTGTGTGCGTGTTACGTCCTGTGTGTGTGCTATCCTGTGGTTCCTAACCGGTGCCAAATTTAGTCGTGAGCAGTGAACTCTGGTGCAACTGTTGCTTGTGAGACGTATTAGGATAAAGCAAAACATTAGCACTTATTTCAACATTACACGTGACTGTAAGTATCCAAATGTATTACTGAGAGACCTTAACAGGGGGAGTCGATGTAACCGAAAACTTCAAGCATCCGGCCAAACCAAAAACTGAAAAGCGGATTTTTCCACCATTCCATTACTTAATTCTCCTTCTATAAAATAAGACATAGAAAAACCAAAACACAAATATCAAGACAAATGGAGCAGGATTACAAGACAGAAGGCTGGCGAGGGAGTAAAGAATATTACAACTGGTGCAACAAGAACAGACTTTGTTCAACGTGAGGAAAGCGTGTAGGAGACTCTGACGTCATCCTGAACGGTTTCCAGCTTGCATCACTTTGGGTTTTTGGTTCAGGATCCGTCCCGAGTGCAAGACAGCAGCACACGTTTGCAGATCTTAATCTTAATCTCTTTCACAACAGATTAAGATCTGGGCGAATATAGGTGGAACTTACAAAGATACAAAACAAACAAAAGTTGCAAGTTAGTTCTGTTGCCAAGATTTCTGGTAAGTATCAAATTAAACAGTCTCACACTCAGTGCCTTTAGTGCACATTCATACAGAAATCTCCTGAGTCTGTCATTCACTTTTTTAGATCAATATTTGAACTTTTGCACAAACAAACAAACAAAAAACAAAATGAAGATTTTTTTTTCCAGTTATTTTGCAAGACAGATAATACATAGAACTAGTGGCAGAAGCTGAAAGGACCGCATGAACTCTGAGGTGAGATACTGAAAGAACCTGGATGCAATGTCCAACAACCCCGGACTCCCTTCGGTTTTCACAGATAGACGGTAAAACAAACAGACTGGAGGTCAACGAAAGAGAGCAAAAATGAGCAGAATGACGTGAAAAGTGAGAGTTTCAAAGACTCACCGCCAGGGCCTGTAGCCTCTCTTTGTGGAGCTGAGCCTCCTCACACGACATCCTGAGGGGGAAGCAGGGGAGAGGGAGGTGAAAGAAGAACAAGAGGTGAGATTCTCAAAGAGTCCCTCAACTCGGAGATCAGAGACGGCAAAGGGAGGGAAGTAGAGGAGTGAGGAAGGAGAGGTAGAGCAGGAGGAACAGGAGGAGGAGGAAGAGGAGTATCCAGATGATTTCCTTCCTCAGTTATAATCCAAGCAGAATGAAAGACCTCTCACTCGGTGGCCATGTGCCTCACACTCAGCCCACTGCTCACATTCTCTCTCTGTCTTTCTGTCTGTCACCCACTCTTTCTTTGGCTCCATTCGTCTCTCCTCCCATTTGTCCCCTCTTTTTCCTCCACCCTCTCCCTCCCCTCTTCTTTAGGCATGAGCCATGTGTGATTAAACAGCTGGGAGGAGCAGCTGAGAAAGGGATGGAGCAGGGAGAGAGAGAGAGTGAGACAGAAAGAGAACGATGGGGTTAAAGAAAGCCAGGGAATTGGGGAGAGGATGAAGAAAATTGCAGATGTAAGGAAAACTGTGGGAGACAAGCAATTTTTCATATTACAAAGATGAAGGAAGGTGCTGGAGATGCTGAATAAAAGATGAAGAGATAGAAAAAGAGCCGGTGTAGAGACTCCTATAGCTCTCACTGTGCACAAAGTTTTTTATTTTCATTTTATGGAGGGGAAACTACTTCCATTCGGTCTTTAAAACTATCCATTTTTATTGTGATAAACAAAAAGTGAACAAGGGCGTATTAATAAAGACCGATGATGAACACGGTGACCAGAAAATACTTTGTAGGAGCTCTTTCTTAATTTTATATGTGAACTCTCTGCAATCTGTTTCTGACATATGTATGAATAACATGCAAGCCATTGCTCTTTGGCCCAGATATGTATGTTTTTAAAAAGTTGTTAGCTGCAGGAGGCAAATCTGAAATGTAAAATATGCAAAAATCATGTGTAAAATTAATTTAAAAGCTCAAATCATTTGGAGTCAAATCTAAAACAATAGCAAGTCCATTACAATCCAATAATACCAAAATTTGTTAGAATCAAAAGAACTCAAAATAACAAAAACAGATAAAAAAAAACTGAAAAAAGATGTTAAAGTTCAACTAAAAGCCATGTTGAGGTATAACTCAGTTACTATAGCAGCAGTCTACTGTACATTTATAAACTGCAATAATAAAAAAACACCTGAGAAAAGGCATAATATAGAAAAGTAAAGATGTGATATTTGGCTGTATAAGACAAAGAGCTCCCTTGCAAAAGTATATAAAATGTCTCAGAAAAGCTTTAAACCTTTTTTTCACACCATCAGAATTATAGAAACACACAAACAAAACCCGTAGACAGGAAAAAGTCTGAAAATGGGCCACAATAACCTGTTTTCCATTGTTTTTATTCCTCTACATTTGAACTTGTTCACCTGAGCTTCACCCATTCCTCTTCTCTTTCTAAATCCTTACTTCATGCCATTTTTATCTTACTTCACAATCCTGTTTTCATTCCCTCTCATGCACCTGTCTTCTTCCAATCAGTCGCCAACTTTCTGTTCCTCTTCCCTCATTTTTACCTCCACGTCTCCTTCCACAGACAGGCATCCTTATAAGGAGAAACAGCAGCTGTAGACATTGCTTACCCATTTGGGAATACAGAAGCATGTAACACACAGACACACACACCCCTGTACCCATACACACACTTTGGAGCAGAAACACTTTAAAATATAGCAGCCACGAGGATGAGAAAGCAGAAAAAAAAAAATAAATAAAAAAATAAGGATGAAGATGGAACAATAAAATGCATTTAAGCAAAAAGATGAAACACATTCATACCTAAACTACAATCTTCATATTTACACATGAAATAGGAAATATTAAATATTCCTTATAATTCAAGATGAGTTAAGCCTGAGTTAAGAACCAAAAGTGGTCATTAAAACCAATGCCAGATATTCTGATTGTCTAACAGTTATTGGATTTAATTAGATAAGCATTTTTGGTGTGAGTCTTGATTGTTTTAATGTTTACAAAAGCATTGAGTTCCATTTTAATGAACAGTGTTCTATATATAAATGAAGTAGATAGATGAACGGACGGACGGATGGATGGATGGAACCTAGAATACAAGATGTTGGTCAACTGGGTTGAACAAAGTTTTAGAAGAAAGACATTTCCATAATAGTGGTCTAACTAAATTTTTTGTTTTTAACTAAATCTTGAACAGTTTCAGAAAACAACAAAAAGTAAATAAATTAAAGTGTAAAATATGTAAACTATCAGGTATATGGAAAAGTATTGGACAGGGTGGATAAAGTTTACACCATAGATGTCGTAAAAGGACAGAATCTCCAAGAGTTTCTGCATTTTTTCTTGTAATTAAAAATTCTTGTCACATGCGTTATTAAACTTTTCATTTTTTTTTCTGAGGTGTTGTTTCCCTTAACTTGTGCCAAACCCTTAAATCTTCATCCACTGAAATGTGGCCACCTTTCCTCCCTCTTTAAGCCCTTCATTCTGGGGTGAGTTACGCCGCCGGGTCGTCACTGGAGACAACGGCATCATTGTTCCTGAGCGTCGCCACAACGAGGCGATGACCTCACTGCGCAGCCAGTCCAACACCCCCCCTCTCACCCCCTGCCCGCCTCAACCAATCCCAGCCCTGAGGTAATGACCTCCAGATGTGGAACTAGAGGCAGGAAAACGCACAAATTAACTCTCACACACAAACAGAAAAGTGTAACAATATGCAAAGCGCGAGTAGGAGGTAGAGGCAAAGAGCCAATGCGGACAAAGAGAGTAAGTCAGAAAAATGTTGTATTTGTGTTGCGTTTTGTGTGATTCTCATCAGTTCAGTTCTCCTACATTTTAGTTTTACTAAAAAATGTGCCCCAAACACACGGACAGAACTACTATTCTTTACTTTGTTTTTTATTTCAACATAGCTGTCTACTGTACGTGTATGTGTATAAGTCTGGAAAAAACATAACTCCTTTCAAGCAGACCTAAATCTGTTCACAATACTCTGCAAGTGCCACTTTATATTCTTTATGAAAATGAAAATAAAGCCCATTTGTGTCAGTTATTAAACCTCGAAGGTCTGTGGTCAAGATTTGGGGAAGTTTAGGTTTGTTTAGGGTAAGAAAAGTAGCAGTTTAGGCTTAGAGAGCAAAAAAGAGAGAAAAGAGGAGGGAAGAATTAAAACAACTCCAGCAGACATATTTCTAAGGCACCAGACTGCCAGACCTTGATCTCATTCATACTTTATACATTACTGATGGAAGTTGAGCCATGTCTGGATGTCTTTAAGTACTTCACAATAAAACCTTTTAAAAAATACGTGTTTTTGTTTTTTCTTCTTCATTGGGAATATTGTTATTCTTACATTTTTCATTTTCTGGTGCACAGCTTCGCATTAAGCTTTGAGAATCAACAAACAAAGCAAAAAATTAATGTTTCTTTTTTCAAGTCAGTTATTTTTGTGTCCTGAGATCTCATGATATTCAAACTCTACAGAGTAGCTGAGCCAGCACATTTCAGCAGGGTAGCCAGGCCACTCACTCAGGAACGGGCCAACAACTGATTGGCGCCAACGCCAGTTTATTTTCTTGAAGCAAATAAAGACATCTTCATAAATATATGCTGTCTAAGCATATACCACTGCTGCCACCAACTGTTTTGGAGGGGAACTGCTTGTTCCGCTTGAATATTCTACTGGTGAGTTACTTCCTCTCTGCCCTGACCACCACTGGCCACCACCTAACCCTACAACATTTTAAATAATCTTTGTCTTGCCAAGTGCTTTGACTTTGGTAAACAAGTCAAAGCACTTGTTTACCAAACAAGTGCTTTGACTGTCATAATCACTGATTATGACAGTGAATGCATTAAGCTTGACAAATTGTTTATGCTTGAAGCTCTTGTTTTGAAGTAAGAAAGGAAGTCATTTTTAAGATGAGACAGATTGTTTAGTTAGTTGACAACACAAAGTTACAAGAGCAATAATTATATAGCCCTCCTCCATCTTCTAGACTGTTCATCCGGAAGTCCTTTTGTGTATTGGCGACAGAGCAGAAAAAAATGTGTATGGATTATTAGCAATGCTGGAATACCACAACCGGCAAATCTTTACCAGGTAACTATGCTGAAACTGACATATGCTTGGATGCTTTTTATTACAGATAAAGTTATGTCACACTTTTTTAATCATGTGGATGAGATTAATGCAAAACTGAAAATACTGGTCAAATTTAAATTGAAATATACATCCCTAAAAGAGATGCAGGAAAAAGCAGTTTGGAAACATAAATAGAAATACTTTGTCTTTTTTTTTTGCATTTGGATCACATTAGAATTTGATACTCAACATAAAGACTGGTTATACCGGAAAACCTAATTGCAGAGTCATAGCCATACAGATTAGTGAAACATTTATTTTTATAATTTTCAGACTGTGGTACAAGTACGACTCATGGTGGTATTCTGAAGACCAGTCTGAAGACTGAAACTACAGCATACATCTTTTTACAAGAGATTCTACATAAGTGACTGAATTTCAGAGAAGACATATGTGAAAAACATCCACACATCCAGAAAACATTCTTGAAAGTAGATGAGTTGCATACAGATAAGAGGCCGACATCCCCAGCCATCACACTTGTCACAACCTCAGCACTTTCTTTAGCATCAAAATGTCTTTTTGTGTCTTTTTTATATGCATATGTTTTCATGATCCTGCATATTTTCAGGATTTTACTGCATCAGTGTTTCGGTTTGTAAATGTGTTACTTTGTATGCAACTGTCCAATGAAAGGAAAACAATAAAATGTAAGATGCTGCTAATGTTTTCCTTTTCTTCTGCCTGTCTTCCGCAGTGATCCTGTGAGATCTGTTATGCATTATTTATCCCATTAGAACCCCTTCAATACTTGCTTGTTTAATGAATAGCATCGGTGAATGGGTCTTCTGTGGCCTCTGCAGTCAGTTCACCACAAATACGATCTCATCTTTCTGCTGAATAAATAAGGACTGTGCCATGTTTGTGGGACTTAAAAGAAGAAGAAGAGAGACAAAGTAAAGGAACAATAGGATGGGCTCTACTTGAGTCCCTTTTTCACAATTAGGACATTAACTATTGATGCACCAGTAAAGCCTGTCGGTTTCACGCCTCAATGCATTTTTCCTGCCTGCCTCATGGGTGTGGTTCTCAAAGAGTGTGCAAAGGAAAGTTAATGATTTGTCAGTGAAAGTGCTGACCAAAAGCTGGTCGAAACTTGGTTGTGAGTGAGCAGAAAAATATTTCAGCGTTTGTCATTCCAGTTCAATAACTCCTCAGCATCTGCTCACCATAAAAAGCTTTGCAAACAGTTGAAGTTAAGACAAAGTCTATGAATTCAGCATAAATCATTTACCTTAAAAAGAAAAGAATCTTCACAAAATGACAAATGACATCAAATGTCATTTTCAAATTCAATGCCTTCAGACTTTGAATTTACTGCAGTCATGAAGCATTTTCACTAAATGTTTCCAGAATGTGGCTGCTAACACGAGTCTGTCTTTAAACTTACTTATTTGTTTGTCCCAAATCAGCTACATGAGACGTCCATACAATTCACTTATATAAATATAGTAAACATCACTGTACTAAAGACTGATACCAGCAGCATTGTATTTTATGAAGCATTTCTTATTTCCATTTCAACTTCACAACTGCTTTCCAATTCTGCTTTATACCTCCCTCGCTGGAGTCGCAGCAGTTTAGCAGGTGATTCATTGTACTGGGTACTGGCTCACCTCTTGCATAAATCACAAAGAGGTGGAAAGAAAACATCTCAGGTCCAGCTTAAATGTGATTTTTGAAAATGGGAAGGGATCTGGTATATCCTGGTCTGGGGATCTTCTTAGGAGAGGATTTCATTTTGACTGGTCCTTAGATTGACCGTATGTCAAAATTAATCTCTGTATCTGCAGCCTGAAGCCATTCAGTTCAGAGCTCCATCTACTGAAGTGAAGATATTGATGACTCATAAGCTCTCTTCAGAATCCCACTTTAAGGCTGAACTATTCAGTCACTTCCAGGCATTTGGGGAGTCAACAGTATACATATGTCATAAATTTCATATTGCAGAAAAAGACATATTAAACTGATATTTCTGACTGAGGGCAGATGTCCATGTCTAAAAACAGCTCAATGCTGGCAGAAGAACACAGAACATTACAGGCTTTAGGCTTTGATTATTAAACTCCCACCGTCTTTGTCTTACTACTGCACTGCTGTCATTACTTAACTTCCATTCAATTCACAAGCCGGCTGTGGGCAGCTCAGGCAGTATGAGTTGGAAACATGTTGACAACTGGAGGAGTCTGTTTTTTTAATCTAAAGCATGAACGAGCGACGGAGAGTTTCCATTAGCTTGTTGCTCTGGATTTACTTATGAAAAATCATCAAAATCATATTAATAACTTTATTTATAAAGGTGATAAAATAAACAAAATAAAATAAATTAAAAGCAGATGAAATACCAAGAATAGAAGGAAAAAACATTTTACACCACATGCAACATAAACAATAAAAAATGCAAGCCGGTTATATATATATATATATATATAACCACATATATATGGATATATATATATATATATATATTTATATATTCTAAAAATATATATTCTAAAAATCCCACATGGAAGGAGAGTGGACTGGTCTTGCCTGCAGCTTCCCCATTGAAAGTGCTATAGCGTACCGCACCAAACACCTGCATTATAGATATACATATATATAGCAGCATGTATAGATTTCCATCGGGAAGCAAAAGTGAATGAAGTGCTGATGCTTCAAATGGATAATCAGGTCCCACTCCAGAGAGAGAAAATGATGCAAAAGCAAACAATCGCTCCAGAGTGTGGCCTCAGAGTGTTGGTGAGCAGCAAGGTGAGATGTTTCCAGTGGGAGCTGTGAGGGCAACTGAGGAATAAAGGAAAAAAAAGAGGGATGCAGTAAGGAGAGGGAGGAGTGTACAGGGTGTACCGCGTGTCCCCGCTCCAGTCATGACTGAGCTGCAGCCTCACCATGACGGAGCTCCCGTTCCCATGACAACTCAGCCTGTCAGATGGAGGGATGCGGGCAGGGAGAGGAGTGATGGCGGGGAGCAGACAGAGATGGAAAGATAAAGAAGAAGATCTACTCACGGAGCTTTGGCTGAGCCGTTCCTTTGCAAAGGTGCGTCTGACATGTCTGCAGCAACCCGCCTCCCTCTGCTGTCCTCCCTTTCTCCTTGTCCTCTTCTCGTACTTCTGTGCCCTGGTGTCCTTTTGACAGAGTTTTGTCCTCCTCTTCCTTTTCTTCCTCCTCCCTTTACACCTTCTTACTTCCTCTTTCTTCTTCTTTCCTCCTGCTTTTTCAGTGTGTGGTGGTTATGGATGTGACAGAGCAGCAGCTGCTGCTGTGCCTGCATCACCCCTCTCCACTAGGAGGAAGGAATGGGTGGAAGCATGTTACTGTGTGTGCACATGTGTGTGTGTGTGAGAGAGAGAGAGGGAAGAAAAAAAAGAGAGAGAAGAGAAGGAAACATAAAATATGAATAAATAAATTGAGATGAGGTTTTGCAAAAAAAAAAAAAGGAAATGCAGGAGAGCAGAGAAGTAGGGATAAAACACATGATGAGAGAGGGTGGACAAAAGGAGAAATGGCCAAAATGCAGCAGAGAATCAGAAGGAAAGAGGCTTTAGGGAGCTGCTGTATAATGAAAGGAGTGGCCAACCTGCTTACTGGACAACAACCTTTCCCCTCTCAGGTGGAGGGGAGTTTCTTTTAAAGAAGAAGAGAAAATAAATTACCTTTTAATAAAAATTGAAAAAGACTAACTTAAACCATTGAAATCTTCAGATCTAAAAGTGGTCAG
Organism: Phalloptychus januarius; assembly: GCA_902982915.1. Classification (NCBI taxonomy): domain Eukaryota; kingdom Metazoa; phylum Chordata; class Actinopteri; order Cyprinodontiformes; family Poeciliidae; genus Phalloptychus; species Phalloptychus januarius. The sequence goes on along the minus strand of CADWAE010000133.1, from coordinate 3,445,204 downwards.
AAAACAACTACACAAATAGGACTGAGCTTATGCAAGATCGACTCTTTTTTCCTTAATGTCAAACATTAACTTTTTCATAATTTAAGATTACGAAAATAATTTCTATTGTCTACATACCAGAATATTAAGAAGGCTATTTTTAGAGCTTATGAATTACTATTACCCTTAAATTCAGGAGCTTACAAACCATAGTTACTTTGCCTTTAAGCAATTTGGGAAACCCCAAATGCTGGCATAATTTTTTTAAAGCATCTGATTGGTTAATTTACAGCATCTAAGTGAATTTCAAATGTGTATAAACATGTTTTAATGCATCAGCTTAAAAACACTCTTTAGGGTGCAAAATCATGGATAAATCTAATCAGCTAAGGATCTATGAAGAAAAGTGACAACCTCATCAAGTCTGGTTCATCCTTGGTCACAATTTCCAGAAACCTGTAGGTATTTTATGTGCATTTTTTTCATACCTCTCAGGAAAGAGACAGATTCTGTGCCCCAAAGACGAAGAGTGTTTATTTTTGTGTGTGAAATCTCTCAATCCCAGAAGCAAAGCGAAAGATATTGTGAAGACTGGCTGAAGCAGGTAAAAGAGCGTCATTATCTACAATGAATGGAGTCCTGTAAGTGTCTCCAGAAGAGAAAATAAATTTGCACTTCATGGGGTCCCTGCCACTTATCCGGCTACAATAACAAGGATCTCAGCAAGAAGCTATAAAAGATTTCTTTATTATAAATACTGGACAAATATGCAGCGGTCCCTCTAGAATAGAGCTCCTAAATGGGGCAAAAGTGCTCACATCTCCAAATTGAACATAGGGGTCACGGCTGACTGTCCTTCCATCCAGAATTTGGGTCTGAAAAAGAGCAGCTACAATCTCAGCAGACCCCACACATCCTGGATACCCCAAAGTTATGGTGGAGGTGCAGAAACCTCCCGAATGAAGAGTGAAATGTCAAATATCATTCCCATTAGGGTAGCATCAATTTTTGGACAGAAATGCAGCAGCGATAAGCTGGGTAAAGTACCAAGAACACAGTGGAGAGTAGAAGTTTTTTCTTTCTAAATTTGCAGTAAACTGATGTTATTTGGATAGTCTAGGAGATTCTGGAGACTGTATGCTCTCTGAATCTGATGTGCATGAGGCTAATCGCTACTAGTTTCCACCATTCCTGTTTAAGGCGATCCACAGAAAACAAGAACTTTACATAAAAATCTTGGAGGCCTTTTTCTTGTGACGTATCCAAATATAATTATGGTTTGAGCAGTTAGCAGTGACTTTCATGGGGGTTCAGAGAAAATGTGGATAAAATCATGGTTATATTATCTCTTGTCATTATTTCTAACCTCAGAATGTTGTACTATGAAATTTTGATGGGAGTTCAAGCTTTCTGTAAACAAATAAGATTTGTTATATCTTCTAAAATGAGGTTATAGTGAAAACAAAAGACTGCAGCTCATGAAGCTAAAGGCTTAAGGCATGTTATCTATTTTCTTTAATAAATTCCAGCAGGACTCCAGTCGCTACTGAAAGTGAGACCTGCTGAAAGCTGTTTAGTCTTTGGGATCTGGCTCCAGATAGTTGTCTAAACAAGAAGCTCAGCAGTGTTTTTATGGGGTCTGTAACCTGCTGCCGGAGTGCTTAGCTGCACTGATTGAAGGGTGGAGGGAAAAGCGACGACCATCTGTAAGTTTTCTTTTTTCCTTTTTATTATGACTTCCAGAACCTACTCTTTTTTTTTTTTAAACACACCATCCATCAGTTTAGCTTCTTGTCTTTATTGATGTTAACTGCAATAGCTGCTGTTTCCTGCTGTCTCATCTCGATTGACACGGCAGAGGCCACTTCTCATAAAAATCCCAAGATGTTTCACATTCCTCACATATATGTTTACACTTTTAACAAGTTCTCCTCAACATGTCTCCCCCCTGCGTGTGGCCTCTTGTCTATCTCCGTTTCCTTTCTTGACAGTCGGTGTTGAGCTGGTTATCATGTTGCTTGGTATGCCAGTTATTCAGAGGCTGCTCCACAAGTTTTGGTCGTGACCTTAAATGGGCATCACACAGGCACCCTCCACATATTCTGTCACACACACACTCATTCTGACTCTGCAGGTTGAGTGTTACAAGACGGCCAGAAGCCGATTAGTCATTTGAAGTGCATTACAAACCCTGGAAGCTGTAATTTAATATAATGTTATTGTAACATAAGAATTTCAACACACAAACTTGCCAGCATGTGGGAGAGTTGGGTAATTTTCTCTTTGCAATCAAAAAGGAAATTAGTATTGTTACTGACTCGTTGAATTATGTTTTTGTTATAATAATAATAAACATCAGTTATGCTACATACTGTTTTAATCCATGATTGTCTTTGTGGAGTTTATTCAACTTTATACAGCAATTTGAGTTTCCTCACAGATGGCCGGCTACCAATATTTTAAGATTTGTTCAGAGGGGGGAAAATCCCTCATTAAAATGTTTTTAACAGAATCAAACAACCCTTAACAATACCCATAAAATAAATGTGAAAGTATTTTCACATCTCTACAGTTCTTTTTAAGTTCAGTGTCAAGGAACATTTAATTCACTAGCTTCTGTTTCTTTGGGATTTATATATAACCTAATGTGGAAACTCTTAGAAATCCAAAAGCTGCTGCAGTTTTAACTGCAGCCATGTTCATTGCTTAGATAAGTACAAAATATTTACTCTGACCTGCTTGAAGAGCTTCATCTGCAGGATCCACAAATTACAACAAAACACAATGGGGAAATCTGCTTTCTCCATTTAACATCATTCTCATTGGTACCAGGTCTACCTTAGTTCAGTTATGTATTAAAATCTGTGAATTTTTAAGTTGGAGTATCTTGTGATAAATTCAAATTCTTCAAAACACAGTTTGTGAGTCTTAAAATATAACATACCAGACCTGTTTTAATGACCACAGATTCAATACAGGCCAAAGTTGAAGCTCATAAAGTATTGAAATAAATTTTCTTTTCATATTTGAATGTGGGCAGATTTACTCGGCTAGTCATAAAGATAAATATAATTCAAATACAAGTCGGTCTAAAAATCACTACAGTTACTAAGCATCCAAAGACTTTGGTCTTAGAAAAAGGCTTTCAAACTAATTTTGACTTACTCTATACTTATAAGCCTGGAAAAAAAGGAAGGAGAGCACTGTTGTTCAAATGTTAAGAGAAAAGTGCAACCAAGTCTGGCACATGTGATTTTCATACTAAAACGTTTTGTAAAATAAGCATTGCAACTTCTAAGTGTGAATAAAATATTTCAATTAAATTTAATTTAGAGTATCAGTAACTCACATTCTTCTGTCTCCTGGGAGTTTTTTCCGTTTTCTATTTTTGTGTGGCTCCCAATTACGATCATTCATTAGCCACAGAGAGGTTCAGAAATTGTTTGAGCAAAGAATAAAACTTTGGAAATGCAAGACTTGCCTAAATTGCATCATTTATTTGAACTATTAAGGAGATCTCTCTGGATCCCAACAGCTTGTTTGAGATGCCTCAGGAATGTGCACCAAAGGTAGAAACTTTAAAAAAATTTATTAGAAGCATATTTAGAAAATCTCAAGAATGTTTGCGCTTTAGGCCAAGTTCACCATCTTTGTTCAAGATATGTGATGTGTTCTGCTTTCTCTGCACTAACACTTCCCTGACAGTACAGAAGCTACTCAGAGCTTAAATAAAGAGTCATGACAACTATCTGGCAGAAAGCCGGGTGACAAACCTGGCAGTGAAACCCCTCTGACAGAAATGATGAATGAGGTGTTAAATATACCAGCTGAATGAACTGATATCCTCTTTCTGGACAATTACTATTAGAAGCAGCACAGTAAAGTTAGAATAGTCCTGCTTTAGAAGGTGCTGACAGTGTAACACAGAGTGGATGGTTGCAAATTGGACACATAAATTCAACCGACTCCTGCCATCTTGTGGGCATAAAAAGCCATCACTAAGAGATCCAACACTGCGGCGTCAACATGGAAATGTTGTTGCATCATGTAGTTATTAACAGAAGTGGTGAAATAATCAGCAGCACGTCTGTAGCGTCTAGATGCTGAGCCATGACATCTTTGGGTTGTAGTTTACGTTGAATTGAAATGCTTACTGGTGCACTGTGACTAGAGGACCAAAGGAGGCCATGCACGAAGATGTGGGGATATTGTAGCATTAAATGTACTGTCAATTTATTTTAAAAATCTATGCAAGGTTGAAAATGCTCTACATGAATATTTTTCTTGTCAATTTGTTTAATCTGTTTATTCTACACCTGTTGCTGCGGTATTAAAGATAATTAAATATATTTTCTGTAAATTAATTACCTCCATCTTGTAGCAATGTGGTCATAAATCATCGTTTAATTGGAGATAAAATTACTTAAACTTGCAATGACAGCAGGAATCCAGTAGAGGCCGCTGCTTTTCAAAATTTAAGATTAAATCACTTAGGAAGTAACCTTTTATGCTTTCAAGAAAAAAAATCTCTTGGAAAAATAAATACTTATGTCCTTTAACAATATCAGGTGTTGTCATGTTACTTTGTGCAGTAAATTATATTTGATGACTGATAAAGGCAAACATAACAGTAAACTACAGAACAGAAGTACATGAAAATGAATCACTTCAAAAACATTTTTATTTGATTAGTATTGCTGAATATTTAATTGTGTACAAAGTAAATGATATGACAAAACTTATATCACATATCTTGCTTATTAAATGTACATTAATGTTTATTAATTGCAAGAAAGGTGGTGTTTTTGCAAATGTTAAGCAGCAGTACTAGTAGTTTAGGTTAGTTTTAAAAGTCACAAACATCTTCTGTGTCCAAAATAAGAGAAGTAACTGCAGTTTAGAAACAAAATGAAGCAATCAACATTACACAAACACACACAACCCCAAACACCCCCTTCAGCCCCCCAAAACACACACACACATATATATGGTGTTTCGGTTTAATACCAGTGTTTGACGTCAACAGGAAGAAAGCATAGCACAACAATAAAATTTTTATGAGGCCAAGAAAATGAAAAAAAAATACAACTGTATGACCCACTTCAGCTGTGGAAATAAGTTTGTTTACCACAGTGGTGATAAACAATTCATGAACATCCTGGTCGGAAACCGAGTAACAATGAAGGATGCTGACATCCTACTATAATGATTAAGACAAATAAAATATTCAACAAAGAGCTTGATTACTTTTTCAGTGCAAGTACACAAACAAGTCAGGGTTACTTGCATTATAGCATTCAAAATGACATCAGTATGAGATGAAGCTTAGAGATAAGTCAGAGTTTAAAGTTTGTTATGATAATTCATAACGTAAATATATCAGCTCAGTCCTTATGTACAATTATGGAATTGCTCAATATTTTTGGAAAGAGCAAACACTGTTTATATACAGTTATTCTATGAGAAATGTTCAGATTTACAGTTTACAAATAGTCATCATTTTAACTTATTTAAATAAAAAGCATTAAAAAAATCGACACTCGGCAGAAATTCAGCACTCACCTCAAAGGAAAGTTCTGTTAAATGATATGAAGCTGAGTTGGGTTGACTTTATATTGTTCTTAAAAAGAACAATTCAGGTCAAAGTTTTCAAAATGTCAACTCCACTTCATCAATGAACAAACCAAAAGACAGATGGATGACAAAGAAACAGTTGTCACCTCATAATCAAGATGTTTCCCCCCGCCCCCAAAAAAAATCTGTCCAACAAGGCTGGGAAAGCCCTTCAAGCTCTGGGAAATCCAGGAGCTCGGAAGAGGAGATAGAAAATTGTGTGGAGACTTCTCTGCTCAGATGGCGAGGAGGAGGCATTTAAGTGCAGACAGTACAGCAACATTGTGTGTATACAGTAAATGCACAAAGCAAATGTTGGTTTTGTGGGTTTAATGTATTCATAACAGCATGCCTTTGCAGGTTAGTGTAGTAGATAGGAGGGGGTGCGCGTGTGTGTGTGTGTAAAACTGTGGCACTCAAAATGAAGGCCAGGGCCCCCGAGACAAACGTGTCCGCTTACCGGTTTGGTTACCATGACGACAGGGGGATGGGAAAGGCTCTGTTGGAATTGCCATTAAAATGGAGAGCGGTGAGCCACTGCATGCCTGCACATGTACACAACACATTCTCATGAGGACATGGCACTTGTAAAACACCCATGTATTTGACCACAGTGAGCATGCAACTATTACATCTATCAACATGCTAATACTGTGGTAACAGTTAATAAAACGAGAGGGTTGCTGTAATGTGTAATCCTCAGTCCTTGCTACAACTATGCAACACAACTATACTGCTGGGAAAAATTATTTCTCCCCTACAAAGCTTATTACAGATGATCAAACACATTTTAATAACCTGGCTCAATTAAAACGTCAGTTTCTAAATGATTCCATTCATTAAAGATTAAATGTTATTATGAACTAATTCAACAAGATCTCAGGAACATGAATGAAAACATAAAAGTTAAACACCCACAGATTCTAACAGATAAATGGTGTTACAACTTTATTTATACAGTTTCATAGTTTTAAAGTTTCTATCTTTCTAATTTAAGTTGCTCCTTCTACCTAGCCTCACTACAATCTCAGCCAGTAAGTTTTCTTTTACTTCATATGTATTTTTAATAGGCTGCCAAATCAAATGCTGGATATCCAACCTAATGTCAAACCATACCATCGTATGTAACCAAACAGAGATGCTTTTGCTCATTCCATCAGAGTGATCAGAAAAACGTTCATCACATTTCTTGCACCGTCACACTAGTCCATGTTGCTCTTCCATTGCACATGTGTTTATAGTCATGTGACATGATGCTGAATCAGGAACCTCTTTGATGTGTTCGTCGCCAGAGAAAACATCAGCCTTTTCATTGAAGAGCGTCATTCTGTTGTGCAGTTCATCTTCAAAGGGAATACAAAGACGAACATATTTTGCATTAATAAAAAATTTAATATAGAAAAAAAGAACTGACGCTTAAAAAAGATCAGCATTCGGGTATTAGACTATTAGATAACTGAAACTGAAGTGCAGAGTTGGGGAAGAAGATCCACAAGATTTTAGACAAGAGCAGCATTAATTTAAACAAGTGTAGGGATGGTCCAGTCAAAGTCCAGACCTAAATCTAATTGAGAATCTGTGGCCAGATTTGAAAACTAATGTCGCGATCCAATTGGATTGAACTTAAACTATATTCCAAAGAAATAGGCCTAAGAAATTTGCAGCAGATGATTTTGGACAATATTGAGAACCGATGAGGGAGTCGATCGGGTCAGAAATTTGGATGATTTTTATTTGCAAAAACAAAGAACCACTTCATAATGATCCATAAGTTTGTGTTTATCCATTACATGACACCAATTAAAATATACTGAAGTTTGTTGTTGAAACGTGACAATGAGAAAAAGCTCAGTACGTTTCAAGAGCATTATTCTATTGTGCAGCTCATGGGTGTGAATACTTTTGCGAGACACAGCAAAAGTGTTTACACATTTTCACAATTATATCAAATAAGTCAAATAAAATTGTAACTGCAATGGTAGAGCTACATATAAATTCAAGCACATAAAGTTATTAAGTATGGCCATTTAAATAAAACATGGCTCACATATGAACACAGTCCTGAGCAAAGAGCTGTTTGGAGGTAGAAAAATATGCTGTATCCTAATCCTAATCACTATTTACTGCTATAAATAAACAGAAACCTGGTGGAGTGGTATAGTGACAAAAAAAATCATTTCATACAGCCATATGTTTTGTAACAGTATTTTAGCAGTTTCTTAAATCTAGCTTCAGAAATAAAAAATAAAACAGCAAGAAGTCATCCTTTATATCAACAGGAATTATTTCCCACTAATGCGATTGTTTCTGAGTTCTTGCAGCAGATTGAGTCAGAACACGGGCAACAACCGAATCGTGATTTCACACCATGGTTGGGCTCTTTCAACACGCAGATATTCAGGTCATGCAAATATGTCCCTGATGATATGTGTAAAGGCAGAAGCTTCTCTACATAACGTGACAACAATAATTAACTGCTGCAGTCAAACTTTATGTGTCAATTTGTGGCTTTATGACAACCGGCTCTGGACCATGACCTTTACTTTAGAGGGTCTGTGTCCTGCACACTGACTGTGAATGTTGCAGCATTTGATGTGTGGCCGTTGGATGTGCGTCTCATTTGAGCTTGCACTATGCTCACTGACCCGTACGTCTCTGAGAAGTGACAAAACGCGAGGAAAGCATTGGAAGAAAAGATTTTAAATAGTTAGGATAGATCAATGATTGTGCATTCTATTATTTATTTGCTGCAGATATGAGTCTGCATTATTCATCCACATAGGAAAGACACATATGACCCGCTCTGCAATAGGTTACCTTTCAAAGTGTAAATACGTTTCTTTAAAATATATTACATATAGATGCTTGAATAAAATGTTATTTTATTCAAGCATCCTCACTGCCTTGGGCAGACCCCATTACTAATGCTTTTTCTTTCCTTCTCCTAGTGCATGTGTGTTTGTTTGAATTGAGTCATACGTAGGCTTTCAGCCCTCTGAGTTGAATAGAGCAGAATGCTGCATCTTTTATCTAACAAATGTGATTTAATCACATAAATAGGTAGCCTAGCTCACCTTTTTGGATCTGTACTGCATACTGAATGAATGTAGATACGAGTTTGTATTTTCCTCTCGCGTTAGACCAGAATGTTCGGGGTATCTGAAAGTCCAGCCCAAGGCCTGGGTCTGAAATGGCATTGGAGTATGTGATGGTTTGTGTGTTTTTTTATCGATTTATTTTACTTCTACAGTTATGAGAGCTAAACAGATACATTTTTGCCTTTTTGTCACACTTCATGAACATGCAAAGACATTAAGAGTAAATACTGAAAGCAGTTTAGAAATACTTATTTCATTTATTGAAGGAAAAAAAAGATGATCCAAACCAACCTGTCACAATTGAAAAAGGCAGTTTTATCAGCTACTCCAGGGCTTGCCTGACTACAAACTCCTCAATGTGGCTGAAATAAAGCAATTCTGAAAAAAAAAAGAGTTCACCTCAAAGACTCAGCAGCAGTCGTCCTGCAACCATTAGCACAATCATCTCTGGGAATACACTTTTACTCTTGATGCCTTTTTCCCTCAATAATCAAAATCAACATTAACAAATTGCTTTTTGCATTTACTCTGGCTATTTATTAAAATTAGTTTGATAATCTTAAACAAATATGACAAAGAAAGCAACAACAGAAATACTTAAAGCGGCAAATACTTTTTTGCAGCTCTTCATATCTTCTGCGTTTTGAATGAGACATTTTCTGGGTCAGCCTCTCGGTTTTCAGCTGAGATTAAAATTACAGTTACTTAGCCTGAAGAAGCTTAAACTGTGTGCGATCTCAGTTTTATTAGGATACAATGCTGCTGCAGATTTAGGTTTGTTATATAAATGTGAATAAATTATTCATGTTCAGCCAGTTCTCAAAAGCTGTGCATATGTGCGTGTATTTTTATCTTTGAAAGTGCACAGCTTAATTAGTGTTGCCACAGGGATCATTTTTGGCCCACCCTCTGCTGACATCATAACCCTGTTTGTTCATCTCATGAACATCTGTTCCCATTTAGTGCAAACAATTCACCTCGAGAAATGTGACCCTCTTCACAGTTCAGACATGCAGTTGGTATGATTTAGAGCAGCATCTTAGAAAAAGAAACCATTTACTGTATATACTCATTGCAGTGGGCTTTAATCCTCTAAAAGCAATTCACTGAACAAGGGACATTTTTTTTAAAATTCTGATTATCATATTGCTATATGATATACTATACTGAAGCTCAATCGTAACAAGACCTAAAAGGTAAAAAGTAATCTTTCTTTTGCACATGAGATAAGACACAGTGACCCAGTGTATGTAGCTATCCATTCTTATACATAACAAAGTATGAGATACTTTGCATACATGATTGTTAGCATCATGTATGCTAACAATTTTGTTTCAGATCACTTTTAACAGACTGATTAATTCAAACTAGAAACACCCTAAAAGAGCAGTTGTTTTCTGCCTTAAAGTTGCTTTAAACAAGTTGAAAGCAATTTGTTTATTGATTTATTATTGACATATTGATAATTTTAACAAATATGAAAAAATGACATACATATATTTTAATAAAAGTTACACACCTTAAATTTACTGAATTCTGCATTTCTTCCTCAGATCATCCTCTGTAAACTAAGGAATGATTGTGCATAAAAAAACTTGGTGACTCATCTGAAATACTCAGACCAGCCCATATGCACTCAACAATGATGCCAGTGTTAAGCTTCCTTAACACCTCTTCTTACATATTCAGATGCTCAGTTTGGACTTTAATATGTTTTCACCCAGTCTAGATGCCTAAATGCATTGACTTGCTCCAGTAGCGATAACATTGGTAAACATTACAATGGCCATAATGCTGATGAGAAATGTCTGTTTTCATCCTTCTTCTCTTTGCCATCTGTACTCCCATGCTCTGCTACAAGCATCTGCTGTCAGGGACCTCTATCCAACTACATAAGTCATGATCTTGTAAAAGATCATGTCTTGCATACAGATAGAGCTGTGTGCAATATGCACGTTGCATGTAGAAACATAAGGGACTATTGTGTTTTAGTGTTTGACCAACTCCTGTTTAGACATATCTTTGCACATAGAATGGATGTACATCTTACTTTTTTTCCTCATCAAGAGGAAACCTAAAGTGCCTCTGGCAGCAAAATGCATTTTGCATTGAGGTCAAACGAGGCAGAATCCACTGAGAAAAACTTACACCCAGATGCTGTGCTGAGTACCTGAGTTAAAAACTTAAAGCAGAAATAGTCAAAAATTCCACAGCCCAATGATTGTTGGTTATCACGGAAAATACACACGGACACACACACTTAGGGAGCTTGGTACAATCTGGGAACCTCTGGACAAGAAAAAGGTAATTTCATATTGTATTTTACACTATGTTGCTTTCACTACTCCTGCTGCTCACCTTTAAGCATGTCTTAAAGCTCTGAGCAAAAGTCTTTATGAAACTGTCGGGGTGAGGTTGTGAAAATGTTCTGCTTCGAATGAGAATGACACACAGAAATGAGCTAACCCTCTGAGGGTAAATAACACAATGAGGAGTTTTTCAAGTTACGGTTTCTGAAGATCCAGCAGACCAATGCAAAACGAAGAAGGAATAAGCTGAAAGGGTGTGATGATTCATGGCTGATGGAAACGAACAGCTCCACCTCACTTTGAATCCCAGGCCTTTTGTCTTGCCTCACTAATCCTTCTCACACCCTGGTCTCTCTCCTCCCATAAGCCCACATCCCTGTCATCCCTTTCCCAAGCCTTCCTGCGCACGAATCTCCTCATTTCACGTCAAACATAATTCAGCTGTCTCCTGGTTCCGCTGCTCACTCCTCTTTGACCTTCTCGCTTATTTTATCACCTCCTTCTCCCCTGCCTCCCTTCTCCTGCATCAACCCTGCCCTCTGGAAGCTCTGGCTTCCCAGCTGTGACCCATGCACGCTTCTCTTCCCTGTGATCCTGTTAAAGCTTCATGTCAGCATTAATGTCTCTCTGCACATATTAAAGCAGACAGGCATTGTGAGGGCCTGAAAGCTGGAGGCTTAGTCTAGGTCTGCAGAGGCTTGTCTCCTTTATTGGAGTTTGTGTGATACATACTGTCTCTTGCTTTTAAATAAGGTATTCTTGACTTTGTGTGTCTTTCAAATATATTGTGATTGTGTGTCTGAAAATTCTTCTCTCCTCTGTTGTCGGGGACACTTCATGACTATTTGCAGGCTTGTCCAGCGTCAGTACTGTCCTCGTCTACAGTCAAGCCAGATGCAATGCATGAATGGAAGGAAATGTTATTCTGAAGGCAATGTGTATTGATCAAAAAACAAAAAAATATCTCCTTTCTGAATTAATCCTGCTGTCAAGGACGTTTAATTGATTTTGCCCAGGGTGCAGAGACTATCTCGTGAGAAGAGACAGGTCTTTTCATCTTCAGTGTCAAGATTAAGATTAAGGATTATTTCCTGAAAAAAATCAGACTGATACTGACAAAACACATTTCTATAATAAAATGACTCATTCCACAATTTTAGGACACCTGAATGAGGTGAAACTTTCCTTTCCTAGAAAAGTCCCCCATGAAATTTGTTTACGTAACATAATTATATAGCACTTTATACATTACTAAGACGTATTAGCCTTTCCCCACAAACAGGCACCATATTCTCTCTATGACGAAACAACAAGAAATACTTTTTCTCACCCTGATCTTCTCTCAAAATATTTCTCTTGAATAATTTTATTTCATCACTACTGTTTATCTTCTCATGTTTCTCCTGTCCACTCTAAAACTTCAAAAAGACTCTTATTATATTCCCTCTCAGATTTTAGATTTTTTCTTCAACTTTCAAAGTTCCATTGGTAGCTTTTTGTTCTCACTGCTTATCCCCATAATGCCTTTATTTTTTTTTCTTAAGCAACTGAGCGTTCCCATCCTGATATCAGTTTGTTGGTTGCCAAGACAACCTACCGAGCTAAGTTATTTATAGAAGCAGATCAGCATGAATCCCACCCAGTACAGGCGTGTGTTATTTTTTCATGGATTCGTTCCTGTGTGAGACCTTTTTATCATAGAAAAAGTAATTCTGCTGTTGGCAACCTGTCTGAGATTTCAGCAAATTAAGTTACAGTATATATAATTCTATATAATTTTGAGATGCATGTACATAACCTAATGTTGCAAGTTTATGTAATTAAGCAGACAAGTTCACAGGCCCCAACATCATTTCACACGATCAGGGGTCCCACAAAATCTGAACTGCAAGTATTAACAGTAGCAGCTCCACCTTTCAATATGTGGAGAAGGAATGCATTGCTCTTACATTGTTCACTAATGATATTGTAAGATTGATCCTCAACACAAATCTGCTGGACACACACTGTGATCTGCCTCAGACAGCCCAGAGTTGCTATATGAGGAGATTTGATATTTCTAGTAGCCTCCCCGCTGAAAGCACAAGCTGACTCTCGAAGGGCCATCCTTCAATGAGCTGTAGGCTTTTGCTGACTCCACCACTGACAGGACCACCAGTGATGTAGAAACTTGGGATTTCCAATGGTTCTGCAGGTGGAAAGTTGCCTAACAAGAGGGTTTGTTAGGCAAGTGTAAATGTACACTCTAAACATATATATTTTAGGTTTTGTAAACCAAGCTGTCTATGGAAATATATTCGTTGAATTTCTAGGTTTTTTGGTCATTATTGGTAGGACAGCAATGGATGTTTAACTCTATGAAATCTAAGCCATTATGAAAAGGATGCTTGAATTCACAGTTCAATTTTTCACAGATTTGAAATAATTATATAAAAAGGATGCAAATTGTTATCTAGTTTAGGGATATTTAGAATTGTTAATAGAGTTTTAAAATCTGATCCAAAAGCAAGAACAAAATTAGTAGTTAGTGCTTGTTTGGGTTTCTATATTAAGGTCACATATATTTTATATACACCTTACTCTCACAGAGTGCTGCAGTGTGCAGAAGCAAGTGCCTGACATTGATTACAGACCAAATTAGGCGTAAACACAAAGCACAGGAGAAGCAAACTCAAGCTGTGAGAGAGCTTCTGTCCAGCAGCTGATTCAGCAAATTTGTTGGTATCTTCGTACAAACTTTAAAAACAGGGAAATAAATCAAGTAAATAAATCTATACTCCTCATGAGCACAGCTTGAATTCAGTATTGGAAATGATCTGTGTTAGTTTATCAGTGGTAAGGTGGGATTAAATGCATTAATAGAAAACCAAACTGTAAGCTAAAAAATCATGTGAGACTAAAAGCCTGTTTAGCATGTTTAGTCTAGAATTAGTTGTACTTTGTCAAATATTTTTATTGTTGTGTGTCCAGTAATTAGAAATAATTAAAAAAATGTTTTCACAGTTTGTGACTTTTGCAATTAATAGATATTTTTCTGGTTCCAACCTGCCAAAGATTACAGATGTGTATTAGATTGAAGTATTCATGTTGAATAACATAAGCTCTTAATATTAAATAAAATAAGAATTTTAATATGTTGCTTTGTCTGATGCTCAGTTTTACCAATGTAACATCCCGGCTGTAAAGTGGTGCTTTACGGCTATACATTACTGGGTTTCTGCGGAAACAAACATCTATAGATTGAAAACCTTTTTACTGTTTGTCTTCTTCCAGTGTGTGTGTGGATTTAGCTGTCTCTCGTCTACATCGAATCCAACCAAGGCCGTAGCTCCTGTTACGTTACCATGGAAACGAGCCTATCGCTTGGGAGCCACCGAGAAACTAAACACCCTCTGATCAATAAGAGTCTTTAATAATATGTCCGACAGAGATGCGCACACACACATGTAAAACTGAGACCCACTAACCCAGACTCAGTAAGTACTGTTGCGTTAAAGGAGCCTTTTATTGAGATGATACAGTGTAGGATGAGTAGAAAATAGCTGGATTCTTTTAAGCCTACAGAGACACTTAACTGAGTGCTGCAGGGAGAAGTCATGGCAGTTGGCAAACTGCTGAAGAGGAAAATCTGGAGTGTTACCACTATTAGCCTCACAAAATGTCTTGAAAAAAGGAGAGGCTCAAGATGACAATTCTCATTGTGAATTTTTATAACAGAGTACTTAAATTATTACTAAAATATATGTAAAAAGTTGTGTAAACTAAATCTGAAACTTTAAACATTTAAATAACAGTGGACGCATGTTACATAGAGAGGCTAATAGTGATTAGATTGTCTAATTTTGTCACAGATAGTGAAGAAACAAAAATAATAATAATAACAAGTAAATACAAAAAGCGGTGTAGCGTGTCAATTTATGTATCAAAATTCAAACCAGTAGTTTTCTTAGTATACCACCTAATGCCATGTAAAATATATTTAAGTTTTGTGGTACAACATGAAATCAGTGTATTTTAGAAGTAACTGTATATATGTGTAGCATAACAAATATTTAGACTGTGTATATAGTTTTGCTGTGCATCATTAGCACACTGTAGAAACTCTATATTGGTGCTGAAGCTGTGCAAAACTTTTTTTTGACAAAAAAGAGAGAGTAACAGCAGTCATACAGTAAATGAGAGGACAAGCATACACTCAATAAAATATCTGTATGTGTATGAACCAGGTTTTTATATCCTTATGGGAATCTATTTTTGTCCTTAATGTGGGGTTATGGGGACCATTGCTCTTTGTGCGGACATTTTCTTGGTCCCCTGAAGGGAAATTGTTGTTTTGGGGTTAGTGGCTAGGTCTGTGATGGGTAGGGTTAGGGTAAAGGTTAAGGTAAGGGTTAGGCTGTAGAAATTAATGGAAGTCAATGTGAAGTCCCCACAAGTGATGAAAACACGACGAGGTGTGTGTGTGTGTGTATGTGTGTACTCCACTCCTGCACATGGCTCTACAGCCCAGCACAGTTAATCAAGAGACTGCAGAACAAGCTGGCAGGACATGTCATATATAATGAATGTGAAAAGAAAAAAAATTAAACAATTCAATAAATCAAGGTGTTTTACGGTACATGTTTCCATATTTTGGACTTTATTCTTTTGTGTTTCTTCTGCTTCTTGCATTCAAAGCTGTAATCAGTTTCTTGTTGCTGTTTTCCTGATTATTTTTAAGTTAGGTCAGTTCTCTTTACTTCCTGTTTCCAACCTTATGTTGGTTTTAATTGAAATCATGTTTAGCAATTATGTGTTTGTGTACTGTTTACAAGTTTTTGACCTGTGAGATGAAGTTTTATTTAAGTTTATAAAAACCAAACAGCGTACAGTATTTTTTACTGTATTGTATCTACATTTAAATAAATATTTTGCAAATAAAGTATGTTGTTACAACTAATTTACTATGCTAATTGTCAAAACAATGCTTTTTATTGTTTTGCAATAAACTAAATAAAAATAATACATATACGAATAGCAGTGAGCAAAAATATTGCTTCTTTTAAGCCTCACTTACTGCCAAAAATAAGGAAAATATTTAATAGCTTTAATGCTTGGTTTTCAAGGCTAAAAAAAGCTGTGAAAGAACATCTTGAAGAGGGTCTTCTTTTATTAATTTTGAATGTGGAAAATCCCATTGAAATGACTGTCATAGTTGTTTTATATATTTTCCTCTTAGTGTATAATCAAAATGATAACAACCAGTTTAAAACACAATACTAGAGTCAAATTCCAGCATTTAATTGTCCCGTCTTTATTTCAGAATATGATTTTCCCTGATATGTTGCTATTATTTGCTGTGTTGCTTCTCAGTATTTATGAGACTAAATTAAGCTGTGTGTGAAGGAACGATACATCAACATCCGGGTTTATTCCACAGACCATTTTTCCCTCCCTAAATAGGCCAACGGTCACCACCTGGTGCTGATACACATGTGGAGGAAACAATGGAGAAGTAGAGCCACTGTCTCTCCTAGGAGCCAACTATGGTCTGCAAAGTACTTTACTTCACAGCAACTACAGCTGCTGTGAAGCTGTAGTTGCAACAAACATAACAACATAGTTATGTTTGTTGAAATCACGACATTATGACAAATGCTTTTGAACATTACTAAAGTACACACTGCTAAAATTTCAGTGGGCTTGTGGTTAACGTCAAAATTATTTATACACTTGGCAAATTTGCATTTTATTTAACCAATTTAACCAATGTGTCGCCAGGTAAAAACTGGATACCTGTAAAACATATTTTGTAAATTCTCTTTTGCTTTTATTTCACCTGCTGGTTGTAGTTCTTATTTTTGTCAGCATGAGGCGCTGTTGAAACAGAGCGGTTTAAAAGTGCCGGAAGTTGAAACAAACTCTTGTTTACGTTCGCTGGCACTCTGACTGAGAAAACGGAAGAGGAGGACATTTTTGAGCCGAGACTTGTTGGGGATGACCACTTTATGGCTACATGAGTAAAGAATCAAGATTTCTGGTAATTAATGTTCAAAATGTATTATTTACCATGTACGAAGCTGAAGTGACGTCACTGACGCCAGGTGTTTTTGTTTGTCCTCTTTTATTTCAGTTTTCTGTTAAACTGTTTTGCTTAATTTGCCCATTTTGCTGAAGGTGTTGCTGGTTAGGAGTTTTAAACTAGTATTAAATGGACCATTTACATAACTATTTTTGCTGCATTTCTTGAACTTTATTTTTCAGTTTTGCCACTCAGAGAAAAAAAATATTTTTGAGAATAAATAACTTCATTTTTGTTTGATCTGTGTGCTCTATCTATCCCAGCTTTTTTCAGTTTTCACTTTATTATGTTCTATGTGCTGTCAATCCTGGCTTACACGTCATACATTATAAAAGATTATTTTTCTGACCTTAGTTTGTTGTGACTGTGGGCCAAAGATGAGAGACAACGAGGCGCAGAGATACTGAGCTCAAAAATCTCATGGATGGAAGAAGGTGAGTCGGAGCAAGGAGTGTAATGTAGCATGCAGGCCAAATCTAGATCACTGAACACACCAGTATTTCTTTTGTAATTTTTCATATCAGAGATGGGCGGCATGATTTCACTTCAGTGTGTCTGTCCCAGTTTTGGCAGCAGTGCATTTACAGTGCTGATGCAGTTCGGGCCGTTCTTTAACACAGTTATGTACTTTAACAGTGGTGGATACTGTAGTTTAGATGGGATTTTATTTTATTTTTTTATTAGTTTATAGACAACCAGTATTTCCAAAAAAAACAAATTTCCCTTTCTTGTAGGGAAATATGCCATCTTCTGTGCTTTATACATCCAAATAAAACTATGGTCACTGGTACTTTCTCTGGCATCTTATTCAATGGGTCTTACTCCAAAGGTCTGATATGTTGAAAAATTCTGAGGTTTTCAAATCTGTAATATTTTAAAAGGTTGTCATATCTTCATGTAAGCAACTAGCCCTATGTCTATTAGAACACATGTGAATCGTATTTTTTAATGGAAGCTCTTTTGCATCAAATCTGTCATTTATATTCTCCATGAGTTATGACCATTAGTTCAAGGAATGCATATTATCTATCCTTTCATTCAAGTTCAAGTTAGGAAGTGGCAGTCCACTCTTCCTGCAGGGGATTTCTGTTTATGCACTTTACATATTTAGGGTTATTTACCTTTGAAAGTAAAATCAAATCCAATATTTAGCCCATGGACAATTTCATCTGAGGTCCAATTTTCAGACTACTCTACCCTATAAATTAAATATGATGATCAGTGTTGGGAAAAGAAGAATATGATTCAGTTTAGCAGTCCAGGTTGAGCAATAACCCAGTTGTTTTATTTATAGGTGGGTTTTCTCTGAAGAAATATGAGAATCTTACAATCACTGAAATGCTTGGCATGCAGTTTCTTTTGAGGCTGCAGGTTGACTTGACTGAAGTGTTTTTTTTATACACGTGGACTTAAAAAAAGTAGACTGTCTTCAGTGTCAACACTTTCATATGTGGAGAAGATCCAAGGTGCCACAGTAAAATATGGCACTTTTTTAAATAAGTTTTTATTAAAAATATATATTTTAAGAATATAGATAGTAATTAATTAATTAAACAAATAAATTCAAAATTTTTTTGTAACTCAATAATTTTAGAAAAAAATATAACTGAATTTTTGAGCTTATAAAAAGTTTAAAAACTATTTGTCAAAATTATTTATTTAGTTACTGTGCTCTAGTGAACAATGAGATAATTTAAACTGACATTAAATAAAATCTAGGGCAACCAATTGAGCCACATTGACTATTAAAGTCACTTCACTGCACACTGCAACATGGTATATAATTAATACAGAACTAATTTTACATGCCTTTTACCTTACAGCAAAAACTCTGGTGTCTTTCTACATTGAATTTTCATGTTTTCCCTGAGCATCCATGGGTTTTCTCCCGCTACTCAATTAATTTTAGGTTAACTGGTTTCCTGACATGGGCTGGTGACCTGTCCAGGGTGCGCTCTGCGTTTTGCCCAATTACTACTGGAGATGGGAACCTCCTCCCCTCCCCCACCACTGGAAGGATATGGATGGATGGCACCTCTATATTCGTACGAATTTACCCGAACGTGGTTAAATAAAAATGATTTGTTAAAAAAAGATATGATAATTTATGACCGTGGTTCTATGAAACCCAATCAGCGGTAGAGGCAGCCACTCCTCAGCCAACCATCCACCTGTGAAGCAATGACGCTTCATGCATAGTAAACAGGGCTCTTAAAGGGACAGCCACTTTCCCCCCCATGCTAAAGAAACGTGGAGGGTTTCCTTTAAGTACACAGGGGGCCAGAGGGCAGGCTGCCAGGGAATATATGGGGCTAGACAGCCTGCTTACTTGTAACACAAGGTCCCTTTACAGAATTATCCACGCTCGGCTGGAGCCGCCTGTCCCCGCCCCCTTCCGTCCCTCCGACAACACACAGCATCCATCCTCATGGGCTCACACGCTGCGTGATCCACATCACAAACCGACAGAGCGGTGGCTCGGCCAAGCCTCATGGAGTAGTAGGACTACTAGTAGGAGGAGGTGGGCTGCTTCTGGCTACCTTTTGTTACTTTTCCATTTTCTTCTTTTATGGAGTCGCCTTTTTGTCCGGAATATCGCTGCATCCCATAGCGGTAAGTGTCTGTGCCGCAGATGCTGAAGGGGAAACGGGACTATGGAGCTATTGTCTGTTGCTGAGCCAAGTTCAGATTTCTAATTAAAAGACAATGCTGGGGTCAGATTTAATTAGATAGGTCCAATAATTAACAATAATCGCTCAGTTGTATGTGAATCTGTTGAAACTGCTATTTAGACAGAATATTGGTATTTCACAGGCACCTGTCTGTCTTTACCAGCAACAGTGGCTACCTTATAGCGCTTATTTAAAGCATAACTGGGGACATCCGCAACCTTTTTGCACAGCCAACAAAAACAACGTGAGATTTGTTTTAATGTATTCTTGGTGTGTGTAAATATGTCGCCTCCGTTGCCGAGCAAAATGTGTTTTCAGCCCAACAGGGGGAAAAATGTGGCCCGTTTCCCCGCCCCCCAACATCAGATCCTGGCCATGTCTACTCCAGCAGCACCCGTAGCCGTGCAAAGACGCCGCTGATCCCTCAAAGAAGGAATTCCCAAGCCTATTAGGGGTCTTTATGATCGTTTCAGGGCAGCCTTGAAATTAAATCAGTGTTGCATGTGTCATCAGCATGTTCTGATTGCCTCTTCTTTCATTAGGTTTCCTCTGCAGTGCCATACATTTACTGTAACGGCTTATGCAGGGAAAATAAATGAATATAATACGTGCAGATCCATCACATCTTCCTTTTGTAGAGTAAAAATTAGGATTTAAGATGTTTGTAATGCACTGATAAGGTATTTAAATAATAGATTAATCTTTATGTCGACAAAAATACGTTCATTCTCGGCTACAGTTATAAATTGTACATTGTGACCAGGAATTGAAAGTAAATCATATGTGAAGTCATTATTACAGGAGCCATTGCTACTTATGTTGAGTCACCTGCAGGATTAAATCTTGCCTGTCTGTTCATTGCATGCCCTTAACCAACTGTGTGCATGCACAGTTGCACTGAACCATCCTCAGCTTGGCTGAGCATTGAAGACAAGAAAGCATTACCCACCCAGAGAGGCAGCATATTTTCACCTTCCATCCTAAACGGGCATCTTACTGCAGGTGTTTACGGGCGTGTCTAAGCTCGTGTCTGTTGTGTGAGCCAAAGCAGACGAGTAATGTTATTTAGCGGCCAGATGGCTGGTAGTTGGACCATCAGGTGAGCCTTTTCCATGGCTGTCAGTAGGATCTGGTGAACGCTGGGCTCCTCTTGGATCCCAGCCACAAACTACACAAGTGTGCACCTGAGTGTGTCTCTATGTGGTTGCTCTCATATACAGTGAGTCTACGCTTACTTTTCAAATCGCTGCATACGTTAGTTGACATAGGCTCTTTAGTGGATGCTTGGACATGTGCATTTTCCTGTTAATGCTTAGAAAGCTAGTCAGGCTGAAGTCATAGTGACATAATTTGCCTAAAGCATAATCATCACCAAGAATGACTGTGTGGCAGAGGCCTATGGAGGGGTCCTACACAATGTTGAAATGTCTGGAAAAGTATGGAACTTCCTTTTATAATTGTCCAGGTCTGAATCGGAATGGAACCATATTTGATTTAACTTCTAATTGTGTCTTATTCAAAGGTTGTAGTTGCCTTTTTTTTTAAATCAAAATGTTTTTTTTTCATTTGCCTGGTCAAACATTTTGATTTTCTACTGATTGGCTAAGTTCACTCACTTTCAAATATCAAAAAGAGACTTTACTATCTGATCTCAAAACAGCTATAAGTACAAGATCAATTGCCTTTTTAGATCGTAAATTGGTTCTAAGAAAAACGTGTGAAATGAGTAAAATGGTGGCAGCACCATGCTCTGGTCATACGTTTTCTTCAATAGGGGACAGGGAAGCTGAAGGGATACAGAGAAATTTACAATCTTGAGCTGCATGTAGGTTATGCTTGAAGTTTGTGATCAATACATGTTTATTATGCCTAACATAAAAATATGAGACACTCTTCATTCTGAATTTGTTGATAGAAATATGACTTATTTCTGAGGTATGATATGCTCTTCTTTTCATGACTAATCTCCAGGTACAGAAAGATTAGAGGAAATCCTGCAGGACAGTGGACCATCCACCGAGGCCCATTAAATAATTCATCTTGTGTGAGGTTGCTTCCACAATGATGAATCATAGCGTCCACATGAAATTCAAGATGCATCCTGATCAGCTGTAACAAATTGCTTACAGAAACTGGATACTGTTGTTTTCATCTTTTTGCATTACTTAATCCATTCGTTTAGCTTTGCATTTACGCACATGAAGCATTAAGAAAAAAATTCTTATAATGAAGAAAGGTTGAGTTTTACAAATCAAGATAAAACAAATGGAATTCCATTTGTTTTCCTCCCTTTTTTTAAGTAATCAGATTGCAGTGAAGCTGCAGAAAGAAGTGACATTTGAACCCATCTCTAAAATCCATCCTGAGAAGGGACTAAATATTGATTTTCCATGCAGTCTGGCACCCATAGACATATATGTACGGGCGGAATCACACATAAACCTCCTCCATGGCTCAACGCTAGCAGGAATTTGATTACATCTAGACATGGGGGGCAGTGTTATTAGTGCAGTGGTGGTGTCTCGATTGGGTAATAGATCTGTCACAGCGATGCCCCCTGGGAATGATCGGCCCTATTGGGCGAGATAAGACCTGTCACTAGAGAATAAGTGACCCTGCCTTTATTTGAAAACGCTGATGCATACAGGTGATAAATCTCCCAGTGTGTGAGCTTGAATGGTGTTGCCAGATTTTGCAATGACTTACCAATTTAGCATTTCAAATTTGAACATCACCATATATAGATGTATATTTTAAAATCATTCACTCATAAGAAAAAGCTTCATGCTGTAGCGGTTAATAAAAATTTTTAGACAAATAGATGAAGACCTGGCCAATCATAAAATTCAGAGAGTTGAAATCTGCAAAGCAGGTGCAGTCCACTGCATGTCCCTGCAGCACTGCAAAGCAGCATTTTCTATTGAAGGAAGGGCTGCTTTGCAGTCCTGTTCCCCCTGGAAGTAAGTTTAAAGAGATTGTCAGGATCATTTTGTGGTTTGGGGTAGTTGTCAGAAAACCCCATCAACCTGCTGCAGAGTGATAGAAACAGACAAAAAGGGGACGGATCCTGAGAGTTAGGCTGATGATGTGTAAGACTAATATCGATTATGTCGATCTTCAATTCAGATGTCATTGAGATCCACTTCACAAGACAAATATACCAATCCACATACATAAATATATAATCTAAAGTGGGACATTAACACATTAAAAGTAAATTTAATGCATTAAACATTTTAATGGAATTAAATCCTATTTTTTTAAATGCAAAGGTCCTGAGCTGGAGCCTTCCTTCTGTGTTTCTGGTACATCCGTGAATCTGATACACAAGCTGTATCAGCAAACAAAGCGATGAATGACAAAACTGCTTTTTTTTTTTTGGTCCGTTATGAATTTTTGCCCCAGAAAGCGATTTTAATGGAACAATGGAAAAGACTATTGCCGTGCGCAAGTTGTGCAAAAAAGCTGGCCGACTACTGAAGCTGTTCAGGCCTAAAGTACCATCTCAATGCAAGGCATGTTGTAAATGTTATCTATGGGAGTTAAAATAGTTTACTGAGGTACAATCAGAGGTTTTGAAAGAGTTCACAAGCATTTAATTGTATACCCCGGATGTCAGCTATCACAAAAAGACATTAAAGAACAAAATGATAAAATAACACACTTTCTTACCTGATTAGCTACACTTGGTATGGCTGATGGTCAGAGAGGTGACCCTGCTCAAGCTATGCAGCTGCTGTTACATGTCGCAATGTCTTTCTGTTGACAATACACATCTGCTTGATTTGTTTCATAATCGTCTTCAGAAAGTGTTTTAAGCACAAGAGTGGGCACTTCAAATTCTGTTAGGCAGCTCTTTTAGTGAAAAATATAATTGGCCTCTGCTGTTTTGATGAATCATCTATCCATGACGGTCTGTCTGTCTTATAAAACCCTGCCTTTGAACTATCTTTCATCACAAAAGTGTATTATGAAAGGATCTGTTTGCTTTAAATGCTGTTAAGGGTTAAGGCTGTTTTGAGATGGCTTTGGAACTCCCCTTCCTCTGTTTAGCTACTGCAGAGGAAGACAACCAAACTTAAAACATGGCAAACTACTCTTTGACCCATTTCACAAGCAGGAACACATGTATTGTGTAACTTGGCATCTTGTTGTGACTCTGATGGTGCTGTAGCTGTTCAAATGCCACTCAACTTGTTAAATAAACTGACATTTATCTTTGGCTGGTAAATGCCATGTGTCCATCTATCTGTCAGTGGTCGACTGTGTGGTTTGGCAGGTCAGACTCTCTTAGTCCTGTTCATGGCTTTGTAGGGACTTGTGCTTTTCTCCAACAACATAAGGTTGTTCATCTTGGATGTTGCTAATTTCACCTGTAATGAATCAGATGTAGCTAAACATGGAATAACAGCTGCAGATTCCTGTCACCATCTGATAGAGTTTATATTTATACCAAGACTTTCCTGCGTAGCTTGATGCTCAGGATCTACTGTGGGAAGCCGATCCAGAATTGCTTCTTATGTGTGGCATAAAATGTTCAGAAGTTAAAAGAATCTTCAGCTAATGCTATACTGGAACAAATCTGATTAAAACAGAAGTTGCAGCACATAAATTTGAGATTTTCTTTCCTCTTCAGCTGGGGTAAGGAGAATGCAGATGTTATTGTGATGATTCTGTAATAGCTGAATGCTCAGATCAAAAAGCCCGTTTGATCTCATTGTAGACTAAAATCCAGAGGTTACAAGGCAGCATGAGGGGGAAAAAAAACTGCTACTGAATCACTGAATGTTTAAAATGAATTAAAACACATAAGACACTCATGGGAAAACAAGATTTCTGTTCTTAAAAACTTTTAATCATGCATATGCAGATGCCTCTAGGCATTTTCTGCTTAGTGACATTTGTTGGGCTGTAAAGCAACAATCATTATTTTTATACCTAAATAAACTTTGTGTTTATTTAGGTATAAAAGCATGAACACAAAAAAGTTGTGAAACTCCAGATTATAGAATCTAATTTAACTTTAGCTTCCCAAATGTTAACAATATACCACTAATGCAAAAGCTAATTAGGAGCTACATGCAAGTTGCCATGATTTTTCTTTTTTCATACCACATTCATGAGAAATTATTGAATTTGACAGAGGAATCATGAGACCACTGTCAAAACAGACAGCTGGGCCCTTGAGCTCAAACATATTTGAGGCCATTTTTAACCCTGTCATTTAAATGTCCATTTGTCATACGGACACTTTGTGTACATACTATTGTTTTTACAAGTCAGATGTACTTTGCATTGCAAACCAGCTATGTAAAAACGATTTTAAGATAAAACAAATTTGGCAAAAACAGGAAATCAGTTTTCTGACTTTTGTATTTGTTAGAACAATGCTTCTTGGCAACAAGCTGTACTGTTGGAGAGCCTGCTTACTTTCCCTTGAGTTGTACCACATTTGTAAGGAAATTGTATTTATGGATTGAGCAGCTGGGTTGAGTATGTGGAATGCATCCCTAAAAAACTTGCCAAATTCTCTCTGGCAATGCCAAGCAGCTTATTCCTCTATTGATGCTTGTTTTGAGCTTCTGGTACACCTGGTACTGACAGTCAGGTGCCTGATGCCTTCTTCAAGCATTGACTAATCTGGGAAGGGCTCATTCTTACTGCAGCTTTCAGGTGGTGGTGGGCAAAACCAAGTTGCAGCAGCAGAGTGGAGCAACACAACAGTGTTACCTTCTTTGTTTATGAATGGATAAAATTAGTACTACATCTTGTTTCTTTAGACTGCCAATGAACCAGTCGAATGAACAAGAGTCATGGTTTTATATTGTCAGAGGCAATGATACAGAGGAATTAACATCTTCCATACAGACGTGGCATTTTTAAGGAAAAAACCTGGCTTTTTAATAATATAAATGTATATTGCTAAGAAGCATCGAAAAAATCAAACAAAAATTTTCCTAGGTGTTTGAATGAGCTAAGCAGGTACTTCTATCTATGTGTAGACAATGGAGAAATGGATTCATAGTTTGGATTTCTACAAATTCCTACAGGCCATTAGTAATGCTGGGAAATCTTAAGCTTTGCTGCTCATGTGGATGTTTTTTTTAACACTTACTACCGACCTTGCTTTCTTTTATGAAAGAAAATGTGTTTCAGGAATGATCTAAGAGAACAACAACAAGCTTGAAGTGTTTACTTGGTTTTTAAGTTCTCCAGTGAAGCATCTGTGGATGTGCTGGATAAACTACTCTGATCCATGGAAAGCCCATCTTGCAACTTCCAGGACTTAAAAGATCTGCTGCTTACATGTTGGTGCTAGACACCACAGCACACCTTCAGGGGTCTGGTGGAGTCTTTGCTTCCAAGGGCCAGGGCTGGTTTTCTACCAAATGGATACCAGCAAGCTTTTTGGGCAAATCTTCATAATGTTATGGTCGATCAGTTTAGTAAACTTAGTAAAACCATTGATAAAGACAAGCCTCTGAACATAGAGTAGGACAAAGTTTTTACCAAATAAAACTATGCAAGGTTTCAGTTTTTCTCTGTGTCCTTTTGTCCCATCTCTTGTACTTTCTGTTTCTCGATTTGCTCATCCCACTTCGCTTGCCTGATTGAATTCAGGGTTCTGTCTGATGTTTAACACCTTGGGGAGAATGGATTGGAAAGACGGAGGTTATCTTTTATGTTAACTTTCACTTACGTATATGTGCATGTCTGTATTCTTTTAGGATGTTAGAGAAAGCCTGCAACAGCAGTTCTTTAAAATATTGTATAATGGAAGATTGTGACTATTCTATCCCAGGGTGATATTTAGATTCTGGTTTCGTCGGAAGTTGGCTTTGTAAGAAAAGCAATGACTTTACAATATGAAAAAAATAATTCCCATGGAGCTCTTTAAAAAGTGCTACAAGGGTGGATTGAAAACTATTTTTAGCACCAAAGATTCTCTATTGGCAAGAGTGTTAGCCATGGGACTTTACTGTTTCAGTCTCAGGAAGCTGTTGTGCAGTCAGCAGAAGAGGAGGGAAGAAGCATAAGAAAAATTAGATCTGCACATCCTGTTAACTATAAATCTTTTTCTCAAGCTGCAAAGTGCATATTTGCTCTCTGGTGACAGCTGGAGTGTTTGCACATCCAAAAACCTCGAGTTTCATTGTAGCTGAATATCAACTGCTGAACAATTGGACTGTTTACCGGCAATATTTTTGCAAGGCTTTGTAGTAAAAATCAAGAAACTGAAAATCAGATTGAGAGCTGAAGAACAAAAGACTGTTGTTACAAAACACAAAACCCTGCATATAGGTACCAAAAGAAGCTAATTTCCTCTCTCAATTGTCAGTGGTTTTAAAAAATTACAACATAAACATCTGAGTTTGTTAGAAACATCAAAAAGACAGCTTTGGTTCTGGTGTTTGTTTAATGAGATGGGCACTGCTCAAAAGATAAAACGCCTAAAATAATATGAAAAGGAGTGTTTTTTCGTACCGTTCTTATAATTACTGAGCAGTTTTTATGTGTTTCCACTGATATTTGCTCAGTTGGAAGGTCTCCTTGTCATCACCCTAATCTTAGGTCCCTGCACAGATCATCTGACAGATTTAATTTGGGTCTGGGCGGACCACTCCAAAACGTTAATGTTACTTTCTGTCAGAAGAAACATGTTGGCGGAATTAAAAGTTTTCTTTGCACTTGAATCAGCCATGGGTATCAATTTTGCACTGAACTGGAATTGCTGATTGTGGCACCCTTGGTAAAAATTGCAATAGTTGGCCACAAGTTGCTGTGGGGGCAGTTTGGTTCACTCTTTTCTGCAGATTTGTTTTAATTAAGTCACATTGGATGCTTTTCAAACATGAATGGTCTGCTGAAGGTCATGCTACAGCATCTCAGTTGGATTTTCATGCACTCCAAAACTAATGCACTCCAAAAGTAATCTTGTGGGTCATTTTTACCCATTCAGAGGTGGACTTGCTGGTGTGCTTCAGAGGATTTTCCTGCTGCATAACTTGAGAGCACTTGAGCTTCACAAACTGTTGGCTGAGCGTTTACCTTCAGGATTTTCTGGTAAAGAGCAGAGTTTATGCTTCCATCAATTGCAAAGCAGCAAATCAGACTTTGCCATGACTCTATCGCTGCCATATTTAACTGTATGATTTTCTTTTTCTGAAATGATGTGAATTTTGTACCAGATGTACAACTTACAAAAAGCTCCACTTTTGTCTTTGCAGTACACAGGATATTTTCCCAAAAGTCTTAAGGTTAATTAAGATGTTTTTAGGCGGATGTGAGACAGGTATTTTCTTAGTCTATTTGTTATTGTTGAATCTTGAACGCTGATCTAAACTAAGGCAGGTGACGCCTGCTTTGATTCTTGTTCTGGGATCTTTTGTCATCTTGCTGAGGCTTTGATTCACTCTTGAGGTAGTTTTGATTGGCCAAAGTTGCTCGTGGCCAAAATGGTTACTTAAATAGATGTGTGAAACAGTTTGTTTATATTGATGAAATGAGGGAAGGAAGGTACAACTTACTTCTTTCATTCAAGTGGTAATACGAAAATGTGTGTAGAAAAAAAATTACTGTAGGTAGGAACTAGCGTTTGTGGAACTTTAAAATAGGATGTTACATTTTCAGTCTGTTTTGTTTTGCAAAGATTGTTCCTACTGTGGATGCAGCATTTTATGCTTTTAAACTTAAATTGAAATGAAAAGGTTTTAAAGTAGTCACACCAGCCTGTTTGTAAAAGCACAAGAAGTGCTGCAGTTGAAGCAAAATGCAATTCTAGCTCAATCTTATCTCATAATGATAAGAATGTGACAATGGAAGGAAATTATTTAAGGTTTTCACACTCAGCTTCTGATTTTCGACTCTATGCCAAACGTGTTGTGCAGGTAAACAACTCTCAATCAGTCATCATCTTTCTGCAGGAACAAAAATCAACTGAAGATCAGAAGATGGGTTTTTAGATGTGATATTTCTACGCTCAATATTTCACTTCCAGCTCCTGCTGTCTCTGATTGGAGCACAGTCACAACTAGAAAAAGGCATCACAGCTGAGTGGCCGGGCTGCAGAGATACTGATGAGTGCTGACAAGTCCTGTGGGCTACTCGTTTTATGAGCTTGCCCCTGGGTAGATGATCTGATCTTGTCACTTCTGACTGTAATTAACTGGCACTGAACTAGAATAAAAATTCTCCTTGGACATTATTTTTGGAGTGTATTTTTAAAATGTCTTGAGGTTCTAGGAGAAGATGAATTATGTTAAGAACTTACCGTGACTACAGGCCCAATTGTTCTGAGCCGCGAGACCGGTCTGCTGAGTGCTAAGTAAATGAGTGTGGTGTAAACTGTTTGACATGGAGTGTGGGCCCTTTAACATTTTTTTGATTTGAATCATCTGTCACAGAGCCTCTGGTGAAATCATCATGCTCATAGTCAAACTGTCACATTCCCATATTTCTTCAAATGCATTGCCTCTCTACTCTGACCCTTAGCATAGGAAAAACTGAAAAGTGAACCTGCAAGGTTTTAGATTTATTTTTTTAACATCAGAACTCAACAGATTTAACATTTGAGTAATTGATAAGTGAATTTTTAGCACATTTCAGCTTGTTTGGATGTTTAAGTAGATGCAAATCTTCTATGCTTGTTGGAAGCCATGTTTGATTGCTCTCTTAAGTCTGTATTGTAGATCAGAGCTGCAGCTCTTTAGAGGTATTGAGAAACTCTTTTATAACTTAAGTTCAGTCAGCTTGGATTGGGAGAATCTGTGAACATCAATTTTAAAGTCTTGGCACAGATTCTGAGTTAGCTTCAGGTCAGGACTTTGACTGGGACACACAAGCAGACAGATGCACATTGATCTAATCTCTTCCTTTGTGGCTCATGCTTCATTGTTATGGTGGTTTTTGTTCTGCTTCATGGCTAATCTTCCAGAATTATCTCTCCAGCTGATGGAAAACCTCTCACATCATAATGCTGCCATGTTTCAGGTTGTTTCCAGAGTAATGTGCATGATAATGGTTGCTTAAATGTTGATTCCCATTGAGTGGAATAAAGATGGAACTAAATTGACATTGAAGAAAAGATAAAAAAAATTAATGTACTTCTTTTGCCCTGCTAACTTTAACAATATTGCTTCCAGTCAGAGCCTTTTTAAATTCTCACTGGTTTAGTAAATCTATAAACATTCAACTCAGGGACAATTTGTGTGAAGTCACAGACTGTTGACCTTAATAGTTTTGTTACTACAATGATAGAAGACTGGGTTTTACTCAAAATCCCATGACTCAGTGTACTTTTACTAGAGTGGCACTCAAAATTGTTCTTTTAATTCTGATGCATTCCTCTTTCAGTTTTATGAATTTACACCTGTCATCAAATATAAATCTGGCGAACCTGAAACAAGCTTTTGTTATCCTAACTAAAGCTATAGTTTGCAGAGAGGTTGCAAATTATCCTGGGTACCTCATTTTATAAAGATGTATATGTAATTCATATTGTATATGTAATATTTCTATAAATCAATATCAATTTGTATTTGTATATTTGGAGAAAACACGGGCAAAAAATGAAATTACAAATGCTGGATGTTTCTCCAAAACAATTGAAAAAGACAATGCAGATTTGTGTTAAAGAGTTTGCCAAGAAACCAACAGCAACCCTGAAGGAGCTGCAGGAATGTCTCCCAAGCATTGCTTTTACTGCACATGTGAGAATCTCATATACTGCAGGTCTGGACTGAAGAATAAGGCTTCAAGACAGAAACCTTCTTGTTTCAAGTCTGCGGCGGCTGCATGTGTTGCTGTCTGATGAAACTCCACCTTAATTTTGATTACAATTCCAAAAAATGAGTTTAACATAAGAACAACACGGCTCATCATAAAAATAATATAATAATAATATAATGACTTTAACCTTTTATTTTAAAACCCATTTTCTTCCACTCATACCCTGTAGTAGAACACTCTGCTTTAGTTTTGGATATATAAGTGGACTTCCAGTAGATCATAGAATGAATGGAGCAGAAAATCTGATTTTGCAGAGAAATCAGAGAAACAGGCTG
Organism: Phalloptychus januarius; assembly: GCA_902982915.1. Classification (NCBI taxonomy): domain Eukaryota; kingdom Metazoa; phylum Chordata; class Actinopteri; order Cyprinodontiformes; family Poeciliidae; genus Phalloptychus; species Phalloptychus januarius. The sequence continues at coordinate 3,414,409 of CADWAE010000133.1, read as the reverse complement.
CTTTATGTGCTTAATTATTGTTTTATTATATAATAAAATCTGCAATGAATCTGCAGGTAATACAAGTAAATCAGTTTAGCAGTTTAAGTGAAACACTAAAACCCCCTCATGTTGTAGTATTAGGTAATTAAAAAAAATACATTTCATTTTGTGATCATTTAATTCTAGTGGATTTTATTACAGCAAAAAGGAAAAAAAAAATAAACTATTGTTTCTCCCTTCTGCGGATATGAAATGTCACTGAGTTTGATGAGGTCATTGAAAGTGAATTGAGGTGGATTGCATTGGTTTTTGGTAGAACGATTTTTATGGATTCTTTTGTCTTTTTTTTTTTTTTCTGGTGCCATGCAGGCCCTTTCAGGCGTCCAAGCCTTTTCAGGTGAACGCTTGCGGTTTCAGAGAACCGTGAGAGCATCATCCATAAAACAGAACCTCAGTTTAAATTCACTCGACAGCTATCCGCCCGGTTGACGCATCCTTGAAAAGGAGAGTGAGTTTCCTCCGACTCTGCAACGACAGCGAGTTAATGTTTGCACTGATCTTCCTTCAAGCGAAGACAAGGATAGATTAGAAGACGGTATAGAGAGGAATGATCCATACGGGACCGGAGTCTTCCGCTGCAGGTTGTGTTTCATTGACACTCTTACAGATTTGTTTTGCTGAAACTTCAGCAAAGTGCTTTAAGTACTGGGAAACAAACTGATTTCTGGCACCTAATGCAGTCCTGAGCAGGCTGGGTGGAATGTTAAATGGGTTAGGGACAACCACTTAGGGACTGATTAGACCTGCCAACATCAATACTGGCTGTCAGGTGTAGAGACTGAAGGAGATTGAAGCGTTTAGTTTCAGATTGGCACTAGAGTTGAATGCAGTGAACATGAGAGGTTTCCAGTTAGCAGACTGATGGTTTCAGTCTGGAATAATTTTACACAACAATAATAAAGTAGCTGTTATTCAATAACAGTGAAATAATAGTTCTTGATGCCACTTCATCAAGTGGGCTTTTTGTTGCAAACAGAGAAGTGACAATATTTCAATATGTTTAGTTTCAGTTTAACATCACAAAATATATTTAAAAATATGATTGAATGGAATTATTGTGTTCTGTTTTAACACAATAAGACAGAACAAATGTTATTTAACATAATTTATTTTCTTCTTTTACATTTTTGGACTTGCTTTGCATATCTCAAAATATTAAAGTGCACCATAATAAACAGTCTGTTTATTAATTATAAACTTAATTATAACTTTACGCACCGAAAAGTATTTCTTGATAGTCATAAAACCAAACAGAAAACTGCATATTTGCCTCTTGATTGCAAATTATAAGTCTTATAAATTAAGCTGCACAAAGGCACTCAAAGTGGCTGCTGGCACTATAACCTGAACTTCACTGGAACTCCAGCCCTGTCCTTTCAGTTACCTTTTACAGATTTTATAGTTTTTTTGAGTTTTGATTTAAGCATAATGCAGAGGCTTTAGATGACTAACCTTGTGTCCTCTCTATTCGGTGATTTACAACAAAGTGTTTCCAGTTCCACTTAGTCGCGATGCGTTCAAAGACACAAGAAAAGGTTATTTTTAATTGTCAGGCCAGTCACCACTTAAAACCACTCCACCTGAAAAACTACCTGGTGAATGGAAGTATATCATTAATTGTTCACATTTGAAAATATTGTGTCTCTTTGTATTTTACAGATTTTTCTTGGCATAAATATTTTGTTTAAGATTAAGGCTGATCTTTATCCTAAATTCTATCACTTGTGAAATCGAAAATGAGATCTAGTGCCTTTCTACATTTTCACATCTGTTGGCTGTACTGGTGCCATTTCGTTTGTTTTCTACAGCAGAGAGGTTCTGCAGAGGCTGATTGAGCAATATATTCTGTGTTCACTCCATTCATTATTCAGGATTGTGCAGTAAAACGACAGAAGCTCAAATTAGGAACTTTATTCCCTAATAGGCAATTAAAGGCAATTATAACTTCATGAAACATTCATGACCACTTAATATCGACTGAGGATCAGAGCTTTAAATCTAAAGTAATTACAATGTAATCAGATGTTTTTATCTTTATGAAATAAGCTTTTGAAAACGACCCATTACTTTTAAAATTAGCAGGGTCCTCTTATTACATCACACAGCTAAAGCGATACAAGCCAGAAAGAAGACATTCCTGCCTCTTTTACAAAACGACATGGAAAAAAATCACTCCCATTAATTTTGAGGGAGAGTTAGTTTTGCTAACTTTAAACACAGCTTTTGTTTTTCAGTTCTAACTTGTTGTCTTGTGATATTTTTGATCTCAATTAAGGACATATATTTCTCAGTAATTTTTATGTTTTTTTTCATTTCAATCAACTATCAACAACATTTTGAATTTGATCAAGAATAAAACAATATTTAATACAGCTGCTTTTTAAAATAAATGCCAGACGATCTGTTACATTTAGCAGTCTCTCTAACTAGCACAAATTCAGCTTTTTTTCACACATTTCCTAAGCCCACAATTAATCTGACTTTTTCAACAAACTGTGCTCTAGCTTCTCACTAAAACCAGGAAGATGGAGCATATCACTCTGGTTACACTGGCTCCCTGCAGCTCAGAGAATAGACTTTAAAATACTGTTGTTAATTTATAAATCATATTGGTAGTAATAGGTCTTCTTGTTCCAAATGGCCCATCAATATCACAGAGGTAGTTTCACTAAAACAGATTGCGATGGGTAGAAAGTGTGTGATATGATCAGATGACAACTGACACTTGATGTTTTTTATGTTTTTCACAGAGTGAGCTCCTTTGAATTTTAAGAGCACATAGTCTCCGTGGAGACAAGATGGCATCCCACAACACTTTACGCAGCTACTCCATCATCCCCTGTTTCATCTTTGTGGAGGTAAGAAGCTGTCTGTAGGTGCATGGGTGCAAGTGATGAGTCCAATGTCTAAGATTCGTAGAAATGTGATCATGTAGATGCATCAAGGACTCATAACGAAATGTAGCTGCCTTTAAGGAGGTGACATAACTTGTCAAAGTTCACATTGGTTGTTTTTGTTGTTGATTGAGAGTCCAACTTTTTGCTTATGCTGCATTAGAGAGTTGAGCATGATTATAGTGATAAAGATTTTTTTTTCTTTATTAGCTTGTCATGATAAATCATAAAACACACTGTCAGCTACCTGGAAACTTGTGATTTGTTTTATAATGTTATTTAAAGTTTAAAGCAGAGCATGTCTATGTCTAAATTCTGTCTCAGTAGTCCTGCAGTATTTCCTCTTTTGATTTTTCAAAATAAAACAGGTCAATATTAATACCAATCATCTTTATTTCACTGTCAGCCATTAAAAACGGCAATTGTTTTATTCCAACCCTCTAGCGACACAGAAACAATATGTAGGTATGAGTGAGGATTTGTGTAACTGCAAATGGCCTTTTTTAGGAGAATTATACACCTTGCCAAAGTCTAAATGAGTAGAGAAAGTGGAAAGCTTAATGTTTATTTCTATGTGTGTATGTGTGAGAGGGAGAGCTCTGCAGCCTATCCATATTTAATTATGGTGTCAGCTGAAAGCCCTTAATCAGAGAGATGTCTCAGGACACTTGGCTTTCTTCTCCCCTTTCTTTTAATATTGTACTCTCAATTGCACTCATTTGGCCCCTCATAAATATATTCAGTTTTTGCTTTTCTGCTACTCTTACACATTTGGAATATCAAACAGAACTTAATATCAGGCAGTCATAGCCTCTTTAAATACAAGTGAAATTTCTGAATGCTCTTTTAAGAAACAAAAGGTCTTTGTGAAGCTTCACAGCGTTTTGATTTGATCTTGCTCCTGATTAAAGTGGTTCTTTCCTCCTATACTGCATTGAATTAGTGTGACGCTATTATCAGGGTTTAGAACCAGAGAGTCTGTTGGACAAACACAGACTTGACACAAAGTAAGCACTGAAACCAGTTTGGTCGAATTACTGCGTCATCAAGATGTTTTGAAGATTCAGTATAAAACTTGCTTGATCTGAAAAACTTAAGTGTGAAAAAAATCATCAAACAGAAGAAGCTTGCAGGGAGGATAAATACTTTTCCATTTGGCTTTTTCAATTTCACTTTTGACCGATTCTTCTTTGCATTCCATTATTGTTATTTTTTTATTCATTATGTTGTTTATTATTGATGTTTTTTCCCATCTGAAGCTAAAAAGTAAAATAAATAAATTCTACCACAAAATATGTTAGAATAACAACAGAAATATATTTAATATCAAATAATAAAATAAATGTTTAATAATTCTTTGCTTTATGACATTTATTTTATTGTATCTTGCTTTATTGCTGTGCCTTATTGCTGTGCAATATGGTAATTTTCCGGTGTCATGGCTAGAACCTGACATTAAATGTTTAATTGGGCTTTGCTAATTATGGCTTTGCAGTTTGTTTACTGATGTGTCACAGGAAAGGAGTTGAAGGAAAACCCTAATTACATTGTTGATGTATAAACACTTTTCTGTTTAATGCTGCCAACTGCGTGTACAGGGGGTTCAGACAGATATAATGCCGAATCTCTCCAACAGATTGAGTATACTGCTTGATAAGAGGGCATCTAAATATTGATTGTTGCCATAAAGATTGTTTTTAGGATTGTTTTGGGACTAAAGAGCTCGTATCCTTGCTTTTCAAGCTATAATTGGGTTTCATTTACTGCTGTTTTAATCTAGGTGTTGATATATATTTTTTTTCATGTCGATGTCTGGCGTTGATGACCTACATTACTCATAAGATTATTTTAGGAGAAGACAAGCTTATCTAATTTATTTGACTGAAAATGAAATGGAGCTATGCAGTTCCATCTACCACAGTGATTTCTGTTTCATGGGAATTCTAAGCTCTTTTCTTCATGTCATCAAATAAGTAAAAAGCTATTAAACAGCTTTTCACTGAAGCTCCTCCAACACTAATAACGAATACTTTATGGGAAGATATTTTATGAGATTTTAAAGTTTGTAGAAAATGAAGGTATTTGAAGAAAGTTTGGCAATAAAAGAAATCAAAGCCCGGGATTTTATGAGGAGGTTCTGCCAAGTTGCTCTCAATGGCCCCTTTTATTGGGTAGAATTGCTTTGCTGTTTGCTAATTCAAACAGCAAAGCAGCTAGTCACACGGCAGCTAACTGGCTTTTAGACAACTTGCTCAATTTAAAAATGAGCATCAGAATGGGAGAAGAAAGAGGTTTAAATCAATTTGGACATGTTATAGATGCCTTGTTCACATCGGCGGGAATAGGAAGACCGGTTCAAGATGGTGGAAAAAAAATATTTTCCTCCAAGTTATAAAGAGTAGCATCTACTAATGTACATCACTGCAAGTGTGGAATGCTTACCTTAGTTTTCTGAGTTATCTCCAAAATGTCCTGCTGTTTATTTCCAGCAGATTGATGCATAATATCACCAAGCTGATTGTCAGCATTCACCAAATTGTCAGGGGAATATTGTTGGATCTGTGGATGAAGAATCAAAAAAGTTCTGAAGCTAAAAGAGAATCTAAACCTTTTCTATCGAGGAGTACCTAATAAAGTGGCCGGTGAATGTGGATGCATGTCTAAATTTCAAGCTGTGCAGAAGAAACATAAAGTTAATTAAATATTTTAACAATTTCAGATAATTGATTTAGTTTCAGGTTAAACATCTTCCATTGTTTCTGAAAAGCGTCTTCGGTGCTGCAGGCATCAGAGGCCTTGGACATGAACCATTAAACTTCACGCTCTATATCATGAATACACACATCCATAAGATGATGGATCAAAACTTATCAAAAAGCACATCTGATCACAATAATGTAGTATTGGAAGGAAAGTTGTTCTGCGGCTGTGAAAGTACTTTGTTGCTCAGCAGGAAGGTCGACCCTCTCAGGTAATACAACTGGATACATTTATAATGGAAGGAGTCACATACTGCGTAATTAGTATTTTATACTAATGTTACAGTATTTTAGAAGTTTCATTGTCATTTCAAACATTATAGAGTTGCTTAACGAGTAGCAGATATATTGTAGGTCATTTCTACTTGAGAGGACATTTTAGGGCTCTGCTTAGTGTCATTTGATCTAAACACATGAAGATCTGTTTTTACTGACCATCAGGTCTCCATGTTACTATTCTGTTGTCATAGGTCTATGTCTTTTTCTGCTTCCTATATATTTTTCAGGACTTTCCTGTTTTTCCTGGTTCATGTCTCTGTAATATCCAACATCTTCCTTAAGCTCCACAGCTAAAGCTCGTTCTTTTTCCCAACTATACTATTAAAAAAAGTATTTAAATTTAACAGTCTCTCATTTCCCTTTTTCTGTTTGTGCTTTCCCGCTTACTTGTGTCTTTGTCCTTTTTATTCTCCCTCCTTCCTCCTCATTCTGCCTGTCACAAGCAGAAGAAGGCAGAAGGATGCCTCTGTCACATGACCAAAAGAAAACACCCTGATTGGATACGGCAATGAACATGTAGCTGAGTGCCAGGGGCTGTGTGACATAAAAGATGGTTATTCTTGAACATGCCACTTGTGGCACTTTTTCATCTGTTAGTTAAAATCCTGATTATAATTTGCTTCCATGACATTCTGCTGCAATGAAGAAACTCACACTGTCAGAGAGAAAGCTACAATGTCACTAAAAAAAGAGAAAACTGTTTGCTGGGAAGCTGGAGCACAGGGGATAAGAAGCAATGATGAGACAGAGAGGAAGGGGGAAAAATAAACAGGAAGGAAGTAAAACATCGCTTATTTGACATGAATAAAGGCAGATCTGAAAAGGCAATTTGTAGAGACGGAGGCGAAAACGGATATACTCTGCATGAAGTTACATAATGCGCAAAGCTGCAGGCATACATTTTGTTAAAAACAGGTCAAAGTAGACTCATCAGACTTCTGCTAAAAAACAAAAGCCTTAAAGCAGCATCTTATAACAGCATTATATTGTCGGTAATTTACAGCGCCTGTGAAAAAGTACTCACCACCTTGGATATGTTTCTTTTTTATTTCCTTTATAAGTCAACCATGATTGACAAAATTTTGATTTTTTGACAAAATATTACATAAAAACCCTCTTCAATGAAAAAGTAAAAATATTTCTGTAAAATAATGACATACATATTCAACCTCTTTGAAGTGACTGACATAGTTCAGTGCTATATAGTTCATGACTTGAAAATTACACTGACCATCATTTGCATTGACCATCCAGGAAAATCTGAGAAAATATCACTTGCATAATAATTTGCAGTGTATTTCATGGTTGCACTGCTGATTTACCATCAGGTAACTGCATTCTGGATAGGTACTGATCAGCAAATGGGCTAATTAAAGCTGATGGTTTAGACAGGAAACGCAGCAGTGACTACAAGTGGAGAGTTTCTGCTTCCTTTCAATAAAAATCTGCCATCAGCACAGGCTGTTGTATTTCAAATTAGTTGTGAAACTATCTGAATCCTAAAACATCCCATAATTGGTTGATGTTGTTTTTTTTTATCAAAAGGACTATGGTACATGGCGTCCAAGAATAGAGCAGAAATCAATTAAGTAAAAAAAAAAAACCTTTATTCCATTAGTTGTACTTTGCAAACAAATTTAGCTTTTTGTTGATGGTTTAAAATAATATCTTAATCATTGTTCATTTTAATGGTGCTGATTTATAATATGGTAGATGGCATTAGAATGAAACTAAATTTAGAAAAAGCTGGGGAATATATGAAAGAATAGTGAGCTCTCATGTTGCTTCAGTTCGACATCAACATTGTAATGTCAGGCTCTGTAGTTGACAGGTTAGAGTTGATGCCTATTTCTGTTTCTAACAAATTGACAGGGAACTGAAAAACTGTGAGTTTGCGAAGGGTTTATGTAAGATCTTTCTGTCTGACTTTACGATGTGAGGAAGTGACAACGTGGGTTAGATTTGTTTTATGCAAGTTATTAAAATAGAGCTGAGTGAGGAGGATAGTTTTAAAAAAAGGGTTTGGAGATGAAAAGAAAGAAGGTAAGATGATAATTGTGCAAAATTTTCAATCTTACTGCCGGTCAGACTTCTAAATAATTCAGTATCAGAATAAATACATAATTATTTGAGAGATTTGTTTCTTTTTTAAATAAATGTAAAACTTGGGGGGGATTGTACTGAGGTATAAGTCGGAGTATTCTTTACTACCATCATCCAAATAATATTTCAAAGGGTGCCTTTGGAGCGATGCTGTTTTATTTTCTTTTATACATTGCAGATTTGGTGGAATCCATATAAAACAAAAATCTAAATCATTTTTCCTAATAGATGCTTAGTTATTTAACACCTCAGCAACATTTTTTTCTGAAATTTTATCCAGGAGAAAAGTTTAGTGAATTTTCTCTTTTTTTTTTTTCCTCCGCCTTCCAGGCTTCAGAAACTGGGATGAATGGTTCAAAGCAATATATTTTGTGCTTTTGAAACTGTTTTTTGTGGCATACCAAATCCCAACCAGTTGAACCAGAAATAGGAGGTTTTGGTTATTTTTGTTACACTGTGTCCTTCATAATCATCCTCAAAAACAATTCTAAGGAGTATTTTGTTTTATTCTCCTGGTAGAGTAACAACATTTGGAACATTTGGTTTCAATGGAAACTCTTGACAAAACTGACCTCTTCATTAGCCACCATACACAACTGACATCTTACAGCAACACGTGGGGGAGGGACAGAGCCTCTCGTTTCTAGTACTCTGTTGGAAAAGAGTAAAAAATTTCAAGCTTGTTTTGTGGTACAAAACCATAAATTTTCTTTGACGCTGTTAGCATGCCTACACTTAATTAGGCAGATCAACTGATTTATTAAAAGGATTATAATCACTGTCCAATTTGTTTTGATAACTTAGCACCTTATTATCATGACACTTTATGACTAATAAATAATTATTGGAATTTAATGTTTTGTCCTGGATTCACCTTATTCAGATACCTTGTGGTATTCTGTATGTCAACCTACAGGTTTTACTCTAACATTTAAAGAATATCTGTTGAACTGTTTTATGACTGCAAGTATTTTCGGTCTGCTGTTCACTTTGCTAATGCATGATGACGCGGGCTGAGGACTGAATTTAATAGACCTGTAAGTTACACTTTAAGCTGCAGAAAGACGTTTGTTCAGGTGTAGAACTGTCACATAAAACCAGCTCATGAAGACGGTATAGAAAAGCGAAAGCAGCCGGCAGGGATTAGACTGCACCTCTATTTTCAGTTCATTGCAGTTACCACAATTTGACATTTTTATCCAAAGGTAATTATACACGACACAAGAACCGAAGAGTCAGTTGAAGCTGGGAAAACAGAAATTGCTTTTCCCTTGTGGCCCATATTGGCAACTTGAAACAGCCTGTTGATGCTTCTCATGTCTAGTAGCTAACTAGATCCTTTTAGTCTTCTGGGATTTATAGTGCAGGGAAATATAACTAAGTGGCGTTTTAGCAAAGTAGTGCAACAATAAAATGTAATGTGGTCAACATAAAAAAAAAAAAACTTGAGTTTTGAGTCTCTGACTCTGACTGGAGTCAATCAAGCCGGAAATCGATTTTAGTCATCTGATGGTTTTTGATTCATTTTATATATTTTTTAAAGTGCCGCAACATTCTTTACTTTGTTTGTAAATCTCTTGCGATCTTTTGTCTGAATCTTTTTGACATGCATTTCCCCTTAAGCCTGACTTCTGCGTTCCTGCAGTGCATTACATGACATTTTGGGAAGCAAAGTACTTTGCATTTTAAACTTTGAATAACACGCATTTTTACACAGTTGGAGCTTATTTGCAGAAGTGTTTAAAATCTTGAAGAGCATCAAGATTATTTGTATTAATCTGACATTTAATTTGCTTGTTACTGTTTACTGTGGGCACACTTGTGACAAATTGCGATCTGTTCATAGACCATATGAAAGCATATTTTTTTCCAAATAAGCATCTTATTCATCGAGTGCAATTCAAATTTTTCAGCTTTTCAAAGCAATAGCTACCAATGTGATCTTTGTAAAATATGGCTTTGCTCACTGCATCATTTGGAGGAAATGTATGTTGTTACCAAGCAAAGATTTGCATAGACACACAGAGATAAAGCATGCACCACAAACATACACACGCACTCACACCTGGACACCACAACATAGCCATCTGCTAAAAGTCTGGATGAGCCAATGCAACACTGTTGACCATCAGCACATGTTTTTTTCAGAGCACCATTCCAGACTCCTGCAGACTGTTACTATAAAATTAACAATAATTGAAATACTTTTATATAAAAAAAGGCAAAGACTTGACTCTAAAGATATCATGCTTTGTTGCAGAAATGTGCATAGTTTAAAGCAATCACAAGTTTGTTGTTTAAATGTTACAACTAGTCATTTAAGATAAATTGGGAAAAGGTTATCAATTTAACTGAGTCGCTGATGGCACTTTGTCATTGACTTTGCAGCAATTCCTCATCCTGAGCATGAATGTGGTAACAGGGGTGTGAACAGCAAACCTTTTTCAACAGGAAGAAACTTCCAGTAGGAGCCAGTTCATTTTGAGAAGCATCTGCTATGGCAGGAAAATGGGTTGAGATGACAGGAATGAAAAACTTATGTGGCTCAGTTCAGGAAACTGACGCAGCAAAAAAACAGAAGCCCTGAGCCAGGGGTATTTTCTAAAGGAAAGAAAATCGAAGATACTACACATGATTAATGGCAGCTACAGCTTAGTTAATGAATCATTACTGAAAAGAGACAGAATTTACTAGAAGCACCTGGCCATGCATACTTCTATAAAAAGACAAACGCAGAGGAAGAACAAAAAGTTAAAAGCTGGTGTGTAGTGGATCCATCTGATAACAGTTTGAGTTCCAGTTATTTCAGTGCCACTTCCACATGTCCTTTATCAATATTTAAGTATAAATATTGGAGTTACATACATTTTGGGGAAATCTGAATATTTCTGGTAAATTTGAACAAAATCAGATGTCTGTCTTATTGACTGAAACAGTTTCTGCAGTGACAGTGACACTTAGTGTTGGACACAGGTACTACACACTGCTGTCTTGATCATGCTTCCAGAATCACACAGACCTTCATTATTACAATGTTTAAATTTGTAAATGTCTTTTTTTCACCTGTTTGCATGCAGGGTCTTTTCTCTGCTTTTTTGCCAGTGTACAGATTGTACTAAACTAGAGTTAAATTTAACACCATCACCATGTATCCTTCTCTTCTTGCTTAACTTATGGAGTGCTTTTGACAGCCTTATGGCATGAAATCTTCTCATCTATCCTGTTTGACGTTAACCCAAACGGCTTCTTCAATTGGCTATACTTGCAGCACATCATTGGATGAAAAGCACGACTGCATCTGATTTTTAGAAACCTCACTGAAAGCCCCGCTGTGCAGTGTGGTGCATCTTTTCTTCCACTGCCGGTCCATTATCGGTGACTAAAGAATCTATATATAAACAAAATATATTTATATAAATGAAAGATGCCTGCAGCTGCGTTTAGAAAAACACATCAAAAGGAGGCCAGAGACAAAAAGATGATGATAGTGGGATAAAAGAATGAGGGGGTGAGGGAGGGAAGTGGAAAGGGATGATGATGGTTGGGGTGTGCGTGCTTGTGTGTGAGGGGTGGAAGGGGTTGGGGGCGGGGGGTTGCATCACAAGAGTTAGCATGTGATCTAGGAAAAAATGGGAGAGAGAGGAAGAAAGGCATACAATTTTAGAGGATTTATGTTGTTCTGATTCAAATCTGCTTTATTACCTCAGAGAGAAGAGAAGAGCCACGTTCAGGAAGTGCCTCACATAGCCCTGTTAAAGAAAACAGATTCTTAACCTAAAAACTGTATCAGACCAGCCTTAACTTGCAGTAAAAGCTAACAACTCTCTCTTTCACTTTTCTCCCGCTCTCTCTGTCCATCTGGCCCCGACATGTTTTTTGTGCAGCTCGTCATCATGTCTGGCACAGTGCTCCTGGCCTACTACATGGAGTGCACGGACCTCTTCAGTGTGCACGTGCAGGGCTTCTTCTGTAACGACGCCGAGCTGATGAAGCCATACCCCGGCACTGAGGAGTCCAGTTTTGTTCCTCCCCTCATCCTCTACTGCGTGGTCGCTGCTGCTCCCACTGTTATAGTGAGTAAAAAAAAATTCTAGTAAAGTTGTCCTGTGATAATTGTCATATTTATGGCTTTATGTTTTAGATTATAGATTGTAGTCATGGTGCCTTTTTTATTTTTGTTTTACCACAATTTCATGTTTTGGTTTTTAATAAAATTAAATATTTTAACTATATCTTGTATTTAAAAAAATACATGCACATTTCATATTTTTATTAAAGGGCTGGTATTATGTGTTTTCAAGGCAAATAGTGCCATTTTATAGCACAATCAGCTAACTATGTTACTTTCAGTTGTTATAAAAATACTGTGTATATTCAACATAACTTAAAAGAAATTTGACTTCGCAATTTGATGCCTTAAAACTGGCCTCTATCTCTTTAAGAAGCCCCTACTCTTTCTGACCCTCTCTCTTCAGCACGTCATCACAGTAATGCTTGTCAATTATGGCCTTTATGACCACTGAAATGAGATGTAGTTGGTATGAGAAGCTTAGCAGACACAGTTCCACCATTGCTGCTGCCACTAGTCTAGAAGAGCTGTGAGGAGAAGGCGAGGGGGAGGTGTGCTCTGCAGAGCAGAAGCTCGGCTGGAGGCTGTAACTCCAAGGAGGAGCTTTGTGGAAATAGGTGGTGCTTTGTGACATCACACGTTTTATTACTTTAATTCCTTTTCCTCACTAATTTCTATCACATCCTGCATTATTGTTTGCAAGCAGTGAGATATGTCATAGCTTTACTATGTATTTTATTGCCCAGTATGCACAATTTGATCAAGAGCTAAGCTTAATTTTCTTGAACACGTATTAAAAAAAAAATCCCGTCACATTAGCCCAACAGCTCTCAGTTGCTGCGGGCTTAACGTATATCTTGAAAGTATTCACCACTGCTGCAGAATTAATGAAATTGTGACAAATCGGTTAACTAATTCAATAACCTACCTTCTTTACCTAATAGTAATACTATCAACTATTAATACCATTACTTATTTCCAAGTTGTGCTCTGCTAAAATGATGGCTTACTCACTTCAGTATGCCAGGTGCTTGAAAATGAGAGAGAAATTGATCTACTTTTTGATTAATTGGGCTTCCAATTATGTTAACACGTGTGGCCACTAATTAATGACAGAAGCTGGCTTTCAATAGGCTGTTTGCTATTCTTAGATGTAAAGAAAATAAATAAAATAGGATGGTGGCATCACAGCAAAACCCCTTTCTAACACAATAGAAAATTGTGAATTTCACACACTTGATCCCATTGCCCATGCACTGTTCTGAACAGCAGTGTATCCAAGCTGACACACATATTTCAAAGACATGCCTGGACTTGGTGTTCTCCAAATTCTCCTTTCCCATGTTTTGACCTACATAACACACAATTTTCAGTACACTAGAAAATATTGGAAAATACAAAGCAATGCGACAAGTGCTGCTTTTTTAAAGGTCAGAAGTTATTGAAAGTAATTTTAAAATATCCTTTAAGAAAAATTATAAAGCTAGCACGTTAACCTGTGCAAATCTGTCACTACCCTGGTAAAGGGTAGTGACAGATTTACTACCATTCATCATAAAATAAGAAGAAATGAATGCCTGGTCATGTCCTGAAGTTTGGGCATAATTTTTATTTTGAGCCTAATATTTGTTGGTAATTGCAGTAGTAAAGTGTGAAGCTTTACTCTAACAAACACTCCCACTGGTCCTTTTAGCTGAGTTTCTTTCCTCTCCGTTGTCAGGTAATTTACTCAGGAATAAACCTAAGCAAGGGGATGAAACATTTCTTTAAAATGATCATTGTTTTTAAATAAATGTTAAATGTTATGCATCTATTTTGAATTTGCATGTTCATATTTTACAGAGTTCCTACCTCATTAATTATTTTTTGACAGCATTTCTAATGGCTTTTTGCATGGATGGTGTTTACAAATACACTTACCTTGACACGTTGAGCTGTAGAGACTCCAGTGCAGTCTCCCACACAGAGCCAGCCATCTTTATCAATGTGCTCAGCCTCTTTCGGTCATTAGCGATGATGCTGCTTCCTCAACCGATCGTTGCACAGAAAAATTAATGTGGTATCTAGCAGCAAATACTGATAATCTAAGTCATTTTCAAGCAAGATAACCTCTTTTAATTTTCATCTATTATTTTTGTGTCCATTACATGCTAAATGATGCCCCCTTTATATTTTGTGTTAATTTTCTTGTTGATCTTGACACTTGTAATTATTAATATTGAGAGTCTTTTCCCATGTCAAAATACTACTGGTTAGAAATACCACCTGTGAAAGTTGCAGCAGTTAGCCACCAGGTGGCAGTGTTGCTCCGTTCTTTCATTTTAATCCAGACATCATGATTGGATTTCTGTCCATTATCAAAACAAACCATTATGTTTTTTTTTTCTGTTGGTTTGATTAATTTCTCCAATTTTAAAGTGATATGCATGTGAAGTAATGTTAGAGTCAAAACAGGCCACATATATTTGCAAGAGTGTGTTATGCAGGTGTATTTACATTTTTTAAACTGGTGACAATATTAAGCTTGATATGGATTTTAAAGGTTTCTTCTACTTGAGGTTTTGTCTATCTAAAATATATTAATCACTATCATGGAATCAGAGGATACATTTTTACTTTTTATTTCAGTTCATCAATAATGATTTTGGGATTTAAAAAAATTCTACTTTTTGTGTGTTTAATAAATGTTTTTTTCATCATAAAAGAAAAAAATAAATAAAAACACCCACGTGTTATGTTACAATAAGTGGAGATGAATTGTGAAACAAATTGCATTGTTTATTCCCGGGCCATCTTTTTAGCTCTGATGCAACCAAGCATATAACTTTTCAGAAATTGGTGCGGATCAACAAAGAGTGAAGACTGAATGAGGTATCTCCTTGGGTCGGCTTGGCAATTTAACGGAAATCGGAAGAATTATAAATCCGGCTGGCAATAGTGTGCTGTATGTGGTGGTGGTATGTGAAGCATAGCCACTTTATTTTCTGTGGGGAAAATAATTGTTTGTGTGTCACTGATATGAGGAGCTTCTTCAGCACCCTTGGGCTTACTTTAGAGACTCTGTTTAGGATTTAGTTTTTTTTTTTCAAGAAAATGCATTTTCTATGCTCAATACATTTCTGTTCAAGAGTTAAGAGTAACATTTTTTCTTTATTTAAATATTTATAAGTGACCTTTCTATTAATAGTGCTTAAACCTCTGTATAGATATACAAAACATAGTTTCTAAAAAGTCTGAGCGTGAGATTTGATAGAATGATTTCACAAGTCTGATTAAGTATGACAAAGAAAATAAAGTAATAAAACATATTCCCGACTTTATTCCCTAACCCACTGTCAAATGCATGCATCTGTCCACCCGTCTGTTTGTCCCATCCACCCACCAGTTTGCTCATTACCTGCTTTCCATCAACATGTACTTCTTTAACAACAGGTTTTTAGAGCTTTCAAATTTAAATACAGGCTACTGTAGAAAAATATCTGCCATGCAATCACACAGAAGATGTTTACTTGCACTTTAAAAGTCTTAAAAGCCCTGAAAGATGTTATGGTCTGTACTTATGACATGCAGATGGTGCAGAAAGCTTGAAAACACATCTTGTAATTTCTACAAAATTGTATAAACATAATCGTGGGGCACTTTGTGTCAGCTTTTCAAGTGTTTCGCTTTACATTTTCTATCAGTACTATTTTTTCATTAATCTTATGGTTTAAAGCCCTCTAAGGAAAGATGAACATGATGAACATTTAGTTCACATGAACACTTTGTCACATTTCCTTATCTCAGGTTTCACCTCTTCCTCAGCAGACATCCACACTCATTTCAAAGTATCAAGAAGCACTTAATCATGGTTGTAATTGTTAAAGCTGTCTGATTCCTAGACACACACCACCTGTTCTTTTACAATAAGATATTACAGTCCATATGCTTCTTTGTGTCTCAAGCGTTTATAATTGCTCATTGTCATTATCAGTTTGATGCTTTAAGGCCCTAGAAAGTCATGCTATGGGTGTGCTTATCTAATGTGCCATTGCAATCCTTGTGCCACAAATAAAACGCATCACGTTGCTTGAGTTTTTCCTAAAGCAAAGTGTTACTATGAGTCAGAACTCCACAATGCATCACATATTGATCCTCTCAGATAGTTTTCATCAGTGTCACAGTTCCTTTTTTTGCTCTGAAAATAAATCTGTTTTTGGTTTTAAATAAAAATGCTTTATTAATAATCTGAATCTTCTTATTGCTGATTTCTCTATCATTTTATTACACTTCTGTCATCCTTCCCTGCTATTTGCATGAAAAGATCCCTTAGCCATGCGTGAATACCCTAAACTTTTAAAGTTGTGCGCTCTGTGTTATAATGGTGTATAGATTGAACCTGAGGTTGTACATTTAAATTTGTTTCCACTTGTCTTACAAAACAAAGAAGCAGCCAATAAAAATGAACAACGACAGGCCTGAGATGCTAGCCAATTAGTACAGACACAGTAATTTAAGCAGAATTTTCCACATGGCTGGACCATCGAGGATCTCTGGAGGTTACATAGGTCGAATTCAAGCAGTAGTCTATAAACTTGTTCAGTCGTGAAGAAGTGTCTGAAACTCAGGCCAGTCCCTTTCATTGCCAAGACAATGATGGATAGAATGGTGTTGTTCATGAAAAAATGCAGGTCCAGCAGAAACACAGTTGAAATTTTTTGAGAAAGCAATGATCCCATGACAGCCTGTTGGAGTTTCTTAAGAAAAAACATATCCCAGCATGGGAATGGCAGTGACAGTTTATTATTTTTTAATCCTTGTTTATTTTTGGAAAAGAAATTCTGTATATTTTTCTCTATACCCTTTCCATACTTTAAGTCACCTGAATCGACTGGCTTGCAGCATATTTTGAAATGTTTTTTTTCCCCTTATGCAATGTAAGAAAATGTATACAAGTCTCTAATATTCCCAAAAATATTCCTGTGATGGGTTATTGTAAAAGATATAAATCATTTTTGGCACAACAGGTTTTGATGAAATGTGAATAAAATGACTTGTGTACATATCTTTTATCAAAACTGATCTATGTCATTTGTTTTATTATTTCATTTGAATACAAATAATTTTAAATCTAAATCTCCAAATGGTGTGAAACATTTTGGGCTTAACTGTACCAGAATCAAATTAGTTGCAAACTGCAGTAATTTGTCAGCAGAAATTCAACCCATAATGCGTACAATATGTCTCCAAAAAAATGAAACAAAGTCAACTGCGTTTTATTTTTATGCAAATATTACATAAAAAATTTCCATGTTTAAAATTCATGAATTCATAAACAGTTCTTGTATAAACTAACTGGAAACCTGAAGCAGAAGTTTGATTTATTGGGGATTTAACTAATTTTGACAAGTAGAGCTCCTTACTGTACTTAATATTGATTTGCTAATTAGGTCATTTTTCTATGATAAATGCAGCTCTAAATATTTTCTAGCATATATTTGTTGTATACGTACTATTAAATTACATACACATTATTTTGGACTATTACTCATTAACACTAGCGATAATCGATACACAACTTATCACAATCCCTGAACTGAAGAATTAACCACAGGCTCTTTTTAACGTTGGAGCTGAATTTTGAAATGCCATAGTTGAAACTGACGATGAGTAAAAGCTTCTTGTCTTCGATGGGCTGAAGGCAACAGTTCTTCACCGGAAAGGGACAAACTAGATTCGTATCCCAAGACCGTGTTTCAAACTGAACTCAGCATAGTAATTTTGTTGAATTAAACTTTTGACAGCCTTAAAGGGTGTTTATTTTTATTTATTTTTCTTTTACAATAAACAGACAAAGATACTGCTTAACCTTTTCATTTTCTGCTCAAACATCATTGTGACAGTTGAACTTTGAGTTGTTCCTTGGCATCTGAAGCGATTCGTGCCGATGGTCGTTTTCAGTCAGTTTCCATGACATTTCTAGAAAAGAAAGGGGAGTTAACTTTGGATGTAACAATGCAGTCATGCAGTAGTACCTAACCTTTACAGTAGGGAAGTAGATTTCAGTGATACAGATACTTTAAGGCAAGATGTGGTTGTTTTGAAATGTTAATGTCACCAGCTGGAAATAACAAACTCATGTGCCCAGTATTAATGCTTAGAGGACGATTCCAATAAAGTTGTTTTTGATACTTTTTGTTAACTCTCAACCGACACAGAATCATAAATGTAATCATTTTTTTTTTTTGAGTCATGATACATAACATGAATGCTTCATGTAGGGTTGGCAATAGTTGCATGTACAATTTGCAAGAAGTATTTCTATCTTTTAAACGTTTCCATATTTTGCCATCTTGCTACCACAAATTTCACTGGATTGTATTAGCATTTGATGTGATAGATCAAAGCAGAATAGCACATATTTGTGCAAAGGCAAATATAAACTTATACATAAATTTTTCCCTCTTTACTCCAATACCCCTAAATAAAATCCAGTCCTCCATATGTGCTTTAAAAGTCACAGTTTTATACTAAGAAGTTGGCATAAACTAGAGGTATGTTTGTATGAAAATCTAAATCCAATTGAGAAACTTTGGTAAGATTTAAAATCTGCTGTTCGCAGACGCACAGAATTGAAGCTGTAATAAAAGCAAAATGTGGTTCGTAAAAGTTTGGACAATGAGAGGGACTGAACAAAAAAGCAGTTCATACTTGCACAATGTTTATTTCTTAAAGATTTTGCAAACCATATTTAATTTTCCTTCTACTTTCCAGATATCCATTACTTTGTGTTGACCTGTCTAATAAAATCCATTAAACTTTGCTTTTGCATGGCATTGAAATGTAAAAAGTCCAAGGAATGTGAATACTTTCCTTGTATTCACATCCTTGGAAGTGTATTCACTTTTCCAAAACACTCAAAATCTTTAGGGGTGTTTTTATTTATTTTATTTTTACCAGCATTCACACATAATTTCTTCTTTGCAGATGGAAGAAAACATTCACAAGACAGAGAGGGGGAAAAAAAAATGCAAGTGTCCTGCGGCGCCAAACAAACTCTTTTAGAAAACAAACAAATAAAATAACAAGGCTACAAATTTTGTGCTAATATGTAAAAACTGCATCCGCAGCCTCCTTTTAAAACACACATATATTCTGTAACAGCGTGCACCACCCACGGCGGCATTCAGCAGGTTCCATTTTGTGTGTCCAGCAGCAGTTTTTCCATTAGAACTGATGTAATGTCCACTCCATAATGGACCTGAAGAAAGGCTGCATTGGAACACACTCGTTTATGAACACAGGCCAAGCCGGGACAAAATGTCCCGATGATTTTTCATAGTATGTCAAGAGTTTTGCTCTTTGTTTAGCCTTGTTTGTGTCCCTTTCTGTTTGCGTCTTGACCTCTGAGTCTCTGTTTCCTTCCTTTGGCTATTTTCTAAACTCATGCAGATCTTCATCGGGGAAGTGTCCATGTACGTGATGAAATCAACAAGGGAGGCTCTCCTTGCCCAGGAGAAAACAATAGTGACAGGAGACTGTTGTTACCTCAACCCGCTTATTCGCCGCATCATACGCTTTATAGGTAAGAGCATCGGCACGTCTCGTTGTCTGAGTCCATTCATGTCAAGGATTAGCGGACAGCATATGCACATGTTCTTGTTCTGCAAACTTTACTTGTACAAATACATTCAGTTTGGAAGAAGAACATTGTAGTTAAGATGGATCAGATTTGAAAAAAAGGTCAATTAAGAAGTGCAATTATGAACAGTTCCTTGCAAAACCCTTAACCTTGTTTTAAAAGTGTTTTAGTTTTTCAAGGGAATATTTTATTTACCTGAAACGAGTGTCGGGTTATAGTGTAATTATGGATAAAAAATTGATTTACCTCAAGGCTACTGGTTTATTTTCTTATTTCTTTTTTACTCACATTTTTCTATTAAAAAATTTAAATAAATTACACATTTCAAAACCTCTCCTAACCAAGATATGAGATCTGGAGAGATAGATAAATACAGAGGTCTTTAGAGTTGTTGACATTCTAAAAAGATGTGCATGTAACATATATGCTCAATATACTTTGCAGTTCTTTTGCATGAATTGATTGGATCAACTCCATTGAATGGAGGTGGTCAGCCTGTACCACCGGGTTTGAGTTGTTGAGTTTAGAGTCCACGCCTCGTAAATCTCCCCCAGCAATTATCTTAGCTAAAGTCATCCTTGTTACTTGTGCAACTTTTTCTACCACAGTTTTTCCCTCTCACATAACTTTCCATTGATATGTATGGATACTGCACTCAGTCTATTGAACAACTTGCAACATCGACACTCTCTCCCATTTGGTATTTGGTAGGCTATAACATGGATAGAACAATGTATATATATATATATATATCTATATAAAATGGGATATTTTTTCACAATAATACAAATAAAAACCTGAAGCATCTTTCTGAACGAGTTTCAATTCGTTCAAATATGCTTTCCAATTATATTTTCATTCATATACATTTCCCTATACATAGCTGCAGAAAAGTGAATACTAGTTAAAATATTGTCACTATTTAAAAAAACTAATTATGCAAATTATTATCTAAATAGCTGCAGCTAACGTGTACACAATTATCTAGCCTTGAACTGCTTTTTGCATCTTTAATGGTAAATAGTTTCACTGTTCCATTTTCTTTATTTTAGCTCAAAGATTTAGCAAAACTCTGCCAAGTGATTGAAGATCTACTGGATTTTCCTTGTACTTTTCAAGCCGTATTTCTCGCCCTTTAAATAACACCCCTTCAATTAGCTAACCAGTCCTGGAATACTCTCCAGACAGGTCACTTAAAGTATACTTCCTTCTTTTTTTATTGAGTAATTTCTCCGATTTAAAGGCTCTCTGAGGCTTTTCGGCTCCTATTCTCTACCCCTCCCATGGGCTCCCCTCTCGCGCTAATCCCTCTTCTCTGTTTCCCCCGATGCCCTTCACACAGTCCCGTTCCCCTCGCAGACACCCCTTCACACACTCATACACATGCTGAGCAACCACCCTACACCCAAAGCCCGGATGACAATACAAAGGACAGTAATTTCATGGCTAAGCAGGCTAGATAATCAGCAGCCATATTTCACAGCAAACGGAAGGCAGACACAGACACTGGTCAGGGTTGGTGGGCTGAAACTGTCAGTGCAATCATTCATATTAAATCCAGATTTTTTTCCCCCTTCTGTCTCTGTTTTCTTCTCTGCTCCATTCCCACTTTTCCTTTCTGCTAATAGAACACATTTCTTCTCTCTTTTTATGATGCATTTGTAAATGCTGATAGCTAGATTAAAATAAATGCCCCGTCTCTATTTGCTCACCTCCATATTGCACCTGCTAACCAGGAGAATGAGTATTTGCATTCACTGGTCTGCTTCAGTATTTTTTCATTCAGGAAACACTGCGGTGTATTCAGTGGAGCGATTACCAACATAATCCAAGTTCTCAATGAAAAAGCTCCCTGCTGATACGTAGTCGCACCGATTTCTAAGAGAAGTAAGCCTGTGCATACAGTCTTAGTTGAGATAATCTCTGTGCATTCTGAGGCATCCTTGCCAAATAGATTAGTGTGAGTGGAGAGTGTGTGTTAGCAAAAAATCATCTCTCTAAGGCTATACAGCGTTCCCAAACAGAATTGATTTAAACGTTTCCCAGGCATGAACACGCATAGAAAAGACATTAAAACTGTTAAAACTATATGTGAGTTTTTATATTTACAGACTTTACTATTACCTATCCCATTACCTAACAGTTCTGTTTGTTCTTACTATTGTAACTGCAATGAAATTCAGTGCAAACCTTTGGCTAAAAAAGCTAAAAATTCATTATATTTAGGTGTAGAAAAGAGTGAAATGTCAATGTGAAAAATGCTAATGCTAATAATGTTTTCCAGAAACCTGATGTGCATTTGGAGCTCATCTGGTGGTTCTGTGGTTTGGACGATTTGAACCCAAATCAACTAAAAACAAAACTGATGGAAATGCTGCTAAAGTTTGTCGTTTCTTTCATGTTGTTTTAGTTCTGTGAGTTTTTACTTGCTCATATTTACTCCCATCTCCCAGGTGTGTTTGCATTCGGCTTGTTTGCCACAGACATCTTCGTCAATGCAGGCCAGGTAGTGACCGGAGGCCTCTCGCCCTACTTCCTGTCTGTCTGCAAGCCCAATTACACGGGCACAGAGTGTCGGTTCAATCACCAGTTTATTGTCAACGGAAACATTTGCACTGGGAATCCTATTGTTGTGGAGAATGCACGCCGGTCGTTCCCATCCAAGGATGCTTCACTGAGTGTTTACTCTGCTGTGTACCTGACGGTGAGTAGGATGCATCTGACCCTGAAGTTTACTCTGTGGGATCTTTTGAGTCAGCAGCAGCTGCGCTTTAGCTCATACTTATTTCGCCTGTATTTAATCCAAAAGTTTTTTTGTTGAAAACTAAGGTGGACATCTTAAACTGAAATTAACAATCAACATAAAGTAAAATCACAGACTTGCCAAGGAGCACACAGTGGGTATTTGTCCATGTGGATGTATGCATGGATAAAAAGACTGATTCTCAGTATGGCTCTGTTCAAAGCAAACATTGACCAAACCTCATACTTTTACTAGTCTGAGACACATTTCTGATGCTTAAAATCAAAGCTTCCCAATTAATATTCAAATGTAACAAACAGTAAATTATCACTAGCACAAGTCATTAAAAAGCAATAAGTTCATGTAATTAGTTTATATCTTTTTGAATGTAATTAAAAACATCTGAGCCTGGATTCATTAAGCTTAATACACATTTTGATATGAATTAGTTGAAGGGAATTCTAAATCAAGAGCTGAACTTTAAGTCATCTTTGCATTATGTAAATGTTTTATAGAGGAATTAACTTGCTGTCAGGCAGTTTTTACCCCAAGAAAGAGTCATTCAGCTCTCTGGTTTCTAAACCAGATAAAAACTTATTGTGTTGCAGGCGATCACCACTCTGATTCAGAAAACTTCACACACACACACACACAGACAATTTTTGCAAGAAACAAGTAAAGTAATTGAGAATCTCAAGCGCTCCACACCAAAGCAATGCAAACATGACTGGTAAAAAGGACCGGCATGATGTGGAAAACAACAGTTTGGTTTTAGGCACAGAATTAATGTTATCAATGTGCAACAAGTGCATTCTAACATAATGTGTCTCCTTATTCGGTATATGGTCATATATCAACCGAATAAAATCTTTTGAAATATTCTTGTTTTGAAATGAGTTTGCTTCAATATCTTTGTCTTGCTTTACTGAGCTGTGGTCATTACCTCATTTGTACCATTGGTTCATTCACTGAAAACTACCTTTTTAGTCCAGTCTTGTAATCTTACTCTCAGTTTAACAAAAGCTCTATGTTTTGAAACAGTTTAATTCATCTGATGCAAGGCTTCACATCTTCTCTTCACAGCTTTGTTTTGTCTGTCTTGAATTGGTAAAATGTTTGACGGCCCTGCTGTGGGAACGTCTTTCTAACTTTATAGATCTGCCTCAGCAGAGGAGCGTGGCTCTCAATGTTCATTTGGAACAAAGACAAGTTCATACTCTTTGAATCCTCTCCCTTGTTCCTAATTTATTTCTCCCTCCTCTTCGTCTCTAGATGTACATCACCAGCACAATCAAGACTAAGTCCAGCCGTCTAGCCAAACCTGTGCTCTGTCTGGGCACGCTCTGTTCGGCTTTCCTCACCGGCCTCAATCGAGTTTCTGAGTATCGAAACCACTGCTCTGATGTCGTGGCTGGATTTATACTGGGATCAGCCATCGCACTGTTTCTGGTAAGGAGTAAAAAATATCAGCAGCAGGTAATTCCAAATGTTTTTACAACTCAAATGCATTTTCACAGATAATGTGTTGCATTTAACTTGGATATTACATTATAGACTAATTTACTTTAGCATGGTTGTGAAGTAGAGATGAAAACATGCATGTTTTTGAAATGTTTTAAAAATAAAAATTAGAAAGACATTTCCTGCCATTGCCTTTAAACCAAACATATTTTCCAGCTGTGTTTTAGGTTGCAGCTCTAGAAACATTTCCCATTCTTCTGTGAAAAATATCCCAAATGCAGTCAGATTGTACCGTTGCCTAACCTTCCCCTCAGGCTCAAGCATTTTTATTTTGGATTGTTTAAAAGGTTTTCCACAAGTACTGCTTTAAATTTGACTGCACCTAATTTCTTACCAACTCTGACCAGCTTTGCTGATATTGTAGCCTCACAAAATCAGTAAATTTGATTGCAAGAAATCACAAAAATAACTATCATTCGGTGAATACAAATTATACAATGTACAAATTTTTAGTTGTAAATAGTTGTGAAAACCAGGTAAGATTTTTTTACCCACTCCACAAGTATATTTTGCTTGGCATATTACGAAAACTCCTGATGGTTGTATCACTGCCAAAATGAGGTAAAATCTAGTGGTATTTGTAGTTTAATCAGTTAAAGGAAAGTAG
This sequence comes from Phalloptychus januarius, assembly GCA_902982915.1. Classification (NCBI taxonomy): domain Eukaryota; kingdom Metazoa; phylum Chordata; class Actinopteri; order Cyprinodontiformes; family Poeciliidae; genus Phalloptychus; species Phalloptychus januarius. The sequence continues at coordinate 3,389,771 of CADWAE010000133.1, read as the reverse complement.
AACAAAAAATTATTATTTTCAGAGCTGGATCCTGGCCACATTTCTTTTTAAAGCATATGTTATGATCAGAGTTTGGAAGACACACAGGCTGCAGTGGAAGTGCTGAATTCAGGCTTAACCTCACTTGATGATTAGTTAGAGGCTGCTTCTTTTAGCACTACAAATCCATTAATTCTGGGAATTTGTCATCACTTCTTTCCACTTCAGCTTGTTTAGCCATTTTTTTATTTTATTTCAGCGACAAGAGAAATAAAGATGATTTATCAGGAGGATAAGCTTTAACCTGTGCTCTAAGAGGGCTCAGATACAGCTCAGGTTGGACAGAAGGTTCTGGCTAAGGATCCATTAGTTGATTGAAAGAGTAAAAGAAAGAAGAGAAAGTCCTGATGTTGCACCTGGATTTCCACTGAGATCAGCAGTTGCTCTTATTTCTAAAGAGCATACTGAGGAAGAAATTCAGGACAAGGAAAGTTGAGGTAAACATCAGGTTTAATTAACAGCTGTGTTTAAAATGTAAAATCCAAACCAATCACCAGTGATGTGCTGTCAAGCAGCTTATCTTCCACCTGAAATCATATTGACTTAGTCAACTGCAGGTTTTCTGCTTAAAGTTTAAATTGCTTGGGAGTTATTACTTATGAAACCTTTAAGATTTTTTTTTGGGAGGTAGGGAGCAGTTGAGGTAGACAACTCCCTAAAGAGGAAGCAAGGTAAACGGATCCAGCATCAGACTCAGAAGCCTCATTACTCGTAGGTTCCGCTTGGCCCTGAGGGGGGTCAGAGCGGGAAGAGGTGTGAGAAGCAAGCAGGGACACGGAGGAAGACTCTGAAGAGGAAATGTGGGATTAATTTAGGTGCTCTGCTTGGCCTGCTTGGTAATTTAGCTGAATTTACAGCCCGTATGCCACGAGTTCAGAGAGAAACTATAGATGGTGTAATTATACTGCAGCTCAGCACCTTTCAATCTATTTTTGTCCAGGGAGTTTCAATGCTGAAGGTACTAATTTACTCTGACTTTAAAGAACAACTCCAGTTTGCAGGGACTTTCAAGAGAAGAAAACCACAACAATGCATTCAAAGCAATCTCTTTCAGCATTACAGACTGCAGCTGTGGCAATGAATGTATTGAAAATAAACTTCAGGCACCTCAGAAACATTCCAGAGAAATTGTCATTTGTTTTTCATAAATAATCATGTCATAGCATTTGCTTTTTAGCTGTGAAAATGCTATTCGCCTGGAAAATTCTGACTTGAAATGAAAGAAAAAAGTTGAAGCTTTCTGGCCAACTATTTTTCTTTGCTTTTTTTTTTCTTACCAATAAAACAACATGAGTCTCCACTGTTCGAGTAAGAACTGCTGAAGTTAATTGTGAAACTTTTAACAAATAACTGGTTAATTTAGTCTTTTCCTGGTTATTATTTTTGTTCCAATATTGTAACTTGTTTAGAATTACCTGAATGTTCACATGGGTTCAACTTTCCTGCTTTCATCATATGTACATACTTTCACATGTTACTATACTTTTTAGTTATTAGTAATTATTTCTAATAAATATGTCTAGAATGTTACATATATATTAGTAACATTCTAATAAAAATCCAAAATATACTGCACACACTTCAATTGTTCTTCCACTCTTTTTAAAAGCTTTTAAACAGTATGTTTAATATATTCTTTAAAAATACGTAATTTGCTTGTATTTTCCTGACTTTTAAAATATATTCTTATGAACAATTTGAGTTAAAATATCTTTTTTTTTTTCAGAAATGATAATGTTGATGCTGACTTTACCCAACATATACATATCAGTCTTGAAAATGTATGCAATCTAAATTTAGGAAAGAATCTAAATCATCTACCTTTTTAACAGTTTTTTTTTCAAGCATTAAAATGTGCAATTATTTGAAAATGTTTTTCTGTATCCTAATGCCAATAAGTTATAGGAGCTACAATGTTGTAAGCCATTTCATTGCATTCATATGCTTAATGTTTTTGTTGCATGTTGAAATCCAAAAGCAAATATTGGTTCACTGCCATGTTCACGGCATTGTTTAAGTGATCTGTATCCAAGTCTTTTCTAAATCTCAACTCCTGAAGCTTGTTGTTGTTCTACCATCTGTGATTTTTATGTCAGCAGCATCCCCAGTGAGACATTTGGCCGAAATTTGGTTGCCTTTTTTTATTGTTATTACTTCTGCTTTTTTTCATTCACACGGCTTGCTACATTGCATGGATTGCGTCTTTTTGTTGAGTTATTTGTGTGTTTCCTTTCCTGTTGAAGAAGAACTGAGCAGAGAGCAGAGCATATATCCAGCCAATGCATTTTATGACGTTTTAAGGTTTAGTGCTGAGATTATAAAGCTGACGGCAAATTTTCTTCTGAACAGAAAGGAAATAATGCTGGCGTTCGGAACATCGCTATTGAGTTAATACTGATGAAATGTAGTGAGTTTTAAATGTACAGCAGGGAAAAATAAGTACCAGGTATCAAAAACAAATTACTCCATAAACAATGTAGCACGATGTGTTATAAAAAATGGCAGTAATGAACACGCATATGCAAATTCAAAGCTTAATTAAACAATATTTTTAGTCAGTGAAAGGTTCAAGACAAGCATTCACATGCATTGCTTAGGTGGGATTTTAACACCATCCTTCCAAACAAACTATATTGAAATCTTGAAATGTTTTGGGTTCTCTTTTGGAGCTGTAATTTACTGAACATTTATATAAATAAATTTGTATCAAAGATGTCTAAATATATTTCTATGTATTGTTTCTCCAGCATATTAAGTTTCATCACTTAACTTTGCTGTTGTTTGGTCATTTGGCTGTGATGTGCAGAACTGTCTTCCTCTAAACATGGTGTATTCAAAAGAAAAAAGATACATTTTGGTCCAAGATATTCTGCAAACTTAAATCTACGTTTTTTCAGCTCTAGAGCTTTTTCTGACATGATGAATGGAGGCTGTTGTGATTGACTGGATTAGCTGGTTTTTATTGAAAAGCCTTACCCTTCTGATTCCAGATCATTATCTGCTCATTTTTATTATTGTTTTTTTACTTTTCTGTGAAGTCGTGATAATGCTGTAATGAAATACTCTTCTTTCCATTTCTGGATCATTCCTCCAACATTGCTCATTGGAATATTTAAAAGTTGAGAAATATATCCTTAGGCAGTTTTATTAGTGTGTTTTTCAAATATACGCCAGTGGCGCTCTTGAGAAGGTGTTTTACTTCTCATGAGATGTATCAAATGCCTTTTCTTGAACAACTCAAATCGGTATCGAAAATATGTTTTCTGATCGAGACATTCCCACTATTTCTTAATTTATGGAACATTCCTGATGTTCAGCATGGATCCTCTTCTCCTTGGGACAAAGGGAGAAGGAGCGACTGCGGAACATCTATACTTTTAAGTGGCTGACCTATAAAAATTGACATACATTGATTCAGGGATCTCCAGGGAAAGATTAAAGCAAGAAAGTCAGTCATTGCCTCAGCGGTTTTTAGATGGCTCATTTCCATTGTATTAACGGCACAACATGAACTGGGGAGGGCTGTGTCTTTGCTACACGGGGGAATAATAGCCTGAATGAAGCTTATGAAGATCCTCCCATGTGAACACTATAGTAGTTTGATGGATTTGCAATTCTTATGCGATTTAATCAATAAAGACAGAATAGAAGCTGGGTGTGTATTTAATCACTCGGTTGTCATTTTTCCAAATAGAAGACGTCTGAATTGACTCGGCAGCTAGAAAATATCTTCAGTCTTATCCATTTAAGTGGCAAATTTGACACATACACTTTTGTCTTTGTCTTTCATCATGCTGATCTGATGGCTTGTAATAATGCCTCAAAGCAAACCGATTTTCTGGTACGAAATTGAATCTTTAGGCGAACCTTAAAATGCAAGTTCAAATTTCACCTTGTACCTGGAATCTAAAAGTGACAGCTTGGCTGGGGCGCCTTGCATCAGCGGCAGGACACAAAATGAAGCGAAGCAGTCTCCCATGGTCATGGGGGAGATGTGCATCAATTGGATGAAAATTAGAATGCTGGAGCCATCCAGAAATGTATTTAAAGCAGCTACATCAGCTTACAGTTTAGAGTTACTCTGACAGGTATTGATGTAGGGAATTCATTGTGATGCTGGGGAGTTATGTGCAGATTCTGACCCAGCTGCTCTCGCCTCTTGGTCTCAGGGAACACTAGAGACCCATACGCCCATGAACCGAGCCACTGCAAACATAAAATCCTCGAGAAACCCCCAGCAGTGAGCCGGCCTGCTTCATTTTCTTTGCCGCTGCCTGAGGGCACGGTTGGTGTCTGGTGAGGTGGAATCTCCTTAAGGCAGCCATGTTTGATTAACTAGGGGATGGAGGAGTTCAGAAGTCCTGCAACCTTGCTGGCATGTGGGCTGTTAAACGGACCTAACTGCTGGTAAAAGAAAAGTGCAGTTTGAAAGAAACTGTACACAGCCCCATAGTTGCTTTTGTAAATATCCGGGTACCAAGAAAATAAAGAGAAAATCCTTCACACTTGAGCATTAGGTAGTTAGCACTTTAAATAAATAAGGAAAAAACAACAGGTTTTCTTTTTGGATTGTCCCCAATATACAAGAAAGAGTATTGTACTTATCATGGTAATAAATGTTAGTGTAGTGGGAAACAATGTGAGCGCCTTTTAGGACTGCATCTGAAGCATTTATTTGCATCCAAGTCTCAGCATTTACAAAGACTGATTAAAATTTAAAAATAGAGATGATGTGCCAAGCTGACTTTTAAAGACTCCCTTAATGTTTGATTGATTTTTACACCCATATAAACTTTATACCACAGCAGTCACTGTACTGAAGCAGAACATATGGCTACATCTTCCTAGAGAATCTCTTGGATACTGCTTTTCATTTTCCACGGAGCATCATACTTCAAATATATTGCTGGGTTTTTATGTGAGGAATAAAATGTCAAATTTTTATTATTACCAGATGGATGTGAAGGGTAATCCACAGCTCAAACCAAGCAGGGTTTATGGGAAGTGTTATGTTGGTTAAATTCACCCTTGTATTGTGAAAGTGCTGATGCTTATTCAAATCCTCTTCTCACCAGTGTTTTCACTTTGACATTAGCAAAAGTACGGTAGCTCTAAGGTGAAGATTCTCTTGTATGTTTTGCATTTAGAAAGTTTTCACTTTTAACAATGGACTGAAAAAAACCTCAACTGCTAAATTGATTCCCAGGAAATCCTTTGCAGACATCAACAAGTCATCAGAAGGGTAAATTGATATCATTTTGGAGTGCACCCGACCTTTCCTTGAGTGCTGTTCTGAGTTTGACATTTATGTTGTTAACCAGTCAGTTATTTAGCAGCTGTTGTGTGAATTCATGTGAAATGTTGTGCAAATTAACACATGCATATTCATATTCGTAAAGTATCTAATTAATAAATTAAAACTATCGTCATGGTTAGAACTAGATGAGACTTGAACATGACATTGGAAGAAAACAAGATCAGACAAGATTTCAGTAATACTTATATAAAAAAACACTATAGATTCCCTACTACATAAAAATAACCTCTGAAGCTATCAAATAGAGATTTCTTTAACACCAATAAAATATGTTATAGAAAAAACTGCAAAAATACTCAATGTGATAGTTTAATGAAATCAAAACAAACTATTTTCATCCACCAGCACATTCTTAATGCTACAGCATTTTTTTCCTGTCCAGCCAGTCCTTTAATCCATTTCATGAATTCACATGACGCTCTTTCTTCTAATGTTTCAATGCCAAGCAGTTTGCTCAAATATGAAGCTAACGCTAGCATATTTACCCTCTTTCTGGTATGACGTGTTGGTGGTTCCAGACACTTGTGCAGACAAAAGTTACAGAAAATATTTTTGTTCTGCTTCCCATAATTAATGGTTTGTTTTGGTTACATGTCACAGATCTGTGATGAAATTCTTTAATCAGGACGTCAATGCAATGCTTCGTAGAAAAGCTTTGATCTGAATCTCCATCAATGGCCCTGTTGCTTCCTGTCACAAATGTCTCCGAGGATGTCTTCACAAGATGTCTTCACTCTGTAGTGAAGACATCTTGCAGCTGAATAGCTACAATAAAATGTTTTAGCAGATGTCACAAACCTGTCTTACTGATTAGCTGTTTCGGTGTTTTATGTTTCAGGGCATCTGTGTTGTGAACAACTTTAAAGGAGTTCATAATCCAGCAGCTAAACAAAAGACGGAAGAATATCGTGGATTGCCATTGATGACTTTTCCCCGTGTAGAGAGCCCTCTGGAGACCCTCAGCGCGCAGGTAGCTCAAAACCCTTAACCTACGATCCCCACAACTCTTTTTTTAAATCTTCTTTTTTTTATTGCCGGGGAAAGCTCCCAAAAGAATTGAACATCAAACTCAAATATTCTCTTTAAAAACCTCATTATTTGGTGGTTGAAACTTGTTGTAATATACTATCGGTTCATTATCTACTTTTTACTGATGTTTTTGCTTGCAACTTTAATCTTAAGTTATAAATGTATTCTTTTTCTTGCCTACTTTCTTTTCCTTCTGTCAACACAAAGCTATGACATTATGTTAGGCATGATATTTGCACTGCACTCCTTTCCATCAAAGCACTCCACGCACCAGGTGAAAATAACTGTCCTTTGTTTTCATCTTCACACCTTTCCCCGCTTCTGTTTTCCTCCCTCATATTTCCTTTCTTTTCCCCCTTCCCTTTTCTACTCCTCCTCAAACATGCATCTTTCCAGAACCACTCAGCATCGATGACGGAGGTCACATGACTAAGGGGGCAGCACCGGGTCACGTTTGCGTCTCCACAGCACTTCCAGGCACAATGACGAGGACGCATGCCACGTGGCGCCGAATGCATACAACAACAACAACAACAAAAAAGAAATCACTCCAGATTTATCTGTTTGAATCACCTGGAGGACAGGATACTCCATGTTTGTAGTGGTTTTCATTTCGCTTGGCTATTCGGCCAGCCAAGACCCACAAATCTAACCAGTGCGAACTCGTCAAAAAGCCAACTCACTGTAAGCACGGGTTGTTTTTCTCCAGGTATCTGAAAGCCTTTGAAACATGGCACGTTTCTTTTGTCCTCCAGGGTGGCTCTTTGTAGTTAGCGAATGGTGTTTTGTACGTTTTTGTATGAGCGAGTGCCGTAGCCTATCCTGACAATGTCAAACCTGCACACTTCCTGTCAGCTGACTCACTGTGTTACATCACACCCTGTCAGATGAAATGCCTCATCAGTCACCACATCCATTCCACTCAGTCTTAAAACTCTGCTATGGGAAAAAAATATCGATGTTGTTGTTATGTGGTGTTTGTCATTTGTACAGAAAAAAAGAGACAGAAATGTTCTTTTTATTATCTCTGTGCATTAATTGACCATTATAAGGTCATATTTTTTAAGGATTTTTGTTAGTCTGTATGACTATTATGATCCATTTGGACCTGTTTGCCTGCTGTAAACCTGAATATGTTTTAGTATCAGTTTAGGTGTTTGGGGGAATAAGTCTTGTCATTTTTGGAGGAAATATGAGGAGGGTCACTTGCGTCCTCTGGGACTAAATACGGGATTTGGCATCAATTGAGATCAGATGCAATATTTGAAAATGTCATTACTCAGAAAGCTTACTGGGAGTGTCATTCACCCCAATTTCCTGATTCACTCTGATGTTGAAAACAATGCCTTGAAAGCGGTCCATTGGGTCTTGCATGTGTCAGATCCATGTAAAGATTTCCCCTTGTGTGCTTGTTAGAAATCCGTCTTTACTGAAATTTTAATGGAGGACATTTCTAACAGATGGACGAGGTAACAAAACTAGACAGTTTTGAGTAAAATAATGCGAATGGTGTTTTTCATGCGAACCCCGCCATTGACGCCTGCTTCACTTTTCCTCCTTGAGGCACCCCTTCCTCTCCCTCACCCACCAGTGGATTGTGATGCAATGTTGTGAATCCATTTCCTATTGGAAGATAAGCCCAGCATGAAGAGAGAAGTCGATAATGTTTTATAGATATTACTCATTATCATTGTGATTATATGTCTTTTTCTTTAAGAACAAAAAAAGCATTTCGTCTGAAATGCCATATATATATTTTTTCTTTGTTTGTCCAAAAATTAAATAGTCAGTAGCAAATGTGCGCACTCTTGTGATTATTTTTTCATTTTTGTGCCCCTGTGTACATGATAACTTTCTTTTATCATGTAAAGTATTGCTGGGAAGATTGCTGTCCCAGTTGACTGAGATTGCAACTTACCTTGATGGTGTTCAAGGTAAATGGATTTCCTTTAGTTTATTTGAATACCAGCAGATTTTTTTGTTTACTTTTTCATCTTACAAAACCTCCCTATGTTTGAAGCTAATTTCCTCGGTTGAACAAACAAAACAAAAATCCCACATGTCCCATCTTAATAACAATTGTAAAGTCCAGTATAAAGCTATAACTAAATTTTTATCTTGATTTTAGAGATAATACTAATTACGCAGTTAGTATAAAGTAGCATAAAATACTAAACAAGAGTTCCATTACACTAATTTCTCACTCATTTTCAATTAGCACCTTTGTTTGCATTGAAAATAAATATCTAATTTTTATGCCATTTTATTATATTCCAAATCAAAAAATATGAATTATTAGGATTAGTAATATATTTAAAAATTTTGTTTTTGAAAAAGGTAGGTCTGCATTTGTATTTTGAAACTTGAAAATATTGCTATCTAGAAATAGTTTGATACTGAGCAAAATACTAAAGGTGTTGAAACAATCTCAATGCTACATGAAATTGTGAAAAGTACTATCTGAAACCAGAATATTGGCATTTTTGTTTGTTAGTGAGAAAAATGAATATTCAAGTGAGTTTGTTTTCATCACCTGCACATATTTTAATACTTTGTCCAGCAACTGTTGGTCCACATCTTTGCAAAACTGCACATGCTGCCCAGACAAGTGATTAGAATGCACATGGATTTGCTCAAACTAGATTTCTTATTGAGTTCTTCAGCAGATTCATCCTGTTATTACCGCATCGACTTCAGGGATGTTTATGTCACCGCCTAGCAAGAAATACACACACAGAGGCACAAAGAAAGCTGACGGCTCAGCGAGTGCACTTTCTCTTTTGCTCTGTCAGGTATTCATTTCAGCTGTGACAGCCTGCGCTTACCCTGCAGACACACTGGCTAAATAGATAGGAGCTCTTTGTGTTTGTGTGTGTTTGCGTGTACACACAGCAGTTTTTGACCATACGATGATCTGAAAAAATTTAATTGTCGGAGCTTGGGAATATGCCTACTTGTCCAAACTAACATCCCCTTACAGGATGAGTGGAGAAGATTGTTCAAACCAAACATGGTTTTAGGGATGGGAGCAAAGTTTGGAGAAGTGATTTCAGATAATACTGTATCTCTGTAATTTGCTTATGAAGTGTGAATTAAAGTTAAATTATGTTCATAGCTTTGATTTTTTTTTTTTTAAATAAGATCTCTAGTTCTTTCCTTTAGCCTGCAGAAATATCTGGACTTTTTTTGATAGACAGGGGGAAAAAAAACAGCCCTGCATTGTCTTCCGCTTATCTAAGATCGGTTTTCAGGGGGTGACAGACCAAGAAGAGAAACCCAGACATTTATTTAACCAGAGTTACTCTTCAGCATAATATGGGGGACCTGAAGGCATTCCTAAGCCAGAAGAACTTGCATAGTTCCTCACAAGTTGTGGGTCTGCTCCAGGCTCCTGTGAGATGTGCAGAAAACCAGGAAATCAAGGTGCTCAAAAGGAATCCTGATTTGATGGTCAAACTTTAGATACATTTTTAGTGATACTAAGTGATTCCACTCTAGTATTCCCTGGGATGGTATTGTTCTTTACATCATCGTAGTCCCATCATCCTAAGCACCATAGTTAAGGATTGGACGTTGCTTGCTTTACTGCAAATGAGGCCACAATTCTTCTATCCATTTTTCACTTAATCTTGCCATCACACACTAACATGGGGCTAAGACACTTAAAGTTCTATACTTGGAGCAAAGATTGGCCCCTGACCTGAAGGGAGAAGTCCAGCATGAGGAGGTAATTTTCATTCCAGTCACTTCAAACTAAAACAAAAAAAGAAAAATTAAAATAAAAACAATTTGTGCAAAGAAGAGATATGCATTTTTAATAATGGATTATGTCCAACCCATAACAAAGAAAAATGCATGAAATTAATCACTTGGAAACTGTTCTGCTGTGTTTGGTTGTAAAGGTTCTTTGCATTAAGTAACACGTCAAAGCCAGAACAGTGGTTAACAATTGCAAAGAGAATATTTCATTTAGTGATTGGTTGGCACCAAGATTTGAGTAGTGTTCAGTGTTTTTATGGCAACAGTAGTACAAGAGCACCAAAATGCTCTAAGGCAAAATAGTTTATCCCTGTCTCTTGGTAGCCCACACATTTGGCTCTGACATGTTAAATAATGACTTTAATAAACCAGGAGTGCATCAGTGAAGTACAGGACCAACATTATACAGTGATTCATAATTACTGTTGTGAATTTTCATAAAATCCTCTTCTTAGGTGCCAACCAGTTCTTCTTTATGATATTGTCTTGTGAATGCTTTATACAGTATCTTTCCATAATGTCTTACACAGAAAGTTCAGAAGACTTATTCAAGAAAACTCCATTGCCACAGTATGCAATGCATTGCTAAAGATCTGAGACATTAAGCCATTGAAGGATGTCTACAAATCTCCAATGGGTTGTATGCTGGAAAGATGTAAATTCTGTGCAAGACACACAATCATAAAGACGGATCTGGCTGGGTTCTTCTATGGGTCATAATAAGACCCTTAACAAACTCTGGTGAAATAGTTTATTAAGCTTAACCCGCAAAGAGTCATCATATCAATCATCAGGCTTAAGATCATGGCAAGCAAATCATACCTCTGAAGAGATTGGGCTTATCTGAAAGGTGACATATTTCAGGGACAAAATGATGTATTCTGCCTGAAAGGAACATGGAAGAAAAGAATCTGAGAAGAATTAAATGGAGGCGGAGAGGACAGAGAAACACGGCTCCTCACTGACAAGCTTGTGGGGTTCAGCATCCCTCTTTCACTTTTGTCCACTTCTTCTTCGTCTATTCAATTCTCACCTTCCGGAGGTCAGAAAATGTCCCAGCAGGATTCAAATAGCAAAATCAGATCCACAGAGAAGATTTCAAGTCAACATTTAGATAAATTGCTGTCTAAATGAGGACCTTCGTTAGAGAAATCTTTTTTTTTTAATCATTTCCAGAAGCTTGGCAGGGTTTCCTTTTCAAAAGGTGTTGGGGAGTTGTGTTTCCAGGTTTTTAATGTTTTTCTAGACAAAACAAGAAAAGTCAGGCTTCAGAAGTCTGGGAGAGTGTTTGTGTGTTGGTTAGTCTGCTGGTGGGACTGGGTATACTGACAAAACTGGTTGGGCTGGTGTGTTGAGGGCTGACTTGGTGAAGTCTGGTTTGTTTGCTGGTTTTCTGTTTGGTATCTTTCAAGCTCTCTCTTCCTTCTCATTGCTGACTGTAGCTGCAGCTTGATTGCAGTGATTTGACCCTCAAGTTCTGACAATTCTTGCACTAGTGGGTTTCGACCAACTTGGCCAAGACTACCGTCACCCACTCCTAAACTGCAACACTGCGTTGTAGTCTGTCCAGAACCTTCTTGTCCTTGGCCCAAAACACGTCCTAACAGGTCAGAGCGGCCGTTAGAGGTGGTTACTATGGGCATGTGTTTCTCCAGCAAAGGGAGAGTATGAGGATGAGGGCGGGGAGAAGGTGGAGGTGGAGGATCCTGGGAGGATGGATGTTCCAGGTCATTCTGAATATCTTGTGGAAGAAACCTTCGCCGGTTGCAGTGGGAGGATTCTGCAGGATTCCAAGATGCTGACTGGTTCTTTCCTTCGTTGCACCTGGGATAAGGCAGAGAAAAAGTGAAATGTCAAGAATGAAATCTAAATGCCAAGATGGGTGAAGTGTGAATCGTTTTAAAGCAACATGCTGGTAGGAATACTATGCAAGTAATCTTAGAAAAAAAGCTGACTGGTACAAAGAAAGCCTGCTTTTTTTTGCCCGAAGGTAGGAGTTCTTGTGCCACGTAAAATAATTGCCATGTGTGTTAACAACTACTGAAGACACCGAAGTGACACATGAAGTTCTGGACATCATTCTTGAGGTACTTATTTTGGCATTCTTCCATACCAGCCTGAATATTTTCTGAAACTGTTTGTGCTGTAATAAACTATTTGGTGAAGATCAATATTACTTATTCTGAAATAGTGAAAAACTATATTTGAAAGTTTGGGAACCATAGCTGTCCGTGCATAATTAAAATCCACGATTCCCCTCTAAAGTGCTTTTACCGGCCCATTTTAATAGTTCAATCACATCAATATGCACAGTGGAAACCAACTTGGCTCTAAAATAAAAGCAGATATCTACAGACTTCATTAACTCTGCTCTGTTGCCGATTGGGGATACAGCCAATCGGCAACTAGGAAAGTGATTGATGCTCCTGGATTGGTGGTTTTGTGATCACGAGCCAACTGTCTGTCAAGTAGCATTGCACCTAAGCATTCCTTCTTTCCAAGCTGTTTTCCTTCAAATATTTTAGAAATGTTACAAGTAAAAAACATCGAGAATCTGCAGATTTTCTGTAAACAATTTGATGGTTCGCCCCACAAACAAAATCTGCAAATAGCTGAATCCAAGTCTAATCCCAGGAATTTGCTTGGGGTCTTGATCACAGTCCCTGATGAAATGTTGCTGTTTCATCAGTCATCAGTCATTCCTTTTGGTGTTCTACTTACAATTATGTGAGTATATAAAGCCAGACAATAGCTTTGTTTGCAAGTTTTGTCCACACACACACTAAACTGAATTACACTGAACAATGTTGGAAGGGATATCAGTGAGTTGTATCAGAAGAGAAAACATTTTAGCTTTAGGTTGCAATTCCACCCATTGTTGTACCATGTCAGCATGTCTGTTTAAATCAACTACTTATTATTGTTTGACTTTGCTTTACTGTTTGTAAATACAGTAATCATTTTTGTAACAAATCAACAATGACCTATTCATTTTGTACAAATATGAATAGCAAAAAGGATTTTGTTAACATCTAATTTAAAAAACGTTAATACAGACCAGATTTATATCTAGCGTCCTTCTGTGCCCGCAGTGATCCTATCAATCACTGCTGGCCAACCTAGAGCTTCAGTTTTACCTTGGACTTAAAACCACAATGCTTAGCAGAGCTTTAGTTTGACAGTGCTGCCAACTTTTAGTGGAATCATGCATCACTTTGCCGTTCATCTCTCCTGTTTTTACCTCTTTTTCTTGCTCTCAGGAGTGATGTGAACATTTGAAATCCTTTAATCAGTGTGCCCTTTACAGCCTGTTTATTTCTTCTTTTCATCTTGTTTATTCTTCATAATCAGGATTTATGAATGGTAATTTGGAGCCACCACAAACAATATAAGACAAATTTGGATTCCATTTCCCAGGAGTTTGAGGCCAACCGACTTTAAGAAAAACAGTTGCCGGGCTGAAATATTTTTTTAGATTAAAAAATCCCTATTAGGCTTTTGCCCAAAAACAATATTTTCTTTACATGCTCATAAGGCGGAAAGAAGATTGACACATAATCTAATAAATAGTGCCTAGCAAAGGTATTCATACTCATTGACATTTTCCATATTGTGTCATATATTTGTTCATAGGCATACCCTGATATATTTTTGGGGGTTTTAAAATGTTGAAGAACATTTGCAAGGATTTCATGTGTTTGTATTCAGCCTCACTGTGTCTTGTACCGTTCAGCTCCAAGTCTTTGAATCTACCAGCTTTGCACTTCTTGCGATTGAAACTTTGATAACCTTCCTTTGCCATATAAAGCTCAGTGAGATTTGATTTGGAATGTATTCGAGCATCAATTTTTAAGCAAGGCTGCTGATTATCAATTGAACTTAGGTCTGGACTTTACCTGCATCTTTTTAATCCAAAGAAGATTTGATGTAATGTTTTGATCTAAATGAAGCTATTCCATTGCAATTGGTTTGTTTTCTGCTTAAAAGGCTAACCTGCTTTAATCTTTTACAAAAACTTATACCTGAGACGTGTTACTTGCTTTTCATGATGCTCTTTGTGCAATAATATTCTCTGACAAACGTTTGAAGCTCCTCACCAAACATCTGTGTTTATACATCCAATGACACACATGTGTAATGAAGGGTTAGGACTAAAAGTCGTCTGTAGAATCATGCTCTACTTTTTGTCTATCACATAAAATCCCAAATACTCAACATATGTGGTAATAACATCAAATGATAAAGGTTTCAATGTGCAATGACACAAAATTTGAATTAGTTTAACAACTTGACAACTGAATGAGAGTAGAGTCTTAACCTTTTGGTGTTAAATATAACTTTATTTATTTCAGCCAGCTCTTGTGCAGTGAAACATAACTATTTATTGATGTTTGATGGATTTTGTCACATCAGAAAGAAAACTGCTAAGTAGGCCAATATTTTGTTATCATCACGCAATCTATTCATATAATAGGGAGTAGAAAGGGCACCAGTATAGCATTATTATCTATTTACTAGGTGTCAGTTAGACTGTTGTGATTTAAAGCTTATGTTGTATTTCTTTGGAGATGATTTATTTTCATTTCTCAAAGTTGTTAAAGAGATATGGCCAAATCTGCCTGAGCTTGAGCTTTACTGAAGAGCTCTCAAAATCAAAAGCTATTTTTACCGGAGGAAAAAAGTGACAAGAAGAATCTAATGAGATACTCCTAACATCAAAGCTTACAGATGACATATCTGAATATAAGAACATAAGAAGAGTTTCATCTTAAAATGATATTTCCGCCTATCGACCTGTGCTCACGGCACGGCAGTGGAGAAAGAGAGAACATTTTTCAGATCAGGAACATTTTATCAGATCTCGTAAGCCCCAGGTCATGTAATAACCACACCAGTTTCAAGAGGCTTAAGAGTACTGCAACTTATTCCCATCAGTGTTTTTTTCCTGAATAAATGTAGTAATAATAATAACTAATAGGTAAACATGCTCAATATTCAACTATGGGTTAAAACATGCATTATTATTAAGGTTTTAAACTTATTCCTGCTCTATCCATGACTATTTTTCATTAAAAAAATAACTTTTAGAGAACAGCTACAACAACTGAAATGCTTTATACAAATTATATTTTCTAACTTTTTTGTGTTGCAGTCTAGACAATTATTTTATAAAACAATCTGCATACAATCCATTTTAGGAATAGAGATGCAAGAAATTTAGCATATTTTGCAAGCTCTAAATTAGCTGAGCTTACAATAACACTCTTTGGAGAGGAAGTTCTTATTAAGGGAAGTGGACTTTATAGTTTGCTTTTCTTCAACATCAGAGACCTAAAGGGAAGAAGCAAATTGATTCTTCCATGTTTCTTTAGCAACATTTTCAGCAGTTAATTCAGGCTGCTAATAGGGAGTGAAACTTTATCAGATAACCTAAAGGGTGAACGTACTAAAGCAAAGTTCTGTTTTATCCGTCGGAGCTTTCAAGCTTTATCTACCTTGAGACATCTGGGAAATGAAGAAAGCCTTTAAGGAATCTTATAGTTAAGGTAACAGTCTTGAAGGATTCTCGACAGAAATCACACAGAGTCAGAGCTGTATGGCTAACTGTGCCAATTGTGCTAATTGTTATTGTAAGATTTAAAAAGTTTTGCTGTCTTTGTTTTAAAATAGTGAATGTCTGTTTTACTGCAGATCAGACATGTAGATTCCTCCTTTCTTCTCACATACATACCTCTGCTGTGCTACTGCTATTAATTATTGATTGATTATATCAAAAAGACTCCTGCACTGTTCCAAGTAATTAATGAATGATTCAACAGTTTAAAAATAAAGTCCGTGTTTCTCTTAAATATCAAGATAGATGCATTAGTGTTTGATTTTCAAAACTCATGATAGAACATATTATTCTTTCACAAAATGATGCTCTTCTGTTTTGTGGCATGCAAAAAAAATCCTGGAAACTATAAGTTGGCTATGAGGGTTTTGGGAATCAAAGCTTTACCAAATCAGAGATTGGAAGTTGTCCAGAAAAAAAAATCTTAGATCGATGCATCACAATTAGCGTCTACTTCACTTTCGAGAAAGGAGACCTGTAATCTCCCTGACATCAACGTGTTTAGCTATTTTTACCTTGACACGGATAACACATTCCTGTTTTCACATTCCTGTTTTATATTCTCCAATTTTATACAAAAATATTGCTTAGGGGAGGGTTGCGTTTGAATTTATAGACATTTCTGGTGCATCCAATTCAAGGGGTCAAGTATTGAGTTTTGTAAATATCGATAAAAAAATTTTTTCCATGCTCCTACGCACCATATAGTTTTTTATTACAAATAACCCAAAATATATTGTGTAACACCACATCAGCTCTTCTAATGAAATTACATATATATGTATACATATGTAACCTTTATAATGTAATTTTATGAAACAAGGATGTCCTCCCATTTATTCATATTTACCAGCATGCAGTAGTTTTCCGTAACACATCCCAATAATTCACCAGTGAATATTATTTCCCCGCCCATCTGCCAATCCAGATACTACTTAAGCCGACACTTGATGGATCATTTGAAATTAAATCTGCAGCATTATAAACCTTCTGGTTTTTCCCACAAGATACCGAACAACCTGCTCACCATATCGTAAAGTCTCAAATTATTAATAAGGCCTTTTTTTGTTATTGCTGGTGTGTAATTGGCATATTCTTTTGTTCTGTGATGAGTAGTAAAAATCTATGTTAGTTTCAAACTACACGGCCTGCTAAAACTGTGAAACTAGCCCAGACTACAGACTACAACCAGTTAGCTAAAATCAGTTTAAATGATTATAAAATGGTTGCAATGTGAGTTAGCCTTTTACTAAAAGAAGATTTTGGTCTCAATTTAGTTAATTCTTGTTTTGGATCAAGGGAAACTTTACCTCAGTTGTCTCTCATATTATGTTTCCCTTTGTGTGATTGACTGTGTAATACCACCTGTTCCTCATTATTCTCGGCCCCCACAGAGAGTTGTCTGCTTAGACTAATCTCACATCGCTCCCTAAATGACGTTTTGTTTTTTACCTTTATTTGTTTTGCATCTCCGGGTTGATAAGTTCTGAAAATCCCAATGTTCTCTTTACTCAGCTGATTCTCTTGCTTTAGGCTGCTTTTCCTATTGCATCTTATTTCATCTGCCCTTTTTTGTTAGCATTTCATCAATAATGTTTACTTTCTATTTATTTAAACTGTCTGTGGGCTCCATTTTCTATTTTCGGCTCAGTGTTTCATAATGAGCACGAAATATGGATTTTAAAGATCAACTGGAAGCACCCATGATTTCATTTCATTATTTCATTTTGTCCTTGTGGTGTGTGTTTCCAGCTTGATTCTGAAAACAGTTTTAATTGGTCATCTGAGAATATTTAACCTTCTGCAGACATTTCTCCAAACTCAGACCGAGAGGTCTCTGGTGATTTTTTTTCTTGACGTTCTTGTTGATATACTTAGTAAATCTAATAGGTTGTACTTTAATCAAGAGCACTGATCATAACCAATTAAATTCTAACCTTTTTGCTCTTTGCTGGTCCTATATCTTCCACACAGACTAACAGCTGTACACCTGAATAGGATTATAAACTGATATTGTCAGACTTAATGCTGTAAGGAAATAATTGGATTATTTTACTGTTTGCATTCCTGTACAATAAATGTAAGACCCATCAAAGTGCAGCGCACTGACATTCCACATGGCAGCAGGTTTCTGAGATATAGCTAATGAGATAGTAATAATTTCTGGCTTTTAGACAGCATAGAGGTATGACGCGAAGGAGTTTGATTGAATGAGGTAAGTCTGCAAGGGTAGGAGGTCTATTCTCATTACCATAGGCATCCTTCACATGGACCTGTCTCCATAATTATTATGTATATTTAATCCCCACTTTGTGCTCTCCACCTGAGTGTCCCCTGCTGTTCTAAGCAGAGATGGATGTGAGAAATACAGAGAACTTCAACTTTTAGTGCTGAGTGGAATCATTTAAAATTAAACCTGTTTACAAAGCAAACACCCTGATAAGGATTTTCTGATCAACTGATCAAAGTTGTTTAAAATTACATAATTAGCCAATATAGGATCCTGTCCTGCTTCAGCAGATAAGTCATTTCCACTTTATTGTAACTTTGGCCCTCTTAATACACACACCAGTGACCTTCTGGACGTTACCACATCCTTTTTCTTTTTTTTTTTTGACCATTACAAATTTTTGGCCCAGCTTATGTTTTCAAAAGAGCCAACTAGAGTAAAAAACTAGAGTGCTAAAACATTCCAACAAAGTGTCACGTAAAAAGGACATAACCTTATAGTGTGTGTAGAAGCATAAAGCACACAGCTCCAATCTTAAAACTATATTTGTTAGATCAACACCATAATGTGAACAATCTAAAAAAACAATTTCTGACCCCATACACAACAAACCATCCTGTAAAATGTAACCTGGCTAACACTGATATAAAATTACATCAACATCGACGATTGGGAGTTGACTTTAACCAAGGATTTTAAAAACTAAAATGAAAATTACAACAGAGGAAAAACTGACAGTCATGAAGTGTATATTCCTTTAAAAAAGGACCAATATTAGTAGAGAGGAGAGTCTTTTGACTTTCCTCCTGTCTGTCTCACTATTTCCAACAATACTCTGACGTCAGCATCAGATTATTTTCTCAACTCCCTCAGATAATTGCCTTCCAAGAGATTGACCATTCTATTTGGTTCCTGATTAAAAATGGGTCCCTTAACTGCCACTTGGATGTTAATTGATGTCACTCAATCTCTGGCTGATAATTTGACCAACGGGGCATTTAAGTTTGGAAAATTGGCTCTCGGCTGGAACTGCCATCCTGTATATTTAGTGTGGATGAATGTGAGATTATATGGTCCATATTTTATTCATAATGACACTCCAGAGTTCAGCATGATTTCTAACATGAACAGTTTCGGTAGCATTTCCAGTACGTTTATGGTCTGGTGTTTAAAGTTCAAATGGTAGAAGTAAGGAAGAGAAAGAGGATCTTTGATCAGTAAAAAGCAGTTTTTGTCATTTTTAGAAAGGAAAGAAAAAAAGTAACAAATCTAGCTATTAATTGCAGCTTGACAAAAGTTTTAATGAGCCTAAGTGTCAAGACAAAACAACATACTCAAGTAAAAACAAATAATTATGCCACATCTGTGGAAAATTCTGCCAGTGTAGAGGAGGGATGTCTGAAATCAACTTGGTAAAATAAACTAAACTAGTTGGAATATAAAATTGTAATCTAAATTGTTCATTTTGCTGACATAAAGCTGCACAAAGTAAAGTTTGCAGACAAGGACATTACCTTTTTTCAGGCTTGGTAACAGTTGGCAGTTTGTCATCGATGAAGACAGTATTAAGAGCTCTGTGTAATCTCTGGAAAACAATCAACACATCATATTATGAATTTTAACACTTAAATGTTTTGTCTTACAAATAGCATAATCAACAGATTAGAATATTTCAGTAACTCAATTCATTGAGTAAAAAACATATATGGAGAGATTACACACAGACTAATGTGTTCAAGCTTTAAGAGATAAAGAAAAAAATATATATACATGAAGATTGGTATTTTCCAAAGTCAGATTTAATCTGACACAAGAGTAAGTACTGAATACTTACTCAGGTTCCAGCAAGAAGGGCCTTAGCAATACAGTACAGTCTAAAAGTACCGAGATAGCTAAATCAACCAAATCTGTAGCTTTAAAAAACATTAAAACTTCTAAAAGTTCAACTTTTGCACAGACACTTAAAAAACAAGTCAGTAACAGCTGTACTACTGCATCTTTGCAAACCTGAGTTATTTAATTACTGTTTAATTGGAAACTTAAAGAACTTACAAAGGTGTGATATATGCTAAGCAAACGTACCACTACATAATTAACAGTGAAATTAAGTGGCCTACTTTCAAAACAAACCTCTGAGGCACAACAGTATTATATATTAATTTTTGTACTTTAAAATTTAATTTTCTTTTGCAGACAGCAGTTTTCCTTTCAAAGGCCTTTTCTAAGATACCCTGAGAAATCATCTCCTGATAATTTTGAAATAGTCCACTAATGTTTCAGTTTATTTTTTGGTTCAGTTCAGTGACTCGGTACCTGACTGGTGTGCAGCCAGTATTTGGAGCGTGGCTCCGTGACCCTCGGGATCACTAGCTTGTACACAATGTGTTCTGCTATCGTGGTCAGAAGAGATAAGGCCACGCCTACACACAGCATCACAAACAGACCAGAGAAATGCTTTATGCCCATCTGCAGTGTCTGGTGAAAGAGAGGGAAAGAGAAAAGGAGATGTAGAGAAAGAAAGTTAGTGAAAGATAGAGCCACGTGGGAGACTTCAGAGCAGAATAAAGACACATATAAACTGCAAACTAACAGCTTACTACTGAAAAAAGAATTAAGAGATGAACCATTATAGTTTATTTCCTAAATTCAAACAGTTCTGGCAACGTGGCACCAGAAACCCCCATGGTATGTCATGAAGGGCATACAATGTGAAAACTATCAGGAAAAAACAGACAATTCAGCAACAATTCCAAGTTTGTTTAATGATTCTCTGCAATGCTTTGCCCAAAGCTTCCCAGACTTTCTGCTTGATCGTCCAGGACAATAAGACACTGGACACTGATAGTGGTTGTTATGTTGGTCTCTCATCATTATTTTGCACGGATAAAAATAAGCTTAACTTTCAATTTGTTATGGAATCTGGTTTAGGATAAAGGGAAAAAAAATGCTCATTCACATCTGCCAAGAATATTAACATCACCCCCTAATGTTTTACCTTATTGGCTCTCACATGGATCTAAGCGACTTACAAGACTGAATTTATTGGAATTTCAATTTCATCACAAACCTCAATGTTTGGCAATCTGCGTTTAAGATGTGAGACATTTCACAATGGACCACCTGTTGTAGTTTCTGCACCTCTGCCCGCATTCTCATAAGGAAACTATTTACAGCTGAGCATGAAGTAGCAAGTGATATGGGGCCAGCTACAGTTATTACATTATAAAGTCCAAAATACATGATGGATTAGATTCATCATTGCAGTATGTTAACTTGGCCGGCTACCTCTGATGAAACTTTGCAGAGTGGAAGCCCAAGATTCTGTAAAGGTTTGACAGGACGGACATTACTGGCAGATGATTGCCGGGGAAGAAAATCGCTCAGGAAAGGTTGTTCAAAAAAATGATGAAAAAACTAATTATTTATTGAACCCTGGGTTTATGTTGTTGGGACAGAAGAAGAGTAGTTTTAGCAAAAGATTGTGACCAAAATTGTTGGGTTAGAGAAGATACCAGGAGGAGTAACTTCATTCATCATTTTAAATAATGATGACAAACATTTCTGAATCTGCTCCTTAGGTTAAAATAATATTACACAATGCATCACTGTGCATTCCATAAATAAAATACATTTATATTTCTAATAGAGTGATCATGTTTCTCAATTAAGATTTGAGCCAAATTTCTCTGTATTTTAATGTCCTCCATTAAGCTCATCTTTATCATCAACTTTCTTTAAATTTATTGAAGAGCAATGTGACATTTGACCTTCCTAATTAAATAATATTAAATTTATTGCCCTGGAATATTCTCTTTTGGAGTGTCTGAGGGCTGGATGAGTGATTCATTAGATTTTTTCCCCCTTTTTGTAGCATTTTAGAATCTCCAGGCTTAATAAAAAATGTACAATACATAAATAAATAGAAAATGCTGAGTAGGACTGAAGCGCGCCAGGCTGCTCAGTAATTCATGCTGCTTATATGGCATTAATTTCCTGCTGATGTTGTCCGGCTCTCATTTCTAGTGTATGAAAGGTAATGCAGGTAACACAGAATCTACCTCTACTCTGTATTTTGCACAATTTATCTGCCATTTTTAATCTATCAGTGTATCCTCATGTGATCTCTGCAAGGTACCTGTGTGGAAAAAGTTGTGATATTAAGTGACAGACAGATAAAGGTGAAAAAAAAATATTATCCGAGCAGCTGTCTCTGCTCTAACTTTGCAGAGGCTAGGTTGTGATGCTGAAAAATGAAATGCACCTGGGGCAATTTAAATGTCTGCTACAGAAGATAGAATCTACAGCACATCTCAGTGGCTATGCACTAGAAAATGGCTCACTTTGGCGTTACCGACTTTGTGGCATTGCAATATGCCCTTTCTCCTACTGATATGACACTCCTGAATTATTTACATTCAGACTGCATATGCATTGAGGTTATGCTGTCCTTTGCAGGCACAAATTACAAGTTTTTTTAATTTTGTATTATTAATTTGATGTAATCATTAACAGCAGAACTTAAGCTGACCACCATTCACTTCAAAATAAACACTAACGCAGAAAATATAATGTTTCAGAAAGTTCTCCTGTGTGCACTTTTACCGAGTCAAGAGCAATTTTGGAAAACTACAACGATGTAACTGGTTGGAAAGATGGCCTGGTTGACAATGGGTAACTACTTACAAATTGCAGAATAGCACAGACCATGGAGCATTGATTGCTTAGAGGGACATAGGTAGTTTGACAGCAGGAGAGTCAGAGGCCAGTGTCTCAATTAGAGAAGAGCAATTACTGTATAAGGAGGCTGTGGAGAGCAAAGAATGGATTTTCAGAGTTGGACCAGAAAGCTAGTGAGACCACAAACCAAATCCCCTGTCGAACATGGAAACATTTCTATTTATTCATGGGCCTTGAAATAGTACTGACAACCCTTGAACCTTTGTGATATTACAACCATAAAGATCAATGCATCTTATTGAGTATTTATGTTCAAAATGAGGGTGATTGTGAAGAAAAAGGAGAAGAACGTGTGATTTTAATAATGTTTTATAGATAAAAGTCTGCACATGTGGGATGCATTTAAGGATTTGACATAGACCCTTCATTGTTTATTGGTCTGGACTTTGAGTCATTTTAACACCATTGAAGCTTTGTGTTTATGGTTGTTTATGGTGAGCCTCTATAATGTTGCAATGACTTTCTACTTAAAGAAAAAAAGGGTTTGTGCATGACTAACTGTTGCTATGCCAGCAGATTCTCTCCCTCTCAGCTGTGGATCTCTGCAGCTCCTTCAGTAAATTACATACAGATTAACTTGTTTTATTAATTAGATGAGTTTTGGATTTTATAAATTTACAGCTATGATGCATAATTACATTTTATGAATCAACACACAATAGTGCATAAATGCAAATTACAATACATGGACGTTTGTTATTGTAGCATGACAAAATGTGCAAAGGTTTGATGAATATGAAGGCCACTAAAGTGACAATATTGTATTTTAAAAACCCTGAAAGTTTATCTTAGTGTTAAATTGTTCTTTTGCTGTTTATGTGAGATAAACAGCAGCACATAAACTCCATTCACTCAACACCTTCACACTTACCTCAGTCACAGCAAAGCTGCGCTTTCCGCAGGGCACAACCTTGTACCATTTGTCATGCAGCATGTCCATGAACCCGTCGGATTTGTACTGACTAACAAGCTCTGAGAAGTTGGAGGTCAGCGGTGAGTTCTGAGGGAGGCCTATGCCGTATCCTGCCCATGGCAACACAGAAACAAAGCAGTCTCATTAATAGTTAGACTTTTGTAGGTGTAAACATGTATTCAACATATATTTCACTTCTTTTGAAAAAACTCATAAATAACTTCAACGTCCACGTGTCTCAACAAGCCAGGAAAGTGTGACAAATTCTGCAACAGCCAATTACAATAGTACCTTGGTTGCACTGATTGATTTGAATTGTATCCTGAAGGCTTATGGGTGCATTAAGTAATTAACAACAGCACTGGAATCTGGGGCTGTGGTGGCCTGTAATGGAAGCAGGCGCCATGGGAACATTTCCACAGCGGGAGGAAGAGGATGGCTAAATGGACCAGAGATTAACTGTGGACAGTGGAGATCGTAAGCTTTTGAAAGCCAAAAAGATTAACTACTGTGCATACCTTTAGTGATTGATATTGTTAAATTTAGGGTGTCTGAAGTGAAAATTGTTTGTTTAAAACCATATGGGTTGAAATGAAATTAAATCAACAAATCAAGAGTTAAGATGAGTCTGTCTGTTAATAACAAACACATTATTTATTCAAATTAAATAAATATTATGTCTCATTTTTGAATGAGAGTGATTTTAATTATTCGTCTAGGGAAAAGTCAGAAATGAAATGGGATTTCCTTTGCTCTGCTCGACTGATTTGACAACAGAAAACAATCAAAATGTCCCAAGCTGAGCAGTAAGATTTGTGTTTTTACTGATCCTGACAACTTGCATGGATGCAGACATGACTCAGTGGACAAGAGGTCATCTTTTAATTGGAAACAAAATGAGTTTGGTGTGTGGTAAAATTGTCTTTGGGAAAGTCGAGTTTACAATTCTTTGGGAAGCTGTATTTTCTTTCTAATATTTTAATATGTGATCGTTCAATAAATGCTCAAAAACGAACATCATTCCAGAATAATTTGGAGTTACATTCAACATAAAATCTGCAAATATATGTATCCACACATACTGAGCTGCAAATAGGCAGGGTTCCACTGTCAATGTGTGCAATTTTGATGGTTTGCAATTGACCCTCATTTTTTGCCATCTTTTCTATATGTTTCATGTTCCCTACTGTTGCTTACTAAACAAAAACAAATAATTGTAACGCTCATAACATTCAGATATTACCTTCTATGGCAAAAGGTTTCCCCACTGTGAGTGTTTTACAGTCGGCATCTATGGAAACCTCGTAGTCCAGTAGGGCTTTATCCATAATGAATGCATCCAGTTTCTGGGGGTCAGCCCTGTAATAAGACAGACAGAGGACTATAGAGGAGTCACCGTCATCCCTTATCCTATTAATTAGCATTTCAGTTACATTTTGCTCTGGGAGGATAAAGGTTACGTGTGTCTTAGTTGTGTTGTGAAAGGTGAGGCAAAAGTTTATCTTGCTCTTTCGATGAGAATTATTCAGAGGGACATTTCAAATGTGAGGCAGCAAGCTGCAATGGGAAACGTATATCAACAAGCACTTTCTGTTATATCACAGCAGCCATTGTAATATTGTGTCGGATGTCATTGTGGGTCTTTCTTAACCACCACATGAGAAACATATATATACTGATGATGCTGGCTAAATAGTTCCTTATGTTATAGAAATTCCACCAAAATAAGCAAGGTTTGATTTTCTAAAATGAATGATGGTTTATCCATTTCTTCCAGGAGTGTCCACTTTATGCTGCAACATTTAATCTCTAGTCCTCTCGTCTGAGAAATGTAGGGATTCGAGAACTGAGAAACGAGATCCGGCATAATCGTTTTATGTTCTGAGTGCATTTCTCAAGGAATACTTAAACACAGCTTTTCACAGAAAAGGCAACAAAAATGTATACAGGTATTCTATTCTGGCTATATTTTTATACACAGTAAGTGGCTAGCTTTTTAAGTAAAGTAATGACAGGAATTAACAAAAAGAAATCATTTTTTTCTCTCCAAACCCCTCAGAGAGCAGAAAGCTGACAGCAAAAGAATCACCACAATGGCCTCTTAACTATACTGATAGGAAAGCATCTGGAGTGCACACAATGTGTCCCAGCATTCATCTACCACAGCAAGCTGTACTA
Source organism: Phalloptychus januarius (assembly GCA_902982915.1). NCBI lineage: Eukaryota > Metazoa > Chordata > Actinopteri > Cyprinodontiformes > Poeciliidae > Phalloptychus > Phalloptychus januarius. The sequence goes on along the minus strand of CADWAE010000133.1, from coordinate 3,363,955 downwards.
ATTAAACGAGAGTGTTGACACAAATTGTGCAAGCACTCCTCAGGCTAAAGAGCAAACACTGTGTGGTATTGTTCTGCAAAGCATTATCAAAACTAAGTGTGGAATGTCACATTGCAGACAAGGTTTTCAGACATCGCTGCAATATAGTAAATTACTGGTCTTCAAAATCACATGATGTTTTTATCTCTGGGGGTTTTTGTCAAAGAAATTAACGCATTTATTAAACAAATATCGTTTAAAGCTTAATTTCATATTTAAAACATGATTTCTGGATAATATCCTTTACCGCATGTTCTGAAGTTAAGCAGCTTTTTTCTCTCTGGGCTCATTTGTATTTAAATCTTCCAAATTGTAATTTATCTCTATATGCAGTGCTGAGGGTTAATGTTAAAATGGCTTTGTAACTATTTTTTGTCTTGCCTAAAGATCTCATGGAGTGGCCTTGCATTTTTTTTTCCAGACTTTTGTAGACCACGGGCCAATAAAATCGATGTCTGTCTCCAAGTTCAAGCAGTTTATTTAGGCTCTTCACAAATATATTAAAATGAGTTGAGATGTTGAAGCTCTGTGTAAGGCCTTCAGAAATGTCAACTCTCACATAATGAAAAAGACTTTTCAACCTCAATTGGATGTTTTATTTTTTATCAAGGGCAGCATTTGAAATCCTGCTCTATCCCTAACTCACTGTTGCCGGCTCATTATACTGATTTGAAATATGTTGAGACTTTCAGCCTTCATCTTAAATCCACATTTTTTTTAGTTAATGAAGCCACTAACTTTCAAATAAGATGGAAAAACATGTCTCATTTTCTGAAACATTCTCTTTTCAGGATGAAGGAAACTGGTGACAGAACATGTTTTTGTGTTGCTGGATGACTGAAAGTTTTAACATAATCTGCTCATTTTGCTCTGTTGTAGCTGCAAATTATGTTAGACAGCCATGTACAATAAATGTGTATAATTACATACGTATACATTTTAACATATGTGTTTCGACTAGACTTGTTTGTCTGAAAATAAAACTGAACCCAAAATTTATCTATGAGGAACACCAGAAGCGAGCTCCTCACTGACTCAGGCTGGAAAGTTTTTGAAAAATATTTTACCAGGGCTGTCAAAAACTGTGTAGCATGCTCTTTCTCCTACTTTAAAACACTCATCTGAATGCGATGGCTGATATAAAACCTACGGTCGGTTAAGTTCTGATTGCCAAAAGCCCTACTGCCACAGCAGGTTTTTAAGAGTCCAAAATAATATTTCAGAACTATCCCAAAAAAGTAATTTAAATTCATATGACATATTAAAACAAAAGTTAACAAATTATTATGAATTATGAAAGATTGACTTTTATTTTTCTTATTTTGTATGTTAAATTAAAATAATCTATTAATACCATGCCATACACACATCAGCACAGTCATTAAAACCAAACTCAAGGTCATTTTCACTTGAGTCAGTGATGAAAGAGTTCTCTGTTGAAAAAGAAACATGCGATTATACCTCAACCTTGTAGAACCTTGGTGTAGTAGCTTCTCTGTAGTTAATGTTTCTTATAAGGAAATATTTTTGTTAAAACATTCTTTGCTTCTGTTGAAGTTTGCATGTTTCCTGTTCAGTGGAGTTTTCTTTCCAAATGTCTGTTTCTTTTGCCTTCATTCCAAACATCTTTTAATTGTTCTGCGAAGGGTTTTGCTGATATAAAGTTTTACGTCCTCAGTTTACTCCTGTTATTACACCAGACGGTGTTATTATGCTAGAACTCTAAGAAGCACAATGAAGTCGCTGATATATTATGCCTCATCTCTGGCTGACTGCACCTTAACACAAAGCTTAGTTCTGCAGCACACTTGTGTCATGTTGACATGTCGGCAAGCTGTAATTCTCTAAAGATGACATTATTCCTGTGACACTGAAATATATACATACAGTATATGTATATAAATAAATCTCCAAAATAAAAAATTAATCTCTTTTCATCCTTGTAAATGCCATGGCCTGTGTTGCAACTGCCTTTTCCCACTATATTCAGCCATGCTCCACAGGGATGCCAGCTGAATGTTGAAGCAGCTTAGGATGACAGCAGTGGCAGGGTAAAGAGTAGGGTGGGTTCTGAATACAAACAGACAAGCTTGTGGTGGGGAAATGACAGCAATAGGTTTGAAATATTTCCCCTTTTTTTCCTTCTTCATAAATGCTGACATTCCTTAGGTGCGCATGCATCTTTTATCAAAGAAGATATCGTATTCAGATTTGCAGAAATGACATAAAGAAATAGCTGGGTCAACATTATGAAAGACGACATCAGAATATGGATTTGACTTTTATGTGTGCCTGCATGATATACCGTATACACCTTCTCTCCGATCTGTTGTCTTACTTTAGATGATGTATGCCATCTGGTGTTGCTGGAACATTGTATCTTCTCATATACTCATGCATCTCAGGGAAACTCTTCTTGACGTAGTCCTCTGCACTGCTTTCTCTCACTGTAGCAAAGCGGAATCCCTGAGAGGGATGGTGCAACTGCAGAGGCGAAGAAAGAAATCAAAATGTCACCTTTAGAATAACTTTTACTTAAATAAATTATCATTCTTCAGTTCAAATTTATTGTTTTTTTTGTTTTGCTTTTTTTTTTTCATTTTAGCCATCTTAGTGTTCTGGTTTATACTCCAACATAATCTTTGGCAAAAATAAAGACAATATAAGCCCTGGAAATCTAGACTTGTCTTACAAACAACTGCTTGTGGAAAATTAACTATTTAAGGTGTTATCTTTTACCTTTGGATCATGAATCCCTGACAACTGCTCGTAGGTTTTCTCCCCAACCATGACTGCAGCCAAGTTAGCAGTGTAGGTGGACAGACAGAAAAGGCAAAAGATTGCCCAAAGGTTCATCAGCAGGCGACCGGTCCAGCACTTGGGGGGTTTGATGGCTACTGTTCTCCCAAAGAGGATAGCGTAACACACATTAAGGGCCGAGGAGAAGGAGAAGACGCGGTCACGATTGCGTCCACGAGGAGTCATTCCGAAGGGACTGTGCCACTCGTACAGGGTGAGGAAGACAGCAGTGACATGGAGGGAGACAAAGATGCCGAGCCACATGGACCAATGGAGGGGCCACATGAAGGCGCCAATGGGTGCAGCTGTGTCACGGGTACGAACCTAAGCAGAACATTGTGGAAAACATTAGAACTGAAATTACTAAAACGTAACAGTTACAATCGGGCTGCCCAGTGGTGCAGCAAGAAGGTTCTGGGTTCGATTCCCGGCCCCAGGTCTTTCTGCATGGAGTTTGCATGTTCTCCCTGTGCATGCGTGGGTTCTCTCCGGGTACTCCGGCTTCCTCCCACAGTCCAAAAACATGACTGTCAGGTTAATTGGTCTCTCTAAATTGTCCCTAGGTGTGAGTGTGTGTGTGCCTGGTTGTTTGTCCTGTTTGTCTTTGTGTTGCCCTGCGACAGACTGGTGACCTGTCCAGGGTGACCCCGGCTCTCGCCCGAAACGATAGCTGGAGATAGGCACCAGCAACCCTCCTGACCCCAGTAAGGGACAGGGGTGAAGGAAAATGGATGGCTGGATGGAAGAGTTACTATCATTTTGATACTATATTCCCTAGTTCAATTGATGTTCTGTTCTCCAGCTATTTAAAATTTTAAAAGTTTGACATTCCTTATGAAGAAGCAACCTGAAAACATATTACCTTTTAATCGAGAATCATCGTTGGTGATAATGTGATACTGTATGTGAGGTGTAATTGTTTGAGGCAGCCTGTTGGAAACTTTGCCATAATCCTGATAGCTCAAAACTGTGTGTAGTGTCTTAAAAATAATGAAACGTTAATATCCTGGTATTGATTAAAATGACATAAAAAATAATTAGAGGAGGAACAGCCATTCTCAACATCCACATACACTATCTAATTGTGATTTCTGTCAGGCTTTTTTATATTTTAGAAAATAAAATTAGGTTTTACTTAGGTGATAATATCAAATTAAATTTGATATTTTCCCAAAAGTTTCAAACCTGGGTAAGATTTCCACCTACATGGAAAATTGCTTATAAATATGTACTTTATACAGACACAAGTAAAAATATAGCCATTGTAAACAATGGCTGAAAGGAAAACAAATCAGTGTACTCTACTCTGGTACTCTGAAGAACTGTCAACCCAAAGAAAGCTGAAGTTTTACCTCTCCAGTTACACCACAGGGGGCAGAAAGAAGAGTGATCACCACTATCATCATGTCTGTCTGCTGGTGAGAATAGCTATAGTAATTGTAGTAATAGAGTTCCCCCACAAAGCTGTACACTCACCAGTCCAACCCTCTACGGGGAATTGCATTAGGGTCCAATAACGTAAGACTTGCTGTAATAAAGCCCTGCTGTATTGACAGTGACCACCAGAATACCAAACAGAGAGAATTTAAGGGAGGTCAATGACACACAGTGAAAAAGATAGGCCAAAGAGAGACTGAAATAAGGAGTAAGAACTGGGATTTAACAGGCAATCAAAAAGTAGTCATACTCACCAGAATCCCCAGGCTGGTGGAGAAGAAGGGTGATGTGAAGTCAATGACTTGACTTCTGGCTGAATTAATGCTGAATGATGTCACCGCCAGGTGGGCAGCACCGCTTAGTAGATCGCCCACCAATCCCGTCCAACGCCCATTTTTGTACCCTCCATACTTCCCATCGCCAACAATATACAGGTCAAAAGTAAAGCCAATATCCTCAGCCAGCTTTTCCAGCAGGTCAATGCAGTAACCATAGCAACATTTCTTCAGTTCTGTAGGAACAGATCCATTATGTCCTGCAAGTTTCTGGAAAAGTCCTTTCAAAACCGAGGTCTCATTGGTAAGCGGGTCCAAGCACAGCTGGCCCGCTGGACACATCCCATCTCCATCCACCTCACGGGTAAACACAAAGGGATGCTCCACCAGCGTCACCACTCGCATGTGCAACCGCGCAGATCGGCGCCAGTCTCCTCCACTACCGGACCCTTGATGGCTTGGCCAAGCCCCCTGGTCCATTAGGACTCTCCCTCTGCGCCAGCGTCCCAGACGGGTCCAGGTTGGCTGGCCAAGAGGGTCCAGCTGGAGAGACCAGATGTAGTGATGGGCCTCTGAGATGACATTCTGACTTCGGCTTTCTTTGGATATAAAACCACTTTGGCCCTCAAATGACGTGTTGGCCAGAAATCTATAGAAAAAAAAAAGGAGAAAAAGGTTGAAAAATTACGAGAGACAAACAGGAAAAATGTGAAAAGAAAAAGGACACAACAGAAGTAAAAAAAAAAAATTGTCTTATTTGACACAAAAATATAAAATAAACTGTATGCTAAATAGTTTACTAAAATTGGAATTTTATTATTGCATGACACAAATAATCTACACCTGCATTTGTGCATAAGATTCATGAGCACAGCTGCACATGTGGGTACAGCATTATGCACAAACATATGGCTAGCTTTCATCTTTCATGTTACCAGACATCACTGTGTAGGAGTAGCATATAATGGTGACAAGGAAAGCCAAAGAGACATTTTTTTTGTTTGTTTCCACAAACAAAAATCTGAAGTGTGTTTTGTGCATTTTGCAATCCCTCCTAATCTGTTACCTCTAAATAAAACTGAATGCCCTTAAGCTGAAAGCAGAGTAAGTAAAGCTGTTCCTTTAAAAACTTTAGTTTGCAAACAGTTTCATGAAGACCAAGAAACACGCTAGACAGGTCAGAGACAAAGCAGTCTGTCTGCCTGTGGGAACTCCTTGGCAGGCTGATTTGCAACAGGAATCCAGACCAACTTGTTCCATGGGTGGAACAAGAAAACTTTCTGGGCACTTTACCTTTTGATTATCATGAAGAGCCAAAACAAATTGGTGAACCTAAATATTTACATGTTTGTCCATCACCACAATGATACATTTATTAAAATGGCACCACTGTAAATTTACAGACATGGCTGTATAACAGGACAGAAAAGAAATAAATAATCTGAGATGCAGACAAGAGGCCTGTGGTACTTGTAGAAGAGCTACAGAGATCAACATCTCAGCTGTCAACAAAGATTACGTGTTCCGGTAATCTGGTCATTATGGAAAAGAGGCAACAAAATAAGAATCGTTATTATATATCGTAAGTCAAAATAAAAAGGTTTAAATGAAAGCATATTCATGTGTCAAAAATGTCTGTACAGCGATGTTCTCCATATAATTTGACTTAACTAGAGCAACATTGGGCAAAGGATAAAAAGAGCTGTTAAAGGTATAAGTGCCTCAAATACTTCAGCAAAATATCAGCATGATTTGGTTTTCAGATTTGTATTAATCTTGAAAGATATGAATCGTTTTCTTTCTGCTTTACAATTATGTCCTACTTAGTGTCTCCTTTTGAATATCTGTAGCTGTAGTAGCATAACAAAATATAAAATAACCCACTGAATTCGTTAGGTCTGTTAAAAGGAAAAACAGCCTTTTTGTGTTGTATATTTAATGGAGCACGCACTGAAAGAACACGAGAAGAGCTTAAATCATGAGATAAAGTTAGATATTCAACAGAATGCTTCCTTCAAGGTGCAGTTTTAAACTCATTATCCAAACAGCCAATGGTATCTGTGTGTGATTTACAGACTCGGGTTAACAATTAGTTTCTACGTGGTTCTATACAAACAGTGCTGGGCCTTGGTAGCCCCAGTAGCTTAGTGGAGTGTTTAGTGTTTGTGTGTGAGTGGGACTGCACACGACAGAGCACGGTTCAGCGGTCAAGCCATCTCTTAAACTGAGGCATGCCAGCTGTCTGAGAATGTCAGATACCAAAGCAGATGCAAACACTTGCACCCAAACAGTGGAAAATTCCCACACCTGCCCACTGAGTTGTATAAACTTGGCTGTGTGAAAAAAAAAATCTAGAATTTATTGTGAGCAGGTTGATGTGCCCCCTCTGGCACGCCCTCGGGACGTACTGATGTAGCTGATGTGACCTTTTCCAAAATATATCTTTTCTGTCACCTTGCTCAGTGGAAAAACACCCTTTCCCAACTACATGTTGAGTTTCATAGTTGTTTAACAGGTACTAAGTCAACCTGACAACTCCCCTACTCTGTTTTAAGGTCAGTGTTTTTCAGCCATCAGTGAAGAGCCACTTTTCCGACTGCACACAGAGGAAACAAGACACCTTTTGCACATTCTGGAAGTGGAATGCAATGTTTTTCTAACTGCTGAAGTTAACAGCAGTTAGGGTTTTTTTTTTTTATATAGAAGACATCTACAACACATTAAGGCATTTAAATACTGAAACCTGGAAGGTTAGTGCCAGGATGTTTGAGCAGACATAAAGAAAGAAAAGGCAAGTTACAAAGCTAATAGAATACTGCAGATCTCAGAGGCGTACCGAACAGCTGGCCCTGACGCTGACCGCCCTTGCAAGCTTATGAATCATTCAATTTTTTCTGATTGAAAACACATGCAGTTATTAAAATGACATACAAATTTCCACTGTGTCTAAGCCTCAATGGCTCTTTTGTGCCATGAGTAAAAAAAGTAAAGCATAGGCTGTCATTATATAGGCTGAGAGCAGAAGTGGAAATGGAAAATTATTTGTTCTGTTCTATCAACACCATGTTCACATTTCTATCGCTAGGAATTTCATAGCATAATATAAACTATCACTAGCAATTTTATGAGAAAGTTTTGCATTGTAGGTCATTGTAAAGTTTGAACTAGAAACAATGACAACTATGTTTAGAAGAGTCAAAATGATGCTCTTAAACCTAAAAAAAATTCTCCAGCTATCAGAAAATTAATGTAGTGGCATCATTGTGAGGGTTTGTTTTCCTGCCAGTGGTTTTGGTGGAGACAGCAAAGAAGAAGGAGAACCAGGTCCCCTGGACCAACAACTAGAAGATTACAAAATTTGACAAAAAGAAGCATGATCACAAATGGACGTCACAGCAGGTGCTTTAGATTGGAAAAACAAAGGTAGCAGTAAGTTTTCGAAAGGCCCCAATCTTGAATCTTTTAAAACTGCAGACGATGTGGCAGAAAAAAACCCCAATTTAAATGAGCTTTACCATATCTAATAAGAAATGGGAACAAATATTCCTCAAGAATTAAAGCAGGACTTTATTGATGCTACAAAACTCTCTGTTTTTTCTGAAACCAAAATCTGCAGTGAATTCAAACGTTTGCATCATGTTTGTTTATAATCAAAGTTGATGACATTTATGCTCTTGATGAGATTATACAAACCTCTGACCAGCATTGCACATTGTGCAACTTAAAAAATATATATATATATTGCTTACTGGTTCATTTGTAAGTAAGCAAAGTTAAAATAAAAGTTTAAGAAAATGTATTTGACAATGACTGGTGTGAGATTGGTAAATGTTTCACGTTCCTTTGCTTTAGCTTGAACTGCTACATTATGTTTTCCATCTTTCTGTCTGACAGTTTTAGTATGACAGTGAAGTCAAACTAAAATTAGAAATGTTTTATAAAAAGTCGTTTCTTTTATCATAAGTAATAAATTGATATTTTATTTCTGACTTAATTTATTTATTTAAGTCATGGTTTATCATTTGTCATTTATGTTAAAAATTCAGTGTATATTTGGCAACTTTATAGTGTGTCAATTAGTTCCAGTGTATCAGAGGAATAGTTTGGATTCGGTAGTATTTACAAACCACATTTATTTTTCTTTTTACAACATGATAGAAAAAAGCCCAACAGGAAGTCAGACTTATGAATCTGTGTAATTATGTTAGTGTCTTTGTATATTTAAATAGAAGCGCTTAATTAAATTCCAGTCATTGGTCAGTTTCCAGATTGGATCTCGGTTAGGTCCAGATCCAAACTGTGGTCTGCAAGTTAGTGCCCTCTGACCTTAAAACTTATGCAATTCTGCTTGAATGTTACTGAGTTTTAAACAAAGATCAATAAAGCCTTTCATTATTTTTATAGAAGCTGGGATGCTTATGTTCAATAGTCAGTGGAAAGAATTTACCACATCAAACTGATAAAACACTTACAAAGTTTAAAAATGACAAGAGGGTTAAGCACAATGCTTGATTTACCTCCTCCTCCCTCCCTTTCCTGGTTGAACAAAACCAGCCCAGACATGTTTGCGTAACACCTTGTTCCCTCCTATTCAGATGTACAAGCAGAATAATGGGTGTAACCGCTGAGATTCACTGCAGCAACAAGTTTTTAGATCAGAGTCCAAACCAATTCTTGCTCATAGGAAGTCAAAACTTAGTCATTGCTACTGAGATGGGAAAATGGCACAGAAAGGACTTCAGCTAGACGAAGACAAATATTCTTGTTCCATCTGTTTGGATCTGCTGAAGGATCCGGTGACCATACCCTGCGGACACAGCTACTGTATGAGCTGTATCAGAAGCCACTGGGATGAAGAGGATCACAGGAAAATCTACAGCTGCCCCCAGTGCAGGGAGGCTTTCAAAAAGAAGCCTGTTTTGAAGAAAAGCACAATCTTAGCAGATTTAGTGGAGGATCTCAAGAAAACTGGAATCCGAGCTGATCCGGATGACCACTGCTATGCCAGACCAGGAGATGTAGCTTGTGATGTTTGCACTCAAAGGAAGTTGAAGGCTGTGAAGTTTTGTTTAACCTGTCCTGCATCTTACTGCGAGTTTCACCTCCAACCTCACTATGACGCTCCACCTTTGCAGAAGCACAAGTTGGTGGATCCTTCCAAGAAGCTCCAGGAAAACATCTGCCCTCATCATGGTGAGGTGATGGAAATGTCCAGTGACCCTGATCAGCAGGGTACCTGCTTTCTCTGCTTGATGGATGAAAATAAAGACCATAAACAAGGTTCAGCTGCAGCAGAAATGTCTGGGAAGCAGAAGAAGCTACAGGTGAGACGACAACAAATCCAGAAGGGAATCTGGGACCGGGAGAAAGAAATGAAGCTGCTATGGCAGGAGATGGAGGCCATCAACGCTTCAGCTGATAAAGCAGTGGAGGACAGTGAAAAGATCTTCACCGAGCTGATCCGTCTCACCTGGAAGAGAAGCGCTGATGTGCAGCAGCAGATCAGATCCCAACAGGAATCCCAAGTGAGTCGAGTTAGAGAGATTCAAGAGAAGCTGGAGCGTGAGATTACTGAGCTGAAGAAGAAAGACGCTGAGCTGGAGAAGCTCTCAAACTCCGATCGCAACCGGTTTCTACTCAGCTACCCCTCACTGTCAATACCCAGTGATGCAACACACTCATCCAGCATCAAGGTCCGTCCTCTGAGATACTTTGAGGATGTGACAACAGCTGTGTCAGAGCTCAGAGATAAAATACAGGACATCCTCAGAGAGACATGGACAGACATCTCAGACGCAGTCGCTGAAGTGGACGTTTTACTGTCAGAACCAGAGCCAAAGACTAGAGCTGGATTCTTAAAATATTCACAAGAAATCACTCTGGATCCAAACACGGCAAACAACCATTTGTTATTATCTGACGGGAACAGAAAAGCAAAGGTACAGAAACAGACGCAGCTTTACTCTGATCATCCAGACCGATTCACCCGCTGGCTCCAGATCCTGAGCAGAGAGAGTTTGACTGGGCGCTGCTACTGGGAGGTGGAGTGGAAAGGGAGGAGAGTTGACATTGCAGCTTCATACAAGTCAATCAGCAGAGCAGGGGAATTAGATGAATGTGAGTTTCGATCTAACTACAAATCTTGGTCTTTGTATTGTGACAGAAATGGTTACACGTTTTGGCACAACAGAATAAAAACTCCAGTTTCGGGTCCTGTTTCCTCCAGAGTAGGAGTGTACCTGGACCACAGGGCAGGAACTCTGTCTTTCTACAGCGTCTCTGGAACCATGAATCTCCTCCACAGAGTCCAGGCCACATTCACTGAGCCGCTCCTTGCTGGAGTTGGGTTTTATAAGGACGGGATTTCCGCTGAGTTGATGAAACTGAAATAGTCCAAAGGGATTTGAGCTCATTACTGTGCCATTCCTTGTGTCACTCCTTTAGGGTGCAATTTGATTATTGTTTTTGTGGTTTTATGTTGTTGGAGTTTAGGTGTCGTACCGTGTAGTTCCTGCTCACGTAAATCATCCCTGCTAAGAAGGATATCTATCCTCCTATTCCCTAGCCACACATTGTTACGTGATTCAGTTCCAGCCAATAAAATTGTAAAGTGATGACATTTAAAGCAGAGGAGGCCTGGTGGGATGCTAAGCTGGAGTATGACGCCTGGCTGAATCATCTTTTGCGCAGCAACCTTAAATCAATGTCATGCCCCACATGTTCTTGCCTCATGTGTCACCTAAACATATTCTAACTCATGTGAATATTCCTTAATAAGCAAGAAAAAAAAGTAACATTCCCACATTACATGCTTCAGAAAAGCATCAAAACTGCTTTATCTTGACACCAGAATTATGGGGAATAGCAATCGCTACTCCTTTTCTAGTCACATATAAGAGTCTCCCAAGTGCATTGTTTCTTCTTAAACCAATCCTGCCTGAAGCAAACTGTTTTACTTACACTGGTGTTTCTTCAGAGGAACAAACACCTCTGAGCAGACATTTATCCTTCAGCATTTTCTATCTTTACAGGCCATCAGGCTGGCAAGATAGCCCGTTTCTTTGATGGGTGTGTATTGCTCTAACAGTATCTATGTAAACATAGATTATCTTTGGTATTGTGAAATTTGCAGTGTCTATATATTTTTTAAAGAATTTTAAGAAAAGAATCCACTTGTTGATCATGTACATTACATTTTATCTAAAGTTTATTTAACCTGGATACTAGAAACCAGTGGAGGAGTCCAACAGGAGGCTCCAATGAGGCTGATGATAACACTGAAGGAACAGCAAGGATTTCTGAATTGTTGTATTTCTACATGCAACAATAACTTCCTGTACTCTCCACATGCCAAGATAAAAAAAAAACATAAAAAAAAAACATATAATAAAAAAATCCTGACAAAAATCTTCCAAAGTCTTATTGAGAAAAAGTTCAAATTTAGGCCACAGTGAAATATGGTGGTGGCAGCATTGGGTTTGTTTTCTTCAGCTGAAACTGTATTTTTGTCAAGGTGAATTGACATGTGACATGGCAACAGACTCCCAGACAAGAAAACAAAAACATGAAAATTAATCGAAAGAGTCTTGTCTGTACATATCCAATTAGGATGTTGAACTTTTGGTTTTCAGTTTGTTTTTAATTTTTTTCTTTGTAAATGCAAATAAATGTGTTTTTTTATTTATTCATTTGTACTGGATAAACATCATATTAAAGGTCAAATAAGCTTTGAAAATCTTGACTTATGACTGTCTGTTTTTACACCATAAACACCTGCCAATGAATAGCAAGGTTTACACTCTAAAACCAGCAAATAAAAACGTAAATTGAGACATGAAGAAATTGTCATTAAGTGGGAAAATATTCTTCTTTGAAGCAACATTTCAAAAATACTTTTATAGTTTCAGGTAAACATATGTTAATGGTAAATAAAAAAAAAAAATATTCAGACTCCTAAAACTGCAGAAAAAAATATCACACTCTTGAAAAGTTTTTTCCTCACAGATTATTTCACTATATACTTTTGTATTACTTTTACTCTTTAAACTATATAATTCTCTCAACACAGACAAAATAGTTTGAGGTTTGTAAAAAATAAACATAGATGCTTTTAGAAACCCATACTTAAAAATCCAAAGTAATTACATTTACTTATGGGAAAAATAGTAGTAATAGTATTTAAACATCTGCAAAGATCCATTATGTACCAGATTTTGGGACCCATTTTGAACCCTAAAAAACTTTGGCTCAGAGCCTGTAGATGTTGAATGTTTTAACCTATAGACATCAATAATAAAGCACGCATCTAGTATGTCTGTAAACTGTCATTTGTAGGAGAGACACCATATTTTTACATGAAGTCAGTATTTTAACATATTTACTATATTTTCTCCAAGTATCAAATTGAGTGACTCTGCTGACATTTTGCCCAGGACATGCAGTTCTTAAACACAGGATCATTATAGTTGTCGGGCGTATAAGGAGCCTTTCGAGCAGATGTATTTTTGCTATGACTCAGCTGCAGAAATATGCCAAGAACATTTGTCATTTTAGCTGACACATTCAGGGATTGCTAATCAGAAGTGAGAGGCCTGTTTTCTATACCTCTGCTTGAAATGAATAAAGCGATGTGTTCAATAAGACTACATATTTGGAGGGTTAGATGTGCCTGGCTTATTATAGTATCATTGAATTTGGTACTCCAACATAAAACAGATTTTGATGAAAGAACAAAAATGTGATCCTTTTCAGAGCCTGGCAGCTTATTACAAAACATAATTGTCACAGTAATGGGCCAGCCCTTTGTTTTGTCGCTATTGTTTCTGTCTATGTTCTCCCAGCTGGTTGTTTTGGTCCTCTGTTTGTGATCTTTGCAGGAGTTGGCATGTGACTGTGTGTGCCAGTATGGATGTGGCAATTTGTCTCACTCTTTCCGGTCGAATTTGTGGGACTTGTTGGCTGCTCCAAACATATTCTACATCAACACAAGTCTCTTCACCTTGCAGTGGATTTTTATTTTTCTCACCTCTATAGTTAGAATTGCAAGAACTTTTTGTCAGCTACCTGATCTAGCAAGACGTATGCAGCACCTTACCAGCCAAATCTCCCAGCTCGTCTCACTCTGCACCATGCCCCCAACTTCTTCCTCCAGCTTGCCATCAGACTGGCCCTGGCAGTGTGGTTTCCTGTTTCAGGCAGCCTGGTCATTCTCTGCCAACACAGCATCTTGCTGCTTACTTTACCTTCCCTGAGCTGCTATCTTGCTTTCCTGCCCATCAGGATTAAGCTTCTGATCAACAGTAAACCTGGTCAAATCTTCAAACTGCAAGCTTTTGAATTCATACAACTAAACCTTGCCTGTAATATCTTCTGTGTAGGTAGATATATATATAATGCTTCTGTTTTTTGACAGAGCAACAGATAATAATGGCATATATTTGTATTCAAGGTTTTGGTATTTTGGAAGAATATGATGGGTTTGCCTCCTGAAAAACATTCCAACAGAGAACTACTACGAGATAGTTAGACACATTCAAGTTGGCTGTAAGCTGTTGGTGATAGATTGACACAGCTTCTGTGTCAGAGAGATCAACAGAATAAAAGTGAAAACAAGTTTTGACACAACTGTTGTAGAACGTTATTACCTAGGATTTTGGATTACAGAAAATTAGCCTGTGAGAACCCCTGAGTGGATAAAGTCGGTGATCGATATTAGATAAATAAAGTCCAAAATAACCTTGAAAATTAGACGGAGTAATATTCCAGTTGAGCTCCAAAGAGCTCCAAGGAGCTCAACTGTGATAGGAAATGCAATGATTTTCTGCTGTAGCTTCAGAACTTTTATGATGAGACATTATTTAATGTATGAGCTCCGCATGTGATTACACTCACTCAGTGTTGCACTGAATAAACATGAACTCAGTTCAACACAAAATAGCAAAAAAAAAAAAAAGAAATGATCAGTGTATGGAATATAAAACCTGAAATGGAAAACTGTGCACAACTCTATATATAACAGGAGAATGAACGACTTAATATTTATAAATGTGTTTTTCAGCACATAAACTGTGATATTCACAAGCCAGACATTTTTGGGATATATCTGTAGTTGCTGCCATTTGTGTATCTCGACTAATTCATCTTCCTAATCATTCACCGTGACCCTCCCACAGTTTTTTTGTATTTTCTTTTTCCGAAAGTAACATAATTATTTGATTGTGCAACAAAAGGACACTCTTTGCCTGCAAAATACATGATGCCACCTCTTTAATATTCCCAAACAGTAGAGTTTTGTTTAGGTGTCACCTTTTAAATTTGCTCTATTACAGAACGTTCTGCATGTGCTTAGGTATTCATTGATACAGCAACAGGGCTGAGCAGCTGATATTCTCCATACAGTATGTGCACTGTCACTTTATTCTAATGAGCTCCTCCAACTCTGACAGCGGCAGTGATCTAACAGCAAATGATATTAGAATTATACCAGAAGCTTGTTAAAGATTACATTATATTGTATGGATTATGGATTAAAGGATATTTAATGGAATATTAGTGGGAAATTTATTTAAAGAGAAACTGATTAAATGCATCCTTCAGTTACCAAACATCCATAAAAACAGCATGCTAGTTTCTGACCAGGCTTGCACAGATTACTGAAAAAAAAAATGCTGCAGCAACTCTGAATTCCTGTAAAGCATTTCATTGCAGTGAAACTTGTGTTGAGAATTGTCAACTGTCCCTTCTGATTTATTATCTTCACATAATGTTAAGTGATGTGGCTTGAAAAAAAATCCCCACAGGACCAAGTGAGTGAATGACAAAAGGCACAGCTCTGAGTGCTCAGTGAAAGCACTGCAGTGATACAGGGGAGGGTGATGGTGGTGAGGAAAGGGGATGGGCGGGTGTTCTCTAAGAAGTGACTGAAATGATGAAGAGTTTATCTGCATAATAATAGTGCCTTGGTCTTTCTTTAAAGCTTGAGAAAGCAAATGAAATGATGAATAAGAATTTAAGAAACAAGGGAAACGGGCTCCAGTAACCATTCAGCGTGTCAAATAAAATCCTTATAGTTTATCAATTCCACCATCACAAGTTATTTTTCCAACATTGTTTGCATTTGTTTCATTTTGCTACGCATTAATTATTCATGCTAAACAAATATGTCAAGCATTAAAGATGTTTATGAGGAAAACTAGAAATATTCCCCTTGCACAAATTACAGTCCTAAGATGGAGCAAGCAGAGATGTTTCTTATGATGTTGTTATTGGCTTTTCTGAGGGATGTGTAAACATTTGGATCATCACGTAGCTGTACAACAGAGCCAGAAAAAGGTCTGACTGGATATAATCATAATCTTAATGCCGTTTGTGTTTTGACATAGTTTTTTTTTTTATTTGAACTCTTATAGTGTATTGCAAAGCGAACATTTGCTACACTCAGTTTTTAACAGTTTTATTTTGAGAGACCTGTGCTTTTATGTCAGAAATAAAGTTTCTTTTCTACAACATGATTGCAAGTCAAAACACAAGCAGAGGTCAACAAACAACAATGGTGATTATTTAAATTGGTTTGATGCACTGAAACCCTTAAGTGTGACAAACATGCAAAAAAAGTTGGGGAGGTTCTGAAGCTTCCCTGGTCCTCTGATGCTGAAAAGCCTTTCTTAAAGTCAGAATTCTGAGACACTGTTCAACACTGTAAAACGAACTATAGATTTTGTGAATTTTATCACTCATGTACTGATGGCATATGAATTTGGCTGCAACAGTTAGTTTGAACTGAATATCAGCAATTACTTTGTCAGTATCATGTACTGTGGTTACTTTCCTTCAGGTGGAGCTGGGGGTTTTGTCAAGGTGGGTGCAGTTGTCATAGTTCCAATTTCTAGTCATGTCTGAAATAAAGCCTTCAGGTGTCTGCTAGAAAGCTACAGATGAAGAACGATTTTATTTCTTAGTCCAAGCGTACATCCAGTGCAACAAAGGATAACTTCACTGGAAAAAAATCAAAGTGTTGCAATGGCCAACCCAGAGTAGAGAACTATGTCTGAAAAACGGGTGGTGCTGAGAAGGGATGTGGGTGAGAGACACCAGCTAAGATTGGGAGAACTTTTGGAAAGTCAAGCAAACTAATATTACAAAATAAGAAGACATGCAGATGGACTCGTAATGAAGAATAATGAATGCTGAGAATGACTTCAACAAGGTTTGAATTTAGCAGTGTGCCACTGTTTTGCTTTTTCTCTCATGACTGATTTCTGTTTCAGTTGGAGTGTACAGCATATATCTCACAAAAGAGGATGAAAATAATTTTGGAAGTAATTGATTGAAACAATTGCAAGAGGTTCTTCGTGTTATCAGGCCTTCACTCATCAAAACATTCAGGTGTCACTGTCTTTGGTCTGCAGATGTCCTCTTGTTTTCAGTGCAAAATGTCTGCCCAGAGTTTAGGAAAAGGGCATGAATAACTGGAATAGGATATTACAGACTTCTCAAGGACTTGGAAACAGAGAAATCTGGCTATAAATGTTTCCCCAATTGAGTTAGATAACAATGTTGTTTATGTGAGTGTACTTCGATTGTCCTGACTCAATTTGTACTGCTTTCTACTTTCCCAGAAAACCACAAAGAGATTTAATCTCAATCGACGCTTTCTTGGTTAAAAAAGACAAAGCCACAATGTTTTCAGAAGCCTGATATCTGAGCTTAAAATATCCATTTTGATTGATCTAGTTTATAAGACACTATCCTCATAATATATTGTGCAATTCTTGGAGTGAAGTACATTTATCTTTTAGCTACATGACGGAGGCATGATGCGTGTTAAAAACTTTTATCGATATGCTTTCTGCATTTGTTTTAGCTTGCTAGACTCTTAAGTAGTTATTAGTTTTTAAAATCAAAGTCATGGCTTATTTTTAAGGTTTGTTGACTCTATAGTGGCCTTTATTTAAAAGTAGTTCGACAGGAAACAACGTAAAGAGAGAGGGGGAAAACATGTGGCAAATGTCAACAAACAATTTGACATTTGCCAGGCCGGGAGTCAAATCTGCGACCATCGCCACCAGGACTAAGGCCTCAATACGTGGGTCATGCTTTGCTGCTGTGCCACCACAGCTTTTTGCTGCATTTTAATAATATTCAAACTTTTCCTCACATGTTTTAAAGCTACATTAGAATTCAACTGGAATCCAAATCCCCTGTGATATCACACTTTTTTTCTGATGAAAAACACCTGCCCACATTTGTCATCAGCTTTTTCCCCTTTTGACCACTTGATGCCTTGGCCAGCAACCCCGCTGCAACCATAAGTCCATAATAATCATGCAATAGATTCCCCTGAGGGTTTGAACGTCTAGGCTGGTGACAGACAGAGCCTCACTGCTGCTCATCTGTCACTTGGTTTTTGCTTTCAACGCCGTGCTGATGACAACTCATCCCTCCAGGTTAGGTCGATCACAAAGCACCTCATGCAGTGAGCTCATCCAACAAAATCCCCAGCATCTGAACAGTCTCAAACTACAAATGCCTGCAGGTTTAAATACATAATGGCAAATGATTTGATGTGCTTATGCCAACGAGTCTCAAGATGGTGTTATTTGCAAAAACTATTTAAGAGTTGTCTCTCATAATTAAGAGAGAAAAATCTAAATACAAAATGATGATTAAAAGCCAAGCAACTGCTGTGCAATTATGAGTTGAAAGCTGTAAACTTATTAAGCAACATTCAGTTTAATAGTATATCACTTTCTATGTAAGGTGACATCTTTAACAAGATCATAAATCTTTAATAAGATGAGTTGCCTTGAAATCTAGAAATATTAACATAATTTTTTTTTTTAAAACTAAACACAATCTGGACAAAATATTGTAATTGGACTAAACTTGTGTTTTCATCTTGACAACTCAAAATACTTAATCCATCTTCACCCTTTTGCACTTAAGACAAACACATTTATAGATGTGTATGTAGATTCGGGGTTAACGTAGAGTTAAGCGCTTTGCCCTGAGGCAGATCGATATGACACAAGAGAACTGGGGAAAAAAAACAAACTTTGAACTTTATGGTTACTACTCTGGCAACAGTCACCTCAAAACCACCCAAAAAATAATAAAAAGCCTTTATGAATATATGTATAAAGACTTTCAGAACTGCTGGATTTTGCCTAACTGGGAGCCTGGAAAGCTGCTGTGCCTGGTAAACGTTAAATAGGAGATAGACAAGCAGTATTCTTATCAGATTAAATGAAAGAGCATGTATCAGCTGTTGATATTTGCAATCTTGCTGTTGATATTATCCAAAGCTGATATGAGTCCTGCAGCAAGACACTCAGGTAAATTTAGAGGTTTGTCCTTTGGCTAACCTTAAGTGACCCTTTCACAGGCATGAGACGAGCTGAACGTCATTTTATCTATATCAATAAATCCCAGTTATAAATATAATGCATAAATATCATTTGGGTGAATTTGTTATAATTATACTTGTGCGAAAGTTAAGAATTATGATAAAAGATTGCAATATTATTTAAATTATAAGTATATTTTAGTATTTTAATAGATGTAGTGGCTTGTAAAAGGATGAATACATAAGAAACCAACTTCCACTTATTGAAACAAGAACATTACTTTTGACATTTTACAAAATACTGTCCTTTATACAGGACCCCCATTGGACACAAAAAGATCAGACTTTACAGATAATACATATTAGGAGTTAGACTATACATAGTTTCATGGAACTCTGATTTATTAACTTGTAACTAGACAAGGCAAAAGTCCTGCAAGTGTAAAACTAAATGCAACATTATGATCCCCAAATTAGGTCTTAATAATAGAAATCTAAGGCTCATATAAGCAGCTGCTATAATAAAAAAGTTAGCAGTTCCATTTTTTATCCTGAGTTTTGAAAGTAATTAAGAAAAACCTGTTATCAGCCAGAGTGGAGGTCAAGTTAAGGATTAGAAGATTAAGAAAACAATCTGAGGAAAACAACTCCCCCGCCCTCTGGTTTATTGCTAATGAGCTATAAAGAACTGGGCTTGTGGATGTGCCAAACAGACCACTGGTATGAACATGAAACAATGAAAGCCATAAAAAGTTGTGGATAAGTAAGGGATGACGAGAAGCGACAAAGAGTGAAATAAACTTTGTGGTATAAATAAATATATTAGGTGGAAGGATGGTAGTAAGTGCACTGACTGATGGGAAAAAGATAAACACAATACTCCAACACAACAATTACTTAAAACTCAAACAGTCTTAGATTTTGTGACATAAACTTTTTCTAGTTTATTGAAAACCAATCTCAGTAAATTGTAAAACAATTCATGAAGATTTTGAGGTTAATAAAATGTAATGAAGTTGTGAGGAAATGATAAAAAGCTGAGGAAGGACATTGGAAATAAAACTAGATAAGTTTAGTAGTAAGGTGTTCTATCTGACAGCACCACTGTTTTAGCACAAGGTTTACTCCATAGAGGAACAATCCGAAGGCATAATTTGCTTTGCCATCCGAGTCTGAGTCAATCTGTTTTGTTTTGGACTTCATTGATTAAGTTTTTGTGAACCTTATGTCACAAACTGTCAGATTTCCTCAGTACAGGAACAAGCCCTGAGGGACACCATTTATAAACAAAGAAAATCACTAGATGTCCTTATTTAAACTTGCATGAAATCTGAATTCAGAGAAAAATGTACATCTACAGCAAACTTTGTCAATCTTGTGTTTGAAAAATGTTATGCTTCAATGTATCAAGAGTGGCATTCAGACACCGAATCAATAAAAAGAGATCAAAAGCCTCTCATGTGCCCCATCAATAAGTTATTATTCCTCCTGAAAATGTACGTCTTCGTGTAGTAATAGTTTTGTTATCCACAATTGTGTTCCTCCAACGTGTTGAGTGATTAAGGTGTGAGTGTGTTGCTTGATGACGTCTCTTTACGAGAAACTATTTGTGTTTATGCTCCTATTAGAGAGCGCAAATGTAACAAAACACAAAGGATTCCAAGCTGAAAGACGATAAAGAAGGGGTTATGATATAAATAACAAATATACAATTATATTAAGCTTTAATATATCTCTGCACTTCTCCTTGGTCTTAATATCCATTTGCCCTGAGGCGCACCAAGTCAAAATTACTTCCAAAATACAGTCTGACTTTTGCCATAAACTCTGCTTATTCATTAGATTCGCTCTTCCTCGGGCCATTAGAAGCAAGTGACCCATTTAAATGTTTGGGAAATACAATTCCTAAATGGATGCTGAGCATTATGTCTTGCAGTTGGTTGCCAAGAGAAGAAATGTTGACAATGAATGGAGGAAAAGAAAAAAAAAGAGACAAGCGAAAAGCTAATACTAACTGAAGTGAAAAGAGGAAAAAAAAAGTTTTTCTATCGCTGTTCACAAATATAAAAAAAAAGTGTTATTTGTAGTCAAGCAGCTGGTAAAAGTAAACTAGGTTGTCATTCATAATAAATCCGTTCTCACATTCTAATCATAAGATGGTGCACACATCTATTGCATAAGGGGTTATTCTAGACCCAGAATCCCACACATGAATCTAAAACTCATCAGGTAAATCCTCTGCCTTCACAGGGTCATTGGCAGGTTTCCAAAAGGATAAAACATTTCTGCTGAGCATCGGGGATATGCAAAATCAAGGCATAAATAATGATTAAACAAAGCAAAGAGTCTTCCAAACAATCTCCCCCGGCTCATTGAGATCTAAATAATTGTATCCACTCCTCATCAGAAGTTAACTTAAATTCATTATGAGCATAAAACTCAAAATAATTTTGAGTTTTGATGTAAAAGTTGAAAAATGATAAAGCAAAGAACTGTAAGGAATATTAAACAGATCTAGTTCCACAATTTTTTATATACTCTGTGGTTTTTCTCTCATCCATACTAGGTTTACATTATACATACAAATACAAATGAAGTCGCACTCAAACACCTGCTCTTTGTAGCCATCAGCAGGTTTGTGTCATAATTCTGCTGAAATATGATGTCTCATCATGGCAGAATCTGTTACTTTCTAAGCACACTTCACACTTTTAAACTTCTAATCTTGACTCTGAATTTTTTTCTGCAGTTGAGGTCAGTGCTTTCCTCAAGCTTAATGTCAGCCCGTTTCATTCATTCTACAACCTGTTTTGACATGTGCTTCAGGTCCCCTGTAGGAACAAAACAATGCTGTAACTCTCTCAATGGTGGTGGTGTGTTGCAAACATTGGGTGAAATAACAATAGAGCAGGACTAAATTCAACTTAACTTCAAACAGACAATCAGGTGGTTGAAACTTGAGAATAACAGGAGTCAGTGGCTGTTTTCCTAAGTACACTAAGTGATTCCCACTTAGTGTATTTAAACACCAAAAGTTTAAATACACTATATCAAAAGTGTCTGACATGAAATCTTAATACTGCATTACTTAAGTTAAACATTGTGGATATCCTTCAACAAGCATCTCACAATAGTTAGCAGAAATGTGTGTAACTGAGCCATGTTGGTAGGCCACTTTGCTTGCATACGCCTCTTCATCTTAAATAAATTAAGTTTGATTGCGATCAGGGCTTTGTGATCCAAAACATTGACTCTGTTATCCTTAAGCCACTATGTGACCAGTTTGGCAGTACGGTTCAGGTCATTGTCCATTTGGAAGACCCCTTTGCACCCAAGTTATAACTTCCTTATCTCAAAAATACTAAAAAATTGAGGGCTTGGCTCAAAAGCCAGGAAAGTAACCAAATTAAATGAATTTTGACAGATCTGCCAAGAAGAGTGGTTAAATATGCTGCCAGAAACATACTGCAACCTTGAATACGGCTAAGAAAAAGAATGAAGTTAAGGTGTAACTTGCTTAGGATTGCTTGACTAAGCAAAAAAAAAAACATGAAAAATTCAAGCATGTTGCACCTTATTCTAAACTTAACTAAAGATACATTGTATGTTAGGTAATCATTCTACTCAAGCAGAAAAAGGTTGTAATGCATTAAAGACTGAGTATTGATGTGACATTCATGGCCTGAATGAGAGCTGCTTTACATCCATTTATGTAGCAAATTTCATGTGATATATTATTTAGGAAAAGACAACCAAAGAGTGTAGAAATTATATATAGAAGCTGAAAAGAGGAAAAGCAGTAGAAATTATTCTTAGTAGAGGAAAATTAGCATGAAAAATCATTGCCTTCTGATGTTATTATTTCTTCCATGCAGAACGACTTTGCGATGCTGTTGAAACAATAATGTTATGAAGCTGCAGGATAATTAGCAGATCAGTAACAGAAAAAAGCACACAAATTTGTGGTTGTTGCATGCTGTAATTTCCTACCTTGCCAAGAATTCCCCTGAGCTGCCATTACTCTGTTGTGCATCCATACAGTTTGTAGTTCCAGGTATAAGCGCCATGGCAGGATTCTCCTGGGCTGCACTGCCCACCGCTCGTGCTGCAAACTCCAGCGAGTCCTGGACATAATGATCCAAAGAAGGGGATCCCATCATGCCATGTGCAAGTAGCCCCAGAGGCAACCCGTCTGTTCTAAGCTCAGCCACGTTTTGGCTGTCCCCCAAAACCCAGTGAAACTCTGGGAGGGTCATTCGAGTTGCCAGCGTCCATAATCGACGCACTTCCCGAATGTCGCACCCAAACGTCACCACTCCCCGCGTGGAGGAATGTTCCCTCAAGGCCTCCAGCTGCCTCATGAGACCCTGCTGCTGGTCTGATTTTGAAGAAGAATTTGATGAATAAGATGATGCAGTTGGTGATGAATATGATGGGTGTAGCACCTCCACTCCCACAGGGCTGGTGGTTGCCTCTGCCGAGGATGATAGTGAAGACGGAAGGGGCGGCAATGTTGTTTTTGTCAGGTTGACCAGCGTGCCCAAGTGGAAGCGGCTGTTGTTCTTGATGAGGAAGAGGAAGTCTTTTATTTTCCACTCCTGACAGAGAACGATGCTGAAGTCCCACCATCCGTTCATCATTAGCAGATAGTAGAGGAGCTGGGACGGCGGCGCCGCTACGGTCCGCATTGCCATTTGAAAATGAAGGCGATTCTGTGAAAGGTAGTAAAACTTGCATTAGAAGATGAGGCAAGAAAGAGACAATAGTTCAAAGGCTTAAAATGCAACTTATAAAGAGGAGATAATAAGCAGTAATGTTTGCATTTTATTTAGTAAACATATTGTGCTAATGACATGAGAATTACACCATATACTGATTTAAATGATACCTTAACTTCTGTATGAAAGAATGGGAATGACATAGGGATTTGGCATTGAATACATCAAAAATAAATTGCATAAAGTGATAGAAAGCCAAGAAACCAGTTAAAATATCTGTATTTAAACAGCAATCCTGCATTCTATCAGCATCAATGAATTACTTTATTTGATGATAAGGTATTGCACAAGAAGTAAGTCATATTGAGCAAAAGCAAAATGCTCACCCAGGACATTTTGTAACCTTATTGTTTATTTATGTGCATGACACTGATTACTGCCATGTCCCTGAGCTTCTGAATCTTCAAGTTAGGACCTGTTGGCCCAAATTGGTCTGGAAGTGGGAATATAATTTCACCCAAGTCAACCACAACCAGTTGTTCCTTCCAAAATGTCAGATAAATGAATGAAAAAAACAACAAGAGTTTTTCAAAAGCTATAGAAAATTCAGAGAGGGCTCTATGAAACATTGAATTTGCAGTATATTTTTCCTCCATTAAAACAATGACTAAATCACTCAACTGTAATGTCCAGTCAATACATGCACATCAATTCCCAAATTTGCCAAGTTAACATTGAAGTTTGGAGGTAGGAGCATTGTGGTGTGAGGCCTCTTTGCCACTGGCTTAGCAACCAAAGAAAAAAGATGAAGACATGAACATACTGTACATACTTCATAAAAATATAAAGATGAAACAAGGATGCTTTTTATTCCAGAAAACAGCAGTGACCCCACACCTAAAGCCATGGAAACTCTGAGGTTTAAAACCTAAAACTTTTTGAAGGTTCCTAGATTGTGAAGACAGTTTGTATAAAAGAAAGGGTAAAAAACAAATCATAAAAAGAGTTTCTCAACACAGGAGATTTCTCAATGCTGCCATTGCTAAAGATTTATATTCAAGGTTTTTTACCTGTGCAATTCCACTTTATTACACATAAATCAATGTATGCACTCTTGTATTTACTTCTTTGTATGTCTAAATCACTTGGTTTGTTAAGAAGACCTGATCTGAGTTTTATGTCTACATGGTGTCAATAATATATTTACATTCAAAAATGTTAATATATAAAGAACAAAAGAAAGGGATGAAAGACTAAACAATAAAACTTTTTTTATTTCATTAGAAACTGAATGAAATGTAAAACAATAACATGTACAAGTGGAGTGAGATCATACAAGAAAAACAAACGAAGGTCAGAGAGAAAGGTCAATGTAGCAGTTCAATGGTGAAATGTGGCAAAGCATGAACAAAAGACCGAAATAAAGTTTTATACATTTAAGAGGAAATAAGCTTTATCTTAAATTCAATATGTTCAATACTCTGCTGGATATAATAGATTGCAATCTCAACGTTCCAGCCCAAATGAATATCATTACTCACATCATAAGAGTTACATCTATGTTTACGTGAAGACACTTTTTTCGCCTAACTTTGAGGAAAAACATGCAATATTTCTTTCATTTTATTCCCCCATACTACAGGCAATTATGCAAATACATGTGTGTATATTTTGAGATGTCATCACCAATAGTACAAACCGCACAGAATTGAAATTTTCTTTTTCTTAGTTTCTCTTTCCTAAAACTCCTGCAGTGGAATTCCAAACATCTAGACTAAAATGTGTTTTTATTGCCAATGTACTTTTCTTGCAATAAAAACAAAAAAACAACAACACAGCTTTAAAAGAAGGATTTTACTTCCTGTAGTTTATTTAAAAGGATTCACTGTTTTTCTCCATCATATTTACTTTCACTGTTTTCAATTTTATAAGGTCTAGCTGATAAATCCCTCTGTTGTTGAATCAATCTTAGGTCAACGCATGCTTCAAAGTTCACTAAGTCTTAGAGCGTGGAGTTATGGTTGTTAGTTTCTGCGAGCAACTAGAGAGGTCTTCCAGTGTTTCACCCACATTTACCCTAAAGACAGCTTAGAGAAGCATTGTGTTTATATGTTGGTTTGGATCCTGTCTGTTTCAGGCTGTTTTATGCAGCCTGCAGATGTAGTCAGTTCTACAAAACGTTCAAAGTGCTTTACAGCGAAAATATTAGTCTAAAATCAACAGTTGTTTGAATGATGTAGACATAGAAGAAAAATAGCTGATAAAAAGATTGAGTATGATTCAATAAGTTTACAGTCATAGCATAAACACTATAAGCATAAATTGTATCCATTGCCAATTACAGGAAGATGAAATACAAAGATTGGATTTATATCAAGACAAAATATGAGTAGCTCAAATTTGGAATTGGAAAAGTATTCAGATGGAATTGAATAGATTTGGATTAGCAAGGAGGGCATAGGAAATTCTGGCAGGCTAAGCACATGCTGGTTATCCAGCCAATTAATCAATTAGTTGTTTGTCAGTACACACAGAGAGTTGAAAGGCCCCTTAGAAACTCTACAACTTTAACACAAGCTTTGCACTAAAAGTCAATTAGGTTAAGCTATTTATCCCATTAATCACTCTGTCCAACAGCATTGCAAAAAAGCCATTACTAATCTTATTATTGCATATTCATAAATGGGTTATTTGTAGAAAGAAGTGCAATAAAAAGCAACCCTACATGTTTTATTTCAGATTTAGTAGCCCAGCATCAGGAGAGGAAATTGTAATGCAGTCCACAGGGCATCAGACTCTCACCTCTCCTCAATACCCATGAGGATTTATTCTCAACCGCAGCACTTCTGCAATGTAATCTCCATAAATCTTTAACCCTCTCCTTTTTTTCTTTATGCAAGTAAAAACTGAGTAATTTGTAAAAAGCTTAGTGGCCCTGTCTTTAAAAAAATGCAAAGATACTGTGAAGCCTAAGTTTCTTGGCTGTTTGACACATCTGGAATTTTTCTTTTCCATTAAAATGTACTTTTAACTATGATTATGTGATCTAACTGATAGCTACTTTGACTTCTTGTGGAAACTGCACAGTAAAACACCAGGCACTGAAACAATCACGAGAAACTGGACAAACCGAAGATGATGGAATTGGTTGGGTTATTTTGTAGGGAAAGCTTTCTGTTCAATAAGAAATTCCGAATGGAACCTCAAATGCTGCAGATTATTTATCTGCAACAGCTGTATTGCTTATGGGCTGCACAGTGTTGCAGCTGTTAACATCTTTTCCTTGCAGGAAGAAGGTCTTGGGTTTGAAATCCTGCCTCAAGTCTTTCTGCAGGGAGCTTACATGTTCTTCCCCAGAGTGGGTTTTCTCTGGGCACTCCTACTTCCTCACCCAGTCCAAAAAACATGACTGTGAGATTAATTGGTCCCTCTAAATTTCCCTTAGGTGTCTGAGTGAGTGCATGGCTGTTTGTCCAGTGCAACTCTGTTGCCTTGTGATGGACTGGTGATCTGTCCAGGCTAAGCAATAATGGATGGATGGATTTAATAATAAGGAGAACATTTATAATATTACTAGAACTGATAAGATCTGGGTTCAGGCAAATTTATTTATGTTCCTGTTTCCAGATCTCCCTCACTCAATGCATGTTTTCCTCTCTTTCACATTTTCATGAGTGAATAAATCAGCAATTTATCAATAAACATGTGTAGACACAACAATTTAAATAAATCCTATTTCTATTTAATTTTTGTATGACTTCAGCTGCAGCTACAGCCACTGTCGCTACAGAATAAATGTACTAGAAGTAAATCTGTGTTTCTTCTAAAATCCTCACTGTAAGACCACTGCAATAAAATATTAAATTGTTTCAAGGCTTTTTACACAACTCAACTACTTGTGCCAATAAATGTGGAGGTGGCTGTAGGACTTAAAAAAAATACCACTTATCTGTCTCTTTCATCCGCACTCAGGAGGAGCTCATTATTCACTTTAACAAGCACATGCGCTGCACTTTAAAGTGCTGTAAAACACAACTGGATTGTGTTAAAGAACCAATGTCGCTGTTAAATGACAGCAATTGTGCAGCAATTACTGCCTCCCGTACATTAGAAAGGACAGAGACTCATCTCAAGTTACTCAAAGGGATCCAAATTAATTTTCTAGAGCATCAGAAATGCAATTTCACATGTCAAAGTGAAAAGATTCAGTAGTTTTGGACTCATTACAATGTGAAGGAAAGGAGCTCATTGGAAAAAATGCCTCCTTAAACATTTGGGAGTGAACAGTGTGTGCTGAAGGGTAGACTGATAGAACTGTGCAAAGGAAGCAGAAAGGTGATTGAAAAGGTGATTGTAAATCTGTAAGAAAATGTCTCAACCGGGGATTTAATATTTTCCTCCTTAATAAGTAAAACAGAATTCATCATTTTCTGGTAGCAAGGTGAAGGTTATTCAAGAAATTAGAGGGAGCCTATCACAAAAGTATTATTTAACTTTAATAAATGAATAACTTTGCATTTCTGCCTTTGAGCAGTGAGAACTAAGCTAGTTTACACCATTTCATGATTTGGATAAAGTAATACAGTTTTTAAGGGCTAAGTGTGTCATTTCAAACTCGTTAAGGATCCGATTCCAAATGTCCAATCTGACTGTTATGATAGCTCTTCTTTATTATTTATTAAAAGGTTCTAGCTCTAATCAAATACCTGCTGCACACTTTTGGAAGCCTTTTCTTGCAGCGCATGTACAAATTTATGTATATTATTATATAATGAGATACTGTTAATTGCACAAACTTGAGTATGTCAGACAACCCAGGATAGTCTTCAATTAAAGTTCACATTTAGTGGTATATTACCCAATTTATTAATCCATACTCTTCAATATATTATCAACACTGCACTGCTATCAGATACCACACACCACCAACTCCAAACTCACTGTACTCTGGGGCATAACATCCTTCGCTCAACACCTTCTCCAGTTTTTCCACATGACAAACTAAGGATGGATTTTCCCACAATTCATGAATTATGCATACTTTACCTTTGTCAAAACCTGAACTTCCTTTTGCAGACTTTAGTGAGATAAAGACCAACCACATCAAAAAACAAATAATAAGATCCTCTTAACGCGAAATCCTTAACATTTTGGTGAAACTGTTGTCAGACTTCAGATGGAAGTTATTGAAACAAAACGGAGCCCAAGGGGAGCTGAGTCAATTCTATAAAACTTTCAGGTAAACTCCTCGCACTCTATAAAGCTGTCTTATTATTTTTCCGAGCAAATTTTTCTGCCTACTCCAAATTCCATCCAAACACCTGTCTATCCATCTACCCCTCCATCAGGCAATTTTTTGTTTGTCAGCTTTATCTGTACATGTTATTTCACTTCAGGGATCCAGTTTGGACTTTTAACACCTGCCGACTCTACAGAGGAATGGTTCCTGGTGCACAGAGCAGGAAATTAGATGTTAGAGTAGGAACACCCTGACACACACATGCATGTTAAGCTTGTAGGTGGCAAGTATTTCAGATCCCTCTAGTCAAACTAATTGGTTTGGGTGTGGTAGATAGTATATCTGTTTGCTTTTAAAAAGGGAAGAAATAAATAACACAAACAGGTAGTGTGACAAAGTACACACAAATTGTGCATGAAACACACAATTAGCAATTAAGCTACTGATGAAATCCCAGAAATCATTTTAAAGTATTTAAACTTTGAACTTATTTAAGGGTGCTTTTAATTCAGATTCAGGCTTCAAATTAAATTTCCAATTAGTGTTTCGCTGATGAACTGAATTTCTCTCTCATGAAGAAGACAATACTTGTTTTGGCCCCTGCAGTCAAATAATTATCATTTCATAACAGTAACTAAATAATTGCATTAGCTGATTCCCAAAGAGGAGAAGTCAACATGGCAGCAAATGAAAATGAGTTATTATAATTTCTGACTCTACTTTCAGGCACACAAATGTAGAATAGCCATATCTTCCCAGTTGAATTATTTTAAAAACTAAGATCCATTTGACATTAGATTAAATATAATTGTCAAACATGCTGGATTATCTAGAAGAGAAATTTATTATCAAACAAAGCAAAAACTGAACTATTATTCCATGTGATAAAAAGTCAATTTTGTGGAGAAAAAGAGAACCTGTAAAACTCCAGAACAGTGCATGTAGGTGGAAAACAAAAAAGGGAACTCCAAGTTTTTTTCAGATTTATCTAAAATCAAGATAGACTATTTACATTTAAATATAACTTGGTGTTTCAACATGACAATGAGCCAAAATTATTATTTTATTAAGAATGTAGAGAAAGCTAATTCATTCTGGAGAAGCACACAAGTTTGTGTTGCCCTATTAGATAAACATCTAATAATAAATTTTATTTTATTTTTAAAAGCATCAGTTAGAAGCTGTGACGTTAAAAAACCCTTTAAAAGTTCGGCAGTTTTTTTTTCAAGGCACTGTATAAGCATTTTCACAACGGATATTGACTATTTCAGAAATTTCGGAAATTGACCTGTCAATAGCTGTTGTTTTGCAAAAGTGTCATTATAATAAAAGGCCAAAGCAGCGAGATCACAATGCAGTCCCACATTGATTGTTGGGGCAGCTGATTTGATTGAGTTATGCAGATGTGCTCAGTCACCAAAAAGCTCCTGGATGGATTTTCATCGCTGGTATTAAACCGTCTCTTTCGTCAGTCATTTTAAAGCGGTGGTTCAAACAACTTGACACATCCCTATCTCTTTTCTGCAGCCTTGGAAGTTTTCCATTTCAGCACCACGGACAGAGCACAACGATCGTCTCCCCATGCAACGATTAATTTGAGTGATTCGGTCCAAAATAACCCTGGCTATAATCAATGCCTCACTGCAGAAGAAAGACAGGAAATAAGGTCTAGCAGCAGATGGGATCTAAGTGCATACGATGATCAAGGCCATCAGCGGTTGGAAGAAGTGTCTCCTCCTCCTTTATTTATCGGTTTATTAAATGGTGAACTGAGGACAAATATTCCACAGAAACTGAACTGAACTAAACCTAATAATAAAGCAAATACAGGTGTAAATGAAGATGGCTGTGGTAACAATCCAGCCACTGTGCGAAGGTGAAGTGATCAACAGTTAACAGTTTAGAAGAAGCTGGGAAGAAACTTTTTTTTTTCTTTCTTTACCTCACTGTGGCGCGGGAACTCCCTCTGCACGACGCTGACAACTGGCACCTGGAGCGCCAGAGACACGAATTCCAATTTAACGAGCTCGTCCCGGTTCCGCGGGAAGGCAAGCATAGCTGAGACCCCCTGCACGACCACCGTGTGACACACGCTCTCCAAGAAAGACAGCGGGTCTTCGTCCTCAGGAATGCCAGTGGAGGAGTATGAGAAGGCTGGCAACTCGCCCAGCGCAGATCCGACTGCCATAACAATCTCCAGGGATAAATTGTAAGGTAGCAACCCGGCCCGGTTCAGAGCCTCAGCCGCCAGCAGGACCGACTCCCGCGGAGAGAGCACGCCATCCTCCTTCGAGGGATTCCCATCCCGCTGTCTCGCCTGGCTTTTACTCCTACTTGTGCCCCGCTGATTGTTTGTGGCGGCTCTAGTTCTGAGGTTTCCATATCCAAGCGCACCGACACCTGTTTTAGGCGGCTTTCCTAACTCCAGCGGCTGATCCCTCGCTAAAGCTCCCTCAGCATCTTCAGAACTGCTGCCAGGAGCTGTGGATATCAAGCGGGGCTGGACGTGCAGAGCTCCCACCCGAACCGTGTGGCCGATCCGCTTCAGCACCTGGCATGGCTGGGGGTGCGAGTGAGCGCACGGCGGGAGGAAAAGAAGAGCGCACAGTAGGAGGCACAGAGACGGCGAGACCTCGGTGCCTGCTCGCACTGACGGGCCATCCATCACCATCATAATCCCGCTCGACCTCGACATCCCCGCTCCACAGCTGCGCTGGATCCCCCGTCCAAACGCGCAACAGCCCACCAGCGGGGCCGCACCGTCGGTGCCACTGCTGGCCCCCCGCCTTTGCTCCTAGTGTGCCACTGAGACCAGCTGCAGCCCTCTCTCCCGCTCCAGCTCCCGCGCCGGCTCCCGTTAAAGTTGTGCGTTTCTCCTCGGACACAGACAACAGGCTGTTGAAGCGCAATATCAGACAGGAGCCGCGCACAAGCAAAAGATTATCCCCAAAAGTGCTGCTTTTCATCTCAAAGGATTTTCACATTTCAGGACAGCTGATTACTAACAAAAACCGACCAGCCAAACAATGACATTTCCATGTATTCCAGCAGGAGGGTACTTATTTTAAAAAAGAGTGTGTCCAGAAAAGAAAAATATCGACCAGAGGTTAATGCGCATCAAACACATTCCCAAACAGTGAAATCCTCGACTGCAAAAACATGTTGGTCATTGGTTCTAATGAAAATCATCCTGTTATAATCTGCGGTGTAGGGCCCAAAACGGTAGGCTTCTTCATGGTAATCAGAATAATAATAATAAAAAAAATAAAAACACACAAAAAAAAAACAGCCAAGTAAAATCTTTGAAAAGCGCACGCGCCACTTGTCTCGAGCCAACCTGTGTACTGACACTTGCACTGGGAAAGACCTCCGAGAGTGCGGCGCTTTTACGCAAAGTGAGTTAACCCCATACTGTGCCGGTGAACTGTAAATGCCTTAATATTGTATTGGAATATAATTATATTAGGATGAATACAAAATAAGCAAAGCAAGTTGTTGTAAACAGTTTATTTAATTAATTAAACTCAATCTGTTAACAGGGCTTTTAAGTATAAAATGAAAATAAGTAAGCTAATGACATACTATTTCAAATATTTTTTCAGATAATACATATTTTACATGTTGTGAAAAACATACATTAAAGATTGTGCTATGTTCCTCCTGCTATAGAGTTGAGGGAAAAGAAAGAGGGAAATTCAATTTACTTCAGTTCGGTGTTATTTGCATGTGTTGTGTCCAGAGCACAACACATGTCATCTTGGAGCCTTTTGCATGGTGCAGAAAGGTCAAAACCCATTATTATAGAAAGCAGCTCCATGGTTTCCCATTAAGAAAGCACAAAAAGAGGAGTGGAAGAGGGGGATAATGGTGAAGACTGTGTGTCAGAAATCTTTGGAGTTGTAGGGTAAACTAATTTCTCTTTTTGGTAAAAGACACTTTCAAGATTTCTTCTATCAGATGCAAAGAAGAAACTGGTGACAATGCTGCACTGTGTCGCTGTCATTAAAAAAATAAAAAAGTGAAATGAGCCTGATGAAGAAAAAAAAAGTCAAAAATATCTGAATACAACTTCCTAAGGACCCACAGCTGTGCTCTCAACATTTCTCTCCAGAGGGCTTTGAGTCATTTGTACCAGCAATACTGATGAGGACTCTAACAGGTGGTCGTTACCTTCCTTCGCAAGCTAAAACCAAATCCCAAGACACTGGGAGAAACATCAAACAGGCATCACTGATGCTAAATGTGAAACCAGGGATCTAATGGACCGAGGGCCTGACTCTAAGCAGCTTCTACTGGACAGGACACAGAACTACAGAACTACTACATACCGGCTCACACAGTCCAACCAGAGGTACGTCTCATTTAGCAGCACAAACATCTCCTTCTTCAACCAGCTCTTTTCTCTTCCTCTTTTCGGTTCTCCTCATCTTTATTACTCCTTGTGATTTCTACAAACCAATCAATTTCAAAGCACTCAGGTTCAAAATGGAGAGGTTTAATGATGTTACCCATCGCTGTTTTTGGGTAGGAAAAGTGTGATATTACTTTCCACTGCTTTTGCAGTCTGAGTTAGAGGTGCACTGATTTATCGGCCAGTCAGTTTATTGGCACCAATGTTCGTAATTCTGGGACATGGGTGATTGGCTGATACTTACATGTGAAGCCGATCTGATCCCCTGATCTTATGTGCCTTAGCAAAGGTCTAAAGGTCAACCACTGTCCTCTTCTGCTCGCTTGTGAGAGAAGTTTGACTGATAGACCGGCCCACCAGGTCACGTCTGCACATTTAACAATGTTTCAGACAAAAAAAAGGTATTAGCAAAAATTAGCATGTCAGGCTTTTTAAAGATCAGCGATCAACCAGAAAACTGTAATCGGTGTGCTCCCTAGTCTCAATAACTCTAAGTGAATATATATTTATATATCAAACTTTGGGGATTATTTCCCTAAAATCTTACATAAACGCTCTTAGATTCGGTGTTCTCAATCCTATCTTTGTGTTCCTTCTTTCATGCACACACCTGTTCACTTGAATCTCTTTCTTTGAATTTTCATATCACCTTTGTCTGCACCCGCAAGCTACATGTCTACTTTTCATGCTTTAAAAGTTTATTCAATTTCACAGGCCTCTCTACCTGACATATTTGTTTAGTTTGTCCCATTTTTTGTAGATGTCTGTCTGACCCCTTGTCTGGCTAAATATTCATCCATATTTCCATGTCTGCTCTCCCAACCCTTTACTTTACCTATTACTTCTCCCACCTGCCTGTCAACAATGTGACTGCATGACCGCATGTTTCCTTGTCATTCTAACTCCTTGCATGTTTTCCTTCCTGTGAAGCTTGTGCGCTGTGTGGTGCAGCTGCAGACATCCCTGTTGCTTTCGACCTGCCAGACAAATTCTCCACATGGTCTAGTTTTCCCTTTCAGAGAATGAACTGTTCAATTCAATTCAAGTTTATTTTATCAAGGACAGCACAGTAAACAATCTTACATGATAAAAACAAAACAGACTTTTTTTCAAAGATTTTCAAACCACAGGCTAATTTGCAAACCGAGTCCTTGCTGGACCTTTTCTAAATGCAGTGTTTATACCTTGCGGGCCACAGGTGAAGGTTGTACAAGCTCACAAGCGAACATCTGAACATGTGAACTTAATTTCACAAAAATACAAAGAAATCAGCCAAAAAAAAATTGTTTCTAAGATTTTACATTGAAAAAATACTTTTAAGTTTGTCACTTATATCAGGGTCTCATATTTACTTATTAAGATAGTCAAAAGTATCTTTATATTTTCACATAATTCTAAACTGCATTAAAATAATAAAATCAACAAATCTGAAAAACATGCTTTGCTCTCTCATTTATTAATTTAAATGATCCAATCTTCCTTTAAGGTATGTAGCAAAAGTGTGTTTTCAGTATTACTGCTCAGTGATAATTCCAACTAAGGGCCTGAGGTGAACCGTTCCAGCTCATTGCTTTTGCAGAAATTCATCTCATTTGCTTTGTTTCCAGAGCT
Source organism: Phalloptychus januarius (assembly GCA_902982915.1). Lineage (NCBI taxonomy): Eukaryota > Metazoa > Chordata > Actinopteri > Cyprinodontiformes > Poeciliidae > Phalloptychus > Phalloptychus januarius. The sequence continues at coordinate 3,329,082 of CADWAE010000133.1, read as the reverse complement.
CTCTTTTTGTAACAGAATAAGGTCTGGGTTTGGATTTTAATCTTTTAAAATTCTATCTCCAGCATGTTTCTTACAGAAAAGATGCCCTAACCTCCCCCCTCTCTCAAAGGAACAGAAAAAGGACAGATTAAAAGTCCCATAGTTACCTGTATTTTAAGGAATCTCTATACAGTGTGTTTTTGAGTTTGAATAAATCAAAAACAGTGAAGTAGGGTACTTACAGTGTGGATAAGAGAGGGCCACCCACTTATCACTAGCTGTACATGCATATAAACATAAAGTTTATTTTCCCCAACCTATATTAAAGTGATTGTTGTGCCCCCTGTGGCAAGGAACACAAAACAAAAAATAGACAGGAACAGGTAGAAAAAAGAGCAGCCTGTGCTCCAACATAGGAGTTACCCTGGGCAACACACCTAAGTAGTTAATACAGGATCTGATAAAGAAGGCATCACAATACACAATGAGTAGAAACTTCAAGGTGCTCATCCTTTTGATAATGTCATACCTGGCTTTCCCTTTACTTTATGTCTGTCACTGCAGGGTAGCATAGATAGAGCTTTAGAATGCGATTCCCCTTGCGTCCATTTATACCACCTAATTTATATTTTGTGTTTCTGATTAATGATCAAATAACAAATTTAAAGATATTTTGATTAAAAGACTCCTGCATTAGTAAGAGGTAATTCAAAACCAATGTATATCAAATGTTTAGAGCCTTCATGTTAACCTTTCAGAAGAACCCAAATGCAGACATGAATGTGGCAGATTGAGGAGCAAATCTGAAAACTGAATACACTGACGTTTTGACATGAACAGGTTGTAAAACAGACAAGGAAACGGGAGCATCTGACAAGTGAGTTGAATATACATTGGGGAAAGTGATTGAACAGCGGACGAAGGTGAGTTCATCAGACATCGAGCAACTGAGCTAGAACCATGAGTAAGAAGCACACCTTGATGCTATGACAGAGAAATATAATGCTATGGAATTTAACAAATATATAAAGAAAATCATGAACCAAGACTTCAACATGACATAAGGCATGAAACAAAACTCCAGCACATACAGGGTTGCATAAAACAAACAATATTTTTTAAATAGATTTTATCAAGTAGTTAGATTCCTTTCACACAAGAGGGCAGTATGGTGCCAGAAGCAAGAGGTGTGGTTACCTGACCTTCAGGTGGAGAGAAGATTGATTAGTGTCAATCATACAGCTGTTTGCTTTTGCTTGCCTCAGTTTGATTCTCACTATTTGGTGTGTATGTGTAACCCAGTGATGCATTGCATAGCGTTGCCACAAGCCCTGCTCTCTCTTTCTTTGTCCCTTATTTTGGATTTGAACAGTTGTTCTTACTGCCATCCAGATTGCTCATGGTTTGTGCCTCTCTGGTCAACTGTCTTTGAAAGATTTCTTACACTTTCAGAACCTCTATCCATCTTCTCCTCTCATTGTGCCTTTGCAAGGCCTTATAGCTTCATTCCTGTCTCCTGCAGTCTAAAGACAACAGGCAGGGCACAACATCGAAAGGTCACCGGTCCATCACATGGCTATAATCAATCAAGGGTTTGCTTGGACAATATGAGGAAGTACCTGAAGAGAAGCTGTAAATGACAACTACAAAAGGGAAAAGGTATGTTTTGCAATTTCTGAAGCAACAATTGCTCACTGTGCAGGTTGCATCTTTAAATTAAAACATGTTAGGTGATTCTGCTATATTAGTGATTTTAATAAAATGATAGGTGTGGCTGTACTGTATATTAAGATATTACCTAAACACACAGCTTGTGTGACATGTAAAATTCTAAAGAAATCAGAAGAAATATCTGACTGAGAGTTACAACTTTTATCTGTTCAGAAAATATACAGAAAGATAATTAGCTTGGCTACATCCAGTCATCATTGCATCCAGACAGGAGGCAGCTTAAGTTTACCATAGATGAACAGATTTTGATGCAAAATGTTATCAATTGCAGAAAAGAAGGAAAATAACTTTAAAAGATGCTCACTGAGATTATTAAGAGAGTGATACAAGTCAGAGGCTGACATGGGCTACAAGGCCAATCAGAAAAGGAACCATTATTCCAAAGCAACATATAAAGGAAGATTTTGGTTGTTTACAAATGCACTTAAGGACTGCTGAGTGATAAATCTAAAACCAAAGTATTTTATTTTAATGAGCATCTGAAAACTGCAAGTCTAGAACCACCATCCCAGTTGTAAAGTTTCTTGGTGGCAGCATCTTGTAGTGTGTTTGCTCCTACTGCTCGTTCCTCTCTAGCTTTTCCATATATGAAGTGTTTATTTGACAGCATTATTGTATCATAATGAATGAATGAATAAAATGAAGTTTGGATTTGAATTAAAAAACAGAAAATGGAAGAAGTTTGAGTTCTTCCATCAGGAGAATATGTGATAAGCTTGTCTCCCAAGTATGTCTTCCAGTCATACATTTTTAATTTGGAGTCGGAAGAACCTAATATTTGTGCCTGCTGTCAACAAATAGATTGAAGGAAAACATGCTTGGAAAAATCTCTCCCACAACCCCTGACAAACATTGCTGTAGCACAATCCAAACAAATCAGTCTTCTATCTGGAATAGGAAAATCTGCTTATTATAACCTACCTCTGGCTGTTTTTTTGTTACATATGATTTTAAGCCAAACTAATCCTCAATAAGAGAGTGTCCTAAATGCCTGTACACTCAAAAATAAGGTGATAGCGTGGTAGAACCAGATAACAATTGGTATTCAGGAAGTGGATGGATTTCCACTAGGGCATGTTGGGGCATGAAACATCCACTTACTATTGATGTCTGACAAACTCATAACTGTGCTGTCTGGGTAGGTGTGGAAACCTTGATTCACTGAGACAGCCAAAAAGATTCCTCGGTTTATTTTATTTTTTTCCATGCCCTCATCAGTACACCATTTCTTTTTAATCAAATACCTTTTTTGTTGGGATGAATGTTAATATGTCTGTGTTGTTGAAGCTGACTAGCATTCACAACACAGTCAAATGAGATGGTTTAGTGAAGCGAAGACTTCAGTAATTTATACCATTGATTAAAGAAAACAAGCTGGAACTTGAACATCTTTGCAAAAAAAAACAAAAAAACATCTTCATGTCCAGCTCATTGGAATATATAGTCACAAACAAGTTTTTTAGTTACAGATGTTCATTTGCAAAAAGGTGAATCAGCCTATCAAATGGCAGCAACTCAGTGCATTTAGACATCTAGATAATATGAAGATAACTTCCATAAAACAGTTGTGTGGGTGAAAATATAATTTTTGATATCAGAAGACAGTTGGTAGTGGCTTGTATTGGTAGAAATGTGAATAAAAGTTGTCAAAAATCAATAAATACGTTTCTTACAACCAAGGTATGCAAAATACCTTCTCTAAATGCAGACCACATTACACCTTGTAGCATATTGGCTATATCAAGAAAACACCACACCATGTACCACTTCTATCAGATAAGATAGAAGTGGTATCTTAGGTATCTTCTATCTTATCTGATAGAAGATAACCAATTTGAACCAGTTTGCATTGGTTCAATGAAATTGAACCAATGCAAATTGTGAAAATATACTCCATAGTCACCAAATCTCAATCCATAAGAGCTTGTTTTAGCGTTTGCATTATGAAAATATCAAGAGCAAATAAGAGATGCTAAAATGCCATCACTATACACCAAAATCTTAGAATAATGTTTCAGAAACCTTCTGGAAGAATTAGGACAGTTTTAAATGCAGAAAATGTCCCAACTTGGAACTAGCAGGTTGTACCTAATAAAGTGGCTAATGAGTGTATTGCACCATGAAAAAATAAATCGGTGAGTACAGATGGCTTTTGACCATTTAAAGTCCTTTTCCCATTTTGAGTACCAAGCCAGTTTAACATATTATTTAAAAATGTTCAGTTAATCTTTTTCATCTTAGCAACAGCAGATGAAATCTTTATTAAATATAACAACCCTAAACAGGCGTTTTGAAATAGATCAATATCACTTTAAATTGAGATGACAATTATACCAAATAGGAAAAACATCCATTTGCTTTGGGTCCTTTTGGCTGCATACTCCTGTATAGTGTTGCATTCATCCTGAAGCTTTCATAAGCAACGACTTAATCAATAAATGACAGTGTGCCAGCTGCATCGACTCGTTTGACTTATGGTGGTATGGGTTGGCTCCGTACATGTTAAATTTTAAGTATTTCTCTCCAAAGTTTTATTCATTCACACAGACATGCAGTGCTTGTCTGCTGCTCTTCGGACCATTGTCCCAGATTTCAGAATCCGGATTCAATAGTAGAAAACAATGCTGTTGCCACCCCAAGGACACCATACTGGCATGCAAACAACAAATTGGAGAAGGCTGTCTGTCTTCTGTTGTTTCTTTTGCTATGCTTGTTTCAGTTTCTTCAGCTCATTCCTTTTTACTATCCTATTAATCTTGAATGTTTCTGACAACTGGTTTGTTAGACTGAAAGAAAGAAATTGCAAAAATGAAAGAAAGTTTTAAGTCAGAAACATTGCCTGAGAAATATACATTTTATTCTGAGTTCCGTTTCTTTCAATGTCACTGAGAGCTTTAAAAGATCAAATGCATGTTTCCTTTACAAGTGTCCTTTATAAGTAAACAGGAAAAAAGCCTCAGAACAAAGCTGTGGCATGTTCATTTCCATCTTATAACAGAGTTGTAGTTAACATTTTTAAAAGCATCATATTGTTTGTTTTTCCAGTTCCTGCCAAAATATTAAACCTTGCATTGTTGTTGATACATCTAAAGTTCAGGTAAATCTTACAAAACATTATTAATATTTTGTAGTAATATATAATCATGCCATAGGATATTTCATCGTATCCATTCATGTTAAAACTGAACTGAACTAAAATAAAAATATTTTACTTGATTTATGGAAACAGTTTAGTTCTGCAGATGCGACAAAAATGAAATGTTGCAAGATGCATACTGTGTCTCATAACTGCTTCTGCAAACATCAGTAATGCTTAATCAATAGGTTTTCTCTCACTAATCTCAGATATTTATTTCAATACCCCGTGAGCATGTATCTAGTAAATGACATCAACAGGAACAATAAAATGCTAATATTGACAAAGAGCAGAATCCCTATCCTTTTGTCATATTTGTATTAGCTTCATGCTAACTGCTAACAAGTCATTATAATCTACAAAGTATATCTTCCGAGGGGTGAATTGTGTTGTTGACCCTGAACCTCAATGAATTTGGACAACCAAAACTGCAATTCATACTTAGGAGAGAGAAAGGAATAGGTTTGTATGCATCATTATTTTCAATAATTTAGATTTCTTATTGAAAAGTTGTTCAAGTATCTCAATAAGCAAAGCACATTGTACAGGTTCATTACATACAGATTGATATTTGTTTTCTTTTGTTATTATTTTCCACTTACAGCTGATAAAAACATGAAATTTAATTTATTGGAAGATTAAAATATTACATTAAACCAATAAAGTAAACATTCTTAATACAGAAATGTGAGCTTAATATCAGTAAAAAAAAGTTTTAATTTTTAAAAGGTACTTTTATATCGACAAATGAGCCTCATCAGACTAACTCATAAGTAAATTAATTTTTTGGGGAAACACAAGGGACTAGGAAAAAATCTAACATTAAAGAATGAGTAAATGTAATTAAACTAGAGTAACAAAGAATAACTACACACAATAAATAAATATGAACTAGAATCACCAAGGAAGGCCTAACTAAAGTAAAACAGAAACAATACAGAAACTAAGGAATACAGAATAAACAAACCTCAAAACAACTCAGGATCCTAACAATATCTTGAATAAGTAGTTTATTGGAAAAATTAGGTGTAGTGCTACCCTGTCATCTCTGGCAAACCCCCAAAAGAAATAGTCAGCAATGACAACCAATACATCATTTTTAAGCAGCAGATTGTGCTGGGGATAAGGGATTTTAGATAGATTGCAAACTATCCCAGAAAAACATAGCAAAAGCACAAAATGTAACATATTAACTGTTTTTTCTTTTTTATAAATAATATTTTGGTCTATTTTTACATAAAAAAAGTTTTATCGATTCCTCATTGACTCCTAAGTAGTTCTACAGTAAAACAGTGTGAATGTCAAACAGATTTGAAAAAGTGAACACACATTAGTACATTTTCATAAAGACAGAATAAGGTACATATTTAGCCTTAAGCTAAATAGTATTTCATATGCACTAATGTTCCATATGAAATACACAATATTATTACATTGCTTTGTTAATATGCCAGTCAGAGAGGGTCTGTGCTAACAGATGCTAAGCCATATGCACAGGTGTTAGTAGCTCACAGTTCCATATTTTCTTCTATAAGTGCGTTAATATGCACTGAATGCCAAACCGAGCTGATTCATCTGTTGATTGTTACCAGCCTGTAATATCTCTGTGTTGATGAGAGAATGTTTATCCAGTCTGATTGTCATTGACAATAAGAATTATCCCATTAGCTTAGGCCAATACAAATGCCTCAGATTGTGGGCCTGCTACCATAATAATTTTACTGATGAGTAAACCTTTAAATCCATTGCCTCTAACCACTTTTTCTAGACAAGAGTATCATTGAGCAGGACTTTATCCCCACTGAGAGTGAGCAAGAGGTGGACCTTTGACAGGCTGTGAGTCCATTACAGTTCTAACAAGGCAGAGAGACAACCAATGCATGCTCCTACTCTCGTGGACAACCAATTAACAATGTGTTTATAAAGCAGTCGTCTGACAGTACGACTAAGCAGAGCCTATTAAGAAGAGGAAAAAAAATGTTCAACAAACCATCAGTGCTTTCCAGGGATGAGATGACACTCTGAACCTTTACAGCATGCTTGGTTAAATACAGACTGGAAAAATCACATCTTGACTATTTATCCCATCTTCAACAAACAGTTTGAGAGATACATTATCTTGCCTTTTTAGACAAACTTATTTCAATACCATCTCAGAGGATGGTATGCAGAACTGCTAAAGATAATACTTTATGAATTTTGATCATTTTTTATATATATGATTGATATATATTTAACAAGTGTAAACTTTATAATATGGTACTTTTTTTTTGAAAACCTTACCCTCTCAATGTTCTCAAGATTTGTTGTGCTTCCCATACACAAAAAGAAAGCTCCAGTGTATTACAAGCATCGACTGTGCCTACATTTTGAAGAAGACAATCTTTCTATGCCTTTTTCCTCATCAATACATGATAAAGCTTCTGTCAGTAAAAATCCAAGCAAACCTGGAAAGCACACAGATTTACACACACCCACAAACACCTGCACTGACAGATCTTGGCACATACTGTTAGACACAATCCCTAATTAATAGATTTGACTGACCTGACTGCCTTATCCTATCTCACTCCCACTGGGCTGCTGTGTTGTCTCAGTCATTAACCATCTAAAGTATGATGGACTACAGATTTCTGTCTGTCAGACAAATAGATTTTGTGATGCTTAGAGAGTCTGAGGGACAAAAAAAATCTTATTCTGTAGCTTCATCAGATACACAACAGGATACAAGACTTGAAGCCAATTGAATTATTTATGAGGGTGAATTTTATAATCATCAAGAATTAAAACCAGGTGAAAACAAAGTATGGAGCAAAACTGACAAAGTTAGATGTATCGTGTCTTGCAGAAGGATTAATTCCTGAGAAATACAATCACAAACTTCAGTGAATTTTATTGAGAATGTATGTAGTAGATAAACACAAAGTATACTTCTATTGTTAGCTGATCAGATTCAGAACACAGATTTTAAAAATAGTTTGTAAATAAAAAAATGTGTGCATTTTATTCATCCCTTTTACTCTACTGCCTTTAAATAAAACTCAGTGCAACCAACTGTCAATATTAGTCATGCAGTTAGACTGTGAAAATTAACCTCAAATATTCCATGGAGCTCTCAAAGATTTGTTGGAGAACATTAAACAAAACAGGACAAATAAAACAGCAGATAGCTCTTAGATATAGTTATGGAGAAGTTTAAAATAGGATTAATTAGAAAACAATATCCCAAGTTATGTACTTTGAATACTTTCCAGATGCACTGAAGGTTCAAATGGCGCTGAACTTCTGACATATTTGCAATACTTCTGGTAGACTGCATATATTTCTTGCTCTGTGAATCTGCTACAGATAACACAATCATAATTGCAGTGAAAGGTGGTTGTACCGTGTTGGTTCTGTGTGGGCTGAAGACAAATCGATTCATATTTTGAGATTTTTACTTGCAAAAGCTTTAAAAAAAAAAAAAAAAAAAAATCTGCAACCTTTTCTTTTTATCTAAACACTTTCCATTTTATAAGCTTCTTTGAATTGATTTCTCACCAGCCGGGTCTTTCTGTACAATCTTGTTTGAAAAAGGTCTGACTTCCAGCACAGTCTGGGTTTTCTCCCAATAGGACAATGGGCAGGTTTTTTTAGCCTGAATCCCAATGAAATACATTGAAGAGTATGGTTTTAACATCTGACACAATTCAAGGAGTAGAAATAGTTTTGCAATAGTGTGTGGCTGTTTTTTTGTTATCCTGGCCTGACAAAAGCAGACTGTTTGTATGTACCATGTACTTGTAACCAATTGGTTAAATAGTTTACCATATCATTTTCACTGATACGGTTCTGGACCCAGGAAGGAAAGCTAAGTTTTTTTTTCTTAGTGGTTTGAAGATAAATTTTCATTTGCACTTTTTATAATGCCTGAAGAAAGAAAATACTGGAAGGCTGATAAAATGCTGAATCTGAGTGTAGCCAATCTTATGAGTCCTGTAGTCATTTAAATTAGATTTTACACTGCTATGCTGTCTGAAACCAATTGGAAAGTAATGACCAACTGATTTTGTTACCCTTGGGCCTAAAGGTCATGTTGTACTGCTCCTCATCAGATACATTTTGTTCCGAGTGTCTGTAATCAGAGTTTCTCTTGATGTTGACCTTCTGCTTTCAGTCTCCCTCAACGAATCACTGTATGTTTGCTCTTCTTTAATTATAAAGTCAAGGACTTCTTGAATACTAAGTGTTTCTGCCATAACTTGAGTCAATATGCGGAAGCTCCAGTAACATTTTATTTGTAAGAACACTTGTTTATAGAGCTGATAACCTATTGGACAATTTTTAAACAATCAACACAGTGAGGTAGTGTGGGCATCACAATTGGTAAAAAATTTTTTTGCTTTGTTATCTAAGTAAGCTTAAAACACAGATAAAGTGATACATGCTTTAATAACTGATAACCTTGGTGACCTTTCTTATTTAGAAAGGTTACCATGAAAAGCAATTTGAGCACACATCATTAGTCTTTATTCACTGTTGGCAGGAATTGGTTCATATTGTGTTCATTGCTACAAAATACCAATAAAACTTATCCAGAGAGCTCTGCTATTTGACCTTCAATGCTTATCACAACAATGCAGCAAGAATGTGTTATGGTAGGAGTCATGCTCTACCACTTTTAAGTTTTTTAACATTTCAAGCTGAAAAGAAATTTAATATTTAAAGGCAACATTACATTTGAAATAGTTTCTACAGAATTCTAATCAGACGTAAGGTTACAATGGCTAATTATTATGCTAATTATTATTAAGTATCATGCTTGGCAAATGAACAGTAATTATCACACACTCAAATTAAATCAAAAATGTTTATATTTGTAAATTTTTCTACCCAGGCTGACGATTTTCGAAATGAAAACACACTTCATGCAGAGGTGCTATGCCATTTGTGGCAAATAGTGTATTTCATCTTGGAGCAGATTTAATTGTGAACTACAGAGTGTGATGTTGCTGTTTCGAGAATCAACAGGTGCACACAGCAGAGAAGACTTGCTAGTAATTTATTCTGCTCTGTCAAAGTAAGAATCATTTAACAATTGTAAAATTGGATTTTGTCAACACAAAATCCTTGAGCGAGATGAAAGAGACACTCTGGCTTTAGTTTGGATGCAGATGTTCATCATCTGCAGCTGAAAAACAATATGAACAGATTCCTGAGCAGCTTAAGCATCTCTCATTAGGAAAAAGGATTAGACAAGATTGCTGTACGTACCATTTATTAAACTCAAATGTGAAATGCAGGTGGTGAAAAAGTTAAGTCTTGCCTCAGTTGAGAAATGGTTGAGAAATTACTTCAAGACTCATGTTGACTCCAATAATTTATTCGTTTTAAGCAACAGTCATGTTAATACATTAAGAAAAATCAGTTTTTTAAAGCATTCTTATTTGTTGTTTTTAGTCAGTTTGTGTGCATCAAAAATCTCAAAAGAAAATAAATAATTTTTAAGATGTTTATACCTATAAAGATTAAAAAAATAAAGCACAAAACATCCAAAATATGAAGCAAACTTTGTGATAGATTACCAATTTGCTCAGGTCAGTTTTTATTTTCCACTGAGGGAACATTTTTTTATTATTTTTTTATTTTAGGGGTTTAAACCACAAATTCCCAATAATTTATGGAACCCCATGTTACATTATGCATTCGAATGAGACATTGCCAATGAAAATGTTTCGACGTTCTCTGTACTGAGGACTAGACTGTCAAAGTTTGAGAAAACTAAAACATGAAATAAATATACATACAAAATAATTCAGAACTATTGGATCAGGTGTTCAAAACTAGTCCTCTATATGCATATGTAGACCTCCAGGTCCCACCAACAGCCACCATGAAAAGCCTTTTCACTTTTCCTTTGATTCTAAATCATTGCTCCCTCCTCTTCCTCTTTCATGTGTTTTTTAAGCATTACAGACATATCCAGATAACTTCATACGCTGTTTGTCAGTTGATCTCCATGCATTTACTAACTATGCCAGACAACTGCTCTTTCAAGTGCCAGCTCATTATATTGCTAAATAACCAATGCAATATGTCAGACTGCTCTTTAAGTCAAGTTATTAGCTGAACTGACAGTGTTGCTTCACTGCAATTGCCCCTCATTCTCATATTTGAAAAGGTCAAGCACATTTAATGATGGCTCTCAAAGGATTAATCAGAATTTTTGTGTCACTTATCTGTAATAGAAGCAACTCATTACAGCACTTGAAATGATGTGATGTAATGGAGGGTTTTTCTGTGAACTCTGTTTAATTTTGCTGCTTCTTAGGGAAGTCAAGTTGCTTTTGGATGAGAGGTCTGAACTAAGAAGTTCCATTACTGATTAAAATGCATATACCTTTAAAGCTATAACACATCAATAACCAGATACCACTTTGACAAGAGATACATTTTAAAGGTTTAGGCTTAGAGTTCCCTAATTCTTAAGGGATCCAATTCACAATATGCTAAGAGAAATGTGTTTGATATTCAAATATAAATAATTGAGGTACATTTTTTATAGGGATTTCCTTCTATGTCATACTCTGAATCAGTGAATCAGTTGTACCCTGGTTTAAGATGGAATGGGATAATAGTGCACTATTAAACTAGTTAAAAAACTAATTTCTTTCAACATTGTTGTGTGGGACTCAAGAGAAGAACATATTTGCTGTCAGATGTCTTTAATTTTATAAATTTTTTAGTGAGAACTCAATAAAAGGTAGAGTAAACTCAAAGGGCAAAGTATTGTGAGAAACCTCTCATATCGAGGCAGATATAGATATATGAGAGTTTTTATTCTACTTCCTTTCTTTTTATGCAGATGACAGGATAGCCTCGAGTTTCTAGACTGATAAAGGCATTTTTACAAAAATATCTCCAACCTGTAGTTTGGTAAGAACCCTGACTCAAATATTACAAAATCTTTTTGGAGTGGACCAAAAATATTGCATTTCTGTATTTCGTATTTGAGGTAAGCGAAGTAGAGACAATCCACCCCCCTCATACAATACAGTGGGACTTAATAGGCCACCATGACCACAGCGGTTTCAATTCAGTTTCAACTTGGTTCATTGAATGGATAAGTTGTGATCATATATTTGTTATTAGATTTATTTTATTGTTTTAGATATTTTGATAAATTTTTCAAATTCTAATTGGTGGCATTAAATAGCAGCTTTTTATCATTAATTGCTACATCATTTCACCTGAATGCAATACTTTTTAATTACACAGAAATTTTCTGAACATGAATTATTTGCATATAACTTAAATCTGTTGAGTGTGATTTTACATAAGAAGTGAAAGCACAGTGACAGGAAGAAAGCCAGTTTTTGTCTGTCCAAAACCTCAAGTTTTGGCCTGCATCTTGTGAAAATCAGCTTCATAATCCAATAATATTGTTGGCCCTCTTATTTCAGAGCAGCACTGCAGTCAGCGGTTCATTTCTTAACTTTTCCCTATTTTCTGTTTTGTACAGCCAGGGGATTACTGGCTCGGCAGGAGCCTGCCCAGGGGTATTGTGCTGCTAGATGGCCTGAAATGATGCGCTGCTCTCTAACCAGTGCCTTTTTTGAATGCTTGTACTTGACTCTTACACTGTCAACCCATTTCATTTTTTTTTCTCAATAATTACACACACCCTTTTGTCTACTATGTTCCCAATTTATCTTGTTTCATTAAGACTTCAATGTTTTTCTCTGATATGATTATGAATGTACTTTTGACATACTGTCTGTCCATTCATCCATCCAAAATGCTCATGAATTTCAACAAGAATGTTAATTTTGCCTGGCCACTTGAATATTATTGTCATGTGTTTATTTTAGAAATGGAGTCTTCACAAAGTTATGAAGAGTTAATGAGGTAGCAATTAAGAACCACCTAAATTTCCCTTGAGTCCATTGTGCGGGACAGAAGATATGCGAGTGTCATCAATATTAACTACTAGGACATAGTCCCCATCCATCATCCTGGCATTCGAAGCACTTTGACAGTGTCATCTATTACACATTCAATATGTTACTTTTGTGAAATGATACATGTTGATTTTGCACAAAATTAAGATTACATGCATAAATAGATGAGGCATACACTTAAGTCTTTTCACATTGTTAATAAATATATGTTGTTGAAAAATGTCTGAACGTAAACAATAAATAACATTACACAGCAAAATATAGAGATTATCTGGCATAGCTCATGGGCAAGTTTAAATCTGGATATTGCAGCAAGTAAAATGTTTCTTCCCCTCTCTGCTGTCTGTTTCTCTCTCTTTTCCTCCTCCAGTTTGTCTGTCACACACATTCTCTGCTATTTATTTGCTTTGAAAGACTGTTGATCTAATACATGAAAGACAACCCTCAGCGAGCTCAGGCGGTAATGAAAAAATGTTTATATGCTACAGGCTCTTTTTCAACGGAGTCGTTCTCTGCTCTCAGTTTAGAATCGCGCAAACCTTAGCCGGTCCTTCATCTAGCAACAGTGGGTCTTTGTAGTTTAGATTTCTGAACTCAGTAGTGTAGGAATGCACTGGCACATCTTTCTTTTGAATCTTTTATCAGTTTTCTCTTCAAAGTCTTCACAGACATGCGAGGGTTCATATAAATAAAAATGAAAGTTGTTTAATTATTGCAATTATCACCATCACAATGTGAGTTTTCTCAGTAACGGAGAACACACTCGGAGAAGGAAGGCGGGGTGCTGATGAATATTTTTAAAAAATCAAAACTTTTTCTGTAGCCCACTTATCTTAACATTGTAGCATAATTAGCATGGTTAATTTGTATGTGCAATTTTATTTTTGATTTAAAATGAATAAATTCACAGGAATGACATGAAGCACCTTTATTTCTACATTTTACATAGCAAAACATACTTTTCCTGCACTTGCATTTAAGGTCATGGTGACCAAAAAAAGTTAAAAAAAATAAATAAATAAAATAGTCCTCTCTGAGAAGTTCAACTATCACAGAGTGGAGTGAGACATGCCTACTATTTGACATGAAAAAGCTTTTTTCACATTTATGTGCACAGAGGGGAAAATCCGACTGCAGTCACTTTCAAATTGAGTTTAGGGTGTGAATCACTGACCAGGATTTTATTAATACCGAAACTAGTTCAAAGTCAACAGTGGCCCAAAAACAGTATTTGTAGCCTATTGGTGATGTAAAATTTGAAGTCGTCGTAATGAAAATGGATTGTAAATACTTTAGGATTCAGACTCTATTATACGAAGAAGAAATGTGTTGGCATAATGATGAAATCTGTTTTATTTATAAGGGAAGAGAGCAAAGTTGACTTAGTCACCCTCTGCACACCACCACAGTGCATGACAATGCAGGGCTTTTTTTCTAACTTTTTAGTGGAGATTAACTAACTTGTAGGAAAAATTATGTTGAGGAAACTTGAGTGGTGATGCATGGACTCCGGTGTGTTTGGAGGCTGGAAGTAAAACTCATAGTAAATCAAGACTTGGAGATTAATTGAATAAAATAACTACACCTCAACTTTTCTTGCCACTGTATTTTACTTGAATACTAGGATGGGTTATAAATATCTGCTTGTATAAATTAGATGTACAAGCAGTTGGGTTTTGGCATTGGGCCTTACTGCACATGCTGATGCTAAAGCCCTAAGCAGTAAAGTTGTGGATACTGCTGTACTGCCACTGGTAAAGGTAGCAGCTCATGCCTGTGCATGCAGCGGCTAAAGGCTCATGGAAATGCAGTATATTCTTGACTGAGGAATAGCACTGGTTTCCCAGGCAAGCTCCCCTGCTGCTTGGCCATAAACAGATGTGATGGTTGCTTCTGAATTTCCTGTTTGAACTGCCTTTTGATCTCATAACATTTGAGGAAGATACATTTTAGCCCAAAAATAATCATACCTCTGGCAGATTTAGATTTAAAGATTTAAAGTTTGATTTTATCAATTTTTTTTAATTATTTTTTTTCTGCGTGGATAATTAGTATTAACATTTCTGAGTACACATACAAGAGGTTAAACACAGTTCCAACAGAAAATATATATATTTATATACTTAAAAAGGATAGTACTTGTACATCTTATTTTTGTCAGAACCAAAACTCTTGGTTAGATAAATGTAATGTTAAATCTTAATTTCCAGGTGTATGGATAATTTAACAATAGACCTACAGTATCAATAGGTTTTCAAACTTGAAATAAATGTCATGATCAATCACATTCACATTAATGATGAACTTTCTATCCTTAATGTGACTTTTTATGTTTTTGTTTATGCAAGTAAGATAGCTATATAGGTTGAATTTATTGTGAATAAAGCAAGTGCTGTCAGATAAAGTAATAAGAAAAGCATGATGTTCATCAAAAAGTATTTGCATGAAACATGGATGCATTTATGACAAAATATCAACATCCACGTCCTCCATTATGTCATTTAGAAAAAGGTTTAACAAAACATGCCAAAAAAATAAATATCTGCACTCTGGATGCAGCTTCATTTTGGAAGCATTATTTATCCATATGAGTGAATTCCCTTAGTACCTCTCCACATGAGAAAAAAAATTCTAAATAAAACAAATTAATTGACAGGACTCAGACAAGATCATGGGCAGGAAAAAACACAAAGTGGAGTTTGTTTTGGGGGAGCACATCTCTTACTATCATGCTATGTTGTAGGCATTGAATGGCAGCCTGTGAGGTTGTCCAGCAAGTTACAGGCAGGAAACGGGCCACCTGCCAGAGGGTTGTACGTATTCCTGCTGCAGATGAGCTGAGAGGAGTAATGAGGGCTTTGCTTGTGTGACTGGTTGGCTTCCATGCCTTCTGTCAAGTGGTTGGCAGCCCTGAAGGAAGTCCCTGAGGGATTATGCAACCAGCAAAAAAACAAGGAAAACTACCTAAACAGGTAATTTACATGCTGCTTGTTTCATCAAACAGCTACATAAAAGAAATCATGTTTACCAATGATTAAAGTAGAATTAATTCTGACCCTGTTCTGCTTTCTCTTGACATGAATGAAGATGCCAAACACAAAAAGAATATTAATCAAAGGAGTAGATGACACAATTCAATTATTTTCTTAGTCCCAAAGAGGAATTAGATGTTGTAGTAACTCATTATGAAGTTTTTTAAGTTCTATAGCTGCAGGGAGGAAGGATCTCTTTAGCTATTTGTATTGAATCAAAATTGAAATATCCCCTGACTTTACTATTTTATGACAAGGATGCTCAGGGTGTTTTTCATTTTATCAGATTTCTTTCCAGTCTGTTGTTGAGGTGAACAGCAAGGCATATTAGAAAAACAAGCCAGTAACAAACTGTTTTTCCTTGTTTTACATCCCTGAAAAAAAGAGCAAGAGCACATCGCCAAATGGATATTTTACAGTGCTATAAATACCACTAACATAATGAGGTACGACTTTTCAAAGAGGAAATGGTTTACATCTGCAACTTTCAGGGATTGGGATTCTGCTGGACATCAAGCTTGACCCTGCTTGAGGAGTTCTGGCTTTCCATGTTGTAATTCAAGTGTTGGGGGATATTCTTATTGATTTTCTCTTTGAGAACTTTTAATAATCCACTTTCGGAGTAAAGCGAACACTACATCTTTGACAATGATATCAATACTATTTGACATATTTCTTCTTCTAAAATCCACTATAGTTTTCCTTGTTACATTCATGTTGAAGATGAGATTATTGTTCCCATACTATACCACAAAGTGTCCCAGCAACTCTCCAGAAGACCAGCTACTGCAGGGTCATCTAGTAATTTCTACTGAAAACTTGAAGTGAGCACAGCAAAAGGGAATACTGAGAGTACAGTCCCATGTGGCACTCCGGTGGTACTGACAACTCTTTAAGTCAGACGAACTGTGGTGCATCAATTGTGGAGGTATCAAGCTGTATTTTCTGACATTTATATTCTGTTTTCAAAGCTAACACCACAAGATAGAAATGAGTGTCATCTATTTCTTTCCGCATACATTATTTGGTTTCTCGCATCTTGTTTATGCTAAGGAGGCAATAATTGTTCACGCAAATGCCAAAATGTGTCCCATCACTCTCCTCAGCTTCCTTGTGAATTGCTGACAGAAGCTACAGCAGTCGAGGCATCTAAGCATTTGTGCGGATGTCAGAATTGTGTTGTATCTGGGATACTTTTTTATGAATGTTAACTTAAATGTTAAATGAGAGGCTCATATTATTCTTTGCTGCACAGAGCCTACTCAGATTCAAAGTTCTTCAATCTCACAAAGTGTCACTTGTCAAGAAGTTAAGAATCCTGTTATGGAAATTTCATTTATCAAAGAATGAGAATCTGTTTAAATAAACAGAGAAAGATTCATCTTTGTCTTTAAGTTTCTTTATTCGAAGGCAAAAGCGTTCGAAGACCCTTCTCACTGAGTGCAGTCAGGAGAAGAGCCCAGAACAACACACATCACATCATTATATAGTCAAAGCAGGCAAAGACCCACCCAGAGTCTGATCTTATCTCTATTGCCAGATGGACCACTGAGACAACCCTGACCCCCACCTAACGACAGAAGAGGGTGCTGAAGCACATGGAGGTTGGTTGACGATTACCTTCTTAATCCTAACACAAGGGACATTAAGGAAACTGAATTAGGATCTGAAATTTGTTTACTTGTTCAAATAAGGAAGTGAGAGGGATTCTTTAGTATTTTATTTATAAAAGACAAGGAAATCTTCCAGAAAAGAATACATTTGAAGAGTTTGAATGCCTACAGCATTCACACTAATATACTACGATGTCACCAGAGAAAGATAAAAACTACTGTATATTATGTTGGAAATGAATTGTGCTTGAGACAGATATAAGTAAGCTAACTGAGTCGATTGGTCTCCATGAGGAGTTATGCCCAGCCTGCAGAATTTGGCTGTATCCTCTCATTCAATGCAAATGGTGTATCCACTAATCTCATATTTCTGTACCACATTTTTTTCTCTCACTGAGTCTGGGGCATCCTGATAATACACTTCTCCTCTCCACTTATTCTTTTTTCCCACCTTTCATTGATCTGGCATTGAATGCCAGTCTTTTCTGATCTTCAGCATTTTCCATCTCTGGAAGATTTATTCCTACTTTGTGTGTCAAAGTCTTCCCATCTCTCACCTGCTCACCTTCACCTGCTGCCATCTTGGAAATGGATGAAACTGCTTTTCAAAGATGATTATATAAATCTTTCACATGGTATATCATAGAGGTCCAGAGACTGGCGAATGTGGGTCAGTTTTTAGTACTAAATTGCCCAGATTGAGTTAAACCCTAAACCATAGAATCAATTGATATATTAGGACTTGGACTTCTCACCTGTACCAAGTAATCCCTTACCATGTCTGAAGTTTGATTTGTAGCTTATTTTGAGTTTAAAAATCAGAAAATGTTTCACTTTATTGGCATTTAGCATCAAGGACAAACATCCTTATACAGTTGACTAAACTATGCATCAGTTCAGCAAAAGCAGCTGAGGCATAGCATGCACATATAAAGTTTTATGAGTATGTACTGGGTTCCTTACTGTAACACACACTGTCTCTGGGCGTCACATCTGCCTAGTTTAGCATCTTCCTCCAGGACAGATGGATCTGAATCTGACTTGGAACAAGGGCTGTCACTGCCATCAGCCAAGTTTGACAGTTCAAAAGAAAACTGTGCCCATTGTGTCCTGAAGGATCCAAATGTTTATGTGAAACTTCAGAACTAAGACATGTTGTTCTGTTTGTTGTATGTGTTTTTATAATAAACCTGTTATTTATCTAGTGGTTAAAAGATGAGGTGAAAAGGCACGGTGGACCTCTGTGAGAGGCAGTAAGACTAAAGAATGCATGTGATTATCCCATGACTGAGTCATTTCAAATAATTACAGTAAAAAAAGCTGTTACAAAATTATAAATAATCTTTCCATTTAAACTAGAGTTTAAAATAATGTCACATGTACTAGATAGGGATGAAAGTTTGAATTAATCTAAAGATGACTCATCTTATCAATAAACTTACAATTAGTTAATAGGACAATAACATTTTCTTAAAAACCTCAGTTTTCTCTTGTTTCAAGAGGGCCAGCCAGTTTTCATCTAACATGATGAGCAAAACCTTTCTTATGCTGAATTCAAAGAAAGAAGTGAATCATTACATTTTAACAATTTGTTGACCTAGCCATAATAAATATTGACAAAAAATTGTATGTCTCACGTTATTAAACGTAAAATAAAATGTTGGTTGCGATGGTGACGACTGCAAAAGGAGTTCCCCCTGCAGTCAGTGGATCGCTCCATCCATCTTTGTTGTTTCCCTGGGCAAGACATTTATCGCACCTTGCTTCTTGGTTGTGGTCAGAAATCTGACTTAATTTAATTCCATTGGACAAATAAAATATGTGAAAAACTTAATCCCACATGTTTATACACCGAGAGGAGATATAAAGACTTTCCAAGCGGACAGAAATCCTGATAAGCTCTCTGCTGTCAGAGCAGTCTACTACATTCAATGTTGAGCACTAACTTCTTGTTGCATTGTTGTTATGGTTAAAAGGAATGCTAAAACCTGGCTCCATGAAAAGCACCATCTCATGACAGCTAGGTCACTAATCAATTAAAATAATTCCAGTATCTAAATTCTTTAAACCCTGAATGTTGCCTGTTATGAGACATAATGAACAACTGATATTCCTCCCTATGCTTGTCGTTATATAAGCACACTCTACAATCTGAGTCACCTTTACAACAAGATGTTCTTTTAATCAAGTGATTCTTCAGAATTGTAACTCTGTTACTTTATAATTGGGTCTGAAGCTTTTTGTGATGACTGGTTTGCAATATACTCAACATTTAAACATGTCATCTAATTAAAGTCATTCGATTCATATACATAAAACTATAGGAAACAATATAAAAACACATACTGACTGAGAAGAAATATTGACCAGAGGTATATGACGGTAACCTTTTTTTAAAGTGGTTTTAATTCATGTATTCATTACTTGTATTGTGTCAGTGGATTACTGTAGCAGCAGTTTGTGGAAAGTAGCAGAACTCAACAAGGCAAAAAGAAGATCAGAGAAAGATTAGGGGTGATTGGCCAGACAGTGGGCTGATGAATATATGAAATGGCACTTTGGACAACTTTTCTGTTATTCTTTTACTTCTGAGGAGAATGACCTTAAAGATGACCTGACAAACAAAGATGGAAAAGAAACAGAAGGATGAGTAGAACATAGTGTGGGAAAAGTAGAAAATGGGGAAGGATGAATGGAATTCATCAGAGAAGAGACGATTTCAAGAAAGCTATTCAAATATAACCCATTTGATCAATATTTTATTATTTCTTGTTTAAATATCTCTTGTATGCACTTACTGTGCTGGTAGGAAATATTTGCTCCACTACAAAGCTCTTATTTTTTATTTTTTTATATTTTTGTCTCAGTTGGCTTTCACATTATTAAACCAATCTCAATAGACAAAGATAAATACAAAAAACATCATTCAGATCATGATTTCACTTATTAAAAAGCAACCCTGTAACTGGTTATGCCACCTTAGCCTGCAAAAGTAGCAGTCATTTGTTTATGGTAGCTTCAAAGCAGACTTACAATGATGTAGATACATTTTGGCCCACTCTTTACTGTTTCATTTTAGCTTAGCTTCATGTCTGTTTCAGGTCATAGCTTAGCATGGGATTTAGGTTTAGGCTTCAAATATATATTTCCAAAACTTTGATTTCATTTATTTTCAGGTCCTGGAGCTTTTAAGCAGCAGCAGAGTATGCAACTACCACCACTATGTTTTACTGTCAATATGATTTTCTCTTTCCTGAAATGCTGTGCATTTTGTTAGATGTAACAAGATGTGCAGCTTTCAAAGATCCTAATTTTCTAAAAGTATTGGGAAATCTAGATGTCTTAGATGTTCTGTTAAAGCAAACTAGTTTGAGGCCTGAGCCCAAAGTCAACCCAACATAAGAGATGAACGTGCTACATTTGCTGCAGTACCAGTTTAAAATACCATCGACTTCTGACTTTGCACTCTTACTTATTGGTGCAACTCACATTTATAGCTTTTGGTTAACATCTTCCAGCTCTATTTTGTTGATTGTATTAACTGCAGTGTGAGTCAAGTGTAAATCATCTGGAACGTGTGATTGATGGGAGTGGAGCTGGGTGAGGTAACATGTGCATTGGTTGTGCAGTGTGCTGCACTTTTTAAAGTCTAATTTCTGCAACTTAATATTTTTCCCCAACATGGTGAACTACCTGCACCTCTATTTACACTACAAAAAGTAGATTAGTGTAAGTTTATATTGTACATTTTTGTTTAATTTTCTGTGGTGTAAGCAATGTATGCTTATTAAAAACGAACAGAAGCTTGCGCCTGACCTTAACTGACCCTCAAGCGTATAATTTTGGCCTGATCTGGCTATAATTTGTGGTTGGGCTTGCACTATAAATCTAAGCTCTAATATTCATTACAAGCAGAAGAAATGCATAAAGCCAAAATCCTAGCAGCAATTGCTTTGTTCATGCGAGCTGAGAGGTAGTGCAGGAGTGCAAGTGACTAACTGGTATAGATAAAGTCATGGATAATTGAAAACATAGATAATCCATAGAAAAATACAAAAATTGTTGTCTTGCTTCACAATTCTTCATCTTTACTGCATCGTTTCTTGCTTGGAGGTCAATTCTTTTTGCCTTCATGATTTAAAAATCTTTGTGTTGCTTCCACTCTTCTATTGGCTAATTGATGCATTTAGGTTCTGTGCAATATTTTATTTTAGCCAATGTATGGAATAGTGCAAACGCAACAGACTATTGCATACAGTCTGTTGTATGCACCCATCCCATTAAAAGATGGAATGGGTGTTGATGAGAAATCAGCTTATTAAACAAAATGACACATGCTTATGCCTGGAGCAATTGGAGACCTCATGGATATCTGGTGTGGCAAAGAGTACAGAATTAAAAAGTAACGTTCCACATTAATTTGTGGCTTATTTTTCAAGTCAGGATTTATAAAGTTATTTTTAATTAGCAGTTTTCTGAGAAAAGGTTCAATGATAATAAAACTTCTCACTGTTTGTGAAGCTATGTCAGTCATGCAAATGAAGTACATGGTTCAGTTTTATAAAAAAAAAAAAAAGTGGAACTGCAACTGATGAATCTTCTTTCTCAACATATTATATCCTGCACATTATGCTACTTTTACCTTCTTTTCTGTTTGTCATTGGACTGAAACAAACACACACACACACACACACATGCTCCCCTTCCTGTAAGGCAGTATTGGCTTTAATTGTAGTTATTTGGCATGCTGCCTGCTGTTCGATTGGACTTAAGGCACTTTTAATTGACTCTAACCTTTGTGCTAAGCTCCACCACTATTGTTGCATCTCGTCTGTGCACAGTGTACAGCAATACCTTAAAAGAAAACTTATGTTAAGTCAAACAAGGCACTTCAGTGCACATCACATTCTAGTCATGAATGACTAAAATATTTCACAATAACTGATTTTAAAAAATATATACTTTTTCTCCTATCGTTTGTTAGAAATTGTTTAATTTAACTCAAACGCTTGAACAAATTCCGCACTGAAAGATGGGTATGAATTTGGCTTATTGTGGTTCAAATGGAGTGGTGTGCTGTCAGGTCATCAGAAGGCACACAATGGTGGAAGGCTCTTGTTTTTTATATATATATATATAGCTTTTTAAAATATTTTAGCAATTAATAAATTTCAAACAGAATTTGTCAAGGTAAATTAAACTTCAAACATAATCTGTCAGTTATCAGTCAGTACTTAGTTGTCCATAAGTTCTTGTAGATTGAGTAGGGATATGACAAAGAACATCTCTTTTAGTTTGATTTCCTTTGTGTCAAAAGAGACAAGAATGACCCTTTATTCACATTACCAATTAGGCAATGACCTTTGTGTTCACAAAAGTCTGCATAAAATGGATTACACGCTTCCACAGGTTGATTTGCATTTGAGTTTCTAATCCTGTGAGCAAGCTATTAACCTTCCAGTCAGACAAATCTTATCTGAATACATTTCAGACAGAAGTATTAAATGTGGCAAGATAAAATTATTGCCGGAAACAAGGACAAATATTTGGGGAAGAAAAAAAGCTTGACAAAAAAAAAAAAAAAGATTAGTTAGGGCACACGACCAATCACCTCCCCTGAAAAACATCCACAAACGGCTCAGTTTTACTTTCTGAACCCAGGCTGATATGTTAGAAAAATTACTAACATTGGCTGATACGGGCGTTATTCCCTATATATTGTGTGTATATACTTTTGAATACATAATAAAATGGTGCAAGTACTGTATAAATCAAATTGTTTCAGTTTGTTCAAAATAGATAAATGCAGACACATAACAGAGTAATACATTTAGTTCCAGATATTTTCTGTGGGTTTGAATTGTAATGTTTGGCCACAGAAAAGCTTGGAGCTTGGCTGGATATAGTCTCTTGTGATTATGATCTTTTGAATCTTGTTAGTAACCAGCTGCCATGCATTGTAATTTCTCTGCAGAGTATTTCTCTCTTCTGCCGATCTAATCAACGACTCAGGGCCAAAAAACTAACATGCTGTACTTTAACATCCTGCACTGCATCACAAGTGGTCGCTTTACATTGTATTGTATCAGCTGTAACAAATGTCTTACCAGGGATTCTAACATTTGTATTTTTTAAATGAGCATATTTTGCTTTTCTTTTTAAAGTAAAGTACCACAGTCAGGCGCTATATCTTCCTTGTACAGTTTCTGCTGCTGTAAGCTTCATGCTAAGCACCTGCTGACTCACTGTGTGCCAAGTAAGGACAGCGTACATCCTGAGGCTGTTTTCAGAAGCTTTCACCGTTTTCCCTGTGGATAGTCACTCTTACACCTTACACACGTTACAAAAAAAACCAAAAGAAAATCATAAAAATTACTTAACCAGTATGTTAGTGCATATCAATTTTATTTATGCTGTAAACTTGAAAATATACTACACATAACATCTTGATTGTCGTGTATTAATACAAATAACTTTGGTAATAATTATGTAGTGCTCATTTCAGCTTTTAGCATGCTGCTTTCCAGGTCATTTCATAATGAGCTCACCTGAACGTTTTACATCTAGCAAAAATAATCACTTATTCCACTTAGGTGGTTTTATGGAGTTCTCCTCCAATTGCCAAAATGAATGTTTTTCTACAACTTAGAGGCTGAAAAACACTTTTCAGCCTGTTAACACTTTTCTGAATAATTTGTCTTATTTGTGCCATTTTAAAAGTTCTAAAAATTGCAAAAATAATTGAAGATCTGAGTGAAAATGGGAGGCATTTTGTTCAGCAAAGGTTTTCAGGCAATAAGTGATAATCAATTTGTTAATTCAACTCAGGATTAATGACTCTTGTTATGTGCACTTTAAAATAAAAAAGTTGGTGTCGGAATAAGAGAACCAATCACAATGAAGACGCAGAATAAAAACACACCACAAAAATGCAGAAATCAGAATCTTGCATAAAGATCACAACCAGATCAACAAGGCATCATTTTCCAAATTTTTGTTGTTGCAATTATTCATATATAAAACCGTGTAACACATCATTGCACAGCCATAACAGACAGGGGTACCCGTGGTACATCTTGTTTCAAAATCTATCCATGAAAAAACATGCTTTCAGACCAAACTATAACAGAAATGACAAGTTTGGTCTTATCTGTGACTGTAGCAACAATGTCTTAATCATGCTCTGCAAGCTGCATGTTTGTTTTTCCTGTGTGTGAGAGCATGTTGTGCGGTGGCCTGTGTGTTTCTGTGGGTGTGGCAATCAGGATTTTCTGCAGGCTCCCAGAAGCAGCTGTGCCTCAACTTATCACATCTGGAGTGTTTCCCACTCTTTTTTTTCAATCAGTTCCAGTCAGTTCCACTATTGCAGCTTATTTCTTGCTTGTCCACTGACCATGTTTCCTTTGTGCCCCTGATCACCTGGTCACGGTCAGCCCTGATAAATTTCACTGCCTGTCCGCCTGCTGCCATCTGTCATTTGCTGCCTGTTCACCTCTTAGATAAACATTCTTTTGTCACTCTGTGCAAATAGTTAATAGCTCAAGCCTGGTTTTGATTAGACTAATTTCTAACTTTGAAACAATGAAAAGATCCAAGAGTGTTTGACAGAAAACAGTATTGTGCAGTGCAGTGATAATCTCATATTCTTAGGTCCAGATAGATTCTTATCCAGCTGGACATGCTTTGTCCGGTGCCCTTCCTCTGCCTTACATGGGGTTATCTTTGTCACTTCTCTTTCCCCACTTGTCCTCTGCTACTGTCACCTTCTCATCCTGATAGTCCACCATGAGGTGGCAATTAGAACTTTGTTGACACGCCGACTCCGTAGGGGCTTTCGCCTGCTTTTCCTGTCCGCCAGCATCTTACTCTCTGTCTCTTCTGTTCTTGTGCCAGCATGTATCTGTCTAACCACATTTCATTCTACATCTCTGACTTTCTCTGTCTGCCTTTCTCACTCAGCACTTAGGCACCTTTGGGTGTCTTTCTCATTTTGCCCAAGCTACCACTTTCTATACTCCCATTGCAATCAGATGTTCATAAGTCGCTTTGAACTATTGACTTTCTTTTCTTTACTTTTTTTCTTCTACTTCCTGCAAATTTACTATTTACAACCCACCTATTGGCCATTTCCCATTGTATGGACGACATAGTGTAATAGAATTGTCTGAAATGGCCTTTCTTCTTTCATTCTCTGTCTCACATAATGCTCAACATTAGTTGTTTTTCATTGCAATATGCTGACAATCAAAATGATGCATACACAACATCCCTTTGAGCACCTATTTTGATTACATTACAAGAATTAAAACATGTTTTCATCTAAAGCTTTGCATTAGTGAGCTTTCCTTTCATTTTGACTGGCTTTGTAAATACCACTTTCTGCATCTTTTCATTCACTGAGCATGGCACTTGAGACGGATGGAAAGATATGCAGGGTGAAGCCTAAAAGCTGATTGCTTTTATATGCTGAACAAAATCTTAGTGGGTTATCAGACCATATATAGCGTATGACAGGTTTTCTCTTCTTTTGCGTTTTTGATACATTTATTGATGTTTACACATTTGACAGATGCTTTTACCCAAATCAACTTACAAATGAAAGTCTAACTCTATAGAAATATCAAACAATTTCAGGGCAATTTTTCTATTTTCATTGATACATGAACTTTAAAAACTAACTTGAAAGTAAAGATCTATTTCCTTTTTAAAACATTGATTAGAATCATTATGATTCTAATGAGGTTAATGTAATGCTCTTTAATAATTAAAAACAATTTGCGTTCGTTTAAAATGGCCACTTCACATGATGAATAAAATGTTCTGAAAAGCATGGAATGTTACATATTTTGTGCTAAATTTAGTTCATGATTTAGATTTAATATTTAATGTTTCAAGCAGAGCGCATGGCCTGCTTCTGATGTAGGGATAGTAAAGTCCATTACATATCAAAGACTTTTTAAGTTGACCTAGACTTAGAAAAACAGCTTGTGAACATGTCGACCTCAAGTACCAGGTTTGCTTTCCCACACACAGTGAATCTTTAATAGTTTTTTATATATTACTTTCTTTTTGCTTTTTCCATGACCTGTGAGGGCTTTTTGAAGCACAGAACAGTTCCCCTGTTGGTTTTATGATGTAACAACAGCTTTATGCTTCTCCAGCACAATGGGGGGTTGCACAATAGACAATCAATAGATCGTGGAATGTGTCTGCTCTCTATTTCTATGTGTGAATTTGATTGCTTATGTCATGATTGGAACCAAAACATGACAAGACAACTCTCTAGGGACTTGGTGAAAATCTGTAAACCAAAAGGCAATTCTCAGGAAATAAATAGTTTTTGGATTATGGAGCTTTAGGATGTTTTTAGGGTTAAAGTGAGGTGAGGCTTTCGTGCTTGCAGTTTGGGTGGGTGCAATATAGTGGGGATGTATTCTGTCAAATTAACATTCCCCGAGGACTATTAAAAACAAGTGTGTGTGTGTGACTGTATGGCACTTTCTGTGGAAAAGGGAAGACTGTTCAATGTCAGTCTTTATTGAAAATCAGACCCTTATTCGTCATCCCTGATGTAAACAAATAATAAAGAACTTTGCATTGATGGATTTTTTTTTTCCCCATAATTTAATGCAAGAGAACTAGAATGTGATATGCAATCTTGAGCTTGTTGAGCTGAGCTAATTAGTGATGCTTGCTTGATGCAGATCAATGTTGAATGCCTTTTATGGTCTCTTTCTCCCTCAGTTAGAATTAATCTTCCATGTCCAGAAACTGAGACTTACAAAAAAAAAGTCAACATTGTTTCTCATTAACACAACATCAAGAAGACATGCTGCTGATGCAAAAGGCTCAGGATGCTTAAATGTGTACTAATATGAATTGGCACTCTTTGGGGTACGTGGTTTTAAGGTTGCCATTAGATCCATGCATAGGATGACGTTAGTCATTTTACATTCAAATGGCTGCTAACATTTTTTTCTACATCTGATTTGAATATTTGATCTGATGTTACATGGTATTACATCACAATGTTAAAGATATAACGGAAGGAGACAGACGAAGGCAGACGTATCCAGATGTAAATGGCACATAAGGAAAATGAAGCTGTTCGCTTGAATTATTCGCTCTCTAACACGTGCTGATTTCCAGCATG
The DNA here is from genome assembly GCA_902982915.1 of Phalloptychus januarius. Lineage (NCBI taxonomy): Eukaryota > Metazoa > Chordata > Actinopteri > Cyprinodontiformes > Poeciliidae > Phalloptychus > Phalloptychus januarius. Next base: position 3,301,498 of record CADWAE010000133.1, on the reverse strand, counting down.
TGTCTGCATCTGTGTGCGTATGTGTCCTTTGCTGGTAGACTGTTTGGGACAGGAAGCCAGAGGGACATGAGGAAGCTGTTTGATGTCATCACCACGTGTCCTTTCCCCTTACCCTTGGTTGTTATTTTGGCCAAAATGCCGTCTGACTGCCTCATTAGTTACTGGTAACTCTTACTGTAATGTCAAACCCCAAGAGGCAATGTTGATTACTAGACTAAAAGTCGTTGTGAACAGATGTGTGTTGAAAGTAGGTTTTGATTAATAATGCACTTTTATGAATAAAAACAGAAAAGCTTTGACGTTGATTCAGAAGGTTTTGAGTCCGTGAGATGAGTGGGTTCTTCACATGTTGCTTAAAAATTTTCCTTCAGTTACGAAAACAGGGTTTAAATCACCAGGCATTTCAGGCAAGCTGGTGATGAAAGTGGGCCTTTTTTAGGAAAATATTCCACCACAATTGATTGGTTCAGGGCAACGAACTGTGATTTTTAACCTTTTCTGCTATGAGGTTATAGCCCATCATTGTAAACACTTGTACCTTTTGTAACACAACACGATCTAATCTCCCTTCTGTCAGGTGGGATGTGACCCTCCATCAAGTTGGAGGTCAGCCTGAGCCTGACCTCCAACAGGTCAGGCTCAGGCTTATTCTTCAGCAAATGCACAGACCTAACCTGAGGCAACTCGGTCCTTAACTTTTATGTCCACACAACATACGCAAGATGTATTTATTTTGCATGAATGCAACACATAAATGTTTAAGAAGAAAGAACCATTAAAATGCATTAAAATACAGAGCCAGCCCCAAGGATCTTATTTTTATGGCAGTGCTGATCGACAGCAATGACCTTGGACCAGGAAAAGGCTCATTTCATTGCAAGCAAATTTCTTTCCGCTTTTGTAACTTTTAATTGCGTTGCCTGCGACAAGGTAGGTGAGGACTATATGACAGAGTGTCAAAACAAAAGACACACACTCACTAATAATCATGTGGAAGTTCTACTGACGCTGAATCTTGGACTCAAGCGAGGTTCTATTCAATCCAAACTTTAATTTAAAATCTAATTCTTACTTGTGTTGTCAGAAAAGAGATGTTTTCATCCAGACTAGTTTGCTGAAACATTTGAAAAATGTGCATTTATTTATCAACCCATTGTACCCACTAATCCCTCCAGAGGTAATCAGACGGGGAACATCCTGGACACGTTGTGAAACATTACAGGGCAATAAGTTAGCACAATCGTCTTATTTTGTTTTATATGAGAACAAGCAATGCTGTAAATGTATTAGTATAAAATAAGGTATATCACTTGAAGGATAGCAGGAAGCATATAGCAAAGTATAATAGGATGTGTTGTTATTTAACAGATCTGCCCTCTTGGTCATGGAACCAAAAAGGGATTATCAGGACAGAGCAAAAGAACAAACTAGAACACACCATTTAGGACAGTGGTAACACCCAGACAACATAATCTCTTAAAGACATTGTTCGCCATCAACCTTTGGGCTTTTTTAATAAAGATCTGGTTGATTTCCATTCGTATTTCTGTATGCAGACGTTCATCTAAACTATGAAAGTATTTTCTGTAATGTGAAAGGATAAGAACTCCTGAAGTGATTGAACAATTTGATACTTTTAAGCTGCTGGGAATGAAAATCTGTAGTAATACCTTGCTAACAGCTATACTGTTGGCAATAAAAGTAGGAGAAAAAGGATTGATGTAAAAAATGAGATCATTAAAAATGAGAGGACTTAATAAGCTTTAGTTTGACACTGAGATAATTTATACTGACTTGAAAACACAATAAGTGATAAGCAGCTCAGCTTACCTGGGTTATTTAGCATCTAGGGAGCCAAAGGTGAAGCACAATTTCCGTACAACAGTTTATCTGGCTAAAAAATTAACTTATTCAATGGAAGATAAATCCTATGGCAAAATAAAATATATATGAAAAAGTTTTTTGTCTTGGTTCATAAGAAAGGAAAGTTGTGTCACACAATGAACAGTTTAATTAAGAAGTTTAAAAATTGTTCAGATAAATTTTTGAATAGTATAATTTGGGGACACAACCTGGAGAGAAGTGCCAAAAAGAGGAATTTCTATCAAGCTGAAAAGACCAAAGTCAAAAAGATGCAGTAAGTTGAAGAAAGGAGAAAGAGAATGAAAGGAGAAACCAAGGGAATGAAAAACCAAAGACTGTCAAGTAGAAATAAAATGAACTGGTAAAAGAAAATCAGATAATTTAAAGGTGAACAAAAGAGAAGCAAGAAGCAATTTAGAATGTGAAATGTTTTATGCATTTGACATTGACATAAGCATTAAATATGAAATAAGCGACCTCCACCTCAAGATTCTCTAGAATGTCACAGACATGGAAAATGTATCTTCTTATACGCCTAGTAACAGCTAACAAGTACTAAATGCACTTCTAGTTTTTCGTCACCGTAGTGTTTATGATTTTATGGGGTAAATAACTACTTTTTCCAGCAGCGTTGCTTTCCCTGTCTGAAAACGACAAACAAGACATCAGCAAACCGTGACTGGAAACGTCTACTGCTCAACCGAAGTAAAATGAAGGTCATTTTTTTTAATGGTTCCAGGCTCAAAGGAACGAAAATAACTATCTTCCCAGGGCTTGAGTCTAAGCCTTCTCAACGGAAGTTGGGCTCAGGACCTCACTGTCCCCTTCAGCATCCAAATATACACGAATGTCTGTTGCTATTTCTGGAAACACCCCCGTATGTCAGGTTTCATGCCTGGACAGCTGAAGCTTGACAGTGATGCTTTGTTCTGTAGGGTGTTGGTAGGTCAATTACACACTTCACAGTATTATTTGTTAAGACAAATTGAAGTTGATGAGGCTGCAGTCAAAACAGGAATAAAGATGACGCCATACAATAATTAAAATTGCAGATAGCCCTTAATGTGTGTTTAGGGCTTCCCTGTTACTGGGGCAGTTATCCACCTAAGTTTAATTTCATTTCATAATTAATAGACATCTTTAAAGCAGGAAAATACAATTTTATAAAATTCTGACCACCGTCCAATGGCTGACGCCTATCACAAGGATAGAAGCAGAAGTAAGAGTGTCTGGACCAAACAGTTTCTCTTTAATAAATCACTTTTTGTTGCTTACACATCTGGTGACAACACACCCAACATCGTATTGGATCATCCTTTATGTGACTTGGCTGAGATTATTTAGAGCTTGATAACAAAACCTGTTTGCTAGACTTAAAAAGTGTTTCTACAATGAGTCTAGTCAATTATATGTTTTTAAGTGCTTGGGCTGTTTTTAGACACAGTTGAGACCCAGATGAAAAAATGTGTAAAAGTACATTTTTCTTAATAAGGGGAAGAATAATAATAGAATGCAGAACATTCTAGAATATCAATTTCAATTCATTTCATTTAGTAAGATTTTTTTATTTAATAGACAAGTTGTTCAGCAGTTTAATCCATCTATTTTTACACAGGCAACAGTTTTAGATTGTTCTTGTTGACGATGTGCATCATCAGTGGTGAAAAGAAAATGTTGTTTTGCATGATGATTGTTTTACAGTGGACTTAAGCATAACCAGGTCATATGTCTGCACTATGAGTCATAATTACATAGATGTCTAACAAACCATTAAAAGCTTCTTTAAACTACTGCAAACTAAAAAGTCCAATATTTAGTAAATAATATTTTAGCCTTTACCAATATGCTCAATACTGATTGCTTATTGAAAATTGTTTGTAATAAACAGCACATTTTCTTTTTTAAAACAACAGACACCAGTAATGTTTGTATAAGGCAAAAAGACAGAAACATGTGAACGAAGGTCGTGAAAAATCCGAGTCCAGCATTGTTTTTTTTTTTTTGAACAATTCCTGAAAATGTAAATGGGTTGCCTGTAAAAGGGCTACAGTCAAGGTAAAAAATGAAAACCATACAGTAGAACAAACTGGTGAATTCCTATAATCAAATATGATGAAAAGTCATATTTCAGCAAGAACGACTTTTCTAGGTTAAACTTGTCCTGTGTGATACCTTCCAGGTATTTTCAATGTTGCTCAGTTGCGTTGACACTCTGTGTTTTCTGTCTAAGGAAACATTTCTGCAGTCCTCTGTGGTTTTTGGAACATGTTTGTATTTTCTATGCGGGTTTATATGCCACAAGGTTGATCAATTTTATGACAGCACTTTTTTAATTTGCAGCACAGGCATCTGTTTGCACATGTGTACTTAATTTGGAGTCTGTTATGCCCAGTCAGCCACTGTACACAGCAAAGGAGGTTCTATTCTAAAAGAACCTGCAGAATAACTCTGTCCTGTTTGACAATTTTCTTCTCTGTCTTTCATATGCACACACAGACACACACACGCACACATACTGCATAGTGCATACTGCATATGCAGGAAGTTTGTGACACATTGAGACCAGACCTGTTCTGACTGTGGTCAAATGAGGCACATGGGAATCAGACGACATCCATCCTGCTGTCAATGCTGCACAACCAGATCATTTATTCAGCCCACCCACAATTCCCTACATAGAGGAAGTGTGAGTGAGTGTTGTGTAGGAAGTAATGCATTTATTTGATAATAGCCAAAGACTTATTGGTCAGATGGTCATAAATTAACATCATTTAGGAGCAGTAAGCTATGCTGGTTCTAACCAGGAAAATACATTCAGTTTTTCTTGCCAATGACCAAAATCAGAATTTCTCTTTTCTTTTTAAATTCAGCCTGTCCTCAAAATATATTTTCTATTACATTTTTATTATATAATTTTTTTATTATAGCTTAAGTTTAATAAATGTCATAGAATGACAGTTACAGTTGTAATTTGTATTGGTAAATGAAATTGTAAAGTCATGTAAGGTTACGTTTTACAGTTCTACCATAAACTGCTTTGTTCATACAGTATGTGAATCATTGTTAAATTTATCTTCTTACTGAGGAATACAGAGGAATAAACATTTAATATCAACATGGAAGATAAATGAATGTCATACCTGTTCATGCCATGTCTAGCCCATTTAGATATAATTTTAATATTTTATATAAAAAATGTTGCTATACATTTCAATTAATTATTTTCACATGTCCTAATCCAACTCCTTTAGGAATACGTTTTTGCAGATCCAGACTCAATCTGGATTTTGTACAGTATAGGCTTTCCAGACTAAATACCACACATTAAATGCCAATGTCATGTGAATGACAGAAGCACTGCAGACGTTTTTGATTCTGTGTTTACACAAAACTGCTGTCTGGAAGCTAATGGTATTTTTAGATGTTGATTGGTTGGCACTGCATCAGTTTTTAGACAAAACTGTCACAACACTGTGAATGTTGTTGTCATACCAGGGCACTACATGATGCTGGGATGTTGGCATGTCTTTGAAACTTGTATGTGTTTTGACCTCTAACCTCCCTCTGATGCTGCAGCTGATTCTACAAAACAAATGCAACCAATAGTCATTTATTTTATGTGCATACAGTTATTTGCTGGCTAGTAGTGGAAGATGTCACCATCCAATTCATTTTTGTCCCTCTGAAAACAAGCAGGTCATCCAGCCGGCTACTCATTTTTCTGTTATTTCATTAACATGGCCCTACAGTTAATACAGTGATCTGCATTTTATTACTCTGATTTATATGCTAATTTGCTCAGCTGATAAATTTATCCAGCTGGTGGTCAGATTATGAGAGAGCATGTTGTGTGTAAAGAGAGTGTATAAAAGTCTACAACAGTGCTTTTGTGGTGTGAAGCATGGCACATAAAAGGCTTAATTAGATGTAACAGAAGATTGAACATTTGATGTGTAGAATGAAAAGTAATTAAGCTTGTCTTTAAAAAGCTTCCTAAGAAACTTGGTTAGTGATGAGGTACTTTTTCCTGCAAACTGCAGAATTTTACATATAGAAAAGTATTCTAAAAATTTATATATATATTTCATTCCAATGGAATAATGAATTCCAACAACTAATGGAGAACTATTCTCCATCAATGGAACATAAGGATTGTGCTGGTCCGTTTTATCTTTTATCTTTCACAAACACATAACTAAGCACTTCACCTTATTATGGCAGCAGCAAAGACACAAACACAAGAATAATCAACATGCAAATCGTCCTAGTTTCTGTGGCTGTCCATCAAGGGATGGAATATGTTATAATATTTTCCCACTGTGGGACTATAAAGGGAATTTCTAATCTATTTCTATTCTTTACAAAGGATAGGCATATACAAATGAACTCTTAATCTCTCAGAATTTAACATAATCTTACAGTCAGTCACTTTCTGTGAATGCTGACACTAAGACAAATTTTACCACAATCAAGTTAACAAAGCTTTTACCTAAAATTGTGATCAGAATCCAAAGATCAAAGAGTAAGTAAAAAGGAAATGCAGATGAGTGCAGTTTTTCCTGAAACTTCTGAAAACAAACTTGTTATAACAATATCCAGTGATGACCAAAGCTGTCTAGTTGATGTTGTTGTTTTTGTTAATTGGGAAATTGCTGCAGTGGGTAAACAGCAGAGGCTGTGCTCCATGGTATGACAGACACAAAGGGCCCACCAGAGACAGAGAGGCAGATGCATTCTGCCATCACCAAAACACTTGCTGATTGCCTACATTCAAAAGCAGTGTTATAAAAACCCAAGTGTTGTTTAGCATTGATCTTTTGCACATGAATGTTTTGAAAATAAGCTTAATTGATCAAATGGGTTTCACCAGCAACATTCAATTTTTTATTTTATTTTTTTTTAAAGATGGGGATTTCAACAGTATCTTCCTTTCTTGTAGCTTAAATTTTTTTAACAACACTCATTTTTAGGCCCCTTGTACATGGAGATGAATCAGACCTGGGCTCTGCTGTAAAATGCACACACCTCCAAATTGTGCATACATTTGTTGAATCAAAAAAATTAGATCTATCGGCTGCAGTTAAAGCACAAGTGCATCTGATATTCTTAAAGAGATGTCCTGGCCTTTTATTTAGCAATCAGGTGGAGAAGGAGCTTGAAAAGATGTGAGATGCAGTTCCTGTGTTTTGTAGTATAAAGAATAACTACCAAACAACATCTTTCTAACTCAACCCTCTGATTATATGCTTAGGGATCATAATGGTGCCCAATTCTTTCGAAAAGAAAACCCTTTTCTCCATGTCATCTTGTATTGTCAAAAACATTAAAATTACTGGTGGTGTTTTCACTTCCTAAAACTAGTAGAAATGGTGAAACCGCAGAATCTGTATATAGACAGAAGATCCACAAGTTAAGAAATATCTTTAGTGCAAATGTGAAACCCCCATGGCAGTAGAACTGCAAAAATATTTTGCCACATCCCATCATTCTTTTGGTTTTGCTTTACATGTTAATTTGAAGTTCATCTTTGTGCATTCAATTACAGGCGGATCCTAATTTATATAAACATTTGAATAAAAATGTGTTCATCCAGCTTAATAAATCTGTTCTGTATTTTTTGGAAGTGAGCCACTTTTGAGTTTTATATTGACTTTTAATATACAGCCTGCCCACTCTTACAAATGAGGCCCCAAACCTGCTGGCTAAATAATTATCCATAGCGCAACATAGCTTGACTCCTGGACTTTGTATTCAGTGTGAGTATTGTGCTGCTTGACACAAGAATGGATGGACAAAGGAGGCAACGTCAATAGTGGTTGCGAGCAGAGAAGTGGTTTTTCATTGCCTGCTGTCATAATAGGACTTTATGGTCATGCATCTCTCTGACTCTACCAAAACATCAGTCATTTCACAGTAAACACATGCACTTGAAGAGAAACAAACATACACACACACAGAGTTTCCAACTTGGCAATTGCAAGTAAACACATTTACCATTTTCAGAACATAAATATGTTTCAGAATAATGAGAGGTTCTCATCACCTGGGAAAAAAATATGCATTAACGCAAATCCCGAGCAATCAACTACACATGTAGCAGCTCTTAAATAAACAGACAAAATCACAGGTTGGGGGAATCAAATCAAGGTAAAGACAGCAGGATGGGGAAAAAGAACGAGAGTAAAAAACAAAACACAAATGAAATAGAAAAAACTGCCAGACAGAGGAAAATGTACAGAAACTAAAGTCTTCAGATAAAAAAAATAGTTTGAACATTTCTTTTTTGAACGTAAGTGTTCAAAAGCAAAATAGCAATAGCTCTAAAAGTGGCCTTCCTATAGATATTGCATTTAGACTTTGTTTACAGTTTCATTTATACCAGTCAAGTCTGAACCTAATGCATTGTCAACCTTCAACAAGACATATAATATAAAAATAATGCATACTTCATAACAGGATACAAGACACAAAGCAAGCTGAAGTCAACATTTTGCCGTCTTCAGATTTTTGAAGATCAACTTTTTGTGCAGAAAGAGATGAAAAGGTGATAACTATTCTTCCATTATTGATTGTTTGATTGATAGTCCTGTTTTAATAGAAGCAGAGCTACACTACTTACCCAAACTGGACACTGGCCCATGCAGCTGTCAGTGGATTTTAGTGGAAAATAGGTGCATACCTAACCGAACTTTGCTCGCTAGGATGCTTCTGCAGCATACTCAGCCTTTTGCTGCAGGTGAAATATTTAAGCAATCAGGATTCATAATAACTTCACAGATGAATGTTTTCTCATCCATAGATTCATAAAGGCTGATTGAACCTACAGAGAACAGTTATCAAGGCTCCAATTTAATTACCATTATGCAATCAAATTGAATCAATTTAGATTTAATACCCTTAAGCACTGGGTTTTTGTTGCAATTAATCTAAAGCAGTACTATTTTCTTGTAGTTAATTCTCTTTGACTATTTGCTGTTTTTGAGTTGTAGTTAAAGGTATATTGTTTCATTCTTATTCCTTGATATAGCGTATTTTTCGTTATTATTACTTGCGCAGGTTTAGCTTCTGCCTCATCCTTTAAGCTTGGCAGGGAGCTCAGTTAAACTTGTCTTGGTACTTGACTAAAATGAATACCCTTGAAGACTTTATTGCAGTTATGGATGATCTGTTATGTCTTTTTGTTATATTATTTCATATATAGTTTTGTTTAACAAGGATTTTGTGTGGTGGCATTAATAATGATGAAGAGTGGATCAAAAATCTTCCATATTGATATAAAATAAAGAATATTTCCAGTTATTGCAAGCAAGGGATGGCAGTAGCTGATGTCAGTGGGAACACAACCAGTCCTAAGGTTTAGGGGGAATTTACTTTATTAGAAGAAGCCAAGGTGGTTTATAAATCGTCTTTTTCAAATTGCTCAGGTTATGTCTGTTTGAAGATAAAATTAATCTGGAGTTCTGAAAAAATATTTTTGGACAGTAAAGTAAAAAAAAAAATTAAGTGTTTGCTAGACACCTGTGTATTTAATCTTAAAACATTCATAAGAATGAAGCAGTGCAATTTCACATCTTGTGTAAATTTTTTTCACTTTTGGCAGATATATAATAATTACAGCTTAAAAATTATTTAAATTTTAAGTACATAGCTTAATTAGAATTGTAGTAATATTACCATAATCTATACTAAGTGTTTCTAATTACATTTAAAAATCTTTATTAAACAAAGGAACATGGACTAGCTAGTCTCATGTGTCAACATTCCACAACTTAACTGTCTAGCCCTATTATAGTCAATTACATTTATAAGTGTCCAGGATCCATTTAACAGCTTCTATAAATGGCACACAGAGGGAGCAATTCGGCAGAGTGAAACAGCCACTGTTTTTCAGGATCCATACCTGCAAGAGATCATGTAACGAGGGGATTATGTAAGTCAGAAGATTGACATTAACTCATGACCTATTGGGGCAAATCCTGCTGATGCTGCAGGTTGAAGAGAAAAGGAAAGAGATGGTAAAAAAAAGAAGGCAAAGACATTTTCACCTGAAAGAAATGAAGACGTTGATACAGGGGGAGGGAGGGGAAATAAATGTGTTGCAGTAACTGAACCAAACATAAAATGAACAGCTAACATCCATGTCTTAATTAAACAGGTTTCACTGATTTAAGCTGCTTAGAATGCATAACTCGTGTTCTCAGTTATTTCCTCCATCGATTCGTCATTCACTGAAAGCATGAAACGTCTGAGACACAACTATGATTGATGGTAACCATCAGATTTTGCTGCTGTAAATTAATCACAATATTCACAGATATTGTTTTTCTTTAGTGCAGAGACATTATTTATGCTAAAAGAGAAACTTGATATCCTAATCAGGAGACAATTGGGGAATGAAAAGCAGTTTGATTAAACTGTATAAATGCTAATATGTACATTGTTTGCAGATAATTAATGAGATACTTTCAGTAGAAATTTATGTTGAAAATTATGCTGAAGCGTAACTGTAGTACGACATGTGAAATAGTGTGGGGATAAACCATATTAATTTATCACATTAATTGTGCCTTGCTTTAATGCTGTGCTATGAGATCAGAGGGGTAGAAAGTGTTTGATAGCTGTGGGTGGGCCAACATGTGGTTTACTGAACTCAGTGAAAACACATCATTCTTCTTCTTTACTTCTCTCATATTGTGGCTGCTAAGTTACATAAGTAACATCATCTAGTTTTTTTAGACCAAATAACTCCACAGAAATGTGACTCTGTTGAAACTCAATCATATTATTGTTGGAATAATAGTTTAGTTCAAATAATTAATTGTGGGATGCAAGATCAGCAGAACGGCCATTGTCATGCCTGAGCTAACAGCCCAGTCACATTGCTGCTTTTTTATTTGCATGCAAAGCAGGTAACTAAAATGTGATTGCCCATAATGGATTTTAATGGGGGGTGTGAAAGGCTCCCCTGCTTTCATCTGGATCAGGCAGGACACATGCTAATAACAACAACATGAGACTCTTGGAGTCAACAGCAATTGATGAGATGTAATCAGAACCAAACATGCAATACTGTTGGATGACAATAACAAAACTAAAACTTAAAACGTAATTTTAAGCATTTCAGAAAATGTTCTTGAAGGTCATCATGACACAAAGTGCATTTATATGTTTCTCTAGTTGTAGGTATGTTTGTCAGTTGTTTTTTTTTCAGTGGAGAGAATGACACAAAAAGAGATAAGCTGCAGTGACCTCCCTCCGTTACTCTCTTACTCGACCTTCATGTCTCACCCATGGGAAGTGTACTTGCTATGCCGTAGATGACGCTCTGCTGTCAGAGTATCCTGATTAATTTAACGTGAATAACACTGCAAAAAGAACACAGTCTCAAAAGACTCGACTGACTTGTAATAATTCTTTCACTAATTAATCTCAAACTAGTTTTTGGGAAGTTTTATATAGTAAAATGTGGAAAATATCAAATATGACACATTTGAAGATACTCTGATGGAAGTAACTTTGGACATGGGAGTCTTGCTTAAAGCTATATAAGCATTCTGCAATGAAACTAACAGAAACTGGCAATCTTCTCAACTTATTTGATTTAAAAGTGTGTTGTTTGATGTGGAAAGCACAAGGTCGTGCGTGGTTTGAATCTGTTTTCGATTCTGCATTTCAAAACAATAAGTTATGCTTAACAGAGGTGCTGTGAAATAAAAGAAACACTTTAACAGCAAAAACAATAAATTTTTGTCTTTTTGTAATGTTACTGCATTTTCAAAGCACATATTCCATAAGTTGGACATTTTGAAAAAGAAAAGTGTAGTAGAGGGTTTTCTTCTTGATAATGCAATGATTATACAACCTTAGAATGCAGCAGGGTTTCTGAATCTCTACATACATCCAAGATCTCTGCAGTACAATTGCAGTATCAAGAGAATGAGCTGGATTATGTATGTCAACAGATCTGCCAAGTTTTCCTTCACTCACTTAAAAAAAAAATACCTCCTATCATCACTGCAAGGAGGGGGAAGTGAAGAGAGAACTTTGCCTGAAGCACTTATTCTCTCTATTCTTTATGTAGCATTTCTAAAAGATTTCATTTTATATGTTTTTGTATGTAGCTGTTTGGTTTTTGTTTTTTAATTTCTGCGTCATAGATGTGATCTTTCTTCACTTTTTTTCATCCCTGTTTTATTTGGACATTATGAGATTTTTAGATTATATTTGAGGTGATGCTGGTTGGCATTTGGTACAGTGTGATAACACAGTCTGCAATCAAATATTTTGAAAAAGACATGATGAAACCCATGTACAAGTCTTGGATAAGGAACATGAAGTAATTTTTTTTTCTTCACATTTGTGATCCAGCCTATGGTTTGTGATAATTATTTCCATTTCTACATCCAAAATGGAGAAATGTGTACAAATGGTGAAGGAAACAAAAAAAGCTGAAAGTTGCATAATACAACGTAGTGCTAGTAGAATAAATTATTATCCTGAACCTAATATAAATTTAATTTTATCTTTACTGCTGTTCAAGATGGTGTGGCATTTTCCTTTCATAGATTTTTTATTCTCAGAAAGACTTTAACACTTTGGGAGATCAATGCAATTGAAATGGACGTGCCTTGCGTACAAAGCAGAGGTGAGCCAAGCACGTAAGGATGTTTTCTCATTATTTTTGATTCTCTTTCAATTAAAACCACACACAACTGAAAAAGTTATTTTTTGGGGGCCCAGAAGAAAATCTTTGGGAACCACTACCATGTTTCACTGTGTTTGCATAAAACTTGGAGTTTATATAAATGATCAACCCACTTGTTCATGCAACATGGCAGTATTTGCAATGACTCATGCAAGGCAAATAAGTATTCTTTCCAGATTATTTATGTCACAGACTCCTATGGTTAACCCATTTAAAAGTCCAGATTTATTACTCAGCTAGATTCATTTTGGCACTGCCAGCTTTAGAAAATTACCTAGAAATGTGGCTAAGCATAAATTTCAAGTTTTCTTTCTGCCACTTCAGCAACAGCTTAGTGTTTCCATTTAATGATGATCTTGCCTTCAGCGTCCAAGATCTTAACAGCTATCAACTTCATATTCATCTTAGTACAATTAATAACAATTACACTGTCTCTTAGGATTTTCTCATTAGCCAACATAGTGTTTCTGTGTCACTTGTATTGCTTGGTAATATTAAAGATTGTCTGATTGTTCTTGCAGTCATTTTAGAGAAAAAACTATTCATATAACTGCAAACAACCCCATGTTGGAATGAGAAGTTGATTTGAAATCAAAATGATTAAAGTATGCATCTGTGCACCTAAAAAACAACAACAAAATGTATTCATTGCAGTTTTGCAGCAGACATGTACTACTTGGCTTTTCATTTTTCTTCCTCTTTTTCAATTTTGTGCCCCATAGTGAATGCAATGCATACTGACAAGAACAACGCAAAATCAATAGAGATCAGAAGTTCTGTTCCTTTAAAACACAATTGTATTCTTCATATGAATGCACAATGGGTGTTTTCAGCAGGTCAGTGAAAGTAGGGAGTGGGATGAAATCCTCCATGCCTGCAGTAACACTGACAGCATCACTTTTATACAAATGGCATAGCCTAAGGTCAGGCATTGACAGCCAGAGAAATACTTTCTGAAAGCATTGTATATCAATGATGCACCACTTCAGGCATTTTTTTCAAAGTCAATTTTGGATTCACTTTTCTAGAGTGCAAATGTTTTGCAGAAGTGCAATACTAAGATATTTATTTTAAATCTTATTTTTATGAGATTATATTTTGTCAAAATACCTAATGTTTGTCTGAACCTTCATGCATCAATTTCCTCGTTGTGGGACTAAGGATATTTTTATTCTTTTGGGGCAGTGAGAGGAATACATTAGTATTAGTGAGAGGAATACATGAATTATGTGAAATATGTCAAAAGCTAAAGCTCTTTTAAGTTTTACATTTTTCAGGTGTTTAGATGTTTTGGTTGGTCACAATTGTTTGTATCTATAATCCCAGCTGGTAATGAAAGTGTACAAAATTGTCATTACAGTACAAACTTGCATTCTCCCAAAAAATCTTTTTGTTTTTAAATCAAGCTGATTAGTCTGTGCTTTCACAAATGTATTCTAAAATATCCTAGTCATGAAATGCATTTATGTCTTTCATGTCTCAAGATAATTCTACTATTTTTAAACTATATTTCTATAACCTCTCAAGAAAGTTCAAAGGTTATTGTAATTTAATGGAATTTGAAATTTGAAATGGCAATATTCTCTTATTGGATGCATGTAGCATGTAGGTGTTATTTTTGGTACTTCCATTTGTTTTTCCTTGCACAGTACTGTTATACAAATTACTATTTTAGTTAAGAATGCAAATTATGGCCAAATTCCCAAAGTAATATCATCTTTATAGAATGAAGTGGAAACAATTTGTGAACCTTGGTTTTTCTTGTTTTACTCTGATTCATTCAAATGATAGGCCAGAAAAAAAAAACCTCAAACTGAGCCAGAAGATGCTGTGGCACGCAGTGCACAGAGGTAACTTCCTGCAGGATCAATAGCTACAGACCTCAAAACTTAATTTGGCCTTCAGAACAAAGCCTAGAAAGCTCCATTGCATAGATTTCTTCTGCAAAGCAGTTGCAGTCTTATATCATCATTTGAAGCAGAACAGTCAAACACACCACTCCAGAACTCCAGAGAGCTGAAGACCTTTTCTCTGGAGTAACATCTCAGTCCTCTTTGCCTCCAAGCCAGTATATCAGCTTTGATTTGACATTTGTCAAGAGAACAACACCTAACTGACAGCATTGTGTCAAGTGAGCAAGGTGTGGGTATCTTTTTCAGAAGCTGGATTTGACCTCTTAGTACAGGTGAAAGGTACTTTGAAAAGACATTTTGGACAACATAATGTGCCCACCTTTGTGAGTGTATAACTATGTTTTAATACAGATGGTATAACAAATGTCTACAACCTGATCACTAGATTGCAGATATTGCACAGTTTGATACCTTTGTCATGCTTAAATCTGACTTTAACAAACAAAATCAATTTCTCAATATTTACAAAGATTTTTTGTTTGGGTTGCAGTTTTAAAAAATACCTTTTTAGTTACTCTTGTTTTTTGTATGGTCCTTTTAGTGGAAATGTCTCTTTGGGTGACTTGACAGGACATCACAGGGGGAAAAAAACCTGTAAAACACTTCTTTCTCCCTTGTTTACACCCTCATTACTACCTGAGAAGAATACCTTTTTCTAGATAAAGACAGAAGGTTAAAAGGGGAGAGAAAGTGAGATGAAAGAGAATATAAATAAGAGGGGCTAAAATTAAACCACAGGAGGGAAAGGGGTTTGTATGAAGAAATGTGGAAAAAAGAAAGGGAAAAGGGGCAGAGGGGAAGAAGCACTAACTGAGGTAGAAAGCAGATTATTGGCTGAGCTCCAATGAGCTCATTGAAGAAGACCCTGCTGTCAGCTTGTATCACCGTGACAGACAGCCTGCCTACCTCTTTGGGGCCTTCGA
The DNA here is from genome assembly GCA_902982915.1 of Phalloptychus januarius. Taxonomy (NCBI): domain Eukaryota; kingdom Metazoa; phylum Chordata; class Actinopteri; order Cyprinodontiformes; family Poeciliidae; genus Phalloptychus; species Phalloptychus januarius. The sequence goes on along the minus strand of CADWAE010000133.1, from coordinate 3,286,094 downwards.
AGACACATGCTTACACAGAGACAGAGAGACAGACAGATTTGAAACCTTTCAGACACACAGAGAAAACAAGAACCTAATATATGATACAAATGCATAGTGAGGCAGCCAAACAGCTGCAACACTCAGTTCCTTTAAATCAAAGCTGAAAACCCTCCTGTTCAGAATAGCCTTTGATTAATAATAAGAGGAATGCCTGGTTGGTAAAAGTATCTATAATTGAATTCAAAGTCATAGAATCAAACACTCAGATAGCAGATCGCCAGGTTTTTTGAGTGCCTATTAATAAAATGGGCAATTTATTCTTTAATTCCACTTTTAAACTTTAAAGATTTTCTTTTATGCTTTTATAAAATATGCCTAAATCAATTCAGAGTGTACTCCAGCTCTCGAGCTTTACTGCTATGAATGAATGAAAGAATAAGCAAGCTGTGAGATTTACACAGCTGCACACTTTTTATCCTTCCATCACAGATATTACAAATCCCACCATTAAGCAGCCAATACGAAATTAAATACTATGGTTACAGAGAAGAAGTATGCCGTCAGGCTTACCCATTGCAACTGATATGTTAAATCATAAAATCAAGCTAGGCAGCCCAATAAGAAAAGATCAAGATTTACAGAGATTGTAAGTTAAAGTGCATACCCCATTCATGCAGACGTAATCAATTCCAGGGGTACGCATGCGTGTTTCTTCTCTTTCTTAGTATTTACGTCACATATTTTACAGAAGTGTTAAAGCTAAAGAGCCTGTGCCCTAGTCTGAAAGGAGTAGAGAGCCAAGAGGGATTTGTATTCATGTTTAATAAATCAGTAGGCCACAGTTATAAATTAGATTGGCAAAAGACCGAGAAGCAGCAAATTGGGCATTTTTTTGCATGATAAGCATGACTTATTCTACAGATCTCATCCTTCTTCTTCTCATGTTGTCTTTCCAGTCTGTTGCTGATATTAAACAGAAATCTAACCTAAACAGATTTCAATAAATCAGACTCAGTTGGAAGTTAGGATTCTTAGCTCCTCCTTTAATGCCTTGGTAATGGCTTTGCTGTCATGTTTGCTGAGTCTTCCTTCATTCTTTAGGCAGTCATTTCTCGTCTATTCAATTGGTGTTTGTAAATGTCAATCAAAACTAGGTTTACAGTTGCTAACATAAATGAACAAACTTGAAAAGATCAAAACAGAAAATAGATATTAGTCTCAACACATGTATATATATCATGACAGGGAGAACATGCAAACTCCATGCTGAAAGATCCCAGGCTGGGATTTAAACCCAAGACCTTCTTGCTCTAAGGCAGTGCTTCTCAATTATTTTCTGTTACGCCCCCCCTAGCAAGAAGAAAACTATTCACGCCCCCTACTCCCCACCGTGACTATCCATCTCTGCATAACATTTTATCCTTATTAACATTACAGAAAAGAAAAAAAGAAAAGAAAAACATATGGTCAAACTTACAAAGAATAACTTTATTAGATCGTGTTTTAAGTCTGTTTTAAGACATGTTTTAAACATGTTTAAACTGTAAACATGTTTGACCAACTAATTGCACCATTGAGAAATTAAATCAAATTAATAAATAATAATATTTAATAACAAAAAAAAAATAGCAGCCTGTTCCCCAGGGTCACACGCGCCCCTCCAGGTATCGCACCGCGCACTGCTCTAAGGCAACAGTGCTACCAACTGTGCTATGGAGATAATGTCAAGACTATTATAGCATTAGTAGACATGTTATTTGGTCTATTTTATTACAGTAAAGGTGCCTTGATCATTTTGCTTTCTATTTTACACGGGTGATAGGAAATGCAAAGACAAACAGGAAATGAATGGAAGTGGCACAGACATCCAGTTTAAGTGTGCAGGGATTCAGATTAAAAAAAGTCACTTTAACCATATTGTTGTTGCTCCAGAGGCAGGATGGCTAATGGCTAACAGCTCCTGACTGTGTATTGTTTTGTGGAGAGAACATCTGCTCCACACAGTAATTGGCTGCTTTACCAATGCCTGGGCTCTCCTTTGTTCTAACTAGATGTTTATCCAGTCAGAAAAATCAGCTTTGAGAGTCTGAAAAATAATATGTATGTAATTTGATAAAGGCTTGGATCCACTATTTGTTTATTTACCGATAGTTCTTTTTGTCACCAATTATATAATTTGCATGATCATGCAGACACACACATGATCATGTGTGTGTGTGCATATATGTATGTATATAAATGTACATACATATTTATGTATTTATATATGTATCTTACATGCAGTTATGTACTTACAATCACCAGCTATCTCTTGATTTAGATCAGCTGTGATTACAACAGCTAGCAGTAGTGTTCTTTAGCAGGGTCATAATAACCGCTGTCAGGCAAGGAGGCGATACAATCTTATCTTGTCTGTTCTTATGCTGATTAGCACTACCAAGCTCCACTGAGCGCATCACCGATCCCTCTGGAAAGCTTAACCTTATATAAACTGCTCAGATTCTTCTATAGCGTTTTCCTCTCCCAACACACCAGGCGAAGCAGTTCTGAGCCCCATTAAACTGTAGTCTGAAACGGTTTCATCACACCTGCTATAGACTATTGATTTAAAAATGATTGGTCTTATATAATTATTATAGATACTCAGACCTAATTGGTTTTGTGGGTGTTTTGTCGTGGGTGATGTGACTAGAATATAAAACGTCAATAGAATAAGTGAAAGTTTTTAATTGCATTGTGACAAAACGTAAATCAATTCCAGGGGTACGCATGCGTGTTTCTTCTCTTTCTTAGTATTTACGTCACATATTTTACAGAAGTGTTAAAGCTAAAGAGCCTGTGCCCTAGTCTGAAAGGAGTAGAGAGCCAAGAGGGATTTGTATTCATGTTTAATAAATCAGTAGGCCACAGTTATAAATTAGATTGGCAAAAGACCGAGAAGCAGCAAATTGGGCATTTTTTTGCATGATAAGCATGACTTATTCTACAGATCTCATCCTTCTTCTTCTTCTCATGTTGTCTTTCCAGTCTGTTGCTGATATTAAACAGAAATCTAACCTAAACAGATTTCAATAAATCAGACTCAGTTGGAAGTTAGGATTCTTAGCTCCTCCTTTAATGCCTTGGTAATGGCTTTGCTGTCATGTTTGCTGAGTCTTCCTTCATTCTTTAGGCAGTCATTTCTCGTCTATTCAATTGGTGTTTGTGCAAAAAAACTGGGGGTCAATAATTTTCCACTGCGCTGAGTTCTCAGTTATAATGCATGCTCTTCTTTTTTACATTTTCAGGGACACTGTACAACAGTGACTCCCACATCTGTATTTCAGTACAAATGCTTTTATTTTTATGACTTCTTCAGACAAGAGCTTAAAGATATTGTACTACTTTCAGTCACCTTTTACTGAAAAAATATCAGTTTGTGAGTCGGACATGCTTTTCCAGACAGTTGCTTGCTGATGTGTTCATGCCATATTTTTTCATACTGGATAGAAATGTTACCACAAGGTAATGCAGACTATTTCCCAAGAGACCTATATATATATATTTTGCCTAGAGCTGCCTCTTTTACCTGCTGTGACTCTCTGTTGAGCCTGAGGCTTTGAAATATGTCCTGAGCCTTTCCTTCCCAAACATCCATTCTCTAATGGGATCTTCTGAGGAACGTAAACATGTGTTTTAGCACAGAAAATACACATACTGCGAGTGAAAATGTCTGTAGACGGAGCAAGAACAAGGTTTTACAGGTGCGAACAACACCACAAGTGCACTTGTCCTTGTCATGAGCTGACTCAGCAGTGTTACGGATTCACCTAATGATGTCAGATTTCATTTTTGGGTTTCCTCTTCATCACAGTGGCAAAATGCTGACCGGAGATTGTTCAGTACAATTTCAAATCTCTCTGTAAATTTTTATTTTGGTTGGGTGGTTGATTTGTGCCTATTTTTGTTAAGAAGTAAAGAACAGGTTTTATCAAAGGCCAGGCTGGTGCTGAACATGCATGAATATTGTTGCTCGTTATTATCACAAACAATGTTCCCAACAAATAATCCATTAAATCTTTTAATTTATTAAATGTATTTATGTTCTTACACCACTTATAACATGTGTTGAAAAAGTTTTTATTCAGCTTGACATCTTTATACATATATGTATATATATATATATATATATATATATATATATATATATATATATATATATATATATATATATATATATATTTGTAGCTCCAGTGCACTAAACAGTTTTTGGCTGCAGTGCTGAACATTTGTTAAGATCCTTGATGTTGTTGTTTTTATTGCAACAGCATTTTCTTTTATATCAGAATTCTCTTTTTCTAATGAACTTTGCACTTTATGATGCATTTGGTTCCCTATTTAAAGATAAAATCAGTACATTGTTCTCTTTTTATTTCATTTAATTTCAGTTTGTTAAATTTTTTGCCAATTTTTACATGTTTAATTCTTTCAAACAGGTAAAAGAATATTGGAATTTTGTCATCAGCCAAGTGTTTCTATCTATGTATCCATTCTTCTTTAGCCAGTAAAATGACAGTCCTTTCATATAAGATTTTATTTATGATATTTGGATGGGGTTCTTTAAACCCCATCCTGGTTTTGAGACATTTCTTATATATCCTCTTCTCTTCAGATTTTTCCACAGGTGTTTCGAGGGATTTAGGATTAGAGAAAAATCTGTCTGTGGAAGAAGGTTGTTTTTAGTTATTTATTTATTTTTCTGAAGAACCACCTCTATGTTTACTTATCCACATGATGGCATATTTTGAGTTTTGTCACATAGGCTATTGATTTGAACCTCTAAAGTGGTTTCAAAAAACCTATAATGTCATACATGTTAAGGAGATCCCAGGATGTTCGATGGAAAACAGGACCACAGCTGCTAATCCTACCCACTATTTCACAGTAGGAATGAAGGCTTTTCAACTTATTCATAAACATAAACTGTCTTTAATAAAATCTGCTACATGCTGATTTTTTGCCTGCAAAATAAGTATAGATATCACCATGGATACATAAGAAATCCCTACAGCATCTTTATATTTGATACACATGTACAAGGGAGAGATTTTATAAGTTTGTACATGAAGATTAGACCAAAATGCCAACAAGATTTTAGTTACAGTTTGCCATCTGAAGTAATCACAACTTTGTGGCCAGTGTCATGTTAGAGCATCTTAATGCAGTACAAAAACACATAAAAAAAAAAAGCAAGTGCTGTGTATTGATTGACAAATTAAACTGATCAGTTAACTGTCAGAAAAATTAGTGGTCAGCAATTTTACTAATGGATGCTGACACTCCTAGGACTTTGCAAAGACCTCTCAGTATTAACATTTATGTGGTAACATGCAGACATTAATGCGACACGCAGAAATGACTGATTGTAATGTCACTTTGATGGACTGTATAACAGAGTTTTAAATATGTTGTTGTACAAGTTAAGCTCAGACATAAAACTTAGCAATGTTCAACCTTTGGGGAATTTTCCTAAAGATATTGCATCTGCTGGTATGCTTTTAAGTTATGAGCTAAAAGCCCAAGACACCGCAAAAGCCAAAAAGCTTTTGCTTGATGAACCACACTGTCTCCTGCAAAGCACTGCACCACTTCTTGTTTTGCAGGGATTTTTACATCAGTCTCCTCCTTCAGTCCACAGGGTTCAAACTGTGAAATATTTTGCACTGAGCATGTAACCCTACTTTACACTTAACATCTGCACTGTGAGCCCCCCACCTATGCAGCCGCCTCCCCCTCATGTCCCATTCTTTGCTCTGGCTCAGCTGGCATCAAAGACTCAGGGAAAGAGAGAGAGACAGACAGAGCTGCCAAGAGTGCCAAGGCAGCTGGATAGTGATGAGTGATCGACGATGTGCTTAGCATACCAAACACCATAACAAAAAATTGTAATTCTTTGGCTGGCTCTTGTTGAAAAAAAAAATTCTACTTTTTTTTTGCCACTTGTACCTCTCTTTACTGCTCCTGAAGGTCTTTGATTGTTAATTGTTTTCTTTACAGAAGCCTTAATATTTTATTTGATCTGTCTTTGCAGTGTCTCGGTCGTGTTATTGCCTCCAGATGCAAATTTGAGGAGGACGAGAGATGGCTCAGAGTGACAGACCCGATACATAAATACACCCCAAACCCTGAGCACGCAGCTTTTGTAAACCAATCAATGTGGCAGTGGCCCAAACACTTACACAAGAACAGAAACTGCATTTCCCAAGCATTTCTTTACATTAGTATGGGCTCTTAAGTGTACAGCATGTCCTGCCTCCATTTCCTGCTTTTAACTATTTACCACAAAAAAACAAAACCTGCTCCGAAGAAAGAATTAACTCTGCTGTGAAGGAGATTTTTTTAAGCATCAACGCTAATCAGTTTACTCCATGGTGACCAATATAGCTTCCGTTTATAAATAATTTTGTTTATCATTTTATTGTACAAAGTTTTTAAACTTAGCATTTTTTTTGTTGAGAAACTGATGATGCAGCTGCCTCCTGCAATGTGAACCACAAATGCACCACTGCTACAGAATCAACTCAGCTTTGACTAAAAATTGCAGCAATTACTCAATAGTATTACATAACCTCCTATAGCTATGCTGACGGTTCACTCACCAGCAGTGGCTTCACCCTTAAAAAAAGGGAAACTTATGACGTCTCACATCATCTAATTAATTGGGATAATAAATAGATGACCACTAAGGGGCGCTGTTAGCAGCTTGAAATTTTATTCCTTGATGTTCATTTGATTTTTCTTTAATAAAACAAGACGGTGGTGCCACAAAAACAATTTGCTCCGTCATAATGCAACAGAATACTGTGGATTTCTACGTATTAATCTCCATTATGCACATACATAATGTGTATAATTATGTATGTGCAGTGTTGAATAAGAGTGTTGAATATGAGCTATTTCTAATTTTATGAACTACACTAACCAAACTATACTTAATAATATGCACAAAAAACAGAATGTTTAATAATGGAAGGTAATTGCTTGAGGATTAATGATAGCCACATATTCTTGCCTAAAAGTCAGTTAATTGTGAGGTGAATAAAGCCTAAAACTCTTACTGTTATGATTCTGAAGTTGTTGTTTTGTTCTCTTCACTTCATCTTCCCTCTCACATCTGTGCAGTTGCTTTTTTCCTCTGTGAAAACCTTGGCGGATGCTGTGCCACTGACTAACCTGCACACAATCTTCTCATCAAGCCCTTTGCACAAAGGATCTGTGGGATGATGTTTAGGTTCCCAGCAGTCAGTCAAATTCTCCTACTGTGAACTTTGCTACATGCTTCCTTAAGACTTTGCTCATATTTCTCTGTCCTTCTAGAGAACCTGCCTAACCTTTGAGAAAATGCAACTCCAAACCATCAAACCCTGCCTGAAATTATCTATGATCGTCCCCATGCAGAGCCTTCCCTCTCACTGCAAGTGACACCTCGCAGTCCACCATCCAATTCACACCTACTTGATAAAAAGATAACATACAAATTATTTGTAAATACCTACATGTTCACCATTTGCCTCAATCATCTCAGGAATCAGCTCTACCTGCAGTTCTGGTAGCAGTCACCTTCCAAATTTAATAGGAACTGGTTTTCATTAAGAAACAAATTCTAAACAATTATATTTCAATGTATATTACTGGTTCCCTGTGTAACTGTGTAAAAAGAAAAGCTAACAAATATATTATACAAAGATATTTTTTGCTCATGAATTGGTGAGTTCAGCAAAGTTCCAAAACGCTCATCACTCTCATAGATGTGACTTTTATTTCAGATCAAAACATATTGTTTTTCTTCCTCTTGCAATTCTATATCAGTTTTTACCAACAGACATAGTTCATCACAGGGAAATATACTTTTCATATGCAACATATGAGCAGTTTGAGAGCAGAGGGAAGATTTACAAATATGAAGTGCAACAAACTTCTACTTTCAAAGGTGATTTCTTTACTGCTAAAAATGTTTTTATTCTCTGTGTGGAGCCATCAAACTGACAACTTACTTAGTTCAGGAGTGCTGAACAAGACTCAAGAGGGGATCAAAATGTCAAGTTTGCCATTCCAAATTTTAGCACTCCTGTTGATGGAGTCGACAGGGCAACATCAGCCGACCACCCCATGGTTCCCCTGAGCTCATCCTGTCTGACGCACTCCTTTTAGACCCTCTGGTTTCTACTGCCTCATGGCAGTGTCATCTTTGAACTTAATTCAGCCATGTCTGAACCTTGAGGAGTTAGAGCTACACAGACAGTATACTTCTGTCTTTGTGGATACAAACAAAAACAAACATTTATTATTGTTTTTATTGAGTTGTTATCTAAGGCAAAATATGATTCAATCAGAACCAACTGAATTCAGACAAAACCAATAAAGCAAAATCGCATACAATTACACTACAAATTCTAAGGTCAAATGAAAAATCATTTTATCTATTAATAAGGCAGTTTACTTTACTGAGATTACATTAGTGGATGTTGTGAATGTTGCACCTAATTGTACACAAAAGAAATGGCTAAAAGGATCTTCCTTATCCAAAACCCGAATGGCAATTATGCTCCTAAACTCTGAAACATTCTCCCTGAATAAGTAAGATAGGCTTCAAATTTAACTATTTTACAGTTATTTTTAGCCATGCATTCAACAGCTGAAAGTAATTTATCTACATTTTTTTTTAATTTAACTAAGCAGGTTGTTTTTCTTGTATTTAATTTGTTTTTCTTTTCTATTTATTCATGTGTTTTTAAACCACTTTTTTTTCTGTAGAGCACTTTCAATTGTTTTGTACACAAAATCTATTGTATGTTTAACCAACCAAATTCTAAATTATCTATAGAAAAAGTGAGATTTGAAGTCAAAGACAGCAATAGTTGCTTCTCTGAAGTGAAAACTAGTGCAATTGAAAAATACCCTTCAAATTCTGACTACTTGTTTCACAGCCAACCCTGCAAAGTCCTTAAAAAATGTTGCCACTTGTTTGGTTTGTTGTAGTGCAGTAGCGAGATGTCGGCGCCAACACCTTGTACTTTACAAAGAACACCTTGCACATATCTGTGAGACATCATTGGCTTTGAAAAATGTTCATATTTTACACTCTTAGAATAAGGAATGGTTTGACTTAACCTTAACAAATCAGAAAATGACAGTTTGAATAACATCACATGAATGATGAATGATGGTTTTGGAAGCCTCTGACAAACAATGATTTTCTGACAAAAGAGGCTGTCAGCAAATGAAACCTCTAACATGACCTATTGAATCCTAGTAGGTCATGTAACTATAGAGTTACAGGTGATTTACGGAAGGAAACGGCTGAACTCATACCTCTCTGGCACATATCAATCATTTATTTATCACACTTTTATCTCACTGCTTGTGTCTCAAGATTTCTGTCATTGCTATGCAAGCAGTGCATACCCTAACATTTCCCATCCCACTTCTCCCTCTAGTCCCATCAGCACAATCTGCCTGAGCTCTTTCAGTCAAAGTTGAAAACTCTAAGTTGGAACTTGTTTATTGCACAGACTGCAGCTGCCCAGATTGTTTTCCAAACAGTATTTTGAATAAATCCATATGCAAGCAAACATAACCCAAAAAACCTGAGAGCGCACATGAAATGGGTCATGTCTAAATGAGAACAGATCAGACATAATAATCACAGATTGCCTAAGGGTTTCATAACATATCCCAAAATGACTTTGGTCCACGTCATCTTAATCTTTTATTGGTTTTATCAGTTACGTTTTATTTCAGCATAAACATACTAATCAACCAGTTCATCAGTCAATAACATTTTTGTTGTATTGTTTTTGAATAAAAATTTTTCCCACAACTCTGCAGAATTTCAAACAATTATTGTGCATGTCATGTTTGCAGGCTGAGTGATTCTATATTTTACAAAATTGTCTTCTATTCAATAAATCCTTTATTTTTACATCTATTTCTGCCACTAAAAAGACAGAAGTACAAGGTGAACTTTTCAATCCAGTATAAATATGTACATATAACTGGGAAAGTAGTATTTTTATAAAAAATGATTGCTATGCTTAGCTTTAACCCAACAATCCTTTAAAATGATCAACACTCATTTCAGTAGAGTTGGTATCAAAGATAAATTGTCACACAGTTGACTCACACATCAGGTTTAACTCAAAACTTTACAGATTACATGGATAACATCCTTTCTGATTGCAGCCATTTTCATTTCAGGCACTCCTGCAATTCTTTGTCCAAAACAAAAGTAGAGGCTGGCAATTCATATCAATGATTTCCACAAATTTGTATGGCATCTGCAGAAGAGAAAAAACACACTAAGTGGAACAGGTTAACCACACTCTCTCTGTGTGTCTGTCTGGGAATTAGCAAGTAGAGGTCACTACAAGGAGATCTATCCTTCCTGTTGACTATGGCAATTTAGTTATTTACAGGTGATCACTGCTGTGGTGAGTCTTACACTCCCTTGCAAAGGGATTCGTACTTATTGCACTTTTTAACCTTTTTGTCTCATTACTACCACAGATTCCATTGCCTTAACAGTTTATGTGATGGCTTAACACAAAGTACCACATAATTGTGAAATGGAGGAAAAGAGAAAGTGACAAAATCATTAAGCTCAGTTAGATTGGGTGAAAAGCAACTGTGGACAGTAATTTTCATTTTTGCACAGATTCCCATTTTGCTTTCAATCTAGAATTTAAAGGGGCCATATTAAAATATCCATCCATCCATCCATTTTCCTGCACCCTTTTCCCTTACTGGGGTCAGGAGGGTTGCTGGTGCCTATCTCCAGCTGTCATTTCGGGCGAGAGGCGGGGTCACCCTGGACAGGTCGCCAGTCTGTCGCAGGGCAACACAGAGACACACAGGACAAACAACCATCCACACACACACTCACACGTAGGGACAATTTAGAGAAGCCAATTAACCTGACAGTCATGTTTTTGGACTGTGGGAGGAAGCCGGAGTACCCGGAGAGAACCCACGCATGCACAGGGAGAACATGCAAACTCCATGCAGAAAGACCGGGGCCGGGAATCGAACCCAGAACCTTCTTGCTGCAAGGCAACAGCTCTACCAGCTGCGCCACTGGGCAGCCCATATTAAAATATGAATATGGTTTAATATAAACTATAACATTGTAGCTCTGGTTGTAATGTTAAATGTCATTTCCTGGATAGGAGATTTTCTGCACTAGTTTCAATGCTTTTGCAACCTTCAACAGGCTTTACCCCAGGATTGTCTTGTATTTAGGTGTAAGGGAGAATTTACCATAAAAAAAAGTTCAAGGGTATGAATACTTCTACAAGCCCCTGTCCATGACATCAAAACCAAAATAGCCTTGGTATGTATCTGAAAGATGGGTTTTGACAAGACTGCATTTTATGACATCCTGCAAAAATGAGAACGATCATGTGGGCTGCAGCTTTCATCACATAAGTTTTAAGTAGTCTGCCGGGAGTTTGGACAGCCTCATGTCTCATTTGATAAACACAGAGCTGACAGCGACTTCTTTTCACCCGACAAAGTGAAACTTCCCTGGGAGGTTGTGACGCACAAAGAACATAGCATCATCCCCCCGAAATGTCCTATCTTTCCCTCACAGGAACTCTGGCCATGCAGCTGAACTCATTTGAGAACTTAAAAATATATATATTATTTCATGAAAAATAATAAATCCCTGAAGGGTTCTGCTCTGGTAGGTAATACATCTTGAGATTAGGGATGTCCCAGTCCGATCACATGATCAGAAATCGGGCCCAATTGCGTAATTTCATGTGACTCGATTGGAATCAGACGCAACATCCCAATCAGGATTTATTTTAATATGTACTATAAACACAAATGAGAGAAATAACACTTAGTTGTTTTTTTTTTTTGTTTGTTTGTTTTTATTTTAAGTGACTTGTCACAATGCCAACAACTTTCTCTGGTTTATTGGACACTGGCAGCAAAACAGGAAAGCAGGGATAGTTCTGCAGCTACAACGAGCAGTGAGTCTGGCTAAGAGCTATGTAAATATGGCAGGAAAAAAGAAAAATATTTAAAAACCAGCATTTGTTATGTCTAGATATAAAACATTAGCTGATTCTTTTTATTGTTCAATCAAGATTATTCAGAGCCTTTGTGGAAGGTCCAAACTCCAGTGCTGCAAGTTGCAGACCTGTGGGTTAGCAAATAAAGTATTTTATGTAAAATCGAATCATGCAACATCTCTTAAGTGTCCTATTTATGTGGGTGTGCATTAGGATGAAAGTTGCAGAGTTCACTGTGTTTCCAGGATGGGCATAGTATTTTTACTGTTATAACAATCTTGGTTGCTGTTTTTTTATTTGTATTTGGACAAAAAAACAATTGAACATCTATAAAACAGCAATAAAATGTAATGCTCTCAGAATACCCCCAAGTGTTTAAACATATAAAACAGCATTTAGACGTGTTGATCTTCTTCAGAGCAGATGGTGCTTGTGTATCATGAGATACAGCACACCACAAAAAGTCAAGATATGTAAAAATATATTGATGTGTAAATGTGGGACCTAAAGTCGTAATTATTTCAGTCAAAACTGAAGGCTACTGGTGAAGGCTACTTCACCAGACCCTCAAAATTAAAAGAGACCCTGAGACTTGACTGACTAAATCACAGCATTTCAATAATTACAGCATCACACATGACTTCACCACGCGACAGGGTCTCTTTCAGACCAGAGCTTGCAGCAATAAATGTGTGACTTGTGTCAAATAGGTAGGCTAAATGAAGCATAAAAAATTATTACTTCACCACTACAACACACACTCCTTTTTTATTAATATTTTTATCTACAGCCAATGCAAGTCCATGTGGACTAACAACAAAACAAAAGAACAATTTACTCCACACACCTAAAAAGTACAGCAGAACACTCGAACATTTGAAATGATAAAAATATGAAAATTCAAATAATTCCGAGAGAAAAAAGGACAATTTATATATACAAAAGAAACAATAAGCTCTATCCCCTGTCACTCCCATGCTAATGAAAGCAAATCACATTCTTAATATCTTGCGGCCCACGTTCAGCATACATAAATAAGAATAGTGAAAAGAATCAATGGCATTCCGTTTCTGAAACATACCTGCAGTTGAACCAAAATGAGCCTCTGCTGTAGGGTGGTCTTAGCGATAAAGTGTAAAGCTTTGTCTTGTGATGGACGGGTTATTTGTCCTGGGTGTCTCAAGCCTTCTGAAGAATTAATTGACAACTTGAGATGGACACCAGCTCCATAAAACCACAAAAAGCCCAAATGGACAGAAACAAAGGGTGGACTGACTCACTGTTTAGTTAGATAAAAAAAAAAAAAAAAAAAAAACTTCAATAGTCAGTATTTAGGACACAAAGTTGCTCAAAACAAACCCTGTTTTGTTTTTCAAAACTGTGCAAGTTTCAGGTACAGTAATGTGACTGGTAAACGACTCATTTGTTAGTATCTGACATAAGAAAAGCATATCATTTCAGTATATTGTAATTCATCAAAGTATGTTAAAATAACTTTTATACACAGTAGTAAATCCCAATGTCATTTTATGATACTGTGCAAAAATTTAAAATCAGAAAAGAATAAAGTTTACGATGACGGCTTTTAGTAGTCTGTTTGTAACACCCAGAGATAAATGGGGGCAATGCGAGGTTAATTAGTGTAATTCTTGTTGATAACTGTAATCTCAAGAGTTTTTAAGGAGGAAATGCCATTAGCATTAGTAGCTGATAACAAGTATCTGGTTTACACACATCTGTCTTGGTGTTGTCCTAATTACAAGAACACACACCCCACACTCACACACACATTCTTGGTCTTCTACACAAACTGAAGACTTTGTACTGACTTCCATTAATTTTTGTAACTGCATTTATGCCTAACCCAGACATGTTGCCTAACACTTATCAGTACTAGTCTATTTCTAACCGTATTCTTAACCAAAACCTAATTCACACCATGCTTCTAAATCTCTAAACCTGATTTTGTTGACCATGATGGGTTTGTAAAAGCAATGAAAGGGTAAAACATGACCACTTTCAGAAAGATGGGAAAATTTTAAACTCAAATACATAAAATAAATAATTAACATTTTCCTTAAGATTTAAAGCCTTCAGTGATTTGATATCAGATTATGATGACCAAATGTTTCCACAGCATTACTGCTGACACGTTTACTGTCAGGCATGTGTGTTAACGCAGAGCTTGTGCTTCTGTGGAGGAGACACACTTGTTGATGACCGGTTTCTGAATCACACTCAATTACATGGATATTACTAAACCTCTTAATTTCCATGGAAGCAGAACGTATAGTGGATACTTTAGTAAAAGTTTCTGCAGCCTTCTTAAAATAAAATAGAAAATATTACATAAATGAGGAAATTTTGATTTATCCCCAGATATTTGTTATTTCAAGGAATAAAATAGGAGCAAATAGATGTAAATGAAGCTGGCATTGAGTACATTGCAAATTCCACACAATATCGCAACAATTAATTTAATTAACTCCTGACATTATCTTCCAGCATTTAATAAGTTTTCATTCAGGAAACTACATCTCATACATAATTAATAAATGGCTATGAACTTATAGATTTAATTCAGCCATTCATTTTTAATTTTCAAACTGAGCTTGAAGCTAGTGCTACCAAGCATATATTGATGATTCCAGTGGCTGCAGTCATCAGTTGTCAATTCTTTGGTTTAATTTACTCTGTCCTTTAACATTTTACACTGCTCAAATAGTTTTCAAAACAGGATGTGGATCCACACAGGATGCCTGGTAAGGACAACCAAAATGTTGAGGAGCCAAATGAATATTGATACATTAAGTACAAAGAAGGCAAGTTTTTCTATTTTCTATTTTCACATAATACCCTACTTGTTAAAAAATGGAATTTCCTGCATCTTACTAAATTGATTTGGCAGCAACTAGCAGCCAGCAAAAGCTCCCACCGAATGTTCTTGGCTTTTGGTCAAAAATCCCTGTGGACAGCTACCTCCCTCCCAAATAGCTTCATGGAAATGGATCAAAGAAGAACAAGAAATCTGAACTTTAAATAGTCCCATCACTGCTTCAAACATCGCAAGCATGTTTTTTTTCTCTTCGTGCCTTGCTTTAGGTGAGCAGTTTTTAGGCTTCTTTCTAAGATATAAGTCCTTCAAACTTTAAGTGACCCAAAGCACAGCAGGGTTTTTTTTTCTTTTTTTTCTCATCTACCTAGTGATGACTTTGTTCTCTGGTGCTCCAACTGTTCTGAAATCTTAAATGTTCTAAGGGTTACAGAAAATGTCACCTAAGTTTAAGAACTGAATGCAGATATGCTGTTATGTCGCTTACATCAGCTTGGAGGACAGCAGCAAAATGTTCACATGATAGCAGAAGTATACAGGCAGAATAAAGTCCAGCTGAGAGATAAATTTAATGGGACAGTAAACAAAAATGGCAACTAAACTTTAAACTTTTGTTCTGAGTCGCTATTTATGTTGTCTTTTTTTCTCCTCTCCTCTGACAATTTAGTCATGCTTATGCGATTGGTATGCACAATAATTCAACTTGTGCATATATATGTTTCAGTTTTGACCTTTATTTAAGTAACTTCTAAAATAATGAATGGACTTGTTTTAGTGTCTTTCAGAGCGATTACTCTTTTGTCTTTCAAATTTCTTATAGATTTGGATCAAGGACTATGATGAAGACGTTGCAAGTTTCAGTAGCCGAGACGGGAGAGGTTCTGCATACAACGACCGGCCAACTATGTCAGCAAATATAATGATGCAGTAAAACGCTTGTTTCCATCTGCCAGAAAATTGTGGCTCCAGACATTTATTTTCCAGTAAGACGACACCATGAAGCATCCACCTAAATCGACACAAAAATGGCTTGAAGGAACAAGGTGGATATGCAGGAGTGGTCCAGTCAAAAACCGGACCTCAGGCAGGAACTAAAAAGGGCTGCCAATCCAAAGTACACATAACAGAGCTTGAACAGATTTCCAAGGAATAATGCCGTAAAATTGCAGCGTCCAGATGTGCCTGACTGAGACCCATCCACACAGACTCTGTGCTGTGACTGCGTCCAGCATTGCATTCACTGAACACTGATTTGAAAAGGGTGAAGATTTATGCAATCGCTCATTTTATGTACATTATATTGAGAAATCAGTTTTCACTTTTAAATTAAAGGATTTTTCTGTATTTTATTATTTTTTGTCAAAAAAGCCAAATTGTATTAATCATAACTGAATTGTAAAAGTGATAAAAGGCTAAAACATCCAAAGGAATTGTCAAGTAAGTTTTCGAGGCACTGTACGTCCTGTTTAAAAAGAGAGATTGTTTGAACCTTTCTCAACTTAACACATTTCTCCATTATACTAAAAGTTAATGGCTTCAACATAATTTAGTTTTTCCTCTCTTCACACCTTCTTCCAAAATCTCTTGTTTTAGTTTACATTAAAGTTAATCACATGCTTTTTCCTTCTTGTCTCTGTCATTTCCCTTTTATCACTTGTAGTTGAGTTAACGCAGTCGCTTGAAGATGCACAACAGACATTCATGTCACAAATAAACCCTGCTTACAGTCACTCACTGCCCACCTCTCCAGCTGAGGAATCAAGGAAAAGCTGACAGTCTGTCAGTGGATGAGCGTATGTAGCAGTATATTAACGGTGCATAGAAGTGTTTGCGAAATCAGGCTAATATTCTCAAGCCTTTATTTCAGAACATATAGCATGAGTCTTTTCTGGTCAGACATAGCACACATATACCTTGTGAGTAATTACCCGTTCTTTTGAAGAATTAAGAAAATATACATTTTGCATACAAGAGATTTTGACATCTCTTGTATGCAAAATCCAAAAGATACTAAGACTTCATATCAACCTTAGGGGACAAAATGCAGGACTGGACAATCAAATTCCCAGAACCTCTTCAGGAGCTGCATCCAAACACTTGACTTTTTGAGTGTTTTGTATTATCATGGGCTTTAAGAAACCCATTTGAACCTGACGTTTAAAGTTTTATAAGGATAACTGGCATTATGAAACATTTATACAAGGAAACTGTAACAACTGACCACTTAATGCGACTAAATGGAAGTAAAAGAACTCTAGGAAGAATAGCATTGAAGAACCAGAAACTTCAATACCTCCAAGTTAATAACACAATATTAACGACTCAGTAAATGTGGTTCTAATTTATCAATACAACATCCTTGAGGGATCTGTACTGGTGGTTGTCAGAAACTTCTAAGAGTCTTTGGAGACTAGAGTCGGATTTATTATTTATGTGTGCTAATGTGGTTTTTGGACATCCCAAAAGAACCTGAAGAGGCATTACATATTCTAAAAGTTGTTCTGTGGTGCTGAGCTGAATGCTACGTTGTGTAAAATTTGCAAAGTCTGTCTTGAATCATCCCATCACTTTTGGCATTGCACTGTCATAGTAAAAGAGTAAAAACGTTGAAAGCACGACTGTCAGTTTGCTTCTAAAGGGGAGATCAGTAAAGACCACCTTCCCTCTGCACTCAAAGATTTTTTTTATGTCTTAGTCAGCAGAAAATATGTTACTATCTTATTTTGTATTGAAAACACAATTCACGACTTAACTGTTTATGTCCATTGATGTAAACATACATGTTCAGCATTACATCCAGACCCAGAGATGAGTTTGCAGGACAGAAGCCAGTGAGACAGATCTGTTTCTCTCTGCTGGTCCTTTTGTTTTCCTAAGGACAGACTGTTCCCACTGGATCAATGTTTTCAATCTGGTGATTACCATTTCATCACTAGAGGCATTATAATCAATAACTGTGATTACTGCTTTAAGGCATTTACATGCATACAGGGTCAAGGATTCTAAAACACAGCTTCAGATTCTTTCTGCTTAGTTTCATATAATCCTTTCATAGTCTTGCTATAAGGTGCTTACGTTTTTTGATAGACCTATTATGAGTCTTTGTTATAGACTCAAATTTATTGTTAGTCATGTTGGAATATCATCTTAAACTCAACCTATTATTATTGATTACCATAATTATTAGTCTATATTGCCACTGACTTCATTAAACTGTCAAAACATATTCCATGTCTTCAATTCTTGTTATGGCTTTAAAAGTAATAAATAATGGATTTCACAATGGAAAAGATTTGAAGAGTGCCTTTTTCCCAGCACTGCATTAAAAATGTTGCTCAGGTATGAGGATAGATTTCTTCTGTAGACAGTCTGAGGTAACTTTTGTTCTGTTACTTCAACACCTTCTAAATCTTTATTTATTATAAAGATGTAGGTAATATGTACTTCCTGCGGCCACAGGCACAGCAGGTGCAACTGTTCAATTATTTTAAAGACAAACAGCAGAACGCAAAACAAGCATATGTTACATGGTGTCATAGGGACTGACCACAGGTGGTCAGAATAACTATACCGATGGCTGACACAAAGAAGCAAGGTACAGATTTGCCATTGTTGCTTTTTGAAGTTATCCAGTTGATTGATCTCAGAACATGTTTGGACATTAAACAATGCTTTGTGCTGTTGCTTCAGTTATGTGACATGCATGTACAGCTGCATCCACTGTTATGTTCACTTAGTGTAGTGAATTTCTAATTAAGTGATAAATTATTCTGCAAAATTCTCCCAAATTAAAAAAAATGAGATTTTACAATTATCTGTATAGAGTGTTATAGAGTTTGCTTAGTAGCTTTTAGTGTTCATGCTGCTGAGCTCTGAGTTAATTCCTCATAGCTAAGGAATTGCTACATTTATTTATTTTTCAAATTCAGAATTGTGGGAATTGATTTGTTGAATGCATAAATTTGATCCAGTTAAATCTCAATCTTAGTTTAAGTTCTCATACACATACTAAAATATTGGAAGTGGCAAAATACATATAAACACACCATTAAATAGGTTTCTCTTAAGCATTACTTCCACTTCCTCAATGAGTAGGAACATTTGTGTGTCCCTTATGCTAAAGAGTGAGGAATATTATTCACTCTCATTCTCATTCTCAGTAAATTTTCATTCTTAACTGATTTTAAATTATTTTGCAATATGACTGTGCTGAAAGTTTACCAAATAATACAAAACAATCTATTCTAAGAAAAAATAAGTAACAAGTGGCTTCAACACTTTTCCTTTGTATAAACAGTTTGTTTGGTACGGATAACATGTGCATAGATGATCCATTGGACATTAAACACCCAGAGGCCCATTAAGGTTTAATCCTGTCATAGTGTTTGGTCAATAATCCCAAAGTTGGCACAAAGGAAGGAAGGGCCTAATTACAGGAAGTAAAAGAGATTATACATAAAATGATCAAGTACAATGATGTTACAGTACAGGAAAACATTTTAAGCAAGACATATTCTGCATAAAGTGCTCTTGTGATCATGTAGCGCTAATAGGCTTGACACAAGTAAAAATTGTGATGAACAACGCATACCAAGTATATTCTGGCCAGAATCATAACACATCAAAATATAAACACAATAGAAATACTTTTTTATTCATTTTTTTTATTACAAAATAGGAGTTATAATTTTTTAACAGATTTCATGCTAAAATCTAATTACAGGAACCCTGATGCTGATAAGAAGCAGCTAAGTGAGGAAGAAGACTCAGTCAAAACTCTAATACAATTCTTTTAACTTTAAAAATTATCTCCTTTTAAACATGTCTTTGAAAATCTGTGTTGAAAACAGAGTTTGAATCTCTTAGGCAAACTAAATTTGCATGTCATCTGTATGAATAAGACAAAGTTGTTTCAAAGTAGCCTTGATAAACAGAATTCAATTTAGTGCAAACAATTTTTTTCAGAATTTAGTCTCATATTTCCTATTGAGATATTTGCAAGAGGCTTTTGCACCATAATCAGCAGCAAGCAGAAAAAAACAGTTAAAGTTTCATTATCTTCAGCCAACTGCAAAAAATGATGCCTGTGACTTTCGTCAGCCTTTGATTCAGCAGAGTTTACAAAAGTGACCTAATGTATAAGGATTTGGCTTTCAAATCCTTTTATTCCTTGACCAAATAGAGTAGAGCATATAGTGAACTAATTCTTCATAAAATGTGCAAGCACAGACCTCTTCATCGTTGTCTTCACAGACCCGAGTCACAACCCCCATCCCACTCTACCTGCTACTGTCCTCTTAGGAAGACAAAGATGAAGCAGGTTTCATGGTGATGTACTGTCCACATGATAGAAACCGGATCTGAAACTTTAACTCTGCAACACAGTTAGCAATCTCAACTCTCTGATAAATGTTATTATTGTATTAACCAGTTAGCTGGAAACAATGCTTTAAGGATATTTTTCCTCATTTATCTCCTATTTGTGTATTCATTTTATTCTGACTGATATGTGAGTTGGAAGCTAATCCTCATGAGGACCAGTATGTGTCGGAGTGCAAGTCATGCATTTTAGTTTATGCATGCATAAGTATGTGTGACAGCTCGTGTTTGTTGTGCTATTAGCCTGTAGGGCTGCTTATAATGACTGACAAATAACTATATGTCGACAATCGGGAGCCAAAAAAACCCAAACATTATGCAGTTTCAGAGCTGAATTTTATACACATAAACATTGTTGAGAGAAATAAAACCAGCATGGATTAATTTTTAATCAGGGTCAGAGAGGGCACAGTAATCCACTGAATAAATTGCTAATCCAGGCGCAGGAATAAGAAGATGTTTATGTATTTCCAGAGTGTGTCAAGTGTGTAGCCTCACCTCTCTGTTGATCTGAAATCCAGATTCCTTCTGGCTAGCTCATGTTGTTTTCACTCTAAAGCCGGATGGAAGAGATGAAAGAGAAGAGAGTAAAAATTGAGAGTAAATTTTATTAGGCGTTTTTTTTTTTCCAGAAAACTCAAAACCAGCGTATAGAAAGCAAAACAGCAAAAAGAACTAATTTTACTAATAATATTTTGTATCTTTTAAATAGCACAGACAGCAGCAGACAGAACACGCTTCCTCTGGACCACCATGCAACTCATTGTGAAATATATTACATGTTTTTCTCAATGCAGCATGTCCTCACTCATCTCACATCTGTTATCTTATTGGTTTTAGCCTTTCAGCACAAAAAAAATATCAAGATTACAGATAAAGAGGGAATCTGTATTAACTCAGCAGGTTCTTTTTAATGTTGAATTGTCAGCTCAGTTTTGTGAAGCAACCAAGGGAAGATGATAGATGCTGACATAAATATTTTAATCCACTTGGGCAAATCCAAAAATGTGAAGAGTGGAATTGCCTGGAAAATCAGTGAGATTTCTTTCATGATGTGTTTGTTGGTGGACCCAAAATCCACCAACAAATCCACCCGCATGAATCATGCTCCCAGCTACATGATCCATGCAGCTGGGAGCATGGATCATGTTTAATATTTTAACAAGAAAAAAATTACAAAAGACTTTAAAAAACCAGGGAGCCAGAGCCAAACAAAAACAGGATTCCAGAACAGAAAACCAGCAGGATCAAATGGGGAAGTGACAAATTATAACAGGGGTTAACAGGAGAAACAAGCAAAGACTGTGAGCAGGAGAAGGTTTTAAATACTCTGGGGTCTAAGACAATTAATCTAAGATCAACTAATAGATGGACACAATGAATAACTAAACAAAGTAGAATAACTGAGAAAGGACTGAACTAAAGTAAAATAGAAACAAGGCTGCTGCAATCAAAATAAAAAGCTAAGGAACACAATAATAATCGAACAACCAAAACAATCCAAGATCCTAACAATTTCATTTATATTATACGTATGTGTGTCGGTGTTACAATGAAGATGACTATAAGGCCATGATGCATGATATATGCAGTGACTAATATATTCCTACTTCTTGAATATCTTCACTATCTGTTGCAAGTACACAAACGTCAACTTATATTAACTCAATTAAATAGGACAGACCAGCATGAAATACTGTAAAGTGGTATATAAAGCACTTTGATAGGAAATTAGTAATAATTAGCAGATTAAAAAAAATGTTTTCTACAACTACTGTACTTCCTCAAATCTTCTGGTGTCTTTGTTCTTCATAAAAATAATTCACATTTGGTCTGATTGCAGAGTATCCTTGAACAACAAGTATCCAGTCTTGCCAAAAATTCTGTTAGATTTTGATTATATATTTCACAGGGCAATTCAAAAATATAAAAAAGATTTGATCTAAACCAGTGGTAGATGACTTTAACAATCAAGAGCCAGTGTCCTGCTTGTTTTAGATGTTCCCCTGATCCAAGACATCTTAATCAAATGAATTGTAGGCTACCAGGCTCCTGCGGAACATTATGACATGTCTAGCAAATAATTCACAAGTGTGACTCAAATGGCTGATTATTTGTTTGGGGTCATTTGCTGCTACGTGAACCTCCAGTCCCACAATCGAGGCTTTTTACTGCTTCTGACAGGTTTTTTTCCTGGAATGATCTGTATTTTGCTCCATAAATTTTCCCATCAGCTCTGATTATCTTCGCTGACCTTGCTGTAGCAAAGCTTCCCCACAGCATATTGTTGTCACCACTACTCAGGATGGTGTGTTCAAGGTTGCATGGAATGTTAGTTTCCAGCTATTTTTGCCATGCATGTAAGATATTGAAATTCATTTTGATCTAATCTAACCAGGTCGCTTTCCTCTACGTTTGCTCTGTCAGTAAAATGCTCTTCGGCAAACTAAAATGAAGGCTTCTTGTGGTTTTCTCTCTTTTCACTTTTTCAGGCCAGATTGTGAAGTGCATGACAAAAGGTTTTCAAGTAAACAGATTCTCCCACCTGAGCAGCAGTTGTCAGCCGTTTCTCCAGAATTAGCATGGACCTATTTGCTGCATTTCTGATTAATGCTCTCTTTGCCTATAAGTGGACACCCGTGGCTTTGGATGCTCCAAGGTATTTGCTGTTTCATTTTTCAGGCAATGGATTGTACAGTGCTCCCTGAGATTTCCAAAGCTTGAGATTTTGTTAACTGAGCCATCTTTTAAACTATTCCACAATCTCACTTCAGACCCGTTTGGTGCGTTCCTTGTTCGCCGCGATTCTGTTTATTCACTGAGTTCTATTTTAAAATGCTTTAATTAAGACATTTGTTATCTTGTTTTGGCTTGTCAGATAAAATCCAAGCAACGTACATTTAAATCTATTGTTGTAATGTG
The DNA here is from genome assembly GCA_902982915.1 of Phalloptychus januarius. NCBI lineage: Eukaryota > Metazoa > Chordata > Actinopteri > Cyprinodontiformes > Poeciliidae > Phalloptychus > Phalloptychus januarius. The sequence goes on along the minus strand of CADWAE010000133.1, from coordinate 3,262,919 downwards.
ACAGAATTGTTCAGGAAGTCTGAAATATTTATGATACAAATCAGAACTACATAAAATGGGGAGTCACAAGTGAACAGAGACATTTGAACCAACTGTACACAATACATGATAAATAGGAAAATACATGTTGGACCACAGGCTCTAAAATAGTTTTCTTTTCAAAGTGGATTTTAATAAAAGTACACCTTCATATTATTTTTTGATATTAGTAAATATTAATAATCCAAACACCTGCTAAAACCTCCTACTAAATATTTACTATAAAAACAGATTTTACTGGATCTTCAGGCACGGTTACAGCCCACAGAAACAGAGAAGTGCCTCTTTGCTTTCTGTTGCAGTGCAGGAGTTACTTAGTTAAAAATGGAATGGTCCAGAACAAACTGGTCCGGCAATTGGGAAAATGAAAAAAACAAAATCATGAACCAATATGTCAAAGGAAGCAAAGGTTTTTCTATACAAGCAACATAAAACCTGCCAGAAAAACAAATAGCTGTCCTGGAGCCAGTCTAAAAAGCAAACTGGAGCAGATGTCTGCCTGTAGGTACAGAGGTAAATTAAACACATGACATGTTGTTTTTTTTGTCTTCGGTCTCTCCTGCTGTTTGATTCATATCTGCAATGATTTACAAAATAAGTTGTTCATTTTTAACAGCTTTAAAGTAAATCCTTATGGTTATTAATTCCAAAACTGAGACACTTTAGTTGATTTAAAAGAAAATCTTGATTTCTCAATTGGAACTAAGCATTTACTTGTAACACATAAAAAAACATTTTAATTAATCTAAAAAGGCAGGCTAAATTAAACACTGTTGTTATGCTGGGCTATAATAATTTATGGTGTGTGCTCCAGGCCTTCTCGCTTATTCAGCATGCTTTTTGTGCGTGCTTTATTCTGTCAGAAACATTTTTAACATCTTTAACATCAGCTCCACTTCTTCAGCATCATCTGCACTCTCAGCTCTGTTTTTTTCCATTTGATTGTAAATGTACCACACAATCAGCCAATGACTGCAGATGTTTATGTATTCAGTCACAGCACAACTGATGAGCTATAATATGTTTTCATCTAATGCAGCAGAATCCAGAAGATATATTTTTTCTATGAGTTGTTATACTTAGAAAATACATCAGTTTGCTTCTGATTGCATCAAACACACCAATTCTGTTGTCTTCCATTTAAATGAGTGTATCTGCTTTGCCTCCACAGAGGTTGCATCTGTCTGAAGTATGACATGAAATTATGTTCGACATAATAAACGATAAATTGGTGCAAAAAACAAAATATTCTTGTGCTTCTTAATTAGAATATCTATCTTGTAACTATTTAGTGTTTTTCCACAAATATTATTGTAAAGATTCCGCTTTGCTGATTGTAAAAGCTTTTCAATGCATTGAACCTGCAATTTATTGTAGAATTCTAGGGGACTGGAAAAAACAACAAAACCAAAAAAAAAAAAAAACTTGTCTGTGATTGGCTAATCATATGATTAATTTGTGTGCCCTGACTCAAGTGTGATTTTTATGCCACAAATTATTGCTTGCTCAGATTACTAGGTGCATGCACATCTGTCTTTCTGCATGCAAAATAAGGCGGTACAAAGAAGACACAATGCTAATCAATCCTGCTTTAGAAGCAGGTTAGAGGAGTCACATGCTTTGCCCATCTATATAAGAATAGCTGATTTGAATTCAAAACTTTATTACAATATTTTGTATTACGTTTTATGACTATGATAAAAGTGATGACACAAAATATTTTCTTTGTGTCAATTAATTGTACGGACCCAGCTATATTGGGTAAAGGAACTGCTAAAAAAAACAAACAAATAATCAAATGTGTTTTTTAAAATGCATATATTTTTTTTAATTTATAGTCATATAATGTAAACTAGAATATGGGTTCTTATGAGGCTTGTTTCTCAGATTAAAAGTACATGTTGAAAATAGCTAACTTTTAGCAGGTGTTAAATAGATTTTTCATTAGACCCATTTTGGCATTAAGAATGCTGTTTTCTTTTTGTCATGTCCTTATGACATGTCTTTATGACATTAAGATTATATAATATATTACTCCTCCTATGTACATGGTTTGAAATAAGGTATGTCTGACCTACCTGTCCATCCATCTGGAGGCAAGTCTGGACTCAGTTAACCACTCATCAGCCCTCCGTCCAGTCAATAATATCCTATTAACTATAATAGCCATTAACCATCAAGTAAGAAATCCTTTTTCAACCATCCTTGCTTTACAGTGTACAGATATCTGTGTAAACAAGATATAGCCAAACTCCTATTTTCTTTAATTTTATTGACATTTATCAAAATCAATTCATGTTGCATCAAAGGTCCTTGTTATGCTAAAGGAAAAATACATTATTATGTTATAATCAAATTTGGCTTCATTGATTTAGCACTGAGCAAATGTGACAAATAGTGCAGAGGAAAAGATTTTGTTTCATAAATTCTCCAGCTGAGCCAGACTTGAAGAAGATGACAATGATTTGGATTTATGGTACAGTAAAGAAAAGTTTTAAAACCATAAACAATAAACATTGCACAGCTTTGTGAATTTAGTAAACTTTGATAAGAAACTTTTGTGGAGAGATGCCAACACAAAGGTTAAGGGAAGCACATGACAGGCTGTAGGGGAATGAAAAAGAACTCTAAACATGTGGGAGAGGCAACAAAATGTTTTTGACATGCAGCTGTGGTTTAAAAACACTCAGAGGGTCACAAGAGAGCCAGAGACGTGACGTGAGGCTCATGACTGGTGAGGAACTGACTCCACTGGAGTCAAATGAACAAATATATAGAACCCAAAATAGAAGGTAATGTTTCAGTTTTGACCCTAAATAAAATCTGTGCCCTTAATCCTGCATTAACAATGATGGTATTAGAAAATACTTTTATTCAGGTAACAGTGATGACTCCCCAATATGCCTTGGACTTGGCTGTCCACATCCTCCACAGTCACACCAAATGTTATAAGTTTAGGATGGTTATTGCCATATGTGAGTGGATATTATTTAGTAGATTATATTTTAGAAACTCTAAAACATATTTTTTTACATTAATTGCTTTTATTAATTAGTATGTCAGAATTTTTTATGTTACCCGATGCTAAAGCATTTAATATTTAATGTAGAACACATGTGTAGATATTTTCAATCAACGTGGACAAAAGCCAAAGGTTAAAATAAAGGACTTCAATGCTTTCAGATGAAATATATATATAAAAAAAACCCTTCTGATATAGTAACCAAAATTACTACAAATGATCCAGCCATTCTGGTTCTCTGGGTTGTGGCTCATACATGCAGTGCCACAGCCCGGTGTGTCCAGACAACAGTATTAGCATTCTTTTAAGTGCTCCTTGTCTGTCTCAGAAGAAAATCCTTGTGGTATGCTGACTGTTGCTCTCCTCAATCCGATCTTTTTAGCAGAACTCTGTTATATTGCTCATTTTGTTTACAGCAGGGCAGCAAGTGTTACAACATCTGTTTCCCTGTTGTGTTTTTTCCAAAACAAGTGTACTGTTTAGGTAGTGTCAATATCTTTTTCTTAGGGCAAAAATACACAAAATGTTAGAAGGAGGTTCATAGTGGTCACAAAAGACATTTAAAGTTAAGCAACCATTTATCCACCCACTGAGTTGCAAATTGATGCAGTCAAAGCTGTATGCTCTTTTGGCTTCAGAAAGTTAACAATTGTTGGAATTTTTAATTTTTAGAAATATGTATAAGAGTTCAATACATTATATTTTTTATAGCTAAGCAATATGCAAATGGGAAACCTTTAGTGCAACTTGTACAAGTGTAAGAAGACAATTGCAGTTTTTTAAAAATTACTTTTCTCTCCAAACGGTGATCAAGAACTTATTGAAACACACCTGTAAAAAAAGAAAAAACATTAATTTTTTTCTGATTTCCACAAAAGTTCCAAATACCTTTTTTGTGTCTATAAAAATATTTTTTTTCTATTTGCTTATCACATGCTCTGCTTTCACGCTTTGTTCCTATCCTTTCCTGCGTTGTCCTGCTGGTGACTCTGTTCAGCTTTGACATTCTCCCCTCACTGCTATATGACTGAACAGCCTAATCCCTTACATGCGTTATCACCCACATTTAATCCCACCAGGACCTCACTCTTCATTGCATGCAAATTTCCTATTTGCTTTGGATGGGTTGTGTTGTCATAAGCCAAATTGTGTACTTTATGCCAGCCGTGCTTACTTACTCCGAGAAATTAACATAAATAGATTCCAAAAATGGAAATCGTGAATTGATTTCTTAAAGGCAACTTGGTATCATAAATAAATATGTGAACTAGAGGATGAAGTCCCTGCAGGAATTGAGGCCAGTGTTTGTTCACCCATTTGCTGCTTATGGGCTGTATGTTTCTGACACCTAGTGGTCAAAATTAGAAACTGCATTCAAGGTCATTAGGAAGCAGGTGGAAATCTCCTGGATCCCAGTGAAATGGAAAACAAACAAAAAAAATCAGTTTGGAAAATAAAGATGGATGCAGACCCGACAGGTTAGAGAATTTTTCTCCATAGGTCAAAAATCAAAGCTTTGTTTGTATTTTTTTTTTTTTATTTATATAAAGCCAATTCCTTTTTAACTTTGGTTAACTTTCCATATTTTGTATCAGGGGTTTTCTTTACAGTGAATTATTTAAGCCTTAAAGGCCTTTATTAAACAGTAATTGGACAAGAAATAAGGAGGAGACAAAAGGGGGAGACGTGCTGAAAATGACCTGAGGCCAAGGCTCAAACGCAACAAGAACTACATTCTCTGCACATGGTGCATGCACTGTACCAACTGATCCACCCAAAGCCCATTATTTAGTTAATTTGAACATACTGGAGTTATTACCAATACTCTCAGTTTACATCCACATTCAAGTATTTGTATGCATTTAGTGGTAAATGTAATTTTTATATGAAATATAACTTGTCAAATACAGTAAAAGTGAAGGAATATAGTTGAAATAGTGGTAAAAACTGTTACCAATCAAAGATTGGCTGGTTTGTGTTGATCCTAAAATGCTAAAATATTTTTGTCTTCATTTGGTTGTACAAATGCTAATACACACATTAAATATACCAGTATTTGACTCAGTTGATGGAAATAGACAATGTTTGCAAAAAGGATGTGCAACTATGACACACATAAACTGTGCAGTCACATTTGTTTCTGTATTGAATAGTTTATTTACAATTTATTAGGAGTATTTCAGTTAAAATAGAAAAAACATTCTAGCAAACACTTAGGATGTATTTGTTAGAATACAGTCTAACAAATTTGATTGATTCTGAGGTGAATGCGATTGTGGAGTGTGCCACATGAGGGCAGTGTAGTGTCAAGGCAGTAGGTCCGCCAGGTGGAGGGAACCTTCTGACTAGCTGTGTTTCAGCTTCTGCTCACACTATGAAGCGAGGCTGCATTAAACCGGAACACGGTGCTTCCTGTCTCATCATTTCTCCTGTTTGATCAGGTAATCTTGCATAAAATGCATACAAAATCACATATTTGTGATTTGCTTTATAACAAATTTATGTGTTTTTATTAAAGTTAAGACATATTAACAATGAGATTATGCCGTGCTTATTGCTAAGCGGAGAGGCAAGGCTTTGTAATGGCGGCGCTCCATCCCTAATTTAACTCTGATATTAGTAGATTATAATCCGGACGCTGTTCCTATTAAAGCTATTAATAGGAAAATGGTCTTAGTAGCGTTATTAGTTCCGTTTGTACATTTAATATAGTTTATTGGTTTGAGAAAATATAAAAACTGATTGGGAGACCAAGCAAGCAATTGGAAATATTTTCTGGTAACATGTCAGTAACAGCAAAAAAAAAATATGCATATAGAAATAGATTGGATTTGTTTAGAAGATAATCATAAAGATAATAGAAATTTATTATAAGCCTGATCTTTGCTTTATGTATAACATGCAAATGGACAGAAATGTAAATTGAAGTATATTTTTGATTACAAATGTAAGATTAAAAATGCTATGAAGCGAGGTAGCATCAAACCAGGACACCCTGCTTCCAGTCTTGTCATGTCTCCTATTTATTCAGGACCATTCTTGTGCTGCAGGTCTGTGCCCCACTAGACCGGACCGTAACACAAGATGCAATCCGTCAATGCATCCCTTATCTCAACCCACTTGTCTTTGCAAGATCGTGAGGGGTGCTGGTGCTCATGTTCAGCATTCATTGGGTGAGAGGCAGGGCACACCTTTGGCAGGTTGCCAATCCATTGTAGGGCAACATGGATACACAGGTCAACAAGCATGCAGGTCAACAACCACACACTCACACGTAAAGACAATCGAGAGAAATCAATTAACCGAACAGCCATGTTTTTTAGACTGTGGGAGGGAGCTGGAGTACCAAGAGAGAATGCATGCACAGAGGGAATATGCTGACTGAATTCAGAAATACCCCAGACCACAATTATTTAATGCCACATAAAAAATATATTTAATCATTTGCTTAATAATGAAACTGGGAAATGCTATTGTTTTAAAATTGTTTAGAAAAAGAATAAGTCCTATATCATAGTGCAATTTTCTTAGCAGTGGCTCCTTGTTGTTTTTTGTATAACTTTTCATTATTAAATGAACTCCGTGAAGAAAATGTGATATTAACATTCGTCATTTATGAACAATTGACACCAGAATTTGGTTAGCCCATTCAATCTGTAAAATGTGCAGTTTGTGCATAGCCTACTAATTAATATTTTTATAGCATAGCAAAAAAAATTTTTGTAGTACATAGAACAAGGTAACATAACCAATTTTGCCAGAAGGAGGCACTAGTTAATACATTTTCACTCTGTGCTGCAGCTTTGAAAGGTGCTGTGATGAGATGGGATAATGTTGACTGCAAACATAAATTGCTGTGCAGCACAAATAAACGTTAAAATAGTTGTTTTATAGTTACAAGTAATGCAATGTTTTATAATTTTTTTCTGCGATGTCATAAGAATTTTTATTGTCCTCAGTACTGATAAGGGTAATTTTAAGAATAATGTTTCAAGACAATCAGTGTTAATTATGTAAAATAAATAGAAACATTTCATCTGTGTTACAAGGATGAGATTTGTATTCAATTTGTCCCATTTAACATTCTCACTGATAATGTCCAGGGATAATGTCCTCTTTTATTTGTTGTTTCTCTTAACAACAGATATCTAGTCCCAAACAGAATTTGAACAGATCAAATTCAATATGCAGTGTTGACACTGGATATTGAGAAAACTGCTAATGTCACAAGTCCAAGTTGAGATGAAATAAAATCTATCTTCATGTTAACATTCAGAAGGTCATAAACAAACCTGGAACATCTGAAGCACTGCAGGCCACTTGTCCCAGTTAAGGTCAGCACTCATGATTCAACAACAGAAAAGAAGCTGAGTTGGAATTGCATCTGGTGGTGAAAACACTGCTGCTCCAAAAATGATTTTGCAATTTACCTTGCAGACAGGAATGAACCTATTGGTTGGCATTTAACCTCCGAAGATATATATCCAACATTCTAGATGGATCATTTCAGTGTCACAAATCTCACTGGATGGGACTAATTAATGGATCTAATTAGCAGCAGGCCATTAGCTGATCTCCAGTAATGGACACTGATCAGTATTGCATTGATGATCCCAGGAGATTCTTTTTTGGAAATACTTTTTCTCTCATTAAATGATTTTACAGTAGCTATAAAATGATTTCATTACTTTTACGGGATTAATGACTGACCCAAGACCTCAAAGTTTTGCATAAAACCTAATTAAAAAGTCATTAGGTATTTCCATCCAACTTTAGCTATCAATGTTATTCTCTGACTTGCGGTCTGTCTTACCTAAAGTTCCCCAAAGAGAGCCCAAAAAGGAGCCTTAACTTTTACAAAAAATGGATCCCCTAATTTCTAGGAAAGTAAAACCATTCACTGCTCATTTTAAACACACTTTGCATTTTTCAGATGGTATTAGGTGCTTTTTATTTAACTCAATCTATTCGACCTTCTTAGGCTAGGTTAGGTGATCCTTTATTAACCCAGGGAAAATTAAGGTAGTGTGTTGTTCATATACATACTTAACTATCCATAAAAATACTAGATTTAAAAACCTTAAGGCACAATAAAAATAAAAAAAACTCAAAAAGATAAACTATTAAGACATTAATTTCCCCATTTCCTGCTGTTCCTCCTCCCACACGTAGCAGCATTATAGAGTCTAATGGCCTGTGGTATAAAGGCGTTCCTGAGCCTCTCGGTTGAACAGCCCACCAACAGGACTCTGTCCCTGAGCTACTCTTCTGGGAGAAAACGGTGCACAAGGGGTGGCTGGTATTGTCCATAACTGCCCTCATCTTAGACAGCGTCCTCTTTTCCATCACTGTTTCAACAGACTCACCCCAACAATCTTTAGTTGGTAGTACTTTTAATATGTTATTCATCTGTCTGGTAAGTGTAACAGTTTTCTTTGCATTCTTTGCAATGCTTTAAAATGAGTGGACATTTTTGATTCCTTTAGACTTGAGTCAGTTTAAGCTCATTTGTAATGTGCTGTGGCGTCCAGATGCTTGTGAAAAGCAGAGAAAACACATTTATCCTTGTAGGGTAGCAGCTCAGTGATATAAATCCTTTCTTGGTAACAGTTTCCAGTGTGACAGTTAAGTAAATGAATTACTTTACTCACTTGCATATAGTGGCAAGATAATTTTAAGCAAGTTAAAAAGCAATGCGGGTAGCTTGCATTGACTGCTTAAAGTTTATTAATGATGCAGAAAGAAAATATTTTATTATATTTCTCTCTAATGTGGCTGCATGATTCACATACTAATACACGAAATTAAAGGAGAACGTTTATATATCTGCCTCTTTAATCCACTTATAACTGAAAGGAAAAATTTAATTTCTCATAAGCCTGCAGACATAAAAATGTGGGGCTAAAGTATAAGTGAGCTCTTGAGACAATAATGCATGTTGAATGAAGAAAGCCTGTTATCTAACTATTAATTCCTACCTGTTCATCTGGCCAACAATCCTGAGGGGTTAGGAGATAATTATACCGTGGTCATGGACAAAATGAAAGTGAGCTGGAGATCACACGGGGGCAGGAAAAAAATTAGAGAACGGTATAGGAAGAGAAATCTAACCCTCTGGGTATCAGGACAATAATGACTACTGTGGTCATCCTGTGCTAGATATCGTTGTGATATAATGTATTCTACCTGGACATGAACACACTAATCAGACAACAGTCTCATTATCAGATGATGAGCCTGTCAGTGTTAACTCTAGAGCTGACCTAAAAAAGAAACTTATGTTTCTTTTTTAGGCAAAGTTTAGATTTTGTTCGAATACATTTGCTGCTGCCCATTTCCTGCAGCTAAGTGCAATTGGCTTTTCCTGTTCAAATTGAAATATTAATGTGAGTTGGTTTCCATTATGTTTGAATGTGATTTGGGATGCACTTAATGCTCAGTAGGCTTTTAAAAAAGCAAATGAGGAGATTCTCAAATAACTTTCTTGATGAAGTCACAGATTGACTTATTTTTAAGGCTCCAGAAAGCTTGAATGTTTTTGTAAGAATGTTTTCTTAAAATAATAAAGACAAAAAACAAATAGGTGACAATTAACTACATATGTGAATAAGTATTCAGCCCTCCAGACAGTTTCCTCAACAACAACAACAAAAAAAAAAACATGGGATTGCTACACAATGAATGAGCATCTGCCATGTTGGATATGATATATGTTGGGCTTGCTTAATGAACACTGATTGGTGTCCAAAAGCAATTAACATGTTCCCTGAGAGAGAGGAGAGAGTTAACAAAGGACAGGAAAGGAAGAGCTCATTGGCTATTGCCAAGTACACAGACAGAGCCAGCGCTCACCTGAGACCCAGCACAACACCAAAAACTGAAAACTCACAGTTCACACACTTCAGAGACGCAGACAGAGACAGAGAGAAGAAAAGGATGAAACAAAAGGAGCCAAACGCATCCCCAGATGGTAGGGCATACGGTGAGATGTGTGCAAGACAACTCTGGCAAGCTGATGTGACTTGGAGAAAAATGAGGAGACAAGGGAATTTATGTGGAGGTCTTTAATCACACCACACTCCTCTGTCTTTAATGAAGATATCCTCTGGAAAACAAAAGGTTATGCAAGACACGAATGAGTGCATATATAAACTTACACGACATGCATCAAATTTATCTTGGAAATGAACAATAAAGGCTTCAGCAATGTGTCGTTTACGTTGACCTGCAGGGGGCAACAAAAGCAAACACTTCAAGCTCTGATTTTTGCTCATTGAAATGCAATTACATTTCTATGCAAGCATACGTGTCTTAAAGACATATACTTTTATCTCATAAACCTTGATAATGTGTTTTCCCTTTGGAAAGTGGCTCAATAAATATTTTTTACAGTATTTCTTTGAAGCATCACACCTGTTCCCTAATCTCTCTCAGGGGTATTTTTGCCAACCGGTTTGGCCTGCTGCTGTGTAAATACAGAAAGGGTATCGATCTGGCTCTGATTGAGACACTGTCTAATGAATAATGCATCAGGTATGCTCATCTGCTGTGCTTGTAGTTTGCCCCTGTATGTCTGATTAGGAACAGATCTCAAGACATAAGGAGAGTAGGGTATTTAATCACCTTATCTCCTGTTTTAATCTTACTGCTGCCAGATTTTTACAACAGAGGTCAGGTGTGGGAGGACGGCATACATAAGTCATCAATCTAAATTGATCATGTGGGTCAAAAACAATTAACAATATACTTAAACACTGCTTGACAAAGACAAACGCAACATAGGTGCAATCCAATAAAAAACTTCTTTGGAGAGAATAGTGACTGTGTCACCATTGTTTTGCTATTAATTGTGAAGAAGGATGAGTGATGCATTTCTAATTTGTCTTGAACTCAAGACTTTTAACAGTGATGATTTCAAGAATCATTGCAACCTCACTTTTCTTCTCCTTTTTATGTCATTATTCCTTCATACCAACAAAACCTCTGAATATTAATGTAAAAGTAGAAGGAAGCTCAGACAAAAGGTTAAGTGGTGTCATGGAGGTTGTGAGGTGGTGTAACCTAAGTCAATTATTGATTAGCTCTGGGTAATGATATGAATACAGACATTCCCAGACTGTCTAATTACTTAACTCATGAATAAAATGTAGAGAAGAACTTCTAATGTTTTCTTTTTTTTCTTTAGTTGATTTGATTTATTTTTATGTACACATGTTTGTGCAATGAACATTCCAATTACTGAATTGGAATTTAAATAATTAGATTTTAAGAAAATGTTACATATTAAAAACAATATTTTACCTGAAGCTGGGTTTATATGCTAGGCACAGGAGGTGTTTTTTTTTTGTTTGTTTTTTTAATAGCAAACATTGGATCAAAAATTGGAGTCTAGTTTGGGTTTGAGAAGAGATTAGGAGGATTGTCATCATTCTTCACAGACAATAATTTTTAAACAACTGTAAAGCAACTGTCATCATCTGTGAGGTTCAAAATGTTACAGGTTTTACATTTTTTTTGTCATGACCATATTCACTGCAAACCACACTGCAGAATGCGTCAGCATAGCTAAATTCTGCAGCTATGCAACTCTCATGTCATCTTACAGTGTGTTCAAGCCAGAACACACTGCAGATTAGAAACCTGTCAAACACACAACTGCTGTCCCACCGACAAAGGGTCACTGTCACCTGTCTTTGTGCTGGTTATAATCACTTCCAAAACATCTACAATCGCCAAGATTTGTACATGCTGCACCACATCAGACATCAAAGTTGGTCTAATGTTGAACCGGGAAGGGAGGTGTCAGAAAGATCTTAGACTTGACAACTGGTCTGGTGAAGTGGAATTGATGCAGCTGATGCACTTTCTTCAAAACATCCATGGTGTTGCAGATATATTTGTAGGTACAGATGATCATAGAGGTCTCGGCTGCGTCGGAGCAATCAGGCACAAGCGTTAATGGGACTTTAGAGAAAGGCTTCCAAAGAGTGCAGCACACACTAGAACAAGCAGAACAGACAGAAATGATTGAAAATGTAATAAAAGCAGTAAGACTAAACATCATTTATAGCAGCTGTTGGCTGAATCAGATGCTCCAATTATAAGTAATACTGGTGGTCTGTAACATTAAGAAAAAATGCAGCATCAGTCCTCTTATCACCTCCAGCTGAAATTGAAACAATCCATAAATTGTCTTTTCCATTTGTGGGTAAACGCTGTATTCAAAGAAAAGTTGTGCAAAACATGACGATCCATGGATTGAAGAGAATGTTGATTCATGTCACGTTACTCCATCAACCAGCATAATTTTTAAACTATGTGTTGATTTTGATAGGTTATTTAGATACAATGATGTCTTTATTTAATGTGGCTATTAGATTCTTCAACTTTTGCTTTGTTGAATAGCTTTTCTTTTTTCTATATCAAATGCTTTAAGATGTGAGGCGTGAGCCCCATCTGCTTTACCAGTTCATGGTCAACTACACAATGGTTTCTGGCTATCATTTTATTCGTGCCTTAGAAGTTAGCTCATGCTAGTGCTAGTAATGTTTAGCAGTCACATTTGGACCAATCAACTGGTTTTTAAAGTCATTACTGACAGTGATTTTATTAATCAGTACTATGCACTTAATAAAGCTGTAACGATACAACCAGTTAATGAAACAAGACGATGCACAATATTTGCTACACCAGAAAGAGACAAGATGAGATCATTGGAACATCATTAGGTTTTTTTCTTTGATTAAAAGATAGATGATTTCACTAAACACAAAAAATCTTTGGAAGGATCTGAACTCAATGTAGATCAGTTCAGGTTTGAGCAGGATTTTTTCATACTCTTCTCTAACCATAAAATGGCCCTAACAGCCAAGGAGCAATGAAGTTCTGGAGTTCATACAAATAAAAGGTATTTTTTTTATTAACATTGTATATATATCCAACTCTAAAAAATCAAATTCAGTATTAAATTATCCAGTTAACTATTTTTAGTCACTTTGTTTGATGCTCAAATGCAGTCAAGTCTTTGAACTAGTGCCTTAGTTTTGCAAAATAAGGAAGCTCCAAAGCGGATGTCAAATTTAGTTTATTTGCAGCCAGCGGATAACGAATCATGTTTTTTCAACACTGCTCACAAATCATTAGAGTAGTATCTGTCACAGTTTCTTTTATCTACAGATAAGGATGCTTCCCTACAATTAATTTAAATCCAGTGGAGGGTTCCTCACTACTCAACAAAGTGCCACTCTGACTAGTAGACCGTTACTTGACCCTGTGAACCTAACAGAGCAACTCAAGAACCACTCTGCCTTTATTATTATTTATTTTGTTTGTGAGTGTTAATGCGAACTGGGACTTTTGACAATCTCAAATGGTTTCACACCAGTTTTTGCAAGCATAACAGGTTTTCCTCATCTTTCAGCAGAGCATGTTTGAATAAGCATTAAGACAAGACAAGAATTAAGATTGTATTTTTTTGTTAAGCTAAGTATTGGCAGCTGATTGCCTAAATCTAGCCTAAAACTAAATACTCAACATAAGACTGCCTCTATGAGACGATATTAATTTAATGTAATTTGAATGACAAGAACATCAAGGAGCAAGATGCCAAACTGGGCAGCTGGGAACGTCTTGGAAACCATGCAAAAACATTTAGGAGTCGCATAGAAGAACAGTATGTGGACAAACATGTTGGACAGAGTCCTTGAGGGTGGGCCTGTGTGTTTCTGATGAATTCATAAGACATCTGGCATCCCTGAGCCCACCCTTGTCCTATTTTCCAACACACACCAATACACTCACACACATGCACCAAGACCTGAATAATGAGGTGTCATGTCTCTCCCACACCCTGGGACCTCCATTCATGCCTCATCTATTCACGTCAGCATTCAAATCTATCTCTTGTGCTTCGGTTCTCCTGTGTTACGCACTCTTTCTCTTCCCTTTATACACACATGCACACCCACACATGCCGACACACACATCACCAGGAAGGTCAGGCCATAGTGATGAGGGATGTGACTTCTATATTGAGAATAATTACAGTTGAGGATTTGCTGCTTGCTGGTTTCTTTAGTATAACCAATTCTTATTGGTCGGGCTGAGTTGTGTCTGGCCTACCAGCTGCCCTGTTTGTCTCAGGTGGTAAAGTGATTATTATGTCTAATGAAGACATTATTTATCATTGGAGATAATTTGACAGCAAAGCTGGCTCTCGCTGCTATACCACAATGGCTTCCATTGTCAAGATGGCAGAATTTCATTTTCTTTTCTTTCCACATTTTCCCACTCTTCTCAAGCTAATTGTTTTCCTCCGATATAACATTGAGCTCCAGAGCATCATTTAGACAGTTTTTTGCTAGAAGAATTAACTAAGCTATTTTACCCATGCTGCCAGAAAATGTTTGTACCTTTAAGCACTTATAAATATGCACCTGTGAGCCTCATCAAAATAATAAATTATCTTGAAAACCAAGCTATGATTCTTCTCTCAGGGCTGCTGTTGTTTAAAAATTCAGGATTTTCCACATCAAAAATTGAAGGAGAAACCACAAATAATAAATCAAAACTATGTCAACTCTGAGTCTAAAACAGTAGATTATCTTTGTCTTCTGAAAAAATAGGGACATTTTTTTGCTTTCTTTTAGTGCATCAAACCCACCCTGCTTGTCTTTAAAACTAGTCAGCGCTGCTGCAAGAGAGGGCAACAATGTATGTGTTATGTATCTTTGTAAAATGTTGTTTTATTCTACACTGCAGATCAGAAGTGTGTGTGCAGTAAATGCAATAAATGTTATTTATTGCTCTTTATTTCTGAGTGTAATACAACACTATGCACATCTACACAAACTATTTGTAACTTACTGTGGACTTTCTCAAATGTACACAAAGTGAAAATTCATCCCATTGATATTTGGAGAAAGTCATATAAGTTAAACGCACGCACACACACACCTATGTTTATGTAGCCTTCAACAGGTTTCTAGCATAATTTCACAGTTTATGGTGGATTTGCTAGAGTTAATTTGAATGGTTTGGTTTCATGTTATGAACCCAACTTTTAAGCAAATCCCATTCCCAATTTTACAACTGATGTTCTGTATTATTCCAAGCATTTTATACAACGCTTTTCCAGACCCTCAAACCATAAAGCTACCACCACCATGCTTTACAGCTGACACAAGTTGATTAGATTTGAAAGTGTTACACTCTTGCTTGTCCTTGCACTTTGTAATGATAAGACTTTTGCCTTTTCCATGTGAGCACCTGAAAATGTAGCTCAAGCTCTAAAGCGTCAATTTTAAGCAGGGGCTTCTTCTGGTCAGCACGCTGGACAGTGACACTGATGTTCCAGTCAATTTCAGGTCATGGTGGGCTTGATCTTTGCAAACTCATTTTTCTTCATGTGAGGGTGAAAGTATCAATTAAATGGTTGAAACATGAATACAATTTAGTGTGTTTACAAAAAAACATCAAACCTGGGTTTGGATTATGTAAAACTGAGTAACATCGAAGTATTAAATATACAGACAATTTGTTGATTATAATTGAGCTAATACAACAAAATCAACCAGTTTAATGAACTCTTTTTATTACTTCCACAAAGAGCCCTCAAATATCTAGAAAGAATTAAGTGAAAGGCAAGCTGATGGTTATTTAAGCATGTAACTGAATATTCACTGAGTATTAATCAGGGTGCATTATAATTTTTGGTGTTTATGTACAACCTTTATCATATGTGAGTTAAAGAAAATACAAATAAGGCTGAAATAAGGCTACACAGTGGTGCAGTTTGTTTTCTTGCAGTGAGAACATCATAGGTACTTCTGAATCCTGCCACTGTTGAAAAATATGCAAGTTAGGATAATTAGACTCTAATAGAGTGTTTGTGTGCAACATTACCTGTTTATTTGTAGTTGTGTCGCCCTGTTGTGGACTTTCAACGAGGCACCTTCCAGGTCAGTACAGACAAAGGACAGATGGATCATTTTGAATAAGAATTTGTTCTGGTCATACCCTGACTCTTCTTTGCTTGTGTCAGTTTTATGGAACTGTAAGCAAAAGCAAATCTATTTTGGTTTATTTGTATGTATCTGTGCCTCATGGGCAAATAGAAGCATGGCAGTGAACACTAAACGACTGATTTGATCCACCTTATGTATGCTTTCATCCATATTTTTTGGTTTAGCTGCGGCAATATTGGGGCTCAGACTAAATGAGAAGCAAGTGATAAATAAAGAAAGAAAGGAGGCGGGATGCGCAAAAGCAAATGTGAGGTTCAAATAAAGGGAAGCAGTGAGCAAATGCAGCTGTAGGAGGGTTAGTAGATTGGATTGGAGCAGGATAATTTATTCTGCCAACATGTAAATAGTGTGAAGTATAATGCCATTAGCTGTGATTATATTAGGCAGCTATTTCAGAGAGTCTCTGCACCCAGCTGCTATCACAGATGTTACAATAGAGGTGAGGAAAGGAGAGGTTTGTGCAACTTCCCAACCGTAAAATCTAGGACTTATCAAAGACAAATAAACCTCCCTCTGTATGTAAGAGCATGAAAGTTTTTTTGTTTTTTTCCTGTCTACATGCTCAAGCATATTGATTCCAGTATTATGTTCTCCGCAATGGGAACAAGTATGTGCATCCTTGATTGCATTGTTTTATTTCTTTGTGCTCTTCAAGCACATGTGCTCTTCCATATTAATTTCATTTCAGTGATATGTATATAAAAAATGTCAAATATGTAAAATGTAAATGACTTTCATGAGCAAAAATTGGAATCAAATTTGAACTCTTTGTGGGACTAGTCTGCAATCAGAATTACACATACACTTAAAAACATGCAGACAAAAGACATAATTGTCTATTTCCACATTGCACTTTGATCACACAATTTTCGATCCATTAAAAAGTCTCATTTCACTTCTCTACTTGGTAGCAAGTAGAAAGCTACGAGGTGTGTGGGATCATTATCTTTTGGAAATCCAAAGAATCCCTAAGTATTAATTGTCTTACCATTGGCTTGAGGTAAATCTGCAGAACATTGAGATAGACTGACTTTATCACTCTGTGCAGACCCCAAATAGTACTGGTAGTAAAACAATTTCACTACAGGACATTGCCACCTCTTGCTAAATAATTGGTACAGTGTTTTTCAATCTGACATTAGTCCTCCAACGAGGATTTCAAATGTGGACAATTAGCTTGTTTAAATATAGTGTAGGGCTCACATCACATTTGTATGTAGTAATATGTAATCATAACTGTCCAATCATGAAGACTGATTTCAATTCACTCAAACATAATATATGTCATTTTAAGTTAGCTGGCAAAAAACCATGTTCTCATTAAATCCTAAAAAAGAATGGTCATTTTAAAACATTACAGGCAAACAGCCAGCAACCCTTCTGAGCTCCTCCATCTGTGTGTTCATCCTTCACCACATGTTACAAGTTCTTCTACCACCAACCCCCACCTGGTTCATGTGTTGACGTATCCTTGTTCCCTGTATTGTGATGTTTTTATCTGTGTGTGATTGCTACAGTTCCTCTCAGCCAAAACACGCAGCTCTCTGAAGGCACACACAGCGCCAGCTTTAGCTGCCCTCTGAGGACTTTGCGTCAATAAAATATGAGCCTCGGCATGCACACGGTCTAATAAACGCTCACGCCAGCCTCCGCATCAGCACACACCGAGGCCTGCCTTGGCCCCTGCATTTAAACCGCCGTGAACATCAACACTAAGTGGAAGTTTGCACGCAAACATGGCGGCAAACAGGAGTCGCCTCAGGCCAGCTGCTTTGTCATCCATCAAAGTGCATACCTGTGTTTCTCTGTCCATCTTCGCTGAATCTGATTCGCCTATAGATGATGTTTAAATCATGGGTACTGTTTGTCCTTTTATATCTCAGTCTGACATTTCCAGGCATTCCCTTTACTCAAAGTTCCAGCAATGAGAGGTTCAAGCCAGAGTGACGTAAGTAGGGAAGAGAGGGAGCTTTGTCCTTGTGCGAATGTGGATTCAAGTGTAAAGCGTTGGTGGAGTATGCTTGTTGGGGCATCCACTGATGGCAACAAACTTCATGTGAAAGCTGTACAGGCAGATATGTTTCACATGGGAATTTCAGGGAAAGAATCAGAGCTCAAGGCGCACATGCCTATCTGGAGATATTTGACAGTTTGCACGTAACAAGATACAGTAAATATCCTGAAAATACTGCTGCCAGAAAAAAGAACATGTTTCTCCAGATAGTTAGGGAATCCGCTCACAGTTATCATATGTCAGACCGGCTAATCAGAACAAAATCAAGCCAATTACAATAAGATTATATTTGGTCAGATATAAAGAAAATGTATTTTCGTCATCTGAAGTGTGCATTAGATCTTTTAACCGCATGTTATCATGCACAAAGTAACTGACGTTGAATTATTGAAAGCCCAGAAATGTTTTTACTCTTTCAACTTTAGCAATGTGGGACTGCTACCTGTTCTCTCAAACTTTGCCAATTAGTATTGACAAAGAGAGGTGGATTTATAATAATGAAGAGTGTGCTATCACTTTATATCCGGACTACTGCAGTATTTCATGGTCTGGCTGTTGGGACATCATGCATGGATTGAGTTTTATAAGCAGTAATAGTGATGTTGTTTTGCAGTTATTTGCAACCCTTACTAACATGGTGATCTTATTATCTCCTATAGTTGAATATAGTTACAGTCCTCACTCATTGACTATTCTCCCTGCTGCTTCTCCCCTTTCCTTTCATCCTTTTTTTCTTTTTCTTGCTCTCTTTCTTTCTTCTTTTACTTGTGCCCCTCTGTGAATGGGCAGGGGTGCTCATTAATGCCATTCTTTATCATTTAATGAAGCCATCGGATTAAAAATGACGCTTTGACCAGCTGAAGGGAAGAAATAAGAAGTGCTGAGAATACCAGCATGAGGGAGAATAAACTCATCTACTGATGACTATAATGAGTGAACAAAATAGTTTGACAGTACAACATATTTTGTGAAATTACATCATGGCTTTAAATTTACCCTTAGATTTTGTCAGGTTTCTGAGACAGAAACAAAACAGTATTTAATATAAAATGTGTAATGCTTCAATTATCTACACTGTTCAAAATTTGTTTTTATTATAATCTGTTTTGTTACATCTAGGCCTCAATGGATACAATAAAGCTTTAGGTAATAATTCTCTAGATCTATTCATTAGGAACTCAACTTGAGTAAGACTCCATTGCAATGCATTTCAGTTCAGTGATATAGTTCACAGCGAACAAGTCTTTATATCCACTTATATTGAATGGAGTTTATTTCAAATCTCTGATTCATTCAGATTAAAATCCAAATAAACTCCATTATATTGGAAAACATTCGATGTGATTTTTTTTAATGGTAAAAAGTTTCCTCTCTAAGGAATCCCAGTCAATAACACCTGAAAGTAATCCATCTATATAATGTGTTTCACTTTGTGAATTATGTTAATGAAGTAAAATAACTTTTTAATAATTTTCTAATGTACTGAATATGACTGTAACTTGTCATTTTGGAAAGTAGGCCTGGGTCAGAGCTATGTTTTTAATGGTCAGAAAAGAGATATCAGGAGTAACTCTGTGAATGCCAGTCATATGGCTAAACACTGAAGCAAGTGAGGTTCTCTCTCTATTAAATGAGAGAGAATCTCACCCACAGCTGAATATCAAATCACTGAACCAGGCATACCTTCTAACAACAGAATAAACAAAGTAAACAATGCAAATGGTTGCAGTATATAACGCATGAATGCAGTGGAGGAGACGATGCCATTCTCCACCATTTGGTAGAAAGTGTGTTCCTTTTCTACGGACATTGGTGTTGATTCAAAAACCAACTCATATTTCAACAAGTAAAATGTAAGCTTTAAAAAAATGACACTCTTCCTTCCCCCTCTGTTTGATCTAACATTAGCATTCAGGCCATGCGAGGAAGAGTTCAAAGAGAAGAGAAATTTCAGGCTTTGTCCTGATGTCAGTTCTCGAGGGGATATAAACATCAGATGAGGTGGTGAAGCTTTTAAGTGTGGATGCAGGCTGTGCTATATCTTCCCGACTTCTGCCAAGGAGCCTGTACTGTGTGCAGTGTCAACACTGTGATATCTCAGCTCATGGAAAAAAAAAAATAGAGCATCAGCTCTCTCACTGCTCTGCTTCTCTGGGCTCTTGATTGCGTCTGCTGTGGCTTTATTTTTTCTTCTTATTTGATTTCATGTTTAGCACTTTCTCTCAATCACTTCCTGCTCTCTTGTTGAACTTTCCATCTATCTCATCTGTTTCTGTCTCTATTGTTTTGCTTATTTCTCTCCAACCCCTTCAAACTTCTTGTCGGTGTTTCATTTGACTTTATCATGACGGAGGCACTGCTGGGAGTTTCTTCATGGCTGGCATTTTTTCTCCCTCCACTCTGTGTAAGGAGATGCAAAAGTCGAACACTTGTGCAACACCAATGTTTGTCAGCTAGAAAGAGTGTTGTTGAAACCTTTAGAGGATGATAGTCTGAGCGAGGCAGTCAGCTGACAGCAGCAGGTGTCTGAACCTGCTGTTGCTACAAGATCACTGAGTAGTTGAAGGCGCTGAAGAAGGGAATTTGTTTAGGAGGAAGTTATTACCCCTGATTACAGAGTCATAAAAAAAAGCATGTTTTGTGTAACTTCTGAAAAAATCTAAATAAAAAAACAAGAAGTTATGTGCAGTTTTTTAAAAAAATTGTTTTTTTATTAATTAAAGCAGAAAAATGGAGAGGAGCCTGAGCTTTGATTAACTTCTCATGTCGTGCTGATGTAATATGTCAGCTACATATCCTAACCTTGAAAACAGTGTGATCTAATAGATTTCATCTGTCAGCAGTGAGAGCTGAACATGTCAACTTTTTTCTCATCTTTTTGTCCTCCGCAGTGTCACAACTACTGAGTCACACATCAAAGGGCTGTGACAGAAAGAAGCATGAAAGGCTTCATTAACTTTTTTATTTTTTTACCTATTGACAAGGATATGATGTTTCTTTTTGGAAATCCGTGACTCTTTTTGGAAATCCATGACTCCACGTTCTACAGGCCCTACTGACCTTTAGAACATGGATCTAAATGTTTATGTGGAAGATGAAACGTTAAAATTGACTTTACAACCTTAAACTGAAAAGTTTCACCAGTGTGAAGCATTTCACGACTTCCAACAAGTTTTCTTTCAAAAATCCCCCAATTCACTGTATCAAAACAACAAATGATACTTCCACTGCATATCAAGGTTTCTGATGACACCAAAGCTTTTGGTCCCAATTAACCAAAGCACATTCTTTTCTCCTCCCCTGCCCTATAAGTTTAGGTGCCATCAAGAAGACATTAAATGTTGTGTCATTTACCACAACAAAATGCAAATAAATACAAAAATGATGCAAAAGTCTGTGCATTTTTCTTTGTATTTATTTAGAAATATTAGAACTTTAGCAAACAGATTACAGAGCAATTATCATTCACAGGCCTAATTAACTGGTATGCTCTTTTAACATAGCCAATTTGGTTAAATTAACTGTACTTTCAGATTTGCACTGCCTTCTAGTGGCAACCTAAACCGGTGCTATGACTTCATGAATTGTGACCTAGCTCAGAAAAAGCAGTGTAACACATTGCATACAGACTAGATTTTGTTATAAGCCTCTCTGCATCACCCTTCTATTATATCTGGTCCATGTTTAAATCTTGCTTTTTATGTTTCTCTCCCCCAATCTGCCATCTCTCACTCGTTTCTGCAGTCGTTCCTGTTTTACCCCCACACCCATCCTATAGGGATAGAAACCCAGTAGAATTACCATCTTCTTGATCTATAATTACCACATAACTCTCTACCCTTGGCTCTCTTTTTCCTTGCTTACTTGCCAGTTAGTCTTAGATTGTGTGAAAGATGGATACAATCTTATTTAAACTTCTTTTAAACTAAAACAGCCTTGAGTTTGCGCAAATATGTATGAAAATCAGAGCAAATTAGACAGTGTTTGTCATATGGGTTTCAAGCTCTTAAGCTGACCTATATATTTGAGGTGCCATCAAGAAGCCATTCAAATTTGCGACGTCATTTTTTTTTTACCTTATTAAATGGCTGGAGAAAAAAAAAATCTCAGCATGAACCTCAAACAAATGCCGCTCTTAAACGGAATACTAATTGCAAATGCAAATGTGCAAATTTAGCTGTCTCAAATGTATTTCCAGTCAGTCGTCTTCTCAGTTTTTGGTTATTAAGCTCTCTTTTATGTTTCCTGATTTAATGCTACAGTCTTCTTATGCATTTACATAAACTGAAAGATTCCACAGTGAAAGGCATAATGATTTGGAATGAGTATGCCTTTTTTAAGCCTTAAGGGTGAGATGCTAATTTTCATCACTAAAATGTGATATTTAAAGTGAAGAGTAACTCACACAGCTGTTAGGTCATCGATAATAGGCCTGTGGCATTTAGGCAGTCTGAAATAAAATTACAGATTAAAATGCTTTTAGTGCTATATAATGTGTTAATTAACAAAGACTTTAAATGGGTCAAAAATAAAAATAACATCTTGTTTCTGTCATTAGAGCCTGATTCTGCTTATTTTAATCATGTGTATGTTTACAACTTTGGGTCTTTGGTAGACCTTGGGTATAAAAATGTTAACTCTGAAAAATAAGTCTTATTTCTTGATATAAAATAACTCAAGTTATAAAAGTTTCATAAAAAAACTTAAATGTTTAGGATGTACTTTAAAAAGAATCAACACCTGTAAATCTATAAAATTAGGGTCTCATAACATGACAGGTAAATAGATGCTAACACCAAGACATTGTTGGTACTTGGCTTGTGTTATTTGTGCAATGAAAAAAAAAACAATCATTTTGTTTCTTCCCCTTATGCTTTGCAACGTGGACTTCTTTACTAAATTTATAATCTTTTCTATCTATTAGCGGTAGTTAAAAAGAATGAGCTGCTAGAGTTGAGTAAGTTTAAACAGATCAATAATTACAGAAGACAAACAGGAGGAAGTGACGTTGTTCTTCAACATTTTTAATTTTCTTACTTCCTAATCAATCTTCTCTGAACGTTTTTCTTAAAATACAATTGTTGAATGATGAACTTAGCATCCATAATGCTAATCATGTTGTATAATTTCCAGCTATTAAATGGCCACTCATTCTCCTACAACATGTCCAATGATTATCCTCCTAAGATCCAGAAATTGTTTAGGTGTAGCTACTAAACTTCTTCTCTTAACCTGTGTTATTGTTTAGATTTTCTGACTTTAACCTTCAAGTTACTGCCTTAATTGTAGTGAGCAAAGAAAACAGTAATCAAGATAAAAAAAAAAGAAATTCTGATTTATATTCTCCATTATTGGTAATTCATGTAATTCAAACATCTCAGCTGAACGGACACAGATTTGTCTGCCACAATATTTGACTTTGCAGCTAAAACAGGGAAAGCTGAGCATGGCAGCTTTAATGGGAACGTAACAAAATCAGACATTTGTGTGATGAAATCAATAGAGCAGTATGAAGCAGTGACCCAGAATCTTTGTTCTTCCCATCCGCAGCAGATTTGTGACCGCGGCGATGGACTGGTTTAAACTGTCTCCGTCTTTGATAAAACGACTGGCTCAGATGTTTAACTACGATGAAATTAATAAGACGAGTAGATGAGGCAGCGAGGGTAAACATAGTTTGTAACCTACACTTCTGTTCTCCTCAGCATCCATTATTTATTGGCCAAGATTATTCTTTCATGAGGCAAGCTAGTTGCACATAATTCATAATGCAGTCTGTGGAAACTAGGGCAGAGTGAGATACAAGCAGTGAGGGGGTAGGGAAAGAGAGGAGGGGTGTAGGGATGAGAGGGCTGAGTGAGAAAGAGGGTGACGAACAGGATGAAGACGTAGAGGGTGCCTGGATAAGGAGGTGAGAGCAAAAAAGAAGACGAGGGGGAACAGGATTTGGGTGCACAGAAATAAAACTACACAAAGCGTTGCAGCTAACTGCAAAGATGGGACTCAGAAGATAAAATTGTGGATAAAAAAAGAGCAAAACAGTTGGTGAGAAAAGAGAGAGAGCTTACGACGAGGCAGGGGGTTGCGTCTAGCTGATTTGACAGACATCTCTATCAGGCGGGGGGGAGGAGCCTGAAGTAAAGTGTGAAGTTTATCGTTGGTGCTTAATATTTTACCAAGTAAAACAAAATTTAAAATAACTTAATTAGACTGGCTGCTTGATGGGGAGAAAATTGATTTTCTGCTTTTTTTCATCTTAACATAAAGCAAGGAGAAAATATCAAATAACGTTTTCCCCCCTCTTAACTATTAAAGCAGCAAATGCTTCATCCCTCCAAATTTCACTTGAGATTGCAGTGAAAGATTTACTTAGACCTTGTGAAGCATTGCTCAAAAAATCCTTTGACATTTCTGCTTAGCATCAAACAATTTTAATAACCATTTCAGCCAGAAAAAGCTAAAGTAAATGAACAAGAGATGAGTGCAACACTCATGTTTAGCTTACTTCACCTTTTTATTTTTGAAGTGGTGATGAGAGCAAAATCAAGAGATTTGAATTCAAAATTCCTTCAGCAGATCTCTGTGTTTAGAGGAGAGATGGAAGACAGACGGGAAGAAATGGAAAGAAAGAAAGCAACAAAGAAAGAAAGAAAGAAAGAGGAAGAGAGAGAGAGATCATACAGAGTATGCACTTTCTCCCCTGCTTTATAGCTCTGGGCCATGTACACAGCAGAAAGTCACAACCCCAAAGTTCACTACATGATCTGAATTCCAATGAATTTTTGACTGAGATGGAGCATTTGCAACTGTGCAAGCATGTATGCGCGCATGTGTGTGTGTGTGTGTCTTTTGAAGCTGGGCAGGATTGCATGTGGAACAGAATTCTTGCGGGAGCTGAGAGCAGAAAAATAGAATGCTGAATGGTGACAATGACACACTGCCCACTTAGACGCACAAACATGTACATGCTGGACGCACATACAGAGGAAAACAAAGGAAGGGGTGAAGGTGTAGGTCGACACAAGGTGACCACAAACAAAGAACACGACTAACCACCTGGACACCTGCTCTCATATATTCATGTCAGAATATTAAAACATTAAAAGTATCTGAAGACGTTTAAAAGCAGAAAACAGTGGACTAGGTGGCTCAGGAACAAAGACGCAAATCTGAAAATATCCGAGACAGCCTCTAAAAATGCTTTTATATATGTTTGTCTTTAAAAGTCAAACATCAAATTTACCTTGATGCACAACAATATAGACATTGAAAACCATCTTAGCGCTTCCACGGAAACACATTTTTACAAATTTTCTTAACTCTGCTTTTGGGAGTAATCAACGCCTTGGAAAATAAATAAATATAAATAATTTTGGTACTAATAATTGGCTTAAAGGTGAAAAATTAAATCTGTATAATTGTAATAATTGTTATAATTGACTTTGAAAATACAAAATCCTAAAATTGTAGGGTTTTGTGTTTCCCTATGTTTAGATTTCTGTTTTAGTGTTTGTACTGATTTATTAGTTATTATTTCGTTTTCTCCTCATTATTTCACCCAGGTAAAGTTCCAGTTATTAAGATGCAAAGTGTAAATAGTTTTAGTTTTCTCAGTCAGTGACAGATTCTGTGTTGTTGCCTTTTTTCTTGAGTTGTGTCTGTCATTAAATCCACGTTATTCATGCACCTCCCATCCTGATCATTTTGTTTTGCCAATTACCACCAGAAATCAAGACTGTATGTAAATATCTGCTATTCCTAACTTTTTTCTTTATTCCATTCATATACAGTATTCATTAGCCACAAATCTGCTGGTACAGGGCAAAACTGAGCGTGTTTTGATAGAAGTATGAATAACTCAGTGTATCACTTTCTCTAATAAGAGAGTGAAGCACTTAGAGAAAAGCTGTGTGTTGCTTTCTCACCTTACAAGGAAGGATGGAGGGAATTCTTCCAGAAAAGCACTTTACCAAAATCCACACAGACACAACACTGAAATGAAAAATAATTCTAATCAGCAAGACGACTTGGCAACTGAATAATTAAAAAAAGAGTTGTCTAAGCACATTTTTCATATTGCAATAATCACTATACAAGAAACAACATTTGTCTTAATATTACAAATAAAAATATTCTATTAGACATGGTTTTAGTGTAATGATTCTGATTATTTTTAAAATTCCAACAAAGATATGTTTTCCATCAAAGGCTTCAAAGTTTCTTGTTCAAGCATTAATAAAAGTAAAAGCTTACAGATATTGTATGCTATGAGATTTACACAAGCACTGTCTAGAATGAACATGTAACCTCTAAATTTATATCTGATCTTCAGCTAAAAACCTGACAAGGTGACTCATATAGTTAGCGTATTATATTAAGTAAATCGAAAAACAAGAGCTTTCTCTTAGGTTTTGGATAATTTGCAGACAATGTAACCCGAGGTCATGAGTAAAACTCTGTGTCAGTCTTTCATCTTAGTGAAACTTTAGAACAGTGTTTCCTTCCATCCTTTACTTTAAACCCTCAGATTAGCACTTAGCTGAAACTTTAGTCGACCCTTTTGCTACCAAACCCATTTAGAATCAATAGCAGTGCACCCTGTCCCCTTAAGAGATCAATAGTGGCATTCAATGGGCACTAAGACATTGGAAAATACATTTTTATTCATTTTGTTTTTTTGTTTAAGTAGAGAAATTTAAGACTGGAGCTGCCATGTCCCCCTGTCTTAACTCACACATGTAGGACAAGTCTTGACATTTAGATTGTTGAGTTTTCCAGGTAGGTCTTTCTGTTCACATTACACTGAAGAAAGTAATATTACAAACATGCCAGAGGTCGTATGTGTGAAATAATATTTTGCAAACAATATAAAGTGACGTCTCATTAAGATATGTCTTAAAACAAAAAGAAAATCATGAAAAAATGTAAGAATCTGATGAAATCTTCTGAAATAATTGGATGCTAAAAGTCCCTTGCTGTAACGCTCTTACAGAGCCGTCCAAACTAATTAGCCCCCCTCACACAGATGTGTAAAAAGTATTAAAATAAATCCATATTTTACAGCAGCAGCATGACCTAATACTGAAGAAAACAAAGAAAATCCATATTTATTATTGAGTAAGGAAGCAGCTTCTATGTTGAAAATATTTTTTTGTAAGAAAATCCTTGATTTTATGTTTATTGGCAATTCTAAGATTATTTTTTAAATAAAGCTCAGCTAAGACATATGTTGTATTTGTTTTGCTTTATTCTTAGAAAAATATCTAATTCTAGAGCTTCTAAAATGAAAAGGGAATTAGCTGTAAAAAAAAAACACTTTTGTTAGTAGAGAATCCGATTGAAACTTTTTGCAACAAACATCCTTTGTTTTTTGTTAATAAAATCTAGAGAGATTGCGCAGAGTGAAAGTTCAAAATGTTGCACAGGCCATCTGAAGAAAAATCATTAAAAAACTACATTAAATAAATGTAGTTGGAAGTTAGAGTTTGTTTTCAGAGGGAAACCATACTTTCGGTAGACCAATTGTGTAGTTCTGCTCATTATTTTAAAGGAAATGTCTTGATGAAGCTTTTAGGTCAAACCACTTCTCTGATCAATTTACCAAAGTTCAATCTTTATTAATTTAATCTAATCTGCATTTAATACCTTTCAAATAATAACACAGGTCAAACAATCATGTTTACAATGGGTTTTAAAATCTTAAGCCAATAAACCAGGTGAAAAGATTATCTCCGTAAAGATAAACACACAAAATAAATATAAACATAAAATACACTTTTATAAGTTTATTCAAAGAAACTGCAATCTTTGTAGCTAGGAATTTATATTGTTTATGGAAAAAAACATCTTGTCGACATTTTACAACAGTCTTGGATTTGATGGTGTTGTTAATTCTGGGAATTTATGTCATTCAAAGGGACTTTAATTTTTCCATACTTTGTAAAACGGAAATGTTATACTGTTCAGCAAAACCGAGCTAATAATTAAAGGGTCAGAGGTCATCTGGCTCAGCAGGATTCTCCTCTTCCCTTGATGTTGAGATATTTTCCTGTGCCTGTCATAACACATTAAGTCTTTTTCCCCCCATTCACAGGTAAGTAGTGCAGTCTTTTTTAAATTTGCACAAAATAATGATGAAAATATTAAACTGATAATCAGTTTTGGAAAAATAGTGAGGAAAAGATTACATCCTTTATTTTTTCATCTGTAGATTTTGTACTTTTGAGGAAAAAAGAGAGCTTAACTAGAGAGAGATAAAGTACTGCTGTATTTCCTGATGCTTTCAGACACAGATGGTTTAGGACAATACGGACGGCCAGGACATGGAGCTGGCCCAGCTGGTAGACACTGTAGAGGCGTTCTAAAAACAGCTTGTAGATGGGCTCACTGAAAATTGATCAGTGGAAGAAATATCCTTGTTGTGCCCAGTGGATTGTTCATTACGCATCATTTAACACCCGGGTACTCCAGATTTTTTTTTTTAGAGGGAATAAAAATTTCTAACAGATTAAAAAGTAGCATCAAAATGTTGTCCTTTCGTTTTAAAGGCATAATTGCCCACAATCATAAATAGTGTCATTGCCCAGACCAAGGATTTCTAAAAGTCAGCATGGCTGTTATCTTCATGTTTCAGATGTTGTCTATGTGCCATATGCCATAATATATTAAATTACTCATATTTTATGTTAAATGCAGCTACTTGGGATGCAAAGTAATTTTTTACTCAAAAAACTGACATTGCAATGCCATCTCACTTCATCAAGCCTCATCATTTTTGTGCCAGGGGAACAGTGGCACAGCTGGTGGCACTGCAGCAGTACAGGGAGAGCAGCTTGTTGCCAGACACATAGGACAGCAATAAAAAGAGACATTAAAAAGACTTGATGGCTTTTACGGTTCATGTGCTGGGAGAAGCTGCAGCCAAAAATGCTGAAACTGCTAATTTCATTCAGAGACGCACATTTAGAAACCCTCATTCACCTACATTCGAGGTCCTTTGTAAGGAAATCGGCAGCTTAACTTGACAATTAAATCGGATGGGAAAGAGAGGAGGACAAAAAATAGATCAAGGACAAGAAGCAGCAGGATTGTTTTTCTTTTTAGTGTGAAATGTTCTGTTAAAAAGAAACAAGGTGAAAAAGTTAGCTTTTATTGGCACTAATGCACAAGAACCTGGAAGACACACAGTAATGAAACAGGACACGAATGGCAGCTTGAATCTGTGGAGTTTTACCATGCTATCCTCCTCAAGATTAGATTTTTTATTATCTATCCAATTGTAATAAACACGTGGTTATTTGACAGAAAACAATACATTCAGTCTTTGTTGTTTTAGAATATAAGAATATTTCTAGGTTGGCAAATAAACAGATAACACAAAAGATAATATTTTTTAGGTCTGCTCGCTTTGTAATCACATTAGAACCACACGTATCATTTAACATTAATTGACCTGTAAAATTTAGCCCATACCCTTAATCAGCTTTAACTGGATTTGGAAACATTGTCGTGCTTTTATACGAAACAGCATGAGTTTTGCAGCCCTCATAGTGTGAATGTATCCCTCTCTTTCAACTTACGACGTGCCCAAGTGGGAAGCATGCAGAGAGAGAAATTAATACTTCAAAGGAAAAAGAACTGGTCTAGATAAAAAAGAAAAGATTAAGAGCACAGACCCCCATCTGCAGAGTCAACCCCCTGGTGGTTGTCTCAATGAGTTAGTTTTGCTGCTATGACAGCTTTGTTGGTTCTTTATTGGTACTTTTTTTATGATTTTAGTGGGGGTTTTTTCACAGCATGCATGTTGATTATGTTTCTGCACGTTTATTAGAATCTTCATTTATTATAGGGCGCTTACTCTAATATGTGCAGGTATTGCTGCATTTAAATCATATGGATATGATTCACAGAGTAACAGCAGTAATGTTTGTTTACATGTATTTGATAGCTGCCTGCTGTTTATCCTAGTGATGCAGTTCTATCCAGCTGAGTTCATTGACTTGTTACTAGACGATCACAGACCTGTATATCTCCAACAACTCTCATCTGCGTAATCCCTCTATCCTGACAAGGAGGAAAGGGAAAGAAAATGTCAATTTAGAAAAAATGTGTTTAACAACATGGGTGAGCCCAAAAACTTAAGAGTGGCAAAAATACATGCTGTTTTTGTGATATGGGTCAAGGGAATGAAATACACCAAGAATCTTGCAGTTAGTAGATGGTGACAACTTTTATCAGACTCTGACAGTGGTAATAAGAACAAAAGAATATTTACAGGCATAAATATTTATGCAGATTCACCCTGCACGACAGGGGGCTTAGGCTGACAAAAATGTGTAATATCACTTTACCCCCAGGAGCTACAAAGCCATACACAAACAAACGCTTCTATACAAAAACCCTAAGGCCACTCCAGAGTCAATGATTCAAATTATAAACAGCTTGACAGGAAACAGCTAATTATGCTTAGTGATTACTTTGCCTTGACACATAGATCCATTAAGTTAGCACATGCTCAGTACACATGTGAAGCTCCAGTATACATGACTTCAAACACAAGCTGAGATGCATTCCTGAAGACATCTTTCAAGATCTTAAATAAAGTGTCCTGAGAGGGCAAGTCAACCTACTTCTGCACAAGAATCAAACAAGCAAGGAGAAAAAAAACTCTGGAGAAATAAGAAACTAAAGCTTGTCAACTAGCTATTCAAATCTGTTGGGTGCAAATTGTGTGAAAATTTAGCATCAAAATATTAAATCATACATCTATTTTTGAAAGTTTTATTTAAAGCTATTCCTTACTCACTTGTGAACTAGTTGTTTTTTCAACCCTAAGTCTTCTTCCCAGTGGGATCTTTCTTAGATGTCTGTCCAGATGATTTTCTTTTATCATGTCCAAACAACCCAATAATGTGGAGGAGGGATTCCTCTCTTTTAATCTATTCTTTTTTTATATTTTGTATTTTAAAACCTAAAATCCATAAAAAGTTTGACTTGATCCATTGAGGTCACTGCCATAACAGTGTTTACAATCCATCCTTGTTTAACTAATGATCATAGGTTGACACTTGAAAACTGACATTGTGCACATTGACTTGTAGAGTGTCTGCTTGCTGAGGTTTAGAGAACCAAATTATCCACCAGAGCAATGATGTAAAACACTGTTCAATAATTCAAATAAATCTCAGATACAGAATAAGCCTCTGAATATTTACCTGTTTGAATATTTATTTTTCTTCTTAAACTTTCTCTAGATTATTTTTTTATTCATTTGTTTTTATAAAACTGTTTGATTTTATTATTACACTGTCTTTGTGGGACACAGATGACCAACGTGTTTGTACTAAAGGTCTTACGTTTTGAAAATGAACATGGATTTCTTTATTATTTTCATTATGATCTGATAACTATGCTGACTGTGACCATTAGGATAGATGATTGGGGATGTTTTGTCTGCTGACTTTTCATTGGGTCACACAGTTCACTGGTTCAATCAATGCTATTGATAATGTAATGGTGTCATGTAAATCGTCCCTCCTGCAGTGGTGCCAGCACACAGAATTGCGGCCAGTTATTACATGGGTGTGTTGTTTATTTCCCCTCATGCTTTAAGATTCCCAGAGTTGGTTGTTGTTTATGAAAAATATAAAGAATGAAGACGGGAGACGACAGTATCAGCATCTCCTTAGTTATCTCTGAATGTGTCAATCACAATGTTCCATCCATCCAGTCCAACAAGTGTTTTCTATCCGCACAGTATTTTTTGAGAGGAGATGGTGCTTACCATCCGGTGGGTGTGACGAAAAAAAATCTTCTATAATTAACTAAAAAAATTGGTAGTGCCAGAAGCGCAATGTCGAAGGCCCCAGAGAGAGCAGTTAACAAAAATAAACTCACTCAACGAGCAAAGCATTATTTATTTAAGCTTGCGTTTATTAATCAAAGCATTCAAAATAATCACTGAAAAATTGCAGAGGCTGATTGCAGAGAAAACAATTTAGTGCTCAGACTATTTTTAGGCTATTGTGACTTAGTCACCGAAACTGCACTCTTCCATGAACCAAAACCTGCTGATATACATTCAGCCTGGAGATAAAATAATTGTGTGTTAGCAGCAAAGCAAAACCAAAAGGTGTTGGCCTTGTTGTAGTTGTCTGTTATGCATGTTATTTGCACAAATTACCTAAAACATGCAAACAAATTAAGTTGTAACTGATGTAAAAACAACTTAATTAAAAGAAGAACACAGACTCTAAAGAAAGTAATGCATTGCATTTATTATGGCTGTAATCAGGTTATGTCCATGGTGTAGAAAAACACAGCCTTCAATTGTTTTCTGCCCCTGGACACTTCTGGGCTTTGTGATACATCAAGGAAAAAACACTGTTTATTTCAGGACTCAGTCTGAAAGAGAAAAAAGCTGAGTAAAACACAAAGAAACTGATGAAAAAGTGGAGGATCTGGTGTGGAAGACTGGCAGAGAGGAAAAGAAAGAAAAACAGGGCAGATTGGAACAACAAAAAGGGATGAGGCTGATTAAAAGGATAGGGGAGTGGGTCATGTTTGGAAAAGTGGAGCCCATCAATGGGGAAAAATGCCAATTTGCTGCAAAAGACCGGGTTCTGTTATTTAACTCCAAGACAGCAGCCTTGGTTTTCAGAATAATCAGAATTCTGGAGCGTTCCTCTTCTCCCAGCCTCCCGGGAAGATTTCTGTGTAATCAAATCACAAACACTGTTGCCTGTGAATGTGCATGAATCTCAAAATAAGCTGAGGCATTGTCTGTGCATCCCCAAAATGCTAAAAGTCTGTAAGTTAAAATTTTAACACTGAGGGGAATTCTTCATTGTTTAAAAAGTAAAGAGTCTGAAACATCTCTAATAGGATATAGCATGAAAGCATTTGTCCATCCGTTAGTCCAGGGGATTGTATGAAATGTTATTGTTCTTGTTGGATTTTAATCCTGTTGAATGTTATCGGTGTTGTGCAATTTCACCTGTTGAAACAACTCGTTCAAAGTTTTGCTCAAAGAGATTTATGGCTACAGCTAATTTTTATGTTCACTATTTTTTTATTTGATTGACTATTTTTGTTTAGTTTAAAAAAAATTAAAATACAATAAAGAAAACTGTAATTTATGAACTGCATTTATTAATATTGCAACCTTTATAAGTCTATGGCAATCCACCATCCGAACATGGAAGGTGACGATAATAATATGCAGTGTTTTATTTGTTTATATTTTTTTTTTTTTGCAATGTTGGCAAAGTTGTCATATTTTAGTCTAAGCTGATCAAATCACACTCTGTTGACCAGAGTGTGCAGGATGCACCTCACCTCTTGCCCATTACTACTACAGATAGTCAGTTTCCCACACTTGACCTGTTGACCTTAGTTTCTCCAGGTGTACCATAAACTTCCTGTTTGCTGTTTTGATCCATGCCATCCTTGTCCAGCCTGTCAGTTTAGGTGAAAATCCATGTTTTAAAGATTTGAAGTATTATACTGTTTTGGTTTTCAAATGTTAAGGAAGATTTCCAAAGCTGTCGTATTATTTAATATTTATAAATTTTAAATGTTTTCCACAGCTTTTATCCTGAACTGTTTTGGTTTTCATGGTGATTATTGTTCTCTAATAAGCTTCAATAGCAAAAAAGGTATAAATACATTGTGTTGGACAGAGGCGTGCTCTGTTTACTAAAGTAACCTCTAATCTCAGTTGGTTAGACTGGATTTTGTCCAGAGACTTTGGAGTAAATGGAAAATATTTCAGATTTTTCAAATTTTCTTTTTTTTAGCTGTGTGCTTCTCTCTTAGTTAGTTACATATCATTTCAATAAAAGGGGATATAAATACTTTTCCTAGATATTTGGCAGGCATTCAAACTGCAAAAATTTTCCTTCCTGAATATTTGCTCTTTTGATTCTCTTTTCTCAGGAAATGCATTAAATTGTGAAGAACAAATAAAAGCTATGCTTACACATTATGTATCTGTGATCTTCTACTTTCGTTCTCCACAGTAAGCACTTAGAATCTATCTTTTACCCCTTACATTGTTTTGTGTGTGGAGTATTTTTTTTATATATCCTGAGTTAGGAGATAAAATGTGTGAATCGAGAGCAGCAGGATTTGGAGCAGTATGCAGAGAGGAGCAGCCAAAATAAAGAGAGAATATAAGCGCCACTGCCTGCCAGGCTCACTGAGCTGCTAAGCAGGGCTTAACGATGCCCAAGGGGTTGTGTGCGTGCTTGTGTGTGCGTGCACATCAGTGCTACAACGGGTGCTTGTGTGTTTTTTGTGCTTTCTTGCTTGATAAGCCCAAAACAAGGGCTCCATGTTTTGGGGGTCAAAGAGAGGCCAATGAATTTGAAAAGGAGAACTTTTTTTGGGAGCTGGTAACTTGCAAAGAGGTTAGTAAGCTGTCAAAGTAAACACAACTTGGTTCCATTTAAGCAGGAAAAAGTAAGGAGGTATCAAATTGTTTATTCTTGCTTTTGTATCAAAATCCCTTTTTTTTTTTGGAACTTGAGAACTGTGTAGAAATATCTGATTAAAAGGAACCCGGTCTTGAGTTTTTGCTCCTGACTGGAACCGTTTCACCATGTGACTTTGAGCAGTCATTCAGATTCGTTGTCGTCTACTCCACCAACATTCATCTGGTAAGAGGTGCCTCTGCAGGAGCCTGGATCAGTTTCTCACCCACTGTGAGTGCTGCAGTAGACCAACAGTAGACCTGTCAACGAAAGCAGAGGCATAGCTGATAAAATTGATGATGGCTTCTCTATATTTAAGTGCTCCAGTAAGCTATGAGAGGGAGCCAGCAGGCACAAAAGCTGGGTCCTGGAACTGGAACATCTAAAAAGAACGCTGTCATGATTCATGTTAGCAATTAGCAACACTTTTTCTGGTGTCAAAAGCAACAAGTCTAAGTGTCCATTACTGTCTTTGTTCCAACAATGTTAACAAAGACACAAATAACATAATTAGACATCTGAAAAACCTCTAGAAATGTAGTCCAGCTATTCTGCTGAATATTTGTGGGTTTGGGTTCTGGTCGTTTTATCCTTTTTGTATGCCAAAGTGTTGAAGTTTGTTGTTTAGCTCCATTTGCTCTATGTCATGGGAATGAAATGGAGCTATGGGCAAGGGGATATTTTGAACTTACCATGCATCAATTTGTACTTTCCTTTGAGGCATTACATGCCCTAATCTGCTGAAAGGGCAAAGTGGGTATTGCCATGGGAAACTGCTCAAATTGAACTTTCACAGTCTGTCTGTACATTCATTCATTCAATGTCCACTTGTCCTTCCAGGGTGCGGGTGAGCTGATGCCTAGCCCCTGGTACCTATAGGTCAAAAGGTCACCAGTCTTGACCATACAACCATGGTAAAAAAAACAGTAAAGCCTATTAAGTCAGGAGTTTTAACTTGCACAATATTGGCAAAAACATTTTCTTGTTTAGCCATACACACATATAAACTTGTAAGATAACCAAGTCAGTTCATTTTACCTGATTTTATGACTTAATTATTTGATTTTTGACTATGTATATGATGCTGATCATCCTCTACTAAACCTTATGCTTAATGGTTTGTGCATGTTGCTAGAATTTGCCATCAGATTGTCAGTACATAGCTGTTAGCTATGCCCAAATCATAACTTATACACATTTAAGCCCAGGATTATTCATATTCTTGACAGATTTAAGTTTAATATGATTTTTTTTTTACCAACATGTGTCTTCTGATTGAAAGTAATATTAAAGTTTTTCAGCAATTATTAAAAAAAGAAAGACAATTAAAAACAAATTTTAAAAAATCTAAATTATTATTTGTTTTACCTTGTTTTATATATATATTTTTTTAGCGATACCTGCTTTTCTACTAGACACAATCTTTGTTGAATTAAACTGGTTTTAAAACTAGATCTGCTGGAGGATTAAAAAATATTGTGCTTACAATTACACTGCAATATAAACTGTTCAGGAAATATTGCACAATTAAATCATGTCATATGTGAGATTTGAGCCTTTAGTTAGTTTTTATTTTCATAATACATTAAAAAAATAATTGAACTACAAAGAAAAATAATACAGGTACAAAATACTTAAAGCATTGTGATAAAATGTTTTGTTGGATTCAATGTAGGTAGAGATGGAATAGCAGTGCATCAAGTATAAAATGGAAATAGAAATTGGCGGAAGGGTGAACAGAACCAAAATCCTTTAGCCGGGGTGTGCGTGTGTGTGTGTGTGTGTGTGTGTGGGTGGGACAGCATATTTTCCATGAAATTGAGCATAGCAAAATATTTGTAATAAATCTATAAAAAGATTCTTCAAATATCTTAAACAGTATTGTAGATTTTGTTTAAAGTTTATCCTTAATTAAAATTATTTGAACCATTAAGTTATATTTGAATATGCATGTTTTTAAATAAAATACATTGTAATGAAACAGACGTTTGTTTGTGTGTCTCTGCATATGTGAAACAAGATCTCTTTCAGTTCAAAGACTGACTCAGCTTTGACTTTCTACTCCTACAACAGATGAAGAAATCCTTTCTGTGCCAACAAGGTTCACCGTGGAAAACAATTCTAGATTTTTGGCATGTGTGGAAGATAAGAGACAGTGGGAGAGAAATGCAAACATGTATGTGTGTGGTGTGCGCTAAACTGACCCCAAACAACCTTGCTTTTCCATTTCCCTCCCCTACTGGTATGAGTGGGCAGACAGAAAATCACAGCTGACTGTTGAGCCCCCAAGGAAGCACCACATCAGATTCCATCAAAATGCTGGTTTTTGTAAAATACTTTGAATGTACTGGAATGAAAGGGGGAAAAATGGCAAAAGACGTTTTGTCTGATTGTAAGCCCACATTTACATTTTATTGCCATTTAATGTAAATAAACAAATAATTGATGAAGTCAAAGAAAAACAATAGTTTAAAGAAAAAAGTCTGAAAACTGGGGTGTGTATTCTCCTTTACTCCAATATTAATAAATAAAATTCAGGACAACATCAGGATAGCATGTCCTCAAACTTACTAAGGCATCTTTGGCATGATTAGCGAACCACATAGATTATAAAGTTGTGCACACAACTGAAGGGGACAAGGTTCAGAACAATATGCCTCATTTGAGTCATTGAAGAGCACTGCTCAATCCATCAGGTCAACATAGAAAGAGTATATGGCACAACTGCAAACCTACCATGACAGGGCCATCTGTCTAAACCAGCAGGCGAAGCAAGAAGAGCATCAATCGGAGAAGTAGCTAAGAAATCCACGATAATAATTGCAGAGCTGCAGAAATCCATAACAGAACGTTTCAGAAGGACAGCTATTACTCCACTACAGATCTGCCTTAATGGAAGGAAGGCAAGACAGAAGTCATTCTTAAAATACAGAATGAACAGTCCCATAGTTTACTACAAATCATGTACAGGATAAAGCAAACATGTCCTAAAGGTCACTGTGTTCAGATGAGACCAGAGTGACCTGCAAAAAAGAATAAAGAAAGAAAACAGAATGTGAACACACCTGAACACGGTGATGGCAGGATCATACTGTGGTGTAATAACACAATTCCTTGTGTTTTAGTCATCATTAACCAATTTAGTTGAATGTTTTTCGTTAAAATTTGTTATGATTACAGTGATACTCTTTTTACTGGCAAATGATGAGATGTCACAAAAAGCCGGTCTACATTTAATCTGTATCAAAAATTGGAATCATTTCATAATGGAACCTCCTCCAGTAAATAAAAATGTTATTTACAACCGTAATTAAAGGAATCTCATTTCATATTTTTATACTAAACTAACAAATGATAACATGTAATATTTAATCAAATATCCTTTATGTCTGAAAAAAATAAATAGTAGAAGAGACATCATGTTGCTCTGAAAAAAGTTTAATTGCTTAAATGTTCATATTCAGATGACAATATTTTTGTAGATCTATAAGGATAATGCAGACTTCAAACAAACAGAAATACTCTGGAAAAGAGTACCTGTAACAAATTAGTTCCAGAATTATGAAAGCTATGAAAGCAAAATGTTTTTTTCAAAACTAACTTGTAAGTTTCTGGTAATAATTCTGTGATATCAGTTTGTGTGACTCTACAAGACCCATTCAGGATATTAATTTTTTGACATAATATTATATGTTTCTAATTAGTTTGCCAATTTTCTATTTTTACATCCAACAACAGTTTTTGGTGTTTCCAATTTCCTGCCTTCTCTTGCACACAATGAAGACCTAATACAATCAAACCTCATAATTACTGATCAGATAATATTTCAAATAAATCTCACCTCATTTTGTCATTTACTAACACCTCCAGGCTCAAGAAGAATTAATTCCCCACACAACAAAAGGAGAAATTGTATCACTGCAATCTGATGGTAACAGTGCTTTGGAGGTGTATTTTTTCTTTTTCTTTTATAGAATTAAACTCGCACCTCACTAAGACAACCGTTTCTGGCATACCAGAACCACCTCCACACCTGCTGTCTGCACTGATCAGACCCCTACTCTTCTACAATAAACCACCACCCTATATGGCATGTACTGTTATGGAGAGACGCTGATACTTTGAGGCGATATACAAAAGGGGGAGTTGTATTCCTGTTGAGGACTCACATGGCTTACAAAAAAGGGGATCCCAGGGATACAAATGCATTCCTCTTACATTTTAAGCCTGGTACAAATCAATACATGTATGGACATGTAGGGGTGCGCCTGTGGGAATACACAGGGAGCGATAGATGGGGTAAGCCCCAGGAACATAACCAAAACATGCTGTGAAAACTGAAACAAAATAACAGCAGACAATAAGCAGATAAGGAAGCTCGACAAGAATTTTACATTTAAAGTTTTTAAACATAAACATAAAGTGACACTACAATGAGATTTGCGATTGAATTGCGAAAAACATGTAAAAGTTCACTTCTATGAAGAGTTTTGCAAGGCAGTTTAACTTTGTTTCTGAAGTTTTATTTGATTTTTTTTTTTTGTAGACATGTAGTTTGACTTATTACAAGAATACAGTTTACATATTTCGCTCAAAATAATTCTTCACAGGACATCAGAAACATAAGCAAGGTTGTTTCTTAATCATAACTGCTTCATGTGGAGTAATAAACAAAATCATAAATACTTTATGAGACAATGTGATAATTCTATTATAAGTTTCAAACTGGAAAAGCCCTTTATATAATTCACCATGTCAGATTTTACCGTACAGCTTTTCCCCGCTACTCTTATGCACCCAGTCAGAGAGATGGAGTAACCTAAATGGAACAAGAAAGTAATGGGCTGAGAACTAAAGTGGAAAGGACTGAGAATCGATGATCATTTGGACAGCAGTCCAGCAGCGGCGGGTTTCACCTGTGGGTGGTCTGTGATTGGAGAGCCCTTGCGTTTTTACTCCGCCCCCCGGCGCGTTGCCCGCCTTCCCCAAACCAGAGCTCACTCCGCTCCTCATTACGGTCCTCTGGTCGCAGCGGAACATGAGCTCCAATCTGCGCGAGCGGACGTTGAACAATACAAATGGTTTTCTCACGGTTTCCCGTCTGATCCTGACTGAAGCTGCTCTTGTTTAGGGACGACCTACCACGGTTGCCGGCTTTGAATTTTTATTTTTGTTCTAATTTTTTGTTGTTGTTTTTGGATGCGCCATGCAATCTCGTTGGAGGAGTTGTGGCATTCGGCCGGTGGCGTGGACGTGGACTTGGAGTCTGGCAGTGATCGGCGCGTGGTGCATCCCCGCAAATGAAGGTAAAGCTCTGGGTGACTGACACCAATCCTGCGCGCGCTGCTTAAATCGGGCTTTAATTGGCTCTGAAAAGTCGGATCGGTTAAAGGTTTGCAGTCTCTCTCAAGTGCTCTTAACCGCCAGGCTCATGTGTTGATATGGCTGCTTGACAAAAGAAGGGGGTTTGCCTAGTGTTATTAAAGCAGGTGAATTTATGACAGCTGTTCTTTTAATGTCTAATGACTGTGTGTTCCGACTCGATAAAAGCAGAAATAAAAGAGGACCTTTGAACAGAACATGTACCAGTCAGATAACCAGCAGCACTTGGACGTGGAAGCAAGAGACATAAAGCAGCAGAGATGTCTGGATCAGTCCTTAACAATTTCCTAGAACATATAAACTGCTCAGTTTAATCCTTTGCAACATCTGCCAGTTCGTTCATTGCTTTTCCAGACTTTACATCATTATGATATCATAAAAAAAGTTTTAAAATGACATTTCTTTCCCCGTTCTTTCCCACTTCTTAAATCCCTACTCGAGCTAACTGGGTTACTCTGTGTTACGATAACAGGTCTTGTACCTCTAAAGCAAACATAATAATTTGCATGTTTTAATTGAATTATGTTTAAATCAATATTTCTCCACAGAAATTGTGTACAATTATCAGCTACAATCAGATTTACACATTTTTAATTTCCATATCTGCCAAATTAGTTAAGAAAAAAAATGAGCAAGAGTTTGTTGCTAAAGCATGAAACATCTGATCAGATCTCTCAGATTCACTCAAAACAAAATGATGAAACTGCACAATAAATATCACAATCGCCAGTGCAATTTCATTATGGCGCAATTGAACTCAACTGATTAGACATGACATGTATAAACTGTACTGATTTCATGCATGCTTTCAAAATCTTCTTGCCAATATTATTTCTAGCCAGTTGGAGGATTTCTCCTGCCTTTTATGCTTCAGATCCAGATACTAAACAAGATGCTCAAGAAGAGTGGTGGGTGGTTCATGATGATTGTAAAAAAAAAAAAAACAAAGATTCAATATGCCATAACAATATTCAATAATAATGTCACAATTTCAAGTTTTCCACCTTACAAGGCGATATCTAAACTGGAGATTTACCGATCAGAATCTGCACACTTTTATGCCATCGACAGTACTGACACTGAAGTTGAGCCTTTCTCTGTTCATTAAATTCTTCAAACCAAGAACTTATGCTCAGCATATATGCAGTTTATTATTAATTAGGAACATATGCTTCAGGGCATATGTAAGGATGATCTCATGATGTCTTCATTTTTTTGTTGGATTCAAAACATTCCAAACATATATTTTTTTCTATTTTATATCTTAAAGTCCTTTGAGGAAATAATGAAATTCAGCAGGTGACACCTCAAAGAAAACTAAAAATCTTATTGGTCAGCAGAAGCCTGATTTGCAGATCTCTAACGGGAAACCTTTTCCCTGACAGTGACGGTTAAACTGTGGCTTTTAATGGCAGCAACTGCCTCAGGTTTAAGAACGTGCTGCAAGCATGGAAATTTGGTTGCATTGAGCTAAAGCTGTAAATAAACTAACTGCTGCTAGAAACACCTTCTTAAGTACAAGTTTTATCAGAGTTCTAAACTTTATATTTAGTTGATATATTCATTTATTATGCCACCAATACATACAATGAACATCTTCAGTGAATTCATGACGATTAAGTGGGGATTATTGTTAAAAATAATTAGTTATTATGATTTAACTGATACCATCTCAGATATTAACAGGGGGATTATGAACCACTTATGTCTTGCATGCTTTTTAAGTATCCAAACCACAAAACGCAAACTTTTTTTTTCTGGAAGAAAACTGTTCTTTGTGTTTTTGAAGCTTTCTTGTTGTAAGGAAACTAAACGTTTTTAGTGTTTTATGTTATGCTATATATTATGAGCAGATGATAGAAATTAACATTGAAAACAAAACATAAACTTGGTCCATTTTTGAGTAAGTAGACATACATGAACTTTTTAAAAGCATTATTTTTTTCTTTGATCAACCTTGTGACAAGGTAAATGCTGTTAAGCAACTATTTAACTTGCAGACTAAGAAGCTGATGACAAAGCTGAAGTTGGGATCTGATTTGGTGTGTGTCATTTTGTAGCTCAGGAAGTGACACAGTGCTTGATTCAGCTGTTGAATTAGAAGCTACCAATCGCAACACAACTGTTGTTGTGTCAAAGAACAACAGTCATTTGCCAATTAGGGAGACACAATATTCCGAAATCATGCAATGGAAATGTCGTCAGTAAATTCAATACTAATTTGTGATAACATCTTGAAACTGCGGCACTTTTTTTTTCATCAAGTTATCATCACCCGATAATCTCATAGCAGTACATATAGAAATATTTTGCAAACTAGGGAAAATGGGGCTATGGTATTGTTTGGAGTCTTTTGTCTGCGCAGTGAGCAGCATTTTAATGGCACCATTGTTCGGAGCTGTTGAACAGTGTTGCGCTATCCAGGAAATGAGGAGCATATATCAGCCTTCGTATTCTTCTCGTGATGAATTTATTTGGTCAAAGTTTAGTTTGACAAAAGTGACTCCCAATGTGTGGTCTTTCAACCAGCTTGGCTAGGGGTCTGCAGGGCACCTTTCAGGAGTCCTGCGACATTGTGTTGGCTTACCCTTGGGATCTTTGTTTCTGGATCCCAAGGGTTGAAATTATTCCACCAGGGGTTCAGGATTTACCTTTTTGTAGTTGTGAGGATGAGTTTGTTGCCATTCTGAATGGTGTAAAAATAGTCTCACCAAAAGAATACATGCAGTTTATCTCGTGAGGGTTTGCTGTTCTCAACAACTCAGAATTTTAGATTAATCAGCATGCAATAGCATAAAGAGACAGAGAGATGCTCTGAAGCAAACTGACATTTGATCTTTTCATCTAGGAATTAGTCAACTCTTTAATCAGTGTTTCTGTCTCATTATTTTTAAAATTCAGTCTCTTAAGTAGTTTTATTCACTAAATATTCACTACAAAAGTACAAATCAGATATTCAACACCAGTTAAAGATTAATTTCACTGATATTTGCACTGTGATGGATAATCATAGAATTGCATGCATAATTGAAGGGACGAGCACAGCCCATAATTAAATCAGCCTGTTTTCTCATTTGTCTAATTCATTGTAATTGAAGAGGGGGGAGAAACATTTGGATACAATCACAAAGTTTATCTTTGTAGGAATCTTAACATGCTACAT
The DNA here is from genome assembly GCA_902982915.1 of Phalloptychus januarius. Classification (NCBI taxonomy): domain Eukaryota; kingdom Metazoa; phylum Chordata; class Actinopteri; order Cyprinodontiformes; family Poeciliidae; genus Phalloptychus; species Phalloptychus januarius. The sequence goes on along the minus strand of CADWAE010000133.1, from coordinate 3,219,802 downwards.
GCTACTACAACTAAATGAATGTGTCTCATACTCTGATGTTTTTCATCAAATTAGGATGTCATTTAGAAGTTTATTTTATAAACATTTAGATTAAATCAGCAAATATCTCAGCTCCTCAAATCATCATTGATGATTAGGCGTTGCTTCTAAACTTTTCCTTCCACTCAACTTCCCATTAATATGTTTGCCAGGTTCTGACCTTTTGTGATCAGGCTTCTACATAAGGTCATTGACCATGATCATTAAAACCACCTGAAATGAGCACTTCAGATACCCTTCTGTGGATAATGAGTCTCTGTAACGAGTTTCACTTTTTAGTTTAGATTACTGAAATAAATTAACTTTTCAATTATATTCTGTTTTGCTGAGATGCGCCCATGGTCTTTTTGTGTTTGTGGAAGCCAGAAGAACATCAAATGAGAAGAATAATCTTGATGCTTCTTTTAATGGGAACAGTTTCCTGCAGTGATGAATCCCCCGACGAATCATTACGAGGAAAACTGTACACACTTCTGTGATTAATTTCGTCTCCCGAAGCTAATCCATTCTTATTGAAATTGATTAATTTTAGAGGATGTTTGAAAACACAGCCCATTTCCTTTCTAGCTCAGGCTGTTAAAATTAGAAGCATTAAAAATATCACTATTTGTTGCATTAGTAAGTCAACACAATTAAGGGGGAAAGGGAAAATGCAACACAACAGGTTTGAGAGACGTTTATATCTGCCTGTCTGCATACAACACAGCAGATGGAGAGTAGACCATTTAGCCAAGAACAATCAGAGCTAACATCTAAATGCTACACTCCAATAGCAGGGGGTAAAGACAGGAAGAAATAGACTTTGGAAAAAAATAACAAATTGTGTGGCTTTATATATATTTCACAAGGAATAACTTGTTAAAAATCACTTGGGTAAAGTTACAACTAATCAGAGTATCAAAATTGCTCATATGTTAACTGTCTTCTAAGTGAGACTTTTTTAACATTCAGAGCAGAAAGTCTCCTCACTCTTCGGCATATTTCAAATCTCCGTCTTTGAAATAATGTTGCTCACGACTTTAAGTCGCTCCATTCATTCAGTGCTGATGACTTTTAATAACACGTTCTGCAGATGCTTGTCATTTCTGAGCTCCGACTTGTCTGGTTTTATCCTTAGAGAGTGAGAGAGAGAATGAAAGAGGTAACGTATCCCTTATGATCTAGTTCAGTATCACTTATCTGTTCTTTATGGCCTAATTAGGTGTCTAATCGCCTCCTAAGGACATCTTTTATTATTCTCAGCAGAGCTGTGGAGACAGTAAGACGCGGTGAATGTGTGAGGGGGAAGTGTGCTTTTGTTGCAGTGCTAGCTTTGTCCTTGTTTTGTTCTGCACTCCTGTCTGCAGGTGTTTTATGTGTAGCTTTCCTTTTGTTTACTTTTGAGGGTTGCCTGTTCTTTTTGCACAGTGCTTATCACAGCATCTATAACTAAAACAAAATTGCTGCCCAGCTATATACACCCGATGTTCATAAGCTTTGCAAATACTGAATTAATGTTATGAATGTTATGCATTAGTTACTTCTACTCTTTAGGGAATTTAAATTTTGGGTTTACCTTAGACTCTAGACAAAGCTTTTTATTTATTTATTTATTTATTTTTCTCTAACAGATTTTTATCACTAAACTGACCAAATTCACAGTGGCAGTATGATGCAGTTCTATGTCGACTCATTAAAAGAATTGGCTGCAGCTAACTATTCTTTTGAACTAGTACATGTTCTGCTGCATCATGTGAATTCACCTGGGAACTTCACCTCTATGCCGACACTATAAGATAAATTCCCACTCTGAATTGTTTACACATTTAAAAATATGTTTTGTTTTTTTTTAATTATTAGCTCAAATCCTTCATCTGGAATAATTTCAGTATTTTTGTAAACCTGAACTGTGTTCTAAATTTACAGATTCTTTAAAACAGTTTTATGATTAGCCTTTACTTTTATTTCTCCAGGGGGAAAAACTGAATCCATTTAATTTGGCGAGGTTTGAGATTCTCATGGCATCACAACCTTGAGTAAAAACACCACTGTTAGCCCATTTAGAGCTGAGCAAAATATTAATCACTAAGGTCTTCTTGAATGCAAAATTTGGAAGAATATAATATTTCATGTGTCTTCCGTCGTCCTATTTGGATAGACTTTCACTGAGCTTTGTATCCACATCTGATCTACGTCTTTGAGACCAATGTGAATTAACTACCAAAGTGTAGATTATAGGGAAAAGTGCAGGTTAATCATTATCAATATTATCAATATGATATCCACAAAGTTATCACAATGTCATATTTCGAATGTTGTGCAGAGTTCATGTTTTGGTTTAAAAAAAACAAATAATGTAGAAATTATCTAAGCACTTTATCTATATTTCTTTAAGACAGTTATTAAAATGCTGCTGCTTGAGTAGTTTTATGCTGATTATTACACATACAGGAATGTTTATAACATCTATTAGCTGAGAACAGCTGAAAGTCAGATTGTATCTATGAAAGTTCATTTTAAATTATTTTTTAACATGAAGACATTCATATAAGTAAAACATATAACATTTTATTGTGATCACAAATGTCAACTAAACAATAGGTTGTTTAGTTGACATTTAACTTCTGCTTTTATCCTAAAAGCATACGTTAGAAAGCAAACTGTCCGTTTGCACATAGTATCATCACATTTGGCTGTTTTGTTGTTTATGGAGTTACACTGAAAGCCAATAGCTGGCTAATTATCTGAGCTATTGGCTCAGCATGCTTCACTTTTGGAAAAGCTAAACACTCCAACAACAATAATGGGTGGCGCTGCCTTAATTGTCATAGCATGCTTTTCCAAGCTGGAAAAGCAATCTTTTGCAGCTCAGACAGTGACATAGTCTTGAATTCAGCTGGTGAATTGGAAACTATAAGAGTGCACTCTTTTTTGTAAACAAGAAAAATAAGAGTGATGCTTAAACAGGTAACGGGAGCAACAGGAGTGTGGAGCAACTTGGCTGCAAACTGAGACCACGTTTTTTTTTTAAAAAAAGGACTTTAAATTGTAGGAGCAGTAGGAGAGGAAATGTCAAGAGTTTTGAAATTCTAACCTTTTTAAGACCATAGTATTTATTGAGATGGATAAAAGACAAGTGCCTATGGTCAAGCATGGAAGCTGCTGAACAGATATATATATATATTTTTTTATTTAAAAATCTGTTTGATCTGTTTTTTCATTAACAAGCTGCATTTTAGCTGGGAATTATACAATAATTCATTGTATAATTCATTGCTATGATTAATTCTAAGATTGTCATGCTGCCAAATATGCAGTTGTTAGTGTTCATATTTGTGTTTTTACAAATACAACATATTCAAATGGCATCCCAATTTCTTTATTTTTAGTTCATTAGTCTACATCAAGGTACTTGAAAACCTTTTTTTTTTTTTACATCAAAATAGTGTCAAACTTGTCTATAATATGCTCTGAAACTTGGATATCTAAATCCCAGCTTAAAGCACAGAGTGTCATTTCTGGGGCCCATTGCATTTTCTTCACCAGTAATAGTTACACATTGACACTGAATAGAAAGCGTGCCACTTTAACAAAAAAACCATATCCTGGCAATTCATACTATGGAAACCTGTGTGGTGAGATCTCATTACATCACTTTAGTTTGGGACAATTCAGTCAAGGTTTAACCAGTCTAAGTGTTTCAGGTTTTAGAGAAGAGCATATCCGAGATAAACCAGAAGAAGAAGAGCTGGGAACAAAAACCCTCAAGGAGATTGAATGGCAACTTCAATGTTATTTATTTACTTGCCACTGCTGCTAACATGGTATCAAGTATAACTGAGATGTTATTTGCTGCCCTTGTTGTATAAAAATGACAAATTTAGGGTGTTTAAGTACCTCAACCCTTAATAGCCTGTTACTCTGTGGAAGGACTGTTCTTCTTTGCACAGTTTGTATACAATTTTCTGGCAGACAATAGTAATTCCTGGCCAAACCACTTACTGTTCATTGCATTTAAATATATTAATTGGACAATGTCAACAATTAAGTTTTATGTAGTCATTTTGTTTGCAGAAAATGTTGCTTCTTACATTAATAGTTGCAACCCCACTCTTAAAAGTATTAAATCACACTATATGCATGTTTAAGTTTCAAATATGACAAAAGGGTTTAGTAAAAAAAACCTTTAAACCACTTAAGACAGAGAACCTGGTGCATTTCGTTTTTCTTTTCAGTGCATGTCGGTCTTAAGCTGCTTCAATTCATCACATATCAGAGTGTAGATGACAGAACTTTTATGGCTGGATTGCACAAACATTATCATAGAACAGATAAAGCACACAAACTTCAGAACATGGGTTTGTTTTATGACTCTACAACCTGCGGCGGACAGAGACAAAGTCTGGAGCCGCCAGAAAAGCCATTCATCATCTGTCTGTAATTTATGAGGGACTCGTTAAACTGCTGCTGAGAGTTTGTCCTGACCCAGTCATCTGGAAAAAAGGGCTTCAGCTCTTGTCAAAGTCACTTAAGTCTTTACACCTGCCTGTTTCTCCCACAGCCAGTGTGTTTACAGCGAGACCTGTCTGTTCGTTAATGTGCGCTGAGCCATACCCACCAGCCAGCAAAGACAAGTTGCAGCTGGATGACATACTCACTTTGACTTTCGAAGTCTAGCAAAGTGCATTTAAAACCTCCCACTATGAGGTCATGGTCACCACAGTCAGATGCTATTTTTGCCAAGACCTTGAGTAATTTTGCTGCAGAAGAAGCATTCAGGCTGTGCAGGTGGAGAGATAAGTAACTGTACAGCTGCTACCGGTCAAGTAGTTGCATTCGACAACTTTCATCTGAGAGGCTGAGCTAAGAAGATTTGATAATAGATATGTTTGAATTCCTGTATTTGCATTAAAATTTGGAGTTTTTAATCAAAAAGATGGAAGTTTTAATTTTCCCTTGCTTGAAAGTATAGCTGCATGTTTTTTATTTGCATGTTTTTGCTAAAGCATTGCTTTAATCTTTTATAAAACTTGCATGTAAAACTGCCAATGCTTCATGATATTAGAAAAATATGATGGCAGAATGAGTTGAAATTATCTATAAGGTCTCAATACTTATTTCTATTTCTGTGTATGATTTTTGAAACTCTTTATGTAAGATCACGTTCTGAAAAAAGAAGTTGTTGTTTTCAGATGGACTGAACTTACAGAGCATTTTCCCAGTCATCCTGTCCACTTACATTTTTTACATACGGCATATTCACCTATTTGCACTCACTCAAACTCATAGATCAAGAGACAACTCGGTTTTAACTCGGTTTGACAGGAGGGTACTGGAACTGAACTAAAACCAGCTAAATATATGATCAGCATGCATATAATTAATACAGAACTCAAACATAACAGTCTAACAAATATGTAACTTCTTTACAGTTGGAGCATCGCAAACTGATATTGTGATTATAGTTTGATAGGGTGTATAGCTTTAAAATCTGCCCAATACAGCATCTGATTCAGCAGCAGCAGGCCTCAAACTTCTTCAACTGAGTTTTTGAAATACGTTTCCTCCTAGTGGATTATTTATGTATTTTTAAAAGATTTGCCAACACAACATTTTATCAGATTAGAACTAATTATAAGTGCATGTCTGCATTTGATAGCATGCAAATGTCTCATTTAATGCCAGAGTTGTTAATATAATAACAAAAAATATACATATTGGTTGTTTTTTCCCTCACATAGATTTGAGACTTATGTTTGTGTTTTTTTTCTCTCTCTCTTCTTGAACAAAGTGAACCTGCTGGATTCTCGCTCCGTGATGGGAGACCTTGGATGGGTGGCTTATCCAAAGAATGGGGTGAGTCAAATTATTCCAGAGGCATAAAATACATTTTTCATAAGTCAAATTTCATTTAATGTAATATTCACTGGTTTATCTTTAAATGAAGTGCAGAAGACATAAATTATTTCACATTTTCACTAAGCATACCATTATTTCTAAAGAAGCGTATGGGTCTGTATGAAGCTAAAATGTGTTTTGTATTATTTCAGGATATTTATGTAGCAGGTCACTGTTGATATTCTTCAGCAGTGACCTTCAAGTCGTGAACTAAAAGTAGTTTCTCAGTTTCTGGGTGTGCCAAAGCATACCCAGAAATACCTACTTCCCATTTCATTATACATTTTAAGTGGTTCATTTGCTTTGTCGAGGTTAAAGGTCCTTTAATTTCTGGAAACCCTTACTTCATTATTAGACTAAATTGAATTCATGAATAAGATATTGAAAGTCACCGTGGAATAGATTATTCTCAAGCCAGAAGTTGAATATCCATCTCCAAGTACTCCCAAAGTGAAGGCCAATTAGAGAATATAATGTAATTTCACATTACATTATAATATAGTGTTTTTAAATGAAGAAGTGGTTCTTGGAGAAATATTACCTTCAATATTGACAGTTGCTTGGAACAGAATTGCCCAACCAGAAAAACATTTCAAAATTTTGTATTTGGTTTAGACAACGACTTTTTAGCATTTCCATTTGATGCATGTGAAAAATTAGTCATAGTCGTAGCTTTTGCTTGTCTAAAGCAGGAGAGACCAATAGTGCTGACCGAGCTGTTCTATCTCCTCTTGATATTCATATCACGGCTCACTTTGAGGCTGTACACTATGTAGATAGGAAAGATAATGCTGAAAAAGCAGACATAGGTGCAATCATAATAAGGAAGTGATTATGCTAAGTGTGTGTGTGTGTTTCTAACATCCAAGCTACATAAATAACTTGAGGGTAGACAGAGAGGAAATGAGACCTGAGACGTATTGAAATCTCCTAATGAAATTCCCATTATCTCTTCACGTTTATCTACATCTTAGGATGAATATTAGGTTGCTGTCTACTTAATTTGTGTTATAAAATGGGTGTGCAAACAAAGTAAAGAAAAAATGTTGTCTTTCTGTAAATGTATGAACAATATGGCTTTTATCACCTTCTAAAAATATAAACATGCTTAAGTATCCCCCAAACATTAGACAAATATTAAACATGTAAAGCTTAACAATTTGAAAAGGTTATATTTTCTAACACGTCTCACCAACAGAGTAATAATCCCTCTTTGGTGTGTTAAATGGCACATAATTGGAGTTGGCCATTGCAGTTTATCTTTCGTGTTCATATCCCATCTGTAGCCCAGTCCCCCTCCACAAACAAATGTCCGTATTCACACTTCCAGTCTTGGCTGAAGAAGTTGTCAAAGTGGCACCAGAACTTTTTATCACTTCGATTCTACTTTAGAGAGTCTGGCAGCTTTAAACTCGTCCTCTGCTTTGGTATGATCTTATCACCAATGTTATAAAAATACTTCTCCATCTGAGCTCTGCACATGGATTGTCATGTAAGGGAATTGCTTGGTTGTCTAACAGATGAGGCTTGCCAAGACAAAAGCAGCAAGAACATCCATCCATCCATCCATTTTCCTGCACCCTTTTCCCTTATTGGGGTCGGGAGGGTTGCTGGTGCCTATCTCCAGCTGTCATTTCGGGCGAGAGGCAGGGTACACCTTGGACAGGTCGCCAGTCTGTCGCAGGGCAACACAGAGACACACAGGACAAACAAACATGCTCACACACACTCACACCTAGGGAGAATTTAGAGAGGCCAATTAACCTGACAGTCATGTTTTTGGACTGTGGGAGGAAGCCGGAGTACCCGGAGAGAACCCACGCATGCCCAGGGAGAACATGCAAACTCCATGCAGAAAGACCGGGGCCGGGAATCGAACCCAGAACCTTCTTGCTGCAAGGCAACAGCTCTACCAGCTGCGCCACTGGGAAGCCAGCAAGAACAACAATAATAAAAAAATAAAATTAATAGAGAAAAGGAATTGTAATTAGAGTGGACAAACAAGACTATAAAAGCACCTTTTATTAAAGAGTCACATTGGTGGCAATAATAGATCAGATTTTTAGCCAGGTACTGATTTCAGACATTTTCATTTATACATTAAATTATATTTGCACATTTTTATACAGCTTATAAACAAAAAAAATCAAGATTTTTATTTATTTATTTTTTTACTGTGTTTATATGATGAACAAAGCCTAATAAATCATCACTTCAAGGATTGTGGTGCAAATAGCCTCCCCAGAAATGTGATATACCAATCTGAGGTCTGATATAAGATGAGCTTAAAGTTGAGAGAATACGAGAAAGATGGAGACCTGCCAGACTGTAAGAAAGTGACAGACTGTCATTTGAAGTGTGTGAGCTCAAACTTGGGGCAAGAAAAGCTTTATTTGGTTTCAAGAATAAAAGTTTTGTTGAAAGTAGAGGGTCTACAATTTGCTGCCATACATCACTGATGGAAGAGGTGAACTTCTCTATTAGTTTGGTCTCAAAAAGGTTTTAATTCTTTGTTAGTTGAGACATGTGCAATGAAGAAGAACAGCTCTAAGTAATAAATATAACTCCCCAGCTTCACCTTCTTGATACTGTAGCATATGTTCATTAATCTTCAGCACTTTCCAACATATGGAATATCTCTGTTCAATGAGCATAGATGGATATATATAGTATAGCAGAGATGGATGTGCATATATTGTGCAAACACAATTACTTGTGCCACTTCTTGTTTCCATGTTGCTTTGAAGGAGATCACACTTGTAGATTGGTTATGATCTAGAATTTTTATTTTCTAGATTACTGTTTTAATGTTTAAAACACTGTGAAGACATGAAACATATGATAAAAGTTATCTTAAAGGAGATGGCATAAAATAGATAGATCTCACAATACAGATTATATTTGTTGTCAGTTTGATTCTCATGTAACCCATCAGTCCAGCAAAACCCCAAACTCCATATCCAAAAATCAATAGGTGATGGCTGATAGGTTTGTAAAGGCCCTGCAACACGGCAGACGCTGAATGTAGTGGTGACAAAAGAAGGCTGATGAAATGTGCTTTGTTGGCTTAGTTCATATCAGGTTTGCTATTAAACTTTCACTAAGAGTGGAAAAAACATGACGGTTGGCTGACAGATGATGGGAGAGGCCTCAATTGTCTTTTAAGACTAGTTTCAGAACTAAAACTGTATGCAGATCAGATCTGATCACTAATATTGAGATTAATGCTTGAAAAACAAATCTCTAAAAATACTCTCTTATGCCTTGATGTCACCTAATGAAGCAATCTTTGCACAGATTAGCTTCAGCTAATGTTTAATGTTACTATCACAGAAAGAAGAGGGAGTGTTTCGCAACTCTGAATGCTGGAAGGCAAAGTTCACAGCCTTTTACTTAATCTTGACAAATGGTTAGTCATATTTAATGCACACATTCCACTTTATTCATGAAGTATCTATACTAACCAAGTTTGTCTATTTCTTTCTGTGTATTCCCTTAGAGTGTTTCCATCTATGCTATCCATCTGATGTCATTGTGAGATAATAAGTGAATCATTTCATCCTCCTTTGCCCATCAGTTTAGCCGTGCAAGACAAGCAAAAGAGGCAAAATTCACTCTAAATTGATGTAATCTGTGCTTTGCTTGGCTGAACATCTAGTCATAAAGGTCTGTTTCATCCAGCGCCTCCACTGATTCAGTGTGCTTAATTGAGCAGCGATGAGGACAGGCAAGCGTAAAATATGCTGAGCACACTGTACAAACCAGGCAGACGCTGGAAACGTGCAAAATGTTGGCGAATGTCACCACCCCCAGCTGTGTGTCACCTTTGAGAAAGCGAACCTGCTTTTTAACCATCTTAAAAAGGGCAAAAATAAGTTTTTTTTTATCTGTTTTACAGATTTATTTTCCCGGTTAATGTTTTCACTTTAAAATACTTATTTTATGTGTGCTTAAATAAAAAAAATAGAATCACAGTTTGATTAATCTTAACTGTTTTAAAAATCTCTGGGTCTAGCTTTGTGTTTGGAACAGACAGATCACCACCAACATGGCAATTAGCCTTTGTTTTATACAGTTTTGGGGCAACCATTTGAAATTTGCGGGATTTTATTTTGAAGCCGTTTTTAATGGCTGAATCACAGCACCCACTCCTTATTGTATATTTGAATGAAATAACCCCTTACAGTCAATATAAAGCTCTACAGTAGTGCTTGTTGTGTTAGCAGGCAATTGTTGCAATATTCACAAAGTCTTGTATAAAGTTTTTGTCTCAAAGGGAACTTTTTTTTTTAATACCCAAAATGGTCTTTAAATGGTTAGGCAGCAGCTTGTTGTCAGAGATCATCCCTATCAGCTGTATCACCGTATATAAATATAAAAAATAAACAGTACTGGTCACCCTTGGCCTTTATGACGGCATTTTAATGAGAAATTCTGTTTTTAATTTAAGTGGAGATCCTGCCATAAGATCTCGTTACATTCTTATATTTTTTTGTCTTGGTGTATTGCAGTAGGTTTGAGGATATGGTTTAGACCTACAGGAAAAAAACAACACAATGGTGTAGAAATGGCAGAGATTGGCCGGATATATAACAAGACGTAGTTAAGGAACATGTTTAAAAAAAAGAAAGAACAAGAGACTGAAAATGTTGGACGACAAGAAGTCTTAAAAGGCTGGAGGTAAAGGTGACCTTTTGCGTAGTGTTTCTAGGTTAGACCTAAGATTTGATCATTAAAACAGAGAATGGGGAGACACAAAAGGGAACTGATGACAGACTCAAATAAAAAAAAAGCAGTGAAATGACACATGAGACAGGGGATGAATGAGATGCAGACGGAAATAGAAAAAAAGGCAAAGTGAGGTGTTGTCTGTGTAAGGAGCCAAAGGAACAGTTCTATTACAGTGTCACGATGGTCAACGGTAATGGGTGGTAATAATAAGTTGCAGGCGGCTTTATAGAATTAAAGCTGGGAGAGCACTCAGCGCAGCCACAGGGGGTCTGCTGATGGAAGTGTTGCACAGCCACACATTTTAAAGTAAGAAAAACTCAAGGCACACACTAATGAGGCTCTGCAGGGATGCCTATAGGGACTGTTGTGTTCGCAGTGTGGAGGGATCAGGGGGGGAATAAGTACGAAGTACAAAGGAGGTAATGCGGAAGGTTAATGTTATATATTTAGACCCTTTATCACCACTGGCAGTTATACTATTGGCTTTTAGAACTTGGTTAAATTAAAGCATAATTTTACCGTTATTACATACTATAGCAATACTATGCTATTCCTTCAGATGTAATTAGGTGTAATACGTAATGAAAAAAAAACACCACATCAAATCCCATAGTTTCTGAGCTTTTATTGACAGTTACAAATGAAAAACTTTTCATCAAGCTTTCAAAATGTGATGGACTTTTATCAAATGAACTGCTTTGTAAAGGCTTTTTCTTCATCAGCACAAAGTTAACTCCATTGGTGGTCCTGGCTATATTAGCTGGTCGTGTCGTGCTGTGTGCAAGTCTTTGTGCATGTGACATCTGACGACCCTAAGCCCCAATAATATGCAGACTGCTTCTAAAGGAGAGCAACACAGAGGTGCATTGTTGTGTTTGGCTAAAAGAAAATGAAGTCAATTTCAGCAGATTTAATGCAGTTTGTATTGCATTTAATATGAATCAAAATTTTATGGCTTCCAGTTTTTGTAAAGCGTGTATGTCGCTCATTCGGTTTTGTTTGGGGGGTTTATTTACTGTTCATTTCAAGTATGACTGCAGAGTTTTTAGCTATTAAATACAGCCATTGATTAAGTAATCAAATATATGTCTGCCACAGCAGGCTTTCCCAAAATGTTCTTTTAATCGAAAACTTCTTCCTACAAGTCTAAATGTGGATTATGGCCTCAGCTTTCAACCCTGTAGAATCCCATATAGTGCAAAATGGGATTCTATTTTGCACTAAATGCAAAAAGTAGCAAAATTAATGGGATTATTGCATTAATAACAAACAGCAAATTAACCCTAATGTGGTCTTTAAACAGAGACTGAGTTTTTCTTGCAAAACTAGAAATGATAATGTATTTTGAACATTGATCTATAGACATTATTTATGTTTACTATGCTTATCTGAATTTGAATGGTCACCATCATGCCTGTTGAACTGACCAATGATGAGCATTTTACTTACTCTCACTTACTCTTTGACAAAAAAGCAACTGTTTATTTTAAAAGTTAGTTGTGGAAAAGTTTTTGAATAAGATATGTCACACATGTTCTTGTGTGGGATATTAATTAATATTATTTGATTAAACTTTTTAATTATTTGTTTCATAGCACTATTTTTACATAATCTGCGCTCGTTTGAATCATGTCCCCATGATAAAAGGATTGTTGCTGATGCCGCATAGAATCCAAGCCATTATTACTACCATTGCTACTTAAATTTACAATAAGGACTGTAAACACTTACGCCGATGCATATATCTCAGTCAGTTCAGTAATTTATTATTTACATAAATAATACCCATTTAAAAATATTCCCAGGACATTTTCTTTCATAAATGAGCAACCAGGCCCAATAAAAATACTTTTCTTTTCTTTTCTTTTTTTTTTTAACAATGTTTTTTCTGGTGTCTCCAACCAGTATGGGAAAAAAAGAGACTTATTTAAAAATCTCTGTCATTTCTGAGTTCAACTGCATCTTTTTCTTCTGTTCTTTCAACTTTTCCCTTCAGGGGTTGCCACAGTGAATCATCTGTCTCCATTTAATCCTACCCTCTGTATCCCCTACCCTCACACTAACTAACTTCATGTTCTCTTTCACCACATCCATAAATCTGCTTTTTGATCTTTCTCTCGGGCTGAGTTTAACTTTTCTTCTGTGTTCATTTAGTATCTGTCCTCAGTTTGAAGGCAGGCAAGCTCCTCATAAACATTCTAAGCTGAAAGTCTTAAAGTCCATCAAGTCATAAAAATCTGTCAGGATAGTTAAAACAGGATTTAATTTCATCTCAGCGGCACGTGGAAATGTGTGTAATTCTCAGAACTCTTCCATTATTAACTGTGAGATGCAATATTGCGTCCACATATTTACATAGGACTCTGAATCTGCTTGTTTCTGCATTAGCAATGATTGTGGATAGATTTCTTGACGATTAGTAAGCCACAAAATTATCTCACTATTGTGCTAATCTATTTTTTGTCTTTTTTTTGTATAGCATCATGTTTTTCTCTAATTTCCATGTTTTCTTCCTCTACTAAAGTAAGCATAGATATAGTTGTGACACCACAATAATTCGCCTCATAATTTACAAGTACCTCTGAGACATATGCAGTCATAGGAATAAAGTCAAAGTCTAAATTTTATAGTACTAAAATGTAGTCATCTAAGTCCCTCAATAAATGGTCTATTTTAAAGCAAATATTTTACTTTAGTTGTGCTAAATACTTTATATCTCAGCCAAAAGAGATAAATTCCACGTTTGATATTGTGTGTACATTTCATAACCAGAATCTAGACTGAAGATCCTGAAGATTTTCTGTAATGACATTCATGGATATTCATGGACACTGAACCCATTTGGCTCTAGGCAAAAAAAATGATAGAAGGTCATCTGTTCAATACCCTGCTGAGATGCCAATAATAACGGGTAGCCCACTAACTGGGTGTATGTGTGTGTGTGTGTGTGGACTGTGTTTTAAGCTGTGCAAAGCTCAAGGCAGGCTGGTGGATCTGTGTGATCTAACCAGTAAGAGGCTTATGTCTGCAGTGGGACTGACTGGGCTAAAGTCAGGAAGAAACAGGGGGTTGCATACCCGTGCATACAATTTTCATTTTGCCATCATACTTAAGTAGGACCCCCCTCAATGTAATGCACTTAGTGCTAGTCTAGTCTTGTATTCTGAAATGGTCCACGTTTGTCTGCTAAACTGTAAATTTTTTTCAGCCTCTCAATGATGGAAAAGTTATTTTTCAAGACAGAAATGCTTATGCAGACATTATGAATGCCATCTTGAAAGCGTGTGAATTTAGCAACACAGAAATGTCTTAAGTGAATCAATTACCCGGTGAAATGCTTGAGCAGCTGATTAATCGCAACCAGAAAACAAAAGACTCAACCGGTGCAGTGTGAGCTGAAAATCGGACAGATGGTGAACAAGACGGAGAGGAAAGACGGAGACAGAAGGTTTCAGATCGGCTACAGCAAGGATTGATTAATATAGGCTATTAAGCTATAACACCAGATCATAGTTTCGTCCCTCTGGCCATATTACAGAGACATGATGAAGCGCCTGTATTAGCCATGGGAGAGTGCTAGTGACGCAGATAATAGCCATATCCCAGGAGACCCTCAGAGGAAATTAATGCTGCTGTCTGAGGCACGCTAGTAGGGATGCAGATATACAAGCACACATGAATACTTGCAGAATAATTTGCATATATGCACACACACAGGCAGGAATTGACTCGCACTCACTTTTGGAGGAATAATAAATTAAAAAATACAAGGTTACCGTTTTTATATGTTAAAGTGCCTTTCCTCCCTCACGGTAAATTCATATATATCTTTGAACACAATCCTCTTATTACATAATCAGTAGGTAACGAATAGATGGACAGACAGAAAGATATGAAATGAAAATTGCTGTTGCTGCTTCACATGGAGTACCATCAAATACCATGTTTCCATTGTAGTATATCATCAGGATTGATATTAAAGCTATTTTACCATTAAGGCTCTATGTAGGAATATAGGTAAATATATTCTGAAATGGAGTTATATACATTTTAAGTACATATAACTGTACATATAGATTAAATGTGAAACTCCAACAATCATCACTTATTTTATTTAAAACATATATAATGTCTACAGCCATCCATCCATTTTCTATATACCCTTGTCCTCAGTGAGGTCTGGAGGGATGCTGGTGCCTCTTTCCAGCTAATGTTTTGGGTGAGATCTGTGCAGATGAAGGGTCTGTGTTGCATGAGATTATGTAACGTTTGTGGTTACAAACATATTCAGACAATTGAAACAAAACATGTTTAAGTCTATGTCTGTGTAATGTTTTTATTTGCTCTTTGTGCTGACAATACTAGGACTGAGTGTATTATAAAGCCACTAGTGCTCATTTACTTTCAAAATTCTGATCCTGTAATATCATAACATCTTGGGGCTGCTTTGCAAAATTTGGTTGACTTCCCTAATATTCTGCTTTGTTTTGTTTTTATCCTTCAGTGGGAAGAGATCGGGGAAGTAGACGAAGACTATGCCCCCATTCACACCTACCAAGTATGCCGTGTGATGGAGCAGAACCAGAACAACTGGCTCCACACCAACTGGATCCTGACTGAGGGCGCCCAGCGAGTGTACATCGAACTCAAGTTTACGCTTAGAGACTGCAACAGCCTGCCTGGTGGGGTCGGGACCTGCAAGGAGACTTTTAACATGTACTACTATGAAACAGATGGCGATGAGGATGACATGGAGGACGGCAGGATGAGGGACGGTGTTGGCATAACTGAAGAGGAAGACAGGGTATTGAAAGAGAGCAGATACATCAAAATTGACACCATAGCAGCTGACGAGAGCTTTACCGAGCTGGACCTGGGGGACCGCGTCATGAAGCTCAACACCGAAGTCCGGGATTTAGGTCCTTTGTCCCGGAAAGGTTTCTATTTGGCCTTTCAGGATTTGGGGGCCTGCATTGCGTTAGTATCAGTGCGGGTATTCTACAAACGCTGCCCGTTCTTGGTGAAGAGTCTGGCAGAATTTCCGGACACCATCCCGGCATCGGAGGCGTCGCAGCTGGTTGAGGTGGTGGGCCGCTGCGTCAATAACTCGGTGCCCTTATATGAGCCTCCACGGATGCACTGCAGCACAGAAGGCGAATGGCTGGTGCCCATTGGGAAGTGTGTCTGCAAACCAGGGTTTGAAGAAATCGGCGGTTCTTGTCAAGGTAAAATATGTCACTTAATTACTAAAATTGTCCTTTTGCTCAATAAGGGAATCCTAAAACAATTAATTAAAAATGTTGGAGTCGCATGAAGATTTTCATAAAATTTTAGTTTTTTTTTCCCCACATCACTTGTTCCATCTTCCAGTGTTTGTTTTCATGGCTGTCTCCATCCTGTTTTATTTTCACATCCACTGTCATGTTTATTTTTAGTGCCATGTGCTCAAGCGTGTGCACAGATCAGCTTGTTCTTTTAGTAAGTGTGTTGTTACTTTATGTAGGTGGGTGTGTGTGTGTGTGTGAGTGTCTGTGTTTCTCCTTCGCTTAGTGCAGGGCATTCCCTTGAGCCCTGTAGCACTTTGCTGCTCTCATAAAGCCTCTGTTCTGCCTTGACTTGTGCCCAAACATTCCCTGCTCCATCCTTAACTGCTATTTCCATGGGTTTCCCTGGCTGCTGTTATTTGTTTTCTCTATCCATCCTCTGTAGTTGTCTTCTTCTCTTTCTTCAAATTACTCAGTGTTATGATTTGCAGTCACTCTTCTTATGCAACCCGTGGAAGATCTGAATGGCATGGAGACATTTATATTCCAGAGAAATATTTTTGCAACAGCTAAAAGCTGTGTGAAACATAAATTGCAGTGGACATTTTTTGGTACTGTTATGTTCACAGAAAGTCTTGCTTTTGAAGAATCAGCTTTAAGTGATGAACTAAATGATTGCTTTTGGATCTCCAACTGCAAAATGCAACTTTTAAAAAGAAGAATATTTTTGATTAATACCTCAGCAATCCCCCCAAGTTACCTGATCTCTACTTTCATTTAGAAATTGCCATGAAAGTGATGTTTGTCAATATGGATATCAGCATTTTCTTCACATTCCATCATGCAACATTTTCCATGTTGCTTTTTATGAGAAATGAAGATCAGGATGATTTTATATTTCCTGGGTGTTGCACCTTAAAGCAGGATTAACATATACATGTTTCTTTGAGGGGAAAGCTGCACTAACCCAAACATTGACTGTCATACTGCAGCCGTTCTCCAAACCTGGTCAATCCAAGGTCAAAACTGTGTATAATGTGCATAAAGAAATGACAATGAAAAAAGACTGAGACGTGTAGGAATAAATACACTTATTCTGGCCTGTGACAGACTTGCCTGGACACATAATTCTAAGTCATCACATTCTGTAACTAGTAGAAAATGAACCAACAATTACCGTTTTCAAGACATGATTGATGATGTATTCCACCTCCTTTTTTCCTACATTTTCTCCTCCCATCTTCCCTTATTTTCCTTCCTATCTGCTCGATAATTTAGTTTTTTTATAACTTTTTTGCTTGTCTGTTTAGAACAGTTTATAGATAATAGTAATTGTGTATGCCAGACTACCACCATTCCACCAGATTAGTTTGTGTGAACTTATGTCTGCTTGAAGAGATTTAGAACAAGGCTGTACCATACAGTACTTCTTTAGGGCTTTTTATTGAACCCCACAAGCATGCACAACTCTTTTTGCCTCATATTTACTAGAGTTGGTAGTTACTTATATGCTTGTAGTTTAATGAAAATGGGTCACTGCAGCTTTAGGAGTGCAAATCTTCCTTTTCTTCCAGAAAGACGTTTTAGGTTTTCTGTAGATTAAGGGGCATGGATGAGTTAAAGAAGAAAATAATAATAAATACATTTTGTTTTCAGAGACAAACATGTTTGTCTCTGTAGAATTTGTGGATCCTGTTAGTTTCAAGAAATAAAAAAAGATTGTGGGTTTTGTGTGGAAACACGTTGAATTTGGTGGTACCTGTGGTGAAAGTGTTGTCGACCATTAGGGTAAATGAGATTTCAATTATATTTAAGCTATCACGCTCCATCTAATTAACAAGTTGCTATGGTAACACAAAGCCTCTATCACATATGGTGTCCTTTCTGCAGCATGCCTCAGTAATGTTTATTTTAAACATTTACATTGGATAAAACTGTGATTGTGTGCAACACCTGTCATTCTTGCTAGTGGCAACATATCCAATATGTTGTGTAATGGATATGTTGTGACTCCACGCAACTTTCAGACAGCTTCAGCATTACGCTGTTGTGGAGAAAGTGCCATTAATATTCAAAACTGCAGTATAAAATTCCTTCATACTGATTTTTTTCCACATGACAATTTCTGAACTTTATAAAGTGGCACAACGAGGAAAAAGGAACACCTGTGTGTGTCACAACTACCCTTACTAAATGACTAACTGTGAATATTCACAGTTTTTTCATTCTGTTCGATTACCCAACATCCAGGCATGATCAATACCAATCAGGACATCAGTTTTCTTTAACTAGTTTGAAAACATAATTTAAACTAAACGATCTAGAAAATCAACACATCATTCCCTGCTCCAAACAAATGTTTAGAACAAAACAAAACAAAAAAACCTTATACATGTTGTACATGACATTATACTGAGGAGAAAAACAGAAAGAGTAAGTGTGTTTCCAGATAGTTATTGGAGTCTTCTTCATGTTTTCAAGTGAACAATTAACCCGGTTATTCAAATTGTCTCTAGCAGCACCCAACTGCTGCTGAAGCATGAAGGAGGATATGAATGTTAGATTTAAACAGCCCTATCTGAAACTTTCATCAAAAGAAATGACTTTCAGTAAATATTGAAAGTCAATACAAAATAATCAAAAAGTAGCACACTGCCTCATACCTTATTATAGTACAGCTAACTGTTTTTCCTCCTCTTATCAATTAGTCTTCTTATTCTAATTGTTGACCATTTGCTTTATTTCAAAATGAATTGTAATGGTGTTTACCAAATGTGAAAGAGAGATTAAAATTTTTTGAGAACTTGTGTTACAGCAGATTCTATGTTAGACAGAATCTGCTGTAAATGTCTGATGCTTGGTATTTTTTTCTTTCTGTCTTTTTGGTTCTTAAAGTCCTTTTTTTATTCGTTTTTCACTTTTTGGCCATTTTGTAGTTTTCCTAACACATATCTTTTAGTGGTCTTTCTTGCTCTTTTGTTTAATTGCTATTTTGTATGCTTGTCTTTGTCCCACTTTTTTGGCCACTGATGATCTATCATCCATTATTTTCTCACATTATCTGTTTCTGCCATCTACATGTCTGCCATTCGGTCGTTCACAGTTGTCACAGCCTCTCACTCCACTTGTCTTTTCATCCCTCCTTTCAAGATCTGTCTCTTTTTCTCCATTAACAAAGCCATCAACCCACTCTAATGCAGAAATACAGTGGTCTGTAAAAGAATCAGTACATTTTTATGGAGACAGTTTGCAACAGAATGCTCTGTAAAAGTTAGTTTCTGCAGTTGGCTGTTTTGTTTTCTTTGTTAAGCACATTTTAATAACATTATAATAAAAATATTGCACATTAATTATGTAATTAACTTATGAAAAGAACAGATTATTTCCTAAGTGCTGTATAATGTTTTTTTTCTTCTTTTTTTAAATAAAAGCAGTATATTTGACCACAAGCTCACAATGAACACTTAATGCACGTTAGAGTTTTCAAAAAGTTACATTCTGCAGCGGTTTGTGGCCTGCTGGTTGTAAAATGATCATACAATACCACCTTTATTCAAAAAGCAACCATGACTGACACAAAGTGCTGCATATAAGTGAGGCTGAAAACGGTGAATGAAACACACAGCAAATACTAAAATAAATGTTTAGAATAAAGTCACATTTCTGTCATAACAAATGCTGGCTGAACAGATGAATAAAACCGTGCCCCCAGTTATTCACTGAATGATGGAATAACGGCACATTAGCTAAGTGAAACAGTGTAAAAAGAGATAAATGACACAATGGATGAATGGAATCGGGCTGGGTTCAGGTTATAAGCATTAAATAAAGACTGACCAAATTGTTGGAATGACAGAATAAGGGCTGAATGGGCTGAATGCTTTACTTTGAAGACAAAAGCGGACAGAAAGGAATCCTGGGATTGGCAGCTTTCTGGTGTTGAAATTCAAGCTGCACTGAATTTCTGCGACAAAAGAGGAAAAAAAGACTTTGACAATGTGGGCTGTAATGTCTGGGCCAGTCTGTACAACATGATGGGGGAGGGTAAGGAAATCTATAGGTTTACTGCTGAAATTGTGAAAATTGGTATTATCGGTAAGCATAATTATTCAGACTAAATATATAAAATCTCACTAATAAAATAATAGCCATTGGCAGTTTGTTCAGAGATGGTCATGAAATGCCTCATGGATGGAGCTGGGCGACCCTCAACAACACTGTGTTTCCCATGGTGTTCAGCTGTTTGCCTGCCTGTCAGATGTCACTGCAACATATGTCAAACTCTATCTGGTCACGTTGGTGGGGCTGCCATCAGTAACTGTCTCAGCGGAGTGGTAACCCGAGGAAGCGCTCTTGCTTCTGTCCATGGGGAATTATAGGAGAGCTACGAAGCAGTTCACACCAGCAGTGAGTTTTGTGGTTGTTGTGGTAACACTGGTGCTACAGTCACTTGCATAACATACACATGTGTCATTTCCAAAAGAACTTTTAATGCATTAGGAATAATTTGCACTCTTTTTTTCACATAATTTATTAAATTCCCAATTTAATAAATTGTTTTTTCATAAGATTTGTTGTTTTGTTTTTTGTTTTATTTGACATGACTGTAAGTTTGAGTTATTATAATACATGTTACTCACTGTTTTGAGTTTTAACATCCTAAAAATGTAAAACTGTTTGAAATGAGAATCTTGTAAAAATTTTACTGAAAGTAGTTTTGAAGCAGAGATGCTGTCATGTTTTTTTTTAATTTATGCAGTTTGAAAACTGAGGAACTCATTTTGTAAATCAACCTTTTCCCCCTTTGCTCCTGCATTCTAATCAGTCTTTTCTCCACCCCACTTCATCATCCCATCATCTGAACGCAGTAATGCTGCCATGACAACTAAAGTGCTTCCTGAGTGCTTGTTGGTTAAACTTACTTCTCCCATTTTGCCCTCTACCCCCAACCTTCAGATCTGCACTTTTTTTCCCCTATAGGCTACTACTGACAACCTTATGTGAAGTAATCCTATTAGGCCGTAATAAATATGACATTACATGTCAAACTCTTCGTTGGTTACCCCGTTACAAATCTTGAATATGACACGTTCAAGCGGAATGTACAACATTGTCAATCTGCTCAAAAAGACATGGCAAAGAGCTCAAACACAGAGACCCATAAATCTGAAGTTTGTAAATTATTAATAAAATACTTCGGCCCAGCCACTTATTTCCATGAAAGCTTGTTTGTCTCCAGCGTCCCACTCTGTAGCTATGACTGGGTGAACTGGGAGATAGAAATTCATTTAGTGCATTAAGATCACATATAGGGTTAATAAAATCCAAAAATATGTAATCTTATTTGTTTTGGTCAAATTGCTGATATCCAAACTATCCATACCTATTTCTTCAGTTTTGTCACATTACAACCATATTTTAATGGCATGTTATACATTAGACCAAACATTTTAAAAGTGTAGGTTGAATTGTTTTTTTGTTTTTTTTTTTCATTTTGTTTGCTTATATCTGAACAAATGCACCTGGTGTTGTCTATTGAATTGATGCCTTCAACAATCATTTGCTGCAAATATAACTACAAATCCGAGGGTGACTGTCTACCTTCTTTGCATATCTTCAGATTGAAAGTTTTGACATTTTTTCTCTCAGACTGAATGAAGAGATTTATTGATGAACACTGTTCATGTCTTAATATGAAAACCTGTAGCAAAAACATAACCCGACTGAAGAAATGCATCAGCACTGCAAAATGCTGCCACTATTAAGTTTGATTATCGAAATTGTGTGACTGTTGATGTCTGACCTTAGTTTCTTTCTACAATCTATTGCAATGCAGCCTAAAGTCATATTTTAGGCTGTAACTTTCCAGCCTATTGTCGCCTATATGACTCTGACTTCAGTTGGAAATACTTGTTCCTTTGCAGCTACTCAATAAAGTTTAGATGTTTGAAATGTGTATGACTAATAGTTGTCCTGTCGATAGTCTCTCACTTGAACAGTGGGTCTCTACAGGTGCTCCAGAGTTACCACGGACACCCTTATTTCTTCTCTGATTCATGCACTCCTTCCCTGACCTGTGACGTTAGCTGAGCAGGCAGTGTAAGAGTTGGTGGAAATAATGCTGCAGATAAAATCAAAGAGCTTAGAGGAAGCAGAGGAAGCATTAGAAACAGTCTTCAGATCTACAACATACTGTTTAGATAATCTGTCTGAGAATTAAAAGATTGCACAGCTGGATTATCGATGACAATTGAATATTTCTAACTGCCTGGTGTGTCAGACATGGTAATCTCTGCTGATGGATTTCAAGTAGGATTGCACTGTATTGTGTGAACAAAAAATTGCGATAGTAGTATTAAATATTGTGATAAAAGTTTTGGTAAAAGGCCTCTAGAGGATGTCCATTCAGCAGATCACATTTATTAAACCCAAGCGCTTCAGTGCAATTGCTATTTTCACGCTATTCATTTTGCAGAACTAACAGTAGTGAACAGTCCTGATGAAGCTGCAGGAATAACTTCAAAACCTGAGTGACCGTTTGATGTTGCATCTTCCTCCTTGGGGCTTACAATGAGTCTCCCATTCAGCTACTCATATTCACCAACACAAACTGTGACAGCTGTTGGTGAAGTTGCCCATCTGCCATTAGAAGCAACTTTAGATTTATTGCTTTTATCAGGGGAGACTTGGGCTGGTGGAGAGGCCAGACGTTCAGCTGCATTAAGCGTGATCTAAAGGAATGGAGATTCTTGATTTGCCCTCATCATTTATTGATGATAATTAATCTTTCAGTCTAGACCTTAATAAAGCTACTAAATTGTTTTAAATTCAAAAACTGTTAAGAACTTGACCTCCTTGTCTGTGCGTAATGTCTGATTGTGAGAATAAATGAGTGCTGAACAATGTCCCGCTGTGTTATTCCACAGGCAGGAAATCCCCATTGACTTGATTGTGTATTATTATTGTATTATCATCCGTCTTTGTTAGTGTTCACACAGTGACATGCACAAATATGTGCATGCATTGGCAAAAACACACAAACACATGCAGGGGCCTGCACCTAAATAGAAAATGACAACAATAATACATAAAGGTATGAGACCCTCATGCATGCACAACCTCAAAAAAGTCCAGCACACATTTTGCTTATGTTTCTTAGACCAGTAGTTTACTGTTGAACAAACACAGGAAGAGGATATTTACCGTTTCTTCTGCTGGTTTATTATTTCACAATCCTATCCGCTAACAATATAAGCATCACAGTGCTACACAGCCTTGCTATTTTTTGTTTGTTTTGTTGAAGTTTACTTTCACATCAATCTTTATGATCAGAAATGAAGTTTGTGATTAGTCGTAATGTGCAGTGAATGCAATTTAAGCCATTTGATTTTATTCTCATTTATGTCAGTCACTTTTACTCGACTTTTGGACTGGCACAGACCCAAATATAAAGAGCCTTGCAAACACATTCACAACTAGTTTTTAGCATTTGTAATGGTATAAACGAATTGTAGTTTACTGTAGATTATTGAGATTTTAGATGAACGAACACAAAACATTGCAAAATTAAGCAGCACAAAATGTTATACGCATAAAATCTTAATAAAATAAAGTGAAGTTTGCTTTTGTAAGGTGACAAAAATGTATATTTTCAAATTACTGTACTTTCACAACTTATGCTTTGGATATTAACGCACTAGATAAATATTGCAAGGTGAAAATGTCTAGATGTCCTCTGAAGTTGAATTATTAACTTGCTACCTTTCAATCTTCTTATGGCTTACTGTCAGAGTCATATCCTTGAGATAAGTTCTATAGAGTTTAATTGACTCCACTTAAACCAGCTTTGCTGCATTCGTATCGCAGAGAGTACTAAGCCAATATTTGCATCCTCAGCATGCCAATGCTGAGACAAATGATTTTAAATCCAATGTTGATGCACAGTAGGTGGTCTTTACATCTACCTTTTAATTTTCACACCCCACAACTCTTCCTTAATATGGCTTTCTGACTCAGCCCTAATAGCTTCCTTCCTAATCCCTTCAAATGACAGCCAGGCAAATAAATCAACATGTTTAGTGTGAAATGTTTCCAATTAAACAGGACGTTTGTTAAGAAGCATTCACGGACACCGCTGGATCCCTAATTGTCTAGGATGCCAGTGCGTGATGCATATTAATTACGTATTAACCTCTCATTCTCAAATGGTTCACATACACACACATGCACACTCAAATCCATACAGATGCATTAGTGTGTATTGCATATTAATTACCCATTAGCCTTTGCACCGTGCATTAAGAGCTGCGTGGCATTAGAAAGACAGCCTGCCCAAGGGCAACATGCAGACACACTCACACACACACGCGTTACTACTATAAACTGCCTTCACAGGTTGCATTCACAGTGAGGAGTGAGCCATTTCAGGAATCCATCCATTACCATAACAAACTACACCACAGGAAGCGTGTCTGTGTTTTCAGGTATAAATATGAAGTAGTCAAATGACTTAAGATGCCCATTCTAATCTAATAGTCTGTTTAACACAATTTATTTGAATGTGAAATAGTCTTAGGTAAATAAATTGTAACACCAAAGTAGGTATTCTTAGCAAAAGAGGTGGCATTAATACTTGTATGCCTTTAATGTATCTTTTGTGAAGACCTACCTCAAGAATTACAATAAGCTTTTCAAAATATAATACTTTATATTCAGAAGCTCTACACTTTCCTTTATACTGCTCACTAAATTACACCTCACTCTTCATATAGCCATTTGTAAAGTACCTATTTTCTGAGTAGACATTAATATCATCGACTATTTTTCAACTGAAAATAAGAAAGAATAAGTCTTACATAGTTCAGTTGTTGAATTCAACCAAAGGAAGTGGTTGATAGGTTTCCACCCAATCATTGTCTCAAAGACATTTCTGGTTTTCCCCAAAAAATATAAATCTATATATATTTCTTTCTGTATTTTCTGCTGAATTTAATGCTAAATTCAACAATATAACATTAACATGACCTTTAAGCTTTATTCATTTAAGAAATAATTATTAAGTCTTGTGTGGTGAATAATTTTTTAGTTCCTGAATGAGAAAAGTCTTTAAATGTATTAAGTACAAAACAGATAATTATTGTAATTTATAGCCTATATAGAGCCTATATAACAATGCAATCTCATACAGACTAGATGGCATGCATTAGATGAGAAAATGTTTATTTAAGTTAGACTTGACTTAGACATGGAAAAATAGCTTTTAAACATCTTCAACCACTCTGTTATTTTATTGCCTTCTCTTAATTGCTTCCCACAAAATGTTTCGGAGTATGATTAAAAGAAGACAGTCAAATTACTGCATGACACCTTGCAAATGTAGTCATTTCATCTCATGTCAGTATGACATGCCATATCATGTCATCACAGATGTTGTCTTGTTGTGCACAAAGAGTCTATTTATCCTGCATAAAAATTAGCCTCAGTGATGTGAAATACCTTAAAAATCGTGAGAGCATTCAGTGGCATGTAATCGATTTTTCTTAACACTGTGTTGCATATTGTAATTAGATTTTTTTTTCTTCATTCTTATAATTATATACAGCTTCTGGAAGGAAAGCATTGCAATGCATTAGTTAAATCAAACTGGAACACTAGAAGTCTATTACTTTTTCTTTCAGTCTGTCTTGTTAGATATACGGATTTTAGTTTTTGGGTAAAGTAGAATGAAGTAAATGTCAACACTAAAAAGAAATAAAATAGCTGTTCTGCTGCTTATAATAGCGGATACTAGTATGTCATATATTCCTAATGTGACCAGTAAACACTGCTGTTACAAGACACAGCTGAATGTAATCTTTACAGCTGTTTCGATAACTATTGCAAGCCAGACAGTAGTAGGTGTGTGTTAGAAATAAGTAAAAAAAAAGATGTTGTTTTTTTTTTATATTGATATGACACTTTATCAAAAGACTGCATTGTAAAGAATCAGATTTGTTTGTGCATGTGGAAGGACCCGACAACACATTTTTATTGACTGGCCTCTGGGGATTTTAAAATAGTGGAGGGTAGTTTTACAATAGTAATAAATGTCCCCATTCTTTGATGCTATAAATGTCCGTGTTTTTTATTAGCTTCTGACTGCGGATGGTATGAACCTGGACCTTAGTGGCACCTACATCTATTTTCATGAATCAAGGCTGTTTTCAGTGACGAGTACATGAGATGTGTGTAAAGTGGGTTAATATGCAGTTAAGTTATACATTAGAGTGTATGTGTTTATGTGTGTGTATTTTACACATTGTGGGATGTATATAATGTTAGGCAAAAATCAGGTTTTCCCAAATGAACAAAAAAAATCATTTTCTGTCGCGAAAAAGACAGAAGTACCAACTTGTTTATGGTAATTGCTTGACATTGACTACTCTAAAATGGACATGAACATCTTGAAGCGATGCTAAAGGCAGTATGTAGCTGCCACAAGAACAGCTGTATACTAATTTTGTCGTACAGTTTACTGTGCAATAACAGTAAATCAAATCAAATCGAAATACATATAACTTCCTCACATGGCAAATTCAAATTGAATTCACAATCACTACAACATTCATTCAGTTCTAGTTTTATCATCAATATCCATCAGGGTTTGTTGGGTTTGCCAAATATCAAACAATTGTTCCTACGAAAGCCTTGTTCTCCAGTGTCTGTGTAGGGGTGTGTGTAGGGGTGTGTGTGTGTGTGCTGGAGAGAGATTTCGAGGTGAGACTCGGAGTGATCCAGGGCAGAGGGAGAATTTTTCAAGAGTAATGTTCCATGACAACAGACCAAGGTTCCGTCAAGGTGAATCACAGGCACTGCTGCCTAACGACTTACACACACACATGCACCCCCACACACAGACCCACAATCCCACCAATCCTCCATTGTCTCCTTTTTTTTCCTCCCTTTGTGTCCCTCATGTCTCATTCTTATAAACCTGGCCTCTATCTCCTCCTGTCCTATTTCGCTTTTAAAATTGTGCTTTTACGCTCCTTGTCTTTATTTTGCTGTCTTCAAACCAGACATTAAATTATGTAGGTGCTGTCTGCTTCATAACAGTTACACAAAACCAACATTGGTCAAACAAGTCTATAATTCTGTGGACAAGGAAAGATAAAATTGGAACCTCTTCAATCACCTACTTCACGTCTATGATACTTACTACATTGCTGTGAAAAAAATATGTTCCCCCTGTACAGATTTCTTCAACTTTTAGGTTTTGTGTCGCACTCAAATGTCTCAATGAATTTCAGACAGAATGAGCAGACTAAATACCAAATATATATATATATTTTTAATAACTTCAAAAAACTCAATAATGGTTAACACCACGAGCCAAATCAATTTCACTTAAATTTAATTTTGGTTAGAACTGTAAGAAAATATGAAAATACTAAAATATATCAAAAACAGAATGTTAAGGCCTGATCTGAAGTTTAAGATTAGGATTAACAACATCATTGACATCTTTCAATACGAAACCAGTTACAAAGCCATTCATAACATTTTAGATTCCAGTGAACTACAGTGAGAGCCAGTTTAAGTCACAGTTTATGAACGGTTTAAAAAAAAAAAGATTTTAAAGTTAATAATCTATTGCCCTCCAGTATGAATGAATTCCATACTATGCAACACTTTGTCTTGAATTTTCTTTAAATTCATTTCTAAGCTACAAAATATCTGTGGACAACCTTTTGCTGTCTAGTTGTTTTTACTTCTGTCTGGGTAAGCCTCCAATATCAGGGAGAAGCTAAAAAGTCAGTGACTGATGGACCTGATGTTGAAGCCATGGCAACAGATTGTTGATGTATTCCTGGGCATTGCAATTCTAACTGCATAGTCCTCCTGTCTATCTGCCACACAGAGAACAGCCATTGGTTGTGTTTGTTTTAAGGAGAACAGTATGCTGTTCCTTTGCTTGTTGTTAATGTTTGTTCTGCATGTGATTCACACAGGGACCCATAATTGTGCAGCAGATGTAAGTGCAAACAATTTGACAGGTTCTACTTGTATATCGCTGAACTGAAGCCTTTGAAATAGGGTGGAAAAAAAACAACTGTAAGGGAAATGCCTTTACTTTTTGATGAAGACAGTATAACAGGAATAGTGTGACAAGACTGTGTGGGTTCACTAAAACAATAATCCCAAGAGAAACATGAGAAGAAATCTGACTTCAAAAGAAACAGAGGTAGAAGTAAGCCAAATCCTTGTTTCCTTTTCAGACTCTACCCTTGTTATCTCTAATGAAAAAAACTTAAAATTCCAACTAAAAAACTTAAGGGGTAAAAACAGTCTGTTTTACATTTGTACTCTTCTTTTAATCTTACGTCTCTCCCTGGGCTTGCCTACGCTTTACAGTTTTGAAGTCTCCTCCTCATCTCATTTTTCTCTTACTGAACTTCTCATGCAAAACTCTTTCTGTCTTTCAGTGTGCAAAATGGGGTTTTACCGCTCACAGCTGGAGTCTTCAGCCTGCAGTAAATGTCCACCCCACAGTGTGGCCAGACAAATGGGGGCCACGGCCTGTAGCTGTGAAGATGGATATTATAAGATCGACTCTGACCCTCCTAGTATGGCCTGCACACGTAAGGATTTAACACCTATTTTGTTCCCACAAATTTACTCGGTATGGACTGCTATCAGATGTTCTTAAAATAATGTGAAACAAAAATACTAAGGTTCCACACAATTTAACTTAGACAAACATTTTTTTGACAAATACACCATCTGCAAGATTGACTAAACTTTTTGACACTTATGAGAATGTTATCTAAACCAGCTGACCAGCAGTGATCTGCTCCAGGTTAGGGTAACTTCAGATGGAGAAAACATTGATCATTCAATCTGTCAGGTGCTGACAGATTCAAATAGACTATCCATATGTTTCATTTGCAAAAGTCTTGTTTGTTTTAAAAAAAAACTGTCCTCTTCAATCCAGAGCATACAGTTTATTAATTGTATGTTTGACACTCTTTCCTGCAGTCTTTACTTAATCAGATGGCTAACTTGTGATAACCATTTGATAGATAACTGATTGTTTTTTGTGATGATGTATTTAAATTCTCTTCTAGGCCCTCCCTCTGCACCACGGAATGCAATTTCCAACGTCAATGAAACCAGTGTCTTCTTGGAGTGGTCCATTCCAGTGGAGACGGGTGGCAGGAAAGACATCCGCTACAACATCCTGTGCAGACGTGTTTTACCAGACGGCAGAGGACTGGAGGAGTGTGGCCCCAACGTGCGGTTTCTGCCACGCAGACTTGGCCTCTCGAACACCTCGGTGATGGTGGCTGACCTCCAGTCGCACACCAACTACAGCTTCCTGTTGGAGGCTATCAATGGGGTGTCTGAGCTTGCCAAAGACCATGCAAAGCAGTATGTGACACTTAATGTGACAACCAATCAGGCAGGTATGTTGCACCTCATTTCTGTTGTGGTTACTGAACATTCTCAGACTTTACATGTGCAGTTTGTTTTCCAGTTCGTCTGGTACATTCGCCTTTTTCATACACATCCTGTTATTGAAAGGACATTAGCCATGATAATACTTTTTCCTGTAGAACAGAACATTATTACTTGCTGCCAAGCATTTTTTAATCTTCTATCTAATCAGCCAATACAGATCAGCATGTCTGCTTCCAAGAACAAATAGCCGAGTGTGAAAACAAAGGCTCCAGATGATCAAATTATCACAGTATTTGTCCAACAGATCTGTCGCTGTATTAATTTTCACTTATGTACTGTCCCTGTTATCAACAACAGCAACAAAAAAAATCCCTTTGCTGTCCGATATGTCATCAAAAAAGCAGCTTGGTCCCTTCATTTGGGGGAGAAAACATTCCATAAACAAGACTCACAGAAATCTGTGGCATAATGAATGTTCCTGATTGGCAAGCTGTTGTGTGTATGGGTTCTGTGTGTGGTAGCAGGTGTTATGCTGCTTTCATGCCAGCAGTGATAAGTCATTGTGATAAAGCAGTTTGTTAACCGTAGGAAGAGAAATACTTTATATACACGCTCCTGACCAAATGTCTAGTACAGTAGCTAAACCCAATAGACCACCCTGATGTTGGACAATGGAGAGAAGCATTACATTGACATTTGCTTACACACTTACCTAGACTGCACTTTTTTTGCTTAGTGTCAGTTAGCATTGCCAAAATGAATAATTTTTAAGTGCAAGAATAATCAGACAGGATTTTATTTATTTTTTGCTATTTTATGCCTTTGAACAATCTAGAGAACCTCAGAGAATGAAGTTATGGATTTTGTAAGTTAATTCAAAACATTACGCTTTTAGGCGTATTTAGGTTAACACTGTAAACATTTGTGTGACACAAAGACATCAGGAAAATAGCTGAGAGGGTTAATTATGTGGAAAAAAAAAAGCAATTTCTTCAAAAAGAAAAAAGAAACTCTGACTTTAGTTTTTAGTGGGCTGATAAAAGTATAGACATTTTAGGGCCAAAAATGTTTGTATTTAAATGAATAAACAGGAGACTTCCAACCCTTTCAAAACTACCCCACCTTTAAAGTACAGTGTTGGCAGTAGCATCTACTTCCCAAAATAAATGGCATTAAGAGGAAAGAACCAAAAGCTTTGCCCAAATAAAGTTTTATTTTAACTTTAAATAAAATAAAAAAATTAATGAGTACATGTCATAAACATCTGAACTTGAGAAAGGTTGAAAAAACTCTCTTTATTGTTTTGGTAATTCTAGCAGGTCCAGGAAGTTTAGAGTGATTTAATGTCAGACTCGGCAAAAGCAGGTTGGATTTTTTCCAGTGCATATAAATGTATGTTTATATTGTGTCATAGCTGCTTTAGGGCTCCTTTTGGAAATGAAAAACAGAGCTCATATTTGCTTTGGTAACACATTATCATATTTATAGGAGGTATGCACTTGTGTAGCTTTTATTTGCTTATAATGATCTGGTTAGCTCACATCGTAATGAAATGAGAGAGACACGAGGTTACAGTTCTCCTCCCCTAGGCTTCCATCTGGAGGAAAAGCAAAAAGAAACAGCGTTGAAGGATAGGGTTTGCTGCGTTTTGCTGAACAGATGGCATGCTGGGATTCAAAGAACAGTAGGTAGTATTACTAGCAGCCTCAGTAGGAGTTGTAGTGGTTGTAAAAGGGCAGATAGCAGATATGGTATGTGTTGAAGGCGGATGCCTACAGATAGAGACGGAGGCAGATGGCTGTCTAACAGTCAAGGCTGCTGACAGTCCTCTAAATGTCTTGTCACTTCGGCTGTCAGCGAACTGAGTGGATTACACTGGGCTATAAAACTCAATTTCAGGTTATTGAAGTTGTAGCTGGATTAGCCAGTCACACGACCAAATGGAGATTTGGGATTAAGTTATATTACACTCAGGAGACGCAGACAGATAAGTTGTGCTGCTCTTTGGCAATGGGTGGGTTAGGCTTGAGCTCTGGTTAGTAACCTGATATGACGCTGAATTTATTTTAATTATGAGCTATTAAAATCAGAGCAATTGTGTTTAAAACATTCAGATTGCTTTAAAGAACTTGAGATAAGCCCTGGATATGCATCAAAGCACATGTACCAAACTTTTTATCTTTTTACGTGTTTTTTCCTCAAAAAGGTGCAACATCATTCACAGTGTTATGGTCAGTTTTGAGCCATATAGGAGAATTTAACAGATGGAAGAAAAAAAGCACATAATTCTTTTTTTAGGATTTGATCGACCAATCACAGGTCAAAGCTGATAGAGTGAAAATTGTCAAATTCTGATCACTGACTACTTTTGGAAAAAAATATTGAGATAGTATGACTCCTTTTTCTAAACTGAACTTTCATATTTTTGTTGAAGGGCAAAAAACAATCAGGATCAGTAAAGTGAACAGATTCTCTCTTTGGGATCAATAACACAAGGTAATCCCCTCAAGTCAGTTTTAATCAAAACAAGCCATGCTGTGTGAGCTGGAAAATAAAACTGTCTGCACAGCCAGCTGTGAGGCAAGTGCTTGTAGAATAAAACTGCAACAATCAGCTATATTCACTAATGAATTCCTGCTTCCTGCTACCTTTTTTTCCTCATTATGTTACTTGAATGACTGCATTGGAAGCGCATATTATTTTCTTGGTGCGTCACCTTGCTGATCTGTTGACACAACTTGAACTTGACAAGCATTTTGGCATGCTTACAGGGAAAATAAAACGTTTCACACAACCTTCAACTCACTATCCTAACTGTATAACATGGTGGGAGTGGCTTCATGCTGTGGGAAGGTTTTTTATTTGCATAAAAATCAATCTGGTCAGAAGACTACAAAAAGTGAAGTTTCACTGGAGGTTCACCAAACAGCAGGACAAGAATAACTTAAGTTGTCGGATTTACAATGAAATATCTTATATATTTATGAGATTGAGCTATTTTGCAAATAGCAATAGCTGCAAATTTCAGTTCTAAATATCCAGAGCAGGTAAAGACACTTATTAAAACTGGGAAGACAGAGGAGGAGAACAGTAATCGTCCTGCAGAATTTCATTTGTAAAAAATTATATAACATTTTTTAATGGTTATTTTACGTTTCAAAATTCTGCCCTTCTTTATGTCGAATCAGATAAAATCCCCCAAAAACAGGGTTCAGTTGGTGGATGTAGTTTGTCTGTATAATTGCATCTTTGAAACTACAAAAGCATTGCAGCAGCATCAGATAGAGAAACATTGATTACTGCTGTCATTTTGATGCCATTAAAGTCCGTCCTATTAAATATAACATTACACCTGTGGCCATGTTTGTAATGAGAGGTTTAACTGCCTCTGATCTACCAGCCTTTGACTCAAAAGTAATTACCTTGTGAGCAGCTTGATCACTGCACTGAGCACACGGCAACATTTTTGTGTTCAGTCTGAGCTTGTTGTGTTTTGGTGGAAAGCAAGTAAGAGGGAACTCCTGAGGGACAGAGGAGCGAGAAACACTTTGACTGCTGGGAAGACTTGGAGGACCTGCTGTTTGATGTGTGCACAGTGTCACATGTGATAAGAAAACCATGAAATAGCCGATTTCATAGTATCTCTGAAGTCTTGCTGCATAATAAAGTGTTGTCGCGAGGAGGTGATTGAGGAATGTGAAAAGTTGGGGAGGGAAGAGAGAGATATATGACGAGGTAGAGGCAAAGGGGACAAATTGGAGAATTGATGTGGAGGACTTTGATAGAAGGAAAGGTCACAAAACAAAGAACAAATAAGAAAAAAGCGTCTTGTTGCTTTAGGAGTCTGCTTTAGAAACAACCTGCTCTGTAGTATTAAACCTGGATTTATTTTTAAATAAAACAAACATTACTCTGTTAAGGAAGTTCCCACGGTTTTAGTAATTTCAGTAATTGTTTATGTAAACATCAAAATGTATAATTGGTGCAGTTTTTAATTTTAATATAAAGTATTTCACCTTTTGTTTTTTTGTTTTAAAAATTTGTGAAAACTTACATATTTTGGTACTATGCTATTTTATTGTGAGAGTCTCATACCAGCACTTGTGTATTTTGCATTCTGGTAATAATGTGCCAAAGTGATTAGATTCTTGCTGGCCAATTAAACAAATCTCCATGTGAGCAAAACCTGCTGGTTTAATCCAAATTTATGGCCCAAAACTGGCTTTGGAATGCAAGTGAAATCATTTAAAATATTGCATAGCCTCTTCAAAATTATGTCATTCATCTCTCACAACCCACAGTTGTAATTATTCTGAACGATGTGAGATAATTACGCAAACATTCCCCCGAAATTGCAATCTTTATTTTGGGTTATTCGTGTAATGTTCATAAATGTAGGGCCATTGTGTAAAAATGTACATGTGCTTGTACATGAGTTAAGCTGTTGCTGGCTATTCATCAAGTAAATTGTGATGCATTGCCTCTGCTTGTTGACAGTGCATTTCCTTCTGCTGTAGCTGTGTGTTTGTTGTGGGCTTCCATACAGAATACGAAGAAGGATTGCTGGAATCCAGTGTATTGGATGGGAGACTGTAGAAAATCTAAACATGTGTAAGAGGGGAAATTTTTGCTAGTAGATAAAGCTGCTGCTGCCTGTGTGAGTCTTTTTTTACTTGGCGTTTCTGGAAGCAAAGTAAAAGTTGACAACCCAGTTAAGCCTTTAGCCTTTTACATGAGCAATCATCTCATTTTGGCCTTGGTTGCAGTTTCAATACTGCCTTCTTTCTTCGACTTTAGTGAGCTGGCAGAGAAAAATAAACGATTGATACCAGATATATACATATATTGTTTAAAAAGACAAAACCTTTCTTTTGCCACTAACATTTAATTAGAAAATGAATTCTCTGTGCTAAATGCAATTGTACCTTCAAATTCACATTCATTTCATATTACTGCCTTTAAACAAGTTAGAAAGGCGAAATCTGAAGTAAAATTGTAGCAAATCTGAAACATATAAATATGTGCAGATCTTAATTTTTCTTTAAATGCAAATGGAGCATGACGGCCACAATTATGATTTTATGTAGGATGTCATTAGCAAGTGCAAAATCCAGTGCGTGAGTCAGACTGCTGGGAGCCTCTTGCAATCCAGGCTTTGTTGTGAGCAACACTATATGTTACATGTGTTGTTTCCTCTGTTTCTCCTGTGTCTGCTACCCAAATTATGGCAGAGGTGTGTGTAATGTTCTGTTCACTGCTTTACCCATGCAACGCTGTCTCACGCAGCAATGCTCTGTACGATAACAATGCTAAGAGGATCTTCCTATCATTTTGGAACGAAGGTACACGAAATAATTAGATTTTTATTAGCAAGACTGAAGATGGTGACACAATGTCTACCACTGCTTTATTTATTTTGTATGCAAAGCCAGAGCCAGTGATGCAGGGATTTCAGAATCCCTCTCTTGTTCTGAAGTATGTAGGTGGCAGTATCATGTGTTTTATTGTTTGTTTTGTTTTGTCTGTTTGTTTGTTTTTTTTACTTCACAAACTAAATGGCATCATGAAAAAAGATGGAAGCCACATCTGAATGGAAGGTATAAGAACATGATGTCTTCACTGTTAAGACAACATTGCAGATAAAACATAAAGCAGCAGCTGGAGGACATACGTGACTATTTTATTGGTATTTTTTATGTTTCATTTGAAAAAACATATTTCTTCCATGTAAAGCTTCCCCTAACAACTCCGACATGCATTTAATGAACAATCACATTAAATGGTGGCCATGTAGCTGCTGTACATTCCTAGTTTAAGATTATCTCCAACGGGCAGGCAGGGATAAGGTTAAATCATGATTTCTAATAAAGGCTTCCCTCACCCTGCTCTGTGATTTATTGTGCCCCTATTTTTCTGACATTCTCCAAGAATCATTAAAAAATAATAAACCAGTTAGTCTAAGGCCTGCATTGATTTTTGTGGTGGTGCAGACAGAAAGAAGTCTGACAGGGTTATGTTTGGCAATGTAATAATGTGCTTTTCCGGAGAAGGGCATGTACTCATCCTCTGAAGTGCTTTCTCACTCGCTTCTAACATTTCTCTTTAAGAAAAAATATTTATTATGACCACAAGGCTTAGGACAAAGAGAAAGTTAGTATTATGGTTGCCATTATGACATCACGCCAGTCGCTGTAGCATGTTCGTGTTCTGAAGTTGCTCATTAGCAGGTTTAACAGGGAGTGGAAGTGTTTACGCAAAGACGCTTCTTCACGCTGTCTTCTCTGCTGCTAAAATAAATGTGTTGCTTGGGCCCTGCCAACACTTTTTCAGCAGGTCTCCTTCTCATCTTCTCACTAATATTTTGTTTCTCTGTATTTTTTTTTTCGCTTCCCTCATTTTCAGAACTGTCCAAATTGTCTCTCGCCTTTCCTACTAAAAACCCCATATTAAAATTACTGTATAGATGCAACGATCAGAGGTTTGGTGAGTGTGATTTCTCACTAGCATATTTGTAAAACTCTGACCTGCCAGGACTGATTTTAGCTGTTCTTAATTTTTTAACTTTATGGATTTTAAAAATTAATTTCTCCTAATAATAAAAAAGGTTGAGTAATGACTTCCATAACAGGTTTCTCGTCAGGGTGACCTGTGGCCTGTAAATAAGAGGCATTGACTTAGTGGAAAAGATTGGATTCAGCTTAAAATTAATTAATTTTGATCTTCAGTCTATTTCTGTATGCATCTCTACTTAAAGTACTTTACAGTTCATGCAAATTCATTTAGCTAGTGTTTAAATTAGGACGCACCAATATGAAAATCTGAGCCAATTTTAAATATCAACTTTTCTGTTTTGGCCAAAAACCAACATTTACTTGTGCTATATGTCTTTTCTTCCCCTTTTAACACTAAAAAATAATCACTACCACATGGCCGAACAAAATGCTCATTGCCAACTCCTTTTCCACTCACACTCTTTCAAAACACAAACACAAACTGCAACAAGATGGAGGTAAACATCATATTTTTGTTGCTAAATTCAGAGCTGCCATATCTGAAGTATAAATTGCTGACGCAAATGCAGAGGGCACATCAACCTTCAGAACGTGTCGGTCGATGTTTACAAAAACAGACTGCATCAACTTTGATGCCTTCTCGTGTCAAACAAACATTTTTTTATACAGTTGCGATGTGTGTACATGAAAGATTAAGAGAAAACAGCTCAACAAAAGAGGAGTTAAGGAATATACTTAGTCGATAACATTTGATGGTTGAATCCTTTTTAAGTACCATGGATTACTGCACAATTAACTCCCTGCAATTATGAACGCAGCACATCATAAAGATAATTGTCTAAATGTATGCATGTTTTCTATTTTCCTGTATTTGGCTCTGAAATATCGCCACAGAGTAAGTACACTGCTCACTTGCCACGGCAGCAGACTATAATAGCAGCTGGTTTCCAAAACAACCTTTAGCCAAATATATAAACTTGAGTTATTCTGGTAAATTTGATGATTACATCTGTTTATATGCAATTTGAGATTCCCTTCCATAATGTTTTGTCTTAGTGTAAAACATTTCGTTTTCCAGTAAACCCAAAAATATGTTTTAAAGTTGCAAATGTCTGGCGTCTGCTACAAGCATTATGCAAGTATTTAATCAAATACTCCAATATTTGATCTATTCTGCAATGAATGCAGCAACAGGTATGCACTTTGGACTAATTAATATGGCCTATTGAAAAACGTATTGCTTAGTCATTTTTAAAAGTCTGTCCGTACTGCAGCATGAAATGGTCAGTGGTAGAGGGGCACACCGTATGCTCAGGCTATACTCCCTGACGTAAATGTTGCAGGTTCAATTCCCAGCCCCGGGTATCTTACTGCATGTCTTCCCCTTTTCTCTTTGCACTGCTTCCTCTCCACCTACTATTGACTAGAGGCAACCACTGCCAAAACCTGAAGAAAATACATCTTTAATTCTGCTAGAATCTCCAGTAGTCAGTTAGGGAACTTTTTTTTTTGCAGGATTTAAACTTTTTGGTGTAGTTTAATCGTGATGCTTCTGGGAAAATAATCCTTCTGTCATTGCTGAATCCCTGCCTTTATTCCATTTAAGCAGTGAAAGTGGGTGTGCGTGTGTGTGTATGTGTGTGATGTGGTCTCTAGTTTCAGGCTTTTAAGATGTTGCAGATAACACTTCTGTGCAACCATCCACTCAGGATTTAGTTACTGTGTTTGTAGCAATGATTTATTCCCTGTAGAGTTCTGCTGAGGCTATTGAAACCCAAACGCTGTTTAGCATTTGTGCAGAAGACAGGCACTGCACACGCACGGGAGCACGCACATACGCTTACACCCGTACGCCACCAAGATGTTGCCTGAGGGAGCATTTTGCCTCGTTAAAAGCTCTTTATGTGTCAGAAACTCTCCAACTGTCCCTCTGAGAGACGGCCGAACAGCTCAGGTTACAACCGGATGGCTCTAAGATTGATGGAAACTCACACAACTTGGCTTACTTTGCCTCAAAATAGAAACAATACCTGTACTCAAAAGCAATAATTGAAAGTGAAATCATAAAGGGCCCATTCTTTTGTTTGTTTTTTTTTAATTTTCCATCTTGAAAGTTTGACAGCATCCAATAAATTCTAGGGGTTGCCAGGTTTTGTAGCTTCAGGAGACGGTCCCAAAAAGGACGTGAGCAGGCGCCGAATTGACTTTCTGGCCTCATCAAAATGCACCTGCTCCATTTCAAGATATAAAGGGAGTATATAATTAGATACAGGTGCACCCAGCTTGTAAACATCCTTAAGCAGTAAATCTGCTTTCAGAACCAATATCTCTGGTTAAATTAGAACTCGGTGGACCGAGGAGAAAAACCTCAAACAATTCTGGATTCCTGGAGACTTTTTGGTTAGAAACCTGCAGGAACAACATAAGGCAGAATCCTCCTTTTTTAAGAAGTAATACAATTTAGAATTCAGTTTTAGTTTTTCTGTTTAATGTTTTGGCAGCTTTTCTCAGTTCTTATTTTTGAAAATCATGGAGGCTTCAGTGTTTTCAGTTATGTTAAGATTTATTGCTTTTCCTGTCATCACCTTGCTATAGTGGGTTACAAATAATGAAAGGCAATATAATATTTGTGAACTGTTTTAATATAACCTAACAGTATATTTCTGTTTGCAGCACCGTCCCCAATAAGTGTAGTGAGAAAAGGCCATACAGGAAAGAGCAGCATCGCCCTGTCATGGGCAGAGCCTGACCGTCCCAACGGCATCATCCTCGAGTACGAGATCAAATATTTTGAAAAGGTAAAGGTTAACAATTTATTTATTCCTTGGATTCTCTTTCCTGAGATTGAAAACTTTACTAGAGTGGAAGATTTTTGGATTAGTGTTAAGTTTAATTATGTAAGTTGCATAAATATGTCAAGCATGTTGCTGAAATCATTGCAAAGTACAAAGATGTTTTGTGAAATGTGTATTATTCTTAGAAATAGCTGTATTTTTCAATGTTATACCTTTCTCTTCAGATTTAAAAGCACAGAGAGGGGTTTCACATTGCTGTGGGCAAATTGAAAACATTTGATTCAAGTTTTTCTTTTTCTTTTTCAGTTGAAGATTTCTGACTGAATGTGAATTCCTTGTTTAAAAACAGTATTTCCAAGCATTTCCATCAAACTGACTTTTGGAGCAGCAAAACATCTTTGCTAAAATGACAACAGTTTATCAAAATGTGTTCTTTGTCTATGAATACACCATGTGTTAACCAATAGAGGAGCTTAGTACAAAGGTTTTCTTGACTAGTTTGGCTTTTTAGATGATGCTTTTTTTTTCACTGGATTAAGGTCAGCACAGCAATTCGATGCTTTCATCCGTATCACTGTTTCTCTTGTGCCCTTCCTCTTTTCCCTCTGCCTGGCTCTAATGTCTTCTTTTATGGAAGGTCAGACTAAAGGTTCACATGAGAACACAGTGCAGTTTGTGGTCAGTGGTCGGCTAATGGCCTCAGGCTTAATGGAAGGAGCATTTAGTTGTGTTTAAACCTGATGTGGTTTCAGCATGGAAACCGATGCTTGCACACAGGGATTAAAACACATTTGCCATACACACACACACACACACACACATCACAGGTGGCCTAAGTACATACATTCTTAAAAATCTGACTGGAAAAATAAATGCTTGTAGATGAATGTCATACTGCCTACCATACTGAGAGATTAGAAGCTAATGAGGTGGATTTAATTTATTTTCTGTGCCTCTGCAACAGGAGCAGGACTCCAGTTATACCATAATAAAATCAAAAGAAACAGAAATGGTGGTGGAAGGCCTGAAACCTTCGTCAGTCTACATCTTTCAGGTAAAAGATACCATCAAATAACACAAAAAGACAACTAGTGAGGTAATTGGTATTATTACCATTTGACCTTCTCTGCATCTTGCCATGTTAGAACCACAAGCTTAAATGTACTTTATGCACATAAAGAAGTTCACATTTTTGCCCATTTCCTCCTGAGAAAAGTAGCTCAAGATCAGTCATATTGTGTGTCTTGCTTTGGTTCTCAATTTGATTTAGGTCTGAACTTCAACAGGACCATTCTCACACATTATTATGTTTGGAATGTCACCTGCAGATTTAGTTTTTGGTCTAATTTGATAAGAACTTTTAGCTGTGTATCTTGTTAGAGTAGAAGTACTCTAAATGCACTTCTACTGCATTCAGAGTAGAAGTCACTAAATGCATTATTTTTATTCCTTTAAGGACAGATTTTTAGATAAGACTATTAGGAGTCATTCAACTGATGTTTGCACCTGAGCTATAAATCTCAAATAAAATCCAGGTAAAATACATTAAAGTTTGTGGTTGTAATTTTTGAGTTTTTGAAGTAAAACTTATATGAATAGTTTTGCAAACCAATGTAATGACAACAAAACAGATTTTGTTGTAGGGATAGATTGCAAAATGTAGCACCTGATTTAAATCGCTTACACAGGATAAAATTCAAAATAAGTAAAGCAAACATGAATATGGAAATGTTTACAATGATGCAAATGATTCTTGATGATGCATCGCAGGTACGAGCCAGGACCTCAGCAGGCTATGGCGCATTTAGCCGACGTTTTGAATTCCAGACGAGCCCTTACTGTGAGTACATCAGAGATGGGAGAGCGACAATGCAATCAACAATAGGTGCCAGGTGCAGCTCTGTGTGCTTACCGCGTGTGTCTAATCTCACATCTTTTTCTTTTGGCAGTAACTGCCACCAGCGAGCGTGCTCAGGCTTCGATAATAGCGGTGGCCGTTACGTTGGCGCTGGTTCTGCTGGCGGTTGTTTCTGGATTCCTGCTCAGCGGACGGTGAGGCATAAATAGATATGAAGGAAAAGAAGTGAAGCATTTAAAGTTTGGAGGGTGGGGGTTAGACATTAATTAGCATTTACAATAATATGTAATAAAGGTGCCCAAAATGCTATTTTAACTTACATCATTAAGCACACTGGCATTGTTTGATTATATTTTTATTTTCTGTGCTCATAGCTGTTTGGATAACCTATCGCTACATTGGTTCATGTTGTGTGGTCTTTTTAGCATTTGTCTAGGGACAACAGTTCAATGATGTCTTTAATAAGGTTTTGTTTTTTACTCTCTTGAGGTAGACAGGTGGGCAAAGGTCAGCCACTGACCTTTTCTTGCAGATGTAATGACACTCCATGCTTTATTTTGACGGTGCAACTCCTTCACCATAATATGCGCAGACACAAACGGCTTCTCATTGTGTGTGAATCCAGAGTCTTTTCTTATGTTTCATTTTCTTTCGCTCAGCCAGCAGCTTTTCTGTGGGATTTAGCTCCATGGATTATGATGGTCAAAGAAAAAGTTTGATTTTGTGCCTCGTGGACTATTTGTTTTAATTTGGTCATGTATTTTGGCTACTTGTTCTATTAGAAACATAATTTTTAACAGAAGTAAGTTCACCATATTTTTGCTTACAATGTAATTGTATTTCTAATAGCTCCTTACCTCCTGTTAAGGTTCCCTGGGCATTTGTAAGAAAATTAAGCTCACAGCATCAAACCACACAGAAAAGTAGGAGTGAGTTTCTTTTCCACATGTTATTTCTCTGTTTTATGCCAAATACCCCTGGAGCATTTGCTGAAATTTAGCTCATCTAACCAAAGCTCACAGTTCTAGTTTAAATCCCAGTAGAGATTCACAAACTGAACACATTCTCCTCGGTGATGGTTGAACAGAAAAGGCTGTTTTCTCGCATCAGCATATAGAAAATGTCAAATAAGGTTTGTGGAGAAATTAGCTTTAGAGATTGTTTTAACCCGCCTAGCTATCCTGCTCACAATCTGTGATGGGAACATAAATATGGATATGGATCCCCATTTATTCTGATTGCTTTTGGCAAAGAGAAATTGGTGTTTTTGTCGGATCATTTTTGCTACCCAAATGAAAGAATCCATTAGTAATAAAATATTCTTATAAACGCTGATCAAATAAAATCATCAGATGTAATTTATAGAAATGCTTTAGTTGCATTTATCTTAAATAATTATTTAAGACACAAATAATTATTCCACCAATTCTTAAAACTATTCTGTTTTAGCATGCATTTTTTTCTGCACTAAATGACAGTGCACAAATTACCAGATGTATTTCGCAGCATTTTTTGCTGTTAAATTATGCTCCTGCCATAAAATATGAACTTATGCAGAGGGTTTATCTTTTTACATCTCCTTTTTGCAAATCTTAATGAAAGGGTGGGAAGCACTATATGTATGTACTTGGAAGGCTGCCCAGGCATTAAAGGTGCTCACACCTCTTTACTCAACCACCTAATAGAGCACTCTCCATCAGACACTGCAGATGGCCCTTCTTCAATACAACCAGCAGTCTTTTCTTGCCTGGCTGACCAACACATTTGGACATTATTCCAGTGTGTGTGTGTTTGTGTGTCATTGTGCTCAAATGTATTTAAGAACCAAAAAAAATTGTAATCACCTTCATCCAAAACAGTTGTTTGACTTTTTTAACGCATATGAGGCTGTTATTCAATCAACTCTGCAAATACACAAGAGACATGCCTGTTTGTTTTACTTATTTATCTCTATTGACATATGCAGTGTTTGTGTTTGCTTGTAGGATCACATTAAAAACCCATCACCCCATTTAATCTGGGATATCTGTGATTATCTCTGAAGCCATTTGTCTAAATATCAACATACGGGAGTCGTCTAAGCACAAACACCCGCGGATGTAAACATGGAGGCAGCATACAAATTAATTCAGGCTTTGGCAGTTAAGGTTGTACAGATGACCCTTCTCACATGAACACTACAGGAGAAGAGTAAGTGGTTACAAAACATGTACTGCTGGCCCACTTGGTCCATTTTTTTAACATATGACCTTTTGTTGGAAAGTAATGGGCCTTTTTCTAGTGAACAAAAAAGTCAGTGTTGGTTTTGTTGAGGGAAGCTTTTTTTGGACAGCTGTATTATAGGAAAACTGCACGCTTATGTTTGTGTTCAAAGCATTGTGCTTTTCAGCATTTTCAGCAATAATCTTGAGCAGCTTGAAATGTGGGTTAGATTTAGAACTGAAACTATAGAAAGGGTTTTCTGCTCTTCTGTGTTCACTTGGGATTCAGTCATATATATATATGTATATATATATTTTTTTTTTTATAAATCATGTACCTTAAAATGAGATAAAATTCAATTAATTACTGTGTTAGAAATAACAAAAGTATTTCTATAAAAAAAAAATTCCCCTGACAAATTTGTATCAATGTTGTCTTTCGTTCATTAGGCGATGTGGCTACAGCAAAGCAAAGCAGGATCCTGAAGAGGAAAAGATGCATTTTCACAATGGTCACAGTAAGTCTAAAACCTAAAATATAGGGTACACCAATAATATCAGTGCACGCACAAATCTAAGTTCACCTGAGGTTTGCATCGCTAACATGTTTAGCGGCGGGGTCAGACAGTGGTCATGTCTCTGTTTATCTCTGTTAAGCCCGAATATCTGCTAGCAGTGCATATGTCACTGCTGTGTGCCAAGAGCTATTTTCTGAATGACATCCATGTTAGTAGAGGACACATAATGCTCTGATGCATTATAGGTTGTGACGGCTTATAATATATTTGTCCATATTTTTGGCGTTGTACCCTGCTATCCATCTGTCAGTTCCTGAACCAGCTGTAATGGATATAACAGCTACAGCAGAGAACATCAAGGAACCAGTATAAGATGCAGTCAAACCAATTCTCGGCATAGGTTGGCTTATATGTGTCTGCAGTTTGTCAAATAGGGTTTGAATATTTTTTTTTTGTTTTGTTTTGATGAGGTTTTCTAATTGAGAAAAGGTAACGAAGAACTGTTTGTTGGTGCGTATGCATAAAGATTTTTCATCAGAAGAAATAATCAAAACTGCAAAAGAGTAAAATTATGAAATTGACCAAGATTTTTCCTAAGTTAGTAATGATTTAATCAGTATGCATCTTCCCTCTGTATAAAATTGTAATTACCAGTCATCTTCAAGTACACTTTTGTTGACATTAGTTGCAAGAAAGTAAAGAGAAATCTAACTGCTGGAACCGATTTTTTTAGCTGAAGTCCTTTTCAAAGGTTCAGGGTGATTAATTCCTTAAGATACAAAGCACTAAGTTTATAAATAATTTCTAATAGTGTGATGCAAAATAAGTGGTTTTAAGAAGAAAGAAGTAATACGGCGAGCACCTTTTTATTGCTTTTTGTTTACACAGCCTTGGTTTACATGTGTTGTTCACACTATGTGTTTTATACAGAAAGTTCATTGGGGGCGCACCGCTTCAAAGCTCCATTTCCCATTTAAATATTCATCAGCTTTCTGGTACACAACTACCCAATATAAACATATCTGGTGTTTCAAGGTTTCTAAAGTAACATTTACATAAAATCCTATGATGTTTTTGAGACTGGAGTTGTTTCAAGGCGGCCCCCTCTGGTCTCGGCCCCACTCAGGCGAGATTCCAGCTTCAGCATCCAACGCCTGGAATTTACTGTACAAGAG
The DNA here is from genome assembly GCA_902982915.1 of Phalloptychus januarius. Lineage (NCBI taxonomy): Eukaryota > Metazoa > Chordata > Actinopteri > Cyprinodontiformes > Poeciliidae > Phalloptychus > Phalloptychus januarius. The sequence goes on along the minus strand of CADWAE010000133.1, from coordinate 3,175,392 downwards.
AGTTCTACTGCTCAAAATCTAGTAAATGATTTTGAGGTTTTAGCAGAACTTTACTGTAAAAGTCCTGAATACTTTGTGAACAGATGTTGGAAAGCATCCACCATATTCACCTGACAAAAGATCTGTTGTAGTCATTAATTACATACAGTGCTTAGCTCAAGTCCTAAATGTAAATGGTAATTGTTTAAATAGCTATGAAAAAATAGAAGGTGGCAACATTTTGTTATACGTCAGATGCATTTTCATTGGATGACCCAGAGCACTAAACAGACATTGTGCTGTTTTTTTTGCAGTAAAATTCCCTGGTGTCCGTACTTACATTGATCCCCTCACTTATGAGGACCCCAACCAGGCAGTGCATGAGTTTGCACAGGAGATTGACGTCTCATGCATCTCTATTGAAAGGATCATCGGTGCTGGTGAGTACAATCGGCATGCCTTCCTCAGTCTGTTCATTTCTTGCAGATAAATGGGTCCTTAATCAGAGAAGGAAGCTGATCTCGGTATAAAAATGAGTAGGATGCTTTGTTTATATGTTCTGAGTCACTAAATTCACTAGAGTGCTTAAAGTTGTGAGGAATGAAAAAAGCAAGCTTTATTTCCCTTGATGGATTGACCTAAACTTTTATACAACATGTTTTCCTCTGTCTCATAAATCTGTATGTTGCATTTGCAGTCAGATTTACCCAATATTGATGGAAACCTTTTACACAATAAAGCAGCTCATCTAGATGGCATATATATATCAGAACTAAAAGAATTGAATATGAATTACTGTTACTTTTAAAATAAGAACAATAGATTGGCACTACTAATTAGCTTTCATATTTTAATATTCTACCAGTTTCAAACATAGGTCAAATATTGCATCTATTTAGGGATTTATTTAAACTTTTTTCTTATTTTTCCATTTCTGAACAAGAAGATCATGTTTCAGGCCAACAAGAAAGTCTCTCCTTTTGCTGCAGGGGAGTTTGGTGAGGTGTGCAGCGGACCCCTGAGGCTGCCTGGCAAAAGAGAGATCCAGGTTGCCATTAAGACCTTGAAAGCAGGTTACACAGATCAGCAGAGGCGGGACTTCCTGTGGGAGGCATCGATCATGGGCCAGTTTAACCATCCAAACATCATCCGCCTGGAGGGAGTCGTCACCAAGAGTAAGTCACCTGAATGATTTCCAAAGCTGTTTTTTAATCTCACCCTGAACTTGTGGAATTCCGGCGTTGCAGCGCCAATAAGACAAACAGAAGAAAAGGTATTATTAAAGACTAGAAGTTTTCCATTACTCCTGAGACTTTCTTGTTGGTTATGAAGCCTCCACTCATGTTTGGAGTTTATTTTAATTGACTAGCTGCTGCGGCTTTATGATGTGTATTATTAAAATTTAGAGCAATTGTGACAAGAGTTGCTTTTATTGAAAGTAATTGCTAAATGTTAAACATGTTTTTGTCAGTATGCTGTTTTATTGTATGCTGTTAGAGCATTTATATTCTGTCCTCACACCTTTATATATTACATAATATTTCTTAGTAAAATGTGTTTTTCATACCTTTCAGGCAAGCCTGTGATGATCATCACTGAATACATGGAGAACGGATCACTGGATACCTTTCTAAAGGTAGGTGTGGGAAAAAATCAGAATTCACAAAAGGCAGGTTCATGGGGAACTGATGATGAATAAAATAAAAGTGTGAAGCGACAATAATTGGAGTCATAAGTACCTTGTCATTTGTGTAACTCACAGTAGGACAATGTGTACACACACTAGTCTGTTTCGTGTGCTAAGAAACCTATTTTTATGGCTCAATGATTCATAGGTGAGAGTAAAGTGGTTCAACAAAAAGGCAATATTTTTCAAAACTACTTTAGAGATTGGACTGAAAATGAGTGGGGGAAAACAGTTAAATTGAACAAAAAGAAACAAAAAATGAACTCCCTTCAGTAAGCCTAACAAAAAACTGATCAAGACCATATCATCACAAACTCATTATTTGTATCTATATTTTTTAAGAATTTGGCAGTTGAATGACAGTCAAGCTCTAAAACATACTGAACTGTAATTTTGAACAGCATGTTTTGATAAAGAGTCAAAGCATCAGATTGGATTAATGGGGAAAAGGTTTCTGGGGGATCTGCTACCCTGCTATTTTTTTCAGCTTGTAAATTTTTATGTAGTGTTTAGAGTTTGGATTAGTACCACAACAATGGTAATCAAACTTGTGATTTGCCAAAAAAAATAGAACAATCCTAGAAAATCATCTAATTTTGATATGACAAGCAAGTTTGTCACCTATTGACGCTAAATCAACTGCAATTATTCCTCACCTTTTAACGGAAGTCAATATGTGGTTCATATAATTGTTTATATAGATTGTTTTTGCATAGAACTAAAGTCATTCAAACGTATAGCAATGATGGACTTTATAAAGAAAATGGCAAACATGCTGCAGTATTTACCAGTTAATGAGACAATGATTCAGACACTCTTATTTTGGTATATTTTAAGTGTAATCGATATTGATGTTTTTGTCTTTGTGCATTTTTCAAAAGCAGTCCCATTTCTCTGCTGTTGGAACAGTTGACAAATCTTGATATGACATCCAGTGATATTAAATATTCCAAGAGGGTGTGGAGGGAATGTGCTTTGAATACATTTCCAACACAATCTACCTATTTTAGCATCATATCTCACCTTAAATGTGTCACAGATCACTTTACCAGAAAATTTGAAAGTCATCTGAGCACTCAACTCTAGAATAGTATCTGGGCTGCGAAGACTAGACTTTACTGAGAGCAGAAAATGAACTGTAATTAAGAAGCAGGCTGGCAACTCTCTGAATGCAATGAGCCGTCTCCAGTCTATTCAGTGATTACAATACCAAAATTCTCAGGTGGCACAGAGGACTAAATTCTGCCTGAAAAGGGTATATTTCTGAGGTGGGTGGCTAATAGAGCGCTGTGCAAAATGAGGTCATGTGATTTTGGAGATATTAGCGCTTTGAAGTGTAGTTGTGCTGCAATGGCAAAGCAGATAGGAGCCAAACATGATGTTCTTAGTGTGCCTGTCTGGTCATTGGAAACTGCTGACATGACTGTATGATGTGCCTTTGGCTATAAACTTTTATGGACAAAGGAAAGCCTAGGGTATTGGGAACAAGCAGTTGAAGAGCCACAGAAAACCCTGTGAAGTAATTACATGGATGGCTGGTGTACTGAGGCTGGTGTAAATGATACAGTCAGGAGAAAACCAGTGACAGGGCCCAGTCCTGGATTAGCTGTCAGAGCTTTGGACAATACATTGTACCCCTGATAACTCACATCTTTGACTTAACCTCTCATTTCACATGTAAGTGGGATGTTATGCTGTGGATGGATGGGAAAAGTTGTAGTACTAAGGAAAACTAAAGTTGGAAACCATCTTGGGGAAAAGGAGTGTTGTGGTTCAGCTGCAAGCCTGCTGTGGAAACATGGAGATTGGATGAGAGGAAGGCTGGAGAGTTTACATTTGGATTGGAAGGAGCTGAAGCTTAAACTAACAGTGAAAGCTGTCATTGGGTTGAGTAAACCAAAGCTCCTTTTCAGGCACTTGCTGCTTTCCATTAATCTGGCAGGAACTCAAAGTGTCAGCTTTGTCTGAATGAGCATCCCGGTGCTTCTCCGACGCAATCGGCAATGACAGTCCTGGGTCAGATCTAGTTTAGCACATTACCAGCTTCTGAGTACCCACATGACACCTTGCAAACTTTCTGACTTCATAGTTTTCACTGTGACAAAAGTAGAACCACTTCTTTAGTTCCTGACAGCATTCTGCATTATTGATCGTACAATAAAGCCCTAATGAGTTGGAAACCACCAGGAGTCCCATATCACACCACCTGCTTGAGTGGTATAAACATGTTAAAGGTGCTATTTTTACCCTCTCCCTCCCTTTATTTTGTCTAACTTCACGCCTGTTTGCTTGTTTGGCTGGCACAAAGCGTTTTTGCGATGTTGCTTACTGTTGTGAGAAAACTGTGATACCCTAAGGGCTTAATAGAGTTGTAGACTCTGCTGCGGCTCAACCTCACACACATTTATGACGGTTGTGACAGTGTTCCCAGGTGAAGTGAAAATAAGTTATTTCTTCTTGGGCTAAATTCAAATACAGTGCAATAAATCCCTTTTTACTGAACCACAAAAGTCATACGAATGAGGGGCAGCTTAGGTAAAATGGCATTGTGGGATCTCAGTGATGAGCTTAACTATATTCTTTTGCTTGAATACATGAGTCTCAAACTAGTTACTTCTTTACCTCTCGGCAGTTAAAAGAAGATGAGAAAATGACTGCATTTTCCCTGAATTAATATTTATGTAACAACATTTATTTATCAATGCATTGGTTATGATAACTGACATAGTAATGAAGCTAAAACTGTTGAAGCTGATTAGGAAACTAAAAGCGGTCAAAAAGCTGTCGGCTTCACTGCATTGAAAAGGAAAGTCGTTTTAAGGCACGTATCTGAATTTTGGTCCAATGTTTTTAATATCAAAGAAGCAAGAGCCAAACTGGGGAAAAAAACGCAACAAAAAAATCAATGAAAGCCAAAAGTCTGGAACCTATCCAGATAATCCATCAGCTTTTGGTAACAGACTACCACAGATTGCGGCTAATAAAGGAAATCTTTCTTTTGCTCCAAAATGTGTTGCTGTTCATCTCTGTCAGTGAAAGTTGAATTCTTCCTGGAATAGGCACCTGCTTAGTCAGTTGGTCACATTTAGGATATAATGTCATATATTGAGAGTCTTTATTTTGGATTTGGAACCAGCATACTGTCTTGGATGATAATATTAGAAATTAGAAAACCCTTGTCAGTTGGGCAACACATGTTGCACTTAAATCTCTTTTTAATAGGTGTGTCTCTATAGAAGGGTACATCATGTTCAATGACATGTCTGTACATTCACAGACTTACTGATAAAGCTTTATCCCTCTCAAGTGTCCTTTTGATTTATTTATTTAAGGTGCCATGATGGATGTACATTTTTGCATTTCCATTGATTTAATAATTTTCTGAAGCATTTATGTTATACATCTCATATTTAAACTAACCTTACTTGAGAGAAATGTAAGTCTCTTCTGAAGGACAGAAAAAGCTGCAAATGCACAGAGGTCAAAGTGCATTTCAGGACTGCAGTCTTGAATGCTACCTTACAAAAGTTGAGTTGTACAGGTTAAAGCTGGGTATGCAGAATGGTGTTTGTTATTGATTCTACACTGTAGGTTAATTAACTTTGCAATTAGGGCAGCCGGAAAAAAAAGAAGAAAAAAAAAACAGCTTATCTTTCAGTGGCATTGCCATCTCATGTCTGCCAGTCTTTCCCTATGTTTTTATTTTACGGATTCACTTCTACAAACTGCTGACCTTTGGCCTTAGCGAACAAAAGACATGTAATTAGATTCAACCAGATTTCTTCAAGAGAGTTTTATCACAAAGCTGTATTAATTTTAATTTCTTCTTCTTTATCCTCTGTATTTTAACATTATATGAAATCAGTTGCATGTATTCAATAGTTTTATTAGTATGTGTAATACTATGGGATCTGGATGTAATCACGTTTATTCCTTCTTGTGTCCAAATTTTTTTTCACTCTAGAAAAACGACGGTCAGTTCACGGTTATCCAGCTGGTTGGTATGCTGCGGGGCATCGCATCTGGCATGAGGTAAACATTGTTTTGACACAAAAACATCTTGAGGGAACTTGCTAACCATGCACAAAGCTTATTTTTTATTCTAAACATTGTGTTGATCATTTCAGATACCTGTCAGACATGGGGTATGTCCATCGGGATCTGGCAGCGCGTAACATCCTTGTCAATAGCAACCTGGTGTGCAAAGTGTCTGATTTTGGTCTTTCCCGAGTCCTGGAGGATGATGCAGAGGCAGCATACACTACACGGGTAAGGCTTAACACTCTATGTTGTGTTTTATTAGTTATTAATATTGTTAAATTATAACTTTATGTAATATGATTTACAGCAAGTCACCTGCAAATTCCAGTTGTGATTAAAGATGTCGGTATTGGAACAGATGTTTTTTCTTGGTCTGCTGTTTCTCACACACCTTTTAAGTCGGTGATAAACTTGGTGGTTCTTGACTTGTGTTTAAATAGTTTTGTTTTTTTTATCTGGAAATAAAGAAGGTTGAATCTGAAACAACTAATGTTCAAAAATCAATAAGCACACATTGGAGCTGGTTTTGTAGCAAGGGAAGCAGGGATAAACCTTCTATAATCACCTCTATAATTTTTAAAATCTGTCCACAATGATTTAATGCCAATATGTGCCAAGAACATGTATGTCTAATTTAGTAAATGTGTGGATTTGTGAAAAATTCACAGTAAATTCAAACTTGTGCAGGCAGTTGTTTCTTGAAATCTCCGAAGATTTATGTCATAACTTCCCCTACCGTGGAAAGAGAAAAGTCCAAACGAATCATACATTTTGTGTGCATCTCTAGTGTGTCAAACTTCGGAATAAATAAGAAACACAGACACAACACAGTTAAAATATGCATGTGTATATTCATGTACTCACACAGCTGACAGCAACCGGCTTTAAATTGAGCTGTACGTCCTCGGCTGAATGTCGTCTTGCTAGCCAGAGACAGGCGGCTTCCTGCAAGTGGAGGACCAATTAGTACTCAACTCGGGCTCCACAACACTCAATTAGCACCAAGTCTTTCTGCCTTGGTGCCAAATATCCTGTCACTCACTTCTCACGACCAGGCCGTGTCTCTTCTCGGTCTCTTCCTCTCTATCGCTATCAAGCTCCTCGTTCCCCGACAAGTGAGAATAACATGATTCACATCCTTGAAATAATCAGACCCCGAGATATCCTGCTGCTGTATTCATCAATACTGCATCAAGTTAATTTCACTACTCATCAGCTGAAAACACATTTTTCCTCTGGAACTCAGCAGTGTTCCTGTGAACCCTTTTTTTTATCTTTACTAGGAAGCATTATAATGAAGATGAGGGAACATGAGTAGAGCAGTCTCAGGCCCCCGACAGTTTGGATCGGGAATTCATGCAAGTGGGGAAAGTTGTCACTGCAATGGTGTTCCTAAAACTGTGTTCATTAGCATAGGAAGTGTCTCAATTACAGTTTTTTCTTGGTTGCTGTCTGAATGCAACAAAATATTTCTTCAGTCTGCAGCTGTACTTATCAAATGATTATTTGGAACCCAAGGGTGTGAAATGAATTTATCTAACATGAAGGAATTATTCAAACAACCTTAACACAACAGATGGTAGAATGAGATTATGTGTTCTAATCTGTGCGTCTTTTAAGCAGAGCTTGTACTATGTACCATGTATTGACAACACCAGCTTCTTCTGCTGTACATGGTGATTACAGGATTCAAACTTACAATTTAACATGACAATTCACACTCCTTGAAATGTTTCCCTTTTATTTCAGAGCTAGGAAACTCAGTGTTTTTCATTTATACAAGTGGCCAGCTCAAAATAAAAAAGTAAAAATCTAAAAAGTATACCCTTTTATTAAAAGTAAGAAACACAATAGACAAGTTGACCATCTTATGTAGCCAACCTACAAAGACATGGCTGCACAAGATGACAAAAAACGATTTGCTAACATTTTTATGGCTACTTTGTGTTTTTGTAATACCAATGTACAATGTGTTCACTACTTGGCCTGAGCTTCAGCATTTCAACCAATAAAAAAATATGTCAAGTGTGGTATTTAAGGGCATTTGGAGTCCAATAAGCTAGCTAAATATATCTTCAATGTGTAAATTGTGAATGGCCGACATTTGAAATATAATAGCATATGCTGGGTTCAAGCAGACCTTTGCAATTGTTTTAGAGGTGGGCAGATCAATCCAAAATATCGATACCACGTCAGTATCAGTATCGGATTGATGTAAACATGGTAAGATTGATACTTTGTGGGCTTAGTTCCTGAAATTATGTTTAATTTTTGTAATGTGGTTTCTCACATTACATCAATAAAATGCAAGCCATGTTAAGGGATGGAGTAAATATTTTTAAGAAGTTACTTTGGTCAGAGGAGATTAAAATGTAACTTTTTATGTATCTACATACAAAGCACCACACCCTAAACACACCTCCCCCCAAAGTGATGCCTGGGCTGGTGGTTCACCTGCCAGGAGGAAGGCTATAAAAGCAGAATCCCTGACTGTCTCTCTTCTTACTGCTGTTTACTCCAGTATCACCGGAGTGTTAAGTAGGTCAGTGTGTCGCATAGAGCTGCACTTATAGCCACTATTTTCAGCTGAATCTGCTCGCGATATTTCCTATTCACTTCTTTAGCACAGTTTTTTTTTTTTTTTTTACATTGGCAGGTGGTATTAATAAATGCTGTGATAGACTGCTATTTGCAGCACCTAGGATGGCGATGAGAAATCAGCCAGTTGGGACTGTAAGGCATTTGCAAAAACCTCATGTTTCTTAACTGGCTAATTACTGGAACTGATTTGGTGATGAGCCCTACTTTGCATTCACATTTTTGCTGTTCTGCTCTAGTCTTTTTTTTTTGTTCTTTATTGTATCATGTTCATAAATTCTTGTTAAGACGTCTGCATATGTTTGTTTCAGTGCAAAACAATTGGGTCATCAAATCCACAGAGATATCTAAATCTTTATTAAATACCATCTCCTTTTGTTGCAGGGAGGGAAGATTCCTATTCGCTGGACAGCTCCTGAGGCAATTGCATACAGAAAGTTCACCTCCGCTAGTGACGTGTGGAGTTATGGGATTGTCATGTGGGAGGTTATGTCATATGGAGAGAGACCCTACTGGGATATGTCCAATCAAGACGTAAGTTTTGGGAAAAATAACTGACTTACGGATTCATATTTTAGGCTTGTAACAACAACAAAGTATATGCTTGGATATGTAGCGTTTCCTCTTAGACATCACATATGTACTCTCTACCCAGCCACCTACTCATTTACACGGGCAACATATGTGCACACAGCCCCTTAGTGACCTTTCTAGACTCCTCCCTCCTTTTGGGTATTAGGCTGCCTATCTCAAAGACTAGAGAAGGGTAAAAGAGGAGGGAAGATGAGGATGAGTGGGAAGGAGAGGAGAAGACGTTTGATGTTTAATTGAAAGCGTTATGCAGGATTTTCTCTGATCTGCACAAGAAAGTGTAGGCTCGAATGTTCGTTCTCTAAGCTGTCTCCTTCTGTTTCCCATTCTCTCCCTCTCCCTTTCAGTTTCTTGTCCTCTTTTCTCTAAAATGCAGTTTTTTGTCTGTTCTTTTCTTTTGCCTTTCGTCCACCCTTTCCTTCTTCCTCCCCCCTCGGTCTCTGATCTTTGCACCCTGCTAGTGTGAAGTGCAGTCGTTCTCCCTCTCAGCCAGCAGTGATGTCTGATGCGGTGCTTTTTTCTTGCACTTTAGTTGAAATGTATGCATGCACTTCAACGCATCTGTGTGTATTAGAGTGTTATCGTACGGGTCTTTTGTGGGAATTTAACCAAAGTAAAGGCTGTCATGAACTCAACAAATCAATTCCCTGCAGCGTCTTGCACTGGTGGATCTCAGCTGAAAACTCCTGCCTACTCTCCACTGCAGGCTCCAACGGAAGGAGATGGAGTTTATTTATTATTCATTCAACTCTGTTTCCTTTTATGTAAAAAAAAAAATATTTAGTACCGCATCTTCTTATTGCAAAAATGAGTAATTGGGCTATGCGGCACTTGGAATAAACAAGTAACTCAATGTTCTATTTCTCTATCCTCAAAAGGGGGCTGGTTGCTGCTTCATGAAGTTTAACGTAAGGTCATATAAAGACATCCTTGGAGCAAGTATTAAGATATAAGATGCTACAGGGTGGAAGTCTATTTCAAAATAACATTGCCCTGCTGAAGTGTGTCACAGTCCTACTGTGGAAAAGTTAGTACTTGTTGAGTGCTACATCATGGTTTGTTCTTGAGAGTCATGCCTCAAAATAAGGTGTGGACAATTTTGAATGCATAGTCCTTACTAGTTCAAATGCCCACATGCCAAGATAAGGTACATCTGCCTTAATCTCATTAACTGTAATAGATGTATACTGACTTGAGCTGTATATTGTAATTACAAATGAATTCATCAGTAAAAAATCAGAAAAGTCCTTATGATTGTCGTAAGTTGTTGTACATATTCTAAGCTTCTGAGACATTTTAAATGGCCCACTGTTAGTGTCTTTGATGAAAGACGTTAAAAAAGAGAAACTGCATTGGCCTCTGCAGCACTTCAGCAAAGCGCGGTGCATGAACAGATCGTCAGCTCGAGACATGAGTTTGAGATTGTTACTGTATATGCAGTCAGTCGTAACCTAGCCTGTGTTACAGCTATTGCTATGTTGAAAAAGTGGATAAGGGAAACTGAGGCATGTAATACTGATGAAATGTAGTGTGATATTTCACTGAACTTCAAAGCAACATATTTTCAAGCATTTGAATGCTGTTGTGTTAACTTTAAGTATGTAACTTGATACTAGAGAACAACTAAGCTTTTGTGGCTTGGACTGATATAAAATCTTATTTGTAGAAAGTTGCCCTCATGTGTCTCTGTCTCTTTGATTTGCCGGCAGGTTATAAAAGCAGTAGAAGAGAGCTACAGGTTGCCTGGCCCGATGGACTGCCCCGAGGCTCTGTACCACCTCATGATGGACTGCTGGCAGCGGGAACGCAGCAGTCGGCCTAAGTTTGATGAAATAGTTTGTCTACTTGACAAGTTTATTCGCAACCCATGTTCATTAAAAAAGTTGGTCAATTCCTCACACAGGTATGGCAGGACAATCTACAACAAATTATTTAGACAAAAAACTGCTGATTAAATCAGCTTTGACATTTTGTATAGTTCAGTAAAACATTAGAAAAGTAAATTAAAAAGCATTACTTCAATATAATGTTCAGAATTTCCCATTATGTATGTTTAATTAATCTCTGTATAACGCCATAAAGTTGCTTATGAATGCCATACAGACACCTAATGGCCTTTTTTTTTCTTTGTAAAGATTTAAAGTGAACTTCTACATGCATACAGATTGAAGCATGCTTAATAAATTGAATTAGAGCCGTGTCTAATGTACAATGACATGTGACAGCTGTCAAGATTAAAGGCCTGCCTATAAGCCCAGACCTTTTTCCACAGCAGCCTCCCGTTCCTGCTGTAGCATGGAAAATGTTGTTACCTACTGTGAATGTTTCATTTGATAGCATGGGGAGCTCTATTTGTCAGCACCAAGAGTGAGCTGAATGATAAAGACTTTTGAGGGAGAAAGCATTTGCAGCTTTGTGTGGTGGTGCATAGCTTGCATTATCTGTGAAGCCTCACAGGTAACTCTTGGGACTGATGGGTTGAGCTACGGGCTATAAAATCAGTGAGTGCGTGTGTGTGTAGGGGTGTGTGCGCACGTCTAGGTCTTTCGTTTTATAATAATATTATGAAACGCATTCTTTTGTCTACTTGGACCACATGTGCTTAAAATTATTTGAAGAATTTCTCTTTGTTTGACAGTAATCTGTTTTGAGGAGGCGGTGCACTGATTCTCTGCAAAAATGTCGTGTGTAGCGGGTAAATTATGTTTCTGGAATTGTCTTCTTATAATCTTCATCCATGTGCTAGGGTTTCCAACTTGTTAGTGGAGCATGCCAGTGTAGAGGGAGACTGCAGCACTCGAGGCAAGACTATAGGAGAGTGGCTCGACTCCATCAAGATGGGCCGGTACACAGAGCTCTTCATGGAGGGTGGCTACTCTTCGCTCGAAACAGTTGCTCAAATGACATCAGAGTAAGACCACTGGCATATTGAAAGGCACTGCAATGTTTTTTCCTTTGTTTTTGGAATAATATAAATAAGATATATGTTAATTAAACGGTAGATGACTCATGTTTTAAAGTTTTATGTCATCAGATCATGTTGCAAATACAACTCCATCATGTGCTCACTGTGTTGCAGAGATCTCCGGAGAGTAGGAGTAAACCTGGCTGGACACCAGAAAAAAATTATCACCAGTATTCAGGAGATGAGAGTCCATATGAACAGCACCAACTCTACTGTAAACATCTGATGCATATGTACAGGCATGCACACAAATCAGACATCCATATGCGCACATGAGTTAAAAACCGATATTTTGGACCTAGCATGAAATCAAAGAACTGTTGGACCTAGAACGGCTTAGCACTTTGTGGAGATAAGGAAACCCAATGTTCTATGGGTCTACGCTTGATGATCTGCAATTTGATCTGAGTTTTGTGTGTGGAGCTCGTGGAGATATAATACACTGCAGAGCTAAAACCAAACAGAACTGGACTGAACGAACGGTGCTATGCGAAGGACTAAGGAGGGCAAACAAAGCTGGGTCTACGGGATGTTTTTCATTTGACTTTTCCCAATTTTCTGGAATTTCTGGATTCTTACATGATTTGCACTGTTTGGATTCTCTCAGATCAAACTAGAAACAAAGATTTGGCCCCTTTTTGGCTGTATCACATTGGAGTTTTCATAAAGTGGGCTCAAAATGGAACTTTTTTAATCTGTCTCAAGTGAGATGAGCCCACCTGATCGGAACAGAACTTATTCACTAGCCATAGCTTTGGACGTACACTACCTTTTACAAGTCACTGAGTTGAAAAGAAAATCTCCAGCAGGGCAAAAAGTATGGACCAAGAGCATAATTATTGCAAGTGTGAATTGTTGGGTTAACATATTGATCTAATTTTCTGTTTTTGTTGTTTTTCTGTCTCTGGGAGGTCTTAATGCCACAAAACTTCACCAACAGTCTTGCTGCATAATTCATTCACTTTCAAATGGGATCCTCCAGCATAAAACAAGTCATGAAAGAAATGGTCGTGGAATAAAGATGATACACTTTAGGATAAGGTTGATGTAAAGCAACAAATTAGCATTCTTTGGTGATTTGGAAATGTCCCTTTGCCTGAATGTGAACATGTAGAATATGGCATTGATTTATCAAGTCTTTAAACCCAGCTTCTGAATGATGCTAGAGATTGTAAAACTTTTAGCTGACAAGCCTGAAAGACTTAAAATTTCCTTTAAAAATCCAGAAATTAACTCTAAACTTTAGTTGGTTTATTTCCAAAATCAGATACTTGGCAGATGCATGTTTCAATAAAATGTTATAGATTTTGCAAGGCCTTGCCGTAACAGCATACATAATTACCTGGAACATTCCACACATAAGCAAGAACCTTTGCTTATTCTTTCATTGTTTGCTCAGAAATACTCAGAATTAACAGACAAATCTCTCTGCCAGTGAAACTCAACTGGAGTGATTCATCATTCTTTTTCATGGAAAGTTGAGAAAATCTTCATGGAAATATTGAATACTTTGTGATGGCCCGCCTGTCATAATCTGTGTGACTTTATCCCGAAGGGAGCCTGATGAATCTAATGGGATTGTTTAATGATGTTCTGGTTTGAAACCTTTACAGGATCCCAAAGCAGCCTTGTCTGGTCAGGAGTGCATTTAGCGGTCTTTACCAAGCCTTCACTTAGAAACCGTAACTTTCAGGTACCACAGAAAACCCTCAGTAATCTGTTTAGTTCACCGCGCCACAGAGTGTCTCTTCCACGCTTGTGTGCCACACCGCAATAAACCTCACTCTGACAGGACTGCTGTAAAAAAAAAAAAAAGGGAAAAGAAAAAAAGCAACAAAAAGAAGGCAATATTGACAAACTTGATAATCATTTATTTATTTGTACTTGTTTAAAATAAATTGTGTGGTCGGTTTTGTTATTGTGCTTTCTCATGGACTACTGAGCAGCTCCCTACATGTCTTTTCATGTAAATAATGTACTATACATTTAAAGCAGGGAGCATCGTTCCTTTGTTTACCGTCATGTGGACAACTTGACATTGATTATACATCTCAGAGTAGGTCAGTGGTGACTGATACTATGAAGCTGCATTTCTGCTTGAATGTCCTGGTGGGGACTAACGGCACATTTATCTCCTACCGACCGTTTTAAAAAGGATGTGCAGAAAGAGCAGATTTATCCTTTTTTTGTTTGTTTGTTTGATTGTTTTTGGTGGTTGCATTTTATTTAAAGTTCCAGTGAAAAGCAGAGGAATATATTACAGGAACCATATTTTTGCTTGGGCTGATAGATTTTTTTCCCCCTATTATATGATTTAAAAGTAAATGATGTCAGTAATTTGTCAAGTCTGTGCTTTACTTAAACTTCAGTATGGAATAATTTCATTGTGAATTATTACTAAATCTCGACCCCTTTGACTGCAGTGTCCACAACAAGAATTATTCACACTAGATCTATGTTTGCAGATGACTTGCTTCTATATGTCTTTGTCCATTTAATGTAAAGCTTTGGCATAAAAGTTGGGAATGAATATTTCTTTCTGTTTAGAGATGGTTTTACTTGACCATATGAAAGCACACTACAAGAATGTAAGGTTTTAAAGGGTTGTTCCACTTTTTTGAAGAGCATGTTTAGCTTTTAAACACATAAAGCCGTGCTTACAGTTCAAGTGTTGATTGTGGGAAATGGATAACTTACTGCTGTAAAAGTCTTAGTTGATTGAATGTAAGATGGGTTTTTTTTCACATTTGAAGTTCTCCAAGGGTTGATAGTGTTTCTAAGAGTAAAAATGGTCCAAGTGAACGTTTTCTTACAGGAAGCATAGCATCTGCATAGTCTCTTTAGTCTTCTCTTCAGTTGTGTAGCTTTTCTCTTGTAGAGTCTTTTAATTTTACTATAATTTTCAAACCATTATTTTGTAACATTTTAAAAAATTTTTTTATAAAGGCAGTTAAAAAAATTATTTTAAGAGAATCCAAGAAATGCAGTAAACACTTGTAGACTACTGTGGCTATGCAGATTTGTTTGTTATAATGCATCAATCGTATATACAGGAGTGTTGAATAACTCAAATCAAAATGTAACATTTCCAGCTGTTGTACAACCACTCTTTCTGGCTTAATGTTAAACTTAAATTCCACGCGTGGTGCACGAACAACTGGTGAATAATACAGCCGTATAAGTGCCTCGCATCTTCTAAGCACTGTTGTTTTCTCTCCTGTCAAAATATTTTGTCCTAACTGTGCCCCAACTTTGTACAGTATTCATTCTTTGCCAACAATGTCTACATGCAATAAGAAGAATGTCAGACAATGTGTATGTTGGAACTAATTTAATTTGCACTTTATGGGAAATTTTTTTTTTTTTGACTGCAATGTCTATATATGACTTACCTTTTAGTTCTTAATTATTTACTTTGTAATCCATTGCCTGATGATGATTTCACTTCATACTGTCAATGCTTCCCTGGACATAAAAGTTGACAGCTAAGCACAAAGAGTTGGTAATATTTTTCAAAGAAATTAAAGCTATGGAACTGTTGATATATAGAGCACCATTTTCTTGTGTATGACACGTCACACCTTCAAGATACAAGCACAAGGTTTTACAAAAACCTGTTTGGACAGTATGTGGATCATAACTTTTTATAAAAGATCATTACCACAAGTTCTTGATGTCAACAAGCTTCTTCCAAACATTAAATCTCACCATTTTAGAATTATTTCACCCACATAAACTGAAGAAAATGGGAAATTGGGCATAACTACACTGTTAAAATGATGGTCTGCAAATATTTTATTTATTTTCTCTCTGCAGTCTTCTGTTGTAGTTCTACATTTGCTGGGAGACAAAAAAAAATCCATGAATTGCTGAAGAATCAGGCAATAGGCAGTTATTTAACGTCAAAGTATGAAACCTAAATTTGGAGCTAAATTTAAATTTCACAAGGTAATTTCAGTCAAAATAGGAGACTCTTTTAGTATGCAAAAATGGTTTTGGTGGAGTGTTTTTTGTCTTCAAATAAAATCCCTGAATGCAAACGTAAGTTGTGAAAAAATTGTGTTGGTAGTGCAGAAGCAATAATAATGACCAATATCAGGAAACATGTTACTTGTATACAGAGACACTTGGGAAACAAGATCGCACTTGCATCTGAAAAGTTTTAATCTTTAAACATTCTGAACAAAACATCTGAAAACCTGTAAAATAAACAAAAATAAACAAAAGGTTTACTCAGACTTCCAATTTATAATAACATTTCTTGAACAAGATATTTATATAAAGATAATAAATCAAGTTAAAGGCTGAAACTTGCTTTCATTTGCAAAGATGTTTGGAATAAACTGGAACTTGATTGATCTTTCCAGTGGCCAACTTCATCTCACCAAATGCTAATGAGATGGGAAGCTATTGTAGTAGTTTATGTGAAGACATAATGTCAAAAGAAAAAACGAATTGTGGACTGAAAGGCAGGCATTTTTTTTTCTTTTTTCTTTTTGGAAAGGTAACATTTAAGTTCCAAGTCTGCAAATAAAATATTTTGTGTTTGAGGCCCTCCCACTTTGCTTATTGCGCTCAGGAAGTGGAAAGTGGGAATGTCCTGTGTGGTCAATTGGGAATAATGTGCAGCTTTCTATCAAGATATACAGAAAACAGGTTTGCGCTGATGTTATTGCAGATCATCAGTTACCATCAGTTTTTCACGCATTTTGGTTTTGAACAACTGAATAACTGTTGTTTCATTGAAAGCACAGTTTAAAAAAAATTCTTGGCTATTGATGTGCTATTGGTTTGTCTTGGAAATTGTATTGTGTGATACGTTTGTGTTGATGTTTTTGTAGTGTGCTATCAAATTCTATATTTTTGCAATAAAACTTGGAAAAAATAAAACTTATGTAATGTAACCATCTATGTCTAACCCTGCACCACCTTTGTTTGTCAATGGATGTTTTATTGTTGCTTAGAATAAGTATCTTCATCAGTATTTGACAATTTTTCTATTGTCTTTGAAAGCATCATTTCTGTTGACTCACTTAGCAAGAAAAATAACAAAAACCTTTTTAAGGACAGCTCAGTTGAAACCTTTACTTAAGCTTACTGTTCCACTTCCTCTGTATTCTATTGTTTAGTAAATGAGTTGGCAGATATTGTAATAATTAAATTACATTGTTCCCACTAAGGTTAAAGGTCATCTCTGGAAGGAAGAGATGCTCCACTGATGACAAGTAAAAAAAAACGGCAAAAAGTTACTCTCCAGGTTCTCTGTGACATCCTTAAAGAGACTTCACAGATATAACTTCCAACTAAATCATGCAAGCAAATCCTTTTCTAAAATCTCTAGCAAAACCATAAACAACGCTCATGCCTTGTTTGCCACGGTTGACAGGATAACAAACCTTTCTGTGACCGTGGCATCTGAACTGAATTCTGGTGTGTAGGTTCCTGTAGTTCTTGGAAAATTATTGACGTTTCAATAATAGAGGTATAGTCAATCAACATCACTCCACACAGAAACACAGATATTGGCCTAAACAGAATAACACCAAACACCACAATGGTTTCTTGTGGTATAGGAAGCTAATATCTGCTAGCATGGCATTCTGTCTCTGGTTGGACCTTTTTCAATTAGTCATTGTTTTCAGATTTGTAATCAATTGTTATTTACATAGCACCAGTTCACAAAAAATAAAATTTTGAGACACTTTACAAAGAAAAAATATATTTCAGTCATACATACATTCCATCTGATCCTAATTATCAAATGAAATCAATGACGTATATCAGAATAGTTGTTGGCTTCCACCATTCCTTCTACTGCTGTTGAAGGAACTATTGCCAATTATTTTGTAAAACAACACTTTTAAAATTCTAAGTTATCTTTAACTCTCCAATATATGCCAAAACAGATGTTGTAAAAAATAAGATGGAGCAAATTTTTATACCGCTTCATAATAGGCTACCAAAAGTTGGCAGTTAATTTTCTGAGTTGGCTGAAGATATTTACTTTACTGACTTTACAATTTTAAATTAATGTAACTGTTTGCAATAGCTCTGTAAGTATTTACTGAGCATCACTCTTATTGAAATGATCCCAATGTGGAGGAGATTGACGCTGAAAAATTGGTGTAAGATTACAGAACCCAAAGTGCTTAGACAAAAGGCAACTTAAAATGTTTCCAAGCAATACAATTAGACATGGTTTGTTGATTATTTTGACACCATCTGTCAGGATAACAAGGGAGCCATTTCCAATGTTTCCCTCCTCCTTCTTTTTATGGGAAGATTGGGTAACAAAGGGATGGAGAATGAATAAATGGATCTAAAGCTTCAGATTTCCAGAGAAAAAATAAACACTCCCCGATATATTGTGTCATGGTTTATGTTTTGCTTTGTCTTTAATGTAGCCTGCATATTGGTAATGGTGCAACATACAGCAAGCAGGGAATAGATGGTTCATTGTTAGGTCACAGTGATAATGAGTTGAGGAGTTCTATGAAATGCAGTATGTTTTTAAATTTGGTGATGCAAGTCTTGGTAATGTCTGATGGATGCAGTAAAAATAACTGCTGATGTCGGCAACAATAAAGTGGCGATGTTATCTCTTTCTCATGTAACACCTGACAATAAGACAGCTTCAACAACAATAAACGTTTAACAATGGCTGATTTCTGTGGGCTTCAACATTTAATAAAAAAATAATTTTAGTGGAAATGTTTTTTTTTTTTTTTTTTTTTTAGATTTATCTACAAAACAGAAATGAAGATAGCTATCCTTGTATTAAATGTTTGTTTTAATCTCTGTTTGCACACTTAATTTAATTTCAGTCATTGAACACTGGCTTTATAAATGTATCTTTGATGTTTGCAGTCGCCTTGAAAAATGTGTGAAGGTGACATTCAAGCCCAACCAGTGCCACAGCAGTTAATATGCAAATATCAGCCCCACATTGTTGTGTACGTGTGCAAATCTATGTATGTGTGATATGTCAAATCAAACTACGCTGATCTCTGGGGGAATCCACCACCTGCCTGGCTTAAGGTTATTATTACACCCAGACACAAAAAGTGTTGGAAAGTGTGAAATTAGCCATCGCACTATCAGCCTGGCTATTACCAAAACCTCTGTATCAGCGGCTCGAGGAAAGACCTGCAAGGAGCGTGTACGTGAAGGTTGGGATTGCATTGGGGCCAAATTCCCACTGGTGCTGACTTGGATTGTTTTCAGATGGACAGACAGGTTTGTGACTGCACTGGCCTCAGTCTCTCAGCTTCTCTAAGCTTCCATGTCTTTACTAGCCTTCCTGCTTGTTCATCCCACTCTGTTCTAACCAGCTAACTGGTCTGGTGTTTTACGCATATCTGCATGACATTTAGTGTGACTTTATTAGGACCTACTGGCTCTTTCTCTCTGTTTTCCTTTACATTTTGCTGAAGGCTGTCATAGTGTCTGACTAAAGTCAGGTGTCCCAGGGCACAGTAAAGTAATTTTCTCTTGAAAAGGTGTCAGTGGTCGAAGTGTCCCCTGGGTCATTTGGAAATCATTGCAGAGGTGCCTCTTTAATCATCATGAATGACCTTCAGCAGAACCTTAACTGTCACTTTAGGTGGGATTGTCTGGTTGTCTGTGAATATATGAGATAAAATGGCCGTTTTCCCCTCAGGTTAATTCGTACAACTCATTGTACATAATTATGCTGGATGAACTTCTATGTCCCTGATTTTTTCAGTTTGATTTATTGCTGCTAATTATAACTTAACTGCCCTTTTTATTGTGTGATTATAGAAGTTGGACACAAAAAAAACAGCAAAAGTGAAGACTTGAAAGAGGTGGTGTCTTGTTAGAATGTTTTAAGACTGAAACCAAATGTTCTTTGACTGAAACTAAATATAAAGTAAGCATGTTATTAATTAGTTCAAATGTTCTGGTTTTCAGCTGAAACAAAACAAAACAAAAAACTCATCTGGTCTTCAGGGTTTTTAATTAAATCACTCTACAGAAATTGAGCCAAAAAATAAATTCTAAACGCTTTTTGGCTGCAGCTTCATGCTTTTTTACACATTTTGTATATCTCTTGCTTCTCTGTAAACTGACAGTTGTGTGACCACTGTCCAGATTTATTGTCTGTCTTCAGGTACACTTACGTTTTGGTATATGTGGCTCTGGTGATAGTTAATAAATCATGCCATTCTGGTATTGTCGATCACCAGATTATGTTGAAGTAGTTTTAACTGATGTGTTGTGGCAGAAGCACAAACTAAGATGTAGCTGGTGGATATAGAAGCTGGACAACTAGGTAAACTCCAAGTGTGTGATTCACAAACATTGATGGACAATCTGGCAATCCTTCAGAGACCTGCTGGACCTCCTGTTGTGGTGTTGTGGTGTGCTAATGAGATTTAGGTCAAGAATTGCATGAACTACCCTACAGCAGAGTATTCACCGCACTGCGTCATCGTTCTCTCTACTAAACAATGGACTCCAAGTTATTGGCACAATGGTTTTGTTCACACTAATAGGCAACAACAGTAGCTTTTCTGTAGCAACATGGAAAGCAAACTGCCAAAATGTCTGCTTTTATGAAGCGAATCTTTATGATGATCATTTGGAGCAATTACTTCCAACACTTGTTTTTGTCATATAGTTGAAGTAGAAGCAATAATGTTCCTAATAGCTGATGAAACATTCACAGTTTTCTATTTTTCTAATGTATTTGAAGTCAAAACATGAAAACTGTCCAAAAAATTGGATGCAAAATCCTCTCATTAAGAAGGTGAAGAAGTCTTAGAATTACCAACAGTGATGCATATATGTATATGTAGGAAGAATTTTCTACCCCTCTCCTAAATTATGTTTTTGTTACATCTGCTTCCTAGCCGCTGGGTTGTCAAAATGTAATTTTTCCAAATCACTCTCCATGCAGATGGGAGCCCAAGGTGTATAGACAGATAAAGCTGCTCCCCTCTGCATCGTAACCACACTCAACAGCTATTAAGCTGTTACTGGAGGTCTGACCTGGACCAAATAAGCTGCTGGTAAATAGCCTTATCCATTCAGCTGCTGATCCGAGAAGCCTGCCATGAGAGGGCTGTGTGATGTCAAGTGGCTGGCAAGGACTCGCATTTTAGATGTGCACAGACACACACACACAAAACCTCACCAGGGTAGCCGTCTGGCAGGTCTTTGTGTAGCACCGGCGATAACTCCACACACACATGCAGACACACAGTTTTTTTTTTCTCTCTTGCCCTAGGTATCTGTCTCCTTCATACAAAGGCATCCAAGGGGACATATTTGTCACCTACCCAGATGTTTTTTCCAAGGTTCCTTATTCCAGGCAGTCAATCATATGAGCAGAAATGCTCCTTAATGTGAAATCCCTTTGGTGTAATGTCTTTGTGTGTGTGGGGGGGGAGGCGTAAGTGTTCCATCATGTGTATGGGCATCCATGCATGTGGAAGGTCATTCAAGGTGATACGAGACCACTGTCAACCTAAGACACAGGAAGGTAATACTAATAACCGTTATAATATTTTTGCAGACACTGCACTCACACTACAATTGCTGTTCT
Organism: Phalloptychus januarius; assembly: GCA_902982915.1. NCBI lineage: Eukaryota > Metazoa > Chordata > Actinopteri > Cyprinodontiformes > Poeciliidae > Phalloptychus > Phalloptychus januarius. The sequence goes on along the minus strand of CADWAE010000133.1, from coordinate 3,153,963 downwards.
AATAACATCTGTCACTTTGACACAAATTGATTTGAAGACACCACCCTCCTCTCTAACACCCCATGGGTCATTTGTTCATGTAGGAAATTTTGACCTATAATTATACTGAAGGAGTATTTGACTTCCAAGCTTGACAAAGCAACTTTATTGGAAATGTCAACATTTTATTTATTAAGAAAGGAGCTCCATTGGGGAAATATTATATTTTAAGCCTCACCATTGTCTTTTCTAAAAAATAATAATAATAATAGTAATTTGGTGTCCAATTTCTAAAACTAAATAAAAAACATGCTAAGATAATGATTTGTCATGACAAAAATGGTCATTTACTGTTTTAGAAAAAAAATAAAAACAGTTCAGCTACTATTTAACTGTTATTTAACCTAAACAAAGCTGTTTATCTTTCTATACATCAGTCAAGACCAGTGATGCCTCAACTTTTTGTTTCTTGAACTGAAATCATCAAATCAAGTAACAAGGGGCTGGTTTAACTTCTTATTTAAATCTAAAAGTTCAAGCTGCTGACAGGCTTTTTGACTATGGCCTTCCTATGCAATTCCTTTCTCATTCCCATCTGGGGTTTCTTTCATTGGGCTTGATTTCTCTGGTAGAATTTCAACTGGGCCAATCAGCAAACAGAGAAGTTGCAAACAATGACGATTATTTTCTGTGCTGTTTTAGAATTGTAGAATTGTTTTAGAATTGACAAACTGTAGTTTGTCAGACAGACAAACTACAGACAGAGAGGAAGTAAATGAAGTTCTTCAGTCTGTGTGTGATCATGTCCAAAAATTTCCATGAACATCAACAGCCATCTGGTTTGACCTGGCATTTCTCTCTTCACAGTGGGTGATGGTTGTTTACAGTTGAAGCTTCATAGCGTCGAACGGGCTGAACATTAGCAATTTAGTAAAGATGTAAGAATCCATACTTCTAGCAAACAATCGTTTTTCAATAGCCAAACGTCCAGACCCTTTGTACTAAACACAGTGTATAACAAGGAGCTTCAAGTTTGGAGGGCCTGTTTGTTTACCCTAAATGTGGTAAATACAGCATCATTGATTAGCAACACCTGATGCCATAGAGTTTTTCTACATGTCCAAAAAACATTTGTGGCAGCCTGGGGTATTATTTATTAAAAGCTTTGCAAACATTGAAATACAGTTCAATTCAATTTACTGATGTAACAAATTCACAGCAAATGTCGCCTCAAGATATTTCACAAATAAATTTATTCAATTAAGCCTCAAGAGACAGAGGATCCTTCAGAGCCAGAGGACAATGCCATTGATGATCCAGATTGTCAATTTTCCCATGATGAGGAGGATTCAGGTGTCCCTTCATCAGATGAAAACCAAGAACCAAGCCTGTGATGCAACATTCATCATCCATAGAGGGGACATGGACATCTAAAGATGGTAAAATGAAAGGGTCAACATCACCACACCAAAGCCAAGGTAATGTCATCAAAATGACTCCTGGTCCTACAAGATTTGCTGTCACAAGAGTTGATGTTGAATCAGCATTTCAGCTCTTCATATCCCCACCCATAGAGAAGACAATCCTCAACATGACCAACTTGGAGGGGAGGTGTGTCTTTCAAGAGAAATGGAAGTCACTGGATCCAACTGACTTGCAGCTAACACCAACTAACGTTCCATTCAGAGGACGCTGTCCATTCCAACAGTATGTGCCAAACAAGCCTGCGAATTATGGTCTCAAAATGTGGGCAGCCTGTGATGCAAAATCCAGTTATGTGCAGAACCTGCAAGTATATACTGGAAAGCCACTTGTAAGAAGATCTGAGAAGAATCAGGGCTGACCAACCCACAATGGATCCTTTGGATGCAGGTGCAAAGATGCGCACCTGTATCCAAATACGCACCTGTATCTGAAATCTCTTCTCTACATCACTATCCCAGTTCATAAGCTGCGATAAAGCTTCTTCAGCTGTAAAATATGGCAAGTCTGTCCCTCTCGAGATGATAGTAAAACAAGTACCTCTTGTGTGAGATGCAAGAAGTACATCTGCAAAAGCACATAGTCACATTCTGTCCATCATGTGGGAACACTGAAAATGTTGAATGTCGAAAACCCGAGAAAATGGGGCAGGTTAATTGCAAAGAAAAGTGTTTGTGAAGGGGGAAAAATTTAACTCAGGAGTTCTTTAATATAGTGTTGGAATTGTATATATCTCTACTAAATGTTTGTATAATCTAAAACAAAGTTCTCTTTGGTTTAACTTCATTTTATGACTGTTTTGAGTGAATTTACACAATGCGGGTCAAAATTACCCGCACCATAAAAAATGTATTTTTTTCTCAACATAATACAAGGGTTAAATCACACATACCTTCCAATTGATCGCAGTTACCACAAAGTACAGCAAGTCTAGCTAATTATTTAACTTAGGTTACTTTAAATTATAAAAAGATATTCTTGTCTTAGTCTCAAACTGAAAGGATAATCCCATTGCTCAAATTGAAGGCTACAACACAACATATCATCCCTTCCTCCTTTGATGTAATGTTTCATTACTGTAAGTACTTTTTGAAATATTTGCATTCAAAATGGCATAAAAAAGATCATGCATTATTGCTTTGAATAATCCAAGAAAAAACAAGAGCAAGAGAAGTCATTACATAAATCTGATTTAAAATGTCTTATTAGAAAAGTGGAGAAATAAAAATGAGTTGCAAAAAGCTGAGCTTAAAAGGGGTTTTGAAGATTTTTCTGAGAAGCTTCACTTTGACTAAGTACCCATTCATCTGGAGCTTTGTTGCCCCTTCAACCTTGCTGTGATGAAGAGGTGCTGCCTGCCCAATGAACTGTCTTGTCTGATAATTATTTTGACATTACCTGCTGCGAGCTAGAAGGGAATTATCCTCCACAGCGTCTGCTTGCAATGCATTACCCATAATCAGTCTTGCCATGCATGGATACATTTGTGGAGGCCCAGAATTTGAGTACAATATGTGACTATTTTCACTGGAAAAGCAAAAATTACACCTGCTGATTTTATTTTCAGTTGTCATCAAAGTGTAAAGTAGTAAATCGAACTAAATTCAAAACGACATGAAGGTATTAGTTTCTGCTGCTTTACATGCTAAACTGACATGATCACATTTTATGTTGCAAATGTGGAATTAGAATTAATATTTTTTTTTACTGTTGCAGTTTTCTCTCCTCTTACAATTTGTCATGCATTAATGTGCACACATAGATTCATGTTGGGTGGAATTTTCACTATGAATTGTTTTGTACTACCAGCCCCCTTTTTCAGTATCCACTTGGCTGAAGTTCGGAGCATGCTGAGATCAGCTAGAAACACAAAGTTTTTAGACTGCCGTTCACTAATTGGTTAGAGGTGGAGTCAGTTGTGTCACAAAACCCACTCCCCCACAAAAATCAGCCCCGCTTTTTTTTTCTTTTCTTAACTCACTACTGAGTGTACATGGCATTTTAATAAAAATGTTAATACTGAAAACTTTGTGGCCTACTGATGAGGCGCGGATATTTTTGTTCTTGCTGTGTTGTATTGTGATCTATTGTACAGATCATTTTTGTTTCATATTTTTGCCATTCTTTTTGTGACGAAATACAAACGAAGGTGGTTATGTAGTTGAAAAAGTTATTTATTTGCTTTCTACACCAGGTGCATCTAAAGCTGCAGCGACTGCTTGAAGGTTAAGATTACAATGGGGGAGGTTCCAATGGGACTGCCTGGCAGTACCCTAAGCCATCCTTTCATCTCCAAGAGCTACCTCAGCAACAGCTTCAGCTTCCACCACAACTCCTGATGTGTTTGAGTGCTCCTGTCCACAGCTTGCACAGCAGGTTATAATGTTTCACTTTAACATATCTGTTTTGAACATTTAAGCACGCTGTTAAATTTAAATGAATCTTTATCCTGCTGTAGTAAAAAACCTGAACCCAGAACCCCGGTTTCATCAGGAGTTCAAGAAAAACAAGGCAATAAAACATGTTGAAATGTTTACTCATCCTCCGTCAAAGAGGGTTGGGGAGGCATGAAGACTATGTATTGCAATGGTTTCACTATAGTGTGATTTAAGGTCTGGAGGAACATAGATTGCTATGCTACTGCTTGTGTACATGGAGGGATAGAGCCTTTTCTGTAAATATTCTTTTACAATTTACTTAGTTAATCTATTGATGTGGAGATTGATAAGTTCACAAATTTGCTGAGTTAATTCAGTTCCTTTTAGCCTAAATGAGCACAATTTCATTTAGTGGAAACTAATTAGGCTTATTACTGCTCAATAACAACAGCTGATCGTAATTTAGTTAGATTGAAATCCAATCGAAGGGTAACTGAATGTTTCCAGCAGTAGGGAGAAGTGGAGTTCTTCAATCAGAACATTAAGCTACTTTATTTCAATAATGTTGTGAAGATGCGGTTTTCTGTGGACTAACTGTGAGAATATCCTGAAGTCTGTAAAAAATAAAAAAATAAAAATAAAAAACAACCCATCTGTCTTAATATTCTCCGTGCTCAGCATAGACACAGTAATGACTGCAATGCATCATCTGGATAATTCATTTCAATGGAAGCATGCAGTGAATGTGAAGGACTTAGGTTTGACTTCACATTCATCTTGGGTCCTTTCACATCTTGGCAAAGTTGGGAATTCAACTGAATTTAAATGCAATGTTGGGAATTCAACAAATTTTTTTGAATTTAAATGCAATGTTAAATGTGTACTTTTATGAAATTCAATGTTTATTAATTTATTTTCATATATTATATATATATATTTTAATATATATATATATATAATGTATTCAGTGACACAACAAATCCCTAGCAATTCTGTAGCAGTGCCTAAAAATAAATTAAACATACCTGTAAGTTGTACTTTACCAATTTCCAACTACATTTCATATTCTTTGTTAGATCAATGCATTATAGTTTGCCTTGTGAAAGTTTTTAGACTCCTACTGCAGATGTAACATGTTATAGCACAATACGTTTACATAGATCTATCTGCTTTGGATATTTTCTTTCCCTTAATAAACAAATTTGTCTGATAAAATTTGCTTTTTATATTAACTAAGGTCATCTTAGTCTGGTTAAAAAAATAATTTGATGCTTTGAAGCATTTGTGAAGGCAAAAACAGTAAAACTGTTGGATTAGATTTTTTTCCAGTACTGTATGTTGCTTGTACATATTAATACCGAGACCAAATATGATTAAAAATTTCAGACAATGGATCTAGGTCTGACCTTCATTTCAGCATTCTGGTGCTGTCTAATACGTTATTATTAAGTCATGTTTCTAAAATGGTTATTGATTTTTTTTTTTCCCTACAGAGACAGCTAGGTGCCAAGAGCTATGTGAAAATACAAACTATGAGTGAAGTTTCATTAAGAGCCCCCCTTTAGACAATTACAATTCTCAACTGATGAGGACTCGCTTTGATCATCACGTACGTTTCTATTTGTGATCACACAAAACAGCCCCACAGGTGTTTGCTTCATATTTTATTCTCACTGGTGGCAGGATAATTGGCTGTTTAAATTAATTTGAATGGACATATTTATGGGGCTGGAAAAAGAAAAGGTAATGCAGTTATATCTTTAAAGCTTTTTGAGGAGATTATGATTCAGCAGAAACTGCATTTTAAATTGCTTAACCTCGTTTGGTGCCTCGTTTGGTGCAAGGACTGCTCCTGTTTAATGCTGTTAGATTTTACTGCACTGAAAATTCAAATGCAGTTTAGGAAAGCACCTTTTCTACACACAATCAGCATATGAATTTGAACTCATTAAGCTTTGTGTCAGACTTTCTTAAAGTGTATGTCATAACACATTCAAGTCCATCATTGCATCTAAATGAAACACAATCGGAAAGAGGACAGAGTCTTGTGCGTGCACATGCACACACACACCCAGAGAGCACGGTACGTCTGTGATAGCTTCTATTATCTGGGTCTCCCTCCTGGCTGCACATCAAACATGGATGAGCTCCAACCATAAAAGGCTGCATTTTCCTTTGATTTAAACAAGGAATAAAAATCGGAAAGGTGAAAAGTCCAAACCATGCATATTTTATCGGCTCACTGACACCAAAGGCAAGACGGAACAAATTTTAACATACGAACACAAACCAAAATAGACCATGGTGGAATCGAACGGAGGAGACGCTGCACCAAATTCCCTTACCTTGTTTGTCAAAGACTTTCTAATTTCCATCTGTGGTGATAAAACTCAGTCTGTAATTATGAATAGAAAAATAATACTTGGAAAAATTGAGCAGTATATTGTTTATGTTCTTTGTATGTATTTGTTTTTATTAAACACATACCTAAAAATCTACATTTTGCTGCAACCAATCCTTCGTATGTTGGTCGTTTCTGCACACCAAAGTGATGGAGTGAACAGATACACCCTTAAGATCAATAAGTCAGGCCCTTGGGCCCTGTTTGTCTTATTTCTTGATAAAAGATAGCAGTGATTGCATCTGGATTCTGGCAAAGCGAGGCTTTGTCTCAGTGCCTCCATAGTCCACTTATAACGCGGCAAAGGCTGGGGGCTGTGTAGCAGCTGTGTCTATTCATAGTGGTATCATTTTCGCCCAATTTATTGGCACTGGGATCTAGTGCAAAGAACAGTAAGTACTGCCGAGTAAGTTGAAATTCCTCATCTTTTGAGTGGCTGGATTTATGGGTAAGTACATAAAGTATTGCCTGTCTCCTTGTTTGAATTTGTAAAAGTTCATTTTTGGCCCTTGCTTAATATCAACTGCGGCAGCTTTAGCTTTAAGTTCTTTTTGTACTTTGTCACAAGTCATGGAAACACATCAAAGATGAGGAGGAAGGTGATGAGGCATGATGGTGGCTGCATCATATCATGGAAATACTTTTCTTTAGCCAGGCATGGAAGTAATGAGGGACCATTTGTATCATAGGTAAGTGCAATTATGCATTAGCTACATAAATATCTTCTTTTTTGCATTGAGGGTCAAGAAGTGATTCTTTTAACAATGGCTTTATTTTTCCCACTCTTGCATAAAGGCAAGACGTGTAGAATGCGTAGTTATTTTTTGTTGGGTCAATAGATTCTCCCTATTAGGTCTTGGATTAATGCAGGTTCTCCACACCTATTATGTCTAGCAGTTTTGACATACACATATTGCCTTGCACTGGATGTCATGTAGGAGTGTCAGAGGGAAGGGTGGTATATGCATGCCTTCATTGCCTTATGTTTTTCTTTTCTCTTTACAATTAAGGTCCTTTCAGAGTTGGTCTGTCATCAAGTCCTATGAAAAGTTCTTGAAATTTCTGTTTGTATTGCGATACCATGTGAAAAACCTCAATAGGTGTTAATGCTTTTGCAAGTACACAAATTATTAACCCTTAACCCTTAAAACATTAGGTAAACCCAAAGCTAAACCCAAAGCTTACCTTTGAACGGTTTTAGCTTACCTAGGTAAGCTAAATCCAAATCCAGAATAAGTTTGTTGCCACACCTCACCTTGAATATTGTGAGTTTATCTTTAGTCCTGACTACTGGATCTCTCATCATCGCTACATAAAAATCCCTGTTTTCTGTAAATCGATCTTTTCCCTAACCTCCACCAGTTTCTTTTTATAAATTACTTCACATGTAAACCCAACCCATTCCCACTTTCAGTTCCTCCCCCTCATGCTTCCTTCCTGTCCCCTCTTGTTCTGACTCCCCTTTTTCTCCATCAGCCATCCGGTCTGAATAATGCAGTGGCTGTCTAGTGACACAACCATTGTCCCTACTTCACTGTTAATGTTGTGTCCTTGTCACAGTTATTGGGTCACTATCATCCATCAGAGCTAATCATTGTCATACAGACGTGGAAAAACAAAACATATTGCAGAGAACAAAGGAACTTGGATGGAGAGAACAAAGGAGACCAGGGACCAAAGAGCCATGATGTGGTTTATGACAGTCCTGTTAAATCAAATGAAGAACTTTGAACAGGCAAACACAAAAGGAACCTCATTTCATTACTGAAACAGACACTGCATGCATAAAGTAAAATGCAAGTTATAATATGGTTGTGGTCACTGGTTTTTGACCACTTAACCTAATCAGAAACAAGGAATCTAAACTCTATTTAAATCAAAAGTACTCTTACTCCCTAATAAATACCTCTTGGGAAATTACTGTCTCAAAGTATATCTGTATTTTGATCCCTATTTTGCCGTAGGTGTTACAAGAATTTGCATAGAATTAAATCAATTTTTCTCCAATGATAAGGTTGCACAGTAACTCAATCTACACTGAACTTAATACTCACCTGAAACAACTTCAAGCTAAATGGAAACATCACAGATGCTGAAGAAAACTCTGCTAGCCTTTAGCAAACTGTGAGCCCAAACACCATGCAACCTGCAACACATCAATGATGCCAGTTGGAGGAATCTCTGTTGCAGAGAATCAACTTTTCTCAACACCTGCATATTTCCTTCAGGTTCAGCTGTTACATTAGGTTGTCTAAATATCAAAACAACTCTAAAGCAAGTTAAACAGGTTTTACTCTCAAATGTGAGCACAGCCTTATTGAAAAATAAAAATGTTCAGAACAGCAAACATTGACTGTTTGCCAGTGGTTATACTATCATTGTACTGGATTGAATCTATGCCTGGTTATGCTTTTTTATTCACTGCGAGAAAATACATCAAAACCTCCAGCTGTTCTTGTGATTGTGTTCAAATTAAGATTTAGTTATTGGATTTTTATTTAGTATTTAACTCCATACAATCTGATTTTACGCTTTCAATTTGACCTTATTATGGCGCTTACTCTGATAAGGATCTGTTAGTTCTCCTATTTGTCTCTTAAACCTCCAAATTGACACTATCTAGTAAAAGGGTTCAGAAGAATTCCTGACTTGTACTAGAGCTAACGAGTCAAGGCTACTATGGGTTAGTTTAAAGAAGCCCATTGAGACATGAAAGCTAGTTGATAGCAGATGTGGGAGTATCAGACACGTCCTCTTAGAGACCCGGGGCTTGGAGTGTTGGCCTTGTGTTTGTGTTATCCAACACACAACATGAGTGAGTGTCTGAGTGCTTCAAATTAATCAATACAGATAAGAGCTGGGTTTTTTTGTTGCCTATTCAATTATACTCCATTAAACAAACATGATCGCGCCATGATCTCAGTTAGACTGTTGTCCATCAGAGATACGAACATACTTATGCAGAGAATGAGCAAGGAGCTACTTTTATGTTAACAGAAATAACAAAAAAAAAAACACTGAAGGTTAACTAAGAAGAGCAAACACAAATAGATTAGTCAAAGGAGTGGAGATCTTTAATTTCCCGTTTTTAACAATGTTTGAACAGCAGGTGCAATGAAGGGCAGAAAGCACTTTGAGCCAATTAAGGAAGATGGACTTATTAGATTTTTCTTTTTTTTTTTTTTTGTAAGTTTGTAAGTCCCTGCAAATAATCAGTTGTATTGTCACTGTTTTGGAAAAGAAAAGCTTGACAATCACCTCAATACCTTCAACAGTTTGTCAGTTTCAGCCCCAAAAAGCATGATAAGCTCTTTGTTGCAGTGCAATAAAAATGTATTTTTTATTTATGACCATTGATTTTGTGAAATAAAAATGTTTGCAATTTTAAAACTTTATAATGGTGATTTTCTGCATTTAGCTAATGTAGAAAAAACATCTAGGAATAAGGTATAACATCACACCAAAAAACGATAGTGCTTTGAGTTGATCTTAAAGGCTTAATATTAAAGAACTGTAACAAAGAGAAGAGCATCTTAAGGTCATTAAGTCTCTTTAACATCCACTTATTTTAAGAGGGTTAAACTTATCAAGGATGGATAATAATAGTGGAGAGATAGTGTAATATAGATAGCAGTATTGTCCCTAAAGGAACTGTTCAAAAACTATGCAATCATAATTATTTTCCTATGGAATCATAATTATTTTTCTGTTCTGAACAAATATATGTGATAAGTATGAATCTCCCAACCATAGTCTCCTTTGTATTATTACCTGCCACATTATGCCGTGTTCACACATATACAAAAACACACAGACAAACTCATGGAGTGAAAACAATAGAAGTCACACTGTTTGGTGCTGGTGAGAGCCATTTGGAGACTGCAGCTTGGAAAGAGCAGAGCTGCTGCTGTCAGCGGCTGACAGACAGCTGTGAGAAGTGTGTGAGTGTGTCTGCTGGTGTCTGATTAGTGCCTCTTGTCCCTCTCTCTCTTTCTCCAGCTTCCTCTCTGGCATGATTATATAACGGCAGTTCTGGTCTCTGTTTATAAATGTGTGTGCGCGTGCATGAACAGCATGTGCATGTAGGAAGCAAGTTTGTGTATTGTCTGCCTCGACGCGTCTGACCCAGAAATGCCCAACAGTCTCTCATGGCTTCATTAGGACACATCCAAGAGTTCAGAATCCATAACCTTCAAATTATCATCCTGCTGCCTTCTACTCACTGTCTTTTTTCAGGTTTTCAACTTTCTATCTTTAGCTTCTTGACAATTTTACTTGGTTTGCCTGTCAAAAAAAAGTCTTACCTACATTCAATTCCACATTTTGATTAAGTATATTGTGAAAACAAAATTTTTCAGACGATTTAATTATAGATACGGCAACCCTTACAATTACTCAAAAAAGATGTTCAATGAGCCTTAAAATAGGTGTATTTTTTTCACAATCGCACACTGAGTTTAGATAAACTGCAATTATTCAGAGAAGAAAAATATCCCATGAGAAGTAATTTTTTTTTCAAAGAATCACTTCCCCTCTAATAATTTCATCAAAATAAATGTAACTGAAGATTTTATAAATCTATACTGTTTCAAGTTTATCCAAGTGTTTACCTTTTATTAGATGTGAATGACTTCCTGTTTCTCTGGTCTATAAACATGAAAACAGAAGCATATATATATTATATCATGCATAATATACTGAACATGTCTTCACTGTGGAGTTTGTGATTTCACTCTTTGTTTACTAACCTCAGGTCAGAAAGTGATGCAATTCTGATCCAGTTTGTTGCAACTGGAAACCAAAGTACGTGGAGATTGAAACATTTCACCTTCAAGACTCTTCATCCAAATTTCAGCTAGAATCTTAACAAATGCTGCTAAATTAATGAACCGGCAGATAAAATGTGTTAATTTGTTTTATTATTATTATTGGCTCTGTGGCACCCATGCAACATTTTGATTGAATGTTGCATGGATGTCAGAAGACATCAAGAACATCATAAATGTTCTTGATGTCTTCTGTCTTGTTCCGGAAGTCTCTTTTCATTTCGTTATTTCGGCTGGCAGTGAGCAGGACTTTTGGTCGGGGAACTGTACTCTAACTGTAAACTTACACACCTTGACTGCTTTGTGACTTCAGAACAGCGATAAGAAAGGAACGACTCTTATCAGTTAAAGGTCTCGCACTGAGGTCCACTGCAGTATTTTACTACTTCTCACCCTTATCACCTCCTCCTCTGTTTTTCTCCTTTTTTTTCATCCCTTACTGAGCCCCGTCTCATCACCCTCGTTCTCTTCCTCTCTTCCCTCTCCTGTGCCCCTCTCTCATCTTTCTACCCCCTGCTGCATCCTCTCTCCATCACTTCCTCTCTTACCCTCCTCCCCACATGTCTGTCTGTTCGAAACTGGAGCAACGTCTTAATCGAGGCTCCGAGACGTGACGGGAATTCCTAAGCAGCTCCGGCTCTGCAGTACAGACACACACACACACACCCGTGCACCCCCGCACACATCCACACAAGCAGAAACCAACACGTTCTGCTTTGCAGCCAATTAACAGCACGATCCAGCACCAAAGGAATAACTGCATGTTGATGAGCTGGAGCCCCCATGCATGCATCTGCGTGCGCGTGTATGTGTGTGTGTATTTATGTTGAGCTGGTGGCCGTCAAAAACACTTACACAGATAGAAGGATATCTCTTTTATGTGTTCAAGGGAAAGAGGGAGATTATGGCGCATTAAAAACCTTCTCCACACGGGACAACCTAAGACAGGAACAAGGAAGTCCCTGAGATTCTCTCTCTGCGTATATGTGTTTGATGCTGTCCTGGCATTTTCAGGATCATGTGCCTGTGTTTGTGTGTGTGTGTGCATACAAGCTGCATTAGGAGAACAATGCAGATGATTTACTTGGAGATGAGCCCTGCCGTCTCCTCCTCATCCTCCTCCTCATCCGCCCTCTATTTTTGTTACCTTTCATTCTTCTGCTCCTCCTCCCTCCTAACTTCTACCCAGCCTCTACTTCGTGGAGTTCATCCAAAGGTGAACGGCTGGCACAAAAAAAGTATCTTTCCCCCCTTCCAAAAACTCGTATATTCTCTTTATGTGTCAAAAATATTGACATCAGCCTTGACACAATATCCCAGAGCAGCAAAGCACAGTGCTTGCCAGGTTTCATCATCCCTCCGTATGTTCTTCAGAGATAGAATATGTTGAAACGAAGGCTGTGGGTTTTTAAAGCTCGCTCATTTCTTTGCCCCACTTCTCTGCACAATCCCCCACATCTGTTCTTGTTACATTAATGTGGGTAGGTAAGAGGTTTTACACTGTTAATACCAAGTTAAGAGTCTAATCATTTAGAAAAAAAATAGGTCATTTAAGTATTAATTGAGAAATATCAAAATTGATGTATCCCTGTTATCCTTTTAGCACTAGTCAACTTTTTTTCATTAGTTCTTTTTAATAATATCCAATCCTTCCATGTATGCAACACTACAAAACAGGAGGAATTAACGTATGCCCAAGAATTAGGTTCACAATAACTCCTGGAAATTAGTGGAGAATGAAGGGACAGTGAATGTCTCCAATGATTGGCTGACATCTAGATGGAAAATGCTGCACTTCCCTAAAAGACTGAGGATTAGAAACGATTCACACAGAATTGATTTGGAGAAAAAGGCTGCCATCTAGTGGAAATTTGTGCTAACTACAATGTTGGAACTGCACATTTCTTTAAAATATTTAGATGTTGCCTCTGTTTAAGTTACACAAGCATAGAAATATAGAAATTATTTAGAACCCCCAAAGTCAGTCTCATTGTTTATGACCTCTTAAATCTCTGACATATACATTTCATCACTCAACATTTAATAACTTATGCTAGGAATAGGGTGGATTTTCTGTTTACTATCATTAACTTTAAGAAGGCTTGATAATACATTTGAACAATACTTCCATATTTGGATATATTTTTACAAGCTTTTGGGCAGGTGATGTGTAAAATGCTCTGATTTTACACATTACCTGTGTAATGTGTAGGTAATGCGCAGCTCAAGGTAATCCTTTACCTTGATTTTTTATTTCTTGATTTAAGAAATAAACACATTTTGAAAATGTTCTTATTTTACTTTAATTTGAAATCACATTTTATTTACATTAAATACATAATTAATACATTTCATATTTCATTCAACATCTTATACTTGACATATAATCTTTTGCAATACATTTGAATTTGTTTGTCTTGTTTATCAAATTCTTCTAATATATTTGAGTTTCACATGATAAGAAAACGATGTAAAAAGACAAATGACTCCATATGTATAATTCTACACCTTATTGTCAGCAACGGAGAACATTAAAATCTAGATTTATAAAAAAATACATATATATATATATATATATATATATCTCAATTGGTATATCCACATGTATGTGAGTCCATATTTTCAGATTTGTTCTATGATCCGTTCTGTGTTTCTGCCCCGCTGTCTTCTTCCTGTGAACACACACTCTGCTGTGGTTCCTCCTCTGAGCTCCTCTTGATAGTCAACTCTCTCTCTGTCCCCTCGATACAAGGAACTTTGGCCGCCTGGATGTGGAGCTTTCCATCTGGAGAAAGGTGGCAGCTGACGTCTTCATGGTTCACCCCTTCAGGCAGATCAAACTCCTGTCTGAACTCCTGCAGGCTGTAAGAGTAGGAGTCTTTCCCGTCCTCTTGTTTCTTCTCTGTCTTCCCGCTGACTCTCAGCTTCCTGCCCACCTGCCGGACTGACAGATCTTCTGGAGAAAAGCCCTGAGTGTCCAGGGTTAGGCCAAAGTGGTCTCCCTCTTTATCCAGCTGGCAGGAGACTGGCTGCAGAGCCACGCTGCTCCTGAAAGGCTCTGTGTCCTCCAGGATCTGGCGTTGAAGTTTGTCCATCAGGTGCAGACTGCTGCGCAGCTCCTGTAGGTCTCTCTGCATGACATGCTGCTGGTAGAACAGAGGTCTGACCTCTGGCCACAGACTGCGTACAGGCCAGGAGAAGTCCATGAATGGACTGAGGGCAGAGGGGAATCCATGAGAGCACAGCATCTTTCTTCTGTTTAGTCTTGAGTCTTCTTGGTGTTCAGGCGTCTCTTCACTCCTGTGATTCTTGTGTAGCTTTCTGTCAGTCAGTGCGGCTGTCCCAGCTTTATATTCTAGAGGAGGCGCTCCAGAGGCTTCCGGAAGTTTCTGGTAATTACCACAGAACTCCACTGGGTGGAGCTCTTTCACATAATCTATCTTGTTTATGACGTTTCTGTTCACAGCAATAATTTGTCTCACATATATATGTTTTTCTTTATCTCCTCTTAAAACATATCACTATTAATATCAACTACTTCTTTAGGTTATTCTGTAAAATATGTTTTTACTATTTTTTTCCAGCACTTATTCTAAAACATACTGTTAATTGCGTCAATTATTTTCTTAACCCCAGGCATTACCAGATTTCCCAGGAATTTTCTCATAATTACCACAGAGCTACACTTGGTAATGCTGTGTCAATTGAAATCATTTTCCTTTTACCTTTTGTGTTTCTTGATACTATTTATTTGCATAGTTTTCATATCATAGGAACATCAGACTTTTTTCAAGATCATTAATTGTTTCATATGCCAAGTTGTGCTTATTTTCAAAATCTATGTTTCATTAAAATTTTTGATTCTTTTATACAATCTTATTTGAAGTAGAAACTTAGTTTTTCATGATACTGTTAATAATCTTTAGTGTAGACATTTACTTAAACAAGTACAACTTATTAAACATTAGATATCTTTCTCTTTTTCTATTTTTTGCTTATACAATTTCATGATCATTCTTCTTCTTCATTTTAATCTAGTTAAATATAATTATTTCACAATACATGGATTCATTGTTTGTGTTTCAGTTATCAATTATAGACAAAAATCAAAATTTACCAATTATTAATCAACATTAAGCCTATCACCCATTCCCATAACTTTTCCTTTTCCATAATCAATTTTTACACTAATCTAAGTATAACTTTGTCTAAAAATCTTCAGAAAGCTTTGATATGGGACAGCTTATGGAATTTCCTAAATATTTTTTATATAACTCTTTTAGTATTGTCAAAGTAGTGTGATTATTTTTCCTTGTTTATATTTTTCTATATTAAGGATGATTTATAGTGCAGATAAAAAGCAAATAATGTAGCTTTGGCCTAATGACAAACATTAGGTCAAACATTAGTTCCTTTATGTACCTCTCAAATACTCCATAAACATATATGGAAAGCTCAATAATATCTGTATTTTTATGACATTTTTATTTGAGAAATATTGCTCTGGCCAGACTTCCCAGACTTCAATGAGAGCATATTTCAAACTTCTTATTAGATTTAGGTGGGCA
The DNA here is from genome assembly GCA_902982915.1 of Phalloptychus januarius. Classification (NCBI taxonomy): domain Eukaryota; kingdom Metazoa; phylum Chordata; class Actinopteri; order Cyprinodontiformes; family Poeciliidae; genus Phalloptychus; species Phalloptychus januarius. Next base: position 3,138,329 of record CADWAE010000133.1, on the reverse strand, counting down.
TTAACTCTAACTGCAGCTAGGTTTTCAACTGCTAAAAAGAAAATACATTTCAGATAAAACAAATAATTAAGACTGCCCTAAATGTGTTCAAAGCTTCTTGCTTCTCGATGTTTTCTCCTAAGTGGTTATCAGCTTAGTAATGGTTCTCCTGTGGTCATCAGATGGACTTATATCTTGTGAGTGCATTACTCCAAAACCACTGTCTGCATATTAGTACATTGATCAATAGATATGGCTAGACAAGTATAGTATTTAGTATCACAGACAGAAGATGAGAGAGAATAGTGCGGATATGCAAGGGAAGGAATTTTATAGCTCTGAATGTTTATAGCTCCAGTTATCAAAATGTACACAAAAATCTGTTTATACTTATATACATTTTTAGGGTCTGAGAAAGTGCAACATAACATGACCACCATCTTAAAATCACAATATTATTGAAAATATTTATTGAAACAATTTATTGAAAATATTTAGTGTCTCAAGATGAAATCAAACCATTCCATTGCAACTTGTGTATGCAACACACAATCTTTCCTTTGTTTCTCTTTTCCCCGTATATCACCCACTTCTCTATGCTGCACTGACAGAATCAAATCTTGTTATTTTTCTTCTTAGAGAGCTAGTCTTGAATCTTAATTGGACCTGGTTATCCTTGAACAAACTATTCAACTCCCTCTCTTCTTATGTTAACCGTTTAAATCAGGTGTTTGAAACTTGGACACAAATGGATGTTCATCAGTGCAAGGATTCCAAAGATTGAGCCTCGTAACGAACCTCCTAAAGGCCCCATATCAACACAACTGAAGATTTGTGGACTATGCCCCAGATCAAACTCAGGAAGCTATATCCTCTTCTAATTCTGACAACAGTGGCCATATTGTGGTTTCATGACAACATCGTGTGTATTGTTTCTTTACAACTCACTGAGAAATATGTCAACAAACATTCACATTTAAGATTAAAGATATTATATAATAAATAAAAATTTGTGAATACAAACATACTTGAACTTACTAAGTATGTTGACAGTGTGCAGCAAAAAAGAATGATTCTGATGCATCCTCAACAGCTCAAAATTAACAAAGACAGCACACAAACTTTCCATTAACAATGTATATTTAAACTACGTTATTTGCATATGCCCTGCGACAGACAGGTGACCTGTCCAGGGTGTACCCCGCTTCTTGCCTGGAACGTCAACTGGAGAGAGGCACCAGCACACTCCCAACCTCACTAAGGGACAAAGGTGTTAGTAAATGGATGAATGGGTGGATATTTGCACATATTTCAATCTACCCATTTATAAATCTTTATCTTTCTAAAATAGTGGAGAAATGTTTTTAGATAAAATAGGGTACATTGACAAAAACAAGAGTTTGAGGTGTGTTATTGCTCTGTAGAGTTCTTGTAATAAAGTACCTTCTGAGGTAGATCAGTCTTCTCCTGGGAGTTACATAATTCTCCACAGGAAAGGTTGATTAAAGGTGACCTTACCATGCACTGCCTTCTGGCCACAGTGTGTAATTTTTTTCAAATTAGTGTAGTGGCCGCAGTCGTCTGGTACTTACTAAATCTTATTTGGTTTGCAAATGAGACTCAGCATTGAGCAGGCAGGTTCTGGAGCTGTTTCCACAGGGTCAGCATGTCCTTTGGATTCCGTCTGTGAACGAGTAGAACAGATCTGTACGCACACGGGTTGTTTCTGTCTGTAGCGGGGAGATCAAATGTTAAGAAACCCGGGTGGTGGATTGGAGAAAGTCCGAGTCTGTTCAGGCACATCCCAAGGTAGACATCATCAATAGGGAAAAGGCGAACCCTTTCAGACACCTCCTGTAAACGCAAGGCGAGTGAGCCTGAATACACCACCCCTCCTCCACCAGCGTAAGGTGGGTACACACCTTTGTAAAAACTTTCTGGTATGTAGTATTTCATGGATGGCTCACGGTTTGGCATTGCGTTGCTAATCACATCGCCAACAAACAAATTCATGTCTGTTTCATTAGTATAGATTCTCCAAAGCTTGTGCTCCTCCATTTTTTTATGCAGGTAACTCAGAAGGGCATCCGTCCGAACAAAAACATCGTCATCGCCTTTGAAGACAAAAGTGGCTGTAGGGCAGTACTGCTTGAACCATCTCCACAGCAGCAAGTCCTTCAAGGTCAAATTGAAGAACGTATCCCTGAAATCCCACTGCAGAATATCTCTGTACTTCTCGTTCTCAAGTTCCAGAAGGTTCTTCAGGTCTGGGTAAGGACCTGTACTCGAGTCCTGCCTTCCAAGCAGGAAAACCGTGCGCACCAATCCCCCTTTTGTATTGAACTCCCCCCTCACCAGACCGCTGTGTCCCCATGTTTCACGTATGGCCTGTCGGTTTTTAAAGTTCCCCACTTGTGATTTGATAGCAATGAGGAGCATTGGAGACCCCTCCCCAGTGGTATCGTTGTTCTTCTGACACATACCAGGCTGGTTGATAAGAAGAGGGTACTTCCTGCAGTGCATTGACTTGATAAATGCTCTGATTTGCTCTGGCATGCTGTTGAAATCATTCTCACTAGGAACTGAACACTTCTGTGACATGCAGTCAGATAGACATTTATTATCAATTTCAGTGAAAGGCTGACCTTTTGGCCTTCTCTGCATCCCAGTTAGGTTTCCTCTTAATATTGGATTGTGGTGACGGTCCCAGGTGTGCTGCAACTGGTTCCACAGTGCACTGTCCTCCAGGCGAAGGTTCCAGAAAGGACCAAGTGGGTGAGAGGCCAGGGTGGAGGAATTGGCTGAAATCCCTGGAGCAATGTAGTGGATGATTACTTTTGGAGGAGCGTAAGAAATGGTGACAAATATGGTCACCATAATGTAAATCACAAGATGTCCAGTCATCATACAAGGCAGCAAGCACATGCATAGTAGTCTCCCGTTGCATTTGCAGCATTTTCCCATTGTTGCACAAGTCAAAAACCTGCACAAAAAGCATAGGTTTATATGAATATATAAATAATCAAGACAGATAACGTTATAACATTATATCTGCTCTCTTTTAACAGAAAACACAACAGTGGGATAGTTCAGATTTTGCAAATCCCCTTTAACGCTCTGGAGTTTTTGTTCCCTTGGTGACCGTCCAGTGGGGGTTATTATCTGTTCTTGTTGACACTCTGAACCTCATCCACTACAGCTGAATACCTGAGCCCCTGAAGAAAACATTATATAAAAGACAACCTCTTTGACTTTCATTTGATGTATATAATTCTCTACCCTTGCTTCGTCAAGTATTGTCCCTCTTCACATACATATTACTTACCGCTGGTTTAAATCTCACTGGATCAGCTGGAAAAGAAAAATAAAAAGAAGCCAAATCTCCAGTCTTCTGCTGTCTGATGTGGTTATGAGTCGGTCATTTCAGGGCCCACCTGTTGAATATCCTTTATACCTTCTATGCTTTATACAGCACATCCTCTAACTGTACATCTATCAAGTGCTCCTCTAGTGCTGTGCCAGGAGCAGCTGAGCAACGCGTCCCAGATGAGACAGCTTGTGCACAACAAGCATGCGTCTCTTTGACTCCTCATTAGATAATGAGGAAAAACACCCACAAGGAGGGCGTATTATTTTTAGTGAACACTGACTAATGTTACTCTGCGATTTCTCAGAAGCAGATTTGATTTGCATCCATGATCTACAGGCAAATATTTGCATGTTACAAGCCAAACGGGCAACCAAAATGAGATTAACCGTGTAATGGTTCTGTTGTGAGTGATTTGTCAAGGCATATTTAACTGAGGCTACAGATATTTATATAAAAATACAGTGAGTTGCAAAAAGTTTATATATATATTTATACTTTTTTTTTCTTCAAAATAAACATAGTGTGGCATGTCTTCATGATCATGGTTACATACTTTGAAGAACCACCTTTGAAAGCAATTAAAGTTGTAAGCCAGCTTTTACATTTGAAACTAAAATGTATGCTATTTCTTCTTTTTCAATAACCTAATCTCAGTGAGGTTGGATGAATGTATTAGTGAACATCAGTTTTGCTACAGACGTCAAGTCACCTTCATCAGACTTTAACCCATTTATAGACTGTAACACAGCCATAAGATACAATTTATGTATTAAAAATTAAACAAATATGAAATGTACATATTTTCTGAGAAACTGAATCATAGCTTTTTATTAGCTACATTTGTCAAGCAGTTAACTTTTGAGTTTTCTTTTTTTTATTTAACTTCTGAGAAATAAGCAAATATATGATAAAATTGTAACTTATTTAACTACATTGAAAAAATATAAATGTCTGCAAGTATTCACCAAATTCTCACTGATCACAATCAAAACTGCAAAAACACCATTATTGGCGTTAAAGCATGACAGACGCGGGTTTGGACCAATAGAATAAACGTCTCTCAACTTGTTATTCGCTGATTCCCAGGATTTAGCCAATCGAAATGAGGAGGAGGCGGGACTTAAGGTAGCTACAGTGAGTGAGTTTTTTGCGTGTAGCGATGCATGTTTGGTTGAGCTATGAATGAAGGGCCATCATTCCGGTGGCTCGGAGGAGGAAAACACAGTTTTTTACTCTCGCTACGTGTGTTTAAAATGAACGGCCAGGTTTTCCTGTCAGGGACTTGAATGACCAGTCAACCATATTCCATCTCTTTGCTGGGTAAGTGTATTTCAAAGTATGTTTGAAGTCGTTGTTTTTTTTGCGGTGACTAAACATGCAACAGTCCTGTTTATTTGTCTGTGGCACTAAGTAGCAAGCTTGCTAGCAGATTTTTTTTTTTTTGGTACTCTTTATAGTGCCAACCAGAGTGGGTTATCAGTAATTTTTAAAGTGAAAAAATCTATGTTTTTGTCTTTATTTGTACTTAATGGCCGTTCAGCATTTAATTAGACTCGCTTTTGTCTGACTTTAGTCAAAGTCGCCAGCCATGGGGTTGTTTTGAATCGCCGTTAGCGTTAGCTTATTCTTCAGATCGTGTGTATCTTCTCCTCGGAGTAGAAGTAACCCAAACACGCAGTTTCTCACACAAAACCAGACGCTGCTTACAAAACAACGGAGCTAATATTTCCTACAAGACCCCGATAGCTGGAGTTGAGATAAATTGTAGCCATATCATCACCTTTTCCCTCCTCTTAGTTAATCGGCTAACGGAGAGACTTTTTCCTCTTACTTTGGGGGCTCCTAGTGCGTTTTGTTCCTGTGGCATTCCCAACAACAAAGGCGACTGTTGTTTCAGAAAATTATTTCCTCTCATTTGTGTATTAACCTTTAGCTGGAGTAATTACCACAGCAACATCAAAGCCCTCTCGCTCAAGCTCTCGGTAATGCATTCTTGCAACATCTAATGGTGCTGGCACATTTATTAAAGGTGTAGTTAGGTAGGCTTGCCACATTTTCAATAGGCTTTCTTGGCAAAATAAATGGTTTGGTTTTAAAGAAAATCGAAGTCCCATTTTAAATCATATTAGTATCTTGTGCTTGTTTAAAAATGGAGAAAGTTCCAGCTTACAAAAGCAAAATTCCAGGGGAATTTATGTCCCTCCATTGACATTGATTAAAACATTTATAAAGTTGGGGCCGAAACGGAAATACTCATTGAAAAATTGGCTTGTTTCCAAGCCAATTTTAAAGATAAATTCCAACATAAAGCTAGAAATAGTTGAAGGAACCACTTTGGCAGTTTGTGACAAATGTGAATGACAAAATCGTTTTTTTTTACTATTTTAGTTCTTGCAACATTTACATCAGCAAATTTATTCCATCACTTTATTTTTTGTATATAGATAAATTAGAATATAATAAAAGCCATTGTATTTCAGTAAAGGAAATAAAGGAAACTGCTTTACTATTTTGATTCATTATATAGAGTTGCATATTTCAATTCTTTTTTTTTTTTTTTGAAAACTAACTGTGCCTTATATTACAGTTTGAAAGAAACTTGTAAGTGTGTGAAAACATTGAGTTTGCATTTAAAAAATGAAAAAAAAAAACTAAAAGCAATCAACTCTTGGTAAATCAAATGCAGATTTGGTCAGACCTGAAACTTGACTTCATGCCACAGCTATGTCACAAACAGGAAGTCAATAAATGGATAATGAATTGAATTCTAAGTTAATGGCTACAGAAAAAAAACAACAACTTGTTTTTGAGGCAGTAGTGTGATTACAGGTCTAGAGACTGGAACATAAACTGCATCCACAGATCCACTGATGGTGCTATACATAGTATGAAGGCTCTTGCTGCACTGCGTTTTGGTGGTATGTCTAACAGACAACAAAGGCTTCTGTTGTTTCTGGAAATTATTACCTCTCGGTTGTGTATTAACCTTTAGCTGGAGTAATTATTACAACAGTATGAAAGCCCCTCTCTCTGAAGCACTCAATATTGCATTCTTCACATCTGATGTTGCTGGTACATTTATTAATGTAGATGCTTGCCAGCATCAGGCACCTTTTTTGCGATTAAATTAAGGATTTCATTTAAAATAGAATGAAACAATGTGTTAAAAGTGGAAAATCATCAAACGTCGATGCCCCTTTGTTAAGCCTGTAAAGTACAGATGACCCAAAATCACAAAACTCTTTGATGCTCATTACTGTAGATATCATTTTTACATTATTAAAAACTATAGAAATTCTGCTGCTTGGGAACTAAATGGTATTCTGCTTATTCCTTTTAATGAAAACATTCTAGTAGAATTCTGGAATTAAGACCTTTTTCAATTGTTGATGGAAAGAAGACTTTTTAAAATTTATTTTTGATTGTCTTAACTAACAGACTACTTAGTTTGTTTAATAATGTTTTCACACCTGATAGTGCTGTGTCAGGTATGAAAACCAATAAATTTCAGTTTGAATTTGAACCAAAATTGCAACATTTGCTACGTGTTGCAATTTTGAAAAAGGTTTGAAAAATCTTTTTAAAAAATTGTTCAAACCTTTTGAAAAATCTGTTCCCCTCCCTTGCCAGTGGTAGCGCTGCACCAAGAACTACTGAAGGAAACAACACAAAAACCTCTGAAACAGAGTGCAAGTTCCTTCTTCACAAAATGTAAACAAAAATGGAATAGCGTTAGAGCTTAGCGGTTGTAGGATTTCTCTTCTGTATTTGGTAGAAGACCACAAGACATTTTTCCCGCTCAACGTTGCTGGGCTCACACGTTTGTTTTGGTTGTGTTTACCTAGAATGCTCTGGGTAAACACAACCCAGAGCATTCTGGGCGTCTGCTTTAGGAACCTTCTCTAGTCAGCATGACATTCACATATGCATTTTTACCAAACTAGATTTCACTTCAACCATACCAAGACCTAGGTGACCAAAGTTCATTTTTAGATCCTCATCAAAGTTTAGCACCTCTCCAAATGAGTCTCAACTTTCTTGACAAACAAGCTCGAGTTTGATTAAAACAGACCAAACAGGGCTGGTGGGAATGCATCCTATAACAATTTACTCATTTCAGGTAAATCAGGAACGTTATTTTAAATCACCAGAGCCGAAATAAAAGCTGCAGACTCGCTGATAGTAACATGCCTAGTGAATATTTTGTCCATGTGAAGCCAGTGCTGCCTCACTTGTAGTTAACTATTTTCTGGAATGGTTGAACCTGTGTGTACTGCGCAGTTGGGAAGAAGTGCAGAAGTTAAGCATGTGGATTTCATTCTAGGAGAGAGTAACACCCAGATGAGAATTATCCCGTCTTCCCTCTCAGCTTGTTTGAGAAATTCTGCATTGCTCTTTTTCACAAAGGAATCTCTCAAGCCCTATTGATCAGTGCTGTTGCTCCAGAAATGTAAAGGCTGGGGGAGATTGTGTATCTCCAAAGCTTTCATTAGGTCCTGTCTTAATTTGCTTTGTATGAACTTATGTGAAATATCCTGCTGCCATTGCGGGAGTTTCAGCTGCCAGTAGAGCTCTGCCATTGTGTAATTCATTATTGGTAATGAATGCAGGTGTATTTGTGAAGGTATTTAAAATTTAGAAACTGTCATTTAACACAGTTTAATCTATCATCTAAAATTGTAAAAAAAAAAAAAAAAAGCACAGCTCAACTTCGCTCCTCATATGGGTCAAATGAGGAGAGCATTAATAAGAGGAGGCCTATGGTAACTTTTGAATACAAATGTATTGTCTCATTTTTCAGATTTCTGATAATTAAGAAAAAAAAAACATTTAGTTTTGTTTTCTCTATTAAGTATGTACTGCTTTATGTTTCTATGATCTAAAAGTCCTGACACATTAAAGTTTGATGTTGTCATGTGACTAAAGGGGAAAGAGTTTAAGGGGTATGAAAATATTTTACGTGGATCAAATAGGCTTTGATTTTTGATTTCCAACTTAAATTTGTTCCCTTCACACAAAGCAAAGATGAGCATAAACGTGTGTTGCTGGTGGATGAATGTCTCCCAACATTAAGAATAAATCAATGAGTTCACAAATGGAGAGGCATACTTCAGATGTTAACATTGATTTTTACAGAGCTGCATATGAGCGACTGTGATGTCATACTTTATTGAATTTGACATTATGCAATTTTTCTAGGTCAGGAAGCACCACTTAAGGATACGCAGGCAGTTTTATACATGTTCACAAATAACATAACTAGAGTTGTTCGCATTATGCCATTGGTGCTTATTAGCTGGACATTCTTAAAGGTGTTTAAATTGAAATATAAACATATTTGCAGCTTTCCTCCATCGTTGAAGAAAGCTGCTGTGCACAGAGTTTGATTTGATCTTCCTATTTCAATTGAGAAACAGAACAAGTATGATTATTAGAGGCTAGAGCACACCAGATTATAGTCCTGTGCACAAAGTGCAGCTAATTAATGGTCTAAGCCCACCTCTAAGAAGAGGGTGTGTAGTGTTTTGACTTCCACCCGGGTTTATTGTCTTATGAAGATTCTTGGATCTTGAGGCCGTGTGGTTTCTTGGAAAATGTCTATTGTTCTCTCGAAAAGAAATGTGCACAATCTCATCAAAATCTCATGTCCAACTGATTGATGCTTTCTCTCCTTTCTTAGGTTTTCTTGGACACTCTATTCTACTCCATACATTTTATTCCGCCAAAGATTCCCCAGGACCTCTTTAGACCAATGCCTTAGTTTTTAAACACAATCCGTTTATATTGTTGCGATTTTTTGTTTCAATACAAGTTACACCTCATCTCCCTAATCCTCAGAAATCTTCACCTGATACTAAGTTAAAAGGGCCGTTTGAACCCTTACGCATACGTGACAGAAAACAAGAGCCACCATGTCCTCCATTCTTCCCTTCACACCCCCGGTCGTGAAGCGCCTCCTGGGATGGAAGAAGACTCCGGCTGGGAGCGGGGGAGCAGGCGGAGGAATCGGTGGAGTCGGGGAGCAGAATGGAGGAGGGCAGGAGGAGAAATGGTGCGAGAAAGCTGTGAAAAGCCTTGTGAAGAAGCTGAAGAAGACGGGCCAGCTGGATGAGCTGGAGAAAGCCATCAGCGCACAAAACAGCAACACAAAATGTGTAACAATACCCAGGTAAGGGCAGGTGACCGCATTTTTAGATGCAAACACACCATATCCAGCCTTTGTGTTATCGTGGGAATCCTTGAACAAATACACACCTACAATCTTTTTGTCACTGAGAGCGTTTTCTTTTTACAACCTGCCTAATTCAACATACACACAAACAAGTAGTCCAGCACCACAGCTTTTTCATAAACATAGCGGCGGTGTCTGAAGAAATGAAAATGTAAAGAAAAGGATGATGAGCATCCACACGGTCATTAGAAGTGCTGTTTATGTTGAGCAACAGTGGGTTCACTTCCCTGTTGTGTGGTGCCATAGGTTAAGAAGGCTGCAGAAGTGAAACCCAGCTTGAGGAAACAGATGTCCTGCAACTATCAACAGCAGAACCAGTTCTAGATTTGACTTGATGGACATCAATTAAGATATTTAAAAATGGTGTTTCTTCTTCCCCTGGATACTTTCACATCATCTGATTTTAACAATATTTCTTCACACAGGCCCAGCAGATTAGGTTGGGCTGACTTTAAGTATACTTCCCCTTAGAAAACGTAGCAAAATAAAAGGAGTTTGGTTAAAGCGGTGTGCCACACACATCTCTCTTAGCTTCACACTCGCTATTATGTGTGTGATGACATCCCTGTACAATAGTGGAAACATATTTGTTGTCTCTGCTCTTCATGATGACATCATGGTGGCATTAGATTGTATTGAATATTTTTATTATGGCTGCAACTAGTGATGATTCTGATGACTAATATGTCTGCATTTTTTTCTAATTGGTCAAAAGTTATTTTAATCCTGTTGGCACACCTTCTGTCCTCACTCTGTTGCATACATGATCACAATAAATCAAAATGAATCATGAAGGATGAATTGGGCATGTAAACCATCCAGTCAAAGAAGCTGCAAAAACTGTATCATTCCACACAACAGAGACATTTTATATCTTCACGCACTAATCAAACTCTTTAAAACAATATCTATTTAGTATGGGATGATTCAATCCAGGTGTTCCTATACTTTTTTTTATTTTGAGTTTGAACTAGGCCTGAAAGGTAATTCAGATTTCTTCAAACTATTGAAAAAGCTCTTTGCTGAACTGCCCAATTTGATCCAAAATCCAGCTTTGTCTTATTTACCTATTTACCCAGCCTGTAAGAGGTTCTCATAGTATGACGAGTTTGAGTGAAAACACCTCAGGATTGAAGCATTTACATAGAAATTAAAAACCAAAACATGATCTTCTTTGTTTTATACTTAAGAGAGATGTTGCAAGTATTCTTACTGCTGTCAAAACAATAGACGGACTCATAGTTTGTCAACTTTAGGTGTTAATTGCATTACTTTACTAATAAGTGGGACCCCCAGTTGTTCTTAAACTATAATTGTGTGTTTTGCCATCAGAAATATTTCCAAAAATCTAAAATATTTGTTTTAATAAGTAAGGGAAAAGCTTGGTTGTCTTCTTTCAGAAAATTATAAAGATTTTTTGTTAGGATTCCCATTAATGTCTACCTGCAGGATGCTTGCTCATAAGGTGTCATATTTCGTAGAAAGCCACAGTATCAAATGAGATTAATGTATAATTAAGTATATTGTATTTATATGCAATATTAATTTATCAGAAAGTGGATATAATATTGTTTCAGCAACTTCCTGTTTTGCATTGAAAACATGTATGTGGTTTTCTGCAAAGCATCTGCAGTCTGATTTTGGCTCAATGTTGTTAATTACTATCACTAAATATTGCAGCCCTATTTAATTGTTGATGCCTTACAAAGAAAGTTTCAGTGCAATGTTCTTTGTAAGTAAAACATACTCAGCTGCAAAAGCTGATAGGTTTGGGAGCACATTTAGGTGAAGATACGTTGAAATGAAACAATCCAGCAAGAGATAAAAGCACAGGAAAGGGAGTTGCTATGTGCATCAGAACTTAGAAGTTTTCAAAGTTGATGTGACATATTGTCTTTGAATCTGAAACCTCTAAAGAAAAGGGTGACTTCCGTGGTGTGGCACTTCTATTGTTAAGAAAAACATTCATATCAGTCGAGAGTTATTGCTTTGGAGCCAGGTTGTACTAGAAAAGATAAAGAAACGATGTGTTTTTATCTGCATCTGGGTTTTCTCTGTGAACAGAACAATGTGGCCTCAGCTGGAGCTGATCATAATCTTACTCACAGGAAACGGCAGTTTCAGTAACCTGAAAATGTATATAGAGTCTAAAAAAATGTATCTTCTGAAATGAGCTTTATGCTCCTACTTTTGCGCTTTTACTACAGCAAAATATGGTAACACTTTATTTGATGGGATGTTCATAAGACTGACATGACGGTGTCATAAACATGACATAACATCTGTCATGAACATGAGCGAGTCTTTATGAATGTCTATGACTGTTGTCCTGAAGTGTCATTATTTGGTAAAAAATTACACTTTTAATGCAAAGTTGCTCTAAAAGTTGCCACGAAAGCCCATTAAAAATACCGACTTTGCATTAAAGTGTCATTATTCACAAAATATTATTTATTCCTTTATGTTCATGACAAAAAGAAGGCTCCTACATTTGTCCATTGCTTGCACAAATGACACCTATGGCTTTTTAAAAGACAAGCCAAATGAGATTTATTCCTGATACATATTTTGTCCCCCGGATTTAATCGTCTCTGCTCTATACCTAACTCTGAAATTGGGATTATAAGATCATGTCTATTTGTTTTATTGTTGTTGTAAAACGTCTCAAGAATTGAGAAGTTTTTAGGTCAGTGTTTTTTTTTGTTTTTTTCAGTTGTGACCCGGTTGAGGCACACATTTCGTCTTGTCTTTTTTTTTTTTTTTGCATATTCTAGTTCAATAAATTGTTTTGCTATAAAAATTGATTTTAGCATTTCACCTTTTCTGAAATGTCAGGATGTAGTGCCCACAAGAACACAGAAGTTCATTGCAGATAGGATGCAGGCTTTTGATGCATATCATCCTTTCCTTTTATTGTCAGAAAGTAAGTCTAATAGAAGCTAAAGTGAATTGCTCTGGATATTGTCTTGCAGTTTTCATCTTTAGCAGCTGGGGCTTGACTATCAGTAGGGCATCTGAATAACATTTCTCATATGTACGTCTATCATAATTCACGTGCAAGCCTGTAAATAGTTTGTTTTTAGCTTTCAAGTGACCAAGACACTTGGAAAAACACTTTTTGCATTTGATGAAACTATTTTTCTGCTTGTACCTGCAAAATTTTAAGAGTGTGTCGATGTGTTTTGCCTGCCCTGCACAGGCAGGGAAGACAATTACTTTGATTAGAGTGATTTACATATTATCACTGTCTCTTGTGTTGGTTTAATTTTTTAATATCACCAAAAGGTTTTACTCATTTTATAAAGATATATTTATTGTTGAATTTTTTCCCCCAGTTATCTAAATGTGTTCCTAGATAAATTTAGGTTTTTCCAGCTCCCTGCACCATTCGATTGCATCATCTCGCTTTTCGTCACATAATCATTGTTCATCTGCTTGGTCTTAGTGGAAAGTAAGGAAATGTTGTCAGAAGTATTCGCTCTGCTGCCTTCGGACACATATAAAGTTAAGAAACATCCATTTGTAACCCATCGGCTTTATTATAGCGTTGATCAATCAATCCAGTAATTTTGGATGAGGAGGCCTGTCTTCTAAATCATCTCAAAGTTGTACAAGTTTGTAAGAAGCTTGTATCTTCTCACAAACTTAACGGCAAACATTTTTGGATTGGGGGGTTTCACAAAAATACAAAGCTAACTTTGCATTTGTAGCAGTTCTGTCAGGCAGCATCTTTCTCTTGGAAGCTACCAAACCAAAACTCCTTCAAGGTTGTTGCATTTCAACATTCAGGTTAGAATTAATTTGTATTTTTTCACAAATCTTTATAAAAGAAACCTTGATTCCTGGGTGCTTGAGTTGTCTTTTGCTGTTTTTTAATAACAAAAAACATGTGTGACAATAAAAGTGATTAGAACAGCTGAATTCCATTACTTTGGAATTGGGTGAGCGAATACTTTTGTGTGTGTGTGTGTATACTTGTCAAGAGTTCAACTATACGCATTTGTGATTTCATTCTTTTAAGTTGAAACACCTCATGTTTACCATCTGTTTGCTTTTATTTTGATCATGTTTTCCACTTGTCCTGTGTATGTGTGTCTGTAGCAATTGCTCAGAACTGTGGGGTCTGGGCTCAGGCCACACGATAGAGCAGTGGGACTCTACAGGCATGTACGGATACCCTGACCATAGCAGGTGAATACACTCGCATGCACTGTCAATACGCATCTCTTTATCCACACAAACGGCCTGCAGCATAAAATAATGCTGCTTTAAAACATACATTGCCATTGTAAATTGCATTTTGTGCTCATTTTCATTGTTTCTTTATTGTTTATGTTGGTTTTACTGCTGCAATTGTAGAAATAATTTAACCATTTAGCAATTTGCATAGTAAGTGATGATAAGAGCCCGCAGGTGTTTATTTTTTATTCGTAAATACTTTTTTTTTGTACCAATCAGCCATACCATTAAGGTAGTATAACCAATATTGGTCCATCTTCTGTTACTAAACCCCTCTGACGAGTTAGGGTATTGACAAAGAATGTCTGGAATGTCCTGAAGTGTTAAGTGACAAGACTTTAGAAAAGGAGAACAGTTTGCTAAGGTCTGCAAATCCAGAGACTGATTGTTTTCTCTATTTTATGCCAATTCGCTGACATTCAGTCAGACATTCTCAAGTGGTTCTCAGCCAAGACTTTAATTAGGCCATTCTAACACCTTAATGTACTTTGGCTTGTCAGTCATGCTGTTTGTGTAGTGTTTTCCTGGAAGTGTCTTGTATTTCTCAGACTGTGATTTGCTTTTAGAACTGCTCTCCTGTGTTTCCTTACATCTACCAATTTTTACCTACTTTCCCTATAGTGACTGAACAAACATCATTGAACCAAACCTCCATTGAACCACATTGTTTTCCTATCTACTTATTTGAGTTCTGAGGCAAATGGTTGTACTGTACTTTATATAGGATGTTTAGAATAAAGTGGGTTAAATTATGCACTTGATGCATAGCACACTTTGTTTTTTTTTCTTTCTTTCACAATCTGGTGCTACTATTTGTAGGTTTAAAAATTTCAATAAAATACATTAACATTACACTACATTTTCCCTGTGGCTTAGTTATAGCAGCTTAGTCTTTCTTAAATAATTTTTTATTACAATCAGATCAGTCATTTGATATTGAACTCAGAGTTGTAGATAAAAACTATGTTTTAAGGTATAAATAATGTCTTCACAAGATACATTTTTTTTGTATTTAACCTCTATAGTTAACTGTGTCTTTGTGTATTACCTCAATAAAAAGCGCCAAACTTGAAAGTCAGTGCAACACAAACATGTTGAGTGTCTGTCTACTGTTCTTCCAGTTTTCTGAGTTGAGCTGTCTGACTGTTTCCTTCCCGGTTGCATCAGGTCACTGGATGGCCGCCTTCAGGTTTCTCATCGTAAAGGCCTGCCTCATGTCATCTACTGCCGCTTGTGGAGATGGCCTGACCTTCACAGCCACCATGAGCTTAGGGCCATTGACACTTGCCAATATGCATTCAACCTCAAGAAGGATGAAGTTTGTGTCAATCCTTACCACTACCAGAGAGTGGAGACGCCTGGTAATGATAATTGAAAAAAATATTTGTGCACTAGCAGGACTAAATTAAGTTCTTGTAGTTTAAGTGCATCTTCCTTGTCATTGTAGCGTCTTCATGACGTTTTCAAATGTGTTGTTTCTATCACCTCAAATTTGACTTGGGTAGCGGAAAAAAACAAATTGTCTGACTTTTCTTCTTAGTGCTGCCTCCTGTGTTGGTGCCACGCCATGCAGAGATTCTGACCGAGCTTCCACCTCTAGATGACTTTACAAACTCTATCCCTGAAAACACCAACTTTCCTGCAGGCATAGAGCCTCCTAACAACTATATACCAGGTTCGTATATAGTGTCAAGGTGGTACTTTTACCACCTTGACACATAGTCTGTCCAACAAGCCCAACATATTCAATTCAATGTCTGACTGTAGAATTGGATGACATTATTATTTTTCCTCTTATAAAATCCTTGGAAAACATTTGGATAATAATCACTTAATTAATTAAAATACAATTATTGTACTTTTAAGTGATTTTGCTTCAGCAATAATTAAATTTCTGCCATAAAGCTGCCTTAATTGTTAGGCATGAAAACTTTAATAAAACACATTAGAAGTATGATCAAGTAGGAGCTGAATACACAAATGAAGTTTGTGTATTCAGTCTGTTTTTTACTGTAAACAAGCGAAAATAGATACCACATTTCAGCTCTTCATTAATTTGTTTTACATAAAAACAAGTGCATTAAATTGTTTCCTGTTTGCAGACACTCCTCCTCCGGGATACATGAGTGAAGATGGAGAAACCAGCGACCAGCAAATGAATCAAAGTATGGAATCAGGTAGATTTGATAGTTGTAGTTCGGGACTGCTGTTAAACTCACTTCTCTGAAACATTAAAAAATGTCCAGGGCGACCATTTCAGACCAGTTCATGTGCATAAAATTGTGTCTCTCTGTATCCCACTGTTTCAGATTTCAATTATTGTAGAAAACAAAGTTCAAAATATATTTTTCAACCCTTCCCACCATAAACAATTATTAATTATTTGTATTAGTAGCAGAGGTAACATCATGCCACACTGAACAAAAACTGGTCCCAAAATGACAGAACAAAATATTGCTTTTCACAGTAATAAGATTGTAATAGAATGAAATAAGTAGAAATGATTGTTTTCCCACCAGGCTCACCAGCAGAAATGTCACCAAACGCTCTGTCACCGGTCAGTCATGGCCTAGGTAAGTTAACTTCTTAAAATAATTTCTAGCTGTGGAAATGAATGGATCACTGATGCAGTTCTAAAATACAAATTGAACAAACATTTCTTTGTTGTTCTCCTCTCAGACCTCCAGCCGGTCACCTACAGTGAACCGGCTTTCTGGTGCTCTATAGCTTACTACGAGTTGAACCAGCGGGTTGGTGAGACCTTCCACGCCTCACAGCCCTCTCTGACCGTCGACGGCTTCACGGATCCCTCCAACTCAGAACGCTTCTGTTTAGGCCTTCTCAGCAATGTCAACAGAAATGCCACTGTGGAGATGACAAGGAGGCATATAGGTATAGACACACACATATTAGAGAGGCAGTAGATTATAACTGTAGCTTATTACGAGTGCAAAAAGGGTGCTTATTTATTATTTGTTTAGACTCTTGGGTGGGTGACAGGAAACATTTCCATCAGTCTTTTCTGTGAAGATATGAAAAACATAATAGCTGATCTCTGCAACAGATGGAAGAGGGGCAGTGTTGAAATTATTCTCTCTAACTTCTCAATTAAACATCTTTATAAAACTGGAATATTATAGTGGAAATTTGCTGTTTTTTAAAACCTTCTCTCATGTAACGAGTTTGCTCCTTTTAAAAATGTACTAATCACAAACTGCTTTAAAGAAGGTGCATTTAGTGTACACATATTTGACTTAAGTGCTCCAAATTTTTTTGGAACCAAATAAGATGCACAGAAATATAAATATAAAGTTCACGGGATATAGATACATTTCAGATTGTGATTTAACTTATTACTCATGTAAAGATGGTGAAATGTAATAATGCTAATTTGAAAGGCTGTGTAGTTTTAAGGTTGTTCCTCTTTAAGTTATCACCTTGGGATTTTTGTCTTTTGTCCTCACGTTTTGTCTGAACCTCTGCAGGTCGTGGTGTCCGGTTGTATTATATCGGAGGGGAGGTATTTGCCGAGTGCCTCAGTGACAGTGCCATCTTTGTTCAGAGTCCCAACTGCAACCAGCGATATGGGTGGCACCCAGCTACTGTCTGCAAGATACCACCAGGTTGATACACATTAAAATATTTATTTTTTTATTTTTTTGCTTCCTTTGTTGATGTTTTGTGTCTTAGTTTGCACTAAAATTCACCAAGTAAACTGATACAAATGAACAAAAGCTTGAAGAAAGCCACAAAGAGCCTCCATAATGTCACAGGATTTGTCACACACTCACCCACACACTGACTCATCTGTACCCATGTAACTTTGAACATTTAATTCAGGGCCAAATGGACTGGTTGAGCAATATCATTACTGAGGTACAGGAAGCTTTGTAGAGAATTGTGCAAAATGAACATGGGGATGTTGCAGATGTTCAGGGTCTTCTGCAGACAACCCACACACACATGACAATGCTTGTTTCTCTAGTTGTAGCTACATAATGTGAATTCAACAGTTCTGATTGTTATAATTTCACAATATTTGTTCCAGTTTTCAGAAGTGTGTCAAAATTTGAAGATGAATTATTGGGTGCATTGGTCATTAGTTAGACTAAAAAACCTGGTGTGTGCTAGAATGTCTTTGTTTCTACTCTTCTTAGGCTGTAATCTGAAGATTTTTAACAACCAGGAGTTTGCAGCCCTGCTGGCCCAGTCGGTCAACCAGGGCTTTGAGGCAGTGTACCAACTAACCAGAATGTGCACAATCAGAATGAGCTTCGTCAAAGGTTGGGGAGCAGAGTACAGGTAAGTTATGCTTCTAGATTCATTCCATCGTTCTGTCATCCAGAACAACTACAGGCTTTTAAGATTCCTATCAGATCAGTGTTGCCTTGTAAAAATGTCTTGGTGTTTCAGAGTGTAACAAGATCTCATTCCTGGTGCTTTCAGCCTTTTTATGGATAGTTTTACATGGCTTGTGGCAATGTGTAAACAGAACACATTTTTTTCTTTTTCTTCCTTAAATGCTAGGTCTTATTTTTTTTTTGGGAGTGCTCAACTAAATGTTATCCTGTCCACAGATTCTACCACATGATCTATAGATCAAAATAGTTCCTTTAAGGGTAGCAATGGGGCTCTTTACTGCTTTGATTAATGCTGGCCTTATTTGGCCTATTAATTAGGCGGCTGGTCATTTTTGATGCTCTCCAACAAAACTCTGCGATCAACTGTATTTATACTGAGATAAAATCTAACACAGGTGAGCTGTAGTAACTGGTTTAGGTGACTTGTGAAGACAAGTGGTTGCACCACAGAGTAGTTTAGAGTACAAGGGGCCAAATGCATAAAACTTTTTTTTTCTTTTGAAGCACTGAACTGCTTGGTGTTGTTGTATGCTAATAAAATAAAATATATATTTTTGTGGTAAGGTGACAAATTCTTAAAAAGTTCAAAGGTAAGGAATATTTATAATTGGTGTTTGAACAACTATAAGCTGCTAAGATTCCTATCAGATTAGTGTTTCATTGTAAAAAAAAAAAAGTTTACTAAATGTGTAATTGGAAAAATAATTGGCTAAATTTTGTGTGCTTGTGTATTTTTTCCCCTTGTCTTTTGGAATGTCCTCTTCACACAGACGCCAGACTGTAACCAGCACTCCTTGTTGGATCGAACTGCATCTCAATGGCCCCCTCCAGTGGCTGGATAAAGTGCTGACCCAGATGGGTACCCCACAAGCTCGCTGCTCTAGTATGTCCTAAAAAGAGATCCATGCAAAGTCAGACTGACATTTCATAACAGTTTGTCTTAAAGGAGACTACCATGCAGTCTTAATTAATGTACTAACAACGTTTAAAAAAAATAAAACAAAAGCAAAGAACAAAATTTCATACAGTGGGCCAGATAGAAGAATGGCATCTGTAAAGGACTTCCATGGAAGTTTGTTTGTGGAGCTGAATATTCATCAACCTTATAGTTGAAATTGGCCTACAAATCCATACGAGAACTCAAGTGTAGAAAGAGTGATTTTCATTATGGACAACGACGACGTCAACATCTGGGCTCTGATGAAGAAACCTGAAGCAGGACTGAGCCTTACTGTCCTCAGGGACGACACAGCAGTTTTGGGGATCAAGCACGACACCTAGTAATTTTTAGAAACTGTCTGTCCTAACCACTAGCTCAGCTCGACTCTTTGATTTAGTGTGAATAGTTCAGTTTACACAATGTTAACCAACTGCCACTCCAGCTTCTATTTAACCAAAGTCAGACTCACTACTTAGCATGACTTTTCCCCTGTCATCCATCCTGTTTTATCCAAGTTGTTGTGATCTTTGACCTGGTTATCCTGGAGTGTGCTCTTCAGCTCTTGAAGGAGACAATTTGTTGGTGTTTGTATCATCACACGCTCACAAACACTCTGTTTTTATGCAAATTGTCCTCTGCAAACTTGATGTAAGTTTAAAGACCTTTGTTCATTGGACAGTGGCAAATTAAAACTCCTTTATATAAATATATTTAGAGCGGCATCAGTGATTGCTCAGCACAAATAAATAATGGACAAAGTAAGAAATTCTTAGAGCAAGAAGAAGAGCATACAACATCCCACCTCTCTTCATCTGCAGGAAACCAATCAAGTGTTTTCTAACAATTTCTTTGATATCACAGTATTTAACCCACTTTGCATGCTCTTACTCCTTCTGTTACACGATGTACCAGTAGCTTTGTTTAGAGCTTCATCTTTGCTTCTTTCTGTCTGACACGCAATAAGCGGATTATCTCTGAGATTTCCAAATGTTTTTTTTAAAAAAAATGCACAAGTCTAATATTTTGAACTGATGCAGTTTTCAAATTATAACAAATTATCAAGAGAAAAAGTCCTAAAGGTGGGACTTTAATCTATAAATCTATAAAATAGCTTCTATACTGTACTTGCACTGCCCCAAATTATGCACCCCTAAGAAAGTTGCCTTCAATGTCAAATACAATATGCTCTAAATTGTCCATTAAAAGTAAACACATTTTTCTCCTCTCCCTCCATTGTGAAAGAATTTTGTTCTCCAGTCATCTAATGCATTCGTCGATCTGAAAACCAGCAATCTCTTTTGGTATTTTACAGTAAGGTGTTCAAGCTTTAAGTGTTCAACAAGCTAGTTATACTACACATTTATCGTTTTCTTTACAAATGGTTTTAGCTACATTTATTTTGTACTTTTTTATATATATATAAATATATTTAAAATGTTCTCTTTTTCTTAGATGGTATTTTTGTTCTTTAGGAAATACCCTTTGTTTTGAATAGTTACAGCTTGATGATGACTTGTGATTTTGGTGTATTATAAGGATTTACAATTTCCAGAAACTTACTACTAAAAACATGTTGAAATGTGCACCCTTCAACTAGGAATTTGGCTACTTGAATCAAAGTGACAAGATCTTTGATTATTATAATTAACTACTCTCAGTGTTGTTTTCTTTCTTTTTAAATAGATTATTTCATTGTTATTACCAACTTTTCAGCAGCACAAAAGCTGAGGTTTAACCAAAGACTAAGCGTGCGCACAGCATTTCAGGACTCTGCTTGATCAGTCATATCACCTTTTTTGAGAGAATTAACCTAGAACATTCCTGTATGCAATAGACATGGGTCGCAATAGGATTTTTACAGTTTGATGGTTAAAAATTAAAGTAAAGACTTAAGTCAAAAATGCATATCCTGACCATATTGCAGCACATTTGATTGAACACTGTGGGTATTACAGTTATATAATCTGACATTCCGATCCATATCATATGTCTAAGTTCATTTAAGTTTAAATACGTGTGCATATTGCTTTTTTGTCATCCTGCTTTTTATTAGAACATGCAGGATGAACCACAGGATGATTTTGAAACTTTGGTCAAAGAAAGTGGCCCATGCCTATTATGCATATGAAAGCTCTCACCAGCATTAGTGAAACAACAGTTTCAAAACTGTGCTTACACACTGTCGATTTTTGTTTACATGCTCATATTCACTCCAAGCCGTATTCTGTTTAATGGACATTAATGCATGAACAGAATGTCTTAAAAAAAAATTTGAAAATTGGGTCAAACATCTAAATGTCATTTTGACTCATGATTTCAATCTGTGTATTTTCTTCAAACAAAACTGAATTATTTGGTTTACATGCTAAAACCGAAGGGAAACTGCACATTACAAATATATATATATATATTTTTTTCCTTTAATGTTTTTGCAGAAACTAGATTTAAAGCATTTGTCTGCACAAATTTGAAACAAACGTGCATACAAACAAATGCTAGTGCTGCAGAGTAGCTTTGTCTGGATGTTTATTTAACCCACAATGACATCTTGTCATGGAAAACTGTTTATAGTATTTTTATTTTCTTTCTTTAAATTGGATTGAGGTTACTCATGACCTGAAGCCAGTTATATTGTATCCTCTGTTCTGCAATTTTCCCACCTGTCTTGTAATTTTGCTGGCTCAGCCAATGTCTTTCGAGCTGAGACTAAGATATGTTTACTTTTATTTGAGATGATACAAGTGTTAGTTCTATGCATTGACCTAAAAGTGTTCGAACTGTATGTCCAGGAAATCGTCTTAATGGCTATACCTTTTACGTGCATATTGCCAGGATCCATCAAGAGCCTTTGCATTAGATTGTACTGTCAGACCAACCAGCTGTTCTCCCTTTTAGAGGCAAGTTGGAATCAAATGCAGTTGTGAAGGACAATTTAACACATTCTGATGTCTGCATTCCTACATACAGATCATCTTGTATTTTCTTCTTATTGTGATGACAATTGTGTATTCCAAAATGAGCATCTTTCCAGCAAATGTCCTATGAAAGAAGCTTTTTGGATAAAGTGAAGTTCCTATATGTCACTTGTGATGTTGTATAATAGTTGTTACCTTTTATTTTTCCATACACGTTGTTCCCTCTGCTTGCTATAAACGGAGCATATCCACTAAAACGCAGCCTGTTAGAATTGATGTTCTTCAAGCAATGATCTCCATAGGCTTTCCAACTATCCAACATTTATGACTTCTTACAGTGTACACTAATAAAGCTGTTTTACTTCAATGAATAATTTTCAGAATTTTTCATTATGTCACGTCTACAGACCTAGAAACAAACTTCAAACATGTCTCGTGGCTGGTCAGTGTTTTTTATTTATTTTTTTCTGTTTTTGTTTCTCCTTATCTTGGTGTTTTTTACCAATACATTTGAGGCATACATTTACACACTTTGTAGAGTTCAAAAACAATTTTAAAGTTTGTTTTAACAAATGCAATTCACTCCATCTGTCTCTACCATTCCAGTGAACACCGTAGGAGAAAAGTAGGAAGAGATTGCTGCAAGCACCGAAGGACCAAAATTGTAGCTCAGGAAGGGGGAAGTAAACTCAAGTTTGTCAAATGCTTCAGAATCAAAATTTAAATCCGTTTATTCTTAATAGAATAGAAACAAACTTTTTATTGTTCTACAGTAAATATAAGTACAGTATTAAGAAAATACTGTATTGATTTAAAATACAAACAAAAAGATGTCGTATAATTTTATAGTATAATTTATAAAAATGTACAGAATGTGAATGTATATTTGCACCAAGAAACAACAGATTATTTACAAGAAGTAGGAAAAACTGCAAATAACTGCAGGGAAAGTATTTGAAATGAGAAAAAGTGTACCAATACCAACAGGCATGTAAACAATCAGCTAGCTTTAGTTCAGAGCAGTGATGTTTATAAAGACAAACAGATCCTGGGAGGAAAGGCCTAAGACTCCTTTATGTATGTAGGGTGCACCGGTCTGTCACTGAAGGAGCTCTCCAAGTTCAACAGCTTCATGCATGGGGCGGGAGACAATGGAGACATTGTCCGATAGTAGTGTTATTCTGTCTTCCACCACCTGCACTTGAGGGGGCATCCCATGACAAAGCTGCCCTTTATTTACAAATTTTATCTGGCCTACTACTAACGGCTCCATTTTAGTGCTTATTGTGACTAATCGAAAAAAATTAGTTATAACTTTTTTTCAGATTTTAGACTGAAGCAGTGTATAAAGTGGAAAGAAAATTATGCGGTCTCTTTTTATACCCAGCTGCATATTCTGCATTCAAAATATCACAATTATTCTACCCACAGAATAATTGTGCAAACATAGCGGCGGCAGAGACAAGAAGGCTCGAGTCTTGCTTACTGCGTGAACCAACTACCGCGAGAGCGTATTAATTGGATGAGAAGAAGCAGCTGCGCGAGGTTTTTTGTTTCGTTTTCCGCTAGTTTCTGAGCTAAAATGACGACTAGAGCTGCTAAAAGTTAGAATTTAATTGTCCACTTACAGGAGGCACACAGGCAATTTGTTTTACCCACTTGTTGAGGTTTCGTGTCACTGACTAGAAAAGGTAAGCATGAAACAGCATATTATTTTTTAATGTTCTAATTTTAAACCCACCGTATTTTACACACAGTGTATTAAAACTAATCTATCAGTGCTGACATTAAAGATATAATTTGTTTTTTTGTTGTTTTTTTTAGTCTTACAAATTTGGTTTTCCAAAAGCCTGAAGTTGTCGGAAGAGGGCGCCAGAACCACACTAATAATTCTGAGGAATCGACTGAGTGAGTGTAAGTCTGAAATTTAGATTGTCTGCATAAAGATTATCAGAATAGCTTAGGTTTGCAAGGTTTTGCTCATTCTGCTACATTGTTCCCTTAATTGTATGACTTTATTCAGAAGTGCATGCACTCCCAACCCTGAAGCATAATGTAGCATGAAATCAAATCTGAAATATTTATCATCTCGTGATCAATGAGAATTATTATTAGTTGTAACAATTCTACTTTCCATTTGTAAAGCATTTCTACTAAAGTGGATTTGCAAAACAATTTGAGCATCAAAATATGTCTGGACTGTCAGAAGTATTTCAGTCTGTCGTTTTGCTGTTGCAAAAGTTCTAGCAATTGCTAAAACATAAATGTTCTAACTGTCTTAAGAGGATGACTATTTTCTGCTTTCATTCTGTTTACATATATATGGTTTTGTACATAGACGGTCAGGATTTTATGCATTTATTTATTTTTAATGCGCCAGAGTGAGTACTTCAATCTGACCCGCTCCATTACAAGAGTATCATCAGGCATTTGTTGATCCTCAGCCTCCTTCCATATGGTTTGGCCTTGGATTCTCTCCATTCTCATGAGTCCTATTGCCATGTAGAGCAGTGAGGATTTCCCAAACAAATTAATACCAGACCGTGAGTGTACCTAAACTTTCTGGAAGAGTAATATAGACTGGTAATGGCAGTGGCCATTTTTCTGCGGTTGTTATTGTTGTTGCTTCTGCTGATGTCTTAGAACTGATTTCAATTAGATTCTTTGTAAACATGATCCAGTTAATGCTTGTAATTTTAGCAGCCTCTTAATGGACTAAAAAATTATCAGATGCACAATGAGCATGAGCTTTCATACAGTGGCTGCAGATGCTAAATTGTTCCTCATAACTTTCAGTTATTTAGTTGTTGAGGTTGATGAATTACAGTAAAAACCAAACCCTGGATAAGTACGGAGTTAGAACTTACTAATATTTATGCTGCTTATTGTCAAATTCTGTCATGTCAGGCACAAGCTTATGTGTATTGCAGTAGAATTGTGAAGTAGAATGAGAATTATATGCATGTATTTCAAATTTAACAACGTTTGGTGTTTTTTGGATTATGTTTGGACAAAATGTGAACAAATTCAAAAATGTATGAACACCTTTTTAAAACCCTTTTATATTTAAGTACTAGAACCCATTCATGCAATACTTATTTGTGGAAACCTTTTACATTTACAACATAGAGATTGAGATTTTCTCTTGGTTTACTATCTGTTACTTCCTGTTGACACTGCAAGGCAGGACATATAACCCATGTGCTGAACCCACACTGTCATCTATCATTAATATGACTTTTGTGTCTGACTTTTTTGCTGACTTGTTGTTGACTTCTTTACATTTTTACTGACTTGACCACATAGTTTTAAACCTTAAACCAGGAGAACATGAAAATGTGTATTTGTTGCCTCACATCAGTGTATTGTGCCATATGGATGTGTATTTAGAGTTTGCCTGTATATCCCAAAGATATATTTATGGCCATAAGAAATGAAGAAGGGTATAAGTTATGTAAACTAATTAAGACTGGTTCCTAACCTATTGCTGACCCCAGTGGTATAACAATGCACCATGTAAAAGCTTTTGACTTCAGGCCTCTTGATCACACTAGAGTGTTGGATGTCCTGTGTGTGTGTGTTTTGGCTGACTGGTGGTGCGGGGCTGCCTTGATCCAGTAATTGGAGCACAAGGAGACAAGAAACGAGAGAGCAAAGAGAAAAGGACAGCGAGAAAGCAAAGGAGAATAGAGAAGGGTTGTAAGAAAGAAAGTGGCTCTTCTGTGAAAGAAAGTAAGAGAAGTAGAAGCCTGGCCCATGTAATTAGGTTTAAATGAGTTTTCCACTGACTCAGTGGGTCATGGTAGCACTGGGACAAAGACAGGCTGAAGGTTAGGCGGTCATCGAGTCGAATCGAGCATGACTTGGTTAGAAAAAGTCACAGGCCTCGTGGCAAACGATTCCAGTAGAGCTGAGCGTTGTAAATGTATAAAAAGTTTTCATATCCCTAAGACTTTCTTTGAAACTCAGTTATCCAATGAGTTAAAATTTGTTAACTGGAATTGGTATAAAAGCTTCAAAATGTGAGAAAACCATGACTGCATAAGTAGCAGGAACATTGTTTTCCACTGGCAAAATGAAGGGATGGTCCACATGAGAGCAGTGTTAAGTGAAAATGCAATGCATTTTTTTTATGGTGAATTTAAACTAAGGCAGCTCTTTCGGGAACTGAAACAATATATTGTTACATATATTGCTAGGTGTTTAAACTACAGGTTCACAATGGAAAGCAAAACACAACTAAAATTCTTTAGCTGTTAAAAAATATATATATTTTGCTGCTCATACTTTTTGCTGCAAAATGTACATATTTTCTGTGTGCTGTCTCTAAGAGCTATGGTTGAAGTTGATCATGTTATTTTTATGCTAGTTATGTGGACCATTTAACATTTTAAAAAAATCAAAAACAGCTAAGCTCATTCTCTTCATACACACAAGACCTCCTGCAAAGCTGTCTTGGTTTTGTGTGCCTAAATAATTAAAAACTTTTTACTCCTTTTGGTCATCTGTGAGTTGTACATAAACATCAATGATTCAGCAAACAATTGATCATGAAAACGAACGAACAAGACGTGGTTGAAATTACATCACTGCCAGATACTTGTGACTGCAATTAAGCTCAGTTCAAAAGGTCACTGAGTTACAATGGTAATTTAAATTAAAGATGGGTGTAACATTATTCAATAAGTTTTGGTTTGGTGTTTAATTTGTTCTTATCAAAGTTGTTATGATCATTAGAGATGCATTTATTTTTTTTTTTGTCTAGCTTATAGTAATAACTAAGTCTCTGATTTAAAGACCAGAAAAGACAGATGGAGACGGTGGCAAATACTAATTTTATTGATAATGTTATGAGATGTTGTACTGCAGTATGAAACACATGCACGTCAAGCAACGTCAATTGTCAACACATAGCAAATTCTCATGTAAATGTAATATTTCTTTTATCAGAAAGATACATGGCTTTCTTTTTTACAAATCTGAAAAGTTGCTGTGCAAATGTAATCAGTTCCTTTGTTCACTTTGTAAAAGGTGGTTCTACAATTTTGCACATCAGAGATCAGTCACATTGCATGGAGACTTTCTGTGAACTTAAATTTCTTTGTCTAGACACAAATTGGATTTGCATCTTGATTTTGATTGGGGTATTTTAAAGTATCCTTTGATCCACAAGACTCATATCTTTGGCTGTATGATTAAGAATGTCATGCTCTGTCTCAAATCTTTTTTGCTTAGCATCGAACAGGCTTCCTTCAGCATTGCCTTTTATATTTAGCTCCACTCATCTTCTCAGCAACATTATCCAGCCTTCTTGTTCATGCTGAAGAAAAGCATTCCTGGTATTTTACCATTCAGGGAAATACACTGTGTTTTATTTCCTGCCATAAATATATACGTATATTGTACGTATTCTGTAAAGTTCAGCTCTTTCTTTAGCATGTTTTCTGCATGTCCTACATGCCATGCAGTAAACCTTTTATAGAACGTCTTTAGCTATTTCTCATGCCATTCTTTGTTAAAAATAGCAAAGAATTGTCAACAGATTTTCTTACCTGCATTAGATTTTCTTACTTGTGCTGTGAATTTCTGCAGTCGCTCCAGAGTCACCGCGACATCTTTACTCCTTTAATTGTTTTTTTCTTTCCTAGCTAGTCAGTTTAGGTGAACAGACATCTTTTAGTAGGGTTGTAGTTGTGTCATAATCTTTGCAAGTTCAGATAAGGGATTGGATTAATGAAACAATCCTCAATGAGTTGTTCAAAGGCTAGGAAACATTTCTATTAACCAAACTGTGGTTTATAACAAACCTCTGAGGCCTTCACAGGACAGCAGTGTTCATACAGAGGTTAAATTACACAAAGGTAGACTATTAAGATTTACTATTTTTAGGACTTCTGATGGGAATATTTTGCTCTTGATTGCACTGTAAGTAACTGTAGGTAAAATGGACTGAATAGTGTTTGCCTTGGCAAAAATGTTGAAAATCGTGCTTATGCCTTATGCTTTGCAGTTATATGCTGCTGTAATGTGATGACATACAGTAATATTCAAAGGGTGTGGATATCTTTTTATGGTACTTCAAGTTAATCCTTAATCATTTTTTAATATATAATACTTAGATTTTTTTGTTTTGCTTTAGTTTATGTGTTTTTTTTCTTCTCAGTATTTCCATTGTGCTTTTTGATTGCCTACACCTTGTCTTCATCGTATCACATTACACTACAGCAGTGAGACATGTTCAGACCTTTCGTTTCTTATCACCCCCAACATCCCTTTTCTCCCTCCCCCTACATGTGCTACATGCTGGGGTGTGTGTGGGGTTATGAAAACAGTTAGGCTTAATAATTGATGTTCTGCATTTCAATCAATTTCAACACAGTGTTAGGCTAATTAAGGTTAGCGCCATCCTCCCAGGGGCTGTCCATGTAAGAGAGTGTGAATAAAATTGTGTGTGTGCAGTAGTTGGTGTGTGTTCGTTTTCCTGCTCCTGGGGCTCCACGTTCCATTTTATATCCCAAAATACTTGGGAATTCTCTATTTCAGGAACAAGAGATGAGAGAGGATCTCTCACCAATTGTTTCTCTTCCTCTCTTCCCCTCATTCTCTCTTTCTTGCTCTTGTCCTCACCCTCCTCCCCCTCTCTCTCCCCAGGCAGGATACTAAATGCAATTAACACAGCTGCTTTACTGCCTGCTAATTATTAACACACATACACACTTCCTGCACTTTCCTGCACACACACAAAACGGAAGTGATTATTTTATGCTGGACTAATTTAAAGTTCATTGACAGTTGTTTTAATTAATTAAATACAAAAAATACCCTTAAAGAACTCCCAGACAGACACAACTTGCTCACATATTTAAAGTAAATGTTTATTTATTGTGTGCCTTCACTCACTAACATTTTTTATACTTCAATCCCTGTAGTGTGTAGTTCACCCAGATACCTCAAGGTGTGTGTAAGTGTGATTCTGTATGCGTTAATGAGTCTTTAAACCCTCTGTGACAGTATTTAACATTAACAGGAATAACTAAAAAGTCCAATTAAGAAGCAAAGACAGCTTTATGTGCTGTGAAGTAGTTGCTCTCATTACATAAGCAACAGAAGGCCACACATTACAAGGCTGGCTACTGAAATCCAGATGTATGAATAGTATTTTAATTATTTAAAATGTTTTTTTTTCTTCTTTAATTCTACATAAGCTATAAACTTTTGCTTCTTATATTTTCTCAGCCATTTTAATTTCTTTGTGTTTTGATCTTTTCCTTTTCTTTTGACATTACTTTATAAACCTTTAATTCAGAACGCTTAAATAATCACAGAATACAATCTGCTGATTATATTATATACATATTTAAATTCAACAATCTACAACATTAAAATAAATCCATGCTGTTCAACAACATTGTATTAACCCTCATTAATTAATAACAGCTGTTCTTGTCAACCTTTTCAGGTGAAAAACTCAGAGCAGGCTGCTATCAACTCAGGAAAAAGAGCACAAAGCCAAAACTAGTTGCAGAACACACAGAATAATGATTTGAAAATGTTAAATGTTCCACACTTGGTGGTAAATCTTGGAAGATGTGGTAAGAAGTCAAATGTAAGACCTGCATTGCTGATGGTGTAAGAGCTGTAAACTATCTCTCGCTCACCACAAAGGCCATCCTTAAAAATGATGCCTGTGGTAGTATTAAAAGGCAGAGTCTGACAGACTCCACATACCTCTGGACTCCAATGGTACAGACCAAGAAGGAAGTCACTTCTCAAAGAAAGCAGACAAAAAAAAAACGCTCACCCCTTTGCAAAATCCCATCTGTGCAAAGAAGAAGAAATCTGGTCTTCTGTTTTGTAGTTTGATGAAACAAAAATAGAAATTTTTAGCCACAATTATTGAGCCTTCTTGTGGCATCTGCACCTACACTGCCAAAAAGCATTCAACCTGGTTTGGGAGTGATGTTGTTTTTAGCCAACGGGAAGGAAACTTGATCAAAGTAATTTGCAAAGTGAAAAGGAAAACATCAAGCTTTTCAAGAAAAATATTAGTCCTGGGGCAGCTCTGTGTGTCGCTGTTTAATTTGTTTTATCCTTTTTTAAATATTGTCTGACTGTAAAACTGGGGAGATTTAAAATAACATATATATTCTTGTAGCCATTTCCTGACACATATCTGCCTACTGGAATGGGAGATTCTCACTTTCAAATGTTTCAGATTCAGTCAGTCGTGTCATAGTTATACTTGAGGAAATGTTAACTCTATTGATTAAGTTTGTGGAGGCTGATGATAAACAACATTTACATTAACTTTATAAAATTGTAGAATTTATATTTAATAAAATTATGTTTTAGTTTAATCTATGTTGGTTTAAAAACCTTTTTCTCCTTTTGAATTAATGTATTTGAGCCAAAAAGTTGGATTTATCATATACTTTAGTGTGAAATTACAATAAAAATGAATTTATTTCAGTTTTTTGCACATCTTCAGCTTGGGTGCTAATAAATGTGAAGTTGGAACTCTCCTTTTTAAATCTCCTAATTTATAAACACTGTTTCATCTCATTCATTGTTCTAAGCCTCAGAGTTGGTGACTACAGTTTAAAGTGGGCTCCACTGAAAAAGAAGTAATAAGCTGGAGATGTAAGATCATTGATTGTGTGCTGTGAAGAATGAATCTCGCTCTGCTCTTGAAGCTCAAGAGTGAGGAGAAGCCATGCATTGCCTCAAGTAATCGGACACCAGGTGTGTTTGTTTAATAATATCAAACGAACAGGACCAAGCTAAAGGGGCAAAGTCTGATACTGAAAGATCAAAGAGGGTCATAAAAACAAAGATGTCATGTGGACGTGTGTGTTCTTGCTTGTGGTGGACTCAGGTGTTAAAGTACATCCCCATTACACTTAGGATTTGTCAGAACAGAAGGGTGGAAACACAACGCCACCGTCTTTCCACCTCGTGACCTCTTCTCATTTTATGTCTTCACAATAAGTTCCTTTGTTCTGGGTTTAATTCCACCTTCAATTCCCATGTTGCAGAGTCTTTCTTCTGTCCAGCATTGATAATTGTGCAACTAATGCAGAGCATGTAATTTTAATAAGTTCTGCATCAATCAAGGTATTTCTAAGGTACTATTAAGAATGTATCTTAGAATCATAATTTAACATAAAGAAACAGAAACCAATATCTGTTTAAATACTGCACAATGCAAAGAGGAATTTAGTCCCAAAAATTAAATCTTTCAGTATAAAATGTCATTACTACTTATGCTTTTTATGGGGAGAAAAAGGGCCATCTGTACAATAGCTACATGTCTTTAAATGTCTGATAAATAGATAACCGCATAAATAGTTGCAAGTCTAACAAGTAGTGTATTTTTCTCATCCTCGCCTCAGCAGAAAATATAAAAAAAACAACCTTCTGCTATGGCTTCCTCTTAGCAGCCATAGCAGAAAGATGATAGGGCTGCAACAATGAATTGTTGGACTTTTGTTAGTGTGGTCTTTGCAAATTACATTTAATCATTTACTTAACAGTCAGTTCACATTTTGTTTAGATACAGGGTCAGATGTGTAAAGCAAAAATTCAGTTAAACTTAATATCCTGCCAAACTTCCAAACTTGTGAGAATGCAAGAAATCATATTCATATATATTATGTTAGCTCTCCAGTATTATACTTCTTTTTTTATTTTATCCTATTTACTAAGAGTAAGTA
Source organism: Phalloptychus januarius (assembly GCA_902982915.1). NCBI lineage: Eukaryota > Metazoa > Chordata > Actinopteri > Cyprinodontiformes > Poeciliidae > Phalloptychus > Phalloptychus januarius. The sequence goes on along the minus strand of CADWAE010000133.1, from coordinate 3,106,580 downwards.
TGTTTGTATGTTGAACTGTGTTGACGTAAAAGTACATTTTGGCAGATGAGTACCATAATTCTCCTTTAATTTTTCTTAGCTTTTTTTTGTTTGTTTGTTTTATGGATAGCCACTTGAAACAACCAATTTTAAAGCTTTTTAAGCATGAAATTTTTTTTATGACTTATGACTAGTTTGTTACCCTAAGTATAAGAAATACAATTTGTTACTATATAATTTGTTTTCTACTTGTACAGATTCGATATTACTAAGAACTAATCTACTCCTTTTATACTTTTTGTATCTGTAAACACAGAGGGACTGTAGTAGCACAGCAAAAAACACGGGGTACTGTGTCGGGGGTAAGACCTCCGGCCTGAGGGCAGGGAACCATATTGTGTTCATGTGTGCGTGTGTGAGTCCAATGTATTCCTCTGTTATTCACCACTAACCTTACCATCTTGTGTGTGTCTGGTCTTGTGTGTGTTTGAATGCATGCATGAATATGTGAAAGTGTGACATATGGGGGTCTGCGTGTGTGTGTGTGAGTGAGTGGGGGCCCCTGGCCAGGGCTTTTGTTATTGATGCTCTCGCCTCGGGGTACGTCGGGGGAAATAATGTGCGCAGGAGTGTTCTTGTGTGGGTGTGTGCGTGTATGTACAGGGGGGTCAGGCAGTGTCATCAAGCAGCGGCTGGTGAAAGATGGCCAGCACTGACATGATCAGTCATCTGTTGATCAAGATGTAATGCTGCCGCCCTGTCACACTTTCTCCGTTAACTTAGTTTCACTTTTCTTTCTTTTTCATTGTGACCCAACTGTGTCTCATTTTTTCTTTCTTAACCCACAATTTTAACATTTAGGATTGTACTTGTTTTCCTAGACTTTCTATGTTTCTGTTCTATTATTTAAGGCAATATTATGATTCTCTGCTGCTGGGAATGTCAAGCTAAACTAGGAATTATTTTAATGTTCTTTAGTTTTTATCCTTTCACTCAATACATTCTTCTCTGTAGCCTTTCCACTCTTCTTTTTTTTTTTTTTTTACTTTCGCACTCTCATATTCCTTATCTTTCTTTTCCTTTCATTAAAGTATCATGTTGCATTTACACACAAGCACTAAGCCAGGAAATGATAAAACACCATCTTGGTCATGTGAGCATGTACATGGGCAGTTTGAGACACAAACATTGCTCGTACATGGATGCACACCCACAAACTGCGGTAAAAAGGTAAAGTGCTTGTGCAACTGTGGTTAACAGTAAAGCACCATCTAAAGTGCTCTGTCCTGCGGTGAAAAGCTAACAGGCTTCCAAGAGTTTGTTTTTTTTAACGTTATGACGCGGATGTTTTTTGTGGTTGGAAGATAATGGGGGTTTTATTGTGTGGTTAAGAGCTGTGTATATCATTGTGTGTGTGTCTATGCATGCATGTTCTTCACATGCTAAGAAAGGAGTACATTGTTAACAGGAGTTTAAGTGCAGTTAATTGGTCAACTGCCATATTATAAGAAATGCAATATTAGCACAAACACTTGTTACAATGAGGATTGACGTTTGTGTAAAATATATGTTTATATTCTGGCAAAAGAGAAGAAGTTCTTGATGGCAATCTCTCTCGTAACATTTAGTGTCTTTGCTTGACTTTTTTTTATCATCTTCATATTTCAAGCAAAAAGAAATGGGTTTTGGGGAAACAAGGTTTTCAACGTGTTTGACTAAAAATCAGAATATGTATTCAGCTCCCTTTAATCTGAAACCCCAAATAGTACTTGCCTAGAGAAGTGGACTGAATTTAACAGTTCAAGGTAATTTTAGGACTTAGAACATAAGAAAAATGCACTGGAAACAAAAAGCTTAATGAACACAAAAGTACAAGGAACATGTCAAAATGAAACATTTATCACAGAGGTAGAAAGGAGGACTTTGGCCAGATTTGATGGGAAGATGGACAGACCTAAAAATCTCTGAGAAGCCATATAAGACCTGAGACTGAGCAGTAATCTTCAGCTAAGTAAGAGTAAAAATATTTTTTGTGCCTTTCAATCATTTGCTTTTTTTTATGTTTGTTACATACAATCCTAAAAAATCTATCAAAGGGTGCGCTTGTAATGTGAAAAAATATAAAAGTTTTCTGTTAGCTGAACATATGTTACTTACGCTATTCTTTATTCAATTGAGTAAAGATGGTAAAAATAAAAAACAAATGATCTGAAAGTACTTAGTTAAAAATATTGTTTCAAATTTTGAAACTGGCAAAATAAACCAGTAAAGACATTTTCTTACTTGGCATGATTTTCCGGATTTTTTTCTGAAAAAAAAAAAAAAAAGAAACTTATTTCACCACTTAGTGGGTGTAATAGATTTTAATATCTGTTCTGTGTTTATGGAGACTGCTGGGCGACTGTGTACTTTAAGAAAATTCAAGTATCAGATTAAGTCTCGAGCTTGGCATGTAATCCATTTTAAATGACTCGGGTTGATATCGAGGAGCATAAAATCTTGATCAGGATATCCAGACCCATTACTCTATTAGTGTTGTTTTCAGTGGAAAATAGATAATGTCTTTACAATGTGTGGTTAGAGTCAAGACCAGCACAGTTCACTGTGCCCTGACCACAACTGATGCATAATGTAAGAGCACTGACCGCACTGATGTATTAGTGGACTAAATGACTGTATTAATGGTGTTCAATGCAAGGAGAAAGAGTCTAAGAGGCCCGAGAAATGCTTTAAGTGAAGGTGTGGAACAGAGATTGGCTAGAGTGCATGCGTGTGCATGTAAAGTCTGAAATGTCCAGAAAGACGATGGAATTCCCCTCAAGTTAAGACCTTTATTGATCTTTTTATTTAAATAAAGATACAATGCTTGAGCTAACATTTTTTTTCCAATATGAAACTGTCAGAGGCCAACTGCATGAAAAAAATATTTATAATTCTTGTATTGTACTATCACAGACCATTCTGTACAACAAGAACAAAACTGAAGGTCTCCAATAAGAAGGACTCAGATATTCCAAGCTAGAATATCTGAGTCTGTTCCACCATGTAAAAGTTTTTATTTCAGACATGTTAAAACTTTTTCAGTACATTGTAATGCTTTACATCTTAAATCTGTCAGATTTAAGATTTTAATTTGAGGCTTTGCATGCATGAAATACAATCAAATCTAAAATTGCAGTATGAGGATGTTTTTCAATTTTAATAATTTGCTTGACAATTGAATCAATAAATGGGCATATATGCAAATTTAAACACTCAAGTTGAAGTGTTTGTGGGAAACGACAAATGATGGACATTTAAGAGGTTACACCTTTCATACGTTATGCATTGATATGTCACATCAAATTGGGGTGAAAAGTAAGCAAGGAACTACAAATATTTTCCACTAAGAAAATATTGTTGAAAATCTGTATAGTTTGCAGTAATATGTTCCATTTTAAAAGTTGCTTATTTATTTTGGAAGATCAGTATATAATCAATATGTAATCTCAGGGTTAACAATGTTCTGTGAGAATCTTTAAATACTTTTCAACATTTTAACACATTTCAGCCACAAACTTCATTGTATTTAATTTGAATTTCAGGTGACAGATCAACAAAATGGTGCATGCTATTGATGGTTTTAGGTCTAAACTTTGAGCCATTCTAACACACTGAATCATCCCTCCTGTATTGTATGTTTATGGCTGTTGTCTTTCAGGAAGTTAAAACTCTATCCCAATCTCAAATCTCTCTTAACTCTTGTCCTCATATCCAACCAGCTTTTTCTTTCCCTACAGTACATGCGATAGCCATCAATGTGTTTTGCAAGGTAAATGGTAGGTGCTCTGCAGTGTTTGCAGTCTCAAAGAATACAAGAAAGTTTGTAGTTGTAACAGGACAAAATGTTAAAAAAAGGAGTTGTTTTTTTTGCTCTGTAGATAGACTTGCATGCATGTAGTGATGATGGCCGTGTTAATGGAAACGTATGATTATTTTAAAATCACACTTTAAAATAATCATACATGTCTGTCTTGTTTCATTGTAGCCTATACATACTCTAATATTTGTCCCCTACACAAGTAACACTATCCAAACCTTTCTCCATGCAAATCTTTCCTCTTGTCACTCTATTTCCTCTTTGGCCTTGGATTCCTCCCCTGGTTCTTTGGTGTCTTTATCATTTTGTAAACAACTGTCATATCTGGCCCTCTTAACTAGCCTTTAGAGTTTTGTTAGCTCACACACACATTCGCACACACTCCAACATATCTCATCAATGTTTCAGACACAAGGCTGCATATCAGTTAGCTATACCCCACGTCTAGTCCTCACTTATTTACATCCGGCTGCCCCCGCACATCTGAAACCTCAACACCAACATCAATGATTCATTAGCCAATGTTTTAGCAAAATGCATACCTCCTCTGTCGATACAGAGTAGAGTGGGGGGAGCAGGATAGGGGTTTGAATGGCAAGAGGACGGGGGAGACAGTTGAAGTAATGGAGATTAGAGGCGAAGAAGACAGGAAAGAAATGTGAAATAAGAGATAAGTAACTGAAATAATGATGAAGAGCGTGGACAAGAAAATTTGGACAAAAGATGGGGAAAAAAGAAGAAAAGATGACTCAGGCTTTTCAGTGGTTCAAGATGGTGTCTAACACTTGATCCCTCTTTTTCGAATGAAACATGGTCTTTTTTATTTTATTTTTGTCAGAAATCAATGACATTCAGCAGACATACAGACACAGGAGTCCAATATGTCTTTTACTCTTTAGATTTCAGAACATGACCCTGCTCCCCTCTGGGGGCTTTGTAGAAGTTCATGAACATTTACACATTGATTTTGAAAATTGTCCCTGCGTTTTGAGATTGTTGTGGTTTTTGTGGTATACTGTTACATAAGATATGAAAAAGAATGAAACCAAATAGGGAGGAAGGAATTTGCATGATAGTAATAAGCATAAAATGTCAGTAACCACTTTTTTTGGCTCGGTTCCTTGACATTTTTTTAATTTTAATTTAGCATAATTTTGACTGTGTTCATGAAAATTCCATAAAATTATGCATCATGGCAATCTGAAATAGCATTTTTTAATTTAAGTAAACACAAAATGCAGCTTTCCAGTGAAAACTGTTGAGGGGAAAAAACCCTGAGGGGAAGAACCCCAGAAGCATTTCCCCCTAAACATAACGAGTCCTGTGATCAAGTGATGACTACCATGATGTCTTTTACATCAATGTAGAGAAACTTCAGCCTATTGTTTACAATAGATTTGTATTGATACCGCCAGATTGGAAGAATTTTGATCACACATGGCTTTGTTAGCTTTATGTCACAGCATTTGAGATATAAATGCTGTGACATAATGCTAAACTTTGAGACAGCAAGTCTCTTTGTAATCAAGTCTAAACTTCAATTGGAGGTATTTGTTGTGCTTCTGATCATTGTCTTGCTGCTTATCTTAAAGGCTTAAGTTCAAAAACTGGTAACTGATATTTACCATGAGGATTTCCTGGCAGAGAGCTGATGTTTTTTTGTTTTTCTCATATACTGAAATAATTTTACACCAGCTTTTAGAGAATAAACACCTTCTAAAACATTGAACTTCTGTCAGTTCACAGAGTATCTTTCCAAAACTCAGCTTGCCCAGTTTTTCTTACTGTTGAATCATGAACACTGACCTTAACTGAGGCAAGTGAGGGTTACCACTGTTCTACATTTCCTCCAGGAGGAGTGCGGGAACTGTCCCGGTCAGACAGTGGGGGGGTTACCCCGTCAGATCGTCAGTTTCGTAAGAACGCGCATAAGGTCAGTGCGACCCCGCTGGACTGCGCACAGAATAAAAAAAAAACTTGTGAAGACAAAATGACGGTGTCTCTTTGGACTGCGGGAGGGTTGTAGAAAATTGCTAAAACTCCCAAAGTCTTATAGAAATATAGATGGGTTTGAGAGTTTGGTGCTCATCTGTTCTGCCAAGTTATGTTTTTTCTGATATTTGAAATAGCTGAAAATTAGTCACATAAAAACAAAAATGGTAGACAAAACAAATCCGTACGGCAGCAAATTATTTTCTTTTGTATGAGAGAGGTAATTATTCGAAGTTATTTTTTTAGTTCTTACATTATTTTTGTGTCTTTCACATCAGAACAGCAATACCTACTAGTATATGATAAACACAAAGCTAACTGGAAAGCCCAAACCTGTAAGTAAAAACAAAGACAGAAGAATTAAAACGGGGCCGATTGGCCTTGACTTTGACAAAGAGTTGTTTCAGGGTAACAAGGACAAGACACTTCTATGTTTCTGTCTCTCCCTCATCATGCTCTCCGTTTCTCCCTCTCCTTTTCTGTCATTTGGCGCCCAGGGTGAAATTATGATAATAAGAGAAAGGAAAAGCTATTACCATGGCTGCTCTCTCATTATGTAAATGATATTAAACAGGCCCACTGTGTGGGCATATGTGTGAGGAGCTGTAATGCGTATTCAAGCCTGATCAGCTGAGCAAGTTGCTGCATGTAGACACATTTGTTTGTGTACACAAAGTTTGTTCGTGTGTTGCCTTACTTGGTTGCTTAGATGTGTGGACAAGCTGTTGTCTTTTTACAGCTGTTTTTCTATGCATGTGTATGTCCTGGGGCTGTGGGTGCTAATCTTCATACAGTGATTACAAGGTGTCAACCTCTGCAACATTGATTAGGAAATGTTAATTACATGTTATGTTTCCACCTGCTTTGATGACACATACATTGAAATAAGTACAGGATAGTTCCTATAAAAACTTCTCCACATTTTGTCCCATTTAAATCAACATTAGCCATATTTTACTGGGACTTTATGTGATAAAACTTCACATAATGGTGCAGGGGAGAATCTGCATTGTTTTCACATCACAGACAACTCTAAAAGGCATTCATAAAGTTATGAATGCCTTTGTATTCTCCCCCCTTTACTGTGACACCCTAAATAAAGCCCAGTGCACCCAACTGACTTAGATGTCTCTTGAATTGAATTGATGTCTAATTTATTTGGAGTATTAATAAAGTTGTGGGAAGGGATCAAATAGATACAGGAAATATAGTATAGTATATCAGTTGAATTGATAAATATTTTTAAATGTGAAATCTTTAGCCTTACATTACTGGGTAAATGGACCAGGAATACAAATATCAATGATCCAGGTTGAATTTGATGTTTAATGTCCATCCATCCATTCATTTTCCTACACCCTTATCCCTTACTGGGGTCAGGAGGGTTGCTGGTGCCTCTCCAGCTATCGTTTCGGGCGAGAGGCGGGGTCACCCTGGTTAGGTCACCAGTCTGTCGCAGGGCAACACAGAGACACACAGGACAAACAACCATGCAACAACACACACACACCTAGGAACAATTTAGAGAGACCAATTAACCTGACAGTCATGTTTTTGGACTGTGGGAGGAAGCCGGAGTACCCGGAGAGAACCCACGCACACACAGGGAGAACATTCAAACTCCATGCAGAAAGACCGGGGCCGGGAATCGAACCCAGAACCTTCTTGCTGCAAGGCAACAGCTCTACCAGCTGCGCCACTGGGCAGCCATGTTTAATGTTGAATTTTCATTTTGGAAATATAAAATTATTGACTTTCATGGAGAGGCTGCTCAAATAAGTGTATTTTTAAAATGTATTTATTTATTACAATTACTGAGTTTATGGGGGTCAGTGGTCATATTTTCACCTGATCTAATTTAAACTCTATAAGCATATTACTCTAAAAAACATTTTTTAGAAACTAATGATTCTAAACTTTTAAGACTTATGTTGAAAGTCTGCCAGATCTGTACCTTCAGTGGCGTGTTGCTCATTCCTCAGTGTTTGTGTAACTGCATGTGCACCTTAATATATTGCTGCTATTGTGTGTTTGTTTGGTGGTCTGTCTTGGTCTACTCCATTGCTTGTTTATATGCTTCATACCACAGGTCCTCAGGGATTCATAAATATTGATCGTCACAAAGGATGGATAGCTGCTTGATAGGCTGCCCAGGTCCTGGGAATAGATGCACACACACAGACACCAATACACACCTTCAAGCAGCCGCAGCCCAATACACTGTCCCTGTTACTTTGATTCAGAAAGGAAAAACAGTTTTTTTTTGTTCCATCCCAGCTTTAAAACAAATGAAATGCAATTTTATATTCCATTTTTCTATATGCTGTGCAAAATCAAGAGCTCGTAAAAGTCCACAGATGTTTCTGAAATTGAAAGTTTATTTCATTAGTAGTGGAAAAAAAACATCTAAAGGCCAAAAATAAAATCACTTCACAGGACTTCAGTGGCTACAGTTGGAAACACGCTCGTAATTGAAAATCTGCCATTGCAATATTTGACAAAACAGATAAAAGGCAAACGCCTCAATGTAGGCTTTTAGACATATTTCTTCTGAGCTTCTTGTTGAAGAAACATTATATTCCTGTAGAGCAGGTGTCTGCATCTCTAGTCTTTGAGGGCTGGTGTCCTTTAATTTTTAGATGCCTCTCAGCTTCAACTCACCTGAATCAAGCAATTAGTTCATTAGCAGGACTCTAGAGAACTTGACTGTATACGAAAGAGGTAAGGCAACTATTTAATTCTGGTGTATCGGATGAGGGACACATCTAAAGTTGCAGGACTCTCAGTATTTGTGAGAGTTGGGAGCCACAGGCATCTGTAATTGGCAAAAATCCAAGAATCATTGAAATCCCCTGCAATAACACCTATTATTTTTAATAGCTTAAGCACCAAATAAACCATAATTTAAATTAATACAGTGAAATCCATCTTAGCACTACAGAAGCTAAAGTCTTCCTTATCTCCACAAGGTCTCAAGCAGCGTTGTGCCTAAATATTTCAGTGTCTCCCATCACATTACTTGATAAGAAAAGTGAATATGCAAATTTTTCACAAATAATTTAGTTATGATTCATAGAAATTTCATGATTAGGTGACTTCACAAATACTAATCTGCAAAATAGCTGGGGTCCATTCCTAGGTGCTCTGAAATTGCCCTTAGATATGAGTGTTTGCTTGCATGATTGATTGCCTTGTTTGTCTCTGTATTACTTTATGGATGGACAACCTGTCCAGGGTATACCATGCCTCTCACCCAATGACCTCTGGAGATGGGCACCAAACTGCCATCGCCCTATGCTGGATGTTACTATATGAAGTGGTGCTCTAGTAAGTAGGAGATCTAGGATATCAAAATACATTAAGAACGATGTGATTGCAGAGGATGTTTTACCATTGAGTGACAACCATTAACTAATCAGGGAGTAACTTTAGAAAACCTTGAAACCTTAGAAAACTTAGGTTTCTTATGGCTCTAAAAATACCGTAAGTATGAAAACTAGGATTGCAACCATACCTATTCATTCGTGTGTGTCACAAATTAGTAAAGCTACAAATAAACATAGAAAATCCAAAAGGCTCATAAACTTTCAGCTGTGTGCCTCCCTATAGCATAATCTCCAAGCATAAATACTGGAGCAGACAGGCCATGCGACATAAAGAGAAACGTTGAAAGTGTTTCGCGTGTTACAGTCGCCTATACATTAATGAATAAGCTACCATGTATCTAACGCTGCTTTTTAATACAGTTATTAAACAAAACATACCGGTAGTTATTAAAAATGTCTTTCCAGCAAGGACAAAGACATTTGTCTTTCTGCAAGACAACATGGCATGAAGAGTTCAAAATTCTAAATATATTTAGAAAACTTTCAAAGATGCACTATAATTTATTCTTACTTAAAAGTATACTCTTTCAAATTGCTTTGCTGGGCAGAACTTGGTTTTCAAATTAATCTAAAGATGAAAGCTTGTGAATGGAGTTTTTTCTTTTTTTATATACAATTCATATGGTCATGTTTTCTCCCTAGATAAAAAAAAAATCCTTTTGTGTTTAAGACGCTTCCACTTGCTTTTCTTGCTGTCTTTATCAGTACATAGAAAACATCTAATATTCATTCTCAAACTTCTTTAGTGACGTACTGGTTCAGCCATCACAAAGGATTCTTCAGCAGATGTAATTTTATATTCTCCATTAGTGTCGGGGTGTGTGTGGGTGTGTGTGTGGATGGTGCTGCATGTTCAAAGCTTGAAAGAGTGACAAGATGGCCCCCGAGAGTGCACAAAAGATTGATATGATTGCATCAAGGCTTGGCTTTAAAGTGCTGCAAGACTACTTGAAGAGGCAGAGTGTCTGAACTGGAATAATGGGAGGCTGAGATCAGACGCTGTTACCATGAGCCCATCTGCAATACCAGATACTTCTGATCACTCTGTAAACCGTCTTTCTTACACACTGTTAAAAGGTCCCCTGTGAGAATGAGAGCTCAAACGTGAGAGAATAATAAGATGGACAAATGCGAAGACGAGCTGTTTCTCAGGGTACCAAACTGGGCTGCTGGACACTTGTAAATATTCTGCAGTTCACATATATTGCTTTTCACTTGTTTAATGATCTCCGGTGACTATTTGACTCTGAGCTTTTTACAGCAGGAGAATATTTAAAGTACCTCATTCACATGGTCTATTCCAATATGCAGTAATATGAAATTATAATATAATACAATCATAAGATCTGCCAATAATCCATATCAAATCATGTCTTTAACAGAGGTTTTCTACCATGTGATAGATTTCCTATTTTCTGTTGCATATATGTTTGAATCTGAATCTGAATCGCTTTTCTTTTTTGCTTTATTGATTCAAACTTGCTCACAAGCTACTATATGGCTAAATGCTGTGTGGGGCAGCACCCAGTGAAAAATGTACATACTTGAAAACCAGCCACATGTTATACCTTAAATATTGTATTGAACCTTTTTTCCCAGAAGGTGAAGGTTATACAACACACTTTACTGAATTGTACAAATAAATATTTGCATTCACAAGATAAAAAATCAATATTTTTGTCGATCCCACACATGCTCAAAATTGTACATATATTGTTGATTTGCTGTAGAAATAAAATGATTTGATCAGGCTAATTAATTAAAATAAAATAAAATCACAGTATCCACTTTGATCATCCTTAGGTGTTTAAAAATTAAGATCTTTTATTTTAAAGCAAGATTCTACTATTCTATTAAATAATGTAGCTGTCATTTCAGTGCTGCCCTGTGGAAGTCTGTTAAACACAGCACTTTACTTCCAACCACACATTATTCAAGACCTATCATCCACAGCAGTTTTGATCCACTTATTCACTTTTTAATGATGAAAACAGCATAAATATTTTCTGAAGCTAATGTTATACCTGAGATATTCTTTTATTCTCATAGCCAGTTATCACATTGAGAGAATTCATCTTTCATGTCCAAGTCTTTAGTAAATAACCTGCCCTGGTTATCAACACATTTGCTTGATTGAGGCTCCCAGACTATTTGGGCTCAGCTCAGAAAATTGCTTTGGTCATTACTGAAATGACCAAAGCAATTTGTGTTTTTTTCCCAAATACATAAGTTGCAAAGCTGATGGGTTGCATTTATGCCGTTTTTTTGTTGTATTTTATCCTCCAGACTCTTAGCCAGAATTCTAGATATTTATATAATTTATGACAATGAACATTTAAAATGCTATTTAACAGACACATAAGGCAAGTTTCTTAAAAGTAAATATCAGTAAGACTTTTGTCTAATAGTAACTTTGCAAAAATTCATAGGCCTTGAGCTTCTTCACAGTAATAATAATGTTTCCATTTTCAGATGTTTGAATCAATGGGACTCTGTCCAAATGTTGAGATCATATTTTACTGCCTAACCCTGCTTTAAACTTTGCCACATTTACTAATTATGCGACTTTCAATGACAGTTGATCCCACTGGATTTTTGGGGTGTGTTGGAGTAAAGAGGATAGAATACCCTGTTTACAATTCTTTAGTTGTAAATTACTTACAACTGTAACAATTTTGTGTTATGAGGCTTTATCCCATAAAATCCCAAAATAATACAATGAAGTCTATCATCATTTGACAAAATGTGTACAAATTCAAACTACATGAATGTTTTTTAAAGGCACTGTATATAAGGTGAAGGGAAAGAGACACATCTTTGTGATATTCTGTGTGTGTGTGTGCTGTGTATATCTCATGCTGTGTGTTAGTGTCTAATTCTCAGTGACAGATAACTGGTTGGAGGAGCAGTGTGTCAGCTCTGTTTACCCAGGACAGGCCTCCTGGAAATTAGACCTAACTCATAACCACAGGCGCCAATTGTCCTTCTTTCAACACAAACACACACAGTCTCGCACAAAAACTCAAACCTATATGAAGAAATTTTTTGAAATACAAGCATTTGCAGTGGAGGCAATATTAAACAGAAACACATGCAGGGAAATGAAAACTCAAGACCTTAAAGACACACATGCACACTCACCCCCACGCACACAGTTACCAGAAAACAACTTATTCAGTACCTGTCACCTCTGCTTAATAAATAAGAATTTGGTTTGTGTGTGTTCACGTGTGTGTGTGTCGTAGGTGACAGATATAAGGATTATTTGAATGTGGGCATGTGTGTGTACTAGTGTGAGAGAGAAATAGAGATGGGGCAAGTAGAGGAGCGAAGCTGTCTAGATTAACCATTTAGTCTGTGTGGTCAGGTGCCTTAATGAAAACCAATAGAGATTCACCCCGCTTTAATGAACAACATGCACACCTCACAGCTTCAATTTGCACCTGCAATAAGGCTCTGTCACTCAGTCGGCATTTGTGTGTGTATGACTCTTAAAAGAGAATAAAATGCATGCAAGAGGATTTACTTTTGTCTTGCTTTTTCTCTTTCTTTTTTTGCCTATCATCTTTTTCTTAGTGTTGGTTTTTCCATTCTCTTTCTAATTTACTTCCCATTTTCTCTTTTAAAATGTGTATTTCCGGTGTTGCATGGTCTTATGTGAGCCTTGTGAAGTCAATCTGGCATGTGACACCCCTGATCTTGAGTCTGCAACCAGTAAACAACTCTGGCAATCAGAAGCCACCAAATTAATTACTGTGTGAAAGTTACACACACACCCTCAAACTTGACTCCATCACAAATTCTAGATTTCTGGGGTCAAACAGGATGATCTATGTGTCCAATTTAAAACTAACCCTACATGTTCGCAGAAAAGCATAAAAATCTACTTTAACATAATCTTAGAGCTTGTCTGTGAGATCTAGAACAATGTTACTGTGACATGTTAAGCAGTATCATGTCAGAAAGAAACTTTATTGGAAAATAAGCTTTTAAATCTGTGGAAAACTTCAAAAATTTTAAATAAAAAGAAAAAAAAATCAACCAAACATAACTACATTTAGATATTTAACAATCCAGCATCACTTTTCTACAGACATAATACTGCCACTGGGTCTGACCTCAAGCCTGTCAAAACAACAAAAACAATGTTTGAGACACAATATCAATCATATGCAGCTGAAGTGCAGAATTTGTAAAGAGAACAAATCTGTACAAACATCTAACCTACATAGAACAGAGGTTCTCTGTGCAGTTGTCCAGTTAAAGGTGGAAATATATCAAATGTAGAATACAATAAAATATATACAATCAGACATCATTTATTGTACCTCAAGTTGTCACGTGTGCTCACAGCAAAGTGATAATCTCGCTTTTTGTGAAATAATTTAGTTCCGGTGTGTGCAGTAAATGAATGTAAGCATCCAAAATAAAACTAGGATGTTTTGAAAGTTTTTATTAAAAAACCATTAACCTGTCTAACAGCACTTGTGGTAATTTAAAACAAAACAATAATGCGAAATGTCATAGGTTGGCTAATAACTTGATGCTAAAAGATTCCATCAGGTTCATTATACTTGAATGTTATATTATTTTTAAGCAAAACACTCATTTCAACCAGACTAAAATTATTATTATTCTGATAAACCAAACAAATGTTGGAAAATTTAGTAGCATTTTGTCTGTAATTTTCTTTTTTTAGTCTTTAAAGTAATTCATATAAAGTTTGAGTTTATGTCAAATGTTGCTGATCCTTTGGCTTCTGCAATTTAATAATGGTGGGGAGAATCAGAAAGGCAAAACAAATCTGAAGCAAAAACCTTTATCTGATTGTTATAAGCGCAGCAGATGTTACTTTTTAGTTGATCCTGTGGATGCATCCGTGCAATCGTGTTTGCACTTAACTAGTCTGGTCGGGGCAATTTTAAATGATGGACTACTGCTTAAAAGTATTGTAGAAACAAGAAGGCTTTTAGATACAGCAGGCAGTGGGCAGCTTGTGTTTCCTTTCTTGGTAAGCTCATGTAAAATAACAGTAACAGGTCACAGTGTGTTATCTGAACAGGTATTTGACCTGTCTGACCTGACTGTGTAATGACTAGACTGGCAACATGATATGTGATGACTGACTAATTTAGCAGCCAGACTCACAAGGATAGAAGAAGCTGACTCCTTTCTGTATGTGGAGAGAGACAACTCCACCTTTTCCCTCAGTATCACTTTCACACACAGTGATGCTCTTGTTCTTCCTCAGAATTGTAATGTTCTTGCTGTAGCTTTAACGCTAATTTTGCTGTCACTTTTCAAGCTATTATGGCAGCACTGTCTCCAAATCAAAAGAAATTAAAATGCATTGAATAAGGACTTTATGTGACATGCTAGCATGATGTAGAGCATAATTTTGAAGCAGCAGGAAAGGGATAGAAAATCTGCATTTTTCTTTGCAATCACTTTTAACTAATACACTTCTTTGGTTTAAATAAGTATTAAATATATTTCTTGTTTAAATGGACTTATTTCCATTTACTTAAATTGATTTCTCTTTTTTCACATTTAAGTGTCTTCCACAGAAAATATTTAAGCCTTTCCCCTTACACATGCTGACACATACAGGGACTGACTTTCACTTGCTTCTCAGGTACATGGCCAGACAGGTGAAACTCACACCACCATCACATCACCTGAGCCGCTGATACAAGCTGATGCCTTCCACTCTGTTACCTTACCATCACAGTGTAACATTTCTTAATAATTACCTTAGCTCGGAGAAATGTTGGGAGCTCAGATAACGATTATCTGTGCAGGCGAACACATACAACATAAAACTGAAAGGTTTGTGGTTATCAAAGAGACTGTTGGTGATTTTGGGATACTTTAGATGTAGCTTATTTGGAAGTAAGTTACTTAAACCAGATAAATGAACCATTTGTTTAGAATAAATTACACCACTTACGTTGAGGTTTTTTTTGTTTTAACCTTTGTTTTATTTCTATTCTGATGGGAATACCTAGAGGGAATAAATAAATTATCCAGCTCTAAAATGTCAAGGTGTCCCTTTTTAACAACTCTGGCATGTTGACTGTGACATGCCCACCAGGAAACACAACTAATGCCATCAAGGCCTAATTATGAGCCAGCTCTAACTGTGCTCCAGGCTTCATCCATCATACTCACTTTGACACTGTCTCTGCCCTTATAAACACTCATAATTACGCTCTGTATCAGATGCTATTTGTCATCCTCTGGCTGGCTGTTTATGTGCTAATCACTACTATTACAGTCATATTAATACACCAAACCAGCCCCTAATGGCCTCACACTGGAATATATGTTAGTAGACTCAGATTTGAGTTTGACCTTGATACTGCAAAGTAAATAATAAATATTGACTCTTGTACTACTGTGCTTTCTGGATTTTTTTCATTTATTCATCCAATGAAAATACATAAAAATTTAGCCTTTTCCAAAGGTGGAATCATAATAAATGTAAAATACCTAATGTTGCAGTGGATTTAAATATGGACATCATTTGTGACATAAAATTGAAAGCATTGCCTGTTAAAGATATGGGATGCTTTTCCAAACAATGTCCACCTTTCCCAGCTATTGAGTATAGCTAAAAGACCATGTCTTGTTGGGTTTACAGTTTTACAACAGTCATTCTTTGAACAGCACCCTTTACAAACCTTAAGAGCTCTGTATACTATTATGTTGTCTTTTATGAGACTCAGCATAACCCTTGCATCTGTTACCCTCTCTCTCAATTTAACGTCTTCTGCAGCCGTTAAGAGTTTCGTCTAGGATTGTCTGTCATTTATCCTTTCATACATAAACTCTGACCAGCTTCTCTGGCTATTCTGAAAGAAAGCATGATGCTGCCACCGCCATGTGTCACTGCCTCTACGGCAACCCTACTGTAGTATTTATACAGAAATTACATGTAGGTGAACTTTATTTAATCATTAGCTGACATCTGATGGCTGTTGGTTAATCTGCATTTTATAGATTAAAGGTAGTACTATTTAGATGCATACCACACTTTTTAATTGCATGAAATTCTGTCAACCATTTGTCCCTTTCCTCCTCACAATGATGTCCTGCTTTGTGGTGGTCCATTACTTAAAATCTCAGTGAACTATACTGCATTTTGTAGTAAGCAGCACATGAATAAGTCACAGTGGTTTGAATACGTTTGTAATGAACTGTTTATTATTCCACACTCAATATACATGTAACAGAGTTGGCAAGGAGAACAGTTTGTCAAATTATTTTCCTGTCGCTTAGTAACTTCTACAATTTTTGGCTCTGTGTGCATTTCTTCAACCTTTTTATAATTTCATTCAACCTTCTTATTTTTAGGACTCTATGTGCCTCAGGCTGGTCTCTTTGGTCCGATGGCTCCCAGCAGGTATGTGAATTCAAGATGAAATTCTTCTTGGCACATTCGGCATGCAGAATATTATGATGATTGCATACAATGGCCAAGAAGAAATTGTTAATATATAAGGAGGTGTTTGACTCCTCACATTTTTCCAAAAAATCATTTCAGTTTTTATGCTCTAAATCAATTAGAAAATGACCCACTCTTACATTTAGTAAAACTGTATTAAAATTAGAAATAATCTGGTTGTTTGGATCAGCTTTTGACCTAAGTGATTAGATAAAAGCCTGGTTCTTCCTATCCTGATTATGTTTGATTCATATTTTAAAAAGAAATTAACTAAATGGTTGTTAAATCCAAACTTTAATGCAGTAAAATAAAATCAACATGTTATAAAATGTTACGTTCTTGTAGCTCCCATTGTTTCCTTTAAATGACTGTGATCAATAACACAATATATATGATATGATGTTTAAAATAAACTTAAACATTTGGTTGCTGTTGCCAGCTACTTAACAACATAAATCCATCATTGGGAAATGTGTAATGTACTTGGCCATGTAGTCTTTTGCCCTGTGTACTTGGAAATTAGTTTTCAGTTGTTATAAATGACGCCAATATAAAATGAAGAGTTGCACAAAGAGCACAGTTTATCCAATCTTTTCAGTCTGCTGTCTTGACTGAACCTCGCTGTAAAGTAATGAAGCACAACGTAGTTTTCACAGAAAGAGCTGGTAATTATGGAAGCGCTGTGATGAGAAGGTTTTCTTTAGATGGACTAGATTGGCCATTTATTACCAGCACACCGACTACACACAGGCAAATGCACACCAGCTTCAGAGACAATGGAGCACAGACTGATTCAATCTGGGCTTGTATTTACAGGCAACAATGAGATAATCAAGTAGAGCATTACACTGAGTAGCACACGGCTGGCTGTGTGTGCGTCTCCGTGTGCATATCTTCCTCGTGAATGCATATCCAAGTTTTCAACACTAAACTCACTGTTTTTCCCAGCCTGTCTTACTGTTTTTGTGTGAAATCAACTAAGAGTGATTTTGTAAATGATAGCAAATACAAACCTACTCTAACGCCTGCATCAATGTATGCAAATCATCATAGTAAAGACTTCATGAAACTTTTGTAGTACTGTCAATTTACATGCATCTTCTTTCAGTGTTGTGTTTTTCTCAATAAATAAAATGTGTAGGAACCCTGTATGATTTTTTTTACTATTTGTAAAAAATGTTCTGCAAAAAGTCTGGCAAGAACATGTGTGAAAGATCAGAGGAAGACATGGGAGAAAGAACATCTTTTTGGGGAGGGCACCTGGTGTTTGAGAAGGCTGTTTATGTACAGTTTGAATGATAAAAGTAAATTAACTATTTATTTCTTCCCTACTTAGTTGTTTCTTATTTCTTCCCTACACTCCTAGTTGATAAGTACTAAATTTCAAACAAGCCCCTCTCTAGGGACCACTTTTAGATTTTATACTTTTTTAGACAGATCTGCTTAAACTCCCCATTTACCTATCTGACATCAGGATGCACAGGCATAGATGTGTGGAGCTGCTAGTGGAGGATGTGAAGGAGTGAAATACTGTGCCCTGGTCCTCTGGGAACTGGATTTAATACAACACGATAAAAGGAGAGACAAGGGAGGGGATTTTTGATGTTTTTATCATGGCATAAGACACCCCTCATTGAAGGGTGTATGTTCTAGTTGATGTGTGTCTCTCCTGGTAAGTGGCTGGAAAACACAGTCTGCAGGGGTCCTTCGTCAAAGCATGCTTCCAGGACAAATAAGCTAAGGACGGCCCTAATGGAAAAGAAAGAAAATAAAAATAGATCCCTGCAAATCCCTGCATTTGCAGCTGATTGGAAATTTGAGCTGATTTCCAATCTTTTCTTTTAAGAGCTACATGTATAGAATTTTTTTATATTTTTATACTTTTGTAAAGCCAGAACATTTTTCCTGACCTGTTCCTTTGTGTTGATGATTCTGTTTGTTGACAAATGTTCTTTAACAATCCTCTAAATAAAGTATGTGAAATGCATAATCCCCCATGTTTGAAGAGGTGTAAAATTATTTACAGAAATGGCAACATTTAAGTTAAGGATTACGTTAAGATTGTGGAAAAAGTGTCGCTTTTTTGAGAGCGACACTTCATGCTGTTAGTAGCTCTTTCAGTTCAGCTGGCTTCTTATTGGAGCACACCTCTAAGCAGGTGGATATGGTTTTCTCAAAGGAATACTTAAATTTGGCTCCGTGAAATTTATTAACTCACGAAAATCCTCATCATCATATGTTTTTCAGTCATGTTATACTTTTTCTGCATAATTCCCTCTGCTGTCATCACATTCTAATCTTCATAGCACCTAGTTGATTCTGGTCCACCAGGTAGTCCTGAAAAGTGCTACTGAGGTGAAATTTAAGGAGCTTCTAATTTATTTTTCAAAACGTAATGCGTGCATTGTGCATCACTCAATGGACTTTGTTTGGACCATTTAATTTTCCTGTGGTGGGATGCCTCCGCCATGATTATTTCTTTTACAACTATTAACTGGCTCTGATTAAGGATGGCCAGCAGCGCCCTCTTCTGGATCATGGCCACACTACTGCACTAAAAGAAGACATCTTTAAATGGTCAGTTAATTGAATGAAACAAATTTTAATCTAACCATTATTCAAAAGCTAATCCTAAATTGATTATTTGTTTGCTCCCTTAGTTTTAACTTCCTCCCTCTGCCTTTGGAACTGTTCTTTATCTATGGATCCTCCTTTTTAGCTCCTTTTCAATTTAGCATCATAGTTTGGGTATTATTTGTGCTTTTTGAAGATGCTAATCAGCTATTCCCAGTTGTAAAAACAATATCTCGTTTCCACGATTATCCATCATAGCAACTGTCCAAAAGTAAGAACAAAAATCCTTCCTGCTGCAAAGTATTAAAAAACCATATGGAGTAATTGTCTAAAGACGTAATACCTCAAGCAAAAACATTATGAGCAAAAAGCAGAATAACAGCTACTTCAACATGATTTCACCACGAGCAACACAATTGACTGAGTTTGTTATTTTTGACTTTTCACGCTCAAATCTATTTCAACCCATCCTGTATTTGTAAAAACATTGAAAACTGAGTTATTTCATTTCCACAACAATTACTACTGCTCTGCTTTTTGTTTCAGATGATATCTTATGGATAATGAACTATTTGATAAGCTAAAAATTTTAATGTTCTTTTAACAAAGCTGCAGTTGTATTTAATTGATCTTGAGAGCCCTCTTTTGAAGGCTGTTTGGCCATCAGAACAAATCACTCGCCTCTTCTTTCCCAATCCTATTGAACTTTTGACCACCATCTCTGAAGGTCAAAGATCAAGGCTGAGGGTTAGATTGGTAGCACTAAGGAGTCGCATGACTCGGCTGGCTGTTCTTCTACGTTTAAGCAGGTGGAAAGAATGTGATTGTGGCGTTAGATTGATTAGTAGTGCATCGTTGAGACCTGCAGGGTCTATGGATGTGTGCGCGTTGTGTTGTTACAGAGACAGCAATGCATTTCAATGCGTCTAATGTGAAAGCTGTCAATACTCCTGATCCAAACCACAATGCTTCATAAGAGGTGAATGCCCTTTGGCTTGTTGGTGGGTCTGTCTGTCTGTGTGTGTTAACTGACAAATGTTTGCTCTTACAAATCAGCCAGGAGGAAAAAAAGGAACAAGCTTTGATCAAGCAGGCCATGACAACTCTACTATTTTAATCATGTTTGCTCATTCATTGCTTATAATTGGTGTTATTTATATTCTATAGCTCAATTTACCTTTTTTTTTTTACCTCAGTAGGTGCTTAACAATATATATTTGGGTTTGTTGTTCTCAAATGTGTTTAATCTTGACTGTTTTATAGGAAAAATGTCATCCAACATTAGCGCTAGCATTAACAGCTGCTCTCAGTAGACCGCTGGAATCGAGGCTAAACTTTTCTTAATGTAAATGTAGATGAAGTGTTATTTAGCCTCAATCAAGCACTCTCGGCATCAGCTTATTTGCTTTCCTCCATAGTCAGGATGGATGTGATTTTTCAGCTATTTATATTTAATGTGTATGTCATTACTTTGCACCGGATACATTTGTACCTTGATAAATTGTCCTTGTTGTTTCATAGTAATGGAAGGTTGCAAGTTCCCAGTTTTATTTGAATAGAATAATTTTTATTTTAGATTGCTAGGTATAACTAAATTACCACTTGGCAGTAGCTCCCTTCTTTGTATAGCACTATGTGTTTGTTGATATGTATTACCCTGTTGTTTAAATGTGTACAATCATTCCCCATGTGGGGGAGAAATTGGTTTGCCTAAAGCTTCTCCGTACTATCCCTCTGGTGCTTCCACTCAACACGAGAGATCATACCATATAGTCCTGAAGCACCCCACACAAATCCCTGTGGTGATTATCAGATCCCCTCAGATCCTTTCAAAGCCCCAGACTGAATTGGAAGCCACTTTGTTTGTTATTTACTTGCTGTGTAAGGCTGAACTGCAGCTACATAGAGACCAAATGCATGAACACACCATCATACACACAAAACCTGCTGCTTTAATGAAAGATACACACAGTAGTCACTTTAAAAGGTACACCTTTCTTGTATCGTGTTGAGTATTATTTTTCACTCATGATGTGTTAATTTGCTTAAAACCAACATTAGACAATATCAACACAAGAGAAGAACATGAAGAGGAGATGTTCAGCAAGAATTTAAATTCTAGCTATAAATAAATCCAAGTGCACCAGAAAAATACGTCCCACAGTACTACACCACCATCACCAGTGATACATACCGGATGGATGCTTTCTTGTTGGTTGCAGCATATTCTGACCCTGTCATCTGCAAAATTAACCTGAAATGAAACTCATCAGACCAAAAAAAGATTGTCTGTAGTCCCATTTTGATGAACCTGGGAAAATTGTTTCCCAAATTCATGTTCTTAGCTGATTGGGCTCCTTATTTGGTCTGAAGTGTGTATTCAGAGTTGGTATTCCACCTAACTTCTTTGCAACCCTTCCATCTATCTGAGAACTCTTAACTTATTGCCTGGCAAGAATTATGTTAAATTTTATTTCGTACCAATATTTTCCCAAGTCAACAAGACATAAGCCACAATAAACTCTCTGTCATGTCTGGTACCTTATAAAGTCCACAAGTTTTGGAATGCATCTATGATAATGAGCTCTTCAAACGCTTAAAACATTCGGAACTAATTGATATTACATATTTCCGTGTGCACACATTTGAATATATATGCTCGTTTGTGCCCGTTTGTGTAATCACCCAACACGAATGGAAGTGTGTCTCTGAATGTGTCTCTAAGTGATCATATTTGTCTCTGAATGTAAACCAGGTCTAGCAGACTCCCCACAGACAGGCAGATATGGAGATATTATGGGATTTGTGCAGGCACATTCCCTTCTTGCTGTCTTGGAGTGTGTGTGCAGAGATATTATGGAGATCAGAGGCAGGCTGGGAGCCTCTGAGGCTATTAGCTCATCTGTATTGTATTGAGACGAGGGTATGTACACATCTGCTGATGACACCAGAGGATTGAACAGTGTGTGTTTGTGTTTGATCGAAGCCACACCATTTTCTTTCCTCTTTGTGTCTGTATACATGATGTTTAAATTCGCTTGTCCATGTAAGCCTCCAATATTGTCATAATTTAACAAGTATGCTCTTGCAGGGAAATTGCTCAGGTGTGGAAAAACAACTGATGAAAAAAACATACAAATAATAAAAACACATTGTTTCCACCTTTTGTTTTCACTTTATGTTGCAGGTTTGATCTGTCAAGGGACTTATTGCTATCAAAATGTAAAACATTTCATTTTGGGAATCATGAATTCAACTGCAAATACTGTATGAGAAGAGGAAATGCTGATCAAATCACTCCAACTGTGGCCAACTTTGATTCAACATATTTTGTAAACCAGGCGCTTTTGTATTTTATCTTATCAATACATTCTTGGGCCTGTAAATTATCAGTAAAATGTTTTATTTGACATTTCTTTAAGACAGTTTCGGCTTTGTTCAAATGCTTGCAAGATTAAATGAAGTTCCATATTTGCATTGCACTGTTGACTGCATCTTTTCCAAAATCAGGTTCCATCTCAATTTCTCTATCTTTTCTGTTGAGATAGTAAGTCGAGGTCAATTGATGAATACAGATGTCACTAAATGTCTTACCAACATGACTAAAAAGTTGTAGGCTGAGGTGTTAGAGCAAGAAGGGTAGAATGAAAGCAAAAGACAAAATCTCGCTCTCACCTCTTTGTGCCAACGTTTGCAGCTTTATCTCACTCTGATTGATATGGCGTCAGAGGTTACTCGATTAAACAGTGCTTCACATTGCATAGATCCCTACTTAAAAGTCTCAGGACCTCTAAATTATTTATTGATGTCTGTTCCAATCTGCATCTGGCTAAGGAGGCCGGTGCACCATGTGAGGGTGAAGGAGAACAGCTCTCAGCGGTGGCGGGGGGATTGGCCCAGCAACGCCTAGAGCAACTTGTTTTCCATGTGCACTTGTTCACCTGCCCATCTTCTCTAATGGAGCTCAGCAGGGAGGGATGAATAGGCTTGAAAGTAGCAGAGCTACAACGAAATTGCACCGCAGCAGCTCAGCGTGTGCTGTCCTCAGTTCGCACGAGTAACATCCCTTTGCTGTCTTTTCTTTTCTAACTCAGGCTTTTACCTATAGGAGGAGAAAAACGAGACGGGTTTGCAGGTGCATATACTGTAAATCACCAATGAACAAACTATCCAGGAGGGAAGCAAGGAAGCACATACACTCTTATAAGTCTTCTAGTAAAACACAGAGACAAGCAAGTAAGAAGAAATTGGTTAATATCCTGGGAAAGTAGCTCAAGAATCTTTTTAAAGTTCAGTGGTGAAGGAAAACGGCTTCTGATTTGTTTTCTTTCTTTCCCCTGAGTTCACATTTAGTGGACAAGAAATTTACATGTCTGATTTAATACTAAGTTATTTGGAGACATTTATGTGTTCCAAAGTGCAAGGTAGGGGTAAAGTGTTGGTAGAAAAGTGGTAAAGTTATAGAAATTGTAGTAAATAAGCTCTGGGTCTTGAAGATCTCCAAGGAGTTTCAGAAATGGGAGAGTGCTGACACTTGCATTACTTGTTGATGTTCAAACCATGTGAGCTGCCTTCATAGTTTTTAAGTTATGGGTCAATCAAATAAGGAAAAAAGTTTTAAAATAGTTAAAATTTGCAGTTTCACGTAACAAAATGTGAAAACATAAACTTTTAAAGGATATGAACACCTCTGTAAGGCCCTGGATGATGAAATGCGATTTTCTTGTCACTCTGTGTGATCATTCACACAGTCATACCTGCCCCATCAGAGGCAGCCTTACAAATCTTTCCCAAGTATAAAAGTGCATGTCAATGAAAGATGGCCAGGGCTTAAGCTTTGACACAACCTTGAGGACTGACACATTGGACGGAGGTCTCTGCTGTTTGGTTAGATGAAGTTCAGGGAAACGTAGTGAGCTCGTTTACTTTGTATTGTATTGAAAGT
Source organism: Phalloptychus januarius (assembly GCA_902982915.1). Taxonomy (NCBI): domain Eukaryota; kingdom Metazoa; phylum Chordata; class Actinopteri; order Cyprinodontiformes; family Poeciliidae; genus Phalloptychus; species Phalloptychus januarius. The sequence goes on along the minus strand of CADWAE010000133.1, from coordinate 3,082,398 downwards.
GGGATGTGAGTGCAAAGCTTTAGCTCTGTGGGCCGACCCATGTTTCTCTCTCTGCTGTTTATTGAGGGCCTGTCTCAGGGGCCAGATATTGATTTTTGCCTGGATAAGATGGGATAGCCCTGGAAGACTCCATGACGGATGGATGAGAGGAAAAGAAAAGACTAAGTGGAGGTGTAGTTCTTGTGCTTTCCCTTGACCCTCACTTATAATTTGTGAATAAAACAGTGCATGTTTTTCCCTCCCCTCTGCTGCCAATTTAACCGATGGTAATAAGATAACAATGGCATTAATTTGGATGTTTTTCTCCCAGAAGCACCAAAGGACGACTTAATTGTTCAATTCATTAGCTTGCACTATCAAGGAACAAATATCGGCTCATCTAGGAACTCCTTACTGACTGAACAGTTGAGTAGATAATTCTGGATTTTAATGAAGTCAAATCATGACACTCAGACTTTAATAACTTCTAAGTTGTCACATTTATTTGCTGGATTTCGCTTGTATTTAATATGTAAGCCATTTTAGGTTTCCGATTCCCCTGTTTTCTCCCCATAGTACTTCTCTTCTATCTCATTTTGAAATTTGACAAGCACATACTCTTGACTCTATCATTGTTGCTGTTTGCAGTTTAAGTGCCAGGTTAAAATCACAAGAACCAGACAGGAGCACCCCCACACACACACACACACGCATGTACACACACCTTCAAGGCTCTCTGTCAAGTTAACGTTAGACGATCAATGGCAGTAGGTCAGCCTGGTGATTGTGAAACTTAGAGCTGCATGTTTGTATATTGTCCTCTGTGTTCATTTGTGTACTTTTGTGTGTCTGAGTGAGTGTTTACTGTGTTGTTCTATGTCTGATGGAGAGCAGGGCTTAGGACAGCCGAGTGCACAGGGGCTTGGGGTGAGTTGGGGGAGAAAAAAGTGCACAAGATTCATTTTTTCTCATCTTGTATAGAAGGAGAGCAGGAGAGGACGGTGTGTTATTTTTCTTGGCTTTAGCCCTCACGGCTCTAAGTGGGTATTGATCAGGTGCCTTAATGCAAACCTGTCAAATTAATTTTGCAGAGAACGAAGGTTGTGACTGCTACAAGATTGCTTCAGCACTGAATAGTAGGGGGTGGATGGATAGAGAGATGGATAGACATGGCTTTGGATTGTTAGAGATGGGGAATGCATTTGTATGGTCCAAATAGGAAGCTTGTATTAATTTTGTTTTTTTTACTTTTAGTTCTTTTGATACTCTTTTTCATTGTTCCAATGCTTTCCCTGGCTTTTACAAAATAATATGCATGAACTTACACATGGTGCAAAAGAAGAAAGTTGAATTATATATTCTTACTTATGAATATAGGAATTTGTTCATCCTGTTCTAGACCTACTCACACCTCTGGTGTAAAAAGCCTGTAATAACATAATTTCAAAGTCAGATAAATTTGAAAACAAGAAAACTAAAATTCACTTTCAATGCATTAATTTGACAAACCTAACCCTAACCCTGAGTTTGCTAAATAAACCATGTGCTCAACGAGATTAAGCTTTTGACAATAACTTTGAAGATGGGCTTAGTGTGACATGATAAATACATATGAATTATTCTGATATCTACTTTTAAGTATGGTGGAGGATCTGTGATGCTGTGGGGCTAATTGTCTTCCAAAAAGCCTTTGGAGCTTTGTTTGAGTCCTTTGAAATGGCAAGAGATTTAAAAAAAGATCTAGTGGCCTCTGCCAAAAACAAAAAATTAGGAAAATGTCAAATTCAACCATTCATTCTTTTCCCATAAACAATGCATGATCTACTGGGTTTTCTCTGATTTTGAGCTCTGACATTTAGTTTATCTAAATCTAAATTCACACCGGCTACTGTGGTATCTGTCCGCTGACTGTTGGAGTTGTTTGATTGCTGTACAGACTTAGCAATCAATACTAAGCAAGAACACAAGCTGAGCAATACTTTGCCTTAAAAAAAATCTTTGGAAGAACATTCTCTCCAGAAAGAGAGCAGTATAACAGAATTATAGCAGTAAGTTTCATAATGATTCAGAATAAGCTTTAGTGAGATTTCCAGATATTTCAAGGTTTGAACTCTGATGACATATTAAGTATGTTTTAAATTCATAATGTTTGTGCACATGTGGTTGCTTAGAGCAGGACAACTCATCCCTCCCTGGTCTCTCATAATCCTGTTGTGGTTTAAAGGCATAAACATTTCCTTGAATGTATATCAGTACGATTGCAGTGACGTGTAAAGTAAGAAAATAAACTACGGAAACATTTTCAATCAGCACATCTGTTCATGCAAGTCCCTGATGTTTTTTTTCCCCCTTTGCTTCAGTTTTTGTAAATTATGGTGGTTAGTTCACTTTAGTTTCACAGTGGCTTGCAAAAGACCAACTCTTTTTAATTTCTACAGAAACATTTATGTATTTCATGAGGATTTTATATAATAATTGTGAAGTGACAAATATTCACATTTAATTTAAAAAAAAGTTAAAAAGCATGGGATATATTTGTATTCATACTACTCAACCTAATTTATGTACAGCTGTACTTTTGTCTCTACCACTTCTGCACACCAGGAGATATTTTTGATTCTTCTTTTCAAAAAACCGTAAATTAAGTTAGACTGGGTAGACCGTGTTTCATCCAGGCCCATATTTCATCTTCTTTAACTCTGACCAACTTTCCTGTCCCTTCTAAAAACATGTTCACAGCATGGTGCCACTACAACCATGTCTCTCAGTTGGGATGATATGCTCAGCATGACATCAAACAGTTAGAATTTGGTCTCACCTGGCCAAAGCACCTTAATCTACATCTCTGTAATTAGTTCTTAATGGCTTGTGTAGACACTGCAGTTTCCTCTGTATGTATTAACGTATAATACAGTATATATATATATATATATATATTGTTTTAAATTATTAAAATGGGAAGTTGTTATAATGTTTAGAGGGCTCTGAAATATTTGTGGATTTTAGCTATTTGCCCGCAGTTTTGGTCCCCAATCTCTAATACCCAGCCATGTATATTTATGTTACATTATCATACCAGGAAAGTAGCTTTCTAGGTTTCTACAGGACAGTTTCTCTAAATCAGTGGCTCAGAAAGCTACAGTAAGCTTTGACAGTCACCGTATCCATTCATATGTTTCTCATTTGTTTCTCAGTCACTGTCTTTTTAAACCCTTGCTGCTGCTTTCATGCAACTTTTTGAAGTGACACAACGCAGTGTTAATTTATAGGTGAAACATATCAAGGCTTTTTACTCCTAAGCAGCTTATCACTTTCCTCTGAACATTAGATTGTCTCTCAGGTGCCCCACATGGACAGTCGTCTGTGACACGTTATGTGAATGTGAGTTCAATTTAAAGTTAAGAGGACTTAGTTCAGTTGACATACTTTAAAAGCTGAAAATTAACACATTATCTTATAGGTTAATGTGTTTCTTCTCATGTTCTTCCAGTCAGGTCGGCTATTTTCAAAATGTTAGCAAAAGCAAAACTTATTCCGTTCACATCAGTGTGCCAAAGTAATTCTTGATTTAAACTCCCAAAATAAAAAACCATTTCATCATTGCAAAATTGCTTTTTCATTGGAGCAGTATTTGAATTTTCTTTAAACCATTCTTTCTGCCCTTTTCTCTCTCAAGGGCTCACAAACACTGAATTTATTTAAATTGTAACTCAAATTGTCTCACTTTATATAGCAAGCTGCTGTGGCACTCTAGATGCAAATATATTTGCGGGACGTATGTGTGTATGCATGTAGTATAAGTGTGCACCTGTGAATGTGTAAAGTGTATTTGTGCTCTTTGTAAATTGGTTGGTGAGTCTGAGAGGTTCCATTACTGCTCAGTGGCTTTCATCTGGTCATAGACAGAAAGTCCTTACATCTGAAGCAAAAAGGACACAATATGTGCAGCCAATGCAAAAACACATTCATACAACTAAAAAAATGGGCAGACATGGAAAAACACAATATGTGAGACCAGAACTTCAGTCTCACGATAAAATACAGAATCATTAATCTAAGTACAATCCTAAAATGCACGTGTTCTAATACAGCACAAAATATGAAGACAAGCATTTTTGGAGTCCTGCTGCATCATTCTTAAAACCTCACACAAGTATACTTTTGATGCTTGAAATATCATTGAATATATTAAACATATCAGCAAAATTTAGCCTTATCCATACAACTTAGTTCTTTTTTTATAAAAATTGAGAGAAATACATTTTTGCACTCCCTTGAACAATCCCTGACTTTTACAAGTATCCAATAAAAATTAATGGTTGAGTTTCAAAGAAACAATACTTTGCTACTTCAAACTAGTTGTTATAAAAAAAAAATTCACACATGATCAGTGAAGATTCTTAATGTAACTGAGATATGTTTTCCCACTGTTTAGAATGATATTTGTGGTAGGAAATTAAGGCTTGTATGGCATGTGGCAGACAGATGACATGTACCAGGATGGCAGATGCAGACTGTCACAGAGCAGGAAATCCAGACATTACTGATTGTGTTTAGTAATAACTGATGTACACACACAGAAATAAACACTAATGGAACTCTGGAAGTTTTGCATATTGCTCTTAAACCAACTCGGTACAAATTGGTTTTGGTAAAGGAAATGTGTGCCGGATATTTGAGGACTCCTAACTGCTTAGTGTGTGTCTGCATGAGCAGACGTTTGGTCTTTGCAGAGAGAACAAAAGTGAAACTTTCTGAAAACTTGATTTTCAAAAATGACATGAAGAAATATAAGTCTTTGAATAATGAGGGAAATGTGAAAAAAATGGTCAGACCAAATAGGTGTATAAAATTATTCTCACAAAAATGACATTACTGACTAATAGGACAAATATTCATCAGTACAAATAATTAACAATTCATAATAAGGCAAATTATGTGCAGGACTCATAATGCAGAATTGCACAGTGGACACAGAAAGTGAAAGACCAGTTCCAACAGTGAGATGCTCAATTCTATGGCGATTGAAATTCAATTAATGGTGGTTTGTCTTGCAGGAAGAGCGTCCAATATAAATTCTTGACTAGCTTCCGTGCGAGTTGCAAGACCTGTGGTCTGGACCAAAGGTAACTCAACCTTCTGTCCAGACCAGAGGGTTGATTTCTTATTTTTAAAGACAGCTTGTACAGTGCCAAGTCAAGAAATTCATGTTGGTGCATGTTGGTTTTGTGACATTTACAATGGATAATCAAAACTTCTGAAAATACCTTCAGCTATCAAATTGTTAGTCTATGTAAGTGTGTTGTGTGTCATGATCTTCTACTGTGTTTTTAATTATTGCTAGCACTGTAATAACAGGAATGTTTCTGAAATATCTTTAAAAATGCTTGTTATCAAGTTTGATACATGATATAAAGCAATAGAGGGATCCTCAGGACAGTAAAATGGAGGGAATAAGGATGAAAATGTGTGTGTGTCTGTTTGGAAGGTGGGGTGGATTTCCTGTCAGTCTTTATATGCATCAAAGGCCACATCCCATTCAAAGCAACATGACAGAGACGTAGAGCAATCTGCCTGACCAAAAGCATTTAATTTTCAAATGTCTCCCAAATAAAACGCTATTCATATGAACAAGGTGCAGCAGACATGCATATGCACGCAAATGATTTTTCCAGCACACACTCAAGTCTGGATGTATGCGTGCACAGATATGCATATGCCATTTTGCCCCTCATCTATTACCTCAACCCCCACAGACTCAGGGGAAAAGAGGAAATGTCTTTTTTTAAAGGATTGAATACAGAGGGGTGAGCTTTGCCACTTTAACCTTACATATGCAAAATTTGGTGCTATGTATTCATACAGAGAGCCACAATACGGGTATTACATCTAGATGTGTCATTTTGCCGCTAATGCCAATGCTGAGGACAAAATGCATCCTCTTTTTCAGAAAAAACTTGATTTACTAATATTTGAATATTAAATGCACATGTTGCACATATTATGATTTGAATAAAAAATAAAATATATTAGCGTTTCATTCAAATTATATACTAGAACCAGTTAAATTTAAGTTTATTATTTACAACATTCTATTGTCTATTTAAACTTTTAATAGTCGCAAGAGAATCCATTCTGTTTGTCAAAGTGCAACACAGAGACACACAACACAAGCATGCACACACTCACACCTAAGGACATTTTAGAAAATCCAAATAATCTAATTGGCAGATTTTTGGAGAAAGAGCCAGAATACCCAGAGAGAACCCAGGGTTTCACAGGAGAACATGGAAACTCCATTTAAACCCAGGGCCTTTTGCTGCAACAAAGTAACCAGCTAGATCACTATGCTGGCTCCAGTTGGGTCCATTTGCAAATCTTTCAAAGATTTTTCAAAGAAGCTGCTGCTGAATAAAATGTTTCCTTGCAGCATAATGTAAGGGGTGTAGGGATCGTGCACTGGGTTATGTGCAGCATTATGTTTTTGCTGCAAATTCCTTTGGCTTAAAGCTTAAATCTTAATAAATCTTCACAGAAAAGTGGCTTTATTTTGATGTCAGGTTTTTTACAAGTGGTCTCTACTTCCAAAGGGGCTTCTGAAAGAATTGTTTGCAGTGGTGGTATTTTAGATTACTGATATAAAAGAGGTTAAATACAAATGTGCGCAACACTTTACAGAGTGCATTTATTTATTATTATTATTTTTTAAAGGTTTTATTGGCTCTAGTGGCCTTTATTTAACTGTTAATGGACAGGAATGAGGGAAACGAGAGAGGGGGAAGACATGCGGCAAAGGTCGCCAGGCCGGGAATCGAACCTGGGACAGCCGCGTCGGGTGCTGCGCCACCACAGCACCCAACAGAGTGCATTTATAACAGAAAATAAACCAATTATTTTTCTTAAACTTCGCAATTATGTTTTTTGTTGTATTGGTCCATCTACGTATAGATTGAATTTGGGGTTCTAATTTGACATGTGAACAGGAGGAGTTAGTATTCCAGCAAGGCACACTGTTGTATGCAAGACGTCAATTTGATTTATTTTTTTCAGGCAATAAGGACACTGGCTTGATAATCAATTATAAATTCTAAAATTTACAAATAAGAAACAAACTGCTCCATGTGCAATTCTTTGTTCTTGTAATATCACCTTTACATATTAAAAACCTTTACTGCTGGCCAGATGATGTTAGCTTTTAGCAGCATTGTATGGCAGACAATAAGGCTACAAGTGCTGCCAGGATCAGGTGTGTTTGCCTGATAGCCAATACTGAGATCAAAAGGCGTATTTCAGTATATTTTAATTGAATTGAAAAACATCTGCAGCAAAACCGAGTTTCTGAATTATTAGGTGTATTAGGTGTTTGGCTAGTGATTGGATGTGTATAAAAGGACACTTGTGTTTGCCTTTTAATCGAAATAAGTGTTCTTGACCTCTTAAGAGATGTGTGTAACACAATGAAGTATTAGTATGCACTTGACAGGCAGTGCTTCTGTGTGCGGATGCTTCGAATCATTTGATGTGAAGAATCTGAAGCAGATTCATTTTTTGTTGTGAGTTTCCTTGCTAATAGTACTTCCAAAGTAAGATGGAGAGTGAGAGCTTTAAAATGTTTGGGCTAAAAGGGATTTTCAGAGTGTTTTTAAAAAGAGTTGATTCCACTAAGTAGGGCTGCTAACTGTGCAATCCCACAATCCAGTGTCCTAAATCCAAAAGATTTTGAACATTCATACATATGGGGCAAAGAAAAATGGGAAGCGGGGGAAAGAACATCAAATGAAATGCTATTAAAACTCAGAAGATATGAGAGTTACACCAATTTCCCCCTTCCATCCTTGTTTTCCCTTCATCCTGCAATCCATCTTTCTCTCAATTAGGAAATGAAAACTACAGATCGTCTTAAGAGGGGAGAGATTACTCTCTGACCCTGATGTCCTGTGTGTAATTCACTATACAATACTTTTTGACTTTTACTATAATTAAGAAAATTCAATTCACTTATGACTTTTAAACCATCTTATTGATCTTCAGCTTTATGTAGCAGTCCACTTTTGAAGGAAGAAAATCTCATAACTTCTGCAACTAAGACAAAGTCCCAGAGTATATTAATGTTAAAAGCTTTATAAATGTTTGAGAGTGCATTTATGGTATGATGATTTGCACGAGGGAATCAAAGTCCTGCCTTCCTTCCCATCTGCTACTGCAGCCATAAATGTAAAATGTAATATCTAGCTCTTTCATTTGAACAGATATATAGTTATCAGCATATCACAGACTCTCTTTTGTGTATAGATTTGTACAGATTTCCCCTTGCTTCCTCCGTCTGCTGCACATCCTCCTCTAGACATGTGATTGATTATTTAGACAGTTGCGCTGAGGAGCTAAACTTTTTTTTTTTTCCTGCTTTGAATTAATAAATTAAAATAAAGTCTTTGTGTATGTGCTTGTGTTTTGGTTGTGTAAGAAGATGGGGGGGTTAGTGCTCCATATGGCTCCCATGACCCCCTATGGAGCACAGAAGCACTTCATCACCCATCATTTTCTCTATATGCACTGTGCTTGCAATGTGTATTTGTGACAGCCTATTAGGGCATTCTTTTTTCTACTATTGATGCGTTTATCATCTGGTAATATTAAGATGTTTTCCTTTAAGTTTGGTTCAGTGCTCAGTTTCTGGAGTAAGTAATCTAATTTAAGTTTTTTTTTGCTATATTATTCACCCTGATTCCTCCATGCACACTTGTCATTGTGACCCAATAGCTCAATGTTGCTCTTGCATTACCATGAAATTTCAATAAGATTTGTTGACTTGCTGTCTCCTTGTGGACAACTGAGCCAGAAACACTGAGCCTTGGTGGTTGTTTGACTTCAATTTTGAGACAGGAAAATCCTTCCTGAAAGCCTTTCCACAGTTTGGTAAAAAATAAAATCTACTATTTCTAATAGCATGAGGGTTCAAATATCCAGACAGAGTTGTGCCCTGACTTAAAATTGTAAATTGGATCACTCTACCTTGGACAAAAAACAGATCAAATGCTTTTTTAACAACTTAAAATTTATGTAGGCAAACTTTGGACCAGAACTGCACTGCTGAGATAACAGATCCTTGCTAGACAGAGTGTGTGTTTGCGTGTGTGTGTGTGTGTGTGTGCATGAGACACACATGAGATCCACAGTAGTCAGAAGTGGTTATAGGAACACTGTCCTCTTCATCGCCCAGAGGGCTTTCTGCTGCTACTTAGCTGATAACACATAGGACCATCTTTTCACACATTCTCCCTCACCATCTCACTTTACTATCAGCACTCACTTTCTCAGTTTCTCTCTCTTCTCTATGTGTATCTGTCTCACTCTATTCATTTCCCGCGGGCCTCTCTCTGTCTCTCTCTTGCTCCTGTCTGCAGGAATGAATCAGACATAAGAGACCAAACAAGATTTTCAACCCATTGCTTTTGATTAAGTGACTTAACACAGAGGTCTGCGGCCCGGCAATATCACTAATGGTCCGAAGAAAGAGAGATAGTGTGTTTGGGGGGGAAATAGAGAGAGGCAGAGAGGTAGGGCGAGAGAGAGAAAGAAAGAGAGATGCAGGCTAAATCTCTCACAAGTAGTCCCATTATCTCTGTCCAAAGGAGAAAGTGATTATGAACTTAAAAGGAGCTTTGTGTTCATAGCTTTCTCCCTAGCAAGTTTAGTTGGAGAATTACGATTAAGCCGGATTTAACATCATGCAAAAAGCTTTTTTACACAGAGGAGACGTAAAGGCGGAAACGCTCTGTCCTTCAGAAAGAGGGTCTACACGTTCAAATAATTTTGACATTATTCTACAAGTTTCCACATTCTGAATAGTTGCCATTTAATTGGCGTGCCAGACTGTGTCCTTATAGGTATTTCTAATCAGAAATCACTATGCAACCAGAACAAACCAGAGTATTTTTCCCCCTTTAATTTACTTGTGTTGTTTGTAAGAAATCAATGCAGAAATGACAACGGATGGATGAACTTTTTTTTTTTTAATTCCATGTTATGGTTGGTGATTTTGCAAGCAGATAGTTAATTCTCCAAATGTTGCTTTTATGGAAATGCTAACATATGTCACTACTTATCTGATTTCCTGCAGGATATCAAAACAATTTGGAGCATGATCTCTTTGATGAAAGGATATACTTAAAACACTGAAAATACATGTTTGTAATCATTTCTTAGCAGGAGATTTATTGGGGTGAATGGTTCAAAGACAGAATGTGTTTTTCTCTGTGTGTGTCATAAACACAACTAAAACATGCTTCTTTTTGGAGGGCGGGGGCAACAAATGCCATCCAAATATTTGACTTTATTATTATTATTATGAATTTCAGTGTTTTGTATCAGTATTTTATATGAAAACCATCAATGTGAAGTGGAAGAAAAATGATTTTTATGAATAAAATCCAAATAAAATGGTGTACTTTTGTATTTACCCACCTTTACTCTGATATCCCTGAAAAATAGTGGAAGTGGAAGAGTCTTGCACTTCAGCAACGTAGCTTTAATGGAAGAGTGACAAGAGGACAGCATTATGTATTGACTGAAATTGACTTGCTATTCAACACAATTGCACACAAAACCTGTCAGATTTTTTTTTTTTAATAAAAGGTCATTCTCTTTGGAACAACCCCAGAGCCAGAACAAGGTTATGGGAGCATCGTTCAGGAGAATTTGTGAAATTAACAAAAATTCACTATTAATCTTTTTCTCTTGCATTAATAGCTAAAATGTGTTCACCTTGCCAGCATTAAAAAAATGAAGAAAGGTTAAAATTGAGTGGATGTTATCTATTTTTTTTTTTTGTTGTTTAAAACTAATTTGGAAAACTCTTTTCCTCCACCTCCGCCCTACTTTGTGTTGGTTTTTCACATATTTTGCTCCATTCCTGCTTTGAATGGGGGAAAAATAAACACTACTGTTTGAACCTGAGGTTCCGACTTCTGGACTGTTCTGAACTCAAATATAATGCCAAGCAAAGGAAATCTTAATATAGATGCATAAACAGGCAAGCTAAAGAATGTTTTTTTCAAATTAAATGTTTCTTATTATCCTAAAGCTATGTCTTATTGCTCAACTTATTTGCCATGACATCCAAGCACCAAGATTCAATTGCCTATTTTACTTTTTACTGTGCCAATGACATCAGAAGTTGGATTGACTCCCTGTGCTTCAAGGTCTATTTAGTTAGCTTTTACCCAAAATAAATGTAGGCACTGTAAAATCACAAATCTGTGTGAACTTTAACAAGGTCCAGGCATTACTCAGGGAAGCCAACAATAGACACAAATTCAGGTTTGGAGCTCTGCTGATGTCTGAAGGGACTCCAGTGAGAAACAAAGTGACATATGAAGACCATTACACAGTTTGGCTGCTGTGAATGTCATTGCTTAAATGAGGCAACATGGTGAAAATGAATTTGGTTTCCTAAATTTCACTGTTATTGCTTTGTGCTCTAGTCACAGTTTCCAAGAAACTAAGTATCCTCCTGGTGAAGTGTGTCTGAGTTTGTGAGCATGTGTGAGCTCAGGTGTTTATGTGCACCACCCATCCCCATGCCCTGCTTTGATGTTTGTGCTCTTCTTGGGTTTTGTGTGAGAGTGTGTGTTATTCTCTGCACATTAGCGGTAATTATAGTCAGTAATAACCCTAACGAGAAGAGAGGGACATGCTGTGTTCAGAGCAGCAATTACAAGTTAATCAGCTACCATGTTGTTGGGAGTAATTAGGCAATGTTGTGAAGAGGATTTAAATTTCAGATATTTACTGCTGCAGTGTCAGAGAGGTTATGGTGGGAGAAATCTCAAAGCTAAGTGCAGGAATTACAGTTGTTAGTCATAACATATAAATAAATGTACTTTTTTAATTGTATATTTTAGTCTGAATATTTTCTTTTAATTAATTGATAAAGTTGAGCAAAAGGGCTTAAACCAGTAGCTTCTGAAACTTGAAACCTTTCTGTGCAGCGACATTCAGGACTGACATCTAAGAACACGTTGAAATCCCATGATTAAAGTAAAAAATATATTATTTTACAAGTAGGATATTTGTCAGCAGTTGACAGAGCCTCACAAATCAGGGCAAGGGAATCTTAATCTTTCTGTCACAGTTTGTTTCATATCTCCAAAAAGAAGCTGTAAATATTTTGAGCAGAAAGTATCACTTCTCTTAAGAAAGGTAACTATGCTGTACTCTGCTTCGTCAAGTTAGCCAGCTGTTAATGTGCCTTGATAGTGATTGCATGTGTGAGGTCTCTAATTGTTGATGTAAGCTGCATTTGCTCTATGCCAAATGACATTTATGTTGAAGTGCTAATAGCGAGGGTGTGACACCGATGCACACTCCTTAATTGTATTTTGTGTTTAATGAGAGCGAGGGGGTGAGATGCAGGAGGAGGGGAAGGGAAAAGAAAAAAGCATAAAGACGGTCCGAAAGACAGACGAGGATCAGGCAATGACCTGTGTGATGCAGAGAAACTGTTCTGACAGCTCATTGCCCAGTTCTGTCAACCCTGTGCTGTCTGAGCATGTGTGTGTGTGTGCGCTTCTGTCTGTGTGTCAGAACACATACTTAATGTGGAGATGAACATATTCAGAAAATACATGATTAGTTAATGACACACTTGGAAATAACATTTTTGACTGCATTTACGGGCCATTTTTAATTTTAATATGTATAAAAAATATTAAATAGATATAAAGTTTAGAAGCCCATGTTAAAAACGAAGACTTTCATTTGTTCAAAGAAATATTGAGTTTAATTAGACTCTATATATGATGTTGGCCATTTACTCAGGAGGCCTGAAATGAAGTAAAAATATGCTTCAACAAAATTACCACATTATATTTGGGAAGGTTTTAAAATGATTTATAATAAATTTTTTTTTACATCAAAAAAACTTATTTATCATAACATTAATATAGTTGTTAATATTAAGAAAAAAATTTTTAAATAAAGTTAGTTCCCCTTTTCTTAACACAGAAATAAACTATTAAATTCTGAAGTCCAGACCAAGATAACAAATTTTTCAGTCATGCAAAAGCAGTGGAACTATGGGATTTCTTATCACAGTCATTGCCTGATAAATGTTTTCGGGTTCAACTCTACAAAAATGATGTTTTACATTCACATTTTTTACATTCATCTTGTTACTGTATGTTCATTCAAACAAAACAGGATGAAAAAAGTGCTTTTGATTTGACAGCAAAGTGTTGAAATGACCTACTAGTTACTGTATCTGTGATGGGAGGAGAGATACAGAACCAGAGGTTAATAGTTGAGTTATTCAGGCAGGAAGGCCGAGTAGATAGTAGTTTATTGATGATAATTGCATCAACAAACATCATCTTCTCTGATGCACATTTATAAGAACTGTATAAAAATCGTATACCTGCAAGTAAGTGGGGATTGTCTTGCAATCCCTTCATGTTCTTCATTAAAGAGCATACAGGCTGATTTTAGAATGTTTTGCCAACATGGAACATGATATTCTGCTCATTACTCATGATTTATTTAGTTTAGATAATAGAAAAGTAGGTATACGTGCTTTTGTAAAAGAAGCAACTGCTACAACAAAATGTAAAAAAGAAAATCGGTATGAATAGTGTCTAATCAAAACTCCTATATAATCATGAATTTAAAAGAATTATATTTATTCCACTATAGTTAGCAGTGATTTATAAAGTATCCTATAAATATGCATTTATTAGGCAAAAATGATTGAAGTTGCTTAATGACACTCCATAATGTTCAGCACCAGTTGGTATTTTTATTAGTTAGAAAAAGTGTTAAAATAATACAAATGTCAGAAAGATAAACAGCAAAAAAGAACATTGGAATAATTAGCAATAAAGACTAAATAAATCAATCAAATAACACTTGTACAAAATTCATCAAAACTAATTAAAACACTGGTTCTAAATAATTTAAATCACTGCTTTACCTTTCTCTATTCCTTAGGCAGGCTGCTCCAAAATAGTTTATCTTTAGAAATATAAATAAATAAAAATAACAATTATGTTTTGCCCTGGGACAACAACTAATAAAAGAGATAGCAGTAATTTTACTCCTGCTGTGTAAGAACATTGGAGGACGCTGTTCAAGTCTGGGCCTCCTCTCTGACACTAACGTAAGGCGAACTGCAGAGTCTGATTGTAAACATTATTGAGATGCTGATGGTGCTGTTCACGTTGGTAATTAATTACCCTGATTGATTCTGACTGCAGCTTGTTTGTGAGTGGCATTTCATCATGATGTTCTTTACTTAACACACTCACTTTGCACGAATCAGGAAACAATTAAAACAGCCATTTGCATCAAGGCAGATGTGAAAACAGGTGCAGTCAGATTGGATTTAGAGCATCTCTGATCAGTACTTTTCAAGTCTTTCCCCAGACCTACATAAGGCCTGGACTTTGACTGGACCAGTCTAACCAATGAATTTGCTCTTGGTCTAAACCACTCCACAATATTTTTCTCTAGTTTCATCTGATCTGACCACCGTCTTACATGCTGCATCCACAATGATTTTATGTCCATTTCACAATTATGAGCTACTATGTGTCGTATCACTTTAAAAGTACAGTGAAGTTTGTTGTTGTAACATGACTAAATGTGCAAAAGTTAAAAAGGTACAAATACTTTTCTGAGGTACTGTAAGTTTATACTCTTTGTGCTGCCTTGCTGATTTATGGGAACTGTGACTGTCAGTTCCATGACCCTGCGACGGTACTTCATGTCCGACCCATGTGTGTGATATCCCCACACACACGGGCCCAGCCATCACTCGTCAGAATATGAGTTGCCACGCCAAAGTGGGTGGTGTGGTGGCGGAGTGAGGGGGTCCACAGGCTGTCCTTGGGGCTGATTGGCTGAGAGTTGTCAAACAATCACAATGGTGGTGAGCAGAGGGCCTCTCTCCCCCGTAAAATCAATTTCAATCAACGTGGAGACGCAATATTATTAAATGTCAAGTCCACCGCGGCCCTCAGCCCTATGCTGTGGCAAAAAATTATTCCTGACAGCCACTTGGCGACTTAATTAAGTGCAACAAAAAGGGGACAAGAGGAGAAAAGGAGAGGAGGCGGCAATGAAAGAGACTGAAGGGGGGAGGGCTGGGAGAGACAGAGGGGTGTGGGGTGGGGGGGATTATGAGTAAAAATATCTCAATTGGTCAGTTGGTGTTTTTGTCTGGTTGACTGATCATATTGACATGGCCTCAGAATGATAGCCTCACTGGGGAAGGGTCAGGCTGGAAGGAGGGAGTAATGAGAGAATAAAAAGAAAGAGAAAGTTAAGCTTGAGCCAAATAAGGATATGAAAAAAAAGACATAAGGTAGAGGGCCCTGATTGAAACCATATATTCACAATTCATTTTTTTCCAAGTCGAGTTTCGAATGGCTGAAATAAACATTCTCTTATCTGAAGCATGCCACCTAATGTGTGGATTGCATTGTATTGCTCTAGGTAATGAATTTAAATTATTTTCTATTCTTTGGGTTAATTAGTACAAAAATATTTAACACATCTAAAAAAATAATAGATTTTAAGGGCTCTTACTGGTTTTTAAAACTCTTAATGATTACACTTCATCCTGTGTATTAGGCTTCCTTTCATCCAAAAGGCTCTGTAGACCCTGGAGGCCTTCGGTGAGGGTCTTTTGTTGAAAATGAGAATTAAAACTCTGGAAGGCATCGCTGTCTTTAAACCCTCATTGGTGGAGCAGCTTTTCTGAAGGCCTGAGGGCAGGTTGGATTAAAAAAATGAATAAGGCGTAATATTTACTCAATCAGAAATATAACTGTGCTCTTATGTTCACAGAAAAATAGTAGAACTGGTTTGACACTTGTTGATGTCAAATTCCTGAATGAATGAAGATCATTTAAGAAGTGCTTATATTTATTAAAATGTAGTTTTTATTGACATTAATAACTAATCATCCCTCTGTTCAAACTACAAATTAATATGTCTCAAATATATGTGCCATAAAGGTTGTTTTCTTAATCTAATTATTTAAAAAATTCTAAATCTTAATTCAATATTTATTGAATCTTAATAGCCAACATATTCCAAGGTAAATGATGAAAGAGAAAATGAAGACTGAGGTAAATATTGAAAATTTCTGAATGCAAGTGCTTTTGTTTTGAAAAGCTGGGAGTGTTTTTGTTCCTTAACTTGTCCTGTCTCTAAAAAAAAAAACACTTTCACCCTAACTGGATCCTGCTATTGTAATTTATAATGTAATTTGGACAGTGTTTCTAGTCTTCAAATTAAATCTCCTCAGTGAAGATTGTAGTAGTTTGTCTAATTTTCTTGTAAATCCTTACAGTAAAGTAATAATAATGAGTAGAAAAGTCCCCAAGTCTAAAACTATATTAAAGTGGAGAACAATTTCAACCCCAATAAGTGTTCAAAATAAAAGCACTTCCTATTTCATTCACAGTATTCTTTGAAAGAAAATGTGTTGTATATTTCTAAGAAATTTTCATTTGTTATTTTATATAATTCACAGCATTTAACACTTCTATAGTGAATATTCTGAAAAGATAAAGATGTGTTCACATGTTAGATTAAGGTTCAATATAAAGATCTGAATACCAATTCAATGTTTTAGGCAGACCAGGCAGCATGGAGTAAGA
Source organism: Phalloptychus januarius (assembly GCA_902982915.1). Classification (NCBI taxonomy): domain Eukaryota; kingdom Metazoa; phylum Chordata; class Actinopteri; order Cyprinodontiformes; family Poeciliidae; genus Phalloptychus; species Phalloptychus januarius. The sequence goes on along the minus strand of CADWAE010000133.1, from coordinate 3,065,758 downwards.
GAATGTTATTTTAGACGATTAAAAACGTTGAAGTAAGACTTGGGGAGAATAATTTATGACTTGATTTGGACTTGAATCTCAGACTTGAGACTTGATTTACACTTTGGGTAGAATCATTTAAACCTAACTTGGACATTTTACCCTTGGAGACTTAAGACTTGGCCTGGATTTGAGAATTAATTTTAACTTCTCTTACGCCTTTTAGAGACTTGAGACTTTGTTTGGACTTGGAGCCAAAGACCTGAGACTTGACTTTCCCCTCAAAGACTTAAGACTTGATGTAGACCTTAGGAGAAAGACTTGACTTAAACTTGAGAATAAGAACTAGGTGCTCAACTTGGACTTTTTCTTCTAATAATTGTGAACATCAATTGAGTCACCATATTTTATAAAAATGGCCCCGGAAGACGGATTTCCTGGTGAGGGAAAGAGATTGTGGGGGAAAAGGCAAAACTGGAAATCCCTGGAATGCAGCGGTTGATGGATGGACAGAATATGAATTAAGGAAAACAGAAAGATGAGAAGGGGTAAGTGGTAATTCAACAAGGATCTGCCTTCAAACTAACACACACAAGTGCAGACTTTCTCATCCAATGACCAGCTCTTTTCATACTGAAATAATTCCTTGAGAAATAAATCACATTTCGATTGCCTGGTAATTGCTGAGGATCGATCAACATGTTCTGCTTGACTCACCCTGGGGTTTTCCTCCTTTTGTCCACAGCTTGGGCACGTATACACACACACTCGCACACACACCCCGTCAATTGGGACCTTGAACCTCAAGGGATAACTGATGCCTGATTGAGCGAATCAGTAAACATGAGCTGCTGATTGTTCCTATGCAGATTAATATGAGGCAGTTAATTGAAATGAGGAAAGTGAAGATGGACTCGGAGAACGAGAGAATAGAAACAAGTAAATGCGCCAGACTCATACACTGGTTAAAGACATGAAAACAAAAAACTAAAGATCAGTCAAAGTATAAATACCACAACTTTTATCGTATCATAACCACTGTTATTTCCCCTGTGAACATTTCACCTTTTTAAAATTGCTAGGAAATTGTGCTCAGCCTGCTGCAAAAAACTCTTGTCTGATTCATGAATGAGTAATTTTGATCAATTCTGCAATCAGTCAGCGGTTATAGGTCCATCTCCCTCATGTTAAAGTATGATTTATAAATGGCTAGAGGTCATTATGACACAATGGATGTTTTACCATGGTAAATGAGAATGGCCTTTCTACTCATGTCCTCGGTATGACAGCGACAAGCAGGTTGTCAATACAGAAATGACCCTGCTGGAAGGCGGAAAAGCCACATACACACACACACGCACAACTTCTGCACAAAAGGCCCACCGTAACATACAGCTGCATGTTTGAACAGATTTAATATAATCTCCTGAAGGATTATACCCAAACAAATGCATGCAACCACATAGAAAATCCCTGTACAACACATTTAGAATAGAACGTTTATGAGCACAACCGCGTGGGTACTTATTTCAAACCTGCACATGCAACTATAATAATATTATATACTCACACACAGACAATGGATCAGTCAATAAACTCATTGATCACCTTCTGATTTACAGAAGCAGCAGGCACAGTGAACAGCGGCATGGATTTTAGTTTCCATGAAGCACATGCAGAATTTATTCACCTTTTATAGGTAAATCGATGTGATTCTGTGGCTGTAGAACAAATTTCTTTCTGAGCATAAAAAAACAGAAGGTTTTTATTCAAGCATATTTTAAATCTCCACTGAGGCTGCTGCAGAGTTGAAACAGATACTTCAGAGCTTTACATAATATATTTTTAATTGAATAAACATTCAACCTCACTTATATTAGCAAAAGGTATCATGTAAGGTTTTCTCTCTGTGCACAATATTTGTTAATCAGTTTTAAAAATATGTTAGAGAAATGTATTTTAAGTACATTACTTCCGATGCTCATTCATAAATATCAGAAACCTAAGACTCTTAAAGTAAAATTTAGTCATAGCATTAATCAGAGAGACTTATTAAAAGTGTTCTAGTTTTTGCACAATAAATAAAATAATTATCTCTTTCTGAAAGTACATATATTTTATAGAGTTCTGCTCACATATTTAATCAAAGTTTTGTGGGGTAAAGCACACTGGCTATAAAAGATGAGATTTAATACTTTTTCTAGTTTTAATTTGAAATACACACTAATGAAACACAAATTAAAGTGCCTATTTCAGAAAATATATGATTAATCAATATAGACTTGTTTAGTAATTTACAATTTTACTGCATAGTGCAGGAAGACTTTCCCGTATATTAATTTTGTATTTGGTCTGTTTCATTGGAAGTTAAAATGAAACATCAATACAAAGTAGAAAGTAATTGAGAAGTGGAAGGAAAATGTTGCTTGATTTTTGAAGTGCTTTGCAAAAACATCACAAAAATCTGATGCACATTTTTGTTCAGCCTTCTTCAATCTGGCAAATTTCTACACTAACCATATAATCTTAAATATTTTTTTCATCTTAATTTTCTTTCCATCTTAATCCTTGAGTGGCCTGGATTGTCTCTTGGTCTTCGTGATGCTCCTTGTTGATCGATTTTCTTTCTACCAGAAATGCTGTATTTATACCAAAGTTAGGTGACTTCTCATGGCAGATGGTACCAATGGAAATTATTTATCATTATAAGATTAAATGGCTCTGATTAGTAATGCATGCCACACTAAACACCATGCATTATTTTGTTTGTGCACCACATTGCACATGGTACAATGTGGCAAATGGGGGAAAAAGTTAAATGGGTATGAATACATTTGGAAGGCCTTGTCTTTCTCAGAAATGTTATGTGTTTTAATCAAGTCCATCAGATCTGATCAACATGATGAGTCTTTGGGGGTCTTTATAAAAGTCTTTATTAAAGGCTCTTTTTTATAGGTTTGTTTTGAATCCACACAAGAATGCGCATACACTCACAGACCTTAGGGTGCTTTGTTTAAATAAGCGTACCTGGACCCCTGTAGGGGTTCAGCACATCCATCCATCTAGCCCTGCCTTGGGTCATCATACACACGCACAGAGGCAGAATTTAACTTCTTTTGTTTTCTGTGTTCTTCTCAGACTACCACACACACATCTCTGTTCAAGCCTGCAGCCATCATTTAGTGGTTTGTGTTCAGAAAGGGTTTTGGATGTGTAACACTAGAGATGACATGGAAAGACACAGGAAGACCGAACACTGTCCTGAGGTCAGTGTGTGCGCGCATGCGGTTGTATGTGTGTGTCTACGGTGCAGGCCAGCTGCATAGACCTGCAGAGTGCAGGTTGTAATCTTACCCCGACAAATTTTCTTTATTAGTTGCAGATCAAACTTTGCTTTGATTTAAGGAATTTCATCCCTTATGCTCCTGCAGATCACCAGAACATATAGATGCTAAAGTGAAGAGAATATTTTTTATTCTTTTTTCTGGATTTCTATAATAATAAAAGATTTGGATAATTCTGAGAACATAATACTTAACAGAACCAAAGCAGCTCGATCAATTGTAACTAAACCTGCAGAACTTTACTCTCCGGTAGCCCCCACTGCATCTGTAATCATGCTTTCACTGGTGTTTTCAGCAAAATACCTGTGAAAGAAAATATATATAAGTTAGCATGTAGATTTCAATCTTTTACACTGTGACTTAAATGTGCTGTGAACAGACAAATGCTGTATTGCTCCTCCCTGGACGGTATCGACATTAGATGCACAAGTTTGACTATTGATTATTATTATGATTATGTAAAGTAAGAAAAGAACGTTTTTTCTGGATTGAATCAAAAAAGAGAAATAAAAGACTTTTTTCAAAATGCATATCACTCGATTTATAAATCTGGCTTGAGGCTTTATCATCTGAATAAATGGAGACAACAGCAGAGCAATTTTTTTTTTCAGTTACACATATTTTATGGAAGTGTATGTACACACGGGCTGCCCAGTGGCGCAGCTGGTAGAGCTGTTGCCTTGCAGCAAGAAGGGTTCGATTCCCGGCCCCGGGTCTTTCTGCATGGAGTTTGCATGTTCTCCCTGTGCATGCGTGGGTTCTCTCCGGGTACTCCAGCTTCCTCCCACAGTCCAAAAACATGACTGTCAGGTTAATTGGCCTCTCTAAATTCTCCCTAGGTGTGAGTGTGTGTGCATGGTTGTTTGTCCTGTCTGTCTCCGTGTTGCCCTGCGACAGACTGGCAACCTGTCCAGGGTGACCCCGCTTCTCGCCCGGAACGATAGCTGGAGAGGCACCAGCAACCCTCCCGACCCCAGTAAGGGAAAAGGGAGTAGGAAAATGGATGGCTGGATGGGTATGTACACACACATACATATATACTGTCCAAGCAGTGCTGAGTGACTAACTAATTCACATGATTCATATATGTTTACATATACATCCATAACATAACATACTTGGACATAAATCAATTCATTTTAACCACAATATAAAATAGGTATGTTGTGGTTATAGGGCATTAGCAGTTGTATTTACAATCCTGACCATCACTTAACAGTGCTCACTTTGTTTGTGTGTGAGTGTGTGTGCAGGTTTTGTGCAGGAAAGCTTTTAGTGTGATGGAAGACTGAGCTATTACACTTCTCTAACTGCCAGAGAGACCTCATCTTCTCTCTGATTGTTGTTCTATGGTTTCGGCAAATAACACACAAACACACACCTCGAGAGTGCATGTCCCTTCTGGTTTGGCCTCTCTCCACACAAAGCTCCACACCCCACCCTCACACTCCTTTTATGTTCTTAAATATTGATAAGTAGCTTTGCAACATTAATATCTTAGATGGCTTACAAGAACACTTAAATAAAATCTCACTTCCCCTCGCTCCTGCTCCCTCTTCTCTTCTGAAGCCTCTCACTTGTTTTTCATTTGTGTAATGCATTTGTCTGTTTGGGAAGCTGAAGAGGGTGGCAGGGGAGGAGGGGGGTGGTTAGGAGAACAAAAGGATTAAAGCGAGCATGTAGGTTTGTATAATGAAAGTGGGTACATTATTTTTACACGTCATAAAAATTTGCAGAAAAATGACAGGAAGTCTTTTTTCTTTTGAATAATAAAGCTTTACATAGTGATGCATTTAATTACTTGACAAAACCAATCAAAGTTAGTAAAAACCACTTAAAAGTAAAACACAAACCAATTTTCTTTGCATTACCTCTCACAGCAAGTGTAGAAGAGAAACCACATTCACCATCCTCTGCTTCCTTAGACTAAAATAAGCATTATTACTTTTCTAAAGATTGTTTAGACCATACACAGTCATCCATCCATCAGTTCCCCAGGGATGAGCTGTTGAATATTTTCATATTCTCTCAAAGATTTGGATCACTATGCACATGAAGCACATTTCAACAGCACTTAGATTACCATCTGTTTTCATAACCGCTTGTTTTCAAGTTGTTTCGCCCACGCACCGTCATTTCATCAGGCAGAAACAGGTGGTAGATGGATCGCAATGTGAGGAAGTAGAACAACTAAGCAGATATGGCACAAGAAGGAAACCTGCAGAGACAAACATCAATATAATCTAATTTAACAAATGCCTGTAATCTAATGTATTTTAGAGCAGCAGTGTCTTGTTAACGCTCGCTGATAATAAAGAGTTGCAAAAGTCGTCCCACCCCTTTTTTCATATTTGAACCTTTTTTTTTCTTGTGAAAGATCAACTCTGTTTGTGCAAAATTGAAAAGTTATTAAAAGATGAATAAATTTTAAAAAGTCATTCATTTGTCTTTAACCTATCCCTAAATAATGTACAGTAAAAACAATTACTATAGAAACACCATAAAAGGAGCTGGAGCTGGAGGAGCTGGATAAATCCTCAGTTCAGGTCTGAGAATCTGTCGATAGGACAACATATTAATCCTCCCCAACAGAGAAACATGGTGGTGGCAGCATCATGTTGTAAGGATGATTTCTTGAGGATGGGGTGACAATACAGGGCAGTCTTATAAAAATGTTATTCTTTAAATCAAAGCCTGTTCATATGAAGTCAGCGCCCAGATCCAAATCAAATAAAGAATCTGTCACAGTACATAAGTACATATTTTTGCATCTAATCTGAATGATCTAGTGACCATTTTGTAAAGAACAATAGGGGAAAAATGTCAGTCAACAGGTGCACAAATCCGGCAAAGGTATCTCCTAAATAACCTGCAAAATTCTACAAAAAACTGACTCAACTCTCGTGGTACTGGATTTTACTTAGGGGTATCAGTAGAAAGGGGATTAAAAAGAAATGTACACAAAATATTTAATAATGTTATGTGACTTGTATAGAGTTAACAGAATTGTACCTGTGTATGTGCGTGGAGGGGTGTGTATGTGTGTGTGTTTTGTGGCACGTGTCTTCATAAGATTTAACCATGTTGAGGTCCTCAGAGGCTGATAGAGAGTTTTAAAGGGATTAGAACAGATTAGGGACCAACCGGGAGGGATTAGCCCCCTGACTCTTCTGTCTGCAGTTAGCAGACCCACAAGGTTTGTGCGATCTAAACACACACACATGTGAGCATGTTTCTCCTGGGCAAATTTAACATTCAAAATTGTTCTCTGCATGTCAGGAGGACCTAAATGCAGAGAAGACAGCAAACAGACTTTGTGCATTTTTATATTACAAAAACATACACTCACTTTCCAGTCATCAATCAAATTTTAAAACAATTTATAGAACAATTGAGGCTTTTTGTTGCAGATAAACAGAGTGATAAGAGTATCATTGATGCCAAACTATTAGTACTTTTCACACTGAGAAAAACTTTATCTTCAAGAAACTTTACAACCCAAGTCCATCTTGAACAAATGTGTCTAAATAAATTCCAGAAGTGCTCCTCATTCTGGATTTTATTTTACAATCGCACACATGCACACACAGACAAAGAGACCCTCGTATTTACCCGAGCGCAGCGTCTTCCTTCAACAAGACAAATACTTGGTCCAGCGTGTTCACCACTTCTGTGCATGTGCATGCTATGTGTGTGTGTGTGTGGGGGGGTGTTTGCGTGTGTGTCATGGGGCAGTTTTTCCGGGGGAAGCCAAATGGAGAAGAGTGATAGGCTGACGTACAGTGAAGTTCATCAAAGTCACAACGTGAGGAGGCACTCATTTTTCATTGGCTGAGGGGTCCTGTGCACCTGCAACCTGCAGCGCCTGGCCCACCTGAGAAGGGGAGGTGTGATGAAGGGGGATGGTGGTTGGAGGGATGGGGGGAAGACAGACTCTGACAGAGGAAGAGGAAGAGTCGCCAGGAGAAACGGCGAGCGTGTACTGGTGGTTGGGACAGTTTGAACGACAGCGTTCTCCCTTTTACATTTCACACCCGGGCGCTCCTCGGACCGCCGGGAGGAGGAGGCAGGAGGGGTGTGTAGAGGAGGTGTGTGTGAGGGGATGTGGGTTGTTTGGCTCAAGGGAGAAAGAAGGAGAGATACATTCTGAAGATGTTATTATTATACGTTTACCTTGTTTTGGTTTTGCAGAGGAACTAGAAAAAAAAGACTGGGAGTACAGATACAGAACAAATACATGGACAAATATACAGCTGGACTGTCTATGGGGGTTTATGATGCAAAAAGATAAGAACATGGTTGATAAATTCAAAACTTTATATATGCAACGTATATTTTATAAAAAAAAATAAAAACTGAAAAAAGGGCAACATTTTGATAAAATTACAGCATCCAGTCTTCCATGGTGGGAGTCCATCAGCATCCGGCATCTTGACGGAACAAAAGTTATCAGACAACATATCAGATTGAGTCTTTTTGTCATGACCCATATTATGTCATCACACTGACTGACTTTTTTTGAGAAACTGTATGACACACTTTTAAATTGTATAAATTGGTTCTAGTTATAAAGTCTAAAAGGCTAAAAGTTTGGTTATCTTTGCACAAAGTTTTCACAGTATTTCTGAATTTTTTGCCCATTGCCCCTGACAGAAGTTGTGGAAAAAATATTGTGGCACTAAATGTTATTTCCAATGACAGTAAACTGATCAATGTAATTACAACTAAAAAACAAAGTTATCTAATTGACACTGAAATTACTTTAGTGGCTAATATTTTTATATGCCATGGAATTCCTTTCTGACTCTCAGAAACTTTCCAAATTAAATTTTTTACTATCAAAGAATTGAACTCCTTCACTGTAATAAAAGTAATTTAAGGAGGTGATGAAATACTTTCTATAGATTTACACAAACTGAATTTTTTTGTGTATTTTTATTTTGCACAACAGTTGCAGTGTTATATTTTTATTCACAGGATTTTTTCCACACCACAAATTAAGGGGATTGACAACCATCACTTCAGTTTGTGTGTGCGTGCGGGGGTGGGTGTGTGTGTGTGTGTGTGTGTTAGTGGTTAGTCTGTCACCTGCAGCACTTTGAGGTCATCATAACCCTGTGATGTCCATCGCACCTGTCAACACACGTTTGATTGTACACACCTCTCATTGTTGCCCCCGGCACTATAAACCCAGCGTCTTGTCCGTTGTACTACACGCTGTCCTGGACCCATCACTCAGCCTCGGTCACACACTTACAGAGATACACACGCACGCAGATAAAGAAACAAACGAGTGTTCTCAAAGTGACAGACTCAAAAACACACGGTCCAGAAGACGCATATCACACACAGCGTCCTGCTGCTTTGGTCCAAGCGTGTGGACTCTCACTCACTCACAACAGACAGTTTACACTGGAAATGAAGCTAATCCATCACCAGACGTGCACACACTCACGGCAGGCATCGTCACCTTCACAGCTCACCTACTATGATTTTGACATTTCTGCCTGCTGGACACTGTAGCTGCTGTAATGGATTCATAAATGCACTAGTATACATATTCAGGAATGCATATTAATCTATTCAATAGTGAAATGTTCAAGAGATTTTGTTTTCATTTTTGTAGAATTAAATGTTTGTCCACTTTTGTCCTTAGGTATATCTATAAATGTGTTTTATTCTAGTAGAAATTGTAACTATCTTCTGTCAAATTCACTTAAATGCCTCTTACTATTTAAAAAATAACCTACTGTTTCTGTCTGGTATCAGTAACATTTTTTGGTAACCCTTGAGTAAAAACAGTAAAATAAATGTATCTTTGATTACAATTGCATCATCAAACAAATTTTTGCAATTTCAAATCTGAATTTGTGTCGTTATATCAAGTAAACATAATAAATAAAATAAGAATTAATTGATTCATTAAGAACTCCAATTTGTGCTTTTCCTGAAGCACCAAAGGAGTCCCAAACCATCACATTACCACCACCAGGTGGTATAATGTTGGTGTGATGTGCTTTCTCTTTAAGTGTGAGATGGACCTTTGTCTTTTGTTTGGTAGCATTGATTTTCAACTTAGAACTAGCCCATGGTTGTCTATTCATCTTTTTTATTGTTAAATCACAAACATTGGAGCAAGAAAAACCTGAAGTTCTGAGAATGTTTCTCCATTTTTCTGCATTTGTGGATAATTACTTTCAATGCTGTCAATAAACTGCGCCTGTTTTGTGAAAAAGACGACAAAACATATTTGAATAGTAACTCATTTAAAAAATGACTCCTCAAAACATTGAGAAAGCTGAATTCCTTGGAGGATAAAAGGTATGCATGTGTGACAAATGCAGGCCAGCAGCACTGCAGTCCCGTCCAGCAGTTTGCTGAAGGCTACAGCAGAGTTGTTTCATAGCTCTCTTGTTACTGGGCTGTAAATTCAGCGGATGGCTCCTGTCTCGAAATATTGATCCACTCCGTCACCTTGAACCTCGGTATTGACACATGGGGCGACGCTGAGCGGGGAAAAGCGGCAATTTACTGACCCTCAATTATGACATTCATAGATGATGTCACAACAGGGGCATGGGGCTTTGAGACTCACTTGCAGTTTGCCGGGGGATTGAATCCATTTGTCTGAGCCTTGTGCACCAAGACACACCCTGACACACACTCTCTGAGCAAAGACTCTCCACCCTAAACAGCATTTAATAGCACCCAGTGTGCTTGTGTTAGATTTTTAAGTGTCTCAGCTCACACAAAGTATCACATGCATGTGTGTGTATCACCTCTGACATATTGTCTAATATTTGATGTCTCTTGAAGAGGGTGGCAAGACCTCACTATGGTATAGTGAGGCCTGTTTCTCTTAGCCACTCATCAAAGTGGAAAAACAAGAGACATGCCATTTAAGTAAGATAAATGTGGGTTGATCTTAGCACATCATAAAATGGCTGGAAGAACATTGCCTCTCATTCAAACCTTCCCATATCTACAGTCTATGCAGTCATTAAAATTATTCAAGTTAAACAATTTAATTCATTGAAGGGATTTGGTTCACTTGGATCTCTTGAGTCAGAATTGTGTGCTAAACCATTGCCTCTAAATCAAACCCACATTTGTACAAAATAGAGAAGAAGAAGGGGATCTCTGATGATGTGTGCCTGTTCAACCAACACTAGATATTACAGAAAATATGTGGGCACAAAAGAAGTGGGCACAAAAGAAGAACTAGAGCTTATTTTCTGATTAAACCCCCCTGTCTCTGTATGCTCCAATCTTTGAGAATCTTATGAGAGCAGAATAAGTGCTATAGTGCTGCCAAAATAGGAGCACAAAGTTGGTCCAAAGTATTTTGTTTCTCTTTTATCCAGTGGATAAATGTACTACATAAAGGGCCCAATGGTCGAGTTTTAGCTCCTGCGGCTTTGCACGAAGAAACTACAGGAATGTGTATGTGGGCTCACCTCCTGGTAGGAGGAGCATCCTCATCAGGTGCCATACAAGTGGGGTGGTTGGCAAGAGCAGGAGCCTTGATGTGCTGGTTCCTGGTGGCATAATCTGGCTTGAAGGACAAAGAATGTCACCTGTGGGTCAGAAGCCAGAGGGGATAAATGAGCTTCCTCCAGAGGATGGCTTGAATCAGCCTTAGAGATGAGGGTGAGGAACTCTCATCTTGGGGGAGCTCATAGTAGAGAGAAAGACACTCAACTGCTTCTTCCCATTGAAATGGGTGAGTTGAGGTGCTTCAAGCATTCTTCTGTCACCTCCTTTCAGAGGTTTTTGCCAGGCATATCCTACTGGGAGAAGACCCTGAGGTAAACCCAGGGTCTATAACTTGCTGGAGGGACTGCATGTCCCATCTGGTCAAGGAACACCTTGGGATTGCCAGAATGAGCTGCAGGATGTAGCTGGAGAAGTGGAAGTCTGGGGTTCCCTCCTGAAACTCCATGGCCTGATCTTGGACGGGCAGAAAACAGTGGACAATGGATGGATAAGAAATAACCATCACTATAAGTTTTAGATGGTTTGGTTTTCCTAAACTAAGATGAAAGGAAATGCTATTTTTAGAATTTTCAAACATGATATCCATTTGACCATTTCTGTGTTCTTTCTTTAATGTGCAAAATGTTCTAGGTTTTTTTGCATTTTAGTGAGACAATGCTCCAAAGAAAGAAAATCTGATAGCCAATACTTGCTTTTCATTTCTGCACATATTAAATTCCAAGCTACTAAGCAGTGTACATTTAAAATGATCAAGCTAATAATCAGATGAACTTTTTTATTGCTGTAATTTTCTAGGTTTAATTTAAAAGACAACCTTCTCATCTATGTATGTTAGTCAGAACTGTAATGTTTAAAGCATGCCACTTATCTCTCTCTAGCTTTTCATAGTTTTAAAGAGAGTAAATGGTTCTTTGAGGACATAATTATGATGTCTCATGACCCAACTTTGGGTCTTGACCTCGACATGAAACGCGCTGCTATATTGCATTACAAATGGATTTCAAATTGAACCCATATCAGATGTCACATATCTGATTCAGTAAGTAGCGGCCAGGGGCCACCCAGCCATCGTTAATACTGTATTCACAATCCATTGATGAGATCATGAAAATTTGTGTGTATGTTTTTTTGTGTGTTTACCCTATTAATGTTCACCCCTGCTTGCACTGACACTCATAAATGCGTATAGAGACACAGACAGAAAAAAGATACTATCCCCCTGGGTCAGACTGCTCTTGAGTGTTGACCGCTGAGGATACGGGTCAGAATAAGAGGGTAAAGAGAGAAAGAGGCTCTTAACATGCCACACAGATGGGCTACAGTCGTACTGACAAAACACGCGCGTGTACATGCTGTGGGAGGTCAGGGTTCACCTGGAGAAGCTCTGGTCACTTTCCATTCATCAGTTTTATGACTAATGGTGAAGCAGAAATACTAGACAAGATACAAGCTGCTTCTCAGAATGAAAACAGACAAAATTTTTCAGATTCTGTTTGCGAATCTAATAATTTTACCACTGTTGGGATTAATTTTCTGAAACTGAAATTGCCACTTTAAAAAAAAATCTTAAATACAAAATGGGCAGTAGAAAGTTTCCCAGTTTTGTTTATTGAAACCAATTGGTAGAGAGAGAGTTTACACTGAACTTGATTGGATGAAGTTGTGCCATGCCAAGGTTTACAGTGGAAACGGCTGGTTTAGCATAGTGGGTGGTGTACATTATCCACCACACAACGTTTCAGATTTCTGTCAAAAAGTCAGCTTTAGCCTTCTCTGGCTTGTAGAAAACTGCAAACTGGATTTCTTCTTGCCTATCCATCAAAAAGGATGGATTTGTGGACTAAACAACTAACTGTTCTATTAACAGATACTCCCACCTGATGGGCTTCATCTCTGTTACTAATTAACAGGAGATTATTGGAGGAATAAAATAAGTAGAGCTGGTATGGAAATGTTCAAAATGTGCAGGAAAACAACATAATGATTAGATGTGGACTATAAAGCCAGATAGGAGAAAGATTAAGGAAATGGGTCCATAAAAGATTGAGGTTCTATAAAAACTTAAATCCATTATGATATTATCATTATTATTATTCTCTTTGTTTTTTGGGTTGTTTTTTTTTACAATTGGCCAACTTCATATGTCTTACTGCATGTAGTGCAGAAGACAGTCTGGAGTGTGTGTTTCAATGTGTGTAGGTATCAGTCTCCCTTTACTTTCTGACATTTTCCCACAGGAGAACAGCAGCCATTTTGTCCTGTCACTCCTCTGTTCTTTCTCTCCCCCTTTGCCTGTCCAATAATGACAGTTTAATTTGCCATCCAATTACACCTGAGCGGTATTTAAATGAGCCAATCAGGACTTCTGACAAGATGACTAGTTGCTCCAGTTAGCACTGTGATACAGAGGTCGATTTACTCTCTGATTCAGTGAATGATACTGTTGGGACACTTCATCAACACAAATCTTGTCTGTGGCGTTCTGTTATACCAGTTTTTATTTTCTGTCTTTTAACTTGTATTCTTTTTATGGCTCAATCTCACAGAGGTGAGGGATGTTGTGGCAAAGCAGCACAGTTTCCATGCGTTCAACAGCGTATTAAACTCTATTTCAGTTGTTCATTTTTAACATTATTAGACGAGGCAAATGGAGGCATGTTTATTTGTATAGCATCATTGTTACATAAGGCATACCACATTTCTTTACAGGAAAACAAACAGAAAAAGTTAAATTCAGCAGTACAGAATTAGAACTGAATGCTACGTCACCTTGTTCAGTTCTGGTCCTTGGAACACTGAGATAATGCAAACAAACAAACTTCCGTTGACATTACTGATAACTGAATAATAGACTTTAAGTAGATGCTCAACTTTAGTTTCCAGTTCTTGTTTATGTATATCGTACATGTATTTAATTGTAGTGGCTTTTTTCCTTTCCTTTTTGGTCAACAACCCATTAAGTAGATGTGATTGAGACTACAATTAAGAGGAGGGCAAATCTGAGGGAGGGACATGAACCAGGCAAGACTGCAGTCTTATGCTTAATTTATCTTCATCCAGCCTGAACTGTAAGGAGGAACTGTTGATTAGGGGTGGGAAAGAGACAAATGAAATGATTCAAAGCAAACATAATGTGGTAAAACCAAAGAATAAGAGGGAGGCAGGGGTAAATCCTAATCCCCTCTTGGCCTGGGTGTAAATAATGTCTTATCCTGCTCATTTATGTAATGGCTTTGTGTAGCACTAGCATTTCTCTTTCAAGCTAAAATGTTACGAGCATCTTAAAGCTAGTGTAAAAGTATCTCATTGTGCAATTGTGTAATCTCCAAATGTATTTTAATAATGAGGGCCTTTTGGGTTTGTATTTTCTGCTGGCAGTTTTTGTCTCCTTGATTAAAGAGCCTCTTTAATCTCCTTCCTGCCTTCCCAAGGCCCCTCCATAAGCATAACTACCTCCAAGCTTTCCAATAACTGTAACCATGCTTTTTAATACCGGGTGATGGTAAGTAAAAATAACCTGAGCCTAATATCTTCAGATTAAATAACTCTTTTAAAGTCTGGCTTTGGCCTGCTGTGTTGTACTAAGCTGTCCTCACATACACATACACACTGACTCTTCATGCATCGAGGCTCCAGTATGCTTGTGATTATAATCACACAGACAAAACCATACTTAAAAATATTAAATCTGGCACTAGATGGTTTTGCAAATTGCACTTAAATGTGTGACTTGACCTAAGTGCCTTTTTGGCGCCTAGGAAAAATTACTCTGTTTGATGAGTATGCAGCAACACTGCATCATGCAACTCTTCAGTGTGTTGTCAAACAGAGCTGAAGAACCTGGAGCAGTAATGATTCTCTGTGGGAATGGTCAAAGTAAGACATTAATGCTGCTGGAGATGTTGATTTAATTACCAGCAGGACCAGGGGCCGGATGCATAAAACTATGTAATATGATAAACACAGCAACGTACAGCGTAGGACAGATTTATTGGCACTCCTCCTGCAAATACACTAAAGCCGCCTCCTCTTTGTCAACCGGTTACTCTTTAGTTTGGTTCTACCATTGGAGCATCTCCTTTACAGTCTCCCTATTTTTGGCATGAATCTGGGCAGCAACATGGGCGTGCAGAAGCTGTGGTCGTTGCTCTGATGATGTTTTCCATTAACACTCGGAGTCATCAATAGAGAAACTCCTGGTTAAAGCAAGATATTTCATTTTGCATAGAAAATTAGTGCTGGCCTAAACATAAGGAAAGCAAAACAGATTATTTCATCTTGTTGTTACACATACAGATACATATATATTTGGGATATAAATCAGGACAGTGGCGGCGATGGTAGGAGTTTGACCCTCAATCAGTGGGTTACCAGTTCGATTCCTGCTCTGTCCTCCTCTGTTGCTTCACCCACCTTTCCTGTTGCTAGTGGTTAGAGGGTCCAGTGGCGCCGGTGCACTACAGTAAACTACACTACAGTGAACGCCTGTAGTGTGAAGCGCTCCTCTGGACTTGATAAACACTGTACAAGTACAGACCATTAATCATTACTTTATTTGAAACCTTTCAGATTTAGGTAATGCAATCATAAACAAATATCTATGCATGAATTTGATTTAAAAGAAAATGGCAAATAATCAAGTGCACATCACAAACTGGCCTGCTCTGCATCCCCAGAACCAAACATGGAGAAGCTGCATTCAGCTTCTATGCACCATAAATCTGGAACAAACATTCACAAAACTCCAAAAGAGACTAATCTTTTAAATCTAGACTAGAAACCCAGCTGTTTAGAGTTTCTTCAATAATTTGATGTGTAACAACGACAAAATGTAATGTTGTTGACTGTGTGTTCTATGACTTTGTATTTCTGTGTTTTTATGATGTGAAGCACTTTGAAATGCCTTGTTGCTGAAAGGTGCTCTATTAATAAAACTAGATTTTATTTGTTTCATTACATTTCCTTCCTTCTGAGTCGCATACTGGCTGCAGGGTTGTGAAGTCACTGTGATTCTGCTAACAAAGTTGACGCATGTGTTCTTGTCGCTGCTTGATTAACCTCATAGTTGTGCTCCTCCATGCTGTGTGGAGGAGCAGTCTGTTAGCAGACGGCATATCCGTTGGTACACTGCTGTGTAGAAATTATTTTTGGAGTTTAAGGTGACATAAATGAAGAACCAGCCTAAGAATGCAGTCAGATGTCAATCAAATCAATTTAAATATCCCTCGTGTGAGTACAAAAAACATGGAAGAGTTTTGCAGGATTTGTAAAATTACTACTTTCTGATTTTCTAAACTTGAATAAAATGCAAATTTTTAAGCTCTGTCCAAAACCAAACCAAAATTTTAAGTATTTTTTCAGGTCTAATCGTATGCTTCTTTCTCATTTCAACTTCCGCAGACTTAATGCTTCATGAACAGATATTTGCATAACCTTAGAAACGCATTACATGCACCTACTCTCAGGAAACATTCAATCTTTCTAATTACTCATTTTATGGAGGAAATGATATATAATACACACAAGGGTTTGCATTTGCGTTGTTTATGCATCTGGCCCCGGGGGTGCGCATTACTTTATAACGTGGCACAATCGGGCAACAATCAGTGATGTGACGAATGAGAAAGGATTGCTTGTATTGTTGTTTACCCATAATGTGGGCAAAAAATGATGAAAATATGATAAGAAAGGATTATAGACACGGGTAAAAAAAAATGAAAGAGACAGTGGGGAAATCAGCTGGTTTATGTTTTATCTGTTTGTTAATTATTTCTCAAGCTAATATCCTTCTGTATTTAGATTACTGGTTGATACTGTTCATCTGAGATTTATGACAATAAAATACAGAAAGGGAAATCAAAAGAAATATAATAACTTGAGAGAAAAACAGAATTACTGCAAGGAGAGGAAGAAGGTTAATTAAAACAGGATGAAAGGAAAAAAGTGGAGTTCTGACAGTTATCTAGTCAAATCAGTGCAAATGATTTGACTCTGATCAAACTGAAGGTTGAGCTCTTAAGTGCATGATCACTGAGGAGAATGCAGCACAAATGCAGAGTTGTCAAACAATGGTGCCTGAGGAGCCCTCACAGATAAAAACACACAGAGTCAAATACAAAGGTGGAGCGAAGCTTTCTGGGCTTTTTCAGGAATGGGTGCTGCCCTGCTGTGCAGCTGACACCACCCTCCATTAACTCCATCACACCCAATACACCCAGATAGAATCATGTCTATATCTTATTGTCATAGATGATAGAAAGTCCAGACAAAGGGTCCAAAGATCTAAAACTGAAACCATTAATGGAAATAAAGAAACATTGAAGAAGTTGTGATGAGAAATATCAGATTGTAAAGAATTAGATTATGTTTAACAATCTGCCAACGCAGAGAAACCATAGTATTGCCTAGGGGGCATAAAATGTCCGTCATATTTTTAAGCATTTGCCTACACTGTTTTATTTTGGCCATTTTTCTTTAGTTTAGAAATAGCTTTGTTCTAATAGCAATAACATTATCACTGCTTTTACATTTCTGTAGTAATTTAGTTACCATTGTCAACGAAAAATTAAAAACCTTTCAAACCATAATTTACTAAAAATAAACTTGTTAAATGTTTGATTGAGCAGCTAATGCAATGTGATAAAAGTGTTGCTGCAGATGTAGCCAGAAGGTAGAAGAAAGTGCTTTGGGGTTAATTAAATCATCAAAGAGAACCAAGAAAGCATTGGTATTTTGGATTTTTAAATAAACAGGAAAAGGATTTACTTATTCTTAGAGGACTGAGTCTCAGTCTACTGCCATTGTCCTGGAGAAATAATTTAGCATATCTGCCATCTTGCGAGTGGCAAATTCTCCATGGAAACAAATGCAACTATACTTGCAAAGTGGGATTTATAAAGAAAAGAAGGGCTAAAATATATGTTGGACTAACTTTGATTTGTTTTAGTGTACAATAAAATTTATTCTCTTTGTGTTTTTCTTTTTTTTCTACTTTTTAATTATATTTGTATTTATTATTATTGTGTACTTGTACTTTTGATATTTTTATTGTGGTTTTATTGTTCAGCTATGTGTCACCATAGATCTGGTTCTGGGTTTGGCAGGTGAGGAGTGGAATGAGAAGTGGAAATCTGTTGGTTGCATGTATTTATACTGTATTTACAATTTATCAATAAAAATCTGTAAAAGAAAACGAGTAAAATCATGATCTCTTAAGAAACAACACATATTGTCTCTTCAAATTGCAGGGAAAGTTTGACAAAATAAAAAAAATGTAAAAGATAAAGGGAAATGGGACAAAGGAAAGGAAAAGGAAAAGATGACCAGGTGAAGAGGAAGAATCAACAAAGTCAGATGAAATGGGAAACTAAATAAAATATAATCAAACAGAAACATGTTGAATCTAAGTCACATTTGGTCTTTGTTCACCTTCTGGCAGTGGTGTGAACAAAAAGAGCATCAGCAGCTCAGTAAGTTAGTTAGTTAGCAGGGGAATCAGTAAATACTTAGGCCCCAATTATCCACTAAATCTGCCTCTCTCTCTAAATGAGATTATTGCCACACAGAAGCTGTGTCTCCCATTGGGTTCCATTAACTTTGATTACTCCTCATTATTTACTTACAGCTCTGCCGCTGTTATTGCATTCACTCATACACATACAGAAAAGAAAGAAGAGGGGGAATGTAAACAGGCAGCTGCACATACCGAATTTTATAGAAATGCACATAAAAAAGGAGGAAAATGCAATTTATGTAATCATAAAGACAGAGCAATAAACAGTTTGAATATTGAGAAAAAGTCATCTGCATGTGCATAAAGAACACAGGCTGCCAACTAAAAAGAACAAAGGCGTAGAAAGCTCAATACTTTTAATCTGACTGCAAAGTCATCAGATGTAGGTGAGTTTATAACACCTTTATGGGACATTATAACTGAAAATAATCACTTTTTTAAACATTGTTGTTGACACTTTAAAAGTAATACTATGAATTGAAGCCATCGCTTCCTGGAGGCAGAATACTAGTTCAACAGTAGCCACATATGACTCCAATAAATAACATTCTTGAGTTCATAAATATGAGTCAAAAGGCCTAAATGGAGACCAGAATTACAGCTCATCTTAAAGATGGTTGAACATTTTTATCTATTTTGTTTTCATAGTTACATTAAAAATATAATCAAGAAAAAACCTGATATGTCAGGAGTTAAGTTGACATGTAAGGGTCAAGCAAGGGTCCAAACATCCAAAGAGTCATAAACTATCCATAAACTTTGAGTTTTAAATTCCAATAAAGAACATGTTTCTATTAAAATATCAAATTATGCTCTGTAGTGTAAAAAAGAATACACCACTTTGTCGATTATTGGCTGTATTATTTTAACTGCAACCAACACTGTCACAAGATAATTTTTCAGTGATGATCTTGACTTCTCAAAGCGTCATGGAAGATATAACACCCTGACGTTAAGAATTGTTATGGAAGGCATTGAGAAGGCATTGTTATATCATTACAAGTGAAGGAGATGCTGGTAATAAAATGAGAATAACTGTATGATGTGCATCTTCATTTCAGATCAATCTGATCAGATTACAAGTTAAATGCACTGTTTTTGATCCCTGTGGGATAACCGAATGGAGTGCTAAATGGAGTGGAAGAGAACAGAAGATATCCACTTTTCTTATTTGTGTTATAATCGTAATAACAGCACATTGCTCTCTAATTTGATGCTCTCCTGAATAAGATTTCAGCCTGAAAAAATATGTCTTTATTGTTTCTTTTTTTCTGCATTAGTAGGATCAGAGGCTTGAAAAGGAAAATAAAAGAAAATAGGATGAGGGAAACATGCAGAAACGTGCTTGCCTTCAAGAAAAGGTACTGATATTTTCCACAGAAGAGCCCTCTTTTGTAATCATTTACTGTCGAAAGACAAGTTAGTTTTGTGACTGGAGAGATTTCAGTTTGTGTTTTGGGGCCTTGCCCAGTGCTCTCGGCTTCCACTGCTCTAATGTCACTCTCAAGTCACCAGGGCACAAGAGTGTGTGTAAATGTGTTTCGGCACAGCAGGGGAAAAGTGTGTGAATGTTTATGTGTTCGGACGAACACACGTCATCATCAAGGGATGGCAGCTGGTTTGCCTCTAAACTTTCTGATGCCAAAATCACAGAAAGCGAACTCTAGAAAAGTCCAGAAGAAGGTAAAAAAAGAAAAAGCAAAGGTAGAATAAAGGTAGAATAAAGTCAGCTTCAAGGCCTAATTTCACCAACGTTGTCCCTTGCCTAATTGCACAATCCCTCCGTCTCTCCTGACGTCTCTGCCGCGTGGCCCTGTGGCTATGCGAGGTAAAAAAGAAGTCGGGTTCTAATTTCATTTCAGTTTGTCTTAGGACAACTTTTAGATGTTTAATTCTATCCCAATTTCATGTAATCAGGCGAAAGACTTCCCCAGAGGGAGGGCAGCGCAGGCCAGAACCAGGCATATGCTATTTGCAAATGTAATTGGTTCACCTTTATTCTGCTCCCTATGATGTTCAGCCTGTCTTTTCTCTCACTCATTTTATCTCTCATTATCTTCACATCCTTCTCTCTTGCCATCTTTTCCAGTACAAGTCCAACCTTTTCCTCCCGTCTCCGTATTCTTTCTCCCCACCGCCTCCTCCCCCTTGTCTCCCCTCTAGGCGAAACCGCTGTGGTTGTTATTGTGATTTCATAATTTTTTTTCTCTCATTCCTGCTTTTGCAGCCTCTGGACATTGACTACAAAATCCATTATCATTTGTATATTTTAATTATGCAAATGAGGATAGCTCAGCTGGCCTGTTGGAGGCTGCAGGGGAGAAAGCAGGAACTCCATTGCGGGTGATTACAATTCATCCGCTCGTCTCGCTTTAATTGTAACAAGCTAATTACCTTGTTTCCATTTAGTTTGAACAATGCCAAAAAGAAAAGGGAACAGTGATAGCTCTGGCTAACCCACACAGTGAATCTAGCTGACAGGTATGAAAACGGAGGGAGGGGAAGAAAAGGAAGAGATGGGAAGAAACTCAGTCAGTATTCATTGGAAGCATTTGCTGCTTTTGCAGGAAGAATTGGGATCAAACTTTTGCAGCTTTCAGTCTTTAGGATATCGACATTATTTGATAAACATGGCAATGCGGGAAAAAGGCAGATAAAGGGTGTTTGAAAGAATTCAACAAACAGAAACAATGTTATTTAGTTATGGCGAGTTGGTAATCCCAAGAGGGATTACCTATATGTTTCACCTATAAAACATTCTGAACCTACTCTACCCTCAAACGATGCCGACTTGTACTTGACAAAAACCATAGATTTTGTTTAATGCCTAAATCTTTATTTTAATTATTTTTATCCTACAGTTTTCCTTCCACTTAATTTTCTATTTGTAAAATAAAAAGTTGGAAGAATCACTTTGTAAGCAGCCAACTGTCTTAGCAGTGATCTTTTACTGCTTACTGTTTGATTTATGGGTCAACACACATTGACTCTATTAACATGGCATGTTCTCTTGTCTTTTCCATTTTGATGAGTGACAAAGAGAAACTTTAAACAACATATTAGGACAAATACAAATAACATAAATCTTTTATTCAAACTCACCAGCAAAAAAAAGAAGTATTTTTTAGTGATGCACTCTTCACCACCCCCAGAATAGATGCGCTCAAATTAAGGGTTGACATGTTTAAATTCTAATTTTCTTAGATTATACTACGCAGTCAAATAATTTATTTTAAGTCTTTCAGAAATCTTCGCCAAGACAAACAATTAAAGGCTTTTCTCTGTTAAATATTTTATTTTTTTATTTTGGTGTAAACTTTACCTGGAAGGCAGGATGTTTGAAAGCTGTACTCCAATAATAAAGGACAAAAGCGATCATCCTGTACTTCCTCCGGTTTATGAGCCCTCTACGAGACTAAGTTTATGTTTCTGCCGGCACTTCTTTGTCTTGTATTCACTCTGTTCGAAGGTTTCTCACTGAAATGAGTCCAGGGCTTCTGGGGATCAAGACCGGGCCTCAGCTGAACAAGATCTCATTATCTCTCCCTCACAGACCTATGCACACACACACACACACACACCCCCACCCCCATGCTGTACAGAGACATTCACACACGGATGTGTATTCACTTATGAACACTCCTAGTCATGCCACAGTGAGCAAAGTGTCACAATGAGGGACCTGAATGTGTGTCATGAACAAGACACTGGAGTACATTATAGATTTAACGGAGATTTAGAAAAAAAACTATTTGATTCACTTTTACAACTGCCTTTAGAAAATAAGGAAAGTATCCTCAAAAAGAACACAGGTGAATAAACGTTTCTTCTAAAATTAAATATATATTGCTTCACTGCTTAGACATACTGAAATATAAAATTACTTGCATCATTCTCAAATCTTTACTTTCTATTTTCCGAAAGGCCAGCCTGGCACACTCTTGCTAACCAGCACTTTCTCCGTGCCCACCTACTTTACATCGCCATCAGGGAGATACTTGAAAGGTATTTGAAACTGTCGTCCTTAATCATTTCCCGGATCCCGGAGGACTCCCTGTGACGTGACAGAGGAAGGACGGAAAGGGAAGGATGAGCAGACAGAAAGTGATGTCAACCATCAGTCAAATATTGAAGCTTTATAAAATAAAGATTTTTTATATAGAAAACAAAAAGCAAACAGAAAAATCGCTCAATTTGTGTTTATGATAATGAATAATTTCTTGCTGTGTACTAGCAAAAGTACCTACATCCCCTGAAAAGCTTTTTCTGTCCTTGCTACAGAGAAGCATTCCAGTATGTTGGTGTTACTCAGTGGGGAAACAGTTGTTTATGGTGACTACTAGCCTATAGTTTATACTTTTGAAAAGTAATATCTAAACTTGTTGGTATGAGACAACAAATCTTTACTGCATGGATTTTGCTTTGCCATTAGCTTCCCATATTTAATACATCAGCCAGTTTACTGGCACAGCCTTTATTTTTCTGTTTAATCACTAATGACATCTCATTATACAACACGGTGGACGATGCAGAACACCAGCCATTGTTGTCTACCTGTACTCTGGCTGTCATCGCTCTACCTTGTTTAGTGAATGTGTGAAAACTGTAATCAGTTTCTAATTACCCATTGCCTACATTGGTTTTGCATATAACATTCCAATTATAACTGCTAATAAAGCAGTGTTAAATCAGGAGTGGGTTGCTCTGTGTGTGACCACAAGCAAATATTCCTCCTGTTTATAAATTGAGGGCAAGGTTTTGGAAGAGACCAACTAATTTGTCAATTAGACCCTTATTCAGTCCTGAAGTACACTGTTAAGCTAATAAATAATCAGGAAGTAAATTGCTGTCATTTAATTAATGTTACTTTGACGTGCTGTAGTGTGGAACTACCTGAAAGGTTAAAGATTGCTAAAGGAAGGAAAATCTGTCCACACTTCCATGATGTATTCAATGTGCATGTAAAGCACACAACCATGCAAATCAGAATCAGTCATTTGTAGATCTTGTGTGGAGTCTGGCTGAGGATGAACTTTGATGCAAGCATACTTAAAGGCTTAGAGAAATTTGACCTGGATCAACTCAGCGAATGAAGCCATGTTTAACTAATCCTACATTTATGTGGTGATGAACTCCAAGTCAGGAAGTCTCCTTTATCACTACATCACATGTTAAGGCCATATAAAATCAATGTAATTCGTCTTTCAGTCCATTTTGTCAAAATCTTTTTCTCTTTTCTTTCTCCTGAAACAAATGTGGTTACATCCTACACTTTGGACTTCTACAGCATAATGGAAGAATTAGTGTCTCAATATTTCTGAAATTATTATGCAGCAAGTGTGAGTTTATGAGAGTCATAGTTAAGTACCAGTGATGTGTTTCATTTTTCTTCTTGGGATATTTTGAATATTCCTTCAGCATCACCAGTGGCTGTTTAGGACCCTTATGTCTAATGTATATTCAAAGGCATGTTGTTGGAATTAAGTAATGCCAGAACATCAGATTATAATGTATAAACATGCCATGCTTGATCTTTTCCTATATTTTTTGAACATGTCAAGTAGTTTTAATAGTTTTTTTTTATTCGACCCTTAAAAGGGGGCATATACATATATTATGTTTTTATAAATGTCTGAACTGTTTCCATATTTTCAGGATTATACCAACATCTTCTCTACAAGCTGCTTACATATTAAAGTGCTTACAGCCACACACACCACATTGTGTAACACTAAAATGCAAGATAAAAAAGTATTTAAAGTCACTCTTGTTGTTGGTTCCATTTGCAGCTTGAAATCTGCCAGCAAAGGTCAGCTAAATGGATAAGAAGGCCAGCAGACATGGCATTTAAAGATCTACTTTCTCCATATCTTGTGGCCTCTGTTCTTCAAATACAGCTTAGAGGTTTACCAGCAGGTCATGTTTGGACATAAGTGTAGAGACAGAAAGAGAGATTTAAATATGTAGCCTTCATTTAGAGATCAGTCACTCAACGGAGATCGGCTTAGAATGGTGTTTCAGTCTCATATTTCCTGCTGCACTTCTGTTACAGAGTGTGGCGTGTTTATGTGGCCAAAACCATGTGTAGCATATTATTCAGCTCAGTTGAACTAAGAACAGCACAGTTTTAGGTGATTATTAATTAGTTATGATTTAAGTCGACATTGTGTTTTGTTTTTTTCTTTTACACATCAGCTACCAACAATATTTTTCACAGCTGTATCAAGGAACAAAAATCTCCAGATGTACAATAAGAAAAGTTTTATCTGTGAACCAGTTGAAATTGTGTTTTGTAAACTTTTTTGGGTTGGTTTCATACTAAGCAAGAAATCTTTTGCCATATTGCATCATAGTTTTTCTACTCGGTCCTAAACTGGCTCATTCTGTGCCTAAATCTGACCAGGTAGCCTACTAGGCTGTAATCTAACCAGTAGGTTCCTTGCCTAATCTAATATTTAGTTGAACGTCTTGTCCTACTAAGAACCAACACAAATGATGAGATGAAGTTGTAATGTTGAACAATTATTGACTTTCTACATTTTATTAATTCTTGAGCAATGTGTTTCATTTGTTGCCATTATCAGTTTTACACAACATTACCAAACAAACATAAAATAAAAACATATTTTGAAATACTTATATTTGAGCTCCATTATACCATAGCTGTTAGCCGGATAGCTACAGGCTTCTTTGAATGGGGCAGTGCCCCTCCCCTCCCTGTTGTCTATGAATTAGCTCATTGCTCTCATCTATGGCTCTTCTGCTGGCTGCTGGTTGCTCTCACCTGCCTTCATAGACTCCTGCTCTGCAGCCACTCGGTGCAAAATTGTCTGTTGTCACTCCTAATATAGCCAAGTCCATGTTCCTGCTCTGTTTCTGTCTCCTTTTTGTACCATCGGTGAGTCTATCTTTGGCTCTGAAACTCCACTGATATCTTAGGATTCTGATTAGTGCCCTGCAGAGTTTGGATTTGTTCTCTCTTCTACCTGTCTTGCTTCTGACCAGAAAGAGTTCTGGCTAACTCTTTCTGGATTTTGGATCTTTTTGCCTTTTTCCAACAAATGGTTAATTAAGAGAAACTGATCACACTGAATGAGGCTGCTTATCCACCTTTGGAAGAAGACCCAGCTCCCTTCCTGCAGGCCTCCAGAGCTGCAGCTGAAACAATCCTTGATAAACAAGCAAACTTTTATTTTCTTGTCAGCATACTCTTCTTAAGTGTCCCAGTCTGCTGGCCTCCAACACTCTGCAATGTTGGCTCCTGGAATCCACATCAATTGGGTAAAACATTATTTCCTGAACATTAAAGCCATTCCAGCACTGTCCATATTACTCATCATTCTGCAGAGTTCTGCTAGCTGATCCTTATCTTTTCAACAGCTGTGATTAAACATTTGTTCTGGTTACATTGAACAGTTTCTTGTATACAGTCTAGAAAAAAATAGTCTACATAAAATATATGAAGACTGATCAATTTATTTTTAAATATAAAGAACAATTTAGCACTTAAATATATGGTGTTTCAGGAGCCATTTATTTAAAGCTTGTAGTTCTGCTTATTTTCTACTCTATTTCTTTACTCTCAACAAATTGTGTTTACAGTGTCACAATACCCCTTTCTCTGCTATATTTTCATTAATGTTTCTACATGATCAGTCTTAGCTATAACCAGAATATAGGGAAATTGTTTTGCATATAAAGTGTTCTGTAAAAACGCCCCCCCAGATAATTTCCAGAATGGATGTTTTCCTGATTTAATTCAGTTTCAACATCTGCTAAAAATCCTAAAGATTATATTAATATCAAAAGAGAAATAATCCGTCAAAAGACATGAAAAACATCTTGCTGCATAGGATGTTTGTGCTTATACTTGCGACAGCAATCATAAGCACAAACAGTGGACACAAGTGAACGTGTCCACTTGTGCATATGCTTGTTTAGAACAAACAACAAAGGCTGACATGTCTGTCGTCATTAGTGCCGTCAGATCCCTTTCACTCATCCTGCATCTCTGTTAATCCCTCCATTCACACTCTGACGCTGAAGTCTAGAAGGGTATTTATAGACCACTGGATCAGTGAGAGATCAGGCAAAAATATCAAAAACAATAATGGCCACAAAAGCTGTTTTGATGTTGACTTTCAATGTTGGGGGATCAGTAGAACATAAACAATACAGATGTGAAATCCATCCACATGTTTGTTATCTAAGCCTGTTTGGATGATAGATTGTTGTTGAGTCAAATTTTTAAAAAAATGTTTAGATGTCAGAAAAAATCTAAAAGTAAACTTTGAGAATTTCTCAACAAAATATATAATAATCTATAAATTTACAAAATTCCTTCACTTTTTCGACTGACTTGTTCCATTTTTATCCAGGCTACACAAACAGGCCATGAGAATAAATGAAACACTTCAAGTTTTAAATTTTAATTCCTGAATTATTTCCATGTTTGAGGAAATAAAATCCAATATGTTTCATGTTTTTTTTTCAATATTCTGCCCATCTCTATGGCACACTCTGTGTTTTAATCTCCACTGCCTGCCGGGGTGGGTGCGTGCGTGTGTGTGTGTGTGTGTGTTTGTGTGTCTCAGCATGCTCGGCTTTTCTCGTCTATCTACTGCATATGGGATTCAGCTTTAGCCACTATGTGTGGACACACACACTCAACACATTGTCATCACTCAGAAAAAAATACTGCTAATATCTGTTGTTATTTAAACACCAGAGCTGATGGGCGGCTGAACAATAATTATTTCCTGGAACAATAATTATTACCGTTTAATTCCGTTGTTTACCATTTTGCCCAGTGGCCCCTCTTTAAAAGCCAGCCTCCATCCATAATGGTAGGCCCTTAAGCAGAACCACATTTATATCAAATAATTAAAAGTGAAATAATTGAAAAATAAATGCGAGCTTTTTGCGTGTGGTTGTGTGTGTGTTTGAAAATTAATTGCTAGAGAAAGATGCATACCAGCTGTTTCTGACAGCATGTTCTGAATTGTGCTAGATAGTTATTGGTTAAAATATTTGAGCCAAAACAACACTTTGTGTTTTTCCTCCTCTTTTGTTAAAAAAACATGTTGAATCAAAGGGAGGAAATATAGTTTGAAATTTGCTGTGCCGTTGTTTCGCACTTTGTGTAACACAAGATGCTCTACATGACGTAATTAAAAATCCAGGCCGCTAGAAACTTATGGAGAAAACAGTCTAAATCAAAAGATATTAATAAACACACAAAAAAGAATTTATCAGAAGCAATATAGACATTAGCAGCTGTTGTTTTGCAATATGCCTCGTGACATTTATTGTGAGATGGCACTATACAAGTAAACTGAGTTTAACTGAATTGTTGAGAAACTGCAAAAAGACATTTGAAATTTAAAAAAATTATAATTTAACAAATTAATAATAATACATATAACGAAACACAGAAGTGCAAAAATAAAGAGAATGACATAACAAACCTGGCTAAAGAGCTGAAATCACACATAAAACAACTCCAGAAAAAAGGTGCATTTAAAAAAATACTAAATAAGATTTTCAGTATACTGTCTGAAGATTGAAACAAATCTAATCCTAAAGTCCAACTTCAGTTTGACACAAAACATAACAATTTACTAAGAGGACAGTTGTGGTGTTTTTGTAATATTAATGTTATTTACATTCTTTGCCATTATTTAATAAGTCACTTACAGAAAAAAATTATTACCTTAGAATTTCTAACATACTAACAGTATAATATTGTAAAACTGTATGAAAACTAAAACAAGATTACATATGTTCAGTTTAATCTGTCGCTGACCATCGATGTCTGTTTATGTGACTGTATGCAGGACATTTCCTCCCTGTACTCTTTATTTGAGGAGATTACATGCTTGATCATGCCTGGATTACACAAAATTAATGCCTTTCTGAGATGAGAGAGAGATGCTTATTGTGATGTTGTGTCTTCTCTGAATTTTACCCATTTAGTCATGTTATTGCCAAACCTCTGTGTATTTTATGTTGGCTTTATCTAATAGACCAACAAAGTCATGTTTCACTATGAAGAGGAGCAAAAAGAATTTCTAATTGTACAATCTTCTGTAGCAAACTCACACTTGTTAATTAAGCTTGTGGGAAATTTCTGCTCTGTCAATTTCTGTTTGTACTCTTGTCATTATTCTGTCCTTTCTTTAGTTAATTTCTGAAGAAAAAAAAAAAGGTCTTTCCAATGAGCTGGTCATTTTATTGACCAGCTCCCATCCCTGTATCTCTGCATCACTTTCTATACTGCCTGGTGATTAAGCGGTAGTTTAACCTCCAAGCCTCATTAATAATGGACAAATAGAAAAAGCCTTGGTTGTTCCGCTTCCTGTCAGTAGCACTAATAGAGCCCTTAACGTCCGCATTAACGTAGCTCTTGTTTACTCAGGCGGATGGACAGACAAGTCAGAGACATAATGAAACACACAAATGCATCAGTACAATGCATGTAATATACTACACAGCCATGAGCTAGACACCTTGATAATATGCCTATTTACTGTATGTTGGATGCTGCATGAGTGTGAAGCAGGGAAGCAGGCAGGACAAACTCAAGAATGCAAACCACACAGATGAGTATACAGGATGCGTTTTAGATGTGGTTACATTACGACCACAAACTTCAGTGTATTATTTTGAGATTGTACATGATTGGCCAACACAGAGTAGCACATAGTTATGAAGTGGAAGGGAAAGGACACATGGTTTTCAAAATTGTTTACAAAAGGAAATATGTTAATGTGGGCTGCATTTTATTCAAATTTATTTTACTCCGATACCCCTAAATAAAATTCAATGACACCACCTGCCTTCACAACTTGGCTTAACCTAGTAAATTCTCAAATTAAGTCAAATTTAATTTCAAAATAAACCAGCAGCCCCATGAAGACCAAGGAACACAGCGATAAAGTTGTGAGGAACAGGGTTTGTGTCTTGTCCGTTTGACCGAACGGATATAGAGGTGGGACCCAAACATTGCATACAAACATACTCAGAATGACATCAGCAGAAACTGCTTATTTAATTGCAGAGCAACAGTGTACACCAAACCACAAACCAACAAAAGGAACAATAGATAACAGACTCTTTAAATACAAGTGGATATAAATTGGCAGAGGGGATGAAACTACTACTACATGCTGCAAGATGGAAAATACAGCAAGAATCATTAATCATTGAATAAGGAGCAAAAAGAAAAGAGAGAAAAAACAAGTACTTTTTACAAACAAATACAAACTGAAAACAAACTTTAATTTATTTCCAATGATTACTCCAAAGAAAGCACTGTGTTGCCACAACACTCCACTTTAATTAATTTCCCGTTATGGTGCAGTGCCAGAAATAATAAGTTGGGAACAAACCATGTTTTTTTAAGTTAGTGCTCAGGCACATTGCTTCAGATTGCTCTTTTAAAGTTATAATCCTCTCATCTAGTGCTCCATTAGATGTGAGGCTTCTTTTCAACCTACTCTTGTTTTCTGGTTACTTGCAAGCGGCAGATCGGTGGTTCAGTTCCAGCTAAAGCCCAAATATGTCTTGTGGCTTTCCCCTTAAGTAATCCCCTTAACTGCTTTAACTGTAATTTCAAAGAAATTAAGTTGTAAGCAAGTTGCAAAATAAAGAGGAAGACATTTCCATCAATGGATCTTTGGATTTATTTTTATCATTACAGAAGTGAAGGTTACACAGAAGACACGTTGTTGAGCACAACACACACACACACACACGCACAAAGGGAATGGAAAAGATCTGGTGCAGGCCTTTTGGAGTGGCACTGTGGTAATTTATTCAGGATCCATTTTAACACATTGTGCATGCCTAAGTGCCAATCTTCCTTTTTGGTGAGTTTCTATGATTTTATGTCCCATAAAAACACATGCAGTTTGCCCCACAATAGCCTATTTAAGTTACATTAGTACTGAAAATTCTCCCAGTAAAGAAAATTAAGCTATGATAGTACAAGCTCATCTCTGTTAGTTATCTTCTCCCTGCCGAGATGTGCCGCTCTGATAGCCTGCAGAGAGCTGAATGACTCTCTTGGACGAGAGGTCTAAAACTGTGAGGTTTACCTCCAATTCTGACAGTATTTTCTCCCTCGTCTAAACCATAACAATCATAGCTGGAGCGGTGCAAAATGGTTTATGCCATAAGATAAGTAATATTTGACTCTGTTTTGTGTTTGTAATTTACTCTGTATGTTATGATTAATTTGTGTCATATGAACACTCATACTGTAAAACAGATTATGAATGCATAGAGGTTGCTCAACTACATGCATTTAACATATATTCCAATTTGAAGCTATGTTACCTAGCTGCTACCTTTGATTAAATGTAAGACACTGCAGTGCATTTATAATTTTTGTTTAATGTGGTGAAAATTGGAGCATCCCCTCTTTAGCCCTGTGATTGCCATGATGGGCAGATTGTAACACATCCAGTTTAATTAATAAAACGTTTTCTTTTATTGTCTGAACAACACACTTTCTTAAAACATCAGTGCCTTGCAAATGTTTTCATTGATCTTCCTGATTTTGTTATGCTACAACATTCAGTAGATATCATTAGAACAGCGGTAAACTAACAGAATGAATACTTCTAAAGCAGAAAGAAAATAATTTATTTATTTATTTATTTTTTCAGACTAAAAATTCAAAATCAGACAAAGTTAGCCAACTTTACACTCATAATCTTATGTAAATTCTATGGGCTTTTATTGAAATGTGGAAATAATAATAAGAAGCTGTTCTTCAATTATAGCCAAAGAAATTTCTGTTTTCTGTTTGCCACACTCTATTTGGGAACAAAACAAACCTCACAAAGTACTTTGGACATATGAATCTAAAATTAAGCTTTTTTGCATACAAAATGCTACAAATGTCAGAAAATAACACTGCATATCACTTTTAAAATGCCAAACCCATGGTGAAAAATGGGGGTGGTAGCATTATGCTGAGGGAACAGGAAAGCTGACCAGTAAATCCAATCTCCTTTCAGGAAACAGCCAAGGAAAAAACCAATATGTTGTTAATTCAAAGTCTACACTTAAATTAAACCAGAATGTTTGACAAAAGTTTTATATTGCTGTTCACAGATGCTCTCCATCTGTGCCTATATTGCTATTTTACCATAGCAATACTGTCAATCTGTAGATGTGCATAGTCAAACATAGTTAAAAAGACTTGCAACTGTGTTTGCATTGAAAGGTGAGTCTGTCAGGCATTGACTGAAAACAATGCATGGCACACTTCTAATTTTGAATTCTAAAAATAAATGAAAGTCATGTATCAGTTTCACTCTAAAATTACGTGACATTTTGTAACATTTATTTAAAAAAAACAGTCAGTGGCATGGATACTTCTGCAAAGTTTGTGTAGTGCATTAGTATTCCATTAAATGTGAATGTTGAACTGAATTGTATGGTTTTACTTTGGTTTTCTAAAGAAGAAAATATTGCCCAGGCAATCCATCATGATTCAGTGATAATGTAATTTTGACCACAGAAACAAACACGACTTTACACTCACTGAAATGGATTTCCAATTTCATTCAATTCATCTTAAAGGTTTAACAATTTGTCTTCACAGTGTTTGTTTGATGTGTTTTGATGGCTTCTAATAGGGCCAAGACAACAGATTGGTTCTTCAAGAACACACACACACACCCACCCTCACTGTCACATGTGACCTTGCAGCCTCTTAGCTTTGCTTGCTTTAAAAGCACAGTGTAGCGCCCAGCAGTCTGTCTGCACTGCACAGCTAATTGGCTTCGGCTCAGTGTTCACTGTTAACGTCTCATTACGCATTCCACTTAAAATAACTTCCACAAGTTTGCTTGTGTGCAGGGATCATTAAAAGTCAAGCAAGCCTTTAATTATAAGACCCGGTTGTTTGGTAAATAAAAGTATATTTCAATCTGATTGAGTACTTTAAAACAAACAAAAAAAAGTTCATTTGAAATACAATCACAGAAATAAAATCTTTAAGTACCTAATTGCAAGTTTTATGATTGTAAGTTTTTTGCTGTGTGGAAAGTTTCTGAAATTAAATAGTGCAACAAATTTCTCCTGACTTTCCAGTTTTCAGTCATGAAGAGATTTATTCTCTGCATGTAAGTCAGAGAGACATTCTTAATTTTAGACAATAATTTAGCACACTGTGCTGTAATTTACAAGACTGCTCCATTTTCATTTGCAGAGACTAAGGGGATCACCAGCTTCTGTCTCAGAGGAAGATGTGTCTGAATAAGAGTGAGGTCAATGCTTTGTCAATTAATTAAAATAAAGGCTTTTTTTCACAGTCCAAAATGGATAATTTCTTAGAGACAGAAATAAGCCCTGTCAGTGAGGGTCTGTGATTGATTTAGAGCTTTTAAAAACCTTGAATACCTTTCAACGCTTTTAAATGATTCACAAATTTAAGAGAATCTTAATTATTGCCAGTTTAAGAGGTTTTTCTAGGCTGTAAAACATTATACACAGTGAACTAGACTGAGACCTCAACATTGTGTGGTAGAACAAGTTTCTAATTTAAAGAATAGATTTAATGTTTATTTAAGCATTGAATTCAAGCAGAAACACTGGCACATATGCTCACTTCTGTGACAATAGCAGCATCAAAAGAATTATTTGGACTCTTCTACACATGATCTTTATTATACTAAAAACTCTTCCACACATGATCTTTATTATATTAAAAAAATAACTCAAACTCGACTCAACCAACCATGTGCCTCCATTTCACTGAGGCTCATGCCCCTGGTTATATCTTATTTCTGGATATACAAAGACCCCCGCCAGTTTATTGTTCATTATTTGCAGATTTACCTATTTGAAGATTTTTCTTTGTGACATAACTTCAAATGATTCACAGAAAACTCACCTTATTGCACTTTTTATTGTACACCAAATCTAACATATAAGAAGGAAATGCAGCTTTTGAATCTGAAACACCTAGGAATAATCCAGCTTGACATGCTATTGGCTGCTGTTTGTTAGACAGCCAGTCCAGGAGTGTTATTCCTTGGCACTGATTGGTTGCATCCCCAAAAGCTGAGATATGGAATACCATGGATGTCATCTCCTGCAGCAGTGCTAAAAACTGTTTCAACTTAGGGTATATTTGGTGTTTGAACTATTAAAATAGGCAGTTCTAAAACTCTTCTGAACTCTTTCAACTATTTACTGGCACTTGTGAATTTACCAACTCCACAAATACCAGAATATTTCAGCATTTTTCAGCAAATTCTACCAATTGGCCTTTGCTTCACAATAACCTCAAGGCTGCTGCTATACCCACTGCTTGTTAAAATGTTTCTACCACACTTTTTTCCTTCCACTCAACTTTCTGGTACTGGATGCAGCACCGAGCCTTTAACTATGACCTTTTGTCTTTTTCTGCTGTATCTTTACCTTCCACTCAATTTTCCATTAATATGCTCTTCAAGCTAGCAATAAGTATTTTTCCATAATTGTGTAGGTGATAAACAACATAACATTTTACTGGCCTTTTTTTCAAATTTCTAATGACCTTGGTATAATAAATGACTGTTAAATTTGCAGCAATGCATGCTACAAATACATATTTTTTGGGTAATGAGTGATTATGTAATAAGCAAGACAAATAAAAACAAGGCGCTGCGCAATATTGCGCATGATTCCCTTTTCAAGGCATTGATTTCTAATTTTAAAGAACTACTTCAATCGCATCAGCTGTATTTTGCGAATTTCTAAATACTTAAGTGGGTGATGTTCCAGATCCTCCGTGAATTATGAGAACCTCTGCTGGACGGTCTGCAGATCTAATTGGTACAAGCGCCCCTGGGCAAAAACGCCTTTAACAAACTGAGGCCATGCATGTATCGCTCACGGGGCTAAGATAGAAGTAAAAAAATACAGATTTAATCGGAAAACTTGACTTTATTAACATTTGTTTTAATATACGGACTGTAAGTGTCAAAAAGAAAAAAAAACTGAAATGAAAGAAACTGATTTCAACCTGAAAATCCAGAGTGCAGCCTGCTGTAGACGGCCTGTTTTTCCAGAACGGGCCATTGCTGGTACACAGTGGCTAATAATGCAGCTTAATAGGCTGTGACATGGCAAGACTAATACTGTAAATAGACCAATAATGTGTCTGCATTCTTTTATTGCGATAATGTAGTGATGCTTCCATGAAGCAGGGGAGAGTAATGACCCGCACCTGCATGTGTTGGCACAGGGGGGATGAGTGCACAGACGCGCCCACACACCCGCTGAAATCCAAAAACCCAGGAGAGGAAACCCCTTCAAATATTTCGTATATAAAAAAAAAATATCAATTAGAGTAATCTTTTTTTTTCTAATTTGCATAAGATGCGAGTTAAATCTTTGCTGCAGATGAACAGTGAAAAGACGTGAAGCATTAAGTAAGGATTAAAACAGCGAAATGCGGGGCGATTGTGCCATACTGTAGCCTACATATGCCTTTAAATCCATAACAAATTAATATAAGAGCCACTGTGTTGTTAAAGAACCAACTGGAAGCAGTTTAGCTAATAAATTCCGAGGTATTTCATAATAAAGAACTAAACCGAACAATCTGGACTATGATTTGTGTTTGCGTTATTTTTTAAGAGTTGAAAGCAATTGTGACAGGAGAAATTTCATATTAAAAATGAAATCAGGGCTGTGCTGTAATGCAGACTCGACTCAGAGCGTTTTGACAAAAGGTGGTGAAGCGTTTTAATATGGAGATCACTGGCCCGCGGCATACGTCATTTATTGACAGATTTGATGTTAAATGTCTCGAGCTCACTTAGTCTTGTAGCTCTTAATTTATTATGTTTTTTTTTTGGCTCTCTCTCTTTCTCTTACCACTCTCCTGTTCTGACCCGCAAAGGTCAGACACGCAATTCTTTTTTTAAACGCATGATTAATTCCTCAGTAGGGCAAGCGGCTAATGCATTCGGAAAAAAGTCAAATGTATTCCAACGGGGCTAATAGCGCTATTGTGTTCTAATAAGGCTTTTTCCTGCTTTGCGTGGTTTAGTCATGCAGTATGTTTGATAACATGTCAGACATACTTATCCCGGGACAGAGAAAGTTGCTTTATTATCCTCTTTCCAAAAGTCTCTCCAACTGTATTTTTACCTGATGTGTAAGTTCGCATATTTTTCCAATTATCAAATCAAATTAAAAATAAAAATATCTATATTTCTTTTAGTACTTTTTCACTTTTCCGAAGATGTACGTAAAAAAGATCCTTCAGCTTATTTTATGTTTATTGTGCGCGCACCCCCTCCCATCCTGATGTCCTCCCGTGGCGTTTGTCCGCGAGACAAAAGCGCGCGCGGTGACAACCTAAATTGGTTGAAAAGGAGCAGATGGGGTCTCGTGCCTCACTCAGTGCGTCCTCACTCATTCATCCGGGGCATGCGCGCACAGATTTAAAGCAGAGATTAAAAGCGACTCTGCTATCTTAATCAAGATGCTCTTATTTTAAAATATATCAGGTGATAATTACAGATAGTTTTCGAAACATGCACCCTGACTGCTAAGACAGGGATTTAGAATTTAAAGTCCGCGAATAATGATAATAATACGTAGAAAAAAAAAGACAAAATATATTTTTTCAGTTAAAAATGTTAAAAATGTTTTACTTCTAAAAAATGTAATTTTTGCTGCAAAAAATAGAAAAGTAAAAACACTTTCATGAAAATTTATTCCTTTAATCAGACATAATGTTTGAAAACTTTGCATGATGAAACTTCCTTAATAGTTTTTCTGCATATGTGCTGAATGATGAAATTTTTTAAGAATCTTACTGATTTATCAAGACAACCCATGTAGATGTACCATTCATATTGAAGTGAGTAAGTCAGAGGTAGAGTCATGTTCATTTTAGAGTTTGATGTAGCTCTAAAACTTGGTCCCCTGAAAACTCTCATTTTAAAAAAATGTTTTTGAGGAGCTTGTTCAGGAGCCTTTTATAGCAAGGTGCGTTCCTTCTGAGCTCCTCTTACCTTCAATTACAACAGATGATAGCCCACGGGCTACAGCGTGCTTCCTGCTGCCGCGCATCCCTTGGGACCAACCTGCACATGCAGGGAGAGTCAAGTTTCCAAAAGCCTTCTCAGCGTTGAATGTGGGTATCAGCTGCTCTGACAGACATTATTCTGATCCCCCAGACTGTGTGGCCTATACCTGTCTGTCTGCTGCCTCAGCTTTTATTTCCATTCTTCTTCTCCTGCTTCTGTGGTTGGAATATTGTTTTAGTCCACACTGTCTGTGTTTAAAAGCCACATCTCCTTTTGCCACTCTCTGCTTCTGGCTGTCTGGTGCCAGCAGTCTGTTTTGACATCAGTTTACTAGTAATTAATTTGTAACTCAGGCAGTGGCGGATCAAGACTGGAAAGAGCCTTGAGCAGAATTTGATTGGGGCGCCTTCCAACTACCATAAGGTGCCATAAGTCAGTACTTCTAACGTTGAGGATAAAATGCGTATGTTCAAAGTGGAAAACCACTTTTTTAGTTGTACCTATGTGGAGGGTGAAACATAACACACACACTCTCCTCTATTGTGCTATTTCCTGCGGTACAAATCTATGTTTTACTATCCAGTTGTGCTGTTGTTGTAAGTGTTAACAAAAATAAAGTAATTAAAATTAATTATATTTGACAATTTAACACATTTCTAATACAGAAATGTAACGCTATGCCATGTGCAACCAGGAAGAGTACTGCCTTGTCAGTTATCCAATAGATTGATTCACAAAACATGCTAAAGATGCCTGCTCACAGAGAGCTGGATCCAATCATATTAATGGAAAGTTGAGTGGAAGGAAAGGTGCACAATCATCTGCATTTTTAAATATATACATAGACTAGTCATTATCTTTACATAAAAATATATTCCAACTTATAGTGCAATTTGATCAGGAATTTTATGCTTAATGTAGAGTGAAAGTGGAATACTGATTCGTATGCGATGTTGATAACAAAATAACGCAAGTAAATAAGTCTAAGTTTGGCTGGCCTAAAAAGGTTTCTTTCTTGGGATGTGATTTGCGTTTGTAACATTTTATTGGTTGTTGGACTTTATTTAAGCCATTTAGTGGGACAGAGCAGCAAAGCGTGTGAAGCAGAAAGTAAGGAAAGTGACTAAATCTGTCCTGGACGGTGGGCTGAGCTAAGGCTGCACGCCAATCAAGCTCAAGGCAGGTAGAGAGATAGAGGGAAAGCGAGCGAGAGAGAGAAAGCCACTCACAGGGAGAGGGAGAGGAGGAGCGCGAGATTAGGACGGCGCGTGGCAGCGCTGAAAAGAGGGATAAAGCCTGCGCGAGCGTCGCAGTTTACTCACATCTCACGAGCGGGTTCACGCCACAGTTAAAGACAGAACTCCGGTACTTCCAGCGCGAACTTCCCGGAATTACCTGAGTGAGAAAAAAATGAAAATTTTCCTGCTGCGTGGGATAAATCGATCCAATTTGTGACGGGGTAACTTATCTTTGACGCGACTGGGAAACCCCGAAAAAGTCAGAGGTAAGAACTGTTTGTTTGTTTACTCCTGCTCTGAAGCTGAACGCTAAAATATCCCCGAAGAATCACATTTCTAAACCACTTTCCAAAATGATGATGATTGTTATTATTATTACTTTATTATTATTTTTTTATTATTTATGTATTAATAATAAAACGGCAGTTAACAGAGATTAGTCTTCTCATTCCACGCATGATAAGATTCAAAAAGCGAACTAATTGTTCGTCATAATCATTAGTTTGTATTTATCGTCCGATGTATTGTTAGAAAAATATTACAATATAATAAATAACAATGAAATAGTCTTGTAAAAAATAAAAAAGTTCCATGTTATCGTTTCCAAAACTTTCTTGATAATAGCTTTTTTGTGTGTTTTTTTCATCGCTGGAGGCCAATGGTCATTCAGTTTAACGAATTAATGTTCCAGGTTTTACATTTTTTTAAAAAATTTAAAATTTAAAACAAATTTAAACAAGGGGCTGTACTATCACTTTAAATTTTAAAGATGTTGCGTTTTCTATAAACCAATAGTTTTCGGGCCTCATAAAGTCACTGCAAGCAAAAATCTTTTTAACGTGCTGAACGTGCTGTCTGTTCTAAATTCAAACTACTAAATGAGGACGAAATGTGTTTTGTCAACCAGCGCTTGAAAATTGAGATTTAAATTCAGACTGAACTAAAACTGAAAACTGCTTTTGGCGCATTCGTAGCTACCCATTAAACATGGCATTAAAGAAATAACACTGGACAACACTTAGCCTAAATTATGTACATAATTAAGAATAAGGACAAAATAACTGAGAAAGTTTATCATCGCATTGTGATTATCGGCAAATAAAGTGAATTGTATTTGATTCGTCCCTCATTAGTGACGTTCACAGATGAAGGAAAGAAGAACTTCATGTGTCTTTCTTAATCAGACATTTGTCTGACTGTATCGGCGTGGTGAGCTTTTACTTTTATTACTGTCATTATCATGCGTATTTTTAAAACGTATTTTTTTTAACCAGCAACAAAAACGGAAGCATTAACAGGAGGAACAGATATCATGATGCAGTGAGCGTTCCGGAAAAATAAAAGTGACCTCATATGCAATCAGTTGCTGTTTAATTTCTGCAAAAACTTTTATGGTAAGCTGCTTAACATTGCACCATTTTGAAGTGTTCTTGAAGCACTTTAGGTATATTTTCTCTATATATTTTTTCTGTCATAAAAATTACTGAGTGGAAGAAAGAAAAAAATTACTAGAAAGTTTTCGTATTCATTATATTTTACATAATAGTATATTTTACATAAAGAATTTATTTTAAAA
Organism: Phalloptychus januarius; assembly: GCA_902982915.1. Taxonomy (NCBI): domain Eukaryota; kingdom Metazoa; phylum Chordata; class Actinopteri; order Cyprinodontiformes; family Poeciliidae; genus Phalloptychus; species Phalloptychus januarius. Next base: position 3,026,567 of record CADWAE010000133.1, on the reverse strand, counting down.
AAATGTTTCACATTTATTTAATTAGGTTGTTGGATGTAATAATTTTCTCTTTAAATTATTTTTAGAAATATGTGTTTTTCTTTTCCTCTTTCATTTTGTTCTCAAGCAACAGCTTAAAAACACGAGGAGAACTTCATAAAGTTGTAAAAGTATTTGTGGATAAAGTAATTAAATTTAAATCTTGAAGATGAAGGTTTTGTAAATTAAATATGTGCATTTAAAAAAACTTTGTTGTCAGAATATTTGGAATCATATGTTGCAGTTCAAAGGAAAATTAAGAGAAATTAACTGGGATTTTTTTACATGTTACATGGTTTTCTAAACATATTAAAAATATATTTTATTTGACATGAGAAATCAGTAACATCTAAATGATAATGTTATACATTGTGTCTACATTATTCTTCTCCTTACCTTTTTTTTCATGTTAATAAACTCATCAAAATCAGTTTATGCGTGGCAACAGTTACAATAGTCTCTGTTGCAATAGTCACATAACTACAATTATAACAAGATGATTTATATATATAATAAAGTGACCATCATGATTCTTTATTTCACTTTTCCAACAGGTTCAGCTGCAAATAATTTTATTCCAAGCATGGACAAGGCTCATCTTTCAAGCCCCAATGAAATAATAATGACAAACTCAACAGGCTCTTATCAACAGGAGCCTCTCACTCCACCCAGGCCTGCTCATCTGCACTCCTCATCCTCTTCATTATCCTCCCCGTCCCCTTCATCCTCCTCTCCCCTCAAACCCAACCAGGTGGGTCAGGTCATCTTGTACGGCGTTCCTATTGTGTCACTCGTCATTGACAACAATGAGAGACTTTGTCTGGCGCAGATTTCAAACACTCTTTTGAAGAACTACAGTTATAACGAGATTCATAACCGCCGAGTGGCCCTAGGGATCACCTGCGTCCAGTGCACTCCAGTTCAGCTGGAGATCCTCCGCAGGGCCGGTGCCATGCCCATCTCGTCACGCCGATGCGGCATGATCACCAAGCGTGAAGCCGAGCGCCTGTGCAAGTCCTTCCTGGGAGAAAACTCACCCCCTAAACTGCCCGACAATTTTGCCTTCGATGTGACACACGAGTGCGCCTGGGGTTGCCGGGGTAACTTTATACCAGCGCGCTACAACAGCTCCAGGGCCAAATGCATCAAGTGCTCCTTTTGCAACATGTATTTTTCTCCAAATAAGTTCATTTTCCATTCTCACCGCACACCAGACGCCAAGTACACCCAGCCTGATGCTGCCAACTTCAACTCCTGGCGAAGGCACCTCAGACTGACAGACAAACATCCACAGGATGAATTGGTTTATGCATGGGAAGACGTCAAAGCCATGTTCAATGGAGGAAGCCGAAAGAGAGCACTGCCGTCATCTGTTCAGTGTGCTTCCATGGGTGCCATGAAGAGTCTTCCAGGTACAGTGGTGCCTCATATGATAGGACCTGATCTGGGTGCACAGAAAAGAGCCCGCTTTGAGGATGAGGATGATCTGGACGGAGGCAGCCTCTCTCCTCGTAAAACACCACGCAACTACCCTGTCATCCCTGTCCCAAGCAAAGGCTTCAGCATGCTGCAGAAGTTCCCCCCTACGTCACTCTTCCCGTCCCCCTACCCCTTCCCGGCGTTTGGCCTTTGCCAGCAGAAAAAGGAGGACAGTGATGTTTCAACTGTTCAGAAAGGGCCAGGACTTTCGGGTCTTTTATGGCCTGGCCGCAAAGACGCTTTCTATCCTCCTTTCTGTATGTTTTGGCCCCCAAGAGCAGCTGGGGGAATTCCAGTCCCTACCTACCTTCAGCCTCAGCCCAGCACCCTTTCCACCCTGACAGAAAACCCATCTCTCAGGCAGGCCTTTTTGGATCTGTCAGACCCTAGTGATGCTGGAGCTGTAAGCAGCAATGGGAATGCTGTCAGTGCAGCTATGGCCCCCAGCAATGGGACCACCACAACAAGATCTGGGTTGTTTGACACTGAGTGCACGACAGCAACCCCAGACCTTCGCCCTGTGACGTCGGAGGGATGGCTGAAACTTCTAGAAAACCCAGCTCTCCAAACCAGGAAGCCCAGTTATGGCTCTGCCTTTCGTCCAGTTATCAAGGATGCAGAGAGCATCGCCAAGCTCCACAGCAACAGCGGAGGAGTCAACGGAGCAACAGATGAGGACTTTGGAGCCGGATCAGACCGACACCAGCGGCTGTCGCCCACCAGCAGTTGCAGCTATGGCAGTGAAAGCGGAGGTGATGGGGAAGCAGAGGGAGCAGAGAGCGAGGAAGAGGGTGAAGTGGATGTGGAATCTTCAAAGCAGGAGGACGAGGAGGAGGAGGGGAGTTTCGCAAATAGGCCGCCACAGACTCAGACCAACCTGTATCTCCCTGTTCTGAGTGACAGTGCTGGAGAGGAACGGGGGAAGGATAGGGGGAGTGGCGCAATATATCCCAGCACCTCCCCGGGATCCTCCTCGAATCCCATCGTACAGGAGTCCCCCAGCCTACCTGCCTCTCCACACGCCAGCTTGCCTCTCTCCAGCTCCACCCCACCCCACCGAGAGGACACAGCTTACAAAAACGTAAATATCCCCACAGGCCACTTTAGCTAATTATTATTTAAATGGTGCCTCAGTCAGGCAGTGTTGTGATCTGCATAAGCAGATTGATAGTCTGGTTTCTCCCTGTAGAAATTGAAACAGTCACCCCACTCTGATCTCAGCTAATAGGCCTAGGCGTGGATTGTTTAATGGACGCAGTGTGTTTGTTCTGCCCCCGTCACCCCAACCTGTTAGGGCAGCTCTAATCTTTAACCCTCTGACTCCCACATTAACTGAGGCCCTGACAGGATGAAGGAGAGACAGAGGGAGAGTTGTCAAGACTGGCTAATATTAATTTTGAACCAGCTAACATATTTAGTGTAAATATTGCATAGTACAAATATTTTTTAAGCAATAAATTATGCAAAATCATCATCAGTTAAATTAATGCCAACATTAATTTGAAAGAATACTGTCTATAAAACAAAAGAAACCTTTACAATAAAATTGCATTCACTAATAATAATAATAATAATTAATGTTTTATTTATCAAAATGTAGTTCATGTCGATTAAATTCTTATCTCTTTTTTTCCGGGCTCAGAAAAATCGAGATGAAGGACTGCCTGCATATGCAACCAAAGACAATTCAAGCAATTCTGGTGAGTGCAAACATGTTGAGTATTTTTTAAAAGTTGTTTTTTGCAATTCTTGAAGAAGCCTATTAATTGTTGATGTGTTTTATATGGGGTGGTTGTCTGCTTTCCTTCAGGAAAAATGGTGGAATGTCAAGTTCAGCAAACAAAAAAGCTAGACAACACGTTTCAGAAATTACTAACAATGAAGTTTCAATTAGTTGACTTACTGACTATATGTATATATAATTAATAAATTAATAAATGTTGTACGAAACAAATTTTAAAAATGAAGTTATATAACTATAACATATTTTTGTATAAGGATATGCATCTCCTGCTCACTACAGAAATGACTTCTGTTGTGCTGAAATGTGCTTCTATAGCCACTGCCTTCAAAATGTTTCCCACCTTCATCAGAAAATAATAATTCTGCACTGTTTTCCACAAACCCATTCTGATCAGATGTTGAAATCAATTGTATTAATTCCCTTTTGTTTCATTTCTTGTCTGACTCAGTGGTTTTATAGTGTCCATGTGTCCTTGCGAGGCTACCGTCCTTGTGAGGTTTCATTTGTTAAACTCATCTCACAGCATGACCCTTTTTCCTGAGAAAAATGTCCTCTGTGTTTTTTCCCAAACCACACTCCTTGGGCGCACTTAGTTATCTCCATGTGTCTGGATAACCAGCTCAACCAATGGGCCTTACTGAATCTCCCTTTTTGTTTCTTTCTCTCTCATTTTCTCCCAGATGAAAACAAAGAGCAGAGAAGTTTCTTTGTGCCTGAGAGTGAAACCTCAGCGCCTGACTACTGGAGAGAGTGCACAGGTACGATCAAACAAGCTAAAGTGATAAAGAGCAGCTGCTGTCAGCTTGAAAACAAATGAAAAGCATTTTAAAAGGGCAAATTGGCTGTAAATTTGATTTCTGTATTTTAGTTTAATTCATATTTGGTTCCCCATATTGCACCCTAAATCTGAAATCATCACCCAACCCACGAGGAAACAATAACAAGGTATTTAATGAGGAAATAAGGTATGCATAAAACTGGAAATGCTGATTAAATTTCTCACATGGTAAAACTAGGACATGATGCTCAAACATTACAGGTTTTTTTTTTTTCCTATTCTGTTACGAATGGCACTCAGGATGCTTAACGCAGTGAGGGGAAAGCTCCTCTGTATTCAGATGTGGAGTTAAGGGATTTATATAAATACACACAGAAATGAGAAAACAGCAGAGAGCTGCTCCTGTTGCCGCTCTGCCGCGGCAGCTCTCTGTCGCCTGCAATGTTACTCTTAGGGGGGCTGTTACAGTTCAACAAGAAAACATCAGCTCAGAGATAAGCAGCGCGCCGGCAATCTCCATCCAAGGCCCATATCTTTGCCAGCATAATTGCCTTTTTTCCCCTTTCTCAGCGCAAAACAGCCCTTCCCGTTTGAAAAAGATCACAGCTTATTGCCTTTTTATATCTGTCAGGAAGACATTAAAAGTGCTTTATGACATCTGTGCCAACATTTATATCTACTCCCCCCCCTGCACATGCAGACATCGTAATGATCCCCGCGCATAATGTATAATGTATTTCAAAAAATTACACGAAACAAATTAAATGAGACCACCTTTCCCCTGATTGCCAAATGTCTCCCTGGGCGGTGGGAAGCTCTACGTGATTAGAAGGCCTGATTCCTCCGAGTCCCACCACCACCCTCCCTCCTCCACTGTCTTTACACTCTCCCTCTGTTTCTAGGGAGAAAAAATAATCTAATTTTCCATTTATGTAATGCAAACCGCCTTGGCTTTGACTATTCACGGTTAATTGACTGTCAAACGAGGTTGTTATCCTCAGGCACTGTCTGCAAATTTGCTTGTCAAATGAGACAGAGAGAGGCGAGAGGAGAGAAGAGGAGAGGAGTGGAGGAGAGCTCTAAATGGGAGAAAGAGGAGGAAGCATGGGGAAGCGCTGAAGGAGCGAGGACTTGAAATGACTGGAAGAGAATATACATGTTGAGGGGACTGGATTGCTTCATTTAAGCCAGAAAATGCCTCATTGTCACATATGCACATATGCATGACAATGTAGACAAATTCAGGCAGCATGTGATGGAGTTATTTGGTACAGAGCCACAAAAAGTTCTAAAGTAGAGCAGATCCATTTTCAGTACTTAGAACACTAAATGTTACGGTTCAAAATAACATAATTTAATTGCAGTGAACATTCAGTTGAAAATGTTTAATTGTTCTTTGCTAGAGAAGAGGTCAGCAGCACTATTCTGCTCAAAAACAATTTTTTTTCCCTTCATCCCAAAAAATAAAATTAATAAAAAATCATAGAGCCTGCATGACCCTTTAACAAAAAAACTGCAGTTGTATAAAAAGTGATTATTTTATTGCGCATTTTATTAACTATATATATTTTTTTATTTTTAGAGAAATAAATGTTTACTACAAAAAAGGACTGTCCATATTTCTGTAAATATTTAAAAGGCACATTGAATACAGCCCAATAACAGCATATTAAACAGCTTAGCAAAATAATTAAAACTGATTTGTTAGTGTAGGGTCCCTAACATCCTATGCTAATAATGCCATAATATATTTCGTATTAACGTCATGTAACAGAATTTCCCAGCTCTGTCAAATTTGGCAAAATTTAGAATGTATCAATGAAGAAAAAAATCTACATAAAATATCACCAGAAACACAAGCATTGATCTCCTTAACAAGCCCATTAAGACAAAGCTTTCTGAAAGATTTTCATTTACTGCATTTTGGTTTCCCCAGGGTTAAAAAGGGGGTTCTTTCCTAAACAAGAAATCATATTTAAATCAAAACTGCACACTGAGCAGGAAAGAGAGGTTTTAAAAAAAAAATACCCAAAATGTGCTACAGCAAAGAATAGAAACCAGTGGGTTGCCAAGTCTTCTTTCGAACTGTTGAGTGTGATAGAAAAACTGTCATGTCAGGGGCATTTTTCTCTTACAATGGCCCTGAGAATCCTCTTTCAGTTCGTGATATCATATTGTCTCTTTGACACAGGATTCTGAAGCATTTTTACAGAATGTGAATGTGAAATATCTTGCTCTCTTTGTATGTGCCATGTGTAATGTTTTGTCACCTCTCGGCAGCAGGAGTAACAAGTTTGTCATTTGTGATTTAGTTAAAAAAATAAATACATTTTCCCAACATGTGATTTAAAATATATATATTCTTTCTTAATTTTTTTTCATTTTATTTTTTCTTGGTCCTTTTTATATTATTTTATACTTACACTGGCACCCAGAGGCCAGAAGATGAATTACAGCACTTTAGAAAATGGGTGAAAAAATGGCAAGTAGGTCAAAATTACAAAATACTTTATATAAAATTTAAACATTTTGGAGTCTTTACAAATATTATTATATTGTCTTATATTGTCAAAAAATTTTTAACTTTCTTCATGTTTTTCAAAAGCTGCTAAGCTGCTGCATCTTCAAGTATAATTCAATATCTGATAATTCTCTTCCTTGGACCCTCCTTTTCATTCTCTCTATTGTGATTAATCTAGTCTAAATCTAGCCTGTGCATATGGATGTTTATCTCAATGTCAACTATACATGTTACTAAACCAATAAAAATGTCCGGTGATTGTGAGAAACTTTTCCATAAGTTTTTAATTAGTGAAAACTTGGAGTTATGTAACCTGTTTGTTGAATCAATGTTTTTGTTTTTTTAGGGGATCAGAGCAGAGGAGCAACCTCTCCTGTCACACTGAAGAAGGATGTTGAGAATATGGAGAAAGGTAAATGTTCTTTGATTTCTAATTGTGTTGGTCACAATTTTAGCAAACCAATTATGTAGGCATTCCTATAATTTCTCCCAGTTACCTGAAGAAAAGTTTCATGTCTTCCCACGTTTTTTGTCTTTATGTAGAAGAACTTCAGAAAGTTCTCCTGGAGCAGATCGACTTCAGAAGGAGACTAGAGCAGGAGTTTCATGCCCTAAAAGGAACTTCACCATTTCCTGTCTTCCGTAAGTCCTTTTTTATCATCTTATTAATCTAAATATTTATTTAATTTTCACTCCAGAAGACTGTTTTTATCATTTGTCTATTTTAGCTCCCTTATAAATGTGTCTTCTACTTTTTTTTGTTCATGCTTTCTTTTTTTTGTACCTTTTCAAATTGCATATTTATATATTCAACCTAATTTCATTTGTTGCAATAAAGTAATTCTCTGCAAAATGATAAATGTTTTACACCAACTTTTTCAGATAATTTTCAAGATCAGATGAAACGAGAGCTCGCCTACAGGGAAGAAATGGTCCAACAGTTACAGATGGTGAGAATCCGTAACTGCTCAGTACATTTCATACTCATACATTAGACACTGAACACTAATACAGAATAGACTTTGAATGACTAATAAATCATTGAGTTAAAAACACGCTGAATACTTTTAAAAATATGAAGATGAATTTCCAGGAAAGTTTCAATACATTCTAGTACAGAAGGGAAATCTAAAGTCATGGGTGAAACCGAGTCAGAAATCAAATGATAAGAAATCAGGTCTCAAATCAACACTAGTTTTGTTGTTTATTTGTCCAGCAAAAGACAAAACCAATCACGCAGTTCGTCTTTCACGGGTGAGAAGTTCCTCTGCAGTCAGTCGTCTGATTGTTTCCGTTGACATCAATCACAGGAGCAGCTGGCAGATCGGCTGACAGATGCTGTTTGTCTTTGTTTTCTGACACACGATTCAACTGTGTTCGCTTGTACGCCTGTGACGGCGAACTGTGCATGCACACCATATCCCGCAAACATGAGCACACACACACGAGCAAACTACATCTGTGTGACTATGCAACCAAAAAACACAAACACCGACAACAGATTTCATGCTCATTTGCGTGCGTTTGCGTTTGTGTGCGCTAACGTGCACGTATGCACAGTAACTGACAAATGTCTCTGGAAGCAGCAGATGGATCAGTCTGAGAGTAATGACACATTAATTTCACACAGACATTTAAATGAACTTCTGAAATGTGTAATTTATGTAGTGTATATTGAAATTCAAAACCCTTTCACGTTTTGCCATTACTTGCCAATTATAATTTTTTGTTGGTGAAACTATATTAATGTCAGAATGAGATAAAGCATAAATTCCCACACATTGTGCCAGGTTTAAAGTAAATGAGTTTTATTAATTGGTCTTTATTTGTCTTTTAGATTCCCTACACCAACATAATCAGAAAAGAAAAGATCAGCCCTCATCTTGGGAAGTAGCTGAAAAGGTAACGTTTTTGAATGAACTTGATGAAATTGATCAAATGATGAACATAGACTAACCTCCAATTTCTGTTAAACTCAATCAAATATTAACAATTATTTATTTGAAAAAGTGTTTAAGCAGTTTTAACTTTTTCACATAACATCAACAATCCAAGTGTTTTTTACTGAACGTGTTTGTGACGGACAGGCATGGAACATTGCAGAATTGTGAAGTTAAAGGAAAATGTCAAGTGGTTTCAAAAAATTATTTATAAAATCTTCTAAAAATGTGTCTTTTATTATAGTTCAGCACTTCTGATCCCAATATTTTGTAGCATTTTGCTGCAGTTATATTTCCTAGTCTTTTGTATTAATATCTCTACCAAGTTTGCACAACAACACACTAAAATTCTCATATGGATTTTCTATTTGAATTAGGTGTAAATTGTGACTTGACCATTATAATTCATAAATGTGCTTTCATCTGAACCATTACATTGCAGAGCTGACTGTGTGTGTGACTTTATAGTATTTTGCAGCAAACTGTTTTTTTCAGTCTTGCCCTGTGTTTACCTTCATCCATGTAAACCATGGAAACATCTCATAAACTGTGCACAAGCAACATAATCAAATATTTCTGAAACCCTCTGCTTTTTCTTCCACTTCACAATCATTAGCTACTTTAGTTGTTAATTGGACTTTTCAAACTCCAAACACAAAATTCCAACACATATATCTAAGTTTGAAAAGTCAAATGGTTATAAATATCAATGCAATACACTATAAGGTTTTACATTTAGCTTCAAAATGGTGATAAATTACTAACAGCCAACAAGTTAGCCTTTGGTTCTTCCACATCAGCATTTAAAAATATAGAATTAATGTATAAACTATATTGAATTTGATAATGAATTAAATTATAAATTGCTTCATTCACAGGGTGAATCATTACGCTCAACGGGACGAAGCTGCTTGGACTTGTGAAAGTCACATATTTTTTTCATAAGACATATACTGTACTGACATAAAAGGAGGTATACTGTAAATGAACAAAACACCAACATTAAGGAATTCCAATGCAACTATATATATTTACACATTTCTTGGATTTCCAAAGGACTGCAACTGTTTGACTCATTCCTTCAATTCTTCTGAACTCATTTGGATGACTTCATGCTGCTTTTGTACCAGCATGTTGGTAAACGTTTACCAACCATTTCATCTTCTCTTGGTCAACTTTTCCCTCTCACAGTCACAATTAACTGAACTGAAAACATCTGGATCAACGGGATCATTCTTGGCATTTTGCTATTGCAAGATTTCAAGCTTTATTCAACCAGGACCAAAGTAAGCACCTGGATGAAGGATGTAGAGGTCAACAAGGTGAAGAGAAAATGCTGAAAGGCAGGGGGTTATCACTGGTGACTCATTGCTGTTGGTCGAATGCACTGGACTGCTGTGGCATTGGCATCACCAACCAGAGAGCCTGAAGAAAAGTTCCCCTTATTAAGTATCAGCATTTGGGCCCAAAGAGATTCTTCTTGGCATGTTGATCTAGGACTCCTCCTTTTGTACACAGATCATCATTGTTACCAATTATCAGTAATCACATGTGATGCAGGCTCTGACTAATGCCTAAGAAAGATAGAGAACCAACAAAATTATTTTAAAAAATCACATTTTGAATTCACAAAAAAGGGTTTACATGCTGAAAATATACAGTCACCATCATTTCTGCAATGTACAAAAAAATGAATCACTGCAGATTGTCAATATTCAATGTACCACATCTGTTAGTACATATGTTATTTATACATGCAGTTACCTGAAAAACCTATTTGATTCACTGTCATATTTATTCTGTAAGAGTTTATAGCAGCTGAAAGGCACAAATTCAGATTTTTACCACCACAAAAAATTTAAGTAAAAGTATTTCGCTACCATCAGCTAAAAGATGCTGATCATGGAAATTGCAATGCCCTCTCCAAGTGCCTGCTTAATGTCTGGCCAGCAAGGAGAAGACTGCAGTTCATTCTTGTTGTGTATCTATTTGTAAATTACCTCACCGAACTGTATAAATCTTCACACATGAGAGTATTGAATCTTACAGTCTTTTTATGTGTTTATTTATTTATAATTTGAAAATAAAATCCTGAGACCTCTGTTGTGAAAATATTATTATAGATTTTAAAGAAGTTGTAAGAGACTCAATAACAATGATTATTAAGATGGTGTGTTTAAGTTTATGTCAAAAAAAGTACAAATGACATCTCCCTCACCTGATTTATAGAATGAATGGATGAAGTTGTCATCTACTGATATCTTATTATTATAACCTGTTAATGCAGATGTATTTCAAAATGTTCCTGTAGTTTCTCTACTATGTGTAAATAAAAAATGTCTATACAAAAAAACAAAACTGTTGAATTGTGAAATTTGCAATTTTTAAAAAAAATAATAAAGTTAGGAAGAACTTACTTTTGCAATTTATGAAGGCATCTAACCTCCATGACCAACAAAATTAATTATAATTAACATTAACAATCAATTACAATTAACAGTGTCCATTTAGCTAGGAACTCAGTGAACAGTCTTCTGGAAACACCCATCAAAACAGAGTTTTGTTGTCATCTACCATCTCTTGTCATAATTCTTAATGTAATTTGTAATTTGGTCCATAAATTTTCAATAAATTTTCAATAATTTCAATGTTGACCTACATTTTAGCTCCATAACCAGTTTGCATGGTATTTGGGATTATTTAGTTGGGAAACCCAGTAATGTTGAAGTCTCCACTATCTAAAGATTATTGGTTAAAATCAGGCTCTAATCAATTATGTTTCAGCAGAAAGAAGAAGATAAGCTGGTCATTGATTGAACACTATCAGTTTGTAACAGCTTTATAGCGAGACATTGAACTACAACTATAAACTACAACTCGCGCCGTTTGCACGACGTTCGCTGCTACTTTACGGCTGCCATTCTTCTGGTTGTGGAAGACGACGAGAGCAAAGAGGGAGGAGATAAAACATCTTTTGCCAGCATGGCGTTTACTCTGTACGCCCTGATACAGACCGCTATTTTGTGCACCAATGCTATCGCCGTGTTACACGAAGAGAGATTTCTCAGCAAAAGTAAGTAGCTGCTTGTAGTAAAGCGAATACATTATTAGTGTATGTTTGGTGGTCATCATCATCATCATCACACAAACTGTAAATAAATGAATGAGCTGGATTTCTAACAATTAGAACCTGACTTTATACAGTTCTTTGATTAATTCTGTTACTCTTCCTGCGTGTGTGCGTTTGCAGTCGGTTGTGGTGTTGATCAGGGAGTTGGAGGCTTTGGGGATGACCCAGGAGTCAAAGCTCAGATCCTGACTCTCATTCGTTCAGTTCGGACCGTCATGAGAGGTGAGACATAAGCAGCCTGGACCAAACATTTTAAGTCGATGCAAAACAAATCTCAGCAATCAGGAAAACTTCGAAAATATGTAATTTATTCAAAAGAAATTTATAAAAATGTGTTTTTATTATTACTATCAGTTTTTGGAAAAAAAAAAAAAGTTAATTAATTGCAACACTTAAACATTTAAATAAAATCTTGTCTGACTTATAAAACAAAATAGTGCGGCAAAAAATAGTATACTATCCAGTTAGATCTTTGGTTGAATTATATGGAGTTCCAAATGTGCCAAAAAATTTTTTTCTGTTTTTGCATTCACTATGTATTGCATGTCCATTGAACATGTGATTTAGCATTGTGCCTATGTAACTGGCAGCTGTACTTGTTTGATTACAAAATTAGTTGTAGCTACTACAATGTTCACGTAAATGACTAATCTAATCTGAGAAAACTATTAATATTGACAGTTTTATTTAATTTGGTTTTGGTAAAGTCTTGCTTTGTTGCCCTTATATGCCCTACTATCAAAAATATGCCACAGAGAACACTGATTTAAATGCCTGTGTGTGTGAAATAAAAAAGTAAAAACTCATTCTTTTTTATGAACTGAAGTTTAATACTTGACAATTATTAACTAATGACTTGTAGTGATGTAAGATTAATCATTTTCTCCAAACATTTTTTTTTACAGTGCCACTGATAATTGTGAACTCAGCGTCCATCGTCCTGTTGTTGCTGTTTGGTTGACAACCAAGCACTGATGTGTCATTGTAACAAGTTTGCACAGGTTACAAGAAATGGCTGCAAAACCCACACCCTCACACACTGAACAATTTGCACATTCTTCAAAGATTTCTGTTGTCCGCCAACAGCAGAGTGGAAAAGCCACAGCCTGCGAAAAATCTCTGCCAAAGAAAAGAGGATTCAAACTATCACCAAGTCAAAAATAATTGGAGAACGCTACATCACCTGCCATATGTTTTGTGAAAACTTTAACTGGTGCTCAAATAACACCCCACAATAAGGGAATAAAAATGACTATTGTTATCTATTCAAAGTAATGTTCTTTATTTTTGATTAACAGTTCAAGTCTTTCATTCAGTTATTTGATTGTTGTGTAAAATGTCAGGAGTTTTAATCATCTCAACCTTTTTTTAAATTAAACCAAAATCAATCTACTGTTTACACACTAATCTTAACAGCACTTCAGTATTTTATCAGATTGTAATAGAAAGCTTTGGAACACACTGGTGGCTCTAGTTTTGTGTTTGTACTTTCCTCTCCTCATGTCAACATACGTGTAAACCAGAAATATGAAATGTGAAGATGCTGGTTTGGAGTGATGTTTGTTTCAGCTTCCTCAGAAAATGCTCAGTAAGCTTAAGAGATAGTGATATTTACCTGATCAACTGCAATAATATATTTTAAACTACGTTTGTACCTCTTTCCTGGCCCACTGTCTTATTATTTCTCCTATGAAATGTAACCATTTTCATTCTATGTTACAAAAAAATATCAGTTTTTTCATATTAGTTTTGTGTCTAAATTTAAAGGATTTATTGGGAGAGGGCCTGCTGGAATTAGAAGCATATGTTTAAGGGGGATTGCTACATTAAAGCCACGTTGATATGTGATTAGTACAGGTTTAGCAGGGGGAAAGCTGTAAGCGATCACAGAACGAGTGGCAGCTTTCAGAGATTTGGAGGTTTGTTTTTGCAATGTATATATATTTTTGATTCATAAAAGGAGACATGGTTAAATTATCTCCAAACTAAACGTCAGTTTCTCTTCTACTTTAAAAAAAAAATAGTATAAGCTTAAAACAAGTGGAAAGTTTTGAAAAACAAATTAAAGGAAAACTGGAAGAAACATTGCTAATTGATCAGAGAAATAACTGATGCAATGGGAAAAAAAACAAAAAAAAACAGCTGGGAGTCAGAAACAATAAATCAGAATCAAAACAGTACACTAAAAATAACATTTCTTTTTGTATATTTTTCCATAACAAATTAATGTTAGATAAGGTTCCTGGCATCCTGTTTACAGATATAAATATCAGAAACAAGAATAAACTGTGTTAAAAAAGTAAATGTTGAAAACAACTGTGTTATTCACTCTGGATGTAAGATAAAAAGAGGATCAGTACTGTCTGGCATCATGCAGGGAATATTTTTATCACTCTGATAATACCCCCATCTATGTTAAATCTAAAAGACCTACTAATGCGATACATCTGTTAGTTGTTAGTTTGATGGGGCACATATGTTCTTTATTATTCCTCTGGGTGATTATGTGGTTAAGGCTAACCCTCTTAACTGATTAAAAGCTCTGAATTTGAAGGAAAATAAAAAAAAGTAATAATAACTATATAATATCAAAATTGAAGCAGTTGTAATAAAATGTGCGTGAAGTGCAATATTTAGCAAGCTGAATAATGTAGTAAATGCGAAATAATTCTACCTTAGGAAGCGACATGTTAGCTGTAGGGGTCAGCAGCGAGCACTAAATAGCAAAATAGCCGAAAAAGAAGAGACATCAACAGGAAGGAGTAGCGCTGCTGCAGTAAGGTTAAGATTTGTTTTTGTGCGCCTTTTTGTCATAAGGTTGTGCTGTCAGTCTTAGACTTCTTGGTTTATTAAAACGGAAGCATTTTGTGGTTAAACTGATATCATGACAAGGATTTTGGCCACTACCATACAAATCTCCCACAGCTGCAAGTCAGTAGTAAACCAGCTCCATCGTTTTAATGTAGGTAGAAACACAAACACAGGAGTTGAATACAGAATAAGATACTTTTATTAATTTCTTCACATCTCACTGCGGAGATCGGACAAAAGTTGGGTTCTTAAGTTCTGCATTATTCAAGTATGTGCTCTATATTATTTCAATAGTTACTGTATGGTGACAAATGTAAACTACAGGACATAGAAACATGAAACAAGTAATTCTGGAACATTATAGACACATTGCAGAGACATATGTCTCCTGTCTGTGCAGTTTTTTTTTTATTTGTTTGAAATACCTAAAGCTTGGGCTTGTTCATTTTATTAGACAGTTTTCAGTCAATTTCCCTCCTGGAAAAGGAACGTCTGCAAATATTCTGGAATCGCGAAAAAAAAAATTATATTTAAAGGGCTATAACATTACCTTTACAACTGTGATTCTGTTTACTAATAAGGTTCTGATTTAATTAGATGTCCAAAAATTAAACCAATATTTTTTTTACAAACATACAAAGTACAATATCCCAAACTGAATAAGAAATACACATATTTTTTTTCAATGAAACTGAACAAACACACACACACACACACAAACAATAAACCTATCGTCAGCTTGGCATTTCCATGACAGTTCAGTTGATCAGTTGAGATAAATACATATCTTAGTGGCCAGGCCTTATCAAGCCTTATGTGTGCGTGTGATGTTTGGTTCGGTATTAAGAGCATTAATTGCAGCATCAAACTGATAACTACATGACAGAAATCCAAACATGTCTAAATAATAATGGATCACAGTTTAAATTCAAACACCAATAAAAACACAAATCTGGAATCCAGGCAGGAGCCCCACACATGAAACGGGTCAGCAATCCTCTCAGTTTCTGCCAGTGTGGGTTTTGATCAACTCTATAATCTGATAAATTCTGCCATTACCGATGAGAATTATGATTATGACAAAAAAATGTAATCTCTGAAATAATGAATTATTATGGGAGAATAAGCTTTTTTAAACAGAGTCCAAGCTGCTCTTATCTGTTATCCAAAGGTTCTGTTGGTGGCTGTATTGGATCGTCATTTACTGTTGTTTTAAAGTCTGATTTCCAAATTCCCTGTAAATTTTTTGGACTTGCGCAAAAGAAGACAAAATATAACAAAAATGTGCAATTCTTCTGCTGAAGCATTCATCTCAGACATTATATTTTTCCCTTTCAGAGCTGCAGCATGGCAGGGCGACGGGCTCTGAAGGCTGTCCTCATAGACCTCAGTGGGACTCTGCACATAGAGGACACTGCAGTACCCGGGGCGCAAGACGCCCTCAACCGGTAGGAGACACACCACAAACCAGAAGTCTCTATTTACACTTTACAAAGGCAGACTTCTAAATGTGCTTTTGATTGTTCCTTTTTTCCTTGTGTTCTTTGGCTGCCAGATTACGACAGGCATCAGTAGCTGTGAAGTTTGTGACCAACACAACAAAGGAAAGTAAGAGGAACTTAATGGAGCGACTGAAACGACTCAACTTTGACCTCCAGGTGAAATATCAGAAGTTGGTTGTAGGCAATAAAGTGCCGTTTTAGAAAGTTAAGAAATATCAGTTCATCTCAATAAATTTGAATGTTTTTGAAAAATCTCCTAAAGGTAGTAAATCTATTTAATTAATAAATGTCACCTTTTTCATTTACTAGAATAACTTGCAAAGGTCCAGACTGCTTAGAGACAAACGTTCAAAATAATTACATAAAGTGAATCTGGAGCACTTTCCTTCTCTGAACCTGCAGGAAAATGAAATTTTCACGTCTCTGAGTGCTGCAAGGAGTTTGTTGGAAGAAAAACAACACAGGCCACTGCTGCTGGTGGAGGACAGCGCACTGGAAGACTTCACTGGTACCTTAGAAAAATTTCTCTGCGTTACAAATTCATCTCCCCTTGATAAAGTTGTGTTCCTCATCAGTCCATAACAGTTTGATTAAATTGATGAACTGACAGGGATAACTCCAGACTGCTGTCCTTCTGTCTGCAGGTATCGACACTTCGGAGCCAAACGCCGTCGTCATTGGACTCGCACCTGATCATTTCAACTACCAAACTCTCAATAAGGCTTTCAGGTGAGGAAACTGTTTGTAGATTTACTTCTTGATCATTTCAAAAACAGATTCTAATTTGCCTTGCAGGTTTTGTTTTGCTTTTTTTGTTGTTTTAAATATGACATTTTAAAACCTAATTCAAGTAACAATCCGCAAAGATTAATAAAATGTTGACGTGTTGACACATCTTGACTTCTATTTTCAAAACTGTTTTATACATATTTCTGATGTATGTTTCTTTCTAGAATGATTTTGGATGGCGCTCCTCTTATTGCCATTCATAAAGCTCGGTACTACAGACGTACGGATGGCTTGGCCCTTGGCCCCGGACCCTTTGTGACAGGCTTGGAGTATGCCACAGACTGTAAAGCCACAGTGGTGGGAAAGCCTGAAAAAACATTTTTCACACAGGTTAAGATTTTTTTTTAAGTACGTAGAGGGGGCTAGTACAGCTAATAATGTTTTTATTTTCAGATCTGGTTAATTTTGGAAATTCTCTACGTGATATATTTCTGAAAGAGTATCGGCAGTCTGCCCTTCAAACTTTGCATGCCATCAGCCAATTTAGCTATTGACTCATGAATCCATCTATCCACAATTCTTAGTGAACTAAGAAATCTGGAATTTTTAAATAAAAGTCCCAGATTTTTATGTCAGAGTTTATTCATCCTCTGAATAAATTCAGCTTATTTTCTTCCTCTAAATAGGCCTTGTCTGATTTAGGATGTAGCCCCAGTGAAACCGTCATGATAGGAGACGTAAGTATATTTCTGTCTGTTTTACTGATGACCATTTACATCGAAAATACGCTCATTATCATTGTAGATGGTCATAAAGATCTTATTGGGAATCAAATGGAGTTTTAACCTTTATTTTACGTCCCATTTTCTACAGGATGCCAGAGACGATGTAGGCGGGGCTCAGAATGCAGGAATGCTGGGTATTCTTGTTAGAACAGGTGAGTTCAGTCCTCCTGATTATTATCCTCCATGGAATGATTCCTGTTAGAATCACCAACTTTAATAAATGTAGTCATATATTCAGTTTTTAAGAGATGAGGGAGCAACATAAAGTTGAAACAGAGCTGAAAGCTTTCTGAAACACGGCCTGTTGTCTACAGAGCAGACATGGAAGGAGGAGCTCAATACACAATAGACAAAATGTAAAAAAAAATTCTGATAATATTCCATCTTCTCACGCTGCAGGTAAATACAGAGATGGAGATGAAAAGAAAATTGATCCACCTCCTTACCTGACATGCGACAGTTTCCCTGAAGCCGTCGAACACATCCTACAGAATCTGCTATGAGCTTCAGTTGATTGCTACAAGACTGAAACATTTTGCACTATCAAGCTGTTTAAAATAAATATCATAAATATAAAGCGTATGCACTGTGAAAAACATCTTACAAAACAATAATGTGAGCATTATTCAGATGTTTGTTGAGGTTCAAATTTATTAGATTTTTGCAATATGCAACTGTGACCCTCAGTATCTGTGCAAAAGTAATAACAGAGTGGTACTGGAAAAATATCCACTAGATGTAAAAAATAAAACAATTTATCAATTGTTTATCAATTTAACATGAATAAAAAGGTTTAATGTTTTCAGCCTGGACATCAAACTGACTTGTGCTTTTTCTCCCAGATTGTGTATCTGTCCATCAGGTTTTGGGTTGACGGCTTAGTGTGCACTAGGACCTCCATGAAATCCTCTGTTGTTACAGTTTCCAGCTCAATGACAGGCATGTCCATATCTGCTGTGGAGGAGAATCACAGAAGAGCCTGAAGCAGTGCTTCTCAATTCCAGTCCTCAGGCCCCTCTGCTCTGCACGTTTTAGATGTTCCTCTATTCCAGAACATCCATCCATCCATCCATTTTCCTGCACCCTTTTTCCCTTACTGGGGTCGGGAGGGTTGCTGGTGCCTATCTCCAGCTGTCATTTCGGGCGAGAGGCGGGGTTCACCCTGGACAGGTCGCCAGTCTGTCGCAGGGCAACACAAAGACAAACAGGACAAACAACCATCCACACACACACTCACACCTAGGGACAATTTAGAGAGGCCAATTAACCTGACAGTCATGTTTTTGGACTGTGGGAGGAAGCCGGAGTACCCGGAGAGAACCCACGCATGCACAGGGAGAACATGCAAACTCCATGCAGAAAGACCGGGGCCGGGAATCGAACCCAGAACCTTCTTGCTGCAAGGCAACAGCTCTACCAGCTGCGCCACTGGGCAGCCCCTATTCCAGAACAGCTGATTCAAATGGTTGCATGACCATCAAGTACTGCAGAAGCCTGTTAATCGCCCAAATATTCAATCCAGGTGTGTGACAGCAGGGAAACACCTAAAACATGCAGGGCAGGGGGGCGTGAGGACTGGAATTGAGAAACACTGGCCTGAAGTGTTATAGGGAGGGGTGTCCAAAGTCGGTCCTCTAGGGCCGGCATCCTGCATGTTTTATTTCTCACCCTGGTTTAACACACCTGCATCAAATGATGGCTCATTAGAAGGCCTAAGGAGAACACTGACTTGCTGAGGAGGTTGTTGTTACCACCAGGGAGAGAACTAAAACATGCAGGATGCCGGCCCTCGAGGACTGACTTTGAACACAGCTGTTAGGGGATCTCCAGATACGAATGTGTATTTTTTAAATTTACCATCATGATGTGACTCCAGAGCGTCAAAGATCTTGCGAACTGGTCTCATGGCGGCTTCCTTGCATGTTAGTCTGATGTCACAGCCAGAGTATCCTTCCATCTCCTGTGTCAGCACACAAGAAAGAGTCGCTTTACAGAAGTAACAGCAATGAGACAAAATATCATTCCAAAATCTATTTTAAAATATGAAAAATCACATTTATGTTGCTGATATTGGCTATGACAAACCTCTGCCAGCATTTTGTAGTCTAAGCTGGTCCGTAGCTTCACCCCACCGAGGAAGCTGAGAGGAGGCAGCCAATGGGAAATCATGGCTTGGCGAGCAGGTGATGAGGGAAGACCTACTAGAATCCTCTTCTCTAACCTCCTTAGCATCCCCTGGTCCAGCTCCCTGAAATAACAGCTGCTTTTGTCACAAATGCATAGGAATGAAAAAAAAAGAGCAGTCATGTTAAATGTTGCAAATGTTCATATTTTATAATGTTACAATCTCAGACTTTATTTTGTAGGGATTTTATGAGATGTACCAACATAATATAGTGCAGAATTGTGAAACTGAAAGAAAAATATAACCAAGCAGTGCTTTAAACTTCTCCCCAATTTTATGTCTAAGCTGGCTGAATGTATATCATGGTGTTACCAAGGCAGGTTGGACGCAGCGAGAACAAACACGAGGTCTTCTGACGTTGCGAGCCCGTCCATCTGAATCAACAGCTCCGTCTTCATCCGCCGACTCCCCTCATGCTCGTGCCTGGACACAGACATCTGATCTCTGTTCCCTGCTTTGCTCGCTCAGCAACAAAGCAGAGAACCTGCTCCAATAGCAGCAGAGTTGATGACTTCTAGTGGCAAAGCTCACAGTGAACTGGTTCCTCTTTGGCCCATTACTGACTCCAGCTCATCCAGGAAGATGGTGGATGGGGCATGGTACCTCGCCAGCTCAAAAAGAACCTGCAGCACAGAAAAAACATTTACACTTGGTGTAAAAAATCTGGTTCAGCTTATGCTTGGTGTGTTCATCACATGTATCTCAATAAGTAAAAAAAAAAGTGAATTAATTAGAAAAATGTGAAAAGGAGTCATTAAGTACAACTTGTATTTATTTTTGATCATTTTGATGATTTTTGAATCCATAGAAAACAGCTGACCAGTTGTCCACTGTTTTCAAGAATGTTGAACCTCAAAAGGCTGGCTGCTAACAAGGCTGTTAACATCTCTAACAAGATGTTAGCATCTTGTTAGAGAATTGGCATAATGTTTTGGTTTATTACTGACATAAGCATTTCTTTTTAATTAGCGCTACTTCATTAAATTAACGTTTTGATGAAATTCTACCTCATTGAGATGCATGCTGAGTGACAACCTACCCGGACGAGTTTTTCAGAGTCGCCTCTCCATTTGCTGACGATGCTAGAGGCTGAGATGTTGAAGAAGGTTGTCTTACATTCTGTAGCCACAGCCTTGGCCAGCATAGTTTTACCTGTGCCTTTGTGTATAAGAGACATGGCAATGAGATTTTGAATCAAGGCCATAATGGTAGATAAAAAACTAATTTTAAATAAGGTTCCTAAGGGGTCTGGAAAAGTATGGAAGATGAGTAAGGTATTTTCCAGGTTTGAATAAATAAGAACATAAAAAAAAAGAGTATGGAAGATGTGAGCAGTATGTTACCTGGGGGACCATAAAGCAGCAAGCCCTTCCATGGAGATAAGATGCCAGTAAACAGCTGAGGGTACTGTGAAGAAAAGGAATTAAAGAAAGCAAGAATCAAAAGAGGGTAAGGTGATTAATCCAAGTATGAGCAGGCTATGAATAATACTGGTTAAGTTTTCTATAAATCAACCTATTGT
Source organism: Phalloptychus januarius (assembly GCA_902982915.1). Classification (NCBI taxonomy): domain Eukaryota; kingdom Metazoa; phylum Chordata; class Actinopteri; order Cyprinodontiformes; family Poeciliidae; genus Phalloptychus; species Phalloptychus januarius. The sequence continues at coordinate 3,005,423 of CADWAE010000133.1, read as the reverse complement.
TCAATATCTATTCTAACTACAACACCGTTTTGGCAGACCCATTAGGAGCTGAGCTATGTGCAAGTGAAGCTGTTGAGCCAGATTAAAAGCTGAGTCAGGGCTCCAAATGCCACGGGGCGCAAATTAGTCTGAATTTTAGGTGGTGAAGAGACTCAAATCAAATCCGCCTGACCTTATAAGACTGAGAATGAATAATAATGGAGACAGAAGTTAGGGGCAACAGAGAGGTGGTTTTATTCAATAAAAGAGTCCAGCACTGTATACGTAAGAAGATGGACACATCAGTCCTCATCTTCATCTGGAAATGTCAAGAGGATGCAGACAGCCTGATTCGTTGTCACAAGAAAGGTCTGTATGATGATGATGATAAAAATGTGTGTGTGGCTGGTATCTATACGCAGCGGCAGAATTGTGTGAACGTGCATGGCTGTGGCTAATTTTTACATGACCTTCGGTGTTTGTGCATTCCTGCCTCCCTCTCTGTCTATCCATCTGTGTATACGTGTTGCCATAAGATCCCAGATATAGATTTAATGTCATTCTAATAGAGCGACCTGACCCCGATGGCCGCCTTCTCTTTAAGCCCCTAAAGGAGATGTATTCAGAATCGAAATACCAAGCGCGGGTGTGTGCCGGCCTCACCTTAATGGGATAAACGACGGCCTCTTTGACTAATCGCTTGGCATCCTCCAGACCAATGATGTCCTCCCACTTCACGTTTGGGCTGTGCAAATAGATGTCCTTTAGGGGTGAACACACACAGAGAGAGAGAGAGATGCATTAGGAAGAAGACGTTGAGGGTCAATTAGATTTGGGTAAGGAGGTGTCCTTTAGGATGAAGCGTCATTTAAGTAATATAGATAGAATAGTAGGCCTTCATTAATACAGCCGATCAGTCAATTTACAGCAAAGCTCTTTACTGCTCTCTGGTGGACAGAATCCGAACCATTTATTTATACAAGCTACTGCATTTAACAGTTCACAGGTGCACAAAATATATGGGTTATTTAAATGAATGACAAAAAATATTTAACTTTTTCACAGTATTCTAATTTTTAAGACATACTTTTATATGTTACTGCACAATTTACTTCAGTGATTATTAAGACAAAAAATTAGGTACACATGCTTGACTTTATTTTCGATTTTGCTAATCCATTTGCTGAAAATACATGCTCAAATATTTACATATACTCCCACTAATATTTTGATAAATATTTACTAGCAAGTTGAAGAGAAACCACAAACTTTTCACTTCTATGGACACGGTTCTGGGATAATACTGTCTGGGTATTTGACCAATTACAGGTGAAATTGTAGAGCTTGTTGATTTTGATTTATTTTTTATTTTTTGGCATGTGTTTCTATTTAAAATATATGAATATTCAGAGCAAATTGAAGCCAAAATCTAATTCCTTGCTTGTATGCACAAACTTGGCCAGTGATAAAAGTATGACAGCAGCTTATTAATGCCTACAGAATGTGTGTAAACCAGATGGAAAGAGGAGCTTTTCTGTAAATAATACTAAAATCAGTGTAAATATCTGAGACTATATGTATAATTTTGACCCCGTCTGTGTGTTTGTACCTCACTGATGATTGCAGCAAGTTCCCTCATCTCACCACTAATCCCAGAAAAGCCACTGAGTGGCTTCAGCAACCGCTCCTGCAACATAAAAAAACAACAACAAAAAAAAAACATACAACTGCATTTCCTTATAAAAACATTATATAATATCAAACCAAAATTAAACTGCAGCTTTATGGAGAAGTGACTGACTCTTCCTTTGGTTTTTCTGTGATGTGTAATTACCATGTGGTCCGACTGGACAACTGATCCATTGAAGACATCGTGGATTGTTGCTTTCCCATCAGCCATCTGATGACAACAGCAGTATTAATTAAAATGGATACTTGTAGAGCATTTATGAATTCTTAAATAAAATCCTATGTAAAGTTTATTGACAGAATTTCACCTGGGAATTTTCAAACATTTATCAGAAATGCTGAATGTGTTGTTAAAGTTGATTGGCTTCAAAACTGAGTCAGACATCTTAGATATTTCTTATTTCATGTTTACTATGACACAACCAATGCTGCCTGAAACAATCCTGTTAAATTTGAAAATGGGTTGGGAAAGCATAAAAACAACAGAGCAGATGTAATGTCAATCCCTGAAGAATCTTTTGAGTTATGATGTCTTCTTTACCTTTTTGCTTGAAGCAGTGTCGCCAGCAGCCCCATTTTTTATGGAGAACGTGTTGAACCCTAAGTCCAATGACTCTGGTGTTACAGGGGTGCCATTTTCCTGGGAAATATTTTACATAAGTTATTTATTTATTTCATTATCTGAGTTGTTTGAATAAAGTGTGCTATATTTCTACACTAACAGCTGTTTTCTTGACTGAAGTTCCAGTTTGGGGGATGGAGGATGAGGTGATTTTGGGAAGAGGTTTCTGTTTCCTGTGGCCAAAACAGACATTTTAACTTGTTACGACATGACGACAATTTAAACATCTTTATCATGAACTCATAAAGATCAGTTTCCAAGAGATATGGCGACTCACTTCTTAACAGCAGCACTTTTTGGCTGCCTGTTTTCACCTTTACACAAAAAGAAACACTTTAGAAAAAGAGCATTAATCCTGAAATAATCTAACATTTTATTAATCTCAATGTGCATCAATGATAACTTGAGCGCACAGAGGCCTTCTTTCACCTGGTTCTGTTTTCCTGATGAGTTTGGGATACTTCTGAAATTTGACATAGTGATAATTCTCATACTCCATGAGCACTATCTCCAGATCGACGTTGTCACAAACCTCAAATTTTTTCACACCTCCATTTGTCTCCTGATCCAAAGTTATTGCTGCGGATGTATACCTGGTGGGCAAATACCACTGCACATGTTAGATTTCAAATTGACAGACAACATCAACCTTTCCTGTCTTGTAGCATTCACAGTTGCAGGCAAATTAGTATAGGACCTGTTGAAAAGTATTTTTAAAGCTAACTCAAATAATGTAAATACACTGATTCAGCAGGGCTTGGGGGGTCACCTGTTAAGAAGCAGTACAAGAAAATCACTTAAAAATGTTTTAACTTGATCAGTTTCTGTAAACTTCTAATTTGTAATTATGACAAAAAATTCATACCGACCCTTGCCCAAGTAAATGTTGATAAATGAGAACAAGAATGCTCTTCTTCCTCATCTCGGTCCTCAGCTTATCCTGCAGAACAGCAACAATGAACAAGATCAGGAATACAAGACTGCAGTTGCCGTGACAGCAAAATGTGTCAATACCATTCATTGTTTTTCACGAAGAAAAACTCAGATCAAACATAGATAACATTGCTTTAGTTCAGCATAATGTAACCCGGGTGTAGATTTTAACTTCTATTTTCTGGACTTTCCACTTTTAATCCCCTTTTATTCAGTAAATCTCGCGAAAGTTCAAATTATTACTGTATTTTCATTAATTCTCGCGAGACTACTGAACAGCCAATCGCTGTTCAGTATCAAGGTCATGCGCTCCACCGTAGCCAATTTGTTAAGTATATCAGCTGTAGCGGGAAAGTAGGAAACATTAGAACGCGTCGGGAGGAACAGAGCTGCGGGAGCCGATCGATGGAAGGTTATATAAAATAGAAACTGCGGATCTGGTGAGTTTCTGCTCACTTAGCAGAAATTTAGCGGTTAGCTAATTGCTGACATTGACTGTTGTTTTGTGTAACTATGAAATGACTCACTGCTATTTAGAGCTAGACAACCATACTGGCTGTGAACTGGAGCACAATAAGGTGCCTTAAATATTTATTGAGCACTTGTTTAGATTTTTTACATTTCATGTCAACCAATTTATATGGTGTATATTTGTTGGATTTATCATGGATGTAATTTATAGTGAACCTTGTGTTTGTTGATTAAAAGTGATGGGAAGTATTTATTGTGCAAAGAGTGCTATTTATTGAAGTTGTATGCACACTAGGATGTTTTGATTATATATTTGAGAAAATGCTCCTGTTTTATTATGAGGCCAGGTTGATGGCGAGCTGGAAGTCCAGGCCTAAGGAGCGGCTTGCACTTGTAGTGCTGAAGATCGCTGTTTCTCCTGCCAAGCTGGTAGGAGGCTCCTTGCAGCCAACTGAACATTTTGTTCCCATTCCAATAGGACGTTTGTCAGTCCAGGACTTGCACTGAACCAAGCATTTTGGGTAATTTGCTTGGGACCTGAATCAACCTCAGCTTTGGGTGAAAGAACTGAGGCGTGTGGGATTGTTCCCCCTTTTTCTTTGTTTTGTTTTTTTTCATTTTTTTTATATGGCTATATGATTTCACTGATATTGTAAATATGTATATATTTTCCACTCTAAATACAAGTCACCTGCAACTGCAAACTTCTAGTCTGTCTGCTCCTTCATGAGTCGTACCTTAGCTTCTGAGAAACTAGCCCATTCGACACTTTTATGTTTTAACCATTTACATTGAGATCGTGCAGCATATTGTTTATAAAAATGCTACAATAAGCTAGCGATTCATTCAATATGCTTGATATTTTCTATGTAAAAAAAATACAAGAATCAGAACTAAGGCACAGGATGGCAAAGGTGCCACCATTCAATACCTCAAGAGGTAAATATTTAAATATGTGATAAATATGATGCATAAAAAAACTAGAATACATTTGCCAAATAATGGTATAAATCATTATTTACATTTTTTTATTATTTAAAAAATAAAAAAAATATATTAATTTTTTTTGTCAAATAACATACATTATTTAATTTTTAAAAATTTGTGTACGTGTTAAAAGTATGTGTGTTATTTCATTTGATTTATTTCATTTTATCAGCCTACACGAAGTTGACCCAACAGATATTTCAATATAGCATATTCAAAATGGCTAAACTATTGGTTTCATTTAAATTTGCAAATAAAAAGGCAGCGCTACATTGCCAGCAGAGGGAGACAAATAACCAAAACTATCCTTCACGGTATCTAGGCAACCAGACAACGCCGATTCATGCGGCTCGCATAATTAGCTTAACGGCTACCTGCCAAACTTTAAAAATGAAATGTTTAGTTTTTCATGCATCTGTAAAGTATACCTATATTCAGATACTTAGCTAATGAAAGAAACTGTAATTTCAGACTTTTGTGCGTATTGAGTTTATAAGCGTTACTGATATGTAGCAAACTAAAAGATGTTTTAGCTAAAAATGTTCTCCGTGTTATTTTTCCTGACGCTACAACAAACAAGAACATAACATGAACTCACAGCTTCCCGAGCTTCATGGGCAATTTTCATGGATTGATAAGAAAGCTCCATCATATTTCTGAAAACATAAAGTTGCCTCGTAAAACAGTTCTACTGGTTATCAGAATCTGTATTGGCCACACTGTGTTGACGTCATCGTAACCAAATCCATTATTAAGCAATATGTGACGTCATCTGTTGTCGCCGAAGCCGGCATACGTTTCCAAAAAAAGACACAGGGAAATAATTTGAGATTCAAACTCATCAGAAAAATGTATTATTTTGCTCTATAAAAACGCATACAAGAACATTTTACTAACACAAAAGATTTCAAATTACTTTATCCAAGCTATTTTATCTCTTTCTTCTATAGAGAAAAAAAAGAAATAAAGAATATTGTTGGTCTTGCATCAAGATGGTGTAGACTTGCATTTAAGGCAACTTTGCCATGTATGTTTTTTTTTGTTTTTTTATAAAAAAAAAGGACTTGGTGGATACGCGATTTGGGGTTTTATACATTTGCCTGCATCGGCTCTAACTACATATGGCCAGATAGTTTTTTTTTGTTTGTTTTTAACTGTATGTAACCATTTTAAAATTTTAAAGAAATTTCTTCTAACCACTGAGAAGTCAAAGTTGAACTCAGTTTGTTAAACTGAAAATCAAAGATGTACGCTACAGTAATACACTGTACTGTTGCTATGACTACATTTCATACAAAAGTGAGCTCTTTCTAGTTAAATTCTTACATAATAAATACATTAAAACAACACTGATTTTACTCAAATTATACATTTATTCCTCAACAATGAGTTAATCTATAATTGGTAAACTGCACACCTGGTACAGCAATTTGTTACGTATGTAAATTCAGCAATTTAGATATGCTGAAACGTATATAAATTGTTTCAGCACAGTACCGTCAATGATTCTTTAAGTGTTTGGATGGGTTATAAATTCAGGCTGGTTTCTCAGAAATGACAAATCCAGCTACAGATAGTCACAGTTCAACATTAGAGACAGCACAAATTATTTATTTTTACAGATGTGATGCAAAATAACACTTGAGCCTTGTAATTTAATATTATCGTCTTCAGTATGTTAAACTCCTAAAAGTTTTACATGTTTTTTTTTAAAAAACAATCAGTAGAAAAATGAAACAGTAATGGCACAGGATTATAGTGCAAAGTTTGCTGGGACAAATATGACCTGCACATATCTCAAATAGTTTCTATAACTAAAAATTGTCAGATTAACTATTTGACAGACTTCAAGAGCAGGAGGGGAAATGGAAAATTGAACTTTGCTGTTGAAGACAAAAATAAACATTTTAACCATTGTACATAAAAAAGAAATGTAGTGTGAAAGGAAATTGCATTGTTATTCTGCAAAAAGTCTGAACAAAAATAGGTACAACAAAACTGTTTTCATTTCTTACCAGCTTTTAAATATTTTCAAGAAAGAATCAAGTCTGATAAAAACTGCTTGCAGTAAGAGAAAGCATGCTTTTTCCATCCCTGGTGCTGGTTTCTGTGGGTTATTGTTGCTAAGGTCCTCCTTACAGAGCATCAATGTGCATAGAAACAAGAAATGTATACATGTTTATGAGAGCTGGTTACTGGTATTCATGGTACATTGAAGTTTCTAAAGAGAGATGATTTGAAATCAGCTAAAATTGATATGTTACTATTCCTGCAGTTTAATGATCCTTTTATGTAAAACTTCTAGAGCGATCAGGACCCCCGTTATCTTTTGGCACATAGGGTACAGCAGTCCTCCACACCTCCCACTTGTTACTGCACACAGATGATCAGATGGCTGAAAGAATGCCTCCTTTACCTTCACTTTCAAATGAAGAAAAGTTGAAGAATTTGGAAATATTTATGATCATGAAAAGCAGACAGTCATGGTGTAGAAACTAAGGCTGGATACCCCAGCAAATATTAGCTGGACAACATTTTGCCCAACTGGTTCTTGAATAATAAAAGTATTGTGTGCTTTTGCTCAAGTCTATGTGAGAAAATATTGTACTGTAGATGACAAGATTACTACTGGTATCTTAGCAACAAGATGATTATTTGTTTTTGTTTTGTTGTGTCATTCATGTTATAAACTTTCTTTCTGTGAAAATAATCACAATACTGTTTCTCAAAGTTATCATACCACGTCTAAGTATCAGTATATTTTGGATTTGTAGATTTCAGGATGTTTTTGGACAATGAATGACAAATAATCTAAAATTTGGCATTAGAAACTATAAGGCCTCAAAATCAATAAACCAGACATTCAAATAACTGCTACACTTGAGCAGTCTGACCTGTCACAGGGAATTATTTAACAGTTGTGGAAATGCGCAACTGTTTTGCAGATTTTCAAGATCTGATGTAGTGTAGCTGTGTTTGTGAAATTTATTTATATATTCAACAGGATTTTAAAGAGAATAAGACTAACTGTAAATTGGATTGTCATAAATTACACGTTACGTTTTTGCTCATGAGAAAGTTCTGCATAAAAACTCCCACTCCTCCTACCAGGTTTAAACTGCGGACAACGTTTTGATATCCCAAGTCAATCTGGAAGTGCGTGATCATCTTCCGTTGCTTAGAAGATTCCAGCCGTTGTAAGTAGGGTTCCCGCCTCCAGCATCAGAGCCTTTACGTAGACGCGGACGTGTAGTACATGGTGACAAAGTCCTGGGTGCTGAACAGGGTGTCTGCCAGAGCAAAGCCAAGCGTGGAGGGGATGAAGCCTCGACCGTACTCCACCATCCACGTCCCAGCGCTCCACTGGACCGAAGTGGCTTCGCCCACTTCATGAACAATAGTGTCACCTGAGGGGATAAGGCATGGATGTAGAAAAAGATTCAATAACTGATATTTAGGCACATAAAGTGGGAACCAAAACAGCGTGTAGCAACAAAAAAATTACTTTTAAATTAGCTGGTTGCTCAGTAGACAGGCCATCTCTCCACTGTTTTGGATTCCTTACACTTGGTATAAAACTCTTCTGTCATCTGTCTGTTGATATGCCAACTTTGACTCCACACAGAACCCAAAATTAAAGTTTTAGTTTGACCTGCTCATGAGTTTTTGAGGTTTGGCTCTCGTATCACATGGATGGTGTAAAATAGACCCGACAGTGATTTCCGCCAAACAGTGTTTGGCAATTATTTTTTTTCCACCCAAAGCTCAAGCATTTGCTTTGTCAGTCCTTTATACTCTTCTACACTGATTTGTTTTTATCTATTTTAAATTTCAGAAGATATATGAGTCATTGCAGTTGGATAAAGCTTTAAAACTATTTCTAATGTGCTTATTTTATTAGATTGCAAAAGCATTTTGTTATGTGTGTGTACACATTTGAGATCTACTGTAAAGTTATCATAGCTGCAAATGCATTGCGGATATTTGGATTTAAATCTCTTAATTCGTTACCTGGATAGTACATTTCACTCTTGGTGGTCCCCTCCTTCCACTGCCTGAAAGTACCTGAGATGATGGTGTCGGAGATCTCCGCCCAGTATCGACCTGACCCAAACGGGGAAACATCAAAAAATTAAGATGCAAAGTTTGAAAACTAGCAAAGTTTCAACAATTCAGAAAAAAAAGAAGAAAACTAGGGAGATTAATGTAGCCTCATGGTTTCTTACCCGAGTGTCCTCCAGTGTCCACTGCAGTACCAAACAGTAGCAAATACTCCGTTAAGGAGGCATGAAGGAGACACATGGAGCCCATCCAGCCTCCAGCATTCACAAACACCCACTGCAAGTCCTCATCTGGTAGGATGTGACCCGGATACCTGGTTTAGACAAACGTACCCATTACAAAAATGCTATAGTAAAATAAAATTACAGAATCTCACAAAAGTATTCATATACCTTGAATTTTTATTTTTATTTTGGTTTAACAAATGTAAATGAGGTGTTTATATTTTTTTGCCCCTATGTGTGGCAGAAAACAACATATCCACCTCAACTCACAATCTTCACAATGAATGTGAATGAGAAATGTATTTTTCTCAAGTCTTTACATTCCTGTTATTTGGACAGTATCCATTCTCTGCAAATAATCTGTTGTTTTTATATGCACAAATATACATGTAAATATTTTTTAATTATTTAGTAGCACAAGTCTTTGAATATGATGAAGGTATTTCTAACAATGCATTTGCCCTTATTGTACAATCTCTAATTCTTACTTTTTTGTCTTTTTAATTCTACCTGCCTATTATTTTCAATTGATTTATGTTAATCCAAGTTATGTTTGCATGCTCTGGATTTGAAAGCAATCAACAAGTAAACTATTTTTTGTTCTTAGTTTAATACACATTTCTTGGCTCTTTCCTCTCACAGAGTAAAAGCTTTTTTAAACTTTAAGATTTCACAATGTATCCCATTTACCCAACCTCAAAATATAGAGATAGGTTAGTGATCGCCCAGCTGAAAACTGTTTTAGAAGTGAAATAATGTTAAGCTTGTGGAATGAAGAATATAATGTACATTTTGTGATTTATGTTACGGTATGTTGGAAAAATAAATAGCTGACAGAAAGAGTGCTTTAAAAAAGGTTTAAATCGATAATAAAATATGCTTAACCTTTACAGTACAAATAAATGTCTCATCTGCACACAAGAGTAATATAATTTGTATCGGAAAAGTGATACAAATTTGTTTCTATTATGGTTTGGAACATCTTTAAATAGTGCAATCAATCTGAAAGCATAATTTGCTTAATAGCAGATTTAACAATCTGGATTCACTCTCTGACGTAACGGTACCATGTGGACTGGAAATATTCTGAAACATTGCATTGTTACCTCTTTCTGAGTTCCACCACCACTTTGGAGAAAGCTTGCTCATGGTCCTGCCCTAAAGAGTCCCAGCAAAAATAGATGCAATTTAGGCCCATTGGACCTCAAGTTCTACTCACTGAAATAAAACGGAACCAAACTCAACTTTCATTTACACTTAAAACTTACCTGCGTACTGTTTGGCCAACATAGCGACCTCTTTATTACTAAAAACGTAATTCTTTGATGCCATCCAGTACCGCAGTAGCAGCAAAACCACGACGGTGACTGCACAGAACACTAACAGTTTAGAAAATGTTTTAGCAAAAGACATGGTCACAAACAAAACTCACAGGCTAAAAGAATGCAGCAGGTTAGACTACATGCGTGCAGACAGGTTGCTAACTGGTTGCGTCTTCCTTATCACGTGAGCGCGAGAAGATTGCGACTCGGCCAATCACAGATCTCATTATGTCGCATGCGCAATATGGTGGGACTTCTTCTTGTTCTCGAGGATTCGATTCATCTGGCTAAAATCTTTCAGTTCTCGATCAGCTCTGTTTGGAACGACTTCTGGTTTTGATAAACTTTATCCATAAGAGTATAAAAAGTGCTCTCAGAAGTTTTTTTTCTCTTTTTTTTTATTAATGATTTTTTAAAACTAGTCATGCTAAGCTATAAATTTGTAGACCACTGTTCCAATACATCTGGACTTTCCACTGCCTTTTATTGTGATCATAGGGATCTTGGCTTTTTTTTTTTTAACTTTATAATATAACAAGACAAGATCTAAAGTCAATTTGTCTGAGAGTAAATGTCATACTGACTATGTCAAAGTTAAGTTATTATTTTTCAAATTTTCAATCAGAATTTATATTTATCAGCGAGTCATCCAGTCTGTACCAGACCAATCGTTCACTTAAATGAGCCGGTACATTCAGTCGGCTCAACCGCGACCGACCCATAGTTAGTGGGCGGGTCCGTTGCAAGGTTGCCAGAACACAGTCGAAACCGTTAAAAGGTTTTAAAGTTTATGTTTTACGAAGAGGGACATAACAACTACATGTTATATTTTCTACATTGTCTTCTCTGTTCTGTATTTTTAGTCTCACAATTACGCTTATTTGTACTGAAACCCTAAGGTGTTTCATGGTAATGATCCGTCCCAAACGGAACGCCTTTTCGCCGTTTCTGTTCCTTCATAGGCTAAAAGGATAGAGGTGGACAGTGTGGGACCATGCTAAAGTTCACAACTAGTTTATGATTCATTCGTTCAGCACCGAGTTGAGAGTTATCCAATGAAGATTATGAGCGGGAATCAAGATCTCAGTTTTGATCCTAAAGGTACGGACTTTAGCACCGATTCATTGTGAAGTCGAATCATTCATGATATGCTGAAGACTTTGTTTACAACAGACTATATGACTGCTGTTCCAGTTTATCCAAACGGGAATGTTTGTTTTTCCTGTTCAGTGGGTAAAGCACTGAAGCAAATGTCACAATGCTTAGTCTGCAGCATGGCCTACAATAAACACGCAGTCAGCTTGGCTTTCATGTGACTTCAGTTCCTGTTGTTTTGATATCAGCAGCTTTTGCTGTTGGATGTGTTTCTTGTAGTAATGTAAATTTTGAACGTCGCTTAGATTTAATCTGTTTTCAGTAAGGTAAGGGTCTTCTTAATTGGCTAAAAATCTCACTAGTTAATCTGAAACTGGGGTTAAAAGAGATCCAAGACCCTTTAAAGTTTACTACAAGCCGTATTGTTGAAACAGGAAACTCATGCAACAACATACTTTGTCTAGTCAAAGGGGAACCAAAGTAGACACAGTGAAGCATGGTGGTGGGGGCATTGTGATGATGGAATATATTTTTCAGCATGGAAATGGAAGCTGGTCAGAGTTGATAGGAACACAATTGAAACCTGTGTTCCTATCAGTACAGGGTTTGGAGTTAAATTCAGGATATTTATGGTAGGAAACGACTTCCAACAAATTGACAAGCTAGATATTAAGTGGGACGAGGAACATCAAGGTGAAGTTGGGTTACCATTGAGTTAAATGGTTTTAATGTGACAAAATGCAAAAAATATAATATATATATATATATATACACAGAAAATACATTCTGCCCTCGTCCTTCCTTTATATTGTTTTTTATCTGTTCTGTTTTTACCACCAGAGCATCAGCATCTGCGTTACAACCCGCTGAAGGACAGCTGGGTCCTGGTTTCGGCCCACCGCATGAAGAGACCCTGGGCTGGGCAGGTAGAAAAACCCCCTGAGGAGCACATACCCAGATATGATCCCCGCAACCCGCTCTGCCCCGGCAACACGAGAGCCAATGGAGAGGTAGGCAGACTACCTTAAATAAGAATGGGTTTCAAAACAAATGAAAATGTTGACATCACTTTATGTATCACATGGCTAATGTAAGCCCTTGTACAACTGAGGTCTTACATTTGAGTGTTCATCATTTCCCAGGTAAATCCAAATTATGACAGCACTTTTGTGTTTGAAAATGACTTCCCCGCTCTTCAGCCAGATGCTCCAGATCCTGGTGAGTGTTTGTGTTGAAGCAATATGTTACGCAATATTAGAAATTGCAGTAGCAAGAATTCTGCTCTTATTTATTGTTGCAATGTTTTCATGTCCTAAAAATATATTTTTGTGGTCTTTAGGCTCAGATCAGCATCCGCTATTCCAGTCGAAAGCCGCCAGAGGTGTTTGGTAAGAGAACAGCTTTTGGCCTCACAAGGGTAGTACACAAATAGTTGTATTACTTTACCTTCTTAAGTCTTAGCCAAGTTATTTAAATTTTAAAGCAACATTTCAGTTCTGTTAAAAAAAGTAAGTAATTCCCAGGCTATTAAAATACTAACAAATAGTATCCATCCATCCATTTTCAGAAAAGGGTGGGGTGGGGAGGGTTGCTGGTGCCTATCTCCAGCTAAAGTTCTGGGCGAGAGGCGGGGTCACCCTGGTCAGGTCGCTAGTCTGTCGCAGGGTAAAAGAGAGCAGACGGGACAAACAACAACGCACACACATTCACACCGAGGGAGAATTTAGAAAGACCAATTAAACTGACAATCATGTTTTTAGACTGTGGGAGGAAGACGGAGTACCCGGAGAGAACCCATACATGCACAGGGAGAACATGCAAACTCCACGCAGAAAGACCCCGGGCCGGGAATCAAACCCTGCCTTCTTCCTGCAAGGCAACAGTGCTACCAACTGCGCCACTGGGCATTAACAAATAGCATCCTTTTGTAAAATGTGAAAAATATGATTGCAAGTCTCTATTTTACTCTGGATTAGTTCCCTTCATTCTCTCTACATACACTCTATATAAATTCAGATGTGGATCTTAAAATCACCAGCAGATGGGGATCTTCCCCCTCATCTTGCTTTTTCAGTAGGTATTGACTAAATCAATGTTTTGTCATATTTTCTTTTTCTATGAATAATAACTAATTTCACCATCATATAAAGTTCATGGTGACAATATCACTTTAGGGAACTAAAAACTTTTTTTTTTTTTTTAGAAATAATGTTTTCTTTTTTCTGACTTCTTGACCTCCCAGAACTTTTGTAGTCTTCTACAGATCATTATTGAAGTGACAAATCCACTTGAATCTTTCCTTCTTTTTTATCTTGTCACAATCTGATTGTCTGTTTGTTGATAAAGCTCAAGAGCAATCCCCTGTTTTTGTGGGTCTATGTGGATGATTGTGGCTGACAGCAGAGTTGCATAACAACTGAATAATAGATTAAATCAAACGTCTTCAGTGTGTGTGCTGGTTAAAAACTGAACTGTGGGTTTAATTCCCTGATGTTGGCAGATGTAGAGGCTGTCAGGTACTCATACGGTGAAAAGCACTGAAGAAGCGGTGATTGACGTTTTGTGCTTTCTCTGTGTTGATTTTTTAAATTTCAGAAGTTTTTTTTCTGTGTTTTGGAATCTGAGTGAGTTGAGGTTTTGTCTGTGTTGGATGTTTTTCCTCATGCAGTATCTGTGTGCATCTTCCTGTTGTGTTTGTCATGCAGTTTGTGTCTTTATTGAGGGTGAAAAAAAAAGGAAACTTTGAAAATAAGTTATAGCTTGTTGCCCTGGAGCAACTTTCACAGAGCCAATTAGTGAGGGAAACAGTATGGAAAACAGGATTTAAAGGATCTGGGTCATGGGAGACAAAGAAAAATGGGTTAAAGGGAGCGATAAGACAGACACTAATGATTTATTGTAAATTTTTTTTCTTTTCAGTTATATGCTCCCAATTAACACCGCTGTGACGAAAAATATGGTCACACTTCGTTTTGCTTTCTCATTTTAATTACCAGGTTCCTTAAATTTTCCTTGAAAGGTCAAGTGATGCTACAGGAATTAATGAGAGCTTTTGCTTAGAGAGAGCTCGACCAATCTAATCAGTGTAGAAACTTAGTATAAAGGTAATGTTTCCTATATTTATTTAGACTTTTCAATTCCCAGTTTACTTCTCAGTTTGCTCTCATAAGTATCAATTTAATTAATACTCGCCTGCTTCTGAAGCTGGGGCACCTGGGGAGATGCACAGAGAAAACATGTAGTCTCCATGCAGAAAGGCTGGGACTTGAACCCAGGACCTTCTCACTGCTAAGGAACTGTGCTACCAACTGCACTGATGCTTCTCTATAAAAAATCATATATTTGATGCTCATAAAGCTCATTGTCTTAGATGTCTTCACACAAATAATTTATTGATCTCCATCTGATAGTTATGGTCTTTGAATTTAAAAAGTCAGGTATGAAATGAATCCATCTGCTGTGGGGAACTTCATTTGAATAATCCCATCAGTTTGTAACTGCCAGCTTGACATTTTGTACCTCATTTAAAGTACCATAACTTTCTACCTATTGTCTACGTTAGGGAATGAGATTACTGGACAATCATTTATATCATCCTGTAAGAGATTGCTTATTGTTTGGTGTGATCAGACATCATTGCGGATCAGAAAGCAAATAAATGGAAATTGGGCTCCATGCAGTGTTTTCAGAAAATATATAATTGAGTTATATTATATATCCATTTTGAGAATTGGAGCTTTTACAACTATTTGTAATTTATTAAAACTAAATGACAGCAGATTGGTATGTAATGGGGCATATGAATTGCCAAAGGAGACGACACAATAAAATTGAAAAAACAACCACATTTTTGTGATAAAGAAATGTTATAGTTTTACATCCCTTTTATGTAGCAATGGTGCATTTTACCTGGGCTGTGTTGTTTAAATTTGAAATAAAACACATTTTTGATTAAGGGAAAATGGTTTTTAGAGAGTTTACTGTAGGTCTACCATATGTTAATCATTTCAATAAATTCTTACTGTATACAGATTTTGACAAAATGTGAAAAAAACAAAAGTGATATAGATCTGTTTCAAACTGTTCTCTGGTCAAAATACTCATCTTTTTTTAATTGCTATTAAATATTTTTACATTGTGGTATTAGGATAAAATTCTGAAATGATTTTTGCCATATTGTCCACCCAGACATCTGCAATACATTCACAGAAACTAGCAACACTTTAGTTTTCATGCTTGTAGAGTTCAACTGGATCTAAAAACACAAATGCTCTGAGAGCTCTCAGCTCCTGTAAGTCTTCTCATGAACAATTCATAAATACAGACCATTCATTTTTGCTCTGAGCATAAACACCAAAGTCGTATTCAATTATTGATCGCACACTAGCTGCTCTTCGTCCCAGAAGACTGCGACTGTCAATAGAAATGTAATATTGTTTTTACTCCGACATTCACGTTTGTTTGCCTGGGCGCCGTTTGTAAGCCTGATAACAAACAGTTGCATTAACACTGAACTTTTTTTTTTCCCCCCAAGCCCACATTAAGGTGGTGTTTTCAATTCATACTCTTTTTCTGTAACACCACTACTACAAATACATTTTATTTAGAAGTGCCTTTCTGAGTACTAAAGGACATCATACAGATCACACAGCGCAGAAGAAACAATAACAACACAATAACATAGAACATCAGATGGCTGAACTCAGCATGGTTTGATTTAAACCCAATTTCTCTCCTTTTAAAAAAAATCTCATCCCATTTCTTCAGTTTTAGAGTTAAAAGAAGAAAAAAAAAGCTTTGCGTTTCTCCATGAGAGTTTTGATAGAAAGTTTGGTTGAACCAGCAATGTAAATTTTTGGAGCAAAGTCAGGTAGTTGCGGTAAATATTGGAAAACCATTGTATGATTATTAATTTATGAAACATTTATTCTCGATTATATATTCTCAGCCAAGAAAAAGAGAGGGGAAAAAAAAAGCCTTGGGAAATTTTAAAAATAAAACTTGTAAAACGTTTTCTTGCTCTAATCAGTTTGACTACAAGGCCAACCAGAGACTATGGTCTACAAAACCCCTCACACATTGCAAACTCTTTTGCAAATTTTAAAACTATTTTTTAGTGTGCAGGCAAATTGTGAGGCCACAAAATGCTCTTAGTATTTGCGACATAGAATGTCCTACTGATTCCTTGTCCAGTCTGGTTCTTTTGATAGGTTTCACTTCTGCACAAAAAGATTTTCTCATGGCCTCACAATTTTTGCCATAAATAGGGAGGGTTTATTCCCTTAAACCATCAGTTTCAGGCAATGCTAAAACTGATGAATAAAATGTAGATCTGTGAATATAAACTTTTTTCCTTTTCTTGAAGATAGCTGTCTGTTTGTGCTGCTTGAAGAATGATCTATCATATGTTTAATAAAGAATTAAAATAAGTCTGTGATCCAAACATATTTATGTTTTCAGTTTACCATTTTAGCCAACAGCCTGAGCTTCAGCAATGCAATCTGAAAAACATCTCAAAGTAGGCATGCAGTAGTATTTGACAGTCGGTCTCTGGAAAGTCCAGTCAGTGATCTCACTTCACAACAGAGATGCTAACAGCCCTCCTGCAGATTATCAATTTAACCAGGCCACGTAGATCAGTGATAGCACTGGCATGTTTATTACTTATTCATACCGACCAGAACCGCAGCAGAAAACTAAGGATAAATAATAGACGCACCAAGAGCAACAGAGAGCGAGAGGGAATGGATTCTGATGAGGTGTGTGAGGTTGAACAGAATTGTTAGACATGCACCTTCAGTAGAGATGGATTAAAGGAAACGAAACACTGACACACCTGACAAAGACAGGAAAGGCCTTAAAATACACGCATTTTCTTTCAGCCTTTAATATTACATGGAAAAGTGATGCAGTTTAACAAGGCTGGAGACCATTCCGAGTCTAGACTGGTCCCATCTTGTGTTTTATACTCTTCAGTGCAGCAACAGGTTTTCTACAGTGCTTAGGTCCAAGGGTTCTAAAGCCATAGCAGAAGCTTGATTTAGTGTCTGATATACCATTTTAGGGTATATCAAATATAATGGGAATTACGTTTGTTTGCACATAATTGTCCTTTGTTTTTTGCACCAAACTTGAGGTTTGGTGCTGTTTCTGAAAAGCTCAATCTTCGTCTCAGTGACCAAAGCACATGGTCCCAGTATCAGCAGAAAATAATGTTTTCTGTAATTCCCAGCAAAAAAAACCAAAAAACATTTGGCTTTTAGATGGCAGGATAAATTTGGTCTTTCACTCAGCCTTAGTTCAGACAGAATGGGCATTTAGAGTCCATCATACTGTTTTTTATCCTTATATATTGTTACCCATTTACTATCTAATGGTCTTTATTTTCTTCCCTTTTCTCTGTGTCATGTTTAGTAAGGTAATGTGCTTCCACCCTTGGTCTGATGTCACACTCCCTCTGATGAAAAAAGAAGAGATTATTAAGGTGATTGATAAGTGGACTGAAATTTTAGAGGAGCTCGGTTCTACGTATCCATGGGTTCAGGTACATAAACCACACGCTACCCTCACTGATAATTATTTTCACTCTCCTCATCTAACTTTCTCTGACATTACAGAGCTGTTAAAAGTTCACATCACAAATTTCACAATATTTTCCATTCAGGTATTTTGTATTTTAAAGGTGTCTTCCATTGGTGAAACTTTAATGGTGCTTCTGGGCAAACTCACGTATACAGAAAGAGAGATGTATGAAAACATGGTTTAAGGTGTATAACTACCTGAAAATCACTTCCTCTGGGAAAAGAAAGAAATCTTTTGTGTGAAAACAGTTTATTTTTTTCTCAAACTTCAGGTGCTGCTATGTTCCAAGAGAATAAATTACTTTCATAAATAATTCACTTTACCATAGGTGTTGAATTTAAACCAGATCCCAAACTGTTTTCACTCACCTGCTCATGTCAGCCAACACCGTAAAGAAAATAAATCTTCTCTGAAATATCCAATAAGCTCTTGGTTATGGTAATTTAACTTGACAAAAAAGCACATTGTGTCATCTTCACCTGAAATATACATAGCCTCCCATCTTGTCTCTGCAGATCTTTGAAAATAAGGGAGCAATGATGGGATGTTCGAATCCACACCCTCACTGCCAGGTAGGACGAGCACCTAAACACCACATTCTGACACTGAGTGAATTCTACACACATATTTACCATTCTGTTCATTGTGTGTGATGATAATGCAAACTGTGTCGCTTACTTCGCCTGTCACATTTCAGTTATTTTAAGATTTTTAAAAACATTTGAATAAATGTTCAAGTTTATGCTAGTAGCAGTGTTTGCTGGCAGCCATGTCTAAAAGTTATAAAGATAAAAACCCATTTGTCTCACTTAAATGGCTGACAGAAATGTGCTAAGTCAGTGGTTCCCAAAGATTTTCTTCTGGCACCCCTAAGGACTACAATAAACTTCCCCCCAAAAAAGAAAAAAACATCAACTGGGCACACACATCGTTCAAGCAGTCATAAACCTATACACATCTTTTGTTTTCAAACTCCACTGATGTTTATTTCACACTTCAGGTTGCAACAAAACAAACTACAAACCATATTTACAGCTAAACTTTTGTGTATCTGTTTTTTTTTCTTTATGCTAATACATACTTTGTAGACAGAACTGCATTATTCCTCTCATTCAGTAAGTCTTTATAGAAAAATTGTGTCTTCAATTTTAGACATTCATAAGGGGCAGCTGCTTTCAAAATGCAGAATGAGTTTAAAATGACATAAAACAACACTTATTTTATGTGTTGTTTTATGTGTTCACATACACACCTTCATCTACAAGGGCGCTAATTTGCAGCTCCTTCACACACCACTGAAGAATTACAAAAGTGTAAGAAAAACACGTCCAGGTTTTGAAGTCAGAAATGTCACAGCGTCAGAGCTGTTAATTGAGCCCTCATCCAGAAATCAGATGCAGCTGTGCAGCTTTGCCACATTATGCGTAAGAGGGTATGCATAGTCACACCTATATTACAGCTCGGATGCTTTGCTCGTCTTCATGTTTTTCTCTTCGGTACGGTGATTTAGGAAACTCAGTTCGAGGAGAGAGACGTTTCTTGTCAAACGGTTTCATAAAAGTGTGACGCAGAAAAGGTGCAAAAAGATACATGGAGCAAAACGATTTAATTTAAAATGTTACGTTGTCCACAATAAGTATGATAAATTAAAGCTGCCTACAAGTCTACTATAGATTGTTTGTGAGGATTGTCATACCTGTTGAACTTTTTGCTTTTTTATCACATTACATCCCCAAACTTCAGTGTATTTTTTGGATATTCTATGTGATGAACACAAAGTTAGATGTGGATGACAAAGACAAACCCAGGGCCTAAATGACTCTGTTCTGTTGTTTTGACAAGATTGTAGAAATTACCACCAGATGGCAGTATGTCACTGGAGAAAGTTAAATAGATTATAAAGTATAGCTGGAAGGTGAAAGTCCTGTCTAATTTTAAATTATAAAGTATACATATCTTTTCATATCAATATTTCATTTTGCCTGGTTTAGTTGTAAGGGATCAATAGCTTCAATTTGATTCCTTACACCTAGCATACAATTTGGGTCCAGTCTATGAGAGAGCTCTGAATACATTTATGTAGTTTGGTTTCCTCTTTTAAAATAATTTTGCTTCCTTATTATATCTGTCAGCGCTTTAGAGTCCATGTGTTTGTACAGTCACGTTCCTCCCACCCGCACCCCCATGGTGAAAACCTTAGAAGCATTGATGTAAAACTTTGACTAACGAGAAACAAAAAAAATCTTAATCCTGTTCTGTAGGCGGCATGGCTTCTGATAACTTTGGTCTCACAGGATTAGAGTGGAAGAAGGAAATCATATGCTTCTTGAATAGTAATAGCCCTTTTTAACTCCAGTAGCCATCAGTGTATATGCGGTTCTCTGTGTAGTGTTGCATTTGCTTACATGAGCAGCAACGTTGAAGTTAACAGACTTATGGAGTTGAAAAATCTTTCAAAAGAAATACCTTTCTAAGATGTTGTATCTTCTAGTAATGGATTATATTTTGGTTTCTCTTTGGTGCGTTATCTGGACTATGCATGATGAAACAACTGTTGTAGATAGGTTATTGCATGCAAAGACAGGTGAACCATTAGCCTCAGGATCAGTTTTAAGTGCCCAATATTCAAATAGTAGCTATAAGCTATAAGACACATGCCTGGAGTCTTATAGCTGGTCAGTGTTTGTGCATTCTATTTACACATCATCTATAGCTGTTTTGTTTTGCCTCTGCATGGTCTGGTTCCAAAATCCACCTTTTGCTGAAGCATATTACTTTACACATGTCGACAGTAATGGAAACATAGCTGAGATAAAATAATATAATACTAGATTTATATTTTCTGACTTATAATGAATGAGACCATACAAAGGTGGTCTCATTCATTTAGCTAAACATCTTAAACCTGATGAAGTTTAACATTATGACCATTCACAGATGAAGCAAGTAACACCATTTACCTTTACTGTACATCATTGTGCCTGTTAATGGGTGATATTATGTTATGATGCAAGTGAAAATTGTGTCTTGATAATTGATGTATTAAGATAAGTAAAAAAGGGGAAGCATAAGGATGAGCGGCTTTTAACAAGGGGATTTGGGATGGGCAGTAAGAGTTAATAGTATCCTAAAATCCTAGGTCTTGGTTTGGTTGAAGTAAACTCTGGCAAGGTTCAAATGCACATGTGAATGGCAAGCAAGAAAGAGACAGCTCCTAAAGCAGGAAGCCAACTATACCACAGGGCATTCTGGGTAAGTACAGCAGAAATGGCTCATGGTCTTTTGCCAGACAAAAGGGGGATCCTTTAACTACTATAATTTCACACCACTCCATATTTGTTTACAATACGTTTCCTTTAGTGGTTTTTGGTGCAGTGCCACGAGTTTTGCTAAGGGTTTAGTTCATTTTACACAGTACAGTGTGAAAGTGAACTGCACTAGCTGAAAATATAAAGAATGTTGCAATTTTGATAAACCAAGTCAACTGGACTATCATTTGTGAAAATACCCCAAATGTACTCCCCAAACCAATGATGGTAATCCCCCCACAAAGTAGATTACTACTTCATTGCTTCGTTGCTAAGAGAGAGTCTATATTTCTTTCTGCGTATTTCTGCACTGCTTGCCATTTTGCATAAGTATGAGTAGATAAGTGTGGATTTTAATTTTAAGAACCCCGAATACCTCTTGTTCAAAATTTCATTTTTTTCATGTTCTAAATTATCTTGCAGCCCAGAGTCTGTAGTTGAATTGTGGGGTTGTTTTGTACTGCTTGTCTGCTTTAATGCCCATTAAAATGCCATAAAGCTCAAACCAGGATTGTGCAAATGTCTTCTGTTATGTTCATTGTTGCCCATAAAAAGCTTTCTGAAATGTGATAGAAATATGTTATGAGGGCCAAAGAACGTAGGGATATAATACAGCCACACCAAAATGCAAAGCAGTGTTTCTGTCTGTAAAGCGAATAGAGCTGAATATTTATTTTCAGATATGTGGCATCTCATGCTTTGAAGCGTCGTGCATAATTTTCTCCAGGGATGCTAAATTGGAGAAATTGCCAGTATCTCATTTAAGGTGAATGCAGTCTGATAAGGAACGCCAGTTGGTGGCTGATGAGAGCAATACTGGAACAATGTGTTTGTTTCAGTTAGCAATCAGTGTGGCTGATTTAAATGTGTCTTTTGTTTTAGTGTTATCATAACAGATAGGGGTATAACTTTATGTTTGTGTGTTTCTTTGTATGCAAATGGATGTGCAATAATATGCTGATGCTTATGGGATCAGCTTTAACGAATCAGGTCATTTAGTGATGTGGTGGGTTTTCTCTTTACATGTACAAGTGAACTAAAAATGTGTGTAGCATATTGGATGCATATCATATTTCCAGATTTAAGTTGTCTTATATCATTGAAAGAGATTGTCTGGACTGAATGTGCAAAGCAGAATACAGAGCTTAATAACAAAGCCTACAGTGTGACAAGAGGTGGGCAGGCAGTCAATACTAATCTGGGAGGAGAGATTCAGAAGCGTCTTCAAAAAGACATTCTGGTTGAGGAAATGGGAAGGGAATGGAACAGGGAGGAGCATAATCAGGAGATGTGAAAAAGGTGGCAGACAGGGGGCATTTGAAGGTGGATAAAATGAAGGTGCCATTGGAGGGGTATATGTGTTGGAATTCTAATGAGGAAGAAAGACCCAGATAACTTTTTTTACCCCGTGACTTCTAATGCAGGGTTTATAGTAATCTTCAGAACTGTAAGCATTCAGTTTGTTTGTTGTTCAGTGAGACACAGTTGCTGTTTTTGCTGATTTTAAACATAAAAATCTTTTGAAATGCTCTCCGGCTTCTTTATAGGTTTTTTGCTTTCAGAACAGTCCTCATTTTTTGTTCAGCAAAGATTCAGCAAGACGTCTTTCTTGGTAGTTTTTGGTCAGTTTTGGAACAATTATATTTCTATGTTGCTTCTGCTTTGTTGACTGCACATCCCAAATCACTTCATCTGAAAAGTGCTTGATTGGATTCAAATCTTTTGACAGTGGGCACCATTGAAACGGATAAACTCACCACAAACTTTTGAAAGTAGCAGATTTATTTATTTATTTTTAAAAGGTTTTATTGGCTCTAGTGACCTTTATTTTAACAGTAAATGAACAGGAAAGAGGGAAATGAGAGAAGAGGAAGACATGTGGCAAAGGTCGCCGGGCCGGGAATCGAACTTGTGACAGCCGCGTCGAGGACTAGGGCTCCGTCTGAGGGTTGTGCTAAGCCCCTGCGCCACCACAACACCCCGAAAGTAGCAGATTTTTGATAAAAAAAATTTGAGGCCTCTGCCAGAAAATTAAAAATGGGATCCAACACACATGAACTCAAAACTATCCATTTCCTATAGCTGAAGAGAAGAGTTTATAAGAAAAGATCTAAAATTTGGGACCTCTGGAACAATTGTTGAAAGTTTAACAAACTATTCTCTGTCTGTGTATATATAGTTGCAAACTGACAGATTTAGTTATTCAAACATTTGTGGGTGTTGATTCATTAAAGATTGTTTTTTTTCTCACAGGAAACGACACAGTATATAACGTACAAATGCTAATACACATATTAGTGTTTAAAGGAAATTGGTCATCAAGAAGCTCATGTTTCCTCCATGTTTTCTGAATATTTGTTTCACTTATAAATATGTTTGAGTCAATGCAGAGTCTCTTTGTTTTCTTTCCCTCTCTGTTAAAGGTGTGGGCAAGCAGCTTCCTGCCCAATGAGCCTGCTGTGTCTGACCGCTGCCAAAGAGCATACTATCAGAAAAATGGAGAGCCGCTGCTGGTGCAGTACGCCAAACAAGAAGCAGAGAAAAAGGTACATGTAAGATAATAAGTGGACATCTTATGTTTTTTCATACTTAGATTGAGTTGCAGTGTCACAAATTACTCTAACCCTTTCAGCCCAAACAGTTTCATAAATCACTTATTTATTTATTTATTTACATCTAATAGCTCCTAAAGTACATACAATCCTCACAATCCAAATGGTAAAACAAGATGAGCATGCAGGTCACACTGCAGCAGCGATATTCATCCCATCTTAAGTCAAACATTATTCTGAAAAGGCACCATGTTTCCTTCAGGGCAATTTCTGAACGACCTTTAAAGGTTTACAAAGATGGAAGCGTTGCTATGGCAATGGTATTTTTCATTTAATTTAAATCAAAATCTTTGCCCCAACAACATGGATTTTATCTGTATCTTTCAACATTCAATGTAAAGTGGAGCCGGATAAGGTAAAAAAAAAGGCTGGATTTACTTTTAATATTTTTGGAATCAAGCCCTGTAAATATGTGTGATGTGCAAAGTGAAATCATCTAATGTTTATCTGACCTGTTTTGTTAAATTACGGGGTAAATGATGCTGATAATTTTCCCATGCAAATTATTCTAAAAGTGCTTGACTGTATAAAGCTATGATTAAAAGATCCCATTTAAATAATGGTACCACATTTTACTTTTTTCACAAATCTCACTTCATTCATCTACTTCCACCCTTTTCCTCCTTGCCCTGTTTTTTTCCTATTCCATCATTCTCTTGATTTTCCTTCCTCTGCCTGTCTCCCAGTCAGTGAAGTGTGTGATTGGACGGCATTGATGCTCATTAGCATAATGCTGCAGCGTCCATCTTCATCCCACCTGAACATTAGGGAAACTGTGTGAGTACATTTACGGTGCTCACACAGAGTTTAGTGTGTTGCCAAATGTCATATTAGTGAACACTGGCAAAAAACCTTCTGCATTAGAATTAGACTTGACAATTTGAGGAATATTTTCCCTAACTGTTGGGGAAAGGCTTTTCATTTCATTTTAGCATAACTAATGTTGATTTTTGGTGATTTTGTTCTTGTCGTAGTGTTTTAAAATGTGTTGGCTCTGTAGTAGGATTTGCTTTAGCTCTCACAATTTATCATTGAGCTAACAGTAGACATGTTAGATCATACAAACTAAACAGAAATATACTTTCTTTGTAAACAGTTTCTGGTATAAAAGGTATACCAAGGTTCTATAAAGTTCTGGTTTCAAAACCACTAAAATGTTGACTCAAACTACTTCAACTTTTTAAGTGCTTTTATAGGGATGTGAGAAAAAGTACTGGACCACAGAGTATCATAACATTGCACCGACCCAAGCTGTTAGTGCACACTACCAACCAGCTATCTGAAAAGAAAAGTTCCTATGATTTCCCCAGACATACAAAAAAGACAAATTTAATTTTGGACATTTCTCCACTCACAATAAACACTAATATTGACGTCATTGGAACTAAAGGTGAGCCTTCAATTATTCTTATTAAAGTAATGTAATTTCTGATGTAAAGCTGGCAAGCTCCAAGCGGGATCTTGGTTCAAATGCAGATTGCATTTTTTTTTTTTTTGTTATCCAGGCCTCAAACATGAACTAATTAATCTGCTAATATCAGCTCCCTACTCTGTACTCACCAACATAGACTCACTTCTTGCCTTCACTATGACTTGTTCTTCTGTTCTTTGTGGCATAAATTCAGCACAGTGTTCGAAACATTCCACAGAGATCTCAATCCGTACTGACATGATGGAATCACACAGTTGCTGCAAATTGTTTCACATTCATGATGTGAATTTCCTGTTTACTGCATTCCAAAGGGCTCTGCTAGGTTGGGATCTATTGAGGATGGAGTACAGTTAAGTCATTGTCATTGTTTGAGAACATTTAAATACTCAGTTCTACCCATTTGGCTTCAACACCCGTGGAGTTTTGAAGCCAGAATTTTGTGTTCATAAAATTCTATTAAAATTATTTTGAACTTGTAGCTGCAACATACAAAAGTTGTAGCCATCAAGGGGTATGAATGCCTTTGTAAGATGCCGTCACCTTAATATTCAAAGTATAAGGTAAAATATAATCAAAGCTAAAAATTAACTAAAAAGATTTTAGGCCCAAAGAAAAGCAAAAGCATGAAAGTTAGAACAGAATAAAGAAAAGCATTGAGCTGTAAACATAAGTCGGAAAGAGAGATACAAGATGTGGGTGTCAGAAGAAAAAAGCCAACAATTTTTTCAGGGGATAAGCTGACCTGTTCTATTGGGACTGTGGGGACACTCCTGTTTGCCTATGTGTGTGTGTGTGTTTGTGTGATATGGAAGGTTTTGTGAGACAAAACAGAGTAGACACTTGAATCTCCTTGGGAGCTAGTCATGGGTACCAACCTTTATAAAATCAGAGCGAAAGCAGTAAGCTCAGTGTTTGTGTGTGAGCGAGTAGCCAAGAACTATTTGTCTATAGCTGTCTAGTGCGTTAGTATTTGTGTGTGTATTTGTCTCTCTTTCTTTGCTCTTGTCTCGCTGACCCAAGGTTAGGGACCCTAAATTGGCACATCGGAGTGTTTGGAAGACTTTGAATTGGGCTTTGGTTGCCGGGTGACACTCTCAAGTTTGAAACAAAAACTTTCTTAGCTAATTGAATAAAACTCCTTGAGATTGGCCGTGTTAGGGGTCTTTTTTAGGACATCCTCTGCTTCCTCTCTTTGTCCTCAGTTCTTCTGTCTTAAGCTTGCCCCTTTATAATCCTTCTAAAAGTGTAGCAGGGAAACATTGAACACAGACAAGTGCAGCTAAGGTCAAGAAGAAGAGAAGGAGAGAAAAAACAGAGTTGAGCAGATAATAAAAGATAAAAGCAGTATAGATCAGTGAAGTTAAAATAAGAAGACACAAGAAATTTACTTAGAATATACATAAAGATTTTTGTGTGCCTATGCTCTCCTACTATTTTCTAAATATTGATAAAATACAATAAAGTTTAAAATCTTGACACCAAAGTAGTAATAACCATTTCTTATTATTATTCACAAAGTAGAGTCCAGTAATGGTTCACTTCCATTAAAAATCCAAGCAATTTGTGGTTCTGCTAAATTACTGGTTCCTCTACAGTTATTATAACACTCTTGTTTTCTCTCTGAATCCATAAATTATTTACTAATGCTTTGCTGTGAAAAGGTTGATTTCAAATTATTTCGACATTTGCTTTAAACGTTCCACCATCATCTGTAAGAAACGCACCGTCACAAGGTTAAGCGACTGCAGGCTCTTACATCTGTGATCATGAAATACAGTGACTCCTGTTGAAGCATCTGAACATCATCATAGGCTGCCTGCTGACCCCCTGCAGTGGCAAGCAGGTTTGCAGATGATGCAAACTGGGACTTTACATCATCCTGTACTGTTTGGAAGAAGGCCCAGCAAAGACCAAACTTCCGACATCAACTCAAGGAGTAAAACCTGTCAAAGGAGCTGTTGATCATCATCTTCACGGCCATTTTTTCAGTCTGTCCTAAGTAGTCAGCTCCTCTTCTTTGAAACAAAATAAGCTTATCTGCACAACCACAACCTGCCTGTTGGCTGCACAAGCACATATCCCTGTGTGTACACAATGTTTTTTATAGTTTATGTTAAAAATTAATACTTAATGTTTGCATATTGTGAGCCGAGCATGTGAAGCTGCTGTCAAATTCCTTGTTTGTTTGCACACTCTTGGTTAATAAATCTGATTCTAATTTATTATTTAAAAATAAACTAAGAAAATCATCAATTTATAATGTTGGAACAAGTTTAAACAGGAAATAAAATACAAAAAAAACAATCACTAAATAATAAAATAAGTAAATAATTCACTATTAATTTGATACTTTCCATCCTGCTCTCAAATCTCTGTCAATACGTCATGTCTTGCTTGTGGTCTGTAAAATGCACTGAAGTATATACAGTATACTTGTCAGATATTTTTTGTTCCATTTCAGTTCCTCACAACACTGATGGTAAATAGCGAATGAAATCAAACATACAACACAAGCCCCATGTGTTGTATTTGAATAAAGCAGCTCCTAACAGTGACTGACACATGGAAATATCTGGACTGCTGCAGTGCTTTTCAGCCAGTGGTAGCTCATTATTTTTTGTTTTTTCTTGCATTTGCTTGACAGCTTAGTCTTAATAGTCTAGGAGCTGGTGTTTTCTTCAACAGCAGGATGCTCTTTTGCACAAATAACCATAATCAGTTGTATGCTATTTCCTCACAACCAAAGAGCAGAGCGATTTTGGATGGAACAGCTCGAAAAAGCCTTGAATTTTTCTTAGTTGAAATCCAACTCCACATGTATATTTTGGACTTTGGAAAGAAGCAGAAGAAAGAAAACCCCTCGTCTTCCTGAGTGAATTGGGGGATGAATGGTGAATAACTGAATAGAAAAGTGGAAAGATTGATGGAAAGATAGATGGATTATCACATGACTGGATATTTGGAAGGATATAAGGATAGGTTAGTTGGATTAAAACAGTATGAAAAGAATAAAGTCAAAGCTAATTGACTCCTGTGAAATATGCATGCGTTTGAAATAAAAAACAAACAAACAATAACCATTAATGTTGTCCATCCTACATTCTGTTAACACACAGGACTGGATTTACAAGGATGTCAGTTTTGGTGTCCTACGTACAAGGGAAAAGTTATTTTACCAATTCAGATTTAAGTACATTAAAAGGTAATCCTGCACAGTGAGAATAAATTAATGCATGACAGCTTTAATATGTCCTCTAACCAATAATTCTATGTTGTTGCCAAAGAAAAGGACTATTTATTTTCAAATACTTATTCATATTTATTAGAAATCCTAAGATAATACAACTTGCATGTTTCAATTTTGTAAAACAAAAAATGTTTATAAAAAAAGTGCATTCATTAAAGTAAAAATCTTTGCACCTGCTCCTCCAAAGAAAATAAGAAAAAAAAAAAAAGGGAATGCAAGCCCTTTCTAAAGCCTGGCCCAACTAGCACACCATCATTTGGCCAGTCTGGAAAAAAAAAATAGTCAGAGTTGTTAAGATCTGATAAGCGATATTGCAATAATAATCGTACCACAGAGCAGTATCTATTTCGCTTTCTCTGTCTGTCTCTCTTGCATCATCACCACACACACAGACACATATGCATGCACACACGCAAACAGCAGGCTAATCTATGTCTGATGGATTCTGAGAGCAAGGTCAGGTTGTTTGCGCTTACTCATCATCTGGTTACATTTTGCCTTGGACATTTTCTGCATTCAACATTTTATGGTAATTACACTGTTTTCCCCACTGACCAGTTTAATTATCATTTCAAATTCGCTTTGAGCTGACTTCTGTTTTTTTTTAACTACACCAAGTGGTAGTTTGTACTTACTATTCCCCTTTTTTTAATAGATGTAATAAAATACGATAAAGCCTTCAGTATCCATATGATTAATAAGAATGCTGTCAGTAAATGCAAAAACAGCAGTATGCAAGAAAATAATACACATTATGATTATAATGAACAAAATTTAACCTCTGTTGAATGAGCCAAATATAGACAAAAGTGATGTTGGGTGGTAAAACTTTAGACTCATGCATTTATGTTTTATTTATTATGGGTTCTAACACTTTAAGCATTAAAACAGATCTAATACACTCCCTGTAGCATCACAATGGGTTTAGAATTGTTTCTGAATATGCTGCTATGCATCCCAAGAAGGCCAAGAATTTGATTAGTAGATTCAACTGTCCAGTACTCTTAAACTTGAATACAACTTATTGTTTTCAGAAGTCATCTGAATTAATCTTACTGTAATGCAGCTGCCAAGTGAAGCTCTGAGGTTTAATCACAAACATCACTGACTCTTGATCAACAAAGACAGCAGACATGTCACAGAATAAAGTTGGGGCTGGGTTTGGGTTGTAAAACAATATCCTTAGCTCTGTATATCTTATAAAGTCCTGTTCAGTCCGTTGAATTACTCGATTTTGTTGCTTTTATCAACCAAGAGAGCTCTCAACATGCATCAGCTTGACATAGGTGCAACAATGTTAAACCTTAATGTTTCCAGTAACACTAATCCCATAGTGAATCACAGTGGTGACAGTATCATGCTGTGGGACTTTTTTTCTTCCCCGACAGACACTAGAAATCTAATTAAAGTTTATTGGAAGATGGATGGAGCCGAGTACAGGGCTATCCTGGAAGAAAATTGTAAAAGGTTACATCAAATTTGAGACTGACTCTGAGGTTAATCTTCCTGCATGATTGCAATGGAAATGTTTTAAACCTATTAATGTGTAAGAAAGGCCCAGTAAAAAGTCAGACGTAAATCACAGAATATCTGGTAAGACTTTAAAAGTTGATGTTCACAGACAGACATAATCCACAGTGATGTAATTTAGTTTATTGTATCACCAATAAACTAAATGGTTCATTGGTGTTTTAAAGACTATATGTCTGGTAGGATGGAGTTCTGTGCATGTTTATAAGGTAGAACAACTTTGATAGAAAATCTAATTTACTTTAAAATGTTCTTCTAATAGCCAAAAGCAATCTTGAAGTCTATACTGTTAAGAATGAATTATGCTTTTTTTTTTTTTTACATTTGGCATTTATCTATTTTAGAGAACACTTTGCTTTATGTTCTTAAAATGTAGATAACTTGTGTAATAATCTGTTGTTCTATTAGGAGCGTGTGGTAGTGGAGAATTCTGATTGGCTGGTGGTGGTCCCATATTGGGCAACGTGGCCCTACCAGACATTGCTGTTACCACGACGACACATCCTCAGGATCAATGAACTGACAGCAGAGGAGAGAGACAGTAAGTGTGTGTTTGTGAGTGAAAGTACTGACATAGCGAGTGACTGAGAGATCAGGGAGGTGATTAAGATCTGTCTAAGGTGACTGAATGACTCGGTGAAGAACCTGCAGGTTTTACTGATGGTCATTCATGTCACATTCAAGCTTCTCAGAAGCCAAAGTGTCATTTGTATTTTTTTTACTTGTTGAATTAACCTGATATAGAGTTGTTTTTTATGGAAAAGCTTTATAAGCTCATATCAAAACAAATTGAAAGGATAATTTTGACATTGTTGTAATTTAAAACAGACTGTAGTGATTTTATTTACATGTATGATCTAACAGGTAATATCACTAAGTATCCATGTGTTGATTTTAAGACTGGGTAACCTTTATGTATTTGCTGAAAGTTTCACTTTTTTGAGCATGAATAAACTGCAACATGCTTTATAGATGGCATAATATAAAATATGGTTTCCTTTTTAAATAGCTTTTTACATCTTTGTCCATCTTTTGACTTTTCTTTTAATGCCCTACTGATACTGAAAATCACTGCCTTCCAGTTTTTTTAATCTGTGACAGCATTCACATGAAAGGGTGCTAATGTTGGTAGTGCTTAGGCGTGGTGCGTTTACGGATCAGGAAAATATCAGATGTTTCAGTTCCTACAAACTGCTCTGCATTTTGGGAGGATTAGATGGAAAAGTGTCAGATTCCAGTCAACAAATGAAATCTGTGCATCTCTATTTAATCTCATTTCTAACATTGCTCAATATATTTGTCTTCAGTCTCTTGTGAATTGTCCAAAGAAAATAGAGGTGCTGAAATATTCCAGAACATACACAATATATGTGCAAATATGTAGAATTGATTTATTAATATATTAAAGCTTTATTAATATATTAATGGTCATAATTAAAACAGTCTCACAATCAAAGAGAAATATCATAACACAGAAGTTTGTTGCATCTTACTTTGTGCATTGATTTGTTCCCATTCAGATCAAATTCCTTAGTGATTGTTTTACTTTTTATGTATTTGTATTGTTGTTTATCAGGTCTGGCAGCCATCATGAAGCAACTGTTGACCAAGTATGATAACCTCTTTGACATTTCGTTCCCGTACTCGATGGGCTGGCACGGTAAGACAATTAGACAAATGCTTTTTGGTGGTTCTAAACATAATTTCTTGTTTTACAAATTAAATGGGTTCTTTTCTGGTGGATTAGTGGTTCTGAATACAGACTTGTAGCAACAAATAGACTGGCTTTAAGTACTTTCTCTTACTTGTAATTGAAACTTAAAAGGTGAATTCACCTAAGAATCCTTAGAGAGGATGTTCATCTGTGACTGTAATCAATAATGTGATGAGGAGGAGTTTTTGCAGTTACAACTGTAATGTTCTTCCAATGCCACATCAAATTAACCAGCAGTAAGAGGATCAAAGGAAAAGGTGCTTTAGGATTGTGACAGTCACAGCCTGCAGGTTTTCAGCTTAAAATCCTCTTCAGCTCCACTTCTTTATATTCTTCATATCCAGCATCCATTTTTTAAACTACAAAAGCACCAGAAACGACTTCCTTACAACCTCCCTAGTCCTGTTTTACCATCACCTTCATGCTATTTATTATTTCTTTCCATCATTTCTGCTTTTGTTATTTTATGTTCATTAGCTCTCTTCTCTTTCTCTCTTCATTTATCTAAAGATTTGCATAAACAAAGTCAGATCAATATAGTTTTACATCGTATTTCTCACTACATCTCCATGTTTCATCAGTCTTCACTCAGAAGTGATTTTGTGAAAGTAGCCATCATGCAACACAAGCATCACATATGAATATGTATTTACCCGTCAGATGTCATGGAAAGATAAGAGTTTGGTGCAGCGTACATCTTTCAGAGGTTAGATAACCATTGTTGCATTTCAATCACTGCCGCCCTGATAAATTATATGAGAACCCTCTCATCTTTGATGTCACCCTCATACTCGCCGTATTACCACTTCAATGCGCACCCAGACACACTGGAATATTTAATGCATTAAGAAAGCTCTCTCTTATGTAAAGCAGGAGGTCTCACACGTAAAGGGCACTCAATTGTGGTGTAATTCCAGACTTTTAAAGCAGATCAAGCAACAGTGCAGAGACTGAAACTGCTACATGTTCTTTTGCATATTTGAATAATAAAGTGTCCAAAAATTGGAGAGCCGCTTTGACCTTTTTCTATTTTATGTTAGGAAGCACATTACCATCAAAATGACCTATTGAAAAGTGCTAATTTCATTAGTCAAGATTCATTGTTTGTTGTTTGATTTCATAGAACAAAGTTAGAGATGCACCAATCAGCCTTTCACTGACCAGTTTAATTAGCAGTTTTCTTTAAACCATCTGACCATCTGATTAAGATTTTCTTTATAAGACCTTTAATGAATAAAATAGAATATTATCATGAAGGAAGACACACAAGTTCGTCTATATTCTGTTTTGGAACTGCTGAATTGTAATTTTCAACAAAAATTAAATTTGTTTTTATTTACTATGAAGCATAAATAAAGATGATCTAAAATTAGCTCTCAACATGTGTCACTTGTTGATGCGCAGATTCTTTCTGATATGTCATTTTACGGCTCTATTTCTGAATTATTTCTGTTTAACTTTCAGTAACAGGCTGGTCAGAAATTGTGTGTGGCCTTTATGTGAGTAATAACTAACCCATAAGATTGGAAAGAGCCCTGCTTGATTTAGTGAACAGGCCCAGAGACTAGCATTAACTCACACAAATTTAGACCCCCTCATGGAGGTATTCTTTTAAAACTGTGATCATGTCATTCTATATCAGTTTGAGAAAATGAAGCTGTACTTTCTTTTAAATCTCACTGCCTGGGTGGATATTATACAGTTTTTAAAACTTTTATACTTTTTCTTTTTTTTTTTTTTAAAGAAACTTGCTTTCTGCGAACTAGCTGAAATGAAAGATAGTTGATAAAGAGAAAGATGATACAGTACTATGCTGCATGTGGTTTGGCTGAAAGGGCAGAGGGCATGAGAGGACACAAGCCTAGCTCCACTTTATTCTCTTTTTCAATCACGTATCAAATATTTACAGAAAATCTTGGTTTAAACTTGCCTCAGGTGGTCTTTGGATACGTTTTGGCTTTAATCTCATATTCTGTTTCGCTGTTCAAGACTCAAAGGTACAATTCATGTCAGAGGGATTACAGTGATTTGCTGAAAGTTATGGTTTAGAGGCCTGGAGAGGCTTGCTTATCGTGGTTGGATCATATCCCACCTCCACACGTAGTGGCTGCAGTCGTTATGGTCTTACTACGTCGCTAGCTTGGTTTGCTTTTCCATGTGCCACTCATACCAAAACAATTTTTGAATCAGCTGCACCACACAGTCTTTTTTTATGATTAGCAGTAGCGTTGCCAGCTATTTGGTTCAGAAGGTACACCTGACCCACTGCTTCGTTTAGCTGTCTTCTTTTTATGGAAGGGCCATCAATAAGGCTATTGATATGGTCTGCTTTTTTCTCTCTCCATTCTTATTGTAGATCTTGCTGCCATTAATTCTCGTTATTTATTTACTTTTTTTACCTCTCCTATAGAAAGTATACCTAGGCCATTGTTTTAGTGTGTGCCTACAGCTTTTGTTCTGGAGAAAGTCATTAGATGAGATATTAATCCCATTAACGCTGTGTATTCTTTGTTTTATTTCTCAATGCAAATGCTCCAGACTCCAGTTCAGTTTTTCACTTATTTCTGTGCCAAAAGCCCCTCTGAGAAAATTAGCCTGCAAGTTTCAGATTGGTTTTACCAAACAATAGCACATTCTCCTACATACGCTTGAAAGATTTTAGCTTGGTTGGAATGTTTTCTTTAGAACAAATTACTTTCTTGCTTTCAACCTCTTTAGTCCAAGGAGACATAGAAAACCAGATATTGTTGTCAAATGTATAAATGTAGTGTACAAGTATTTCTCTGAAATTCCTGCATCTTCGTCAGCACTGGCGCCCTCTCTTTGCCAGCTTCCCTGACAAGTTTCAGTCTCGCTGTTCATTAGTTTTAGAGAAATGTCAGTGACCCAGTAATCACTGAAAAGCATAGAATAAAATGTATTATTGTAATAAGAATACTTCTCCATAAGCTGAACTTTATCTCAATTTAATCCGCTTCTCTACAATTGATAGCAGGTGTTAATTCAAGAAGGCTAAATGCCACGATTGAATGAAAAAGTGCCTCAACAAAGTATTAATGCACTTATACAGCAAAGTTATTGTACCTTCTTATTTGCATGATTTCCACTACTAATTTGTCTTCCACTTGAAAAATAGATGATATATGTCACATTATGTGTGGAAATGGTTTTGTAAGAATTTATCCAAGTCTAATTGCAAAAATTAGACTTTAACAGAGGTCTGCGCACTTTATAAAGTAATAGGGTATTTCATATCACACATTTATGTTTCAACACTTTTTCTTTGGAGGTGAGAGGACACCTACGCATATGAGGTACGTCAGTTTGGTTCATTAGCACCCTCATTTTTCTTATACTTAGAGCAATTGATGTGTGTGAAAAAGCGGATGAAATTGGGAAGAAATGATCAACTAAAAAAGCAAATGAGAGAAGTATAGACTGTTTCTATCTTTAAGAAATTATAGTAAAATGGACAATGTATTCTTATCTTATTGTTGCACCATAGCAGAGAACTCAGATAGGGTATGATGAAATAATTCTTTTTCAGACAGTGCTTAAATATTTTAAAAAGAAACTGCAGCTTGTCCACACACTTTACCTTCATTCTGTGTGTATTCTGACCAATTGCTTACTGGTTTCTGTGAACAGTTTCCTGAAATCTTTGGAGATTTTTAAGACCAGAGATTCTGAAAATGTCCATTATTTAGTACTAGAGCCATAAAAATAATATCCTTTTTGTGTTTTGAATCATCATCTTTCCTAAAAGGTCAACACCCAATTCATCTTAAACTTTTGGACAGATAAGCCTTACATAATCTTTTGAACTTTTTAAACGATGCCGAGTTAAATGTCCCATCAATGACATTTGGCCTTTGAGGCAGTAAACTTTATTATTCAAAAGAGCAGGTTCTCCCTCAGAATGTTAATTTCAGAAACTGGACTTTTGTTCAGATGTTGTTTCTGGACAGGGAAAGCTATTTCCTGACTCTTTTCGCATGCTGGGAGTTTGTTCCTGTCACACTGGCTACTGCTGTAATTGATGGCCAACTGTCTAGGGAAACACACTCATACATTAATACGTGTGCATCTACAAATAAACCCAGAGACCATTTAAAACCGGGTAATTGTCTTCTAATAGGAGTGTCCATCTGTGTGTATTCTTTATCTGTCTGCTTCAGGCTTGTCTTTGTTACTTCTTTCTTTATCAATTAGTTTCCTTTATATTGCTCCTCTGCCTCCTTTATCTGTGTTTGATTAGTCCCTATTGTCAGTAAATGGACTCAAGAGAAAACACTTTCTTCAATCACTCCAGGGATTTTCCTTTACTTCCATTGTGTTTTAAGAGAGCTATACTCCTGTTTCTACTCTACTGATTATTTTCATTAGGTTAGCGTAGGGTAAGAAAAAAACGATACTTAAATGCTATTGTTGCACATTAGTGAACATGTATCTTGTTTCATGACCCTCTGAAATGGGCATTTAGTGTAATTTTAGTGAAGAAAAGTGAACTTAACACAATTGTTGAACAGCCACCTGGTGTTTAATCAGATGACTTCTTCTCACAAAAGGGTGTCATAGTGAAAGGTCTGAAAAGATTGAGGTCATTGACTTCTTCCAGCCAGATCAGACATCCTGATAAAGGCAGAAGCATGAGACGATATGTCTCATTCTGCAACTCTTCTACAAATCTTCTCTTTTCCTAAGAATTTTTTCAAAATCACAAACTCTTCCAGAGTTTTATTTTCAAAGTTATTGTATAAAACTACCAGTTTGGCTCAACCTCCAGTTTCTTTTCTTTTAAAAAGGAATAAAGCTGCTTACTTACATAATCCTTTCTTTATGTGACACACCTGAGCAACAGCTGAAGACTACATGTCATTTATGACGTGACATTTTTATTGTGCAGTCCAAACCTCTCTAGGTGGTTTGGGATTTTAGAAGCCGTCTACATGCAGAAAACAAACCTTCATGTATACATGAGAAGATTTGATGAGAAATCATTTCAGA
Organism: Phalloptychus januarius; assembly: GCA_902982915.1. NCBI lineage: Eukaryota > Metazoa > Chordata > Actinopteri > Cyprinodontiformes > Poeciliidae > Phalloptychus > Phalloptychus januarius. Next base: position 2,968,607 of record CADWAE010000133.1, on the reverse strand, counting down.
TGCCTTTGGAAATCAAAGTGTTTTATGGGAACCTCAGTTCATCTTAATAAGCTGAACAGTCAGCAGTTGGTATGAACAAAGCCTTTCAACCAACATAAGGGCCGGTTTCTAGTCTTGTTACCTTTTTTCCCTCCCTATTATGTTTATTCTGCAGGAGCCCCAACTGGCCCTCATTTAAAAGAAGACAACTCCCACTGGCAGCTTCATGCTCATTACTACCCGCCTCTGCTACGTTCAGCCACAGTGAAAAAGTTCATGGTGGGGTACGAGATGCTCGCCCTGGAGCAAAGGGATCTAACTCCAGAACAGGTAACACTTTGTATTGTACAGGAATCTGCTCGTACTTTGCATTCTGCAATACAGAACGCATAAGGATGACTTCAGTGCTTTGCAAAAGTATCCGTACTTCTTGAACATGTCCACATTTTGCCGCATTGCAGGACTACTCCTCTGTTTATAATTTAATCTCAGAGTCAAGACACTTATGTCATACTCGGAGAGAACCGTCACATAACAGTGAACAAACTGCACTAAGTAGGCAAAGAACGTGGATAAATTAGGAATTACGTTGTACGGACATTTAAAGCAAGATTAGATGTCGAAACTATGTCCCAAACTTTGAACATCTCATGGACTCTGTTCAATCCAATATACAAAAATGGAGAGAGTACTATTTTGCTGTTGAAATTTCCAGCGTTAGCATTTCAAGCACTTGGCATAAAAAATAAGCTGTTTCTTTCTGCATTTATTATAACCTTAAATTCAACCTTTGCTTTTCTTTCTGTTTCAGGCTGCTGAGAAGCTGAGAAATCTTCCAGAGGAGCATTACAAAACAAGAGAGAACCGAGAAAAAGAAGCACAAAGAAAATGAAACAATCCCCTCAATTCTTGGAAGAGCTCTGTTTGGAGGCCTACAAACTGAAATATGCCTTTAAGAAAACATAGGGAGCAATTGATGGTGAATTCTTATACAAATTACATCTCTGACAATTTTAAATGTGATTGTTGCATCCTTTGTCATAGCTTGGATGCAGATTTTGGGTAAGTCTAGATTTAAATAATGGCACCAAATGCATGTAAGAACTGAAAAAGACTTTAATCAGTTCAAATCTGAGTCTCCTCAACACTAAACAACTTTCATGATAAATCAGTTGATGCATCTTGTTACTGAAGGATGGCAAAGAGCAAAGTCAACATAAACAAAGCTGTATGGGATTCAGTTTTCTTTCTGACTTCATGCTCAGAAATGTTGAAGTTGCCAAAGTGAAGGCAGCATCCGCAGACTGTTATGCATTTAAATTCCACTACAGGTTTTATAAATATTTTGGTTCTTCTGTGTGTTTTACATACTGTTAAGGGAATAACTTTAATTGGATGTATTTTTAATGCATTTTTCTTCTTGCTATGATTATTGATTTGAAATAAAATGCAACTTGAAATCCACACTTTGTGTGTGTAATGTAAAATGAGAAAATGTCCTACTTTTCTCTCATCTCCTCTGTAAAATGTTTTATGGTGAACCTGTGGTAATATGCTTTTAGCAACAGAATTAATTTTAGTGCCAAAACATTCATTTAAAAAATAAGAATATATGCAAGAAATTTGAAAACGATGACATTTCAATTGATTCAGGCCTTGACAAAATGGTTAATGTGTACTTTGCTGCTATTATTAATTTGCTTTTACTAGAGAGCAACTTCTAAGTGTCCACAATTCTCACTGAGCATTTTACCTCCAGTTTTCACTGAACAAAAAAGTTTTACCGAGATCCAGGTTGGAAGCACAGCTGCTCTCTGTGGGATTTGCCAAAGACTTGGATGGGAAAAATAGGCAAGGTCAGTCGGAAAGTTGCGCCAGCAAGGACTTCGTGCTTTACCCACGTCGATGCACCTGGCAAACATTCGCTCCTTGGCAGACAAAACGGATGAACTCTCTCAGCGTAAGAAACTCCGACTTCCCCTGCAAATCCAGAGTAATCTGAGTTTCTTGTGCTGAAGAGGAGCTGCAAGAAAAAATTAGAAACGAAAGGGCAAAAAAAGACTAAAACTCAAAACGTGAAAATCTTCTTATTCTAATATTGACCACAAATGCCAACGGAGAGTCTCCCATTCCAAAAGAACCATCCCCAAGGCTCTTTTGAGTTTTGGGGAGACCATTGGTAACACTGGTCTTATGTTAAAGAAACTAGTTGGCAATAACTAACTAACTAACTAACTAACTGTAGTTTAAAAAGACAGTGGTCTCAGCTGCCTACCAATGCATAACCATCTTGGCTTGACAGAAAGAGGAACACTCTGATTCTGGAAACCTTATTCCACTTACACTGAAACATTTTTGTTCTGCAACCATCGGGAAAAGGGATCTTATCAGCTTTTTCCCATTTTTGATTTAATGATACACCAACTACTTTCCTTCAGGCCAGCTGAAAAGAAGTGCAATACTTTATCCTTTTGGGATTTTGTCTAGGAGGGTGTTGAAATTCAGCAATGCACCTAATGAAAAAGTTGCCATAACCACTCCTGCACTCGTATATAGACAATGACACAAATCAGTAAAACACACACTCACCGGCTTCATTATTCATACTCCTTCCCTTGGAGCAAAGTCTCAGGTTTTTGTTAAAATATTGATTCCTGGTTTAGTTAAAATGTGCAGTTGAGCAGTAGAAGGTGAGGTATACAGGCTGAGGGGTTCTTGAAGTGCATGGATGTTACCGTGTGTGTGTATGTGTAAACCCTTTTTATGTACTATGACAGACTTCATTCTTTCAGGTCAATATTTATCCAGTCCTTCAGGCTCACCGTGAATCCCCTTCTCATATATTTCATCACTCTTCAGGGACTGTCCTGTGCACGTATGTCTCTGTGTTGCAGATATATGCCTCTATTCCTTCACAGCAGGGAATATGCGAGCTTCTCTCTGTGTGTAACTACTTTTTGTCTCTGTTCTGGCAGAAGAATGAGCAGAGTTTGGTAATTCTGTGCCAGATTCCTTTGGCTTGTCTTTTTCAGTCAGCTCTGGTGGTGAATTGAATTCCCAGTCCTGCTTAGGAAGCCAAATTGGCCTTATGAAGCCTAATTAGTATCATCTGTATGTCTCCATTGCAGCATCATGTCATGGAATACTAGAAGATTCAGAAAAGAAAATATTTTGAATCTTTTTAAATTATTTCAGATAGTGGGGATTTCAAATTCTTACATGTTTTTTTAATGTACTACTAATACACTTCAACCTAAAACTGGTGATTCAGTTGTTTGTTCCCTTCTGCTTGCATTACTGTCAGTAATCATTCATGACATTTAAGAGGGATTAATGTCTTATTTATTAACCTTCTTTTTAATGATGGTTTCATACAGCAAAGTTTCAAGGCTGTTTCCTTTATGACTGGGATACTGTAAAGTTGATTCAATCTGGCTAGCAGAGAAAATGTACTCTTTTTTTGCTATAATCAGACAAATATAGAAGACAAAAGAGAGTTAGCCATTTTTTTAGTTGGTGAAGGACAGCGTTAATCAGAGAAGCGCCCAAGAGGCTTGTGGTACGTCTGGAAGAGTGGCAGACATCCAGAGCTCAAGTTGGGGAATCTGTCAGCAGGACAAATATTTGTTTTGGACTCGACTGATATGAGCTTCATGGAAGAGTGACTGATGGTGGGAGCCTTCAGGTGTGGGAATATGAAAAGACAGTCAGGGGTTATTGGAAGATGATGCTAAGTACAACACAATCCCAAAGAAGGCAGCAAAACATTGCCTTGGGTTTGTCTCATGTCCTACTTTGTATGTTTAGGGTTGGAATTTTGTAGGTCAAATTACCTCCATATGTTATGAGACTGGGCATAAATCCAAATTAGATCTGGTGGCAACATTTGAAAATATATCCACAGCTCCACATCAAATTAGACTGAGCTTGAGCTATTTGTTAATATGCAATGTTTGAAGAGCTGTACCCATCAATCTGCAAATGCAGTGGTTCTACTAAACATGTTACTAGGGGGGTTTAATACAAATGGACCACAAACTTTTGGGACATTTGTATGAAATCCTTACATTTATATATCACGTTACTTTGTATTGGTCTGTCACACACAATCCCAGCGGAATGCAGTGAAGTTTGTGAATGGAACATAACATGGAAAGTTTTAGGGAGATTAAACATTTGTTTAATGTACTAGTTTCATTTGACAGTAAAATTTTATTTAATTTTTTTTATTTAGGTAGTCATTTCTTACATTTTTTTTAGCCATTCCTGATCTGACTTTGCTTAGAGCTCCACACTGACAGAAACCAGCAGCAGCAGACTTCAAAATAAACGTTCACAGTTGGTTCCTGGAGCCACGTAGAGCTGTGTAATGACAATAGAGAAGGAATGAGGGGTTTCATTGCATCTGGAGACTGTGGTTACAAAAGTGGGGAAAAAACTCTCCAAAAACTTTGAAAACAAGATGCACACCACAGTCAGTGCTGGCACGTAGACTGATGCAAATGACATTAAAATGGTGTAGACCTCTATGTGCTTTGTGTACTAGAGTCTGCTCAGAATGTAAATGAACAATAGAGGGCAGTAGGAGACTTACAAACCACAGCAATGAGGTACTGGATGGATGAAATTCAATAGTAATGTAAAATAATCTAGAACCACTTCTCTGATGTTTTTTTTCTTCCAAAAAGTGTTTATACCCCCTGGTCCCTCTCCAGAAAAAAAAAAGAAATATCAGTTGTCACGTTGCATCCACGTCCTAATAAACTCCAATATTAGGAGTTTCTATTAGTAACGGACTAATATAAAGTAGCACATTGTGAATTGTGAGCAAAATGCATGATTTTAAAGAAATGTTTACATGTAAAAATCTAAATTGAATGGCCTGCACCTTTTTCAGCCCCCATGGGTCAATGCTTTGTTCAACCCCCTTTCGTTGCAGTTAAAGCTGCAAATCCTTTGGATACGTCTCCATCAACTTTGCATATCCAGAGACTGAACTATCTGCCCATTCCTCCCAAATCAAATGCTGTCAGATTAAGAATGTCTGAAGATCAAATTTCAACTTCTGTCACAAATAAGAAGTTGTATTCATGTCTATACTTTCGCCCATTCAAACACATGAACATGTAACCATTGCATTTGCAGCATCTTGCAGAGATACCCTGTATTGATTTCTATCCACCATCTCACCGACTGACTAACTTCTAGCTTTTCTGTCCCTACTGTATATATATCAATATGATGCTGCAGCCACCATGTTGTATCTATTATATGACACTATTATATGACAGTAGAATTGAAAAGTATTGTGTTTGTAATGTATACCGTTGCACATTAGCATATCTGAATGTAGAGTAGAGAACATCCATTGAAAGTATGTGGATAACTGTGCCACAAGCACTTCATGTTATCAATATTTTGTTATAGGATTCATCTCATGTACCAAGTGTCTCATTCTTTATCAACACAATTCTCACTGAACCTAAGCTGTTAAGATGATTCTGTAGTTTTGGTTTAGTGTAATATTTTTTGTTTATTCTGTTTTCTTAACTGAAAACCTTTAAGCATGCGCCACACATTGAGTTTCGAATAAATTATGGATTATAGATTAAGGGGCAGCACAGTGAAGCAGCGGTTAGCGCTGGCGCCTCACAGCTGGAAGGTTTAATCCTACTGGTTAGCTGTAGCTCTTGTGTGTCTTCCAGCTCTGCCCCTCTCTGCTCAACTTCTCTTCCCTCCAGTCTAAAAAGATGAATAGGTTAATTGGTGAACCTGATTTGAATGCTGCCAGCCCAATAACTAGCTGCTATGATGATTTGGTCGGTGTGTGCACTGCTCAGTGTATACTCTAAATTGGCTCATTATTTGAGCAGCTGAAGACAGTTTGTCTCTGGACCCACAGTAAGCCGGGTAGAAGCAGTGCAATAAACAAATCGAGCTGTCCTGTTTGCAGTGCCCACTCTGAAGCAGAATGATACAGTAAAATGTTGCTGTGATTTAGCTGACTTGACAGAAACAGTGAGTTTCTCAGTAGAGTTTTACATACCAAAAGAAGACGGACAGACATCCAACAGTGATGTCTACCACTGTCTATATTAGTGTTACATGCAGAACTTGGATAGATATATGATAAATAGCCTGATTTCCTGCTTCACTTTATTTTCTTGTACTCTTCCCGACCTGGGAAATGTTTTCATTACATTCTAGACTGTTTCATGTTGGGTAGCAAACCCTCAACTGCTCAGCTCTATTTTCTATTTTATTAGCCAATTGTAACATTTCATAAAACACCAGACACGTAGCTGTGCTAAATTTTCTATAATGTTTCTGTTAAAGAGGAGAACAAATGTGATACAAAATGTGCATTGTATCACATTTTTCCTAATACATTCAAAACAACGCTTTTTACTTGGTCTATGGCAACTGTTTTTACAGGTAGGTACAATTACCAACTATACGTTTGTCCTTGTGTTCCAGTTTTTCCGTCTGTCTGTTCTTCCCAATTCTCTGCTGCATCATTTCCTCCCTCACCCATAGGGGTAATTAATCTGCATGAAAGCTGACTAAGCAGCTGTTCGAGGTTATGCCTCTTTTTTTTTTTTCTTTTTCTTTTTTGCGTTGACAAGAGAAACGGATACAATCGATGAAATACATCAGAGTTTCGAAGCTTTCATGAGAACTGCCAAGCAGATGGATTTCAGGAAATAAACGTTAACTGCCATAGCTGAGATGAAACTCCCTTAACTCTACGTAACTCTATTTAATTATCTATCAGTAATGTGTGGAGTTTCTGCAGCTGCTGTAAATCACAAAAAAAAAGAAAAATAAATAAAGATTACACAGTTGCATTGAAAAGTGAAAACCGCTGTTCCCAATCCAAGTGAAAGATTATCTTTTTTTCCAAGTATCTAAAATTCAAAATAAAGATTACAAAATTCCTGTGCTTTAGATAATGAAACACACACACGCAGAGAGACTGTGGAAGATAACCTCAGCTCTGGTCAAATCAAGATAAGAGGGACTGAACACTAAATAATCACTAGCTGTATCAGCCTCACTGAGCAGAAAGGAATAAAAAAAAAACCCAGACATTTTATTATGTTTGTCATCGCACTGTTTAACAGTCTTTATCTGTGGAGCTGGTGTGTGGATGCTATCATCGAGACTGCTCTGTTGTTTACTGTTCCGTTTATCTTGTCTTATTTATTTTATCACCAACGCAAGTAGATTAAATCCAGTTTTACTGGTGACCCAATGTGATTCCCAAGTATATATATTTTTTTCCTTTTTTCATGGAAAGCCAACATAGTTCAAACTCTTTGACCTGCTGTCTACTGACTACTTCATGCGATGGTGTGTGTATATATATATATATATATATATATATATATATATATATATTTATTTATTTATATATGTAAGCAGCTTATGTTGCAACAGCAGCACTGTAAACACTAAGAGTAAAGAATACAATGCACACTGTAATATTTATTATTTAAATAAACAGCTATGATTTTTCCTTTACTTCACATTAAATACATTTTGGGAATAACACTTTTTTCTAGATTAATAGATGCATAATCACTGGAAGCTATAATGTGATAACATGTGGAAAAGGCGTATGGATGCTTTTAGAATATACTGTATGTAGTAGTGTGCAAAAGCACACAAGAGTGACAAAGATGCATAGTAACAATACTTGCTACAACTGTTTCTGTCCCCTTTTACAACAGCAAAAATAGTTTTGCCATGTCAGCCCCTAATAAAATTATGCAAATGCTCTACATGCTGTGAGAAGTTTATGAAAAAAGGCGAAGACAGCTTTATAGCAGAATTTCTTCTTTTTAGTTGTGGAGTGGGTAGAATGTTTTTAAAAATTCATGATGACCAACAATAATAGAAACAGAGAAATATCTAGGGATATATTTTTGCATGTTTTAGCAAATATCCAGGCAGCATTAGGAGATTACTTTAAAGGACCAGAAGCACACATCATGTAAGCTAATATATCATCAAAGATGACCCAATCTAAGCTGCAGTTGGAAAAGACAAAAGAGAATAAAACCTCTTATCAAAGCTATTTCTGTATTTTTTAAATAACTGCTAGAACAGTAATTAACTTAATCAAACATGAAATGTCCAAGCTTCACAAGGGGTTTCACACGTCTGTATAGACTTGCATAAAAGAAATGATGCTCTTCCTAGATGCTAAGCGAAACATCACACTGAGGCTTTTTTTTATTTTTTAAGAACAGAAGAAAGAAAAGAAGCACAGACTGTACCAAAGGCAAAGAGGCACCGACAACAAAAGAGTGCCACGGGCTTTATATCATCATATAAGGGCGCCAGGGTGAAAATTGCAAAGTGACAACCATAAACATAAAAGCAAAACCAGAGAGGAATGAGATCAGAGGAAATATACCCAGAGGATAAGAAGAATTCAACAAAGACAAACAATGGAATGCATCTGGTCATAACGTTAATGTTGGTAAATAAATATTCATTTTAACAAGAATGAAAGATCATGGGAATAATGATTGTTTTTCTAAGTCATGAGTGTTACTTATAAATGGGAACCTTTTGCTTGCCATTTTAAAGCCAAATAACTTTTCTTCTAGTTTGTTTTCACTCTGAGCCGTCCTCACTTAAGCAAATGTCAACTGCAGACTACATCACTGCTGAGGGTCTGCTAGACTCTGTACCTGCCTTACAATTAAGATTACTTTGAGTGTGCAGGTTGTCCTCAGTCACACAGTGATTTCCCTTGGCAGGAGACAAGGTTAGCAGCCGCACACACCAGCCCTGGAGTTTCCAGCGATTCATCCAGGCTGGCGCTCATGTTGCTATGGATGCTGCAGCTGGCGAAGCAGGGTTATGCCACATCTCTCTGTCACATTTTTCTGTCTTGTTTGTTTTTCTTATCTCCCTGCCCATGTCTGTGTACAGTCTCTGCATGAGTGCATCATTATTCCTGGCTTGTTTTTTTTCACTTCCTGGTGTCACATTCTCTTCATTGTAGAAAAAACAAGGATTCCTGATTTTTTTTTGTTTACTATACTCTCCTTCACAAGGACATAGTCAGTGCTTTGTCAAAGGGTTGATTAATAATGGTAAACCAATATCTGTTGAATGAATTGAATGGCTGACAGAGGGAGGCCAACCACACACAGAGATATTGACAGAAAAAGACAGGGAGTAATTGTTTCTTAAACACCACATCTTGAGATAGATGGGTTGGCAACACCTGTGATTAATGGGAATGGATAACAAAGGGCTCCAGAAATATGTCAAACATGACATATGAATTGAACTTAAATAGATGCCCAAATTGTGTGCACAAACTGCTAATCTACAGAAAAACTGATGTTATAAAGAAATGTAAAAAAAAAAAAAAAAAAAAGCAAAAATAAACAAGCAGCTGTTGAATCTGTTTTTTGGTTTGTTTGTTTTTATCACAGCACCCCAGTAACTATAGTGGCATGCTGTAGGGATCTTTTATCTGGTTTCAAAAATGGTTTGGTTTGTTTGGAAGGATTTGGACTTGTGCACAAAAGCCTCGCAAAAAAAAAAAAAAAAAAAACTGGAATGTATCGACTTAATGTGGGTAAAAGTTTGTAATGGAAAAAAAGCTTTTTTTTTTTTTTTACATTTTTATCTACATGTATGCAATTTTAGTTTTTTTTAGATATAGTGTTGATCAAGTGGCTAAGACAAAGGGGAGAGAAAACAGCATCTTACATCAGTATTTATGGTTCACCATCAATGGATTTTTCTGTGGAATGTAATTGAGTTATTTACATAAAACCTGCAGATTCACATATTTTTAACAACATATCTGAACTCTTTGAAAAGAAATGAGCTTTTAATGTTACAATGTGTACAATGCTACCTGAGGAGCTACTGGCTGGCGATTGGAAAGCAACCAATCCAGGAGTGACATTTACTATCCTTGATGCTGATTGGCTCTACTCCCAAAAGAGGATATGAGGAAGACTTTGATTGTTAGCTCCTGCAGTAGCACCAAGACATTTTCTACTGTGTGCATATTAAGGGATGGTGGTGGCGTTTGAACTACCAAAATAGACAGTTATCAACATGTTTAGAGGGGGACTCAACTTGGTCCCTACATCCTGCGAATACTGGAAATCCCCTATGTATGAGTTATTTTGTCATTGAATCATAGCTGAGAGAAATATCAGTAAAAGAGGGCACACCACAAAAAAAGAATTAGTGTTTCCATAATATTCTAAGTAAATGTTTATTGTTGAACTCGACAATCTTATGCTGCTTACTATGCAGCAGTTTGATGAGTTAAAAGTAGGCCTTCATTTCCATCTCTCCTGGCAAAATAAACACTGCAGAAAAGCTTTCAATGTCAGCCATGACATGTTTTTGAGCGTCACAGACCGATTTAAATCTGCCCAGCCAAGGAGTTGCCTACAGTGTCAAGCAACACACAGCTTTACAGACCAGTGGAGTAAAAGCCACCCAGCATTTGATTGCCATTCAACCAAACAGCCATCAGCCAGTTAGGGGCCATCTGGCCAGCCGGCAGCCAGTGACCAGTCACTGTAGCAGCCAAGCAAGCGTCAGCCAGTTGCCAGTCTGTCAGCCAGGAGGCGATCATGAATCAATCCTTTTATGGTTGCAACAAGAAAGATTTCACCAAGTATGAGACGAAGAAGCTGAAACTGCAAAATTCTGCTTTTTAAACCATTCCTAAATCATTTAGGCTCAATGCATTACTTATAGGAAAAGGGTGCAGCCATCAAGAAATACAATCAATTAAAGGGTGTACATGGTCTCCTGTAACAGTGATTAGGTGGGTGGTATGTGTCAAAGCGCCTTTTACAAGGAGGAAAGGACCAATAGCTCCCCGGAAGAACATTGTCAAAAACGTCCTGCTTCTGCTAGCTTGCCTTTTTCCTAAAGTTTTTCCTATCGCCATATGTTTTATTCGCCTGGCTTTTTTCTTCATGAAAAAGAAAATCGGATGCATTAGAAGGTCACCTTTATCCACTGATTCCACTTGTGACATTTTTTGTAGGTGGTCTGAGCTGCCAACACGGCTCAGAAAAAGTACCTAGACTAATTTCCAAATATGCAGGCCCATAAGCAACAGTGCACTATGGATTCTGACACCTTTTTATATCAGAAGCAGCATAAACGTCTTAAGCAATTTAGCTACAGTAGCGCATCTGTTAAATCAGACCACCTGGGCCAGCCTTTGCTCCCAATGTGCATCACTGTTCAAGCTTTCAAGCACTTTTAATACCTACTGACCACTGCAGACCTTGAATACCCACAGCTTACTCTGACAGTTGTTTAGTCGTAACATATTGGCCCCTTGATATAAGAGCTCAAATCCTTCAGCCCATTTTTCTTCTTTTAATACATCAACTTTGAGGACAATATATTTATCGCAACCTTAAATAGCCCAATCACTAAAACACTAGGTGTCATAATGAAGAGATAATCTGTTATTTCATGCAAATGCTCAATATGTTATGCCTCATCAGTAAATGGGTTTATATGGTAATAGTTATTATAAGACTAGAGATTGAGCAATAATAAAAAAATTATATTTGTGTCAGAAATAACAGCAGGTTCATTTTATTTACTACATTCAACTTATCCTCCTAAACATAATGGGAAATTATTGCTAAAATGTATTTAAATAAACATGACCAGAAATTAAACAATATTGTTCTTTGTTTGCCAACAGAAAAAGAGTGAAATACTGTTAAACCCATTTTATACCCATATTGTATATTGTATAAAATGGACACCACATTTGTTTGGTCTTCACTTCTGATAGCCATATGAATTTAAAAAGTAATTCTTTAAAAAACATCTCCATCTTCACCATATTTCTTTAGATCTTAATGTTTTCCTTTTCTTACATAATTATAGGTATTAAAAGTGGATCATAAATATCACAAATGAAGATTCTTTACAAAAGGACACCTACATTGACATTTAATTAAATGCCTGTTTAAATTTATTTTACCATACACAAGTAGTGATTGTTTTAAGATACAAATACATATGATGATGATATGAAAATAAATCACAAAACCAAGCAAACACACAACCTGTTGACTTGATTATATCCATTGCATCATACAGAACTGAAACATTCAGGCAGCATTTTATGTTTGCCTGAGGCAGCTGAACATCAGTGTTGTAGATGTCTTTTTTCATGTTTGCTCCAAGTGCATGAACCTTTGGTTCCCAAGTGCTTATGTTCTTTATTGGAGATTTATAACAAGACAGGTCCACTGGAACATATTCACAGATCACAGATACACTCCAGTCGTATTGGTAATACTAACAGAGAGCAAAGTCGGGGTAATACTACCTGTCAAAGCTCACCAGCACTAAAAATCCTGCTTTGTGTCTGCATTCAAGGGTCTGAGTCTTTTCCTTGGCATTCAGGTTAAACCAGGAATCTTCTAAGATCTGACAAAGTGTGAGGTTTAATTCAAAAACTTTGATTACTTCTATAATTACACCAAACCTGTCATGAATAACAAGAACTACAGTTTTCTCTGCTTGCAGTCGGATGGCTGGTTAAAATATCTGTGCAGCACAGAACTTGTTTTAATCAAAATTCTTTTAGACATTTGTTTAACATTTTCAGGATTTAAAAAAAATCTTGTATTATCTTCTTACCTTGATTTTGCTTTTAGGTAAACTAAAATTCCCTTTCTTAATTTGTGTCAAGTCAAGGTTCTCAAACTGCGGGGGGCGGAAAATTGGAATCAGCCTTTTACAAGCTCAACAAAAGCCAAAAGAAGGGTTGTTTTAAATGATTGAAGGATCTAACTCTTCTTGAACATTTGTCCTTTATTCTTCACTTAATTGCTCCTTATCTGCATAATTAGATAAATGCTTTTAATCCACTTATTGTGCATTCACCGTATTAAAAACATTTCACCAAACAGAAAAAAGCAGCATCTCATCATCATCGAAAAGCCCAAATGCATCTATTTACCGACAGACGCAAAGAGCAACCTCACTGAATCATTTATTTTGTGACTAAAACGCTTGGGACCAGAAACAGACACACTTGGTATTTGATAAAGTCAGATATCATCAATTTGAAAAAAATATATGTGCGCAAAGAATGGACTTGTATAACACAAATCTGAAAAACTATTTGGCCCCATTAAAATTCAGAATGATATGCCTTTTATGCAGTTCCAAAGGATTTAAGACTGAATTCCAGAAATTAATTTGTAATCTTTAGAGAATTATTTGTAATTTTCAGCGACCACTAATGCTAATGCAGCCCATGCAGTGATGTCAGATCAAATGTTTATACTGCCAAGCTAGACAGTTGGTGGGCAGAAGCAGATAAAGCAGAAACAGAAAACAGAGGAAATAATTCACAGAGGTTCCCAAAGAATGGACAAGAACAGATTAGAAAAACAATAAATAATAAAAAAGGCCCAAATTCAGCTGTTACATTCAGATGGTAGAATCAGCATTACGCAACATGTCAGAAAGCTCTGATCATTTTAAACTGGACTTCTGAAGATGAAAATAAGCTCAATGTATGTCAGAGACCACACTCACCAGGTCAATAAGCCCAATGTTGCACCTGCGATGTGTTGAGTAGTGAGATCTTTACCTCTGGGATGTGCAGCTGACACATCTGCTTTAATGCTATGATCCCATCATGTCAGGAATGTACCAACACTGTGATAGACTAGTGACCTTTCCTTTGTGTACTCCAATGGAGATGGCTCCTTTCTCATTCATATAAGTAGGAATAAAATATGGATAGATTTCAATATCTCATTAAATTAAAGCACAACCCATTAACAATAGCATATCCTCAACTTCTTTCCAAAAAGCAAAAAACCCAGCTGTTGAGTTAAAAAAAAAAAAATCACATTTACTTCTTTCTATAAGAAAAGACTTCATTTGTTTTTGGTGTAAAATGTTGGCAGAAGCAGTATCATGTAAGGAGTAATAATAATAAAATAAGCATAAATGGTGGCAGTGTCTCAAACTGCTTTGCTCAAACTTTGGTGTCCTGCAACTCCTAGATGTGTCTCTGCTTCAGCACACCTAGCTCCAATATTAGATCATTAGCAGAGCTCTATAGCACTTGACTGCATGCTAGTGAGGCATTTTCACCATTTAATTCAAGTGTGTAGGACAAGGGACATATCTATATCTGCAGGAATCTGGCCCTCGAGGACTGCAGATTGAAACCACTGTGATACAGGAAGCAATCTAATGTTACTACTTCAACAAAGTCCTTCAGATGCAAATTAAATGCAAGTTTCTCATAGATGTCAGCTTTTGGTTTGCTTCAATCCATGTAGCCTTGGACTGTTTGGAGAATCTGGAAGATTTCTGTGGCAAATTTCTTCCTTTAAGCTGGATCAAAACAGGCCAATGAAGTAACAACAAAATAAGACAAAATACGACTACAATGGCTTTACTGAAAAAACATTGAGATGTCAGAATAAGCTCTGTAACTCTTGGTTTATCTTGTGAGCAGTTCATATACATTCATTCTGTTACCAAAAATAAAACCTCGAGCTAAAAAAAAATACAGGGAAGGATGATTCCATCAGAAAAAAAAAATAATTGAATGAAAAACAGTCAATTAAACTTACATGCGCTTTCAGCAGTGTGTGGGTCATTTTGCAGCTGGGCAAAACAGACCCTGCAAAAAGAAAAAAAAAATAAGAACAGTTTCTTAAATTAGAAAAAATACATCTATTGAGCAAGAGCTCCTCAGAAAAGGGAGTTCATGGTCATCCATAGTTGCTCTTAATAAACAGACATGAGACTACATGAGGTTCAGATAAACAAAATAAAAAAAGAGGGGGATAGTATGAGGAAAAAATGCCAAGAGGGGAAATGGCAAAAAAGAGAGGCAAACAGAGAGAGCAGAGGGGGAAAGAGAAATAAAACTTGTACTTGTATTCACTGGAAATACACACTATTTACCCTGAGTGACCAATTTCTGTTGGGTGATGTTGCAGTAGGGAAAGTGTATATTTAAGAAATGCAATTTAAAAATTGATGAGTGCATCAACTTGTATAGCTGCAGTGTGTGTGTACGTAGGGGGGTGTGTGCGTGCGTGTGCGTGCAAGTGTGTTGATTTTCATAAGATGCTTCACTGTGGTGGACAGTTTATGTTCTTAGATAGTTTGTCTTTGTGCAGTATTAGAGTGAGTCTGTCTCTCTGTTTTTGGTAAAAGACAGTAAATGACATTTGGCAAGAAATGTGTTTACTTCTAAATGTAATTAAAAAAAAACAAACTGAGATAGAGCTCCTTGGAAATGTGATCCAATTATTTCTCTGGTTTTATTTCAAAGTTGTCTTATTAGACCTGATTAATACAAGTTGAAACAATTATACTGATGTACTTTTTCTTCCAATACTCACTAATATTGTACCCTTTGGACATAAATTCATATAAATGCACACTACTAAGTTTCCATCTTCATCTCAGTCCCCTCACATTGAGCAATTGACATTTCTCTTCATTGTTTATCTCCATTATTTATAAAAAAAAAAAAAAAAAAAAATTATCTTTCAATTTCTACATTGGAGCAGAAAGAATATATTTTTGTTACATTGCTTCAGCATTTCAGTTTTGCCATTAAAAAGCTTTTTTTTTTATTTGTCTGATTAAACATTTACCTACTTTTAAGACCTTTACAAGATTTTCTTACTGTATCTTGCAACATTATTTTTGTCATTTTAGGTGTATTCTCTAAAATAATGAAAGGAGGCTGAAATCAATGTGATTTTCAGTCTAAACACCTGTGTGGGTTCTTTGGCGATTAGGAAATGCCCAGATTTGGGGAAGCACAGATACAATGAATACATGATTGCAAATAGCAGCATGTAAGATTGGGAACAAAAGAGCTGAATGCAGACCAACCTGATAACTGTAAATGACATTACAACTAACCTGCTGTTTAACAACTGTGTCTAGCTGTGTTACCTTTTGTTGAACCCTGTTATTTATAATTTTTTAAATCACCATTTTATTCACATTGAATGAATGCGTTAGAGGATTTAAGATATTGCCAGCTACATTCACAGCAGATTTCCTCCATGGTACTTTCTCTTGTCAGGCTGCATTTCATCAAGTCTGCAGGCTTTTTGTGTTCCATCTATTTTGAATAATGGTAGTTTAGAAACTCTAAAGCTTATCCAAAATGTAAGAACATTTGAAGACAAATTCTAAATCACAGTTATAACTTCAAGCCCAATATTCACAGTAAGAGTAGTAGCAGATAGCTACAATATTGTTGCTGCTTAAATAGACTTTAGAGCTATCACATATTTAACATACAAGAATCATTAAACAAAGGAAATAAGTAATTTATAAAGCATGTCTTGATCTTTTTCCACATTTTTTTCCGTTTACAATCACAAACCTAAATGTACTTGATTAGTTTTCAATATGGCAGACAACCACAGAGCAGTGCATTACTTCTGAATGTCTCTGGTCATTTTCCTGCTGGAAGGTGAACCACCACTTCTAATATAACTGTTGTATTTGGAAGGAGAATAATCCACACTCTGGTGGATTCTGCCAGATGACTTCTGAAGGTTATTAGGTGTATTGAATTTTGTTTCGCAGCGTCAGAGTAAATGTTGCATAATAATTAGAAACTATTGAAAACAATCTACTCTTTCCCTTCCACTTCACTGCTTTGAGTTAGTCTATCAAAGACTTTTAAAAGAATACATGGACATTTTAAGGTTGTAACATCACAAAATGTAAAAACATCGCCAAGGTATTAAATATTGTTCAAGCCACTGCAGCTTGATGGTTTTGTCTTTTCATGCATGCACATCACTATTGATTGTGACATGTAAAAAAAAAGTCAAACATTGTCTGTAGCTCAAATTCAACCCCACAGGCCCTCTATCTTTTTGCCTGTCCATCACCTATCCATAACAAACCTCATCTCCACTTCACTGTTTTTACCGCCAACTCCATTCTTTCATCTTGGCAGTGGGTCTCTCTGGTATCTCAGACTGTCCAGAAGTTATCTTCTACTAGCTTGCTGCCAAGACTTTGACAGATTGGCCCATAGCAAAAATGTTAGATTTTACTGTCATCTCCAAATTGCCATAGGTTAAATTTTTCAGCAGTCACAAGATAAAATATTATACATAGAACATTCCTCTTTCACATATCTGTGGTTGAAAGGTCATTCTGTGATTCATCTGCAGGAGAACTGAAAAGTGTTAGAGAGGTAGTTCTTCCAGAGTATATTATGTACTCAGAACACAGCACAAATAAATTAAACTAGATCAACTACAACTAACTGCACTCTCTCCATTACACTACTGTAATAACAATCAGCCACTTCTACAGAACTTTAACTGCTAATCACTCGACCAGCCTCATTGTGAAAATCTAATCAGTTTTATCATTTATCATGAGGTTTATTTCAAGCATGAATTAAAACGTCCCATAGGATTTTAAGATGGAGTATAAAATAATACAGGATTTCATAATTTATGCAGTCCATGTGATTTTTACCAAAATATAACAGTTTGTTAAGTGAAAAGAAATAAGATCAAATTTAATGCTAGCCAAAGTCAAATTGTGCCAGTTAGTGCAAGCCTCCAAGAACATCGAGTTTATGTGTATAATAGACATCAAAATGAACAGGAAAGGACAGAGATTAAATGGATTAGACCACAAATTGGGTTTGTGACGATCCATCAATATCCTTGAAGGACCCAGTCTCCCCTTCACTCTGGCTGCATATTGGTCTCACAGATGTTAAACTCAAATAGATCTCACGTGCCACTTTTTGTTCAAGGTATAATAAAAAGAAAAAATTATGAAGTATGGTATAATTTATGACACTTTTAAAATTGATTATGTTGCTATGGTGAGAATGTTTGCTAAAAAACAAGAGGAAGAATTTGAGAATATATCACTTAGTGTACGGTAAGCCTCATACCACAAAGTTTTTTGGGGGTCGGGTGACAGTTGAAACAACTGTGGGAAGAAGTACTTCAATGTGTCCCTTTACCCTTTGATTCTTTTTTTAAACCATTGCACTATTAAGTTTGCGTGAAACTATTTATTCCTTCATGTAAAATGTTGAAAGAAGTTTCATAAAGCTGAGATAAAGCCTTCAAGGAAGAACTTCAATGAATGTCTTTGTTTCTCCTGGTTTTGTGGGTGGACTTCTAACAAAGAGATCTGAACTGACCAGTGCTAATTAACACACTGCTGTAATGTAAATATTTTTAGGATCTTTTTTATGTACCAAGATTTAAAGGCAATTGTAATTATTGCATAAACAATTTCTTTCTTTGCTTAGCCTTTTCTTGAACAAATTGCTTTCTTATCTGGATGTTCTTCTCCTAAAAGTTACGTACATCAACAACCCCAAACAGTGCTGCCAAGTGAATGAAACAAATGAAACCAGGCCAAGATTTTGGTTTCCATTTTTATTCATTTTGTCTGCCAACTTTTGCACTGGCATTGTTACAGCACTGAAATAAAGAGAGACAGGATGTCAGAGCACAACCTCAATAAGGGATTAAGAACTCAGGATAGACATTATTAAAAGAAAAGGCGTAATTTAATTCCACAGATCTTAAATCCAGGGGCACTTCTGTGTGGCAGCCATAAAGCAGGCAGCTGTCCTCGCAACAACTAAAGTAGAATTTATTCTGCAAACATCTTGATATCCACTTTATGCATTGATTAAGTGTGGCTGGGTAAATTAAGATTTATATTTTACTGGGCACTAAGCTGCCACATAAACATATGAACCAACTGGAAGGTATTTACACATTTCCCTTGGCATTTAAAACATTTGTCCTGAAGAGCTCATCTCTAATGTCCTCACTGACATTCATATTATCTGCAGAGCTGGGGCTTTTTAAAGAACAAGTTGTGGATTGCATACAGCCAGTTCCATCTCTACTCAGCTGTCAAGTGGAACCTCTTCTTCACATTCATTATCCATATGTCTACAAGTACATGTTGCTTTATGTATTAGTAATACTACAACATCAATTATTGCTACATCTCTTAAGGTGTGCATAAAGTATTCCCTATATTTATTGCCGAGAATAATTGGATACAGAAACTTTGGCTGCACTCCTTTAACAGTGAACTTTGAGGTTAAATCAGGTTCTCACACAGCCCTGTTTGTCACAGTTCTAATTGTTTTACACTTACAGATGTCACTGTAGATATGGGTAGGTTTAGGTCAATAGATATTTTTGATGCATCAGATCAACTATCAACTTCCACTGTGAACAATGCTCTATTTTCCCAAGGCAACAAAAAGTAAATAACTGAGGAAATACACTCAAAGATAAAATTGTCTTTAGGATTATTACACATTTTTAAAAGGACTACAAAGAAATGTGGTTGGGGATCTATAACTAAATATTTACAAGCTATTTGTTGTTTTTAAAGGCTAGAAATATTTAGTTTATGTCCTTTATAATTTATTTACATTTGAGTTACATTTAATTTGAAGAACAAGAACTCAGTGGTACAATGAGCTCACCAGACTTTCAACTTGCTAGACCTGGGTTGACAGTCTCAAAATGGTGTTGCAATCATTCCTCATGCTGCCTACATTATTGTCAGCAGCAAAACTCATGTGGGCTGTAGTGTTTCAGTAATGCTCAGTTGCTACTAAAGGGCCCAAAAGTGTTGTATACCACTTTCAGCAGAGTGAACCACTGACAGCGAGATGGATCAATATTGTTCATATTTACCACAAATTATCACCCTACTACCTGAATGTTGCAGCAGAAACAGTAACTCATCTAACCAGGGAACATTTCTCTAATCTGTTATTGTTTAGGTTTGGTGAACCTGTGCTAATGCTGGCCTCCATTTACTCTTCTTAGCGGATCTGATACCTGATGATGTCGCCCATTTGCTTTACGGTTCAATGTGTCACAGAATGTCTGGGTATCAGTCCTTGACCCATTATCCTTGTAAGCTGATCTCATATATGTGGAAGAAGGAGGGGAGGAGTTTGAGTGGATAGATGTTCGTTAGAGATGCTTAAACCTAATCTAAGAATTATACTCACCAAAAAGTGTAGGCAGATACCTACGGAGCCCCATTTAAAAAAATGCTGATTAAGTGTTTTGTATCTGAGGTGATGAAGAAACCCTCGCCACAGACTGAATGAACATTTCTCTTTGATGCTCTTGGGACAGCTGTACATTGTTAAATAACAATAAAAGGAATTACACAAGGGTTACACTAAATCATTATTTGTGGATATTTTTCAGAGGCTAAATCCTTTGTTTCTCAACCACCTGTGACTGCCTATTTCGCTTCAAACCACCAAACATGTCACAGTCACTGAAAATCATTTACCAAGCAGCTGCCCCAAGGAATTCAGACACTGAGACTTCACAAACAAACACATGCTGAGCATTGTCCCGCTGACAGAGATAGAAATGAAGCACCGAGGGGGAGAAGTCTCAAATCGACCTGCAGTGAAACTTTTAATAAACACATTAAATCCTTATGGATCCTCCCACTGAGCTGCCACTACATGTTGCTCATGAGGAATTAGCATTAAACAAAATTAATTGGCTGCCTGGAGAGGTAAGAGAGAGGTGCTGGGTGAGAGCTGATCAGAGAAATGTGGGAATAAAACGGTAAAACAAATTAAATAGAGGATCTACAAAACTAAAAATAACTGAAAGCAGACATTACCGACAGAGAGGTAATAAAAGATAAAGGGAAAGGAAAAACTACAGACTAAACCAAGTTGGGGAGTGTGAACAAAATAAACTTGTAAGTTGTAAGAAGCATGCAGAGATGGCAGTTTCTGCTTGACTCCAAGGAATATGAGGGAAAATTCATAGCAAAATGTCAAGCAGATTATTAAAGATGGATTAGAAAATGATAACAAGTGAGTCATTCATCAGCCCACTGCTTCTCTCTGCGACAAGTGTTGATATCTAAATAAGTTGCACTTATAATTACTTTAAAACCTGATTATGTAAGGCTTCCCTAACTCCAATTTGAATGCTGACTGATAGTTTGGAGGCACTTTTTGTACGCCGGCTTTGCTGATTTCTGAATGAAAGAAAATCCCTCAGCAGGAAAAAGCTAATTCAAATGTTTCAAAGACTACACAAATTTGTACATCAGTGTAGGATCTAGTTTGATTAAAACACTTTGATGCAGCTTGAATAGATCAGTTTGAGGTTGATTTAAAATTTTTGTGGGAAAGGAGGAAGACACACTATATGTACAAATATACTGGATTCCATAACTTTTAAACAATATCTATGCCGCTTTTGCTTCCCATTAGACTCCTTTAACGCTACGTAAATGTTGCAGTGTTCCAGGTTGAAGTTAATCAATGATATTTACTCTTGTAAGTGTTAAGTAGGGTGATCAGATGGCTTCGTCACAGGTGACTGAACTGCTCTGTTGACTGAAACTCATTTACGTAACACACATGCTGCCCTAAAACAGGAAGACCAGATGGCAACACTTGATCCACACATAAACAGTTTTCTAAACTCTTCCAAAAGCTCATATCTTGCTGGGTCGCCTATAAAAAGCATGTTGAATTCTCATTTTGAGGTGATTATGTAGACAAATACATACACAAGCACTCAGTGTAAAATAAAACTTGTGGTTACAGCTGTGAGTCTGTGTCCTCTGAGCTTTTTCGGTGTGTGTCTTCAGTTTACAGCAGTCAGCATGTGTTTAGCAATCAGTTTCATCAACAGATGGCTAATTGCCTTATCAATTAGCCATGAAAACTGCAACAGAGTCTCATTATCAATTATTTAATATAGTTCACAAGTTATTAATTTAACATGGTAAATTACCAATGAAATGAGAACATCTTTTTGTTTTAAAAAAGTAAAATTTCCGGTGGTTTCAATAAGATTCAGATATGCGACTCATTATGTTTGGCTCTGGTTTGCCTTTTTCTAAGGTTAGCAGCCAAAATGTTGTTTAAAATTACAAAATTTTGTCTGGGTAGTTCATACACAGGCCCTACTAAATACTGGAGGGTCACAGAATTTTTTATTGGGGTCAGTGCAAATGGGAAATCAGTTTTTGACCTACAAATTTTGAAACCTAATTCCTTGCTTCATGGAACGCAGTAATAATAATAATAATAAAATTAAAAAAATACAGCAATTCTCATGATAGTGTAGCCAAGCACATTAATAATACATTTAGATAGTATTCTTTTCTTTTTAAAGCCTCATATAGAAAGTTGATTTTGAATAGTTCCTCCCTTTTAAATGAAACTTTGGCTTCCTCTGTAGAATGCATTCCTCTTTCACTTCCTCTGATAAACTTATGAGCATCAATGTTGTCAGACGTGTGTCCAAAAATGTTTTTCTTCAATAAAGACGACTCGTGCCACAAAAAGAATGGCAAGCAGTTATGAACGGGTCTGCCCTCACAACTCCCTGCAGCCGTTTTTTCTTCTAATCAGTTCTTGGTTTGTTTTAAAATAATTCAAATGGAGCAAGGATGGATCTCAATACGATAACCTTGTCCTTAGAAGAAAAATGCACGAGTATCATACCTGCTATCTTCCATTGATTTACTGCCTGACTCTCTCTATTGGGAAGTTTTATTTTGCTTTATGTGAAATCAAATGGGTAAAATAACACTTCTCTCAAACATGTGGTGTGCTTCCACATGATACTTTCCCTTGAGGCATTACATTTTATTTTTACATTTTTCTGTCAGACTCGACTGAGGTTTTCTGCTCTTTCTATTGGATTCCATGTAAAGGGAACCCAGTCTTTTCAGCTGTGCCTGTTGAATAGACAATTTAGTGTGTGCCATTGTTTAGTGTGAACTAACTCCAACAATGATCTTGTCTTAAATGCCAACAAGACTGAGACCATTATTATACCGCTGGCCGAATCAGTCACCCGCTTACTCCTTTTTGCTCTGCAGCTAACTCTAGTTTTCTAATCACAGAATATCTGATGATTTATCAATAGTTAATCTTATAAATGTACTCATAATTGCTTTAACTTTGCTAATATATCTCAATTGTTTAATTAATATTGTCCCTTATTAAAATTGAGTTATTTTTGCATTTCTGACATTATGCATGAATTTTCACAATTCCTTCTATACCAGACTTATGACATCATCTTTTTTTTCATGTATCCAAGCTATTCAAAATACTATCATCCCTCTGATAAAGTCTTGTAAGCATGTTACTTTCTGCTCTGTACTATAGTTCCCATGTATATTATTATTTTTAAGAATATTTTACTCACCTACAGAAGTCTGAACAACCAAGTTCCATAATATTTATACCGTATTCTCAACAAAAACATTTACGTTTAGTCTTCAATAAAAGTCTGCATAAAGAATTTACATATTTTCTGAAAAAGATAAAAATCCAGGGCAGACATCTCCTTTCAGTCTGTGGCATGAAGGCTTTGGAATATTTTGCTTTTACATGTTTGTTTAGCTGACTCTGAAATAGCTAAAAACATTTAGTTTTAACCAGCTTTGTTGTGTTTGGAGTCTAAGAATGTTGGGAATAATTTTTGTCTTTGCTGTTTTCATGCATAGGACATGTGGTCACAATATGATATTGGACATCAAATTAACATCAAAATTTTGCAGAGTCTCTGGTTAAGAATGTTTCTTTCCCCCCTTTTCTTTACTTCCTGCCTCTTGAGCTTTGGCCTCATCTAGGCTGTCTCCTGTGTAGCAAAAATATCTCTATTTGTTCAGCAAAGAGAAATAAACCATCAATTTGCCCACATTTGAGATGGAGTAGGGGGAACAGATTGTTTTCCAGTGTTATCTTGGCAAAATATTAGGGATTTATATGATTATTTGCTTCAAAGGTCCACTTTTTAATTACCATAGGGAGCCAATTACTGGCTTTTCCTCTGCTGTGATTTATCACTATCTCTCCAAAATGATGTCAACCATGTTAATGAGGTTGATGTACCACACTATCAAAAACCCATGCATTTCAATCTTTTTATTTCAGCTTCCCTGGCACAGCAGTGTGGTAATACATAAAAGAGGCACATCAGGCTTCTGAATTAATTTTGAGTCCCCATCATGTTACTCAAAACAAAACTGAACAATATAATTTTTTGAAAGTGAATTGTTTTTTACTGACATTGAGATTAGTTATTTTGTTGTACTCCTTGTTACTTTACAAGTTAGATTAGTCAATATAAATGACCAAAGCATTCAGTAAAAATTAAATGTTTCACTGGATTCTGACATCATTTAGCAACTACAGCCTGGCAAGTTTGGAAAGCATATTTTGGAAATAGGTCTCTGTGGCTATAAATGTGTATATAAAAACATGATTATTACAAAGTCACTTTGTGAGTAATTTAATAAAACCACTGCAGGGAGGGATAACACGAGATAAAGGGGTCAATAGCTGATTATACCCCAATATTTAGTCACTACCTTGCTAAGAGCCCATTCTGTTTTCTTCATCAACATTATTCAACATTCCCATTTTCTCTTGCAGTTCTACAAAATACTATAATACAGAGATAATTGTTTTCACTTGTTATTATTTTATCTACAACAGTAATTACATTAAGCCTTTTTCTCCGAGGACATCTGTTTTACAAAAAACATTTCCGATAATAATAAGGATTCTGATAACTTGCATTCTTCAGCATTACAAATACCGGATAAAAATCAAACTAAAGGCAAAAGACTGAAATGTGTTTCCATCATCTTGTCTCTGAATCTTTGGCTCTGATGTTTCTGCCTCAAGACATGGCTCCAAACAAAAGAGATAATCTGCTACAGATGTATTCTTTTTTTTGCAAATACAGATGGAGCTGAGCTTTATTCACAATTGCTCTGTCTTCATTTACAGAAAGATGTTAAATTTCTACTATGCAGTTCATTTAGAGACCCAGACATAGTACGTTTACTTTTCTACACCTACATTCTTTCCGTGTTTCCTGCAGGGTTCCATTTGTCCCTAAACCTTTACGTCTTGGGATCAATAAAGTCGTTCATCCATCTAACCGTCTGTCCACAAAGGAGGTCAACAGAATTCTCATTTGCCGGGTTCAATCCTCTAGATAACAGGAGTTGCAAGTAAAGTCAGAACAAAACACAGACTGCACCTTTCAAACATGTCCACCTTACAACCACAGACTTCAACAAATGCTATGTGATGAACCAACAAAATGCTACAAATCATAGTGAAGTGAAAACAAAAAAATATGTACAGTTTAAACTTAAAAAAAACAAAAAACTGAAATATATCTTTTTGCACAAAACATTCCATGTTCCCTATTAACTAAATTGGTGACCCAATTATTTGGGTCACCAATTTAGTTAATTGGTTGAAGACAATTGTTGTACTGGAAGACAGTTGTTGTACTGGATCATATTTTCAGAGTTAATTGATCTAATTAGATGCCAACATTTTTTGGTACAGCATATTGCAAATAATGTATTGTCGTTCATGGCTGTTTACTTTGAGTAAATCTGTCACATTAAGTCCAAAGTCATGTAATTATAACATGACAAAACATGAAAAAGCTCAGGAGGTGGGAACAATTGTAGTTCTTTATCTTACCAATCAGGACAAGCGCTGGATCATTTCCAACTGTGTTTTCAGACTGGATAGTTTTCATATGTGATTAGTGGTGTGATCATAATTAGGGCGTTCCTGTAAAACACAGGTTGCCTTTTAGTTAAATAACCCTGCATAAATAAAGATTAAAAGCTAAATTCAACCCACCAACCTCTGGAATATTATTCAAGAATATGTTCTATGAAGCACTCTTCCTCCCATAAACACCTTCTGAACGGCTGTATTATCAAGCACACTACAAAAGGCTAATTAAGAATATGCATGGCCTGGACTTAACAAGCTCATTTGTCTCCAGCCATCCGCATGGTGCTAACGAGGCCCTCTGCTCATTAAAGCTGTTCAGCTGCGGGCCAGTCAACTTACTGTCAGGTAGCTAACAAGGTAAATGAAGAAGGCAGCCAGTGTTGACTTTGCATGGGAAGCTGGAGGTGGGAGATTAGGCTGCTTGACTGTGCACCAAGACAAGAGGGCAAGGTTTGTTTGACCCGAGAAGCGCTGCCCAGCATTTGTACTCAAAAGACAGCAATCATGCTGATGAGACGCAGGGGTGTTTGTTTGTGTGTGTGTGTGTGTGTAGGTGGGAGGTTAATTAGCCTCCTTGACTTATTGCTGTGATGGTGGGAATGAGCCAAAAAGAGTCAAGGTCAAATGCAAAAAAGAGACACTGATCTTGGAAGGTAGAATTGGAGATGAGCAAATATACTTTATCTACAAGCCTTCAGAAACCTTGTATATAGCTGTAAACACAGGAACATCAAAGCAGGTTTTAGAATGAGACATTGACTTGACTCAATGCATGCTTCTCTACCAGCAGAAAAAAACTAACAAAAAAACATGTTTTCATGGAGCCATGCACCTCACATTCCACAAGTATCACTGGAAAAAATATTGACTTTGCAAAATTATGTAACTTTTACACGCTAAGTTGCCTAATACATGAAGAATTATGTATTTCTCACTGAACCCAATTGATGTTACTCAAATTATGCAGCATTGACTCAGTAATAATGTAACCTAATATCATTTTATGCTATGCAGATTCTTTGTCTGTGCTGAGGAAGGTTGACCAGTGTTGTTTTGAATAGACTTGTATACAACCTATGCCTAACAGGGTGCAGAGGTGGGGACTCGAGTCACATGACTTGGACTCGAATCATTAAAATTAAGACTCGAGACTTGACTTGAAAAAATGTTCAAATACTTGGACTTGACTTTTACAGCATTGAATTGGGACTTGACTTGACTTGAAGCTGTTTATTTGAAAATACTTGATATTTTACCCAAAGTCAAAAGTTTAAAACATACATTATTCATAAAGTGGCCACGTCACTCATTCCTATTAACAGGCGCAGACCGACCCTCTGTTTTTCCACACTACGTATGTATGTGTGCGTAGGCTGCAGCACAACCAATCAAATTAACAGAATAAAAAAAAAATGGGGGAAAAAAACGAGAGACGAAAAAACTCTTATAGCAGATATGGACAGCGAATAATTTCTTTTGGGTACATCAGTTATGGAGTGTCTAACTAAAAACGGAGCAACTTAAAAGTAATATGAAAGTAAAGTCTAAATAAAACAACACAGTTGTGGTCAGAGGGTGTAAGCTTGTTTAAATTGATGAGTGTGTACACACACACACACACACGCACACACACCGGAGATCAGGCGGGAGTGAATTCCAGGGCTGGGGAGCAGAGCGACTGACTGCTCTGCTCCTTTTGGTAACAAGGTGGGCTGGGAGGACAGTGAGATGAATAGAATAAAGGGATCGGAGTCTGCAGGCGGGTGTAGAAATGTGAACGAGGTCAGAAAGATGTAGAAGGGTTCAGTTTTGAAGGTGAGGAGGAGTATTTTATAGCTGGTGTGATGTGATATGTAATGGGAAGCCAATTGAGGTGTTGCAGAATTGATGTGATATGATGAATTAAAGGCAGCTGAATTTTGCACCAATTGTAATTTATGAGGAAATCCAAACTTAAGTGAGTTACCTGACCAGAGTGTGAACAAGAACAGGAGTACAGTGAGGAATGAGAGAAGATCACATCCAGACTCATGACCTGACCTTAAGCACAGTGTTATTGCCCAACCTGAGACGGCTGGGCCCAGCCTGAAAGGAAGTGAAAGGCAAGGAACACAAATATTACAAAAAGCAGTGTATACCTTTGGATACATTACTAGGGCCTATGCCAAGGCATTAAGGTTTAAACAAAAAAGTAAATATACTTCTTTTTTTTCTTCCACACAAAAAGAAGTGGAAAAAAATTGTCTTTCCATATCGATCTGTGACACTTGAGAAACTAAGAAGGATTTTTCTCCAAGCATATTATAGAGAAAGATTCTTCCCAGGGAGAAAAACGCCCGAAAACAAGCTGTGTTGTGAATGCAGTCCATTGCAGCTAGGAATGTTAAGACCTCAACACTGGAGAAACTTAACAGCAGCTACACAAACAGAGCTGCTGCCCCAACAAAGAAGAACAAACTTTTCAGGTCAAGAATCAATAGTTCATTCACATCTCAAGGAGAAAGAGCACGCCTTTGAAGATGGCAATGTGCACATTTTGGATGAGGAAAATATAGTTTTGACCTTAAAATGAAATTCAAGGTTTGAGCAGCAGTGCTTTGTCCTCTTTTTTTAAAGCATAATTTGCATATAATCAGAAAAAGCTTGGCATATTTATTTTTCTTGTTCTTAAACAGGAATAGACTTGTGACACTGTCAGAATAATCCCAGAGTGAATACATTTTTTTCTCATTACTGATTGCTGTCTACTACCAGTCAGAGGAGATGCCCCATTTTGCAGCAGGCACTGGGAAAACAAATGGCTTCGGAAAAATTTACTTACAAGTTAATGGTGCATCTGGCATGATTTTCAAATCAAGAGTTATATATATAACAGAACTGCTACCACCAAATTTAAGGCTCTGGCCTCATTTATCAGTTCTAGGCCAACATATATCCAGCCACCATGTGGCAAAAGTTTCAGCTTGTCTTAATGAGGCTGGGATCCAAGTCGAGATAAGGTAAGGCAACATGAGATTAACTTTATTGATCCCGGAGGGCAAGGAATGCTACCAGGGAAATTGAGTCATTACAGGAGCCAACAGACAAGGTGCAGGACGGAAGGCAGAATGGAAAGAAAAACAAGGAGCTGTACTGTGCCAGGAGAAGTCCAAGCAATCATCATTCCTAGTTTGAAGCGTCCAGCAAATGAAGAGGGGTTAGTGGAATCTTCAGTGTAATGCTGCCCAAGGTTACAAAGTACAAGGTTTTCTTATGTTGAGGAGCATTTCTTTTACTCCACATTTTTCCTCACCCAATTTCACCAAAAATTCCTGAACTAGTGCATATGATAGTGATTTTCACACATTTCCAAACAAATAACTTTAGGTTAATGTTAGCCTTGAATAAACATGTAAATAGAAGAAAATTAGGGGTTATCATTTCTGCTCGACTTGCATGTTTCTAGGTTACATTTAAGATTTTATTTCCACAATTAAATAATTTAGAATTGCTTATTGTTCATGTGTTTTTAAAAATGATTTGTAGATGGCATTGTGGACATTGAGTCTCGTTTGAACTGTGATGATCTATGACATTATTATTGCTTGGTCTGCTTCAGTAGTGGTTGTAGCTGCATCTACAGCACAAGTTGGACATACATTTCAAATTCACTGTCGTACTAAGGACACGTGAGCCTTATGCATATGAGTTGATTCATGAGATTGCTTTCATAACGTCAATCGCTGGAAATAAAGCGATAAATACATGTAGAGTCCCTCCACATAGCAATCTGGAATGAGTTAGGCGAGGGCTGATGAATTTCATTATTGCTCAATAACATTTCAAGATACCGCCTCTGAATGAAATGAGAATGTGTTTACAGGTTTTATTTAAATGGGAGGCAAAGGTGAAAACAAAAAATGTAAACTAGTAAACATAAAAAGGATACTTAAACAGATAAAAGTCTGAAAGAGAAACTGATAAGCGTGGGGGGAAATGGATGAGGTGTTGTTTGTCTCAATAGCCCCAGGCGGTGATAAATGAAATCCAGTCAAAAATCTCGTACGAAGAATCAGAAGTAGTGGGATGCAACCGGCATGTGTTTTGAAAGAGAATCTGTTTGTACACACGTGTCTGAGCTTTTCAGGGCATAGCACACCTTCTTGACTAAGGGCAGCTCCTGGGACGCAAACTCATATGGCTGTAGCACATAGAAAGCTTTTGCACAGATATGGGCTGAACTCTGTGAACTCATGTCTTTAGTATTTCTTTCACACTGTTTAAAAAACTGAACTATGGGATGTTTGGTGCATTCAGGCACATACAAAGGGGAGTAGCCTCACAATCTCTCATTTAATGGACCTATTTTTGCAGAAAAAGGCACATCCTGCTAAGTACAATGGGAAAGAAATTGGAATATTTTCTACAGAATGATAATGTGGACTGTAATTAACCGTTAACTCACCTTTACACTTCACAAAGATGAAAATGGCTCATCCAAATCAAGCTATAATCACATCGGCTATTCACAGTGGAGGAAAGCAATTTCCACATTATTAGTTTCCACTAAACATAGAGTAGTTGTGGAAACTACGAATCAAAGAATCACTCTGGAATGAAAGACTATAATTTTCCTCTAAATATTGTGTTCTCCAGGCTTTTTAAGCCATTTAACCTAAAGTCATATTCTCCCCCAAGTATTGTTTTAATGAATAGTATATTTGTTTGCACCAATTAAATTGCAATGGTGTTCATGACGGTATTATTGTATAATTTCCCATGCTTTATTGATCTGCTTTTTTTCTTTAAACTCTTCAGATGAATAAATATTTTATTACCTGTTATATTTTGGATTTCCACATCATATGTAGACTTTTATAATATTTATTTTCTGAGCCCCAAGTTCCATCATTGCACTTTATATGCCTTTTGAAAGTGAGAAAAGCAAAGTTGAAAAACAATAATTTCCACTATGTCTCAATCAAACAAATAGAATATGCAATATCAAACAGAGAACTTGAGCATTGATCAAAGATGACCAAAAACAAAATACAGTGTGTAAATATTTTTGCAGCTCATTAGAAATAATTGGAGCACTAACCTCAGCATATTGGTAATAATAAAATCTATAAATACGTAGTAGAGGCACTCTGAAATTGAAAGTAGTATTGATGCTAAAAAATGCAGAATCGTTGCTACACACTTGACATTGGGGGACTGTGTGGCTCACTTATACCAGAAGACACGGAATTTAATATTCTTGGTCCACTGTTTTAATAAGAAATGGTGTTTCCTAAACCATTGCATGGAAATATGTTTACGGAAGAGGATTAGGGCCACTGAAAAAGAGTTTAAAGTCAGAATTCTGAGATTAAAGTCAAAATTCTTTTTTTTTTTTTATAGGTGGCCCTAATCCTCTTCCGTATATGTTGCAAAAAAGCTTGCAGGGAAAATATTTTTGTTGATTTTCAAATATGAACTTTTTCAATGTTTTGCTTTAAATGTTTCCCGTTCAAAAATATTATCAAACTGGGGATACATTTTTTAATAATGACCTCTTTGATGTAAGATGTCAAAAAAGATACCTGTGCTTCTCGAGGTCTTCCAAACATATTTTGATTCAGCTTGGGATACTTTCGTTAGCTGCACATAGGAAAAGCTTTGACCTCTTCTTGTAACATCAATTGAAACTTAAACAACCAGTATGAAAATGGCTTACGACTCTTTTTCTACAAATAACCAATGCTGCTTTTTTACATGCTCTTTCTAAACTGATTTTTCAAGTGAATAATTACATTTTTGTGAACATGTCTAATACTTTGCAGGGAAAACAGTTATTTTTTCTAAAAAAAAACCCAAAACCTTTTTTGGTGCCGTTCGGGCAGCACAGTTCAAATAAGTTCAAGATTTCATAAGTCTTTACTTCCTTCTAAAAAACACATTAATTTTTTCAAACCTAGTCAGTTGGAATTTTCATAACAAGTACAAGCTATTTCAATTAATTATGTGAGAAATTACATTAAACTAAACAGTTTTTCTTTTTCCTAGAGTACAAAATTATGAGTTGCAATTTTATTTTATTTTTTTCCAAAATTACAGCTTTTGTACTTCACATGCACAGTCTTGGGTTCAGATATAACAATCTATGCTTCATTTGAACCTGACAGATCATTACTTTTTATTAGGCCTCGATTTCCTTTTAGGCTCATTAGCTGAACAGTTAATTAGCTGGTTTGTCAACACTGCAGTCTGTGCTCTCCGTTAACTTCGCACACAAACCTGACTCTACACCCTCGCCCAAAACAAGGTGATTCCCTCATATCTGAGTAAATAAATGTTTGTGATGACAGTGCATATCATTACAGTTTAACCAGCAATGTTTGAATAATTTATGAAGCTGCACAGTTTCATTTAAATGCATTTGAAATGTAAGGATTCATGTTAACGGATAGATAACTTCATTACTTTGAGCTAATTTTAGATTCAGAATAAAATTTATTGGCCAAGTTTATGTGCACAGGAAATTTGACTGCACAGTCAGTGTTATATTAAGTGTAAATATATTTACTATAGAGGATATGAAAGATTAAAAAGAACATGAAGAGCGTGCGTGTGTAAACAATACATTTTAAAGTTAGAGTACTTCTTATTTTAGATATCAGTAAGAGAATTTCAGACCGTCACAAGTCTAGTGGCTGGAAATGATTCACTGTTCTGGAGTGGCCATGACCAACTCCTCATCGCAGGCCCATAGACAATTTGTGGAATGATCCAAACAGGAGTGTGCGAGCAAATCGCACACGCCTTTAACTAATTTTTAAGTTTTTGACTTTAAAAGAAGTCAAAAACTTGACTTATTTTAAATCAGTCCAATTAGGATGAAAAGCACAGATGTCCAGTAAACTTTGGAGAAGTTTGACTGAAGTCAAAGTGTTTAATAGGCAACTGTTCCATTTACTACTGAAATGTAAGCTTTAAAACTTCCAATTTTAAAGATTTAAAAAAAACTAACAAAAAATTATTTTTGTACAACATATTGCTCCAAACTCTGGAATTTAGAAAATTAAAATAATTTTAGCAATCCTTACAGGCTCTAAAGCTATTTAGTAGAGTACGAGAGGAAAGACGACTGAATAAAAATGCAAAGCACACACTTAAGATTTACATTTTGAAAAATAAATAAATAAAAAAGAATCAGTATCCTTCCATCTCAGAATTATGTATTGCTTTATGCAATGCATAAGAAATTTCACAAGATAGTGTTTTTAATTGTAACAAGACAAAGTATAGGAAAAAGTTTGATGACCTGAATACTTTAGCAAGGTTCTCTTTTGATGTATTTGGCATCAAACATAGTTGACTTCCAAATAAAATGTTATATAAAGTTTCCAAGTTGTGTTAACTTTTAGTGATTTCTACTCTTACCTTTTATTGAAATAACAATTAAAATATTTGTTTCAGTCAGGCTGTGAGTTACTGCTTCGGCTGTAAACACTAGCTGCTAATTGTTGCTAATTGCTGCTTTGTCTGCAGCAGACCACACCTGCAGACTCTCTGAGGGGAACTTCTGGTTCATGTTCTGTGCTTGCTGAGATCCTGTGGGGGACTCTTGTTGAGATCAGGAATTAAACCAAACCCCCAGCATACACCGCACTGCTGGAAGTAAATTAAATACAGAGTGCTTACAATAATGAATTGCACAAGTCTCAGCTTGGAATCTCAAAGGCATGGTGAAGAAAAAGTTAATGCAGTGTTGTTTGTATGAAAAATGATGGCTCAGAGTGACGGATAGTTAAAGATCCTAAGTTACATTTCAAATACTTCATCTCACCATAATGAAAGATATACAAACTAAAAGGTCAAGTTAAACACCTGACTTTAAAAAATAGCTTAGTTGAATTATTTTTAGTACTAAAGTAATTTCAACTTTAGTCTACGCTGTTTTTAAAACTGCAAAGGCAGTTTTAAAACATATTTGCCCTCTCATAGATGTGGTTTATGTATGCTAAACAATTTTCCCTTTCTTTTGATTTCTTCATTAGCAATATTAAATATGTTATGCTTTTCTCATGTTCTTACACAAGTCACAAAGGTTAATTGGTTTGAAAAAAATCTATTTGTACAAAGATGCACTCATTAATTGCACCTCAATAAGTATCTCTATGAATGACAACTTAGCGAGCTGTGAAAAACTCAGGAATACCACCAAGTGAGACTCTCACACTATTTAAAATGTAACGAAGCAGACAGAGCAACCGAGGGTTTGCAGCAATATACTGTGGTTTGTAATATTGTCTATATTTGTGTGTGTTACCTACCAGATTTTTGGAAACCCAACTGGTACCAAACAGAGGTGTTGGCATTATGCTGTGAGGTTGCCTTTCTTCTGTAGGAACTGGAAGACTTCTTCGCTCTGTTATTATAAGACATGAATAAATGAAAATACATTAAAACTTGCAACTCTTTAGACTCCAATATACTGAAAGTTTTCCATAATGGTAGGCATATACCCTGTTATATTAGCAACATACCAAATGATTCGTCAAGGAAGACAAGATGCACAGCAATCTGCTGAGGAACCAGGAACCTGACTGAGCTGACCAAGACAGGAATAACTTCATGGAAATTAAATCAGGGTAGCAGAGCTCATCTGCATGAATTATGTTGATTACTGCTTTTTCCTGCTAATGTTCTTCCCTAACATAACCTGATAGATTTCTTACAGTTTTGTTTAAATAGGCAGCTTTATTTTTGTTTATTGGTATATTATTATGAGGGCTGCAACGAAGCATTAGCCAGTGTAGGTTTTGGCTATCATGGAGATTGGATAGAGCAGTAGCAGGCATTGCTGATAATGGAGTCACACTGATGTCTTTGTAAAGTACTAAATATAAAGGGAGGCTCTACTTCAGTCATGCTCTGGAGCAAAAAACACAAGTTCCTTTTAGCTGCAGCATATTTTTGACATTTATGAAATGACTATAGACCTATAGACTTGTTACTACATAACATTTATTTATTATTCAAAACCAGAAAACAGGTTCTATCATGTTCTTTTATTACTAGTCCATTCACAGGCTACTTGATTGATTAGGTGTACATTGTTGGTATTGGGTTGGAACACACTTTATTTTCAGAGAAAACTACATTCATATTTGCATAGTTTCATCAGTCTTCAGATTTAGTTCATCCTGAATGATCGTTGTTGTGTTCAAACAACTGGTGTTAGATTATTTAAGCTTTGTATTGGAGCAATATCCTAGTTGCTGAAGCCAATCAGAGGAGGAGTGCACACATGTTATAAAACAAATAAATGTAGTCAGCAACAATATGCAATTCTCAGTCCAAGGAGCCGTAAGTGTGCCAGGACAATTTCAACCACACCATTTCATTATCACCATCACCAGCCTGAACGGTGGATAAAATCCCGGATGGATTCATGCTCTCATGTGGTTTACGCAAAATTCTGACTTGATTATGTGAATGCTGTAGCTGAAATTGAGACTCTTCAGACCATGTAACATTTTTTCCAGTCAACCATCTTTCAATTTTTGTGAGGCTGTGTGAATTATAGCCTCAGTGTCCCGTTCTTATCTGACAGGAGAAGCACCTGGTGTGGTGTTTTGCCACAAGAGTCAATCTGCTTCAAGATTCAACCTGCTTTCAGAGATGGAATGTCATATACCTGGATTGTAATGAGTAGCTATTTGAACTACTGCTTCTTTTTTTATCATATCAAACCAGTCTTACCAGTATTCTTCGACCTCCAGTAAAAACAAGATATTTTATCCCGACTTTGGCTTTCTGATTTTTCTTTTCTTTTACAGTGCATTCTCTGTAAATCAGAGATGGTTGTGTGTGAAAATCTCAGCAGATCAACAGTTTCTGAAATACTCAGCTGTGCCTGTCTGGTATCAGTAACTGTCATGTTCAAATTGCCTTCAGTTTCCTTTCCTCCTCACTGAAATGCTCAGGTTGAACTTTACCAAGTTGTCTTCAAAACTTTGAAATTACCAAATGCACTGTGCTGTTGCAAGGTGATTGGTTGATTAGCTATTTCTGTTAACAAGCACTAAGTGGTCAGTAAGTATATGTGCCCTCTACTCTGTAAACCTCCTTATTGCAGCTCTAAAGTATAATTTATTTCTAATCAATTTTTGGAGGTGAGTGCGTTTGATTTTCTTTCATCCGTCTCTGGGGCTGGAGTAGAGCGACTTGAATTCTAAGTCCTTTCAAACTGAGCCATGTATAACTGTGCCAACATACCTGCTAAATATCAGAACAAATTGATGAATTTGGTCTTCCAAATCTGCAAAATGATAACTTTAGTAAACGTTTAGAAGATGTATTAAATCAAGGAATCTATTTAGTGCCAGTCCATAACAAAAACAACACAAATAATTTAAATACACACAAAAAATGATTCAATTGAATTTCGGATTAAAATTCAATTAAATAAATTTAACTGAATTATTGCTGTTTGATCCCAGTTACATTACAACATAGTAAAATTCACTCATTTCAAAAACTTTTCTTTCTTAAGAAGTGTGTCTATTTGTTTTGATTCCTTAGTTTTTCAGCAAAATCTCATCCTAACCAAGCATGTAGTGACACCTGCAAGAGTTTATTATCCAATAACAGAAAAACAAAAATACCTCCAGCACAAGTCAGATGCTCAACCACCTATTCACTACAAATACCTATTAGCTGAATCAACTGGACAAGGAGCACATTAACTGGAAAAGAGACCAAAATGCCCTTGGTAACTCTGGAGAAGCTACAGAGATCCAAAGCTCAGGAGGGGGAAACTTGTTGACAGGACAAACACAAGTCAACAACTGCACAGTTTTACTCTTTGAATAAAAGGCTCAAGATAAAGACCCACTGTTGGGTTCAGTTCCCTTTGAATTAAGGCATACCTGACACATGTTTCTATTTTCCTTTCAGCTCCATTCAGCAGTTGGAACGTGCACAAAGCAAATTTACACAATTTTGGTTTTGTTTGTCATAACCCAGTTACAATACTGTTTGCCAAGAGCGTGAATAAGATCTACTGTAATCCACTGGCGTCTGGTCTTATTAGTTTAAAAGGTGCTGCCTTAGTAATATGGTTTATACACAAGTTTACTAACTCCATTTGGCTGAAACTAACCTGTCAATAGAAACACTCAGTTGAAAACCAGTGTAGAGAGTTTCAGCACGTTTCTCATCTTATGAACTATATTGGTTTTACTTAAAAGTAGAAAGGAATGGGAGTAGGTGCCGACAGGATGCCAACAGCAGGCCAAGCGTGACAACAGATTGAATTTCAGAAATCCACAAGTATTTTGAAAGCCCCACAAATTACAGCGTAATTCTGTGAAAGTAGATTCTAGCTTTGATCTAATCTTGAAAATTCTCTTTATTCCTTTTTATTCTCTCTTGTGCTGCCCATCCAGTATGTTTGTCATTGTTTTTCTTCTCCACTGATCTATTCCTGAAATAACTGCACTCCCCTGTGGGCCTTGGTAGGGAGTCCCGTCAAATCTGAAACTGTGTGTCTGTCCTTTTCTCATTCTTCCCGTTTTTGTCCCCTTTTCTATTCTCTTCACCATTTGCTCAACTCACTCTCCCCCTCTCTTGCCCCTAAGGACATTATTTGCTGTAAATATGTGTCGGTTTGTCAGCTTTTCACCACCCAGTTTTCTCCAGCTCTCTTATCTTATCGCTGCCCCCTTCAACTGCTGTCAGGCGCTTCTGTTTGTAAGGCTCTCAACTCCATTCCAAAGCAAAGCAATGTTTTCTGTCATGAAGAGATGTCAACCCATAGCTTTAAACATTTTGCATTTTGTGTTTCAGTTCAAAGCAAGTAGCTACTGCACTGGTGCTGGTTTTTTAATGGGGTGTTAAAATCTAACGCCTGTACGGATTCTGTTGGGAATGTATCCTGGTCACATCTGATGTTAGAGTTTCCAAACGTGTTTATTAAAATGGAAAGAAGTAATCTGTATTATGTGGCTTACTGTTAAGAACAATATTGATGTTCAGGATTCTTGAGTTTCTTCTATCTATTTTCCTTGACAGCAGCAAAATTTGTACTGGCCATAGTTTTTGAAGGACAGCTAAATATGTTGCTCGCAGATGAGGCTAACTGGGTCAAGAAAGCTATAACGTTGTGACAACATGTCTTCTAAATGTGCAATGTTTCATATTTTGTTTCTACAAATAATAGAAACACATACAGCTACAGTTTTCAATAAACTTGTATCAGTTTTACAATTCTGCTGCAAAGCTTTTGAAAAATCAGGAGCAGTAAAGCAGAAATGTGTATTGGGAATTTAACTTTGTCAGGTCTGATCCTTTGTAACAAAATGGATCAGAAAGTTGATATTTGGAATGAGATCAGAAAACCTGTACTTTTTATCACTATTTGCACACTTGCTAACGGTGTGCTTGATAATTACCAAAAAAGTAAAATGATGAAGGAAAAAGTATCTGAAAGAGAAATTGTTGAGAAAACTGCAGAAAAGACAGGCAGCTTAAAACATGATTTCAGCTCTTCTTTAAGGATTGTAATTTAACATGGGACCCTGACAATGTTAATTATCCAGGTGACAAAGTTAGGACTGACATTTGTACTACGCTAAGGAGTCTTTTCTTGAAACATTCAACAACAGGTGAACTCTGCACTCGCACCTGTAAGTTGATTATTTCACCGTATACTCCTAAAATGTATTTCTTACTCAGTTCTTTGACACTGTATGTCTTTTAACACTAATAAAATGTGCTCCAAGAGTTGTTTCTTGTTCACCTTTTTCAGCTGTTACAAATGTAAGATTAGCTGACCAGGATTGTGAAGGATTCACAAACATTGGTTGTTTAAAACATCATTAAGAAATTAAAATTGGCTACGTTAAAAACATTTGTGTGGATAAATTGTCTCCATGAACTGCAGTCCTTGACAGAACACAATAAAAGAGGAAGGAATCAATGAATAATAACTGAATGAGGCATTTATTATGATGCATCTCCTGATTGGCTCACTGGTGGTGGAAAAGCAAATCAACCCTTGAATTTTTTTTGGGTAAACCAGCATTTCTATACTTCTTAATGAAGTTTTTATTCAATTTTTGTGTAAACTTTCACTAACTGACAGAATAAGCTCCTGTCCACCGCAGCTCTGAACCAACACTGTTTTTCTCAATATTATTCAACACTTATGTACTGCAGGACAAAATAAATCCAAGTGACCTTCTAAAACTACATCACCTCCCTTATGATGAAAATCCTAAAAATGCACAGTGTATTGATTTTAATAGGACATCCTCAATAAGTTGCAAACAGCAGATAATTACCATCCTTTTGGACATAAAAGTGTTTTCTAACAAAAATGCCCAGAATGTTCTTAAGGGGAAAGTCATCAATCACTTATAAGCAGAATAAAGAGAATAAAGAATTACAGGACACCTTTCCACTCAAGTACAGTTTTTAATGAAATGCTCCCTAAGCACAATTTATCATCCAATACTTCTTTCCACCTGTATTCATCTCTTTTCCTTATTAAAAGTTTCCATCGCTCAGCTTTACCAAAGACCTCATTAGCTGCTTATGTCAATACACTGTTCTGATGATGAATCGCTGCATTGTCACCAGGTCAATGCTGCAAAGTATTGCACTGCTTTCGTCGCCAAGCAAAACTGTTGGCCCCAGGGTAATAAATACCTCTAGCACACACTTCCCTTCAATAAGATATCTGGAAGACGGAGTTAGAAACCCCTTTCTAAAAATGCCAATTTAGTTTCTGCTTGTGTAAAATGTACATTGTTTGTCAATAAAAACTGAGAATGTAGATCATTGCTGGAAAAATTAACATCTCAAGAATTCACATCCACCCACCCAGCTTAAGATATACCATGTTATCACAAGGTCGGTATCAGCAACAAACTTATTAAAATTTTATCTTTGAAGGAAGTAGCATTTATTAAATCCCACACACCATGCTAGTGAACATTTTAACCAGAATAAAACAAACTTTTTTTTTGTAGTGTAGATGTTCATATGAGACTTCTGTATCTCGCCAAAGGTTGGCACAAGATGAGGTGGCTACTGTTAGCTTTGTTGTTCATCTGGCTAACTAATAAAATGGAGTTAGAAGGAAAATTAAGTACAT
The DNA here is from genome assembly GCA_902982915.1 of Phalloptychus januarius. NCBI lineage: Eukaryota > Metazoa > Chordata > Actinopteri > Cyprinodontiformes > Poeciliidae > Phalloptychus > Phalloptychus januarius. The sequence continues at coordinate 2,928,876 of CADWAE010000133.1, read as the reverse complement.
ATGTTTTTTATGACATTCTGTAAATAAGTTGATGGTTTATGGGTTTTTTTTACATAGAAATTAAATAGTTTTAATAGCTACCTTAATTATCCTCATTATCCAGAAGAAAATGCATATTATTTAGTAACAATTGATAAAGAAGTTTTTGGTTAATTTGTTGTTTATGAATTCTGTCAGTATGTATGACGTCCTGATTATCTAACCAATGGCCAAACAACAACAGAAAAGCTATGTGCAGCATTTTGTAATAATTTTATGAGGTCAAAGTTACTCCTTTGGCATTCCCCCTGTTATTTTTGTAGCAAATATCCCATTATTGCAGAGTTGCTAATAATGGGTAGTTTTATGAAAAATCCGTGTCAGGAGGAGGTATTTAGATACAAAAGTGTAAACCGTCTACCCAGCACACGATGTTTTTGACCCAGCAGTTCTTTCAGTATATACATGTACTGAAGGAACAAACTGCTTGAAACAAAAACTCTTCCCAGCTGGGCCACACACTAGCAATACTGATTCAGTTTGCACCTTTTTGACGTAGGCCATGTTTTTACCTGGCTACTTGGTCCCTCTTCTTTATTATGTTGTCTGCCTGGCAGCACAAGCCCGACTTTTTGCAGCATCACAGTAGGTCTCTGTAGTGCCAACTGTAATGGCAGTTTTCTATAAAGCCATCTGACATGCACTGTTGAATTATCAATCGAATCGCAGCAGTAAACCAGTTTGCTCGAGAGCAAAGCTGTAAATGATTCCTTTTATGTCACAATCATTGCTATTCTTAATCAAGAAATATGTGTGTTAACACATCCACTGTGATGTTTCTTTCCATTTTTGAGTGTGTGTATTTGTAAAAGGATTTCTAAGAAACCCAAACACTGAATTCTCCAGAATAATGTGACAAACTAAATGCATGGATCTTTAAACAAAACATGTTTTTCATAGCAAGAACAAACCAGCCAAAAAAAAAAGATTATTGTTGTTTACTGTGACATTCTACCAAACTCCTCTGTTCCTGGTACTGTTTATGTCTGTCAAGACATTATTTGACTATGATTAGGTGCTGTGCATAACAAAGCAAAAAGAGATTTATAATTTTATATTGAAAATAATATATGTATTGGACTAGCCTACTTGCTCTTAATGCAAAAATATTTTATGAATTTGCTATTAATGGTTTGTTTATTTTTCTAATGGACAGGAGAGGAAGATCCCTGCTCCAAAATTTAACATTACTTAAAAGAACTCAAAACCAATGCTGAAAGAGAATTAATATGCAGTATTTTTCTTTTGCAGTGATTTGATTTAGGATTAGCAGACAAACATGATGAAATATAGGCAAATTTGGGTACTTATAGTTTTAATGTTTCTTGCATGAAAAGGAAATATTACAATAACTTCTTACCATTAAACAACAAAAATAAATTTGCATCCAGGTTTCCATGAGAAAAAAAAGAATCTGCAGATGGTCCTAATTTAGTCAATATTTTCTTGACAAAAACATTGCGTCCTCTGCAGATGGTAGCAGGTTCACGAACTGGTAAGTAAATGCAGATGAAGATTACTTTTCTTTAAGAAAATAACTACTATTCTACCTTAATTATCCTCACTAATGGAGAAAGAGCAGCTTGGGAAATGCTGCTTTTGCATTTTCCTGTTCTGTTTATTTGGCCAGTTAGAATAATCTATTAATTTGATTTTCATTTTTCTATCTGCCTCATTCTCTGTGCTCTTTAGGAGCATATTCATGTGGCTGTCTCCTTGCCTAGCTACTTAAACTGTCCATCAAATAATGTTTATGCTTTGCTCTGCAGTTTGACTTTTTTATATGCACTGACTTCATAGCACATATAAGAAACAGTTGATGTGCTTATGGACCATCCATCCATCATAAGTATATTACATATTCAAGGCTCCAGCTTGATCTGTAAAGCCTCTCTTTCATTTTCCTCCTCTGCTCTTTTCTGCCCGCCCCATCTGTCTCGTGATCCTTTACTGTCTCCAGCAATACATTCACACATCTCTGTACCTTGTCTGCCATCTTTATAATAGTCAGGTCCTTTTTAACCTTGGTCTTATACAGTGACATTGATAAATAAAAATACAATTTATCACCCCAAGTCTCACCTGCTTGTAAAGTGTCTCATTAATGTGAAGGCTTTAGATTTGATCTCACAAGTACCTGTGAGCTATAGAACACCTGCCTCTCAACAGGCAAATTATGAGAGAGGGGATGTTCAGCAATTTTCTACTTGTATGGTTGTGTTCTAAAAAGTGCGATGCAATGGCAATTTACTGAGAACTTTAAAGAAAACATCAAACTAAACAGGATAAACAAGATTCCCTTTTTAGCATACCTGTCTACTTACACAATTTGTAGATGTCTTAGTGTATTGCCGCATGCTTGTTGATGCACAGCTAAAAAGGTCCTTCCCTGTCACAAGCGGCCATAGATTCTGCAGTTATTGCAGTTTATTCAGCACTTTATTAACAAAGAACCAAATGTCACTTTCCCAGATTCTGTAATGTATTTTCCACCCATTTCAAGGGGATGGAGGGGCTGAACAGGAGTTTATTCAATAAATAAGTGCCTCTGATGGCTACCATATAAATATATTTTTTATTTGTAACTCAATAAATCTTGAGTGTCAAGTGACTTGAAGATTTATGAGAAAGCATTTTACAGCAGCAACACAAGTTGTTCTGTTTCTAACTGTTCATTAGAAACAGTTAGCTTAATTTACCAAATATATTTTGAAATAAACAAGTGGGGAACATAGTGTTAAAAAGAGCTGCATTTCACTTTTCCACATGTTCATGCTGGTTGGCCCTTTCAAACCGACTTTGGTCTTCAGGACCAAAGACTTTCAACCTTTATAGTGTTACGCCGGAGAAAATGATGGGCCGGGTCACTTCTGGCGCAGCATATTTATTTAGGTTAAATGTTGTCCACGCAAAACATTCCGCTCCAGCAGCAGCAGCAGTCCCTTTGCGTCGTCCCAGGCTTCAGTCCTAGTCACAAAGATGGCGGCGGGACCCTCCTGCTTCTGGAACTCCACTGGCTCATTCAGGTTTCGGCCGCACAAAAAAACCAACCGGAGAAATCCGAGGACAGAATGTACATCGCCCAGTTCACAATAAACTGAATTATTTCGTATTACAACAGCACTTATGAGTAATCCTCGTAAAGAAAACTTATCTACTTCTGCTTAAACGTACTTGGTCTACTACGCAGTCTGCCATTTCTGTTTCTTCTCCTTTCTCCCTTACTCTTCTTCTCTGACCGAACACGGCAGAATGTGGGTCTAGAGCCCTCTGATGGCGAAACCCACACATTACCAACTGCACTAGATTCTAACGCTGGTTTCTGGCTGGAAGTAATCTTTAGCACACAAATAAAATGAGGGGAGGAAGCTACTGTTTTCATGCCTTATTCTCTTTCATATTGCCACAATAGCACGCTGGACTCATGCATGCAGAATCCCATATTTGTTTTTCTTCTTACAGTGACTCTGAAAACGTTAAAAACGTTTGTCTGGATTTAAGCCTGAGGTAATTTGTCAACAATTTTGACATCATTAACCATTTGTTCTGATGTGAATGGTAAATGTTCCAGCAATTTGGATTTTCTTTTTGTTCTATATTATTTTATAGTCACAAGATGACCAATTACATTTGAAATATGCATAATATTATCTGATTGGATTATTAGACTTGAGCCGTTTCATCTTCTCATCACCATGGTCTTTATCCTCATCCTCTTTTGTGTTCTCTCTGTTATCTTCACTACATAATTGAAACTCACAAAGCATCTGCTCATAATTACTCACAGGTTTTAATAAATTCCTATGGCTACACTGATGCATATTTATTTGCATGTGTGTTTGTGGCCTTGTATTTAAGGACCATTTTCCTAACAAATACTACATTGTGGGGACAGGCTGCTCCTAATGGGGCCCAAAGAAGAAGTGCCTTTTTTTTTTCTTTTTTAGGTTAGGGGTCAAGTCTAGGATAAAGATGTGAATTGAATTTGGGTTGAAAAAGGAATGAAAAATAAGTGGAAGTCTATGCAAAGTCCTTGTGAAGGTAGAAATATATTCTGTGTGTGAGTGAACGAGCAGAGAGGGTATATGTAAAGTCATGCTGATCAGGAGAGTGAATGAGTAACATTAGCACATTGAGCTTTCTCATTAACAGTATCCATTTGGCAAACAACAAAGAGGTCTGTGACAAACAAAGTTCAGTCAAATCCAACGGATAATTAAGGTTCAATTCTGAGGCAGCACAAATTGTATGAAGGAGCATCCCTCTGATCCTCTTTACCTTCAAGGCAATTAAGCTCTTTCCAGAGAAATGATTTATTTCCATTAAATTGTGTTCTTTTGCCTGCACAAAGCATTTGTCAGTGCACTTTAAAAACTATCAATTATTATTTCTCCATTTCTTTCTAAATTATTTGACCTCAGACAGCAAATCATCATTAGGAGGGGCTTGCAGTTATTCCATCAGTTCAATGAGAGTACATTAAAATATGCTGAGTATTAAGCTTCATAAGCAAAAATAAAATTAGTAATGAGTAGACTAAAATTGAAGCAATTTCAATGTATGACTTAATTACCTACAGAGGAATTGGAAGAATTACATATTATTTTTTTAAAGCCCATAATAGCAACTTTGAAACGTGTATTTCAGGTATGACGGATGGTTTCCTCACCTGTATGATATCAGGCTCAAAAACATCATCTACAGCAGGAGTCCTCAAATCCAGGCCTATGTAGAAGTTTCTGTTTGTAAAACTTGCAATATCAACGTGACTGTGTCATTATGCCTGGTGCTCCTGCATTCGGCATTGGCCCTTCATTAGAAGGATGCTGACAGTTTTCTGTTAAACTGAATAAAGGTAGAGCATCCAGGTGTGTCATCACTGCGTTGAATGCTTGCCAACACAGAATCCCTGCTTAACCTGTAATGGCTGCACTGTATTTGCATCTCATCCTGATGTAACAGTCACTTCCATCGCTTTTGTCCCCTGCCTGCCCCTCCGTGCTGTCTGACTCAGAGAATCCCTGCCATCTGGAGGAGATGGATCTTTTCATCATCTTCCCACCAGGTGGAGAAAATCCAACTGCACCCTGTCCCATCTGCACGTCAATGCCTTACTGAGGGAGGAATCGAATATCCACACAGACTGGACCTTTTCCAACATAGAGACATGACAAACAACCTGGGGGGCTGATCTGTATTCAGCTTGGGAGGATAACGCTCTTCAAAAATCTTTTACATAACCCATTCAACAGTAGTTCATCATTTAACTTATTTCCAAAACCGTCTTCCAGACTTTGGATTACCAGTAAGAGAGACACCAGTTTAGTAATCTCACCAGTATTTCACATCCTTCGTTGTAAATACTGTCCAGTGATAAAGTTTAAGGAACCTGCATTTATCCGTGACAAAGCCATGGCTAACCTATGAATACCAATGAGTTGTATCCCCTACCAAGCCAATTTGCTTTGCTCTTCAATAGTGAGGGGTTGTTGACAAAAACTTGGGACAAATTTAAATTGAGTTGGAAAATATATAAAAATAATTTTTACATTTATTGATATTTTTATAATTATTTATTTGAATACTTATACTCAATTGTCATAATATGTTATTTTAGCATTTCTTTAATTATTTTAAACTATTATAATGTATTGAGTTCTGCTCCAGGACAAGGCATTTTACAGACACCGTCCAACTACTATAAAGTTTAAAATAAAAAATATTCAGCAAACACCAGAGACACATACATTGTTGTGCTTACAAGACTCAGGTTAGTTTAGTCAGTTATTTGAAAAATATATATTTTGTATATATTTTATTCAAATGTTGTGCTTTATCCATGTTTTGTCCCTCTTTTCAAGAATCACTGAGTTCCCTCTAGCCATTCCATAATTTCTAGAATTAGGTGGTCATTTACTTCATTGAGAAGATATCACTGGAAGGAGGCAACCTTGCAGCTACATGGAAGTACTTTGGGCTTTGAGGAAAGAAAAATTAACCAAAACAAAATGATGTTGACATTCACAAGCAGAAGATAAAAGCTTCTCTGGGAGTATGTGGGAAATGATTTTTTTGAAGAGCCTTCTGCTTGAGCCAAATGTTTCATATTATGATGCATCACTTCAAAGCATCTGTCAGCACTTGCTGAATCCCAGTTTTTATAATTTGTGCACAGCTGAAGTGCGTGCACTTTTGTGTTTCCATAAGAATGGGAACATAGACATAGATGCTTTCATGTCACAGACATGCATTTCTGTTCTGGACAGCAGATGAGTGTACCTGGGTCTTTCCAAGTTTCTGCGAACTCTTGACTAATGGCAGATCAACACAATTTCAAGATTTTCATTTGCACTCATTCATGGAAAGAACGCAATGTGCTCGCATTCTGCCATTTTAGTTACTGAATCATCTACAACTTAACATTACGTTTTAACTTTATGCATTAAAAAAAACTTGCCACACCTTCCGAAAAACATCAGCCTGCTTTGAAATTTACTGCTTGTCGAGATAGGGATGTTGTATGTATGTTTACCTGACTATGGAAAGAGTTTGGCTGTTTCTCAGCCAGCTTTAAATCCCCAGCTGAGCTCTTAATGACAGCTTAACGCCACAAATAAAACTGGTGATCTTCGGGGGCTTGGACAAACATTGTTTCTGAGCTCTAACCAGTCCAAAAAAGGCAGTCTGACCATTAAGCTGAATAAACATTGTTGGCAACCTCTGCAAAAAAAAGAAATGAAAAAAATAACAGCATTTAGATTTCACTTGCACACCTTATGTTTTGTTGATGAAAAAAGAAAAGGCAACAAAACATAACATTTACCTCATCCTTTATTGCCAGCCAAAAGCATTTAAACCCCTTAAAGTCTTCTAATATTTTTTGTGTTAAAACCACATTAAAATACATTGGAATTTAATGTAACAAACACAGGAAGAGTTTCATTTTAAAATGGACAACAAAAATCTGGAAAATGTGTTGGCCATTTATATTCAGTGACTCTAAACAGTATGTAAAAATAACTTTTCACTGCAATAATGGTTCTTGGTCTTTTGATGTAGCTTCCACCTACTGCTCAAAGCTGCATCATCTTGGATCTAAACCATTCCATTGTAGATTTGACTACAATAAAATCCTCTGTGTTAAGCTACATTCTTCTGAAACTCAATGGTGGGTAGGAGAGTATTTTTGTGTGTAGCATTATTTTCCCTCCACACATAGCATTGTACACATTCGTGGAAGAAACTCCAAACCTTTCTTTCACAAGGGTGAATTTGGTGCAGTGCATGTTGTCCTTTCAGCAGATTCTGCAGCCTCTCAGCAGCTTCTAGAATTGCCTCATAGCTGCTTTTTTTGGTAAATGCTGCCTTCACTTGCCAATTATGGAGAATAATCATGTAGGTTTGCACCTGGGGTTTACTCCCTCCATTTTTTGATGACTTGAGCGGTTCCCTGTATAGTGGTCAGAGGATGTTTGTTAATGTTTTCTAGCTATTAATTCAGGTATTCAAAGACGAGTTACATTTATATTTTGGTTAAATTACACGTGGATATATTCTGTTTACAGATAAGGAGGATGAACTGAATGTTTAGGGAAATGAGAGTAAAGAGAGCTTAATCCAAATGCCTATCATACTTGTCAGTTCTCTATTAGTAAAAAAAAAAAAAAGCTTGAAAAGCTGTTTCTTCCAATTCATTCTTATGCACTTCTTTATTTTGGAAGTTTGTAATTCATAAAATATTAAGTGGTAAGAATATAATACATGCATGAACAATTTAAATAAAACAGATATCTACCTGGAGGGATTTATTTCTATTTGCAGTTACCGTACATTGTGGTTTCATACACAAATAGCGCAGCAATCACAAACAGCTTAACTTAAAATAAATAAATAAATAAATAAAACCAACCTATTGCAGGATATGATACTTTATTATTATTAGATCAAATTATGTTGATATCCACATTAATTTAGCTTGATTTAAAATGTGCAAAAGATGTAAATAAATCCTTTGTCTAGAAGAGGGGTGCGTTAGCGCCATAATCAAAGCGTCCACTAGGGGGACTGGTGCGCTCTTCTCTACACTCAATACAAGAGTAAGTGAAAGAACACTGATTTCATCTCCTGGTCATTTCTTCTCGTACAACTTCCTCTTATAAGGTAATAAATGGGATCAAACTTTCAGGAGAATGACATGTGGATGAATGCTAGCCCTGTATGTGCGAGTTTGTATGTATTTAGTTTATCTTGCTTTAATGTGATGCGTGAAGAGTGTTTGGCTAACTAACTAGCTCTGTTGCTAACGGAAGTAGGCCTCATTTTCTGTTCGGCATCCGGCAGTTTGATTAGTTTAAATGGGAATAACTTGTGATTTTTGTGAAGTAGTACAAGTCATTTACTGTTTTTCATCACTTTGATTGGAAATATTTATATTTTTTTCATTAATTTAGTTCTGACTGTACCATAAAGACATTACAATTCAGAGTGAAATGTTTAAATATTGTTAAATAACTGTAATGTGAAATACTTGATTTTGTTTAAAAAATATATAGTATAAATAACTTGTAGTTAGAAAGGTTAAGAATTCTATGAAAAGATATTTCTGTGTTCTGCGTTTCATCACTCAATACAAGAGTAAGTGAAAGAGCACTGATTTCATCTTGTGATCATTTCTTCTCTTACAATTTCCTCTTATAAGGGGTAAGAAACCCACTGTCTTTATAACATATGATAACTATAAATGCACTACCTGCTTAACATGACAGCTTTTTCTCCATCAGCAGGAAGATGGCCACATCATTTCTACAAAATGAGCCCATGGACGATTTACAACCACATGAAAATTTGCCCTTGAAGAGAATGGTAGGTAATCTCACCAGATCACCATGTCACACCTAAGTGAGCTCATTCCCCAACAACAACAACATCTGCCAGAATCGTTAAAACATCATAATGCTGAGCATGAGGGGAATGAACACAAATCATCCATGTAAATAAACACAAACAAGACAAAATGCATAAGCTGAAATTAAACAGCTTTGCAACAGCTGTAAACCAATATTGTTGATTTACACAATGTTAAGCTGAAGCAAATTAAAGCATATTGTGTCATAAAGCATAATGAACTTGGAACTTATTGCTCGGGTATGCTGGGAATAAATAGGTCTTTTATAGGAAAGGACTGAGCAACACATTATTTTTGGACAACTCATTTTTACAGGAGGAATGTAACTTTGATCTATTAAATTGTGCTGTAAAGTTTTGATAAGAGGCAAACAGGGACAAAAAAACTTAAACATATTCAAACACAAATGTATAAGACATTACTATTATGGCAATTTTAATATAAATTAAACCTAAAATATTAATATTGCAACACATATGCATGTCTAAAATATGCTCATTGTGCTAATTAGCCTCTTTGTCAGAATTATGTTTATACCACAAAGCTTGGTGATGGAGGCTTTTCCCAGGATATTTTTGACTTTCCACATGTTAGATTTCAGGGTGAAAGCATTTCACTGTAGAAGTCATTACCTTCTTTCACCAAACAGTTGCACTAAATGGTGGACAATGAGAACCCCCTTTATAAACCAGAAACCACCAGAGTTATTTTCAAAAGGTACATTTAATCTGACAAATGAGCCTCATCAGAACACATTATCAAATTTATTGATATTAATATGACTGCGTATAACTGTGCTGACTGAGAGATTCCATACTTGTGTTTTCCCACAAATATAAAATCCCTCAGTTCAAACAAGCACACATGTGTTTTGGTATAACTACTTCAAACTCCACAACTGATTGGCTCCGTAGATCAGAAACTGCATTTTAACCAGCAGAAACCAGGAAGTCTCTCACATAGGCCAATTAATATTAAGGATCCTGCATTCTTGACAACTAATGATGCACACAGGGAAAAATATTAAGATATTTATTTTCCATCTCCACCTCCACATCTTTTTCCAAGGAAATTTGGAAATTGTGTTTGACGTATTTGTTTTTTCCAAAACCTACAGTCATCCACAGTCAGTTTAAGATAAATGTTCCCATATGCATGACATGGTGAAAATATGACTTTGAGAAATGAACCCCCATTTTTTGTTTTTCTCATATGACAGGCTATGAAAATGTTTCACCTGGTCAGAAACACAACCTTTCATTTGAACAAACTGTGGGCTCTTTGTCAGTTTGTCAATTCCCCCAGATGATTCTGGGGGAATTGACCTGTGTCATCTGGAGTTTTTAATAGAGCGAAACAAGCTGGATTGTACTAAATGCATTGGAGAATTCAAAGAACATAATCCTCACAGTGTTGCAACCGGCTGTGGGCACCGAGAGGAGCTTGTTTGTTTACGCAAGTAGGCCAACAGGAGTCTTTCCAGGACCTTTATGATAGGGAATGTCAGGCCAACATGTCCATTGACGGTATTGACTGAAAGGAGGACTTTCGTAGGTAATGGAACAAGGTGGAATGTCTTCCACAGCACTGTAACCTTCTATCTGGTCAGGCTAAGGCTGAAGAGGAGCTGCAGAATCCCATGTCATCAGCACAGCCCTCTGCTTTGCACAAAACATCCTTTAAGTAAAATCTTGATTTACTCTTTCATATGTAGCAGAAGCAGAGAAGCCTAAAGGAAGAACATAGTCTGACCCACTAAGAGTTACTTCTAAGCGTTTTTGAAGTACATGAACTGCTCTTATAGTTTGGCAGAGGTGTGAGGGTAAAAGTGAACTTGCTGTCTTCCTTCTGTTCTGCTCTTATTTTGTACATGCAGCCATGCAAACGTTGGGGTGTGCATGATTGGCTAAAACAAACGAAAATGTATTTTACTGCTCTATAACATGAGTCTTGTGAAAGTGGCTATTGTGTCCTGCTTATCTTTTGCCAGTTTATAAATGATCAAAACACTTAATTCTTTAACCAAAAAATTATGTTTATAATATATTTTATTCATCGGTCTTGCCTTAACCTCTTCAGTGTTTTCCTTTTTTCCTCTTAAAGCAAACTTGTTTTACCCAGCTGTTATTCAAGAGGAGCCTATCAAAGAACGTGTTTAGTGTGACATATGCTCCTTGTTTTCACTACAGAGAATTCAAAATGATAATAATTCAGGGCATTCAGGATTGGTTGTTTGCTGCACAAAGCCCAATTATCATAAAGCATTTAAAGCTGAATGTATTCCAGGGAGAGATTTAACAAGCTGATGAGAAGACCCGAACATGACCTGACCTCAATATTACAATCCACCAGAAAAAGATTAGCTCACTCTGTGTGTACTTGTGTGTGTGTTTAATCAGATGCAGTCTTGAAGAGCAGCAACATAAATTTGCTTGAAGTCACCCAGAAAAAAAGAAGCAAAAAAAAGAACAGCTCGAAGGACCAAGGCCAAATTCAGCTTGAACTCCACCTTTATCAGGCTTCTTCATTCCTTTTCACACAGATATGCTGCAGCACCAGAATAAAAAAACCATGATCTTGTTCTGAGCTGCTGTTCACCTGTGTTAATTCATTCTGGCCATTCGCGACCTTGTGCTGAATCCGAGAGAAAGTTCAAATATTTTACAACTGCTGCATAATGGGAAGAATGACAACAGTGTCAGGTAGCACACCAAAATCCTCTATCCAACTCTCTCTTTCACAAACATGTCAATTTAACTGTGTGCATTCCTCCACTACCTGCCAGGGCCAGAACAAATACAATCCCTGATTCATCCTCCTCACCTTAAAAACAGGTTCTAGTCTTCCATCCATCCATCCATCCATCCATCTTCTGCTGCTTATCCGGGATCGGGTCGCGGGGGTAGCAGCTTAAAATATAATTATTGTATGTAAATATTGCATTTGCTCTATAAAGATAATTTTATTATATTTATAAGTGTGTTCTTTATTCACTTTAATTCTATAAACTACCTATTTTGCACAGGCTATGTGTGCAAAACAGGTTTGCATCTACAAGAGTGTTAAAAAATGGTTACCAAATCCTGACAACTAAATGTATTTAATATAGAGTGAATTAACAGATTGCTGGCAATTATTTGAGAAAAACAAAAAAATCCCAAAATAATAATAGCCTAAATGTGTGTGATTGGATGAAAGTGTCAACATTTCAAGTTTTATCTGACATCTTCAAAATCTGTTCATAAAAAATCATAAGAAAATGACATATTATAAAATGCTTTTTCGGATGCACTGGGCATTGTGATTTAACAGTCATCACCTTCTGAAAACTTTTATATTAAACTGCAGCTGCTCCTATTCTGACATCTTCTTTTTCTTGACCGTCCAGAATAGCAGCATAAAATATTATCTAATTTTAGAAATCAAAGCAGAAGATTTCTGTAAAACAATATAAATTTTTACAATTTCAAGCTAGTCTTTTCTTAATGCAAGTTATGGCTTTCAACTTTGTGTATTCTTGAGTCCTTGTTGTAATTTTCCGATTGTTTTTTATTGGATTGGAATTTCTGGGTAAAAGGTTGATTAGCCAGACGGGGGTGCTGAAGCTTTTCTTAGGATTTCCAGAGCACCCGGTGGACAAGAGAAAGCTCCAATGGTTGGGTAACCTGTCAGTGTTTAATTGCTCTGTATATTATGTCCATGTGTATAAAAGCCTATTTATTGTTGTATCTGTGACTGCACAATCTAAGTGTTCATAACTTCCCGTTTTGAGAAAACCACAGAATGTCTTGATGATTAGATTTTGATCTAAAATGCAAATAGTTTTATCTCAAATATCAAACTTGTATCTAGAAAGTTAAAACACTAAAATGAAGCTCAACTATTTTGATTTTGTTTTCAAAGGTATTTCTATTATATTAAATATCATGTTGTATCCATTGTCTTTAAAAGTTATGGATTGTTTATTTCACAAATCAAATGCATTTCAGTATGTTTTGAACCTGGATTCCAACTTAATCTATCAGTAATAATTAAATTACTCCGATTTAAATTCACAACATGGTTAAAAAAGCCACTTTAACTTTAGCTACATTATGCAAAAGACAGTGGATGGATAGATCATATTCTCATTACTTTTTTTCCAAGTATGTTGAAACTTTGTCCAGGCTAGGATTGTTAAAGGTCAAAGCCCCTGAGCCGTTGTTTTAGCTTCTGTTCTCAAACTCTGAATAATATTTCTTTTTCAATTGTTATCTCTCTCATGCTCTCTCTCACCGTCGCCAACACAAACATCTGTGTCTGGCTCTTAGAAATACAAATTATTGCAAAAACAGCCTAGGAGTCATTCGGAGTATGTCTGTACTGATTTCGTACATCAAAAGACTGACATTTTTGGCCATTTTTCTTTGCAACATAGCGGAAGTTCAGTCAGTTTGGATAAAACATCTGTGAATATCAAGTTTCAAGCCGGCTTCAGATTCTCTGGATGAATCTCTTGACTTTGTCGTTTGTTACTTTCCTGCTGGAAGCTGAACTTGGCTTTTCAATCTTTTGATGTACGAAGCTCATAAATATGGAAGACCATTAAGATCCAAAAACAATTGAATCTTTGCACAACCAAACACAACTTATTAAAGACAGACCATCCCTCACAGCTGCAAGAGAAACACTGATGTGTAAATCAGTGTTTCTCAGTGGCTATCTACCTTCAGTGCATGTAAAGCATGTGTGAGTTGCTTTGTTAACCAAAATTTATTTTTCTTTTGGTAATGCTTTTGTACCAGAGATCTTTTTATTTATGATTCACATGCAAAATTAAAAATTATTGGCCACAAAGACACCATGTATTATGTCATCAGGAGTGAACTTCTCAAATAATATGTAATTGGACAATTACACTTTTAAGATACTGAAATGGATTGTCACAAACAAAGCGTAAAAGAAACTCTGGCTTACTGTCAAGATATCATCCTCATAAAATTAATTAATTTGCATTTAGAAAATGTTTAAACCCTTTTTAATATGACAATTTACCACAAAATGTGCATTAAGTTTTGTCCACTTAAACTGATGATGCTCAGTGAAAACAAATTCTACCAGAGGTATTACAACCATTAAGGGCTGAGTGATTTGTGTGCTGGAAACTAAAATCAATGATTCAAATAAAACTCTCCAATTTACCTCATTACCCTTCACATTTCACAGACTGAGGATCGGGCGCTGGCCTGATTGGTTGAGTCGCAATTAATTCTCAACAGTTACCAAGTCCATGCCATCTTCAGGTGCCTGTTGAAAATATCAAAATTAAAATTTTAAATGAGACATTTCACACGTCCTTGCCTTGGTGAATGAAGAGCATTGTTCTAGTGCATGTTGCAGGGGAAGCTATTCTGCACAGTGCAAATTAAATCAGTTCTTTAATAACTCAAGATTCTCTCAATATGCAAATGAGTTGTAAGGATGTCAAACTGAATTTACTTTTGGGTTCATAAAGCATATTGTGTCATTCCAGCCAGAGTTCAGATTCCACTAAATTGGCAGTCTCAAATAAGCAAGCTAAATGACTTCATATGTTAAAGTAATATGAAGTCATTTAGACCTTTCAAAAGATACAAAGACCATATTCTCATGTATTTTATGTAAATTCTCAGATCGTGCTTGTATGTCTTCACTAAAAGTCTTTCTTAATTTAATTTCCAAGCCCAGCTGCTGACAATTAATTTGGCAATGCTTATGTTGTAAGGAAAATGGGTAGAATATTGCTTGTTTACTTTAAACAAAATATTTCACTTAGCTAAATACTTTTTTAAATGACCATTTACCATGTGGTGTATGTTGAATTAGTAATGCATATTAACCAGACTCAGCAGTCAACAAGTATTTATTCATCAACTATATTTTGGCATCATATTGTTATTTGAAAAGTTAATTGGCTTGAAAACAATTATCTGGTTAATGTTGTGTGATTTTGGGTTGAAAAAGGTCAGATTTAGATCGTTGGTTCCCAACTGCTCAGCGTTCTTGACCCACCATCTCCCCTTGACAAGTCAGAGAAAATTCTGTCAGTTTTTTCAATTTAGTCACTTCAAAAATTTAATCATAAGTCAGACATAACACTTTCAGTGCAGCACCAGAACAGAGAGACGTAACAATGTAAATGTTCCTTACAACTCAAATGGGAATTATGCCAGCTCAAATTGCTGGCCACTTAATATAGTAACTCCTAAGCTATTGAAGTAGCCTCTGTAAAGCTTGTTAAAAGAAGAAAGCAGGAAGTGCCTGGAAATTTCTTGGTAGAAGACTGATGCTCTCAAAAAACAGACATGACACATTGATTTATCAATGACTAGGGGAACTTCACAATGGACCTCAAGCAATGTAGATGATGTGCCTCTCTTGTTTTCCTCCAGATTCTGGAACTTTGACTTTAAATGAAATGCAAACTGTACTTTCTTCTGAAAGTGGTGAGTGAAGGGAATGGATGCTAGGGTTGATTAAATCCTAGTAATTCTATCCAAATCTAGCCTAATTAAAATTCACATTACTTTAAATTGCATTTAGATCCTGAGCCAACTTAATTCTGAATAAATATTATTCCAATTTAAGGTAAACATTAACAGACATTCTAAATCTGTCAACTGAGAATACATAGATGTGGTTGGTTTTCACTTTTATGTAGTTACCCAAATAGTAATGAGATTGTTTTGCTTTTTTTTTGGTTCTTTTCAAATATTCTCCTTTTTATAGGAGTTGGTTTAATTTGAAACATTAAGGGTTTCGGTTACTCTTATCCTCGTTAAATTTCACCAGTCCTCTCAAATGTCCATATTGCACTGCCAGACTGAATCCAAGATTGTAAAAGAAACAGAATGAGGGGTTTTAACTGTGATCTGAGAAGGTCTCCCTGCTGAGCTGGAGAACATTTACCTGGAAGGCGAATTTACTAATAGGCTGCCTGTCGCTGATCCAGACATGACTCAGATTCGAAGTACACCTGTCAAGTTTTAGGAGCCTGTGCAGGGGAATATAGACAGAGTCCAAGCAGGAATGAAAACATTCACAAACAACACAAGAGATTGCTGCAAGGAGAAAACTTGCATATCGATGTCCTGTGTGGGTGACTGCTCATCATTTAAACTAATTCAAACTTGAGCTGTGTTGTCACAAGCATTGCAATTATTTAAGTGTCCCACTGCACTCTTTTTTCATTTTTTTGTTTGCATCTCAGCTGTCAACGACATTTAATTTTTATTGACTTGGACTTTAAAAATGACAATATATGACTTTGGATGAGTTTGGTTTTAACTTACTCAAACTGTTTTTTTAGCAACATGCATTTGCGATATAAAATTGCGTCCTTTGCAGAAGGCCAAATATGCAGTAAAACTAATGAAAATAATAGGACAGTGGATATTGCAGTTTTTTCTGTCTCTTTGAAGGTTTAGTGAAACATTAGGGCAAAGCAATTGTATAGGCACAATAGTATTTCACTTTTAGAGCAATATTGTGTAGACAAATGTGGCAAAAATGTCCTCAGCAAGTCTGTGGAGTAGAAAGACAATTTGATGTTTTTAATGTTTTTATTTTTATTTTTTGATGTTTTTAATTTAATTTGCAGTTGATATTAGGGATCTATAGAATAGAGAAGGCCTAAGTCATCATGGTATCACCACCATAATTTTGGGTCAGCTTATCGCCTGAGTTTTACAATAAATATTTAGGGAAGTTGTTATGGTCTTTTAGGCTGGAAGGGCTCCTTGCCACTGGGCTAACCTATACATTATAAGTCAGGATCTTGGCAGAACAATATTATTAATCACAGCCAGACATTTGGTGAATTTGAAAGACTGAAGTGAAATTTAACTCAGTTTTCCAAAACAAATTGTAAATAACGGTAAATTCATGATTTGATAATTGGGTCGTTAATTTCCATAGTTAGCATAGACCTACATACCCCATAAATAAATGAAATCATCCTTATCAAAACGCATAAACAATATCGCGGGGAGGGGCATATACTTTTTTAAGCACTTTATGAAAATTGAAAATATAGTTTTTTTCCATAAAATTTCCATAGCTCTTCTCTTTTTGACCACTGCTTTGCTTTTTGCTTGTCTGTCTTATTGGTTTTTACTTTGATTCACATAAATGTTTTATTTCTTTTATTTTTCCATGCTTCTTTTTTTTGTGCACCACCATTCATCCCATCAAGATGAAGTCAACACATGATTTAATCCTCCAGCTCAACACAACTCTCTGTTTAATTTAATTACATCAAAGCCCTGTTATAAAAGTTTTATTGACATTTCCTTTTTTCAGTTTTTATTTGTTTTCCAATTTCAATCTACCAAACATCTAGCTTTTGTCAGATGGTTGGAATGATGTTGTTTAAAAAAAGAAACACTAAAAAAACCACAGAGTAAATTTTATATGTGAAAGAAAAGCTTTTTTGTTGTTGTTGTTTTTTTTGGAAGAGCAATTTTCCAATAGCAAATCAGAGCAGCCTCACAGCCAGGCTCCGTGAGGAAAAAATTCCATTAATCATTTCATCAAATGTTTGCCCCAAGCTCGAGCTTCATGTGTGGCTGCCTCATAAATAATGTGGATGTAAACAGGAAGAGTTGAAGATAAGTCTATTAATCAGGGAAAGACGAGCAATAACTAAAAGCATCACCTGCAGCCTTGTCAAAACATAATAATGAGTTTTGAGAAAAAGAACATTTTAATACAATCAGGAAAATAATTTCTAATAATACTGTATATCTACATGCTCCTTCATTTTACTTATTTATAATTATTTTATTTTATTGTTCTATTTTTTTGGATTCTATTGTTTTGGATTTCAGATGTGAAATTATTGTTTTTCTTGTCTTAGTACAATTTTGATAAATAAAGCCAATTCTGATTCTGATGAATAACGTTACTCTTTAATGTGTGCAGTGTGGTCCCAGAAACAATAGGTGTGGTTACCTTGTCTTCAGGTAAAGACTGAGGTTTAATTTGTTGATAAGATTAAATATTTCTTGCAATAAGATGGATTAAAAAACGGATACAACAAAAGTCTTTTCTTGACGCAAGAAATTAATAACTTTCATTTAGATTATTAAATGTGTTAAATTTGATATATTTGTGTATGTAAGGTTATGACTTGGGGGATTGGCTGGCTAAGTTGGTAGAGCACTATGGAGAGTCTACACTACTCAGCATGTTTATTTTGGGGTTGAGTTCCAATCTCGGAGCATTTGTTGCATGTCTTTCTCTTCTCTTTCCTGTCAAATTACTGTTTAAAAAAGGTCACTGCTGCCATAAAAATCTATAAATCATCAACCAACCAAATAAAAAGGACAGATTGTGGATCCTAGGTTGATTAGTATCAGCGGCGTGTTTCTGTAGAGGCCACAGTTGACTTTCCCAGATTTGTTTATAAGGGTTAGCCCCCAGTATTGTGTGTATTCAAGGTTCAAGATAGGTTGCAGACACATAAATACAGGGAGTGAGTAAAGACTTTAAAACAACAACAATCCAACAAAGAAGGCTATATTGCCACAGTCAGGTAGACATTCTGGTCCTGCAAAGGAGTCTTGCTACTCTTCATATTCTGTAGGCTCCTGATTATTAGAAAGATGTGAAATATTAGCTCCTCACAAAACAAGCATTTTTGGGAGTATTTGATGTTTCAATTCAATTAAAAAACACCTTGTAAAATCCCAGAGGGAAGTTACATTTTGTTGTCTTGTAGTATCCAATTTTCTTCAAAGAGTTGTTGGAGGTGCTTATATATGTGGCCAGTATGGATCTCCTGTAGGGGTTTGTGTTGCAATGGAGCTGAAGAAGACACTGACTGAAGACACTATTTTTGAATGACAGTCTGTTTAACCTATTTAAGTCCCTGGCTCTGACTCTGCTTCCCCAAAAGATGATGGAAGAAGAGATTTCTCTCTCCATGACGGGCTTATATGCATGCATATATTACATGCGACATCTTGCTGCAAATGCTTAAGGATCAAAGCATCTTCAAAAAGTAAAGATTGCTCTGTTACTACTTTTAGATGGCTTTCCTCTTGCCTACCAGTCAAATAAGTTGTCCAGGTGAACATCAATGTGTTTATGCTCCTCCCAACACCTCCACTTCTCCCTTGATGCAAATAGTGTTTGACCTAACCCAGTTTATCTTGAAATATACAAACATCCCTTTAGTTTTGTTTACACTCAAGATAAGGAGATTGTTTCCACACCATGACACAAAACGTTCCGCTCTCAGTCCTTTTATGGCTCATAAATTCGCTGCAGTCATGCCCCAATGCCAAATGCTAATTGTAACCTTGACTCCAAAACCTTACCTTCCTTTCCTTTTCCTATACTTTGACCTGAAAAAAAGTCGGGCATGCAGGGGCTTAAGCTGTTGCGATGAGAGAATGTAGCTGTATAATACTGGTAGAATCAGCAGCCCAAGGAGGGAGGAGGAAGGGATACAGGGGAGGAGAAACAACCAGAAAACCATAACCGCCTAGGAGAATGACAGTGCCTCCTTTCTCCGGATTGAATGCTTTTCAATTTTTAGCACTATGAATCTAATTTTTTCTCTGGCCATAAAATTGGGCAACCCTGTCATAACATGTAACAGTAGGAGTTCTCAGTGGTGTGACTTGAGTTTGCAAGTAAATCAGCCTCCCGCATGTCAGTCCCGAACAGCTTGTCAGTCACGCCCCCGACATCCCAGGCATGCTAGTCAATCTAGTTATACCCCCTGCTCTATAGCTCTCAAAAATCCATTTTATCATGGAATTATTTTACCGACAACAACCAGCGCTCATATCATGAGGGGGTATTTAGCTAATGACAACATAATTGCTCGTGAAAAAGGGTTTACTTTTCAATATTTCATACAAAACCTAGACAGTTTTTCAAAGGCAGGAGAATTTTCTTTGAGTTGGTTTGAACTATATCATTGGCTTTATAATCTAGACCAGATGGTAAGACTCGTTTTACATTTGATGTTGTAGAGCTATTACAGGTTGAATGATTCTTTTTAGAGAAATATGTTTGTTGCTTGTTTGAATGCAGAATTTGCTTTACATATTAATGTAAAATAATATGTAAAATAAAAATAAACCATTTTACTGACGATGTTTTTTTTTCTCTTTCACACATAAGACATGATTTTTATTCATATCTATCATTGGTATTATAGAAGTTCAAAAGAATCAGCTCCTGAAGTAAAGCACTACTTAGTTACACTGGAACAGTGTGCGCACATGGAAAGTTTGCACTAAAGGGTGAAATGGTCAGATTGCAGTAATTAAAAATTTAAAGTGTCCAAAACTGTTGCTCATTAACTTGCCCCTTTTACTCATCGTATGCCTGTACTTTACATTCCATGAAAAAATCACAGAAATATTCTCTGCACTTAAACCAGTGGTGCACAAAGTCGGTCGTCAAGACCCGGCATCCTGCATGTTTCAGTTCTTTCCCTGGTTTAGCACACCTGCATCAAATGATGGCTCATTAGAAGGCCTAAGGAGAACACTGACTTGCTGAGGAGGTTGTTACTACCACTAGCGAGAGAACTAAAACATGCAGGATGCCGGCCCTCCAGGTCCGACATTGGGCACCCCAGATTTAAGCTCTCTAAAAACCCTTTAATAAGCTAGAAGAACATGATGGTGGACATTAATTTCCCCTTCCAGCTTGGTATTTTTTACTACATGCCTGGCAGTTTTAAATTAGCAAACTTAAACATTGCCCTTAACTACTACTTCATATTTTTTAAATGTTTTTAGACTTCATTGCTGTTTGCACCATGCATTTCTTTGCAAATGCAGTTAAACTGCATCTGCTGCCATGTAAGGCAGACCGGAAAGTACTGAAAACATATTTCAAACAAATAAAAGAAATATTGAACACAGAGAAGTTGCAGGAGAGACTGAGTACCAGAACAATAAAACATGTTTGAAATTCAGATGACCTGCTGCTCTCAGTCAGTTTGACTGATGATGGGAACTGCACTGTGGAGACCAAAAAATATGGATGGATATTTTGCCCTACACATTTCTTCTTTGTCATTTGTTCCTGCACATCTTCCACTTATATTTATTTTTGTTGTGCTTTTATACTTGTATTTATATTTTGTGAATTCACAGATATGATGAACAATTGAAGCAGCTACATGTAAAGTATGTAGATAACAAGTGTATTATGTACATATATAATTTTATTATCATATTTTTTATCATATTTCTCCATTTCACCAACTGGAGAACTCCAGAAATGTCTTTTATCTAAATTCTGCTTCTTACCCTAGAAAAACCACACAACCAAGTGTGCCAACACTGCTGCAGACTCCCAACATGGCTTCAAAAAAAAATTTGATCTGTCATCATCACTTAGGCATGATATATTTGAGGTCTAGCTACTCAAAGCTAAAATCCTGTAGAGGAATGTAGATGTATTCAAATGGCACATCAGAGATTAAACACTTTTCAGGAACCCAGCTTTAACATTTTTTTTAGATCAAATAGTTATATGGGTGTTATGTGACACTCATAACTCACAGGAAATCAAGATACACAATTCTCAGTGAAGATACATTTTGTTAAGCAGGTATCGCTTTCTTAAAGATGCAGAATAGGTGTAAAATGAGCAGTATGAAAAAAATTATAAATACCTACTGTTGTAATATGTAACAAGGTTACATCTCAAACTACATTGTTTATTGTTCCTATTTTTACATTTTTTTATTTTGTGTCAATCATCATATCACCTCTTACCTTAACTTGCCGCTGTGTGGATTTTCCCCACTGTGGGAGAATAAAGCATATTTCTATTCTGTTCTTTTAAGTCTAGCAACAAACAATATTTCTGAGATGATATACGAGAAAAAAACCCATGATATACAACTATGCCACAATTAAACTCTTATCCATTATAATGACATACCCAGCTTACAAGTACTTTTCAATCTGTGCAGTAGTTTCAAGGATTTCAGGGAAGCCAGTGCAGTTGTTCGAAAGACTATCCTTCAAGCTCATAATCCACAGCAAGCTCTGTTGGAATGAAAGTGTCCTGCTGTGCTGCTGATGGCTTCAAACAGTGTGTGACAGCCTAAGTCAGATATAGACTGAGTAACATTATGTTTGGCCTCTATAGTACTGCCTAAAGTTGGTACAGAGGAAACTCCTAAGAGAAAAATTACTTTCCTCCAAAAATGTATTATCATTTCATATTTTAAAGGCCTATTAAATTCCCTCAAGGCAATGCTATTACAAATAGAGTAAGTGTGCTATGCATTACAGAATTTGAAGTAAATGTTTTCTGCATGTGATAATAGTCATCAACCTTGCATTTCAAGATTGATGGTCAGATGTAATGTACCAAAACTTGTTAAACCTTCGTCTCTATAGTAATAGCCAATAATATCAGTTGAACACACTTTGTAAAAGTGCAATGAACTGCAATGAGATGCTGTAGTACAGGATTTTGGGATGCAAAACACAAATTTTCCCTCTCACCTTTCCACTAAAACTTCAGTTTAATTTCAGAGTTTCACAAATTCATTTGAAGCAATAAAATAAAGAATTTCAAGTCTTCTTGCCATTTTCTCTCTAGCCCAATATTGTTTTTTTTTTTTTTTTGTTTTGTGTTATTGTCTCATCTCATTAGTTGGTTATATTAATTGACAATAAAGTAAAGGACTTTGCAAACAGTCCATCATCTGCAGGGTATGCATGTCACAGGTCATTCAAAAACAGAAACTGGACAAACAAACACGCACGCACACATAGGGGCAGTTTTGAGAGGTCAGTTACTGAACAGTCATGTTTTTACTAAGGAAGGAAGCAGGAGTGACCAGAGAGAAACCACAAATGCACAGGGAGAACATGCAAACTTCATGGAAAAACCCACGGCTGGGAATCAAACTCAGGGTAATTTTGCCACAAGATAACAGTATTACCAACAACTCCAGCCACTTTCTAAACAAGAAAAAGTGAAGTTGATCTGTAAAGCTATAATTATTGAAATATATGTATATTACCAACGCTTCTTAAAAAAAGTTACATTTATGAAACGATTTGAAAGATTTATTGTATTTTGAGATTTTAAAAAGAAGGACACTTTGACTTGGAAAAGTTTGCAGGGAGACATTAAAAGAATTGATGGTCAAGCGGATAAGAACGTAAACATCAGTATTGCATTTAAGATATGTGAAAAACATGTAGTGGTAAGATTTTATTTTCCCATTAAAATCCAAAATCCAATTCTGAAATCTATCATGAGGATGTAAACATAATGTTACAGAATTGCTCCAGTTTTTTTTCTTTTCAATGAACATCTCCTGACAGATCAAGTTGGCCACAATCTGAAAATCGATATCTGAAATTATCTGCTTGTCTTTTAGAAAGATTTAAAATAGACATATGTATTACCATGATCTAGCTAGCAATTTGAATTGTGGTGTTAATATGCAGCTCTAATCCTTTTTTAATTGTGGAAGAAGAGGAAGAACAGAAACCACCTTGTCATAATAATGGCATCAAATATCCAGTTGTGTTAATAAACCTGTTTGAACCCTCAATAACTGATTACTCAGTTAGTTCGTTGGGTGCCAAGCATAAGAAAAATGCTCTGTTTTTCTCACAAAATTTTAATTTCAGTTTGTTTAGAATAGTTGTAAACAACTATTCTAAAGTTTAGAAGCTGTTTATTCCACAGATGCAAACTAAAGTAAGGAAAACTAAATTAATTCAGTTTTGTTGTTACACTCCAGTTCCTTCAAACTTTCCAATAACATTCATCAGAGATAGCAACAAATATAGATATAGCAAAGGGAAGACTTTCAATTCAAAAGTCTGGAAGTAAAAACAAATTAGTTTACTGTTACAGTCTCTTAGTTTTCTCAGATGTTTTTACTGTGATGAAAACAATTCCATTAGAGGATAGACTTTATTCTGAGCTCAATAATACTGAAGAGGAGAGACAGGAGTGATAGCTGAGGAATTTAAATGACTCCATAACAAATATTCTTATTCTATTATCTTTGTCAGTGTATTCAAATGGTTTAATCATTTTTAGTATTTCATTTTATTCGTCTTTGAGCATTGAGAATCACTATGTCTGACTCCGTACAAGAGTTGTCCAAAATGTTTAACAATTATAACAGTATTGTGTAGTTGGTGCTTTTAATCAGTTTTCAGTTGATTAAATCCAACTGAAAACTGATTAAATCCATCTATGGATCACAAAATGTCACCAAAATCACTTTATCCATCTAAAGTCTTTCAGAAAATCATAAAAGTGTATCAAAACATATCGATTGCCAAATATTGTGATATATATTGTATCATGAGCAGAATCCTGTGTATTGTAGCGTGAGATTATTGTATCACTGCACTCCTAATGTTTACAATGTGCTACTACACAAGAAGAAAGGTTGGGTTACTTTTTGTCATAACACCATGTCTCATCTTTTCTTTTATTCCATACTTAATGATTGCTTCACCATCTTTGGTTTAACTGCAATGCTCCAGTCTGATTGCTTTCAAGTGGTCAAATAATTATGAAACCAAGACCGCTGCCACTACAATCATTCTGCAATAATAACTAATGCTATCAGGTCATTGCTGCAACATTTAACCTACATTTTCTGGAATGGTGTTGCTTATTTGCAGTGTTTATTGCATTGCAGAAAAAGCAGAAGTCAGGCAAGGCCATAAAAAACTTTCTTTAGGGGAAATGCAGGAGGTGAGTTGAGTCTACCAGGAATGGATAGTAGTAATCATCAGGCATCAAAGTGTTGTCTGCCAGCTCCTTAAATGCCACACTCAGTAATCAGCTGAATAATCCACAGGTGTGCCAGAAATGCCAGGTAAGTCACGCTCTCCAGCAAAGATCCTCTAATAGTGGAGCTTACGCACGCACACAGAAACCACAGCCACTCACCCACAGATCCTACCACTAACAGTCCCAAAGAAAGGCTTATGAGAGACAAACAAAAGAATGAAGGCTACTACAAATGTTCTCAATGATCTACAAGTCTCCGAGTGAAACTAAAATTAAAGTTACAGATGCAGCTACTGCGTAGTTATGAATGTTAAGTGGAATTATTATGACCCTGAATCTGTGACATGTTCTCAATGAATTTCAAATACAGCTGAAAGTCACAGCAGTGTTGGACATTGAACAACAACTGGTGAATCTTCTGTCTGATGTAGTAAATTGCTTTCGCAGGAGGTTAATCTTACCAGTTAATTACACTAAAAATGTAACAGTGGAAAGGTCAGTGTAGTTAAGTAACCCCACCAAACTTTAATAACAGAAGATAACATGTAATCATGCTTCATTTGAAATATGATTACCTCCCAAAAGGATATGAGATGAATAGAGACTGTTTGATACTGTGGAATGAGAGTCCTCATTAGTTTTTGAAATTCTGATGAAAAGTTATAAGTTTTGCAAATTATTGCTTTTTTGTTGTGACAAAAAATACCCAATATATCTATATATTATGCTGCTTTTAAATAATATTTCTGTTTCTATTCAATGATGAATAACTATGTTCATCTAAAGAGAAATGCATCTTACTGTCAAACTTATAGTGGTCTATCAAAAATAAAAAAAAAATAAAAAACAGACATGATTTTATTATAAGCCTTCGCTAAAAATGGAAAATATGTAAATTACTGCATTGTTGTAATGCAAACACAAATTAGGAATTTTTGACAACTCTGAAAAACAGGACGTTCCTGAGATTGAAAACTGCTAAATATGCATGTCACAATACGAGTGAGTGAAAATAGGGTCTGTGAAGACTTTATGATGCCTTACAAAATATTGATTAACCTTAAATATTTTTAATACATATTTTGTTATATAATAATCACAAACTGTAGGATTTTATTGGGATGTTTTATGTAGAATACACTTATGAGGTATTGAATTACAGCCTAAATAAAACTATTGTGTAAAGATTTTAGGAGACCACATCACGGAATCTAAAGAACACAGTAAACAGGCTGGGTACATTTATGAAGATTTTTTAATTTAATATTATGCAACATTTTCCCAAGCTTGTAATAACACAAAGCTTCATTCAATCTATCTTCTGAAAATCCAAAGAGTATGACACAAGTACAAACCTACCAAGACTCAGTCATTCGCCCAGGCTGGGCAAGGAGAGCATTAATCACAGAAGCAGCAGGCCAGTAATAACTCTGCTGGTGCTGCAGAGACCCACAACTCATAGAATCTGTTAATTCGACAAATCTGACCTTGATGAGAGTTCTTGAAATAATGGAAGAAATAAAACACAGCCAGAGCTACAACAGAATAGTTCAGATTAAATTAGGACTGGACCTAAATCAGATTTCAAATCTGTGGAAATTCTTGAAAATCTCACAAATATTCTTCTTCCAGTTTGGATGATTTTGAACAATTTAGGAAGGAACGATGAACAAATATTGAAAAGCATGAATCTCTTTTCTTTTACATGCACTACCTTGTGTTGTATCATCACAAACAATAATGAATTGAGATTGAAGCAATGTTGATACATGCTGTATTTTGGACAGGATAATGTGCCACCATGATATTAAAGTCACAGGGCAGCTATTTACTATTTCCCATTTCATCTTGGAATTATTAATGCCTGATTTAAAAACACCAGTCTGCTCCTCGGGGTAAAAATAAGTTTGTATTTAAGCTCCAAGAGCCAAAATTGCAAACATTCATCTGTTCAGATTGATGCATATGACCTAAATCCAGTATTACATTATTTAAGAAACTAAATGCAACAAATTATTAGGTAAAGCAGAAGTCTTCTTTATAAATACCGAACACCTATACTTATTTTATAGCAAAAGAGATAAATTAACATTAAGTGAATCAAAAATTTATTATTTGTTACACTTTTACATACAACATTTTCTCTTTTTTCATGCTGCTTGTCCAAAAATGTCAATTTTTCCGTTTTTACAAAAAAAGAGAAAAAAAAACAACAGTACTGAGTTGCAAATTACAAGATTAACTCAAATCCAGCTTAAAAATCACAAGCTTATTTCTGCTTGTGAAGTTAGAGAAGCAGAAGGAGCAGAAAATGCTACATTTTACTGCTCAAGGGCACTCAGCATGCAAAGCTATTACATTCAAAGACACTCATGTGTTGCTGAGGTACTTAATGAAATTAGCATGCTAACAAATGAGGTCACGTATTATGCATAATACTTTCTTTGCGGCTTCACCTTGGAACACATGATCTTATTTTTTTCTGCATACGTTTTTTTTTTAAATGTGTCAAACAAACTACCAGCAAAAAAAAAGCTAAGATTCAAGTATTTAAAACATCAAAGTGTTTCATATTAAACACTTTTAAAGGTGCTACTGATATAAAATGTAAACACAATGTTGGTGTCTACACCTACATGCATTATTTTGAAATGTGCATGATGAAACAGAATCAAAAGAAACAATATAAACAAAATGATTTAAACATAATCTCACCAACTCAGAAGACCTCAAGGCACAGCCCTAAACAGTTATTTAGGATTGACACCATGTAGTTGCAGGGCACTCGCATGGGAACTTTAATTTCCTTTTACAGTCACCTTCCACTCTTTAATAAATGCAATTTCCATCTCCGACCACCTGCTGCCTTTGCTCCAACATCACCAGGGACCCTGGAAGATTCTGTTTACTCTCTTATATGGTCAAATGGATTTCAGCAGAAAAAGTCTCATTGTCAATGTTATTTAATTTTGGTAGAGGAAAATAGGTATAAGTCCTAAAAATATGCTATGTGAGCTACACTGTACTTCTTAGCTAAATGAAAGCACTTCTATCTGCAGTACCACCTGTTTTTCTTTTTTTTGGAAAACAGTAGCTCTTTGGCAAACTACAAAATGATTTGGGGTTTTAATCGGGGTGCATAGAAATGTGTTATAATTTCTGTATTTTAAAAGATGCAACATTGGGAAACCAGTGTTCATCTGACTAGCAATAACAAAAGTTAGTAAGATCAGAATTTACCTTCAAAATCTAAACAAAAAAAATGGGGGGATGGGTACACATTCTAGGACACTTTTTTGTCTAGAAAATTATTGACAATGAACCTCCACAGATTTTGCAGACACAATTAGCAGACACCTGGTGACTCTGCAAGACTGCTGAGTTCATCATACGAAGTACTTCTAGGTTCAATTCTCCCAAGAACGGCTCTAAATGGCATGATGGAAAGATATTGTAGCAACATGGTGAAAAGAGGAGGTGCTTCTTAAAGAGACACAGGCCAATTTAAGGAGTTAAATTGCAAAGCCAAATTTCTCTTAAGTTTTATTTGTTATACATCACTTTTATAACGACTGAAGGTAATGTAGTTACTTGATTATGCTATAAAATGGCACCATGTGCCTGGAAAATATACAATGCCACCCCTTTAATTACTGAGATCTTTGATTAGTGAGGTCTTTGCTGCAATGCATTTACAAATGAAAGTGTGTATTTTGTGGCAGCCTTTGTTGCAATACCAAAACCTACATTCTTACTGTTTTCCCCTATATTTTATTTATTTTATTTTCCCACTCAACTTTGTTTATTCAAACTAATTCCTACTATTATTCTGGGGTTGCTCCTAACACTTATTTTATTGATAAAGTATATCTGCCATACTCTTTTAAATAGCCCCACATCAGGGTTTTTATGTATGGCATTTGCTCACAGCCCCTGAAGTTCCGAACTCTGTTGAACTCCCTGAGGCCATGAGGAGGAAAGCAATATTTCTTCCTCTCCCCTGCTTCCATTCGCTTTCCCTCCCACGTTATTATTGATGCTGAAACTCCTCTCAGCAGGATATCTGCTGGCCACTGTGTAGGAAAAAGAAGAAAGAGGGGGACAATGATTGGTCAGACGGGAGGAAGAAAGATAAAGAATACGACTGAAAGTATCTGCTATTACACGCTTAGTTGGTTTTCACAGACACTGTAATCCACACGGTAACACTTTAACCCTCGTTTTAGGAACTGGATAAGGAGGCTAGCATCTTCCATCACCTTAACCTCCTCTCACCTCTTCAAATCAATCTCCCCCCCTAACCATTATTTTCATACTTGTTCTGCACTTTCAATTTTCTGATGCTATACACCTATATGTCATACAAACTCTGCTACCTACCTCTCTACTATAATTCTTCTCCGTCTTGCCTCCTCTATATACATCTATTTTTTTCAGTAATAGCACAAATCACTGTCATTTTCCTATTACATGGTATGCTCTTCCACTAATGTTTCTTTATATTCTTTCAGAATTTCTAAACCACACTAAGTCTAACAGACTGACATACAAATTCATAATTTGCACCTGAAACAGGGCTGCATGTTCTCAGTCTGAAATTAGATGCAAAGCCAGATATGCTCTTAAAATAGTCTCACCAATCAAAATCAAACAGCTTATCTCCAACAACGTTCAAAAAGCTTTTTGAAAATTGGATCTTTGAGAGACACATCCAAATCACCTTACATCTTTATCCCCCAACTAAGAGTCTAGTCTTTAAAGCATGGTATAATGTACAATTGACTGTTTTTGAGCTTCATATGACATTACAATGTTATCGCCTCACAAGGCATACATAAATGGAGTGCAGCTTTGATTCTTTCATGCATGTTTGAGAAACAGTTAAATCTCTTTGGTCCTAGGTGCGTAAACGCTTTCTCTCATGAAGCGCCTTCCCCCACTTCTTCCCAACACAGCTCCTCCAGACTAGCAGCAGCATCTATCAGCAAATATCTGGCAAATCTGCTGTGCTTCTCATACAAACTACTTCTCTATCCAAAACTACTAAGAATGGCTCAAAGCACTCTTCACACTCTTGTGGAGAGGAGACCAATGTGAGGGTCATCTGGAAGGACGGGAAAAAGTGATATCTGCTCTGTACAGCAAACATAAATATGTTGCCTTTTTTTGAGAACATAGGTTTACAGCTGTTTAAATCCACAGTCTCTGATCCAAAAGACTCTAGCCAGAGAGAGGGAGCAGAGGCAATTCAGCCACACCTTGATCTGGTCCCCAGAAATTCAAACAGACAAATCCAATAATGAAGATGCAGAGACAGGGTAAAAAACAACAACAAAAAAAGTCAAGGTCAGATTTAAAGGAGCCAGGGTAATTACTAGAAAACAGAAAATGCTGGAATGCTGAGACAGAAAGAACAAACAACAAGTAAGAGAAAAGAGAGGAGTTTCATGAGGAGCAGAACAGGGTCATTCACTCAGGCAACCAGGGAGTAAATGAGTACATCAGGGTAGGAACACTGGGTGACAGACTAAGTAATGTTAAAAAATGTAGATGACAGTCAGACCAAAGCATCACTTTTTCAAAGACCAAAACTGGTTGAGTTACAACAAATTGACACTACAACAAATGTGTGTTGCTGTCATTAAAAGTATATTTTCTGCTATAGAAAAAACTTTCATAGTAAATAGTTTTATTCTCCTTGTAGCATAACATCACCCACTGAAAACCAAAGTAAGTTTTAATGTTTTATGTTAGCTTCCAGTGACTCCAAGAGTTTCATTTGGCACAGCTAGTCTGATCCTTTGTTGTTTCAGTTACCCCTGAAGTTGCTTAAGGGAAGACTTTGATTTATGGCATGCTACATAAGGACTCCCCTGTTGTTATCGTGTGGGGTTGTACGTCTGTCTGTGGATGTATGCTGCACTGATCTGAGCTTCCCAAAAATTCAAATAATCTTTGGGTATCTGTGGTGTTGTGTCTAATAATACAACAATCTAGCTGCACAGCTAACCATTAATCTCAGACACCTCTAAGAAACATTATTATATAATGACAATGACACTGTGTGACCAGTTTCATACACAGGTTAATTCAGGTGAACTTACTTTATTCATTTTGTGCCAATTCCCAATAAATCTGATGTCAAGACAGACAAGTTTAATATGGTCCAAATTCAATTCAAATCAATTTGGTTTATTCCAACCAAGTTGATGATTAGATATTATAATTTTTTTTTCTTTTGGTCAAATCAAGTTAATTTCATCATACAATGCAAAACTACATATATGAAGAACTATATCATATCCTGGAATGGCACCTTGAAAAGAATAAGTTGATTTCTGATTACTCCTTGAAAATGTAATTTAGTTTTTCAGCTCTCCCCTATTTACTGGTTTTGGGGGAAAGACGGTGGGTCAGTTTCTCTGAAACCTCTTGATATATTTGTTTGTTGCTGTATGCATTCTTCCACCACGTTTGATAAAGTGGTTCAAACCTCAAGGTTTGACCATGGAATTATTGATTTTCAGTTCACCATCTCAGCAACAACTACAGTCTTTGAAAATGGAAGTTGAGATGCTATTAACATAAATCCTCAGTCTAATCAACGAAAGCAGTCAAATCACTTGCACACAACATCCGACTAGGTCTGGCTTGTACCACCTATAAGATGATTACGATGTAGCAGAATCTGCAAAAAGAAGACAAATCTGGCCAGGGAGACTGGAGAAGAACCCACTGCCAATATTGGCTTCATCAGAAATTCTGTCCAGAAAAGAGACAAAAGTAAACACAGACATTCTGGGTCAGATTTTGTAAAAATAAAATGCGTTTTGGAAACACAAATGATGCAATAATAGTAGAAAGAGTAACAGCTCAAATCCACAAGCCAAATAATCAACTATTTCATGCAACATTTTTCATAATAGAGGTGGCATTCTTATAAATATGGCTCTGAAATTTTATTATAAAATGATGTGTTGTATGTGTGTATCTTATGTTAACCTCATTGTGTCATGTTTGGTGTGTGTTGAGGAGGACCCAAATGGCAACTGGGAGACCCAGGCGCAGGATGGAGATCATATTTAATGATGGAACTCAAAACTCATAAAAACATGAGGGAAACACAGATGAACCAGGGGGACAAAATAAGATGCAGCAGTTAGAGAAAGAAAGCCAGGAGCTTTTATGCTGGCGATATGATTGTGTCACGGAAACCAGGTGAGGACAATCAACAGAGTGAGCGACACTGAGTGGGGAACAAGAGTTAGAAACTGAGATCATGGCAGTGCAGAAGCATGGGATGACTAGAAGAGTAATGAATACTAAGTGAACAGATCAAAATATAACAAATACAAGAATAACTCAAAATAGAAGACACAGAATACAGAACTCTGAAAAATGTACATCACAAAGGCCATGGAATCATGACACATGATGACATTAAATTTAGCTCATTTCAATTTTCACTGGGAAAAAAATTTATCTAATCAAAATGAAAAGTCTCCCAGCTTCATTTTAATTTTTCCTCACAAATCTATCAAATGAGGGCAGAAACCTTCAAGGGTAATAATGTGACATCTTACCAAGATAAATGCCTTTAGTTTTATTGTACAATGACATGAGATCGTTGTTCAATTTGAAATCTGACTGTCATTTTTTTAAAATAAAAAGTATAGCAAAAAACTTTCAAGCAGCATGTTGTCATGCATATACTCTCTCTTTGTACAGTATATGGCCCAATTTACTTCACAGAATATTCTTTTTATTTTTTCTTTCTTCTTTGGGGAATTAATGTTAGAAAACAGCCCTATAGTCAATTTCTGAATGGGAATAGACATTGAAAAATCTAACAGAGAGAGACTTTAGGGAGGACTGAGAAAAAGATGTTAATTTTCCATGATGAGAAATACTTTTGTTGTGATCCACATAGAGAATGTGTGTGTGTGAGAGAGCAGCTTTGTGTGTCAGTATCTCCCTAGAGCACAGAGATAAGAGACTTCTTTGTTTTCCCGGTTGTATTCATTTTCTGGTTCTCTCCACCTACTCTTCCATGACCATTCTTTTTTCAAATATAATTTTTTATTGCATTTCTTCTTTGTTAGTTATTATAGCCATATAAAATAAGCCATGGGACTGATACAAGATACCGGCATCCAATGCAAAATAAAAATAAAAAAGGAAATTAAGAAGGTAGCCAAGGATCAAGAGAATCAAAATAGGTGCACATTTAAAGACTTATCAGAAAGTTACTTATTTAAATTGATGTGTATTCTAGATGTGAGATTAGGTGTTTAAATAATAATAAGACGGACCATACAACCATACCTTACACATTACAGAATTATCACTTGTTGGCCTTACAGCCAAATTTTCTTAAACTTGTAGGCACTTTCCTATGGTTCATTTTGCAGCTTGCAGTGTTTCTACTGGGTGGTTCTAGTTTGCTATTGCGTTCCTAATCCACACATTTAAGCTGCTGTCACTCAGGGCTCACTATCTTCGTCCCTCTGGCCCTCGGCTTCCATCTAGCCACCAGCATCAGGCTCACCAGGCTTTCCTTTTCCCTTCTGCTTTTTTCTCTCAAACTCACCCAGCAACTCTGACTGAGTCACTTATCACCAGAAGGAAGCAGCACTTTTCTGCATGCTAACCTAGGACATCCTCCTTGGGGGAGTAAGATTATATATTTACATCAGGGATTAGTACTTATACGGTTGTTTGCTGTATTTGTGTGTTTTGAGGTAGATTCATTACAAAGTCTAGTTTATTAAAGGAGACTTCAGCAATTTTGTAAAAGACTGAGCACCAAAACACAAGTGCAGAAACAGCAAACAAGTCACTTGACTCACAAAAGTCACAGGAAATTATAACATGAAACCAACGTCAAAGGCTTTTCATTATAGGAATGCCATGTGATATTACTGGTGACTTAAGTTGTCCAGCTAACATTTACTGACAATAGCTGATGCCCTCCATTTGCAGGATTTGTACATATAGATGATGAACCAAAATGCAGAAAGAAAATCAGCAGATTGTGAAGGTGATATTTAATCAGAAGAGTCCATAAACTCAAAAAACACCAAAAACACAAAAGAAGCACAGCATGAAGCACAGCACACATGGCAGGAGCAAAGGATAATGACAGAGAAGCAATGACAAACTGGCCAATATGAATCTGAAAAATGAAGGAAATGAACTGGCTTATAACTAATAAAATCAATGACAAAGGAACCAGGTGAGTCCAATCAGCAGAATATGCTGTGGCTAAGTGGGGACCTGAACTGAAGGAACATGTCTGTGAACACATAAATGAACACACTGAGATCTGGGGAAAATAAACTAGGAAAAACTTCAAAGAGTAACTATGGTCTCAAACCCAAATGAGATATACACTTAAAGAGTACAATACAAATTCAGGAATGGAAAAACTAAACAAAACTAAATATGAACTGTGAACACAGGCAAAACAATCACAACAAAATAATCAATACGTTAATCTAAAGTGAGCAACGAAACACAAATGCAGATTATAACAGTATCTGCCACAAAATGTCGCTGTAAAAGAAGAAACAGAATGTTGAGTGGAGGGAAGAAAAGATGATAGGAAGAGTTGTACATGCCACAGATGTAGCTTGAACCACAACAACCTGAAGTTTATTTGGCACAAATTCTTCAAGAGTTTATACAATTTAAACTGCAAAGCAGAAGACATGCCTCTACAGTAGTGTTACCAATGCAGGTTGTGAAAAACTCCACAGACCTTCGGTATGTCAAACATCACCTCACTTCGTTGGACAGCAACTAACTTGACCTCAGTGATAGGAAAACCAGACAGTAAGGGAAGTTGGAAGATAGTACAGCAGCATTTGTGTTAAAATGGCAAGTGTAGTGGGTTAGAAAATGTACATACGTGGGTATAATTGAAAAGAGACTTTCTTTCCAGTTCCATGTATATTACATTATCAAAAATTAATACAAAACTTTTTTTTCATATTTTCTAGCACTTCTTTTCTTGTTTGAATAACTTATCAGGAATAAGGCCTGAAAGAGAAGTGAAAGGCAATCATTGAGTCAGGAACTGACAGAGGGACGCCTGCATTGAGGAACCTCCACAGCCTCCACATGATGTCTCTTTACTGTACCATTTGGTAAGCACAGTTCTCTCTTATAAAGAAATTCAGGAGCATTAATACCAATAAGCACAAATTGACCCTTTAGGTTATCTACATAGAATGCTCCTTTTTATTATAACATTTTGGTATGACAACCTTTCCAGTAAACATTGAAACATATCAAGTAACCATTAGACCACCAAAATTAGTGACTTGAAATAGTTCTCAATCCCGAAATTACATGATTGATCCATGCTTTGACACAGATATTTATGTTTCCTCTTTGCATCCCCTTCAGTCATTGTTTCAGTTTTTGACTGGCAGAAGATTTAATGGAAAAACTTTGATAAAGCTTTTATCCTTTCAGCTATAACTTTTGCAAACAAGGGCACAGGGGAATAATGTTTTTCTAGTAAGCTTGTTTAAAATGTTGCTTTTATTCATCTACTTTTGGGTGAAGGACATTAGTAACTCTGCAGGGTTATGTACATAACTTTTTTTGGCTATGGGTTTTGTGCATTTTAAAACTCATTTGTATGGTATTTTCTTGGCTTACGTTGAAGGAAAATATCAATTTACGTACATTTGATGAGTGAGAGCATTGCATCTTCCTGAGTGCATAAACTGTTCAGTACATCAGCATTCTTTTTAATAGGTTGACATAAAAAAGAATAATCCTTTATTCTAGTCTGTGTAATATTTTGTCTTTCTGAGAAGCAGGATTTTATGATTTTCATTAACTGAAAGCCATAATAATAAAAAGTTCAAATAAATGTCTGTATTATATCAGTCTGCGAGTAAGGCTCCTGTACAATGAGTTACATTTTTTACTTGAATTAGTGAAATAAGTTAACTTCTCAATAAGAATTTAACTATATATATACATTTCTATAATACATGACAACCTGCTGCATTAAACAGCAAAAAGGTCAATTGCACAATTGACCTTTTTACACTCAATATCCTCAAGTGCAGTGGATATTAAGTGTCATGTCTGCTTGAAATAGCAGCCTTATTCAAAAGGGCTAAAAAACCACAAATGATAAAATACAATGATAACTCTTGGAGAAGCATGATTTATATTGCAGCAGTGTACAGTGAGTCTGAAGAGGTAATCCTATGAAATGTAATTTTTTTAATTTGTTTTGCTGTTTGCCATCCTTATTTTAAGCTGTGTGATTCTTTGAAAACACATTACCCTTTGTACTGTTGACATCTATGTGCAAATAATAGTCATTTGAATTATTGCTCTAAAGTAGGAGCCAATATGAAAGAGCACCAAAAAAATCTAATAACACAGCTTGAAACAACTAAGTGAATGTTTATGACCTTAGACACATCCTGCAGTGTGTGTTCAATGTGTTACAATACAGATTAGTATAACAAAAGCAACTTCAGCTGTCAGGACATACCTTCATTATGAGTATGAATCCTTTGATTAGGTTGTAAACTTCCAGGGAAGAAATTGGACTAATGTTTATTTAGGCAAAATATGCTAGCGTCTTTGGATTGTCCGTCAGCAATGGCTTACTTCTAGGATCTATTCCATTTAGTAGAGATGTGGAGTACACAGCATATAGGCTTCTGGTTGCAGATCCTCCCAACTGAGTTAACCCAGGGCTATTGACTGCTTGTCTGAATAACACTCATGTTGGCTCACCCCTTATACATTAAGTAGATAGCCATGTCTAGCTTGCTCTACAGTTGTGACAGATTATTCCCGGTATGGTTAAATGCTTAGTATATTGTTTTATAACATTCCCTACCTTCGTTTTAAAAAAAACATTTGTTATATTTATGCTGGAATTAAAATTCGACTTGAGAAAAACTGGTGGTAATCTTTTTATTATAGAATATAATTGTAGTACATTCCAATAAGTCATTATTAATTTGCAGATGTTAATAAACAAAACTTAAATTCATAAACTCAGTTCTCATAAAACAACTTGTGTGAGGTGTGGTGAGGAAGTTCTCCTCCGCTGTGCTGTCGCCTTGATTGTTGCAGAAGGTTTGGTGGAAAGTGGACATTCAACATGAACCGTGTAATAGAAAGCAAAGCCCCCTTTTTTTCATTTGTAAGTAACAATAAGGATGTACAAAGATCAAACAAAGAACATTATGTTTCATTCTTTTTTTTGCAACAGATCATAAATTGGTAAAGTACATGTTCACACAACATGCACGTAATAAAATCAAAATACAGTAAGGTCTTAAAATGAATCATTTGATTAAGACATACCATCACACACATTTTTTCTTGATAAACTACAACATTGTTCTTGAAGTTTTTCAAGAATGCATAACAAGGTAAAGACCTGGCATTATCTCTTACAAAAAATAATATGTGGGAGTAAAGCAGAGGTAAATCTGTCAGTTCTGAAAAATATAGGTGATGGTGCAATTTTATGAAATCCCTCCTGATATTTCTTTTTCTTTTTTTCCAACATTGTTCCTTACTTTACACAGCTTCAGAAGGAAAAACACCTATAAATTAAATCAGATATGAAGCCTCACTAATGCTGCAGTAAATAATAATATCCTGAAGTATATGAGAGGAATAGTTAGCACAATCTGCTTTAATATGGGTGTTGAGAGAGCTTTGAGGCCAATGAGAGACACAGAGGTCTGCAGTCATCAACTCTAAGAGTGCCCTGGTATTTATAAGAACGTAAAATTTGCTCTGCTAGTTCAGGTGGAGGGACCAAGTAAACGGACCTCTCAAACATGGTTCTGCAGAATAAATAGGTATCAACTGGTTTCTCAAATAAACCATGTAAGGACCATATTTGATTTTGAAACTATATCCCTCTCACTGACTAGTCAGGCATTAAATGATCCAGGCAGACTCACCACCCACCACACTGTGCAATACCCCATAAAGGCAGTAATTTAAACAAGGTCCTATGCTGTTATGGAAGCACCAACTAAAACATGTAAAAATCCTATTGTACATGCAGAATTTGAATCAACCTACATCTATCTAAGACTTAATTCATTCTTAGAGGTGTAATTCACTGTTATTAAGAAAATATACAAATTTTTTACAGTAATAACAGTCAGTCAATAACATTAGAATGTGTTTCAATAAGGCTTTTATGTTAAGAGTAAAGTACATTTTAAAAACAACTGTTAAGCATTTATAAAACTTGTTTTTCATTAATTCCACATTTCTGTATTAAACATTTTTTTTCATTGGTCTGACATTTTTATTAGCAATAAGCAAAAAAAATCATCAGAATTACCCAGCAATATAGGCTTTTAAAAAGTCAGTCTGTATGTAATTAATCTATGTAATGTGTTTCACTTATTGAACTGGATTACTGACATAAATTAACTTTTCAATATTCCATTTTTTAAATAATGCTGTACAGTACAACCATGAGCAAAGAGAAGATTTTAGATTGTAAACACTTGTTATTTTTGTTTCAGAGCTGTGCTGTTCCACACATTCAAACTTGGCCTTCAAAGATGTCGAGCTGTTGCCACAAAACACCTTGCAATTACATACTTAAAGGGAACAAGGGTGCGGAAATGACAGACAAATAAGAACAACATTAATTTTCTCAAACCGTCCTCTATTTGTTTCGCTTCTGTCAGTTCTTGAGAAAAATGAGGGTGAGAAAGTGAAAGAAGAAATGAAGTGTGAAGAGAGTCATGTAATGAGGCAGGAGTCTGACTTTAGTGGACTGGATACTTGACTGGTTGACTAATGTGCTGCACAATCTGATTTAGGTAACTTGTTTATGACTACCAGCTAAAAATGTTGCAGACGGCAGACCTAACTTGTTAAGTTAAATGATTAAATAGTTGTTGTTCAGACAAATGTGACTGTTTATTTGTGGGGGTGAACATATTTTTCAGTGGGTTGACATATATGAAAAATGATCATTTATTCTAATAAATGAGAGAGTTAAGGTTATAAGGTTCTTGACTGATAAATAATCTTACATTGCGCTCTTTGCTAAAGACAGTTAAAGACCGGAATAATGACTGGATATAGAAATTCATTGGCTTTTAAACACATTAATATATATGATACATTTACTTTTAACTGTGTCCACTTATTTAGCTATAATTTTTTATACTTTTAAACACAGAGCAATTTTGTTCTGTGTTTTATTGTCTAACATATTGCTGCCAACAAAATTTTATTGTATCTCCTTGTGCAAATGATGACAATAAAGTTCTCTTTTTTTACATATATAAGGTGTACTTGCTGACTGTCTTACTGGATATTTTCTTTCCTCCAATGATTTTAAACCAGATAAAATCATTTGTAAAACATGACAAATCTTAATTTTCTCAAAAGCTAAATGCTACAGCTGCTGATTCCCGCTTTCCAAAATAGCTTCCCTCTATTTGTGGCCAGCCTTGTAAAGATAAACAGACTGAAATACAGAATGAACTTCAGACAGAGAATGCTGAAGGTGTGCAAACACTGTTGCTGCAACATTCAAAGGAAAAAAAAAAATCCAGTTTAGCTTCAGATCTCTTTCCTTTATGTACCAAGAATTTTCTGTTTGCAGCAGAGGAAACCAAAGCCTATGTGTATTCTAAACCATCTGTCACTGCCCATTCTGAGTTGTTGCCCATGTGTGTCACTTTGACTTAATGAGCTCTAAAATTTTCTTACATGCAGAAGTGCGGAGATTTTAGGAAGACATAAAATTAAAATGCTTTAAAGTCAAATTATTTGTTTAAAAATGTCATGAAATTTAGGTGCTAAATTTCTGTGTTTTTTTAAGTCAGTTGAAAAAGTAAACTAAGATTGGTGACAAATGAGTATTTGTTCTGGCAAACAAGTGACTGACTACTATGACGGGGATCAAAAGACTGAAACTACTGGGAAACATGACTGGGGAGAAAGACTGAACACAGCTGCAGACATTTCTGGTTAGTAATGTTGTGTTTTGTATGTGGCAACAATCTTGTGTTTTCTCCACATGTCTAGACAAAGGAATGGAAGTGAAAGACAGAAGTCTATTTTCCTGAAGAAAGATCTGGTTAATCTTTTCTCAAACC
Organism: Phalloptychus januarius; assembly: GCA_902982915.1. Classification (NCBI taxonomy): domain Eukaryota; kingdom Metazoa; phylum Chordata; class Actinopteri; order Cyprinodontiformes; family Poeciliidae; genus Phalloptychus; species Phalloptychus januarius. Next base: position 2,889,021 of record CADWAE010000133.1, on the reverse strand, counting down.
TAGAGGAAGAACTGTCAGAATAATAACTCTCCAAAAAACTTGAACATTTACTTTTCTTCAGATGGATCTGACTTTTGACCACAAGGATGGAATCTGAAATATTTAATCCTGCGTGTTTTGATCAGAAACCTTGAGGTTCCTGATAGGAAGCTGAAGATGAGGGGAGATTTCATTCTTCAGCTTCTCTATGGGGAGTCACTGTGGGGAGAAGTAAAGTTTTAGAAAAATAGAGTAGAACCAAATCTGATTGAAAATTTGAGGCTCTTCCTGGTACACAGTCCTCAGGCTTGTCTACCAAAGAGAGGGAAACATTTTTCAAGCAGTCTGATGGATTTTGAGAACCTTTACATGGCAGACTATGAACATATTACCAATTCAAGCTGTGGGATTAAAAATAATTTATATGTCACATTATAGATTGGAAAAGATTTTAAAATCTTTGTCTTTGTCAAGTCTTTTCAATACGAAATCTGGTATTTTAGTAGAGATGTGTAAGTGTTTTATATGTAGTGCTATCTACTGGGTTTGTAAGGCTCTGTTCTTTTTTTGATTGTTTTCTGTCATCCCATAAAGTCACTTATTTCTCTCAGCTATCAGACAGTCTTTGTAGCTTAAGGAATGTAGAAATAGGAAGAAGGTATTGAGGTCTTAAGAGCATCCAGTCTTTCAATTTCAGGCAATTTAATGGATTTTTTGCTTTTGATTTGAGACTGCACACAATTTAGAGGTTTGAGCTCCCAAATGACTCTTTGAATGCTTCCCTTTTTATAGATTCGTCAGAGATCTCAGGCCAGAACACTCAAACTTCAAATTAAATGGCTCTCCTCGATTCACTATACAGCACACCAGTGTGCCCACTGAGCACAGAAAGATCAGACGCCTTGAGTATCAAAATAGAAAATGCTTGCTCGGAGTAGTAATTGTGACTCAGTTATAAAATAAAAATTATAACCCACTGTGCCACTGCAAAATCAGCAACTGGGGCGTTCTAAAACCATTGATAGCGTAAAGAATTGTGCACCGTCTTTTCATTTTGTTTTGTGTTAAGCTCTTTTTGTCGTCTCATCAACTCTGGCCAGCTTTGCTAACCCCTGCTTAAGAAAAGAAAAGAAACAATAATACCTTTTCTCAGGCTGAGAAGAATCAATTCTTAAAGTTAGCTGTTGTAGAATACAGGCATTTGAATTGATCTATCAATGTTTGGTTTACAAATGGTGCAAGTTTAATCACACTGAGCTATCTGAAATAAAACAACTGGCAAACAACAAATCAAAACTCATTCCAAAGCTTCAGCTTCAAACAAGTTTGTCTCCTTATTGAAGGAAGTTGAAAACAAGGCCAATGAATAACCAGTCAAAAAGATGTGTAGAAACCTGGACATCTCTATCACTCCTGTTGTCGATCTAAATATCAAAACCCTAGAGACTGTTTCCTCCAGCTGTTTATTTGTGAAGGTACATCTGTCTTAGTATTATGCATTAATGCTCAAACATAGTTTTGTGCTTGTAACACCCTCCTTTCAGCAGCTGCTGATCTGCTGAGTTGCTCACCTCTGCAACCAAAACAAGCTCAAAGGGTTGATGCAATCTGCTGGGTCTGAATAATTTCCTTTTATCTTAGCTGAGGCAGATAAATCTATTTATGACATATGACATATCACCTAGTTTCTGTGTACATGTTTTGTGATAAATATTTAAGTGAAGTCATGAATCCATCTTTTTTTACTAAATAAATAGTTATAATATTGTAACATATAACAGACACTAAGAATGAAAGAACACTGTGGACTGAAAATGCAATAAATGTTGTTGCAAAGAGCAACGAAGGAAATTGAAGCAGGAAATGTAAAAAAACAACAAAGACATTAGAAGTCAATTATTCCTGGGATTCTTAAAGTCCAGTTTGGAGAATATTAAGATGTAAAAGAAGCCCTGAGAAAAATTGATAACATTAATAAAATCTTTGGTGACCTGTATTCTCCACACCCACACACACAAAGAAATACACAAATAACATTCCCTAAGTGGGAGTCAAATTACTTAGGACTAAATTACATGGAGAGTAAACTATACTGGAAATGTTATTGTTTTTATATGCTGTGTGCTCACTAGTACAATATATACAGATGCATACTTTTATGCTTCATGAGAAAATTGAACAGATTCCACCAAAAAAAGAGATGGATGACAGACAGGCTACAATGAACACACATTGATCTAAAGCAGAAAACAGAAGAATTAGAGGTTACTTTATTTAGTTGTACAGGCTTTGTTACTTTGTTACTCAAATTAACATATTTCAATAAATATCTCTATAAGAACTAATTGTTATCAAGTTCTTGTTTGCATCCCATTTTGAGAGGAATGTTTCTTGAAGATTTTTTAGCAACGTCTTTTCCTCTTAGAAAATCAGAACATTCTTGTAAATAAAAAGTTGTTCTATTTTCTGGATGAATGTCAAATTGGAATCTGATATTATTTCAAACAGTCTTTGAGTCCAGGAGTCAAAGTAACATTATGCGCATTAGCATTTATTCTTTTCTCTCAAGCTATTTGTGGAGTGCCACAGGGATGTATTTTTGTGCCCATTTTTAAAATTATGGTTCCTCAACATTCACTTCATGCAAAGCTGATATTATCCACACAGGATAATTCTGCGACCACCTTGTTTCACCCTGAGGATGGTGTTTAGGGTGATGAGCAATGTGGGTTCTCCTTGGTCCTTAGTTCAGTTTTGATTTAATTTGTTCAGTATACTTTCTTTTAAAAGTTAGCTGTGTTGCTTACATAAGCTTGCAGCAACCTGTAACCAGACTCCTTCGACTTGCATTCAAAGATAACTTTTTTTTTCCGGTCTTCCATATAGGCCCAATTAGTGGAGTGCCCAACTAATAGCTGCTATATACACAGATTCTCCAAGAAAAGTTGCATTTATGTTGAGATCCATCAAGGATGGACTTAATTAAAGTAATTAAGTAACTTCTGAAGCCAATTGATTCAAATAGATTTTCATTTAGGGATACACTACAGAGTAAATGTGCATTAACATAAATGCTCAATGGCCTTTTTAGGAATTTGTTTATAAAGAATTATGTATTAGTTTTCTTTTAGATCCACAATTTTTGTTATGGTTGATCAATTCAACATAATTTCTTAAAGTTATGGATGAACTGTGGAAACTGTTTTTGAAAAACATGGTTGTCTCAAAAAGTATAAATGTGACCCAGCTAGAAATATGTAATATTTTCAAGCATTTCTGCTTTAAACGATAAATATATCAATAAAGAAAAAATAATGAAGCCACATGTAATCACTAGTCAGAGTTTATGAAAGAGAATAATGTGTTTTACCTTAAGTTTTCTTTGTGTGGTACAGAAAATCAAAAGTATTCTAGTTCTTTTACCATCAAACACTCCATCTGTGTTCTTGGGTTTATTTTTATTTTTTATGCAAAACTTCACCTGTTTGAATCATTCCCAGCCAACCTGTTGTGTCAATGTTTTCTCGTTTGAGAATGAAAGCCTTCCCTTACCATCATGACTGGGTAATCGTTGATTCTCCTCTCATCCTCCCCTCATACCTCAATTCCTCTGCTCATATGCCATTCCTAATCTCTGTCTCTTCACCCATCTTTTTCAGATATCACCCTCTGTCTGTAACATTTACCTCCATTCTCCCACAGTTCCTCGCTATTTTCATCTTGACACCGTTTTGCCCTAATTCATTCCTGCAGAAAATGGGACGCTCTTCTCTTCTGCTGACATTCAATGAGCAAATAAGACTGTGGTGTCAGCAAGATACTAACCATATGCCAGCACAACGACGCAGCAATGCCATTTATATACACTATAAAGCGCTGAGCTGTGATTATAGAGGTATGCTAATAAAACAGTTCTGTGAAGACAGAGCTGGCAGAATTGCTCTATCTGTGAGGGCAAAGAGAAGGGATAAAACGGCTGCATAATTATAAGGGGGAATGTGTGTGTGTGTCTGTTTAAGGGGTGCGGGTGTGTAACATGTGCGATGGAAGGGCTGAGTATGCGTGTGGGCATGTCAGTGCGGTTGTTGCCTGTGTGTGCGCACATGAGTGTGCTGAAATGATTTCGCGTGAAACTGTCCGTGTATTTCTGTGGTTTAGTTTCTGAGCCAAGTCTATAAAGAGCCTCTCATCTGCTGCATAGAATCAGTCAATAACTGGCACCTTCTCCTGATAACTAGCTTGGCCATGAGGTGCTGCACTTTAATTTGCTAACTTGCTCGTTGCCTTCACAATCGATGTTCCCACGCATTGCTGTGTCTTTTTCTCATGATGCATCTTGTCAGCCTTCTTTGGTGGATTGATTTTTACTGAGGATGTAGTCAAACATATCTGGTTATTTCATATTTATTTAATTCAAATCTCAACTTAAAGTTTATTGAACACTCTGATAAAGATGTGTAAAAATGTGTTTAAATAGACACTTTTTTATGGAAGTATTCTCACACTGAAAAGATTAGAAATGTCCACTGAATGGACATTGGGGAGAAAATCCTGTTACAGAATTACAAATGCCTCATTTGGTACTAGGACAGAACTTATAACTTTCTGTTTCAGTAGAGTATACAGATGACAAGACCATATTTCTTTTTGCTACGGGCCAACAGCCTGGATACACACTAGATACCTGCCACAGAGAAGGTAGCTGAACTTTCAGTCTAGCCTGAAGTCATGTTATGTCCCAAAAAGAAAGACTTCAGACTTGACACATAGTTCTGGGTTCTAAAGACTTGAGACTCAGCTTGGACTCAATCTCTCAGACTCAAGACTCATGAACATTATAACATCATGAACATAATAATCAGTGGTAAAAGTTAAACAGTAAGTTTTGCTCCACTTCTGTAAATGATGACCGTTTTCTTTGATTTACCCTTAGCGAATGCAGTTTACTGATTTTCATGGTAATGTTACTTAGATTACATCTGTCTAGAGTTTTTCAACATGTGACAATAAAATGAGAAAATACAAAAACATGAAAAGCCACATTCCCAGAAAAAAACAGACTAACATCACAAATATGAAACTGTGTCCTTTGCCAAATTCTTCTGGACTTAATGTGGAACAATGAATATTGAAACTCACCTACCCCTGACCTTAGCAAAGCAGCTGGATGAGCTATAAAGAAGAGATGATGAGAGAAAACCAACTCATAGAAAGTTTTCATGGAATCATCATAGCTAAGACATTACTACTCTGTAACAATGGAAAATAGAGGTTCAGAAGTAAAAGGTAAAAATATTTTCACATAAATATGTGCACTAATGTCTGAATTTTAATTTCTTGTTTAAAATAAAACTATGTAGATGGGACCTATGCATTAAAAATTATTTTGGGTGAATACAAGAGCTCATCATAAATAGTCATAATCTTCAAAGACCTCTACTTTCTAATGATACACAGAGATTGTGCAAAATAGAACATGCCTCTCTCTGTATGCACCAATGTTTTAAAATATTGAATTATTAAAATATGCCTGATTGGATTTTTCTGAATTTCAAAGTATGAGTTTGCATAGTACAGTAAAACATGATATATTTTTTGTTTTTCAGATCTTTACCATAGGTGCCTGTAAATGTGACCGGTGCAGTAACTTAAAATTCATTCCACAATTTGACCAAGTTAATTCACTTTCCAAAATAATTCATTATTGCGGCCCCTATAATTCAATGTTGCCCTCACAGACTGACTTACATGAGAGCTCACACATGTTGAAATACCACAGAGCCATTACCGGGTCATGCTCACTCCTATCATTAACTCGGGGAAACTGTGATCAAACAAGTGTTTCTCTAATGATCTGCTCTATTTTTCTAAACCACTATCATATGCGCGCATGGCACCACATTTTCGCTCAGACCACAGTTGAATTCACTCCTCTGTGTAATCCATCATTTTCTGGATAGATGCTTGGACGCAAACATCACACAGGTGGTACAAACCATAAAAACACTTTTACCATAACAGGAGGCTTTCTTTCTTCTTTTAGAACTAAACCGCACACCGTTTGGTGCCTTGCACAAATGAATTAACTCAAAACTGGCAACACGATGCAGTTCCACCCTGGCATTTATCACATTTATTATCAAATGACTGACTGACTGTGTGTGGTATTAAATAGCGAGTGTTTTGCTTTTATACCTCCAAACTGTGGTATTTGAATAAATAGGTTAACAGCTAAAGCATCTGATTCTAATGGCGATGACGTATCCCACCTTAGAACTCCTGCTTTCCTTTACTACTCTATTTTATATAAATATTTTACTTTACAATATTAATAGTTAAAATATTAGCCCTAATTTTTCTTTGAAAAAATGATCCAACACTAATTAGCTTGAAACCAGTCAAACAGCAGCCCAACGGAGCTCCAACACTATTCTCATCTACACAGAACTTCAAGGTTCTTGCAGATCTGGGCAAGCAACTTAGGTTTCAAACACACACTATAGAGACTTTATTGTGTTATTTTATTGCATCTTGTTGAAAGAGGCAACAGCCATCAGGGAGTACTATTGTCAAAGCAACATCCTCATGGATAGGAGTTCTCACAGAACATTATCTAAACCATCACACTGCCTGCACTGACTTGCCTTCTTCCCACAGTCCCATGTTTTCCCAGGTAAGTAATGCACATGAATTGTTTCATCCATTTGACATAAAAAAAATGCAGTTCACATCTGATCCTTAGCTTCTTTCAGTGGTGGACAGAGTTCAACATTAAATACCTGGCTAATTTGTGGCTATGCAGTCCATGGGAACAAGCGGATAACTTCCTTGTTAGTTTGAATTAAAGTTGCTTGGGATTTTAATGACTACCTGGATTTCAAAATAACACACTTTCTTTTTTTTCTTCCACATTTTGTGACTGAGGGTAATTATTTAGACAATGTCGTTTTATTTTTTCAAATGTCAAATGTCCCTGAGCCAGGACAAACCTAAATAACACACCTGATCATATCAAGAAGAAGAACTTAGCTGTATTAATCAGTTTCCTCCAGGTGCTTGCATTTATGGTGTTCTTGGTACCAACTACTGAGCATTAAGCCAAGTCAAAATACAGCCCACACAACTGAAAAAAGTGGTCAAGACATGATCAGATAGTAGCTCAACTGGATGTTCAGGGAGGGCACAGAAAATAGTTGTACAACTAAATCAATTGATCTGAAAACTTCTGTAATCAAAGCTCATTAGATTTTGAAGCACAAGCACAAGCATCCATCTGTGTTCACATAACAGGTTCTAAAAATGAAAATTATAATCAGTCTCCTGGGTAAAAAAGGGGGCACGGCTCATACCCAGCAGCTAAATTTCCTCATTTATAAATAGTGGATCAGATACCTCAAAAGAAAATTGGATTTCCATTCAGGTTAATAGTGATCAGCATGAGAAATTTCAATATTTCACCTAATTGTGTTTCTATGCTTTTTTCCAAACTAGTGTCAGTCAAAGTTTAGCCTGGTAATTATTTTTCATAGTTTACATTTCATGTTGTCTTTTGCTAATATATATTACCCACAACTTCCTGGGATATTCTATATATATAATAATTAAGATATACATTTTAAGATTCAGAAAGCATTATCATTTTAATACTAGAGCAATCACTATTTACATTCATCAGATCCACCTGTGTATTGAACACAATGGGTCTATCTATTGATCAAAGTTAAATAGAGTGGGAATATGCTAACCTCCCCACCAGGCAGCACTACTGAATGTAACTATTCTAAATCTTGGCCCAGAGAAGGAAAGTCATTTTGAAGTTGTTTTGGTTCAACCTCCCAGTAGAAGGGAACTACATGACTGGTCTTCTTCCCCAAGCACTTTCCATCTGCCTAGTGGCTAAAGCTAATCAAGTTAACTTGTATTTGGATGAGTGTTCTCTTCAAGGTCTTGTTTGTCTTAGTCCTTGCCAACTTGGACTATAAGGATTGTAACCAAGGGTCTGTTTGTGCTCGGCAAGAAATTCAAATGAATAATGCCAAACTTTTTGTCTGGGGCACAAAGACAAACATCTACTCTATAGCTTTTATACCTCCTATAAGCCTTCACAGTAAAAACACAATGGTCTGAAGGTGTGGTCCAATTGGTGTTTGGCCTGCAGATTTTTATTTCTTTCTGACGAATATAATATATATTTTCATTCTATGTGTCCTAGTAATACAATAATTTTGTACCTTTACGTCCTGTTTGTGCATCAAGAGTGCTTTTTCACCAACCACTATTTGTTGTTGGCCTTTTAAATTAAATTGTATTCTTTAAGTTAACCATAAAGGTTTAGGTGTGAGTGAAAGTTATGTTTCAAATATGTGCTTAAATTCCTGTCGCTATCCTCCACTTGTCTTAGATTGGGTCACAGGGAAAACTGTGTAAGAGGGAAACCAAACATCGTTCAGCCCAGGGAAACTCTCTAGCCCATTTCAGGGTGTTCCAAGGCCAAATTACAATTTAATTCCCTCCAACCTGTTCTGGGTCTCTCCAGGGCTCTCCTCCCAGTAGGGTATGCCACGATTTTCACTTAAGAAACGTTAATTGAACTTGACACAAGCTGTCAAAATTGTGATCAAAATGTGCTTGGGAATACCTTGGCAAAGTACTTTGTTATACACCTTTTCTTTAACAACTCTATTTTTAAGTTCAAAAAAAGAAAATAATAAGATCAATAGTTTAAAATAGGTTAATGTGATATTGTTGCCACAATGTAAACCTTCATTTTCAAGTTTCCTAAATGTAATGTTAGATTTTATTGCATAATATTTTTGTTTTGCTAAGCTGCAATCTGGTAAAATTATTGACTGTGAGGTAATATAAGTTAACATACCTCTGCATAAGACCCATTTTAATGCAAATAGTGTGAACAGGCAGAGCACCACTGTGTTAACGTATTAGCACTGTCAAAGTCAAGCCCATTTATGTTAAAGCCTGTACTTTGATTGGTCAATACCCAATGGCCTATGTCCTAATTGGCTGGCCTATGAGGCAGAGCAAAGAGACTTTCTACTTCATTAAAAAGCAGAGAGATGCCAAGACTGCTCTGCTCTGCTCAGCTCATCTCTGTGATGCCGATAAATCCATTCTTACAAAAAGTCCTTGATATTTAAAGTCCTTACTCTGGAGAAAGTGACTCATCTATAACTAACATAAAATATGAAGAGTGCATTTTATCTCTCAGTTCACCTGTCCAGCTATACTCAACTTTTTTTCCTATTTTCTGTCTTTGTCTTATCATTGGTATAGTGCCACCCTGGTACTCCTGCTCAGATGAAGCTGTCAGGGTTTTTTTTATGTGGATGAACTCCCTGAGCTGAACTTATAAAATAAAGCAAATGTACAGCTTGAGTGGCAGACAGAGCAACAGTGGTGCACTGGGTGTAAATGTAATTTTCCTAAGTGCATTTATGTGTGCACAAAGTGGAAGTTGGAATCAGCCAGTTTTTCACATTATGCATGTGCTGCATACAAAGTCATGGTTTAGCAGGATTTTGTGTGTTGAAAAGACAGAATTGTAATTCAAGTTGAATAGGGGTAAATATGTCCCTCGTCATGCTTTTTTTCAGTTCTTAGAAATTGTCTGACAATTATTATAAATAAATTACACTTTGACCATGCTGATTTTTTTAGGATTATCCAGTGTCTGAGAAATTTTCTTTTTACAAACCAACCCATATTTTTACTGCTTTACATTTGATGCATTCAGGCAGATATTGATTATGTGGTGTAAGTATATAAATAATAAAGTCATGAAAATAATTACTAATATGTATGGATAAAGAGTTGCATATTACAAGTGTTTGCTGATTTGACATATTTTGCACATTCAATTATGTATAAAGCATCTAAGTTATTTGTAGTAGCCTATGATGTGTTTATAATTTGCTCTTTTAATCTGCAAATGCAACTTTTTCTTCACAAGATCTTACTGGTGGATAAAGTACCCAAAAATTGTTCTCAAGTAGAAGTAGAAGTATAATTTCCAAATATTTTCTCAAGAAAGGTATCTGTCCAAGAAATAACTCAAGGAAGAGTAAAAAAGTACTCTGACCAGTCAATACTCAAGTACTAATTGGTCAAGTCATATTATTGAATATTAAATTAATAAAATCATTGGACAGGAAAAAGTTATGTATACATATCCTTATATTTAAAACAAAAATTCAGGCAGAAGAAACACTTTTAAAAATAACTGTTAAAAAATGCTTTTATAGTATGAATGTATTTACACAAAGATAAAATAAATGAATGACATAATTTTACTAAAAAGTATCAGTGATTTCACACCATAGTTGTCCTAATTTAGTGTCAAAAACACTTCCACAGTTTATGTGTTTTTCCTTTAAGCATGGGAAAAACACAGTTGCCTTATTTAGGGCCAGCTGACCTGAAATGTGCTACAATAGGAGAGGGAGGACTCAGAGGAAGCTCCTGTTTAAGGTTTTAAACTATGGGAACAGTATGGCAGAAGATTTTAGAGGTTTTGATAGTATATTTCAACAGCTTGGAGAATCTTAATCCTGGAAACGGGCCAGTGTGTACAAGCAACACAGTTTTATTTTATCTTCTCTCTGGCAGGCATTTATAGCATCAGCGTCAGTGTTTGCTTCTCTCCTCGCTGTCCTCTCAACTCCCAGCAGGATGAAACCGAAGGACACCATCTGACCTTCTACCAGTCGACGGGTTCTTCCTGTTAAAGGGCGGCGATCATTTTCACTGTAGCCTGCTGTTCCATGTTTAGTTGGAAATGAGAACTGTATCAAAGCGAAACCCAGTCTGGTTGTTTGCATTATTACTGAATTGAACTGGACTTGTGAGCTGAATGGATGGGACTGACTTGGCTTGAATTTGAAGTGAGGTTTTCTCATGATTTAGCAAAATATACTGACAAGAATAGAATAGAAAGACGAAAAACAATAAGGATGGAATTAAAAACCTGATATCTCCAGGAAAGGAAAATGTGATGTCATGATCCAAAGGTGTGACTGTGTTTTTTGTTTATTTTCCGTTTGTGGGGGTGAGTCTTCTCTCTGAGCGGAGGATCTTTGTTGTAGGTTGTGCAGCCTGCTGTAGAGCACACACCTGTCTGCAATTTCCCTCATCTCTCTGCTGGCAATACAAGGAGTCCTGCACTAGTTGCAGCACAACTAGTTCTGTACCTCATGATTATGTTTTGTTGGTTGTGTCAAGAGCTGAATGTTTCTATTCCTTCAGTGCTCTCGGTTCAATAATTCAATTAAAATAATTCTATTGTTCCCAAAGGGAATCAGATGTTGTAACACATCTAATTAAAGTGTTATTGTGGAAAAAAAGGAGTAGAAATGGAAAAACCGTTCAGATACTGGATTCCTTTGATCAACCTCCGAGTGCTAGACCCTCCTTGACACACACATCTGTTCCTTCTCTGCATCTTAAGACTCATCCATCCAACCTTCAACACAAATCACCTCTGGACAAGGACCTCCATCAAGCCTCCATCTGCACACCACTATCAGGATCTACATTCCTCCGTCCATGATGACCTTTCACCTTCAGACCTGTAAGCTGCTCTCTCTAATAAATTCAGTCATTCTTGCTACAGTAACCCTCGCCTGGTTTAATCCTCCTCCTCTCTTCAGACAAAAGAGAACCTCGATCACTAAGAGTTCCTTCATTGGGCACATTTCCTTTGTACCTATTGTAAGTAAATACTTTAAATATTTTCTAAACCTGAGTCTTGTAAAAGATTCTGCATGTGGGTCAGGAAATTATGTCTAAACATAACTTGTAAATTACAATTCACAATTTAAAGGTTGACAAATGCATAAAGCCACAGTCCAAACATTGTACATATTCAACAAATTGGAATATTATTGAAACATTCCCTTATTTTAGTAACTAAATTCAGTAACTAAGTGACTTATGTTAAGATTAATTACACACAGACTGATATTTTCTGTATTTTTCTACTTGAAGCTAATGAACAAAGCTTTTTAAATTAGAGTAGTACATCCAACCAATAGTGCTGACAGGTTTGTTTGGTTTCCTGCACATCAAGTCCATTTTAAGCCACCCCTATGTTGCTGAATAAGATCAAGAGCTTGGATCTGACTCTTAAGTACTTAATTCTGTCAGTCCTTTGTAAATTTACTGATATGTTTCAGGTTTCTATCATTATCATGTCAATAACATCCAGGCAGGTACTTTTAGTTTCTAAAGAAATTCTTTCAGCCTTTGACATTTTTGCAAAAGACTTGGCATCCATTCAAACACACACAGAAAAAATATACTCTGGGCAGAGCTGTAGAGTTATGTCTGCTGTTTCATCCTCCATTTTCCACAGGTTTAACAGGTTTGTTATACATTCACATTCAACAGAACACCATCTGTGCATAAGAATTGTGTAAAGGTAGCACCAGATGATAGACTAGGATGTTGTCAGAATGTGTTTCTTAGATTTATGAGTCAATATTTTCCTGCAAATCCCTAGACAGACTGCCTATTTGATGAAACCCTGTGCTTGAAACTGACATGTTGATGTGTTCTGCTCAAAAGTTTGTGATGGAAAACTGACATTACAGATTTTACACTTTTTTTTCTCATCACTGCACATCTGAACTAATCAGCTGCAAAATGAAAAGCACTGACAGGCACAGCGAATAAAATTTATTGTCTCAAGTAGATTACAATGGAGATACTGATGCAATTTTGACTTTGACCAATGCCACCTACCCATTGGTGTATTAAGATACACCTGCTATGGAGAGCATCACTGGCTTTAACTTCAGTAAATAATCACAGCAAGATATACCACAACATGAGATGCACAATCAATATGGCAGAGGATTAAATCTGAAATTTTTGATTGGCTCTAATGAAGGACTGACTGTCCAAATGCTGAAAATATTTTTATTAGAAAGCTAAATATGTTTTGCAGTTTATCAGAGTAAGCTCTGCTGGATTGGATGGTTGAGTTTTGATTGCTCATATATCCCATTTTGCAAGCAATAAAACTCAGTTTTCTTAATGCCACATTCCTAAGAACATTCCTACAATCTGGGAGAATTAATACTAATGTGTTTATCCACCATTTGTAGGGAAATTACATTTTGACTGTTGGCATGCTGCTGATTGATTGACAATCTGGGTGGATATGCAATGCAAGTTATTTTAAGATAAATGTTTTTAGCCCATTACCAAATAAACGCAAATTACTTTTGGAAGGTGATTTGTAGTTAAGAGCAGAGCTATTTTAGGATTCTGTTACCATTCATTGTAGTTGATCATGGCTTGAGTGATTAATGCAGTAATTCATGGTGCAGCCTCACTTCAATTCATTACTAGCCCTGCTAATGAAAAAGAAAATTAAAAATGTATTACTAAAGTTAAGTCTTTGAAAGTTTGGAGACAACTAATTTAATTTATTAATTTAAAAATAACTGTGAAAAATGAACTGAGTACACAATTATATTAGGTGTTGGGAAGCAGTAAATGCTGATACCTTACTGACCATCAATGACATGTCAGCTGAAAAAACAATCATTCAAACTCAAAGTCTCACAAAAAGTCATTTTTTTGTTGTTTTTTTTTAAGTGACATATCAACTTAGCTATGTGTGCTAGTTTGTCTCCTGGAATTGTGAAGATGCAAACAATAATAATTAGAGACTTTGCAGCACTCGGACTCCAAGACTCTTAGCTCACAGAGACCTTTACAGCCCCAGACATAGAGTAGCCACAAGCTTTTCAAGGAGGGAGATAAGGAGTGAATCACATGAGCAGCAGCCACCATGAGAGAGAGATACCAAGCCAGACTTTAGGTTTCCAACTCCCCCTCACCTCACGTCTTGGCGGAGGTGTACATGTAAATTTAAGGGAGAAAATGCATTCATTATTTGTTTCTACAAAAATCACTTGTTCCACACTTATTAGCACCACTGCCAAAACTTTTAAACATGTTTCCTAGTAGGTCATCATTTAGTCATCTCAGAGAAAACATTTTGAATATGTTTATTAGATGTGTGGAGGCCACTTTATGGTACATAAGTGGATTGATTTTGTGCAAACGCATGAAATAGAGCTCTCATTTTCACTAAGTACTTTTACAAACTTCTGCCTAGTGCTTGATTGGCTGCTTCCATACCCACACTCTGTCTTTGTTTCATAAGATTAGGCAAGCAGCTGGTGCTGCATTTTTGATAGAACAGGTTGCACACATACATTAGATACATTCTGATGTCGCAGACGGCTGAAGATGACCGAAAGATTTCTGTGTGTGGTTTTGGCTTTGTGTCTGAGATATTTTTGTTTGGTTGAGGCAAACAATGTTTTGTTTGTTGAGTTAGTCATGCTGGTGTGAGATCTGTCCAAGTGTTCAGCCTGTATTGCACCTAAAGTGTCAGAGCAGGATGCACTATTTGTTGTCATATAATCTTTGAAGCCCAATTGTTGAATAAATGTGGAGTATTTTTGATGATGTACAGTATCTTGCAAACTTACTGATACCCATTACCTACATCAGTAGGTTTGATTACTGTAATGGTGTCTCTACTCGCCTGTTCAACAAAAAACACAGACAAAAAGAAAACGGGCAATTGCAGCTCATCCAAAATACTACTCCAGATTCCTGACCAACACCAAACCACTGCACTGTTCATTAACATTATTAATGCATTACTTTAGTTTGTGGACAAACAATGTCAGATGAATATAAAATGTACTTTATCTTACTAGTCAATGTCGTCAAGCCGTGTGATAAAGCCAAAATGCTGGTGAATTAACAGGCTTGGCAAGAAGATCATTATTAAGAAAGTCAGACAAGAAGGTCATTGTTATTGTAGAAGAGCTGAAAGAACAATAGTTTAGGCAGTAAAATCTGTTGTACACTCGAACTGCACATCACTCTGAACATATCCATATGGTGAAACATGGTAGCCACAGCATCACACTGAGTGCTTTTTTTCAGCAATGACCCTCAACCTACTGCAGAGATACCATGTAATAGTCTAACTCAAAGCATAGATTATGCTTCATAGATGATCTGCAATCTGACTAAGCTTGATTGATTAAAGAAAAGGTGAAAAAAATCTGTTATCCACTCCATTGAAAAGTATGTAATGAGACTCAGAACAGTTACTTGATGCCAAATTGCTTCTAAATCCACCATGATACATATTGCAATCACCTATCCTAAACAGTTGTGGGAAAGAAAGAAATAACAAGAAATTAGAAATGTCAACAACAACATATCAATTCAAAAGTCAAGTCTAAATTCATGCAGTAGAACAACTACTGGGACATCCCGCCAGTATTTGAGGGAGTGGGTCGTTAAGACTCCTGGAAAGATTAATGTCATGTGATTTATCAGCACAGATAACATATCGCATGAAACAAAGATCAGTTGATGATATGACCTCCCTGTTTTTCAAGGCCAAACCATGAGTCACGCAATTGACTCTAGTTGCATCCAGGCTGGGAATGTGATTTACTCCCGTGATTATTTCAGTTCAACATTAGTTCTGATCTTTAGCTTCTCCACATTATGACTGATGACTGGTTGTCACATCGATGTGATTTACTACCCTGCATTTTATTTCATAGGTTTTTAGAAGGAGATATTTAGGAACCCAGCTTGTCATCTGGCCTTAATCAGTGTAGCTTGTGGTTTAATACTTTTATTACGTTGTTTATGGGAAAGTAGGAGATGAGAAGTGACTGTGTGAGAGACAGAAAAAACGGGACAGTCACTAGTGTCAGAAATTGTTTCATGTAAAAAAAAAAAAAGATGAGCAGTCAGCATTTGCACAACCATGGGTAGTATTGAAATCCTTCATAATCCTGAGTTCTCATATAGCTCTGATGACCTCAGTGAACCATGGCAGTGAAAAGGTTAAGCACAGAGATCAGCTTCCCTTTAGCAGTCAGATTAAAGCAGATTTAAAGGTTATTGCTATGGTCTGGTGCATATGGGGAAAAAAATAGAGATTTCTTTTCAACTCCCTCAGGTAATAAAAATTATAGTAGGAATAATAGCCAAACTTATTTGAAACGCTGCTTTAATTTAAAAGGATTTACAGTGCATTGTAAAAGTAGTCATGCCACTAATTCCAAGTATTTCATTGTGATTTAATGCCATGACAGAGTAAATCATAAATACAAATAACTGTAAAAAAAAAAAAACAACAAAAAAACATTTACCAGCCGTCTTTGTGGAAACACTAGTATGCAAGTCTTAAGTTTTTTTTAATCAGATTTTTTATGTCTATCTGGAGCACAAAACTTATGAATAAATCAATCAATCATAGCCCTCTTTACGTATGATGCCCCCAAATGAAATACCTTCAGAACTCACCTAATAGATCAACATAATCTCTAAAGATGATCTCTGAACGTTTCAGAGGTTTGCCAAAGAACATTAATGAAAAAGCAACCTCATAAAGATCAAAGGACACAGCAGGTCAAGGATACAGCTGTGGAGAAGTTTATAGCAAAGCTATATTTCAAACTTTAAGCATCTTGCAGAGTACTTTTTAAACAAGCATTCCAAAGAATAAGCCACAACTGGAAAATGGTCAAGACCTGAAAGTCCATTTGTAAGGCCAGCTAAATTGGGCTTTTAAGTAGAGATGCTGCCAAGATAGAAGTATCAGTTCTGTAGGAGTTCTTTAGATCCATATCAATGGCTGGCTGAAGTTGAGAGAAAAGTATTCATTGTGCACTTCACAAATAACATTTTTATAAAACTGGGTTAAGAAGTCTTGGTACTCTTCCATGATTGCCTGTTTTTCCACAGTTTCTTATTATTGGATCATGAATACTAACTAACTGCAGCAGGCGGGTCCTGCAGTACTTTAAATGTTCTTAGTTCTTTTGTGAGATTCACGATGAAAAGTTGATATATTCTTGGAGTAAGTTTGGTAGACTGGACAGTCTTTTGAAGGTTTGCCACTGTTTCATGTTTTTCCTTTCAGTGTTATGAAGAACCTTCATAAATGTAATATGCTTTCTTTATTTTACAGGTGGTATTAGTGGAAAAACATAGTAACTTAGCTTTCAAAAAACTTAGCTTGCTCATTTACTTCATCATTTAGCAAGGTTATGTTTTTATGCATATGGTCGTTTTACCTTAAATTTTTCTCTTGATAAATGTAACCATTTGAAAACTGCCTTGTATTAACTTCAAGTCAACTTTGTCTGATATTTCAATTTGTTTTATCAGAAGTCTATACAGGGAATAAATACTTGTTCACAGCACTATTTGCATTAGCGTTTATGTTATAAAAAGCATATTTTAATACGAATCAGTTTCACTCCAGGTGGGGAAGTCAACTCCATGTATGTCTGTGAAGCTACACTGTTGTAAGCTCTGCTAATGAGGTCTAGCTTTGTCTCGCTAACATAATCACAAACCCTTTGATGGTACCTTCATGTAAGCATATGTCTTTTTAAAATTATGTATGCCCTTCGTTAAATGTGCCCTCATACATATACAAGTTATCCAGGCCATGGTTACAGATGCACTATGATAAATGGCTTTTTCACCTTTTGATAATAACAACCTGGATAAAATTTCCCACCTTTGGCAATGTGGAAGCTCATCATAGACGTCTCTGACTACATAACACATGTCTGCTGTGCTTCTTTTTAATTTCATGGGCTCCAGTCATGAAGGCTGGCAAACATAAATACACAAGTTCCTCCTCTGCTGTTGGTTGACACATCTTGAGAAATGCAGCGTTCTAAGCAATATTGATTTTATGGGTTTACTGTAGTTTTAACATTGCACAGATTGCAAAAATGTATCATCATATAACAGATTATTCTTTGGGAAATCAATATAGACTTAATATTTAGGTACAGTAATTTATCCCACATTAATGAATAAACACTACTTCAATCCACATTTATGAATATTCTTCTATATGACACCTACATGACACCTTTTGTTCTACAAAAACATTATTTAAATCTTGACTGAAGAGCTATATTAATCTGGTACTTGAAAGCTTCAGAGCAACACCATAGTCTAAGTAAATGCTGTTTAATTAGCAAAACCTCAGAAGTTGAATTTAACACAACTCAAAGTGGAGCTCTGGGATTTTGTTTTAAACCCACAGGGGAGTGAGGCTAAGCCCACAGATGAGTTGCTCTGATTTATAGATCACAGAAATAGTTAAAGTGTATCCTTCTGCAATGCATAAAGTCCTACACATTCAATAATAGTTTCAGAACTTTGACTTTGTATACAAAAAGTTTTGCAGACACAATTTTAATGCAGCATTTTTCCAGAACATTACCTCTGCATCGTGGTTTCAAGAGGTTTTATAATGGGGATTGAGACAAAGTATGGAACCCTGACCCATTCATTACTGGTAGGAAATAACTGTGTTCTCTCAGAACTTGGATCTTGGAATGAATTCACAAACCAGATGGGAACATTCTCTTTCCAAGTTGGGAAGCTAGTGGGACTTTCACAGTGATGACTATTTGCACCATGAAACAATAACAATGCATTTCTCCCCATCTTAGCTGTTGAAACGCTTATTGAATATATTCAGAAACAAAGGTTGCCTAGTACTTTATGATATATAAACTGTTGTAATGAGAATTAATTAATACCTGCAACTTTTACTAAATTTAAAGTCCTGCAGTCATATTCAACTTGGTGTTGCTTAGAGGCCTCTAACTTTCTCTGCCTGTTGGGGACAATCTTGAATTCAAGATATGGAAATGACAAAATCTGGCTTCTTTCCAGGTAAAACCAGTAATGTGTCATGAGCCTTTGATGACTGTTCCTATAATATCTGGACATGATAGCAATACCAACATTACACAAAGGAAGCCACGAAACAAATTATCTCTGAAGGACATTACAAAGGATGAAACTGATTATATTCTAAGCAAAAAAAATCTGGTTTACTGAACAAAATCATGCAGTCTTGCTAGCCGTGCAGCCAACAAAAGGTTGTGACTGTATTCATTGTAAACAGATGATGCAGCTTGCTAGATACACTGACAGTGAACCACTAATGGGTGTCAAAAACAATTTTTGTCATAGACTATAGATGTGCATCACTTAAAATAGAAATGCTGTAATGAGGACCCCGATCGCATACCTGAGATGAGATTAGGACATCCCTATTTATTGTTCTTGTTGTAGGTAGTGAATAAGTCTTATAATCTTGATTGGAATGCACATAGATTAAGTATTTTCAAAAAAGAGCTCTAGTACTCAGAGATGGAGAGTGTGTCTTGTCCTTTGATTTGGAGAACTTGTAATCTCCATCATGCTTTTTTTCCATTCACTGTTTAATTGGTTTTATGTGATGTCATGACATTGACTTTTATTCACACATTTTTCAAAATCAGAAAGAGATTTCAAATGCCTTCATGAACAGCACTGACATTAAACCTGTCTCTTGCTGATCTACACACCTGATGATAAACTGAACTCAGCACAACAGGCTGGTGCCAGTGGAACTATTAGACAAAAAATAAGTTTGAGGAGGTAAAAGAGTGGTTAAGCAATGCAGTGTTTGATCTCTGGCTTTCTTTTCTTTTCTGTTGTCAAAGTGGGTGCCAAGCTGTTGGGCAAAAAGTGAGGTAGAAGGGGAATGGGATGGTTTAGAGGTAAAATATTGGATTTAGAGAAGATGGTAGAGGGGGAATGTTGATTGCAGATGTAACTTCCACTGTGGAGCCAACTGTGAGGTGGAGGTGGTTGCTGAGAACGACAAGGGAGATTGAAAGTGAAGTAGGTTATCTGTCAAAGCACCCTCCCTCAACAAACCTGCAATCCTGCAGCCTTAACAACATTTCAGGCAGCAAGAGGAGAGGTGACAACCCAGTGAGGTGGACGAGACAGGATGGGAGTTGGATGCCAGGGTAGAGAGAAATGCGATTCAGAAGAGTGGCTGTCTGCAGGAAAACTGAGGGTTTAGTAAACACAAGCACTAATAGAAAAAAAGGAAAGCAAAGATAAGAAGCATTTTTTCAGTTTATAAAACAAATAACATTCAGATATCATAAATCACATCCATCCTACCATCAGAACTGGTGTTAAAACTGGGAATCTGAAAAGATGTTGCTTCGTACTTCCAAGGATGATGGTGTCTATGAAATACCAAGAAGGTGAACCAACAGAGAGGAGGAAGTCTACATTGTCTAGAGTTTTGAAAACTTGTCCTTCTATTCTAAAGCAGTTAAAGTTCATTCAGCTGGTAATCTCAAATAAGAAGCCTCAGATGCTTAATCACAAATGTTTCGACAGAATTCCTAAAAGGAAAAGATTCTCTGTATTGAGCTCTTTAGAACTCATTAAATCACTTTCAGGAAAATGTGAAGGCTTCTTGAGTGTCAGTGACTGCTTGTCATTGTAGTTCATTTATTTTGCTTTGTGAAACAGTCACCTCGGTTGGGAAAGAGAACACTGTGAAATCTGATTTGGTGTTGGTGCAAAAGGCATGAAAAGATGCAGTCATGCACAACTGTTTTTGGCCAGCAGTTGTGAAGTTGAAGTGCCAAAAATCCATAAGCTGTCTCTCCATTGCCATTCATTATTTCATCAGAAACTGACATTAATTCTCGACATGATGGTCACATTTAGAATACATTACTTATGCTACATAATTGTAACATAGTTCCTGTTATTTTAAGCACTTTGTCAGTTTTCTCAAGGTATCTGAACATTTCGGTCAACTTTGGATCTTCAACACATGGTTGCAATCAGTTTGCAGAATGCACAATATGGGTTTCAATGACAATTTCAATGTGTTTTGAAATCATGACTTTCTTTTTGGTCCTGATAGGATTTATTTTAGTGAGCGGAGAGGCAATATTTTATCGAATGTTCAGTTTGTTGTCCAGTCCTTTTCCCCACATAACTGACATTACATCCTGTGTGCATCATCAGGATACTCCCCTTCATTTCCTCTAAACCTCCCAAAGGAACCTTTACCTCCCCTTATTCTCACCCCATTTAGCCTCTTGTAACTCTGAGATCTTAAGGTCCGGACATAATTTTACAAGTTGCTGCACACCAGGGCAGGAACCTTGATCTGATGTGGAGCTCACCTTCTCTTCCTGAGTCTGCCATCGCTGCCCTTAAGTCATTCTCAGCTAGAGTTACCACAATTACTTCCTGTTATGCTACAAACAAGACTTTTATCCTCAATTTTCTTTTTTTTCTACATTGTAGACATGGCAGAATTAGAATGATCTTTCTTCTCCTTTGGAGCTTTATTCCACAGATTACTTATTCTTGTGTGAATTACGTAAATCAGCAAAAGAAGGTGGAACTGCAGTGATTTTGACATTTTTCCTAAAACATATCTGTCTATCTATCTATATTTTTAGTTAGTTACTAACTATTTTTATTATGTATTCTCCTTTTCCTTAACATCATTCTTTCCATTTTTCTTTCCAATACTATATTTTCTATTCTTTTGTTCTTAAGCAGCAGCAAGAAATAAAACAAAATATCATTATTTTCTGACATGTCATCATTTCCACATTTGCTTTCAGCTTGCTTTCCAGTGTGTAGCACACAATAATTTTGTTTTTTTTGTGTTTATAATTGCAAAGAGAGTGGAAGGAAAAAGTGAGACTGCTGCAAATGCAACTGAGTTGTACAATTACGTACAAGAACATCAGCTTCAATTATTACATGACACAGCGGACAGCAAAGATTTAAGCAAAGAAAAAAAAGTCTCTATCTACAAATTGAAGTTAATAGGGACAGGCAGACTTTTACGGTGATTTAACTAGTAAGAAGCAAAGAGGAGGCAGGAGTCCAGACAAATGTTACATGAAAGCATTAGCTGTGTTATTTAAAAAATAGCACCCTATCAGATCATTGACTTTTTGTGATAAAACTGAAATAAAAGTTTGGCAGCTTTCAGATAGACATAAATTCATTTGTGGTTTGGACAAGTTCTATGGCTCGAATACACATGGGCAATAATGGTGTTACCAGTACCTTATGTTACTAAGGGTTATGCATGCAATTCTGTGTCTTTACCTCTTTTAGCTGCTTGCATGCAAACAAGCATGCATACACACACAGGCACCTGTTAAGGTGTAGCTTAAATGAGTAAAAATAAGTAAAATGCTATTGTCTGGGGCGCTTCTGTGTTGTGCTAGTGGACCAGCGCTGTAACAATAAACTATTCATCTGTTGTTTCTATACACCATCACATTTTTGGCTTCAGTAAATTAGACTGATGATTTTAGCTCTTTATTTGATATGATCCCTCCCAAAAAAAGAGTCCTGATGGAACACTGTCACAGTCGTGGCAATAACTATTTAAACTCATCCAACCTAAGGTTGTTCCCTTAGTTGAGATAAAAAAAAAATGTTTCATAACCCAGAGGCAAATAGTATTTCAGAGTTTTTTTTTTTTTTTTTACTGGGTGAAGAAATCTCGCCTCTTCCCTGGGGTATTTTTACAAAGTTCACCCATGTCCAGCACACAGGATCATTGGGAAACGGAGTGCTCACTTAATCATTTTTTTGTTGCCAATAAATACCACACAACCAGTATGCTATATACAATGGAGAAAATGTTTTTATAATTATGTTTTTGCTGGAAGAGCACAATATCTAGGTTGTGGTCACTCAAATTTTATACTCCATCTTTAAAAACCTAAAATTCTGAAAAACGTAGCTTGGAGTATGTTTAAGAAACATCAAGCTACATTTCCATGATCTCTGGCAACAAAGGAGCATTTCAGTTTGAAGCACACAAGCAGCTTTTTTTATTTTACATGATTCTAAAACCACTAACATCATGACCTTTTTCACTTTACCAGATTCTCTGGCATATCTATTCATAAACAATATTTTGTTTTGGAAGCTTCCTGACAAAAAGCTGTGTTTTTCTCCTTTTGCCATCCCTCTTGGGCTGTTTTATTCCAGACCGCTCAGAAACTGTCAAAGGAGAACAATCTCCTGCCTTCTCCCAGATACTAGTCTCTGTTGCATTCCCAGAACAGTTTTGTAACTTATCCAATGTAGAAATAGGGATTTCAGCACAACTTGATTTAAACACAAAATGTTGATCTGTTAATCGACAGTAGACAGTAGTAGTTAAAGGTATAGTCTATCCAGAGATGAACACTTAGCTAGTCTATTTAATTTCAGCCTTTCTTTTGTGTCCTCCTAAACCCTGGTTGCTCTTACCTAGGGAAAATCTAATGACCACAGATCTGTATTCAGTGTTCTACTGTAGAGAATAGATGTGTTTAGTAGTAAGATTGCTCACCATGTGAAGTGACTAAAATGGAAAAATAAGTCTGGATGTCAAATCTTTTTAATATACAGTATATACATAGATATATAGATAGATGGTTGGACCAAGTACCTTCATTTTTGGATTAATTTCTGCAAGAGGTGAATTCCCCCTCCAATCTCGCTTTGATTGGCTCTGACCTTGATGCTCTTGAGTGGTTGTGACAAGATGTCAGGCAGCCTTGTGGAACCAAGAAGCAGAAATAATCACACTTGAAATGGTTGTATTTAACCTGCGGCTTTCTGTTTCATGCAAGCATGTATTCCATACCTAATTTATTTGAATTTATTGGAAAGACGATTAATAAAATCTATTATTTGTGACTGAAAAAGGTGTCACCTCTGATGTATTTTATTTACTAGAAAGGTCAAACTAAAAGCCTTTGAGATTGATTAAACACAGATTCAAATCTGGGTCAACAGAATTATGACAACCTCCATTTTTATGCAAATTAGTTCTGACTGTAATTTGTGTAATATCAGCTGACAAAAACAGAACTCCAGCTCTGCTAAATCTCCATTAAATTACATCATATTTAGCATGGCATATGCAAAAAAAGAGAAAAAGAAATAAAAAAAAAGCAAATCCAAAAGCTGGAGGATAAGATGAGTGATTAGCAGAGGACAAACGGGTAAGCAGGTGGCACATAAACACATAAGCAAATAACAATAGGAGGAAACTAATCTAATGAGCTAACATGGTGCAGCTGAGCATGTGTGAGCAGCAAGCTGCAGGTGCAGAGGCAATATTAATCAGTTGAAATGACTCATGGAGTCATTTGTCATAATAAAACACCTTTACTATGGGTGGAGTGCAGATGGAGACATTTCACATAAGTCTCTTTTTGTTATGCAAGAATGTAAGTTTGACAACATTAAGAGCTTACCTTACTTTTTTTCACGTCCGTTTTAGTATAAATGTGCTCTGAACACTATGTGCCATAGTTTTTTGTTGTCTATTTTTAGGTAGTCCTGTTTATGGTAAAACAAGCTTCTGGTTATTAAAAAAAACATTCATTAAATCATTCTTTATCTAGATCAAATTTGTAAACACATTGCCCATCATAAATATGCATTGATGTGCATATCTTTGTTGAACAGTCACATAAAACACATTTTAACTGAGTGTCCACCCTTTGTTCAAACATTTTTATTTTATTTGTTTTGTGAAACCACTTCTTTAAGAAAAACGTTGTCATGTTTGAAAACTAATAAAATTATGCCTAGACACGATTGCAGGGTTCTGACCCAAAAATCACTTAATAAAATGGCAACAGCAAAACACCAAGTTTCTTGGCTCTGAAGAATATATGATACACAACAGTTTTTACACACAATTATTGCAAGTGAGTAACTACAAATCAAGCAAACCAAAACCTATTTAAATGAAAAAAAGACATACCACTTCACGAAATGTTTCTACAAGTTATAAAGGCAATTACTGGTTCTTAAATGGACATTTTAAAATTGGACTCATCTCTCTATTTAGGCAGAATTGAAGTATGATTGATGGCAATATATCATATTTGGCTTTGTCTTTATTACTCCTCTTTCGTCTGTCCCTTTCCCCTCTTGTAGCATTTAAGTACAAACCTATGATGTCATGGTGGTGTAACACCAGAATTTTTTTGGTGTACCTCAGTCCATCTTTAATCTGGAAGTGGGGATTAAGCTAGGGAGTTCCCCCTGACAGAGCATTACAGACACACTTTAACCTCAAATGCAGTCTGGTAATACTGTGGCTCAACATTATGAGGGAGTTTCCTTAAAGCAGATAATTATTCATGTAATTTACTACTGCTGTGAGCAAATATGGTGAGAATAAATTCAAAAATAAGAAACTGAAGCAACTTACGGGTTTGGCTCGTGCTTGTTCTTTTTGTTTGTATTTTCCTCTCTTCTCCGCAAAAGGCTTATCGTCTATCAAAACTATAAAAACCATCTGCAGCCACTGCGGCTTTGTCTATAAATTAATGGAGCATTAAAACCAATGCTCGGGGAATTTATGACATCCGAATGTGTTAGAGTATAGAGAACATATGGAAGTTCAAGGGTTTAGTTTGGTCTGTGATTGCACTTGGTGGAAGGGTTTGTTCAAGGGAGCAAAATTAGTTTATTATTTAACAACATGATCAATTAGTAGACAAAATACAAATAAAAGCCCAATTTTTGGCATAAAAGCTGTCAAACTTGCTTGCTAAACTTGTTTGCAGTC
This sequence comes from Phalloptychus januarius, assembly GCA_902982915.1. Taxonomy (NCBI): domain Eukaryota; kingdom Metazoa; phylum Chordata; class Actinopteri; order Cyprinodontiformes; family Poeciliidae; genus Phalloptychus; species Phalloptychus januarius. The sequence continues at coordinate 2,863,517 of CADWAE010000133.1, read as the reverse complement.
AAATATTTAACATTGCAGAAACTATAACTGCCAATGCTGTAAATCCTTCCTTTTTCAATAAAGGAATATTAATAATAGGAATATTAGTACCAGACTCAATTATTTAGATGTTTTTTGTTTCCCCTAAATAACAGAGCTCCAAATATATGGAGCTGCTGTTGCCATGTACTTTGTTTGCTGAGTTTTACTCCTTAAAAAGTGCTTTTTATTTTTTCTCTGCCTTCTGTTCTTACAAAGTCCAGTTGGCAAAAAAAAGATGGTTGCTTATAATGAGACCGGTTCTGCTGAAAGCTTCTTACTCTGACAAGGAAGTTTTTTTTCTTCCTTTCCTCTGTTGCTTTCTCAGAATGCGTGATAGCTGCAACGTTAAATACTCAATACCACTGGATGTGCTTTCTTATCTAGGGGACACATTATGCAACATTTAGTGTTCATGGATTTTGAAAATTCTTGGAGAATACAAAAGCAATATGATTTGGTCAGACAATATTAAACAACACAATTAAAATTCAAAGACGGCTTGAGAATGTTTTATAGAAACTTGTCCAAAATCCATAAAAAGTCTTAACAACAAAGTAAAATCTTTTGAATGCTGCGGCGTTGCATGTGGGTGCAAAACAGTATTTTTTATGAGGATGAAATTGAAGTTTAGAGATATACAAATTGTCAAAAAGGTGGATTTATCTTGAACCCAACTGTGTTGATGCAGTTGCCTGAGCAGCAGCATCTTTTCTCAGCTCAGGAAAAAAAATACAAATCAATCGGAAAAGAAAATGTCCCAAATCCACACACTGACTTACATTTCTCTCACCCTGACTTTTCAATTAGGATTGACTGGTAAGGAGAAAATAAAAAATTGGTGTCATCAACTTTACAATAATCACATTTTCTCCAGTTAGCATTATATGATGACAATAATGTGATTGCATTGTATAATAATTGTATGGGAATTGCATTGTAATATGTCTTTAAGTGCTGACATGACCTGTTTGATGGACAGGCCAGTTCAGCATTAAATCATTTACAATATGGTTACAATATGGTTACGCCCAGAAAGAAATTCAAATCTAATCACTTCTTTTCCTCCTCTAGTAGTTATTATAACTCAAATCATTTCTCAGCAATTAGTGTGCTGCATTTTCACACTGTATTGCGATGTTAGACTTTCTTTTTTGCAAAACAACTTCCAGAACAACACTTTTAATATACATGCAGATGCATTTCAAGAAAATCCACCAGGAAGGCTTATTTTCTCTGCTTTGAAACACAAAATAATAAATCTTGCCAGTCTGAAACAAGCAGGTGAGAGAAATTCTTGAGTACAGAGTTCAACACCTCACATGCTGCAAAATGAGTCAACATCAATGTACTAAATCCTGCTCAGCTGTTTATTTATTGTCTTGCAATATTGTCCCATCCATTAGAAAACACTTAGCTGATAGAACAGCAGCTACATAATTGGGTTTTGTGTCTTCAAGACTTTAGTTACTGGAGGCCTCTGGTGCTCTGATTACCATAACAATTTGCATAATCTGTACCTTGATTACATAACATGGAGATAAAGTTGATGTCAGAGACACGTTGAATTGATTACAATATTAATCAATGCCATTCATGAAACGTCATAGAGTAACAAGGGTTTCTTAATAAAAAGGTGATGTTAATATTGCACTATTGATGAATTATGTTCCAAAAAGGTGTGCTTGTTTTAATTGGGGGGTACTGTTTTTAGTTTTATATATTTAACTTCATTAAAGTACGGCATTGGAGACATCAAAATTCAAATGCTATTATGAAACCAATTTCTTGCACTGCAAACAATAATTGTTCTTAATTGTTGCAGACAGGAACTCAGGGTGGCCTGATTATGTTGTTAATCAGTTTGGTTATTTAATTTTTTTCAAAAGCAGTCAAAAATTAGAGATCAGGCTTTTTGTTTTTGAAGAAAATGCTGCAGTTAAAAATATTATACAATAATAGTAAGATTATCATGAAATGCATTATACTTACTAAATTAAATTTAAATATTGACTTACTAAGCAGCCAATAACTGTGGCTCTGCACTGGGAGGGAATGTAAAACTACTCTGGCTGATCCAGTAGTTTGAAACGTTACACATATAAAACAGTGAAAAGAAGAAATACATCACTGATTTAATCTTACAGTACTCCCTTTCATGAGTCTCTAACACTTTTTAAACTGCGTGAACAGCTTAGTAAGGTTTTTTTTGTCATTAATTCCATCGTAAAGGATACAGTTTTGAGAATGTGGTTTAGCAAAGTTTGATTGCACTGCATTAAGGGCCAGTGTGGTATTTGTCAAAGCCTGTTAAGGGGTAAGTCAGTTTTATAAAGCACTTCTGTTAATTAAGCAAAAGATTTCCATTTAATATAGCTGCACACAGCACAATCACCTAAAGGAAAGTGTGTCTCTTGATTAGTGCTTAGCTTTGAGAATGAGCACAAACATGGCAAGTTTCTTGACTGTTAAACATGAAATACCTTTTACCTCCATCACTCTGCTGTTGTATTTCAGTCTTGCATTCCTGCAGTATATGGAGTATCCAGTTTTACATAAAAAAAAATTCTAACATTGGCCTTCTACATATCTGCTACTGTAGCAGATGTGAGGTGAGTTATTGGGGTTTATATATATATATATATATATATATGCTGTGCCACCTAGAGGCGCTCACATGTGCACATTGTGTTTATAGAATTGAACATTAGATTGGAAAAGGAGTGAAAATGCAAAAAGTCAACGCCATGAAAAAAAAATAAATTATTCTCTCCTCACACTGTCCCTACCCAATACAAACAATATACAAAATGGGGCTGAATCATGAATGATACAGTTAAGTCCAAAATGAAAAAGGGTTATCACAATTTACTCATAAAGAAATTGTGTTTTCTACAGCATATTAACACATGCAAGAGCATGAGGAGACCCTATGTGGATTGCAGTAAGGCTAAACAAACAACAAAGTTGCTCTTTTATCTTGGCAGTTTTTCAACACAATATTTACAATAACTTTTTTTTTCAATGCAGTGCAATTTCAGCAAATGCTGCATAAAAAATTGCTGTTTTTGTAGCTATTCTAGTTCTTAAATTAAAGAAACATAATTGACAAATCTGCATTGGGGAGTTCAATGTTTTACAGAAACATGAGATCAGGAATCGGTTGTGAAACTTTGATCAGTGTATGTCTACATTTACTATGGTAGATGATTTAAAGTTACCATGCAGGTCACCAAAGAAAGTATTGTTTATCATTGGCTTTAACATCAAAGACTGAAATTTTATACTTGCAAACACAATTTCTTAAAACTACATTACCTTCCATAAAGCTCTGACCTTGAGATGTGGTGCATGTAATTTATTACTGGTTATAGCTATGGAGGAACATTTTATATTTAAAAAGGTTAAATCTATCTATCAAAACCACACAAATTCAGTAGCTACTACTTAGACAATTTGTAGCTGCAGTACACTGGAAAGATGCTGGCCAGCTCTAACAAATACAATCAGTTTCAAAAGCTCTTGAGTGAGGACCTGCAATCCAAACTGTAAATGTGAATATGATCTGTTACTCTACAGCCTTGGTTGTAATGTAGAAACGGATCTGATCTTCAAATGTCAGCTGGTTCATTATTAAACCAAAAGGCTGCTCACCTACCTGTCATTTAGAAGCTTTTGAAGGTCAGCAGCTTAAAGCCCATTCCAGTCAATAGCTGACAAATGTAGACATACACACACAGGAATACATTAATTCACACAAACTTAAATAAGTATGGGTATCTGCATCCAGACACAAACACACTTCAATAACTCTAAATGCCTTTCGTCACTCACCCTCCTGCTTCTATAACTGTCTTCTGTTAGCACTTTATATGATTCTTATATCTGCAGGCTGAAATATGATGAGGACCCATCCAACCTGCACTCAAGTAACCGATGGAGTTTGGACTTGACATCTAATATGAAACAAGGTTCAGAAAAGGATAGGAAGCAACGGAGGAAAACAAACATAGCAATCAATTTATATTTATATATAAATTAATATCTACGTGTACGAGCTTGAAATTTCTTATGCACCAATTACTCTGGTCACTTGACTAGATGAGGACAAGTGACTTTGACCTCATTGCAGGAAATTAATAGATTAAAATTTCAAAATTACTGTTTGAAACTAACCTTTCTGAATTAAAAAAAAAAAAGGAAAACCGAGAATTTTCAGACATGCTTGGTATGAGGCAATAAAAAATTCTTAAACTTTGTTTGAAAACTTGAATATAGTGGCGATTCTGCACCGGGCGGCAACAGTAGGGTGTGGGGCACCCAAGAACTAGAAAACAAAATATCTTGTCGATCAGTTGTCCTCTGAAAAGTTTACTACTTACTCCACTACACTGTATGTGTAGTGGAGTAAGTTTCCTTTACTGGCTGCTGAGTAATGGGTGACTGCATTACCTGCTTTGTCACAATAAGAAATTATTGCTTGCATCTTAATTTGTTGGAGTGTGGGAGGAGGAGGGACTTGCCCAGAGCACCATTCCTGCCAGAACCACGACTGCGTGCATATTTATATTTCAAGCTTATAAAGTTAGACACAGTGATTCATCATGATGAATCACTGCAATAGTGATTAATCTGAGGATTTTTGTTTTAATTGACGGCACACCCACACACACACACACACACACACATATAAATTATATATATATATTTTTTTAATCTGAAGTTTTTTTACCTTTCTCCATTGAAGTCTTAATCTTAATTTTCTATTCCCCCAGATCCTCATATTGACAGTCTGTAGCCTTTCACCTCTCCTCAATAAACTCTGCTCTCCTTTACTTCCTCTTCTTCATCATACAAAATTCAGCAGCGAGGAAGAATCATGAATGGGGGGTCAAGGACTTTAGCAGTCATTAGCATTTAGATTTGAACTGGTATGAGATTTCGGGTATGAAGCTGAAGGATTTTAGAGTGTTGAAGACATGGAGGGTGGTGGATGGTTGCAGAAACAGGAGCAGAAATAAGAATGCAAAGAGAAATGAGCAGCAATGTGAAAGGAAGAGAGCTTAAGCTGAGAGGGAAGAAGAGGGATCATAACATTTGGACAAAACCTTAATGGACAGCATGTGAGGAATAAATTAGCGATATCAAAACATAAGAGCGACCAAGCAAGTGGAATGAGAAAAAAATAGATGTTTGGAGTTTTTGAGACTGTGATGTCAACAGATGGTGGGGAGAAGTACACTTTACTGTCCTCCTTCCCTAAAGAGCTCTCTCAATAACTTTGCATGGCTGAACACCCCTATGAGCCAATATTGTCTTTAATGATTCCACCAACTGCATTGCTGTCACCAATTTTTATTGTATAATCCACTTACTTTGATTGTGCCATGTTAACAGATATTTAGGAACTTCACAGTATTTATTTGGATTTGAATATGACCACGTTAGATTAGTTTGTTTGAAATTGAAATAATCAGAGCTGAATTTAAAAAAACATAACTTGAGCTGAATTTCGTCCTAAGCAGCTATGTGTGAAATGCACCTCTTTGTAAAGTTCCTCAAGTAATAAACTAAATTGAACTGAATTAACCCAAAAGGTTAGAGCTCAAATTTAAATCCACTGTTTGGTTAAAACCACCCAAACTCTGTCCCAGTACCATAAACCCAGAATTTTAAGTTCAAGAAATAACTTGGTTATTATTTGTGCTTGCAAGACAGAACAGCTTTACACAGTGCTATAAACTGTACAGTTACTTTAAAGATAAAGTGTTCCCTTTGGCAAAAATATAAAGGAAGAGCTGGAAAAGGAGAGTGAAGGTAAATGGAAATTGAGGCTATAATTACTTTCCTCCAGCTAACTTCATGACTCTCTCAGGTCCAAGGATATGTTTGTTTCAGATGTGACTCCTCTGGGATGGCCAGTTGCAGTAACTCTTTTCTTCTTTTCTGCTCACAGCTTATCCCTGAACCTGACTTTGACTGAGGGTTTTCCTTTACATATACAATTCATTTTATTCATATGTTTTGTTTTTGATGTTTAATATAAATATATAAATATTCTTTGATCTTTTATTTTGTCTGTGGTTGTGCTTTTTACATCTGAAATCCTTTGTAAGAAGCCTGGAATTCAGCAAATATTCATGCAGTGCAGGATAATTTTTACTTTTAAGAAAATACACTGTGACATTTTAAGTAGAGCCCCTCTCAAAGCTGACAAAAACAGAGAGTGTAACTAATTTGAAACACTGCATCTCACTTAGCCTTGCTTTGACTTGAAGACCATGTAATGGTTATTGTACAATTTCCTGTATGGAAACCAAGCACATTTACATTCGGGGTCAGGGTTCAGACATAATCTAATTTTACTTAAATACTCCCAACAGATTTTCCAGATAAAAGTGCACACAAAAATTAGTACATAAAAATGTACTTGAGTAAGTGTGTCCATGTATGCGTGCGTGTTTGTGTGCATGTGTTTCCTTTAGAGAAAAGGCGAGAGGGGCAGCATGCCTGCACCTGTTTCTGATTAAAATGCCCTGATACAGATCTCAGTTGTTTTCACAGCTCTTAGCAGCACCAGGGAATGAGATGTCTCTTTGGCATGAATGCCTGCAGTGAAAATACCATGTGTTTACATGCTTGAGTGTTCAACCCCAATGAATTTGTCTTGGTATGTCCAACCTGGATGTTTGACTGTGCACCTGTTTATGTTTGTATATCTCTGTGTGAGCGCTTCTGGTGGCATGCTGCGATAAACACATGCATCTGTGCTTGCGGATGAGGTAGAGTGGGTTTTGATGTACCAGCTTTGGTGACTTAGTTAAAAACATTGTTAAATGTTTTCCATCATTAGCGGTAATCGACATATTTCTTTCTTTTAATCATGATGAACTGTTCATTGTCATCATGTAGTGCCTTGCAAAACTATGAAAACCCTCAAATGTTTTTCCTTTCCTGTAATAGCCATCATGTTTATTGGGGGTTTTGTGATTAATCAGCTTAAAGTTAGTACATAATCACAAAGTAAAAGGGAAGTGATGTAGGTTTTTTCAACTTTCTTAGCAATAGAAATAAAAAGTCCCAGGAATACCTTAACCTTAATGTGGAAAAGCAGTACATGTGCTTCAAGCTCCCCCCGGGTGAGGGAGCTACTCACTGTATCTGAAATATTGAGTTCTGGAGGCACATATTGACCCCCAAACCAGAGGGGGTAGTCCATCTTTTTTCTGGTGGAGAACGATGCTCTCAGACTTAGAAGAGCAGAGTCTCGTCCTGGTCATTTCACACTTGGCTGCAAACCACTCCACTACTTACAGGAGGTCAAAGCCCAAAAGAAGCTAAGAGAACCACATCATCTGCAAAAAGTAAACATGAACTCCTGAGGTTCCCAAGCCACACATCCTCCTCTCCACAACTATTGCTTGGGTGACAAGGGGCAGCCCTGGCGGAGTCAAATACGTAATATGAACAGCCTCAACATTGTGCTGAGAATGCAAACACGGCTTTTCAGGATTTTTTCTTGAGCAGCAACAGAAAACTACTCGGGTTTGTTGGGAAGCTGACTTTATAGAAGGCATTTTGAATGCATAACATACTATGATGAGATGGTGGGATCAATTATCTTGGTAAACGTGGATTGCTCACTGTCGGATATAGAAAGATTTGTGAACACTTTTTGAAAGAAATAAGTCTTTTGTGGAAATAGAAAAAGTTTGGGATCTTTGAATTCATTTGATGACAAAATGGGAGCAAAAAGAAAAGTGTTGCATTTATATATTTTTTAGTGTATTGAATGTTTTGGATATGTTGACCTGAAAAAATGTAAATAGGTTGATGATTGTCATGATAAATTTAGATGGTGTCTATGAAAAACACAATCGAGCTTGTCTGACCTTCGATGGCGACGCATGAATTGTTTTTTTTTAGTACTTTTTCAAGTTTGGAGAAGTTAAATTGTGTGCATATCACACTTTGTTCCACTCTGTCAAATCATATCAAAGAAGCCATTTTGCACGGCATGCTGCATATCCATCCACCTGGAAGCTAGATTGAGAGGTTTTTCTCTTCAGGCTATTTTGACTGTTTGTGTGTGCCTGGCAGTAAGACTCAGCATGCATTAGCATCCCCACTTGGTGTTTCTATCCATCAAAAGTGTTTGCTGTACTTTCTGTATTATCATGTTTATTTCACTTGTTTTGTGCCAGCGCACCTTTATGCAGTCATCTGAGAGGTGTGTTTTCCAGGTGTGGACATGTTAACACATGTGGGCGTAGATAAAAACACTTGAGCATGATAAAATGTTCTGCTTCTGTGATTGAGCCTCCTGGAGCTGATGCAGCATGAAACTTGTCAGAAAGGTAATAAATATAGCACTGAATAGGAATCTGGATTCTAGTGCTGATCAAGTTGAATTTATATATAATTTTTTATTATTCTACAAGATGGTACACAGGCTGATGGGTTGAAAGGTTGATCTAGAGTATGAGTAAGCAAGGAGTAATTAAGTTTTAGTCTCGTTGAAACAGCACTGAACAAAAGACAGGAGTTACAATGCTTCACTTACTTATGCGACTCATGAGTGGATTGACAGCAAGTGTGAACAAAGAAACTGATGGAAATATAGAAGAAGAGATAATCTCAAAGCACAATTACAGTCCTTAATTTTTATGATATTCTGTTAAGCATGGTTGCTATATTCCTTTCGACTACTTTGTTACATCTGGACATAAAAAGGTTTCTGGAATTGCAATATCAACAAAATAGATATTTCTATTACAGTTCTTTTGTTATTTAAACTTTATTTTTTATGAGCGTTTTATGAGCTAATTAAATCAACTGTTACCCCTTTAGCTTATGTTCAATGACTGGCTGCTTTGAATCTGACTTTTTTGTTTTTCCAGATGTCTTCCCAATTTCACAGTCGGTAAAAATAAATAAATAAATAAATCGTACTATTTTACTGACTTCTGTACAAGTCGCTTGTTTTCCTTCGTACAAAGACTTTGGACAGGAATGCTTGATTAATTGTTTTGGAAAGAAATTAATCTATTTTTTGGTCAAAAAATGCTGTATGTTCAGTAGATTTAAAGCACATCTATTGTCTAGCAATAGTATTTCATTTCATTCTGGTAAAATGAAATGTTTTTTTTTTTTGCCTTTTACACAAAGTCTTGTGTTTTTCTTAATAGTAGAATACATCGTTTTGTAAGCTACTAAAGACTTGATGGGACAAAAGCACCATCAAATCAAAGACTAAATATATAGACAGCTGCTATCAGGTCATCAGACTCGTGTCGAAGCATAATAATGTGTTAAAATGACTGAAAAAGTCCACATATAAAACTTATCTGTGCCAGGACTTGTACATTGCTGTTTACAAATGCCCTCTAGAAAATCTGACCTAGCTTATGCCAAACAATGTTTGCTTTAAATGTCCAGCCTAAAATAAAATCTGTTGTTCTAATGTAACAAAATGTGAAGATGTTGAAAGGTCATGGAATTTTTGCAAAGCACTTTAGCAATACAACATAAAAGGCCATCCTGTAACTGTTACCATGAAAAGAAACATCTTTAAATTACAGATGGTCCCTTTTAGTTTCCAGTCTGATAAACATTTACTGTAGTTTCTTGACACTCATAAAAACCACTGATACATCAAAGGCAAGGATTTAATTTGGGTGTGTCTGTTAAAAAGAGAGTAGGCTTAATGGAGTTTAGTGCATGTCTGGCACTTTTTACATAAAAAACATCCCTTAAAGTAACTGTTGTTTTTACATAAGACAAATGATAATGCGATGAGATGGAGGCTACCCAAATTTTCATTAAGCCTTGAGATATGCAGGAGTCGGAGCCTGTTTACACAGTGTTGAGTTACAGTGTGACTGGTGGCTGTAAGAACATTGTAAATAGCCTAGTAAATCACTAATATGTACTTCCAACTACCTACAGTCTGCTACAGCAGATGGAAGTATATTACCAGAGTCGATTTAGCCTCTGGCCACATACCCATCCTTTATCAATGCCATTCCAACAGTAGAGCTTAATGGACTTAGAGGTCAAAGACAGTCACAGGATAAAAGTTAAAGCAAACATATATTTTAGAACAAATAAAGTCTGCACAGAAGAAGACAATTTTGGAAATCTGTCACCCTCATAAGCTGTATGAGTCAGTTACTTGCTTGAGAAGGTGATCCTAAGTAGGAGCCTGGGAATTAATTTATGTTTAAAAGTACAGTTGCATTCTGAAAGTATTGACAACATTTGACTTATCGAATGCAGAAACATCTATTTGTTGATGTTGTTGCGGTTTAATGGGTTTTACGATGCATTTTGGAACAACTGACTGTATCATGACTTTGATATTGCTCAAAATGAAAATTAGTTTGATATTCATGTGTTACAGCCTTATTCCAAATTGCATGAACTCTTTCTTAATTTTACACACTAATACTCCATTACAACAATGCAGAAATTTTGAGTGTTTTGCAAATTAATTAAAAATCTAAATCCTGTTTCATGTTTACAAGAGTTGAGATCCTTCATGTTTGGTGCAGATCAGATTATGTTTGTGAAATGAAAGCCAAATATAGAGCCACAAAGTTGGAATGGACTTCACAGCCACCACGCTACACCACTGGGCACTAATTCATATTTGGTTCTACAGGATCAAATTAAAGTCCTTTCAAAGTAAAATATTATATTCCCTTTACTGATGGAGCAGAGCTTAGGTGACCATTAAAGACCTAACAATCACAGGTAGTTTCATGTCTCTGACATTATTTGTAATGTTTTTCTAACGCGTTTTTTGGTTTTTGGTAACAAAAACCAAGAACTAAAGAAACCTAGAGCAAGGCAAACAGTTTGTTGTAATGTATTGTCTCTAAAAAGAAAAGTGAATTATCTCTAAATAAGAGCAGGGCTAATGTGGAATCTGATACCTTAATAGCTCCAGTGAAGCCCTTTTATCTTTCTGAGTTTTTAAATCCAGTTTATAACACTCATCTGACAGCCAGTGGAAGTTTGAGGCTCTCTGATTTCCTGTCTCAGGAGGAAGAGGCCTGTCAGCTCTGATCATCTTCACAACATTCATTCTTTCTCAGGTCTCTGATGGCCTACCCGTGACCCTAACCTAAGGGTTAAAAGCCACATGTTTCCCACCATTTCTGAGCACTGCAACCGTGCACTCTTCAGGTTTTACAGTGAGAGTGTGCGTGTGGAATAAAGAGAGAAGCAATTTCCCAGTAGAAGTCGGGGATACGACTGGGGCTGTAGGGCCAAGGTGAAAACAAGATTTTATGGAAAATCTGTTTCTGGTTAAGACATTTTCTCTTCTGCAGCAGTTATTCACCTCTTGCTTTTTTCTGACAGGCAATGAAGTTGTTATGTATGGAGCTGCTTAAATCTGTAAACTTACACAGGAAGCACCTCTGGAAACAAATAAATATGCCATGTCATTGTATGGCTGGTATTCGTGATATTTTTATGAGTCTCTGGGGTCATGCCTGAAAGCTCTTTTAACTTGTTTTCCACCCAAAAATCCCTTGATCACTTCTTTTTTTTCTCTTCTGGTGTATGCCCTTTCCAGGATACTGGATTAGATGCTAGTCCGTTTGCTGGCCAGCCGTGTCTACATTCTTCTTTTGAGTGCAAAGTTTAACATGTGATATACATTTTTTTTTTCAAAATTTAGGTTTAAGGCTGATATCTCATGCTATTGTTTTTAATATTTTGATTGATCTGTGATTTATTCTTGACAAATCAATTGTTTACTAAAAAACCAAGTGAACCAACAAATGGTGAAAACGACTTTTAATTTAAACTGAACAAAATGTGACAATTGAATGTGTAGTGAATTTAGACATTGATATTTAAATGCTGAAATATTTCCAATCTCTTTTGCAAAATGCTACATATTTGCTGTCGTGTTTGTTTTAAGCTTTAAACGGTTTATCTATGCTCAGTCAATATGTGTATTATATGGATTTTTCTCACTCACTCAGTTTTAAGGAAGCTTGTGCTCAGATTTAACTTATATGAGATCAATTTTGCATAAACACCAAGGAGCTGTATGTACAGTAAGCCGTAGGTCTCATATGGTAATCACAAAAATTGCTCAAGATGTGCATCACATCTAGGACCAACATACAGTAGGTCCTACTTTTTTATCCGACACTTTCCTGCATTACAGACATAATGGTGCCGTTATGCATTGACACCCATACAGAGTCGATGCTTAAGCCTGTTTCACACCCTTATGAATCCAATTGGTGAATGTTTGCCAGTTGTTAAGACTCCCAATAAGAATCATTTAAAAATATGGCTTTGAATTTTTGCCCACTTGTGTTGTTGGAGTCCAACGTAAAAAAAAATGGTTCATGTAAGCAATGTGCACAATTGTCACACAGCACAGTGGCTCAAAATGTGCATAATGAATTCATTGATCATAAGAGCATGTAGTCGTTTAACAGTGATAGCCCCTCTAACAAACTGAGAACACTTCAAGTTTTATTCAAAATGCTTTTGTTGTTTGACCTTGTTTCACTGAGGATGCATTTAAGTCTGGTCACTTGGGTCACATTCCAAAGGTAGCTTGTAATATTTGCACTCTATTACATCTGACTGAATGGAATCATGTCATTCTTCCAAGAGAACAAAAAAACAACATACCAAATGTATCATTCATCTTGTGAAACTGAAATGAGATCTCAGAATCCCTCTGGACTGGGGGCTTTCAAAAGCATATACAGTAAATTATTTCAGCTTCATATTTCTTGTTTTCTATGCCAGGAGTTGTTTTAATTATTATTTTATGTTTAAATGTACGACTACTTATTTTCTGCACTCATAGTTGAGCAGTTTATATTCAAGATTATGGTTTTGATAGAATTCTTGAAACTGCAGTTCTCAATAAAACCGGGACTCTTTAAAGGTTTTGATTTAGCAGTTCCTGAAGTTGTTAAGTGTTACTAACTTAACCTGCAGCATATCACACTCCAAAAGTTATAAACAACAATACCTATTTTTCTATTTGAACCTTCCTCAAACAAGGTAATAGATACTAAAAGTTGCAAATGCTTGACATGTAAAACACTCAGTCTTTTCTGTGCCTAGAAAATCTATTAGGTTGGGCCTCTGGGACCCTCTAATCTGCATTTGAACCAAAAGATGATGTTAAATGCTGCAGCTAAGATGCTAGTGCTTATTATTCTTGATAGAACCTCATGTCAAAAATTCTAGACTTTCCCTTCAAGGTGCAACGGAGATAAGGTCCAGTCAGGCTTGACACTAGCATCTGTCCTCGGTAATCAGAACTTGACACTCTTTAAGATTTGCCAAGTCAGTCATGGAGAGAATTTTGAAGAGAGAGTCTCCATGTCTGAGGGGAATGAAGATTTAGTTTCATGTTGGATATGGTTCTAGACTGTTGTATTGTAGTGTCGGATGGAGATGAGAGGGGGAAATTGTACATTTTTAAAGCAAAAACATTCTTCAAAAAATTTTAACAAAAATGGAGTGGTGTGAGATTTTAGCAGTCGCAAGATTTAGTAAATGACCACAAGCTTTTTCTCCCACTTGTGCTAAACACATGTTTCTTTTGTTTGTTTTTAATCACTACCCTCTGCACTATAATTTGCTTCCCTTTTGTGGAGCGATGTCTGGAGTGATCTGGTCCACTTGGCATTCACCAAACTCTGCCAGAGTTCACTTCAACCAATTGTTTTTTTGATCCGCTTCAGAGTTCAATTGCACATTCAAACTTCCCCAAACAAAACGGGCTTTCTAGGCAAACAAACTAGAATTTGATTTAAAGCAGACCAAACAGAGCTGGTGTGAATGCACCCATGGACTATCAAAACCAATAACTATCATATATGTTGAGGTGCAATATTTGATTTCAAAGGACATTTTCACTTAACTAAGCATAACATTTTTATGTATGTTTTTGTCCTGATCAACTGTTTGCAAAAGTAGAGAATTTTACTCATAATATATAAATGTGTAGGTACATTCACAATTTCCCATCTACTATCACCCTAATTACAAATAATTTTAATATTGCTTAACAACTGTGAATCATTCACTACTTTTTGACTTTTCTTTGCTTTCTGGTCTCTTCTTTTGAACTCAATCTCTTCCTACCCCTCATCTTCACTCTTGCCTAAGGTGCCTTCTGCTATGTATTTTATTCAATCAGGTTCTCCAGCTAAGTAAACTGAGCTGGTGAAAAGCCATAAAAGCATTGTTTATGAACAGAGCAGTAAGTGCATTGTTGGCAAAATAACCCAGCTTGATTTATGTCAGGGATGACTTGGGGAGTAGTCTACTAAGGGGGAAAAGAATCGCTAAGTCTTGGACATGTCTTTTATCTTTTCTTTCTCACCTCGTTTTTTACAAGTTCATCTTTTTCAGCACCCCTTATCACTGTTTTTATAATTTTTAGTGGAATAACACAGCATTTCACCTCTTATCATTTGGCATCCCCTCCTCTGATAAACAATCATGTTTGAAAATGCAATCATTGCATCACCGTATATTACCCCCCTTACACGACTTTTATATGCCCGCTCTAATTCAGCTGCAGCAGGAAGAGCAGCCTTTCTGTCCTCTGTTTGGAGAATGACTCGCTGATCTTCAAGGACTGGGTTCATTTTCTTAACATACATTTTAAATGCAAAAATAAGACACACAATGTTACTATAAAGTCCTAAAACGTCTATTTGAAAACTTCAGCTGGGAATAAAAAGTTCTTTGAGCTATTCCATCTTTTGCAAATGCTTCCACTTATTCCTACTTTGAGTTCAATACATTTGTGAAGCATATTGTAGTAAATAAAGGAACATTTAAAAACACTGATCAGTTCAGCTTTGTGACCAATCTTGAACGTTGTGGCCACTGGTAAGATTTCAATAATATATTTCCATTTAATATTATTTTCTCATCATGCATTTGATTTTGTAAGTGCAATAAAAATTCTCTAAATTATTTCCGTAACACTGCTGTTATTCACCCTCACAAATAAGGAAGACAAGAACCACATTTTATTTGTTGTGTTTTGACCAGTTAATGGTTCAGTGGGCACAAAACATCTAGTCAGTTTGACAGAGAATGTGCACTTTTATAAAGGTCTACAATGAGCAGATTGCACTGTATGACATGGCTGCTATACTGATTCCTTGAAATCCAACCGCCCACACTAGCAGCTTCTTCAGGCAATGCATAGAACTTCCCAAAAACCTTTTCTGTCCAGGATCATGTTAAAAGTAAGGTAAAAAACTCTTTAAGTTCTTTACCTTTAAAAGTTCTTTTTCAGAAGTTAAAACTTTGACATATAATTTCGGTAAAATCTATACATTTCAGAATCTTCAGATAAAAAACAAAATAGTACTGTGACTACCAATTATGCAAGATTTTTTTTCTGCCTTCTGCAAAACAAAAAAAAAAAAAAAACTTTGAGAGTAAGAATTAAAGCTTCTGAAACATATGTACATACATCGATCTTGATGTATATACATGGGTTGATGGGTTAAAAAATACCTTAGCAGCTTGGGTTAAGAAGGAAAAGTTGAAGGTGATTTATAGAAGGTTTCAACTTGGAGAAAAATGAAAAAAAAAATTGAAATTTAAAAGTAAGGTGCCGGTGTTGACTGTGGCCACTCATCTCAATCTGGCTTTGCTCCCCAGTGTAAATATGTGTTTCAGCAAAATGCGAGGAGGGAGGTTAAACTTCTAAACTTTGATCTTGACGTTATGTTTGGACTGACACTGCAATCTCTCTGCAATCTGGACATGCCAAAACATATTCACGCTGAGCCACAGAAGCAGCAAAACAAGCAGTTTGAGATCATTCATCCACGTGAAGCACATCAGAGCCGAAGGAATCAGCTGCAGCAGGGAAACCAGAACACTAATAAGCGTAGAAAAGATAATTCTCACAGAAAACAATGGAACCCACCAGAAAACATGACACTGCTGGTTTCTTGTAGCCCATCCCTTAGAGCATCTTATATATTGTACAACTTAGATATTTTTAGATTGTATCTCATTATGGCTACAAATGTTAATGAATATTGTTTGAATTGGATGTAAAATACAACAATGGAAAACAGTTGAGTAGATACAAAAGGATATGGTTTTCAAATTGTTACAAACAAAAAAAATTAATAAAAGTCTGATAGACACCTGTTACTCTGTTACCAAATACAATGCAGTGAGAGAAACTGATTTAACCCTCCTGCAGTTTTAGCATGATGCTCAGGAAAAGCGAGTCAGATGTCACGGTCGGTCAGCGTGAAATGGGGTCAGGGATTTGTCCTGTCAGACCATCAGTCAACCAAACCACACACACACACAAACCTTGTTAAAGTCCACATGGAGTCAGTGTGACCAAAAACAATACTTAACATGTACAATTTATATTATCTCATATGAAGGCATAATCAAAATCGTCAAATTGGCCAAAATAGGATGTGCAAAAAGTCTGAGCTCATGAGTGAAAGAGCTTCAAAAATATTTTATTACACTAAGAAAGGAATAATTGAAAAGACTTCAGAAGAAGAAGGGCTAATTCAAACACAAATAAAGGGTTATTGTATAACACACATTATATTCATATGAATATCTCATTAATAGTATGTCTCTTTTTGGTGCCTATGATGATACACTCCATATTAAATTCTCCCTGTTTCAAGAAAGCCTGGAAACCACCTGTTAAAGTGACCTAAAAAAAGCAGAGGAAAACATATGGTTTCTTGTGTTATCACACTAAACCCAATACTCAGTCTTTATAAATAAAACAAAAAATGGCCCAACAACAAAGACAGCTATAAACTAAAAACGAAAACAGCAGGGCAGGGAGAATGAAACACTTGTGGTCAAGTGAAAGAGAGAGGAGAGGGAAGAAAGGAATGAATCCAGATGGACACCTATGAAAAAAACAATGATAGACATATATACATGGGTCAGAGTCTTTATACCTGATTGCAAGCTTTTCTCAGCTAAGGAAAAGAGGCCTGTGTACAAAAATGAATTCCTGTGAAAAAAGGATTTTACAACAGCTGCATTATTATTCGTCGACATCCTTTCAGTGTTTCAGTTTGCCATGTGGAATATCTTAAGAGCTTTCTCTTTTTTTGTTTTCTTGTATACAGAGCTGTGTAGTGACTAGTTACATTTTCTTGGTTACAGTTACTTGAGTATCTTTGTAAAAAAAGGAGTAGTTTTACGGCACCATAATATTTGCTTTCACTTGAGTAATATCACTATGAAGTATAGCTATTCTTACTTGAGTAAACTTTATGGATACTCTACCTACTGTGAGCAACTTCACTGAATAGAAAACAAACATGTTTTAACCAAAAATACAGACACTCCCTGAGCTCATGTTAAAGTGCAGCTTCTTGTTTGCGCACATGCTTGTGTACACATGTTGTATCAACAGAGCCATTGGGAGAGTAAGACAATGCAGTAAACATAACGTATTGTCACCATGTGCTAATTCATATTGTATTCATTACCTACTGCAAGCATGTTGTTGCTGACAGCGTGCAAACAAAAAGTATTTTCCAGCATCCCATCAGATTGCTTTTTGAAGCAAAAATTAACCCTACTGGACCTAGAGAAGCAGCTCTGTCATCCACTGCCGATGTTTGCTGAAGTTCCTGGAGCGGGCATACCAGAAAATGCATGTAAAAAAAACAATGTTATCAGTCTTGTTAAGATCAATGTAATCATTTTATCAAAATTAATGGATTAAAGTCCCGGCCCTAAAAAAATGCAAGAAGTAGTTATTTATTCCCATGATACAAGACCAAAGTGATGGTTGGACTAGAAATATATTGAAGAATTCATTCACATTGCAGATACATAGCTCAGCCTGTAGCAGCTTGCAAAATAAAATAAACAAGAAAACAAAACATGAAGAAATACTATCAAGTTAATAGGGTAAGCACTTGCATGGCATTGGGACAGAAGAAACAATGGCAAAGAAAACCCACTCTCCCAACACAAATTGGCTTATAAGGCGCAATTGCAGAGGCTGGGAATAGGTCACAATGACAGATCAGGAGCTGAAACACCTAAGTCAGGAAAAACCAAAGCATGCTGCACATTTTCCAAAGAACCTAAGTATTGCAGCATCACACTCAAACCAAAATGCTTAAATTATTTGCCATCAAAGAAACTTTTGGCTTAAGGAAGCACATCAGCTTCATTTTAGTCTCTACATGAACTGCTGTAATTGTCTGAGCCTGTCATTCCTTCATAGCTTTCTTTCTACAATGTACATTACATCACTTTCTCCTTCCCAGTTGATTAAATAATAATGTTTTGCTATGAACCCCTGTGGTTACTTTTCATTTCATTCTAATCAGTGTTTGATGAGTATGAGAGTGTTCAACATTAAAATAGATTACAATTTGTTGATATTGTCGGGTGAAAGTATTATACATAACACCATTTTTATTCAGGGCAGTTATTTGAAAATCTTAAATGAATTTTTAACTTTGCTGCAGTAAGAACCATCATCTCAAAATATTCTGTCTTTATTGTGACCTTGGAGTCATCTCCCCTCATGCTCCGAATAGATGGTGGCAGCGCTTCTTGTTGCACAAGCCGAAGTACAGTAACTTCAAGGGTGCCAGACTAGTGTCTGCTATCAGCATGCCTCATGAGTCCCTGCCTTTTTGGATCCCATCAGTCTATTTGCATAATATCAGCGGTCAATGTGAGTGCAGAGAAAACATTTCAAAGACTAGCTGAAGGATAGAAAATGCAGAATCAGAAGTCCAAGTGTTGACTGTAACACCCACTGGCACCAATGTCTCTGAGGCATTAAAAAGGGAAGACAGCCACAGACATTGAATATGACACTTGGGAATCCTAGATTAAGGCAGCAAGGAGGCACGATGGGACAGTTTGCCCAATAGTGAAAACCCCTAGCCCAGACTGTCCCCAATTTACAAGGACAAAGCTTTTCTTAGCAACTAAAAATGTGCATAAATACATAAGATTAAAATTAATTGCCAAATATATAATTTGCATTTAGTAAGGTCACAGACTAGTAGATGTTTGTTACATCAATAGTCCCCTAATGTAGACTGGTGTTAGTGTTTGTTAGACATTACAGGATACAAGAATAGGTTACCTAACAGTTGCCAGCCATTCACATGATACTGAAGAACATGGTGTGTTCATCATCTTTCATGTCCTAGAACAGGGGTCACCAACTCCAGTCCTGGAGGGCTACCATCCTGCAACCTTTAGATGTGTCTCTGCTCAAACACACCTGGGGGGGAGAAGAAAGAAAGGAATCAAATAAACACCTGCATCAAATAAGCTGCTCATTTCCAGCCTACTGCAGAGAGGGCTGAATGCTGGTGAGGGAATTCAGACATTTTGGAGCAGAGGTGAATCTAAAATTTTCAGGAATGGAGTTGGTGACCCCTGTCCTAGAGCATTGAGTATTTGCAGAAAAAATACCCATATCTGGGTTGTTAATTTATATTTAAGATACAAAATGTAACGTTTAATATGATTCAGTTTTCTGGCTGGTCTGTGTAAATGACTGACAAGGCATGCAAAATGTTAGATTTGAAAACCAATTCAGCTTTTCTCTTGCTTTGTGGCTGCAAAAAAAATATAAAGAACAATGCAACCCCTGCATCATATTGTTCTTCATTCTGATGGACCATTACTGTCAGTCAAATTCACAGAACAGTAAAGCTCAACCTATTCACCAATGTGCCACAATCAGCTGACCCAGCATATAGTAAGTTGGTCTATAAATGTTTAAATTAATTAGTTTTTAAATGAATTTGCAGAACCCTACCCTCTTGAAGCACAACAGTAGGAAGCATTCTTTGATAACCTGCTGGTTCAGGGTCTGCAAAGATGATATACAAAACTTGAGTGTTGAAGAAATCTTACATGTACCAACCAAGTGAAAGGCAAATGGTACGTAAACAAACTTTTAAAACAATATTATTTTGGAAATTGTTACCGGCACCAGATCTAGGGGAATTTGAGCCAGTATCAAGTGATGCACAGGCAGATGAATCCTGTGCAACCAATATCTGTGGATCACAGAGGAAACAAGATGATACAATGTTTCTCTGGAAAGAGCTCATTTATTCTGAAACACATTTTCAATTAAAGAAAAACAAATAACAAAAAAATTAAAATATACAATTACAATACAATTAAAATTCAAATAACATCTGGAGTTTCCACAAAGAAATAAAATAAAACAAAATGCACAAATAAAATAACATAATAGCAAAAAATGAAGAAAATCTAATCCTGAATTAACATAACCAAACTGAACAAAACATTCCATCTACAACACACAGTAAACACCAACGTTCATCAGTTACAACGCTTTTCTTAGTCATTAATGTTTTTAATGTAACGATAACGGTACAGCGGCTACAAAGGAGATCAAGATTACCACAAATAGACTTGTATGAGAAATAAAAATACTATATTACCCAAATATGAACACAACATTCCCTAATCAAGCTTTTTAAATAAATCCAAAATCCCAAGGCTCCAACTGTTTCTTCTATAATAGTGCAACAGCTACAGCTGTGGTATAGCTAATTATTCAATAGCAAATAATTCTGATCAGGAACTATTGCCATGCTTTGCTGGTTGGTTATTGCAAAAATGTTTAAAGAACAGTTTTTTTTGTGTTCTGGTTTATTTAAAACATGAGGTGTTACAGATAGATTTTTATTTATGGCATCACACAGTAATGGTAGTATTAGAACTCTGTGTAGATGTCTATTCCTTTCAAGTTGGAAAAAGCTGTTTAAATAAATTCACAAGTGCTTCATCAGGATCATTCTGATGAATGCTTTCTCTGAATGGGAGGTTGCTGCAAAGTCAGCAAGTGAAAGCAACAATTTGCACCTCTGAAGATAAAGATAAAACTTTTCACCAATTGACTTTAAGTGAAAAATATTTGAATGGATTGAATGAGTCTACATTATTTTTATTGTATTGAACTTGACTTTACTGGACTGGATCTCGACCTGATTGATTGGAGCTCAAATTGAATTGAACACTGGAATTAACTGGATTGATCTAAACTGAGTTTGGAGAGAACTGATTCTACTTAATTGAAGACAATTTGGACCTATAATATTCATCCAATAATTAAAATGGTGTTTGCTCTTAGTAGTAGGTGAATCCAGGGCTTAAGAAAAGTATTGTAGTGAGACACTGTTCCAAAGAAGAAGGATAAACGTAGAAAATTCTAGAAAGCTGAAATATGTATGCAGACAGGGATAACAGGCGCAACAAGAGGCGTTCATAAGCAGAGCACTTGTCATTTTTAAAATGCAGAGAATGTAGGGCATGTCTAATTACAGCAGAATACATGTCAAGTCCCTTCTCGCACACCCACTCAGCCATTCACTGGCTCTGTCCCCCTGGACTGCCCTCCAATCATGTTAGAAACAGAGCTATCATCATGCCAGTACCGAGACTGGATCAGGACAGAGGGAGTTCGAGAGAAAGAGGTCGCTTAGAGGATCAATATATATGGTGTAAGAAACATAGAAGGAAAAAAAAAAGAATTACAAAAAGTAAAATAAAAAGGAATACTCATGATCTAGCTTACATTGTGTAAGACTTCCTTCTTTCTTTTCTTTCCTTCCTTTCTTCCTTTCCCATGCCTTTTTTCTGTTCAGGTCAGGCGTGATTTAACACTTGCAGCCGGTTTCCTGGATATGGATGATTTGTGCATTCACTGATTCAGAGAGGCTGAATATGGTTGCATGACACACATTTTTTGGGGGGTTTTTGTGTAAAAATATTTCAGTGCCATGTGATTTTTTCCTCTTCAGAATTACACTCTAATTTGTGTTTATCTCACAAATC
Organism: Phalloptychus januarius; assembly: GCA_902982915.1. Classification (NCBI taxonomy): domain Eukaryota; kingdom Metazoa; phylum Chordata; class Actinopteri; order Cyprinodontiformes; family Poeciliidae; genus Phalloptychus; species Phalloptychus januarius. The sequence goes on along the minus strand of CADWAE010000133.1, from coordinate 2,841,620 downwards.
CCAAGAAAATACATGTAAACATTTTTTCTGAATAAAATTGTTTAGGCACGGCATTATTGTGAAATCCATCAAGCTTTTGATGCTTGTAAACAATATAGCTACAAGCTTTCAGAATAAAGTAAAAACTAAATTTTTTCCCCCAAATAATAGAATAAGGCAGCCTGCCCAACACATAAGATACAGATAACAGTCAGTGTAATGCTTGCCAAGAAGAGCCCTAAACACAAGACAGCTGGGATTATATTAAAGGCCAGAAGTGACATAAGGGCCATGTTTCAATGAATAACCACGACCAGTCATGTGAAAACCATAGAAAGAGAAGAATGCAAACTAAAGAACAAACTGTGTAAATAAAAGCAATATAGCAACAGAGAAATTGGAAAAATACTAAGAAAAAATGTAGAAAGCAGAACTCGAATGGTGACTAATAAAATAACCAAAACCAATAAACAATGACAGGAAATTATTTAACCGTGACAAGGACCGAATTTAATGCCACTTGGCTGAGAGTTGGAGTGTGCATAAAAAAGGGGGAAACCATGAAATCCTTGGAAATCAATTTAAATGAAATTAAAAATGGAGAAAGCATTGTTTGAATACTCATGTTTCAGTTTTTCTCTCTGATTCCAAGCTCAAACACACCTCTCTCCTTTTCCTTTCTTTTTCCTCCTGCTATTTGTTTAGTTTTGCAGCACCAGAGTTATGGAAACCATGAAATCAATTTGTTCTCAGTAAACATCCTAAGTGCTGATATCACTGACAGCAATGATTTGAATTTGTGCAATATACACAAATTTAATTCCAGCCTTTTGTTTCCTTTGTGTGTGTTTCTGTGTCAGGGAGCCTCAGCAAAGCAGATGGGTACAGCAGCTGCACTGCCAAGGCTATTTCATGACTCGATACCCAACAATAAATTTCTAGTAAATGCAAAACTGAACACCTTCAAACTGTTCAACAGAAGCTCTCGCACACTTTTAGGTATTATTTTACGATAGAAAACAACTTGGAGGCATTCAGTATCCATCAGCCATGTGCTGATTCTGTCTCACAACAGGAACAATCCTTCCATTCATCTAGAAACGGAAGAGCACTTAATGTTAGGAACGTATCTTAAGTGTATTGATGTATATTTCTTTGAACTTTAATATTTTACAACTAGTCATTTAATTTTCTCCTATTAATATCTGAATTTTCAGATGGCAATTTATTGTTTAGAGAAGCCTGATGCGCAACAGCACATCAGCCAAGGCAATTTTTATATAAAGTATACTTTATACACAAAGTAAGCACTTTGAAGGACTTTACAGGAAAAAAATAAAGAACAAAATGAATAAAAGCATAATCTTACAAGCAGTGGATAAAAGAAACTAGATGTTCAAATACAAATATTGAATTCATACAAGAAACAAATGTTTCAAAGATAATTTGTTTAATTTTTTGCTCCAGTGCTGCAGTAGACACAAATCTTTCTAGTCCTGATTTAAAGGAATAAACACTTTCTGAACATGTCATATTTTCAGGAAGTTCCAGAATTTAGGAGCTTAGAAACTAAATGCTGTCTTGATTTGTTGAGCTCTGGGCCAGTAAATGCTGAGTAAACAGATCTTTGAAGACCTAAGAGGGCTACATGGTTCTTACGTGAAAAGCAACTCAGAAATGTATTTCAGCCCAAGAACATTTAGTGCTTTATAAACCAATGGCAGAATTTTAAAATATATTCTTTGACAAACAGAGACAGCATGGATTTAAGAATTAAATCTGGTGTAGATCCCTTTTCTGATGTAGCATTTTGGATGAGCTGCAGCTGTTTCATTTATTTCTCTTTTTTCTACAAAAAATGAATACATTCTTTCAGTAATCACCCTACTGAAGCCAAAGGCATACACCAGTTTTTCTGTGACCTGTTTTAACCCTCTATTTTGGCAATAAATTTGTCCACATTGCAACAGGTTGCAAGTGATAAGGTTTACATGTTTATGATTGACAAGGAGTTAATTAAGTGAACAGATTTCAAAACCTGTCAGTATTAATAAGTGGATGATGCATGAGTTACCCTCAAGTGGACTGCGTTGACTTTACACTAACACTTGAAATCAGTAAGTCTGCTCATGCCAACATGGAATTTAATTTGATTGTAATACCAAATGGCGGTAAGTGGAGAAAACATAACTCTGTAATGCAGTCCTCATGAGGTTATCATCTTTCTGGACTCATTTTAAAAAGTGACAATGTTTGTCTAATTTCTTTGGATGTAATCATTGTGAATTCAGTTCAGGCACATATCAGCGTCTGCAAATTCAACTTTTTTGTTTTAAGTCATCTGAGGAAAGACATCAGTTCAGTTTACAGCAGGATATGCATACAGTAAAACAGTTAGGTGGTGAGTTTGTTTCATACCATAAATAGAAATGAAGTTAACATTTTTAATGCTGAATGCAATTTGATACTGACCAAAATTTGATGTGATTCACATTTTGGTTTGTGGAATGTTAAGGAAAATACAATAGGAACAATAAAACATGTCAGTACAACAGACAGCTCAACCAAAGAGCTCCAAAATAAAAATAAAAATCTTCTGAAAACTTGTATTTTCATCCCCAACTCCCATTGTAGTTGTTGAATCTTTAGATAAACGTATAAATTTGTCTTCAATCAAATCCAACTAACCTTGAACTTTCTCTGCTGGTGAGTCATGCAAGCCTACTGGGACAGAGGACTGCCGTGACCCAGCCACAACCCTCACTGTCTTCTCTTGCTCACTTATTCCATGGGTTACTCCCTTTTCTCTTTATCACTTTGTCTCATCTCAACATGTGGAATCAGTTGCATCCCTATTTTTTGCCTTTTATTCTGTCAGCTGTCACTTCTCTTTCTTCTTCCACAGTCTACATTTCTATCAAAATTGATTACAATAACATAAATACCGTCTTGTGCTTAAACATGGGATAGGTAGAGAAAGAGTGACTGCATTTGTAAGAGCTGAGACTGAAGCACCTAAAGCACAGCTTAGTCATTTCCTTAATCAAGTGTTCTTTGCTGTTTCACTTAAATATCTTAGCAATCTGCCACATTGATCTGCTGTTTCCCTTTTCCTTAGTCTATTTACTCACCTTGCTTGTGAGCCCAATAAAACCTAATTTGTTAGCAACTGAAGAGCTCTGACATGGAAGTAACTACTTTACTGTAAGCAGTCTTTCAGTGGAGTTTATGAGCTGGTGTTTTTAAAAGACAAGTTAGTGGGACAGATTTATACAGCCAGGCCAGACGCTAAAGCACTCACTTTACTCACTCTAAGTTTATTCCTTCTTTTTGAATCTGATTACAGATTATATAAAAAAGTTGGAGATAAAATAACTTTATCTACGACTTTTAGTAGAGAAGCCTCTCAACAAAACTGATATGGCCTTCAACAAAGTCAGATATATAAAATTTTTAATGATATATATCAGTAAAATTTGATAAAGCTTTGAATTTATTTTGAACATGAATTATTGTTATTATCCAAAATCTTGGAATGGATTCTAATGACTGGATTGGATTTTACCCAAAAGCTAACATTTGGCCATGATGTATGTAATGCACAAGCTGATAATTGCATGCACTGTAAACAAAACCATGAAGAGCAGGGCCATCAAATATTTGCTAGCAAAAAAAATGTTTTCTACGTTCTTCTTGCTGCTAACTGCTCAATATTTGCAAGTGTTGCCAACTCGGCTTGAGTGGCTTCATTTACTTCCTATGATGCCAGTGCCAAAATACAACCAAATGCACGCAGACTACAATTTTAAAACTCAATGTCAATCGTTCACAACTTTGTCTACTGTTCGCTGATTTGCCCGGTTGAAATTCAACAGGAGAAATTAATGTGAATGGGAAAAATCCCAGACAGAGGAGCATGAAAGAAGATGATAATCCAGCAGAATTATGTAGCAAGTCAACAGCCAGTCCAGCTGTTCTGGCAAAGATTTTAAAGGCACACAGTGCTTCAAATAGTAAGGTTAAATGTTTCAGACCATGAAATTGTCTTTTTAATAAACCACAAATCTAGTCTGAGACAATAGAGGCAGGAAATTCCACCAACTTTTCATAATAATTGGTAATCCAGCAGCAAACTATTGTAGAGGATCTTCAGCAGATTATTTAAATTTTCTGTTGGAGTGATTATTTTTTTCAACGCATCAGCTTTTGCAAAGTTGCTTTTCCCTTCCTCTGTTAATTATGTTGTTCAACATGACCACAAATCAATGGAGAGAGTAAAGTGGATAAAAAGAAGAGAAACTGAGTGTCTTAACAGAAGGAAATGAGAGTTCTTGGATAGTGTGCCCAGAGGAAGCAAAGTTCAATGGGTGTGAGGAAGAGAGAAAAGAAAGGAAAACAGGAAGTGAGAAAGGAGAGAGGAGTCTTTGTTTAGTGATGTCAAGGGAAGGAACAAGTCTTTGTAGGCTTCTCTTTAAGACAGGCAAACCATCAATCTGTCTTTACACGGGAAGAGGTGGGTGAAAAAATTTGGAGGAACATTGCAAAAAAGAATGCAGGGACAAAAGGGAGCAGGAGATGGATGGTCTCTCCAAACAGAAGTGAGGAACAGATGTCGCGCTGGAGAGGAGGGATGAGAAGGGAAAGGTTGGGTAACAGAGCGGAAAGTAGTGTTGACTTGGAAGTACTGTACTCTGAGGAGGGTCAGATGGAAAAAAGGTGGGGAAAAGTAGGTCCTTGCTGACCAAGGTTAGGCTTAAAAACATCAATCTGCTCTAAAACATCACCCTGAGGAGCAACAGATCACAAAAGCTGACAAAAAAGAAAGGGAAAGGAATCAGTCAGAAATGGGGAGGGGGCTAACAGAGGTGAGATGGAGGATGTAGGAGAGGTATGTAGGTCAAGGGGGAGCTGAGCGAAATAAAGAAGCAGCACCATGAATGTCTGATAATTATTTTCAAGCAAATGGCTAGATTTGTGTTTCCTTTACTTGACAACTTAAAAACTGTAATAAAATACATACAGACTGACTGAATGAATGAATTTCTGATGCAAGTTTTGGCATAAAAAATAAAACAAAAGAAAAAACATTCTTTGACTGAACACATCTTAAGCTGGTTATGAGTTATTTGTGGCAGCTAACTTTGATTTATTTATTTTTTTCAGAACTTTATAAAAAAAGAGAATGGAATTTATATCCCACTGACTGCAGTAAAATATTTTTTTATGAAGTAGAAGTTAAAAAAGTAATTGAACACTGACTGAAATAAGAGTAAGAAAACAAAACTGCAAAATACTTACTATGTGATCATAATGTTTCAGAAATCAAATTATTTATTATTTTTGAACTGTGACAGTCTGGCGACCTGTCCAGGGTGACCCTGCCTCTCGCCAGGAACGTTGGCTGGAGAGGTACCAGAACCTCTTGACCCCACTAGGGATAAGGGTCTATAGAAAATGGATGGATGGGATGGACGGACGGACGGACGGACGGACCATTTTTGAATTGTAAAATGAAGTTATTGTCTTTCAGCAGAAACAGCTAATGGAAATCAGGCTTTCAGTTTTGGCTCCCAAACCTTCAAACACATTGCCTTTAAAGATTAAACGGGCATTTTGGCTCCTTTTCTTAAGACTTTTTTTATAAACATCCTATGTTCAATAGGGTTTGGCCCAGAGTGACTTGACATGCTCTTTTCAGAGTGTCTGTTCTCTTTTATGAGGGCTTGAATGTTTGTCTTGGTTTTATCACTGTTATTTACCTTTTTTATGCAGCTCTTTTTCGCAAACTTGCTATTTTTTAAGTGCGTTTCATAAATGCTTTGAATTTGGAATTAAAGGTTTTTATTCCAGTATATTTGGTAATGTACTATTATTTGCTTAAATAGTCCAAAGTACTTCCAATGATAACATATACTGTATGCTGAGCATTAATGTATCCCATACATGTTTCAGACAAAGGAAAATAACAGAACAAGATGCTTGTGTACATGACAAGACGTTTAAGCTGCCTTAAATTGCTTGGCTGTGTGTTTATGTTTGTGTATGTGAGTTTAATTTAAAATGTGTTTGTTCTTTACACATTGCAATTGTAATGCTAGTGTTGCTAGTATCATTATGGATTCCCTGTATTTGCTGAAATCTTCAATTATGTTGGTTGGGTTAGCTTTTTTAATCTTATAAAATATTTTAAAAACTGCATTTTATATCTACTAAAAGTATTGAGGCTATATAAATGTGTTCACAAAGGAATATTTAAAAAAAAAATCCATCTTAATTTAATTTATTCACAAGAAGAAATATAGATGTTTCCTGTTGTCAGTCATAAATTTGCAGGGGGAAAAAATGGTAATTTCCCATGATTACATGCATAAATTTACAATCTTAAAACTAAACTATCGTCTGACAATGTTTCTGAAAATGATTTGATATATATTTGTATGTGTTGTCTGTGCATCTCCCAGAACAGTTTGTTGCATCCTTCTGCCAGTGCATTCCACAACATGCCAGTGTAACCACAGTCATCTTTGTGGAAACACTGGTATGCAAGTCTCTTATCGTATTTCTTTATCTATTATTTGTTGTAGTGCCATTTATCTTTATTTTTTGTCTGTGTGCCACGAGTCTGTTAAATAAATAAAAGTAAAGTCTGAAATTTGTAAGAAGATTTTAAAGTCAAACATTTTCTGCAAAAATGCCAGACATCCTCTAAAACTTAGGCCATAAGTTCTCGAGATGCACATCTGGATATATTCCAAAGTGGCATATTCTTTATTAGAACATCTCCCTGGTACAGAACTATCATAAAAGACTGTGGAGGGATCTGAAAGACACAATTGTCTGTTGTCTTCCATCATGTCTACATGTTATTCTTGTCTGCCTTTACAAAAGGTTTCATCTGAAATGTGCAAGTAATATCCTATTATTAATATCATGAAATTGTGTTGCTCTTCTAATAGAGCATACAATTTTATAATGCAGGGCATCAGTTCATGTCATTCTGTTGATTTATGGACATATGCAGACTTATGCACTTGACCTGTGCATACCTACATTTTTGCAAGAAGGAATGTGCACATATCCACATGTGATACCTAAAACCAAATCCAACGATGACCTTAGAAAGAAAAAGGATAAAAACCAAACACACAAACACATGCTTTGCCTGGTGGATGTTTCTATGTTTCAACACTGATCTTAGGATATTTTTCAGCAGCACATTATTACCTCATCCAATAAGAGTCCAACGTTTTTGTCCTGACAGCACACCCATAAAAACACTCCAAAGTCTTCCCATAAAATATGTCTTCCATTCTCATGCAGGGAAGTAAAAAGGAACGAAGGTTAAACTACTTCTGAGATTGTTGGAACTGCATGTTCTATTTGTAGCTGTTTGAGAAAAGTGTTTATTTCAAACTAAACTCAGAATGAAAATTTTCAGACAAAGATAAAACTTCTGACAGTACTTCGCCATACTGAATTAGCTTGTGTAAAGAATCAGAAGTAATCTTGATGAAGAAAGAAATTCCCATACAACGAACATTATTGGCAACATTAAAACATCTTAAACTGTGATAATTAGTTGTAAAAGTTTTCCATCAATCTGTAAAGCTCATGTGGGAAGCTTGTAAAGGTGCATATTAAAGCATTGTCTGTATAATTGACCTCTCGTTTTGAAACTAAAATCTTATGAGATTTTACTGAACAGTGTTCAAAAGGAGAGGTCAATTATACAGACAATGCATATTGGAATTCCTTCCCTCTTCTAAAGGAAATTATTTTCAGATGTTTATGTAGATAATCTTTCAAGCCCTACCCTCTTTTTTCTTTTAGTCTTTTTCAATTACCATCCCCATCTATTGTGATCAAATGACACAGATGTGAGATGGCCCAGATGTCTATCATGCATAAATATTTTGCTATTTGTTTTTAGCATTACAAATTCTGAATTTTTGAATTATAAAAACTATATAGCTGTTGAAAAGAAAATGAACCTTTGGCCATTTATTTTAAGTCTTAACACAGACTCTCAATTTGATTTAGGTCTGGATTTGAAACTTTTTGATCTGCATGTTGCTTTGTTGCTGTCTGTGTATTCTGAGTTGGTTTTATGATAAACTGGACTTTAGGTGTGCAGACTAAAGAGGACTGAAAACATACAGACAATATTTTTCCAGTGTCAATTTCCTGCTTTTTTCACAAAATGAACTACTTTGCACATCTATCACATCCTAATAAAATACATTAAGGTTTCTCTTTGCAACATAACAAAATGTGTAAAATTTAAGGGTGCATTCTTTTGCAGGATGCATGTAGAATATCTAACAATTTCTTCACCTATTATGAAGGAATTCATAATAGATGAATAACACTTAAATAACACTTGTTATCTAACTTAAACAAGTGTGCTTATTAACAGCTAGTAACCATAAAAAGCTAACATTGTATCTCTAAAATTGAAGAGATTCGTAAAAATCCAAGGTACCTTATGTCTGTAACTTTTCATGGATGGGACCTCCACCCAAAATGACTTGGATTAGCTTTTCTATGTGTAAAGTGAAAAGAGTCCCATCATTTTTGCTGGCCCAGGTGCATGGACAATTATGAAAATCTCTGAGATAACAAAAGGATTTAAAAGGATTTACAGATTCTCCTCCAAGCCTCTCTGACCTATCCTTGTCTTCTAAAGTCTGTTGGAATACATATATCATTTCAGGTGCTTCCAAAGAATAACTTATAAAACAAGACAAGCATCAGGTTTATATCTCAATCATGACTAATTTGCAAATGCTTCTTTCTGTAAAAGATCTTGCACCTGTGAAAAATTTGCTTTCAGTTTGTCTTTGTGCGTCTGTAGACATATGAAGGAGTATGCTATCCACTGCTGACACTACTGAACAGGAGTCGGTGCAGCGAGACTTCGCTTTTGTTTTCTTGCTTAATGCATCTTATTTGCTCTTTCTGTCAACCACAGATGCATGAACAGTCAAAAAAAAATCTGAACCAAAGGCAAAAAAGAAAAATTAAAAGACAAAAAGGGTGTGATTGAGGAGGCAACCAGACGACATTTCCGGACTATGATTCAGGCTGATGATGGAAATGGCAGAGCTTTTGGAGTGTGCACAAGTGGTTCGGATGGAAGACGCTGATTGGGCTGCATTCACTCAGGGCACAGTTTCAGAGCAAGGGGGGCTTGAAGAAATCAGCATTGCATTTCAAAGATGGCTGCAAAGCATGACAGCCATGGTGGTTGGCTGGAGTGGAAATGAATGGACTGGAGAACAGGAAAGAGTGAAAGAATAAATATATATGGAGAAAGAAATGTTAAGATATGTACAGAGTGGATAATAGAAAGAGGTTGAATAACAGATGAAAAAAAAACATGTACATCCTGTAAATGTGTCTGGATGAATAAACAGGGACAGCACAGTTTTTAGGTTTTGGGTGTTATAATAAAGGAAGACATAAACATGAAAGGAAAACATAACTTTCTTTCTTGGTTATGAATGTCTTACAAAGTTTTATTGTAATCAATAATAGTTTGTTCATTTTTGTCCTTGGATTAGTTTTTTTTTTGTTTTTTGTTACAGAGAAAGGGAAAAGATGTTGAACATTTTGCTCATATTGTTAGACTTCTATTTCTTTTCTTTGTTCCTCATCAGGCCACTTTTACTTGGTCATACTAAAATAGAAAAAAATGAGTCGCAGATATGGGAGCTGATTCATATAACTGCGTGTTGCCAAGCCAACATGTTGCTTTTATATGCACAAACCCTCTATGGATGTACATGTTGTTCATTTTTAAAATGACCCCAGGTACTTTGACTTTTTAATAACTGTACTGCATTTTTTAAATATTGTAAATATTCCCATTCAGCTTTTGTATATTTATCTTTGTGTGAATATGCATGCAGTTATGTGACTTAATTGCTTTATGAGGAAATATTAATCCACAATCTTACTTTCTTGATAAACCCCTGGTGTTCAGCTGAAGAAAATGGAGCATCAGGGAGAAACCAGGTCTCAGAATGACGTAAAGAAAAAGAAATTGCAAATAGGAACTGTCAAAGGCTTTGCTATCTTGATGTTCAGGCCTTAAATTGTTGCAGAGCAGCACTATTTAATCGGCAACAGTGGATTGCATAAAGTACTAGAAGCAGTTGTGCCGATCACAGTGGTTTTGAGTAAAATTATATTTTTCAATGTGGATTTTTTTTTCACTTACTGAATAAATTAAAAGTCAAAGTTTTCAAAAATTTTCACATTTTGTAATTAAAGACCAACTCATTTTGAGGCTTATTATTCATTTTTATCTGAGCTGTTTGGAAAGTGCTGTCACTGCATCAGTGAAGGCTGATCTGGTTTTCGTTTGATAGAAATTATTTCTTAGATTGCTGATTTGTGGGAGACTGTCAACATCAACATTTCTTGTTTCACTGTGTGCTGAACATTTGCCATTTTGGCAGAGTGTTTTGCACTTTGTCTTTGAACAAAGTGTTGAACAATTATTTTTGATATTTTTGCTTTAGTATGCATTGGGGACTTTATGAGAAATGAGGCATCGCAGCGGCATATATATAGAGGAGCGCAAAGGTGGCACTGTTGAAATCTAATGCCTTCATCCAAGCCCAAGTGTCTTAGGGCAAAAACCTGAATTTCAGCAACTTTCAAAAACACTGCTCAACATCAGAGCAGGCAAGTTGATTGTTGACACTTCTAGCGCTCTACTTTTGTTTTGTAACATTGTTCTCATTTCAAACATGAACACTGCAACAATAGTCAGATACAGACTTTTTGAAATTTCAGTGAAAGACTGATTGTTACTTGTCTCAGACTTTCAAACAACTTTGGGAACTGCAACTATCCAATAAAAAGTGACAATTCACTTGTTAGCCTGTCAATTACCTCAAAGCCACCTTTCATAGTCTTGGGTTGGAGTGGGACTAAAAACCAAGTCATATGCTGCAGTTTGATGTCTTTAAGAAAAACAAGCACATTGCTTCTCAAGGACTACCACTCAACTTTAGTCTTTCATTTCTTTTACAAAAGAAATGTCACTTGGCCTGGCAACAGGTCGTTTTAATACTTTTTGTAGGAAAAACAGAATAAACTCATAGTGTCTGTGATATCTGTCCGATGCAGACATACGCTTGACCTCAGTGGTATAAAAGGAGTTGCTTGTCTTGCTTGTGTGGGCTTTTACTACTTTCAACCATTCAGGTTAAACCCTATATCATATCTTTCTGGTTACAAAATCTACTGCATGTGTGCAGGACAGATTTTTGTGACAGTGCACTTTATTACGACAATCAAACAGTGGCACCAAACATGTGACAAGTCATATAACGAGAAGAAGAAAAAATATGAGAATTGTACTTTTTACTCAGGTAGATTATCTTATAGATTACAAATATTAAAAAGTGGCATTGATATTCTGATTGGAAATAACTTAACACTTTTCAGAGAGCCGTAGTCATTTCCGGAATGGACATATCACCAGACTGCTCATGTTTATTCCAAACACAGAATATTTCTGAGATTTTGGTGTTGATGTATATCCTGCTTTGTCACACAGTTGTTGTTGGGGTTTTTTTAAAGATGGTTAGGATGTTAGATTTGGTGTGTACCAATTGGGCTCACTCCTTTGAGAGGGTGTCGGTGGCTTAGTACCCAAAGTTTTGATGTAACCAGGCGTCTTTGTTATCCTCAAACTTTGTTGGTCTCTGCATCTGTGTAATGTGACCTCAGTTTACATGATATGTATAAATACATAGCAGTGTTTTTTTTTAATATATATGTATTGAAAACTTCTGAGGTTAAGGTGGCTTTTTGAAAGCCACCTTAAACAAACAAATAAAAACTAACAATTTTGTTTCCATTCAGCTGATTTTGTGACTGTCCCCCCATCTCTCTTTATCTACCTTCCTGTCTAGCAGGTAATCCAAAGCCAAAAAAAAACACTTGAAAAGAAAAAATAATGAAAACCAGATTGATGTTTTATGTTATGTTAAGCTAATTTGATAAGGCTAGAGTTTTATAGTATTTTCCATTTGGTATTAACAAATGGAACGTCAAACCTTTTCTGCATCTCAACCTAGAAGTATTTGTGGATGAAGCTGATTGGACAGAGAGTTCTGAATACACATGGCATGTATAGGTACTTGATTTCATTCTCTCCATCCCCCAGACACACACACATACACCTCTGGTTAGACTGTAGCTTGCCACCAACAGTGTGTTAATGTGTGTAGGAATGGGTGAACGTACTGCAAAATCCCTTGCAGTCCTTGGACTTGATACAGCTCTATAAAATTGCAAGCCGTTTACCATTTGAGGCTCAAGCTGCACAATCTTTGCCCAGGCAAAAGTTATGTTAAGAAAAAAAATCAACATTAATGCCTATTCATATGGCAGTTTCTTCCATAGACAAAGGCACATAAAGAGCATAGCAAAACACGCATACAAACAAAAACCAAAACACAAACAACCATGCATGGATAGCAAGCTGAGCAATAAAGTTCAAGATCTGTGGTACATGGCAATAAAACTACCAAACCAGAGAAATGGCACACACAAAACGTAATGGAAAATAAATCAAAGATTAAATTCCACATTCACCTAAAGCACTACTGGAACGTCCAGAAAACAAACTATAAACAAAATAAGATGAACTCTTAATTCCTTGAGCTGTTTTTTGGTAACCACAGAGGATGTGGAAAACCACAGGAGGGGAGTGAAAAATTAGTAAGAGGGAACCAAAAAGAGGAAGCGAGTGACATACGCAGTTAGAATCTGTATGGGTTTGTATGTGTGTGAAGGTGAGAGGAGGTGGGTAACATTTCCTGTTCTTTACTGTCCAAAGACAGGAGGTAATAAACACTCTTACAGGCTCTGGGTGTTGACTGCGAGTGTGTGTGGGGAGTTGGCATCTGGCATCCAGCACCAGGACATAAAAAAGTACAAAAGAGTGGTGCTATCTCTCCTGTGAGCACTCACACTCCAGCGTATGCCTTCACCGATACGCACTCATACCAGCACTTGAGGTTAGACTTCAAAAGGAATGATGTTTTTCATGTTTTAGCCCATTTATTACAAGCCACCCATTCTTTATAATAAAAAATGACGTACGATTTTCCAAAGCATTCTGTGCCGTTTTAGTGCCTGATGAAGCTGGTTTTCAACCTTCAAGGCGGCTTCTGGCTTTAAGTCATTTCAGTACAATATTAAGACATTTCTACAGAGACTAACTTCCTTCAGGTCATTAATCTATCAAAGTGAAGACAGCTATGTATCTGCTTTGTAGAAAGCACGTAGTGTTGCATAGCAACACAGCTGAAAACACTTGAATCTGTTTTTAAAGTGCTCAGTATTACCATTAGGGATTGTGAATTGGAGTTTCATCCTTATCTCAAGTGCATAATTACTTCAGGACTTGGACTTTCAAAACATTTTGATTACAGCACACTTTCTCATCTACATGCCCCAATATTAGAAGTATACATTGTTTTCAAAGTTGTGTAAGGAGCACCTTTTTATCAGTAGAGAATCTCAGAATTATAAAATAAGTTTTTTTGACAATAGCCTATATCGCCAGTCAAACTTGAACAAAGAGTTATTGCCATGTTTAAAAAAAATCCCAAACGTATTTGTTTTAATGTTTTGAACATGGAGGTTTCAGAATGACGTTGTGGGCCGGTGGACAGAATACTATATATTTTAATGTCCTTGAAGTCCCAAAGTACATTTTCTGTGTCAAGTCCAATTTGCCCAGAGTGTCGGGTCTGTTTCTGTCGTGGGCTCTGTACTGGCAGTGTCTCACTACGTAACATCCTTCTCTCTTCAGCGTTGTCAGCTTTAGTCATCTTGTTTATTTCTCTCACATTTCATGGCTATGTGTTTTCTTTCATTGAATCAATTTGACATTTATTTTCATTCCTGATGTTAACAACCAGCCCTGCTGGCACAGAATGCTGAATTAGAGAGGTTAAAGAAGGTCATATTGTGCCAGGCATAAACAAGAGCAAAGTTTAGTTTAGTAATTATGTTGTGTATGAATAACTTCCATGGTTACACAAGGGGGGATATAAACAAGATAAATGGCAGCATTGATGTATTTATTTTTATAAAACAAGGTCCACGTGGATTATTTTGTTGCCCAGCCTCCTCCTCCCAATCACACTGCACAGATTTTTTTATGAGCAACTGCCAAACCCTCTTTGAATCACTTCAAGTATTTCCATGAAGGTACAATGCCTAAGAAGTATTTAAACAAAACTTTATCACTTTTGATTATGTGATAAAGCCACAAACTTCAGTGGATTTTTTTTTTAGATCTACAGTTTAGGTGGGAGAAGTTACAATGGAAAACTGGATTAAGCTTAGTCAAAGCTACAATGTAATGATTTGTGTTGCAGTGTTTTGCTCTTAAAGTGGCTCACAGACCATACCTAAGTCCAAATAAGAATATGTAGCAAAACATGAAAATTGCTTTTGACAGCTCTCTATCTCACTGACACCAAATTAGTTTGCAAAATAGAGCGAAAAATAAATTCAGTTTTGAAATTTGCAAAGCTGGTAATGACATAGCCAAGAGGGCAATTTCAATGCAAACAAACTGGTAGTGGGTGAAAGAAACCATGTGCTTTAGAAGAGGCAAATCTGTATTCTACCATCACAAATACCCAACATTACTGTAAGGAAAGCAATATGGTTTTGGAGACTTTGTCCCCCAACAATGCCAAACCACCATCTTAATGTCACAAAATTGTCACAAAACTTTCAGAGTTGCTGAAAGTTTTGGACTTTCAGCAACTCTGCATTTCTTGTTGCCTGAACAACATTAGTGTTGCTCTCTGAAAAGTCCTAAATGCAAACAATGAAAGTTAGCTGGCAGTAACACTAGAGGCTCAGTTTATGCCCAGAGTGTAGGCAGTGAATTAATCACAATGACATTGAATTTTCATTGCTACTCCTGAACCATAACAATAACATTTTGGTGCAAACTCCATAAATCCCCAAAACAATAAATATAACGCTTTATTTCACTAACAATGTTATGAAGAAAAAAAAACAACAGCAAAAAAACAATGAATTTGTTTGTGATGACCTTCCAGTTCATGTCTCTATGTGGCGATATACAGAGACACACAAACACACACGCAAACCTTATTACTCAAACAGATAGATCCTGACAGGCATATCTTTGTCTACTCAACTCTCCAGAAAGCTGCTAATCTGTTCAAACTATCAGCTTGCAGTGGCTGCTAATTAGCTTCCTTTCCAGTATTCACTGATTATCTTGGCACCCTGCCACTGGGGTTGATCTTCGATTGTCATCTGCTCTGGAACTGCTGCGTCCCTGTGCGTTCAAGTCAGACTATGAGATAGGACCTTAAAGATTTGTGAGAACCATATGGACACCACATGGGAAAGAAATTCAGTGATTCAGTCATTTTTTAAGTGTTTGTTTGTTTTCATCAGTTACGTGCTCTGTTGCAAAGCATCCTCAATACTTCATGCAGAAAGATCTTGTGTCCTCCAACCCAACCATTTGCTGCTGAGATTTAGGCTAAGGTTTATTATAAGAAGAGATTATATTGTTAGACTCTAATGTTCTCATTGTTGTTGCTGGGCCCTATCAGAAGATGTGGACCTGGAATCTAAAGTCTTTCACATAAAATTGGTGAAATAAGTAAGAAGTGGCCTAGAAACGATATAACTTTACAACCGTGTGAGTGAACACATCTGTGTAATATAATCCACTGTGACAAAGTGGATCGTAAAGTAAGACTAATGAGTCAGCTAGCTTTTAAAATGCTCCTCTGATCATTTGTCACTGCATGATAAATTTTGTGACATTAAGATGGTGGTTTGGCATTGCTGGGGGACAAAGTCTCCAAATATTTGAGTTTCTACTCATCTAAGATCTTTGCACATCTTTGCAACAAGTAAAAGGTGAACTTTAAGTATTAATAACATCATATCCACCAGATCCAGGATATTTTTTCTAAATATGATGCAAAGCAGCAGCACATTTCCCATATGACTGTTTTAGAGTCCAGCTGAATGCTTTTCTGGGGTCAGTCCCTTTCAGCTTTGAACATCTTGAGGCTGAAATTCTGGCCAATGCTTTTTTGCCAAATCAAATTGGATGACGAGAATTAGTTAAAGCATTTTCAAGTCTTGCAAAACATTCGTATTTACATTTTGATTTGGACCTTGACTGAGACAATTCAGAAATTATTTAATTTGAACCAGGTTATCATACACTAGATTACATGTATGATACACCAGCATGTTTTGCTGATAAAAATATGACTTATGTATTTGTAAACACAGTGTTACAATATTTATTTATAAATTTGAAATGCTTTGTGAATCATAGTGTGCTGTGTGCGTTGGTGATTTCTTCTCTTCATTTGTTACTGCAGCTTTTGCTTTTCCACCAACAGTTTTTAATGCCAACAATTCTCTTTGAAAATATTTTTTTCCTTTACGATTATAGAGCAGTGGTTAGGGTTGACGTCTCATAATCTGAAAATTGTGGGTTCCTGTCGAGCTTTTTCTTGCCACATGTTGATGTGGCCACTAAATTCTTACTCAGTCTGAATCAGTAGGCTACACAATCATGGTGAAGACTGCTTGATAGTCATTGACATCCTCCACAAGAAGCATAATTCACAAAGGAACTGGCTGTTCAGAGTGCTAGATCCTTGAAGATGTATAGAAAGGTAGATGGAAGGAAAAAGTATGATAGGAATAAGTTCAGCAGTGACAGGAATCACATGAGCTTTCTTGAGGAATGTCAAGTAAGATCTGTTCACTCCCGATGAATCTTTGATATGGACCACAAGCAACAAATGTTGCATGCCAAAGAAAGTATTTTTAAAAATCATGGCTAATAAAATACATTGTTTTGTGCTTTGAGTATGTATCTACACTGATCAAAAAACTTCACTAAACTGATCCTTGAATGTTCAATACATGGACAGGAAATAGTTTATGTATGAAATAGGGATAAAAACTGTAAGAGATTAGTCTAACTTAAAGAAAAGGTTAGGTATTTCTCATATTTCTCATACTTTCACATTCTGCTGGTTTAGTTTCAGTCCTTTTCACCTTGTGAGAACATTGAAAATCTTTTGAAAAGTTTTAAAATAATCACAAAGTAAAATTTGGCCTACTTTGCACATTCTTTTTTTTGTTTTCCAAGCATGCAGCTAGAAAATCTTTTCACCCCTTTGGCATTTTGTATCGTTGTACTTTTTACCCAAGTTTTCAAGACACAGAATGTACCTGTCTGCCAATTGATGCTTATCACATGTCATGTATTTACTCAAACCTAATTTGAGCAGCAATAAATACTCTATAACTTGCTGTAACAATATGTGGTTGTTTGACCCCAGCAAATAATACCCACCTCTCTGATGTCACGTAGGGTTATTTTGCTCTGATCAGTTATCAAAATGTTTCATTTTTCTTAGCGTCAGCTGTTGTAAACAGAACTCAGAACCACAATATATTAAAATAGATTTAATACAAGGTTAATAAGTGTTGTATGAGTAAAATCATGAAATAACATGAGATTTGTTTATTTTTGTTATTATCAAACTCTGCAGTTAGTGAAAATAAGCACAAAGAAAACTTGAACAATTCACAATGGTTTTAGTTCATGTGGGTACAACTGCTTATTTTCTGGTATTAAACTGGTTGTGGTCATGAAATTGGGGACAATTAGTGTGAAGGGACCCAAAGCTCCGAGTACAGTCACATTCAATAGATTAAAATGCTTGAAAAGTTCAATTATTTCAGGAACTCAGTTTAAGAAATGAAACAAATTGAATAGATTAGTTACACTCAGACTGTTTTTTTCAAGCCTTTATTCTCGTTCATTTTGATGTTTCACTTACAGATATCAAAACACATTTAAGATTAAAATACTGTATATCAGACAATGAAACCTTTAGCAATACAGGACTGCACTGCCTTGTTTTGGAAACCAACATGATTTTAATGAAATTCAAAATTCAGACTAATTAACATAATCTGTCAAGTGTATTTATCAATAATAATAAAAAACAAAAATCCTATTGTTGGCTAAATTACTTTTGGGAGACTATTTCATTAAAGAGAAAATGCAAGTCAAGCTGTAATCCTTCCTTTTTTGTCAGTTCTAATAATTATTGCAATTGAGCTAAATTTGCTCTGAGCTCATTTTTGCCAATATGTCACTGATGTTTAAAATGCAAATCACTGTAATGTCTCTGGGTGGATAAATCTGTCAAGCCCTGGAGAGCCATTGAGCTCCTAAGGTGTTTATTAAAAATGCATAACTAACTGACAACAACACAAAGGAAATGCTAGAAACAACAAATAGTGTATGTGTGTATTTTAGGGAGAAATGCGTACAAGGTCGAAATGATTGAGTATAATTATAGAAGGGGAAGAGAGAGAAGTATTGAAATATTGTAATTAGTCCCCAGATTATAATTTATAATAATTGAGAATTTACAATTATCCAAGGAGGGGCATTTGAATACATTACACTGCAAGATTTATATTCCGACAGGTCATTGGAGGGGGAGGATAAAAAGACCTATTCCTCTGATTGAGGAAAATAACTTTGAGATTGGATTTTAAAATACAAAACGCAGCTTCAGGGTGACCCAAAGAGAGAAAAGAATGGAGATCACTTAAATACTGACTGGAATCTGAAGGAGATCACCTTTTCTCAATTTCTTAACAGGTAAAAACTGGTTTCATGTTGTTAAAACTGGCTTTAAAAACAGAAAAAAATATATAATAAGCTTATATAATTTTATTAGAATAAAAATATAATTTTAATAATAATAGTAATAATAATAATCACTCTACTTTTACTTAGACATGTTTTTAATCTCGACTTATTTTGCAGAATATACATTTATCCCTGGATTGGGTTGTTATTAAAATCTGTTGGAAAACATCTCATGAATGTACAAATGTCTCCATGTCTTGTTTATCTGAACATTAAAATTATTCTTCCTTAAGAAAATAGAAATACAAAGAGCTTTTTTCCAATTAAATTTAAATTAACTTTTACACACAAATGTGAAAAACACAATTTACTGACATTATTTTGGTACTTGTGTGTAATGTATTACTCTCCACTGAATTCAGAGAAGGGGTTCTGAGGGAAGGAGTCTGTAGTTCTTTGGAGGCATTTACTAATGTTTTAGTCAGAGAATTATGCATCATAAAGATAAGGTCAGTTTTCTCAATAAAATCACACGTCACAGAAGCCTTAGTGCATGGATGATGTCATCAATGACACAGAGAAGAACAAATGAGAACACAAATGTCATCACAAAAAAAAGAGTAATAATAATTTAAATATCAATGACTCAGAAACAATATTTTAAGTTATCAGCAAAAGCAATTATTACAAGTCATTCTAAAATGTAAATATAATATGAATTACTGAGATATTAAACAATTGTCTTCACTCACACTTTGACATTTTATACACATTCATCATAAAATAGGTTATTTTCAGTGTTGTTTCTTTTACTTCTGCTTCCAATAGGAAAAAAAAATGCTTATTGTAATCCATTTAAATGTTTCTCTTACTTTCTATGTTGAATTTTAACAGTTGAATAGAAGCTAAAATTTGACAAGGTCATACCCAGCTTTTATTAAAGAAAAAATTCTTCAGAATTTCTTGTCAACAAATTCCTTGTCTGCTGATCTCTGCTGAAGCTCAGTGCCAACTTCCCATTCACAGCCAAATGGCATGGGATTAAAAAGGCTGTCCAGAAACAAAATGCTGGCAAGCATGGTCCACTGCACCTCTTGCGCTTTGTGTCTAAGGCACTGACTGAGTTGTATTATGCATGACTTATTTTCCAGGCTTATATACTCATTCAAAGTCAATTTAATCATCTGTAAAAGATCTGGTGTTTAGAAATTTCCAAGCTGACCACAAAGTAAATATAGTTTGTCATCCAAACACACTTTTTATCAACCAGTAAAATAAATTTAAATGATCAAACAAATGTCTAGGCAATAAAATAAGTTTTAAATATATCATAGAAAACAGTGCTAAATATTCTTACTGGAATTCAGTCATAAAGTGTCATTTGTAAAACAGCAGACATGTATCATCACTCTTCACCCTCAGAGAGAGAAGATATGACATCTTCTTAGATGGAAAGCTAAGTAAACTTCATCTTTGGACATGTTACTTGTAGGTTGAGTCGCTAAACATTAGCTAAAGCCAATGGCTGACAAAGCATACAATTAAAAGAACAAAGCACATGACTGTGGAGAACAAACAGCCTTTTCTGGACAGCTTTTATAATTTTTCTAAACTGCCACAAAAACAAAGCTGGACTTGCTTTTGGTCAACCAGAAAAAATAGAACTTGAGACCATCTTTAATACATAAAACATTCAATTCAATTCCTTGGAGTCATAAATCTAGCTAACCATTATTTCAAAAGAGCTGGAAACAAACAAAAAAGAAAATTCATGATGTAATATGCTGCAATTATTTTAGGTTAGATTTCACTTTGTGGGAATCCAGAGTCATGCTGCCATCGTGGATGAACGCATGATGGTGCAGTGGTTTGAGCAGTCACCCTGCAGCAGTAGGCCCTTTCTGGGTGAAATTTACATGCATTCTCCTTGCATGTCTGCGTTAATCCATCTCACTCCAACAGTGCAGAAACATGCTTGTTTGGTGATTCTAAATTGCTTTGAGAGCGAGTGAAACAATGAGGCATAGACTCTCTGATATTCCTCCAGCCTTCCAGTAAAAATCTTTTTTTCCGCAAAAAAAAGACACAAAGTATGTTTTTGGTTTGTTTTTCAAAGAACCAGTTGAGAAACTGTGACTATTGCTGAGAGTTGGCTAGATGCAGTTTTCCATGAACATATATAAAACAAAAACGGTAATTAGGTGTTTTAACCCCAGTAGGCATTTCAGCTGAACAACTACCCTGTTGAACCAATATGTAATATTTTGAACATAACTCTAGGAAATCCTTTGACTTGTTTGCTCCACTTGGGCCCATTTGACAAACATCTCAAATACAGATTAGAATCTGTTTTAATTGGGCATTATAAAAGCATGAGAGTTGGCAGAAACATTGACTCTGATTTTATGTTATTGTTTTAAAAATTGTTTAAAAAAAAGTATATATCCTCCCCCTACTATATACGAAAATTGTTAGATTTACAGGACATGATCAAATATCTTCCTGTAGTGGAAAATAGTCGAACATATAACATATACCTTTAGAAAGACAATTTTCCAAAGAAGGAGTTTCTTTCTTAACTGTAAGTTTACTCTGACATCCAGTAAGCTAATGAGAACAGAACATATAATCATAATAGCTGATTTCTGCATTTTAAAGCATGAACTGTTGCATTTCCTTGAACAAAAGACCTCTTAAATATGCATGTGAGGTATTCATCAATAGGAAGTGACAGAGCAAATTAGGATACTTTATGAACAGTTAGGGCTCTTGGGCTAATCCCAGAGAATTGCAGTGGATCAAAGACAGAAGTGAAGGGCAAATTTGGGCTAGTTTTAGAGATAAGGAAAAGTGACCAGGCCTATTTAACTTCTGACACAAAACCCATTTACCTCTACTCTGTTCTAAAGCAGGTTGAGCTGGGTTTGCTTCCCTGTTTTGCGTGTTGTAGCTGCTATTGTATATCTGCATTTAATAAGAATGTTTACTCAGGATATTTACTGTGTCCTATCACATCATATTGTCAGAAACCCCACGTTTTTTGACAATATTGAAACATTCAGTGTTCATCCATTTCTGCTTTAATTTGACTGACTTAAATAAAAGAAAATAATTTCCACATTGGTTTGAATTCAGTTCTGCCTCAGTTGTTGGTGTTTTTACGTCTGGCCTCTTTTAGCATCTATTATGATGAGTAATCACTGGAATTGAAGAGCTGTTTAGTTGGAATATCAGCTTTTCGGTCTCCGAATAACTGCCAAAGCACAGCACAAGTTTGAAATCACCAAATAGTAGAAAAAAATGTTACACATGTATAGCAGATGGAAAATGGAGACCAATGGTTTTATATAATTTCTTGTTTCTATTAATCGGTTCCATAGTTCATATATACATTTTAGTTAATTAAAATTTGTTAAATGTTATTTTAAATTGATTCTGAGTTGTGAAGAAAATGTTATCACTGTTTATACTTGTAGAAAGTATGGGATTTAGATGTGACATTTTGATTTGGAAGATTTCTTAAAATATATATATTGTAATGACTATCTTTAATTGGATGGCAAGCCTGGTAGTCAGTCAATATGTTTGTTTCTTTCACTGCATTTCCAGTTGAGTAATAAAAGACATTCTGTCAAATGCAGAAATGTCTTTCAGCTTCACATAACATGCATATCTTGGGTTGCACAAATTGACAGTAGATGAAATGGCACCCAGTGTTCATCTAATGCTTACATTCAAACAAAGAATAAATATCCTGTGCTCTCATTAGCTATTTCACTCACCACAAATATACGTGTGCTTACATTTGTACTGCATAATCTAAAGTAGTAAAATGCCATACTACATGCATGTGTTTGTGAGTAAACACACACTGTATCACTTGAAATTTGGAACGGAAGCTCAGCTGGATGGCTGCCTGCATATCACTGTGGAAACCCAGCAACTGATGGCAAACATTTACATATTTATTATTTCATTTTAGCCTCCCACAAACCTGCTCTCTTTCTCTCTCTGACAAATGCACACATACACAAACTGCTTTGAATTTGACACACATGCCAAGCCATGAAGTGTAGTCCTACAGCAGAAAGGCTTTTCATTAAGTGTCAGGGACAGGTTTTGACACGAAAACAGAAGAAATGCAAATGACAAATAGCAGGCAGGCAAAACACACTGGCTCAGCCAGGACCGACGTCTACAGGATTTCATTGGTTTGAGGATGACAAAATAATGGCTACAGCAAAGAGCTGTTCTTTGTAAAGTAAAAGATAAAATTCAAAATGTACTTGTACAGACCGAGTTAAAGAACTGTAAGATTTTTAAGGGGAAGGAATATTTTGGCTTTCTAACTTTCTTGTCTGAAGTGATTACAAGTGGAATGTGTCTTTATTTATCTCCATCTAAGACAGTGCAGTACAGAACAAACTGCTGCTGAAAGTATTTTGGGGTGTGGCTGTTATAGCTTTTGCACTGCTAGAGGCAGACATGTTTGGCCTTTTTAACAAAGCTCATGAAGAATGTCACTGAAAGCAAAGTTCAACTTTAGCCACATATTTCTGCTTAGATTTAGGTTTAAGCCTGGGATGAAGCATCCTAACACAAGAAGATGTTTAATCTAAAACGTTGTTGTACCTCTGTTTGTGTATTTAGTCATTTTGTCTTGCTGGAAGATGAAGCTTCATTCGATTCTCGAGTCTTTCATATCCCCACATTGATGATAATCATTTATTGCCCTGCATTAAGCTCCATTCATCTTCACATCTACTCTGACCATCTTCCCTGTTCCCACTGGAGATTAGCTTCCCTACAGTCAGATGCTGACACCAGGTTCCACAGTGGGAATGATGCGTTCAGGGTGATATGAGAGTCAGTTTTCCATCTCATCTAACATTTTGAGATATTTAAGATTAGTGATAATGTTTTTATAACATAACCTGCTTTAAAATGTTTCAGAAGTGCCTTTATGTTGTTCATGATGCAGTTTATCATCTAAAACCTCGGAGCATGTGAATTATATGCAGGTAGAGTGTGGTTACTTCTTAAGTTGCTTGGTTACACTGGCTTTCATAACAGAAAAATGAATGCAAATATTGAAAATAATGTATTGCGTTCCATTTCACAATTATGAGTTGAGTTGATTTGATTTGATGAATTACATTGATTTTCCATTAAATACTTTTAAAGTTGGAAAAAGACTCAACATAGATAAGGAGTCACAAAATAAATGTGAAGAGATGGGAGATGATTGTTCCGCTTCACATCCCTAATAATAGTTTTAAATATTCAAAGTGGGTTTTTACTAAAGTGGATCAGAAATTAATAACAGCAACCTTAAGGCAATTTTTGTAACCAGTCTTTTCCTGTTTTCTTGGAGTAACGGTTTATTGTAAAAAAAAAAAAAACATAATTGTCCCTCAGTAGTTCTTTGCTTATTATGTGTTATGGAAAGTATCGGCTGTTCTCAGCTGCTAAGGCCTTCAATCTGTTAAATGTTTAACTGATATTCTCAGTTTTGTCGTAAAATCAATTCCTGTTTTCTACCTGGGAGGAGCTGCAGGTGTGGGGATGCATTTCCCATTTTTACTCTCCACCTCTCCTTCTCCTCTCGCTCTTGCCCAAATCTGGCAGAAGATCGATTCCATTCCTGAGGCAAACTGTTCAGATGACTGATACTCAGAACAGTGGAGAGCATGGAGCTTCCATCAGTTCTAACACCAAAATACTGTTGACAGGATCCTGAGGACTGCAGACTCGGAACTGATGAGCTAGCAGAAAGTTGGGAGAAAAAGAGCATTCCATCAGTAGTATGCAGCTACAGCAGGGAAAAGGTAGAGAAAAAAAATATAAAAGTCTGATATTAAAAAAGAAATGATTATCCTTCATTTAGCAGAGAAAAAGTTCAAAAGGAACTGAAATAACTTAGACTAGAAAGGTTTTTTTTATCTGGGTTTGGTATCTTAATTTTTTTACCAAATTTGTTCAGAGAATTATGAAAAAGTAGGATAGGAATCATCACTTGGTGAATTTCAATGTGGACAAATAGTTCAACACCACAGCACATTCCCATAAAAAATATATTTTCTTTAGGTAAATATTATAAAAAACAATCAAAATCCCACAGAGATTCTCCTCAACATTTAATTTTGCTAATCACAAATGCACAATCTATATTTTCAAGGGGCTCTGACTGGTTGTTTCAGACCGGCAGTGCATTTTTGCAGATGGCAGTAGGACCACAGAGAAGAGGAGGAACAAAGTTGTTGTTTTTTTTCCATATAAAAACACTGCAGCCTTAATCCCTTTTTATATTTTGCAAATACTGCTAATGTTACATGCCTTCATACACACAGCAAATATATTACATTTTTAAAAAATCTAATTATAATTTCTGTTAATATCTTCTATGGAACATTTGTCATTTAAAAATCCCCACCTTTTTATTCCAATGTTTAGGCTTTAAAATAAAGAAAAACACAAATGATGTAAAAAGTAGATGGATACATTTATCTCCAAAGGGATAAAAATTGTGAAAAATTATATTTAGAAAAGTTTTTTACAAAAAAAAAAGAGATCTAAAAAATGTTACTTTTTCTTATCGTGTCATTCTGCTATGGTAATTTAATGCAATTATTTTATGAAAAACAAAAAAATGATAAAATTAGCATTTGTAATTACGTCTTAATTTAAAAATTTTACTTGATCTTTTCATTCTAAGCTCGAGTTATTAAGAGCCACTGTGGAAGGTCCATAGAGCCAAGCATTGCTTTATCACATAGCAGCTCATTAAAATATACTAAAGTTTGTACATTGAAGGTGATAAAATGTAAGTGTACTGCATGTACTTTTGCAAGTCCCTATATGTGCAATAGAAACAGTGATTGCTTGCAACTATTTTTAGATATTTCAGCCACAGTGCATTTAGTGGAGATCTTTAAGTCTGGTGTAGGCAGGGCTCAATGTAATATGTTGTTTTGTGAAGCATACAAGCAATTGATTTCTGCACTCAATTGTTGAATGTTGTGCTAGGTCTCTCGTGTTTATTGGAGAGGAGCATTGCCTGTGAACAAGAGGTATATGCAGTTCTACAATAAAATAAGCAATGACATTTTGAAAAGAATCGACTTGGCAAAATGCCACAGGCTTAGTTGAAAATGAAATAAAATGCCCTTTGATTCTTTGCTTCTGTTTAGATTTTAGTTGCCAAGAAAAGGTTGCTGTTTTATGAAAATGGCTAGTCAACCTTATCTTTTGCTTGTGTATATATTCTGATAAGTAGTGTGAGTGTCAACATGTGAGATTTATAAAAGGTAAATCTAAACATGAGCAACATTGTGAGCTGTTAAACAGATAAAGGACCCTTTTCATTATTTATAAAGCTATTCAGTACAATCAGTGTTGAGAAGAAAAACCTTGTCCTCCCTGGAGCCACTGCTGGTAAAGGGAAAAAAGGCTATTCTAATCAAGGACACCTGATAAATACCTAAAATTTTAAATGGGAAGCTTTAATAAAATAAATTAAAAGACTTAAAATTTGTTTACCATTAACTTTGTTGAGAATAGGCAACTCCACTTGTTCAGCATAGTCTGAGATGACTGAGGTTAGAATGTAAGCAAACAGCTTTACAATAATAATATTAATAAAATTCCACAACACAACTGGATCAACATAGCTTTACAACCACAAAGAATAATACATTCTTGGTTTTCCTTATAATTTTTTACCATCAGCCTTCCACCCCAATTCTTCTAAAATACTTGGAAACATCACTGTGTTCTTTAGCAATAACCTTTTGTGGGTTACAACGTAAATAAATGTCTTTTGTCAGACAGAGGCAAATCAATGCTTAAATGAGAATGAAATGTTACAAATTATAATCATCCAATATTCAAATTTTTAGACACTAAATGTTTCATTATTTGCAAGCCATAATTGTGAAAAGAAATTTTTCACTCCATGTGCACTGAGTTTATATAATATACGAGTTTCACTTTGTGAAACAAGTGACAAAAAAATGCTGATATTTTTTCGTGATATTCTTATATTTTGAGTACAGAAGGTCAAATGGCTGTATTTGACCTTTATATGTGCATGTGTGTACATGCATTTAATACGAAGTACTTTCAGGAAGTAGAGGACTGCTTGAATGGAGTTGTCACTGACAAATTAGACTTTTTACTGAGTGTATCCACCTCTCGTTCACTGTGACAGCTGGACGCCATATGCAATATCTGAGCATGTTTTTTCTGGTAGTTAGTTGGCTAAAAAAAAAGAGATGCTACATATTTCCCTTTAACGCATTAAAAACAAGTTCCAGTCTTCTGAAGTTCCAGCTTTGGGGTCTGACATTAAGCCTGGGAGGAACCAACTCTGGCTGCTGTTTTGGAAGGAGTCACATGCCAGGATAAGACTGGGAGCAAACATTTCATTCTCATTTAAGCATTGATTTTTTTTCCTGCTTTTGTCTGTGATGGAAGGAGCTTCCTGTCACCGCTCATTGGTCTTGTTCTAAATGAAATGAAAGAGGCAACTGAGTGTGCAACTGCTCTTTGCAATATATGTTCATTTTTCTGAAAGACAATGAATCAAGACGAGTTTCATATATAACTGTTTTTGCCCATAAGCAGGAACACTTTTAGCTGTGCTGCAATTTATGATGACTATTGGAACTCAACCATGTTGATACTGATAGTCACAATTAGATCTTTACAATTTAGAAAAAGTTAACATACTTCTAAAATGTTCATATTTATACAAATCCAGTTTCTACGGAACCCCTGAGGGGACATGGAGGAAAAAAAAAGAAATCCCGACTTACTTTCTCGAGATCCCGACTTTTTTTCTCGCGATCCCGAGAAACTACGTCAAGATTTTGCTATTCGGTAGTCCAATCAATTTTACTGTGTGAGAACGGAGTAAGTCGCTTTTTCCTGTGGTTTAGCCGTTTCTTTTTCCATGAATATAAGATGTCTGAGATGAAGTAACATTATCAGGCCATTGCCATTTTGTCTGCATGCTGCTTATATCAAATGTTTTACAAATTATTAATCATTTGTTCACCACAGGCTATCAGGCCAATCATCTACATACTCTCTATGAGTGCCACCCAGAGGCCAAATAATTATAAACTCATACAAACAGAAAATAGTCACCTGCTGTGGTGAAAATAGCATCAGTGGAATCTATAAATCTGCATACTGTAGCATAAAATCAGCTGACATTATTATTGAGTCATTGTTCATTTCATATTAAGGTCAGTTCAATGATCTATGGGTGTCACCAAGTGAACCAATAGGTATCCTGCCATGTCAGGTACTCCAAGCATGACAGGTGAGTGTATCTTCATAAGGGCATTTAGAACATTTATACTCCAGAAATAGATTTAAGGAGCAGGGATTTATGCATGCAGCATAATGCTTTAGGGTTTCTGCCCTCATGCTACAGACTTTTTTTAGACATTCTATTTTTCTCTGACTGAAAATGTGAAGAAAAAAAAAACAGAGATGAGTCAGTTTTAACAGTGGCCATTAGTTGTGGCCTTAGTGACCAGAAAACTTTCGAACACAAACAGAAAAAAACAATCTGTCCTTTAATTGGGCTTAAAAGAGCTTCTTGGCTTTCAGGTCATATCTTTCCCCTATTAGCGGTTGTTAAGCCATTGCAGTGCCACGCATCCAACATCCACACAAGACTTCGATAAAGACTGAACAGAATAAAAAGGAGCCAAGTCAGAGGAGAAGATGAAATGAACAACAGAAGAGCAAGAGTGCGGAAGCAGATGCTAAGAGTCTGGCAAAGTAAGATTGAAAAACTGTGACTCTTCTTTTCTTATCAGCGAAGGTCAACCGCCTGCTGTCTCCTCCAAACTCTCTTCAAACTCTTCACTAGTTCTCTCAGCACTTGTGTCTCAATGTGAGTTTAGCTGAGACTCTTTTTCTTTGTTTTGATGTTTCACAGAGATGAGAACAAAAGCAGGGAAAGATATTAAAGAACAGAAGCAAAATATTTCCAACCTCTGAAAAGGAGTTAGAAAAGTGAAGTGCATCCAGTTTGTTATTCTAAAGACATTTGTTAAATTCACACCAGAATCATTTTAACATGTGGATTGTATGTGTGACAACCAAAGACAAAACAATCCAGCAAATGCAAATCCAAGTCTCCCAACTGTGGTGCATCAAAAATGAGTGTACCTTAAATGTGAAGTCGTATGTACATAATACGCTTTAAACATACAAGTAATGTATTCAAGTTTCAGAAAAGGCATGACATGACTTTAACTAAAACTTGTGGTTGCTGGTGTGTGTGTGTGTGTGTGTTTGAATGCTGCTTCCAGAATAATAGATTGTGCTGTTTGCCCCATTTGGGCTTTTGTAATTTACAATTTAGTAGTTATGATCTATTTGCAGAGTATAGTAAAAAAAGTCAAATGATTATCCTTGATGATAAGCTAACTGGTAATTGAAAACAACAGAAATGTAAGGGGAATTCAGGTCAAATGGTCATAAATTATATTATTTGGTTAATCAATAATCTTTAAGAGGCTGTTGGAAACCTCATTGTATTTAATTAATGAGATCAGAGTTTTTTATCTTATTATATCTTCTTGAATTCCACTAGTAAGTTATGTCTGAACCTGTTCGAATGAAGCTTCGTCTCCCATACAAGAACCATCAGCACCACCTTGTTTTGTACATAAGTGGCTGCAGGACATTGAACTGGTCTGTGGAACTCCTGAGGTGTGAAAAAGACACCACTGTCATTAGTCTGAACCAGGACAATGACAGATCTGCATACAACAGTGGATTGACTGCACTGCTTCTGTGGTCAGAACCATCTTTATTATTCCAGGATGAGGAAATTCTGGGGTACTAGCAGCAAGATAAGGTTCAATGGAAGCGTGCATATTCACACTAAGTTGAAAAAAACCCCATAAAAAATGAAAAATAATAATAGAGAAAAGATTGTGCAATTAAAATTTGTACAAGATGTACTTGTATATTTTTGCTTCAATCTATATAAATTTCAAACATGGAAATGATATTGGATGATGCTAATAATATTATCTGGTCTGTATATTGACTTCCTTTGAATGCTTTATTAAGTATGAAACTTTGTGTCCTTTATGAAGTCACTGATGTACTCTGCTATTAATATAGCTATATAGGGAGACATATGTATTTTAAAATTACCCAGGTATTGTTTCACTAAATGTTTTACATCCTCAGCCCTTTGTCCACAACCAACGGTGATCTTTTGTGGTTAACAGACTTAAAACACCCACACTGCTAATAAAGCAACATGGATGAAAAGACAGAAGATATGGCTATAATTTTTAAAGATTTTTTCTTTCCCCATCACAAAACTATTTTATGACAGAAGATAAATATTCAATGCAATTTCTGATAAGTTTTAAGACTTGTTTCAAAGGAAATAAATACTACAAAGTAAATATTAAAATACCTTTAATTAAAAAGTGAGATCTTCTAAACCCAACATTTGTTTTAGAATAAATTGTAATTTTATAACAAAGAATGAGCAACATCACAATGAATACATTTATTGCAGGTTATATTTTCATTTTAATCTCAAAGTCTCTTTGCTTCAACAATTCTCTTTGCTAATTCTGTCAGTTCTCCTTTCACCAGACATTAGTGCCTTAAGAGACAATTTAAGATAATAAAGTATATATTTTAAAGAGTGCTCCAGAAATGTAGACTCCTACAAACTAAATTTAAAGCTAAATAAATATTTTAAAAATATTTTCTGCATGCTTTTTGCAATAAGCCTAAATAATATTGAGAGATTTCCATAATGTCTTTAACTTCCCATTGGTCACTTTGGAAGATAGAATAAGGACTCATTCAGCAAATTAGAATATTACTGAAGATTTCATTTATTTCACTAAAATAATTCACTATGTGAAAAAGATCATACACAGGGTAGTGTTTTCAAGTCTCTGCTTGTGTTAATTACGATGATTTCCTACAAATATTAAAATAGCACATCAGACCAATAGCAAAATCAAGACATAAACATGGCTTAGTTTGTGTAACACCTGCTTAAAGCTTACATTGAAAAGTTTCCTTTAATCTGACAAATGAGCCTCATCATAATGCAATTTTTAATTTATTGAAAATGACTGCAACACAAAACCAGACACTTCTGCCTGGATGAAAACACAAATGTATGGCTTTGGTTATAATTGAGCTATTAACAAATTCTAATTACTTTGGGCCCTAAGCATTAGGATGTTATTCGTTCTGTCTTGTACCAAAACCAGACTGCAGTTCTAATATGTAGTCCACCAAAAATGAGGTATAATATATCTTGCAACTCCACTGAAACAGTTAATATAATAAACATCCCTGTGCTTAAGGGTTTTCTTTCTGAAGGATGAAATTAATAAAACGCTGGTGCAGTAAACAGGGTTCTTTTGACTCAGAAAAGGGTTCCAGTAACAGATAGGTAGGATAAAATGTAAATGAACTATTGATTATGCTGCAGCATCCTATAATGTAATTGAAAACTGCAATAAATAGCTAAACAATGTCTTAAAACTATTTTTTTTTCCCAAAGTCCCAGCCACATTTTGCTTATATTGATTTTTTATTCAATTTCAGCTCATTTCCAAAACCAGTGAGTTCACTTCAGTTCAGTTGTGTGTCCTTTCTTCTACCTTTAAATTTCTTAAGAAGCTTGTGCATTTCTGTCCAAGCCTACAGGATTTTTGCCCAGTGCTTCTGATATTAACACAAAATACATAATTTCCAGATTTTATTTGTACTTTGTAAGCTATAGCCTACTTATTAATGTGTATCTTTGTGTTTGTGTTGCTTGTGGTTCTTTATATTCACACTGAATGAACATGTTGCACCTTCAAACAATTACAGTCACTTACTGTACTAATGTGTTTTTGGGGCTACTCTTGAAAGCAGCTCTCTTTTGCATCTGCATGTGCCTGAGTGTGTCTGTGTGTGGTGTGGCCACAGGCTGAAAAGAGCCCTGGTTCACATGGGAACAAATGACAGGATCTGGTTTAGTGCGCCTATCTGTAAAAAAACAGATGAAAGAAACCAAACTTGTATAAGCACACATAGGAGTTAGAGCTGCGATCTTGCCAGACCTCCCACAGAGAGTTCTCACTAGCGTCAGTTGGTCACTTTATGGTCACTGGTTTGAACTCTGCATCCTTTCAACATTAATGAGCCGCCAAAGCAACGTGAAAGCTTCAGCTGCTTTTAAGCATGAGTAAGAAAAAAAAAAAATTGCACAGACAGTGTGGGACTTATTTATCCAATCTACCTCTAAATTTATCTCTGTCCATGTATCCTTAATATATTTTTCGAAAAATAAAATGATTATAAACCACATTTTGAGTTTAATGCAGATCATGGAACCTTCCAGAAAGCCAGTGCTAAAAAGTTGTTAATTTTTTTTAAAACAATGGAATTGTGAGATATATACCTATTACCTTAAGAATGATTCATGTTTAACATCACTACATTGGTCAGATATGAACTTCGGAGTTGAGAAATGTTATGTTTTGCTTTTCAGATGCTACATGAAGGAGAACCAGATGATATCACTGACCTCATTCATCCTCCCCCTCCACCAAGACCTCTGAGGTCAGCTGACCAGCTGCTTCTCTATGTTCCAACAGGACTTTTGAAGCAGAAAGGTGACCAGGCTTTTTCCACAGCAGTGCCAAGGTAATGGAACAAACTTTCCATATGTGCTCCACCCCTCCTATTAAAAGTTTAAAATATTTATTTTTTACTTTTAGTCTAATTTTAATGCCTTTTTAATTTTTATTGATTTCTGTAGTGTGATTTTGTTTTATGCAATAATGGCTGTTTTTATACACTCAGCTATTGAGATGATACCATGCAATATATTGGGTTGACAAGGTCAATATTAATTACAAAGTGGGTTTTATAATAATTCAGTTCAGTGTTGGCTAGTTTATATATTGCAAGTTGTAGTCTTGTCTCACTCTAAGGTGACAACAGTGGGACAATGCTCAATAGTTTCTAAATAGAATCTTATTTTTGTAGATTTAGAACTTAAGAACAATCTCTGTTTAGTTCATACATATGAAATTGAAGATTATTCACTCTTATTATCTAAATCTTTAGCTTAAAGCTGCACAACCACACTTCAGGAGCAAAAATTTGAGGATGGTGTGCGCAGAAACTGTGCTAATATTAATATAGGCATTAACATCATCATAGCATCATTAACGCTGCTCTGCATGCCACTGTGTCACACCAGAAGGAGAACGAGTCGTATGTTATGATGCCTTTTGTAGATTATAGTTCATCCTTTAAAATCATCTTTGTGGGGCTGATCCTAGACTTTCTGAGTCTACAGACCCTGAGACTTAGTTCTTACACCTCAGTGACTCCAAATCTCAGTATAGGGGCACCTCAGGGCTGCGTCCTTTGTCCAGGTCTCCACATTCTGTACAATAAGGACTGCTTACTACAGTACTCAACAAATTTTACTTGCAGGCAGCTGTTGTAGACCTCATCACAAAAAGAAATGAGGTGAAAAACTATCAAAATGAAGTATCCATAGCAACTTCTTCCTGACCACTGACAAATATCTTACTGATTTCAGGAGGAAAAGAGGGGAGCTCACACTACTGGGGAGCAGATGTGATGAGGAAAAAAAGGATGTTCAAGTTTAATTTTTTGAGGCTGAACATCAGCAAGTATCTTAAATGGTGTGTGAACACTGCTGCTGTTCTAAAACAGGCTCAGATGCTCCATTTCCTCAACACTGGGGGAAACACATCTGCCTCCAAACCTGCTACAGTCTTTCTGCCATAGCTAAATGGAAAGTTTTCTAAGTCACTGTATCACCATTTGGTTTGATAACGTTTCTGCAGCTGACAGAGCTGCTTTTCCAAAGGTGAGGAAAACAACCTAGAAGATCACTGGCCTCCCTCTGCCCATCTCAGACATTTCACATCCATTCAACCACATGTTTACTCTGCTTCCCTATGTCCAACCATATAAGTCACTTAAAATGCCCACTGTCAGATTCTCTAACAGTTTTTTTTCTACTAAGGGGAATGAAAGTGATTGAGTACAGTGCAGTGCTGTATGGGTGAGCCAGAGCAGTTTTCTTGTGCCTGAGACATCCAAGGACAATAAAGGCATTCAATTCAGA
Source organism: Phalloptychus januarius (assembly GCA_902982915.1). Classification (NCBI taxonomy): domain Eukaryota; kingdom Metazoa; phylum Chordata; class Actinopteri; order Cyprinodontiformes; family Poeciliidae; genus Phalloptychus; species Phalloptychus januarius. The sequence continues at coordinate 2,807,736 of CADWAE010000133.1, read as the reverse complement.
TTCCTCAAAAATTCTGAGTCCCAAGCTTGAAATATTCAGCTTAATATCAAAGGTATAGAATCATAGCATCAACTGAAATAGCAAGTAGAAAGATCATTTTAGCAAAAAATACTGTTAGAAATAACACTACTAGCCTGCGGTTTAGTTTTAGACAGAATAAATAAACTTTTATGTGAGGGTACTTCAGGTGTTTTCTCTGAAGTTGCCCCTTCTGTGTCCACTGACTATTCCCATCTTTGTCAGACCATAAATTGTGTAAGGTGCATTTATATTTTCATACTTTTCTTCTCAAACTTCAAACTTTGCCATTCAAATCATGCAGTACTTTTGACGGCCTTGGACTGCCTTTTAATTAAAACTTTAAGGCTTTCCACACAAAAATCCACTGCTGGGCCTGAATTCACCTACTTGGGTAGAAGCAGAAAAAGATGCTTCAAAAAAAGATGGAGAGAAATACATGAATCAAACTAAATGTTGTTGAATAGTGTATATCCATAGTTTGAAGCAAAAAGGCAATTCTAAACATAAGAGAAATTATGGAACAGAAGTTACATAATTAATATTAAGTACGTAGTAATTAAAACAAAGAGTACAGGTGAATAAGAGCCCAAATTGTTTCGCAGTTCTATTTCTGACGACGAGACAAACGTCATCAGCCGCTCAAAGAAAACCACTGTGCATGTCTTGGAGTGCCGCCTGTGAGTGAAAATTATTGATTAGTCATGTTATTGCTTGGATTTTAATCGGCATGTTTTGCATCCAGTGAAAAACATTTTAACAAACAAACTAGGCAGTATGCTGTAAGTTTAGGAATATTTCCAAAGTTGCGGTTTTGACTGGTCTTGAAATAAAATCCCGAGTCGTCAAGGCATCGAGACCGAGACCAAATGCCGAGACCGTCAAAAAATGGTCTCGAGACCAAGACCGGTCTAGAGTACTACAACACTGATGTTCATAAATCCGCCATAAATGGCTGATCCAGGGTATATAAAATTTGATAATTGCATTTATGTATTCATATATTTCTTGTCATATTTTCCATAAATTGCAAAGTAGAAAAACTTATTTTTTAGAGCATTTAGAAGATTAAATGAAAAAAAACAGGATTAAATGGAGTCAAGAAATTGGAACAGTTTAGAACAGAAGGGTCACAGATATAACATGAACAGATATGTGGAAAAAGAAATTTAAATTAATCTTTTTAAGGCCACTAAAAGTGGAAAATTATACGACACAAGAAGGGAAATGACAGGAAAGAGTCAAGTGCAGAGGATAAAGGAGATGAAGACAGCTTCAGGGCAGATTAGCAGTGTAGTAGTAAATGACAGTCTGTTGATGAGTAGCCATTTAGTTTTCTCTGCTTTGAATCTTGTTAGTGTTAATTGGACTGAGTCTATCACCTAGACAGAAGGACTTGGATGAAACCATCACTTGGCCATATGGCCAACAGCATGTAACGAAAAGCTGCCAAATGAGAGATTACCTTCACAGTGACATGAGTAATCACAGTGAATTTACTCATAATAACAGCAAATCCAGACTTACTGAGGAATTATATCTCAGCTCTGTAAATGTTATTGAATTGTTTTTTCCATTGGCTAAATGAACATTGTTTGAATACATATCTAGCAGTAACAGTAAAGATGGTGCCACATGTTGTTTCTACAAATGGCCTTAGATGAGTCTGCTTAGGTTAGGATTTTAAACTCAAGGGGAACTACACCATTGACTTGGTGTCTTCAGAATGAAATATGTTCTAATCAGCCTTTTAGGAATACTCGCTCTTTCTAATGTTTAGAATTTCCCATAAAAATACATCATTTTCTGACTTCAAAAAGTAAAAAAGTAATTTGAAAGAATTCAATTAATTTACAGAATCTGAGACATAAATGTTAAATCCATTGCCCCAAGCCTCTTATATAAAAGTCCAATTAAGATTTCTATACTAGCTCAAAGTTTTTAAAGACGCAATAATGAGCAAATCCCTCTTGCAAAATTGCTCTCACTATAGGGATTTAATTTAAATGAAACTGCCAATTATGAAAACCAAAATAATAACATTCTTCCAAATGTATAACCTTAGAAAAATTAAGCAAATTAAATGTATTGATTTTGTAAGAAGATCTACCTTTTAGTGTTTTTGTAGTGCAAAAATTGCATGCATCTTTCATATGGATAAATAAATTGTAACTAGATTTGCAGAAGGGAACTTAAAATGTGTATATTGATTGTGTTCTATTTGACTTATCTTTTGCAATGTGACTCTTGTCTTTTTTTTTGTTCGACTGTGACCCCTATTTTATTGTTTTTGAGTTTCTGGCCCGAGTTTTAATGACACTTAAAACATCAAGACAGCCAAAACATGAATAACCTGATCATTTATTTCTAAATGGCAATCTCACTATCTGACAGAGCAGTATCAAGAAGTCATCTTTAATTACAATTTTGTTGACATTAATTAAGGTGCAAATGCTAACAGTAACATAACATAATGGTACCGCGATAGAGAGCCACATTAACAACAGCTTCCGGTCTCACTCCTTTATGATTTTGGGTTTTATTTTCAGTGCTAATATTGTTTCTCCCAAAGTTTTTAAGGCAGTTCACTTTGATTATGTTGTTTATTGACAGGGCAGAAAATGTTTCACAAGGCACACAGTGAAAGAGTAATACAGCGGATGTGGCTTATTATTTCCCTGAGGATGTTTCTCCATAATTACCGCGGTGGTTCTTGGTGGTCGTGTGGATGTGTCTGTGTGTCCCTGCCCTACTTTGTAGATCCAATGTACGAGATTGCAAAAATGAAGCCAGAAAAATATGAAATATGTTTTTAATGTCATCATTATGCTGTGTTCATCTTCTCAGAGCACACTGATGAATTTGAAGTGTATTGCGGCTTAAATTCAGAGCATAGTGGAAGTATAAGAAGTTCCACTATGCTCACCTGCTGCTATTGACCATTGACATTTTGAAAAATACCATATCATTTTTTTTTCTTCCTCTTTTTTTATCTGGAGAACCTTTGAAAGAAATCTATAAAAGTGGAAAAGTGTCAAGCAGGTACAGCAATCACCTCATTATTTCTTCTGAGCTTTGAAGAGAGATGGAATTCCAGAAAGCGGGACAGTGAAGGAGGCAATTTTATTTTCACATACTATTTGCCCAGCTAATGAATTCTGACCTTTTGAATGTTTACTTGTTACTTTTCCAGGTGGAGCTCAAGGTTTAACAAAGAGAGGATGGTATGCAGAGAAAAATGTCAGATGGCTAAAATGTATTATCACTGAGAAAGTGTTTTTTTTCTTCTTAGATTTTAATGTAATTACTATTCTTTTTTTCCTTTGATAGATATTTCTTCATTGTCAAGTTTACAAACTTGACAAATCTTATAAATAAGTCCCTAGAAGAGCTTTTCCCCCATATATTATGTGCTTACTAGAAATATGTTGCTATATAAATTCTTCATAGCAAGCAATTCTTCCTTAATACATGTTTATTATTCATCTTCACAATTTATACCTTCTGAGTTTTTTTATTTTTGTCACAAAAAAAAAACTTTGAATTTTCTGAATAGCTTTGGTTTATGTGTGCCTATTTCTTTACACTTTAAAATGAGACACATAAATGCTTCTCCTTCGAAATGGTTGTGTTCCCTTAGAAAATAATAATAATAATAATAATAATAATAATAATAATAATAATAATAATAATAATAATAATAATAATAAATTATTAATACAAATATGAGGAGATATGAGGAAATAAAAAAATGCCACCAGACCATCTTTCATAACTTAGCATAGATTAGGGTGAGCATATTTCGATTTTTGGAAAAAAAAGAACACTTGATTCAGTCCTTAAACAAGTAAGTAAACACTTCTTGCTTACTTAAAGACTTTTGATCTGAACATGTTTCACAAGTACCTTCTTTATGTGGTTATAAATAATACTTATTTAACAAACTTCAGTTAAGCTTTCACAAATAAACATTACTAAAGATACTTTAAACTCTTTATGAATAAATAATAGACAACTACTCTGGATCCATCATATGTTGGTATCAGCATTGTTATCTGCTGATGTTGGTAATTTTTAATATATTGGATCGAAATTGACAAGCAATCTTTCTTTGTAGCCATTTGTGCATCTGGTTCAGGTGGGGAAGCGTTGGCCATGTGGTGTTTGTTCAGTCATATGACGGTGATGGAGAAGCTATAAAATCTCTGCTGGAAACATGACTAGCATATGTAATGCACTTACCTTAATGCCAGATGATGGCAAATGTATCTCCTTAGGAAGGAAATTGGCAAGTAGTAACGCAGAGTGATTTGGATGAAAGACTTTAATCTGGTTTGGAAATAGTAACTCCTGACTGGAAACAGTGGACATATTAGAGTTAAACGTGTCGTTACACACCCCAAAAAACTTGTAGCTGCAACTTAAGTGACTCAACACTTTTTATACATGGCACACTCTAAAGGTTTTATTAGTACTCATTTAGAATGTTATATTTTTACTTTCACATAATAATAAAGAGCTAGTTTGTGTTGGTGTTTCATATAAATTCCCCAAAAATACTCTTATGTTATTCTGGCTCCATACCAGGGGACCAGAGGTCACAAAAACTCTGTCATATGATTTACTAATCTGTAACCATGATCAAACAGTTTATAAATGTTTATTTGATTACTAATTAGCCCTTGCTGGGAAACTAAAAGAATGTGGAACATCTGGACAAAACTCATTAAGCAATGCACACTCTGGGGAATTTAATCTAAATGAAACTGTTGAATACAAACTGGTCAGAAAGGGCTGAAAACTTTTTGAATCAAATCTGTTTATGTGCAAGCAACAGTTTACTGAAATATTAATGCATAACGCAGAATTTTATTTAAAAAAAATTTGTCACAGATTACAATGAAATTCATTTTGACATATTTTTTTGTTTCTTCCGTACAAGTTAAGACACAAACAGCAAAATGATGCAGCCAAACTACATGGGTGGGCAGTAGCCATTAATATTACAGTCCACTACTTTTAACAATATTTGTGCCCACTGCACCGCTCCAGTTCAGGGTAATATATGGCACGGTGTGAAACTGGCAAGCCCAGATCATGCTGAGTTCAGCCTTCTTTACTTAGCCAACTCTGAGCCCCACCATCTGCTATGTTCTGTCACTCTAATGGGGAGGCCCATTACCTTGTGTTCCTTTAGCACTGACCTGTTCATATAAGCCTTTTTTTCAATTTTAATGACAGATGTGGCTCATTGTTGAAGTTGCTCTCAAAAATACTTATATCCTGTATTGTTTTTGGCAGGGAGGGTCAGGAGGGCTCCAGCTTTTTGTTAAGTTACTGCCACAAACTTCACTCTTATTTTGTTGGGACTCTGTTCAACCAAACAACACAAAAAAGTTTAATTTGTTACAAAAAAAATAATACATTGTTTTCAAACATTTTATGAAATCTGTATGTTTTCAGTCCTGAGTCAACATTGCTAAAATTTAAGCTTCTTAAATCGAAAGACATATTTTTGCCCATTTTCTTTTGAGTTAGATCGACTGCCACAGGTTCTCAACAGGAGTTTTGCCTGGACTTTGACTCTTGAACATGTTTTGATTTTGACCATTGCTTGGTAGCTCTTTCCCGAGGTTAAAGGTTGTTGTCAATAAGGAAGGTGAACTTCCTTTTCAGTGCTTTCCTGCCCCAGAGACTGGTTTTATTTCAGGATATTCCAGCAATTAGCATCAATCTTATCTCTGACCAGCTTTCATATCTCAAAGACCTCATCACATAATATAGATCTTCAAAATATATAAAAGGAAACATGAACAATTAAAAGGTCAGCAGTAAAAGAGGGGTTTGATTGCTGTGATACCAATAAACCAGTCTCTAATTATAACTGAAAAAATTCAAAATTATTTTTTAAACAAAAAGGCTTTACATCTAACATGGGCATGAACATTTATTTAATTTATTATAAGCACATACCATTAACCTTAAGACTTTTCAGTGTGGATGCTGTTTCTGAGTGAAGAAGACAGCGACTTTTGTTATGTGAGGTCTTTCAAATACAATCAGAGAAGAGACAGAGATTTAAGAAGCTGTGGTAAATATCAAATGATTTTTGACATTTACCACTTCTAATAAAATTTTTATAAAGACAATCCCAAAATGTGTCACCCTCATGTTGTTTTACTTTTAGAGAAATGCTTGTCTGGTTTCATATCAGAAAGAAACTTTGTTTTTGTTGAATAAACATTACTTCCATCTAATTTAGCCAATGAATAGTTGACTTAATCAAAGCTGTAGGTGATTTAGAAAGGCAACTGGTTGTAATTAATACATTTTGTTGGAGTATACAAGGACAAGAGATTTATGAGATAACCGTGCCATTATTTTCCAGTTTTTTGCAAAGAAGAATATTATATCTTCACTGCATAATTGTGTGGTACTTTGTGTTGGTGTTGAAGTTTATTTTAACATAACAACATACAAATTAAAAGCATAAGAGGTGGAAATACTTTTGTCTCACACTTTGTTCCTATAATGACTTTGTCAAGTTTGTCTTCATTTAGCATGCTAAAAACAGCATGCTGGCCAGTGTGCAACTTATATCAAATTCTCATGGCATACAGCAGTATGGTAAGCAGGTGTACATCGTTTATTTATTTATCTTTACTCCCAAAGAACCTTAACTGTTTGATGCTAGATCAAGCACGAGTTAGACAGCCTGCTAGGCACACATGTGGGTGTCAGTGGAAGGAGAGACAAAGAGAAAGGGAGCCACTCTTGAAGCTTTCGTCTAAAAGCTCGTTAATCCCAATTTAGCTGTCACAGGGATGAGGTAGGTGTGAGTTTGTATGACTGAGTTTAAGTCAGACACAGAAACAAAAAGCGGAGAAAAAAAAAAACAATCCTTGCAGTCTAAGACCCCTGAGATTTGTGCTGTCACAGCTACCAGCCAATTAGTTTGATGTTTAATGAAAAGTTAATTTTTTAGGTCTTGCTGTGTGTTTTGAGCTGATGCATAAAGGATTTTAAGAATTTGTTTGAACAAAATAAAAAAGAAAACCCTAACACGATTTGATGAGATGTACAAATAATGCTTGTAAACTGTTGAAGTAAGTAAATTATTAAAAGTGAGATTTATATGGTAACCACACTTTACCAAGTATGTAAACTTGCATATAATTATTAAATTAGTTTATTAATTAGGACTAAGTCTTTTTATTTTAATTCACTTAATTTTTGTTATAATGCCCAGACATGATGGAAGGAAACATTTTGGCCTCAAACATTTAGTATTTTATATTTCAACTTTGCAGAAACAAATACTTGCTCCAAAGTCAAATACAAAGTGCATTTAAGAAAGAGCAAAGATTTTTTTTCTTGCAATCCCTCCAAATTTGTATCTACATACTTGCACAATATTTCTTTCCAAATTGAACTGACATGTCTTGTAACCGTCTGCGATATAACTCTTGGGTCTTTTTGCAATAACCGCACAAAGTAACCTCAGGGTGAGATCCTAGAGGGATCATATTTTGTGAATAAATTTTGAAATAATAGAGAAATTATTTGGACTGAGTCCTATGTCGATCAGCAGCAGCTGTTTTTTGTGTTTCTTGGCAGTAAATATTCTAACTAACTCTGGTTTATCCGAGAAGCATAAATGTTACTGGAGTTGCATGTGAGGAATAATGATAACTTTGAACTTCTCATAAAATATGCTGCTCTAATTGAACTGTCTGCTTATCAAAGTGAAAAGCATATATATAAAAGTATTGAACTTAGTTTACCATCTTATGGTTGTTACTGTGAAACGGTGGTGTTGGAGGTAATAATACATGTCTGCTAAAAGCTTTCACTTTCCAACTTTCTTTCTCTAAATTGCTTCAGTATTCTTCTTAATGATATCTTCTGTACTGCTGAGTGCAGCTGTAGGATAAAATAAATGTTTAGAGTGAGGTCTATTTTATTTTAATCCCCAACACAGCTTCTTGCCTTGCCATGTATGTGGGTGTGTGTAACACAACCATAAATTTCTTCAAGGACTGCTGCCAGAGTCTTCTATCAAGGTTTTTAGTTTTCATTTTGCAACAGTGAAATACTTATCCCCATGTCAATGCTACAGAAATCACCAGTAATTTAGAATAACCAGAATTAGACATTACTGACTCTTAGCTCTTTAAAATGATGTTTAGTGGTCTGATTTTCAACTGTTTGTCTAAAAAGAGTATTTGGCACACTGTTCTGAAAGAAGGCTGCTAAACTTAAAAGCCCAACTAGATATTAATAATCTCATGGAAATGAAGGACGATTAAAAGCTGTCACTTTTCTTGGATATAATTTATTGGTACTACAAGCATGGCAGGTGTGACCTGAGTAGCTAATTAGCAATTCTCAGTAGTGCAATATGGAGAGTGTCTTCAGCAATGGTAACAACTCCCCGTATTGACAGATGTTTTAGTGTTACATCTTAACAGCTGCCAGCTTTTCAAGGCAGGTGATACACAGCAGACATTTTACATCAGCAGACTATTGTAGCAAGAAGCCATCCTGACCAGTCCCAGTGCTTTATCAATAATGCTTGAATTCATCAAGCTGCACTCAAAGTCGTGTACACTAAGGGATGTGTGATAGATAGATTGGTAGGACACTTAGCGCATTGCTTCAGGACAGGTTGATATGTGATGAGGAAAGTTTAGATGAGACTCGCCACCTGCAAAGTACTAGACATCTATTTTCCTACTGAATCACACTTATCCCACCTTGGACAAAAACTTGCCACAGGCCATTCCCAAAAGTTCAAAGAGGAAGGTAAAAGCTTCCTGAAAACCTTCCTGAAAATGTAATTATTTAGTATGTGTTCTATGATGACACAGTGTACATGATACAAGATGAGCTGCATACAGTTTTGTTACTTTAAAAAGATTTACTAAGAATTTTGTGATATTTTTGCTTATTTAGGAAAATATGTGTGATGTTTTCTTGCTCAACATATGGACAATAACTTGATGTCAAGAAAGACTGAGGCAAGAGAGTGGAAAAAGTAAGAAATACTGTTATCTGCAGGTGGGAGTTATTCATTGTAGCCCAGTGACAATATTTTAGGAAAATTTGCCAAAAATGCACAATTATGCAAGAAAGATGCAGATATCTGTTGGTTTTGCCATGATTGCAGAATTGCGAAAAACTGGACAGATTGCATAAAGCAAAGTAACATGACAATTATATTATATAATGATGACATGTGAAATATTTTCCTGAAGATGTTTTACATGTGGAAATTGCATGTATGTTTTATAACTTTTGCATTTTGTAACATGTGAACAACATGTGGAGCACCTTCAAATGTTTCACACTTGAAAATGGTTTGACATAGAACAAAATGGAACACAATTGAGAGAAGTTCTAAATGTAAAAAGTTTTCATTAAAAGAGTAACATATGTGAAAATCAATTTTTTTCGCAAACATGTGAAGCCCAACTGGAAAAGATTTCACTTAAGACATGTTTTCATTTTACATATTTGAAGATGTTTTCCCAAAGGTCAATTTTCACATGGTCTTGATATTGTTCTTAGTATGTGTACCTGTAACTTTTGAGCATAGTAACAAGTGCAACATGTGCGCTTCAAACTAAATGGATTAGGATGCTCGTTTAGGCTCACAGAGAAACCATAACACATGAAAGAAAAAAAAATTGCATTAGCATAAGGCTCATACTTTCAAACAGGTGCTGTGTGAACCACGTTTCACATTCCTAATTTGTCTTTGTCGAGTGTTTCACCATCCCTTAGTAATTTGTGATCCCAGATGTATGTATCTTTCTTGTGCACAGCTTAAATCCTAAGAACCCATTACCTGCTTCTTCAATTCATTTTTTTTTACCCATTTTAACCCCTTTCCAGTGAACCCAGCTTAATTCTGCCTTTCATTACTCAAACCCACTATATACTTCTCTTTTGTTTGAATTCATTTCCGTCTCTGGAGTTGAATAGTCAGCAGTTCAACTAATAATTCCATCACTCATTAAATATTAACAGAATTAAACCAGGTCCTGAGTTGTAAAAAGTGATAAGAGAGTGGAGGATGGTGGCTCTGGGGTTGTGTAATGAAAATTTAATATTTTTCTAATAGTGTTTTGACTGATTTATTCATTATTCTACAATGACAGCAGAAAATCTCAGGAGTTTGTAATTAGCTCGCTACTCATATAATAATTATTCTTTTCTTTTGTTCCTGTTTTAGTGTCTCTCCCCTCTATAAAATGTGATAATTCACCACATCATTCTTACTTTGGGAAAATTAATGTCCCTGCAGCATCTGTGGTTTTTGGCAAGCTTACCGCCATGTGCATTCATAACCAGCCAGCCAATGCTCTCCAAACTGAAGGCCTGGATACAACGTCCCTGAAACTGTACACTTTCCCAAAGCAAGCACTGCCAGAGGTTTAGAGCTCATCCAGTCTTATTAAGGTGAGGCTGGCTGAAAATCAAAATATAAATATGGAGCAAGAGCTCAACAAATCTCTTCAGCAGTTCTGACACTGTATAAATCTGCTTTTTGTAGCAGGGATAAGTACATTTAAATACTGGATAGTTGATTTTTATATACCTAATTTTGCAATGTTAGAAAGGCATGCCATAGCTGATAAACAAGTCCAAGATTGAGTAATTAATTGAGAATTGAGAGTATATCAATTTACCTCCTAGGATTTATTTTAGGACATCCTATTGAGTTTTACCAGCAGAGCCACTGGTTTACACATAGCACAGATGGTGACACATCCTCAGTTCAGGCAGAAAATTTAAGGAGACCAGAGAACTACAGCAAGGCTCCAGAGAAGTTTTAGCACCGTGAACTTCCTCTTAGAATAAACACCAAGCTAAGCTGTCCTAGCAGGTGTGTGGGTGGCCATTGTCACCCACATACTGGGTGGTCACTGGGTATATATAGTAATGCCTAACCTTATGCATTCACTCCAAATAAGCTTTGCAGAATTGGACTTCTGCCACAATTCAGAGTCTGGTTTTGAATGCCAACATTTTGCTACTCTTTGACTTTGCATGATCCATCATAACTTCTGTCGTACTTGGTGATTTTAAACCAAGATTTTAGCTCTGAACAAAATCTGGCCAGAAACTGACAATAAAAACTGTTTATTTGTCAGTGTTTTTAAGACGTCTTCCTTTGGGTGCTTCTTGGGCTGCAAAATCAGGAGCCGATCAATCAATCACTAATTAAACATTCTGATATTTATGCTGATTTGCTGATATATTCAACATGTTCTCAATTTGGAAAGTTTCCCAGAAGTTCTCTGTGCATATTTAGAAATCACACAGCACACTTTACTGCAAATAAATTCAGCATGCTTGTTCTGGTCCTGCTGTTATTTTAGGCTTTAATTAACTAACTTGCCATCCTATAACAACAAGTAGATTTGTGGAAACTTTTATTATGGTAGCTATTATTAGACTATCAAAACAACAAGATCAGAAAGAAACACATTTTACCCTCATCTGTCAAAATGAATGAAACATAAAATTACTAACAGAACTGCACATTATTAGAAAATATTGTACTAGCGATAATCCTGGTAAATATTGCAATGATATGTCAAGTATGATAAATGCCTATTTTTTTCTTTCCTCTCTTTATCAACTGTGGGAAATCTAAGCATCTGCTGCCATGACTCTCTGCCACCTGGTTATACATTACATTAGAATGTAAAATGCAAGTTAATAACTCTTACAGTATAATAGCCAACATTTTTTACACTTCAACCAGTCCTTTGTGATACGCTGATAAAATGTATTATCATTGGCAATCACCAGGACTTTTATGAAAACAGTGTTTTCAAGTTATTTTATGCTAAACTGTGGTGTTCAGCTGGCTGTGGGTTTTGGAGACAAAATCCTCCATATGTTGAGAAACACAACTCCTCAAGTCTATCCGAGGTAAAAGCGTGTAGAGGTGACCTGGGGATTTCTTGATTTTTGAAATCTTCAAACTGAAGAGAGCTGTCAAGTCAATGTGCACTTATCCAGATAACTATCCCTCAACCCAGGCAGGAGAAAAATAGAGTGCCAGTCTTAATCCAACATTGGCGAATTTTGCAAAGAACTTTTGTATGACAGTCTTTGGTCTTAGGGCTTCTTCTGCTTCTGAGGAGGCTCTTCATTCTTTAAAGCATTTTGTGTCCGGACTGAATTATAGTGGTTTTTTTTTTAGCCCATGACTTGAATTAAGATTGGCTCAAAAATGCTTCACGCAATTTAAAATCTTTTTGTGATACTACCAATCTTACCTAGTTGGTCAGTTTACTAAAAGGCCCAAATCTTGAAAGTCCTGAAAAGTCTACCTTGATTGGCTTATTCTGTCCAACTGAATGTTCCTCATAAACTTTCATCTCTGGGTGTCTCAGGAACACTAAGGTGCCCAAGTCAAAGCATTTCATATTGTTTTATTTTTAATTTATTTGTCAAACTACAACTGGAAGAAAATAGAACTGATCTTTGACTGAGGAGATTTAGGAGAAAAATCACTGGTATATATCCTTCATGAGCTGAACCTGTCTTGGGCCAAAACTAGGAGATCAGATTCTGCCACTGACAGATTCTGAATTTTATATTGCAGTGATTTGTTGTAATTTGGGTAAATTACCACAAAGACTAACGGATAACTGAGGCCTTGTGAATTTTATAAGAGTCAAATTAAATGACATAATGCCATAAAATTGTTCCTAACAATTTGACTAATTTTGCACTTAAACAGGCAACTACAAAACCATCAAGGAGACAAATGCAGCTAAATCATTCCCTGAGCAGAATGAAACCTAAAATTGTCAGATATTCATTCTGGTCTGCATAAATGTATTTCTTGCTTTCTCAAGCTGTGATAAAAGACAGATGCTTTCCTAATTGCAGAAATACATACTAATGAGGATGATATTATCTACAGCTTAGGATCTCGCAGTGTATAATTATTGAAAACATAACTTTGCCTTGACCTTCACAAAGAATCAATGAATATGGAATGGCATATTGGAAAGAGAATGTCAACCCAGTTGAGTGTAAAGTGGAGCAGCAGTGGATCTTATAGAGCTAGGTCACTGACATAGATTGAATAATAACACACTAGAAATAATTAAAATAGTGAATATCTAGATTATTCACTTTATTCCTGCTTGTAGATATCAAATAAAGCGAAACTTGTATGGATAGCAATATGCATGTATGTGCAATAATTAATGGATTTAAATTTTTCCCCTCTGATGCATTTAGGTGCCCAAATATGTTCAAAAAATAACCTCTGCTTACAATCATGAATCTCTATAAATTATTATTTTTTACAGATTTTCTTTTATTTATTGTTAGTAACTCAGGTAAAAGGGAAACTTTGCACATATTTATTACAAATGAAGTGGTATGCAGATTTATTTCTCTTAATTTTAGCAATAATGACTTGCAGCTAGTGAAAACTCACAATTTGCCTTTTCAGAAAATTATTTTCCTTCACATTCACGGGAAAGACTGTTGGTTTGACAGTTCAAAGGTCATTGCTAACCACTGTATTCAAACAAAATGATGGAACAGTGTACGGAAGGACAAAGACGGCTTGCATGCACAATAAGAAAAACAGCCTTGAAAGAATTGTGAAGTCCATTCAAAGGTCTGGAGATTCAAAAGGAGTGAACGGTACCTGAGGTCAGGGCTTAAGGAGCAGCTTCAAGGAGAGGTTTCAAAAACACAGGCTACTGCTGCTGCATTTCTTGTAATTTGCTTCTCCTGCATCAGGCAATGTCAGAAGAATAGTACATGCACTAAGAAGAAAGAGTCTGATCTTTGCCATCTGCTGCTGTTGTTTCACTTTGTTTGTTCAAGTCCCAAGTCAGTGCAGCCATGTTCCAGGAAGATTTACAACGATCCCTGGGACATGCTGATTCCATTTTCCAGCTGGACATTGCACTTTTCCAATCTGCCAAAATTACCGCTACGTTCTTTAATGACCTTTTTATCGCTACACTCGATTGTGCCCACAAAATAGCCTGACATAATCTCCACAGAGAATCTATGGAGCATTGTCAAGACGAAAAAAAGGGACACCAGAGTCAGTGAATCTGAAGGTCAATTGTAAAGTAACCTGGGTTTCCTAACACCTTAGTGGAGCCACAGGATGATGGCCACAATGTCAGGCCACATTGATCCAGTTATTTATTCAAAAAATTGCAAGTACTGAGAGCATAACATACTGTCTAGAAAATAAATCGTCTTTTATTTAACGATAGTCAAATTTCCTGGGAATTTCTGTTGTGCCTTTCATTAGAATAATCTTGCAATTTAGTAGAAATACAATTTAAACCAGAGGTTTATATTCACGGAATTAAAAGACACGCCTTTTTTCACTGTCTGAAGTTAAATCAGACCGAGCTTTTCTTATTTTAAATCAGTCAGAATTACCAAGACAATTTTGATTTGCTAACTACCACAATAAGAGAGAAAAAAGTCTGATTTGTTTATTATTGTCTTAAAATTCAAAAGTTCACATATATTTCCTCAGCACTTTGTGGCATTGTCGTTTAACTTTTTTCTGGAAGCAAATAATTTTGAGATCTTTCCAAAAGTTTTGCTCATAGAGTCTAGTGGGTTTTTGGCTCATTCCCCTTTGCAGAATTGCCGCCATTGAGTGAATTTAAAAACATAAAAATTTCAAAATAACAAAATAAAATACAAGTTTGAACACAACAACAATAAAATAATTTAAGAGCCACATTTCAAAGCGTTTTACTGATCCTTCTATTCAGATCTGCCCACAAACATTTCTATATAACTGCGATCAGGACTTTGTGGCTACCACTTTAAAACATTTACTTTGTTTTGTGGCATAAAGCCAAAAGTGGCTTTATGCTAATTATACCCCATACCTCACCGTTGGGGTGCTATTTTTCTCTCTGTGCATTTGCAAACTGCAATGCAGATGTTTTATTTATTTATTTTTTTCCATTGGAGTAAACGCTTCTTCACAGCTGAGTGGTGATTTAGCTTACAGGACACGTTTCACTGTGAATAATGACACTGTCTTGCCAGCGTCAGCAAGCATTTTCACAAGGTTTTTGACTTTTGTCCGATGCTTGATTTGCACATTTTAGGCCACTTCCATCTCTGGACCACAGAACCAGTCTCCTTTCTCAGCAGTATGATGAATGGACATTCCCACCTAGCCTATTCTCTGAACAGATGGACATAGTTCCTTTAAGCTTCTGAAAATTATCCACAAAGATGAACCAGACTTGTGTAGCTCCACAACTGTGAAGTAGGGCTGAAACGATTTGAGTGATTCGAGTACCTTGATTATTAAAATTCCTCGAGGAAAATTTACTTGCCTTGAAGCTTCATTAATTTATGTTTTATTATTTAGCACACCGTTTTCTGGCCGGGACATTACTTGCTTTGCGCGGAGCTCTGACTTCCGCCTCTCAGTTGTTGACAACAGCAAAGTTTTAGCAGCATATAGTCCAATTTTCAAGTTCGGCCCATGGGAATTTTATTGATTGATGATAATGCCTGGGTTTTCATCGTTTTTGGGGGACCAATAAGTATCATTAAAATGTCTGGCAGGATCCCTGGAGTACAGCAGCCTTTCTCCTCCGGGAGCTGCTGGTTCAAAGCGAACATATGTATGTAAAAGAATCACTTAAATGTTTGAAAAAGAATCAAGATGTTGAATCATACATAAGAATGTGCATAAAGTTAAAAATATGTTTCATGCTATTTTTTTAATGCTATAAAGATGGCTGTTTATCACAGAGCCATTGATGTAAATATTGTCCAATATTCACAAAGAATGCAGGTAATGCAATTCAATTTTGGTCTGCATTTTAACTGTACTACTTCCAATAACACTTCAGCAATGACCAAAGATCTTTAATGCA
The DNA here is from genome assembly GCA_902982915.1 of Phalloptychus januarius. Lineage (NCBI taxonomy): Eukaryota > Metazoa > Chordata > Actinopteri > Cyprinodontiformes > Poeciliidae > Phalloptychus > Phalloptychus januarius. Next base: position 2,791,798 of record CADWAE010000133.1, on the reverse strand, counting down.
GGGAATTCTATTTGAAATATAGCAAATCCATTTTGAACATAGATTTTAGGGGAGACATACAGTAAGGCTCCTAAGCTAAAAACCTCTATTTAACCATTGACAAAAGGGGTGATGGAAGACTACTGGCTTCCACAGATGGGTCAGTGAGAAATGAATTTCAGAAAACTGCATAGACTACAATATTTTTTCCACAAAAGCATTTTCAGTGTTGTGTCCTGCTTGCAGTGGCAACTGGAAACTGTTTGTTCCGACCTGTAGTCACAGAACGAAGCTACTTCAAAACTACAGTAGAATTCTAAAGCAGGGAGAGGAGATAAAAAAAAAAAAAGATAGACCGAATAACTCAACTTGGTTTAAAAATAATCATAGTCTGAATCCAATTGTATGTTTTCTTAGAAGGTGTGCATTACTTTATATCTAGTGTAAATCTAGAGTAGCCTAGTCAAAGTCCAGGCTGCAATTTGATTCCAATGCCATGAAGAACAATAAGCATTTTTATGGCTAATATAGAATAGCTTTATGTTTAATTAAAATACCTAATTGTAATATCCATTTGCAAGTGAATAATAAAATGCAGAATGTTTGTGTGGATGATTTTTCTTTCATTTCAATCATTTTTATCATCAAATTACCAATGCCTGATCTTTAGTTCTTTTTGTTTTTTTTCTTTTTGTAACTAACTTATGAGTGAATTGCAGACCAATTATAATATTCTAAGTCAACAAAATTCCTAGAGAAATTGCAAAACTATCATCTGGTAAATAGTTTTAACAGTTAAAATGATTTTACGTGTCAGAGCCCACTTCTGTCCTCTGATTCTATGCATGTTCTCAGTGAGTCAGCAGCTTCATGTTATGTTATTTTATATAATCAAAGCAATTAAGATAGTTGTGGTTCTTTGATTTGTCTTGCTTATGGAACTTTTCCAACCTCACCTCTTCTAACTCAAGCGCAACCTTGCAGAGGCTCACAGTTTCACGTCCCACAATGCAAGCAGATAACTTTGCAAATGGGCCAAAAAACACCAAGTGAAATGCAATGGCACATTTAAGTAATGTTTTCTTTTTTTTTTGGCTCAAGGTTTAACTCTAAAGAAACAATCTAGTCATTTGCCATAAAAGCAAAGAAATCAATGTAAGAAATATCTCTCCTGTGAGATATTATTGAACAAAAGTCACAATAAAGAAAAAACAGTATCTTGACGTTTTTTGCACAGCTGCTGTCAAACATCTACACATTGCTGTTAAAATGCCAGTGCTGGGGGTTTGTGATGTGGAACATGGCATGATAAATATTTCTAAACTTTTCCAAAACTGGGTTTCTGAAAATGTGCGTATAATTGTCATTTAATTGTGCTAATTCACATGAAAAACATGCATTTGTGTTAGATGAAAGAAAGTAAAACAAAAACGAGAAACCGGTTGCAAAAGTGTTCACATTCTTAAACTAATATTCTTAAACTAATACTTTTTGAAGAAGCTTCTGATAGAATTTCAGCTCTCAAACTTTCTTGATATGGGTGTCATTTTCCCATATGTTGATGATGAAAAAATTATTTCTGTTTATTTTTTACTTCCTAGATGTATCATCAGTGTAACTTTGTTGTAGTTTTGGTAAAATGTTTTGCTTTTTGCAGTAGTTCAGCTTACTTTGCATCATGCGACAGACTCTATTTGAAATGTTCTTCTTCTAAACATAAACATGTACGTGTGATAAAAAATCACAAACAGAAGAAAGTTGTATGGGACAGAAATCTGTCTCACAGCATCTTTTACAGCCTTACCAATTCTCATTTCTATTTTTCTTCCACAGACTGTCTTTTACAATGTGCCAAAGACATAAAATTAATTGTCTTTATCGCTTCTTTTTAAGAAAATACATATTGTGGAATTCTACAAAATTTGTGCCTTTTGTATGTCCCAATAATTTACATTTTGACAAGTTTACATAAGCATGTAATAAATAAGGAAACAAAATACATTGAAACCAATGAAAGAAGCTGAGACACTATAACTTCCTTCCTCTTTTTTTTACTGTGGTGCATGTATATAAGTTGGAAAATACAATGGAATATAAATCAGATCTTCACACAAAGATATTTCTGAAAATCTGTCCTATCTTTGCAATGTTAACCTTAATCCACTACTTCAGTAAGTTATAGAAAAAGAAATTGCATGCAAGTATTTCAGTGAGTTTTCATGGTATTTCATGAGGAATTCCCTGAGGATATAAAACTGTAGCTCTGCCACAAAAATGTGTTTCAGTATTTCTGTGGTAAGCACTCCAGTTCAATGTCTTTGTATCTGATTTATACATAGCTCTGCTCAAAAAGTGCGACATTTGACACAAAGCATGGAACTTTGAAAATGCAAACTTGTTAATTAAAGGTGCAATCTGTAACTTTAATATTACTATTTTTCATATATTGGTTGTACTGTCATTATGTTGTGACATGGATAATCTGTGAAAAAATCCACCTCCTCTGCTTTTTCTCAGTATTCCCAATGCTAACTGGAAACAACCAATCAGAGCCCAGAGGCAGTCCTTAGTGCTGTCAATCACCATCTCTTATGGCACTTCTCATCCTCTTGCTCCCCCTCTTGCTCTCTACACAGAAAAAGCAAACCAATACAATTTCTGTTCATATCTAATATTTATGTCTGGAATTGACTTTACATGTTCACAGCACTTAAGGAAAGGCTATCAATTCTGTTTATTTTTTTGTAGACATAAATGAGTAAATATACCTATTTCTTATTGCCTGTTTACACCAGACTGTGGGACCTTTTCAAGGTCCCCAAGATCTGCAAGTATATTTGAACTTCAGTGGGCTACAAGAAAAAACATAAAAAAATGAGAAGGAAAACAGAAGAGAGTTTCCTCTTCTGGCTTGTTTGTCCTTCCATGGAAATGTTATTGCTGTCAGTAGCACATTTGTACTACAAGGTTTCCTCAAAATCTAATGCAGTTCTCTAAAATCGTTGGACGCACCTATATTATAGATTTGCTATTAAAATATCACTGTGGATGTTTATTTTTTCATTCTTAAAACAGTCAAAGGAACTCTATTACCTTTTACGACCTCTGTGACCCAAACACCTGCAGAGATTTTCCACATTATGGCAGATTTTTAATTACGGTCTTTGTTTTTAAGCTGGTGTCAAAGGGGCCTTGGATACTGAATGCAAACTGAAAACAGAAGATCTTCTTCTTCTTTTTTTTGTCTCATCTTTGTGAGTATTCATGGAGCCAGTGAGTTCAATGTTGGTCAAAAAGGTAATTTTGTAAAAGCTAAAAGAAAAAAACAACAACTGTAAAACAACATATATATTTCAATTAGTATAAAATAGCAGATTTAAAAATAGCTATCACAATCAGTCAATCAATTTATTTTAATCCAGATCCTTAGAGCTATAGCATCTGTGTCTCTGCCTCTCCATCTCTTCGGTCCCATTTGTCACTCAGCCAGAGATACCAATTACTTTTCTCTTGCGAGTTTTGTTTTCTACTTCTGGCTTGTTCTATCTGCATCACTTCTCTCTTGCTCTTTTTTTTCCTCCTTCTCGGCACGTCACTAATTCCAATCCTCATTTACGTCCCCTTCTCTCACCACAGTTGTTACTGCACTTTCGGCTCTCAGCAACTTTTGAGTTGCTCACAGAGCTGTTTACTGTACCATTATTTTGGAAAGAAGCCATATTCTCTCCCTGGCAGAAACCCACAGTCATTAATTCTGCTAATGGCAGATAAATGAAGCATAGCAATATGAAGGCTAGTGCAGAGCTTTGCACATGCAGCCCACTAAGATTTACACACACATAATATAGTCTCAAGTACAAACCCACAGAGAGATCACAATGTTTTAGCCACTAATTGACATTGATTGAGGACCATTTTTGAAAATCTTATTCATCTCCCCCCTTTTAGAGTGTGAGGCTTATGTGCAGCCACTGCATGCTGCTTATGTATGTCGATGGAGAGTGACTGATGAGAGAAAGTCCCAACTTCGGACTTGCAGTTACTTCTTAAGAGGATTATCTGACATCCAGAGAACAGTGAAGACAACCAATGTTTTGATCAGGCTTGGTAGAGGAGAGACAGCCTCAGTAAAATAACAAGCTTTGTTGTGTTGAAGAATCTGCTGCAATTTTTGAAAGACATTCAAGAAAAAAAAAAAAAAAACAATATGTTTTATCATAGAAAAAATACAGAATGTTTTTGTATTAAATGGAATATAAAATATATTTGGTTTAATTTTATTGTATCTTAATTCTGGGAATAAGTTACACAAGAAGTTCAGAAAGTTAAACTGTGGCTTGCTAAAGCAGTGGCCAATCAAAATCATTTCTGTCAACTGAAACTCAGAAAACTTAAGTGATTCACTCTTATTAAACCCTCATACAAAGGAGACTAATAAAACTGCTCCAGTTTTTGAAGGTAAAGTGTTTGAAAGCCAAACCATCAAATAAAGAGTCTGTATTTGATCAGAGTATGCTGTGTTTTAATCCGTTGTTTCAATCTAAGGTGGTCCTGATTAAAAAAATAAAAAGTAACTAAAAATAAAAGTAATATGGTCCTTTAATTTTGTATCATTTCAAAAACTTTGGGTCACATTCAAGCTTTATCCAATTATTTACAATTTAAGTTGAAGAATATTTTCAAACATTCATTTTTGAATGTTGAAAATATTAATAATTTTTGGAAATGCCATTTTAAAAGAATATATTGTCCATACCTGAATATACTGTAAAAATAATGCACATGTATACGTGTTTGTTTCTTTTCAATAATATAACAAAACCTTCAAAATCATGAGTTGTTCTCTTCCCTCTCCCCCCAAAAAAACACAACTTACCATAGTAAGTCGTAGTTACCATGAAAGAAATCCGACTTTCTGTAGAGTTCCCCTGTAATTTCAGCACAACACAACTGTCTGTCTTGGAAGATGATGCAACTGACAACTTGAGGCTATTCTTGACTTCTTATAAATTTGTCAATTTTAATATTCAAAAAATGTATCCACTTTTTCAAGAATTATTTTTCTTCTTAAAAGTATTCTTTTTAAGAAGAATATTTGATTTGGCTTGGATTTTACGTAAGATGCCCTTCCAGACATAACCCTCTACGTTTATCTGAACTTGGGACCAACACAAGGAATCACTGACTTGAGAAATGTTATGGTTGCATTATCCACTCAATATAAATGTGCAGGTCAAAAAATACATTATGTGTGAATATCTAGTGTGAACTTTAAAAATCCAGTTATGCATTTGGTTGCCCAAGCTTTTCTCTCCTCGTTTATTTTTTGGTTTTTATTTAGCCTTTTCTCTGACACAGTTAAGCAGAAAAAGGGTAAATAGCATCAAATCCTCTGTTTCTTTCTATGAACTGATTGGAGTTGTGGATGTAAAAAAGCTGTTGATTAAAAGAAATGCATTTATTGTCATCTGAATCCACTGAGGAACATAATTTAAATTGAACAGTCTTATTTAATTACTTGTTGATGAGCCAAATGTCTACATTTAAAGCTACTCACATTAAACATCCGCAGCTAACATAAATCTAACCCTGCTTTTTGTCTAATTACCATACATTACATTAATGAAGTATATTATAGTGTTTAGTGTTTTGCATGCAATGAGGATTTTATTGTCTGCATGTTCTTAATTGGGCTAATGACTGTTTCAGTGATGCAGACGAATAGGTCAATGCCTTACTTTTGACTTTAAAACTCCGCACAGCAATTTTTAACAGCCGCCTAGCTAACTGTGAAATATATTCAGCCTGTAGATTATCATTTTAATTAATCTTGCTTACTTGGTCGTGAAATTTAAACATTTGCTGGGTTAGCTGGATGGAGAGAAGGAGGGAGGGAGAAGTAGTGTGACAGTGAGAAAAGGGAGGGTATTATTGTGCCAATGGGTTTGATGTGGATGCAGGTGGGCATCAGGATATGCTAATTAAAATCACCTTCATCGAAGTAATGCTATCCCCTGCTTTGTTAAACCTGAACAACATAAAGAGTTTGATGTAAATAGACTTTTGAGGAGTAAAAACCATATTTTATTGTATTCTAGAGGAAGAAAAGCTAAAATCTTAAAAATGTATGTTTTTTTTTCAATTTAATTAGGTAAGTCATTTTAAAACTCCAATTCACCAAGACTTAGGATATTAGCGTTTATAGATAATAACGCACAATGACTGAAGTCACATTGTCTTGAAATCTCTCTTAGTAATGAGAGGTTGGATTCTTGTTTGTTTTTGTCCAAATAATTATATTTTTAAGAAGAATATGCTGAATGGATGCATTACTATTTATCTTCTTTCTTGTAGACAAAGAAAAGTAATTCAGCTTGCTGGCCAGCAGTGTGCAGCAGCAGCTAATGTAAATGTAGGGCTTTGTTGCTCTGTGCTCCACATTGCTGGAGAAAACAAGCAGTCATTTCAGCAGTTGCTCTGCCCTCTTATTGGGCAATGTGACATTTTGTCTTGTTTTTCTGCTTCTGGCTTGTGGACAGTTATTAATTTTATATTCAATTATTTTTTTGCCTCTAGAAGAATTGTGCAACATTCTTGCAGAGATTGGTCAGTAAAGTGGTATTAATACTTTTATTGTAGTTCTCTGCAATCCCTCTTAATTTGTCCAAAACACACTGATTAAATTCATTCATTTTATTCTGGTGTTATTTTATCTGTTATCATTATTTTTTCTAATCCTCCTCTTATACTAATTGTGGTCCATGCATCATTCTCCTAGTGTTAAATCCTTTGAAAATATTGCTTTCATACCAGGGGTTCAGGAAAGATATGAATACAATTTAGCGCACTGCTTAGGTGGTGTTAATAATATTTTAAAAGCTTTGTTCCACAATCCTATTACTCTCTGAATATGTACTCTTTCAAAGGTAATGGTGGGTTGCTAACAATCTCCATTGGAAAAAAAGGCATTTTATCTTATGGCATTGCTCTGTCTCATCAGGGGTCGAGCTGAGATAAATTTTAATGTCCATCCTGTAATGGGAGTATCTTTTCAGTCATTGTAAGAATATTATGTTGAGATACTCAGTCTAATAAGAGATCTGTGGGATGAATCACCTGTCTCACTGATAGTATTGAGTTTTCTTGACATTCATAATGCACTTAACTCCATTTATGAACAAAAATCTTTACAAGGTTACAGAAGTCATGTTTTCACCACTGCATGACAGTGAAACAGTGCTTGTTTTCCTACTGGTTGTGGTCCTTCGCTAATTACCCCAAGAAAACTGTTTCATGTTTTAACAGATGGGTGGAGTTTCCCACAAAAATAGAGTTAAAGGACAAATAACAGCACATGTGTTAAGTACAATATAATGTTTGTTGAAAACAGCTTAGGTTTTTCCCCACAAAGAAGCTTTTCAGTATTTTTACTCAAAACTCCGCAGCATACACCAACCTCTAATCGTTCTAGTATTTTAATAATTTTTCAAAAGACACCACACTTTTCATTCATCGGGCAATGAGGTCAATCGCAGGAAAGTTACGTCACCATGTATATTTATTTATGCAAGTTGCTTTTCTGTTTTGTTTTTTTTTACTTTGATCACTGAAAGCATTTTCGTGAGAATAAGTCTGAGCCCACACCAGGCAAAGAGGTTTAAAAAAAGAAGAAAAAAATCTTTCGCCATCTGTGCTCATTATAGACCAAACATGAATTGGCCAAAGAGCCAACTATTTGATGCATTTTTAGTGTCTGCTGCACTGGGCTATTTGATTTGGACTCGAGCGCTTGGCAGCCCAGCGTTTCTACAGTACAGTAAATGAGTATTTTGGCTGCAGTGTCTAGCAAAGCAAAATTGGATGAAATCTCCTGTGTTCCCTTGCTTACTCCCTCTTGGCACCTTGACTAATGTTGTGTTTAGTTTTCAGGGCAGGTTGCATCTTGTTTTGAGGACACTATGACTCAAATGTGTCAGTGTTAGTGGGAAAAAAAAAATAGAAATGGAAAAAGTAAATATATTGAATATATGTACTTTATAGTTAAATTAGTTGGAAACTATTGCTTCATTGGCTTTACATTTAGACCAACATGGCTAACACTTGGTCAATTACAGAACAGTTATTAGAGAGGCAAAATAAAATAAATCTTAACTGCAACAACAGGACTCCAACACCTGCGGTGCCTGGAACTTTAAAGAAATCAATTTACATCCCGCTTGGAGCAGTTGACCTTACTGCCTCTCAGCAGTTCAGAAAACACCTTGTAACAATAATCACAGGCTAATAGGATGACTCTTATAATTAAAACAACATGCAGACACACTTACTTCCAAACTGATATCATTGTATTTAATACCTTCTCAAAGTTAGATTTTAATAGGAGTTTTTTTTGTAGTTTTTTTTTTTCCTTCTGAATTACGAATTTGAGGATATTTTGCATTTTAAATGTTTCTTTGATCGAAACAAGGCGTGGAAGCTTTTAAGATTAAAGTTTGCTGCATTGATTTAGCATAATAAGCTTGCTCATTGATCGTTGGGTCAAAGATTGGGATGCAGGATGTTTAAAGAAGCTAAAGTAGCCTCGAGCCATGACCCTTGAGCAGACATGAAACGCATCAACCAGCAGTTTGATAAGCTTTCTAATTTGTAACCAACATTTTTTTCGTATACCTTGACTCTCCTGTACTCCTTGCTGGGAAGCAATGTAACTCTGGGCAATTTAGCAAACTTATTCCAAATGCTTCATCAGCCACGAAGAAACTTCATACCATACATTTGCAAGCACTTCCCAAGATATAAGAGTTTGTGATGCATAAAAACAAGAGTTTGTCCCATATGAAATTCAGAATGTATTTTTATAGCAATATTTTACTGTGCATTTCTAAATATTGAGCTTATGATAGTCAGAAGTTTTGATCCTGGCAGTGTTTCCGAGACATCTCTTTACTTTCTATAATTCTCACACTAAATCACTTAAACATGCATGTGTTAGCCTTCTTGTTGTTTGTTAATTTTATTTTGGTTCCTCCCATCTCCTCCTAGCAACACAACTGAATATTAAAAGCTAAACTTGGAGCCATAAACATATGGCATTGGTTTCCAAGTGCGACACAAACCAACATTTTAAAACTTTTTTCCCCTTTGAAAAGAAAAAAAATCCCACTTCACAGCACTAAATCTAATCCAACTAACATGTGGCCAGGAATGTGTTTTTGGGGCCAAGCTATGAGTAATGACGCACATGTGTGAAAGGCCAAATCTAACCATGGGGAGCTAAACAAGCAAGCTTTAGGTGGCTTGACCTTTGAACCAAACCAAAGACTGGTGTGATGGAACGGCCTCTAATGAAGGGCTTCAGAGTGGAAACTACTGTACTGCCTGTCATTTACAGAAATCACTCTTAAAATGAAAACTCGTTTTAGACTTTCATTTAATCACAGGAAGCTGACAAAGAACATATGCTCTGTTTTTTAGCAAAGCTTTCCTTAGCTCTCAAAATGACACTTGGAAACTGCTCAGACTTTTTCTTCCGGCTATAAAAGCAACTATGCTAACACAGATGGAGATGAGGCACAATAAAGTTGGAGACAGTCATTTAAAATAATACACAATTTGTGATACAACAGCATTGAAATCCAGTGGAAGTTGAAAGGATTTTCGCACCTGAATATAAAGATGCACTAGTCTTTGGTTTGGCATTTTGGTGCCTGGTGTGAAAAGTGGTTAGGATGCAGACAGTCTGGGAAAGTAGCAGTTCCCATAGAAAAAAATGAAAATAATAATTTGTCTTTATCATGGAAATTGTTTCCACATAAAAGCCACAAATATAATTTGTTGACTTTTTTTTTTGCACGCCACATCATGTGGCCACAAATTTCACAAATTTTCTAATGATGATGTAGTGGTGGTTTGTCAAATGGGTGATTTGCAGGCTCCCATTTAGCCCTGAATTTATGGCTATTTCCCTGTTTGCTCTGACAATTTTATGGAATCCACACTGACCAAACCTGCTTTCCTACACAGTTTGGAATTTGTCAATAACTTTACTGTATTAGATCTAATCTAACGAAACAATGCACAGATTTCATAAATAATTGTAGAATATATTGGGTTGGAGATTGAATCTCTTTGAAGTTTGACTTATCTAGTTATGTGTGGAAGGGGCACTGAAAACATGACTTGCTCTGGTTGAAGAGCCACTGAAAAGATAAATATAGCATTTTAATGCAAATTCTGCATACAATATTCAGTTATACTATTCAGGTAATAAATCTGACTATTGCAAAACCAACTACTATTTAAAATATAAACCTCTGCACAGCATAAAAGCTGGTGAGGCAAGTTTTTACTTTATTTCAGATGACTTATTAAGATTCAGAAAAGAGCAGTCAGTTGAAACACTTAACACTATCCACAAAAGAATTGTATCAATGTAAACATCAACATTTCCTAAAATAATGAATCACATTGAATCTGTTTTCCCAAGTTGTGATTATTCAGCAAGTAATCCCTTGAGAAGCATGCTTCTCACCTGCACATTTCTGACATCGTTGACAATGGCACAATGAATTTATGTCGCTTTGACAGATCAACCCTGATTTAGGGTGACATTTTATTCCAGCTGGCATGTTTTTCAGTCTTTATTTAAGAGCAAATCACTCCTAATTACATCTGCTGGAGTCATATAAATACTGTTAAAGAACAGCCAATTAGTAAAACAACTGTCAACATCATGGTGAGTACATGTATTTTATAGCACACCAATGTGTGTGAACAGAGTCCCTAATGTATGAGTTGAGGAATTTTGATCACTTGTCTCTTTTTTTTTTTGCTGTTTTATGACATGTATCTAATATATATATTTTTTTAAATCTGCAGATTCCTAGATAACATCCCGGTCAATGGGAACAGCAAACCTGTAACTCTGAGTGCTAAAATCCTTTATTCAGCAGCAAAATGATAACCACTATTATGTTCTGTAATAGTGTTCCCAGCAGCAACCCAATACATGTACAGATGCATGTTTAATAGCCATAGTTCTTCTAAGTGGAAAAAATGTCTCCTCTACCACCTCGGATCCTCCGTAAAAAATAAAATAAAAGAAGAGGAAATATAGTCTTGTGTCATGGTTCAGAAACTTTCAATGGTCCACAGCTACACAGAAACATAACTTTTAGTTATGCTTCTTCAAAAGTTGTGTTTAAGGAAGGGCAAAGTCAGACAATAATTATTTAGCTGGCATAATTCTATAATGTTTCCATTACATGTCAAAATTGTTTTTTTTTCCTTTCAAGGTTGACAGCAAAGCAGCAACTCCAAAACGAGTTAGTCTCAAAGTTCATATTCGATCATGGATCAAACAGTGTGGAACCTTAAGATCCTCTTATGATTGTTGATGCTATTTGTGTTGCAGTTATGTACATTTGTGTTTACATCATTTACTTATACTTTTTCATGAAAGCAAATCAGAAACCACAGATTAATCCTAACTCTAAACTAATCTGATCAGATTGTAATTCTGACATGAAAACACTTAGCACGAGTATTAAACTTAACAGACGAAGCCCTTCCCTTGAGAAAATAGTGTTTAACCAGAGTTGAAACAAATCCCTATGGCACTCAGTGGTGGTGGTAAAAAAAAATTCCTGCAAAGAATATTAAACATGCTCAGACACACAAAACATTTCATGAATTTAAATGGGATCTGCAACATACAAGTCCCTAAAACTCTCATCTGACCTAAACTTTTCTTCTGTCATGTTTCATTTTTAGGTGACTTGCTTTTTGTCCCCCTAAAGGAAATGAATCAACGCAATGCAGCTGTGCAAACAGATTTATGTCCTCAAAACTAGTAATCACACACATCTAATCACACTGCTGGCATGCTGGCACTGAGTGGTGTCAGAGGCTTTTTTACTGCCCTTGCTGGGTCAGAAAGCACAGAAGCAGATGAGATGATGGATTACACTGTAAACTCTGTGTACTTGTTTGTGTGAGGGGGAGGGAGAAAGAAAAACTGTTTATGGTGTTGCCCTAAACTGATTGACATTGATGTATTTATTGCTGTATCTTGATGTTGATACAGTATCCTCTTACAGGAACAAAATGTTGCTCAAATTTACAGTAATTTTAATTCACATGGGTTAGAATTCATGTGAAAAAATAGACACATCATTAAATATTAAAGCTTTCATAAGAAATGTTTTTTCAGTCTCTAATTGGTTGTATTTCTGAAAAAAAAAACATAAAAATGAAAAAATGCTTTTTTCAAGCTGAGGCAAAAGTTAGAACAGGTCACTCCCTAAAAGCTTTTACATCCTTTGAAATAACTTCAGTGAGAAACATCTTGCAGCCACCTATGGGCCTTTGACAACAGAATAAGGAAAATGTTTCCCCGATGCTCTCTGTCAGCTGTGACATGTCTGAGGGGTTTCTTGAATTTGCTCTCACATCTCACAGCATCTCAAATCTTTGGGTTTTGTCGAAGATTTGTGATTTCTTATTTTTTAGTCAGTCCCTATATAAGTTGAACCACCGTAGACAATTTCACAATTTTGCTAGCGGCCTTCAATATCTTTAATATTAATAATAGATCATATTATGGCAAGCTCACCTGGTCCTACGGCAAAGATTCACCAAATCATGAGACTTTCATTCCTGAGTTTTTTTCAGAGGGTTTGGTTTACTCAATTATGGCCCTTATTTTAGACTAATTTGTCCAAAAAGCATTTGTACAGAAAGATTTGTCCCATCTAACAATACTGCTATCAACATTGCTTCATCCCAATCTGCCATGTTTGCTTTTTCTGAACTCATGTTTGACCTTGACAGATTTTGCAAGATTTTCCGTCTAACACCTGCATGTTGGTGAATAACAACGGCTGCTTCGTGCATGGAGTTCAGCTCCTTTTGTGAGGCTGAATACCAAACACTTAAGATAAAACCTGTTCCACTTCAGATTTTTTATTGTCATGTGTGTGGCCTCTCAGGTTTTGAAAATAGGATGACAATTTTATTGACCTATAATTTTAGTTGATATTGCCGTGTGAACTAGGCATAAGAGAGTAATGTTGTCCACTTGGCAAACACTCCATGAAAGTTAATCTATCTCCTTTTGATTACACAAGCATGTGCTTTAAATTATATACTTGTTCTTCATGAAGCCTGAGATGAATTGAAAATCTGTGTTAATGTTTGTTAAATGCTGAAAGGAAAGCAACAAGGACACAAGTCTTAGCAAGATTTTGTTTAATGTAAAAATTAAGGGTTCAAATCAAATCAGACTACCAAATGCAATTAGAACAGTAGGTAACATGTATTCACAAAGGTGAGCCACAGCATGCCTCTTGTTTTGAATTTTCCATGGTCTATTACATTTTCTCAGTAAGATGAGAATATGTTGTAAATAGAAATTTAGTAAACAGAATAAGCATAGAGGATTTTTGCTACAGTAAAATGTATATTTTCTTCCACTTCTGCACCTTGCATAAATGACCCCAAAGTCATTTTTTCCTGACTGCTTAATATATTTTGCATCTTCCAAGTACTGATAACTTTAATTTCTCAACTCATAGTGATGTATACTGATCCTCTCATAAACAGGAAATGCATTATTTTCTTGCAAAGCCCCATGATTTTAATTTACATATAATTTTTCTCCACCTTGCTACCTAAAAATATTATGAATGCCAAATTCTACAAAGTTTTCCACTGAGAGACACTTTAATATACATTCCTAATGTATGCTAAATGAAAAAAAAAAACACCTGAAACAAGAAGTGTTAGATTGCTTTGACAACATGGCCTTGAAAGCAGAGATAAAGATTGTTCCACATCAGACTAGGCAACATTAGGGATGCATTCCAGGAAGTCATGTCACTGTTTTCTATAATGATTTATAGTTACCTGTTCTTTGTTAAGCATTTAGCTTTAACAAAGAAGCTAAATGCATATTCGATGCCTATTGTAAAAGGCATCAAAGAGAGATACTTAAGAGAGATACATTCTGACACTGAACATTTTTTGTTTTACTTCCCCTCATCTCTTTCAGATATACTCAACAATTACAACTTTCTTTTAAAAAAAAGAAAAGAAAAACTATCTATCGGCATTAAATCCTGCTTAAGAAAACCTAGTGTTACAATTTCAATGTGTAATAAGCAACTTCTTGCTATGGAAAAAAAATTTGATTTTTCTCTTGCTTCACTTCACTGCTTTCTCTTGCAGTGAAGTTTTGTTTTCACTGCCCTGAACTGTGTGCTAAAAACATTTGGTAGAGGTGGATGGTCAGTGCCTGTTATCACGAATTACTGAAGTGCAGGAGTCAATTGCAGACAGGAAGCATGCAATATCATAGTTAAAGTATATTTCATAAGAAAAAGTAATGGAACTCTTGGTAACATAAAGAGAGGTGATTAGGAGTTAAGGTGTGCATTGCAAGCCAGAGGGAATGGGACAATCTCAGACTAAATTGAGAGGACGTAATTTTAGATACTTTATGTTGGAGAAGCATTAATGAACGAGGCAAAGCAGTGAGATTATTATGGTATACAACTGAGGGAAAAGATTGTACAAAATAAGCACACTGGACAGGAAATCAAATACATACAACACAAAAGAATAAACTAAGTGTGTTACTCAATATTCCACAAGCTGAGCTCAAAAACTGAGTTAGCAATGACAGAACACTAAAAAGTAACTAATATATGGACAAAGCCTAAGCTATAAAGAATCGTGACAGAGTTTGGTAGGATTTCGAAGATCCATTTAATCACTGCAGGTATTCTTGCTAGGGAAGACCAAACTTCAAACAGGAAATCCATCCTAGCCGCAAGTTAACTCTCTTCAACTGAGATTATGAGGTAAATGTCATTCTATATTTAAGTCCAGGAATCCTGGTAGATCTATCCTCACCTCAAACCATAGTAAAATAACATATGTCATATCTGACAATGAACTGTGGATAGACTTATAAAATTTTAGTGCCTTAACTGACATTTACCTCAAAATAATATTTTTACAGCTACATTAGTGTAGAGCCGTAAACCCACAAGTAAAACCTGAACAAATAGAAAAGTAGAAGGAGGCTATCAGTTGCTTCCATTCTCTATAAATTTTAGCTGTATACTTTGTTTCTGTTTTTTACAAATTGTTTTTCCAAATTTATTATTGTTATTTTAATATCACTGTACTGATAAACAAATCCATTCTCAAACCATCATTTTAAGCATGCTCTAATAGCTACAATTTAATTTGCCTTTCCACATGAGTTATTATTACAATGTGGACCTGAAGTTTGCATATTTACAGGAGTGGGAGGTAGGTATGCATCACTGTGAGCTTGTGTGATTAAACCAATGTAATATTATAGTAATCATTGTGATGCAACATGCATAACTGCCCTTAAGCTTGACAACTGTATCCCGTTTGAGTGCAATTGCTTTTTAGTTTTAGATTAACTAAATATTAGAAATACATTCCATGAATGGCCCCTAAAAATGATCAATGTTTAAATCATTTTACCCAGTAAATAACAACATACCTTAATGACTTTTAAGACCGAGAGTGATCAGAAAGCATTGGATGTCATGCTGGATTCAAGTCAAAATTATCAAGATATGACTTTTCTTATTTATTCACTCCGTCATAAAAACACTTTCCACCAATGAAACTGCAAGGCAGGAAAACATTAAAAGGTAACTGTGACAAGGTGCAACACGAACTAGAGGTGTTAAAATGGTGGTAATATGCATTTTCCAAGTACATAAAACCTTTTTATAGCACAATAAAAAAACTATGTTATGTTAAGTCGTTAAAAAAAATTATAAATCAAACAGTTAAAAAAAATTTCACTTTGCAATTTGACTCCTTGAAATTGGGCACTGTCTCTTTAAGAAACTCCTATTCTTTCCAACCCTCTGCCTTCAGCATCACTACAACACATTTCCATTATGTATTGGAGTGACGCAATACTTAATAGTTTTAACAACTGTTTGCTAATTGCTGCTGCCACTAGTCTGGAGGTACTCAGTAGAGAAGGTGGAAGCTTGACTGAAGACTACAGCTCCAAGGAGAGGTTTTGTAGAAACTCTTTATATGAGGAAGTGTTTGGACACCACAAATGGCCATCAGGTGAGATTCAATGATTTCTCAAGCATGCATTAAAGAAAAATCAAAAGCAACACTTCAAATATGTTTTGATGGGAGAATAACATTATTACATAATATTAACTTAAAATAAGTTGTTTTACACAATTCCACATCTTTAAAATATTTACCATGCGCCATTTTTCTTCAGATATCTGTACTTTAGCTCTGAGTATGACCATTTTATTTGCCATATTATATAAACACCTATGACTGATCCAATAATTTTAGATGCTCTGTGCTGTGTAGGTGGGAAGCAAACAATCTTTTTCTCATCTCTCTCCATGTTCCTCTTCTTGTTCCTTACTACTAACAATACAGCCTCTTTTCAGATAGTCAGTCCACCTCCATATACTCCTCCTCTGAACAATTATTTGCTTATTCATCTTGCTGAGAAAAGTGTCAACATTTTGGTGTCCTATTTTGAGTTTGTACATCATTTGAAATGGTCTTCTTTATGTATCAGTTGTACTCCTTTGTCATATTCTTTCTGATACATGCCATATGGGCTTCTTTCATTGTAATAGTCAACAGGGTAGCCATGGGGTCTTCTAGAAATTCAGCTCCAACATATTTTTATACAGATTTTATGTACAAGGGAAGAAAGGTGCTATGCAAAATGACATTTTTTGATCTTCACATCATGTTATAATGTTATTCTGTCATCAGAAAAACCTGGAGTGTTGCTTTGACTCTTTTATGGATGTTTGAGAAATTCTTGAATGGCAGCCATTCAGTGGTGACTATGCGTTTGCTGGTACCATGTGGAGCCTTTTCCATTCAGCTCCTCCTTGGAGCTACAAGGTCCAAAGCTGAGCTTCTGGCCCAGGGAAGACCCCTCCACTGAAACTCCCCCACTTGGCCCAACCAGGTAAGCACAGCAGCAATAAGCAAACACCTAGTGGAACAGCACTTATTATAAGAACTGCTTCTCACTGTGATTCTTCTGGAAAGTTGTTAATGAAGGTGGAGTATGGGAAAGACCAGGTGCAGGCCCAATTTCAAGGTGTAAAATTGGGGAGTCAAATTACCTTTAAGTCATGCTTGATATTTTTACAACAGTTTAATGTAGCATAGTCATTTTATTGTGCTATAAAATGGCATTATGTTCATATTATGGACTTTAAATGGGGATGAGGAAGATTCTTCTTATTTATACCAAAGCTGTGCTATTCTTTTCAAAACTATCATTGTATTGTGTTGTGATAGACTTAACTTGGTAATGACAATCAATGCTGCCTATCGAAAGCAAATATATGAATGTGAGTTTTCTATAAAGTGGCTAAACTTGAGCAAATGGCTGCAAGCGCTTCTTCTGGTCACTGCAGAAAACCTGTTTGGATTAAGCTACATTTTGTATCAATCTCACATCAGAAAGCAACAATTTACTGCATAGAGTCAATGTTCACATTTGTCCTTCAAAAATAAATCTGTAGTTGGAAAAAAAAGAGCAAAGGTCCAAACTGCACATGCCTATTATTAGTATTTTTTTTACTATTTAGTTTTCCCTTTTTTTTTCAAAACTTTTATACTTGCCCTTGCTGCCAAATAGGCTCTGATAGTCTACCCAGCCAGTTGGTGCTCAGCAGGAGTCCAAAGACAAGACAAAAGATGAGAAGAGTCAAGCTGAGCTGCAGCAAGTTCTAATGCTGAGCTGTGGTCTTAAGACTAATAACCAGTCTTAATAACCAGTCTTCAAAAACAAGATAGAAAGTAGTTAAGACCATCTGAGTGATCGGTACTGGGAGAAAATCACAAATAAAAAAAAATGAATGGCGTTTCTATTTAAACAGCAGCAATCAAACTGATTGCACAGTTTTGGTTCGTCTTTCTGAGACAAACTGCAGGATGATTATAAAGGAGAACATAAAAGACCACATACGGTATCCTCTAATGAACTGCAAATGTAGATACTTGAAGTATTTGCCTCAGGAAAAATAGACAAACATCTTTAAGATAATTAATACAATAAAAACCTTATGTTTGAAATAAATACAATTCTCTATTTTTGTAGGGACGATTAAATAAAATTAAGCAAAAAAAAAGTTTTGTCATGAATTTATATATTTTTTCCTCTTTTTTTTCTATTTTAGACAAACATTGAGTTGCTGCCTCTGTTCCTCGCTCATTTTGTCTTGCAGGTGGTTTGTAGTGGGGAAGGAAAAGAGTCGGATGTCCCATGGAGATGATAGTTTATTAGATTTGAATATAACCAAGGCAGATGGAAGCAGATTATCTTCTCTCAAGAAGCTCATCTGTTACCCTGACGGCACATGGGGGAAGCACGGTTGGCTCACTTATGATTGGAGAATAGTAATGTGAGATAGATTAAAAAGAAAGAGGAAATGCAACCAGTGCAGAGAGCAAAAACAAACCGGAAGGCAACAACTAAAGCTGCTAAGTTATAAATTACAATTATTAAATTTATACATGTATACATTTAGTAAAATTGTCCATTTGCTTTTACCTTGTCAGGACCACTTATCCCCAGCTTCCATTCTATTGCATTTTCTTTTCTCATAAATGTTTTCATTTATTTCTTCTTATTTAAGTATACTCCAGGTCTGGATAAGCCATTGACAAGTAAAAATAAACAATGAATACCCCCCCCTTTCTTGTTGAAATTGTACTGTCGCCTAAAAGTTTTATCCATCCATATATCCACCCATTTATTCTGTCTCTATTTATCTGTAATTTGTCATATTCGCAGCTATACATGTTTCATCAACCATTTTTCAAAGCATCACAAAAACAATGAACTAAAATATTTTAAATCATGTCTTATTTGATTTTATTAACGTGTTGATTTGCTGTATTCATGTAGTCTTTTCAGATTTATTCAGATTTCTTGCTCCTATGTTTTATTTTTTTATGTTTTAGTATTAATTCTGAAGTATTTATACCCCTTTCCAACTCATTCTTCTGTTCTTTTCTTTTTTCCACATTCTTTTTTCCACATACAATGTAGTAAACAATGCCTATCCACTGTCAAGGGGTGTCAGTTTTAATGTTGGACCAACATGTAGACAGAATTGATTAGAGTAATGGAAGGAACCAGTAAAGAACAATGCAAACCAGTGAGCTTACATGCTAAGGAAGGACACAAGAATGACATTGGATGCATGTGAAGAAATCGGGGGAATTGGGATCAGCTGTGGAAACAGGCAGGTTATAGGGAGGTGAATGATTAACACAATAGAAGCTGAACTAGACACAGAGAAGCTTCAATCCAAGGGAGTAAGAAAGACATCCAGGCAAAAGAAGTAAAGCTAACTGTGTAACAAACAAAACACGAAAATAAGCTAAGATATTAAACACATGGGAATACAAATATGACCTTTCTAACAGTAATGAACACAGAGAAATGAACTGAATAAGGTGAGAATTAGCAAACACAAACAGCCAGAAAATTATCAAAACAACAACAAAGAACCTTGAGGTTCATAACATATGCTATGATTTCATCAGACTGTATCCCCACAGATTGTATCTGCCTGCATTTTATTTACTGGGTAAAGTTCACTCGGTAAAGGAACAAGAATGGTTGGATGCAGCTTTATCTTGAGGCTTCTTTCAACACAAGCATTTCTCACACAAATTTTGCACCAAGAAAGAAAAATGAAATTTGTTTATTTACTTCTATTATATATTCAAAAAACTAAGGAAGAAAGTATCATCTTCAGTTGGTCTTGGTGTGAAACATGAGTAACCTTTTCCAGGCTTAGTTCTTCTACTCATTAAGAATAATTAATTAGATTAATAATATTAGACGCATTTTAAATGGATACTTTTAACTAAACCATGGGCTTAAGAGTATATAATCACTCCATTGCTCTTTAAAGAGAAGAAGAATAAGAACCATGGTAGTGTTAATGCACAGCCAGTGTGAATTTGGGCCCAAGACGCCAAACAATATTCTTTGATAAGAATTCTAATCAATTATACATGAAAATAAGATAACAACAACTCACCCAGAAGTAGTCTAAGTTCATGCATTATGCAAAAAATATTACTTAAGATGCTTAAGGGATTACATTTGCAGGTGAAAAGAACTGCAAATTTTGGCAAAGAGCCTAGGTTGCACCATCAGCCTTCCTTCCTTTCTGTTACGGGGGTAATAGGCCTGAGCCGATTTGCTCTGCCTAATTAGTCATATGCTAGTTTGTTCGAAAAAGAGCCAACGATAAAAATCAGTTTAGATCAAAAAGTTACCAAAGCACCCTGGCTTAATGAGGTGTCATCTGTCCTGTTGCCCCCTGGCTTTGGGAGATGGGGGCTGAGCTTGCACTCATAGTTTCATGTAGGGGATTGTGAATTATTTTTAATGCAAAAGTTAGTGGGGGGAGGGGTTGCCAGCATCATAGTATATTATTATTTCCTTTTAAATTTCCAATATTTTGAATCTAATTGTGAAATAGTCTCGTTGAAAAACTTTTGCAAATAAAACATATGACATGTGAATTCCTCCTGCAGCTTTGTAGAGTAACATTTTACTGTAATTACAACTGCAGCTTGTCTGGGGCATAGCAGCTTTGCATGTATAGACAATCCTTCCCCCTCATTCTTTGCAAAATAGCTCAAGCTCAGTTATGATGGGACATCCCCATGAACAGTATATTTGTAAGTATTGCTATGAAAAATATGGACTCTTGCTGTTTGATTTCAGATTTCACATGTGTTACAACATAATGAAGGCAAAGGAGCATATTGTATAAAAGGAAACTTTGAGTATGCAAAGTTTACTCAAAGTAAACTTTGATAAATGCTTTTTTTAAAGAAATGTTGTGCATCCCCTCTTCTGTGGCCATATTATTAAAAACTTTAACAGATAAAAATGATAAACACCATAGTCTCAAAATATAACAATACTCACAAAGGTAGCTAAACAAGTGAAAGAAGGGACAAAGTTGTGAGAAAATGATTGATGCAAGTGTAACCCACATAAAATGAGGGCGCCTCTTTAAGAAAACAGAAGTTAGGAAGGCTGGCTGGTATGTACAATTGCACATTTTCAGAGGCCTTGCTTTTGAAGCTCAACAGTCATGCCACAGTTAAAGAATTTGTACAGTACTATGTTTCTCCTTCAAATTAATAATCAGATGAGAAGCCTTCTGGATAAAAGCTGCACACAAAAACACTGGTGGTGGAAGCCGAGACTAGAAATCTGAAGTACAGCAGATGAAAAACAGTGAAATTGAAAACTCACCTGGAGGGGTTGTTTGGGAAGTTAAAGGAAGCAAGAACTTTTAATAATTAGAGCCAACTATGAGAGTTGGAACCAGGAAAGGCATCACAGGCCATTCCAATTTTTAGTTTAATTAGGAAGCCCATTTTTTATCATATACACAAACACATACACAGGCACGCGCACACGCACACTCCTTTCAACACCCTTTTGCTCTTCTTACCCTAACCATAGCCGCCTGTCTTTACATCCTGGTCGTTATAACCATTCTAACCATAATATTGACGTTCATTAGTCAGATGCATGTCAAAGGAAGCCAAAGGATTAGATTCAGATGTTGGAGGGGAACCCAGAGGGCAGCTAATGAAATCTGGACCGCAGAACTCAGGCTGGGGGATCTGAGGGTGGAAAGTGTGGTGTAGATGCACACACCACTCACCCACATATGAAAGAAGCCATAGACGGCAATGAGCATGCTTAAAGACTTCTTCATGCATTCCCATACAAAGGTTTCTATAAGTGCAAGGACTCGCACACAGAAGACCGCTGAGCTCTGTGTTGAGGTTGGGATTTGTTTTATCTATGGTTGAGGCCTAAATTTCCCCAGACAGGCCCCTCTCTTTGACACGTTCCCCCAGCAGCCATGTGTGATGCTCTGAAGCTGTGGTTGAGGCATGGCTTTTCTTTTTTTTTTCTTTTTTGCTTTGCAGTTTGTCAGTTTTTAACCCATTTCCTCAAATTTAGAGAACTTTTCTTTCTGTGGATTTTTTGTGTTTTCATAAACAACTGCTTTTGTGTTGCAGCAAGATTTTGATTTTTTTTTTCATGCCAGCTATATAACCTATATCTTGTATTTTCATCTCACCTTTCTTCTTTACTCTCCTCTTCTGACTTGTCTGTGCAGATGGCTGCATACTAAATTAGGTTTCTGGCCAGCAGAAGCAAAAAAGCTCTCATGTTATACTGTTATGATATTGTTGCAAGTTTAACAAATATGTAAAAACATCTTGCTCATAAGAGTCACACACTACAACTTTAATTGATAAAAAGAAAATTTAGCAAACTCATAAAGTAAAAGAATATTTTGGTGCTATTATGAATAGATGATGAAAATAGTAGTTATGAAGACCATATTCTCCTCTTCAAGTAGTGATCAACACTGAAAAGTGCCATGATGTCCTATCAATAAACAGCTTACAGTCAAGTGAAGAATACAGCATTAAAATAGTCAAATGGTTTGTAAAGTAGTTGCACAGTCACTGATTGTTTGAAAAAACCCCACTTCTGTCTAAAAAGAACATGGCGGCCTTTTATGGACTCGGAAAGGAAAGGACCACAAGACTCTTGGAACAATAACTTTAAAACAGATGAGTCTCAGGCAATGTCTGCACCTTGTTTGTCACTTGAGTTGCAAGTCCGAATAAAATCAATATGTGGTCAAATTCTACGTTTGCCAGAAACCACGGTGGTGACAGAATCATGCTGTGTGAATTCTTCCACTAGGGACAGGAAAGCTAGTTAGAGGTGATGGGAAGGGCTGTACCTCAACACACAGGCAGCTACAGTGGGATGGTTTATAGCATATTTGGCAGGCACAGACATAAATCTATTTGAGAATCTTGGTCAAAACTTGACATTACCGTTTACAAACACTTTCCATCAAATGTGAGCTTAAGTTATTTTGGAAAAACAATCTGCCAACGTTTGACTTCCTAAATGTGCAAAGCTGATAGAAACGTAACCCTAAAGTCATGCTACTGTCACTGCAGCAGAATAGAGCTATATAAACTCAGAGTGCTGGAATACAAGTACACATCACAGGTTCATATTTCTATTGTAAAAAAAAATTTAAACGGTTTCATTTTTCTTGTACATTATCGTAATGTCCTACTTCTGGTTCGTCTGTCATATGAATAAATAAATAAATGAATAAAAAACTGAGAGGGATAAATACTTCCCCAAGACAATGCTGTATGTATCCCTTTATACTAACTGAACACTACAAGAAATATTTTGTTTCTGTATTAAATTCCCAATCAATGCATGATAATGGGATGAAAATGAATTTCAAAACAGCTGTTTCACTGTCTAAAGCATGCAAATACAATCTTCCTTATCCAATTACTCCATTTGTACAATTAATGTCCCCCTATTTATCAAGCATTATGTTGCTAATGGATATTGCATATGTATTGACCATTTTAAATTCAAAGCGGACTATTGTTCGAGCTATTTTAGTGAACGTACTCTGACTTCAGACCAGAGTGTTGACACAGTGGTAGGCCAATATTTACCAAGCCCTCCTCCTGCTCTGTGCGTCTGGATATGTTTTTCAGATTCTAATTGGAATTTTAATTGCAACGAGGATTAAGGCTGTTATGGATAATTGAAACTGACAAACAGAGCATGAGGCAAGCAGCATGAAGTGAACTAATCTTGTTCCCTGTTTTGCTCCAACTTTGGTGGGTCTTCGTGTTGGAGACATATTCAGCACTTAGGGCTAATAAGTGCTTCAGTGTTGGCAGGGATGGAAATTGTGCAGAGACTCTTCTTTAAATTGCTTATTTGAGACAGGGCAGTGCCTTGGATTAATTCATGAAACATGCAAGTAACCTGCACCAGGAGAGGGTTTCAGAATACGAAAGTTGACTAAATTGAGTCAAAATGTAGATACTACAGTAATATTTTTACTTTGTTTTACACAAAGAATGAATTAGTTTAGTTTTACAGGATATGCCTTGAACTAAATAGATGTAGGGATGATAACTAATAATAATAGCCAGTTGCCAAGTAATGTCCAGAATGATTTGATAACTACCGACCTGAAAAAATGACCTTGTAAGTTAAACTTGGTTGTAAATCTACAAGATATGCTTAAGTCCAAATTTTTTCCCACCCTTGGTGAATTTTGAAGTAAAATAGCTTTCATTCAATCAAGAATTTTGTTTCTTATAGGAAACGAGAGACAGCTTGACAAAGCATCAAATACACTGACTGTGTATTTGCTGCAACATACAGTTAGACAATATAAGGAAATGGATTCTACAGGACTGCAGCTGATGTAGATTTTTTCAGCTTGCTAACCAGCTAACATCCCTTTATCAGCAGTGACAAAACATAGTCTGTCTCCATGTTGGAAAGATCAACATGGTTTTGGATGTGCATTTATCTTAAAGTGGCATTTAACATAATTGCATGTATTCACACCTCCTTTGGCATCTTCAGTAGAACACTTATTTATATAATACACAATTAAGGACCTATCATGAAAGCACCACACTTCTCCCCTTGCAAAATTTGCAAGGACAAGATGATATAGAGAATGGATAAATGAATGTATCCAGTGAAAAAAAATTATATATATATATATACACATTTATAATTGTTGCAGATTTAGATCTGAACTAAGCAGTTAAAAGATATATGCTTTGCTGGCATGCTGTTAAAATGTACTAAATTAACAGAACGCTGGCAGGGATAACAATAATTTTGGCGTAGCTGAATGGAACATCATATTTATGGTGTGTATCAGCAAACTTATGCTCCATTTATCTTATGCTCCATCAATTTCCATTTATATTTTTGACAAATGAAGTCAAATTGTACACTTTAAGAGTGGACTAGGAGATTTATGTTCTAAATCTCTTTTCATTTTCAGACAATAAGCAAAATAAAAATAAAATAACTATTTGTAATCTCCTTTAATTTTATATGATTACAGATTATTTAAAAATATCTTTGTTTAATTATGAAATACAAAAACACTGGAAATGTTTGTAAGCTCTTATCTGTGAAACTAGTACTGCAAATTGTTTTGTCTAGTGAACTGGATGTTATTGTTACACTTCCAATCAACAGTAGTATCAAATTAAATATATTCAAATTCACTCAGTGGAGCATTACAAACGTTATAATTTAAATATTTCATGAGGAGAAAATACATGTGTTGTCTGTTTGCTAGCACAGTTCACAGTTTTTGACTGATTTGCTCCCCTAAAATATCTCACAGGACTAAGAAGACCTACGACTTTGACATTCTACGACATTACAAAAAAGAGGAACTGCAAATTCTTGTTGTGAACACAAAAGATGTTTTGAAAAAAAGAAGGGAATCAATTAAATCTTACTTTGTCTGAATAATCACCTTTCACAGGTCAAAAACCACACGACTACAAAAACACAATGAAAGAAGATTAAACATTAGAGAAATATCAAGTAGCCTGCATGTAATTTCATGCTTCATATATTAAGCTGAAAGCAAGTGTAAATGAATGATTCTTTAAAGATTCAATAGAATCAAGACTGCACAAAATATAGGAGGCAGCACATTTCACAATCTTGGGCAACAAGGATTTATCCTTAAATTGTGTTTGTGGAAGCATTGCTAGAGTTTGACTTGAAAATCTCAGACTGTGAGAAAGAATGTAGAGCTGGAAGGTCAGAGAAACGGCCAGGCTCTTGACCACATAGAGCCCCAAAAGTAAAGATTAACATTTTAATATTAATTCTGAAATGTGCCGCAAGCAAATGGAAGGAGATTAAAACTGCAGCAATGCCTTCTTTGTGTGTGAAAAAAACAGAAAAGGAAATGATTCTCAACCGTCATGTAGTGTAGTCAAATTGTTACTTCACATTTGATGTGCTTTAGCTTGTCAGTGCTACAATTCAAATTCATGTTATACAACTTAGAGACTTTCAGCATAAGAAAAAAGATAACAACAAACAGCAAGTAACGAACACGTTTGAGTGATTAAATTACAAAAAGGTCACTAAGCCTGCGCTGGAATGCATCTAATTGTTATTTCAACAAATAGCATCAGTTAGATGAATCGCCTGACAGAATTTCTTTAGATAATAACAGCATTTCTTCCCCCACGGCAATAAAACCTTCCTCAGGATTTATAGCTAAAGATTTATGGAGAAAAACCTACCTGAGTCTGTCTGCTCTCTAATTAGCAGTTATCATCTCACTCATTAAGATGATTGCTACTGGCAAAAATGTTCTTTCAGAAATGTTTGACGCACAATTAACTACAGCATTCCTGCTTTGCAAATCAAACAAAATCCGTGCTCAAGTCAGAGCTATCAACTCTGTTTGCTCCGTCCGTTTTCAAAAGACACAGTGGGTGTCTGATTTGCTGCCACAAGTGCTCAGCAGTGTCAAACAGAGTTAATTTTTGCAAGACTTACATGAGGATTTTACCTTCCTGGTAAGTCTATTGCACTGCTGTATTGACAACAGATTTTAACTTCTTCACTGTGACACAGTGTAAATATAGTTATTATTTCAGCTAAAACCATGAGGCAATTGATGACCATTTGTAGTTTGATGCGGTTTAGCAGACCAGTGATTGGATCCAAGTCAAAGTGAGACCATAACTACTTTTGGCTCTTACAGCATTGGAAAACCTATAACCATAGAAACCAGGTAACCCTTTAGTGGAAGACGTGATGACATACAGAATAAATACATTTCATAGTTTTTGAAAATGCGTTGGTGAACAGCAAAGACAGTGTCGTATTCAAGAAACCAGAGTATCTGAACTTTGTAAGAT
Organism: Phalloptychus januarius; assembly: GCA_902982915.1. NCBI lineage: Eukaryota > Metazoa > Chordata > Actinopteri > Cyprinodontiformes > Poeciliidae > Phalloptychus > Phalloptychus januarius. Next base: position 2,764,933 of record CADWAE010000133.1, on the reverse strand, counting down.
CAGATACCCACCGCCTCATTCTGCACAGATTAGATCACTGTTAGCACCACTCATGGCAGGAACAGTAACAGTTTCTGATATGGGTGATGTTGGCAGCTGCTCAAGGCGGCTTCTCGTCTAGGGCGGTGTGAGCTTCACCAGAACTGATAAATGTCACACTGACTGTGTGAATCAAATACAGGGATTTATTTTGATGGGAGTTTCAGAGAAAACAAACAAACAAACAAACAAAAACCTTAGGTTACATTAAAAATTAAGTTTACATTATTTTTGCATCCTGGTTCAGAGCAAAATCAGCAGCAACTGCAATGAGGAAATGGAGTGGAGTGGGTCTCTGACTGCAGTTTGGGTTTGCTGTGTGATCGGGCTGCTGTCAGACAAAACCTGTAGGTGCTTCAGAGGTGGGAGGGACTCACAGCAGCACTCGCTACTTCCTGCAACTGCAGTACGATTAGTGTTTTCACATGTTGTAAGCAAAGTCTCCAATAACACAGAGCCTGTGTGAACCGTAGCCTCAGTTTATATTTTTTAACTAACACAGGTGGGATTCGATTTGGTGCTGTGCTACTGTAGTCCATCTGCTTCAAAGTGATATGAGATGTTTGCAGTGTAACTTGGCAGTGATGATTGTTTATTTGAGCAACTGTGCATCAACAGGGCATTTCCTCCTGCAAAACTGCCTTTCACTGGATTTTTTTTCCTGTAAAGGCAAGAAAATATACCAATGCACAAAAGTTTCTAAAATTCTCTGAGCATCCTGTCTGGTGACAACATGCCACATTCAGAGTCACTTAAATCCCCTTTTCTTCCCTTACTGATGCTCAGCTTGATATCCAGGAAGCTTTCTTCACTAATAGGCTATTGAACAGGTATGAAAATTGTCAAGACAAGACTTTTGTGTTGTTCAATTTTCATGTTTAATCCTGGTGACAGAAATATGCATATAGCAAACATGTGATAAGCTTTACATTTCAGTCTCTAATTGTACTTTAAAAATAAGAATTAATCTTATTTAGTACCTGCAGACAGTTGCACATTGTTGCTATAAAACAGAGGTCAGGAGACATACAAGAGGTCTCCTGACCTCTTGTATGTTTCATACAAGAAAATGTATAAAACATTTTGTCATTGTTTGGCACCACATTTTACTTATTTAAAAGTGCTGTTAAAATAGATTAAGAAATCCATGTTAGTATGTGATACTTCTCACTTGCTGAGTACCTGCTTTGCGACCAAATTCACTGTATAAGTGAAAATCGGGAGGAAGCCACTGATGTTGAGAAAAAGGAAACATGTCATATTGTCAAATGACATAATAACATGGGCAAAATTCTAATATCATCGCAAGAGTTACAAATGTGAACATCTTCTGCATGGCAAACTATTGCATTTTGTATGTTTATCAGAACAAATAAATATTGGCTGAGCATTGATCAGTAGATTTGTGAATTCAAGAATTGAGGACAACAGGATCCAAAGACATAATGCTGCTTTCAATGCACGTTCCTCTAGAGGAAGGATCTATCTCCTGACCTCAGCTAACACCCGCAGATACGCTGATAAACACTGAATATTTATCATTGACTAACTTGATGTTGCTCACAGAACTACTGTAGAAAACACCCCACTGTGACTCCGAAGAATCCACATGTGCACTCTGTACACCCTGTATGTTTTTGGTTTCATTCACATTGGCAGGGACACATAACACTTGCTATGAATAAACAAAACTGATCTAGCTTCTTAAGATGCCCCACACAACACACACAAACATGGGAGACTTTCTATACAGCAAGAGATGATGCAATTCTCCTGAAATCATCAAGGACTGCAATGAAAGATGGACATTAGGGTTGATTTTCTATTTTTTGGTAAAGTTTTCAAGAACAGAATGTTCTAGGATGCATGCTTTTCTCTGGTGTGTGTGTCTACTTATGTAAAAACACACACTAAAACGGCCAGTCTTTCATATTGCACTTTCTTGACATTCATTGTTGGGGTTATTGTGTAGCACATTCAGCTTTTCCTGGAGTGCTTAAGAAACTCTGTGAAGTGCTGTTGGATGCCTCATTGAACTGAAGTTTTACAAACCCTACAGTGTCTTGCTTGTTTAGTGTAATAGTTGCAGTCTGTGCATGTTGATAAATCAAATCTATTTACAGCCACTCATAGGGCATGTAACACACAACTCAGGAGTCAGAGTTCAGCAAAAAATGTAATTTAAAACCAAATTGCCTGTAAGTTAGCCTCTCACACTCACAATAACAGCAGCAGAGGTTCATTATTGCTCACATAAACCCCAGCCGGCCAGAAAGAAGACTAAACCATGACACGATGAGGTGGGTAGGTATGGTAAAAAAAAAAAGCAAACAGTTAATTATTTTTGTATGTTTTAAGCAAAAAAACAATTTAGTACTTTACGATGACTTCAAATTAACTATCTACTATGTATTGTTATTTATAATTGTCATTATCATTATTATTATTATTTTGGGTCTGTAGATTTTCTTGTCTAATGAGACTCAGTTTATAATAAATTTGTTTATGTAATATCATTTATTTGTTGGTTCTTTATCAAATTATATTGAACAGGCATATGAATACCATAACATTATTTTAATGACAATTTGTACTAATTACACATATTTCATTAAATTGCGATAAGGGGTAAAATTAAATAAGTGTTCACGTCTTACTACTCTAATTCAAACAGAAAAGTAGTGGTATCTAATTATGTTGCTCTTGGTTACGTATCCACATGTTTTCTCTTGTCCTACTTATTACTTGATTTCTTGTTTTTAAAAACCTGTTTGAAATATATAAATAAATGAAATGTAATGAAAACGTGAAATACTAATCCAACAAAATAGCTTAACAGTTTGAAACCAAAGATAAGACAAATTAGTATTTAGATGCCATCCACAAAACAGATTTGCATGCAACACAAGAGACTAGGAACTGTTTGGAAGGTGACTTGCATTTTAAATAACCAGTCACCAATGGTGGTCCTCTTTAACTCTCTTGCCCCCACCAGGTGTGGCAGCTTCCCTGTCATTTTTAACCATTACATTGTGGGGTTTGTCCAGGGAATAATACTATTCTGTCTGCTGCTGCTATCATGGCGTCACGTACTCAAGCATGAAGTAAAATCCAGTAAATAATTAACCAATTACATTGTTGGCTGTCAAGAGACTTTTCTGGTCTGGAAAGACAAAATAGAGTTCATGTCAGTATTTTCTAGATGTTTGCCTTCCTCCCGTTCCTTGTGTGAACGTGAGTGTCTACTCAGTTTTTCTGACTGTGGGGGAATGTTCCTGCAAGTGTGAGACTTCACACAATCCATGACAGGTCTACCTGGAATGGCAGTGTCTTATCTACTTATCACCTCACCACTTTGGGAATGATCTAGCTCAGGGGTGCACCAAGTCGGCCCTCGAGGGCCGGCATCCTGCATGTTTTAGTTCTCTCCCTGGTTTAGCACACCTGCATCAAATGATGGCTCATTAGAAGGCCTAAGGAGAACACTGACTTGCTGAGGAGGTTGTTACTACCACTAGGGGAGAACTAAAACATGCAGGATGCCGGCCCTCGAGGACCAGCTTTGGGCACCCCGATCTAGCTCATGTCTTCTTGGTCTAGCCTTCTTCACCAAATATTTGGTTTTCTGCATCATAACCTGTCCACTGTGGCTATCAAGATGTCATTTTGTTTTTATGGCTCTCTTGTACCTTATTAAAATTATACCATTATATAAGATATTAATAGCTAAGTGGAGATGGATTTCTATGGCATTTTTAGGTTTTCAAACCAATGTTTATTCCTTATTTTCTAGCATAGTCATTGGATTGTTTATATTTTAGTAATTTACCACTATACTAGTTATACTAACTGTAGTTAGTTATACTAACTATGTTGCTTAATAATATATACATCAGTCTAACTGGTTCCAGTGATTCACAAAACAATGAAACTGGGGAACTGGGAAGCTGTTCAGCATCGTTGTTCTAGGAACAGATAAAACACCTGTATTTGAAATCTTTCTGTTGTCGTCAGCATATTGATTTAAATACCAAGATAAAATGCCACACACTCACAAGGGTTCAATCTTCAGCATACTTCCCAATGGCTTTCACAGGCTCAATTAGTAAGGCAACCTACTCATTCAGACTCATGTAGCCTTACATTCTCAAGTGAGATGAAAGAATGCTTAGAATAATCAATGATACCTATCAGGAGCTTTTCCTGCAGACCTGAAGGACAATATTTCACTGCAAATTGGAGTCTTGGAAAAAAAATGGTCATGAAAAAATTAATCCTGCTTCCAACTCCAGTAAAAGTTTTGAGCCTTTTTGTTGCAGCTGTGATTAGGCCACTTACTCAGTTGTGTCTGGAGGATGAAGTCAGTGATCCATGACAGCCATATTTTGTGAGATTTGTGATAGTCACAAAATTCATAGCCTATGCTGATTTCATAAAATTAAGATATTTTATTCCAAACTTTTTGACACATACAGTAATTTACAGCTCACTTTTAACTTGCTTTGAGGAATGTCTCCTTGAGCTGTGTTCTCAGAACACTTCACAGATAGCATCTTTACATTTTCTAGCAATCACTTCTACTTTCAAAAGAATCTTGGAAGCTTTAAAGTGCCCTTAGGAGGTTTTAGTCCATTGATTTTGCCATCAAATATTTCTTGACTTGAGCAAGAGCTCAGAGTTTCTTTGTTCTGATTTTTTTTTCTTTAATATTCAGGATTTTAGCTAGAATATTTAATCATATCTCTGAATGGCACTAACTCAAAATACCATCATAATCATATCAGCCTAAGTATTCATCCATTTATCCTCATGTCATCTTTGGGAAATATTTGTTTCTACATTTACTTATAGCCTTTACCTTCTACTTTCAGGACTGGTGGCCTTTGTCAGTTTTATTGTGACCAGGGTGGTCGCTCTGGGTAGGTGGTAACTTCAATGAGGGGTCAGTTACTTGCGGCACTTTTGTGGGGCATGTGTTGCATGGGGACCACCTATTCACTAAATGAGCTTTGTTGTTTATGGATGGGGTTTGATGCCTTCAGGTGGGATGTTGTTTCTTTGTCCTTACTGGGAGGTCTTGGACGTAGATGGGTTGTTGGTTGCCGTACTGTGGCATGATACCTGTGCATCATGTACATACTATAAGTTTGGGGGGTTAACTGTCTTGGTGGTGGGGCTGTCACACCTTACCCACTTTATGACCTGTAGCAATGATGATCTATCATTTAAAAAGCAACACTCTCTTCCCCTTCTTACCTGCTCCATATTTTGTTTTTTACATTTTTCACCTTGAAGGTTGAGATTTGAATCATTTATTTTAAGACAATTTTTTCTTCATGTGCCAAAGGGTAAAATGAGATTACTTAAACTGTCCCAATGCATTACTAAAGAATAACACAGCAAATTTGATTGCTAAACTTTTTTGGAGTATTTTTTGCCCTCCTGAGTGACTGAGTCTCCAGTAATGAGAGATGAAATAAATTCACAATGTTTTGCAGCGCATGACTATGAGGCATATGAATGTGTGAGTTGTAAAAATGATTTTTTTTATTTTTTTTTTATTAATTTAAAATAGATATGGATTAAATAATTCCATGCAGTTTATTAAAAATGTTTCATACAAAAAATCTGTTTTGGAAAAACACCAGTGATTGAATTTCCGTTTTTCAGCCCATTTATGATCAAAAAGGACTCCTGTTAATCTAGAGCAGGTTATGAAACATCACAGCAGACATTTTCTACTTTATATACAGAATGCTGGTAATTAGATTGATCAGAAATTATTCCCATGAGATCATCTCAGATCCGGACACCCTACTCAATGCATCTCACTTCTTGGGAGCTGACAGCATGCTAAAAAGTTATGGAGGCTTTCAAATGCAACTGTGAACACTACAGGTCACAGACCAGTGCAGCTGAAACTCTCATGAAGAAGGAGTGCAGAGGAAAAGGTGCTCTGAGAGGCGGATGTTCGGCTGGAGAATGATGGAGGAGGAGATTTGTGGAAATAGGCGGTGCTTTATGGTACTAAGCATTTAGGCAGCCTCAGGAGATTCTATGATATGAATGAAAGCAACATGTCAGGTATGTTTTTGAGAAGAGAATAATATTATAACATAATATATGTCAGAATGACCAGTAAAGGTCAGTTAAAGTCAAAGCATTAAGTCTGTATTTTCTAAAATGATCTATAGGTATGATTTCTCTTTAAATAAAGCCTTTGCTACCTTCATGGAACTCACCATTGCACCCTAACCCTCTAAAATTGCAGCAGATACAGCACCATATAAAGCCTGTAACTGGCTGTCACAAATGTCACACTTGCTTTCTCACTCCTGAACTAAGTTGGCAGCTGGAGGAGGTCAACAGCTTTGTGTAAGGAGAAACAAAGAGGGATTTCAAAAATTCAAGATGATTATTTGTGACTTCATGTGTGCCTTTGTGTGCACATCAGTGTGCACAGACTTGGTAGTAAGTTGTTTAATAGGCACCAGTAGAAATATTTACTAGGAAAGTACCTAAACAAAATGTTCCCCAAAATAATTCTTATTTATGCGCTGGATATAATGTGGATAGCCTACATCAGTGGCTGAATTTTGGCAATAAGTTAAATAACCTAATAATCAAGATTGTCCATGTTTAGTTGCAATGTATCTGCCTTCCTGTCCAATGAAGCCCCTCTAGCTCGTATACTAATTTAGCTTCTCCACTGTGCTCAACAGTACACATTTATAAAACTGCCCTGCAGTCTCTGAGCTACCTGGATTAAAGATGGTGCAGACTCCCTGAAGCCAAATAGTGCTGGACAACTACTATTTATCCAGAATGCTGAAAAGCTACCCTTCACATCCCAGGGCGAGTTACTTTTAGCTGACCTTTGTGAAAGACTGAAAATCTGCAGAGAAATTTGACAGCGACCATTTTTAAACGATGTCTTCTTTCAAGTTCATAGAACCATAATATCAGGTTTATATTCTTGTCACGTTATTGCATGTCTGACTTTTGCTTTAATGGTGTAGGAAGACATGATGCCTTGTGTTATGCTGCAGCATACCTTAAACTACACATTTGGCAATTTAGCCTGCACAATCTGATCACCAGATGAGCTGGGCAGCCACAGATTTATTTAGCGCTCTAGAAAAAATGTGTATACTATACCGCTGCAGCCATTTAATCTGTACTTGAACCTCACTGTTATAGGATTTGTGCAATTTCAGATCAGATTTCAAAGCAGTAAGTCAGGCAAGCAAAGAAAAAAAAATTATTTAATGTCAGACATTACTGCAGTTTCTGCACTAATGAACATTCACCGACCATGGCCTGCCAGGTGCTGGAAACTGAAAGAAAAAACTGACGACTTGATTCTATAATCTGAATAATTTGACTATTTTGCTGGACAAGTAAGCGGGACAAGCCTTAACCCTCCTAGGTATTAAATGAAAACAGGGATAATAATAATCACAGGTGAAAGAGGAGTGTGTGAGAATTCCTTGTGTAGAAGCAACTGAATGAGAAGCTTTTATAATGAGTTCTGAGCTTGCAGTGGGAGTCGGTAAGCATGGTCTCTTTCACAGAATTTAATTATTCTATAATTCCACTGTTGCATCTGACCATTTAGAGGCACTTGTAGAACACTGAAATTTATTACCAAAATAATGAGATGATGATTAAATATGAAAATGACAAATAAAAGAAGACAGTGATACGACAGCAAAAGTAACAAACAATGGGGCAGTTTGTGGTGTACCAGTACACCGCGCCCCATATTTTGTGGCTAGTAATCCTCAACGAATCCCTCTGAAATGTGCTTCCCAGCCTTGAGACTTGTATTACCACCTTCTTTCTCTGCCCATTTCCTGTCTCATTACTGTCAATAAAGGCCACTATTGCTACAAATCATCGTCATGGTCAATAAACCAGTTTGACATGGCATTAGCTTTTGGACATGGTGCATTACCCTGCTGGAAGTACACATAAGAAGATGGCAACTAGATGCAAATGATCATTAACAGAGAAAAAAACAAACAACAAAAAAAAAACAATAATTACTAATAATTTCTGGATAATATTGAAATGTGCATTTGTGTTGAGAGGTTCCTTTGTTATTTAGATTTATCAATAGGATTTGGCCTTTATTTGGTATTGGAAGTGGTTGTGATGATAACAGAATATGCTGGCAATATTTATAATAATAAGTTTGTACCTTTTGGAAGATATTTATTTCAGTCCAACAAGGTGAAGCCGAGTAGTCCAGGAATTTTTCCTGAACATTACAGGAAAAATGTGCTAGGAGGTGGTCATCCATCCATTTCTTGGCACTCAGTCCAAATACTGTATGTGCGGCAATTTTTAGAAAGAATAATGAAGCACACTTATTGTTCCATTGCTTGTCCATTCTGTACCTGGGAAGAAACAAAAATAGACTATCTGTACATTTTTCAGGTCACAGTTTCATGTCAGAACTTTATGGTATTGAGATTACATCAGTTGTGGCTTTTAAAAGTTCTGTGTAATGTATGTTTCACTTTTTTTGTAAAGTATAGGTGCTCTTATGCAGCCATATTTCTTGAAGTAGAAGGCTAGCTTTAAAAGGTTTTCATTACTGAAAAGGTCAGTGCTTCCAGGTGTGACAGATTACCACAGCCAACACTGAAGAGTCTAAATCATAGGAAGGAAACAGCTTACAGATACAGTATGCATATTAATGTGCTTGGATGAATTGACCCTAATTGAGGTGTAGTATTTTGTGTTTTTATTTATCTTGTATTACCAGGAAGTCCCTTGTGATTAACATCCTTTTCAAGAGAATAACCTGAACAAGAGGGCACACTATTACCAATTACAAATTACTAGATACGTCTGACAATGACACATGATCAAAAGAAAACCAATGAGCCAGTATGATATAGGTAAAAGGTCCAGCAGAGAAATAGCAACTGCCCTGATTAGCTATGGAGGTCTTGAAAGAGCTATAAACTTTGTGTTAAACCATCCATGTAGAAAACTGGAGATTTTGGTCTGAACAAGGTGCAGAATATTAAGAGCATAGTTCCCTTTGTTATGAAACATAACATTATAAAATTTTTCCATTTTAGATATTTCATTAACAGTATCTTATCATCTTTTGTGAGATGTCTATCTCATTTCAATCAAAAACCCAACTTGGTTTATTTAAATAATTTTAAATCAGCTAGATGTATTAAAGGTGAAATTTTATGTGTATTCCAGCCACATTGTGTCATTTTATAGCACTGTAATGTGACTGTAACTTCAGGTTTTAGAAAAATCCTGTATATACCAAATATGACTTAAAATAAATTAAACTTTGTAATTTAAGGAGCTTATTTTGTCAATCAGTTTTTCTTGTTTATTCTTACTTTGTGTACTTTTTTTTTTTATAATTTATTTGTTTCCTAAATGTGGTTTATTTTGTGACACTTATTTTGTAATGCTACTTTAGGTCTTTCTGAGAATTTTTTTCCTTTACCTCCGTTTTAATTGCAGGTTATTTTTTATTCATGCCCTTTTTTCAAAGTACAAGGTGGAGGTTTCTCTGTGGTGCAGGTCCGGTCAGTGTGCAGTCCTTGTCGGAGTAAATTCCCATCTGTTTGTACAAACTAGTCCTCCAACCTTAATGAACAGTCACACCAAAGTGTTTCTTGTCCTTAGTCCTGTTTGGTGAAACAGGATGAATCATCATTACAAGATGATTCATCATGTCATGAATCATCTTGGGTTCATGAAGTCAGGATGGCAAAGGAAAACATATTGAGGACACTGGAGAACTCTGAGATGATGCTGTAGTTTACTATTTAAGCTGATTCTACTTTGTCCAGTGTCATAACAAGGTAGTTTTCCCCAATATAATTAGTTTCCTCTGTGGTGACAAGACAAGCATTGTTTTCTTTAATAAGCACAAAAGTTAAGCTATGTTCTTGCACTTTTATTTTGAAATTTGACTCTACAAAAATAACATTTTCAATAAATTTCAGGATAAAAATAAGCAAAGCTGTTTCTGACCAAATAAGTTCCCCATTATGAATATATACTTAATAGGGATATTTATTTTTTTAATTACAGTATTGATTTAATTTTGAATGAAACAGTTTTTGATTTTTGTCTAAAGGGAATTTCTTAACCAGCCAAAACCTCCATCACTCAAACCAAAATCACAACATCTTCTGCTATGTTTATTTTTGTTTGTGAAGAAATTGTTGCATATCTGGCAAGATTATTAAAATTTGTAACATTGTTTTCTTATGCCCAATAGAATGCATGGCAAATTTGTTTGTGTGTGTCTGTTTGTGAGAGCTTATCTCTCTCCAATACCCCGAGTGGTGGCTAGGGGGTGCAATGTGGACATGGTGTGTGTACGTTTGACAGAGAGAGAGAAGGGGGAGATAGAGCGGGTGTGTGTGTGTGTGTGTGTCTCCGTAATGTATTCCTGCCTGTGGCTGGGCTGGTCACATGGGGAGAGCAGCCTGTTTAAAACAGCCTCAGCTCTCTCAGTCAGAGCAGTGCAAGGCACAGAGACAGACACTCACACTCTCTCTGCCTTCCTCCACGCACACACTGACACATGCTCATGCACGCAGAAGACAACTTCCCTCTATCGGACTGACACTACACACTCGCCAGGATAGCACACTCCCATTCCCTACTGAAGAAGAGGATAAGGAGTGACAGATCAGAAAAAAAAAAATACAGAAAAAGCTAAAGATTCCCAGTGAGTAGCTGATTTCAATTGTCATCTCTTATGTTTGCATTTTTTTGGGGGGGGACTTTGCTCCACTTCAGCGCTCTTTGGCTGAGATCCTGACAGAGACTCTGAGGCGAGAAAGTGAGTTTGATTGACGGAAGTGTGCAGAGACATACAAGGAAGATGAAAGAAGGGTGACAGAAATGAGAAGAGATGTGGAGCTAGTGCAACCATGGACTACCTCTTCATCACTCTCTCCTTCTGTCTGTGGGATCTAATGATGTTAATTAGCAGTGTGCGCTTGGAATGACAGGAATGTCTTTGCACAGAGCTGGAGTAGAGTCGGCTTTGGACTCTTGCTCTCTGTGTGTTTTGTCTTTTGCATTCAGACTTGTACTCTGTCAGAATGATGTTGAGCAGATTTCCTGAAACCCAGTGATATCCATTTGGAAGTGGATAAACTGGCCAATGCACTCCGGTGATAAGAGGGATGAGCATCTCTGTGACTCTCTATCCATATGTTATACTATGTCCTTCACATTCTTCTTTTCTTTCTTCCCTCCCTTAGTATTCTTTGTCTTTGTGTTGTTTTGCTCCTGTCACTTATGTTTTCTGACATGCTGTCCAATTTCTCACTCTCCTTCCCTGTCTCTGGCATTGCATTAACTTTCTCTGCTTTTGTCCAGCCACCTTCTGTTTGTCTGTGTTGCCCAAGCTGTAAGTAGTATTTTTGTCGCCCAATCCGCTCCTGTATGCTGATATAGCTGGTATAGATTCTTCAGTTACGTTGAAACGGAGAGGATCGCAGAGTTGCGAGGAGGGCAGAATGGGTAGGGAGAGAGGGGGAGAAGAAAGAGAGGAAAGACAGAGAAAGTGGAAGGAGGGGGAAGCTGGGGAGGGGGGGCATTGAAAAGGCTGACACTGGCTTGAACAATTAGCCTAGGGAGTCTGTCCTGGGGTGCTATTCTGAGAGGAGCTTTGGCCCCTGGGCCCTGGGCGTTGGGTCACGGGATGCCTTGACCCTTCCAGTCGACAGCCAGGCATGGGAGCCATTATCACAGCCTGATTGATTAGCAGTGAGCGGAAATCCCTTTTCTCCTCAGTCCTTGGGAGAAAAAGACAAAGTTTTTGTCCTTTTACTGCTGCAGGTTTAGTATCTGTCTGTTTCCATACTGAAACCTCTCCAATTTCTTTTTTTACCTGTTGCTCTACTCTTTATACAATCCTGAAAGTAGAGCTACACAACAATTTGAATCATACTTAAATGTATCATAACTTAAATCACAGTCTCAAAGAACAATCTAGATGCAAAATTTATATGAACTTACACTGACTTTTACACACGTGATGTAGGTCTTAACTAAGATACTAAGACTCAGAGAGGGTTGTGGAGACCTTGTAATCCTGGAAAAGAAAGCAAAGAATGTGGGGAAAAAAAAGCTATAAAAGTCTTCACAAAATTCAAACTTACGACGATGTCATGTTTTCTAAATTTTCAGTAACTGTTGTATTTTATTTTATTTTTATTTGTCATGTTAGACAAGCTGTCATGAGCATTTCTGATATTCAGCAATCTCATCTGAGGTTGTTTTCACATTAGATGCTTTCTTTAGTTTCGAGCTGTGCACCCGCATTGATTTGTCAGTGGAGCATTCAGAGGCTACCTGGAGGTGATGGGAGGGACAGAGAAAAAAAAAAAAGACTTAAAGCAACATTGTGGGAATCAAGTGATGTTAAAAACAAAAACAAAAATCTACTAAAACTTGGTGAAAGTAGAATGGTGTCAGAATTGTGGGACCTATCCTTAATTTACAGAGTTGTTTCTCTTTTCTTATGTACAAGTTTTGATCTCTTTGGTCAAATTTCCCTCTGACTCCAGCTACTTTTGCTTTCCTCTAAACATGCAACCCCCCTCTGCTTCTCCTTCCCGACTCTATGCTTCCTCAGACTGGGGGTTTGGTGGGGTGTTTAGCCCGGCTCACGGCTGATCAAAGCAGTGTGTGTCAGACTGGGCTTAGCCCCGGTGCTCCTAATGGAGCACCGTTTTCATGCCTAGTTGGTGGTGGAGTGGGAGGGATTGATAGGAGGGATGAGGGGACAGGGGAAAGAAGAGGAGGAGGGTGTGCAAGTAGAAAGACTGACAGAAAGAGTCCAGGGATGGGATGGGAGGGGTGACCAGACGGAAAGACAGGCTGAGAAAAGGGGGACATATCAGAGTGACACAGGCAAGAAGATTATAGAGGACAGGCAGATTGATGGTCATGATTAATAGGCAGAAGGAAAAAAAAGTCGTAGAAGACAAGCGCTCAGGCTGACAGTCCGACTGTGACCAGAAAGACAAGCAATGTACGTTTCTAGTATGTCCATATTCCTGGGCATGCAGTTCAGACCAGCTTCTGTACAGCGTTGGTTTGGAAGAAACACTGAAAGAGAAGAGACAGGTGTGTGTGTGTGCATGTGTGAAAAACAGACTAAAGGAGAGCAGTCCTTGTGAGTGTATGTTGAGCATCTGTGTGCCTATATGCCTGTATACCAAGCAGCACGCGGAGATGCCTGTAAACTGCATATTGATTTTTCAGGCTGCTAAAAGCAGTCTAGACGTTTGGGCATTGATCCTGAAATTGGATGTTTTATTTCTTTTTATTGAAACAGTTTCAGTTACTCAAAGTAATGGTAGTTCTTATTATCAAAGGAGGAAGGGGAAAATGTCGGAGCAAAGATAATGGTAGTTATTGTAGTTTAACAAATGATTGGGAACTAATTCTCATGAACATTTAATGAGGGGTGGGCTTGATTAAAAATGTATAATACTTCTAAACTTCTCTATTTTTGCCTGTCAGGTTTTCTCCTCGTTGTCTGAGTACATCTGTGTCTGAGTGGGTACGGTAGATGTCTTGCATTGGGAAAATTGCGGGTTTAGTACGTCTCAATGTGCCCATAGTTAAGGAGTTTAACCCCATGTTAATTGGTGTATGAATACAGAGATTCATACACCAATATGCATTTATATTGGGGTATAAATGTATATATGACAGGGTTAATATAGGTATAATGATGAGTGATTAGTATCACAGCAAAAGAACTGCATACATTCAGTTCTTTTAACACTATTCTTTTCCAATTTTTTATTTTTTACAAACATTAATCTCAATTTAAATTTTTTTATTGAACTTTTATGTGATAATCCAAAAGAAATGGCATATTTACGTATATAATCTGCATATTTATGAGGAAATCATACATGGACACTGAAAATGTTTTGTGCATCTGCACACAGATCCTGTTTAGTCAATGCTTTGAATAACCATTTTAGTGCAGTTAAGTCTTTTGGAATATGTTTCAACGACAGTTATAAAACTTCATAGTCATATATGTGGAGCATGAAAATACTGAACAAAAGTATCCTTAAAACAGTCGTGTGAAACCCCACATCTGATCTTTATTTGTTTTAAATTGGAACAAATCAGTCTTTTGAGAGATTTGCATCAGTAAAGTTCTATCAAAAATTTCAAACCAAATTTTTCTTGTGTTTAATTCAACATTTTTTTCAGTTTTATGCATTTTCAAATTCACTTTACATCTGTCAGCTCTTTTCTATAAAGTTCAGTCAATGCTCAGTTATATTTATGCTGAAAACACCATCTTGGCACAATGTTTTTTTTTTTTTTTTTCAATCTTTGTTGTGCGTTGCCATCCAAATGCATCTAAGGTGCGAAAATATGAAAAGATATTTTCGATGAGCGCGTTTGTGTGAACATGCACACAGAACAGAGAAATTTTGCATGCCTCTGTGGAAACAAATGCAGGTGAGGGCTTTAGATGCAAAAAGCCTCCAAACAGAGAGACATTAAAAAGCCAACGTTCCTCTCTGGTGAGATGCAGCTCCCACGCTTTCTCTGTCTTATTCTTTCTGTGTCTTTCGATAGAAAATGCCACTTGCTGTGTGCTTTTATCTAACTGTACCTGAAGGTGTAAAAACATGACACGATTTGTTGAAATTTGGCCCCAATTAAGCCGCCTTACATACATTTCCAAGATATGGATTTTACAGCTATTTTCTCTCTACTCAATAGGCTTTGAAATGTGGCTTAGAGGGAAACTTTGTAATTATTTTAGTTATCTGTGGGAACCCTACATGGTTTCTTTGTCCCCTTTAATATGGGGAGGGCAAATAGATATTCAGCATACCCCTTGTGTCATTACTTATTGTTCAGTATATAACTGCTAATATAGTCAAAGCGGTGAAGAGTAATTAATGATGTCTATTAAGAACTGTTTTGATTGTTTTTTGGTAAGGTTTAGGTATATTATTTTATGAACATTGATTTTTTGGGGGTTATTTACTTTCACTTTGTATATATCTTCCCTTCACCTTTTAGAAGCAACATTTGTACATGTATTGTTGGGAAACTTACATTCCCACTTGTGTGCACATCCAACTGAATATTTATCTCTTTACGCAGAACTTCATTCACCTCTTTGGAGTTCTTGTTGATCTCTTCATTTGACTCTTATCAGTTTCAGAATAAAGCAAATAAGGAATGGATGGAGGAAGAAATAGAGATAAATAAAATGCAACTCTAAGCCGCTCCTGAAACAAGCGCCTGACCTGTTATACAAAAGTACCAGACAAATCTAGAGAACTACTCAACACTTTATTTGCACATGTGAGAAACCTGCACTCAGATATATTTGCATTCTGTCATGAAATTGAGTTCCATTAAGTATATAAAATACCTTCTTCAGCCACATGCAAATATGGAATACGAAAACATCATGAGAAAACAATATTTGTGAAAACTGCCTCCAGGCAATGGTGCAATCCAGAGTTGTATGCATGCAGTATAGAAATGTTATATAGGAGAAAGTCATTAGCATTCTGGGAAGAGTGTATGCATGAAGTGTTGTGCTTCTTATAGCTGTCCGCCACTGTGACTGCACTATAAGTTGACGAACTACTGAGTGAGGAGATTTACTCACAAGACATAAAAAGCAGTCATTGCCAATGTCTTCTTATTTTCTCATGAGCAACATCTTGCATTTGATTTAGTCTAGGCTTGAAACTACTACTCTAATGGTGAACCTTCAAGATAGTTGATAAATCTTATTTTTATTAGTTTTATTTCTAATAACAAATATAATTGTATTT
The DNA here is from genome assembly GCA_902982915.1 of Phalloptychus januarius. Classification (NCBI taxonomy): domain Eukaryota; kingdom Metazoa; phylum Chordata; class Actinopteri; order Cyprinodontiformes; family Poeciliidae; genus Phalloptychus; species Phalloptychus januarius. Next base: position 2,749,046 of record CADWAE010000133.1, on the reverse strand, counting down.
TAAAATGTTAATATTAGTATAGTTGGAATATTATGGGTGCTTTCTCAATCTCAAGTAATCTGTGGAAGATCAGAAGAGGCAGACAGAGGAAACATTGACCATATGTACATGGTCTTTTACTTGTATAAATATGCTTTAAAATTATGTCAAAGCATGAAAATGGAACATAAAAGAAAGGAAGATAGTACTTGTTTTCAGAATGCCTGTTTCCAAGCACAATGTGGCAAATCAGGAAAGTGAGTTAGAGTGCCATTTTCGCCTTGGAATTGAGAGAGAGGCTGATAATTTAAGAAGTGTGACAAGGAGAGGTCAGCTGTGGATAACATCAGACCATGGTCACTACTTGAGGATAATAGGAGGTCAGGCAAAGGAGAGAAAATAAGATTTATACCAGGCAAGAAAACAAGATGTAGGAGTATTCTCCATGTATTTTAACATGACTGTAGTGCAGCACTTAGAGGACGATTTGATGACTAGGAGCCCTGCACAAATTTATACTCTGTACAGACATACGCAACCAGTATTTTCTCTGTCTGACAATAAAACAGATTAAACTTTTTTTTTTGTCATCTAGGATTTCAAAAAATATTTAACAGCTAATTAGCAGAGTCCTCAGGCTCAGAAGTGTACACATATTTCCTTTAAATTTGGTAGCATTAGTGTTAAACTGTATGACTATGACCAAATATTTGGGGGAGCCTTCCACAAGTTTCTCACATTTTTTTGTTTGAATTTAGGATTATGCCTTCCTCCTACCTCCTGGTGTAACTAAGTTGGGTTTCTTGCTCTCCTGGCTCACACAAACCTGTTCAGCTCTGTTCACAAATTTGTTATGGGACTGAGATCAGAGTTTTCTGATGACCAGTCAAAAAAAAAGATATTGTTGTACTTCAGGCACCACGTTTGGGATCATTGTCCAATGCAAGACCTTTTGTACTCAAGATGTAACTTCCTTGTTGATGTCTTAAGATGTTGCGGGATGACTAATGTGCAACATTCTGGTGATGTGAATCCCTTCTTGAGCAACCACCATAACATGATATTGATATTCCTGTACATCACAGTTGGGGTGTTGTTCTCAAACTTGTAAGCTTCCCCAATTTTTTCTTATTCTTTTTTTTTTTTTTTTTTTGCTTCAAATAAGACTTTAATTGGAAAGAGTGCCTTCCAGCACATGGTAGAGAAAAAGAAACATTAGGAATTTGAGTTAGAAACTGAGAGGTTCAGAAATACCATAGATGAGACTGTGACAATTATAAATGTTTGTCTATCTACCAGGGGTAAGGATGGGTAGAAATGAGAATGAGGTAACACTCATGAGTCTAACACCTTTGAGACCACTTGTGTGATTGAGGTCATGGAAGAAAAAAATGGTGCAAAGATTAGAGGAAATAAAAGGAGACAGGTTGAATGGATTCACACTTTAGGTAGTTTTTGCAGGCAAGACAAAGGTCATTGCACATGGGGAAAAATAAAAGTGTAGTTGGAAAATAATCTTAGTGAACAGGTGAGGAGAGGTAGTTAACCTGTGCCCTTTGTCTTTCTAAAACAAAGTAACTTAAACAAATCTGGTGCTTCACAGAGACAGTGTTTCAGTGAAGGAATTTCAGCTGAAACATTAGTTCTCCTTTGTTTTAATGTTTGCTTCTCACTACTTCTGTGCACAGAAGGCGTTCGCCAGTCTTTTGGTGAGGCACATTATTAATAATGTACCATTTTCCGTCAACTGGAAAGTTTCTGATATATTTATCAATCTCAGCATGGAGTCCCTAGTTTATATTAGAGACCAAATAATTCATTCTTGGTTTAGGAATATTTTTCCCGATATATTTATTTATCTTAGTTATGAAATATGTATGGCTTGTTGAAAGGCTTGGGGTTCTGCCTCTGGCGGTGCTGTCTGCACGCGTGATGTGTCTGTCCAAGCATTTTTATGTTGAGTGTCTTTGTCCACTCTAACGAAGCTGCATTCTGTAAAGTGTGTTATTGTTTATGCCCATTTTTGTCCACACCTGTCCAAGTATATGATTTCTATTGACTGGATTGCTTTTTTTCATGACTGTGCATGTGGAAGGGTGAGCGCCTTTCTCTGAGCTGGGAGCTTTTAATCTATAAAAGCCTGATGTCTAAACCCTAATCAATGTCACCCTTTCTATTTCCATTAATGTACATGTGGAAAGCGGTAAATAAAGCATGAAAGATGGAGCTCAATAGTCACCACATATTATACAAGAATCCTGAAGCTTCTCTTAATTACACTCCAAGGAAGAAAGAAACTGTACATTGATATATTTGGTTTTAATGGTCCATGTTGAGAAACAAACTTTTTTTTTGTTTTTTTGTGAAACCAAGCTAAAAAAGTTTCATTAGTAAGTACCTATATGAAGTCAGAAATATTGTTTTATTCTTCTTGAGGGGATGTTGTCTGGTAACCATAGTCACCTAATCTGGCATACTAACACTCCCATTGACCCCAGTAATAATTTAACTGTTGTTTTTTTCAAGAGTGCCTTAAGTAAATAACAGTCCAACTTTACCATTCTCTGCAATACTGTTTGTTGCTTAAACAACAGCTGAACCATAAAACAATGAACATGTTTGGGATGAGTTCTCAGTGCATCCACAAACCAAATAATCTGTTGAATATTAACTTAAAAGCTATAACTTCAAAGATACATCAAACTTATCCAAGAACTGGATATTAGTTAGTCGTAGAAAAATTCCACTGTCCATGGGTTTTCTTTTATATCAAAGCAAAACTAAAATGATCTATTCATACAAAACTGCTTTGTCACTTATCTGGATAAGTAGTGGGCCTTTGTGCTAATCAGTTTATTAAAAAAAATGAAGTTTAACTAAAAAAACAATGCAAATAATATTGTTTGTGCTTGATAATAATGTGTGAATCTGAATGTCTGTTAATGTATATTTCTATTTTAACAGCCTCTCCCCTTTTCCTCCTCTTTAAATGCTCTATGGTCGCTGTGTTGCATTTCATATTACTCTTTACACCATGTTTAACTCCTGATATATTGACTTTAGCTTTAAGTTGTAGGAAGATAAGTTCTTCTATGCAGCTGACACTTTGCTTTCCCTTTAAAGGACGATTTACAGCAAATGACTGTTGCACAACTAGAAGCTATGATTGCTCTTACGTTTCTTTTCCTAATTTAAACCTTCTGAACTGGAGGAATTTGCCTCTTCTTAGAGCCCACTTCATTAGTCATGTCTGCTTATGTACATGTCGCTCAGTCTTAATTAATTTGGTAGACTTAAGTATGAGATTAGCATTAGACTGGGCCTGCTTTTGGAGTTCCTTTTATTGGTGTTGTCTGGACAAACCCCCTTACAGGCGACCCACACCCACCTAGCACACGCGCTTTTATTTAACTGCGCTCACCCGACAGTATTTTCTCTGAAGGACCATACGTGTGTGTGTTTTTCCGCTCCACTGTGGTAGTTTATTAGCAATGTCTACTTTGATAGTTAGTGAGCACGCTTGATTATGGCTGAAAGGGAGTGGGCCGGGCGCTTGGCCGGAGAGGAAGTCTGCCTAATGATATTAACAACATCCTTTATTGGGCAGCCTCTGCAGGCGGAGGAAAGGAAAGTAGTAAAGGAACAGGGACAGAAGCTTGAACTGAGGAACAGGAAAAGTGGGGAGATGGAAAATTTTTAAAATGAAAAATATTGTTTATCATGGAGAGTGGGGTTTTATTGTGTCTGAAATTTTTTGACAGAAAATAAACTAAAATTTGGTTATGAATCAGCTGAAATTTTCCTTACATATTCTTGTCATCTAAAAACCTCAATATACGTACTTATTGTTGCTGGATTTGCTTTTTAATTCATGGGGGTCCAAATGATAATAAACTGTGTGTAGCAGCTAGGCATTTAATTAGTAAAACAAAATAAAATTATGTTTCCACAGTGTTGTCTAAGATGAAATTTCCACTATTTTTGCCAATGTTGTCATCGACCACCAAATATTTCTGTCACACTATTATGATGTTTCAATAGCTTACATGATTATAAGAACATAAAGCTGTAGCATTGCCATTATTTTAATACTGCAGACATTTTTCACAAATAATTTTGACATGTTAAAATGTTACCAAGTGTGAAAGTGTGATGCTAAAATGATGTTACTTAAACATGTGCTTTGTGGTGCAGACACTTCGTCTGCGTTGATGAAGATTATATTTCACTGCAGCGTTAACAGGAGTATTTTCTAGTGAAATCAGCTGCTGACCACATAGATTAATATATTTCCGTTATAGAAAAAGAGAGAGCGAGTTCTTAGCAATAGCAGCTGTTTTACCTTTCATTTCAACATGAATGCAATACATTTAACAGGGAGTGAATCACAAATGACATGCATGTTTGATAAATGTGATAGGATGTGTAATGTTTTACATAATTTACTTTATTTCTTGATATTTGGACCCACAGAAAATGCATTTTAGACGCACCAGCATACATGCCAAGATAAAAAAAACCTATCATGGCATAGGTTTTGGGCTGCAAAGAGGTTTTATACTCGAAGAGTAACTTCTACTCATTTTGAATGAATCCTTGGGAGAATGACTGATCAGCTAAAATAAATTGCCAATTTTCTGATAGTTTCTAACTATCAAGGAGGAAAAGAACCAAGGTAAATAAAAGCTTAATAAGCTTCATTATTTAATTTGACAGCTGAATCTGATCAATACAAGATAAATTTAGCAATAGAGGATGGACATGACTGAAAACGCAATGCATTCGCAAAGATGCAGCTCACAACATTTAAGGTCCAAGATGCTGATAAGTAATATTATACATTGAAGGCCTTGTCCAGGTCATGGGAATGGTGTACAGATATACTGAGTATGTATTAAGAGTTTACCAGTAAAAGTGGAAGACATTACTCATAATAGTAGAGGATGACAGGGCTAACATCATATGGGCAGTACTCCTCAGTGCTACAGTAGATACAAGGACCACCTCAGAGATCTCTGCCCAAATGAGTGCATGTTGCCCATGTCAAAATTTGTAATTGACAAAAGATCAGTATGTTGTGTATCATACTGCATGTGTCCCAGTTCCATCAAGGGCAATCATGTTGTTTGTCATTTTGATGTGTTAAATTAAAATTAGTTCTGACCACTCCCTGATGTTCCTGACCTCATAAGCATCAAAATTGACCAGGGTGCCAAAACTTTTATGAGGGTGCAAATATTATTTTTAATACTTATCACTTTGCTAGTTTTAACATAGGAAGCTTACCCCTTGAGGATGCACATAGTTTCTTAAAGCTTAGTGAAGCTCATACATATACTTATATCCAAATGATTTCTTTTAGTGTTACATTAGAGAAACAACTAAATCAAGGTGTCAATACTTTTATTTGAGCCTGTTACATACTTATTCAACAGTTACCATGTGTGCAAAAACGAAGTAAGTTGTTAGCAGAAACTAAGAAAAGTGTCTGTATGTGCAAAGTTTTGAACAGGAAGCTTCAAGGCCTGGAATAGGATGTTCATCAGCTAAAATATGTGCATATCGGCCCACTCTGTGCTGTGTTTAACTTTTTGATACATCCTTTGACCTGACACCTTTTTTTATTTTGAACTCTGTCAGACAGTTCTAGGAAAGTTGGTGTTTTGCAAAAAGTCCACACCTGCGTGTGTGATACAGAAAGAGCTGTATAAAGAGAGGATGTTTCCTTATCCAACTTAGAGTTGACTTTGACGAGCTGATTTAGATGCTATCAAGCACTCGCCATCTGCAGATGTTAAATAAAGTGTTTGTTCCTTGAAGCTTTGAACCTCATCAGCCTTAATCCGGAGAACAATTTAAAGTTTTATCCAACAGATGCAAACAAGTATAAAAAGTGAGACGTTAATTGCAGAGATTTTTGCCAAAATTGGAATAGCGAGGTCTGACTCCACTCAAAGCAAAAAGCAAAAGATGTTTTTGAAGAAACTTATACTGCAAGGAAAAATCGATCCTTTAATTCAGAGAGAGCTGGCTGTAATACCTTCAAAAATGTTTCCACATATTCAAAAATATAATTTCAAAAAACATGATTATGAAACATGAGAAAAGAAAGAAGAATTCAAGTTGTAAGTTTAGTGATATGATACTTTTTGCTGTATATTCCTCATAAAACACTCATCTCTTCAAAATGCGAGGGGAGGTTGATCTATTAGGTCTACTTGACATGGGCTACAATGAAAGAAAAATCAGAAAAGTCAGATCTTTGAAGGTTGCTGCCGAAGGGATTGCAACTAATCTACTTACACCTGTGACACTGTTATAACTGTACTCAGACAGTTTACCACAGTGTTGCTTTGTCTGAGGCAAAGTTCTAATGTGATAGATTATAACTTTTCTTTATAAACCAAATTCCAAGCAAAATTTACATTACATTCAAAAGCAAGAAAGTTAAATTGGGTTCTTAATTTTGATGTCTTTGTTGTAGAGGTTATTTAAATGGTGAAACCTATCTGCTCATCCTAACCACACCCGACTCATGCAAGTAGAAATGCTTTCACCCACATTCATGCATAAATACCAAACAACAATGCTGGGACTGTTAAGCAGCATAAATGCACAACCCTACCCTACACCAAGTCATGGCTGTCACCTTGAAAAGCATCTCCTAATGCCAAAAAATGTCCGATCTGGCAGTTTCCTCTATTTACCTTGGCAAGGTGCCTGAGATTACACACGCATCCCAGATGTGTGAGCACAAATTCAATGCGGCATGTTTATTTGTATGTTTGTGGGCATGTCCGTCTCCCTCTGCGAGTATGCAGCTGTGAGTTTTTTGTTTTTTTTCTTAACTGTCTTGTTGAGTTGCCGAGTGTGTGTGCATCGTGTCTGTGTCAGGACTAGAGAGACAAAATAAAATCCCTCTCAAATACGTGAGACAGTGTGAGCAGTGTCAGCATCTCTTTGCACCTGTAGCTATAAAGACAGATAACTTGCAGCCAGCAGTCACCCTCTCACAGATCCGTGTCATGCTGGAAAACATGCAGGTATACAGTATATGCTAAATAACTCCAGGCTCATCTTCATGTAACCACATATCCAAACAGTCATTACTTAAAAAGAAATGCATGCATTCAGTGGAGCTGCACCGACACATGAACATCGACTTGCATACAAACAACTCAAGTGCATGGAAATTAAACCACTGTATGCAAACACATTGATATGCCGAATTTAAGATTTGCCTTTTGAAAATGCATTCCATTTTATAAGTAGTGGAGGTAAGAAAGAAGTGCTTTCTAATCAGGATGAATTATATTTTAAAATATGGCCCATGCATATCATTCTTTTTAATTTCCTGTATAAACATACATTTCACTTCATATTTGTGTATAGATATGTAACAAACTGTAAGCTGGAATCCACCATTAAATTGCCAGTTAGCTAATTCTCCCAGTAAGAAACAACCATCCCTAATCTCATGAAGCTTTTTGACAAGAAACCCAGGTGGTGCATAAGACAAACCGTGTAAATGTTGTAGAAGATGCACTGAGCAGTGGGACCAAGAATCGTTCCATATTAATGCCCAAACAAACATCAAGTCATTGATTACAAAAAATTAAGTCCTGGAAACTCATATCAACTCCAAAATAGTAAAGTATAAAAAATAAAAGTAATCTGTTACAGGATTGTTGGGTGTACAAAATAATTGTGCCACTGCTGAACTTCTCGAAAGCAATGATTTTCTAATTTGGGTATTTTCAACACTAATAGCTTAAATTAAAGATTGTAGTCTTCTAAAGTTTTGAGTTTATGATTATGTCACTATAACAAAATATGACATTATTTCTAAGATTTATCTTTAACCGACTACAAAGACAAATGTATCCGTGGATGTGTACATGGATATCTGCTTTGTATGAAAGCAGATCTTTAGCCTCTCGTATGATTTATGTTCTGGGATGGAATCATTCAACAAACATTTCAGAAAGCTGAGATGTTAGACTGGAAGGTTTTCTAACAAAAACAAAACAGAGATGCGTGTCCCTCACAGTGACATCAGCAGGAAACTAAAGATTGCTGTTACTGAAGCAATTCTGGCAAATCTAAAGCTGGACGCCAGACGTAAACTGACTACCCAAAGCTTCACAGTTTTCCAGCCAACAAATTAATGTGTAGTGGATAAAAACCCGGGTCCAAGCACCAGCTGAACACACCATCTGTTTCTCTGCAATTCTGTTCTTTAGAGGGGTACACATTTTCATTTAGTTTATTTCCCTTGTCATTGCAGGGGCACCATGCTATTTTCTGCCACTATGCTGCTTTTGGTGTTTCAGTACAGTTTTTTGAAACTTGACTTTTGTTTTTCTTTTTCTAAATCTTTGACTTTTTATTGGCTAAAGTTTTGTCTTTTTGTGTGCATATTTTATTTTAGCAGCCTGTGCTACGGATAACCTTGTCCATCATAACATGTCAAAGCAAAACATTATTGAATGTAATTGCACATAGTGCAACATATCAATATTTAGATGTATCACTACTTGCAAAGGGAAAAAAAATGTGTTAGCTCCTTCATATCATTCCGGCCAAAAGTTGATTCTGTTTTTTAGGGTTGGTTTTTACAAACTATGAAAACATATAAACACAAAGCCTAAGGCTTGTTGTCATGCTATCGGTTTAGCATATTTTCCTCCAGATGCAGCTTTCAATTCCTCCATCTGTTACTGATTGTTGTCTGTAACCACCTGCTGTGGTTGAGTTAGTAAAAGGCCAAAATCAGAACCTCAGTTTTAGTAACATATTATTTTATATCTCTGTTTGTTTATGCATGTATATGTAATACAGACACCTTTTTGAGGTATTCTTTCAGGAAAGCTGCAGCCATCTCTTCCCAATCTTCCAAATGGTCTCCATTATTTTTCATGCTAATTTAAAGAAACATATGTATCTTTTACAAACTAAACACAGAAGCATGTACTGCATAACTGCAATGTATGCACATATATGTTTGACAATATGAATAAATCTTACAATGTTCATTTGAGAGAGAAGACTGAATTTGATTTCATTGCAAAGGCATGTAGAACGGTCCATCAATTTCCTGCCACACGTTCAGCTTTCCCTCCCCATGACAAATTCCTCGATTTCCTCACAACACATTCCTGTTGCATTATTGGTCATGGACATTACATGGTCCCACATAGTTTGAGCAACAAAGCCTGGGAAGTATCAAATTGCTCCTGCACTTAAGTGAGGAAAAGGAGAAGAAAACAGGCAAAAGAAAGTAGGATTCAATATGTAAAAAATAAAGGCAAATTTACTGCTTTGAATAAATAATTTAAAAAAAATCTCTTTGTTTTATGAGGAGTTGCATTTTTTTTATCATAATTAAAAAACATCTGCATTTTCAATTCAACAGCCAGTCTATATTTGTAACGCACTGGTTGTCAGTGGTTTGCATACTATATTCTTAAGTCGATAGTTAAACTATTTTAATATGGGGTTCCATGAAGAGTTTATGAACACTTAGTGTCTTACCTGCCTTACTAGTGGTAAGGCATGGAACCATTTAATCTAGTAAAATAAAAGTCAAGCTGTGGTGGCTGGCCATAACTACAGCCTTGTAAATAACTGGTTATGTTATAATCTTGTCAAGGTCTGTAAATTAATTTTATGAAATTTTTTTACCAAAGGTATTTTAAAATGGTGGGAAAATGGCTGTAGTTGGAGTAATAGTTTGCCAGATTGCCTGGTGAGTCTATTCGCCACATCTTGGAGAGCTAACTATGATTGCAGAGATCATTTCTCAGAACCCAAGCTTAAAAAAAGTTAACATCACTTTGCAGCTTCTTCTCCTCCCTAAACTAAAGCCTAAAGCAATAGGAAAGAAAAAATATGTAAAAGACTTAAGTACTGTAACAATACCATGACTTGTTAAGCTTTAGCACATTTATATTTTTTTCAGCTTTGGTGGAACAACTTTAGCTGAAAATCTATGTCTACTATAAACAGAGATTCTTTAACAAACTGTTTAAAATTGATTAAACCTTTGTTCTGCTTGTGAAAATACAACAATACGGCATCAATGTTTTTTTCTGGCAATAAAAAAAAGAAACAAAACAATAAAACGTCTGCCATCAATAGTCTTGCCAAACCTGGATTGTATTATTTTATGCTGATTTCAGACTCTTCCAAGTCTATTTTCTCTATTGTGAAGCTCTTACTCTATTTGTGATAAAGTAAAATTGTTGATTCTTAGTTTTCCGCAAAAATACTGATGAAAGAACATCTTATTTTGTTCTGTTGAACTGAATAAAATGTATTATCCTGCATCACCTCATCTGCAAATCCTTACACCTCCTGACTGAAAAAATTATTTATTCATTTATTATTTTTACATTCCTAAGTGTACTTTGTGTGTTAGGAGTGGATATGAACTGCTATTTCCCGACCACAAAAAAAAAAGAAAACATCTTGGAGGTATAGTTCAGTCTGACAGAATGTAAAAAAAAAGAAAGAAAAGAAAAAAGTCCATATGGAACTTATCACAAGAAACCATATTTTCCCATTACTAGAAGCAATTTGTTTTAATTGCCTACTTAGAAGTAATATGGCCTCAAACTTGGATATTTTTTCCACAAAAAATCTACATGAAATATGAGATTGCCCATTAACTGCCACAATTACATTATAATAATCAGAAAATTGAGTAGTGCAGACTGGAAAGTTTCTTTGAGATGGTGGCTTGTACTGGGTGTAACGTAGGTTGCCTGGACCTCAGACCATATGGAAATGTAACATTCATGCTTAAAAATCAGTCGCTAACAAGCAGTTGTGAATTTAAAAATTGGTTTGTGAGGTATTCATTTATTGGAGAAAATGAACTGAAAAAAGACCAGACAAGATTAGAAAAGTATGGCGCGGTCAACTTGACCTTTGGCTACACCTCTTTGCAACACAGTTGCCCTGAAAAGTTTCCAAAATAGCATGGTGGCCTCTGCTCGCCCTTTTTTTCTGCTGGAGTGCCATTAATTATTTTTAAATAATTCATTGTTTTCATCACTCAGGACTCAGGACCAAAGAATGTGAACAAGGAGCATATTCTGCTGTGTCACTGTTCATGAACAGCCTCAGCTCCAACCTAATTTTGCTGATAAACGGCTCTGAGTGAAGCTTCTCAATTGGACTTGAGTGAAACAATTGGACTTGAGTAAGCATGAGTTTAAAATCTCTAGAAGATCAGCACATCACAATGGCTCTGACAATGGTTTCTATCTCTCTGTCAGTAAGAAACCCCTCTGATTCAGTAACACGGGTCACAACGCATTTCTAAATCTGGAATCTTGATTCCCAAACTAAATATAAACTCTACATTCATCTAAAAATCCAAACCACGGAGAAATCAGTTTTTTCATCATTTGTAAGAAATATCTGACAAAATTCAAAGACATAAAGGCCTGAAATATTTCACTCCTGTATTAATTCTATATAATCTGAGTTTACATTTTGAGAAAGGTGACAACAGTGAACCTTTTCAGAATATTCAATAAAATTTTTTAGATGCCCCAATATGTGACACAGAATGAGTCTACATTGCACTGGGTAAATTAGTAAAACTATCGAGACAAAAAAAATTGGAATATGAAGCATTTAACTTTGTGCTTGGTTGACCTTGTTCACATTAGACACGCTTACCATCAAGTTATTTAACTCGAGTGTATGTACACACTCAGCATATACAGATAACCTCTGGGGTGGGATTATAAATTTCATTGTAATAACACTACCTTTCTTTTTTTCTTGACAATAATTCCCACATTATGCTTTAGGCTGTACTTGACTTAGCTTTTCAAGTCGTTTTTCATGTGCAAGAGGCTGTTAAATGGCTTTTATTTTCAATAGACAAGCATAAGGGATTCTCGTGAGGCTGTGACATTCCCATTAGGAATACTATTCCCACAGCACACACATGAAGTCAGAAACAGGCATTAGCCCTGTTGTCCCTGCCTGCAGCGGCTTAGACAGATTGTACTTAAATTGTAACCCCCAGTGAGGTTTTGGCGCTCTGCCTGAAGATTGTACTGTGAAATTAAACCAGATTTTTCTTTTTTTTTTTTTGGTCATGGTTTCTCAAGCCGACAACCCAACTTGTGTTCATTTAGTAGCCAAGTAAATCCTATTTTAAATTCAAATAACTGCACTCGGCTTTAAACTAGCCAAATTAGCACGGAGTGGGACATCTTGTACTGTTTAATTCTAGTCTGTGCCTCTGCAATGTAGAGCTTGTTGAAATAGATCTTTAAGGCATTATACAAATTTATATATATTCACTGTTTATCAACTCTATTATTCAACCCTGATTAAATCGCACAAATTAATAGTGCTTTGCAAAAATATTCATACTCATTAAAGTTTTTTTTATTGTCATTTTACAACCACAACGTAATAAGTTTATTAATTGTATTGATACCTGTTATACCAACTGAGAAGTGACATAAATAGCAATCTGCACTTAACAGGAAAAATTATCAAACAAACACTACCTTGAAAAAAAGCACAGCAGCAGCAACATGAGCATTATTCAGAGATGTTGAAACTGGAAAAGATGCACAGAGCTACGGCTTAGGTGGGAGAATCTGTTCACAGCACAACCTTTATTCCAACATTTCACAAAACTGACCTTTGGATTGACAAAAGGAGAGTCACTGTTGAATGAATGTCACAAGAAATCAGATTTGCTATAGGCAGCAACATGTGGAAGATGGTGCTCTGTTCAGAAACAGAGCAAATATTTTGCTCAAATAATACCGAAAGACATATTTTTTTAAATATGTCTTTTGGATACAGACATATCCGATAATGGTATTTAATTGTTTTGTAAAAAATACCACTTATTCAATATGCATATATGAGCTACAAGCACAAGTATCTATAAATATTCTGTTTGTATATAAAAGTGCAGAATATTTATTTTGTTTTTTCAACCTAAGACAAGACATTAAAACTGATGTTCTCAGAGTTATCTATGCACTCTGACTGGGGTGGTTCAATAAAAGTCAAATAAAATCTACGGTTGTATTTGTAATACAAATTCATTTGCAAGTATAATTGTGATGTTGAAACAACTGTATGCAATATTTAGAAAGCTGAGTACACCTGTAGCAGATTTGGAAACAGTGTCTGAGGAAGAAATGTATTATCAGTGGGGTTCCTGGAGACTAGCATCAATCATTGCCAATCAAATCAACTCGTCTAATTTGCTTTAAAAGCAATGCACTCCCTGCAGGAGACACTGACAGATTTATTGCAGTGAGACCATGCTGCTGTGCCTAAAAGGGATGCAGCTTGACCTGGATTCCATTGTCCTGGAGCTGCAGAATTGTAAGACAGAGATATGTAATGTCGTAAATAGTTAGCTGGACTTAAATGATGTGCATTTGATAGGTGGAAGCATCTAAAACGCAGAATCAAACTGCATGCATTAAACATGACTTATCAAATAATCGACAAATCAAGCTGTAACACATAAAATATATTTAGATAAGAACAATGAGATTTAATGGAAATTTAATAGTGCATATTTTCCATAAGCTTTTGATTATAATAAACTGTTGTCTGCAACATTAAATTCTAATCTGTACGCACTTTGAATTTCTCTTGGTTTTTGTATACACATGGAAGTTCTAGGATACTTGGTTGTAAGAAAATATTTTTCCTAAGCAGATGTTGCATGTTTCAGTGGCTTACAGGAAATTACAGAAGAGGAAGATTTGGGCTCAGTCAAATCAAAAAATCTAATTACTTCATTAAACCATAATGAGCCTATTGTGAACTTTGGACTTTCTCATAAAAACAACAAAAAAAGTTCTTTTTTTTGTGCCATATTTCTTAGTGCTGTCTGGATGCAGATAGAGAATGAATGAAAATTACATCCATAGTCAGCTGATATAGATTTCAGCAGTAAAGTGTAGAGGGTGAGGTAGGTTTTCCAGCAGTTTGTCCAAATTGAATGTAACCTGTTGATTCTGTTGATACAAAAAATCCAAATCTTTAAATGGCTCAGTTGTAAACCCACCATCCCTGCAGTGAGAAATATGGTGTTGGCAGAATCATGCTATGGGGATGCTTTTTATTAGCATTGCAAAGCAGAGTCAAGGGAAAGCTGGGTGGGGCTAGACACAAGCGAGTTATGGATGCAAAAAGAACTTTAAGTTGTTTGAAAGATTTTACACATAGTGCTTTTGAAGCAATATTTTCATGTTGCTTCACCAGGAAAGTATTTGAGAAATATTTGAGAATATGTGAAAAAAATAAAATAACTAAACTAAAACATTGTGTTTTATTACAGACCAGTGGTATGGATTTAAAATGATAGAGCAACTGTAGCAGCAATGCTACAAAAATCATAAGTAAGAAATGTGTGAGCAGTTGTTCGAGTTATCAAAACAGACTGTCATGCTCTCTTTTATAAAATATTATTAAAAAGACTAAAGAAGGAGAGCAGGTGAATTTAACACTGGTATATTTTGAGGAAAAAGAAAACATTTGATACAGAAATTGGTTGTAGATTATAACTATGCTTCACATGAACTTCAAAGAACCCTTCTTATTAAAAATGTAAGAAGTGGGCAGACAAGCAATCTGGTGCTGTACGAAACTAAAGTGATCTGATTTTTTTTTTCCTTTTTCTTTTTCTTTTGCTTCACACACAGTGACATACAGGTAGACTGGAGAGTAGAAAACAGAAAATTAATTAGTTTTGAGAGTTTGGCCTTTCCTGCAGTAAATTGCAATTCCATCTTTTGAATATGAAATACAGAACAAAAGTCACGTTTTTGAGATTTGAGCCAGCTTGGTGGTTGTTTTTAATCAATACTGTTTTGATTGTGTCTTTGAATCTGGAAGAAAATAAAAAATACTACTGTGTTGAAGCAAAGACAGAGCAATGATAAGTGGTAACTGTGTTACCTGGGCTAATATGTATTGTATACAATATTTAGCTTTTAAGTTATATGCACAAAGTGTGGCTGGATGATAAGGTATTGATCAACAAAGGGACAGAAATGTGCAAAGAAAGTTTCAAGGGATTTAATATTTAATTTGTATTCACATGAATATTGCATGTCTTTACTGCCCATAAGTATATTTAGAATTAAATATGAATGTATTTCTGTTGAGTCTTGTTTATTCACTTTCACAAATCCAACATTCCTTTTTATCTGGGCTTGGGATTTGCTAAGACAAAAAGAGGATTTTTTTTTTTTCATTTACACATTTTTGTAGGCAGTTGTAATTGGTTTTTTTTTTTTTTTTTCTGTTTTGTTTTCCAAGTTAGTTATGTCTGGTTTGGTTTTAAACTTGGCACAAAAGAACATTCAACAACCCACCCAGTGGTGGATATTTTTGCATGGATGATTTCATTTACAGTCAGGACTTGGAGGGGTGTACGTCTTCTGCTCTGATTCCAGCTGGGAGGGACTGCTGGACTGGGTTGATTGTTAATGCTTTGGGGCGGAGGAAAAGAATGAAAAGAATGAAAAATGTACATTCTTTTATGTACAAGTTTTCAAAAGTCGCCAGTAACATTAAAAAACGTTGCTAAATTTGTCATTACAAAAAGTATCTTTGAGGGGTCTGAATACTCATTAGATATCAATCAGAAACAAAATACTTCCTACTGTGGGTCAGCGATTTGTCTGTAGTATCTATATATCTAGAAGATGAAGCAGGAAATAAACAGATTGAAGCCCAGATTCTGTCTGATATTGATGTAGAAAGGTCTGAACAACACAGTTTGGGTTTTGATTAACCAGTCCATGTTCCTACTCTCACCTGTGTTCATAAGATGTTAAGGATCATGGCATGAAGTATCAAACCTGAAATTAGCTTCCTGCATAGGGTGAATTGCTTCAACCTAAGAGATAAAGTTATAACTCTGTCATTCAGGGGAAGCTCAGAGTAGAGCCTTTACTCTTTTATACCAAAGGGGATAAGTTGACTTGGTTCTGACATTTCGTAAGGAGCCCTCCTAGGCACCTCGCTATGGAAACTTTTGGGAATATCCCACTGGTAGCAAAACCCAGAGCAGACTATCCCTTCTATAAATAGGGATGTCTGGGTTTTCCTCCTGGACCAATTTTTTTCCACAACCCAGTCTCAGTAGGGTGTTCCCTTCCAGTTCAATTTGTAAAAATAACCTAATAAGCTTAAAATGTGCAAGGAGTAAAAAAGCAGCATTGGATTAGAAATACTGCTGCACTCCAGGGAAATTGCTTGTAATTTGATGTTGCAATAACTTCTTTTAAAAGAATGACAATACAATCAGCATCAAGGTATATCTAAATAATGTGAAGTGTCTTTGAGAACTCCTTGAGGGTTGAAAAGCACTATATATCTCTGATCTCGTTTTCTTCATTTTGTAATATGTTAGAACTCCATAAGTCTCATTCTATAATAAAGGATTAAAGTTACCAGAAAAAAGAAGCTCTGAAGGTTAATAAACCATGAAAAGATCTGACCAGAAATAAACACCTCTAAAAAATCCATTGAATCATTTAACTGAAAGTTGTAGAAATAAAGACACATGAGCTTTGCAACACCAGAAACACAGAACAGCAAAAGTGGAGGCAGATAGAGATATGCTAGGAGTCAGGCCACCAGATGGTCTAATGACCACAGGAAATATTACAGCTGGCAACCGTACACCAACATTAATGACATCACTCATTAACGAGCCCTGAGAAGAGCTGCTGTGTGTACGTATGCATGTCCTCCTGACGGGGTGTGTGTGTGTGTGGTTTGGTGTGTGCGTGAGTGAGTGTTTCACATTTAGCTGTACTATCAAAGTCATAGAGGCTCACTAATTAATGTGAAATTGCCGAAAGGCAAAGTCGGGACACATTTTAACCTTCATTTTGTGATCTTCAAACCTTGCCTCTGGGTTAAGGTTTAGACAAGGGAATAAATGCAGACTTGGAGCCTGGGTAGGTCTGAGGGTTAGATGTAAATGTACATCAGCAGTGCTTCATAATGTGGATGAAGTTGGACTGTCAATGGGAAATTATACTGACATTTCTAAAACACCTAAAGGTTGATTCTGAGCTTGGACATACATATTTAAGCCGGGGGTTAGCTATGCCAGGTCAATGCTCTTGGTCTTTAAGGAAACCAGAGATTAATGTACCAAAATAAGTAAACCATCAACACTGATTTCAAATACCATAATTTGAATTTATTTATTCAAAAGTTATTTGAAGGCACTTATTCAAACCTTTAAATTCTGGCATTAATTTTTCGAAAACAGTATTAGAAGATAAAAAATTGGTGCCTGAGAAAGAAGTCCAAATACAACCGTTTCACTGTTTAAAAAACACAAATGATTAGAAGTTCATATTTTAAACACCCTGTAATATCCTATAGTAGATATTGATTCTAATAGAAATGTTAGCATTACTAACTTTTAACAGAATCCTTAGTGCATGTTCTCTAAATAACATGTCCTTACTGTTACTTGGAGACGTTGAAAAGGATGTCAGAGTTTCAAAATCTGACATCTTTGACAGATTACAATGAAAGCTGAATAGAGAATAACACAGAAACTTTACTTTACTATCTTCAACTTTTCTGTTATCTGTCAGTTTGCCCCTTCAAGAATTCTACAAAATGCCCCAGGTATGCTTCCAAATTGACACGTTGGGGCAGATGGCTTCTTCTTTTTCACCTGTTGGGTACCGAAAAACAAAACTCTATGAAACAGAAAAGGAGCTAAATTAATAGCATATGTTATGTATATCTCTGCTGCATATTTCTCCTTAACAAATACCCAATTAGCGTGTCTAAAAGATATACTTTCCCACTTTCCCTATGAAGTACTTATCATATTTTGACTTTGATTCAAAATTCAAAGGTGAATACCTGACAAATGCTGAAAATGGCAAACCTTTGGTCTTTTTTACTCAATAACAGTGTCCACACTGAAGAGAGTTGTTGTCTTAAAGTGGAAGTGCTGAAGTGTGGTACATTCAGTGAATAAAAGAATATCCTATTTGAATTTCTGACTAGTTACTTATCAGGGCTAGTCAAGTATAAAAATTGTCTGATTCTAGTCATCATGCCTCTCTAATGAATAGTTTGCAATATTATTGAGACAAAATAGTTTTTAATTTACTTCCATAGGTCTGAGTGTTAAGATAAATCAACATCTTGCAAGAAATTGATCACTTCTACCTTTTCTCCCTTTGTTAATGGCATAACTGCCAGTTATCAGAGAAAATCTTAATAGCAGAACCAATAGCTAATTTATTCAGTAGTTCATATATCATATTTATGTATAGTCTCTTATAAACTAAAATTTATACTCATGGGAAACTGATGTATTTTCCAATGAATGTGCATTGTATTTTTGGTCCAGATATTATTAACATAATGGCTGTTAAATAGAATGTTGCAGACAAAACAAAACATTGAGCTGTTGCAAAAAAAAAAAAAGAACAACTGACTTGACTGCATGATAAGGTCTGTAGCTTCCCTTCAACCTGTTTGTGTCACAATTTTTGTTTGCCACTCTCCTGCTTCAGTGTATGTCATTTCATTCTTTTTTTCTTATATCCCTTCTTTATGGACCTATATGAAATATGCTGTCTAGGCTTTAGCACATAATTAGAAACTGCTGAACCGTGGCTTCAACACAGGAGCTTTTCTTGTATCTGTTTGGTAAACGGGTAAACGGAGACAGTGATTCAGAGTCCTGTTCAATATCTTCATGGCCAGTTTATACTACACCAGGCCTGGAATGGTGCTGTACAATACATTTAAGTAGATAAGAGGGCAAAAGGAGAGTGAGACCAGTGGATGCAGGAGGGAGAATGGATAGAGATGGATAGATTAGGCATAAAGAGAGAATGAAGGGATGAAGTGGCAGATAGAAGAATTATGATTTGTCTCCATGAGCAGTGTTTTCTAAAAAAAAAAACAAGAGCAAAGCTAATGTATTATTTGTACTTGAATTAGTCATGCAAGACTAAGACTTTAATTCAGAAGACTTAAAAGTCTTAATTAAAATTAACTGACAATTTTTAGCTAACACCTTTTATCATATCATGCAGTTATTTTTTGGCCTCTAGAGCACTTTGTGTTATAACTGACCTACTGTGAGTGTAATCTTCCATGTAGGGAGGCTTTGACTTTTACCTGACTTTGTTCAAGCTTTTTTTAATAATGTTATGATGTGTCTAACTAGTTATACACTGTGCTGATGGCTTATTACTGTATATTAGTGAAGGACCAGAGAGCCTTTGGGAGAATTCCCATCATCGCCTGTCCTTGGAACACTCAGACATTTACACATTATCTCACATGAACCTGCATACACACCAATGAAGCACTGCCAAGCACTCATTAAGACCACTTATGACATACACATGTAGATGCATCACTTTTTATTTTATTATTTTCTTTTTATAAAAGCTTTTGGCTAGTGCATGACATGAATGTCCAATAGCTAAGCTATAGCTGGTAATTAACATTTATGACGGTAGATGACCACTGAATCACTAGACTCCATCCTAAGGCCTTCACATTAAATCAACCAGTTTAAAAAACTCTGTTTTATCCATCTCTCACTGTCTGCCAAAGTATTAATAATGGATCATGAAGTTGATTTGTTTCATAATATGAAAATAAACCATTGCATTCCCCTTTGGAGAGGTACAGTTTGTCCCTGGTGTGTGATGAATGGGGGTTTGGAAAAATGAGAAGTGAGTGTGGGGATCCCACAGGGTAATGCCAAAACGGGTTTATTTGTGTGCTCAGTTGTTTCCCCATGCCTTTGCTATTGGAATGGTTTTACAGCAGCTTCCATTCATTGTCTCAGTCCAAATGTTCTCTGCATGTTAATAAGTAAAATGTACTTAAACATCTAAAATCATTTGCTGTGCGAGCATCGCCATTCAAATGTGGATTGTTTATTTGCCATATTGTTTGAAGAAAACATGGAGATTGTCAGTCAGTGTCTAAAAGTGTCATTAAAATTCATCAGGTGATGTGAACGCACCTGATCATTTGTAATTTGTCTCCAGTTTTTTTCCTGCTTACCTTTGATTTATATATTGTCTTTCTTTCTTGACCACGCTCTTTATTATCTTAGGAAGTTTTACCTCTGGATTCCATTGTCAAGTACTTATATAACACATTTCTTTGAAGGTTGTCTTGTATTCCTGTATCCACATAGCACCACACTGTGATAACCATATGATACCACGGGGATCTTGTGCTCAGGATAATATGCAATGTTAAATTTCTGGCACAATAGTGATTTTTATGTAAACTTAGGTTAGTTAAATATGGATTCATCTCACCAAAGTTTTGTTTTCCCACATTTCTGCTTTATATACATTCCATATAGCAAATCTTAAGCAAAACCTCTTAAAAATTCTTTTAACAATCATATTGTTCATACCAGAAATCTATCAAGGCCAGCTTTCTAAATTCTGCACTGCAAAGTTTTCCCTGACAACAGATTCCTCCACCTAAGCAGACGATCTCTGCAGCTCTTAAAGGGTCACTATGGGGCTCTTAGCTTCTTTTCTCATCAGTGCTTATCTCATATTCTTTCTTTTTTCACAATATGGATTCAACAGTGTTCTGAGACATTCAATGATTATGACATATTATATGAAAACCCTTCTTTAAACTTCACAACATTCTCCCTGACCTGCCTGGTGTGTTCATTGGTCATTATGCTGTTTGTTCACTGCTTTTTGACTCTAGGACTTCTGAAGAAAACTAGTGGTATTATATTTTATTTTGGGTTCTTAGAGTAAAGGGGGAGGATTTACACTTCACACTTACACTTTAAGCTAGGAAATATACTTAATACAGTGGGTGCCACACAATCAATGTTAATTTAGAAAATGCTTACATTTGTCATTTGCTGTACAAACATGGCTCTGAAGAATTCTCCTCAGTTTTTACGAGGCCTTTCACACTCAACCTGCACTGCAGAAACATTTGGAATTCTCTACTGCTGAGCATAAACAAGCAAAACACTGGAGTGGAGCTAAAAATGAGGGGCATGCAAGTGAAAAGGGAATCAGCCTAAAACTGCAAGCTACCAAGCTCCATAACACTGGCTCAACTGGTAAAGGAAAAACAAAAAAAATAAAAATGACTTACTCTGATTTTAAGTAGAGTATAGGAATAAAACCTGATTCATAAGGGAACATATTTTTGAAAACTATACAAAAATTTATTGGACGTTATTCTAAGCTGTAGTCAAACTAAATAAGAAATGACATGAAAAAATGTCAAAATACTGGGCTTTTTTGTCGCAGGTTTATTGTAGCTGCACTGTAAAGAGGATCATTATCAAAACAAAAAAAGTGTAAAGTTTTTCTGCTACTTATTGTGGTCAAGTCTATTTAAACAGGCTGAACTAATGTGACTGCTTCATGTGAGGATCATATGTTCATATCAACCTGTCTAACATCCAACATCTGGCATGGTGTCTGTTTTTTGTGCTTTGATTACATCCAGATTCATTTTGCTCTGCATCTAATGAAGTTGATATAAAAGCTCAAAAATGAAATGAGATGTTAATTTACTCTTGGATTTCCTGGAATCCCTCTCCTGCCATTTTTTAATTGGTTTAACCTTCCGTGTCTTTTGTAAAGTATGCACACACACACGCACACACACCCCACCACACAAGCAGCAGTACACAAATGGACAACTGAGTCAATTCCAGTCACAGTCCCAAACACCTGTCTGCCAATCTTCCAACTGTGTTTCGTCTACCATTTCCTGGCCAGATTTTGTGTGCGCCCACATTTGTGTTCATATGTCCGTGTGGATGTGTGTGTGTGCTAACAGCCTGACGACAACAGATAAGGTGGCAGTCATCTTATCGTCCTGAGCAAACCGACCCAAAACCCCTCACAAACCTCAGGTGCCACAACCTGCTTGCGTTTCCCCAAGCACTGCCTCATTTTCATGTCAGTTTGCTGCTCTCTCTTGGTCCCTGCCCTGCCCCCCCGGCTTTATCACCACTCTTTTTGATAGGGTGATAGAGTGTAAGCTCATTTTGGCCCAGTTCTTCTTTTTCAGTTCCCCTGCATGCTTGCGTTTTCAAATCCACAAGCTATTTTGATCTTGCTCGGACCCAGTTGGCTGTAGGATCAGTCACCATATTGTTTGAACAACTTTGGCGGAATTTGCTATCTTGCTCCCTCACATTTTGCCCACAAAACACACATTTTAGAAAATTAATAGGAGTAACAAAATCTTCCCCTTATTTACCAACTTCCCCCCGCCTCCCTTTTTGCACTGGGACGTGTTTGGAGTTTCAAATTTGTTTAATACATATACACAAGCTACATTTCACACAGTACTTTTTTTTCCAAAATGTCTTATTTTATGAGTTGTTTAATTTTGAGATTTTCATTTGCTCAAAGGAAAAGGCAATTTCTGAACCATTAGTTTTTTTTTAACTTCATAATTTGTCTTATGTGTGACGGGGTTCTGTTATGACGTTGACAAAAAATGATAGGCCAATGCCATAGCTCATTGTGGATGGTTTTTATAGTGCTCATCTTCAGGTGAAAAAAGTTCAAGAAGCTGTGCAGCATGTTTACAATGGATGTTCAGGCAGGTAAAAAAACAGACACAAGAAAAAAAACAATAATAAAGCAAAACGAAACTGAAGTTCCTCTATAGCAGCTTAAAAGTCCATCATCTTCAGCAGTTTGACTCTGTGGTTGGCAGATTTTATAGCCTCAGGCTCCGCCCACAGGAAGACAAAGACAAAACAAACAAACAATTAAACAAACACAAACTACACAATTACTTCTAGCTCAAGTAAACGATTATCAGAATACACAAGATAAATAAGATAATAATAACACTGAAAAAAAGGGGGGAAAAAAGACTACTTGTTACCAAAATAAAACACAACGTCCAGATGACGTCACAAACACGTTATCACGTGACCCCATCCGGCGCGCCTCAACTTGGGAACAGCTTGCCTTGAATGTTTGGACCGGGAAAATGTTTGACGCTGAAAACTACAAGTTAGAATGAACATGACAACTGAGGCTGTAATACCGTGTGTGCACTGCACTCACAACGAACCGCGCCAGTTTTTGCTGGCACCAAAAAGTAAGTTATTTCGGGTGTGCATGTGTGCTTGTTGCATGTCGGCACGGACTTTAGGGCTATGTTGTCGGCATCCTGCATGTTTTAGTTCTCTCCCTAGTGGTAGTAACAACCTCCTCAGCAAGTCAGTGTTCTCCTCAGGCCTTCTAATGAGCCATCATTTGATGCAGGTGTGCTAAACCAGGGAGAGAGAAATAAAACATGCAGGATGGTGGGCACACCTGTTTTACCTCGTGACAGCCCCTTCTCACGGGCTACACAACAATAACAACAATGCACTGAAGTTTGTGACTGTTATGTAACAAAAATGGATAAACTGTAAATCTCCCTACATTGACCCTCTTAATTCTTTGAAGTACCTGTTACAACAAGATAGCAATAAATGCTTTATTTTTTCATTATGTGGAGGTTTTGTTGCTCTTGAGTCGCCTAACCTTCTCAATGCCCATTTCTTTATCTGGCTAAAATCACCTTGACTTGTATGAGGCTATGTTTTGGTGGAAGAGTCTCAGAATGTTTCAGCTACAGGGCTGGCTGGCCAAATACAGATCAATCTGTAAGCAGCAACTGTGTTTTAGAAGATAATTGTAGGGAAAAGTGCCTTCTATGCTGAAATTTCAGCTCCAAACCCACAATCAGACTGGTGTAGAACATTATAAAGTAGAAAAGTGAGCCCTATTTCACTCCAAACCAATCTCTACATCTGTTGTAATGGATGCAATTATTGGATCAATTTTCTTTTTTGTCTTGTTAACCCCTTGTTGCTGCCTAAGTCAAATGGAGCCAATGCTTAGTAAGCTGCAAAACTGAAAGAAGAGATCTACCATGAAACAAATGTACTTTTTTTTGTACAGTAAAGCCTGTACAGCTTTATTCAGCTGTATAGCTTCATACTAGTGTATAAGGCTATACAACTTTATACAGCTGAACCAAAACCTGGACATGGGGATACAACAATGACCTTTTCACTTCCGCAACTCCATTGAATGTATCTATAAATGTTTGAAATGCATGTGTATGACATAGAACACATTCTAATTGTTGACCTGTTAAAGCTCCATGTTCTGGGATTATTGGATATAAAGACCCATTCAGTAAATAAGAATATCATTAAAAACTTAATTTATTTCAATAACTCAATTCTGTAAGTGAAACTCATTATTCTTTATTTCTGTTAATGATGATGATGATTTTCTGTTTATACGGCTAATGAAAACATGTTTAAAATAAAATGATAAAAAAATTGCATCAATCAAAACAAGATAATAAAAAACAAAAAGTTCAGAAATTTGGAATTAATAAGAAGCATGTTTAAAACCTACTCAGAAGTTATTATTTTTAAAAAGGTACACTTTATCTGAATGCATAATTTGTTGAATATAACTGTACAAATCGACTGTTACAGTCGATTTGTACATCTGAAGCATGTCCTAATTGTTTCTAATTATATGTATTAATCACTTCACTCTGAAAAAAAGAGCTATGTGTAACTTACAGGGCACTCACTGTAAGTTACACATAGCTTACCTGTAAGCACAACCCTCACCGGCAGTTGAAGCTTGGCTGACCTCTATTCTGACCATGATCTCCAGCAGGATCTATAAAACCCCTCTGGTGTTTATCAATGCGTGAAGGAAAAACAAGTCAGGCAGGAAGAGACACTGTAAATAAAGGGCTTCATTTTCACGCCTTGGTCTCTGAGAGAAACAAATCACTTAATCTTATAATGACACACTTTAACAGCCATGACAGTGTCATGCAGCTCTCTGTAAATGTACATTGATACAATTAAAGTAAAGTTTCAGTCACTAGACTGAAAAATTGAAGTCGTTTAAATATACCTTTCTTTCCAGTTTTTCCATTTTTACCAAAAGTCTCCAACTGTTTGTTAAAAGGCTCAGACTCCATGCAGGTTTCATATTTCCATCATTAGAGAAATGATGAACATACATATGGAGGGGTAATGTCTTTTAGTAATATACATGCATATGTGGATGATTATAAATTTTTTATACAAAGAAAAGAGCAGTTTGTATGCAGCTTTTAAAGACGACTACTTATTTTCTAATGCATTGTACGGTGAACATACAGTCCTTGTTGGCTTTGCATTAATGGCCACATTTGCTTTGGATGGCCTCATGGCTGTGAGACTCACATTTACTCCCTTTAATCTTCACTGGGCTGATAAAAGTCCTCATTTGCCTTGCTCTGTCTGTCCTTTCTGTTTGCTTCACACCACGCCATAAGAAAGATATCAATTATCCTTTTACATTAGTAAAATGCATCTGCTCTGTGATGTCAGATGATAGTAATGAAGCAGATTATGGTTTTTACACAGTGAACCCTCCACATCCAGTTTTCTGTTTTAACCTGTGATGTCCAAACTCTGCAATGTATTTTTGTGAAAATGTATTCACCCCTTGCAGATCTTTTCTTTTTTTTGTTGCTTTTTGTTGCACTTGTGTGTAATTTTTTTAATTGCTTCCATTCAGCTACGTTGGAGAGTTTTTTTTTTTTAGCATGAGCAGCATGTTTAAGGTAATGCTCAGCAATGTGACTGGATTTAAGTCCAGACAAACAGATTTAATTTGTCCACTTCAAAACCATCCTTTCATTTTTTTTAAACTATTCATAACCAAAGCATGCTTAGCAGCAAAAATCAATCAGCTGCAAAGACATCCAGGTCTTGAAACAGCAAATTAGCTCCAGAACATCACATTATTGCCTACACGTTTGCATTGTGATGGTAGTTTGTCAGCAGTATGTCTTTTTTTTTTTTTTTCAGTCAACAGAACAGTATTTCTAGGTCCACAAAAAAGTGGTCTTGTGGATTGTCAGATGATTTTTGGAAAATGTGAGTCAGATTCTGGTTTTCCTTTTGGTCAGCAGTGGATTTAATCTTATAACTCTCCCATGGATCCATTTTTTTTCACGCCTTAGATGATGTTCTTCCTTTACTTTCTGAATAATATCAGTGGCTCATAATCACATCTGATAAGATTCACCACTGTTTCATGTTGTGTGGGTCACAACTCACTGTAGTTCTCTTTCATCCTAAAGCCTTCAAAATTGGTTGGTATGTTATGCTGTGTTTTGAGATTTAAGTGGTTTTATCACTTAAATTTTAAGTGATAAAATTTAAGAGATTTTATCATTTTCTAAATCTCCAGATCTGAGCTAAGGCCTATGTGTAATTACATAGACTGGCCCCTACAATCTGGTCATCCACAATTATTTCATAATTTATTAGATTATTAATCTAGAGTCAGGTTGGTTTAAATTGAGTTTTTTCCTCCTAAAAGATGAAATTATTTAAAAACTTCTTTCTTCTCAGGTTCTCTTTTTGAAGACCTGATTCATTAAGTGCAAAAAGAAGCTAAAATGGACTAAATCTGAAAGGTGGCAAACATTTTTTATATCAAAGGATTTCATCATATGATTAGATGTTATTTATTTTTATGAACTTTAAGATGACTTGCAAATTAGAGACAGGGCACAATTAAGATCCTCCTGCTCATGTTTATGTTCTTTTGTAATTCTATGCCCCATGTGCTTTTTTATTGATGAGATTTTGCAGATGCTGTTTCAGCCACCACTGTGGTACTATTTCTGTGGACACAGCTGTTCACTTTAGCACTTATAAATGAGACTTAGAAAACTGCTTAGTGGTACAGATTGGGCATCTCTACTCCATCATTGCAGATTTTTTAAGTCCAGTAGGATAGTTTATATTTGATAGCACTTATGCTGTAGCTCGTTTTAGATAGAGTGCACAAATATGGTGCTGTTTTGGAAGAAACAATACTGCCTTTGACCTTTGTGTACTTTGCTGAATGTATTCGACAAATAAACTGTGGGTTTAGCCTTATTTTTTAAAGGATCTTACCTTTAACTATAGCAGCAGTCACATACAGTGTCTCTCCACACTTATTCCTAACCTTTTCTTGCAATTGGCTAATTATAGGCCTCACTCCGAGAGAACAAAAAGAGAAAGAGGGAAGAAGTAAATAATCGGTGGGCTGCCAGCTAAATTCGTATTGGATTTCCTACAATGCTCTGCTCAGTTGCTTTTAGGACTTCTTTAAGTGCATTGATTTAAAGGAACAGCATGCAAGCATAACGTTATAATTGTCTGTCTTGACTTTAGCTTTTTATCCAACTTATTTCCACTCTGGATAAGGTGCATGTAACTTTTACGTTCTGTTCAATTGGGCTTAAAAGCTAATTGCAGGACAGTTGTCCGCACTATTCTCTCCCAAGAATATATTGAGTTTCACTTCTATCTGGAGCCACTCTGCATGGAGGGGGCATGTTCTCCAGGTGGATGTGTGATCTCTCCATGGCCAATGGCTTTCTCCCACAGCCCCAAAATATGGATTTTAGGTTAATTGGCTACTCTAATGGTCGTTAAGTATGTATGGTTGTCTGTTCTCCATGTCTCCAAAAAACCTCTTCACCCGATTAGGGAAAACGGGTATAGAACATCGATGAATGGAAGGGTACAAGCTATAGTTATAATTTTTCCAGTAAGCTTTCTTGTAAGATGAGAACATCTGTTAATATCTTATCACCTTTCAGACTACTGCGTATCTGCCTTGTTTTATTGGAGAACAAACATACACAACTTTAATATGTACCATGAGTATACATGTCTATGTATATGGTAGTTGTAGCTTTGCTGAAATAAATGACTTAAATTTGATCTCCAGCAAAGCTTTGCTTATTTCATTAGTATTGTAATGTACAGATGCTGAAATTTTCAAAATTTTGAATTTCTGGAAAAATTTCTGTACAGTGATGCAGCTTAATCTCATGATTAGTATGCAGAGGTTCTGTCTGCATTGATGGAGATTCACTTACCTCTGCATGCTTATCCCTTGACGTGACTGACATATAAGAGGAACTGGACATGTTTCCTGGAGCTATCAATTAAGTTGCTTTAATAAACTCAGATTGTACATAAAACATTGACCTCTGGCCTCCAGATGGTTGAGCAATCAGTACTAAAAAGCAAAAAAAAATCCACTGATATGGCATAACATAGCAAATATAGCAGATTATGTTTCATATATCGTTCCAATATACTTGTGCTATACAAAAATGGTGGTGCATGAATGTTGCACATATTTCAAAAATGTACCTAACATGTACCTAACTAAAATAAATTCACAAGCTGTGATTTATTTCTTCACGTTTAGATTTTCCCATCCCAAGCCATCATATTTTGACCAACTTTTCATAAACATACGATCAAAGTTTCTAATTTCTGTGAGGACAAGTTTGCAAACTTTATAATATTCTTTTTTCTGCCATCACAATGTTTTGTATGATGTAGATAAACCTTCCATTATCTGTATACTTAAGGAATTTGTATTACGCCACTTTTAGCCTGAATATTTGATGGTGATTATAAGCATTATTGCACGGCACACATAATTTGTCAGGCTCGGCTGTAAAAATGTATTCAGGAAGTGAAATAAGGCAGGAATATGGTGTATTGATGGATCAGGTTTGTCTTACAGTTGCAGTAACCGGTGAAAATCAGTACAATATGAAGATATTGAAACAAATTTTGTGATTATTTCTATTTGGACTCAATGAATGCTAGAGCAGCAGCATCAGCTATGCTGTATGTCAGTGAATGAATCATGCACTCTTCCCAAAAGTCTTTTTTTCATCTGATTATCGACTAAAAGAAGCAGAAAATTTCATGCACATAATCCCATCTTTTAGCTGGTGGCTGAAACATCTGTTTGCAAAGTGTATTATATGACTAGGAAACAAGGCAAGCAGTCATGGCACTGTTAGAGACCTAGCTTACTATTAGACTTTTAGTAAATCAAAATGTTTTAGAGCATGATTCAAAGACTTTTGTCAAGTTTTGTCCCTTGAAATAAAAAAAATTCTCCCATAGTTTTGTGACTCTATATTATTAAAAGTTAATAGGAACTGACTTTTGGTGTGTCTGAGTGTGAAGCCATGTGATCTGTTATTGGGGTTGTGAAAAGACATGCTGAGTGTGTAATTATCTCCGAGAGTCGTCTCTCACTATTCACACTCTCTTCAATCTATTTTAATCCCTTCTCTCATAGCTGCAGCATATTTAGCCCTTTCACTTACTCTTTTGTATTTTTTTCTTTTTTTTACTTGCATGATCACGATTCAGTCTTCTCGTAAACAATTTTAGACTTGCCTGCTAATGCAACCTCTTTGGAACTGCAAAGAGGCCTGTGGGATTTTTTTATTTATTTTTTTGCTGATGTACTTGGTTTTATTTTTGTGTTATTTGTTGTATTATCATTCAGCTTAGACAATATTTGTTTGTTCTCAGTTTGCATGGAGCTTAATGTGTCACCCAGAGAGTTCATGAGCTGCTGAACTGAAATAGTACAGCTGGTGTCAAGGTCTGGGGGAACACTGACACAACATAAATAGACAAAAAGTGCTTTTGAAGCTTGAAAACTCATAGTGGGGCAAAGAGACAGAGAGAGCAAAGGAGGTCAAGACAAACTGAGAGGTGAATTGAGGTGCAATAAACATACTGTATGTGCAGAGAAAGTGTGTAGTTGACTAAAAAGTGATGTTTCACATGATAGCACATCCTGCAACATTGGAGCTCAGCAGTATCAGCAAATTCACTTTGCCTTTATTTATTTATTTTCTCTTTTGTCTGCAAGCGAAACAGGCAGCCTTGGCCTGGGACAAGGCTTCTGGAAAGAAATAAATAGCCTTGAAGACACTGATGCCCTGAGTTACATATATGATGGTGACCCATAACTCTGTGCTGCAATAGATAAATGAATAAAAACAAGCAATATACTTCATAAAATCTTTTGTCATTGTACAACTACTTTAATGGATGTTTTTGGTGATTTGATGTGGTAGGTCAACGCATAATTTGATAGGCAACTAAGTTGTCAATTAGTTATCAAATTTAGTTAAATTAAATCAAGCTTAATATAAAATATATGGTAGAATAAAAATATGTTAACATTTTAAGGATGATAAATTTTGAAAAGAAACCAATTAAAGATTATGAAAGAAAAAAATACATATCTATGTCTATTCTCATCCTGTAGGGATTTAATTATGTTATGCTTTGGATTAATTATGAGGAATGTGCTGTTGCAATAACAAATCACTTTATAATGGCTTTTAGCTGATATGGTATCCTCAAATAAATAATTTAGGATCAAGTGTATAATTTTCCAGCATAGTTATTATTTTTACCTTTCATTCATAGAATGTCTGTACATTTAATGTTATTTGAGTTAAACAAGACTCTCAATCTGAAAAGTGTGGAGTGATTTTGCTCCAATTTATTTCATGCATTCATAGAATGTCTGTGCGTTACTTGAGTTAAACAAGTAAGCAAGTCAAACTTGCATTGTTTACCTGCATTTAATTTCACTTATTAATCTGACACTCTCCTCCAAGTTCTACTGAGAATTGCTGAGGTTAGAATGGTATTCTAAAGCACAATTTATACCTTGGCTTTGTGCTAGTTTGTGCCCTGTGTTCGCTGGGTTAAGAGGTTGTTTGAGATCCTCGTTCTGGACTCTGAATCACTTTATCAGGGTCCTGATGTGGCTTCACTAACAGCCGTTTTACAGAGGAGCAGATTTGGCTGATGTGCATGACAAGTTGAATTACCATAAAGTAAAAGCTAGTGTGTATATTGTGGGAGTGGAGGGGTGCGCATGCATGTAGAAGTGTGTCTACTGAACAGTGTGAGAAGCGTGTAATAGGCTCACCTAGACATGGCTGCAGACTGATGGGCAGGTGGAAAGAACTGAAACCAGATGGATAGAAATGGCGAATGCATGGTGGAGATAAGACTGCTGCAAAGTGTTCGGTATTGAAAGCATTAGTTAACTTTTTTTCCCCATTACCGCCTAAACCAAAATCTGAAAAAACAAGACATTTTGCATCTATGTAAAAATATATTTGTCCTTGCGGGTGTGGTACCATTTTCTGAAGGGCAATGCATCTCTTTCCAGCACCATATAAGGTCCATAGCTGAATGTTATTTTCTATGTGCAATAAAAAAGACAGAGAAAACAGCAGGTGCTCCAATGTCTTGCAAGAGTGTTAACACATTGTGTTCCTGTTATCATTTTACAACTTTTTAAACCCATTTGTCCTTACAGGGTCGTGGGTTGGATTGGGATCGGGAAGACATTGATTGCAGGGATGAAGGATACAGCCTAGACAGGTTGACAATCTGTCAAAGAACAACAGAAACTGATTCATAAGAACAATCTAGAGAGATTTATTAACCTAACAGCCATGTTTTAGGACAGTGGAAGGAAGCTGGAGTAGACGGAGAGAATTCACAGAAAGGGAGAATTTGTTTTTCTTTTTCCTTCAGCTACACAGTTATCCACCAAATTATCTAACCCTGTCTTAACATCTCAGTAAATACACTAAAGTTGGTAGTTGTAATATGACAAAATGTGAAAACATTTAAAGTTTTTTGAACATTGTTTGCAAGGCATTGTGACTGGATATCCTTAAATTCCTCATTATTGTTAAGCTCTGTGGCTAGCTATTAAATCCTCTTTTCTACCTTCTGCTTAATCATTTTCCAGATTAGATGCGTTTAGACTGAATCCAAATAATGAATGTAATGACTAACTATGTTTTATCTGACAGGGTGAAGAGGAGGACAGAGCCAACATTTACGCCGGTCTATGGTAAGCCTAATTCTTGTCTTTGGATTTTTGCAGATGAAAGTTTGTTTTTTTCCCCCATTTCTAATTTTCGTTTTCTGTATTTCTGAGCCTTTTCACAGTTTTTGAGAGTAAAAACCTTGAAAAAAAAATCTTCTCAATAAGCTTTTGCTGTAACATTTTTATAATTTTGTTCCATCAATTTCAAAACTTTTTATTCTTCTGAAGCAGCTTACATTCACAATGAACACTCAAGTTCAAATTAACAATGTAAGCCACATGTGAGAAAAAACCCATAGTGTGTACAAGAGCTGGTACATAATAATAATAACACTACACTCTAAGATTTGTAGAATTTTCAAGATTCTCAAATGTTTTTCTCTAAAATGATTAGGAGAAATCTGTATGTTTAGAGCCTCTGAGACCACCGCTACGCTTGCTACTCTGTCAATATCACATCTTAGGTTGTATCTGGTTGCCGTGGTGACATGCATGTGTCAGCAGAAGGATGTGTGAGTCTATGAGTGTGTGTGTGGAGCGGTCGGTGTTGAAAGAACTCTGGGGAGCCGTATAAAGTTCCTCTGACCAAAAATGCCAGCGACATACATATGTCAATGGTCAGATACAGAAAAAGTTGGAATGCAGATATTACCCTCCACCCAGGAGGAACTTTCTGGCATGCCTGTACACCCATGCACACGCATGCATACACACGCACACGAAATATGCAGACGGCATGGACACACATGTAGACAGATATCCAGATTCCATGCAGGCCACTGCAACGCATTCAGACACCTCAGGAATATTGGGTTACATACAGGGAAGTCCAAGCCTGCCGCACTACTTTGAACAAGGATAGTATGCTTACACACTTTTATTCACTCTTCCAGAGCTGAAGTTAAAATTAAATATCACTAAAATGAATTACAAAAAAAAAATTGCCTGAAGTCGTTCATAATAGATTTATACATAAATGAAGAAAGATATTTGCATAAAGGTTACCAAATGCAAATTGTTTTCCACTTGACTGCTGCAGACAACAAACGGGAGTTTATGAGCCTTGCTTTTGGGCAGCTTGACTTCGATTGTGGTGGACGAGGGGGGGCGGTGGGTTGGTAGGCATTAGATATGTGCTTTCCCCCCACTCAGATTTCCCCTGTGTCAGTGGATTTAACCAGTAGACTGCTGAAGCTCTAGGCTTATGCTGAAAAACAGGTGTAATGCAGAATAATTACTCTGAGAATCTCTTTTCAGCCATTGCCATAATTGAGTCCAAGTTCAAGATTTTATTCTCTCCCTCGGGATCGTCTGTCTTGTGGCCTGGTGGTTGCAGTGATGCGCGTTTACCAGAAACAAGCAAAATGCAGAAATGTTGGATATGTGGAATAAGAAAAAAAAAAAAACTCTGTCACTGAAAAATTCTCTCAGAAGTTGAAGGTTATTTGCAGAATTTGACGTTTAGCAAAGTCCATTGTCGATACAGCAGGGAAATTTGCATTGGACAAATTAATATGTATTATAATGATATATTCCATATGAGACTAAATCTGGTCTGGCAAGGATGCATGCGATCCACAGGTGCAAAAAACATCAAAGAATTTAGTTTTTATGCAATTAAATGGAAAGACACTATGGATAAGTATTGAAAATATGATTAGGGCAGGATGTGATCAGGCATAAAGAGCCAAAAACCCAACTGAGATTTGTCAACATTTAGAGAAGAACTATTCTCTTTATCAGTCCAAAATAAATCCTCAAGTTTAATTAATAACTTGTAAAATAGCAAACCAAATCAAAAATAATGAGCTGCATAATTCGAATCAACTTCATTGGTCAAGATTGTCTGCACAAACAAGGAACTAGACCTTTTTGCATGCTCATCTGGTACAGACAATAGGTATAAATGGACACCTTTTAGAGAAAATAAAATTCAGGATAAATGGAACATAATATATGTGTTTTAAAGGTAAAATGAGATGTGGAATTTTATATTTGTATTTTCTGTCTATCTTTATTGGACTCGGGAGATGGCATCAAGAAGTATGAGGTATTTACTTCACAGTTGTATAAATTAGTAACTTTATAAGGGCAATGAGCTAACATTACTGTAGTTTCCATTTAATGGGCTCCAGTATTGTAAGTAGAGGGCTAGATAATAAACTGCCCAAAAGGATTAAATTGACCATTTGATTTATCAGTTCTAAAATGTTCTGCAATACAATCCTGGTCTTAGGGAGTGGACATCAGAAGGAATAGCTAAAAGAGTGATGTATATTCTGCCTCATAAAAATTCACTTAGAATTTAAAGAAGCCTCCATCAGTTGTAGATGTGAGACAGCCCTTGGAGATGCAACCCTTCCTTTCTGTTTTTGACCACTGCAACAGTTCCCACTGACATGCATCTCTGCAAAGTGCATGGATCCCCTGCTGATGAGTGTGTCTGTGTGTGGTGGTGTTTTTGATGGTTGGCACTGGCGGGGGAGCTGGACGGGTCACCAGTAATGTGAGAGTTTGTGTTTTGATCTCCCTGGGTTGCATGGGCGGCAGAATCACCTTTACACATGCATGCAGTCCCTTAGAGAGACTCATACACACAGATTCATCTTTTCCTTTCAAATCATATTGGTATTGATTTGTCTGTTTCACTTCCTTATTCCCTCCTTTGCAAGTGAGTTTTGTCATCAAATTGACTTTGAAATTGACTTTTGGGTTCTGCAATTACGACAAGTACATTTTTAAAAATTATTTTCTTCATCTTTGCCTGTGCTTGCGTCAGCCGCTGTTTCACCAACAAGTGTGCAGGTGTGTGTGTAGGTGGGTGGGTGTGTGTGTGTGTGTGTGTGTGTGTGCGCGCTACCTAAAAGCCTGTTCTGTCCTAATGGATTTAAAATGACCTGAGAGCTCTTCCAAGTTCACTCATTATGTCAGGCATCAGGATAAATTTTCCTCCTATTCAGAATGGGTAATTTTCTTTCATTTTTCCCCATAACAACTCTTAATAGAGTTTACTAGTTAACGTTCTAAACACAGATGTAGTTGAGGGGCATTTGAGAAAGAATAGGCAATAATAGTTTTCATTTAGTAACAGCAACACAATAATAATTTATGTCTGTTATATTATGATTGAATAAATGTGTCTCTTTCTTGAGACTGCATTTTTCTGTGAAGTTTTGTCAAACTTTTCATAAATTGCTTGTTGTTGTTTGTTTGTCTATTGCGCCAGAGCTCTTTCTATTATATTTCCAGTCAATCTGCAGTAAATGTATCACTACCTTGGGTCTCTTTGACAGTCTATTACATTTAAACGACCTGCTTTGGAAAACCGTTTAATTCTGGAACTCTTGACTGATTTTGTCGATAAATGGAATGCATCTTATCTACAACACATGCTAGATAATATGTGCTTATTTCCAATATTTGACTAGACATTTTTCATTACTGGATTATTAATGAAAGAAATTATGCAAACCTATATTAATGCTCTACATTTAGAAAATTCCTTTGCTGCTTGCCTCTGCAGTATTTAGGTCAGGATCAGCTTTCATGTCTGACAAGGAGGTGCTGACAAGGTAATGATGCACCCCGAATTTGTAATAATGAACCATGTCCTAACCACGCTGACTAGACATTCCACTCGAGGCTTGTTTGTGCTATTAGATGCCTTGAGTATATTTCAAGCGGCCACTACTGATAGCAGCATGCCTGCTGACAAGTCTTTGCACCGTGTTAGGCAAGAAAGAGAATAAAGTTAGCCATGTCAACAATACATGTTGACAAGACACAGCTGAGTGCCGTGCTACTCTGCTTGCCGTTGTGTGGTTGACAAGAGTGGGGATGTTTAGTGACAAGCTGCTCCCTGTCCCCCCACCCATGTTAGCATGGATAGGGTCTCACAGACATCTGCAGTCTGGTGAAACTTGAGCCTCTCTTTCCAGCAGACACTGTCAGCGTGTGCTCACTGATAAGGATTATCAGAGATGTGTGAGCTCTGCGCCTTGGGATTGTCCCGCTTGCTGCCGGAGGTCAATACATGTGCGCTCTAATGTCCGTGAGTGTTTGCGAGTGATTGTGTGCGTGTGTATTTGCCAGGCAGTGGGGGTTAGGCCTGGATTGAAATGACAATAGAAAGGAATTTAAATGAGAGAAAAAGGAGGATCAGTGATGTTTGCAAGAAGGATGGAAGGAGCTTTGGCACCATTGTTATTCTTCCTCTTTGTCATTCTGCCTCTCTATCTCTTTATCTGCCTATTACAAATCTTCTGCTCGCTCTGTCTGTCACCCTCGGCTGTCACATTTCTTTAAAAAAAAAAAAAAAGTTCCAGTCCGCCTCTGCAGAATTTTTCCAAACGTGTTCATGCAAAACACGTTTTCATGCACTTTTATCTTTTTCTTTGTTTACTTCTGAGTTTTCATATCTTTAGCTCTCATTCGTTTGGGCTGTAGAACAACTAAGATGAATAGAGATCTGTCATATCATGTTTATGCCCAGGGACACAGGCCCAGTCATGGATTACAAAACGCTTCTAGAGACTAGAATCAATAAACAACATAAAAAAAACAATAGATCAATTTTATCTACGTTTTTGGTCAGGTCTTTATCTGTGAAGCTGATTTTATTTTTTTTGCTGTGCAAAGTCATTTCTTAGAGTATTTTTTTTATTAATGAATAAGTGTAATTAAACTAAATATTTACTTATTCTGATTTTAGTTAGACTTCTACTAGAACATTTTAAACTAACTGCAGATTTTTTAAACAAGCTTGTGATTTCTGAAGCCTTTATCTCATTGATTAAAAAAGAGATTCTGATTGTTGCTAAACACATTTTCTAAACATGGTCAAAAATTAATGCCATATTGCCACACTAGTTTGGATGCATTACTAAAATGTAAATACAGCTTCAGTGGAGAAGTTCTTGCACTTTGACACACACTCAAATACATCAAACATTTCTTGAACATCATAAAACAGGACCAATCCAATATTCTGTGTTTACTTAACAGTTGTTTTTGTCTTATACCTAGTATCACTTTTTTATGTCTTTCTCCTTTGTCCTCTCCTCCTACTATATCCCATCTGGCTTTTTATGTAATATTTTTTGACCTTTCCTGAAACCCATAATAAAAACAATGTGTGGTCAAACTTAGTCCAGCAGCAACAATAACTGTAAAATATCCAGTGTACATGACCTTAAAAGAAGATGATTCATTTTTATCACTTTCTGTGTGTCATTTAAAACACATGCATGCATGCTCACTTTCTGTCCACATCTCAGTTTTTATGCCCACCCATTCCCCTCCCTCCTCCACCTCCTCCTCATCGCTTTGCTGTGCAGCAGCTCTAATTGCGATCAATTAGGAAACTTCAGAAGGCTGAAATCGGAGCTGTGACAAGGGGCATCCGCTGAGTTGGCAGGGAGGGAGAGAGGGAGGAAAAAGGAGGAGAGAGAGAGTGAGAAAGAGAGGTTGGATGAAGAGAAGAAGGAGAGGAAAAAACGGAATATAGCTGAGGAGAGAGCATGGAAGGGAGGGCGGGAAGGATGACTCCAAGTTGGTGTCGAGAGATGAGCTGATGGTAATGGTGTGATTGATGCGGCCACGGCAGCTGAAAGTCACATCATTTTTCATGCCAGATATCGATTCCTGACAGACTCTTGTTAGCTTCGGGCGCACAGTGTACGGCATGGCACAAGGGCTAGCACAGGGAAAAGTTAGGCTTGTATTCCCACCTGAAATATGTGCTGTTTAACTTCTAAAAAAGATGCTGTGAACAAAAGCACAGTTTAAATCTTCCGTATGATGGCTGGAAGACAGGACACTCATTTTAGAAAACGGCTACACAAAACTGCAGAATGAATTCACAATATGCTTTGTCATATTCAAGCAATTAGGATACTATTGAAAAGTTAATTTGTTTCAGTGACTCATTTCACTAAGTGAAACAGTTTAAATAGATGAACCCAAACTCTAACCCTTTATTTATTTTATTATGATGATTTTCCACTTGATGCTAATATCACAAACATATTTTAAACATTGCATCAGATCAGCGAAACATTTTAAATGCAGGATGAAGAGCTTATGAAACATGTCTATGCCTGTTTAAAGACTGCTTTTCAAAAATACTTTTAATCTGGCAAACAAGCCTAATTGGATCACATCTCTTAATTTATTGAATGTTATTGTAATCTTACAAATATTAAACGTTCTCTCCTAACTCATGGGGAAAAGACACCCAATGTAAACAATCAGATCTTTCAATGGTATTTTTCATCCTGTCTAACTTTTTTTTCTTTTTCTCCAAATATTAAATATTATCTTGTTGCTTGATGTAAAACAGAGCTTTTCTGATGTTTCTTGTCATCTCTATCCTCTCTTTTCTCATGTTACAAAGCAGCAATACAAACTCTCAAGGTTATGATGTGCTTCAATTAAATCGGCAAAAATCACTGTCTGACATAATAAGATCTTTTTATTTCACAAATAGTTTTTAGAATAGGTCACAGTTTTATTAAAAATAAGTTTTTAAACATCTGTTCTTCCTATTTCCTATCAAAAAAACAGCTTGGAAAATCCACCATTGCAGTAAAACTCAAAAATAATGAAAAATAATAATCCCACTGAGTAATACCTACACAGTGGCTTAAATTAGATGTGACTCAACATTAGATAGCAGTTTCATTATAACTTGTCTGTAAGACCTAGGAAATGCACACTTATCTGTATAACTATATGCAACTATAATGAGCATGCAATGTCCAGCCATTATTGAATTCAGGAAGGAGAGTCCTGTGTCACAGGGAAAAGCAGGTTTTAGTGCAAAATGTGTGTATAAAGGCAACACAAAAACAAAAGTTGCATGGATATGCTGTCTGAACGTGGTAAGAACGTGTCATCTTCCAATTAAACAAGTCCTGTGCAAACATAAACTGAAAGACCATTCAGCCACGAAGAAGCCATAACTTCAAAAGCAGCAGGAAATTGCAGATACACTTAAATATCATAATCTTTGGAGACATGTCCTAGGGCCCACCAAAACAAAAATTAAGCTGTCTGGGTGAAAGGACCATTGTTACATGGGAGAAAAAAGAACAATGTGGCAAGGAGAACGCAACCTCAACTGTAAAGCATATGCTTAACTACAGTATGCTTATTTGAGGGTTTATTGCAGGAGAGAGTGGTTGAATTAACAAAATAGATGGTATTGTGAAAAAATAACTTTATGCCAAAACATAAGTTAACATAATGCCTTAGAATATCCACCTAAGACATAATCTACAAAACTAAAGCTTTTAGTCTCAATGGACAATAACTCAGAGCATTATACCAAATTAGGTACAAGGAGGTATAAAGGCATTAAAATCAATTGTTTGGAGCAGCCATCATAAAACCCTGATCTCAGGCGCATTAGAAACCGTGAGGTGTGTACAAGTCGGCAACAGCAAGTCTGAACTCAAATCTCAGTTTTCTCTTTTTTCTTATGTAATGCATTGTCTAAGACTGCTTTGGTCGAACAGTTTCTTTTTATAAACAAAGCAACAAGGAACTTGCTGTTACCCAAGTATTTCTGCCCGAAGGAAACCTTTAAAAATAGCACTATTAGCCAGAAAATTTCTTTCAAAGAAACAAAAAAAAAGTGCTTGCTGCCTTCAGCTTTCTGAGGCAACAGAATAAGAATATTCAGACCGCCAGGATTCTTGATTCGTATTTTTTCATGGAGAGCTCGACTCTTGGATAAAAGTGAACTTGTAAATATACCAAATGGTAATTTGGACAGCTCTTGTCAGAGATATGGATGTAAGTCTGTTGCCTTGGGTTTGTTAAGTGTTTCTGTTCTTGATACACACACTAGACACTGAGAGCCTCTGGTCTCTTGTTTAGCTGGCTTTGCCTTGGGGCATAACAGACCCTTTTATCTTGTCACCCTAATGTGTGTGTGTGTGTGTGTGAGAGAGAGAGAGAGAGAGAGTGAGTCAGAAAGACAGAGAGCAAAGGAGAGAGAGATAGCTAGTGAGGAGATGGAGGGATCAATACTAAGCCGTCAGGAGGTCTGGCAGTCCCAGAGAGAGAGGGAACAGGACACCCAGCGGAGAAGTAGAGAGGGAGACAAAGTGAGAAAAAGGAGTAAGGAATAGGGAAAAAGATTGGGGAAAGATGGATGGGGGGGCTAAAAAATAGGAGCAGATGAGGGTTGGAAATGGGAAAGGAGAGTAGATGTGGGGAGTGATAAATTAGGTGACACAGGAGAGTGGAAGAACATAGAAGGAAACGAAAAATGCAGGTGAAAAACGGTCAGAGAAGTGGGAATTGTTGTGATTCTGGTGGCAACAGGTGAAAATTAGACAAGAACTGAGGGGCATTTTTTTCAAAGCTATCGTCTTTAACAGCGTCTCTCCTTCTGTTTTTGTTTCAAAATATTCACACAAATTCTCTGTTCATCTATCGCAAAATGAAAAGATGACTTTTAAAACTTGAATTACACAATTCATCTTTACAAATGCCACAACTAATGTCCAGTTTGGCAGCTTAATCGCTTGGATAAAATTATAACCAGTGCTTCATTTAAGTTCCTTAGAATTAAAGCGAGTGTGAATGCTTCTCCCCCATGTGTCTCACAATGCCCTGGATACCGATGGTGGCTCCAGCAGGATTTACTGTAACCTCAGGCAGTGCCACCGGCACTCAAAAACAGGTCCTTACAGAAAAAAAAATATATTATAACATGGGTTTATGCATGATTCAGCAAACATAAACATGGAATGAGGGGAGAAATAATAAAAATGTTTCCCACTAAGACTTAAAAGTTTTGACTCGACACCTATAATGAATATTTAACCTCCACTGACCCTACCCTCCATATCTTTGTAAATGATTTATTGTTCTTCCAGCTTCCTGTCTATTTTTATACCCTTTGTCTCTTTTTGTGGTTTCATCTCTTTTTGTCCTCTTTTTTTTTTTTTTTTTTTTTTTCTTGTTTGTAAGCTTACAACCACTAAGAGAGAATTGTGAGTCTGGCCGCTGCAGTGAAATTGTAAAGGTGAAGGTAAAAAAAAAAGACAAAGAAATCATCTTATCTGTGAATTATCTCTGAATGTCGTTGGCCATAATTATCTTGGCAGAGTGTATTTCATCTGGTGATGATTAAGTATCTTAATGGGCTCTGGGAATAGTATTATTTAATGCAGGAGAATAAAATGGGAAATGAAACCCTATTATTATGAAATGAGGAATTCCTCAAGTTGAGGAATTCGAACTGTAATTTTCTTTATACTTCGGCCAATAATGACCCAGGTTCCTTAATGAAGGAAAAAGCTCCAGGGCATAACATGACTTTTCGCAATGATATTTAGTTTGGAAAAAAGGGTTTAATACAATGTCTTCCCTTTGCTAATGCTTTATTCAGAATCCAGCAGGAAAGTAAAATTAGTATTTTATGTTTTAAGATGTAATTCTGCGTAATTATTCTTTAGTGCTAATCAGCTAGCTGCAAAAGGGAAGAAGATTAATTGTAATTAGCACAGACAATTTTAAACATACAACATTAGTCAGATTGTTATAGCTAAAGTTATGCAAAGGCAGAAGTACTGGTGTCTGTATTGCAATTTCAGAAGTCGGTAGAATACTATTTAGAGCTAAATAAGTCAAAGTATGTTTGTTGTGTTGCTTTTTAATTTTTTTTTTTATTTAATTTTTTTTAATTTCCTGACAAATGCAGCAGTTGCTTTTTGTTTTAATGGTAGCCTGAGAAAAGTCTTTCTTCCGAAGCTCTCAACACACAATATTTTTTGTGTGTTGAGGAGTAAAATTAATGAATCTTAAAACATGTCTTAATGATTCTCTGTGCGGTGTACAATAATTTTAGATTCCTTAATAAAGACTAAAACAGTTGTTAATTAAGTGCTTAATTTAATTTAATGCCATTCAATTTGGAGTTTTATAGACAAAACTAATGGGTGATTGATTATAGGGATGCTACAACAGCAACGACTACTACTATGACTGCTACTACTTAAAATATTTTTATTGAGTCTTGTGCTACCCTCATGACTGTGCTGCTCTGGGTGGTGAGCCGTTGTGCTAATACCAGAAAATGACGACTGAAATATATCTGAACAAGAAATTATTTGATCCTCTTTCACATACTGACTAATAACAGAGGCTCTATGGTGTTGTATAGTTTTTTGTATTTGAAACTGCAAACCATTTCAAATATAAGATTTTACACAAAAATATCAAAAACTTTTATAATAATGCAAAACAATTGCTTTCAGACTTGGATATTTAGCTTAACAAGTTCAGCATTGACATTTTTTGCAGATCACTAAATGGTCTTTTTGCTAAAATGTCTCTTTTTATCACTTGAAGTGTCTTTGCTGCCTATTATTCAACAAATTTGGCACTGAAGACAGCTTCATTTATAACAGAATACGCCTTTGCAGCCAGCCTCCCTCCCTGTCTGTCTCAAGGTTAGGGCTCACAAGGGAGGAGAGGCATCCGGTTACACTAATGCATCATGGCTGCTGGAGGACACACATGCACACACCTCGTCACAGACTGTCTCACCCCATCTCTCTTTTTCCCCCTGCATACACTCCTGTGAGCTGATACTCTTGTGCAGGTCAAATGTGTGGCCGCGGCCTTCTTCTGGTGTACTCTGACTACCTGCAAGTCGACTGCTGTCTGTCTCTGGCCAAATGCCATGTGTCCAGAATTAAACCAGAGTAGTACGCAATCACAGAAATCCTCTCTGAGGTTAATCAATGGAACAGCTCTTCATTTTAGGCAAATAGGACGCCCCACGGACGGCTGTGACTAAATTGATTGGTAGTCCCGTGATTTTAGAGATTACACATTACAGATGCTTCTGTGATTTTGCAAGCAGCCAACTACTGTTCTTTTAGGCTGCTGGCTTTCCTTCTGAAGCCCATTAAATGTGTTTATTCGCTCAAGTAAAATTTCCATTTTAGCTAAGCAAGAGAGGAAAAGTTCAGTAGGCATTATTTCAGCGAGCCAGCAGAAAAGTCTCAGATATGGCTTTGAAATCAGATCAGCGGATGATACGTTCATCATCATATTTTTTTTTCTCATAAGTCACAGTGAGCAGAGGATTCAGAAGGGTCAGCCAAACTGCCTCAAGCCTGCACATGTCACGATGCTCACATTCACTCCTTGAAATACATAAACCCTATTTATCCTCCA
Source organism: Phalloptychus januarius (assembly GCA_902982915.1). Classification (NCBI taxonomy): domain Eukaryota; kingdom Metazoa; phylum Chordata; class Actinopteri; order Cyprinodontiformes; family Poeciliidae; genus Phalloptychus; species Phalloptychus januarius. Next base: position 2,706,051 of record CADWAE010000133.1, on the reverse strand, counting down.
CATTCATCATCCCTTTCTTGTTATGCATTGTTCGGCATGGCTTAAGAATCAAAGTGAAGTTTTTCTGACACAAAAAATCATTTGGTGTGAAAACCCTTCTGCTTACTAACTTTGATTTTACAACTACAAACAGACATATCAGCTGCATTGGATACTAAATGATCACACAAAACATGGAAATGTTATTGAGGTTCAGGAAATGTTGAATTGCCATGACTTTTATTGCCAAAACAAAGCCTGCCTCAAGTATATTTATCTAGTCGCTGTAAGTATGTGAATTCATCTGATGAAAAAAGTCCAAGATGTTATTATGAAACCCACATTTTGAATGTTGATGCTTTAAGCTGAATACAGGGTTGTATCTATATTTGAGACTTTTGTTTTTCAGTAAGAAATACAGTAGTTCTTCATTTGTCCACACACATTTGGACAAATTTGAACTGAACATATTTTAAGAGAGATTTTTTACAACTCAATTTGAGATTTATGAACCACTATTCTGTTTGTGAAGACATAAAACTGGGACATTTTTAATTATGTTTTTGCTTTTAGATCTATATTTCTGTTGGACAAGCATAACAACCGGATGAGACACAAAATTACTTATTCTACACTGATTGGCGATTATTTACATGCCTTTATGACTTGTAAACCATTCTTTAATTCTTGTGAGTCCAATTTTGGGTTTAATTCTGTTTCATGAGCTGGATTTTTCTTTTGTACATTTAGACATGCAACAGAGCGTTTAGTCTAAATATAGAATAAGATTAAACTCGTGATATTCTGTAAGAAATTGCAAATTTCCATTGAAAGACCAACTATTGACCTCTGATTTACAGAAATGACCAGTGGAGAAAGAGCTCCTCACACACATGAGCATGGACACAAAAATAAAACCTACTCTCTCACGCACACACACTCACTCTTATTCCCAAGTGTAGTTAGAGGGCCTTAGTGTGAGAGCCCAGAGGAAATGCAGACACAGCAGAGGACAGGCTATCCATTGATCCGGGTATAGGCTCTCTCCTTCTCAGGCTCTCCTCTCCATTCTCTTTCAGTGCTCTCCCACATCCCACACTGTCTCTGTCCCACTAACTCCCCCCTGATCTCAACCTCTTGCTTTTTTCTAATCTTTATGCCATCTCCAACCTAACCTCCTACATGAAGTTTTGTATTCTTGTGATCTGCCACCCCCTCTCTTATTATATCATACATTTTCTCTCCGTTGGCCATTTCTGTTACCTCTTCTCCTCTGGCTGTATCTGGCAACAGAGCTCTCTCTCCTCTTGTGGCCACATCTCTGTTTATTATCCTTATCTGCCAAAAATAACCCATTCTTCCTCTGCCTCTTTATTTCCTTCACTTCTCTTCAGACTGTCTTCTTGGATAGCCTCTCTGTCTTTTCTACTTTTCCATCCTTTCCGCAATTATACATGATAATGACACAAAAATTGTGACTTAGATGGAAAAAATATTAAAAAGGTGAGATGAGAATTACTGAAGGGAAGCAAGATCAACCATTTGATAAGGTGATGTAGAGTCGAATGTGGAGCTGTACACTGACAGGGAAACATGACATTGCATAATTATTATTGAGTATTGTGATGAAGGTATTGATTGCTATTAACCCACATTTCCTTCCCTACTTTCTTTCATTTCCACCATCATGTCCCCTCTGCTGATCCTGAGCTTTAGAATCTCTGTTACATAATCGGGTATGTGATCAATTTGTGATCACTGTCTGAATGTCATTAGCTGTTAACCATGTTAAATTTAGCATCTGCTTTACAGCTTCCCATTATGGCTTTTTAATTTTATTGAGTTATTGTATCTTTCAAAGGTTAACTGGACAATTCTTTACTTAACAGGAATTTAATGAGAAGTAATTTGATAACTTTTATACTACATGTAAAAAAAGAAAGAAAAGAGGCAGTATTCTTCAGGGTTTTCACATTAGCATAAAGATTATAATGAACATAAAATACAATAAATGGACAAGTAATTTTAAAATTGGTTTTTGACCAGATTCTTTACAAAACGTGGATTTGGCTTCTTTTGTTTTTGGTTGTAGATATTAGCAAGTTTGGGTGAGCAGATATTTTCTGTTTGCCATTTTCCAAAGTGAATGGCATGTTTTCATGTCTTCACTCTGATTTTCTTTTTTTTTTACAGAATTTTTTCAGAGTGGTATTATATAAATTATTAGTTACTTTGAGTTCATTTATTTCAGTTTTAAACAACTGAAAGGGTTGATGTTGTTTGCGCTGTGTATCAAAATGTGCTATAGATGAGCTGGAAATAAATACAAAGCTGATGAAGAGGCCACAACATGCTCATATGTATTCACCTCACATAATAGACTCTCAAGTGAATATTAAACCACACATCCTTCCTATTTTCTACATTTCTCTCTCTCTCCATCATCCCTTCATCACCTTTTTCCTCCTTTCTTTTGTCTCTGCTGTAACTCACCCCTTGACCTTTAGTTACCTCCCTCGGTGCTCCTGCTCTGTTCTTGCTGGATGGGGTTTTATATGAGCCATGTGGACCTCCCTAATGACATGTGGACCTGCGTGTGTGTGTTTTGTTGAAGGTGCTGACATGTGCATGTGTGTTTTGTGCGACTTGGTGCGTATATTTGAAGTGCTGACGCATCCGCGTGCAATGGAGGTGCTGACGTGTCTGATCGAAGGTGCAGTCCTCTTCCCCTGAAGTTGTGCCGACAGACTGCTTTACCTTGTAAGAGGCCAGTGAAGTCACGAGTGCTTGGGTTGGGTGCGGTACGGGAGGAGGAAAAGGAGACCAAAAGTAGAATCGGAAAAAAATAAGGGAAGAAATAAGATTTGTTGAGAGTACGAGGGACAGGGGATCAGTGTGTTAAAAAGCGGAGGGAACTTACCACAGTTTACCGCTTGTTATCTACATGGCTTTCAGTTAGAGAGGTATTAATGCACAGAACTCCTTCTAAATGCATGAACTGTAAGAGGCAATCTGGAGAATGGTTGCAGTATGTTAAAGGAGAGAATGGGAAGAAGCAGAGATGATGAGAAAGAGGAGGAAATGAAAGACAAGGAAGAGAAAGGGAAAGACCCCTTGGCATAAACAAGGTGCTTGAAATATCATGTTTCAGCCTCTCGAGGCAGAGCAGAGATGAGAGGGAAGTGAGAGACAGAAGAGATGTGGGGGGTATGTCACAGCAAAACGAGCCTTCCTGGGAGATGACAAGTTTTAAAGAGCACTGATTGGGGCTTTAAGTGTTGCCTAAGGACCCTTCTTGACTGAGAAGGGCACACTATCCGCGCAGAGGTTACCAGGCAGCTTTTCCCCGGCTAAAACGGACTCATGCTGATTTTTTTTTTCTGTCGTATTAAGCATAGAAAAGGGTTGACCACTCAAGTTAAATAGGCAATGCAAGGCAAAAAATATTTAGACAAAAAATTATTAAAATTTTTGTAGAATTTTCATTTATTTAGAATATGCCTCACTGTTTTCAGGAGATGCTTAAGTTGTCTTTTTTTTTACATGTTTGATTTACATAGTTTACAAAAAGTTATTTCAGCAATGGGCTTTATTATATTCATAATGATGCTGCTTATTCAGAATTAAGCAGATAAGTGGTTCCAGTGACACAAGTGGTACAACTGTTGATAAAAAAAAATGCTACACTCTCTTCAATCCCCCTTCTGAACTGTAGGTACCAGTAGAGAGGAACTGCTAATGCTATGCAGGAAGAATATGTTTAAAAATGCGGTCATACAAAAAGTACACTTCGTAAAGAGGCTAAAAACAATTAAAATGTTTTTTAAATGACTTGGGCAGAGCTTTTAGTTAAGGCATTAGAATAATTGTTGTGCTACGTATTATAGGATTAATAACGAGCCCTAGAGTAATTAGAAGAAGAAAAGTATGTCAAGCATTTAAGCATGAGGTCACGGAGGTCTTTCTTTGCATCAGGTGTTAATTTATGTTAAACATATGCATGTTAATTTTCACTGAGCTTGCCGATATCTGCACTACATTCTCTGTGGTGCAATTTCTAATGATTTATTTTTTTCATATAGGTTGTGGCCTCGGCAACATTGCACTGTAACACTGAATCATATCAAGAATATCTAATATGTATTTCTCCCTTGTGCAGTTGTATATTTCTAGGAACGCAGCACTCTGCGGTAGTCTAGAAGTAGTCTCTCAAGTACACAGAATGCCTTTGATGTTGTATAGCAATGTTTGTATGATGAAAGGAAAGAAAACAAGAAAGCAGTGATTTACTGTAACAGACAGGAAAGAAAAACAGTAGCGAGTAAAAACACTCCCAACACAGATAAAGGGCTGCCTGCTTGGTGTGTAATGGTAAAGAAGAAAAAAAAAAAACCCGAAAGAAAATCTATGTACTTTAACTTTTTATTAGTTATTTTTACTCATACAGTAAAGAATGTTTAAAATTGGCAGTATTAATCTATGTCATTGTTAGGCTGATGTAAAATATTTTTATGACTTTGAGAAGCATATTTTTCCTATTTCTTGAGAACTTCTCCAAGGGAAAATTTTATGTGAATGAAGATATGTGTTGGTTGAGTTGTTTCACAATGAAGAATGAGCAAATATCTCTGGCGCAAGATGTGCAAATCTTGGAAAGACATAGACCATATTATGCATGCAGCACTTATCAGAAGTGCAACATGTTGTTGCTCTACCACAAAAAAAAAATCACCAAAAGCAGAGTTATGTTGAATAATGTTGTAAATCCCCATAGTTTAATTTAAACTATGTATAGCCTCAAATTTAGAGGCTCATCAGGATAAACTCTGTTTTTGCATTCATAGCTCTACATGAGATAAAAGCAACATGTAGTGAATTGTAATGTATTAACCCTCAGGTCAAGTGTAATGAGTTTAATATGTTTTGTGAACATTGGAAAACAACAATGGACTAATTGGAGAAGAAGCAGAAAAATTGTGCATAGATTACATACTATGTATCTGCATTATAGATAAATGTCTGATAGTTTGATAGATGTAACCATAAAAATTCACATGAAATCCTTGAACTATATAGTACACTTCTATTTTTTTGTGCATATGCATTGAGCCCTAGATTTTTTGCTAGTTAACGGTGATTGATGCCCACAGTCCCTCTCTGTTGTTAAGGAGGGATGAGGGAGAGCAAGTGATGTAGATCGGTTGAGAAGCTGCCTGCTGCTATCTGACTTCAGGAATGGTGATTAAAAACACATTATGACAAAAGCAACATCTGGTGGTGCATTTGATGCGTCAACCCGAATGTGTATGTGGATGCTGCATTACCCTGTTAGAATAAACTCTGAACTCTGTTCTAAACAACAACTGAAGAGGACAGTGTCAGCATCCTATTGCTTGTGATGCTTTGAGATCATTCATTAACTATGTGTCAGTTTTATAGTGTATTGCAGCCTGCTGAACATGAGATTTAAATGCAGAAAGGACATTTTCTCATTTGAACTGCCACTAATTGTGATTTAAGGTGCGTTTTCTTTTTAGTAAATTACCAACTTTCAGTTTGTGAATGTTGTGCATGACTGAAAAAATATAGTAAATGTGCATTATGTGAGACAGGTCTGGAGGATTGTTTCATGTTCTACAGTTGTTTACATTTTATTGCACTTGATTTAATTTTAATGAATATTTCTTTACTTGACATATGAATCTTCCTTGGGAAAATTTTATGTCTTGTGAAATCACTATTATGGTTTCATTTGTTCTAGCAGTGATCTCTAGAGGCATCGTAGTGATGTTGATAGTGAAAGCCATTATTTCTAGAGGTGGGATTTGTTTCCCCTCTAGAAACCTGCACTAATAAAAAGCACTCAAACTAAACATGAGATATCAAAAATCAGAACGTGTTTATGCTGCAGCCATACAAGATTGATTTATTCCATAGAGTTTTTAATACTTGTATTCTGGGTGTACTTTATGTAAGATTTTTATTTTTGCCTTTGTAGTTGAATTTTGCATTTAAAGCTGTTATATGAGCGGACCAGAAAAAAAGTGAATGCTCTGCCAGGCCATGACCTGGCAAGTGCTAAGACAGGAACAAGGGGCTATAAACAGAGAAAGATGAGAGTGCAAATTAGCCAGCAGGTTTAAGTAACTATTTTTTTTAATGATTAGTCTGAGAAGAATAACAGCTGGAAGAGTAAACAGATTAACAATTTATTTACAACCTTTTTACAGTTTGGGAAGAAACACTGCTTTAACAGTATTTATGAGAGTACACAAAAGTAAAACGAACATTTCTGTCCCAAAAATATTAATCTCTAAATCTTTTTCCAGGGCTGTAGTGGGTAGGGTTAACTTACCTTCCTGCTGAGTTAAATTAAAACAGGCTTATTTGAAATCTTATAATCCTTTCTCCTAATGCAACACAAAGCCCCTGAGAGAAAATCTCAGCAGACAAACTTCTTCATGATGTTCTGACTTCAGTGAACCTCTGGCTAAAGCTGTGGTGGTGCAACGGTAAATCCATAATGTTGCTTAGTGTGACGGTGCTGCGAGATTCACAAACAGTTCAAGCAAATATGTGTGCTCACAGAAAACAAGTAAATCTATATTTTCTTACACTGCATTTGGATTTTTTTAGTGCATCAGAAGTCAAACATACATCTACTGTAGGTATTTTCTAAAATGGATTGCTTGTTTGTTTATTTAACTGTTGCTTAATGCCATCTTTCTGAGCATTTTTATAAAAATCTAAAAGTAGAGACCTGCAGAATAAAGCACTTTCAGAGCCCAAAGGGGCAGGGAAAAGGGCTACCATACATCAATCCAGTCCATTTAAGCCATCTCCCTGCCAGAATGAATGAATGAACAGGTTACTCCTGAAAATGGATCAGAAAGGTCAATAAAGTCCAACAAAGCTCCAAGAGAGTAAGAAATCAGATTTCTTCTTTGTCGTGTGGGACACAACCACCAATTTAAGTGCAATTCTGCAGCCATTTGACATTTATGAGACATTTCTTTTTTTTTTACCTTTGCAATTTTTGCACCAACAGAACTAGTTACTTCTTATTTAATTGATGTTTTAAAATAATTTTATGTAAGGCATTATGTTTGGGATTTTTGAGATTCAAGCAAAATAAGTAACTCTTTCTGGGAAGCAAAAACAGGGATGCAGATTATTAAATGCATGTTATTCAGTCAATATGCAGTTAATTTGTTCATTATCTATACAGTTTACTTAAGTGTCCCCAACATGTGCAACTAACTCTTGTAGAGTTGCTTAAACAGTCTTAAAATATATTTCTGCAGCAACAGAATCTCACATTAAAGAATTTTTAAACCCAGCTTTATAGCTAGATTGTTATTAGGCCTTATTTCAATTACCTACTGTTCATACTTACCCTAACTTCCATCATCAGTAAAGTTTCCATGGTTTTTATATCATATTTTCATCTGGTTACCTGTAGAGTAAACCAAGAACAAATTAGTTCTAAACAGCAAAAACAATGACCAAAAAAAAACTTCAGCTATTTCAGAACAACCCGCCCACCACCAACGGGTATAAAGGCATTATCATTCTTTAACAGTACCAAAATCATATGAATAACTTCTTCTATGAGGCTGCTGTCATATCATTTTGTTAATAGTTTGTTTTGCAGAGTGTAGATGTTTAATTTCTCATGATCTTATTTTAGATAAAGCAAGCACACACACACACACCTTCCCCCTACACACACCAACACAAGATAAAGATTTAAAGCACATTCTCAGCTCTGAGTCCATGTTTGGTGCACAGCAGCTTAGTTAGTAGCAAAGGATCTGACTCTAGGTTTGTGGTGTGGTGGGGGTCGAGTATTGGGGAGATTGGAGGGGGTGTAGCAGAGTGGTTAATCCTAACTTGCTGTTCTACACCAATGGCCCAGACTTTCACTTTCTTTCTTAGACACTGTTTTCTAATCTCCTGTTTTTTTTCTTTCTTTTTTGTTTCTCCAGTGATTCCTCTCTCTTTGTCAAATTTTGCGACTCTGCTTTACCACTTGGTCCTTTTTGTACTGCATCTCTTTATTACTCTTTTTTTTTCTCCCTTCCAATGCGTGCATATTCATCTAATTTTGTTTCCATCTCGCTCTCCATATCCTTCTCTTTCTCTGCCTCACTTATTTTCAGGCTCTATCAATCTATCTGCCTGCCTCCCATTTAATGAAAGCCCTTGGTATTGGACTAATCCAGTAGCGGCGTGTTCGATGTCTCCCTCGCTTCATTTCTCTGTATCTCACTGCTCATCCTCCATCTCAACATTTCTCCCTTACCTCCTTCTAATGAAAGCCCCCCACTATCTCTGTAATCCAGTGTCTCTCTCCCTCCACCTTTCTGTTGCTCTTTCTTTTCCTCTTCCTCTCTGCAGACTAATGAAAGTCTGTGGTGTTGGTCTAATCCCCTGGCTGTGTGCTCACCGCCTCTTTGTTGGTCAAATCTGACTAATGCCCTCCGTCTCACTCCACAGCACAGGGACCTCTTACCTCAGCCCTCAACGAGACACACACACACACACACACACACACACACAGTTTCAGACATCAGAGACAACATAAAAAACAGACGGCACTGAATATATACTTGTGCAAAACTAAACATACCTTACAACTTTTCCATATTTTGCTACATTAAAACCTCAAACTTTAATTTCCGTCATTTGGGATTTACTCTAACAAGAAGACAAAGCAGTGCATAATTGTGAGGAGGAAGGAAAATAATGGTTTTCAAAAATATCTTACAAATAAAAATCTCAAAAGTGAGAGATGCTTTTGTATTCAGTACCCAGGAGTCAATATCTTGAAAAACCCTTTTGTAGCAGTTAAAACTGTCAGACTTTAGGGGAATGTATATCAGCTTTGACATCTAAAGACCTTCTTTGAAGCTAAACTCAGTAAAGCTGGATGGAGACTGTCTGTGAACAACTTTCAAGCTATTCCACAGTTTCTCAGTTAGACTTAGATCTTGCCCCTTCTAAATAATTGCACTCCTACAGGATGCTGCTGCTAACACCAGGTGCCACCATGGGTATAGTGCATTCAGGGTGATGTGTAGAGATTTGCATGTGTGCCATGAGTTAAATATCGGTACCTTCGTCCACGCAATCAATTGAAATGGATTTTACTCAGAATATAATGGGACTAAATACATATACACACCACTCGCTTGTGCTTTTTATTGTTGTAAAACAAATACTTAAGCTTTATATGTTGAGAGTTTATGTTAAATACCTTAAATCTTTTTTTTTCCTTTTTCTTCAGAATCAAGAGTTAAGTTTATCAAGTAAAATCTCCAAAGACAGATTTGAAGTTTGTGGTTGTGATCCATATACTTTGGCGGTAATTATTGCATATGGAATACTTTTCCTAATGAGTTTTCCCGAGAAGCACACAGTAAAGACAGTAGTTACCCAAATTGCTCTTTGATTTAGGGTTTCGTTTAATTTTGTTGCTGTGTTTGCCTGAGAAAACAAAACCAGTGTTCCAGAATATTAACTTTTAAGACTAACCATTTAAATCCTTAATGCTCTGTTTCAGTTATTTATTGACATGTTCTTTAACTGTTTTTGCATAATTAATTAATGTTTGAGTTTTATATATATATATATAGGTTAGTATTTTTAAAATCGTATGCAAATATAGAACACTATGCAACTTTTTCTATGAGTGGAATGATATTCAATCTACTGAAATATTTCCCTGACTTCTTTTCCTTACCGTGTTACTTCATCATTTGCTCTTACCCATCTCTTTGCCCTGTAATTCTTCTTTTACCATCTTGGCAACACTTTCGTTCACCGTTTAACCTCTGCCATGCTGCCATTATTGAAACCCTGACTAAGCTTGTTTTTAATGTCTGCAAACCCTGTTGGTTTTCTTTGGTTTATAGCAGCACATGACTGCCAAACAGGCTCACAAATCACTGCCTAGGAATAAGGCACTTCACATTCTCCTTCTACGAAGCCTGGAAACAATCACTATAATATTTTAAATCTGGTATTCTACACTACAATTCCTGTACAATGTTGCTTTACTGGCATGGCTTGTGCCCATGATTCTTCTTAGACATAGACAGAAATTCCTCTTCACTTTAGTAATGCCACCTTACCTGTCCTTAAATTAAACAAAAGATGTATGTATACCTTAAGATTGGATCACAGAATCTTCCCAATAACACTCAGTAGAATATGTCATGCAGTTTGCCTCGAGAAAATGTCAATTTTCTTTTGAATCAGAGTGATCATCTTATCCAAAAACCTCTGCAGGAAATAACTGCATCTATGTGCTGAGCTTGATCTGACCTCGGTCCACCTAAGTTTTAGAGGCATAGCCACCAGGCAGCCAACTAACCCTGACACCGACCTACGCACAGGTCCTCATTCTTCACCATAGTTTCAGTCAGGCAGTGTGCAGGTTGCCCTCAAGTGACTGAGCCATCATGAAGGAGAACACTGACCTTATTTAACATCAGCTATGTTTATTTTTTTATTTTTATGGCTCATATTAATATGCATGTACCTATTCTGTGAATTTATGTAATTATTTGCAGCAGCCTAATGTCAGGGATTACAGATAACAGCATGCTCTTGTGTATTCAGGCTATGTGCTTTTTCAGTGAGGTAGGAAAATGTGCTGTATTTATGTTTGTGAAGATGCTAATGTTTGCTGAAGTCAGCGTTTAGATTTAAGTGCATGTGTGTGTTTCCCTCCCATTGCATTTTAGAGTTAGTTCTTATGCAACTCTGACAGTGTTTGTGATGTTTTCAGTCATCAGATGGCCTGTTTATGGAGAAGCAATAAGTCATGACGAAATCTAACCAAACTCCAGGATGTGTTTATCAGCAAGGGAAAGCTGTTTCAGACCTTGCACATTTTAGCTGTGGATGTTGCATCAAGGTTAAACTGATTGCCTTCTCCTGGCAATTATGCTCAATTTGAGTTTTAACACATCCAGCGGCCGGAAGACTTTATGCTGTGAAAATATTTTTTATTTACACAACTTATGTCCCTTGAACCTTTCTGGAAACGGCAATAATTTAACACATTTTGCATTTGGTCTAAGCATTTCTTTTTTTGCTTTGTCAGAGGATTCTTTTTTTTTTCTAAATAAAGTTGCATGCAAGGTATCTATCTGCATGCAAAAAATAGACACTACAATTTTTCACAAAGCCTTAACTTAAGGAAATTTGCTCTTCATACACTTTTGGCAAATAAAGCTGAGTTGTTGCAGTGTAGGCTATTTTTGTAAATTGATGTTTATTTGTAAGAAGTAAAGGCATCCAATTCTCAAAGACCAGCACTATTGTTGACATGCCATTAATATTATATTTCCAGAGCAAATATGTTTTTGTGGCACAGGGCTTGTAGCTAACATGTTAGCATGCTAGCCAATACTTGTAAATATGTTGCTGTTTAATTTTAGTTAATGTTAACTAAAATGCTGTAATGCCATCAGCAGCGTGATGTTAGTGGTGTGTTACAGCATCTACATTTTTTGGTTTACCAATAAAACTTGCTTTTCTTGTTTTGTTTAAATGATAGTTTTCAGTTAAGCACTTTAATCATCTGTGTACACTAGCTTGCCACAAAGGTTCACCATAGGTTTCCATTGAACAATTCATAATTAATATAGTCTGTGTCTATGCAGTACATATGGCCTTATATAGCTTGTGCTATCAATGCAACAGAGATCTTTAATGTCAGAATTTCACTTACGTTACTTAGCTTCTCTTTTCTATCGCTAGTCTTCTAAGTACAGCACAAAAATGGAGAAGACCATATTTCAAACGGATTCTCTCATGTGGGAAGTTAAACATGTTCAAGCCAGCCAAAGGTGAAATTCAAGCCTGCCAAGGGAGATTTTCAGCTTACAGGGACTCAGGCATTCCTTTATAAAGGGTGTGTAGAAGGAGTGAATATATAAGAAAAACTCCTGTGATCAAAAGAAAATACAAGACTTTCATTACATTTTACCACAAAAGTCTGTAGAAAGTGTTGTTAAAATTTATCCAGTATGTCAAGCTGAAAAAGCAAATTACATGGTGCTGGGCAAAAACAAATTGAAAAAGTCATTTTGAGCATATATTTTTAGAAAAATAACAGATCATTTGAAGCTCCTCACAAAACGTCGACTTTCTGCATTTGAGAGAATATGAAGTCAAAACCCCCAAACACAGGGAAATGAATAAGACAAGAGTTCATAAAGTTGAACTAAGGTCAGATGACATTGGAACAGACAGAAATAGATATTAATAAAATAGACTCACAGCCCCACAGTCCTAGAGAGCATAAACAGATAACACTGCAAGAGAGAATGGGTGAAAGGTGTTCACAGCTCTTTTGGCATCCTCTCCAACTTCCTATCTAATCTGACAAAGCCGCTATGCAATCAGCTCCCCTTCTCCTTGTCCCCTGCCTTCAGTGTAAAAACCACAGAGGCATCAAGCAGAGAGCAGCGGAAAAGCAGGGGCGTTAATCCACCCGCCAGTCTGCAAGCGTTGGGTTTTAGGCCAGACTCTGATGAGTTACTGTGAAAGAGGAAGAAGGGAATTATGTGGAATATGAATAAGAGCCAAAGAAGAGGGTATCATCTTGCTGTGCACCACATACTTGCCTATTTTATGACAGTCAAGAGTTCATTTTCACCTTCACTGCTAGCTCCCCATTATTATAATACAGCAATTCACTTATTTCACTCCATCTCTGTTCACCTTTCATTGCTGTGGTTCAAGTAAAAAACTTCTCCTATGCACACATGTCTCTCATGGTCTCTTATATAGTGTTCAGTGTGACTGCTCATCTTTTCCCTTCTGACTCTTTCAGGAAACTTTGTTAATACTGCTTTGCCTCAGCTCTGTTAGCCAATGATCTCCCTAGAGTATGGCTTTTCAGCTTTATTACAGCTGCCAGTTCACAGAAAGACATGGATAACGTTTGAGTTATGTGAATGTGGAAGATCCAATCCAGACGCCCAAGTTTTCAAAATAGTTCAGCAGTTTTTACAAAAATATGGATAAATTTATGGCACTTATTCCCACGGCAAAGTAATAACTTAATTTGCGGTCACTGCCATTTGCTTGGCTCCCAATCTGCAAGATTGTGCAATAATCACCACACCTTATTAAATAACATTTGGGAAAATTGTGTCAATTTTTAGAGCTGGCAAAAATAAAAGATTTTTCTCCATTTGCTACTTTTTTATGGTTAATACTTAATTTGATCAGATTAGCTGATTAAATAACTTTAATTAATTAAATTAAACCATTGTTTTTCCACTAAGCTTCCTATATTTACAGGGCATTAGTTTAAAGTTGTCAAGATGACATGCAAAAATAAAAGTCACTTTTATTATTGGAGGATTAGGTAAAATATGAAGGAATAACTTCTCTTTAAATGTTCCAATCATTTCATATCAAAATACTATTTAACCTTAAAAAGTTTGTTTCTGTTTTTAAGCATAGAAAACATGACATTTTGTTATTCAAACTGATTTATTTTTTAAATTCTTTTACTGAATTTTGGACATTTGACTAGGAAATACTTTCAAATCTAATTGTCCTTACAGAAGTGAACAGGTGCAATGCATCTGACTTATTATGAATTAGCTAAACCCAGTGGTGCATAGTGGATCCCATCTTGTCACTAATTATTATTGGCCATCTGCTGCAACACTTTGCCATAAGCTGTTTGTCAGGCTTTAGAAAAGTCAGTTTCTCTTGGTTTTCTCTGTTTTTTCTTTCCATGTGGTTAAAATCACATAACATGCTATTAAAAAGACACAGGTCTTTTCTCACTTTTGGTTTTTAAATCAGGCTAAAGTTTTCCTCAGTTCATCACGTTGTCAGACATATCAGCGAAAATATTTTTAAAATTGCTACTTGGCAGAACAATGAGCAGTTTTTTCTAAATAAAAAAAATCTGAAATGTATATATACTTTGGTAGAATAGTTTTTTAAGGTATGTGGAGAGGCTCAATTGGTTTGAGTATTCTTCAGCATTCGTCTTAGAATAGCTTGATGAAATTTTGACCGATTCCTCCAGACTGCATAGGTGGAACTTGGTCATGTTTGCAGGCTGCTGCCCTTTTCACCTTTGCATGCGACTACAATCAGGGTTGTGTGTGTTATCCTTCAGCTACCTTGTACCTCAATTGTCTTTATGATCAGAATCATTGTGCACTTGTAAGAACTATTGCACTAAATATTTGACTTCCTGGCAGATTTGTCGCTTCATACCATCTACTTTGCTAAACGTACTTGTCATTCTGCAGGACGGATACAGCCACACAACATACCTCTATATTACACCACTGGGATGGTGTTCAAACTCTTTTTTGTTTTTCTCTCCAAATGTAATGAGGCCCAGAACCTGTCTCTTCTTATGGTAGCTGGGCATTTACATGCTGTTTAAACTTCTATAGAATTGATGAAACAGATTAACCTGGCCCTTTCAGTAATCTGAAAACTGTACCCAAGGATTATCTGCTGTGAGGTCTACAAATATCATACTGATATTCTTTCTGCATTGTATTACTTTGCTTTGGTTCTGTTTGTTGTGATTGAATAAAGTGTGTATGTTATTAAAGTTGTCTGTCAAAAACTAAACACCAAAATGCAGTCTTCCACATGCTGTCTGCGCTACATAAAAGAGCACAGGATTTAGACATTCGCATGTCTAAATCTTCTTTCCTGGACTGATTAAAAAATTTAGTTGACATGACATGCAGTCTGAACTATGTCTTTTAATATAGCGCCTTTACAAAGGCACTTCATCCATCACAAAGAGGTTCTGTAAAGAGGTGCAGATAATAAAGAAGGAGATAAAACTAAATCTCAGTAAAGAAGAGGAGAGGAATTAACATATAGGGGCCTGTAATATTCCGCTTAATTTGTTCTTAATGGTATATAATGTGATGGATTGTCCAAGGTTTAACCAATGATTGCTGGAAATAGATACTGGCCACCCACCTCCCGACCCTATAAGGAAATAAGCAGATATAGACAATGGATGGATGGAAAATAATGTAGAATTGGGGAGAGAGTTAACTAAGGTCATCAAATGAAAAAGTCAAACTTTCGAATAATAGGCACAGAAAATAAGACCAAAGTAAGGAAAATAAAGTATGTTTTTCTGAAGCTGCAGTCGCCTGAGAGCTATAAGACAGTGAGCACTATCAGATCCTCGACAGAAAACAGTAGAATTTATTTGATTGCCTGCCATTATAGATAAGTGCAGTATTTTCACTAGGACCCATTTCTTTTGATAGCGACTTGTCCTCTTTCCCAGGAGAGAGGTGAAAAAAGGCTGAGTGAGAAGGAAAATAGTCAGATAAATAAAGTGGATGAAAGAGGGCTCTCATTGGTATTAGATCTGCTCACGTGAATACTAAATTATTCCCCATCATCTGTGGCTCTTTATCTGTTTCTCAACTTCTTTGGAGACATTTTATCTCAGCTTTTTATTTTTCATTTTCATTAATTTTGCCCCCACTCTAAGCTATTTCTAGTTTGTCCTTCATATTTTCCATTGTCCCTCCTGGCCAGCTATATCTCCTCTTTTTCACTTTTATCTTCATTCTCCCTCTCCTACCTTTCACAGCCTAATCTTATTCTTGTCAGAAGGAGAGCAGCAACCTCCAAAGCCATGCAACTCATACAGAATGATAAAATGTTATTCTCTGATTAGTTTTGCGAGGACAAATATCGGATAACGAATAGTTTGCAATATCAACCAATATTGCTAACTAACATGTTTATGTAGGCGCCATTTTGCTCAAACCAAGTTGGGTACATTGCAAAGAATTTCAAAAGTATTTCTAAATGACCGTAAATAAACGTTCTCTGACAAATCAATGTAATTTATTTAGCACTGAATTAACACTGAATTTCTTTAGATCATGAATCACGAACTTCATGTTCATGTTATGTACCTAAACAAGAAACATGTATGTCTTTACACAGCATTGACACATTATTTTCATGATAGAAAACTAAAATAAATAAATAAAAATAAAAATTCAACTGCTGCTGTTGAATTTTTTGACACTCCATCAACGGAAGCTTTTACATCCTTGGGTTCAAATGGCTAGGGATTAAATTAATTAAAAATGTATACATGACATGAAGCGTACATGAATCCATAGGAACTCTGACTTTTCCTGCCCTATACCAATTTCTTTTTATTATTTTTTCTGTCTGTCTTGCTAATTTTGATCTTATTTAGTTTTTGTCATTTGCTAAGTAAAAACAGAAACATTTTAAGCAAATTATAAGAGTGACTGCAAACATGCTCAATCGTTTGAAGGAGCCATTAAAGCAGCAGACCTTATATTTCAGTTACTTGAGCATCTAGTAATTGATTGCAAAATAAATCTTTTAAGTTTGACCTTTTTGCCGCTTAAATATGAAGGAAATGTGTGTAGGTCAGTTCACACTGACTGACTTTCTTTTATTAAAGCCTCTATCTTCTGAAAATAGAATGAAAAGAATTATGGCCTTGTTGTAGAATATAAAGCTGGAGCTTCTGTAGGTTTTTGAACTGCTAAGTTTGGGAAATGAAGAATACTCGTCAACAATTATTTTAGTGTAGTATGAAAAAGATGAGAAGTTTAACTTTTAAAAATTAAAGTTAATTCAAATTTCATGCAGCACAATGATGTTCTCTGTTTGATACATCTACTGCTTTCAGGAACATTTGGAAATCTTTTTGGAGAATTAATACATAATAAGAATTTCTGTCAACTCATTTAATAATTTCTCACATAATTCACATTTTCCTTTTTATCAATAAGTTTTGTGATTGATGCCCAACTTTTAGCTTTTTAATTTTTGTATATTCTTGCAAATTTATATTATGGCCTAGATATACAAAATATATGTTTTGTACACTCAACATTTCAGTTACTTAGACTATTTAGCTACTGAGAAACAAAACTTGTCAATGATAAACTTTAGGTGTTTCAAAACTAAACATGATACTGATACTGATATTTTTTATTTATTTATTTTTTACAAATTCACAACCCTTTCATAGACAGAAACAAATCCATGATGTACAAATTTTGCTTTCCTCTGAAGTTCACAAGTCAAATCAGCAAAATAACGCTGCAGTATTTGAATGTGCACAGAGAAACTGCACATTCACTCATTTCCCTTCACCCTCATTAAAAAGTAGTGCTGTTGTACATCGAGGAGTAAGGCAAGCGGAGTAAGGTTAACCTTGAAAATGTGCTGCTTTTTTGTCTAATCTTCTTCCCTTCTCAAAAAAAAAACTTTCTGAAAGGTGCTGGGGGCTCAACAAAATCAATAGATCACTCAGGCTGCAAATGTATTATCTTACAAGTGAAGGGGGAGGGAGATGAGGTGAGGAGGCGGGAGTGCAGGGGAGGGATGGAGTGAAAGGAGAGATGAAGGCAGAGGATAGAATGCAGAGGAAATGAGGGATAAGGGGTAAATGGGGTGAGAGTGGTGGATGTGAGATGCATCCAGCAAAGCAGTAATAAAAAAGAAGTCAAAGGGGAGCAGAAGACACCCACAGTATGGTGTAATTGATCCGATTATTGGTTGGAAATAGTGTAGGTTGAGGCAGCCGGGTATTATCTTTTAGTCTGAATTTCTGTTTGACTGGCATTATGGAGATGTTTTACATGGTGAATAGTAGGCAGAATACATCATTTAAAACAGCAACCTAATCTATCTGATTATTCCAAAACCATGAATCTGTAGGGCATCCCCCTGGCACTCAGCAATTCTGAGTGCCAAAATTAAATAATAATAATAATAGTAATGATTTAAAACATAACACCATATGTGAATTACTTTTAGTTGTTAGTAAATTGTGCAATAGTCTTCTTTTTTGTCAGCTAATCAGCTATGCACAGAAACAGGAGTGGGAGGGGGAGCATTGCTGCATTATTCAGTCACTCTGGCACATTCTCAGGCATCTCAACAAAAAGCATTTTAAACTTTAGGAACAGTTTTAAAGTTGTACCTTTTTAAAACCCTGATATACCCCAATACAATTTGGCATTTATGGAGGACTTAAATGTTTATATAAATGTTGTCATCAAGTTTGATTTTTCCAAATCTTTTAGACAAAACAAAACAAAAAAACAATTAGAAATACATATTTGCTACTGTGCTGAGATGGAGATTGTGTCTTACTTTATTAGTTATTTTGTTTGTAAATGTTCGTAATGAGTCACTGAGCCAAACTTTATTATTGAGTCATTTAATTTAAGTATCTATTCACTTCTGAAAGGCTAATAACTCATAACAATGTTGTTGTTAGTAAAAAACAAACAAAAATTATCCAAAAGCTACATCTAAGTAACTTATGTAACTAATTCAACTATAACTATAAAAAACATGCATGCTGTTTATTAAGCACATCAAGAACCATCAAGACATATTCAACAATTGAAAACTGAAAGTATGGATCAGTTTTCCACACTTGATTTGTTATTGGGTGACGTCTAAAGACAAGGGACACTAGATTTTATTTATCAGATTAACAATGTATGGTTTATGTTATATGGCCACATTTAAGTACTAAACATCTTTTATTAATCACTTTATTTAAAATGAGAAAAACAATAGAAGAGTCTATGTTAGAGGAAGAAAGATTCAGGTGGTCCAGAGTTTGGAGCCAAACAGAAGAGCTGAGTGACTTGAATACAAAAGTGGCAGCAACACAGACTTGTGGAACAAACAGTCCAAGTGAATAAACTAAGCACAGCTGTTCAGAAACATGGCTAATATTTACTTCATTTGTGATTTATTGCCATCTGTTTGGCTCATGTTGAGACAGGAATTGTGGCTCTTTCGGTCAGTGGGTAGGAAAATGTGTGGTCTGTGAACTGTGATGAGTATCACACCCTCACAGATAAGACAGAATCCTTCTTGGCTCACTCTTTGATGCCATTTCAGCACAATTTGTCTGTATCTGATACATCTTTTACTGAACCATTCTCTTCCTGCAGGGCCATTGCACTAATTTATTTCAAGAATACTGAGCGCAATCATTCACTTTAGAAAGAATGTGATTAATCAAAATAGCCATATGCAGTAGGCATGGTTAGAAAAAGTATGCCTCGCAGCGTGACAACGATACAGTGACAAAAGAAACGGTTTAAAATGCATGTTTTCATCTCCTGCCTAACTATGTCATTGTCTGTTTGGGCACTGCTGTGAAAAATGTACTTATCTAACATGACATTGAGGGTAACTCTTTCGCTTTTTCCCTCTGAAACACTCACAGCCACAAACTCACATATAAACACACTTCCATACAGGCAGACAGATCAATATAGTGTCATTTCACACCTTGTGCAGCCAAAATTCTCCATCGTGGAGGCAGCAAAAACACACGCAGACACCAAATACGGAAAGTTTGGCAATCATGCAGACAGATTGGGGCAAGGTAGGTGTTAGTAAAATGGTACAAATGGAAGGCTTAGGTGAAAATGGTAAATCTGAAGTGGCAGAGGCATTGTGGCCTCAAGTAAAATGTTTGTGTGCCACCGATTGTCAAAATTTGAGCTTCTTCTGTATTATTTCTTACCTTAACTATTATATATCTCACAATTTTCTGACAATATTTCCCCCCTACCAACCCACCTTTTTCCTTCCCCACCCAACATTTATTTATTTATATATATATATATGACTCCATAAGAAGCCACTGTCTTACATGATATAGAAATATTGATCTCCAATTTTTGACAATCAGGGTGGAATAAACAAGGTATTGACTAATCTTATGGAGAAGTACAAAACAATTCCCCAATTCAACAAATTTTTTGAACACTTTTTGCAGTGTGCATTTTGGGTTACCACTGTAAATGTAGTTGTGCAAAACAATTAAAATTGTTTTATGGTGAAGATGAGGGGAAATTAACCAACAATCTGACAAGAGTGGTATATTGTGAGAATGTCTATAGGTTGAATTTGATGGAGTGCTTCGTTTTGTTCTCTTCTTCGGTGGTGTATAAAATGAGACACCACTTTTAGGTTATTCGTGATTAACATATGCAAGCTTCTGAGTGTTGGTGACAGACAGATGCATAAAATCTGCCCTTGTTCAGCTTCCCTTGTTCTTGTGTATGCATCGTCTCTCTCACTTGCCCACTCAACGCTGGCTCCACTCCACAGGCTGCAGACTTTAGAAATCAATATATATATGCTTGTGTGTATGAGAGAAAGTGCACTCGAGTAATAGAGTGGAATCTGACAGCAATTGTCAGTCATCACACATGGGCAACGAAATATAATATAAAGTAGAGTAGCAAAAAGCAGTGTGTGCCTATGCTCATTTATATGTATGGATAAAGCAGCTAGAAAGGCTTTGATTAACATCCATCTTTGCATCGTCTCTCTTTCAGCCACCTCCTAATATTAAAAATCATCCCAGTCCCTCTGCTTTACTCTCTCAAGCTTTTGTCATACTGTTGTGCCACTTAACATTGCAAGATTACATGTGCTCAGTCATTTCATTCTTTTATGTCTCTATTCTTAGTACGGAGAATGGCTTCACAACATCTCTCATAAACTGGAATCCTGATTTATTTTCTTTAATCAATCTGATGTTACAGTCCAGTTTTAAAATTATCCTCCACTCACAAAATTCAAGTGCTAGTTTTATGCTGTTGGGACAGCAAACTCTTTGGTCCTGTGGTCCAAAGAGTTTTACAGTTGAGTTTGAAGAGAAACTCAAAGAGTAGTTTTGTCTTTTGTACATATTTTTGATAAATCAAGTAATGTAATTTATGATCTTCTATACATCAACAGAATGTAGTTTTCTTTTCTTTTTTACTCCCCGCACACACTTAATTCAAGGCACACATTCATTTTTCATTCTGAAAAAATGTTAATGCAGAAATAAACTCAAAATAAAAAGTTTATATCTTGGCACTAACTGCACATA
The DNA here is from genome assembly GCA_902982915.1 of Phalloptychus januarius. Taxonomy (NCBI): domain Eukaryota; kingdom Metazoa; phylum Chordata; class Actinopteri; order Cyprinodontiformes; family Poeciliidae; genus Phalloptychus; species Phalloptychus januarius. The sequence goes on along the minus strand of CADWAE010000133.1, from coordinate 2,685,122 downwards.
TGTGGTTATTTTATCCTTTTCTACCCACTTTTCAGGAGCCTCAACATTGGGAACCTAAGTCCCTCATTATTGAGTACTTAACCCATTTCTGGGTTTGGGTTGAGTTATTGGTGGCCCAATAGTTAATTAGTGAATGTGATTTACTGTCCAATCCAGTGTGCTGTTGAGCTCACATCAATGGTTTCTCATTTAGTCGCCCAAGTCCATTTTTGATAATTATATTGTTCATCTTCATTTCAGTTATTGTTGCTGATTTAAGGATTATTGGCTGCAGAAGGATTTTCTTGAGTCCAAGCAGACTGACAGAAAATACTTCAAGGGCTTCTCATTCTGCATCACATGTTCATTACAATCTAAGTCCTGGGGCTTTACTCGGCTAATCAGAAGCAAGAATCCCCCAGTGCAACATTGAGATATTTACACAACATATCCTTCTATTTGGCGCTAATTTACTTGCCACATGCTAGTAAATTTGATAACTAGAAAAAGCCAGATATTTCAGAACTGTAACACCAAATGGCTTATTTGAAGAAAAAAAAGCACTATCTCTCTGAAACTGCTCTTAAACTAATGATGCAGCGGTTTTAGTGGAATGTTTCTAATGAGGAAACTGATCTGTATGTATTTCATACAAATTAGGTATGCAAACCTTAGTTCTTTGCTTTTAGCTGCTTTGATAGAGCTCCTTCGTCCAATTTAAATGACTCCAGAGTTAGTTAAAAAAAAATCAGTTTTCAACAATTTTAATCAGCTCTCACAACAACAGCTTGTATTTTAAGCTGTAATTTGTTGTTCAACAACTTATTAGCAATTTCAGTAAGGAATCTGTCAAGTGCAAAGTGAAATCTAAAATGACAATTCTTCTTCCTTGTAGTTTTCTTAAATCTTCGATGTATGCCAATTATATTTTTCTATTTCATTTAAAAAACATATTTTGTTCATCTTAAGTAAGATCAAAACAGTGGACTCTGCCTTTTTGTGATTCAGTATTCTCAGATTCACCTATTCATTGATTTTTCTCCAAAACTCCAAAGTATTTGCCTTTTCATGAATACTTTCTAAAATATTTGAAAGAAAATGAAGCTCAGAAAGCTAAAATATCTCGGTGCAATGCTGTTTAAAAGCCACTGGCTGGCATTTGCAAAGCAGCCAATCCAGGAGCGCCAGTCATTTTCTGTGACACTGATTGGCTGTACCTTGAAAAGCAGAAATAAGGAAGAATGGCCACGTTAGCTTTTGCTGTGGTAATATGGGGGCCATTCATGCACAAATTCCTACTTATACATCTGTGTTTTAAATATAAAGATAGAAGTCTTAGAGATAACTAGAATATTATTTTATTCTTTCATTTTATAATATCCTAAAGTGATATTTATCTTATTGCAGCATAACCATTTTAATTCACTGTTATAAATTCAACCGTGCTGTTTTATTCCCATTTGTAGATTTTACCTATCTTTTAGGTAGATAGATAGATAAACTAATAAGTCTTAGTTTAGTATTAAACTAAGACTAGATGTCTTAGTTTAATATGTTTGTGTCTCAGTTTAATGTACTTGTCTTACTGCAGAAATTGAGGGTCATGGGTGGAATTTACATATTCCATGTGAGACAAATGACTTTGAATGTTAGGCTAAATATCTTAAGTGCTATTACATAAGCCTCTTAAATGTGACCATCTGTTTGCTTTTCTGAGTGTTTGTGTGTGCTACAGAGAATATGTTTTGTCTAGTGTGAGGCTTCCCACCTCGTCATGTGCCACGTCCAAGCTGAAGAGCTGAATTTTTTTCAGTACAGGTTATATTAGATTTTTTTCACTGTCTTTTTAGCTAAAGGACTCTAAAGAGAATATTCTGGCCAAACTGCCTGTTTATGGGAAAATTATCGGAGAAATCCCCTTTAACCGCTTTCAGTGAAATCAGACTCACGGTGCTTTTCAGCATGTCTCGTAATAGATTAGTGGGAATACAGCAGGGAAGGACCACAAACATTCTGATTTGGCATAATTGCTCATCAGAATGAGGTGTTTACTGATGTGTATTGGGTAAATCAAGGTGTTCATAATAAGGTCCTGTAAACCGTTCTGATCATGTCATTAGTTTGGTTTAAACTCTTAACGTAAAGTAATGTAGAGCTGCCCTCCCCCCTTTTACTGCACATTGCCTGTCAGATGTCTGAAAAACTGGCTTCTTTTGCTTAGGAGATGTGGAAGCAGACAAACAATATTGTCTGCTTAAAAAAAATCTCTTATGCAGTGAATGCTGTTGCCTTTTGGCCAGACCTCCCTTAGAAAATAATATTTTTTTATCTCCATGGGTTTTTATCCAAGTTAAAAAGAAAAACAATTTAACACCTACAAACTACTACTGACATATTCCTTCTGTTAGACAAAGTACATTTTTAAAATTAGTAATAAGTTAATATGAACATATTAATAACAGTATTTAGTAGGTGAATTTGCAAGTAAAATGCTTTTTACTGTCTATAGACAGTAAAATGCTTTTAATATGAATGTTCAACAGGCAATAGTGACTATCATAGCTACACCCATACAACAATAAGTGTAATATAGACAGTTTTATTATGACTTATCAATGAAATGGTCTTGAGACGGATTTTCAAAGTAAATAGGTCATCTTCTTCTGTCCAGGTATTTTGGGACTGCTTACCACAATTCTTTCTCAAACTGTCTTAACAATTTTTCACACTCTTTTCAGGTGGTCATCGTGTTTTTGTTTCTTCATCTTCTAGTTGTCCAGTTCTATCCTCCTCCTTATTTTTCTTCAATATTTGCTCCCTTTTTGTTTGCCACTTCTCCCTTACCTCTCTCAACGCTTAAAGATTGATAATGCAGTGAGGAGTGTGGCAGCTACTCTGATGGGATATTTCCCCACAGCAGATCATTTAGATGCAGCGAGGGTGGACGCAGGATGTGCACAAACGGACCGAGCCCTGCCGACGCTCGGCCAAACCTGGGTAACAGATTGCCTCGCTAATAAACTATGAAAGAGCAGGAGGCAAAGTGGTAGGGGCGTGTCGCTGTGTCTGTGTGCGAGTGTGTTGGAAGGAAGGCGAGCGAGACGAGAATGCTAATAGTTCTGTCAAGACCTTCATGAGTCAAGCGTTTAAAGCAGTACAGTCTCAGGGGATACCTGAACTCGCACAGTTACCTACTGTAACGTACTCTGTTAAGAGATTGCTCTCGGCATCATTGTTGGGATGTAACATCTCACTTTTGTTGACAAAGTGTTTCTTTTTATGCTTACCGCTTTGTATTTCTTTCAGCTTTTCTGTTTTTGTATAAATAATGACCTGAAAACAGCCACTTATTCTGAGTAACCCAGCGACTTTCCAAGCAGCCACAACGAATAAATACAATTTGAAACTTCTCATAACCATAGCCTGTGTGGGTAACCAACAATTTGAACAATGTAATAAGAATTCAGGTGATTACCCTGAAACCACCTCAGGCTGAGGGAAATTAAAGTATATATTTTAACCTTTATTTATTCAGGTAATTTTGATTTAGCTTGAACGCTTCACTCTCCAATGCTTCGAGTAACATTTGTGTTGCTACGCATGTTAATAACTAGGAGCCACATTAGGAATACAGTTGTTAGCCACAGGGCAGCTCCATAGGAGCACACTTTGGCTCCTTGATTAAGTCCCTTATTTAGCCGTATATGACGAGGGGCTATTGATGATTTATTTGTATACATATATATACATATATACATATAATATATATATATATATATATATATATATATATATTACAAATGCTTAAAATTATTTCATCCTGTCATTTTATTTACACACAATTCATCCTCCAACACATATCACAGACCTATAATGTGGATATGCACTCAGACTTGAGGGAAGTTTTAAATGTCCAATTAATATATCATTATTGTTTTTGGACTGTGGGAGTACCCAAAGAGAACCTGTGCATGCACAGAACACATGCCAGTTCCATTCAGAAAGGTACTGGTCAGAATTCAAACCCAGACTATTCTCGCAACAAGGCAGCTATAATAAAAGCACCACTGTGGAGCCCAATTTGCATAATTATTTTATGCATGAATATTTACATCTATGCAAGTTTTTGGCATTATGTATTAAATGAAACAACACCCTCACCAGAATCCACTGATAAAGATGAGTATAAATACATATCACTCATCACCCTCTTAAAATTCAACAAAAATTCCAGCCTACATCATGTATTTTTTTTAGCGAGGGGATAAATTCAACATTTATTTTGGAGTTGATTTTTTTATTTTTTATTAAATATGCATGGGTTCATTTGTTTTCAAACCTGCTTTTAATCCTTTGTACAATTTAATTTTATGACAGGTATAGCATACCTCTTTGTAAAATCTCTACATTGTCCAGAGTCCTGAGTCCTCTCTTATGCTCTATTCCTTTTGGCTCATCCCACACATGTTTTGCAGGATTTAGGTTTGGGAACTGAGAAGGCGATTACAGAAAGCTTATTCAGTGCAGGCCTGATGAGTGTTTCTGTGTTGAATGGACCATAACATTTCATCTGCTGAAACAACCCGTGATGTCACATTTTAAATTTTCTGACAGAAGCCATCACAGTAATTCATTTTAAATTAATGAAGTCATGCACTCTGACAAGAGTTGGAGGTCCTTTTGGAAGAAAAGAGACCGCACAGATCCTCCACTTTACTTTACAGTGAGCATGGGGTGCTTTTCCACATATCAATATTTCTTTAGATCAAACCCACCTGAAGTGTTTGTTGATGGCAAACCTCATCTTAGTCTCATCAAACCAAAGCACACAGTTCTATTTAAAGTCCCAGTAAAGTTTTTGAAAACTCCTTCTTGGTAAAGTTATTGAACAGTGAGCATTGTATTGCTTTTGTTTCTTTTGCTTTGCTCTACCTTCTTCAATCCCCCTTTTTATATGTTAAACATAAGTTTTGTCTAGCTTAATATACACGGGCTAAGAAAAATGTGTTTCTATAACACATCATACTTGTATCCCAAGAAAATAGAAAAAGTGATGGATTACTAATTTATAATTCTAGATACTCTAATTATTCTAAAGAAGTCAGAAAATCAATCACAAAATGTTACAGTTATACATAAGAATTGTGATGTAAAAAAAAAAAGGTGGAATATTTTTCTCCTACAAATAAATGTACTCAAATTGATTTGTTCTAAATTTTTAATGTGAGGTTATGATACTGCCATAAAAGACCAATTTGGTTTCAAGCTTTTTATACATTTTTACCTTGGGTGCCAATAACTGTGGCCGGGGCTGTATGCTGTCATCAGCATTTACCGGAGGTAGAGAGAGAGAACAGAATGAATCATTAGGAAGGAAGAGATTTGAATAGTTAACAGAATTGTGTGAGGCAAAGGGGAGACCTAATAATAAAGGAACAGTGAGACTCACTGAAAACCTGGAGAAGATGACAGACAGGAGGGACACAAGGTGAAAAAGGAAAAAGTGGAATGAGATGTGTATTAAGTGAGACAGAAAGCCTCAGTTTAAATGTTGAATTATAGCTTCACAGAAAGAGACAGAAAGTAAGAGAGAGCGGCTGTCAGGATGTGTGCCTTAAGGGTTCGCGGGGAACAGAGGGAGCTGACCGAGATAATGAATAAGCTTTCCTCTCTTGGCAGCGCTCAGTGAAAACATACACAGGTGTTACATGCAGATTCAGATGCAAGGTGAGCTCAGATGATGACATCTGTGTTAAGTCAGCGATGACTAATTGTTGGTCTCCAGAATAGTGGTGTTCAGCAGTAGGTGACCTGTTCCGGGGTGACTAAGCATGCAGTTGTGATGTAATGCAATGTTCTCATTGTTCAGCAGGTTTACATTTAGCACGCCTGACTCATCATTATCACTGGGTGTGCACGACTATGAAATCACATTCAGTTTTTCCTCTTATATATCATTTTCATAGTATAAAGCATCCCTAAGTTCTTTTTTAGTTTGATAACGCTATCATTTCCATTCCATTACCTTGCTCTTACATTTCAGTGCTTTACACAGAGAGCTAGGTGCAACATCGTTATAACATTTCTAATAAAAAAAAGGTTATACAAGTACATTAGGTACTCATGCATTTTCATAAGTAAATCAAGCGAGCAAGTAAGGGAACGATGCTATAAGGCAAGGCCATGAACACTAACGCCGCTATTTTAGCCATAAACTGTATTTATTCACAGAAAAGCAACAGAGAGCAGCTGTACTTTAGTGAATGCTCCAGTATAGTTAACATGTTTATCTGGTTGCTGAGGTTCTTCGCCATCAAATTTACTTCAACCACTCTGAAATTAAGGTTTCATTTTGGTGCCTAAATCTACATCTGTCAGGAAGCTACGCTGTTGGATACATAGATGGTCCTTCAGGTAATTACTATGGGACTTTGTTTATTTTCGAAGTACAGAATCCTCATTAAAAATAATTGGTAGACATCACAACTATCTACCAATTACAGGTTGACTATACCTGTATGTATACTTACTTAACTTTTGGTAAAATGAACGTCCTGCACAATGCGAGTGGCAGATTGTTACAGAAAGATGTTCACACAGAATAATCTGTGTGAACAATGTGGTGTTTTTTCTACGCATGTTTCTGAGAACTTATAGCTTGTGTCCATGGTCAAAAATCTAGTTTATGCTTCCTAGTTTACCGTACTTGCAGAGATTAAGGCATTTTCATGTTTTCCACAATGTGAAAATGCTTTTAGGACACCTCAGGAGCTGGGTTCTTTATAATTTACACCCAAAAAAGCAAAGGGTACATCAAGCTATTTTCCAAAGCAATCCACGCCAAACGAATGGCTGAGAATAAAGACAGTGCTGGAAACTGAAGACCTTCCTCTTAAATTGCCATATGCCGTTTAGAGTTTAACAAATGCCCATAAATGTGCCACTATACTTAAAAAGCACCACCTAGCATTTAACTTGTGTCACAAAAGGTAAGTTGTCTATGTATTTCCTGCTTCTGCAAATAAGTAAATCAAAATCAAATAAAACAATGTTTTTTTTAGTATTTCTGTGATGCCTCTTATGTAGCATAAATATACGAACAAATTAATAAAAAAAAATTTTTGTTCACTTGTATTTTCATAAAGTCTTTAATTTTAAAGTGCATTGACCAATTTCACCAATTCAGCCTTGCATTGTGATCCATCTTCATAATAGGTGGGTGATGGATGTTTGCATTTAATTTGCGGCATAGATAAATAAAAACAAGTATATATGTTTTGTGGATATTTTGGGACCTGTTTGCCTAACAAGAATAATTACCTTAAGTGGCTGTCTTTATACTGCACTTTTTTCTCACATACACGTGTGGGCTGTATGTGTTTGTGTGCCACCCAACTGTAGAAGGCCACCCAACTGATAATTGGACCTCCATCCAGGCCAAACTGTAGGAGTGAACTCCACAAATAGCCTCTGGTGGTAAAAATTCAGTGGACAGTTTAACAGATAGCATTTGTGCAGTGGATGTGTGGATGGTTGTGTGAATGTGTAATGGGTGTTGGAGTGTGTTCAAGCCTGATCTGTGCTGGAACTGTATCTGCTATGTTTACTGAGTCGACTTGGCAAACATGTCGAGTAAACACACACGCACTTTTAGCATGCACAATACTGGAGTCAGTCAACAAGAGAGTGTGTCAGCTTTCTATTTTTTTCCCTCTAATTTTTACTGTTTAGTCTTTATAAGGATTTCAATTTGAAAATGTAGACTAAACATTTTTATAGTTGCATTCCACATCATGTGATGTTATGCTTTTGTCCTTAAGGCTTGTGTTTAAACTCCTGTCTTTACACTACAGAGGTGCACATAAAGTGACAATGTTGCAACTGATTCTTTTTAATACTTGCAGTATCTTATTAAATAGATATGTAGCATTTTGTTATTTTGATATTGAAGGGAGAACAGTCCACCCTGGGGTGGACTGCTTTTGGGGCATTGGAATAAGTAATTATTCCCTAAATAACGTCGAGTAGGTTTTGGAAGAGAAGAACCCTTAATCATACTGGCCAAAAGGAATGCTTGATCTTGGCTTGTGAATGAGTGATTGCTTTGGTCTTTAAAAAAAGTCTTCAGATTATTATTTTTTGGCTTGAATGAATGAACTGAGATGTAATAGTGACAAAACTTTCCCATCCAGAATAAAATAATTAATTTCTCTGTTTTTAGCGATAGCTTGCACATAACTCCAATAGAAGTCATTACTACGGAGTTAATTTGGTTATTATAGATGTAAATTTAGCAAACTACCCCATCTGCAGTAAATGCAGAACATTGTCAAGCTACCCAAAAGTTGTGAACCACTGCTAAGAGCACTCTTATTGCGAAGTACAGTTCCACAGACTAATGCAAGAGTTGGCTTTTATGGGTCCTTAAGGAAAATTTGAGTTAGGGCCCAATTTCCTTTAAGCTCATCATCCAGCCACTGCAGTAACATCTTATCTTTTATATTGTCCATGCTTATGTTAATGCATTGTTAATTTAATGCAAATTGTTCATCTGAGCAACAGAATGTGTTTTTGCTTGATAAGCTGAATAGCAATTAATGAATTAATCACTTCTAATCATTACTGCAATGTAATTATTACAGTAAAGTGTTTTGGAACATGACAATTGTAAATAGTCGAGACTCGACTCATTTTCTGCGTTCCCATTATCAATGCTGAATATTTGTTGAAATTTGTTAGAAGTTGTTGGACAAAATTTAAAAAGTAATGTAACTCCTTGCAGCTTTTCCTGAAATAGACACAATTTCACAGTTTAGCACAACTCCTAATCTGCTTATCAACAACTTCCTTTAATTTGTGATTCTTTAATAAGCTTCTGCTTGCACGTAAAATCGGTCTCGTTTATTTGTTTTTTTTCATCTAAAAATTCCAAAGTTTCTTCAGTCTTACGAGTTGACATTTTTTTATATTTATCTTTTGCACAGTGTTTTGCAGCTGCGTTGTCTGTGAAAGTTTAAGAAATAAACTTCATTTTATTACTTAGTTTTAAATTGCAGTTTAGATTATGTTTTGCTCTCTAATGGTCTTGTGACCTGTCCAGAATGTACCTTGCAAAGATAAGCAAATGTTATGGATGGATGTAGTGAGACATCTGTTTTACAACAGTTCTTTGTACAGAATAAGGAACTGATGAAAAAATAATAATTACCAAAAACTCATTCATTATCATATCAAATAAAACTAAACACTGATTTGTGCAATTTCTCAGTGGCTGGTACAAACTTGTAATTTGCACACCTGACCTTGACATTTGTTTTTCAGTAACAATGAAACAATTGAAATGGCTAATAAATCTGCCAATGACAAAAAAATATGTATGAAATCAAAGATCATGTAATGGCTTCTTTTTTTTTTATTCTTCTAATATAGAGTATGAGCAGCAACCATTGTGAGTTGGATGCAGACCTGTGCTCTTGAATTTGGGTGAACAAAGGTGGGACAGCGTCTGTGAGCGCTTGACCCACAGTGGGCAAGTCCTGAGCTCTGGTTCTGATTAACTCCCAGTAAAAACACCTCTGTTCAGAACATCACAGCCTGTACATCACACACTCTTCCCCGTCACACACACCAACACACACATGCTGTGCAGCTCCTGGAGGCTCGCTGTTCACAAGGGGGGGAGCCTACACCCATCATTCAAAGCCTTGTAGGACTTAAGAATGCTGACACGCACACACTCATTTACACATACACATGCACCCCTGCAGACACACAAAGTGCTCTGTTTTTTTAGCTTTGATACACTTATAGAGTTCAGAGGTGAGAGGGCTGGAGGTAACAGTGTGTTTTTCCAGAGCTCTCTAACCACCTAAATCTGCTTCCAAACACACAAGGAGGTCCAGATGGCTGGGTGGAGACAAAAACACACCTCACACACATATACATTTACAGTCACTTTTAAAACCTGAAAATACTCCTCGAAATAAGTCATCATGCAAAACTTTGAGATTTGTGTACAGGCCAAAGCAAAGCATTTAAAGCAAAGGGGTCCACTCTGTTGATTATTGAGCTAATTTTGAAGGTCTACAACTGTAGACCTTCAAAATGCTCATAATAAGAGACAGCAACAATTTAGGATGAGCACATACCCCTGGCTCTTCAGGCTTGCAGCATTCTAGCTCAGTGACCTTGGACCTGCAGCAGCAGGAGCGACAATACTGTTTTTTGACACATACTACACAGTTGCCAACATGCTCAGGTGCTCTAAATCTCAAACAGCTGAAAGCAGTCACATGTGATCAGTCGCTAAATTTATCACCCAAAACAAAAAAGCTGTCATTCAAAAGAGCTCCAAGCATTTAAATCCTTGTGTTCTTGCATGTAAGTGTGTATATTGAAGTGCTCAACCTGTGCTACCTCTTGAGATGCACCTGACGTTGTCTTTAGTGAGCAATTATAGTCAGCACCACTGAGAAAAAGGTCACAGCCGTCCGGCTATCAACACTCGGCACTAAATGCCAGTTGTGTGCGCTGTTCCCAAAATGCCAGAAGACACACTATCAGCCCTGGACCCCCCAGCCCACCGCTTCTTCCTCAGCGCTTGTAGTTAATCTGCCGCAACGCGGTGTGATTGATGAGAGAATTAGTGTTACCAAGCACAGCAATGCAAAGCATTATGGGAATGAGGAAGCTGCAATACTGGATGTGGTGCTTGACATTAAAGGTTACAGTTGGTGCTACTTATGTGTGATTAGTTATGTGTTTTTGTGTAAATGTGCGTTGGCTCGGGACAGTTATTGATGGATGAGTGTGCCATGAATGCTTATTTTTCTGGTGTTATTGCCATCTGGGTCACAGGCAGGATAAACTCATTTACATTTAAGCTAATTAACGTTGGAGACCTGTGTGGATAAACACCTGTCAGTTAGTAACATCACTCTTAAATATTGGATAAATGTTATTGCAGCTGGAAGAGTGGAAAAAAAAAAAACACAGTTCCATTTTTTTTTACACATGACTTTTTTCACGTTTAGAAAACTAACAAACTTGTGAATCAAGCTTTAATATGGAGGTGTAATCCCAACACCAAAGTTGATGCTGACATATTCAGTGTGGATCTCATATTACAATTTATAATTAGAACTGTTCACAATTATTTGCAACTCTGATTATGTATAAAAATACTTCAAATTAATGAATCTACATTGCACAAAAAAAATAAAAAATCAAACCCTATATGTGAGTCTATTTATTCAGTCTGGGGAAAAATTATGTTAAGACATGATTTCTTTTAAACAAAACGGCTGGAGGCATTCCCTACAGTAGTATTGACATTTTAAAGTCAATATTATTGTACATGTTGAAAGAAAAATATTGTGAACAGCCACTACATACCTAAACTGAATTAAAATTAAAAGTTGGTCATTGTAGAGTTTTCATTACAAACAAGATTTTTATTCAAATAGCCACAAGACAATAGCTAAACATGCCTCCATCTAGAGTCAGTGGAACAGTGGTAGAGTTTATATCATCATGAATTTGTGAAATACCATGAGATTTTAAATAAAAATCTGGTAACCTTTGCCAGATCATCATTTGGTCACCACTTGGTCTTTCACCAGGATAATAAAAACAAATCAACAGGAAAACTATTTACCAGACACAAACGTAACCTTTCCCAGTGACCTCTTATTTCCTAATCCCAATCAATCCTTTTGAACAGTTGTGAGTAAAGTTGTACAGAATATTACAAGTAAGAACCCAGCAGTCTTGACAAAAAATCACTCTCTCAGTTTGTGCCAATCTGATGAGTTTATAAGCTGCTGTCATGGCAAAAATGCATTCTACCATGAATTTAGAGCACTGTGCTAATAGCTATTTAAACAGATGCTTTAAGAAGAATACTTGTTTGTAAATTTCTAAGTTAGGTAGTTCTGGCATCTTAGCCGGATGTCTCCTGGGGCTCTTGCTTTATAAGTTTACTGTACATCCTGGGAGACCCCAGGATAGACCCAGACTTTAATGTACATCTGCTCTGGGGAGACCTTGGGATGAGCAGGAAAATGAAAGTGTGAGAGTTAGACATAGAGCTGTAGAGTGTTGCTGAGGAGATAATATTGTCTGGGTTTTCCCTCTGGACATGGCACCATAGTGAACCGATCTACAATAAGCAACAAAGGATGGGTCAATGGATTTATGTTTTTTTTTTTTTTTTCTGCCCCATCTAAGTAAATGACCTCAAATTAATATTTTTTTTTTCTAAAAGAATGAGATTATATAGCTACAACTAATGATTTTATTTTGTGGCATTTTACTTATCATTAAAGGTACTAAAAAGCTTGAAGGGTGCAGTAACAGAAACGCCGATATTATGTATATGTGTTTTGTATGAATAATCTGTCATTCAATTTTTTTCATTCTTTATGTTCTCAATGTGAATTCAAAAACTTGACATGAAATAAAATCCAAGAAAACCACTTATAGCCGAGTAGACTTTCCTGTCCTTGCCTGAAGGAAGGACAGATGTGTTTAAAAGTAAGTCTTTTACTTACTACACGGAGCTCTCTAAAGATCAGATGTCCTTTTTCAACTCACAGATAGGAGATTTGAGCTTTCTACCTTTTTCTCAATGTTAAAATTACAGCTGTCCCTCCCAAAGAGTGTGAAGATCTTCACCCTTTCTCCTCGTCTCAGACTAAGCTTCTTGGATAAATGCCATCATTTCAAGACTCCACTGTAACTTCCTGACTTTGCAAGGGAAGTTTTGTTTTTCAAGAGACGTGTCCTCTCAGAGTTCCCAAACAAACCAATGTTTCAGCTTCTTTTTTGCACACCCCCATTACCGACACACACAAGGCAGTGTTTCTTTTCTCTCTTCACAACCCAAGCCGGCAGATGGAGAATAGTGTTACTGTGATTTATTACATAAAACAGGCGGAGGGTAAGGTGTGATTTTATAGACTTTCATCATTCTTTGTGGTACCAGGCGAGATGGTTTTGGCTAAATAACCAACCACCTCCACCTAGGACCCAGCTGGATAATGCACCTCGGTCTCTCGACATCACATTCTCAGTAATTGCCTGTACAATCCATAAATCTGAATCCAGCGCATTACTTAATAAAAAAAAAGGTACCTTAAGAGCCAAATCATTTGTTTTGATTTTATGTTGTTGGGGGATCAGGGAACATTCTCCCACATGATGGATGTTTTACTTAGCGACAAAAACTCCTCACATGCTGTTTTCTTGTGTTAGACTAAGAGACAATCATCAGAGTCATTTATATTTATCTCTTCTTGCACATTTGAAAGCAGTGGTTGATGTTCCTGAGGACTACAACTTGCTGTTTTTGCTAGGAACCAAAATATGTTTAATACCTAAATTATGATACTTGTTTTCACTAAAGACACTTTGCTTAATCTATTTTTCCAGATTACTCTTTTATTATTGTGAGATATTCTCTAGGAATACACCTCATTTATTGATCAGTTTTTCTATCTATTCTGAAAGTAAAGCATCCCCATAGCATGATGCTCCACCAGACCGTGGATGGTCCGCTCAGGTTAATGGGCAGTTTTAAGTTTCCTCCATGCACACTATTTTGGATGTAGGCCAACGGTAACATTTTGGACACATCTAACCAAAATGCCGTTTTCCATGTCCTTGCATCATCCATATTTTTTTTTTTTTTTTGTTTTTTTTGTCAAAATCTAAATGAGACGCTGGTGTTTTTTCAACAGCACCGTTCTTATACCCAGTCTTCCATATTGCTCACATTTGTAGTCTGGTAAATAATTCATGTGACATGTTTTCAGTTTTTGTTTTTACTTTTGAAAACCATTTCTTCCTTTTTATCCTTCCACTGCTGCTTAGCTTTTATCTGCAACAAGTTTTTATTTGTTTGAGATGTTTCAGTAACATATGAACAAACCGATCTTCTTAAAAAGTTACTGCACATCAATTTCTTTTTTTGGCAAAATATGGCAAAGTCCGGGATAAACAAAGCATGTAGTAAAAAAAAATTAATTAAATAAAGAATGTCTTCTATTTTTACACACAACCCAGTCTGCCTAGTGTATTTCCCTCCTGGCTTTCCAATTTAAATGCAAATGTTCCCAAATCGAACTAAAAAAAATGCACAGGCAAAATCATTTAATGCAGATGAATTATATATTTTAATTAAGCAGCCAAAAGAATCACGCCTATTCAGCCCTTTCCTCTCCAGTGAGAAATGAATAAATAAATATGGAATAAGGAAGTAGTGGAAGGGGGCTAAATGGAAGGGTTAGGAAAAAGAGATGGTAGGAAGGATGAGAGGGGCTGGATTGAGTTTATGAAATTGCAGCTCTAAGCGCCTGTTGCCTGTCATTATGTGAGCGATCTGAAGCTGTCAGATTTCAAAAATGTATTGTTTTCTGATAGACAGGCTAAATACCCCTGGAGTTCCCAGCACACAAATACACACATTATTATGCTCACGTAGTTGCACTCAATGAGTGCAAAATGTTTCTAAATGCACATACACTTAGAAATACACAAAGAATGCACACAAATATTTTAGCTATGATGGTGATGGGCTAACCAGCACTTAGAAAATGATGACCAACGAAGAGGATTGTGATGCTCTGACAAGGGATGCAATTTTAATTTCATCCCCTGTCATTCTTCCCAATATCTCTTCAGATGAAATACATATGAGCTGCCAATCACTCACAAATACAAACAAATGCAAACTCACTTTCATATGCATGCAAACTTTCAGCAGCCATTTCCGTCTTTCACAAATGCATGCACACAAAGCAAAGAGCAACACTTTAGACTGACAGTAATTGTGGAAAACTCAAGGAATGATTTTGAGATTGTAGAATTACTAAAAAATATTAGATTTTATGCTAAGAATTTATAAAGTAAATTGATTCAGAACTATCTATCCACTCTGGTGTGCTGGCCGTCCCTTAGCAGCTTCTGAAACAGCATGATTGTCAGCAAATAGTCATATAAACCGGAACCTATGAGGAAAACATTATCTTCAACTCCTTAATAGACAGGGAGTACTTTAAACACTCGCTAAGGTGGTTAAGCTTAGTGACAGGCATCCACTCCTTGCATCTGGATTTATCACTGCGAGACCTCCCATTTCTCCTGCCGGCTTGAGCTTATGACCCACCGGGTCCTGGACTAAAACTTCCTCTACCGCAGACATCAGGCACCATTTGGTGATCAGTGAAACAGGAAGATGCCTCACTGCAATAGTTGATGATTTGATGTGCTGTAACCTAAATACATTTTGAAATACTGAATTTTAGGCGAAGTTAAATTTTTGAATTCCTGCCAAAGAGTTTATATAAACCGAGCCAAAATATTGTGCAGCTTGATCTTGTCCAAGAAGTTAAAATATATAAAGAACAATCAATTGAAAATATAATTAATGGGAGGGGGACACGCTAAATTGCAATGGTGAAATGAAGCACTGAGGTTGAAAGCATCACACTCACAAGCATTACCCATCAGCCCTCTTTGCTAATGAGGACTTAGTGGTTTTCTAAAGTAAACACTTAATATTGATGACAGTTTTCATGGAACTGTTCATAGAATGCACTTTATTTTATTATTTTACCATTTCTACCTGTCATTAACAGCATTTAGATTTTTTTCCCTAAACAGCATACATTTTAGTAAACACCTCAAGAGTGAAATTTAAGGTTTTCTGAGAACTTTAGCACTGCTCTAATTAGTCTTCCCAAATGATTCTTAAACAAGCATCTTATTTTTTTCCTTAGACCTTTTGAATGTTTTTCTTAAACCCCTTATAATTGGTAATTCATGAAAAATCCCTTGAGTGTGCAACGTCTTAGACTGTTCTTTATCCTTGTGTCATTTTATTCCCTCCATAAAAGCTTTTTCATGTTCCTAAACTTCAATCCAGTGCTTGCAGTTATGTTTTCTTTTTTTCCCCCCTTTGTGAGATGCTTTAACATGTTGTTGTGGGTTTCACGTTCCGCCTAACATATAATGAGTGAAGGATACGATATGTAGGTTGGGAATTGGGAGAGGAAGACTCAGAGAGAAAGAGACCGAATACTCAGAAAGTAGAAAAAAAGCAAGAAACAGAATTTTAAAAAAGCAAGTTCATAGCTGAAGCTAAACATAGAGCAAGAGCAAATGGGATATGACAGACGTTAGTATCAGCTGGAGCCTTGCCTCAAAAGTACAAGGAAACTCACTTCCTTTCTTTGGCTCTATTTAAAGTGTTCACTCTGTTCTTCACGCACACACCTTACTCAGTGCAAATCTCAGCAGTAGGCAGACCTGTAGACAACCTTTGTGTGTATGAGTGCCAACTATTTCTTTTTGACGAACAGAGGAAGGAGACAAAGGAACAGCCAAGAGACAGTATAGTAGATGGAGAGTCGAAGGAAAAGACACAATTTGAAGGGAAGATTTGGGTTCAAGTCCCTTTGCTGGCATGACTTCACGCAGCTCAGCTGTACTTGGACATAGTCAGGAATTCCAAGGAGCTCCAGCACTGTAGTGCTTTTGTTTTTAACTCTAACGTCTTGCAATGTACGATAGGCATGGAAAAAGAAATCAGCATCTCTAAAGATTTATTTCGAAATGATTAAATTTGATTTACTGCTGACACATAAGCACATTTTGCTTCCTGTAGAAGATGAGATTATAAAAAAATACCTTAAATAATAATAAAAAAAAGCTTAAACTTAATAGTACTCAGTTCTACAATTGAGTACAACTCATTTTGAGAGTTGAGGTTGCAACTCTCAAAATGCCCCTTTTGGAGATTGTTGTATAACTAAAATTGAGTTCCATAGTAAAATGTGGGCACTTACATGTATTTTGTGAAACAAATGATTATCCATGCATGTTTTTTTTATGTGGAAGCTGTTTTGTGCTATACCTTTAAGGGCTGCTGGCCATGGCCCATCCCAGTAAGGCTGGGCCCATTAGACTGATGAATGGAGGGAAAGCGACAGAAACAGAGGGGGGATGTACATCACAGCAAATCGAAACAACCACTAATATGAACAACTTTAGTGAGACAAGAACAGCAGGGAAATGAGATAACTTGATCTAAAAATCTGAAGTACACAAGAAAAGGACACATTAGGGAGTGCAATAAAGTGAAAAAAGATAGACAGTGCAAGATTCAGAGAAGGCAGGAAGTGGTTATCTCTCCATCTCTTACATGGTGCTGTCTATGGGTCCGTCCGTCAGTCAGTCAGGAAGACGGGCGCACACACACGCTCTCCTGCTTTCACATGCACTCCTGACTTTGCTGTGTGTGTGTTTACAGATGGCAAACCTTGTGACATCGTTGTGCTGTGTAGTTCTGGCCGCAGTGGTGGTAGCCTACGCTCAGAGACGCAGCCAGCTTGGTGAGTTTGCATTTTATCTCTTTTACAACAAATTCCACCTTCCTACCAAGCCTTAACCTCTGTCTCTGTTTACTTATTTTGATTATTTTTTATCTTTATTTTTTGGTTTATTTATTTCATACTTTCCTCATGAAGAAAACTGGTGCCTCCGTTTTCTTCATGGTTTCCAGTTTTTTCTCATTTTTCTTCTCTTTGTCTACAGCTGGCTGAAGATTCCAGCTTTATTACATGGTCTTAAAAAAAAAAAAAAACATGTACCATGAGCTGTTATAATGGTATCAGGGTATCCCAAGGTTTAAGAAGTTAGGATTGGAAATCACATTCTGTTCATTATATTATTTTAAATATTTCATCAAAAGTCCTTTTAATGACCTAGAAAAAAAATGCAGTAGTCATCCGACTTTTTCCAAGTTTTGTAAAGCATCGCTCTCCGTCCTCCATGTTTTTTTTTTTCTGTTTTGTTTTTGTTTTTTTTTATACACACACCAGTCACCTGACTGAAAAAAGGCTGTTATCCAATAAGGATGAATATTTATTTGGACACCTGTCTGGTCACAAACACATGGTGGTGTTAGGGCCACCACCCATCTATAACATAGAAAGCTCTGGCTTTATGTCAGTAGTTATCCCAACTAATATCAGTTACTAATCGGTGTATGTATGTAAAGAGCAAAACTGAACAAGTATATTTTACTTTGTAAGCACTACAAAACTATTACTAAATTTAGATGTTGTTTATTATGTTGTTCTTGTATGTATCAAAATAAAAATGAAAACAAATCATGTTACAATATAATCATTTTACTGTGAGAATCTCCTTCCAGCCCATATGCATGTCATCTTCTTTCATGCATGCATTTACTTTCTCATTTTTTCTTGAATTTAGATTTGCAATTTATCTCATTGAATAACTGTATTTGTACTTTGACATTTTGCAGCAGTAAGGTGCAATATTTTTCTCTGCTTTAGAGGAGATGGCATCCATACATTGTTTTGATCATTGCCAGAATGTTTTAAAATCAAAGCTGAAACAAGATATGGTAGCTGCTCCTCTGAGAGCTTGCACAAAATGCATGAGATTAAATCTGGCCAAGCCATTAAAGGGTGTGAGCTTAACACACAAGTCAGTATGTCACTTGACTCTTAGTGAAGATTGGCCTTGACTTAATAGCCTATGAGAATGGACTATTTAGGTCAGCTGACCCAAAAAAGACTCCAAGGATGTCAATAAGTCCACAGTGACGCACGTCACTATGTCACAAGACTCTCACACGAACACGCAGACACACAGTATATTTTGTAACAGAAATAATGAATCTGAGTATTACTGGAAAGAACAGAAAAGTTAAATGTAAGAGAAGTGGAGTGAAAACATAAGCAGGCAATATAAGACAGAAAGTCAGCCACAGCAGTAATTAATGCCGGAAGGGAAAGGTTGCTGGGTCATGATCTGAAAGAAACTGAGAGCAATACCAAACATTTGGCTATGTGAGAGACAGATATACTCCACTCCTATAAGAATGTGTGTTATTTTTTAGAATCTAGTCACTTTCATTCATAATAAAAATTATTGAGATATTTTTCAACACAAGTTCAAAGTATGTTTTCTTTTGTGCGCTTCTGAAAAAAGAAAAATAAATTAAATTAAAACAGACGATTGAAAAAGGTCACATTTGAGGAAATAAAATATATAAACAGTGGGACGAGTTATAAATAGTTTGAACTTTGGAAAATAGATATTTGTGTGGTTTTGGCAATTCTTAATTCTGCTGCATAAACTAAGGTGTATATATGCATAACAAGACAGTCAATGCTGGACTAAAACCAATTTTTGGTATCAATTATGCTTGACATCTAAGTTCTCTCCCTTTCCTTGTTAGGATACTACTTAACCCAAAATAAAATCCTTCCTTATCTTAATATTACATTTGGATGGATCAGAAAGTGTATTTATCACTCATTTGGATTAGAGTAATAAATACACTTTATATGATTTGTTACATTTATCGCATTTCTGATTTCCAAACACTGATTTCTCACCATATTTGAATGGTATACATCTCCAGGGTTTGTTTCTCTGAAGCCACACAGAAGTGCTCACTTAACGCAATTCATGTGTGCAAACAGCTATTCATTTACATTTTCAGTAAATGGGAAAAACCCACTATTGGGCTGGATCCGTCTGTTAGAAATATACAGGCCCACTGTTTGCAAATGAAGTTGTGTATGCCTGTGCTATCCAGAGGGTAATATGTCCATTAGAGACTTCTGGATTATTGACAGCCATAAATCATGGAAGACAGAATGAGATTCTGTGAAACAATATATCTGCAGAAAGAATAAATTTAGCAAAATTGGCAAGTTTACAAGTGCAATTTTTTACTGGACCTGATGTTAAAGCAATTTCTAAAAGGTTCAGGAATCCTAATATTTTAGCTGGCATTTAAACTGCAACAAAATGACCATTTCCAGCGTCTAACGCCACATGTCAGAAACATTAGTTACAACAGGATGTAGGAATTATTTTCTCACCAGCAAGACTCCTTAAGCTTAAAGCCAAGCACTCTGGTGTTTAGGTCTGCATACTGAATATCTACTGAGCTCAGTTAGAGATTCATGCTGACAAAAAATTGGGCAAAAGAACATTGGATGGAAATCTGAGCCGCACAAAAGGCAGTCCTTCAATAAAACATCACTTGAACAACACAGAAAAATGAAAATAATTGAAAGGCAAAAGCCCACTGAGAGAAAGGGAGGCAGGCTCCAAGGTAAGGCCAATTAAGCTGTGTTGAATATTCCTAGTACAAAAACAGGCATTCAGATATTTTGAAAAGGAGAGTTGGTGGAAAAGACTTAAGATGGATAATGGTAAGGTAAAATACATAAGAGCTGATAATGGGAAGAAAAACATGCACTCATCTGAAAATGACAAAACAAAAAAAAAAACAAAGTGAGAAAAATAACACAAATGAGTAATAACATGATCTCTCTTCAGCACAAAGCAAACCTAATGCCAACATGAAGCCATCACTGTAAACGAGGTCAGAGAAGTCTTAGCTCCACACATGCTGCATCACTAAGCTGAACTTGAACTTTTACCATCTCAGTTATCATGCCTGAAAGAAAGGGAGGATTAACCTTACCTTCAAAGAAGAAGAACATTATTTTAGCCATTATTATTAACGTAAAAGCAGGATAGTGTCACTGAAGAGAAATAATTCATCTTTGTACATCTCAAGGCTCTATTAAATTGAATGAATTTCAGATTTATTGTTTAAATCAATTAATTGACATAAATTGTGAGTTTGATTTTCCAGTGTGCATGCAATACACAGCTAAATACATAATCATGCATTTCACCAGTATTACATGGTCCGTTAGCCATGTAATGTATCCTATTTAACTCATGAAACTAGTGTATCATGCTTTTTTATGACGGTGACAAACTCATGTTGAACAATATCTCCAAACATATGAGAGTAAAAATTAAACCACAGTGTGTCTGAAAATTAAATTACAATGCTAAAAGTGTATTTTGTTCCAACCAGAATTTTTGTTGGACAACCTACATATTCTGGATTTAAAATGCTGCATTAATGTTTTAACAATGTGTCAACTAAAATGTTTATAGCTTTATCTTTTTTTCTTTTTAAAATGTCATTTGTTAAAGAGAATTAGCAAACTCTGATAAGGCCCTGAGCTAATGAAACAGGTGTATAAAATAAAATGATTGTTTCATTATACTGTTTTTTATACAACTATTTTTATAACTCGTATCCTCATTGTGTTGTCACACTGCTGTTTTTTTTAAGCAATATATTCTACAGCAATTAGCCATGCACTTGTAGACTGACACATTTATTGTATATTTTTATATAGTGAGTTTACCAAAGCGAATGTATTGTGAACAGCACTGTTCTATTCAGAGTCTTGTTATATTCTTGAGTGATATTCTATTTTTTATTGAATAAACATACAACCTCTTATTGAGCTTTTAGTTCATACTTCCATATTATTAAAATAAATTGTTGGCATTCTTGTAATTCTTTGTATTTATAAACTGAATATACTTTGACAACTCCTAAAGCACTGACAAGCAGCTTTGCTTTAAAATTGGCTGGCTATGAGAAGAAGGGTTGGATGATTGAAGGGCTCATTAAACAGTTGATGCCTGGATGTCTCTGTTTCTTCCAGATTACGTTTTTCTAATAGCGATAGAGTCAATCATATTCTATTTAAAAATCAATCTTCACCTGCACTGAGAACCAGAATATTGACACCAAGAGGAAAAACTGTTTTTTCTTTTTACTTCAGTATGGGATTTTCTCCCTCCTTAACGTAGCTATTTATTTGCTATATTCCTCTTGCTGTATGCTTCTTTGGTTTGTTTTTAAACCTGAGAAATTCCCAGAATGTTTTTCAAAGGTATCCGTATTTCAAGAAGGAGGTGTTTTCACAGTAAATGTTGAAATACTGTGACAAAGTATTTGGAAGATGGTTGTCTAACTTTTCATAGCTAGCTCCACTTCAGGAAGCTTGGTTGATAATGCTTCGGTTTTATTCCAGTTTGAGTTGTTAGCATAAGGCTGTTTGAATGTGACATGGGCAACATGGCCACCCAGGGCGGCATCTTGTGTGGGGTGAAAGGAGGTGAACGTTTCCACCTTTCATGACTCTCTCTATCTTATCCCTTCCTTCAACACTTTCTGATGGAATACTCCATCCTCTTTCCCTTTCTTGCACATTTTCTATACTTTTGTCCCCTGGAAATCCTTGCTCTGGATTCTCCGTCTCATTGTTTTACCCCTTAATAAAACATAGTGATTTAAAGAAGGTCTGACTAAAAGAACTGGTGTACTACATTTTTACCTTTGTTCCAACTCCTGACCTCACATTCTGTCTAATTTCTACGAACAAAAGAGTGAAGGGATAAGAAATGAAAAGCTTAGGCAATCCAAAGCCAGAGGGACTGAGAGCAAATGAGAGACAGCAGGAAGTAAGAGGTTAACTCCCCAACTAATTCCATGGTATTACGGCTGTCATAGCTGTATTTATTTCTCAAGCATTCAACACACGTTGGTGACTCCTCAACATGCCTGGGCGTATGCTTTGCTACACAGACCTATTTATCCATTCTTGTGAATGGATTGTGTAAATTGTTTAAACCAAATTAATTTTTGCAATCTTGTAACCGACCTCTATCATGCATGACAGCTGAGTCTAATTTAATTCGTGCGTAGAGGCTCATATACACAGATGAAATTAGCATTGATACAAACTCTTTGAAAGCAAGATGTCAGACAGAAAACAAACACTGTCATCTATTGTAGAAACATTCCATATATATTTTTTTTTAGATTCATTTTACTAGATGTAGATTTATGTGTTCAGACATATGACATATATTATTGCTTCAGTCACCTGGTGGACCAGATAAGGGATTAGTTGTTCTATTGGCTGCTGAGTTAACATTCTAGATATTTCATTATACAGAACACTAGATATTCTAGATGACAGAGTTCTACTGTTTTGCCTGATTAAGTACTTGCTCATTTTCAACTTTGGTGTACCTAAAAAAAACAAAAAAACACCACAACATCATGGACATTGCTGGTAAAGTGTGAATCTTCCCCCAAAACATGCCATAATTTGTGCATCTCTGCACAAATCACAGTAAAAGACGGTTCCAGACAGCTAAATGTAATCAATTATTCATGAGAGATAACTGCTCTCTGATGTGTCATCAGAGAAAACAGACAGCAGGAGGAAACAAGTAAAGAAGCACAAAAATCATGTGTTTTTGTTTAAGCCATGTAACGTTTATGCAGTGGGGGAACCTCTATCGTTCTCATTATCCAGAGTAGCACTCAATGTAATCAGTGCTCTCTGTTTGGCAGGCAGCGTGCAATAAATTCAACATGGAGCTCATCCGGTTGATTGACTGACAGCATTGGCAGATGAATTACAGTCTGACTGATTCAAAGACTGGCAGACAGGCTTAGTGAAGTGATACTGATCCTATTTACTTGTGGTTTAGGGATGAAAAATCACAAGCATGAACCCGTCATAATACATGAAGAAATTTACTCCAAATATTTCAAAAGTTTTAAAAATATATTTACATATATTTTCTTTAAAACTCTTGGTGATTTAGGCTTCCAACTATCAAAAAGTAATGCTTTGATAATATGTTTTCATTATGTCTGTCTTAAAGTCAACCAGAAACTTGAAAAGCAAATATTTCAAGTTTCTGGTTCTCTAAATACAGTGGAGGGCTAGCGGTAGATGTATGGTAAGCTGTTGCATCATATAATTGTGGGGCATTGCAATGTCTGATACAATCAAATTAGAGCAAGTAGTATTCAAGTAGAGCATTAGAAATTCAAAAATTTCAGACACCAGACACCAGAAAGAGTATAATAAGGTGCCATCTGGGGGTGTCACTGCCAGGTAAAATATAAGTGTAGACATATTTATTTGAAGGAAATCAGATTCATACCTGACTATTAGAGCCACCCTAAATGAAGCAGCTTGCTTTTCTGAAGTAGTGGTTTTGAATTGGGTGCTATGAATTGCTGCCTAAGGTAGCATTGTATGGGACAAGGGTCAGCAACATTCAAAGCTCAGCGAGCCACTTTCGCCTCGGCTCTCAATAGAGCCATAATCTACCTGGCCAGAGTTAAAAAAAAAAAAAAAAGATAACTTGTAAGCAAAAAAAGTATTTTCTCACCATCAAGCTGTTTTGATTTGATTTTAAATAGGCCTGTCGCGATAAATAAATCAATTAATCGGACGATTAAAAAAAAAGCTATTGAGTAAGTTTAATTTATCGTCATTATCGTTTCTCCCTGCATTTTTCCATGACACTGGATGAGAAGGCTCAACTTCGCTGCTTTCCACTGACCCTCCCTTCCTCATTTCTTTAGCGTAATGCCCAGATCACACTACACGATCTCAGAACTGTCGGCTGATTGTCGGCCCATGTTCAAAACCTGAGAGACCAACACTAGCTGTGGTGTCCAACAATGGGCACAAAATAATGGCTGAAAGTCCAGTTAACTCATTTTAAAACAATGGCATTAGTCAACGTTTTACTACAATCTACCTGCAATGCATGTGGCTGGTGTCAGCGTAAAGTCCTGACTGAATGAATATCATTAGAACCTATTTATGTCACGTTAACTATGAACAGTTGGAAAGTTACCGGGTTTATCAACTGCGGTAGCAATTTGGCTCCAAATCCTCTCCTGGTCATTTCTGTGGATATTCTTTGCGCCATGTTGAATAAACATTAATCATCTCCGATGTCCGCTGCACTCCGGGTTGCGCCGTCATCTCCGGCGCAACCCGGGAATCCCCTCTGTAATTTCTGAGGGAAAAGTACGGAGGTAAATCCGCGCTTTCTGATTGACCACCGGTCACTCTCAACAGGCTGAGTTCTCGCTACCTGTCGGGAAACCCCGTAGATCGGAGCGGCCACGAGGTTCTACCGACTGGACCCGATCATTCACGACGCACTACAGGACAATCGGTTACAAAGTCGCAGCGACAATGTTAGAATGTCCTAACATTGTCATAAATCATGTTGTGTGAACTGTGTTTAAGGGAGGAGGGAACTATTGCATCAGGTGGTCAATATGCCATCTTCTCCATTTAAATCTAATCATTATTGAAGGGCAATATTGTTTACAGACGTTATAATCTGCACTCTTTGGTTGAATGCAGTTTTTATTTCCACTTTGGTTTTGTGTTGTTTAGTTTTTATTCAAGTGCATTTTTTGTTAACAAAGACTAAGAGTTCAATTTATTTTAGTTTTTGGTTCTTTGTTTACCAGTTCCAGTGTTAAAGGGTTTTTTGAAAATAATGTGTATCTATTTTTGGCAGAATATCGCTTGCATTATTATGTCATTTCCATTAAATCAGTGTAAAAAGGTCTTCAGACAATATTATCGTTTATCGCAATAATTTTTTGAGACAATTAATCGCTCAGCAAAATTTATTATCGTGACAGGCCTAATTGTAATACAGATTTGTAAAAGAAAAATTAGGATAAGACAAACTTCCTGGAACTGGATCCCTAATAACATTTAATTACTGTACAGGAGAAAATGAAAACGTATCCACTCTGTCAATTAGTTTCAATTGTCTTCCCTTAAGTGTCAGACATTAGAATTCACTGTGACAGAAAAAAGTCAGATAGGAGAAACGAATGACAAATGTCTGTAGAATCCAATATTTTTTGTGAGTTCTGTAATTTGACCACTACAGATTCAGAATTCCCGACTGTCTGATAAAATCTTTCATGTAATGGACCATTTCCAACCAATTGCAGTGTTTTTCATGAAGATATGGAATCTCCAAATCTCGCTGTCTGAGTGTTTCTGTCTATTTGCGTTACGTCCGGTCTGGTGTGTATTTGTGTTTTTCTTATAGTGAAACTCTTATCTCATCAATCATTAAGAAGGAATTCCCAGTAAGGCTTCCATCAAGCGCCATCCTCCCCATTTGTGTTTTTCAGCTGGCACCTTTCCGAAAATTAAAATAATTGAATTACGCAGGATGTTTTCTTTAGATAGGTGAAAACTTTTGTCTATCCATCCATTTTCTATACTCCCTTGTCCCTTTGTGGGGTGGGGAGGGTTGCTGGTGCCTATCTCCAGCTAACGTTCCAGGTGAGAAGCAGGGTTCACCCTGGACAGGTCACCAGTCTGTCGCAGGGCCACACAGAGACAGACGGGACAAATTTCATAAACTCCAGCTACTTTATGCTGCTGGTAAGATACTGATTCCGGATATGAACTGTGCAAAATGCCATTGAGATAATCCAAATTGCATTTCTAGCCTCTGTGCAAAATTGCTGAATTGAAGAACCTTTTCAGAAACAGGATTACTTTGTCTTTGGCAACAATGTCTGGTATACATTCAATTCAATAAATAGGAATATAGTTTCTAGGAGGCTTATTTCTAACATTAAAAGTGTAAAACACGTTTTCAGCAGGTACTAAGCACGCTTTTCATTAAGCCCACATTTCAGTATAATTTTTTTCTGGGCTTGAGCTAATACTCCAATCTTGAATGCCAAAACATAATGGCATGAAAATATCAGCCTGTATGGAATGTAATGCATGAAATGCATCCCCCGCAGCTGCAAAAAAAAATAAAAATGCTGGTGTCTTTCATTTGCTTATTCAGCAGCAAATTCAGTGCAAAAAATATTCTTAGATGTCTTACATTGAACCTATCAAAGTATAAATTGCCAGGCTGCTCATTATTATCCTTTTGTTCGTCTGCATGTACATGTCCATCTCTTCAAATACACTCAAGATAAAAGCAGAGAACAAGGTCCAAGCAAAACTGTCCATGAATATTATACCTCACCTGTCAGGCTACACATACTCACATTGGCTTGCGCAATTTTCAAAGAGCAAACTAATACGAGTTGGCTGATGGGTATGTGTAGTCACAAGTGAGTAATTTGTTGTGGGTCACAACCAGTCAGCCTTTGATGACAAAAAAAAATCTACTAAAAAATGTGACGTGACGACTGAAGGGTCAGAGAGCTTAGCATTTTGGAATTGACAAAGTAAATTTGGCCTCAAAACATTTTTTTGTGCCATGAAAATATAGAGGATAAGCTTAAAATGGATATACATGTCTCTTGAGGTGTTACTCTAATTAATAAATGACCAACTCCTCATACTCTGATCAGTGATTCTGCAGTGAGACTTTAAAGTTGCTAATTTTTGGCCACATTAATTCTATTGATTTCTTGATGCACTACATTGTTTGTAAATCCTCCCTCCCCTCAAATTTGCAATGAAAAATTGCCATGTGTTCAATACTTATTTAACCTGCTGTATAGAAAGATAAATAACAGGTATAGATATGTTGAGTCATACAAGCTGCCCAATGCCTCCAGGATGTCATAGAATATGGCATTAAATTAACTTTTTCTAAAGGAAGAAATTAAAATCATTTGTTATAAAGAGTATGTTCTTTTTTATGGTCACAATCTGAGCACATAAATGTACTTAAGTAGAGCTTTTCTTCCTGAACCCTCAAAGCACTTTACACGAATCACATGAACCGAATTGCACTCACAAACATGGACACATTCATACACAGATATGGAGATTGGTGAGCAACCTGGCGTAAGTGCCTTGCCCAAATGCACGTTGACATGTGGCAGGAGGAAGGTGGAGTCAAACCCACTTTCCAATTGCCAGGCAACTACTCTTCCCATCGGGCCCCAGTTGCCAGCGCCAGAGGAACTGTGACTCCTTTGGCACTGATGAGAATAACACTTCTATTCTCACCAGCTATTCTCAACTATGATTCTCAACTATGATAGAACTTCTAAAATGGTATCTTTAGCTCCACTTTTGCTTTGTGTGCATGTACAAATGCATGTATTTACCCTTACCACTCCTGACTAAATCTAGATGTTGATTCATCTCTATTTAATTTGGCTTTGGGGCTCTGTAAAGAAATTACTTGCATTGACCTAGAAGTGCATTGACCTATAGGCGTTTTAGATTTCATAAAGACTTCTTTAAAACCTAGACATGATCAGTGAGTAATTATTGATGTGTCTAGTGGATACATCAGTATCTTAAATGTTAAATTATAACATTAAACAAAGTGATAATTTTAGTAATCATTGCTATATAATAGATTACAAGCCAATTAAATATATTCTCAAGCTCTACTTCCGATAAGAAAGCTAAGCACTTTTGAAATATCTCCTTCATTTATCATGCTTTATTCAACAGCAACTGAATATACCTAGTAATATATACTTTGATAGCTTATTTATAAGTATTTTATGATCTTGGTGTTTCATTTTAATGCTGCACTAAAACTTGAGTGGAACTTTTGAGGTGAATTTTCCAAATGCAATAAAGCAGTTTGTTTTTTCTTTGCAAAAGTAACAAAGCTGTAACAGAGCATCGGGAAGTTTTTATTTGTCTTAATAATAATATGTTTTATTTGTAGAGCACTTAAAAGTTTTTCATAATCTCAAAGTACCAAGTGTTGTATATATCCTGCAGTGTATACCCAGAAAAATGTGAGTAATGTATGAAATAAGGCTCACAGTGGCTACAGATAAGGTCACATTTCTTTAACTGGGGTTTGAAAAAAGCTTGATATATTCTGTGTTTCAGTCAGGACACTTGGCAGAGTCGATACTGGAAATAAGAGTGTGCTGTAATTTCAAAGAAATACACTTAACAAATCAATTTATCTAGTCATTAAAAAGGGGCTTTTCATTCATAGATTGCCAAAAAGCCCCCTAATATTGAATTGAGAGACCATTTGTGAGATACATTTTCTGTTTCCAAAGCCATTTTGCTGATCCCAACCCATTAAATCCAAACTTATGTATTCTTGTGCCGTTTAAAAGTTAGAGAGTCCCTTCTGATTGTCCCCAATTCTTCCTGATAAACTGTTCAATAAGTCAATGCTGCCAGGAATCTAATGTTTTTCCAGAGAGTTTAAGTAGAATTTTGGCTAATGTTGTTTTGCAGTAAAACTTTGTGCCATGTCATTGGAAGTGACTCTCCAGGCTTTCAAAGTGGGTGAGAACTTTCATTAGAGATATAGAAGGCCCCCCAAAAAAATCAAAGCTAATCTTTAAATATAAACTGATAATGATACTGTTAATTCATTAACTTGCACAATCTCAAACCCCTGTAGATGGATAGTGTTCCATCTACAGTAACTTTTTTTTTGTCTTTCAGAGACATCTTACCCATTGTTTTATGTCTTTTCAGACTAGAACTCATCACTTTGACAAAGACAGTAAAACTTTTAGAGGGTTGTATCTTGGGATATGAGAATCAGTAGAATGATGGTGTCATAGAAATGGCTCCCAGAGTACATTCTACCTTTGATTGCTTTGCAAGCTGAAGAATATTTTTCTTTAATGCTGTCTGGCATGAAAGGGGGTTGTTGTGTCCTGTCACTTTGAGCTTATGTCTTTGTCATTTTGCATTTCTGTTGAAAACTTTTTGTTTGAAAAGCCCATTTCTGGATATTTGGCTCTGAGCCAGTAGCTGTGAAGCAATGCTGACTGAGCTCCATAAAAAGGTGGAATAAAGAAGCAACAACAAAACACTACACCTTTTCTAAAAGAACCCTGTGTCCTTGTAGACGAGTGGCGACAAAGGCAAAGATGGAGCGTAACTCGCTTGTGTGCATGTGCTTGACTGTTTTGGCTGTTTGTATTTATTGCCCATGACATTGTGCAAGGACAGTCCTATCTGTCTTCGTTGAAAAATAATTTGTTGCTGTGGAATGGATTCATACACAAACCATTTGCTCCCCAATCCCTGAAAAGTTATTGTCAGGGGACGATGGCTTTTCCTCTCTTCTGTCTGTTTGAATTCTAATTCCCAAAGCTCTGCTACCAAAAGTACTGGAAATTGCAAAAACATTACACACATCTTACTGTGAGATGTGTGTAGAGGCTTAAAATAATGTGGCATTGACTGCTTTTACCACAAAGCAAATTGGGCCCATGTACTGGCAGTTATAAGAAGTTAATCAAATTTCATATTTAGCATCCAAGCAAAAATAAACATGTTGATTAGATTCATACATCAATGGGACCATGTTAGTCAAATGTTTATTATTACAGTGAATGACTCAATATTTATTTTACATCTGATGTAAAACTATATTTATACATTTCTGAACTTGTAAACTGCTGTCACACTTTTTTTTCCTCTGATTTTATTTTTATTCTATGTGTGATGTTTACTATTTTAGCCTGAAATTTAAATGCTCAATCTATAAATGCCACAAACTGGTCATACAATCCTTAGTTAGATTAATCTTAAAATAGGTCAGACTTCCCTGTAATTGCAAAATCTTCAAGCGTTAGTCAGATGAGTTAAACTTTGTCTCTTAGTCTTTGTAACATCCAGACAAGACATCTGGATGTCATAGCATTCCAAGTTCATATATATAGCATATCTAAATGTAGCTAAGGTTATTTAAAGCACTTAGTTAATCAAGTTATAACAAGCAAATATTTTTTTTTTATTATTCATAACATTAGCATTTGTTGCAATACACAACAAAAAACATATGTGTACTTTCATGCACATCTCAATATGGTAGAGATTCCATAAAATGACCATGCTTGGGACTCCACATTGCTCAGTGGCTGTCCAACCACAAATTGATAACAGCCACACTTTTCAAAACCTTTACAAAAAAATATTTTTTTCTTTCAGACTAAACTATACAGCATACTGTTTTACAAAATAATAATAAAAAAAATACTATCCATGTATAGCAATTACATATTTTAAAGTGCTAAAACTTAGAAAACATATTTTTGTTGTACTGGTCTATAAAACAAAAGCCAACAAAAAAGACAATTAGATTTCTTGCTTTATTTGTGAACAAAATGCATTTGCCCTTAAGTAAGAGACAGCAGTGCAGCTTGTTCCATCATTGTCAGGCATGCAGCATCGCCAATTCCTTGGGACTTTGGATTGCATAATCCACTAGGACTAACGGGTCATTGTGAAGCTTAATGTCCTGTCATAGCCCAGGTGACCAACCACAGAATTGAAATGACGTATGTCATTCAGAGACCTTAAAAGGTCAATGCTAGTCTCAGATAAAGTGCTAGGAATTCCAGCCCAGAACAAAATGTTTCATTGCAATTCAAAAGTAGAGAGTTATTCCTCTGACCATTTTCCTACACCCTTGTCCCTTACTGGGGTCAGGAGGGTTGCTGGTGCCTCTCCAGCTAATGTTCCGGGCTAGAGGCGGGGTCACCCTGGACAGGTTGCCAGTCTGTCGCAGGGCAACACGGAGACAGACAGGACAAACAAACATGCACACACACACTCACACCTAGGGAGAATTTAGAGAGGCCAGTTAACCTGACAGTCATGTTTTTGGACTGTGAGAGGAAGCCGGGGTACCCGGAGAGAACCCACGTATGCACAGGGAGAACATGCAAACTCCATGCAGAAAGACCATGGCCGGGAATCGAACCCAGAACCTTCTTGCTGCAAGGCAACAGCTCTACCAGCTGCGCCACTGGGCAGCCCGCCACTTCCAGTCAAAGTTCCTAAAAATATAGACTTCCATATTAAGCAAATGAAATTAACCCCTTAACTGCCACCCTCAAAATTTTTACATTTCGTGTCTACGTGGACACTCATATCATTGTGATGGTTAAATAGTTAAAATAGGTAAGATGTTATTCCTTGTAAACCTTTTCTCTAGTTTTTTGTTGTTTTTTTTGTCTTGTGAAGTCTAACAGTATTGATCAGTATTACCTTGTGTTCAGTTCCATAAATTGTCCACTCTACTCTTGTCACTGCTTAAAAAAAACATCTATGTACCAAGACTGAGACTTTCAAAGTGATTTCTATGAAAACAAAACACAAACAGTATATATTCTGTAACAGCACAAGTTACAGAAATGTATATTTCTTTACAAATATACACTTCTGTAACTTCATTTTTACTATACAACCCCCATAAAATTTATTACAAAATAAGGATATCATAAACAGAATATGAAGCTCAAGGGCTGTAAATACTTTTGGAAATATAGCTTCTAATTGTTTCAATAAATAGAGCAATTACCAAGTCATTCAACACTAAAATAATGTAAAGTAATGTATGCTAGTAAAAGCATTCTAAATGTTTTGTGACTGGAAAGATAATGTTCTTATCATCTGAATAATGATAAAATAATACAGATGTAAAGAGATTAGATGTAAATGGCCCTAAGACACGCTAGCATAACAAAACAATGTTTTGAAAATACACAAAACGGAGGGAAGTCACAGCTATACCCAGCCACCATCTTGCCTGTATCTGGAGTGTACATGTGTCATATTTCTTCAACACAATAACAAGCAGCCTGATCTGTCAGATTGATAACACACTGCATTCAGCACAGCACCCTAAACACACACAGGGTTAAGGAACAGTGTGTGTGTGTTAGAATCCAAGTTCTTCTTGAACTTGGATTCTGTACCTTATTCAACACAGGATGTAATAAATAAGACATGCAAAAAACAGTGATAAATTGTGGCAAGCCGGTTAATGTTAATGTATCAATTAATTAATTACAATCAATGTTAAGAAGCATGTCATGAAATGCAATTAATCAGACTTCACACCTTGAATTCTCAAGATATGCTTTTGTGTAATTGTAGAATTTTTTGTTGTTGAAAGCTATCAAGCAAACCAGTAAACCAAGCGTATCCTCTTCATGCCATTTTCTAAAAACAAAAATGTTACAGTCTTTTTTTCCCAGCACTTTTTTTATCATTATTTTCTGGTAACAGATTAAAATGGGCCCTAATTTGCATTAAGCTGCTTTAAAAGTCCAGGCTGCATTAGCGTTTTTTTTGGGTGGGGGTTGGGAGGTTGCATTTATTATGTTCTTTAATTTGAGCATGTCCAATGCGATCTTACCGTCATGTTTCTCTTGAGCCTCTCTTGATTTAGACAGGAGATGACAGGCTGATGTGGCATGAGATGGTAATGTTTCCTTCCTTTTTTCATATGCAAATTTCTAAATGAAAGCTTCTTCCCTCTCTTTCACATATCAACATGCGAAACATCTGCCTCCACATTTGCCACTTCCCTCATTCTTTTCTCTTCTTTTCTGCATTATATTCATCTGTTGGAAAAGGTCACAATGTCCACCCTTTATATACTCCTGGTTGTATTACTTGACTTTTGATGTACTTTATTTTTACTGCCATGTTGTATAAATACAACAGATGTTAGCTATGTAAGGATTGTGTTTGTACAAAATCAAGAAACAAGTAAAGTGAACGGTTGACTAAGTAGGTCATTTGTAAAGAAAATTACATTTAGGAAGATTTCAGATGCAGTCTCTTTCAGAAATCTCTATGCTACTTGACATGCTATCTTGTCTGCATAGCATGTAGAAGAAGCACAGATACATGTGGAGGTAGGTGCTTTGACAGTGCTTTACTGCAGGAGCATCTAGACATTGCTAAACCTTTGGTACAAATGAGGACTGGCTCAACTTCTGTTTTTATCAACAGTGATAAAAGCAAAATACCTGTGGGCGC
This sequence comes from Phalloptychus januarius, assembly GCA_902982915.1. Classification (NCBI taxonomy): domain Eukaryota; kingdom Metazoa; phylum Chordata; class Actinopteri; order Cyprinodontiformes; family Poeciliidae; genus Phalloptychus; species Phalloptychus januarius. The sequence goes on along the minus strand of CADWAE010000133.1, from coordinate 2,651,664 downwards.
ATGGTAGTTTTTCAGGGCTGCAAAAATAATGACAACTCAATTAACTTTGCATAAATTGACTTTTTCCCAACTGAAACTGTAAAACCGAAGGACAGAAAGACGTAACAGCAAAGCCTGCAACCTCTAAATCAAATTTCAGTCAAAATCAAATCTTGAACAAACATTAGCTCTTTTGTGTGCGTGCTTTCTTTTGGATCATCTCGGCATTCTAAATACAAAAGTGAACCTATTAATTCCACAGTTGATGATTCAAAATTGTTGTGATTTTCATGGACTTTTGAATTGGTAATTTTTTTTATTTTCAGAAGAGACCTCATTACTCACAGTCAGGCCTCATTACTTCTCAGTCAGATACATGCCTGCCTCCAGTAGAATAGTGAAACATGTGGGCGCATGTCTGCTCATCGAAATTGACACATTGAATCCCTCTTTTCTTTGACAAGCACCTAAAACATGAATGCTTCTTTCTTCAGCTATGGGGTTAACACATGCACCCTCATGTCTTCAGCACTGAGATACAAAGTGTCTGCATCTCTCAACAGGGAAATTTACAGGTTCAGGCTTCTAAGCTCCAGCAGAAGGCATGTGTAAAAAAAATAGAGAACATGTCGTATGCAAAGTTAACAATCCAATGTGTTAATTTTACATATTCTGCTGAATAACTGAACTGAATTCTTCACATGAGTTTTTTTCTAGATCCTGGCATACATTCTCAGATATCTGATAGGTTCATGCGGCTCATTGTAAACCTCACATCAATGAGTTAATTGGAAATATTTACTCATGAACATAAACAATGTGTTCACTACTTACGTTCCACACTGTGAGGAGGATAACATTAATGTTAAAGTGGATGGGGTTGACATCCACAAATGTCACTGGTGTGTCATATTTACAGGTAGTGGTAGAAAGAACATTGTCCAGTTCACCTTACTCATAAAACAGCAAGTTGAACTGTGGCAGCTGGTCAGATGGTCCATCTCACACTTAGTAGCTATCAAATGAGATAAAAATATAAAAGATGCTTGTTTGACAAATCAAAACTTTATTTTTTGTCATCATCTATCTTGTGTTTACTCAGTCTGAATGTGCCTGAAAACACGAGTTCATCACACCTGAGATTTTTTTTTGCCCTCAGGCCTCAACATTAGACATTTCTTTGATAAGCAACCCTCTGTGTAAATGTCAGCAAAACAAGATTTTCATTCCTCTAAAACATGTGACAAATCTGTGCATGAAATCCCCAGATCTGCTTTGTAGCTCTCAATGTGACTTTTTTCTAACCTCAGACTCCCACTCCAGAATGTAGATGATGATTCATCCAGTATGCTGAATCTGCTTATTTAAATATATCTGCAAGTGTAATCACTCTATGCACATATTTATATGCATGTTTTATTTTTGAGACACCTAAAGAAGGGTGTATAGCTTGTCTTTATTATAATAACATTGCAAGCATGATGCGTCTGTTTTTGACCTACTTTTTATTATTGCAGGTAAAAAGGTTGCATGAGCCAAAAAAAGAGTTGGCATGTACAAGCTGGTCTACCCGGCCACTTTAATCTACCAGTTTCTCCTCCCTTAATCAAGTCAGAGCTGGCACTTGGAGGTGAAATACAAACAAAATCCTTATTTATTTTAGGAGGGTGGGGTTACTCCCTAACTGACTCAACTTCCTTGTTTTTAGTCTATAGCATCATATTATTTGCAGTTTATTTAGATTTTCTTTTAATGATTTTGTAATCACTTCATTTTGTGGAATTACATAAACTCAACACTACTGCCTCTATGAAGAAAACTGCTGGGCATCATTTTGCTTTTAATGCTTGCTATATTTAAGTACTAATTTAAAACAAGCTTAAGCATATGGATCTGTATGTTATAGCCCCGAGGAAAAATACTGCTTGATTGGTGCATCTTTAGTAAAAATCATTGAAAACTTTGCAGCCCTCCTGTAGTAGTGTGCATCCTTTGCTGCCAAAATTTAAAAAGCTATTCAGTTATGATTGCTGGAATGATCTGTTTGTTTTCCTTCATATGGTTCTGGATGGAATAGGGGTTGGAAATGTGTGGGTGTTTGTGTGTGCCAGTGAGTAAGAGAGAGCAAATGAGTGAGTGAGAGGAAAGAAAGTGCGGAGGTCTGTTTTGAATGAGGAGAATTTGGAGCAGACAAAGAGGCCAAGCTACTGGAATGTCAACAAGCCAGGGAGAAGCCTCGTTGTGTGTCTCTGTGTGAATTCAATGAAATTAGCTCATAGGAGGGTAAAAACACATAAATGTACTGCAAAGCTCCTTCAGACTCAGGCAAAGTGTGGACTATAGCGCAGATGTTCACAGTGGGCCTGGTATGTGCAGGGAAATGCTCAGTCCTGACATTCACATGCAGAAACACAGACTCCCCATCTAGCTTCCCACCCCTGCGCCAGTACCCTGTTTGGAGCTGCGATGAGCCGTGTAAAATGAAGAGCAAACATACCTGGATGTCATTATAGCTTGGGCTGCAGACTGGCCTTTCGCCGGAACACAGAGGCCTGTAACCGCGCTCGGTGAAAGTGCGTGCATGTAAGCATATGCCTTTTATTTATACAAGTGCTCACACATGAAGTTTTTCTTTGCATGCCAGTGGATGAGCGCAACAGTGTTTCTCAAGGCACATGAAGACAGTGGCAATTTTTCATTTTGGCCATTGTGGATAAATGGGGCAACAAATGTGACACGGAAATAAATACATATTAAAATGCTTTCCTTCACGGCGTTAAATCTTGTTGATTACCATTTTTTTCCCCTCATCTTTCTGTTCGAATTTCCTCTTTTCCTTCAAAGAATGCTCACCATACGCATTCATCCATAAAACATGTGTTTTGACATTACCTTTAAACACAAACAAAGCCCCTTAATTTCCTTCTTTTGCTTGGCCTGTGTAGCAGCTCTGACATTTCTTCATTTCTGTGGTTTCACAGTCTGAAACAAAAAGCCTGACCTGTCTGTGGCCAGAGGAGCAAGAGTACGTGTGTGCGTGTGTGTGTGTGTGTGGGGGTGTGTGTGTGTGTGCGTGCTCACCCCTACGCGTGTGTTTGTGTGCATATCTGCCGACTGAGAGAGTGCAGAGGCAAATGAAGGTTAATTTGAGTAATAAAACTTGTTTATTTGTGTTTTTAAGTTTCGCTTCATAGTCTGTTATGATGATATTGATGCTGCTGCACCTCTGCTCATTGGTGTATAGCTGCCAAAATGCACATCCACAAGTAAAAAGCAGAAGCACACTTACTGTGACAAATTCAGAAATGAAAGCACCTGCTTCAAAGAGAAAGCAATAAAGCAAATGATAAAAATTTTCTTTTTTTTTTTTTTAAGAAAGTAGGAAGTTGTAAAGAACTGACATTTCAGCCATTACAGAACTCCATCGATTCTGACTCTGTCTGCCATCCCTGCTGCTTTCCACTTGTTATTGACCGTTTTAGAACTGCTTTTTATGTACACTGCAGAGTTTATTTTTAGTGGATATGTGAAGTTTTATTTTATTTTTTTCATGGCACAGTAGGATATGCAAATTCTTATTGCATTATGCTGTGAGAAAAAAAAATCTTAGTTCTTTGAATAAGAAGGGAGAATATACATTTACTAATACAAACTACTGCTGAACTGAGGTAGCAGTACATCAGCTCATATGCTGTCATTTACCTGTGCATGCAGTCAGAACAAATGCTTATTTAAAAGTGTGCTAACCCATTGTGTGCACTACTGAGTTGTACAGATTGCAGACAGATATGCAAACTCTTTCTTCCATTCCATCCACAGGCAAGCTGCATACATTCCACATTACACAGGAGTACATAAACATCTTCAAGACTTTCCTTTGCCTTGTTTTTTTTGCCGTCACATGTCTTTTTCCAAGTTGAGCGTGTGGACCATGTATGCTTAGGGATTAGAGGTTCTTACTGTTCTGCTGATGTGTCTGTTTGCATTAGAGAAAAGCCAATCCGGTCAACCCTTCAACACCTTCTCACATAAGATGTTCCAATACTCACAGAAGTTTGTTTGGTAATATGCCTCGCAAAAATATTCATGCCCCTTGAATTTTTTCATATTGTCACCTTACAGGGATAAACGTAAATGCATTTTTGTCAGATTTTATGTACGTTTAATGCAAAGTTATGGAGAATTGCTAAGCAAATATAAAACTATGCATGTTTTAAAAAGTATTTGAAAAATAAATCGGAAAAGTGCATGCATTTGTATTCAGCTCCATTTAGTCTGATAGTCCTAAATAATCTAGTGAAACCAATTGTCTAATTAGCTAAAGAGTGACCTCATTAGCACATTATCTGCCAGCATTGTGACCAGTGAAAGCACCAGACTGGTCAGGGCTACAGCTGTGGAGAAGTTTAAAGTAGAGTTGGTTTATTAAACAATATTCAAAGATTTGCACATCTTGGAGAGCTCTCTTCAATCTGCCGTCCAATGGTATGCATACCATTTACAGGTTGCAAACTCAGAGGAGATGCAGAGGTCCGCAGATTGCGTTGACTTCAGGACTATTAGTAGTGGACGCCACAAAAGTTTAATTTATGCAACATTTGCAAGAAGAAGACATTTCTGAAATGAAAGTCAAAATAAATCCTGTTTACAATTCAGCACAAGCCGTGTAGGGACACGGGAAACAAGAAGGAGGTGCTTAGGATTGAAGAGACTGAACATTAATGCTTTTGGCCAACATGCATAACAATTTGTGTGGCAAAAACACAATAACACACATAACCCTGAACACCATCCTAATGGTGAAACTAGTGTTCACAGAAGCGTGAGGCTTTTCTTCAACAAGGATAAGAAAGCTGTTCAAAGTTGATAAAAAGATGGAATAATCAAAACTCAAAGCAATTCCAGGAGAAAACATGCAGCAGTAGTAACTCTGCTACTGAAGAATCGGCGCCCTGCAACTTTTAGATGTTTCCCTGCTCCATTGCATTTTATTCAGATGGCTCAGTTTTCTTCTCAACATGCAATTACATTCTAAAGAGCCTAGCTAATTTCCTATGTAATTGTTTTGCTTGTAAAAGATGCATAACTCCTGGGTTAAAAGTAAAGACTTGAAATTTGAGAAAAGGTTTATTCTCCAGTAGGACAACCACTTCAAACACACAACTAGAGTTACAAAGAAATAGTCAGATCAAGCATTGGGTTATGTTGTAATAGCCCAATTAAAGTTCAGACCAAGCAAGACTTGAAAATAAATGTCAGCAGACATTCCCTATTTAGTCTGAATTTAATGTAATATGGAAAGAAGAATAGGCAAAAAATATCAGTCTGCAGTCAAACAAAGCTGGGAGAGAGACAACCCAACAGACTTGCAAATGTAATTGCAGTGAAATTCCTGTCACGCATCACAGGCTTTCTTTGGTAATAGATATATATATATACATATATATATAAATAAAAATTATTCTCTTTCCACTTCATAGCTCCACTCTTGTTTTATTGCATCACATTGTAGTTGTTAAATCACAAAATGTGAAAAAATAAAATAAAAAAACCTTAAGGGGCTTGAGTACTTGGGTAACGCAGTGGATTGCATCAAGAGTGTCTGACGATGATTTTAATTAATGATGTGATTAGTCTAATTAAATGTTCATTTGTGTTGTCTAAGAGCTGAGCTTTGATCTGATCATTAGCATGGACATTATTCCTAATCATCATTATAACCTGCTGTATTCATTTACCCAAATTCCTTTGAACTCCCGACAACAGAACGCAGTGGAAACAGTACACCTCGGTTTTTTTCTTTGTCAAGTTTCTCTTTGAAGTCAACTGTATTCATGAGGACTACTAGAAAAAGAGTCAGTGCTGTCAAAGAAAAAATTTCAATGATAATGATTTTCATTGTAGCTGATGTTCTGTTCAGCATTCTCAGTCTTTCACTGACAAATGATGAGTGTGAAACTGTAAGTAAACTTTAGGGCCAGGCATAGAGCTACAACACTGCAGGCTCTCTTCCAGTATAAATAAATCCATGTGTCTGGAACAGTTTGTGTGTCGATGTGTGTGTGTTTGTGCTCTGCTGGGCTCCTCTGAAGTTATTTGTTTCACACCTTCTTTTGCAGTTCCTTTATTACTTGCCAGCTGAAACTGAGAAGAATGAGTACTCATCTGTGTCTCCTCAGCTCCTTGTATTACAGATATGACGATGTGTTTTGTAGTCGCCAAACCCAGCCTGTTTTGTGTGTGAGTACACCTTAGTGGAGAGTGAAATTCACCAAGAGAACGTAGATGTGCACATATTTGAGTATGCAATCTGTTTATTTTCAATTTTTAACATCATTTGGTGTATATCTACACACTCATTTTACTTTTCCAGAACTGCTTGTGTTCAGATCATTAGGTGCTGTTTCTAGTGGTGCTAAGCCAACACTGCACTCACAATGTCATAAAAAAATATAAAAATCAGTGTTGAGTTTCATAGAACCTCTGCCGTGGCAGGAAACGAGCTTGCAATGGTGTTTCTGTGATTGCTGACTCGTAGCAAAAAAAATAAAAATACAGATGAAATACGGATTTCCATTTAGCTGCTGCAGGTACAAACACTTGAAACAGGCTGATTGCTGTTCTAACGTGACTGATAGCTCTGCAGCAGCTACTTATGATTGTGATTTAGCAGCAGAACAATGCAAGTTCTTGTCCATTATAACGTCTACTAACATCTGTATGTTCAGATGACAGCTCACAAAGTGATCAGTGCAACGTTTCAGAAATAAATCTTTGGGTTGAACTGTTGACCTGTGCATTCAGATCCATTTCACATATTTATGGAGGAAACAAGAGATTTTTGCATTTTATTAGTAATTCTGAAAATGAGATTCAATGTATCATATTGCTGTCTACTTTTATTTTTTTTATTTTCTGAAGCATTCTTGTTTAGTCAGTTATGCTATCTCTATCTGTTTGGATTACAAACTTGGTATTGGGGTCATGCATAGTTCAGTACGGATTCATCACCACAAAAATGATTCTTTTGCAGAGTAAGTTATGCATATCAAGTTAGAACATGTTGACTGGTTACAGTAAACAATAAAAACATTCTAATAATATTCATACACTTTGAACAAACTAAATAAAAATCACATCTGGTGATGTGATGCTTATTTAGCTGAATTATGTAATTCCTGATGATGTATTTAACTAGATTCCAGCAATTACTACAAACTGTATAAATAAATTATGCAATGCCTTGCCATAAACCTACCATTCACTCCCCACCACTAGGCCTGTGTCATCATAAGCTTTAAATTTTTGCAAGCTGCTCAATTACAACAAATAGGTAAATCATCCAGGCTCTTACCGCCATCATTGTCGGCCATTATTACATTGCTGCTGTGGGCAGTTTTAGAAAGTATCTTTCTACTCATGGCTATTAAGATGACACAATGCATGTGTATATCCTAGATGAGTGATGATCCAATGTGGCTCACATGTTCTGGAAATATGAATTGCCACCAACAAGGCAAGACAAGATGAGTCTATTTCAAAGGGTGTTACATGATGAAGACGTGAACATGAGTACATTTTAGTGCCATAATAAAGAAAAGCAAATACAGTTTGGACTAAAGACTGAAATTAAATATGTTTCAATTAATATTAATCAAAAGGTGGATTTGTAGCCTTGATTTGGTTCTGACTCTGGAGAAGACGAGTAGACTTGGACCAGAACATCTGAGTGGTCTGACAGGGTAATACAGCAACAACAGATGTGTAATGTATTTTCTAACAAAATACATTTAAGAAATATTCTCAGAGAAGCAAGGAGACATTAGAAGTGGAAAGACGTACTCTATTTAATAAAACCAAACCAAATTATACAAGAACATAACTTTTCATCCTAACTTTCCATTCTTTTTATGCATAATTTTTCCCTAAATCAGTAAAAAGTATTTTTGTGAAAAAGTCACTTTTAGTCCGTGTCAAAAGTTTTAGAATTTTTCCGCAGCTTAAGCTCCCTTGACAAGGTCAGGCAGTATATTTGCAGAATGTTCCCATGATGAAGGCAGTAATTTTTGCTGATATTATCTTGGAACCCAGAAATATTGTCATATATTACAGTCCATTAATTAAGGCAATCATTCGCTCATCCCCCTCTTCTCATCTCCTTTGAAACCCTTTCCTCCCCCATTTCCCCTTCATCTCTCATCACTTAATTTTTTTTCTTTTTTTCACCTTAACTTCCTACATGTCCTCTTTCTTACCCCATTCACTTATTAATCTGACCTTCGTTGTTCGCCTTTTATCTTGATCTCCCTCAATGACTAGTTTTTATCTTTCTCCATTTCCCTCTTTTCTTTTATTTTAAGCTGTCTCTCTCCTTCTCTTCTGTCTCCCTACGCTCATGTTGTTCAATAAATGGGAGGATTGATATTAGCACTGACCTTCTCTGTTGAGCTCTTGAGGAAGACTTAGGGAGATGTTAGCCATGTGTTTAACCAACAAGATTAGAACTGCAAAGGAGGCTTCTGCCGGCCTGGATCTGATTATTATTGAATCCCAGATAAAGAAGAAAAAAGATACACACTGTTCTCAAAGCAGATTTATCACATTCACGTTTTGTGTGGTTGTCATGCTCCCACTAATGTTCTTTTTCATTATATTCAACTTTAAAAGACAATAATAGGACCCTTGGCAATGAAACTGTTTCTAATTGAAACAGTGAAGACTCAAAGATTCAGTCTGCCATGAGTTGAACTGTGTATCTAATCGGAGGCTGTTTTTGTTTCAAGAACTGTGGTTCACCACCTACAGTAGTGCAGTTTTTGGGGGTGGCATGAGTAATCTAAATAAAATGGGTTATCTGATAGACACTACATTCAAGGCATATTTATTGCATGTTAAATTAATGGGGAGTGACTGAACTCCCCCAAAGTATGGTGAACAGCTTAATCCCAGTTGAGCAATAAGTGTAAATTATAGGTGGCTAATATTGTACGTTTGCAGTTTTGCTTAGCTCACCCCTGACTTTTCCAGAAATATAAGTGTCTGCCACCTTCTAGACAAACACAATTAAGTAAATGGTTAAACAACTGGGATAGTTATCTTATAATTTAAGCATGGGGGCACAAATGGTTTGTTTAAGGGAATAAAATGGTTGAGACGAATTGACAATGTATGGGTATTGCATGATGGTGTGAATTGTTGAAAGGCCATAGTTTGAGATTGCTTGAATATTAATTCTGTCTTGAAGGGAGCTTTTAAACAAAATGTACTGTTATTTGTTATCTATTCTGTTTGTGAAAAAATAGTCAAGAGTGCCACAAGATGAAATATTCCACCAATAATCACTGCTGCCTTTTACTTTACAAAAGGTGGAGACAATTTATATTTGCATCTTTCTGGTGCAATAAAAAAATGTTGAAAACTCAATATGATGGATCACCTGATTCCTGAAAGACTCTTCTCTGTAAGTTGACTCAAGCTCCAAAGCAAAGGCTGCATGGATGGGAAATCAATTCAAAAACTAATGGTGCTATTTGGGAAAAGGTCAACTGCACTGCTTAAATACGGCATTATATCAGGCTGGATGTTAGAGGTAGGTTGTTTTACTTGATAATTATTGTCAGCAGGACATCTTAAGGAATTCTGTGACTTTACAAAGAGCTACATAGCTTACATAAATGTGATTTGCATACAAGAGTGGCTCAATCAAATGTGAACTCAACCCGCACAGGGCAATAAAAGGAATAGATGAACTGAAAGTTGTCAAGACAAACAGATGAAGCAGAATGCAGTAAATTCTCTTCCACTTCTGGCAGTTTTTTTTTTTTTCTGTCTTGAAAAGTACAGATGTTTCTGATCAAAGCTATCCAGCTGTCGCACTCCTGTTCTCTCATTCTGCTGTATCTGACTCTCAGGAATTTTTCTCCCATTCCTTATTTCACGACCTCTCTAATCCAGCCTTATAAAATATTAACTGCCCTTCGCTCGCTGTTCACCATTCATCCTCCTTCCTCTGGTGTACCCATTTTCATTTCAAACCTCCCTCTGCTCTTCATCTTTTCACTCCATCTCACTTCCTCCTCTCTTTTTTCCCCTCTCCCCTCGCTCCTCTTATCTCACTCGCTTCTGTGGCTCATCTCAGAACACAGACATCCTAAATGAAGTATCAATTAACCCCCGCCTGCCTGCGAATCTCCACCGGCAGCTAGATGATGGAAGGCAATGATCAGACCAAATCGCACGAACACTCCGTACGTTTACATGCAGCGGTGGGGCCGAGATAAGATGGGCAGGAAACAGGAAGTGGATTTATTTGAGCTTTGCTGCCCCCACTCAGACACAGACATGTAGAGAAAACACACAAATGCACACACACACACACAAATACTCGCACAGCTGCAGCTGCCTCAGTGTTCACATGAAAGGAGAGGCAAATGCAGAAAGAGTTGGGGGGGAGTGAATGTTAATCTCTCTGTGGGAAAGAGACAGGAGAGGATAAAGTGATAACTTCATTCCAATATGTTTGGAAAGGAAGTGAATATGTGAGAGCATGTGCGCGCATAGTTCTAACCAAGTGGGTTTTTTTCTGCTTCTTCCACAATAACATGTCCCGGGTGAGTGTGTGAGAGTACATTAAAGCGCACGTGGGCTGAGTGCATCTTTATCAGCGCCAGACTGTGAAAGTGTCAACAGGAGTTTATTGCAGATACTTATGTCATGCTGCAGTTAATCGGATCCTTGGCTTTTAAATCGGCAGAGGGATTTACTGTTTTGCTGTGTCATACCTCTTGAGCATCGGATGAACCTGACTAGCTGAGCTACATGTGAAAGCAAGCATGATCTCCTTGTTGAAATAAAAAAAACATAAAATGACAGCTTCAGCAAAGGGAAAAAAGTATTGGTCACGTTTCTCAGTAAATATTGTTATTGTTGGACTGAAGACATGAAATACCAACAGATGGAGTGACACATGAATTAAAAGCAACTTTTGTTGAAATTTACAGATTTTAAACAATGATGTCCTTGTGCATTTATCTTTATTCCTCCCTTTCATATTGTACTCCTGGTTCAAAGTTTTTTGGAGTGAAGTACAGTGTTTTTCTTTCTCCAAACACAATGTGTGCAGTCACATCCACAGGCTTCAATTTTGGGCAGAAGGTTCTTTAGATGATAAGCTTCAACTTGTTTATTTTTCAGCAGATGAGTCTTGTATAGTGAATGTGCATAGTGGATATGGCGGGTGATTGCATTGGTTTTTGTTTTTGTGAAAAATATCAAACAAACCAAAAAAAAAAAAAAAAAAGCTTGTGAATTCCAGATCTTTCTAAAGCTTTGTGTGAATGGTCCCTAGCTCTTGGGTAGCACTTTTGTTTATTCCTCTCTTATCTGTCAAAAATGTTGCAAGGAGCAACATTTGTATTGATACAGAAGTTATGTTTTTTACACCTTTGAAGTCTGACCCACCTTGTATATTCAGAAGTTTGACGTTTAAGTGAGACAGTACAACACTTATATGGAAGCAGAGATGTCCAAACTAATTTATTGTAAGTTTCTCTCTCTAAAACTTGGAAGGTTGAGTTTTCACATGAAAGGATCATTTCAGAGCAACGCTTAAACACACGTGAAATGCTGATGTGCCAGATTAGCCAAAAACTATTTTTGTGTGTGTTTTCATTCGTGTCTGATGTATGCACCGAGTGCATGCAAAGATGGAGATAACATGTCTGTTATCTGTTTGAAACGGTGAGTAAAATCCTCTTTGTTTTGAGGTTGTTTACGCTGCAAATAGCAACTGCAGCATATGATAGAAGGCTTTAGGGTGACTGTAAATAAACAGAAGAGCTAACTCTGGTGCAATGCCATGTTTGAGTTTAAATCAATGTTTTTGTTTTTTCTTTTGATAGAATCTGTCAAATATGACTCAAAGTTAAACAAACCCTAAGCAGAGATACGTTTAAAAAGCTGTCTTTACCCAGTGGCTTGTTCAGATTTGTAACTTGGATATTTGGGGACCCATGCTACAAATCTGTGTGTTGGTTCTTAATTTAAACAATAACTGGAGAACCAAAGATTTCCCTGCATATCATTGCATATAAAGCATTTCTAAAGTTTCACTACTTATTCAATGAGGTATGTTACAACTGGAAATGTAAAAATATCTGAATGGAGGCAGTTAAATTGCATGTGCCATTTATACTTAGAATTGAAATTTCCAAGCGCCAGACTTGATATATTAACAGAAAGGTTCCATGTAGTTAAATTATTTATGGTTGTACAGAGGCACAGTTGTTAGCACTGTTGCAATGCTGCAACTCACACTTGGGCAGCCATAGTGTGAGACATTGGTACCCTTTCAGTTTTAATGCTGAACACCTAACCCAGTATGCTGGCTCAAATGCATAACACAAACCCTGTCATCTTAAATCTGCTTCTGGGCTGTCCTATTAATCCTACAGTGTTTATACAGAGCAGTTGTTCTCAAAAGTTTGAATCATTTGTTGAAAGATTTATTTGTTATTCATTCTGATAAAAGATAAATAGAGCTTCTAAAATGCATCTTTCACGTATTTCTAAGAGTAAAATCAATTATGATCAAGAAGTATTCAAAAAGTGTTCATTGTTTGTTACCAGAAAGTGAGAAAAATTGATCTGCTTAAAGTAAACTGATCATTTTCTGGGGCTCCGTCTGCATATGTCAGCAAATCAACAGTTTCACTGTTGAATTTTGAAAAGGCGCGGCTCTCCTCCAGCATAAAAATGGTATTAACTGATAAACGTTCAAGTTTATTTGAGAACGGTGAAACACAGCACCCTCTAACTTGGCCTGACCGGGTCTTGCCAATGAATCGACGAGGAGGGTTGGAAGCGCGTGGAGCAAGCACTGTCACAAGAACATGACACTTTGAGACGGTAAATCAGACTGAATTTCAATTTCATTTCATGTCGCCGCTGTGCAGCCAGATCATAACTTGCAGGTGGTTACTCCCACAGAGTCGTACTTTAAAAAATACCCACGCATGCATGAAGGAAGCCGTAGATGCAGAATGATAGAGCCACAATTTTATCCTTGCAAGTGTATATATTGTTCAGATTGAAATGCAAAAACATCCAGGCACAGTCCTTCACAGCTGGTTCTCCCTAATCAAACTTCATCAGTAATCTAATCAACTCAAGAGGGCGTGCATGCTTGTTTAATGAGTTGTACGCTCTCTGGGTGCATCTCTGCATGGGTTTGCGTGGGTGTCGCTCAGGTCACTTGTGTGTGCGTGCATTCGGGCATTGTTGGTGTAGCATTATTTCTGAGGTGTAAATACGTAATTTGAAAAGATATTGGCTCTACTTTTAGCTTTTTTACAATAGTAGCCATGTATGTGTGTATTTGTATCACAGAATGGATACATCTTAGTCATATAGTTATAAAAACAGCAGGTCAAGTCTATTCTGCTTTCCTGAAACATGGTCTTATTTTTATATATACAAAAAGAAAATGAAATGGGTTCAGTATCTGAACTCATCCTGGCATCAGATAATACAACTGAGACGAGAACATTGTCATGCCAAATGGTATTTGTTTTATTTAACAGGTAATTTTGCCAGTGTTAAATCAGCTAATCAAGCCGTCACTTACAAACATCCTCGCCCCAAACTAATTTATGTATGGTTGTAATGCCTGATCAACATAGAATGAATTAAGAGATGTATTCCCGTATGTCAATTTGCATACAGCATGCAGTGTACACTGAATCACATTCCTCTTCAAGCTTGTCTCACTAAATATACCTGTGCTTTTTAATTTTTTGTACCTTTTATTGTATTCTTATGTTTTGTGTTTGTTGTTGTTGCTGGTTTCATAAAAATGTCCCACCACAAGTAGAAAGGTAATATGTCCTTTTTTGTTTTTCAACATGGTGGTGCCACTTCCTAACTGACTCTGTTTTCCTTTTCTTCAAGCATACAGCCAATCTTGTGTCAGTCCATAACTGTAACATGTTACAGTCAATGTCCGGAAATTATTTTTCGTCTTTTGTAAATTGTTGTTCTGCAGTAAGACAGTTTTCATTATTTGTCTAAGTATATCTGCGAAACATGTTCCCTAATATCACCAGTTTAATTTATTTATACAATTTAAACAGCAAGCAGTGTTTGTGATTTGGAGCATTTGCAGGAGGATTTTTTTTTATCCGACCTGATGATATAAAAATTTTGACAGTGTTTGTAAAATAGTCATATTGATCAACTTGTACTCCTTGAAAAATTATATGAAACTTTTGGTGGGAATGTAAGAGACACTGAACTTTAATTTATTCAGATAAATTGAAAGAGAAAATTTTTTATTTAAGCATAAATGCATTTTTTTTCTAATGTTAGTGCATATTAAACCGTTAAAATTTTCAGATTTACAAATATAAGAGTTTTTCTTTCCAAATGCTTAAGTAAATATTAAAAGTTATCTGTTAAGTGTGCAAAGATTTAGTGGTATTGGTAAAATGTTAATTTATTAAATTGGGCTTCACAGCAAACTATAGGAGATTTTTCTTCCTAACTTCCAGCAGTGCAATGTCACTGTTAGACTAGATGTGCATTTAATGAACAAAAAATCAATTTATTCTGGGCAATGACTTGACTTGGTAATGGGGTCAAAGAACTTGCCCCCTGAAAACTTGACATGAATTTGATTTTCCCCACATAAAAACTCACAAACATCACACTGGTTTGGGAAAATGATTTGGTAACATTTCTGTTGTAGATGCATGTGCAAACAAGTGCTTAAGATGTATTATATTTGTGCTCAAACAAGTCTATATCAAAGTTCACCTGAATGCTCACTTTAGAAAATGTGTATATATGTGCAGTGTAGTGCCATTTGTGTTGTGCATGATTGGCTCCTTCCCTAAGACAATTTGGCACTGCATTGACTTTAATATCAATTTTATAATGCAAAGGTGTGCATGTGTATGTGTGAGTCTGCAGGAATGTGTATTTGGAATCGATTGATTTGCCTTTGAGCGGGGATTGTGTTCTGTACAGCAGGTAGCATCAGAATTGTCTTAACACAAGACAATTATGAACATCTTGACTCGTTGTGGTTACACAAGTCTTTGGGGAAACAATACAGAACTGCCAAAGAACTGCAATAGAATCAAAGGAACCAATGCTCATGTTTGATGTAAAGTTTAACATTTGTGTGTTAGCACAAAAAGTTATCCTGGCTGGCGAGGTAAAATATTGCAGCATAATCCCATTTAAACTTGACCACATTGTATATGACTCTCAGATGCTGTATGCAGCTCTCCTTGGCTGCCATCATTTTTTCAGTTTTCAATTGCTTTTTTTTTCTCTTCGGTTTATCTCACTTGAATCTTTCATCAGGACAAAATGTATCTAAATATAAAGACAGCACGAGTTAGCTCATCTGCTTTTCCTCTCGAAAGGACATAAACTGTTTATCTATTATGGCTGTGTGACATCAACATAAATAAGAAAAATGATGTGTAAAAAATGATTTTGTTCATTTTTATTTGCATTTTGGTGGGAAATAAAAGTCCTTTGATGCTTCTCATAGTGCTTGGTCCATTACCAAGAGATCAATAGCACTTGAGTTGAATGTCATTATGGTTATTAGGCCTGCTTGTCTGCATGGTCATGAGAAATGAGGGCATTATGCAAGGGAGCGTTCTTATGTGTGAGTGAGTACATGAGTGTAATCATAAGTATCTGCCTGTGTTTCCACTGTTGCTCTCATGTTTATTATGCATGAGTGGTGTACATGCAGACTGCTGATGATCAGAGATATACTACTGAAGAATGGTAAAGTTTTAACACAATCAATATGGAGTCAGTATAGCTGTAATGAGAGAAGGGCTGATGGTAAGGGAAGAAGGACAAGCTTAAATATAGATATGGTTAAATGCTATAGAACGGAGATGTTGGATCTATCTTAACTTTTTCTGAAGTGTGTTAAGATTTCGAGATATCAGGACTACCCTATCACTACCCTGCTTTGTCAGCCAATCCAATTATCCATCATGGTGATGTGATTGTGTTCTGGGTATGCCAAGAAAATTCAGTAACAGGGAAAAACTCACCTTTGGTAAGGTGTGAGTATTTAATGTAAAAAGAAGGAGTGACGGGGACCCATGCTGTTAGCTAACAACATGAATATCAGTAATTATATAAGAACATCTCCCTTTGTTAAATCATAAACTATGATTAACCATTTTTTTGAATACATTTTACCAGTTGCACCTAATTAGTGACTTACTAATAGCATAAAACAATATTTAAAGGGAACCTCAACACCTAGAGTCAAGTTATGAATATAAACATATTTTTAAGGCTACCCTTTAACGATTATTTCAAACATTCTTGTTGATTCTGAAATTGTCTATGCTCTGTATCTAATCAACATGGTTCCTGATATCTGCAGACTGGGTAAAACTGTCTAACCTGTCTAAAAGTAAATAAATAAAATTAAAACTAGCCACCTAAAAAGACAGGGAAGATATGCAGTCAATGGCCTGAGAACGGGACAGTGAGGATCACAGCGCGTTGATGACTGCAGCCTTTGCACATGGTGCATACACCAGCCAGCGCCTCCTAGCTAATTAAAAATTAATACTTGAAAAGTTTTGTCTGGTGTCTCAGTCTTTATGTTCACATTATATAAGGAGGTTGACAAAGAAAAAATTAGAAAAGTGAGTGAAAACTAGGAAATCCATGGAATCATATGGGTGGGAGGAAAGCAAGGAAATAGGATAGAGGATAAGGAATAAGACATCCTCTAACTCAGAGTGGAAAGAGGAAATGGGGGTGTGAATTTTGATATAATAAAATAAAGACAATAAGAACTTTAAAAAACGACACAGCTGCGACACAGCTGAAAGTGTGACTGGGTATTGTCTAGGTATGGAAATTAAGATTTTATTTAACATGTTTTTTTTTTTTTAAACTTGGTACTCCTAAAGTGAATTCTGATTCTTCTCTTACGCTGTGACACCATTTCAATGGTGTGCAAAAGTGGACTGAGGTATTTTGAACGCCAATCTTACCTTTATTCTAAAAGTTCTGAAGAACATCTTCAGCTACTTAGATGGAGCAGTTGATTTAATAATACTTTTCTCAAGTTTCACTTCTCATACTTGTCACATAGAGCCATGGGGCACCGGCATCATCATCAAAGCTGACATCAAAGTAAAACCGTATGGTTTTTGCTCAGATGCAAATAGCTTTTTATGTAAATAAAGTCACACAGACTCACTCAGAGTAACTTGACAGAGAGGGAGATCAAAGGAAATTGGCATTTCTTGGCACTAATGTGCGTATATGTGCTCACATTATTTCAGAAAATGTGCAGGGTAACCATGGAAGGTAACTGAGATGACAGGATGCAAGAAATGGAGAGATTGTATGGGATGACAGGATGCAAGAATAGAGAGGGAGAGTTAGGGTGGCTGAGAGACAGTGAAAGACAGTAGAAGGCAGAGAGAACAAACAGTGTCAGGTTAATGTTAATAGGGCCAAGGATCTTGTCCTATTAAATATAGATGACTCTGTTATGGGACATGAAATATACATGAAACACTGCGTTGACATCTATATCTTCTGTGTTAAGAGCCATGTCTGAGTAGACCAACAGGAGGAAGAGTGCTTCAGTTGCAAAAAAAGGAGGTATTGTGGAGAGAAACAAAGGAGGGAGGTACAGGAACACATAGAAAGACTGTGGGGAAAGAAAGATATCTAAACAAGTCAAGGAACATGACAGTATTTGATCTGAGGCCAGTTGGGGCATCTTTTTTTCCCTCTTTTCTTCATCCACAGTTTTCTTTCCTGAGATGGGGATCAATATTTTATTGTTGTTTCTTGTTGTACTGCTGATCGGCTGCGCTTGAGTCTTAATCTCAGGTCTTCACTCCTCGCGGTCATGACAAGTCTCTTGAGACTTATCAACAGAGCAGGGCTGCTAACCCCCGATGTCCCAGCTGAAGCTCCTATTAGACTCACATAAATCCCTTAACCCTAGAGGTCATGATACCTGCAAGTTTTCTGACAAACTGCTGTTGACTTCAGTAGCAAGATAGCTGATACGAGGATAAAAGTATATTAGCGATTTTCAGTAATTCTTTTATTTCTGGGAAGGCTCTTTGTATAGAATAGAACGTGAACTCTTTACCCCACTTCAAACAGAGAGGGGGAAAAGCCCAGTGCTATTAATAGACACCAAAATTCCTTTAAAACTCCAGTTTTCCACAGTCTCTTTCTGTGCTACAATAAATTTGATGCTAAGAAAGTCTTACAGCGGGACAGTGAAGCCAAACAATGATTGAATACAGATATATTTCTTGTAACAATATTTTTCCTTCACTGTTTTCAGATTAGTTAAAAACTGTTGCCAAGGAAGGAATTTTTATTTTCTCAGTTTCTCAAAGTATTGGTAAAAGGAAAACAGTTGCTCATTGAGAAATATAGGTGTTTTCCTTATGACTGGATCTGCTCATTAGCCTACAGCCTGCAATGCACAGTGACAGTACTGGCTCTATACTGGCATACTTGTTTTTTAAAGTTCTGGGTCAATTCGGCCTTTCACCAACTTATACCCCTCTTTTATACACACCTAATCTTTTCATTTCAGTCTACCTCCGCATTGTACCCACTAACATATGTTTATTTATTTATTCATCCATGTATTCATTGTTTTCCATCTATCCAGGATAGAATTGAAGAGACAATTCTACAATAGAAACCCAGACATGCCTTTGCTAGCAAGATTTCCTTGCTCTGTCTGGGAGACCATGAGGTGTACTCAGGCTAGAAATAATATATAGTCTTTCCAGTGTGTTCTGAGTTTGCCCCTGAGTCTTTTCACAGTGTAATGTACTTGAACAACCTCCAAAGGAAGGCATCCATGAATCTTTCTCATTAGATGGCAGAAGCACATCAATTGACTCCTTTCAAAGTGGAGAAGCAACAACTCTACTCTGGCCACCTGGCAGAGGAGGCTCAATTTAGTTGCTGCAAGTTACTAGAATCTCTTTCTTTCAGTCACATTTCATAATTCGGAGCGTATGTGAAGGTCATAACATATATCGTCAGTCATGATAAATCATCAATCAGAAGTAGGCTGTAATTTGTATGTATATTATTTCCCAATGACTTCATATTACACCTTATTTGTTTTGGCAACTTAATCCCTATAATCTCATGAAATTTGAGCATTGTGAAACATTCCCCTAGTGGCTATGAGTTCATTCAAGGTAAATGGAAAATGTCATGTACAAATTCATCAAAATTATAAAGGGATACAATTGCCATTGCCCAGTTATCATTACTTCTGCTATTGTTTAAACTTTTTTCTGTTGTCACATTTTGGTTTTCAGTTGCAAGGAACCAGTACGAGCGGAGGGGCAGCGATGTCACCATGCAGTGCGGCTCCCTGGAAAGTGACGCATCAGTGTCATGGAAGGTGAACGGGACAGACATTGAGGCCCAGCACCAGCTGAATGGACCCAAGCTGATTCTGACCCAGGTTGACCTTGACCACAATGGACTCTACAGCTGCTTTCAGAACCCGCATGGAGAAAGACGTGATACCATCTTCCTCCACATTGGCAGTAAGTAACCGAGTGTTATTCTCCAAAATGAGATTTGAGATTTCTACAGTTCTCCTACAAGCAAAAATAATTAATGCAATACACTTAGTCTGTATTTGTGTTTTTATTTATGAACAATATCTGTTACAAGTGACATTTTGTCTTAAGATTTGTGTTGTTTGCTCCATAACACTCTTTAGCTAAGTGACAATCTTTATATGTTTTAACCTTTGAATACTCTTTCATATTTGTTATGTTAGTATTAAACAGGAATTGTCATAGCAATCCTTAGTGTTGTGCCTAACACCAGATGACAGGTTGTAATAATTAGTTGTTAAAATTACATTTAGTCTTTTTGCCGTTATGACTAGACATTTTAACAGTCATACAAAAGATGTTTAAGTGTCAATTTAACAGCATTTTCTGAATGGCCTGTGTGATGGTAGCAGCCTCCTTCGAGATCCATTATTTTGATGGGGATGGTTTTATATGCTCAGTCTGTGCATAGTAATACTGTTGAGGTGGGATTGACTTGTGAATGATAAGACCCCCCTGAGGATGGTTGGATTGAAAATGTCTTTGTCATATATGCTTCCGTGTGGGAAAAAAACCCCCAAAAAAGTAACTCAAAAATAAAACCCTTAAAACATGTCTGCTGTATTGCGTAAATAGCATATTTTAATTCTTGAATTGGTTGAATTCCATTGTGTACATTGCATAATGGAAACTGAATACTGTTGTTATCTTAAGCGTATGGATTACAGCATATG
Source organism: Phalloptychus januarius (assembly GCA_902982915.1). Classification (NCBI taxonomy): domain Eukaryota; kingdom Metazoa; phylum Chordata; class Actinopteri; order Cyprinodontiformes; family Poeciliidae; genus Phalloptychus; species Phalloptychus januarius. The sequence goes on along the minus strand of CADWAE010000133.1, from coordinate 2,631,332 downwards.
TAATCCATATGTATGTAGATCCTACCAGATCTTCCAAACTGATAGGATTACATATAATGCAATAAAAATAGGACAATAGCAGACTTACAACATGAAAACATGGATCCAATGTATCCTACAACAATAGTTTAGCCAGGTTGTAATAAACTTTTATTTCGCACTCTTTGGGCTCCTTAGTGCATTGTTTCCATGTCACAGGTACATTAGTTTTGATACAGGAGAGATCCATCCCTTCACCACAGTGTCTGGTGAAGGGATGGATCACCTTCCAGCAAGGTAATGCTCCATGTCACATAGCTCATAACATCTGAAACGGTTTCTTGAACATGTAAATAAAGTACTGTACGTAAGTGGTCTCCTCAGTCACTACAAATGAATCCAAAAGAACATTTTTAAGATGTGACAAATCAGGACCTTTGATCTGAAAAAACTGCACCAGCTGCAAGATGCAATGATTTCAATGTGGACCATTTTTGAAGCCAAAATGAGGCTCAACAATAACTGGCAAGGTGTGCCTATTAAAGGGATGAATAAGCGTACTACATCTTCTGATTAAATCAATAATTGAGTGTTTTTTCTTTAGCTTTGTACTATGACAGAGGAACTTCCATCTTGTTTCCTATTTGTCACTAAGTAGCGGGATTAGCAGCATTAATATAAAATTTTAATAATTAAATTATTTGCAACAGTTTTCTGGCTGAATAGTTTCCACATTTAAAATAATAATAATAAATATATATATATATATATATATATATATATATATATATATGCAGATAATATATATATATTAACCCCATGACTTCAAAAAGCTAGTATTGATTATAAATTGCATCTTTTCTAACTTCCTATACTGACTAGCTGCGCTGCTGTTGCTGACTTTAAAATAAGAACAGTAAGTGAAAAGGCATTTACTGCCATGTTGTTTTTATTTCTGTTATCTTCAACATTTCCACAGATCACATTTGACAGTATCTGATGGTGAAGACTAATTTAAGCCAGTTTAGTTTTAGTTTACTAGTCACTGTAAAAGGACTTTGGAAATGATTGACTGCCACGTAAACCTATTTGTGCTAAAGTAATTAAAGTATAAACAAATAGAAGTAAATTAAGCTATTGCAACACACATACGAAATATTATTTTGAAAAACGGGTTCAGTTAATCTTGCTTCAGTTCATTAGTAAATCCTGCCTGTGTGATTGCATCTGCTTGTCAACAGTCGATAGTAAGCCAAGCATCACCCCAACCCACATCAAAATTGCACTGCCGTATTGCTGTTAAATGTAACATTTCCATGCAAATGTTTGATGAATGAGACTATATGGGAGCGTGACAGTTTGGTTAATCATATTGGCAATGATGAATTACCAAATGCTAAAACAATACTGAATTAATGAGACTTTTATGTTATGGTAGATTGTGTCACCAGGGTGAATGATGCAATACATAAACAGTCCAGAAAATTTGTGGATGGAGATGGAGAAAAGGACTGAAATGCAGATGTGTACTACATGTCTCTGTGCAGCTTAGTGCATGAGTGCGTTTCCCTTCACCAAGCGTTGTGTTTCTGCATCGTAATGACACTTTGGTGGTCTCTAACTATGCATGCAAGAGAAAAACAGACTTTCATTGTGTAACCATTCATCAGGGGTCAATTATGGCTCTGTGAGAACAATACCTTTGTGGTCTAGCCTGGCATTGAGTTTAATTGCCTTGTTAAGAGTTGCTGATTTTATGACATGTTCAAGACACACTCTGGGGCAACATTAATCCTCTTAATGTATACTGGAGAAACTCTTATCAGTCTGTTTGTTCTTTATCTGTTCTCCAAATTCATCTCTGTAGGGTGTCTGCATTTCCATTACATTGACTGTCACCTCCAGAGGTTGAATGTGACACGCAGTCATGGCAGGCTACAGTTCTTGTGATTACCATCATGATGATAGTTTGATTTTATGCAGTGTTTATAACTCACACCAGGGGCTTGTTATGTATTTCAAAGATAGCAGTGTGATCTGGAGAATACCACAAAGCCATCTGTCTAGGTTTTGTTTTTTATTAATTTTTTGGTTTATCTCTACGGTGTTTTTTTTTTTCTTCATTCCTTTGAAATTCTGAGATAAAATCTTATTTAAGACAACGGATCGATACCGCAAGAGTACAGGCTGTCTGCCTTCACTTTTCCTGTTCTCTGACTTCAGTCTTCGGCTACATTTGTTCGTTTTTTGTTTACACTGGTTCACATTAACAACAGACGACGTCATCCGCCAACTCTCTGTGTATGCCTGCTGAATTTATGAACCGTGTCAACAAAATGTCAGCACAAGGAGACAGCAGTTGTGTGTTGTGGAAAATTCTCGTGCCGATGCAATGTCTCCTTCCTTTCCTCTTTGCATTATTTCAACACTTTGTAAAACCGTGGGATGCTTACATTTTCTCTGACACTTTAGATACAAACAAAGCTTGAGTGGCTTCAAAAAAGTACACGGCAGTAAGCGTGAATGTCAGATGGGGTAGTAGCGTGGATGTGAATAGATACACTACCATATATAGGCCACAAGGTGTGTGGTAATCAGTGGAGTCTTTAGACAGTGGTGATTTTTGATGACACATTTGGTTAAACATGCGGAGCACTGTGAAACTAGGCAGAATTAATGTAAGTAAAAAAGTTGTCAGGCAGTTGAGCCCTAAACAAGTTGTCTGTTGCTTGTTTGGTGTGTCAAGCGGGAATAATTACCCCATGTACAGTGAACAGTGTTGTCACTAAATTAAAATCCGAGTGTTTACCATGAGGAGCGAATGAAGCTGAAGTTAATATTGGATTCTAGCTAAAATAAAAAGTCACTTTGATGTTTTATAAAAAAATCTGGACTGCATTTTAAGATAATCTAGTTCAAAAGCTAAGATATTCTACTAAACTATGGGGAAAGATGACTGTAGACCCAAATCAGAGGTGGCAATATGGGAAATACGTCTCACAGTTAAACCTGTAATGCATTCCACAATCCTCAGAAATGATTTAAAATATAGTTTGAAAATAAAATGAGCTGGGGACATGAGAGGGAACTAGCCCTTGGTGCTAGAACTAGAGCAGCAATCATTGGCTGTCAATGTATGTGAAATGTTTCTGTCCTGATAGTTATTCAAGTCATTTAAGAGTAGGAAGTCCAAGGATAGTTCATTAAAATTATTATTTTTGTATAACAGCACATCCTTTTCTATCAGTATGGTTTACGTTAGTGTGATTCTGGCCCTGTTACCTTAGCTAATCTGTTCCAGGTGTTGAAGTTTGATTTCTCTAAAAAACAGATAATATATTTTGAACCAACAGCAGTTTATAAAGGAGAGCCTTTTAAAAATAAAATATTACTCTGATTATGTAAATGCAACTAGTCTTCTCTAACCCTAAGTTGTGCTCTTGGTGTGTATTCTTCCATGCACAGTAAGCATATCTGTTTTGATTTGACTTACTAATGATTTGGCTCGTTTAGGTTACAGATAGTTTTGTTTTTTTTCCTGCATCATAAACAGTACTTTTCTTAAACTGACCAAATTTCTTTGCAGTGTGTGGTTCAGGTCACATGACACAGTAGAAAATTGCTGCAGTGGATACAATTTCTTCCACTGTGAGCTTGTTAGAAAATGTAAAACCTAGATTCTTAGAATCAACAAATAATGGTCAAGACTCAAAATACAAGCAGTGAACTTGAGAATAGGCAGATTTGTAAAAACGTAATGTTGCAAAATGATGCTGCATAGCTCATAGATGAGTAAATGACACACAATTCACTCTATATCACACCAACATGCTTTGATGGGGATCCTGAGCTGTTACTTAGGACCAGTGACATTCAAACCTAAAACCACCCAGATGATTGATCTTTGGGTTTTTGATACAAAATGTTATTCTCTTGTGAATTTGACTTTATAAATGTCTGAGAATCCAACAGCCTTGCACAGTAAATTGAACTGCAGGAAATACATAAATAAATAAAAAATGGGGACAAATATATGGGGTTAAAGGAGTCATTTCCTCTGTCATGGAAGCCATCCTTTCACAAACGCTGTGATCTGACATTTAGTGGTGAAATTGTTATAGCCCTCTGAACCCCTCCAGGCATGACAAATCTTGCAAAGTCCTACCTCGTTGATTGTTATTCTGCTCCTCAGTCATTCAGCATGCCAACTAATGGAAGATGGGGAATTTCTTTCAATTTTAGTGACCACTGTAACAGTGGTGCATTTTTTTTATCTTAAAGTAAGGAATGTGATAAAGTAGGCTTATCCAAAGCATTGCTGTAACTAACAGTATCTTTGTTTCAACTTACAAAGGTGCTTAGAGAGAGGCACTCTCAACTTAGCAACAGATTTATTCATTGGACGTTTCTGCTGACTGTTTTAACACCACATGAGGCTCTACAGTGTGTCTAATTCTAAAGATACAGTTGGAACCAGAAATGTGCTTAAATCTAACAAAAAGAAATGTAAACTTTTTTCTCACTGTCTGAAGTTAGATCAGATCAACCGTCTCTTTGAGGCCAGATAGAATTACCAACATTATTTCTATTTTCTTAACTTCTCAGTAATGAGTGAAATAATAAGTTAGAGATTTAATTGTTAATGTTCTTCAAAATCTGAAGTTTGCCTAGATTTCCTCTGTATTTAGTAGGAATGGATTTGAATCACATGACTTGAGTTAAACATTTTGGGTTTCCTTCCACAAGTTTCTCAACATCTTGCTGAAATTCTGGCCTTTTCCTCCAGTCAAATTTAGCGTAACCACGTCAGGTTTTTAGCTTACGCTAAATAACCTGATGTAGGTTAACCAGCATGTTGGAACATCTGGACAGATGTAAAAGGGCAATAAGTTATGTACTGGTCAAAATAAAATGTCTCTTTTTTAATATTGGCAAAGCTAAAATATGCTCAGCACTGAGTGGTCATTCCTGTGTTTTGAAGGTGAGTGAAAGGAGGAGTGAGTTGTCTTGTTAAATTGATGTGCGCTCATACATGCACATTAATTGGTGCCTGTTTCCTTTTCCTGGGCAGCTTGTTTTGGCGTAATCCCTGCACACATACCCATTCACTCTGGGGACATGTGCTACATTGCGGGGTAATGGAATTGTCTCTTTGCAGACAGATCGGGATGGAGGAGGAGAACTAATGCAGCTCTTCTGGGACTTCCTCTTTAAACTTGGAAGTATTTGGCCCTACGTGTAAGGTCACTGGTGGAACTATTGAGCTTTTTGGTTAATTAATCCTCTCTCTCTTGCTCCAGTGTCTAATCATTACTGGCAAATAGAACATATACAGAACTTGCAGACCTTTAGAACTACAAATATATCTTTATCAATCTTTGCTAATTGATGTGTGTTTTGGTCAGCCGTTTGGTGAAGCAGCTGTAGATAAAAAAAAAAAAAATCCAAATGAATAAATATTATCTTACAGTGACAAATCCAGAGCATCCATTCTAGATGGACACAAAAGCATGAAATTAGACAAATTAGAGCTGCACAATGTTTTTCATCACATTCATCATCTTAGTTTCAATGTGTGCATTACTGCAATCGTGAAGGATTTCTGGGATACAGTAGCTGGTTGGTTGTTACCTTTTAGAGCCAATGTGTTCAAACTCTGTTTGCCAAAAACATTATTAGCCATTTAGATGGGCTTTTATTGTTTTCCAATGATGAGTAGATAATGCTTGATCTTTTTGTTTTATTTTTGCAGATGTAGATATTAGTGACCATGATCATGGAAAAGAAATAGTGATGAAAATATGGATGAACTTCAGTTTGGAGTAGTCAGCAATTTCATGTTTTTTTCTTGAATGGTGCAGCCCTTGTAAAACACAAGGAACTAGACGGACGGATACCTAGCGTATGATGACTCACTGAACAAAGGCATCGGTTAGCTGCGGCTAAAAACCAAAACCAGGGAATCCCATTAAACTGAGCCGTCAGTTAGCAGTGTACCTACTGTAGACAGGAATCCCATTAAAGTTTTCTACTTTTCACCAACAGTTTCCCACTGCAAATTTCATGAAGCCAATTGTTTGTAAACATTTCTAATAGCAGAAAAGAAAAGCATAATTTGAAACTTGATGTATTTCCACTCTTATTTTAGGGGAGCAAATGTTCAAACAAATGTTAGGAACAGGTCCTGAAATCTCAAATTTAGGATGTTACTGACTCAGAGATTTTGGTTAACTTTCGAACATCAACTTGTCAGGCTCCAAAATACTTCACAAAGAGCAAAATTGCTTTGTGTCTGTGTGTGTGTGTTCTGCTTAAGAACTAAATTAAAATTGACCTGGATGTTTAAGTCTTCAACGACTATGTTGTGGCTGCATATGAGGCAACATGGGATGTGGGTTGCATCACATATATGCAGGGACAATAACATCTTGCCATGTTTGTCCTTGGGCTCATTCTCCAAAAAATAAAAATAAAATCTACTTATCTATCCACACATTGTTTCCCAGTTCTCTCTTTTTTTTCCAGTTCATCCTTTTTTGTTCTGCTCTATATTCTAAATTTCCTCTTCTCCATTTCCTGCTCCACTTGCAAGACAACAGCAACGCTCATCATTTTATTGTAACAGACAACCATAACAATTGGGGAAATGGGCCTGGTTTACGAAGTTGGTGTGGAGCCTCAAAATAAACTGGAATATATATGAACAAAAAATGTGTTTGTGTATTTTTCTACGTATATATGCTGGACATCGCACGTAATCTGGTGAGGCAGACTGTTTATTTCTTTATTTTTTCTCAATACTATTTTGTCCAAAGGAGACATTGAGGCAAAAAATCATTATCAGCATCAAGGATGCCCCAAGTTCAAGTTGTTTATGCAACTGGACTCGGCTTCAGATTAGGCTTCATCTTCTGCAAAGTCGGACTGAAGAGGAAAATACCATTTGAAACATTTTGCAGTTTTGATAATGTTTCTCAAGAAGACTGAAGTCGGATATTCTAATCTACACATTACATTATTTACCTCAGTCCAAATCTTGTCTTCTTATTTATCACACTTATTCATCTCATATCATTTCCTGCTGCACATCCATCAGCAGAGGTCTCATATCTTAAATTTCCGCCTGTACGATTCGGAGTGTATCTCATTCAATTCTCTCGTTTTCATCTGCTAATCCTCTTACAGCACCCCCCAGTTTGTCACATCCAACCTATTACTCTCTTCTTTTCTTGTCATCTTTGTCAAAGTAGTTGTGTTGACCTACCTGGCACTAAAAAAACTGCCCCTGATAGTCTCAAATATAAGTTTTTTTGGCTGTAAAATGTGTATATTACATTTTATGTAAATTTAAGTATTATCTATGTTCCTAATATGCCCACCTTAGGAATGAATACTGTGAAAATGGAATACATTGTAGTGAGTTGAAGGGAGGGAGATTGTCAGATAGTCACATAGATTGTCAAGCTTCAGTTTTTTTCTCTCTTTCGTTCTTTCAGAAACCAAGACAGGTTCGACAGGATAGAACACTGTAAGCTTTAAAATGTATGAAGGAGAAGTTGCAAACAGAGATATGATCAAGTCAACTGAGTCAAGAAAAAGTCTAGCTGGGAAGAAGTTGAAGTGGAGGTAGAAGTGAAGTTGAGTTAAGCTTTGCAACAGACAGAGGGGCTTAGTTTGAAGAACTGCAGCCTAACACAGGAAATGGTGCTGGCAGAAAGAAGGCCCTAGGATCTTTATGAGAATTTTTTTTTTCCAAAAGTGAGAGAGGATACAGAGTGATGAGAAAATGCACTGCAAAGGTGGTGCATGTTGTCGGCCAAAAACAGTGTGGATCATAATGTTTTGCAGAAATACTCACACCCCTAGACCTATTTCCCCTTTAGTAATGTTGCAATCAAATATAGTTTCTATTAGAATTTTCTGTTAAAGACTAATAAATAAGGAACATTATACATATTGTGCATTTGGATTAAATATAGCTCACTAAGATTGACAGTACAGTCTCTGTGAGCATCAAGTCATTCTACAAGTTGTATTTAGGTATAAACTAAATCCTTTCACATAAATGTTTTTTATTTTATTTTGGGGTGATAGACAAAAGGAAGTGCAAAAGTACTGACCACTTTTAAGAGTCCTATTTGAATAAAGATTTGAAATCTCTGTTTCCATGTTCTTTTGGTTCTTAATGATCCAGTACTTTGTGTTGATCTATCAGCTATCATAAACAGAATACATTGAAATTTATAGTTTTAGATAAAGTGTGGGAAAGCTTGAAAGGTTTGAATGCTTTCACAAATTATGGCAAAGTGTAGCATCTGCTGTGTGGCATTGTTGTGTGATGAAACTGAAGTGGAGAATTGGTCAGCTTAAAATCGACACTTTTCTGTGACAAAAATGAAACTTTTTATCTTTTTTTTGAGGGAATTGTAACTAATTGGAGCAAACTTTAGCAGCTTGAGCATCACTTCTAGTCTTCCAAAATACTTCCTCCCAATCCAATTAAATTTTTACTTCTCCAGCTTCAGTTCACTCAAATGTTCTGCAGAGGAGAAAAAAAGACATGAAGGACATGAAGTATATCTGGTAATTGGCACTTCTGCTCAAAACATTTTGGTATTCTGCTCCATTTTGCTAACATCACCATTTTGTCTGCAAACTCCTTACAGTCACCCTTTGATTTTTTTTTACATATTTCTTTCTTTTCTCTGTCACAATTGACCTCTCTCTATCTCTCTCTTTTACCAATTAACTAGCACATATAACTGCATAGCATACATGGTGCTGTAGTGCTTTTCCCTGTAGGGTTTCCTGTGGTTGCCATTTTGTTTTGTACATCTGCCAAGGAGGTGAAGGTCTATGCCCTCTTGATTAGTGCCCAGTGAGAAAGAAATTTCTGTTTTGCCTCTGCCCTTTACAATCCCCATGTGTATCTGTGTGTACTGGAGAGAGAAAGACAGAGGGATAGAGGGGGAAAAAAGACTTTGACCAGAAACTATTCCCTCTGGCTCAGTGTCCAGCTGTGAGGTTGAGCAGTTTTGTTCTCTGACGTCAAACAACTGTGAATGGTCAGATATGAAAACATGGTCACTCTGTGAATGTTTATGTGGGTATGCCTGCAAAAAAGATCCCAATGTCAGATATCTTTGAAACGTGCAACTGTCCACTTCTGTTGTCCCTTTTAGCCACGTACATGTCACATTTTCTTTAGTCTGATTCATTTAGAAATAAAATTTGCTTTGGAAGAGAAATATTCAACAAGAACTCAGGAACTTTTGAGTGGAACAAAATGCTTTCAACTTGAGCATTTTTTAACTGGCTGTTCATACTTCACATCGCTATTTAATTGCCCTCAAACCTTATTTGCACCTCGGTAGTGAAAAACAAGTGCACAACAAAATCTAATTTAAAAAACATTTGAAGAAGAAAAAGCTTCTTCCTCTCTTCCCTTTTGGTCCTGAAGCCATCTACAGGATTACACAGGTTGGTCAGAAGCAACCAATCTGAGCCAGGAGGCTCTTAGTGCTGTCAATCATGGTCATGTATGCAGTTCTTGCACAGCCTTTTGCTTTTTACTAAGTAAAAGTCAGGTAGCTTATTCTCCACATGGGAGACTGCTCAGGCTAGTTAGCATGGCCACCAATGTTTGAGGATAAACAGTTTCCCGTAAGTAAATCGTCTATCCATCATTACTACATTAAGCAGGATGTACATAAACTTGACTGACAGTGCTAAGACCACCGTCCTGGCTGTGATTGGTTGTTTCTTAACTATATATGTATGTGTATTTATATAGCACACAAGTCCATCCAGAAGCAGGGTACAAAAAACTATTATATTCATCTTATGAGCATTTAACCCCCGCCCCTGTGGGACAATGCTGAAGAAAGCAGCAAAGGGGTCTGGATTGAATGACTCATGTGAGCCAAGCTCATTTGCACTCTTGCCATGCATAATTTGTACAACGCCATCTTGACCAATAGGATAGCATTTAGTCTTCTCCAATAACATTACATTAGTTTATAGCAAACAGGGAGACTCTTCCTTTCTTCTCCAGACTCTTTAGGTCTCCCAACAAGTTTATGTCTCCAGCCTACATGGAAAACAAAAGAAAGTTCATCTTATGTCTAAGAAATCATTTATATATAAATGATTGACAATAATAGTTGAACCAGTGATTTTTAAAATTACTATTATGTCTTACTATATTTATTGATAGTCCAATTAAAGGTTGTTTTTTCTGCATTTTTCAGTGTCAGATTTTGCTTTGCTAATAGTAGATTTTTATTTTTTTATCCTTTCACCCACCAGTGATATCAATCAGTGTAGAATGTGGAATGCATTTGTATTTTCTACCTAAAAGCTTCTCTGCTTATTGTCTTTATAGTTCAGTGGTTATGCCACTGTTTAGACACAAACTACCTTTCACACATATAAATAAGATATAAAATCCACAGAAATGAAGCTAAAAATATAATGTAAGCCTCTGATGCATGCCTGACATTTTCCTCATTACTTTTAGACATTTTCATGACAAGCAGAAATAATCAAAAACAGAATGCCATTTATCGTTATTACTTTCATATTCTGCCACAGCCCTAGGCAATTAATCATGACAAATGGCATGTGTCACATGGAAATATTTTCATGTTTTTTTTTTAAGATAATAACAATGTCCTTCATTTGTTGAAGTTAGAAGAAAAATCATTTTTTATTAGGTATCTACAAAAAAATACACTCAATTTAAATAAATGTATTCACAAACATTACAGATATGCTTTGGAGCCTGTATGTTCAACTTGCATATTCATAAATCACCTTTTTTGCATATGTCCCTATGCATGTGTGTAATGGACTAGGCTCTAAGATAATTTCATGCTTCATGATAAAAATGCCTTCTCTATTTAGTCTACTGGGGCAATTTGTATTTGATGCAGCCAAACTAATCTGGTCTGCTGAAGGAGATTGGTCCTCACTCAGTCCCTAACTTATTAAACCGATAATAACATACAGGCAGCCTGATATGCCTCCTACATGTGCTTCAAAATTAACTCTGCTTGTGCCTCTATGAAAAATAAGAGAGAAGAAAATATTCTGGCGTTTTCACTCCTGGGCAAAGCATATATTATCCTGACTAAATTTCTGTAGGAAAATGGGAACTGCTGTGAAGCACAAAAGAAGAACATAATAAAAACATTCAGTTTTTAGTCAACAGTAGATTAAAAATTACAACCAAGTAAAAATTGTAAGCATTCATTATTCAAAATGTTTTAGTTAAAGTATTATGTTGTGCATATACGTCTTGACAGGAGAAAAAAGTCATATTTGATATTATGTGTTTTCTAGTGAAGTTGTAGATTTATTAAACTCAGTTTTCCCTCATTAGATAAAAAATCAGCTGATAGCTTGACAACTGCTGCTCTATTAGAGATTCCGAGGATGCTGGTCTGGAGCGAAGGCACCTATGAGCCTGGACTGTGACTGTGGATATATGAGATAATTTCTTTCCACTGTGAGACTGAGAATATACCGAACAGAAAATCTCTGAAAAAATAAAACCAGACAGATCTCAGAGTTTCACAGAATTGCATATAGGGACCGAGACATCTTGTGTTTCGGATAAACAAACACTGCCTCCTGGACTTGCAGACACTCAAACACCACCACCAGAAGAGTCCTCAGACGGACTCATGCACACATGTTGCGGTGGGTGGATGAAAGGAGTTTCGCACAAACACAAGCACCTGTGTCGAATGAGCCACTCGTATTGTGGAAAAACATAGGGATGTTGGTCTTGGCCGGACAGGAATGTGGGCCAACTTGGTGCTCTGAAGTGTGTGTGCATGATGTGGGCGTGTGCGTGCGGGTGTGTGTGTGTGTGATAACCGGTAAAATCTCAGTTATTTGTCAAAGCTTTGCTTCAAACAGTTAGCTTGCACCTATGAACATGTGGACACAGAATAAACACACTCAGAGCAAATCTAATTATCTGTTGGAGAGTTCCAGTAATTATAACAGTTTTGACATAGTACTACTTGTAAAAGAAAAAAAAAGGTTGTGGGATTTATTTTATTTTGATATTTCATATCTTATGTTTACTCTATATTGTCTATTGCATTGCATTATTCTCTTTTTTAGGCTGTGATTCTGTTTCTCCCTCCTGTTCTCTTAAATATCATTGTAACCTGAACGCAGAAGAATTTGACATTCATCAGTTTAAGAATATTTGTATTTTTCACATGGGCAATGCTTTTAAGCTAATTATTACACATATATCCACATTTTTTTTGTGTTGTTATTTTTGTTGGTTTACTGTACTTTATGAAGTCTGAGTCGGCATGGTCGTCTACAAGGACATTTTAGAGGACATTTTGTCAAGCTGAATGATAGCTCTGTGAATATCTACTATATTGCCATAAGGAATATTAGAAACACCAGACTCAACAATGCAGACAAACTGAAAGGCACTAATAAGGCATTTCTGGAAGCTGACTGCCTCCACACTGCACTGGTGCAGGAGGTAATGAGGCTAAAACGAGTACTAGGTGTAGTCCATTAACATACTTTTCAATATGCCAACATTTCTCCCTTAAAATGTGTATTTTATAGATGTCATAGTTGTAATTTTCCAGTAAATATTTGAAGCTTATAAAAATATCGACTTAATTACTGCCATATGAGGCTCACCCTTTTTACAATATTCATGAAATGAAAACCTGGAGCCTTTGCAGTTTGAATTTACTTCTTATTCTTCAATTTTTCAGTTTTTAAAAGAATTCTTCTAAAGTTAATAAACCTGGTTGCTATGAAACTCAATTAAAAACAGCTAACCTTGAAATTAACTAAATAAATCAAAATTGTGTTAAGAATAAAAATGGAGAATAAAATGACTGGGTGTACAATCCAAATTACCTTCATCACAAAGTTGCATATAAAAAAACATATCAGGAGAAGGAAACTTTTTTAATAAGGGAAATTTCCATAAACTTAAAAATTTTATTTTCTCACTCATCTCAGAAACAGGCATGGGAAGGTACCAGTCTTAAGTTATTACAAGATTTAAAAGAAAAAAAAAGTTACCATTTTAAAACAACAAAAAGTTTCATCATCCAAATTCTCTAATGCAGTAGTGTCCAATGTCACTCCAATACCCTTCATGTTATAAGTCTTTCCCTGGTTCAACACATCTGAATCAAATGATGGTTCATTAGCAGGCCTCTGCCGAACTTTGACATGCTGCTGATGTAGTCAAACCATTTAAATCAGTTGTGTTGGAGCAGAGACACGTTTAAAGTTGGCAGGACACAGACGCTTGAGGCCTGGAACAGGACAACCATTCTTTAATGAGGTGGCATGGAAATTCCAGAATGTTCAGAGTTTCCTCTGGTTCTAGAAAGCATCATATAACAGCAGTTGAGGGACATTGAGGGTTTGCTGGCAGAAAAATGGCAACTGCAGTTTACTTAGAAATACAAAAGACAAATCGGAATGCTGGGAACTATTTTGTGTTGTAAAAAAGCAGGACAAGCCCAACTAATCATGTTCTATCAGCTTGTTGTGTAAAACGTCCCGAAGGTATTCTAAGCTTAGAAATTTAAAAAAGGCACTGCTGTTTATTTAGCAAGTGATTATTCTACGTTTTGATGAAAGTCTATGTATCAGAATCCACATACGCAGAAATTAATGCAACGGATAACATGACTATAACTGAAATTGTAAATATAGCACCAATAAGAGCGACTTCTGCTTTCTAGATCATTTTGGATGTTTTTTTTATATGTTTCCTTTATATTTTGTCAATTCTGTAAAGCTGATATTTGCACTCCAGCTTTTCAGATTACAAGAATCGTCCATCCCTCTTCAAAAACAAAAGTCACTAAAATTATACTTGTGTGTGTTTGTGTGTACCGGTTTTCCTTTTGTCAGGTGGTTCACAATGAATGTGCATAGAAAGAAACGCCAGAATAAAGCTCTTATTTTTCCACATCCAGGAACTGGATTAAGTGTCCTCTCTAAAAGGATTTTGTTGATAGAAAAGCAGCCATCACTCAGCATGTTTACGCCCGAGTTGTTTCTTTGACAGCCAGCGTTGTGATGACAGCAGATGTTTACCCAGTCTAATCCTACGAATTCACAGAGATCTTTTTTGCAAATTGCAACATGGACGTTTGGCATTCGGAATGAAACACTAATTGTATTTGTTGTCTTTAGGCTTAATAATAACAATACATGTCTGCCTCGATTTATTCTTCATGATTTCTATTTTCTGCAAGAAATCTAAATTCTATCTCTATTCTCCAGAGTTTGTCCATGTCATCTTTCGAGTAGTTTTTAATCTGAAAACATTGATTTGAAGAAACACTGCCTCTCGCATGCAGCCCTGTTGTATTATCATTCTAAAGCTCATTAAGAAATAATTAACCTCTTTCACTTTTGCTTCAGGCAGATTTCCCAAATGGTATTTCATATTACTGACTTACAAAGAAGACAGAGATAGTGGACAGTGTGAAAACACTTTTGGGAAATGAATACAGAAATTAATGATAACATTGCACTGTTGTTCTGGGTGTGCAATTCATTAGCACAAAATGAGTCAAGTCTTGAAGGTAATGTTTTGAAATACCAAAGCAAATGAAAAATGAATAATGGGCACAAATAACTATGAGGTTTTATAGAACATGCTCAATGTTCAACATCCAATATATTTTGTGCAATTATTTCTGTCTTTTTTATGATATTAGGGAAAGTTTAAACTAAACTCACAGAGCTATGTGCTTTTAATACTAAACCTCCATGACATTTTAGATACTGTTTTTCAATCATTTGCAGGCACCACAGAAATGCCAATAGGTCACACATGGCCAATAAAACTTGCCCAGGCAGTGGTGCTTGGACAGTCTTCAATCATTCTTTGATTCCTTTAAATCAAAATAAATAACCCATCACCTATAATTATCGTTACCCAACATTAATTCTAGAGAATAAGTCATCTATTTATTTCACTTCTAGCTGAAAGGGTAATCTACAATCTCGACAAAGCTGGAAAAACAAAACAAATAAAACTATTGACCTCACAAAAACCACAAAAGCACACAAAAACACTGTGAGAAACGGTTTTACTTCAGGAGTGTGTGATGCCATGCCAGTTCAACTGATCTGATGTCACAAAAGAAAATATTTTATTTTATAAAGTTTCCACGGGTAGATCTAAGATGAGTTCAAATACTGTTTGTCTTCAGGTAGTTAGATAAAAACGAGCTAGGTGAAAAAAAGTTTTGATTAGGCTGTAATTGGTGATGAAAGATGAAATGTTGTGACTTTTATCTGAAGGAGCAAACACTCTTCAGTTCCTCCTTCAGCCCTTCATTTCCTCCTGCTCATCCTGTTGATAATGATCTTGTCAGGCCACAATGAATAATGCACACTCACCTTAATGGCTGAGTGCAGAGAAGGTGCAGAGAACACACATACACAAGAGCCACGCATGTACACAAACATGTATAAACACAGACATGTGCACTGATTAGCTCATGCGTGCACGAACCCTACATCGTACATTAGCAAACTTCCCTAATTGTATGCACACACTTAGACACTTTATCAAGAATGTATGAGCTCACCCGACCCAGCGCACACACAGATACAGACATAACAGCAAGCGCACACATGCATACACACACATCTCCATGCAGACAGACATGCGACTGGGAATGATTGCTCCATTTCTTAATGATGGGCATAAGAGACCCGTAAGTGTAAATTATTAATTGCTAAGTGTTACAGCAATTAGGCATGTAACACTCCCAGGGAGATATATATACACTCTCTTACAGAAAACAAAAGAATACCCTGAAGGTAAGTGAACATAAAGTAAATATAAATACACATCCTTGCAAAAGTGCTCACACCCCTTGACTTTTCCATATTTTGTCCTAATACAAGCAGAGCTTTAACACATTTTACTTAGATTTTATTTATATTAAATAAAACTGAACTACAATTGAAATCCAGTCGGTCGCCAGTTGTGTTAGTGATACAGCAAACATATAGAAGAGAATACTGGGTGAGATAAACATTAAACCTTTTGGCCTACATGCAACATTTTGTATTTGCAGGGCATCACTTTAACATGACAATTAAAGCATCATGATTTACATATGTTTTCTTTTTTTGTTTTTTTTTGTCATTGAGAGAAAAAATTGAACCGGAACGGCTTGAATCAAACCATATTCATAAACTCTTTCTGTCTAATTTGAGTGGACTTGAGCTATTTTGCCCCCAAAAAGGTGAACCAGTATTAAGGTGTCTCGATGTATGAAGCTGGTAGAGACAAATATCAAATGACTTGCAGCCAAAATTGGTGTGGTGGGGGGTGAATGCATAATACACATCTCACTTTTAAATATTTGTAAAGCATATGTATTTTTCATTCCACTTTACAATTATGTGCTACTTTGCATCGGTCTGTCAAATCCTAATTAAAGTATATTTTGGTTGATGCACATGAGCCTTATTAGTCTTATTTCCTGCAATCAGAAAAGTAATAGGTTTGAATCAGAACTGGAAGTCCATGGAGCTTACATGTTCTTCTTATGCACACAAGTAATCTCTATGCTCCACAGTCCAAAAAAATATGGAAGTTAGGTTAATTTGAGACTAAAGTTCTGTTAGGGAAATTATTTTTTGCAAATTTATTCATTTTGTTCTTTCTCTGACTAGAGGCCTGACCAGGGTGAACTTTCTATCTACCTGACTGCTGAGCAGAGGTGTGTAGGTGCTACACACTCTCCCGCATACCCTCCATCCCCTTCAATGTCTACTACTACCCCCATCACCTTTCGTCATCAAAACGATAACACACTGGGTGGGTGGATATTTCCTACTTGAAAAAGAGTGTGTATACTTACTGGAATAACTACAGTGCCTTCCAGGCATGAAGGTCTTTTGGCATATTTGACTACACACACTAAAGCATCCACCAGCAAGTTGTTGCGACTGTCTCCAGCAGACTTTGATACCAAAGTTAATTATAGGTGCGTCTGTTGTTTACTTGAAACTCAATGACAAGAAGAGACCCAATATCTGTCTTTGAAATATAATCTTTCATTGAAGATGATTACAGCTCCGACATTACAAATTGCTCAAAGCTGTTTCGAGAAAGTGTTTGCAGTGTAGATGCTGTGTCTCTTTGTGAGCTTGATGGTGGCTTACTTCTGACAAACAAAAAGGTTGCTCGCTATAATCTGGGCCACCAAAAATAACTATAATGCCAATGTTTAATAGGCAGTGATTTAGTTTTAGCCTCTCCTTGATGTCCTTTGTAAGATAATTGGGATTTCTTAAAGTCTCTTTTGTTACTTTGACCATTTTAAATTATGCAACCAAGTGCAGCAAATTCCTTCTTTCTCCTTCCTGTCATAAACCTCTGACCTCCAGGTTAATGATGGCCCAACATCAAACACCTCCAGCATCAAATACCCTTTTAGAAAAGGTATTAGAAAAGCTTATTAGATCTCCCTGCTTGTGTCATTACAGAATTCAATCTCAGTGGTCAGACTCGTTTCCAGGTTCGGGACACATTTCATGAGAGACTTGCTGTCCATTGCAGTTTGAACACAACTGAATTATTCATCTGAGACTTCTACATAACAGTTTTTCATATCTTTAGATAATCCTTTGGATACAGGAAGCTGGGGAGTGGTAGGTTATCCAATTCACAATTCACAATCTAGCAATGTCAAGGGCAATATGTGCCTTTCAAAACACATGAGATTTAGCTTTTCAAAGAGCATTTGTTCCTCTTCTCTACTTAAAGGTAACGGGTTTTACAGGGTATTGAAACTGAAATCAGATGCAAAAGCCAAGCCATTAAACTGGGATTAATGGCCCCATGTGTAAATGGAACATGATTTATTTGAATACATACTGGTGTCACAGGCTGAAGGCTGCAGGGGTAATATGATGCAGGATGTCATTATTCATCTGATCCTTGGTTTAATGGCTACTAAAACTCTGTTTGAACATGATAACTGCTCAGCCTGGCTGTAACTTTTTCAGAGTTGTTTAGGCTAAACCTACTCCTTAAAGGCAGATCTTATCTGCTTTAAAGGGATGGTTTGGATATTTAAGTGAAATGCTGTGCACTTGTTATTAATTAAAATGTTCTGTAAATGTATCTATTGGATATATGACTACATTAGCAGATATTAAACATCTATGTATTCACAGGAGACCAATAGTCTGTTTCTGTTTGTCAATGAAAAAAAACTATATATTTTTTGTTAGGATGTTACATTTTATTGTCTAAGTATCAACTAAGTTTATTGAGTCTGTCAGAATCATTTTCAAACAATTTTAGTTGTGATTATTCCACAAATGACAAATGTGCTCAATGATCATGAGAACCAAAAGTTTACTCTTGGCAGACTTAGATTGAAATGGCTGTCTGAGAAGAACATCATCAACTTAACAACAGTCTCTTGCAAAAGAATAGTGTCTTATCTGCTAATATGGGACTCTAGGGATCCAGGGAAATAACTAAAACATGTAGGATACCAGCCCTTAAAGACTGAATTTGGACACTCCTCTGTTAAAGCATCTGACTTTCTAGCAACAAATGAAGTGAAAACAAAAATCCAACTACAAGGTAAGACAGCGTTTAAGTTCTACCAGAGTAATCAGTTAGATGCTGTGCTCTGCAGGCTCCGTCTTACTTGCTTGTAGTGATCGTTGCCCTGCTCGTGCTCTTATCAGCTTCTTCTCTCCAGAGGGTTAAGGGCTCTCTTAGTCCTTTCAGGTTGACATTCAGTCTGTGTCTTTACTCATTAACTGAAAGTGCAGCCCTTGAGGAATCACTTTATGTTTGTTCCCATTACCACCTATTCCTCATTCCACATGACCTTAGTTTTGTTAGAAAGGAGAAACTATTTCACAAGGCGATCAGTCGTTAAAATTTGTATTGAAACGAGATAGAGATGGACTTCCAATTCAAAGGATCAATTTGTGTTCACAGATTAACATTTTTAGATCCAAAAAATGTAATTTGTTGCCCTAAAGGTCCCTTTTAAGCACTTTTTTTTTACTAAATGCATTGACTGCATATCGGTTCAATAGACAACAAGCTTCAATGTTGAGCACAAAATGTTTAGGAAGTAAATGGCACAGCTAAGTAATTTTAATTTTAATTTTAAAAAGAACATTTGTGCACTGGTGATGACATTTCTCTCCCACAAAGGGTTAATGCCAAAACAAAAAGAAACTTCTGGTCACCCATAAAACCCTTTCAAAATTTGTTCTGTACATAATCTGACCTGGGAATGTTCCCCAGTGGGATCAAAACCTGTCATTTAGCCTTCACAGAGCGGTTATGTGATGTGCTCACTCACATACTCTGAAGTCAGTCACTCTGAAGGAACCCATGCAGATGTGTGCTTTTTGGTTGTTGGGTCGCATTCAAGGCTGGTGTGTTTTGGCTCAACATTTCTGAAGGGTTAGAAACAGGGTGTGTCCAACTATCTAAACAACTAATGACATGGGTGCAACATTTGGTTTTTCCACACACTCAAAAACCTTTCTTCTCTTCTATTAAAACAAAATCACAGGGTCAGTCAGTGGCCATTAAAATAATCTTATGGTAATGTGCTTTCATTTTTTCTGTTAAAAAGTGGGCTGGATGTATTTATTTCATTTATGATTGTGACATAAAGCAAAACTGAATACTTAAAACCCTTCCTAAAATAAAAATAAATAAATGAAGGCACATAAATTCTACTAAGACATGGCTGTCCAGCACTGAGCAAAATGATGGCCCTGAGGAGCCAAAAATAATCAACAGCTACCACAAATCTGACCTTGTAGGATCAGTTGCAGGAAGAAAGAATCTATTGAAAGAAATTCAAAGGAAGTTCTATTTACAATATCCAAAAAGTCATGCAGGTGAACAGCAAACATTTCAAAAAGTTCTCTGGCGAGATGAGGCCAAAGTAATTTGTAGGCTTGGATACAGCATTCTGTTTGGTGAAAAACTAACACTACTAGTCACAATGAACACATCTTTCCCAATGTGAAATATTGGAATAGCAGTATCATGCCAAGGAATGTTTCTTTTCAGGAGGGACAGAGAAGCTGATAAGGGTTGATGTACATCATGATATATGGAGGTAAATACAGGACAATCCTGAAAAAAATACCTGCCCCACCCACACACACAATGCTGGAAATGCTCCTCTAACAGTAGGGCACCAATCCTAGACATACAGCCAAAATGGCATAATTGTATATTATTGTGTTTCAATGAAAGCCCAAACCTGAGAACAAAAATTAAAACCTGGAAAATAAGAATTGGAAATTTCTGTAGATTTGCAAAGATTAGTTTTGATATTATTTCAGCAAAAACTGTAACTCTGTAATATACAAAGGCATGTCATGGATGTTATAGTTTTATTTGTTAAAAACAATAAAAATGTGTCATTCTCCTTCCACATCCCAACTTCATCCCATTTTGTGTTGGCCCATCACATAAAATTCCAAGAAAATACAATGGATTTTATGGCAGTTATGTGACAAAACATAGCAAGGTTGTTGTCTGTGGTTTTAATGCAGAAGAAAAAACTGCATTATCAAATGCAAAAAGGGGCTTCTGGCACCTGAGGCCTGACCCAGGAATCAGATGAGATAACGAACCTGTTATCAGACAGCTTTTTTTTATCAGAGCTCTGAGGCCT
Organism: Phalloptychus januarius; assembly: GCA_902982915.1. Taxonomy (NCBI): domain Eukaryota; kingdom Metazoa; phylum Chordata; class Actinopteri; order Cyprinodontiformes; family Poeciliidae; genus Phalloptychus; species Phalloptychus januarius. Next base: position 2,610,633 of record CADWAE010000133.1, on the reverse strand, counting down.
CAGTCTTGCAAGGTCATAACCCACAGGGTTCTAAAAGAATGTTTAGAAAATATAAAAACATATCAGTGTTTCATCATTTGTGAAAAGTTGCCAAAGTGAAAGCCGAGGACTTTACCTGTTGCTTCATTAAGCCTACTCCACAAAATGAAGCTTCCCAACTATACTACATGGACTTAACAACCAAACTTTGTTAGCATTATTTTGCAAGTGTCCAATCATCATTTGTTGGGAAAAAATAACATTAAAACATTAAATGTCTGCATGTAATATTAACTTATGGTTGGTAATGTTACACTTTCAGATAGAAAGGATGAACCACAGACCGTATGTCGCACTACAAGTAGTTTTGTAAAAACAATATCAAATTGTATCGTACAAGAATTATTTGGTTTTTTTCCATAAATGCACACTTCACATTTATTGGCTTCCTGGGTTCCTACTACTGCTATGTTAAGAAAAATTTTATTTGACCAAGGCATTTTTAATTTACTTTTCATGTTGATCAGAGAGATTAGAAAGCTAATCAGTGATCTATGTAATTTCAATATAAATGTGATGTATATTCTATCCACTTTTCAAAATGGGAAACAAAAGAGAATATCTTAGTAAATGATTTAGATGTTGTAATAATGAGTTAGCAAATGGTTTCAGGATAATACTTATTTATCTTACTTTACGCATATTAAAGATTTCAAATAATGAAAATGGCAGCAAATGTCCAATGTTTATCTTGCAACTAAAAACAGTGTCAAAGGCCGGGAAAAAGGCAGTGACACACAGAACAGTGATTAGTTCTAATTCTGAACATGTTTCTGACATATGACAGAAAATAAAACAAAGAAACAAGTAAATCAAGTGATCACCCTTTTTCTTTCTCAAGAAACTAAGAATAAAGCATTTTGTTTTGGTATTAGCCAAACATCAAACACTGTTTATCAAGTGCAACATAAAAGTAATTTTATCAAGGTAAGATGCCAAACTGTTAAAAATGAATGATGTGAAGGTGTAAAGAAAAATATGTAACCTTCTAAAGGATTTTTTAGTTATCTTTACAGAAATCATTATCCATTATAGTTCAATACAAAAGTTGTGAAATAAGATCACAACTGTTTAATCTCCTGTGGACAAATACGCCTGACATTGAGTTTGTGTTGATGTTTAAGTTGAATCATATTCTTGTGAAAACTGCAATCACAAAAGCAATATCATCCCAGTTATTTTTTTCTTTAACCTCAATCTGGGTTATCACAGAATAACCGGGTATCGTATATGTTTACAAAGCTGCAACAACAGATAAGCTAAGGCAAAGGTTTTGTGTGTGGAATCTTTAACATTAGTGTTCATCAGTTGTTTATTGGCAATCCTTTATTTTCCATCCCCTTCATTTCATTTACTTTCTGTTTCCCTGCTTAGGTTCATTTTCACTTCCTTGCTCCCCTACATCCCATTTCCCATTTTATTTCCTTCACTATCCCTACCCCATCTTTCTGTATCTCTAAAGTGATTTAGTATCGTGTGATAAATGATGGCCATTAGAAGCCTCAATATCATCGTATCTTAGAGTTCACCAGATACGGCTCATGTAGCATCTGGCCATCCATGGGTGTGTGTGTCTCTGTGTGCGAGTGTGCATCCTGTATCTGCATCTGAATTGATGTGACTGTGAGGCTGCAAATTACCCTTTAGCAGAAGCAGAGAAGCACGCAAACACACATGAACTGTGTGTATAATTTGCACCCGTAAACATGCACGTACACACCCACATGCCAAGGAGTTTATTAAAAATGTAATTAAGGTTCAGACACCTTGAAATGGTGCCACAGTACTTTGTTTGCTGTCGTCATTTCCAAATAATGAGCAAAGCTGAACACAAAGCCTCTGAATTCCTTAAATATCAAGGCCTTAGACATGTTTACAGGAGATTTATTTCTTTGTAATAGCACAAGAAAGAAAAAAACAATGGCAGTTGTTTTAAGTGTGTTTAATGCCGGGTAAAAATTGTTTATTTAACTTGACAGCAGAATGATTTTTCTTTAAATCTGTTTTGTTCCTTTGTCTAAATGAATTTTTCACTTGAGAGGGGAATGCATTTTTCAGACAAGGTGAGATTCTTTTTTTTGCTGTTAGACGTTTGTCTCATGATTTTATTTCTAATTAAGGGGAGTATGGACTGTGTGGGTCCCAACAGAGAACCAAAATATTAACATTGTAGCAGGATTACCATTTTGAAGTTAACAAATGAGTGTACAAGTTCTTAAACAGACATTTGGCTAAAATGACAATATTCTGAAATATCTTCAGTAAACCCAAGAACACCATAAAAAGGCAAATTAAACTTCACACAGATGACAGTGCACTGTCACAGTTATTTATAACTTGGCATGCAGTTGTATGCGCAGCATAACGGGTAGCTTGAATCTCTGCGTGTGTCTGATAAGAGGATTTGAGAGGTTTAGGGCAACCATATTTTGAAAATAGTGTTAGTCATATTTACTGTTCACTTTTTGCCACCTCACACTGAATCTAATGCCAGTTACTTAAAGACTTGAAGGATAAAAAATAATAAGGCCAAGTATTTTCAGGAGTCAGATGTTTAAAATATTCACGCTGTGTGTTACAAACTACTTTATTTTTATCTCATACACATTTGCAATTAGAAAAAAAAAACAATACATGTTTCAGTTTTCTACTAAGAAAAAGACAGGCAAGGAGGGATCAAGGCCACACATCCATCATCTAAACCCACTTAATCCTTGCTGGTTTGCTGAGGGTTGTTGCCGATCTCCAGCATTCAAGTGATGGGAGGTTGGGTACACATCATCAATCATAGGGCAGGGATCAGATCATCTTTACTAATTAAAAATTATGTTCTTTTTTAGATAGTTGAACTCCTGTGCTTGAGACAGAGGCTGATCCAGAAAGTGAAAGGAGCAGTCCACTTTCTTATTGTTTGGAACAATAGTTTCAGACTTAGAGGAGCTGAATCTCATCCCATCTACCTTCGGTGTACATTGAGGGTCAATTCCACCGCATAACAACTTCATCTTAAAATGGCCTAGAAGCTAAAAGATGTTATATTTTGAGATTCCAAAACAAACACTCTCCATGCCTATCTCTTAAAATCTTGTTCATAAACACCATAAAAGGTGTCGGTGAAGAGGGCCAGCCCTAACGAAGGCCAATCTTCATTAGGAACTTGTGGCTTTTTGTTGTGAATGTAGAAAGAAACTTACCTTATGCTTTGATTTTAAAGGGTCAGATAGTCCTAAGTAGCATCTTTTTCACTCCACTAGCTAAACACTCCAAACTTGAAGCTCCTGCAAGAAAATACCTCAGCAACTGATATACTGCTAGAGGGTTGAAGTCTACCTATTTACTGGCCCCAGAGAAAATGGGAATGATCCAATATCCAGCAGCATCCCCCTCAGCTGCAAAACTAAGGACCCTCCTCTCCCAAACTACATCTTGAGATCTTGTCAATGGGCCTTTCAGATAAATATGTTGCAAACTGAACTCTCTAGCAGATTCCAGCCAGCACTGTGAATATTCATAATGTTGAAATTATGGACATAGCTATTGCTTTGGCATTAAAGAACCCAGGGAGCCCTTCAGAGGTATTCCTTGTACTCTATGCTTCGAAAGCAGCACCTGCAGAATATCTTTCAAGACATAGCCACCATGCTACTCCACAAAATTAATGTGGGCTGGGAACCAAACTCCCAAGATCTCCATTGTTTCCGCAAGGGTAAAGATTTGGAGATCTCTTCCATTGTTCATAGTTATAAGCAGCTAAAATGAGCTTCCTCTAAAGAGAGGATAGCCTTCACTATAATGGGAGAGCACATCTGGAGTTCATCACATCAAATGTAATGCATGAGTTGGTGCCTCTAAGACACAGTGGATGTTTTGTGCTGAAGTGTGGGGCACTTTTGGGGAGTAATGACAGTGGGTGGTCCTTTGATGTTTCCCAAAATGGAAACTGCGTCGCTAAAGCAGATAAAATTGTCCCAGGTCACCATTGAAGGTGAACTGAAGAGAACCGTCCTCAATGCAGGGTGGGTGCATTCACACTTCTGTTCAGGATGGATTGAGGAATGGAGCCAGATTAAAGATGAGTAAGAATGCAAATTATTGTGTTTTGAGAAAAAAAATATTACTGCTCACCTCTAATTGCAGCTGGAATCTTAAATTAGAAACGGAATGTGTCTTCTACACATGTACATGTTGAGCAGCACACAATCTCACAGGATTGGACAGGCTCATCCAATAGTGTTGATTAATGTCAAGTCTCCTTTTGAATTCTCTAAAACTTGTCAATCGCGTCAAAAGAAACTGTGATTGCACTTCACACATTTTTATCACATATTCTCACAACACAGGCTACAAATTTAGATGCAGCTGTCTGATAGGAAGCTTATTTATCAGCATTTAATTTGCTGCATCAAAGGGACATCTTTCTTCTAATTTACCTCACATTCAGCTCGTTATAAAATATTCAATTGTATGCCCTCATGGCTTTAGGTTATTTTATATCATGGTTATGTATTGGCTACCAGTAGTTAAAATAGACATTCATGATATATTTATTTATGTTTGTTCTTTTTTATTTTGATAGTTGTTTTTCAACATGTAAAAACACATATACAAATAGATACACATACACATATCTCAAGTTTTATACATATTCAAGTAGTGAGCTGAACTTATGATGTCCCACCACTATTGTACTCATATAATTACTTTATTATGCTTCCAGCATTTTGTCAAAAATCTCACGCTTCTTGTAGCGCTCCTATAACACTATTTACATATTTACATATTATCAGCAAACTCTAAAACTGCATTTATTTCTAGTTAATTTTTAATTCCACAAAGTGTCCAGGATTCCAGCTGCAATTAATAGTTCTTTTGTAAACCGAGCAAGGGGGACTAACAACTGTTTGAATTGGTGGGAATTGCCATGACTGTTAATTTGACTTAACCAACAGACATGTTAATATCTTTTTCTTCTTGGCAGCATTTCTTGTAAAACAGCAACATTTTAGGAATGGATGACTTGGTTACCTCAGTTCTTCAGGTAACCAACCCACATTTCTGTTATGTTCTTAACTTGGGAAAAAAAAAAAAATAAATACAATATAATAAATCTCAATGTTGGACTTTATCTTTCCCAAAAAGAAGTAGTTATTTTGGGAGGTTTTTCCTCCTTTGACCAACCTACGCACCTCACAGCGACAGGTGATTTTAGGGAGTGTTATTTTTTGATCAACTGATTAAACCTCTTTCTTTGAAATCTGTAATACTGAGTGACAAAGTGTTTTCCTGGTTTTGAACAGTAGCATCTTTAAAAAACTACATTAAACCCATAAATCCACTTGTGTTCTGTGAGAACTATATTGTAATATGAGTGCTTTTATATTACCAATAATATTGAGGGAAGTTGAGTGAAATACTCCAGACAAAGGTACGACTGAAAATTTGAATAATCTGGCATGTTGGCTGCTGTGGTATTTGTCCATTTAAAACCTTTTTGTTCCTTATACCTTGTTGTCTCCTCTTGTCAAGAGGTTGCCTGCCCTCTGGTTTTTCTGTCTCTTTTCTCGCCTCTCCCTCTATGTCAGTCTATCCCTCTCTGGCTACGGACTGTCACCTTACGTTTAGCGTAACAAGCAATGGCGAGGAGAAAAATGTGAAAGGGAATGAGGAGAAAGCCATGAGAACAGTGTGGGAGCTTTGGATGGCAGCTGAGATGGGATTTAGTGTTAAGATTTCGGTGTGTGTGACTGAGTGTCAGTACGACCAGCAAGCATTTTGTTTCTTTGTGTTTGTTTGTCTTCAAATCTGTTTTTATGTGTGTATGTGAGCAGGGACGCTTTCCTCAAAGAAGGATCCACAGTGGGGGGTCATTCAAGATTTCATCACCAAAGCTCTCCCAAACACACTGCGTTTTTTTTTTTCCTCTCAGCCTCTCTTTGCTTCTTTCCCATGCTCCCTTTTCTTTTTCATATCTGTCCTACTGCTTTATTCACACTGTGCTTTCACTGCCCATTCCTCTAAATCACTTTTCTCACATTTTCAAGGCTATTCCTGTATTTTTTCAGTGGATTTCCACAAGTTTCCTTCAACTTTCCCCTGGGATTTTTTTAAGTTATGCACCTACTGTCCAGTATTTCCTATACTGCCCTGTTATGTCTTCAAATTGTTCCTGCTCATTACTTTTTATACTTCCTACATTTTCTCTTTATAGCTCAACTTTTTTTGTGTCTCATTGCCATACCTAATATTTAATGCTTTTTCTCTCTGAAGTGGTGCAGCAAGATCTCAAATTCAACCTTGAAAGGCCGTCCAAAAAACCACTCATTTATTTATATATAAATATAGAGGTGCTTTCCTAAAACCAGTCAGGAACAGAAGAATGTACATGCTGTGTTGCTAAAATCTACACAAGCACCCAACAAATATTGGCATATTTGTTTTATCACTCCCACTGAGACTCCATTGTTAGAAGTTTAAAACATACATGGAAATTTGCCTTGATTCATTCATGCATGTTTGAGAAATCCTTGGATCTCCCTGGCCAATCATTCTTCATAGAATGGGCTGCTTATTTACCCAATGCTCCACTAGACTAGTGGCAGCAGCAATCAGCAAACACCTGGTTTGTGTCACCAACTTTTTTTTTTCTCACATTAAAGGATTAACTGTGTTGCTGTGTTCTCAGAATAGAAATAAATTATTTAAAGTTTAAACACATGGTTCTTTTCCCTCCAAATGGTATCCTTTCCATTTCAATTAGATAATGAACTGTCCAATTATCTGTTGACATCCACCAGTACACCAAGTCATACCCAAAACATAATCCATTTTCAAATGAAACTGCTTTGTTACAAAAACATGCAAACAGTTTCTATATGCTTAGACATAGTGTGATGAAATGAATGGTAAAATGAGCATGGAGTCCAGGGTAATTGCAAAGGACACAAACATTCTGAGATTACTTTGGCATAGTCACAAATATGTGGAATTGAAAAATAACCCCCGCCTCCGTCTTGTTTTTGACATTTGATTTGTTTTGATAGGCTTCTTTGATTGGTTTCTCATGTTTGAGTATAGTCACTTAAAAAACAATGTTCAACTGTAGAAAAAAAATAAAGAAAACCTAAAAGGAAAATGTTTTCCATAAAATATTATGATCCAGCACCACCACGAAACCTAAAAGCAACTTATATCCTTTCGTCAATATCAAGTATTGGCTGTTTTCAGTATATCAATGTTTTAAGATGAAAAGTACACTTCTTGCAGAAGCGAAACATCTAATGACTATCCTTTTAAAAAAAGCATTCTTGACACACATATACTAACAGACTTTGACAGAGTTGTTCCTTCAGACTCTGCACAGTAAATGCAAACACACTGCCATGCATACACAGCTCACCGGCATGCCTACATGCCTCCACATGTCCTGTCAGATCCAAGAAGGCATTTAAAACACTAACAAGGCTTCTATTCACTTTGGCCCAATGCCAACCCGACACTTGCATGCATGCATGCACGCGCACACACAGTCCATTTAAAGACTATAACTTGCAAAATAATTCGATGAGATGAATGCCCACATGGGTGAGCGCACTGACATACACACAATCAGCTCTCTACCCAGAGTTCTTCAATTACACAGGAATATTTGGATAGAAAATTCCCTAACACTCCAGGTGACTGACCCCCTGATGCTGAAAAAATACACACTTCCCTCACACACATTTCCGTCAGCCAGATGAAATTGCCCTTCAAAGTGACCGCACAATCAACAGCAGCTCAGTTCTGAGCAAAAACCCCATTGCAGCCTTCAAATATTCTTTTTTTCGCTCTCTTTTACCTGCTTGTTGTACTCTGTTATATTGTCTGAATTTATTTATGTGCATGTCGGTGGTATTTTTATATTGGGAGATTGAATAGAAAATGTCTTTCTTAGGTGACATTGGTTATATTTTTGTGCTCCACCACAAAATGGTTAGCTGTGTCACATTCCATCCACATCGAGCTAACACCACAGCCTGCCCTTTTTATACACAAATACACACAATCAGACATACAAGCCCCCACTTGCTGTTTTTCAACTTTGTTGAGCCAGAAAAAGAACAAACAGAGACATATTTCACATTGTAGGAATAACATCATTTAGAGATGCGCTGACCAAACCTTCGTGACCAAGTTCTGATCACCAACCAAAACCTTTCTCCCCCCCAAAAGTGCCTCTGTAATTTAATCCAGATTCATAACTATTTTTTTTTTTACAGTTTTTTTGATTTGTATAACAGAACAAACCTCAGTTTGTTCTCTCAAAATATATGTGGGCTAATTTATATTTTTTTCTTTGCCATCGGGTTAGTTTTAAATTATTCTCAACATTAAAAGAAAATCAAACATATTTAAAATGCTCTTTCTCAATTCTGATTTAATTAATACATCAACATCAAACAACTCTTGTCTCTTTACATTTTTAATTAGTTTATGATCTGAAAAAGTAATTTTCTTTACCTAATTCTTTTAGGTAAATAACATTTACCTAACACAATTCTTTTAACACAAGAAAGAATCTTAGCATACATGTTAGAGAAACGGGAAGATAAGGAAGAGAGCTTGAATACTTTATAAGGAAAAAATTGCATTTACCTTGGCATAGTTTCAAGGACTTTTGCTTCGGCTCTTTCTGCAAGAGGGACTGTGTGTAATTATAACTGCTTGTTTACAAACTACAGCCACAGGGCAAGATGATCAAGAGTGGAATAAGAGAAACAACAAAGAATTTCCAAATTATGTAACACTGTACTTCCTCCAGAGATCCCTGTCATTACTCACAAGAGACTAACTTAATGTGATCCAAGAGGCTTAGTTTGAGTTATTTATATTTTTCAAGTTGTTGTTTTTTTTTTTACTGTCGGTTTAAATCTGCTTTAACCTTTCCAACAAACGCATCTCAACTCTGCTTGAATATGCAATATTTAAATGGGCCTGAGAACAAGAGGCTCAAGCCTTTTTAGTACCATTTCAACATAATGGAGAGCAGACCCAGACCAGCCGCTCAACCTGCCAGAAGAACACTAATGTGTTTATAATGAGGAACAAGTGTATTATTACTAATGCCACAATGAATGAATTTCAAAGTGAATCATTACTGATGTCTGCTCTCTTAATGCACTCCTTCCTTTTTAGCTGCCTTGCACAATGCTTTGCAAAGGAGTCTTTGTTATGTTTGGGCTAAACATTTTCTTATGTTTTGATGAAGGCATTAAAGAGAAAAAAAACAGGCTGTGTTGTACAAATCAGACAGTTTCTTTATTCAACTCTATGAAAATATTTATTTCCAAAATGAAGTCATTATTGAAATAAAGCCAAGTTTAAAAAATGTGAATAAGCCGGTCGGACCACATAGAAAATCAGAATTTATATCTGGAAGTGGACACTAAATATAAGCAATATAAGGAATGCATTTTTCAAAGGAAAGTAATTTGCTTGATAGTTTCCTGCCCCACTGACCAATAAATGTGATTTGATGATTGAGACATCTTAAGATGTGACTCAGCATTGAATCTATACATATCCTCGATTTAAGCCAATAAGAATAAGTTAGTATTCATTCAGGTAGACCACTTGACCCATTGACTATCAAAGGAGCCTTAGCCAATATTTTGTCTAAAATGATTTACTAGCATGTGCTTCACAACCTCCTCTTGCTACTCAATGTTTATTTGATTTATATATTTTTTAGGCATCTGTAATTGTTTACTTTTAATCTCAACATGTGTTTTTCAGTTAATTTATTTTATTTACATTTAGTTGTTGAAATAAAACAAAATGAGGTTTCATGTGTCTTTGGAAATTCAGCAGGTCACATCTGAAAGAAATCTGGAAATTGTTGACTCCTGTGAAAGCCCAGAGATAATTTTTGATGGGTTTTGTTATAGCTCTTTCCTTGAGTTCAGTTTATTTTTCTAGTGCTGATTCATAACAAATGTGGTCTCAAAAGGAAGATCAAACCAATCCAGTGGTACACACTGTAAAAGCATCTTAGAATAAGACAAGTAATCAAAGTATAATATGCATAGTTTTTGAAATCTGGACTGCATTATTGTAGATTGACTAGAGATCAGATAAAACCCAATTTGTAATTTGTAATTAAAATGATTTGTGAAAAGAGAAAACAGTGATTCTACCTGTAGGTGCTCCTAGTACCATTGCTGTCAAGAATTTAGGCTTCATCCATGTTGTTTACCAATGTTTGAATTGAAAAAAAGTGTATCAACCTCTGATATGTACTTTCTCTGAAAGGACTAACCCATAATTCCTTTAGACTAAAACAGCAAGCACAAACTGGCCACAAATATCCAGGATGAAGCGAGACAGGAGTCTGCCTTGTTATGACAAGTGATTTGCTGACCTGTGGTCTTGGCCAGGTCTGTCCTTGGCCTTGTCCAGTCTGTTACTGTGCGGCTACATGATTGATGCATAGTCAGCCTCGATGGTTGTTAATAGTAGCAGGTAGTGTTTAGCTGCATGGGAAATGAAGCCATAAACCTCAATGTATTCCACATCCAGGACAGACTTTAGACGCTGTTGTGTTATTGCTTCCAAAGTGGTGAAGTAGAGCACTTCAGCAGCAAACACACAAAAACAGAAATGTGGAATAGTTTGCATGATTAAAATACCGGAGGACACATCCTGCAGGATGTGGCTCGGAGCATGCAGCAAAGGAGGAAATAGAGATTAGTTTAATTTAATGATAGTGTGTTTGTACATGAAACCACTGAAAGTGGTTGGCTGGTACTCACTGAAAAACTGAGGCTGTCTGTCTCCTAGCTCTCTCTTGGCCTTTTTTGATTCCTTGGTCTTAAAACATTATTTTTTTCCCGGGACCCTCGCTGCTTCCCCTGCTCGTCCGTTACGTTTGGTGAAGTGTGACCAGTGTCAAATCCAGGTCCTCTGTGGAGGAACTGTCTCAGGTCTACCTCAAAAGAATGATCTGGGCTTCACTTCAGTCAAACTGGAGTGCGATCCCCCGGGGTTCCCACCAGATGTGAAACCCAAACCCTGTCTTTATTATTATTTTATTTAAAGTTAAATAGTGTGAGTCAGTGAGACTGTTACCTCAAGGCTGTCCATCATTGTGCATAACGGTGGAAGGTCAAAGAAAACAAACAAAAGCCTTTATTATCCATGTTTAAATAAACTAGCATGTATTATTGAACTGATCAAATATACAAAATATCCTTTGAGAAATATAATAGTTTTTGTTTTTTTCTACAACCCCCTTTTTTATCTCTTCTAGCAAAAATAGTTTTCAGATGTTAAACACACCCTCCCTCACAACATGTTCTTTTCTTTCAGACGAAAGTCCTAAAGTAGAAAAATGTTGCCTTAAGGTACGTCCGTTTTGATCAAGGGAAACACAAATTTGGCATGAGTGAACAGTACAAACTCTTTCAGTTCTGACAAGGTTCGTCCATGATGCCCACGACCAGCAGGGTTTTTCCTGGCCAAGTTACCGTCTCTCATTTCTTCTTCCCATCTTCCTTGTATCAGTCTTGCTTGGATGTAGACAGCTAAAGCAAAATCTGCAGTCTAATCTCTTAATCCCATTAGTTATCACACAGACATTATTTTCCCTATTATAATCCCCCCGTAATACTTGAACCACACATTCAGAAATGCAAGTGTTTGTAAAAAATGCGGAATATTGTAAATCATAGCTTATATGACTATATATGACCGTGGAATTTGTATGTTATGCCCTTAAATAGCAGTTTAAAAGATATATAGCAAATTCTGCAAAGTTAAATCAACTCTATGCCGAGTCTATTTGGTCCTTATCAGAATTGGTGTTAATTTAATTCTTTCAGTTATTTCAATAAGAAATGGAATAATTTTAACACTTGAAATGGCTATGATTACTCAAACTATTGTTGAAATAACGCTGCAAGAGTTAAATTAATGCCAATTCTGAAAAGAACCAAATAGACTCGGCATAGTGGTGATTTAACTGCAGAATTTGCTGTGTATTTAGAACATGTGTTTCCATGTACTCTTTTTTTCAACTTATATAAGCGTTTTTTTTTTTTTGTTTTTTTTTTTTAAACAAATTTTAGACTGGAAGCTTTCCATCATTTTAATTTCTTCTAAAAATGCTCCATAGACAGTGTGTTTATGGAGAAATGCATCCTGTAGTTTATATTTGTGAAGTGGTGCAGGGGTTAGCACTGGGTTTACATGTTTCATGGTGTGGTGGCTATAATTCATAATGACCTCACTGCCTGGGGGTCTGTATTTAATCTGTGCATGCTGTTCTTTGCAGAATTGTGTGTTCTCCTCTTCTTTGAGGACTGATTCTTTCTGGGTACTTCAGCCTCTTCTGAAGATGCAAAATAGCCCTGTCCTCAGTCGACATTTTATCCTGAATGGCTCAAGTTCACCAGGAAATATGCAAGTTGTTGAATTCTTTTTTTTTTTTTTTATTGCACTTGTAGGACACATTTTAAAGTACTGCCCCCCTCAACTCCCCTGCATACTATGAATACAAGCTAATTAAAACACTTAATGTTATGATTGTTTCAGTGATAAAATGCTTTTAAACTCTTATGTTATATAAGTTCTGGGATGTGAAAGCTTTGGCTATGCCTTCTTGGACAGTTTCTGGGACTTGCTGCAGTGAATTTGTGCAGAAAATGCCTGAAGTAAAACTGAAAGGGCTCACACAAAAGGGCCCCACAAACCTTTACAGAGATGGCAATTGAGAAGAATAGGTCTCATCTATAAAGAACATTCTGAACTTATTAGTTAAACTCCAACAAGAATTCAAAGAGGCACAGTGTAACTAATTTAGACACAAGCTGGTTATAATTTTTAAAATATATATCAAGACAGACAAGTACTTTTGACTGTCCAATATTATTTTGCATTTCATAATAGCCTGGGAGGTAATTCTAGTGTTTTATCCCAGCTGTCCTCTATGGCATTTGATTTACTGTTACTCTCTGCTCAGTACATAAAATTGCATTCAATTTGTTCTATTTTATTTTTTTTTTAACTGGATCATCTTGTGCTTTGCTGCAAGTCCTGGCGTAAGAAGACACATTCAGACAGTCCAACAGAAACGACCTCTGATAGAACATCAGTGTGAGCGCACGTGAGTGTGTTCCATTTGAAGAAAAAAAAAAACGCTTTGTGCTCAGACCATAATTCATTCACCCAGACCACTTAGTCTTATTAGTCTACAACATGGGATTGATATTTCAAAACCATAAACAAGAAAACAAACAGAGAAGCCTCTATGGCACCATAACTCAGGCTTAGGCCACTTAACGTTATTGTAAACCAAATATTTAATATTTCAAGCCATAAAGTAACAGAAAAAAAAAGATGAGCTATTCATCCTGTGAGAGTGCTGTCTGTTCATCTCATGATTAGCTGAGTTTTATATTATCAGTACTGTGTACAATGTCTGGGTAAGGTTGTGTGGTTATGTTGTAAAAAAATCATTGCTGCATTCACACAAATATTTAAGATTCATTTGTAAATCTTTATATAATTATCCTCCTAATATTTATACCTTTAATGTGTATTTGTAGCTATTTGATACATGACCATGAGCAAAAATGTAGCACAAACAAATTAAATTTTATTTGTCCTTTTTAAAATCAAGGACAAATTGTGGGAGCCTTTCTTCAGTCAGCAGACTGACAGTGTGCAGCAACAGGTGGGGAAGGAGCTGAGCTATGTAGTCCTATACCAATACTCCAAACAGCTGGAAAAAAAAATCTTACATGTCATTAAAACTTTAAAAAAAATTACTTGAACTTTTAACTTTAGACTTCAAATGTTTTAACATTCATATAGAATGTGCTTCATTGGTCCATAGTGTATTGTGAATTAAATGAAAACCACACATGTACCTGCTGAACTCTTATGTTTTCTGATCCACGAAAATGTTTAAACTTTAAAACAAATATTATGTCTTGCACACTCTAAAGTCGATATGGTACAAAATAGACAGTTGGCACAGTGGGAAAAGAAGAGCTAAAATTGAGGATTCATTGAAGCAGAGGTAGTCTAATGCTTTGAGCAACAAACAACTAAACACAACACTCCATCACTCACCTGGTAATAGCTGACTCACTCACTGGTGACTGCAGATAATGCATTCAGTGTTTTTGTTTTTCTATTTCCAGAGTCTGGAAGTCGTCACATTGCATGGGAACTGGTGATTGTTGATGTGCCATTCCACTCATCTGGATTATATGCTACATATTTTGTCTGCATAACTGGATCCAGTTATTGGATTGAACAGACTGATTATAAATTTCAGTCTAAAAATGATTAAAATATTATGATAGCTGAAGAGTTAAAAATGTTTCTAGAACATTTCACAGTAAAATTAACTAACAGGTCCCAATAGCCTGCCTAATCTGACACAAATTATACACATGGAAACAAACTTGTGGATTATCAATTAGGCATTTTCATATAAGCTAGGTTTTTTTTTGTTTGTTTGTTTGTAATGGCAATTTTCAAAATGGATCAGTAACATTTATTTTTAGGCTTGTTTTGTAAGGGTTGATACATATTTTTAAATATTCAATTGTGACGTGTTTTAACAGGTGTGCACTTAAAGATAGCATTTTTCAGATTTCTTCAGTGAGAGATTATGCTACTATTCTTTTGGCTTTTTACATATCTTTATCAAGAGTGCCAATATGTCTGGCACTGTAATTATTCCTGTCTATGATTCCGTTGCCAATTATCTGGATCAGCAGGTTAATTTTTTGGTAAGGAAGATTCAGACGTTTGCAGCTGATTCTTGGGTCCATGTACTGGATTAACCCGTAGTTCAGTCTGCAGACAGGATAATTATGACTGGATGCCTTCATTGTGTATAGTTATGCAAACACATATAAACAAAGAGGCACACAGGTTGAAAATTGTTTACCTTTGCTACTGTCTTTTTCCCCCTTCTTGCATTTGACAGAAATCCCTGTAATTAGTTTGGCTAAGGCTCCTCTGCTGTTTTTAATGCAGTGAAATAATTTCACTGATTTAGCAAACAGGCTTCTAGACGTTCATCCACACACTCGATATCATAAAACCCTTAATTATGAGTTAAGGGGGTTTATACTGTGCCTGAGTTTGACTGAATTTGTGTTTTCTTAGTTAATGTTTTCTAAGAATTTGAATGTTAACAAATTCTAATATTTATTCAACTTGAGTGGCTGTCTTTTGTTCAATATATGACATCTTTCTTCCTATAATTCAATTTGCTCTCCCAGTCTCCAGTTTCACTCGTCTGACAGTCTCCCTTTCTGTTTTTTGGTAACTTTCGCTCTTCTTATTTCCGTCACATTGTCGGACTTTTCCTTGATGTGGCTCTGCTGAGAAATCCGAGAGAAATCAATCTGCCATGTGTGATTCTGTGGTCACAAGAATAAATTTCATACAGAGTTAGCCATTGTAGATGTCCCCATCTCCTGCACATATCCTATTTTTCTGGTCTCTAGCTTGTGATCTGTGTGGAAGGCCATCATGTCCTGCGGCTCTCCCCACCGATTACTTCAGCTGTTTCTATATAACTCCTCATGAAGTGATGCAAGTAAGTTGCTGATTCACAAAAAAATGCTTTTTAAAAAATTAAGATACAATTTATCTTTGAAGGCTGCTTATGTTGTCTTATTTTGTCGGCTTTCAATGTTTACATGATTTTATTAATGTGTGAATAATTCATCCCCATAATGTTATCCTACTTTTTTTAATAACATGAAGTGCTTTCTAACAAAGTTGTCTGTAATGAAGACAGTATATGAATAGAGACTCTGATGCCAAGTATCCACGTTGTACTTTTTCTTGATGACATATTTATTAGATTTTCTATGATTCACGCTCATGTCCTCATACAGTCCATATCTCTTGTAAAACCTTCCGGTCCTCTGTAACTGTCTCTATAAAAACAAGCAAATTTAATTTTGTAAGTGAAGCTGAATAAGTGATTTGCACTTTGGACAATCAAAACATTTAGAAACTAAAACTTATTGGTATAGAATAGGAAGTGGGAGCATTCAGATATGTATATATTTTTTTATTTATTAATTTTGCTGTATGCTTTTCTTTCAAACTTTTATTTTAATGTATTGCAAAATAAAATGACAGAAAGGGATGGTTTAATGGCTACATGCTAAACCAATGGTACATTTTTACATACACCCATCTAATCCAACAATGGACCAAGAAGGCAAAGACATAAATTAAATATTCAAGATAGTAACTCTATAGTTTTATTCTTGATAATACCAAGGTGTTCTTAGGAAGGAAGGAACATATAATCCCTCTGGCGAAGCCTGGATATTCCCTTGGGTCTTCTCATAGAATGTTCCCAGAAAAACTGAAGCACACTGTGGAGGTCCACTCATTTCAGCACTGAGCAACGGTCTCATTACTACAGGCGAGGACAGGATTTATCTGTAAGCCTCTCACGTCACCCTGTCATCTCACATAAATAAATCTGAAACTTAAACTCCTCTGATTGAAGCAAAAAATTGTTTCAAACCAGAACAAATTCATTGTTCCACTTCCTTCTCCTTCTCCGAGAAGGAAGTGGAAAGTAATTGGTAAAACGGTCACAAAATGATTCTCTTTGTACTCCTAGACAATCACTCTCTATTCAGAAAAAAGATGTAAACCAAAATTATATTGTACTAAGGCACCTTTACATATTTATTAATGAAGAGATATAAATGATTAAATCATACATGAACTGACCTTAACTGTTCCAAATGATCACAAAATGTTTGTCATACCCAGCAGTGGGCAGTAGGGGCCTTTTCACATCTTTAACTTTTGTTTCAACCAGAAACTTACCAAAATGTTTGCTGTAAAGCTCCATCAAGACGTATTAGCTTTACTATATTATTACAATATTCTCTTGTCTTTCCCATTCCAAAAAAATTAAGAAAAATAATTTTATCATGTTATGTTTTTATTCAAGCCAAATATGAAGCCATGTTTAGGATTGTGAAAGAAAATCCTTACAATGTATCAGGGTAATTATAAAACTGCTTCAGTCGAAATTTGTTTTTAGTAAAACTTAATTTGGTGATTGTTGTAAAAACAATATTTTCTTAGTCTTTAGTGCAAATTGAAGCCGCTGTAATATAAACTGAATTTATTGAGTGTTTTACACATCAATAACTGTGAAAAGTTATGTTCAAATTACAATAGAAGCATTTCTTGATGCCATCCGCCTCATACTTTTGTACATTTATTTGTTTAGGTTTACATTCAACTTTTTCATGCTTGTCTTGCTTTAGGTTGATTTGTAAATACATGACTATTGAGTAAGCCTAATAATTGATTTAAGAGCTTAGCAAGGCCTTTGTTGTGAAAAGTTGGTCTCCAAAAAGTGTGCAACTGCTTGGACCTTGTGCTAACCGCTGCTTGTGCAAAAAGAAAATGGTCTCCCCTGGGATCTGTGTGTTGGTGAGGAGGTGCCGTTGTCTGATGCCTCTAAAGGAGATTAATGAAAGGACTACAAACAGGGAAGGAGGGCAGAGACGGAGGGATGAGAGAGAGGCCGCAGGGGAGAGAGCTGATGGGGAGGAGGGCTGAAGTGATGGTAGGTGAGAATGTGTGTGTGTTGCTTGGAGAGACTTGTACGAAGTCCATTCATGGCCGGCTGAATGGAATTCTTTCTCCCCTCTGTTTTTTTTTCTTTCTTTCTTTTTTCAAATATTCTCATTCCCTCTCTGGCCAAGTCCCTCCATCAACTAGTTATTCTCTCTTTTTCTTTTTTTCTACAATCTTTAATGGTTTGTATCCCCCTCTTGTGCCACATTCCTCCTGTCCGGCCTGTCATGGCTTCACGTCTGTGATGTCATTCAGAACAATAAAGCCAAGCTTCCCTGGTATGTAATTTGGACTGAAAGGGCTGAATCTGAGAGAAAATGGGTGGGAAAGAATTAAATACATGGGGAAACTGAGTGGTAAAATGTTAAAAGGCATGAAAATAGCTCGATGAATGGAACCAAACAGACAAAAGATCAGATCATTGAAGTATTTTAGATATGCCCAAATGACATGGAACAGTTTGCAGCAGTTTCATCTCCAGTTTCAGAAAAAAAAGATATTCATGATATGAGGTATATTAAAACTCAGGGCGTGGGAGAGTTGTACAGGCACTGAAGAGGTTTAGACAAGAGTTTAAATGGTGAGGTGAAAGGGACAGGTGCATGCTGGTGTTGTAAAAACACAGCAAAGTCAATTGTTAGGATTTTACCAGTTGTTATGCTCCATTAGTACCATAGACACTAGCTCAGACATTGAGAGCTGTTGTGACACAGAGTTTATGCAGGTAATTAAGCTAGTTTAAATCCATTTAGCACAACTGCTGCAACTTGCATTTGTGTCTGCTGTCAGTTGTTAATAAATGTGTTAAAATGTCCAATGTTTTTGAATTTCCAAAGTGTAATTTAATATCTAAAGGATTTTTATGTCTTGTCCACGTGGAGATAAATAATGCTTGTACATATTTATGATACATATCATATAACTTATTCCTTTTCCCTATCAAAAACTGCTAGGAAATGAATAACTAGAATAACTAGTTTCCTTGTATTTTCCCAAACTAAATTGAGGTTTTCAATAAGTAGTGAGTATTTGTACACATTGGCAAGTTTATTCTCATTAGTCGTTAGTATTGAGTATTGTGCCTTTGCTGAATGACATGTAATTTTTTGAAAAGTATATGAGAAATTGACCTCTGCACCGTATTTACATCCAAGGGGAAGTGGAAGTCATGTATTAATAAAAATACCTTTCTAGGCACTCAAACAACATTACAAACTGTGTTTGAAAGAAGAACACAGTTTGTAAAACAACTTACTGTTGTTTTGGGAGAATACTTCATCTCGCTCTACTACATAATGCATTTGAATTGCCTTAAAAGTCAAAGCTCTTATCTGGTAATGACATCATACCTGCATAAAACACATTGCAGCTGCAGTGTGGAGTTTAAGTATGATTCACCTCTTGTTGTGGAACAGGCTATGCACTTTGAGCAATACAAGCCAATACCGGCATATTTCTTCCTCTTTTATGTGTTTTAGTGTCTGAATGTCAGTGAAGCTCAACCTTTAGTAAACCTGAAGTGATTTATTTGCTCAACACAGCAGGATAGTTGTACCTCTGTAAATGTTATACCTGGGAATATATAGCCTGTTCTTGTCCCCTCATATGTTGGGTACTTTGGGTCATAATTAGTGGTTGAAATAAAGTCTCAAATTGATGTCACAGGACTTTTGATTTTGTAGTTTATAGAAAATCATCAGACATACATTTGTAATCCTGTTTTAAACACATGTCTGCACTAAAGCAGACTAAAGTACTTTTAGATCTTATCTACAGCCAATTAAGTTGAAGTACTGAAATGCTTTTGAAATTCTTCTTTTGTTTGATTATTTAGTTTAATGGCTGTTAAGTGGCAATAAGACACAATTATAATTATTTTTTTATTCAAAATAATCTCACAAAACCTATTTTGTTTCTGTTAGCATTACTTTGTTTGGTGAAACTAGTTTATTTTAATATTATTAGCTCCAGATATGAAAGTGTGCCCTTGACAGTCACTCTTATCGGTCTTTGAGAAATCTATTGAAAGAGTCAAACTTTCACCATTGAAAAAGCGACGACATGAAAACAATTAGAAAGTGCTGTGAGAATGCAACCTCTCAGTTAGCATCTACTTTATACCTTGGTATTGGTAGTAACTAAAGGGCTATTTTAGTCTTTAATCAGTCTGGGCAGCATTCGATTGTGTTAAATATAAATCTTGATTACTGGGTAATTCTGCCTTTAACACAGATTTTTTAATATGTAGTTTGAGACTCATGAAACCTCTATTTAGTTTGAGAAAATATAAGAAAGACATCTATGCTTTTCAGTATAAATACCTCCTTAAAAGTAGACTAACATAAGAGATACATTGCTAAAAGGTTGCCTCATCTCATTTCTTTGAATCCAGTATGCTGTAGCATCTTGCTTTGTAAGCTTAGTGTCTTGTTACAACTCCAGTGTTTAAACTCCATAAGATATTCAGTGTTAACTTTTCTGTGCTATATGTGTTGTATTTGTTTCCATGACGCCACAGAATGCCATCCATCCATTATCTAAACCCGCTTATCCTTGCAGGGTCATGGGGAGGGGCGGCCGGTGCTATGTCTAGCAGACATTGGGTGAGAGAACGCACAGACTGCATTATATAGGGTATAATTGTGTTATGGTGGAGGTTATATCTTTTTACCAATCAAATTTTATATTCTCATCCTACAAAAATTGACAATTAGAGAGCTAATGGCAAAAAAAGTGTTAGCAATTATTTATTAGATAAGATCTTTGGTTACTATGGCGCCAGCTACTGATACATTCCCTGTATCCCTTGGCTTTGAAGGAATTATCTGACAAGTGACATGAATTTGTGTTCCCACCAGTAAGGTGTTTTTTAGAAGAAAAATGCATAAATTGGTCTCAACAAATTAAGGGGTCAGATCATTGAGGGTCATTTTTCGCTTTAGTTTGTTTCCCTTTTGGTGTTGCCAAGGAGAAGAACCCTGTTGTGAGTTTGGGAACTATTTCAGTCTGCCAGGAAATAAGTGACAGTGGTCTTTCTTTTTGTTGCTGCCATGTTCTGTCATAACAGTGTTGTCAGGGCAAAATGAATGAATATGGAACATCTCTTCCAAGGTTTTTGAGTTACCAACTGTCTGAATAAAACATATAAAGACATTCTCCTTATTTTCATTTCAAGCCTTGTCAAGGTTAGGGGGTACAAAGCCCTCTTTTGTATATAGAGGTACAAACACCTCTATATAATAAGAGGTTATTATATTTCCTCCTTGCAGAAGGAATATAATAACCAAACGAGGAAAAGAAAAACTGAAAAATCAGGCCAAATAGATCATCTTGAATTTAGAGAAGAAGAAAAAGACTTTCCCAGACTTTTTAGTCAAATCTCAACTAAAATCAAGACCCAACACAGGATTGTTTACGAGTGACCACACACACACACACTCACGCAGACCAGCATGTGAATGGTGACCTCTCTACAGAGACCTGTCTGTCAGACAGACATGTTGATGGATGAAGCTGTCACTGCCTCTGTGTCTTGCTTATCAAGCGGTCGAATAACCACTGTCTGCAGACCACACACACACGCATCCACACCTAAAGGGCAAGAACCTGCACTGATATAATCACACTTCCAAAACAGGGAGACTTGCAGACCTGATCGAAGCTGAGTAGTTAAATCAGTAAAGAAATGGGAGAAGAAGAGGTAAAAACTGGAGGGAAAAGCTCTTTCCTTTTGTCTTTTTCTCTTACTTTTTGTTGTGTGGACCACCTGACAGGGCTGTCAAACAAAGTCATTCAGCACAGCAAAAAAATGAAGCCTAGTGGAGTGAAACTAAAATAGCCCAACCTGCTTAAAGTTCAGTGTGTGTATTTCTAGTTTACATTGGGCTTCATTTATAGCTTGTTCAGTCATAGCAAAGCTGCCTGTTTACATTCATACTGTCCAGGTTTTCATTTATTTGTGGCTGCTTCACTGCTTGTGACACCTATTGAGATCATTTAACATTATTAGGCTAAATTTTTTATATGTTGGTCATTTTGCTTGGACTTGACCTTCGAGATTTCATATTGGGCATGGACTTGAGGTAAATGAATTGAGATATGACTTGTGGCAAAAATCTTAAAGACTTTTCCTGGTCTTGGGGAAAAAAACTTGGCTTCAAATGTAATTCTTCAGACCTAAGGAGAAACACTTTAGAAAATCTGGAAAAAATATCTTGCAGAGCCCTGCAAGGAACATGCAGGACTTAGTAGGACTTACTTAGTAGCAGTAAATGGGAGGGCCAAGTTGTGAAATGGAAATTTAAGAAGAGTTCTGAGAAAGAAAGTCATGCATAGTTGTTTTAAATAATATTAATTAAACGTGAGCAGTGTAAATACCCTACAAGAACTCAAATGTTTATGTTGCAAAGACACAACATGTCTTTGCAAAAATACTTTTTTTTTTACACTTTGTCAGTTAGTTGGTATTCTTGTGTTTTGTTGCTATACTTATTTTTTGATTTTATGATTTACTTGTAATGTAATGAAACCGGGTTATTCAAATGTGCCAATAGACAACTAAACACAGTTTTTGATGCTACATATCAGTTTCTATGGCTACTTGTTTTTGTATGTAGTATTCAGAGTGATTCATCAGAAGTGTTGCTCGGTGGAGCTGGCAAAGATGTTTGCAATTTTCCAAGTGAGTGTTTTGGGGAAGAGCTCAACATGCACTCATCTTCTCCTCTTCAGTCTCTCAGGTAGTTGGCATGGGCCTGTGAATACACGTATGTGTGTGTTTTTGTGTATTAGGTTTTTACTCACATATGCATGCCTGCGCAGCTCACCCACTCCGCAGTAAATTCTGCTATCCTTGGGGGTCCGGCTGTGCAAGGATTACACTGGCATCCCACTCTGGTTTTAGAACACAAACAAGCACAGGTGCTACACACAGAAGCACACATTCCTAAGCTTGTACCCGCACAACACATGGCGATACGTAAACACACACACATCCACACACACGCATACACGCTGGCTCGGCTTTGCCATGGCTCCGCTTTTCAATTTTCAGCTCAATTACATTCCACTGTTACCTATTCTAAACTAAGATCCCTCTTTCCCCTTAGGACACACAACTACACACGCATACACACACACAACCCCTTATTTAACAGTACAGCATCCCACTTAAGCCCAAGACTGTGTGGCCTCTTCAACTTGCACTGAGAATAAGAATGATTTCACCCTGTGGAGACTTGAGAACTTTTTTCCTGTTTACTTGGTTGAAAAGAGGACCCTGAGATTTAACGCTGACTCTATGTCTTTCACTTTAACATTGTAGAAGAAATTGTGAAGATAGTCTTTGGGTGATAAGTCCATTATTAAGTGAATGCAGTCATTCCAGCATTTTTGTCCTTGTCACAAATCCAGCAAAGAGCTTCTGCAGACTTTCATTTGTCAGGGATAAGAGTCTTATGAAGAACTTTTAAGACTGTACACTGCACTACATGAACAAGTTTTGGTAATGGTGAATATTAATACATGTCTAATGACAGTCTTTAGTTATCAATAAAAAATATGAATACAATTACTAATATGATAAATAATTTTTAGGGCATCGCTCAGAAACAATAAACTAAAAAACGAACAGCAATTACATCATTCTCAAATTTCTATTGGCCAGTTTTACTAGCCACTTCTTTTCTACCATTCTACTTTTAAGATTTGCTATCAAAAATTCTAATCATTTTAAGCATGTGTGGATGGGTGTCTGTCTGTGTGTCGGAGTAGGTGTGAAACAAGGTTAGCAAAAATACTAAAGGATTTACCAGTAGCAGACCCAGTCTGACAAGGCTAAACTTGTAACAAGATTGATGCTGTGGCTAAAGCAAAAAATGACTAACATGGTGGAACATAAAAGTAAGACATTTGTAG
Source organism: Phalloptychus januarius (assembly GCA_902982915.1). Lineage (NCBI taxonomy): Eukaryota > Metazoa > Chordata > Actinopteri > Cyprinodontiformes > Poeciliidae > Phalloptychus > Phalloptychus januarius. Next base: position 2,587,053 of record CADWAE010000133.1, on the reverse strand, counting down.
TCATATGTTTGGCACTAATGCTAGGCCCATTTAATTGCATTGCTACAATTTAGACGAAAATTAGTTTCTCTTCTTGCGGAAACTTATTTTGTTCACACAGGCTCTCTCTTGCCCATTTTGAGTGCAATTACTTGGCTATATTTTTATTTTTATAAAAGGGATTTAGATATTTCTTGACCTTTAACACTTGGTCTTTTACACTTTCTTTCTAAAGTCCACTTTAGTTGGAGTTGTTGGCTTTTTGAGGGGATGGAACTCAAACTTGTGCAGCCGGAGAAAACAAAACTGAGAGATGGAAGCAGGCTTGTAGGTGAACTTTGGCCTTTTGAAATGCTGATCTTGTAGTGGGACAAGTGGAGCTAAGCCTTTATTGCAAGCACCCTTACCTGATAGCTGAGAAGAACAAGAGATGAAAAGAAAAGGCGAGAAAGTGGCGTCTGGGGCTTTGTCTCCAGAAAGTTAGACAAGCATAGCAGGAAGTGGTGGTACACTGACAGTTCATATTTCAGAGCAATTGTCCGGTTTACCTTGAGCCAATGCTTCTAAGAACGTGATTGGAAATAATATTTTAGGCTGAAATTTGTAGCAATGGCGCCCCTTTAAGGTCAAAGAAAATTCCCATAGTTTAAGTAAAAAAATATCACTCAATAAAATGTTGAAAGTGTGTATGTTTTGTCAATGTAAAGCTTAAAACGTTTGTTCATAAATTATGACTGTATTGTATATGACAAATGAGTTTTGTTTAACTTGAGTTACTGACAAATCTGACTCAAATGTTCAAGTCTATGTAAAACTGTTTTTTTTTATAATTTGTTTCGTTAAAATCAAAGCCAGTTATTAAACAGTGTTCGGTTGAGAAACTGCAGCTGCTGTCCCCTGCAAAGGAAAACGTGGTCTTAGTAAAAACCATAACTTCCACAAACTTAGAATCTAAGCATTATTTTTCATCTCTGGTTTCATCTTGAAAGTGCTTTAAGTCAGACACACATATGTTTTCATTGCAATTTTTTTTTTTTTTTGCGGCATTTTCTGACATGATGCATCCACTAACCTCCTGAACCTAACCATAAGTGTCATGACTAAGTGCCTAACCACAAACCTTCCTCTAACCTTAGCATTAGTTTAATGCTCACCATAATCCCAAACCCAAGTCTTAAACCTCAAACAGGCCTTTGAAGCTGTGTGAGAAAACTGGGGACTTTCATGAAAATCGGCACTCTGAAACTCAAAACTGATTCTCATAACAAATAGCTGTTCAAGCACGCTCACACACATGCATATCCATACTCTCGAGGTCTAATAGCATTACGGGCGAGTGTACAAAAGGAACAAACAACCATGTAATGTGGCGGTTCCCTCTCATTGACAGTGGGCACTGGAATGCAGCATGAGGGAGAGAGGGGGAGAATAGAGTGTGTGTGCGTATGTGTGTGTGTCATCCTGTCAGATTATCCTAATGATTAGCATTACTGAGAACTGACAGCAAAAGGAAAGAACAAAAAGTGTCATTTATCCTCTTTTTCAGTCTTTCCCACTCACTTTCTTTTTTTTATGTCATTTTACTTTTAATTCCTGACACCGACTTGTCTTTTGTGGTTAAATTCCAATACTGAGTGGAACTTTTTTTTTAGAAGTGAAACAATAAACATACAAATCATTTCTCACAAGAAAAAAAAAAGTCACTTTTTTTCCTTCTTCAGCTGCTTCTCCATTAAAAACAGCTTGGACAGAACGTAATAACAGGTTGCCATCTTCAACAGCTGTAACGTAGTGCAGGTTCAGACTGCTGAGATGTTTGTAATCAGCAGATCAAAGGGTTGATGTTGGTTGACTTTTGCGACTCGAACTCGGGACAGATGAGAAAACACAAAGGGAGTAGAAGATGGAAAGGGAAAGCTTTGAGAAAATGAGTGGGAAGCAGAAAAAGGAGAAATATTTCATGACATTTTCTGGACAGAAAGGGGACACAAAGGGACACCATGAAAGAAACACTGTGTACTGCCCTGAGCCTTTCTCTTTGACTCTGACAGAGAGAACGTGTTGATCTTCCTGTCATATACTCAACATATGGTGCTTTGAAAAATAGCTGCAAAACGACCGAGACCAACCATAAACTGGCAAAATTCCACAGTCCTGATAGCCACACAAGACACAACAGAGAATGTAAATGCACAAAAATAGTTTCATGAAACAACTATTTAATTCAACTACCATAAAACCTATAAAATAGTCAATAACTATTAACTAAACTAAACAATCTGAGGAGTGGATGAAAATTTAGTACTCATATTATATTTACTGTGTGTTACTTGTGTTCAAAAAGTAGCTATTAAAATTAATATTTAATGCATTTTTTTAAATCTGATTTTTGCCCTCTCATTGAGCAAAGAACAACCACACTTTTTAATTCCTCATGTTGTAGCAATTTAGCTCTCAGGTAGAAATTTGAATGAACGATTTATAAGCTCTATAAGAATTGTTTAAGTCTTTAGGTGTTAGTAGCTTATAATGTTAAAGTCTCATCTGTTTGGCAGCTTCCTATTTGTGCAAAAACACAGGCTTTGTTTGTGTCTTTGCACAAACAAAGCCTGTGAATTTTTTTTCATTTCTAATTCGAAGTGTAACTTGAATTAGATGTGGTTAGAGTGACCAAGTCTGAAATAGATCAAGCGATTAGAAACAAAACCTTTAACATCTGGTTGTTTTTTTTTGTCTACTGACTTATTGTGTATTATTTCATTGATCATTGTTGAGTCAGCTTAATGTCTCAGCAACATACACTCACTGTTTGGGTTCAAGACAAGAGTCTCCACTTTGAGCAGCTTTTGGAAGAAATTTGATCAAAACCAGGCAAAAGGAGAATTTTGTGTTACCTCCATACCTTAAGCTCAAGGCCTGTGTGTGTGTGTTTATATGTTTCTATGGCTGCTCAGTCCAATAGCTCTCAGGTGGAATGAAGAAAGGAGAGATAAGAGCTTCATGTTGGATGTGGGCTTCTGCCAAGGTACTGCTGGAAGAATGAGATCACTGTTTGTTCAACAACTGAACCTTATAGACTCTCTCCTTTCAGTTTTAGCACCTTATTTTAGCTTTCCTTCTATCCTATATATTTTTTTCTTGTTTTATTAGTGCTAGGGCACTAAAAACAGAAAACCACAGGATTTTAAGCAATGTATATTTTTTGTTCACACTTTTGTTTCTCTGTGGTAAAGCTTTATTCTTTTTTACTTGACTGTCCTTGGAAGGTCAGAATACATTTTGTCTGTATGAAATCTTTCTGGAGCATAATGGCTTCAAATACTTTCTCTACTTTTTAACTGCATCCAACTTTTCACTATGTTATTAAGCCATATCCGTGCCCATGTTTCCCATTTTACTTTGGAAAAGTCACACCAATCTGTACTTGTCACTGGAAGTGGTTCAACATGTGTCTGCTTGGCTTCTTTTCTTTCAAAGCTTGATCATGATGCCCTTCAAGTTTTCATTCTGTTTGCATCAGAAATGATCAGTCCTAAAATAATTAATAATAAATAACAGCACACAATATAACTGGCATCAACTTGGTTGTTGTTTGTCACTGTCGAAATGTTTCTGGGAACTTTAGGAGTGTGGAAACAGACGTGTTGAAGAAATTAAACCAGAACAGTCATAAAATTGATTTGTTTGTTGTTTGGAAACTTTTCTTTTAGCAGAATTGATATCCAATTCCAGTGTTTTTTGAAGACTTGCATGGACTGCTAGCCTCCTTAAAAACTGTTTTGACCAACTCACCAAGTCTTTTTTTGTCAGCTGTAGAAACCAAAATACCTAAGCACAATGCTTGATACTTGACATGCTACCAGCTAGCATTTGCAAAGCAACCAATCCAGGAGCACTACTAATTTAGAAGCAGCATATCTGAGTTTTACAGAAATGACAGGTTTTTTTTTCATTCTGCTTGTCTCTTTGTCTGTCTAAAGCTTTGAATCTGACAGCTGAATTTAAAGAAGTCAGCTGCTCTGTCTCACTTGCCAGAAATTCGTGCGATACCTGCCTTCCATCATCTCTCACTTTCTGTGAAAGGCAGTTAGCTGTTTGTGCGTGAGGCAGATTGACACGTCTGACTGGTCAATCCCTGCCTGTCGCTCATCACACCACCTTGGACAGTTCAGCTTAGAGGCAACTGTTGCAGAGCAGTGACATAGTCCCCCCCAGGCGATCATTGCCACGGTGACACACAGCTGCAACTCTTACTGAGACAAGATGGATCTCCTCTCAGCAGCTTTAACATGTTCAAATTTCAGTTTTGTGCTGTAAAATGCTATGCACAGCTTAGTTGCATTGATATAGCATTCTCAGTCATTTCTGACTTCAGAAATGACCCTCTTACTGAAGTCAGTAAGAGGGTCAGTGGGACCCTCTTATTGTCTAAGCTCAAATAGTGTCTCTTAATCCATTCTGTTTATCTGCAACCATCAGACTCATGGTTTTATTCACCATGAGTCTGATGTTCTCATGTTTTCCCTCTATTTTTAAATTTTTTTTAATTCAAAAAAGCTTGGAGCATGGATTATTCTCAAATTGGGATAGATGGAGTTAGAATGTATTTTTAATGTTGTTTCTTTGCATATTGAAAGATTAATATTTGCAGCAGCAACTAGGAACGATTTAATTTAAAGATGTACAGCACTAGAAGGAACCAAACATATGGGACAGCAGGGCAAAAAATAGCTAGATGAGGCAAAATAAACAGAAAAAAACATTTTCTAATTTTTGCTGTTTTATTCATTCAATGTAAAATAATTCACAAAAACAAATGTATTACAATTGGTTTCGCCAGAGCAGTTTGTCTTATGGATACGTCACCCTTTGTTGCCCTGGTGACCTATCCAGGGCGTACCCAGCCTCTCGTCCAGTGGTCATACAGCCTCCCTGCAGCTGTACAAGGAGAAGCAAGTAAAGACAATGGGTGGATAGATGGTCTGAGAATAGCCACTGTTCCATGTCCTTATTTTTCTTTCTGACAGCTTATGCAGCTCTGACAAGATAAATTCAAACAAACCATTGCTTAAAAAAGAAAAAAAAAGCACCAGGAAAGGAATTCTGGGCCTCTTTAAAGCCTCTGGATTAAATGTGGTTAGTTTCTGCAGAGGTCTGAGGCAAATTAAATGCACACAGACAGAAGATAGAAATTTGAGCAAATATTTAAAGACTGTTATTGTGCGTGATTTCTATAGACATTTTGCCTGGACTAAGTGTTGCTGTTGCCTTTTTCCATGCTCAAACTCTCTTCATGAGGATACCACTAGTTTGTGATTCTTAGAGTAACGCAATTTGTAAAACAGAAGGCAAATAGGTGGAAAGCCCTATAGAGATTAAATTGGCAGTAGCAAACAATTAAAGTAAGCTATTTTAATTCTTCAATGAAAATTGCTAAATTGTTTCTGTTCACCTTGTGTTCTGAATACTTTTTTTGTGTCTTTGTATTCATTTTTAACAAGTCAGATTATTTGATTTATTTGAATTAGTCTTCTTTGAGTATTTGTGCAATTCTGAAGTCATGGAAACTATCCGATCATCTCTTAACCTTTCTTATCAGGCGTCTTTCCTGCTGCAGGAAATAGCTGAAAAGTCAATACAGTTTCAAGTGAAGCATGCTCGGGGTGAGATTTTGTTAAGTGTGAAGTTGCTTTAAAATTTTTTTTTGGTATTTTCTGTAATGTGCGGCTAGTCTCGAGCTTTGAGCGATAGTTACAGTGTCTGCTTATTGAGACTGTTGGTCTTTATGAAAGGGGGACGAGACGCATGTCACAGAATAACCTAAGGATTAATGTTCACTTTCCTTCAGAGCAGCAGAGATCAGTGCAAACCTTTCAACATCCCCTGCATCGTCATGTTTCTTTAAATGCTTTTAAATGATATTTCAGGTCTGTTACTGCTTGGATCTCGGTTTGATAATTGCTTCTGTGTTTGCACAGATAATTAGAGATAAGGGAACAGGACCAAATCATTAAACAGGTGAACTTTGAAGACAGAGCAAAGCTAACAGATAGTTGACCTTCTCTGACATGCTTGCATCAGCCTTTTGTTCTATCTGTCTCTTCTTACCTCTCACTTATCAGCTTCTTATGCTCTCATAAAGTATTCCGCCCTCCTTTCATTCATTCATCTCACACTCGGCTGTTTCCAATTGGCTTAGAGGCATTCTTGGAATGCCAGGGCATCGCTGTTTTGTGCATTGTGTGTGTGTGTGTATCACTGCATCCTACCCCCACATTATCCATCATTCACTCCCTGATTTTAAAGAACAGTGGCTGTTAGATTAGATGGGAGGCTGGGGGAAAAATGTCGATAAAGAAGGAGACAAATAAGAGGTAATAAAAATGAAGAACTTAGTCTGCTTTTGCCAAATCCCATTTTTGGAGTTATCACTTTGGCTATCTTTTTGCCTATATGCTGATGCTTAGCAATATCTGCTGGCCATGAATTCAAAGTAATAGAACATAACTGGAATACAGCAAAGCCTTTCAAGAAGGTTCACAAGTTCCCTGAATCAGGCTTACTGTCTATGTAATAGATAAACAAAGGAAGGAGATATAGTCAATAGTAGCACAAGACACATTAATGGTTTCATCCAGGAAACAGAGTACAAGAAGTTAACAGCAGCTATAGTCTGTAAATCTCTCTGTCCTGGAAAGAGATACTGCTAAACACTATCTCTGATCCAAGAGTATATAAGAAAGAAAAAAACAGCAGAGTAGATAAAGTTAACAGGACAAGTAAACATCTCTAACATACTAAATCAAACGTGACCCTCGGGTTGTGCCTCATATGGAGACGAACAGACAGGGGCAGAGGTGAATCCGGTATATTTCAAGGAGTCGTAGCCGACCCAAGAAGCTTCTTGATTTACCTGCCTGTCTAAATTCCAGCCTTCACCTATGGTCAAAGGACATGGATCATGACCAAAAGAGCAAAGATCAGAGATAAAAATCAGCTAAAATGAGTTCTACCTCAGGGCGGCCAGACTCGGCACTTAAGATAAGATGAGGAGCCGGGTCATCAGAACGGAGCATGAAGTCGAGCCGCTTCTCGTCTGCATTGAAAGAATTGGTGGAAATAGTTGGGCATTTGAACAGGATGCCTCCTCGGCACCTGCAAAAATGCTAGATCTATAAATTTTTACAAGAAAAAAGTTAAGTTAAAAACAAAAAAACATGGCACCAATGTCAAATTCCTTGCTGCTGTGCTCAAACTTGGCTAATATGCTGCTAACACTTCCATATGTAGAAAGTAAGTTTTTTTTTCTTTTAATTAATAGTTTTGTAGAAATAAAGTTATAATAGACAATAGATGTAGAAAAAATGGACTTTTTTCATTGAAGTAACATTTTTATGTGGATGATCGATGCAAAAACTACAAAAAAAAGTGTTTTGCAAGCTGTCCATGTGTGTGAGGACAAAGTCCAGATGCTTTTAAAATGCATCACAACTGCAAAAGTACTTTTAAAAGCAGAAACTGGTCTGATTTCAATTTGAGATATTGGTCTCCATGTTGCACTTACACAGTAATGACTTTCAGAATTTAAATAAGATAGATGATCTCACAGTAGATCTGTATAGCTTTGGGGTGCCAGATAAAAAATATTATACTACAATTGTATTACCTTTAACCATGGCAGCTGGTCTGGACCAAAAGGCACCACCGTGTCTTTATGACTTTGTCTTACAGATGTATTTACATTCCTCTTCCTGCCATGACACACACGGCTAAGCTGATCTAAAATGCAGAATGCCTGGTGTTGGCAGGCAAAGTGACGCAGGGAGTGGAGCTGTGTGCCTAAATGAGTTACGCAGTGCAGGCTCTTCTTTAAGAAGAACAAAGCATAAAATCAAACATTAAAGGATGCATACAATAGATAAATGGACTGATAGGTGAATACATTAGTTGTTAGAAACATCCACAGCTTGTTTATCACACGTTTAACCACGTTAGTCAAAGTTAAATTGATTCCTCATGCAAAAATTCAGACAAGGGAAACATAAGTGAGAAGTATTGTCCATAATCGGTTTGGGAAAGTAGTAATGTTCCGCTTTTGTTGATGCGATAAATCTTATTTTCATTACAAAGTTGGTCAATTAAGAGAAGTTTCAATGAGGAAGAAGAATGCATTTATCTTTGCTACAATGTCAAGAGAATTCACCGCTAACAAGCACTCTTGATGCTAGAGATAAATTAATATGCACAAACACACACTCAAGAAACAAAGCAACAGGGAGGCAACCAACACAACTAAATAGCAATTACTACACTGTCTGCATCCTAGCAACCAGGTTACTGGATGTCGTTGTCTTTCATCACATTTCTTGACTTGTGAGTGTGTATGTTTGTATACACCTCTCTGTGCCAAAATAAAACCCTTTACACCGAGACCCGGGATTTTTGTGTGACAGGTTTGGATTAATGGCAGAGAGGAAGAGAAAGTTTGGAAAGAAAGAGAGAATGATAAGAAGCTGTTGGCTGATGTTATTATGTAGAGGGGGAGAAAAAATACATTCCTCTGAGGTTAATTACAGCCTGACTTTGATCATGCAATGTAATCCGTGTATACGAAGAACGTCTTTGTTATTCTCCGGCTTCAGCAAATGTTGCTCCTTGTTCTTATTATGTGTTCAGCATGTCTGCTTATTTAAAATGTATGCTCATTTAGGGAGGAGAGGATTTAACTAAAAGCCCTTCTCTTATTTAAAGTAAAATAGACATGCCTTGCGAAGATATTCCTTGATCTTTTTGCTATTTTGTCAAGTCCTAACCTTAAACTAAAGTGTGTTTAGTGGAATTTATGTACTCAACCCCTCCGTTTTGGTTACGTGTAAATTCATTTTTGATTTCTAGTTGCAAAAAAAAAAAAAATTACACTTCAATTTCCTTTTACTTTAAATTTATGAACAACTTTGTGAAAAATGGGAGTAAAATGTAGCTAAACAGTTTCAAAGAGTATGAATTCTTATGCACACACTGGAGGGACAGCATATTTAGAGAGACAAGATCATATCTCCACTTTTAGTGGAAAAAACTTTGATTTATTAATACTTTCCTTCCACTGTATTTTCCTTGGAAAGATTCTCTATAAACTTCTGAAAGTGTTTAATTCGCATTCCCCCAGCTATGACCCATGAATCATTGCTACAAGAAAAGTCTCAAGACTCAAAGAAAGAAAAACAATGCTGTGTCAACACAGTAATGTTAAACTTCTTTTTAGATAGCCAGGGGAACCATCGGTCAGGGCTTTTGCCAAAGATTACAAGATAGTCTGGTTACTTAGAAGCTACAAATAAAGAGATCATGAGAAGTTTATTAGAGGCACATTGTCAATATCATATGGTTTGAGTCTCCCATTTCTAAAACCTTCCCTAATTTGAGCCTAAGGAATAGGAAAATTGGAAAGACAACTATCCCGTAAAGTGCAGTCAATAACATTTTTAAGCTTCACTCATCTTTGTTAGGTTTAATTTCCTCCCTCTGTAAGAATTTGCAAGATAAATTGGCAATATTCAAACTAAAGCAAAACTGAAACAATACTTCAGGTGTTCACATGTCTATTTCACTTATTAATACAAATTGACGTAGCTCGCAATTTGAAAAAGATGTGAAAATATTTGCATGCATATGTTCCCGTTCGACCTTCCCCCATCTTTTTAAGCCTTATTATCATTTATGAGCCATAGTCTGTAACCTATTACCACTTAAAAGTAACCCGAACAGCCTCTGGTGCGTGTGCGCGTGTGCACATGTGCAGGTGTAGGTTTCATGAGGCTAACAAAAAACATCTTCACAATCCCATTTGATACCGCAATTCAAACCAGATGATAAAAGTAGGCTAATTCAAATAACATTTATTCATGAGCGGTGTCCTGTGTGCCATTGATTCAGGTAATATGTCAGCGCGGTTCACAAAAGAGGCCGAAACCTGCACTATGTAATTTTAATTTGAATTATTGTTTCATGGGCTTTAATATTCATGTTGTCTTTGTTCGCTTGTTTTTTTTCTTTTTGTTTTTTTTTTTTCAACTGGTGTGTTATCCCTTGTTGTTTCCAGCTCTGTTTAATATCTATTTTCCCTGTGTAAGTCTTTTGATATTTTCAAGTAACTGAAACATTTGTGTGGCAGGTGTTTTGAGCATATCCATTCATTTGTTTTTGTCTCAAAAAACTTTTAAAAGCACATTTGTCTTATTTGAAGAAAATGCTTTTTTGGCTCTGTCCCCTTTTCCTTTCATCTTTCCAGATATGCTTCACTTTGTGTCTGTTTTTTTTCCCCAACTTTTATTTTGCTCTCATGTTTCTGCTCTCAATATTCCTCCTTTCTCTCGTCTTTTTAAAATTTCCTTTTTTTGCTCTTCTTACGCTGGTTTGGCAGTTTCATTCACCACCTATATATGTTGGAAAGTAGCTGACAAAGTCAAAGAATAGTAACCTTTTTCATTACACACATTGACTCTTTATTTGGTAATTGGTATTAACTGGTTGGTGTGTCCAGTATCCATAACCACCAACAGCATAACTGCTGAAATGAAGCCAGATGGCCAATTTGTTCATATTGCTTGCACCAAACTTTGAAGGTGTCATTTGGATCTCAAAGCTGAAAACAAAATTTGCCAGACAATTTTTCTTCCTAATCTACTTTTGTCCAGTTTGTAGGGGGATAGTAGTGTCGTCTTGGTTCTTAGCATTAGAGTTGATGTCCTTGGTTGTACAGAATGGTTAAATGTGTTACTGTTATGTTTCAACATCAGGAAATATTCTATTTATTCTCCTCTGCCCATTGACATCAAAAAAGGCATTTTTATCCAAAAAACCTCAGCGCAGAATAGGCATATGTTTCCAGCCTATTCTGTGTATATCTAAGGGTTGTGAGTGAAAATAGATTTAAATCTGCAGTTTCTGACATACTCAGACCAGCTCATCTGGCACTAAAACCATGACATGTTACTTAAAATAACTTAAATGTCCTTTTTTTCCATTGTTATGAACCCCTTGAGCACCAACAAGGCATCTTTATTTGTGCTTAACTATTAAAACGATGTTCCCAATTAGGTATTGAGTAGTGTTTTGGAAAAAACAAATAGTCACAACACAGAATAAGAGAGCATTCCTTCAGTCACTGGGTCACTGCTTCTGTCAAGTTTTCTCTTCTGGCATTTTACAGACTTGGTCTTTTAAGAAGCTCTTGCAGCAAATTACTATGTTGTTATGACTCATTTAGAACCATAATAGCTACGAATACCTGATAATAATAATGCAAGATTCAGCTACTGTAATTTCCTGCCTATTGATTTCCACTGTGAAAGATCCTTAACCGTGGAGACAAATGCTTCTATGTTCTGTTTAAAGAAACATAACGTTTGTTAGATTTGCTTAGACAGAAACTTTTTAAACTACTGTGAATGATCAATTGAACATGCTGTACTGTTTGGTAACTAGGATCAACTGTGGGATTTATTTTTTATTTTTTTTCTTTATAAAGTGTCTTGAGATGACATTTGTTGTGAATTAGCTCTATATAAATAACAAAATATTTCATAGGAGTATTAAACTGCCACTTGATACAACTTGAAAATATCTGCAGTGCTGATGCTAGTTTGGAAATATTTCTGTTTATCTTTATTTCTTTATATTGCATTATTTTAATTTTTTAAGAAAAACTGCGATACTTGCCACAACAAATATTATCACCCAACCTTTGACACTAATGGTGGCAGCAAACATGTTAGTGTCACATTGTGTTCACTTAAGCACATACTCCCTCATCCTTTATTCAGCTTGCTTTATCTTGATCAGAAGAATAATTCAAAATCCTCAGGGGTATTTAGGCACCCCTTTTGCTGGGGAAAATAAACTGATTTAATGCAATAACATTTAAGTGCAAGGAAATCAAAATAAACATGGTTACTTTCTAAACACACATGCCCATTTTTATTCCTTTTGGTTTTCTTGACCTCATTGCAGTTAATAATTTCTTAGCCAGTCATTCAATGCTTTTCTCCAAAGATAATAAGATGGTTTGACTGATTGCCACTAACTCTATAGAGCCTGAAGGAGCAGTGTATGTGCTGCCACACTCTGACAGTAATTGTCTGCGGTGATATTCTTGTGTGTGACAGTGTGCTTTAGTGTGACTTTGACTGAAGCTCTCAGATGAAAAGCCAATTGATTGAGATGGCCCCAATTAGTCTCTGTGATTAATTGAGCGCGATTGGATACCGTCCCTAGTATCCATTATTATCTATTATTGACAGGCTAATTAGTTGCTGTGGTGACCGCTAAAACACAGTTGATTGTGTGCGACAGTCAAATGACCCCATAGCAGCCAATTAAGCAAACCTTTTATGTGTGGATGTGTGTTGTAAGTGTGTGTTTGGCCTAGTGCAGCTGGAAGGGGCTGTTTTCAGTAAATGCTACAAATAGCTCGATCAAGCACAGTTTCTGCTCCTTTGTTAAATAAATATATTAGAGTACTAATGAACAAAATAGGGATAATTGGTTGTGGGACATTTGATAAACAAATTTAAGCAAAACATTGCGCCAATTATGGTTTTATCAGATTGATTATCCTCCATTCTCTCCATGTACGGAACCCTTATGTCTTTAACTTTGAATTATTTTCCCTGTTTCTCCAAAATCCCCTCTTAAAATTTATGTTGTTGTCAAATTAGTGTTAAGTATGACATATTGACGTAAATATTTCTGCAGCAGCTGCACAGCTGTTTATGTCACTTTACAAAACATCCTGCATCTTAAGAAAATAGTTATTGCAAAATAATTTAAGATATAGAAAGTTTTTATGTAAGTCCAAAATCATAAAGCTGCTTTAGTACTGAAATAGGAAAGCATAATAGAAAACGTTCTGCACACTCATAGATAATGACACATCAATTGCAGGAGGCTTTCTCAAAACAATTTATATGTGTGAGCTTAAGGTTTATAGAAAGTATATGGAACTGTAAAAGGATTTGAGACTGCACATCTAAATTTTAATTAGGCATGCGATTAATCTTTTTCTTTCTTTCATCAATATCCTCATAAAAACTTAATTGATTTGATATTAAAAATGAATGCATAGTACAAGAAAATGTGCCAGCATTGAAAGTTAGATAAAGTGAAAGCGTCTCTAATGACACATACCAAAGACACAGCTTAATTCAAACCAAGAAGCTGTAGCATTTTAATAAAAAAAATTAGATCAAAGAATGAATTATGCAATAAAATAATGTTTAATTAGCCATAGCTGCTTTGTATTTGATTAATGTATATTTGATTAGATCCCTTCTTCTGCTGTGTGTTTTTTTTTTTCCTCGCATGCCTCAAACTGTGCATATTACTTAAAAATGTGTTTTCTACTAACCCTTCCCTTGTTTCTGCTTTGTGTAGTTCCTCCTCAGGAGCCCAAAGTCACCTGTCGGTCCAACACCTACCCTAAAGGTTTCTACTGCAGCTGGCACCTGACGCATCCCACATACATACCCTCCAGTTTTGAAGTGGATGTTCAGTAGGTCTAATTGATTTTCATTCATTTTTTTATAAATAAGTAATACATAAAACATCAAAAATATGTCCGAAATAGTACATTGTTCTGGTTATTTTACTTACGATCCAGCAGAATTATGTTTATAGGATTTCAGATTCTGGAGCATCAACTGGAGTCTTGCTTCATAAATACCACAAAACATTGTTTTGTAAAAAATGTAACTGGACAAGAAAGACTGGTAAATGATAATAATTTAAAAAAAAAAAACATTGGTAGTAAATTTGATAGTAAAATTACTTGGTTTTGGGATCCAACAGTGTGGCATGCAACTACTAAGGTGATGCTTTTTCAGCTCTGCGTTCTTCCAAGCTGGCTGTTTGTAATCCAAAGCAGGACTTTAACTGTCACTCGTAACTCTGATGCTTGGCGCTGGCATCTGGCTTTTATCTGCAGTAAATGAAGTGTTCCATTATGATTCACTGTTGACTCAGTGATCTTGAAGGAATGTAGATCTGCTTACTTCAAATGTGTGGGAGGTTTAACAGGCTTCAGCCTGCAGGCAAATGTCAAAGTGAAGATGCATATGCAGAGCAGTAAATAAGAACGTTCATTAAGAGAAGAAAGTACAAAGCAGAAAGGCAATGGTTCAAGATCAGTGGCACATTTCTAACCCTGCTTTGTCAGATAGCTTTGAACTGACTATAGTCATGTTAGCCAATTTATATTTTCTTTAAAAACTATAATTGACAGCATTCATGTTTATGTTCCATTCTTCCCAGCTTTTTACATTGTGTGTATGAAGGAGCAGTCGCTGTAAATCAGTGGTTCTCTGAAAACTAAATGATTAAGCAGCATCTGATTTTAGTGAATATTTTGAATAATGGGGTAACAGCGACCCATTAGCAATTCAGTCCTTTTGTTTTTTCATACATTTGCAGTTCTAGTCATGCCATAATGACATCTTTATGTTCTGAAAGATATTTCGTATCAACCGAGCATCAAATCTATTATGCTGTAAGGAAATTTGGTTAAATGACTCCAGCAACTATCAACCAGCAGGGACTCCATTATTTTCTTTTTATTTGGGATCATAATTTATAAGAGTAAACGGGCCCAAATGTGATTCAGAATCAAGATAACAATGAATAATGTGTAAAACATGTATGGACACTGAAGTTTAGTACCAAATATTTACCCTATGCACATGAAACATAGTAAAAGTTGCAGGTGTTTGGACCTCTAATTCATCTCCTTTGATCAGAGTCAACTGTACTTTGTCAATATGTTAATTAACTGTTTGAATGCAGAAGATATTAATTGTTAACCCTTTGTTGTGACAGTAACGGTTAGCACCATAATGTTAGCAAGTGAAGTCACACTGGTTTCCAGTGGTAACTTGAAAGTGTGACGCACTGTAGTCAGGTGTGTCCCACAACTAATTGAACACATGGACTTGAGAGTGGAAGTGGGTGTGTTTTGTGGCCTCATGGAACCTTGGACTGGCTCTGCGATTTTAACAGCAAAAAGTGATGCGTTTTTTTTTTTATTTATTATTATTTATTCTTACATCATTTTGTTGGCAAAGGTTGGTAGAATTTAATAATTGAAAAAAATATTTGATATTTGGTTTTTGGTCTAATTAAAATTCCAATAACTGTGGTCGACTGCTGATTTCTCAGCACATATCTATAAATAACAAATAAGCACTATGGTATCACCAGTCTTACGTAAATTAAATCCTAACTTTGATGGATAAGTCAAAAACTTCACATGCAACCTTCACCTCCCTCATCCACCTCCCCCTTACCTTATCATTTAATTTCCCTCCTCAGACACAACCAGCACTCACTCTATGTGCAGAAAGATCCAGTCCACAAGAATCGCTGTCATGTACAGTTCCCAGAGGTCTTCTCCAGCAGTCCATACAAAGTTAATGTGACAGCGGTAAACGCCTTAGGGAAAGCCTCCGCTACCCTATCCTTTGAGGAGTCGTCTATAGGTAAGATGGATGTTTTCTCCTGTTTCTCATTTAGTGTATGTTCCATGCAGCTAGAGTTTTCCTCTGCTTTTAAACCAGTTGTGTCTAAAGGTGACTAAAGCACAAGCTTGGCAGGAAATTAATCACACCATTTCAGCACTGCAGGGCTTGGGTGTCACTTATATTTTCTGATGAAGTTTCGTTGAAAATTAAATGCTTTAATTTGGGTTCTGCGCTTAAGGGGTTTAGAGGAAACTGACATTTTTAAATCACTTCCCCAGTCGGCAGTGGATTTTTTTGTTGTTTTATTGAAGTTCAACAACAGCTTAGTTCAGGGACAGACCCAGCATCTTTGTTCCATAGCTGACAGGTTTCTGGCAAATGAATAAAAGAAAAAAAAAGTGTGTTGAAGCGACCCTTTGAGAATGCCAACACTCAAAACATAATAATGCAGTCGTTTGACCACAGATAACTGATTTTCTGACACTTCTGGTTCCCTTTGGAGTTTTGTTGCACATACAGCAATTGTTGGTGCCAGAGAGGCAAAGGGAATTGAAAATGCACTCTCCAAATAAATGTCAAACAACTTCAGGAGAATTCTGGATTTTTTTTTAATTATTATTCCGTCTGAGGAGCCAATCACCTCATGTTCTCCCATGTGATTACTGACAACACCACGTAATAAAGCATCATGAATTAAATTGATTTAATTCAAATGAATCTCAAATCAATATTCCACTGCTATGCCAGCATATTTTATAAACCTAAGCGTCAGTTCTTTCATTGAATTATTTTTTCACATTTTCTTTAAAGAAGTGCAGGTTTGATGGGGAGGAATTTGTCCTGAACATCACATAATAACAGCAGTAATAGAATTCATCAGCAACTCTAAAGGGAAAAGCAGTGAAGGGGAGAAATTCGTTTTAAGGGAGGACTAGGTGGAAACTTTGATAGATAAGGATAAGTGCTATGAGCAGTCCTCCCCCCCCGTTGCACTACCAGCGTGGCATCGGCTTGCATGACACATAAACACGCACAAAGGCAGCAACAAGGCCCTGAGATTGTGTAACGTGTGTTGGTTTAAATCATTTTGTATTTAGAAAGAGAAAGTTTGTGTTTTATCTGTGTGGGTGGGTGTGTACACAAGTAACCGAATGAAGGAGTGACATGCTCTGCCAACCCCCAGACACGGGACTCATGAAAATGCTAATGGTAGCCGGATTAGCGCCTTGGCTGAGGAAACATCCCTTTTGGAGATATCAAAATACCCCACCACTCCTTTTCATTCCATCTGCTTTCACTTTCCCTGTTGTATGCACTTTTTGAAACTTCACATTCATTTTATACTCCCCCCGCCCCCCCCTTCATCTCCCTCCTTTGTTTGCTCTCTGTCTTTCATCATGAGCCAAATCATGTACATTACAATGAGAAGGAAAACAAGGTGGTGCTTTTGTTTTTTTGGGGTTTTTTTTCTCTCAAGCCTTTTGAAATGAGTGTTTTTTGTTTTTTTCTGGTTAAATGTGATCTAAAAACAGCAGGTTATCATTCATCTCTTTAAAATAGAAAATGCAGTGCAGTTGCATACATTGTATTAAGAAAAATTTTTACACTTTAGGTTTTTGTGGTAAAAAAAAATGCTGAATTTATGCTGAACATCTAAACAGAAGAAAAAATTATGTAGGATGAAAACAGAAATGAAAAAGCTGTAAAAACAAAAAGAATAAAAAAATATTTGAAAGAGAACAGAAGTTTTTAGTGCAGCCATTACACGTTTTGAGCAGAGAGATGAAATCCTGCTTTCAAATTGCAAATGTAAGCTCCCCACCTATGGCAGTAAAATTGTCCGTGTCCTTCCTTTTCCATGCTAAATACTCTTCAGACCATCTTAGACTGAATGTTACGTCTTCTGTGCATATTAAATATGGCACAGTTGCAGCTGGATAGAAAGCTGAGGGTGTTACTTTATTTACTTAAAACAGTAGATATAAGGTCACAGAAAAAGCAAGCAGGATACACAATAATGTTATGGAGGGATATATTAAAACACATTCATCTTGATAATCATAGAAAACAATGAACAAATATATACATTCTTGCACTAGCACCAGACACAACCTGTGAAAGTGATTGTCAAAAAACTGTCCCAGCCAGGACAAGTATGCTAAAGTAATAAATTAAATTCCACCAGTGAATTAGGCAGAAATAAATGTTAGGACATCCCAAGAGAAAGGGAATAAAATAATCAGACGGCAACTACAGAGCCAACAGCATCTGAGGATTAGAGCTGATTTGTGCAGAAGTGTGAACTGGAATTCCTTCCATCCAGTGGGCATGACTGCCCAACAGTCACTAGAAACTCTTAGCTGCAGCTAAAAAGGCTCCATGCAGTTATTGAAGGAAAAGGTTTGTCACTCCGAGATTTTGAACTACATCTTTTTGCTAAATGAAGAAACAACTTATATTATGCAGAAATCTTGTGAAGTTTTGCATGCTTGCCAAAATCATTCTTGTATAGTTGTTTTTAGCCTATAACCATATAACTCAACCCTTTTTGTAATTCAGATTTGAGCTGATCTCAAAAGACTGTGATTTTTAAATTAATTTACTTTCTACAATAACTCTTCTCCTTTTGTTTCAGCTAACATAATAAAAATGTTTAGTGACAAAAAACAAGTTAAAGATCATAGCAACCGTTCATTATTCACTCCACTTTCTGCACTAAATATTTTGCATATATATATATATATATATATATATATATATATATATATAAAATTTGTCTTTGAAAAGACATTGTCCTCTTGTACAAAACTAAAATGCTGCCTCTCTTTAGTACATCTGCACTGCATTCCTGCTGTGCTAAGAGTCTTTCTTTGCTATTCTAACTTTAATTCTGGCATTCATTTTCAGGGACAACGAGGCAGATCGTAAATAAATAAAGCAATTTTATGCTTCCCTGTGCACTTCTCAATTCTGAGGAAGGAAAATGTTCCTCAACTGTCCCTGTTCATCCAACCAGAGTTGGATAAAATTAGATGAGAGGAGATGTGGGTGTCCATGCATGTGCTTGGTGCTGATTCAGTTACAACTTTTAACACTTAAATAAGCCCCAGACTTATTTAATGTGATGTCTGTAGGTTTTAAATAATATACCAATAGGTGACCTTATAAAAGTAAATGAATGACGATGTGTAAAAGCTACAAGTGCTGTTGTAAACCGACTATTCAGAAGAAGTTTACAAGACAACCTCCATTCAAAACATTCCTGCATAATTCTGGCTGGATATGCACCATTGGTACTTGGCAGGATTTGTCAAGCTCATTTTAATTGTTTTTTTGGCACAAACTCAGCTTTTAAAAATACTCAACAAATATTTACAAAAAGGGAAAATGAGCAATGGAAAGGATTGGAGTTAATTGCCCAAAATTACATTTAGGGGAAGCTGGTGTGAAGGATTCAAGGTGAGCATTTCAAGAGCAGTGTGCAAACAAGCATGGGATTGACTAAATGCATATTTAACACAAGATGGAATATTCAAAATGAAATATTATTTACCAGTGTTTCAACTTTACCTCAACAGGTAGGTGATTGAACAGTGTGCACAATTGGAGATCCCCAATAGAATGATAATTTTTACTGGTTCTGAAATATATAAAGCAGATTAACTTTCAACTGGCCTTCCCGAAGTTCTGACCTCAAGGTTTTGAAAATACTGTGGACAATACTTAAAGATCATGCACGTACCAGTCAATAAACATTCAGACAAAAATAATGATGAAGTCTTGCATGAATTTGTACAATGTTGCAACTTCTCAACCAAAGTGTGCGTGTATGTAAACATTTGAGCATTCGCTTGCATTTTTTTACATTAGCAAATACCTGCATTACGTGAATTTTTTTTTTTGTTGAAAAGCTTAAAAAAGACTACATTTTGCATGTCTTTCTGAGACAATGTAAAACTCTCACTGGAACTGTACATTTTGAAAAGATAAATCTATCTAATTTGCAGAATAATTACTGTTTGACGAACTTTCTGGTGTGATAAGTGATTTTGTTCCTTAAAGTAGAAGGCTATGCTTTAATCAATTTTAATAGTTTCTATGCTATCATTTACTTAATTTAATTTAGTGCTCATTGCATGTAGGACAGTTTTGACACTAGAAAACGGCTTGGCTGGATTTGTCTATGAATGAATGGGTGTGCTGCATTTTCACAGGACTGGTTTCAATAGAGTCAGCAACATATGCTTTTTTTCTATTCCATTTTCTTTTATGAAGTGATTTTTGAAAGATTTCACGGGAAACCAAAGCACACTGATTTGTTTCGTCTTTGTTTGCTAAAGGACCGCGTGAGAATCCATCATCTGGTGCATCAGTGTCCAGATTTTCTGAAAGCCTTTTTATTAGGACAAGCCTATAATGGTGTAAAAAAAAAAGTGGATGAATACTGTTCTCAGATGCTTCACTCTTGGAAAAGTAAGTGTGTAAAGAATTAGCTTTTAGAGAAATATCTTTGTTCAGCTTCAGCAGAACATTGAAACTTTTTCTATATTGAAGACAGCTTTTCTTTTGTTTTCTTTCTTCTATTCTTGGATAATGTATGTCTCACATAGCTCTCAGATTTTTGTCACAGCACACATTTCAAGGCATCTCATTAGCGGACGACAGAGGGCTGGCATCACAGGATAATAGCAATGAAAGTAAAGTCTATAAAGCCAAATCCACATATGCACAAATGCATGTGCACTCAAATTGATGAAGTTTCTTGTTTTCCTTTTAAAGTTTGCATAATCATTAAGAGATTTTCTTTTCTTGTTTTTAGTGCGTTTCAGAGGCTGTATTGGAAATAATGCCTTCAAAGACACTATTTTTTAAGAGGTTTCGAAATAACAAAACAAAGATTTTCTTTTACTCACAATGAATAGGTATTATTTTGTATTTCTTTGTAAGTTAGATTGGTACTTTAAAAGCCTTTGGGCACTCCACCCTTAGATGTATCTGTTCATTTTCTTTTATTCATTTGGTGGGAGAAAGAGCAAAATATAATATTTTTCTAGTCTTACTTATGTGAAATGCATCTACTTCTTTTCCTTCTCTATCTTACATATTTTCTAACAAATATAAGCAGGTTTTAGAAAGGCTTATATTATAATATTTACTCATTTTATCTTTCAGCTTTGCTCAAACACTAAGCTCACAAACTTCATATTCATTTTCAGGACCAAAATATGTAATAAAGCATAAAAAAAGTAATCACCAGGCAGCCAAGATTACAGCTATGAGGCACTGGGGAATGATGGCATTACATTTGGAATAAGCCTTGCATCAATGCATAACACAGACGCCAACTACAACAGAAGTAAAATGCATAGCTGAAATTTGAGTTTATTATGTTACGTTGTTATATGATAATATTAATAGTGCTTACCAAACCACAACTATTCTTACAACATTAATGTAGACATAATTTCTGCTTCCATTCTGACATGCATTGTTTCTCTAATGGCACGTTTCACCCTACTGTTTTGTTACCTCAATCTCCTGTTGGAAAATTGGAAAATCGTACAGCAGTTAGGCAAGTTTTACTTTTCAAATCGTAATCCATCCATGTTTTACTCATGATGAATATGATACAATTCAGTAAAGTAGATGTCAAAACACTATTCTGAGAATATCTGTCACACCACTCAAACTCTTAGTCAGTTTGCAGTAGGTTTTTACCCCATAATGATGTTGTTTTGCACTAAAAAGTCATTTAAAGTTAATGTTGCAAATATTGTAAAATTAATGGAAGTTAAAATGTTGGCATAAAACCAGGCTGTCGTCAAATGCTCTCTTGTTCATTTGGCTCAAACACAGAGTTTAATTCACAAAATGAAACTGGTTATATGTTGACTCCAACCTGCAGACACGTGTGTTTTATACAGAAAAAACTAAATCTAAAAACCACTGTAACAGAATGTTTCTTTTCATTTGACAAACTTTATCCTGACAAACAGCTACAGTAAATGTTTGAAACCTGCCTGAGCTTCTGTCCTCACTCACCCAACCACTGTTTCCCTGAATTAATAATTATTACTGAGAAATGTTTACTATCTCCCTTTTCTCTGTTGCTAAGTGCTAATTAGCTGCCACCATTCATACAAGGATTTCAGATTTGAAAGATCTCTGTGTCAGTTCAACAATATTCCATGAGACACTGCAAATCCACACTGCATGCCATCATGTCTATTTTTGATGGGTGCGGCTAAAAAGGCTGTTTTGTTGACAATTTGTTTTTAATTACTTATCTACTTTGTCTGTTTGTACCTTCCTGTCTGCTCCTATTTTGAATTTGTTGATGTGCTTCTTGTTTGTTTGCCATTCTGTGTGTATGATGATATGTATTTCACACAAATTGCTTTAATGCATGAGTATTTTATCAGACATTCAGATTATAATTGTGGCTATCGTTTCCCATTGTGATGTGTGTGTATTTGTGTGTTTACTTGAGCAAAAGGTTTCATGTAGCTAAAGAAGCAGACCAGTGGGTTCCCTTGTGGGAGTGATATAACAAAGACCGGGTCATTCAATATCATCTGAAAAGCCCCAAATTGAATTGTCACAATCTCATCCAGGGCTTTCTTAATGAACAGTTATTAAGAAACACTTTTTTTTTTTTACATGCCTTCTCATCAGGTCTGTTGGCCTTTTATATTTACCTTGCAACACTCCCTCCAAATATTCAAATTAGTTTTGTCGTTCTGACTTGAGTTCTTATAGCATAAACACCTTTATAGTAAATTGTAATACTTGTAACGTAGAAGAGAAATAAACTACTGAAAGGAGTGCATAAGAAGTTGGAAATTATTTAAAAACATTAACTTATAATTACACATACCCAAACATTGGAAGATTGAACCTTCATCACCACCATTGACTGACTGCTGTGTCCTTTTAACTGACTGGTTTTATCCACCCTTTGCAGTAAAACCGGACCCCCCAGAGCGCGTGACGGCATCGCCAATCCGTTTAAACCCTCGAAGGCTGGAGGTGTCCTGGCACAGCCCCGCCACATGGCCTGATATAGACGCGTTTCCTCTTAAGTACTTCCTTCGATACCGACCACTCATTCATGACAGGTGGCAGCATGTGAGTACTACTGTATGTGTGTGCTTTAGCATTTATTGCATTGTTACAGCATTCTTTTTGAGTTAGGATTTAGGTTTGGAACTAAGGGTTAGGTTTAGGATAAGAGCCAAGGTAAAAAATAAATTGCATTGAAGTATATGGTTTTAATGACAGGAAGTAAAAAGCATTGCATCCATACAATTCCATGGCAGCCAGCTCTATATTTCTATGCTCAAAACTAATTAAACTAAGACTTTTTATGAAAGAAAACACTTTTCAAAAGAAATGTGTATGTAGTAAAATGACTTCAATTGTGGCCGTTGGTTTGATTCCTGGAAACACAGGGATCATTTATCAGCTGCTTTGGTGTATGTTACTCTATTTGAGTAATTTTTGTGGGCTCACTTCCCTAAGGGCTCCTTATAGCAAAAACATATGTGTCCACTATAGAATTCCAGGGATGAAAGCTCTTTCCACCAAGGTCGAACCTTGTAGTGTTATTATGGTGGATGTCAATGGTTTGCTAAGGTGTTGTTCCAAGATCTAAGGTTACAAACTCTCAAATGAAATCATATATGCAGGAATTGTAGACCATTTATATACCCTAGTAATCCATACATATGTCCTTCAACACCTTGTTTAATTTCTGTCTCTTTCCCTATTGCTGCTGTCTTCATTTTATTTTATTATTTAGAGGTTGCTTGTCACTGCACTTGATTTGTTTCAGTTTCAAATGTGCTGTGAAGTTCACCAAATATATGGTCCCACTTAGCATTGCTGTTCCTCCTTTCAAAGATGAACAATAGAAGTAAATGTATTTGAAATGTCTCAATAGGTTTTTTTCTAGGTGAAGCTGCAGCCATGAACCAGAAAAGGTTTTTACCTCAGGGACAAAGATTGATTTAGTTTCTAAAGAAATTGATCAAGCTCAGGGTTGTTTTTCATATGTGACTGTTGGTTTTTCTCATACAGCTTTATTAATTTTCTTTTCTTCACCACATTTACCACTCACTCAGTGGCTGGAATGGATAAGGCTGTTATTCAATTCTTTGCAGAAAGAAAAGTGAAAATTAAACCTGACAAGGTGCAAGATTTCTTTCTCTCTTTTTCTACTAATAAATCAACATATGAACCAATCATATGTGGGAAACCTTAAGTCGATATTTGGATTGGGCAATGACACATAATTTGGAAATTGCATAAATAGGTTTGACGACATCCAAACTTCCCTGTTTCTCTGTGGTATGCTTTGATGAATATGTTTGTGGTTGAGGTTCTTGATTTCAACTGTGGTCAGTGTGGCTTCCTGAAGGTAATTCTGCATATTTTAACACTGGATCAGAGAGCCATTTATTTTTGTGCCAAAGCACAGAAAGTTACAGTTGTCATCTCAAAAACAAAGTTGTATCTGATATGTAGTTGAGTAAAAAAAAAACAACAATTGCCTTCCAATAGAAACACAATGAGCTGCTGTAACTTGAGGACGTCATTTTGAGGTAAACTGGATTTTTGTTTCTGCACACCTGCCTTCAGATTGTAGAAAATCATATTCAACTTTAGACTTTGAATGGCCCTTTCCAACAGTTTGGTGATTTTCTTTTCCACCATTTTGTGTTAGATTTCTTATTAGGTTTATGACTCCAACAAATATTTGAGACTAGAATTCTTTGGTGTAAAAATTATTTAATGGTAAACCTAATGTTTACTTGGTGACGTTTGGTTTAAATCGTCACCATGCTCTACAGTCACTATAGAAAGTTGACGCTATACTTTATTACTCAAACATCTTTCCATTGTCCTCATCTGTCAAAAGAAACTGTTCCAGATGTCCTTTGTTTCATTCAAATGCAAGATTGCAAACTTAAATTGGGATGCCATTTGTTATTTAGAGAAGAATGATCCTCTATCTGATCGTATTATTATGAACTCCAATATTAGAGTGTGAGATGTACCTCTTGAGCTTTTTGGAATTACTTCTATAATTGCTAGATCTGACATTGGGGTGAATTTGTTTTGAATGTGTCTAATTTGAGGGAGACTGAACCATCTTGAACATTGTGCACATGAGATTATTCCCTCATGTGTACAATGAGATCATTGTACACATTGTACACAACTATCATTCACAATGGAAGTTTAAAAAGTTTAGAAAGTGCCTTATGATACTTCCCAGGCTGAATACAACAAGCATGCTTTCATTGTGTTAATGTGTCATTTACGATAGATTCTAGAAATCTGGTAGCCTCATGTGGATTCAGCTGTTTTAATATATTGGTTCAATCATACTGACAAAGCCACACTGTTTTTGTAAGCATTTTATTCTCGTTATTGCAGCATATGACTGATTACTGCTTTTAGAGTGGATGTGTTCAATAGTTGTCTTTGCATACACACTGTTGCACTAAACAGTATTGTTAAAAATTATTGAGCTGTGACATAATTCATTTAAAAGAGTTTAATGAAGCCTCTAAAATAAGACGCACTGCTCATTGGCCTTATACCATTACGTCAATCACTACAGCCTCAAAGGTTAATTGAAGTGGTTACTGTTGCTCAGGAATTTGACTTTGATGTGGTTAGACAACAAGGATGCTTGTGTATGGCTTTCACATGGAACATTATTAAATGTGTGTGGAGTCTGAAATGAAAGCTGTGCTGTGATCAGAGTCATCTTTAGAGGAAACCATCCATCGTCTTGAGGAATGAAGAGATGACGGCCCCAGATACTCAAGAGTGATGGAGATTCAGATGGATACAGGAAAATGAGGAAAAGTTTTGAAGTAGAGATGAATGAAGCACATCAGAGAAGCAGAAGAGGCGTTAATGGATAGCAGACTTTGGTTGATACCCAAAACTGAAATGAGCAGGACATATAAATGATACAGGCAGTAGTGCAAAGATGCATATTAACTTTAGTGAAGGACAAAGGTGACTGACATTATATACTTCAGAATCCTCTTTTGAAAATATATGATGCAAGAAAAGGCACACAGGCCATAGATCATAATACTCGAAGTTGACGGCCAAATGGAGGGTTGGTGAGAGAACTACAAAGCAGAAAGAGAAAGAGGCATATGGAGATCAGTGTGATCAGATGTAAGGAGCATTGTGGGTGCCAGACAATCCAAGAGACATCAAGAAAGGGGAAGCTCTAGTGTGGGCTTTGAAAGTGAATTTCTAAAAGCTGTCGGTTAGTAGATGTTTGAAGATCAAGGAAAGCACATGAACGGCTTGAGGGAGGGAGCAAAAATGAAAAGTTACCCCATCTGAAATAATAAAGGAAAGACGAATTGAAATTGCTTACACATCATGCAGAATTGCACCTACCACGTTCTCCATAATTATTCTCATTCATTGAATAGATTCTTAAAGTAAATTTATGTTCTACTACAGTAGAATAATCTCTAACAGAAACATTTTTAAAGATAAGTTAGATTGAGGAAATGGACTTACAAAAATATATTATAGTTCTTAAAACTGCTCTAAAATAAATGTATCTAGAACATTTAGTGTTCTCAGGTCTGAGGTCATGACTGACTTGTAACAACAGACTGGATCTTATGGTTTTCAGCCATTCTTTAATGCATGACTCTTTCATACTTTAATATGCAGCACATTGACCAGGTTCTATGACTACACAACTTCCACAGTGAAGGAAACATCCGCACATCTTTATTGTTTAACTGTTCTTTTTTTTAAATGCATCAGTGCTCCAGAGAAGTAGCTATTCAGTCACCATTGCTCCCTAGGTAAACACATTGTGTGTGCAGTATAAGCTTCCGCTTTCTTCAGTGTAAATTCAGGCATCACTCTATGGCTTTGGTGTATTTTACACAAACAATTGCTCAAAAACAACAATTTAACTCCCTTTTTTTTCTATTTCCATATTTTTTTTTTCCTTTTAGGTTAGGTGGTCTTAAATGTGAAACAGAAAACCATAACTTAGAATATATCTTTCACTCCCTGTATCAAAATAAAAATATCTGTACATCTGTAAATGTTCAGTGAATTTGTTTATTTCCCATGGCTCTTTGTGGCACTGTTCCCTCACAGAGATGTGAACTGAGACTTGAGCAGCAATTAAAGCAATGGTCCGATAACTGCAATAAAAACAATTTCAGATTGCTCCGTTTTCAACTCGTTGTACGTAACTGCATCAGCTACGGTGGACTTGCCCTTTATGGATTCTGCCAAACTCCACTCGACCATGTTTCAGTGCATGTATCCATGCATGAGAACAGATATTTACAGTCAGATGCACCTACTCACATGAAAGCATGTATACTAGTAGCTGAACATTAGCATATAGACTCTTGTTTTTGTAATTACTAAGACTTAATATGCAATCAAGCCCTGGGTTTGCATAGACTCATAGATGCATAAGAGCAGTGCTAAAACCATCAAATACCTTATCAATCATATTTAAAAACAGATAATAAAAACATTAAATTAAATTTTGCATAAAAAGCTCAAATAGTTGCCAAAATATCAAAATAAAAAAAAAGTTTTTGTGTTCACTTAATTCATATTTATCTTGTTTTATAAAATCATTTTTATCTATGTTTTTCATCCACAACATAGAGTAGAAAAGTAACAATTTACTACAACTCAAAGAATGAAGAGGGCACAATAAGTAAAGCAGCCAGAGCAGAGAAAAGAGGCGGTCTTAAAATTCTTTTTCCTTTAATCTTTGTTCGCTTGACCACCACAGCTTAACCTTCCCTTCATTTATTTATTCCACATATGTTCTCCCTTTTCCTTCTGTCGGCCGTTCCACTTCCTCCCTCAGCCATCCATCTCCCTTACTCTCCCCATGGTTTCTTCTGACCTCTTACACCAGCCTCTATGAATTTGTGTTTTTCAGTCCCTATTCATTCTCCTCTCTCCTTTTTGTTTCTATTTCTTTTATATAATGTTTCACTTTAATATCAGACTTTTCATCTATCACCACCGCAGTGGCTTTCCCTGTCCTCCAACTGAATCATGTAATAATGGTTCACACGTGTTAACCAAAGGTCGCCTCATAATTCTGGAACACTTCAATCATGTCTCGGAGACATAAATGTGTTTCTACAGAAACACTTCTGGATTTGAACCACTACTAACCATAAAAAAAACTCAAATACACCAAACTGAATTTTCCTGGAGATTTCCTATTGCCAACATGTTCCTATTATACAGCTTTTACCTGGCAAAAATGCAGTTTTTTGTTGGACAACTGCTTTGTCTATTGCATCTTCCTTTAATACCTCTATTACCTTACTTTGAGACTTCTCTTATAGTCACTGTGTTGCTTTTTTTCTGGTGCCAGAGGCACCAGAATAAAAGCTTAATATCTGTATTACAGAGATATTAAGCTTATGTTACACACAGCTGGACTGGTCTGAATAAATCAGATGAGTAAAAAAGATAACTGCAAGCAACAAATCCAAAGCTGAATCCTATTTCCTGGTACAGCCTCTTGCTGTGTGTCTAGATAAGAAAGTGACACTTTGTTCTAGCATTTAATGGTTGACATATTTGCTGGCCTTTAAGAAGGCAAAATCACCATCACTTATCAGTTTCTTTAATATGTTTGCTGGAGCACTGAGATAGCAGTACTGATATGGTTTTGTTTAGTTTTTTCAAAGTTTATGATACCAAATTCTACTTTATCTGAAGATGCCGAATTAGACACTGTATTAATTACTAAATTCACTAAATCATTTGCTTATGCTGCCAGTCTCAGTTGAATACAATACATAAAATACTGAAATATTTCGTAGCTAACAAATAACTTGCATCCATTGAGTTCAGTGTGAATGGCCATGAGTAAATGGAAGGGACACATGGTGAAATGGTACTCACCCATAATTTAGTGTCTCAAAGCAAAGGAGATGGATAGAAAAACATGATATCTTAGATTTATTTTTCTTTGACAGGTTTGTATTTATCCATAACATGAAATGTGTTGAAATTACAGATCTTAAGCCAACAAAAACAGGACAAGTTAATATTACTGTCATGTAAAGCCAAAATCACAGTTTCATTACATGTTATCCAACGCAAGCTGACAAAATCTTTGAGAAAGATAAATTGTTTCTCTCATTTTGTCGACATGTAACTTTAAAAGTTTTTGCTCTGTATTTTCCTTCCATAAACCTGCAAAATCCTTCATTTGAGTTTGCTTTTCACCTTCCCATCCCACTCTGCCTCTCCTCACAATCCAATGTTTCGCTATCGCCTACTCCTTCATCTATCCATGCATCCTCCCACCCATGCGTTAAGCCACCTGTCTAACCATCCGTCCCTCAAGCCATCCATTTACGGGTACACATGATAAATGTTTAGACCTTGTTTGGGGAAAACATCCCATCTAAAGGACACAGCTTCAGACAGATCATTTATCAAATCCTATGGTTTTAACACACAAACATACTGAAGAGACCCACACCCTGCTAAATCCAGTGCTGTCACACTTGAAAGTCATCATCATTAAGCTCTGCTGTCAAAATACATTACAGATGGAGAGAATCTTGTGCATTAGCTCCAAAGCATTTTGCACTGATGTATTGAGAGTCACAAAGACATTGTCAAATAAGTGTGCTTCTGTTAGGTAGAAAATAAAGTCTACATTTGTGCAAAGCTTTCAGAGGGTATCTTTTAATACAAGTACAAAAGCTGTCACAGAGAGACAGATGAAAGAAGGGAAAGTCACAAAAACAGCTTGTGGATACTCTGTAGTCCATGTTGAACACTACCCTCTCCTCTGATTCTATCGACTTTGACATCACCATGTCAATCCTCAGGCTGTCAAACACTCAGCCCCATTTTTTCGGAGTTTGTATCTAATGACTTATGAATTTACTGGGGTTTTTTTCCAGTGAATCCTCATTGGGTCTGAAGTTTCCACTAGATTTCAGCTGCCACCCAAGTCATCAACATATGCAAAGAGCCAGGTCTAAAAAGTCCATAAATTAGGTTCTGCTGTAAAGTGTGATGGCACAGGAAGTACATTTTGAACACACTCACTGAACTGTTCTAAAAATTCAGTGGAAAAGACAATTTTCTATTGAGAATCTTCAAATTAGCCCCCTTGTTCCACACACACTGTATAGTCCGAAATTATGTTAATAATTATTGAATTGGTCAGTTAATTTGCTCAGCTTCTTTGGTTGTGAAATTCAGATCATTGCGGTTATAAATAATCCATTACTGTTTAATCTACATGGTGGTTGCAAACTGCTGTCAACGAGTGCCAGAGTGCTGCAACTTTTAGATGCATCCCTTCTACACACTTGAATTAAATGGTGAAACTGCCTTAAATGCATGCAGTCAAGATCTATAGAGCTATGCTAACGAGCTAATATTAGAGCCAGGTGTGCTATAGTAGAGAGACATCCAACAGTTGCAGGATACTGGATCTTGAGGACTGGAGTTTGAGGCTGTTGTTCTACAGATTCCAGGCATTGCCTTGGCTTTCTGTGTTTTGTTTTTGCAACTTTGCTCGTTCATGTGTTCAATACTTTTTCCTTCCAATACTCTTCTTTATTACAAATACTTTATCAAGTAATTTATATCTTTTCAATACAGATTAGTTTGGCAGACTGAGGTCCTTTGAAACACATATCTACTAAGAAATATTTGTTTCTTACCTATTTTCCTTGATGTAAGGAACAATATTTACAGCAGTCATTTGATTATTTAAGCATTTAAGTCAAAACAGTAAAAACAAAGAAAGAAAAACGAAAGTTCTATCTTTCAGTTAGTGCTTTGCTATGGATTCTGGCTTAGCGGTTCAAAAGAACAGAATGATCCATTGTGTCAAAGGATGCCATAAATTAAAAGTCTGCACAACTACTTAAAAATTGCTGCAAGAACATATGTCACAGAATTATAATCCAAATAAGTTGAGGTACCTGACAATTTGCCTGTAAAATATTGTAGGTTTAATTTGCTCCAGATCTGCAGAGAGAGGATGAACTACACGCATACAAAAAATTAAATATACTAGAGGAAAGAAGGGAAAATGAGGTCAATTCTGATCTCTATTTTAAATTTCATGACATGTTCATGCTGCACATTTTTGACATGCTGACATGACAGCATAAACCACAATTAACGTAAAGCCACCTCTCCTGTGGTGTTGTTGAAATTACCACACTGCTTTTTAAAGGTGCAAGGTTTAGTTCACTTCCTTTGGGGTGTTTGCGTGTGCATGTGTGTGTATGTATGTGGAGGTTGGATCCCTTTTACAGTAATTGCAGCTATGGCGATTGGGGTTTCAAAGAGAGAAATACTGTTTGAGAAATTACCCCTGGACCCAACATTTATGTGCATGCATGTGTGTGTGTGAGTTTTCAAATGGGTGGAAAGTGCTGTGGAAAAATGGGAGCTGTCAGTCAGCCTAATGAGACCAACCTTCTCTGCGCACACACACAAACACACAGAGAGCCATTGGGCCAGTGGAAGTGCCATATAATTGGGTTTCCTTTCCAGGACAACAGACATGCTCACTGGATTAGATCTGACCACCGACGCCAATTCCCTCCATGTCTCCTTCTGTGTGCTTTTCCTTCTCTTTGCATTCGGACTGTCTCTTTTTTTTTATGTTTTTGCACTGATTTTTTTTTTATCTGTCAGTCCGTTCCTGTTTTTGTTTTTTTTTGTTCGATAGCTCTTTCCACCTCTGAACTATCACTTTTGTGGAACGCCTAATTTCACTTTTTTTTCTTCTTCTCAACATTTGACATTAGATCAGACTAAACTGTCCCTGTATTGGTCAGTAAAAATAACCAACATTATTCTATTAAAAAAAACACCAGAAAGAATTTGTTCTCTTCTAAAAATTATATTTAATATGTTCATGTTAAGTGCAGCAGTCTCTCCTGCAGCAAAATCTCCCATAACAGAATGCTGCCACTCCTGCACTACACAGTTTGGGTTTTCTTCTCAGGCATCGAAGTTTATTGTCTTATTCATCAGAATACAATGATAGGCATAATTGCATTAGTCTTTAAAATACATTTTGGTAATCTGCCCAGCCTTACACATTCAAAGTTCAGATTTAATGAAAAATTTTATGACTAATTTTTTACAGGTCTGGTCCAGCAGTGAAAGCCTTTGTTGCTGAGTTTTTATGTAAACTGTGTATTTATAATCTTCGGCTGACATATTTTATTTTCATTTGGGGAGATACAAACCTCTCACACCAAAATATGTTGCACACACTAGAATGCCAAGACATGCTGTTTACACTCATATATAATTGTTTGATCAGAGGAATGTGGCTCCTTCAGACTTCTGGGAATTGTACTCAAGGATTAACCAGACTTTGAGGTCAGACGTTTTTCCAGATTTTTTGGCTGATTTCTTTTGATTTTTCAAAAGAAAAGTAGAACAGGCATGTCTCATTTTAGCTCTGAGTTTGTGAAAATATTAATATCAGAAGCTTACATGACATCATCATCTGTGGTTTTTATCTCTGTAAATACTAATCTCATTATATGTAAGATATCTCAATGTAAATCAAAAATAATTTTGGTAACTTGTTTTTAAAAAGCAAAGGTTTAGTCTGATTTAGTGAGACGGTAAGAAAAAGAATGCGATACATCGTTTTGCACAGTGCATGTAATCACTTCAATAAGTCACAATTGAGTGCCACTTCACAACATTTTTTGAGCAACTTCGACTACTCGCTTTTTGCAATTATAGAGTAGAGGTTATCTGGAGCGTCTTGCACCCTTTGCTACTCTGAGGCATTGCAATGAGCATATCACACACATATATATATATATATAGGAGATGAGATGAGATTAAACTTTATTGATCCCAAGCGAAAAATAATTTGAAGTTCTGCAACTCTAAATACAAGTGCCAGACAGAGTATATGTGTCAAGGAATAATAGGATAGAAAGGGAAAAGGATGGGGGAGAGGAGGTGGCATGAGTAAAAAGAGCAAAAAGTCGACTTATTTTTCTTTCTGCTCCTTATGCGGTCCCAGAGGACATCTCTCTGTACCCCTCACATTGTCTAAGATTTGTGTAGGATTGCACGTATTTGCGTGTGCGTGTGGGTTGGTGCGTGCACGTGTGTGTGTGTGGTGTGTGTGCGCATGTCTTGTAACAATGTGTTGAATGTGTGACAGTGAACTTCCCAGCATCTCTCTTTCACTATTTTCTGCAGATACACACTTTCACACAAACTCATTCATTTTGACGGAGTATATGTTTTCAGCCGTACCTTTTCACAGTTTTTCATAGTTAGTACATTGTGTGGTAAAAATTATCTCGTAGAATTGTCTACTTACATGGAGTTTTGTCCCAAAATAGAACAGCACTGGCAATATCAGTGCTGTACCTGTAGAAAGACCCCAAGGCCAACTTTTCAGTTCCTTTATTTTTGCAAAAAAGTGAGATTCACAGCTCAGATGGGAGAAACTGTCAACAGTATGATGCAAATGTCTGGCCTATATGGAAGAGTTGCAAGAAGAAAGTCAAGGTTAAGAGACTGTCCTTAAGATGTTCAATTTAAAGTTCACAATGTACCAAGATAATACAATGATTGACTTCAAAGTACAGTATTTTCATTCATTAGAGAGTCAAGACCCAATGAGAATCTGTTGCAAGATCTAAAAGTTGATCACTGATGTTATCCATCCATTCTGATCTGGCCTGAAAAATGTCCATCCGTAGATGTGCAAAACTCCAGTTCTGCATGTATTTGCATGCAGTGCTGTGCATGTATTTGCTTCATCACACCTGAATCAAATGTTTAGGTTATCAGCAACTGCATTCTGAAGAAGTAATTAAGCCATTTGTTTCAGGTGGTTGGGATATTTTTAAATGTTGTAGCACACTGCTCTCCCCGAGCAGGAATCCCAGGCTCCTGGTGAGATGCGTACCTCAACAGACTTACAACAGTGATTCCCAAAAACGTTGGTGGTTTTAATTTTCTCCTTTACATCCTATTAAACTAGTCACAGTTGTGGGCTGAAATGTGATATCACCAGTACATGTGTAAAGCAGCCTGTTAATTGATCAGAAAAAGCCATTTCACCATATAATTTTTGCTGACTGCCATCAGCTGCTAAACTGCAGGTGGGAGTTTCCCACCTCTGTTCTTCAGGATATGAAAACCCATATTCACTCTGACAAATTAACCCACTCATAGACCCAAAGCACCTGTGGATCCTTTGTTTGTCTGTAATCTCTGTCTCATCGCTCACCTTCTTAGCAGAGTTGAAGCCTTGTATTTTGGCCTTCATGTTAACAGCCTCTCTTTGTCTGCCACCCCCAACCCCCTTCTCTCCCATCCCCAACTCACTCTGTTTGGAAGGAAGCTGAGTCTTTAGTCTTATCTGCCTAACCAAGCGCTACATTTCTAGGCTTAATTCCATTAGCGGTATGCTCCAACCACGTCATTTCAGGATGCGTGTCTGTTGAGCACAGTTTGCATGTACGGTCACTCATCAGTGTAGAGCATATTGTGTGTGAATGCGAGTGTGTGAGCAGAAGTGTGGGTTGTCTTTGAGGCAGATTTTTTCTGTTGTTTAGATGTAGTCTAACCAGCATATCCAACCAATGCCGTTATCTGAATTCCTTGTGTCTTGGTGTGTTTGTGTGTGTATTTCCATATTGATGTCTATGGTGTGAAACCTCGTCAACATCTGGCCTTTCACTCATATTTGTTTAATTTGGGGTTTTAGCAAATTTGTTTGTATTTCTTTAATTTTCTCTTCTGTATATACATTATTGATTGGGCTTACGTTTAGAAAAAAACACATCATACTATATAGGAGTTTATTTTCTGCTCCCATAATTTTATGCACTCCAATGTGATACATGTTTAGTGATGTGAGAAAGTATTTCTGGTGCCATTCAAAGCTGCAGTTGTTGGTTTGCTTTGAATCATCTTGCTCCTGCATAGATGGTTATGCAGCTTGAGGTCACAAACTGATCAGCTGGCATTCTCCTTCAGGATTTACTGCTAGAAAGCAAAAGTCATGATGCCATTGTTGCAGCAAATTGTTTATTTATTACTACTTTTTTAAGTAGTAAAAAAGCCAAGTCTATTATACTATCCCATCATATTTCACTGACAGTATAGTATTACTTTCCAAAATTGTGTGTTTTTACATCAGATATTATGGTACATACACCTTCCAACTAGGGCTTGGGGATATGAGGAAAATCTAATATCCTGATATATTTTTGCCATATCACGATCCACAATATATATCGTGATATTCTTAAATGAGCTCCAATGTTATTTTAAACTAGACCCCTTGCAGCATGATGTCACTCATTTAAGTTCCCACCCCCATCTCCCTGCTAGACCTAATTGTAAGCTCATATGAAAAGGGATGCAGTGTTTTGATTTGAACTGTCTACACTATGACTAGATAACAAAATGAGAAATAGGTTTTAACTAAGAAAAATATAGCGAGGAAGAGGGAAGTAGGTTGACTTTGACAAACTTAACATATAGATGTGCTGTGGAATAAGGTGTGTTTTGGTTCAGCTTAAAAATTAAAAAATTGTCCTACAGACAAACTGACAGAGCATCAGTAAAGTAGTTTAGACTTTGTTCTTAGTAATTGTTCTGACCTCCTGGAAGGATCATTGCTGTGATCTTGGAGTAAGTCTGATAGGTCGTCCAACTGTGGGAAGGTTGACTTTGGTTCTATGCCTCCCCCATTAATAGACATTGGCTCTCGCTATGGTTTGCTGCAATCTAAAAGCCTTAGAGAAGATTTTGTAACCCCTTCCACACTAATAGATGTCATTGACTGTGCTTCCTATCTATCTTTAAATTTCTTTAGATTCTAACATGATGTGTTGCTATTTGAGATCTTCTAGTCTATTTCATTTTATCAGACTTGCTATTAAGTTACTTCCTAAATAATCACAGCTGGTTAACTTTTATGCTTGTCATCCTGAAAAAACAGATTATTGTAATGGACTGGTGAAGTGTCAAGGACATCCTGCTTCTTATCCCAACATAGGTTGGACATGGACACCAACCTTCCCACAACCAGTTGTATATGGATTGATAATTGATAAGTGCATTTTATTTTTTCTCATTGTGCATTTGTATAATATGGAGTTATTCTTTTGATCTCAAACATTGGAACCTTATGAAGCAAAAACAGAAGAAATCTGTACGAGGTTTCACTCTTGTTCACATCATTTTGTGATACAATCCTGTTTGTGTATCTGGCATTTCTTAGATTTAAACAGGTGGGAAAATATGTCGTAAACTTCTTGGAATAAACATTTCCAGGGAGGCGCATACATTACTGGGACACCAAGTGGCTAAACAGGGAGCAATGAAAACAGCACTTAATCTTGTGCAGTACAGGAGGGTGTTTGGGTGGGTGGCGATCCAGTTGGGAGATGGATTGAAGACTGTAGCCCTTTGCTGCCAGAAAGGCCTTTGTACCGTGGCGGTGGTACAGGGTAATGTGATAAAAATGTATTTGTCTCTCCCTGCTGCCTGTGCGTGAGTGTGTATTTACATTTCTCACGTGTCTGGGGGGCTTATCTGTTTAGTGTTGATTAAAAGTGAAATAGTGGATATGCGTTGCAGCAGCTCTCCCTTCTGTGCACGCTCACATTGCAGGGAAAAGCCAGAAAACACACACTTCCACCTAAAACAACACAAAATTTACGTAATCGAAATGTTCCATTAACTCAGGCTAAATGTACTGAATCACACTGCTGCATGATATAATAAGATAAGAGTAGCTTTTCTGGAAAGAGAGATCACAAGTAAAATAAATTATCTTGAAAGTGTTGGTATAGCGATAAACCATTTTTCTAATTTTCCTGCAAAAACACCAATACTTCAATCTCATAGTTAACTAGATATGCCAACATGATAAAGCAAATGCATACCTCTGAGTATAAATAGGGCTCAGTTCAATTAAATTAAAATGCTTTTTTTTAATCCCAAAGGGGAATTAACTGTTTTTGTAACTCATATTACCGAGAGTCATTGTTGATGGTGATGCTGTAGGTAAGAAGGAGCTCTGCTAGCAATCAGCCTTTCAACGAATCTGAAGAGGCCTTTGAATGATGACAGTTGCTATCCTAGCATGCTAATAGCTTGTAGTTAGGAATCACTGCTAATCCTCATTTGCTTTTGCTAATCCTTATTAAATCTTTGTCTGGTTGTATGGTTGGAAAGCTGAGCTGAGATGTTGGACTTGAGGATATAATTCTTGCCCATTATGACTGATGGAAGAGATGGTTTGAACTTCCTTCCTTCTCTCTCTGGTCTTTCTTTCTGAAGGTTTTTCCCTGAAGCCTTCTTTTCAACTCTTCCAGAGTCATATTTCTAGAATTACTTGATCTTTTCAGATGCTAATCAGCTGCTCCCAGAAGTTAGAATAATTTGTTGTTGATGCAGCAACACATCATAACAACTGCACAGTTATTCACATTTGCACAGCTTCCAAAACCAGAAGGTTATACTCCTTATTCTTCATGCTTGCACTAGTTGGTTATGGTCTGTCACATAAAATCAAATGTAATCAAATTATGAACAACTGACTGGACGGTCCACATTCACTCAGTACCTTACTGAACTTTTGTCAACAAAAATAAATTAATAACAATTGTCCTGTTTTGATTTTCATTATTTTTAAACCTTTATCCTAATATGATATATTCAACCATTGAAATTATTTTGTCCATTCGAACTAGTCGCCAGAAATCATATAACCACGTTTGTCCCAAGAAGCAGTATATGGGGTGATGCTAAGAGTGGAGTAAAGTGGGTGGCTTTACTCCACTCTCGCAGTTGGAAATTGTGGCTGAATAGAACAGTCTTCATTTTGTAAAAGGAGAGGATGTTCTTTTGCATGATCTGAGAGTCATTCAGGAGCCATTTGGCAAACTCCCAGGAGGCTGTCAGGGGGCTTTTAGGTTTGTGTCTGGCACCTCTTACTATAAAGACCTGATTGGTGTAGTGCTGCTTGGATGGTTGTCCTTTCTTTATAATCCTTCCATCCTGAAAAAGAAACACGATCTCATTCACAGTGACAGATTCCATTTTAGAGTGACGGACACTTTTATCCTTTTGGCCTCTTGAAGTGCTGCCGAATTTTTTTTTTTTTTTTACATTTCCCATATCTGTTTTCTGACAAAATCCAGTATTACAGAAATAATAACCATTCTTTCTGCTCTACTGCTTTGTTTTTACTCTAAAACACTTTGCTCTCTACAACTATGAGGCAAACGGCTTCAAATAACTCAAACTCTAATGACGATAATCCACTTTACATAATCATTGTAAATCTAAAAAGAAAAAAAAAGTTCACTCACCAAAAACTTTAACTGGTTTAGTAGAAGCTTTGTGAACATTGTAATGGCAATATATAATTTTACTCAGGGACCATTAGTGACATATGGTCTATTTGTCAACTAGCTAACTCAGCATGAGAGTTTGTTGTAAGTCTTACTGCTTGTTTATTTGATTAGGCTGAATTTATTTTTTTTATAATCTGCAAAGTACCTTGAAGATGACATTTGTTATAGATTGATGATACAGTCCTGCTTAATAAATAAAACTAAGCAACCCAACAATGTTCATTTGTCATATTTAAAGTCTCTTTTGAAATCAACTGCATGTTTTTCACTAAGTCAACATTTCTGTATTAATTTCATCTTCTGTATGGGGCTGATGTATAATTTCATTTTAAATGTTGAGTTTTAATTATAATTAACAGAAATAGAGACTTGAAAACATCTGCCTGTGTGTAAATAATCTGCTTCATGTATTTTGCTTAGGAAATTGAGTTACCAAAATAAATACATTATTGTGTAATATTCTATTTTATTGAATATGACTACATAAATCAACTGAATTGAAACTAGGTAATACAAAAATAAACTTGATATTGAGACAAATGTTAAGGAATATTTCAAAACATTCTCAAGTTCTTGAAGTTGTCAGTGAGAGAATTGCTTCATTGAAATATTTCAGTTTTGGTCAAGGTTTTCTCGTAATGTGATCTAGATGAAATTGAACATCTTTAGATAAATAGTTAGATATGCAGTAAAATTTTCTATATCTAGGAACATTGACACTATTGGTTGCAGAATGCATCTGGCATTCACATAATGATTTCTGTTGACTTCAGGGGGCAAGCAGAAAGTGCAGTTCCCTCCCTCTCACTATTTTTCCTTCACCCTTTCAGAAGCAGGCCACCGGCAAACAATCATACACACCCGCACACACTGCTCTAACCGTAAATTACAGAGGAGCAGCAAATCATTTTCCCATTCACTCCCCTGTTACTCAAACATTTAGTTTATTCTCTGTCAGAAAATTATGTGGCACTGATGCCAGTTCTCTCTGGTGTAATCATCAATTATGTATTCACCTCTGTAGGAGTTTTTGTATGTGTGGAGAGCGGAGGCTGTGGAGGGGCATCAGGTTACAGTCAATTCATCAACAGAGTGTAAAACACCTGAAGGTTAAAGCCACACACTTGACCTATTCACAGAATAGTGAATAGGTCTTCCCGCCATAAATCATCGAAAAGCTAAAAGCTCAAGCTAGTATTTCTGCACTGAGATCATAATTTATGGACACAGCAATGGAAGGGTTAGACATCCGGATCAAATGTTGACTCAAGACCTCATAGTTGCCCTTTTAAGCTCGAAGTTTTCACAATTCAGACCACTTTGTGTCCCCAGGGTCACACAGCCTGCTTAAAAGTATGAGTGCTTTCAAGAATGCATTAATCTTATTCACAATGCTGATGTATCAGGAAAAAAAACGAATGTATGCAAGAACAGAATGCGTACTACTTGATTTTAATTCCCGTTTACAACACAATTTCACTCATATTCTGTTTATTTGGGGAAATTATGTTGCTTTTTGTTTAGGTGGAGCTCCTGGACAGCACTTCGCATACCATTACCGATGCCTATGCTGGGAAGGAATATATCATACAGGTAACCTTTTTTTTTTTTTTTACTTATTTCTTTCATTTAAAAAAAACACTCAGAAAACTGGGTTTTAAAGCTGTACTTCATCTACGCTTAATAAGACAGATTATCTGAAACATTATTGCTCCTACTATCCTTGCATTAACAGATAGCTGCTAAGGACACAGAGATTGGAACATGGAGTGACTGGAGCGTCGCTGTACATGCTACACCCTGGATTGAGGATCCTCTGCCAATCACTACCACAACCGAAGTGGACTTTCCTAATGGTAGGTTGAAGCCTAAATCAAGTCTCCTCTTTAGAGGAACAAACACAGGAACCCTGTAGAGCATTTCCCCAGTTAAGATATACATTTGGATGAACAAACATCTACTGTGAGGTTCCTCAAGGCTCCATTATCCGCATGAACATATCTTACTACTTGCATCCTGTTGACACAGTCGTTGAAAACTGAACTCAATTGCTGCAATATCTATTTCATGAGTTGAAAACCTAGGAAAATATTTTCACAAATATGTAAATATGTAAAGTATTATGCAATAAGTATTATGCACAATATATAATATATTTGTATTATATATAATACTTATGCATGTAATGTATTATGTGAGTTTAAAGAGCGATGCTAAACAATAAAATCTTAATTCTAACTATGGTTTTTAAGCTATTTTTCCATGACATTTTGGATTGTGAACTTGTGGCTATTCTACAACCGCAGTTTGTTTAGATTCAAATTTTTATTTCATCGATTCCACTGTTTCACTGGAAACTAAGACATTAAACTTTTTACCAGGCACAAATACAACCCACCATTATGTTTTACAAATTGCTGTATTTTTATAACCATTTCTATCGTTTTTTTTACATTTATCCTTTGAAGCTTTTCATATTTCACCTTCTGCCTTCAGCTTTTAAATAATATTGCTTTTATAATTACTTTGCCATGAAATTATACTTTGCCTAACAGTTTTATTTAGATAACACTGTGTACACATTAAGCATTACAGTAAGGATTTAGCTGCTTCTATTACAGTTCAAGGTAAAAAAAAAATAAAAATCTAGCAGCCTCAAGTCAAACTGTCACGTATCAACCCGAGCTGCTGAAAATTGCCTCAGGGGGAAAACAGTGCTACCTTTTAAAAGAACACTCACGTATTTCATCCAACTCCAGACTGCCTCTTATACTACAGCGTACTTTGCAGTACAACAAGTATTTCTCCAAATGCGTTTGTTGCAATTTCTTTTTATATATTTTTTTCTTCATTTTACACCCCTAAATAAGTATTGCCAAACCTGCAGACAGGTTATTAAGGAACAATAGACATTGACATGTGCCAGACGTGAAACTCTGGTAGCACAATGAGAGAACCTGAACACCAAGAAGTGCATTTCAGGGATGAACACTCTGTTAAACATAATTTAGAAATACTGCAATAACAAAACTCTATTGATTTGTTTAAAAAAAAAAACAGAGTGACAACAGCCATGTTTACTGCAATCACAACCTCAGATAGTAACTGGGTGAATATTTGTCTGTTAAAAAGTAAGGGAAATAATTGTAAAACTCTTTATTTTGTTGTTTTTTTAAATTATTACATGCAATATATATGTGGAGAATTTACCAATAGTATATTTTAGATTTACTTTAGAAATCTAAATACGAATATAGCAATGTGTGGAGAGGTTGTGAGAGTTAGCAGTAGAGCAGAATGTTATACTTTGACATTATCTCCATATAAAAAGCAGTCTTAACAAAGACTGCACTGGAGGCATGAGTGCCAGAGAAGATGCTGTTCCTTACTGGAACACAGTAGTTAAGAAGAAGCATAACTCTGTATGATTAAGTTATTTAGCTGTGTGCAGATCCCTCTGTTGAATTTGATTCAGGGTAGCCCAGGATTGTCTTTATTCCATAATCAAATCAGTAGATTACCGTATGATGAACAATGTATGCAACTGGCTTACATATGGTTGAAGAGAAAACTGTTGTTGTTTTATGCAAAACAAACACAAGAAAAGGGATTTTATGATGTTGTTGAACACTGTACGGCTAGTATTGGCTTCCAGAGAGAGGTGGACTGCCGTGAGAGTTGATACATCCTAAGGTCAAGATCATTTTCAGCAAATGTGAGACGGGACTTTGTATTCTTTTTAGTGATCTGTGGTTTTGGTGTTGGAACTCTCACTTTGATGTCATTGTGACCCATTTTCTTTTGTTTTGTGGATTCATGAAACAATGATGACATTAGCAAAGGGAAGTGAAGTCTCCAGAGCACAAGATGTTCCAGGTTCTTTTGTGACCTCTATGAAGAGTCGGGGTAATTTTTAGCCGGCTCTCCACTCCTGGAAAAGTTTGACACCATGTGTCTGGATAACAGCTCTCTCTGTGGTTCAGTGCAGTTAGGAATGGTTTCATGAACCTTTCCAGACTGATAGATGAAAATTCTTAGTTTCTCATCTTCTTCAATTTTTCTTTCATTTCTTTAGTTTATGATGTGTTGACCTTTGTGCTATTTTAACATGCTTATTGTTGTCAGAAAGGTTTAATTTAAGTGATTTTTTGATTCTGCAGGTCTGCCAGTAATGAGGTCTACGTGTGACTTTTAAAACTGGACTCATATTCTGTGGTTGACATCAGTTAGTCCATGATTTCATGAACACAGCCAATTAGATTTTCATGAACAGTAAGATCAGTTTGATTTGGATGAATTTCTTCCCTAAGCAAATAAAATCATTATTTTTTTAGCTGACTTTATCCTTGGATTATCTTTGATGTTAAAACAATAAAATCTGACAAATAGCAAGAGCAGAAGAAACTTTTAAGGGACAAACATCTTTTCACAGCATTAGATTAAGATGTAATTTAACTGTGTGTACATTTTACCCTCTCAAAGATCAATAAAGCTCTTAATCCTAGAACTGGAAAATATTTTATAAATACAAAATAATTTTTTAAAAATAACCAAGAATGATAAATAATTTGGAAATACAAATCACACACAACCAAAACCATAAAAGAAATTGATTATGGAGTCTCCTTCAGAAAATATTGCGGATCAGAATGGAAATTATCAAATTCATTTTTATCGTGCAATTAATTAAAGTTTTGCTTTTTGCGACAGGCTTACTTTTAACATTAATAAAAAGTACCGGAAAATACCATTTTTTAATGGTATATTTGTCTACACAGCTGCTGCTCACTAAATATTTTCTCATTTTCAGATCACTCTGTAAGGAGATCAGCAGTTTTGGAAACAGTCAAGGCACCCTGTTTGGCAAAAACAGTGCCATGGTTACAGCCACTTTAACGGCCTTTCTTCCTCTTTGTCATCCTTTTTATTGAACTTCAGCAAAACTACTTCACCACATCTAGATGCCTAAATGCACTGAGTTGCTGCCAGTGGCTGATTCGTCATTTGCGCTACAAAGGAGTTAATAATGTGTACCTAATAAAGTGGTCAGTAACTATTTTACAAGTCCAAAGCCATTAAAAATTATGATCCAGCAATTAAGGTTGTTTTTTGATATAGGATTGAGAATTTCATGGGTCATTCTCAGGCTGAGATGAGGCAGCAATCGAATTCTGACTCCACCTCACACTTAAACTAAACTAGGATTATTTTCTTGTCCAGTGACAATTGTTTTTCTTTTCTAATTATCTATTATACCTAAACAGTTCCATGTTCAGATGCTACTAATCTGTCTTATTTAACTGAAAACAGAGAAGATAATGAAAAGATGAGCAATTTCTCTAAGATGTTAGAGTTGAATCTACACTATAAAATCCAAATGGTCAGACTGTTTGCTGTGCTGTTGTCCATCTCTGCCTGGCTGTCCACTAACATGTGGCAATAGTTTTACAGCACAAGGCTGACTTCTTTTGGTCAAGAGCAGCACTGCACACGTCACACAGTCCTCACCTAATGAGCACATGCATGCCTGCAGAGGGACAAACACTGGCTGGAAAAAACCTCCACATATGTGCCATCTTCTGACACATTTGTTGGAAACAAACACACAGTCAGAAAACCACACACAAACACGGCCCTCCAATCAAATGCGGCACGCTTTGTCCGCTCTCACTTGAACACTCAGTACACAGTGCATTATCCTCGCTCTCAAGGAAGGAACAGCAGGTTATTGGGATTCTCCTCATGCGTCTGCCCGTTCCAGCTGCCGCCTCGCTGCTTCCCTTCCTGCTCTCGTTGCCCTGTTGTCTCTTCTCCCTTCTGTTTCTCTTTTTTGCCTTTAGGTCTCTGTTTCTCTCTAACTTCTTTCTATTGATCAGGCACTCCTCTCACTCTTACCTCTTGCCACCCCACACTTGGAACAAATCTCTCTTTTCTCTTTGCTGCCTTCTCTAAAGATGTCACTTGGTGGGTGACTGATTCCAGCTGTGCAGAGGGCTGTGTGTGGCAGCTGCAGTTGCTCCGCTGATATCCATAAAATGACTTCATGTTCGCCTGTTGTTGAATTGGATGAGTCTGGCCTGCAGTGGAG
Source organism: Phalloptychus januarius (assembly GCA_902982915.1). Lineage (NCBI taxonomy): Eukaryota > Metazoa > Chordata > Actinopteri > Cyprinodontiformes > Poeciliidae > Phalloptychus > Phalloptychus januarius. The sequence continues at coordinate 2,543,017 of CADWAE010000133.1, read as the reverse complement.
AGTTGAAAAGGTATTAAATTATTTTATAAACCCAAACTAAATAGAAGATTATAAGGATTTATGCCTTTCTGCAACAAAACTCAACATGATTCTGAACTAAAAAGTGTGGCATGGAATTCAGTTATCTGATTGATTCTATGCCAAACACAAGCAGAGAAGCACAGAAGTATGCTATCGCTATTATTTTTCACAATGGAGAGATATGTACTCCGCCAAGAAAAGCTAGCATGTCAGCCAACAATGTCTGATTTTCTGACCTCCTTCTTTCAAATATGTGTTCTCCCATTATCCATGGTTAAAACACTTCCTGTTGCTTTTTATCACTATTGCTACATAAATACCAGATTTGTGGACAGACACGCAGCAGCAAGTCAACATGTCCTTGAATGACAGTCACCCATTCAACAGATCCTCTCATCTGATGAACAACATGCCCACAGTCTGATGCTGCCTCATCCATGCTTCACCATGGGGATGAAGCATGGTGAAGAACACATGTATGTTTTCACAGCGGTGTGAAAACATACAGCTTTGTATCTTGGCCTTGCTTGAAAACATTTCTGGTTCAGAAATCCGTATGACCTACTTTTAGCAGCGATTTTCTGATCGCTCTTGCTTGAAGACTAGTTTTGTCAAATGCACAACTGTGAGTTTTGCCGTTAATAAATTCTCCCAGCTAAGCTTTGTGTGATGAAGTATGTGACTTCTGAAGGCAGTAATTTGCAATCAACTTTATTTAGGGGCATCACATTAAGAATTGCCTAGTTTATGCACATTAAAAACTTTCAAGATATTTTGTTTTTACTACTTGAAAAATATTTTTCAACAAACTATTTTGCGTTAGTTTATCACAAGAAAACCTTAGAAACATTTGCAACTTAATAAAACAAAATTGTAAAAACTTCAAAGGTTGTGAATTATTGCTTATTAAGGAATTACATTTTTGTTTCTTAAACACTCTAGAAACTTTATTTATGATTGTTGGTGGGCAATTTTTTATACAGACAGAATGTGTTTTTGTTACTTAGAAACATTATAGTCCTTTATTTAAACAGGAAAATCTCTTGAGACACTAAAATCATTCATTTTACAGATATTTTATTTGAGATTTGCACAGCATTTTTCAAACTTTGTATCATCTAATTCTTTAGTTTACTCTTGCACTTCAAGGAGAATCACATTAGTATGGAGAAAGGAAATTGTCTTATTTCCAATCCATAATAAGGCCAATAAACAAAATTTCTGCCAGGGCTCACTTCCTTCCAGTTTATTACCATCTCCACCCTGACCGATATTTCCTGGCTGCTCATCCAAACAGTAATTGAAAACACTTCCTTTGACTTATTGATTGTGTTGTGAGTCTAAGCAAATATTTAAGTATTCTTGATCTCTTCCCCTTCTCCTTCTCATCTCTATCGTCGTTCTATTTTTGTGTGCGCGTCTCCTAGTTTCAAACTGCACAGAAAGTAGTAACTGGCTGTGTTTCTTGGCATCAACAGACTTCTGATGAAAGGAATATCATGGTGACAGGCATGGCATTTTGAAATCCCATCCTCAGATATTGGTGCTTAACCACCACATTCCAAGGTGTGAGAAGAAGATCCACAGCAGTGCTTCTGTGTCATAACCTTCTTAGATGTAAATCTCTGCATGTCTCTCTCTCTCTCAGACAGAAACTGTACACTGTCTAGCACCAAGCAGGCCAGGTAACATTAGATTTTGCTAATATATTTCATGTCAGATGTTATTTATAAATGTTTGTGTTTCTAAGGGAGCACCTGCAGCACTGAGGTTGGTCCTGAGGTAACTTAAGGTCCTTTCTTCCATTACGTTCTCTGAAAAAGAAGAGATTCAGTAAAACTAGATGACACACAGCAGCATATCAACATGTACTTGATTTGCCACATTTCCCCAAAGTCAACCATAAAGGTGACAGACACAGTCGCACCTTGAATCTCTCACCGCTATGAAAACACTAAGTTGTGTCAGAATATACTGGGCTGTAAAATCAAAGGTGATGGAAAAAGAAAAAAAGACAGAAGAGAATAAATCCATCCTTTGCTGTAGTAAGGTACAGTGAAGATTCCTTTGCTGTTGTAAACTACATCACGAGTTCATGCTCTGAAAACATTAGAATAATCCAGAATTTAATTTGAGTATATTCTAGATTAAATAATCTTGACATTTACATAAATGATGTGACTGTCAGGGTTTCTATGTGAAGGAGTCTAGTGCTTTGGAGGAGAAACGGGTCCACAGCATCACAGATCCTCCACTGTGCCCAACAATATGCTTGATGTCGCCTTTTGACAGAAATATCCTGCTATATAAAATCTGCTTTGCAGTCTCAGTAGTATTGTGTACACAAAAGGTTTTTTTTTTTGTTTTGTTTTTGTTTTGTTTTTATGGGATGGCTCCTGAAAAACCAATTGTTAGGTTTATATCAATGAAAGGTTGTTGTGGATAAATGACAACCCAAACATACCACATTATGCCATTGATTTCCATGGCAACAGATGGATATATTTTTTCTATTTTTTTAGCACATTTTTCACTGCATGGGCAGTCAAAAAAAACTTCTTATCCAACCTTGTGTGATACATTTTTATATATATTTTTTTTTCATTTAACTTTTACAGTAAATATGGTTCACCTCAGGTGAATTTACTTATGTTCATTACCGATTTATGGAGATCAACACACCTCTGAATTATTTGAATGGCATGTTTTCTAAGTTTTTTCTAAAACTTTTTGCCCAAGGACCTCCACACCTTCATCCCAACTGTAACTTTGTTTTTTTGGACCAGTAAAAGAAAACAAAACAAAAACACACATTCCACATGATGAGCCAGCATGCTGCTTTCCTGTTTTAAGGTGTGTTTACTGACCGAAGAAAAATAAAATCAGATTTTTCGGTGTCTCGTTTGCCGGTCACCGGCCAGGCAGGTCAAGCTGAAAATTGTCCGATGCCGGTCACCTGTCTAACTCAAGGGGCATTTTAGTTTACATCTTATAATAGGTTTTTTATTTGTATTATTATTTTGCTCTCAGGCAATCTATTATTTACTTACTTTATCAACTTGCTTTGCTGGTATTTAAATATATTGTGGTATGACTTGAATATGTTTTGGCAAAGAGCTTGTGTCTGAATATGAATGAATAAATCCTGCATGTCATAAATCATTTCTATATTTATTTATTTTCCCACAAAATGACATATTGGTCTGCTACTGGCCTGTAAAGATAGGTCCATCGGTCACATGTCTGCACTCATACATAAGGCAATAAGAAGGAAATCTTAATATCTCTTAAAACAGAACACCTGGATCATCACAGATGCTGCATTCATGATTTTCTCACAGCTGTAATTTAAATTTGGATAAAGCGTCAGCGATCAACATAATCTGCATAAACATGGAAGGCCGATAGAGTTCAAGTCATTCAGCATTTCTTTTGTCATATTAGCTTCTCTTAAATGTTTCCTTTCTAGTGTTTTTTTCCATCTTCACCTGCTTGTTTTTCTCCACCTGCACGGTGCTGTTTATCAATCTTCCCTCCTTCTCTCCGTTGTCTCATCTCCTCTGTTTACCTGTCCTCACCTCGCTTGTTACAATTGCTGTACACCCCGTAAATGTCTCTCCTTGTCACCGGCACATTATTTCTGCATAATTTTTTGTTTTTGTCTCTGGTCCTAAGCATAATGTTTTGCTGCAGGCAGGAAGCATTGCGCTGTGTTGCTGAATGTGTTAAACGCACCCCGGTTCCCTCTTTCTCTGGCTATTTCACACCTGGCTGCTTCTGTCTAATATATCTCCCTACTTCTCAGCGCAGTACACCACAACAGTCATTAATTGGAAGGAAAAGGAAATCATATACTCTCTTCAGCGGCAAACATCCTGCATGAGTTAATATCTGCTGTGCTGCCTGCAGCTGTAGCTGTAGCCCAGTTTTATAAAGCATTAAACTTTGATATTTTAATTTGTCTAGCAGTGTAAAACCAAACTGTAGAACTAAGAAATTCATCAGTGTGTGGGGACTTTTAGCATATATTTATGTTTGCCACAAGCCATTAATTATCCCCCCCACCATCCTCCATGAATTCCATCAACTAGTGCCATGAAAAAGTATTTTCTCCCTTACAGATTGCTTCTGTTTCACACTCTTTGTCACACTTAAATGGTTCAGATCATTAAATAAATTAAATTGTATTATTGCTGGTCTGACTTGATTATATACACCACTATCACCACCATGTTAGGCAGCCATTTTTAGATAATTTTCTTTGAGCATTATATTGTGTTAGTTTGACTGAACTGAACCAAGGGAACTGCAGCTTTAGTAGTTCAGAAGTGACCTGGATGAGTAGCCGATGTCCTTTAGCCGTACATTTTCTTGGTCATCCACTTCTTGGAAGGTATAATGGCTTTCACAGGTTTGCAGGAGTATCAAAGACTTAGGAATTACCTTGTCTGATAGATACATGTCATTTATTTATTGTCTTTTCTTGAATTTCTTGCCTTTGTGAGAGCTTTTAGTCTACTTCATGTTGTCAGAAACATGAAGTAGACTTTATTTTAAAGGGGTTCATTGGTAACACAGGTCTTGCACCGATCAGGGCTGCAACTTTATTAATTTATTTTCATAGGCACAATGCATATCACTCAACATTTATGGAAATGCACCAGAATTTGCCAACAGGCTAATTGTTATCTGTTGTCCTGAACCAGTCCATGATTCAATGAGACAAAGCTTCATTTATATATATATATATATATATATATATATATATACCATTTATTTATTTTTTTCTTCTTTTGGCATAATGCCAGGTTTCTTAGGATTAAGAAAGTCAGGATTATTGATTAGGATCTTAATCAATGAAATTGTGCTGTGATATTGTTTTGCTGTAAAAGAAAAATGTTTAAAGGTTGCAAAAACAGAAGGAATCTTGTAATCCTTTCGCTGTACATTGCATAATATTTTTAATATAGAACTAAAAGTCTGCAGAGCATCTGTTGGATAATTAAATTTAAGTACCAACTCGAAGATATAAATATACAGTATGTATAAATGGATTTCTACTGTCCTCTTGTAGTTGCATTCATGTGGCCGTAGTGTACTTTTCTTTTCTTTTAAACTCGTTTTTCCTTGTCCCCCTTTTCTTCTCTTCCACCCTGTTTGCGCTTTATGTAGAATGGATCTTTTTTTTTTGTCTTGTTGACTTCATAACTGCCTTGACAAGTCTCCCATTGATTGTGCTTGTAGATTAGAATTGATTTTGCTCTTCCCTGTATTTTCCTTTCTGTTTGCTCCTTCCCGTTATGATGAGCATTTTCGTCACTCCATTCATCAGAACGATGGACTGAAAGATTTTCACCCTCAGGATCTGCACTATTCTACTCTGTGCAACTGGGGGGGCGGGGGGGGGGGGACTCAGCAAACAGCTAATTAACAAAACCAACTGACCAGGTGTTTAAGGGAATGACTAAAAAAAAAACATTTTGTGTTTTTGACTGTTTTTTTCTGCAGAGACGAAGACTTCTCCCATACCGTCCTCCAAAGCGCCGCAGAAGGCCGAGCCCCCGGTGGGCAGAGCTGCCAGGGTCGTCACATCTTTCTCTCCTTTGCTGTTAGGGATGATGCTGTTGTTCATGTGGTGAGCATCAACACACATATACATACACTTGTTCAAATTGACTTTGAACTTCACTGGTACAGTATATGTTAACATGTCAAAGCATGACTTTTTATATTCCAAGAGTAACTCCAGCATGGGGAGTTTATTTTATGACCATAGGAGTTTTTTTTTTCTTTTTTTTACTGTCTTCTGCAGAGTCTATTTGAGGTTTAAATGAAATGCATTACGAGTGTCTCTGATTTTGTTTGAAGCAGACACATAGCTTTGGAAATGTCAAAATGTAACTTGCACTTTTCCTCTTTTTTTTATTTTTTAGTATTTGATTTGATGGATCAAAACAAAGTAGTGCATATCTGTGAAGAATAAAATCAAAAGGACAAATTGATTTTTCATTTTCTTACAATTGTAAAACAGAAAGTGTAGTTTTCATGTGTAATCAACCCAACTGCGTTAATTCTTTGTATAACTGACTTTCAGCTTCATGTTTTTGCTAGTTTTGCACTTTGCCTGTTTGATTTTTTATTTTTTTTTGTCCATTCTTCTATGCAACACTATTAAGATCAGGCAGAGGGATAATATTCATGATCCATTTTCAAATTCTGCCATAGAATAATAGTTGGTTATTGTCTTGACTTTGACTAGGTCACAAAGATATGTCTCTGTTCTTGCTGAATCAGAAGAATCCCATTTAATGATGCTGCCACCACTATGTTTTACTTCAGGATATTGTGTTCATGCTGATATGGAATTTTAGTTTTCCTACTTTTGCATCGCATATCTTTTACTAAAAGTTCACTTTATCTCACCTCTTAACAAGGCACCTTTTTCTCTCTTCTTTTTTTGAGGATTTTTTGAATGTTGAATGATTTTCCTTTGTAATTTTTCAGTATTCATAAAGTTGTGTTGGTTTAGCACATAAAATTCCAAAAATAAAAATAAAACATTGGGATGTCCTTTTTTAACCTCTTCAAGCTGAAGTTGTATGAATACTTTTTCAAGTTACTGCTACTCAGATTGGAAGGTTTATAAAAAGACAACAGATAAAATGTTTGATGCTTCACAGCTTAAATTGTTTCATTTTTTTTCTTTCTGCTTCTCCAGATGTTTTAGTCCCATGGAGTGACAACAGGTGGGAGGAAGAACAAGATAAAGAGGTGGAGGCTGGTGTTTTTTCTATTTTGCACATGTTTTTGAGGATACAGTGCATAGATCATATCTGTCCATCACACAGTTACTCACCAAAATTGCTTAAGAGGGGAAATCAGACAGTCATTGTTGGCTGACGGGGACAAAGACATTCTTCAGAGGAACTTTTTCAAACGACAACGTCGACAACAAGAGCAGCAGCAGAGGCAGCAGAACAACCACGGCAGCAGCAGCATCAAAGTGATTAATGTTACGCCCCTGTGGCTTCGATGAGCCGCGGCAGACTGATTTGTTGGTTTGTTTAGTTCAGGAAGCTCCTTCTCCGAGCAAGAAAACCAACTCATTGTTATTTTTTATTCATTAATTGACTTTCTCCCTTACTTTTAAACTGCAGAGCGCTTCACAGACAAACGCACACTTATCGCAGTCGTGCCTTTGTGTGTGTGGTTACTGTAGCGCCCCACATACAGCTCAACCATCATGCCAAAGACTCATAAGCACCCCAACCAAGTGGCTCCAAATTCTTTCACTGAGCTTCCCGAAGCTTGTGCCTGTGCTCAGAAAGTGTGTATATATGCAAGTGGAGTGGTGATGCTGAAAAGTGCTATATGTATCAAACCTGAGGATATCTGCAGCTCCTGTTTGTGTACACACACACACACACACACCGTTTAAACAAAGACGCCACTCTAAGCCTCCATCAGACAGTGCTCCACACGCCTCCGACGACAGAATCGAACCGATGGAGGGAGCCTTTGTTCGATCTGGGGACTAACACTTTGAAGAATTCAGTAATGGTAGCTCGACTTATTTAGACCGTTAGCTTTACATCGTGCTTACAGCGACTGATAAGAAGGACCTGGATTGTAAAAAAAAAAAAAAAAATGGAAAAAAAAATTTAAAGTACAAAATAAGGTAAATAAAAATGAAATAAAAATAAAAAGAACAAAAATAAGTGGTTTTCAGACGGAACATTTGTTTTCTCACATATTTGTGTTTGGTTTGACTTTGTTTTCACAGCAACATTGCGTTTTGGATCTGACATGAGCTACAGTATGTTGGTTTCTGTTTCTGCTCTATGCTGTAAAAAACAGTAACATGAATCTGTTTGCTTTCCAAAGTCTGGCTCTTTTACAAACATTTTATTATTTTTCAGTTTACATTTTAATAGCCAATATCAGCAGGTATTATTATGTTATTCAAATAAATATTGATGTGTTTATTGTAATTTTTGAATTTTATGGACAAATAATAAAAAGATGCATATAGGGCTTTAGTTTTTTGTTTGTTCCTTTTGGACTTTTTTTTCAGACATTCATAATGGCTTACTTTCTTGATTCTATTTTGTAAACTATGATATGTAACTTTAACAATGAACAAAGTTTATTATTTAATATTATTAATAATGATAATAATGTATGTATTAGCATTAGAATGTCGTAACCTGTACCTGGGGTCTTTTTTATAGATGTATATACAATGACAGGTTTCAACCATTAAATGTGACCATTTCACAATGAATTCTGATGAACTGGCTTCATTTTCATGTCACCTTTTAGAGTTGAATACAATGGAAATGTAGCAAATTGGTGTATGTCCTTTAATAATCACCTTCAAAGTGTACCGTATCAAAATGTCATGATTTGTTTCTTCCGAATTAGTGACCATAATCCCAAAATTAAACAAAGCAGATTCTCTGAAATATGTATTTATAATTTGAAATAATTGTATGGAATAAGACAACTGCTGGAATCTTTATATTATAAAAAAAAGTTATTTGTTTTCAGCATTGATTGAATCCAACCCATTGTATTTATGAAGAACATTAAAAAATACAATGGATTAAAGTGCTGTACAGAAAAATAAAAACATAATAAAAAGAGCAGATTAAAAGGACATAAAATGGTTATGCAATTAGAAAAACTAAGAACAGTAGAAGAGAACATAATAATATGTTCAACATTTCAAATGTTGTCAAACGCCTGAGAAAAATGATGGCAAGAAGTATTGAACAATTCAAACACAGCAGAGTTATCATCTGACTAATGTTTGTTTGTTATGTTCGCAGTGGCTTTGTGAAAAATGTTGAAAAACACTTTGTCATAAATATCAAGTTGTCAGCGCGTGTAAAGTAAAAGAGATCAGCATGAAAACACTGTCAGCAAATCAAGCTTGACTTATGTCATAGTAAAAGCGGGTGAATCATAAGAATCTTTATCTTGTGATTCATCGCAGCAAATATGAGTAGCTTCTGTTCGCTTGTGAGAAAAAGAAGGAAAAGGATGAGTTTTTATTTTGCGTTCAAATAAGAATGCACTTTGATAAACTCATCCAGATTCTGACATATCTTCCAGACATTGCCATAAAGTCTATTTCACCTCATCTCATAACATTTTTGTTAAAGATAACTGGACCAAATGTTCCTTGGATTGTTTCCAAACCAGACTTTCCTGTCTTCTCATATCACATTAAAATCATAAAACAGCTATATCAGACAAAAACAATATATTTGAAAAAGTTCTCCCTAATAACTAATAACTAGTTGTGCAATTACAATCACTATGCAGAATAATGGTTCAATTAATGCAAGTTGTCTAGATCTTGAAGCAGCCAAACAACCAGAAATCACCTCACTGCCACTGTGATTCATTCTGCAACTGGTTCTTTATGCTCTGGGTGAATCTGATGGATACCAATTAAGTTCTTTCTTGTCAAGTCATAACTTTCTTAGATTGGGGCAAAGTTTTGCATTTAAGGATCTTTTAACTTATTTCATTCATGTCGTACAATTTTCATATGTGTTTCTTAAGTCTGAAAGTTGCGCAGTAATTAGATCTCGATGTAGCTAGAGAAATTAAACTCCTAAAAAGTTAAGCTTACTATAGCTTAAAGGGGTTCATAAAAATAGTTGGACGGTCTAAAAAATTCAAACATGATAAAAGGAAGATATACTTGATCAGTTAATTATAACATAGTGCTCTCTATACATACTGTTCGCCTCTGCATAGATGACTAAAATGCCCTAAAATGCATTCCTCCTCCATTCCACTCTAGGTCCTGCGTTAATTTAATGCTTTATGACTAGAGTGACGATTTTGTATTTGATGCAGCCAAACTAATTGATCTGCTGAAGGAGATTATTTCTCTTTCACCCTCTGACTTAATAAAGTGATAATAACATAGCAGCTTGGGAAACCTCCTATAGGTGCTTCAAAATGAACTCTGTTCATGCCTCTAAAAGAAATAATAGAGAGGGAAATTTTTTATGGCATTTTGACTCGCAGCTATTCAGCATATATTATAAATGTCCTACTGGCAAAACTCAGGGTTTGAGTTGTGAAGCAAAGGAGATTAGTATAAAATCCTGGAAAGATATTCAACCTTTTGATAACTATAGAATATTATAGCAGATAGTTTCAAAAGAGAAAACAGAAATAGCCACTATTATCCTCTCTTTTAGGAGTACGCTGTACTGTATGTCCATGTTTTTTATGGCTTTCTGGGTTATTAGGAAAGCTTTTTTGCAATGGATTTTTTCTGTCCTCTCAATGGCTGACAATGCAATAAAAACAACTAAAAACTGTTAGGACATTATTTGCTCTTTGTTGCTGATGTAGTTTCTGAGAAAAACATTGTCCTCATAAGAGCACATTCGTTTTAAATGTCAATAGAGCACAATCGTGTCACGATTGAGTAACGATATGTACGACTCTTTCCTTGGTGCCTGCATAATTGTGTGCCTGTTTCAAAGCAAAATGCTAAACCATAATTCTGCCTGTTTGATCAATATGGCTCATTTAACATGACACTAGCACCTATTGGAAGACATATGCCGCTTGGAAGTAAGAAAAACTCCACAAACAATTTGCATTGCTGCTGTTTTATATTGTTTATTTAAATTCCTGAACATGGCATTAAGCATGAAACATTTCACTTTCAGTCCAAATATGCCTCAAACTTTTTTTCCCTGTTGGAAGATGTTTAAAGCTCGGAGTGAAAGGCTTTGTAATGGTTGTGATCTGCCAGCAAGAAGAGAAACACTTTGCATGTAGCGTTGCACTCAAGCTTTCTCTGAGCTACGTTTTGCTCTGCAGCACTTTGCTCTCTTCAGGTTTACCGCCTCTGGCAGATGGGCATTAGCCCTCCTCAGGACTAGACCTGGGGCACGACCTTCATTAGATGCTTTTTCCCACTCTGGAAAGTCAGAGTTGTCATTCTGAGAGAAGAAAATCATGGCCACTTCCAAACAAATTTCAGGAAACTGCGTGATGTTCCTCTTTGATGTGTCACATAAAGTGAGATCTGTGTGGTGCAGTAGACAGTTGTTAGCTAAAGCCAGATCTGTAAAGTGCATCAGAACCCTCAGTGTCCATTTCCTTGGCAAGCCACTCAATCTATCATTTAAGGTCAATTAAACCGACTTTATAGTTGAATTCATTGGCAATACTTGGTTGTGAGATGGTCACTTACCTTAGAAGGTAAGGACCATTTTTGGGAAGTGTCTTCTGGCTCTGTATTGTGAACAGCAGGTAGAATCAAAACTGGTTTACTGTCACATCACTTGACCATGCAAATCTTTCTATCCTCAGTGGTAACTTGTGTTGAAAAAGATTTTTCAACCTTTTTAGTATGTTCTGCACTTCTTCTTTGACAATAAACATCCACACTTTGGATGAATGTAAATCATAGTAAACCTTACAGAGTCTGAGACAGACGGCCTATCATCCAGCTTTCTAAACTCAGATCTTCCACCTCTTAGTTGTGTCCAGTAACCTCAGTAACTCCATTACTTGGGACAGAGAATAAAATTCTGGGGGAAAAAACAGCGTAAGAAAAGTCTTGTCAATTTTTCTTTGTGGATGTTTTTATAAAGCATTATTCAGCTTCTTGTACTGCAGTAAACGGTACTACAATCATCCCAAAATGCAATTTTGAGATTGTGCTACTGTGGTAGATGATTGACTCATTGTAATATTTTTAGACATATTTACCAAGGACAAACATTTTAATTAAATTTGTCTGAAATTTGAAGGATTTCTGAAGCATTTTGTAGAGGTGACATCATTTTGTATGAATGAAAGAAAAGCAGGATTTAATGGTATGTTTGTTATTTATTGGTTTATTGTGCTGCTGTACCAAAAATAAAATGGGAATTTATTTTAAGGTTTTTTACACACTTTTTATCACAATTGCAAGGAAGTGTGTTGTTTCCTTAACAGGGAAACTCCTTAAGATTTAAACTTTAAGTAGGAAAAAGATAGAGCAACCTTAAAGGTAAAACTGGTACAATATCGTTTTGGATCAACTTTCATGCATGTACCTTTAAGACAGAAAAAAAAATGCAGGAAAGTGTGATGGAATGCCTTGGGGTCAAAATTTCTTTTCTGACCTTTTGCTCTCACTCTCCCTGTCTGTCTCTCCTCAGTCTGTCCAACTGTCTGCCTCATCTTTCTCTCAAGCTCTCTTTCTGTCATTATGCTGACAAGCTCTGGCAGGCCGATTTGGAGGCCGAGGACAAATCAATACACCATCTAACAGCTGTCAGCTGGGGTCCTCTGTGTGTGGGGGTGTGTGGGGGTGCGTGCAGAGCGGCGATCTGCTGTCGTGGTACCGCATTCATTACTCTTTCCTCTCTTCCGTCCCCGCTCGTATATAGTGGCTGGCCTTTTTCTTTTATTTAATGAGGGTGTCAATGAAAACTCAATTAATATTTACAATGACAATGAATTGAATAAGGAGAGTGCAGAGGACACCGGTTTTATTATCCTTGTCATTGTGGGTGCAGAGAATCTACTGCGGTTTGCTCCTGTAATCAAAAAACAGGATTTGTGAAACTTGAATTTAAACCTGTAAAACTTTAATTAAATTACAACTGAAATGTCTAGGCTTACCTTCAGTGTCTGCAGCCAGGGAGTGATCCACATTAACCTCAAGTAAATGGGAAGGAGTGTATCTGTGTGTGTGTGTGTGTGTGTGTGTGTGCGCTATCCAGAGCCTGTCAGTTCCAAACGCATTGCCCGGGTCTAATGACTGCTTTGACCTTTCTCAGAAAACGGGATGAATGGCGTGATATCCGCTTCCCTCTCACCTCTGCTCCCGCTTCTGGGCTCTCACCTTTTTAAATACTTACATCTTACTGTCTCTTTTTCCTCTGCTAAAGCTCTTTAGTTGATGTCCTTAAAAATTTTTCTCAATGCTTGTTTTTCAATTCCTCTATATTGTTCTTCTGTGGAAGCTGGATTTCTGGATTTAGTTTTTTAAACCATTTTTGTTTGATTTTGCAAACTTGCTCATTTAGCAGCAGTATAATGTTTACTTTTGTCATCTGTGGTTAAACAAAGTTTGCTAAAATTGTGAATGCTGAATGCTCTAGGGAAGCTCCTCAAACAGAAATCAAATGCAATCCAACTTCCACACCTGATGATTTATTAAAATTGTTAATTTTTTATGGTTTTGTCTGGTTATAGTTGTAAGTCTGAAAGTTTTTTTTGTGTGAATTTTTGTAAAGAATTAAGCAGTCCATAACACTTCAGTGAAAAGAAGTTGATAGAGTTTTTTATATATATATTTTGCTTAAAAATAATTACTGGTTGTGATATGCTTTTATATTGACCCAATCAAACATTGAACTTGGTGCTTGTTATGTTGGAAGGTTTAAGGGATTTGAAAATATTTTGCTAAGAACTGATGGTAATAAACATAGCTAAGATTATACTTAAGTTAAATCAACATGAACTAAAAAATATCCAACTCAATCAAAAAAATTTTTTTTCTTAAACACTTTTAATGCATTTGATGAAAAAATAACATTCAGTAGGTAAAAACAGAAAAGCATACCAAAACATCTAGACATCTAAACAAAGAAATATTACTATAAATGTTTGTGAACCCTATTGTGAATGAACCAACGAAGTGAAAAATTGCTTGTTTTTTTCTTTACTGAAGAAACACAATAAGTTGATAGGAATTAACGGACTGGAATTAAAGTAATTTGTTTTTTGTCCACTAGAGGGAAGCAGAGACACTAAACAATTCTATACTCTGTCTGTGGTACTGAAAGGGACTTAAATCTCTGTGGTTCTCTCCAAGGTTCTGAATCATACAAAACTTTTGAATATTATGAACTAAGATCCATATCGAGGATCTTGTGTGATCATGTTAGCAGAAAAACTCAGCACTGTTGCTAGGACACCGGGTCTTTAGTATTTCTTACATATTTGCAAGAGGGCGGTAAACGGACTTCATCAAAACTGGTGAAAAATTTCCCGGTCCAACCACATATCCCTAATTGAAGAAAACAAGCAACCCATTTACAAGTAGCTTCATTAGTGGGACTTAAAATCAAACCAATGTAAATTATTTTTGCATTAACTTTGCAGCAATGTGTGCATTTTGTTTGGGAGTTTTTCCCCCCATGCCAAGTCCATGATAATCCTAAATTTTGAGAAAGGTCAGTGTAATAAAGTAGTTGATGATTTTCTGTGATGCTAACATTGCAAATAAAATATGAGGCTTGATAAGTTACATGGCTTCTGAGTCATCTCATCTTCCTCTTTGTACGTCCTCAAAATTAAGACGGCTCATTGTGAAGCAGAACAACAACAATCCAGCACATCAAAGGCAGAGACGGGTCCTTCAAATGACAAAGCAGATGTGCGCCGTTGCGCCGCTCCATATGCAGATGTGGGGGAAGCAATAAGTAGAACGAATATCAGAGATTAGACAGAACATAATTGGAAACAAAAGAAAAACAAGCTCCTGAGTAAAATATGAATTCCTTAATGACGGCCCACAGAGATACGATTAAGCAAACGATTGTAATAAAGACATTTCATTATAAGGAATTAAGCTTGCCTCGCACAATCCCAGATATTTAATAGAGAGATCATTAAAATTGGATTTTTCATATGAGAAGTGAAATTTAAATTTATCGCCTGCCAACTTTCAGCATTTGAGCAGATGAATCTATTTTAAAAATCTTCCACTCAGCAGGTTTGCCTAAAATTAACCGCAGGAGCTAATATCATCTGCCAGTCACAATTTAGTGCTGGACTCACTCTGCCTGAAAGCCTGACTCTGGAAATTCCATTTTTATCTGAACTAATAGCGTAATATTTCCCACAGGCATCATTTTGGATTTGGATTGAAGGGAAATTCCTTCTTTTGATTAATGAATAGATTAGATTCTCATTAAATGTCAACTGATCTTTCATCAGTTTACTTCTTTAACTGGTTATTTTTAGAGATAATCAGTTCCAAGTCATTATTATGTGGTCTCCTGCCCCCTCTTGTGGTAAATAGTTTACATTTTATATGCAATTTTTAATTTGCATCACTTTTTAGACAATTAAACTTTATCATCAAGTGATACATAACTACTGTCACAAAAATCATTCTTATGATTGAACAATAAGAGAGGGGCAAATGCTTTTTCTCATACTGTCCAGTCAGTTTAGACAGACCAAAACCCCCTAGTGAATAAAATCATTATTCAAAAACTACATTTTGTTTTTACTTTTATTTATTGTGGAAAAAAATTCTTTGGTATCCTGAATCATCTAAATATAAAAAAAGGCAAACATAGAAGAGATCTGTATGTGGGCTGTCACTTTGTTGACTCAACTACACAAGTACAAACTAAAATAAATATGACTCAAAATAGCCCAAAGCAGTGCTCTCTAATCCCAACAACATATATTAGTGTTGAAAGATGTTATGGTCTTTAGTAAAAAAAACGGCACTCAAAGACCCAAGTGAAAGAAAGACGTTACCAGAGAAAATATGAAGGTCATTTTTAAATGTAACCAATGTGAATTGGATAATTTGCTTTGCTCTAAATTCTGACTAATTTCATGAGTTGCCTGAAGATACATTCTGATTTATTTATTTTTCCTAAAAGCTTAATGGCAAGCGCCAGGTCCTGGCAGTCCACAGCTATGCCTTGCCAGTAATAAGTTACTCTGTTGTGGTAATAAGTCAGCCAAAGGAGGAAATTCAGACCACAGATGGAAGCTGCTCATGAAACATGAAAGCTACTTACAATGCTTGGTGGATTCCACCCGAAATCCAGTATCCACAGGCTATATATTGTGCACTAAGTGCAAAGAAGGAGGCAGATGAATAGCAAGCATCACCAAAGGCCCCAAGGAAAGCAGAGCTCAGTGAATATCCCAGACAAAAGAAGCTGAAATAGACAGAATGAGAAAAATCATCATAGGAGGAAAAACCTTGAAAACATCCTGTACATAAAAGCTGTTTGGTTCATCAAAGGCAAAACAATATTGATAAAAAATAATAGATTGTACCTTCTTTTTTTGCAGGTAAAACTTCCTCATGCATTAATGAACAATTATTTTGCTGAAGGCTGAATGAAGGCTAGTATACTATCACCTGAGCCCACTCATTCAAAAAGTAAGGTTTTATGACACAAAAACATAATAAATTAGGGTCCCAAAATTATTAGACACCCTGTTGTATGAAGGAGGTGTGGCCTCTATATCACCTGCAGAAAGTACTGTGTTATGAGTTTTTTATGAAGGAAACCATAGATATGATGTGCTTAAGTGTGCTTCCATGAAATCCGGTTATCTTAGTGAAAATTATGCTAAAATATATTTTGTTAACTCTATTTAAAGTCCATCTTAACCCTCAGTATTAGAAATACCAAGTTTGGTTGCAACTGCTTTCATAAATTCCTATTAATTTTCAAAAATGTTTTAGTTTAGAATGTGGTATTGGTCAAGCTATACATTATAGTTTGCTTTGATAGCAAATTGAGAAATGTTGCTATGTTTTAATGATTCTTATAGCAACATTCACAATCCTTCCAAATCTATTGTAATTTTACATTCTTCATAGATAACCTTAAAAATATTTATTTCTTTATTTCTTTATTTATTTATTCATTCATTCCTTCATTCCTTCATACCGAACACGCCGTGCTTATTATTCCGTCAATGGTCAGTAGGTGGCAGCAACGTGACGCGTGCAACACTCTTGCAAAACACAGCAGAAGAAGACCCGGAAGCCCTAGCAGCAGGGTATTTGATGCTGTGCTATGGGGTGAGTAGCTTGATATGTTTCAACTAGTTGTTCTTACTCGCTTCCAAGTGATAAAATAGGCAAGTGTCTTGTTAAATATTGTGCTGCGGTGTGAAACGAAGCGTGTCCTGTCGTGTCATTCGTGAGGGAGACTGTTGACTGCATCCACCGCTGACAGCTCCTGTCCGCCGCCTACACAAAGCAACATCTTGTTCATCACCGCTAGCTCTCAGTCAGCGTCACGAATGTCACTGAAGCTCGACGAAATGCGCTTTATGGACAACTATTTGTGTCAAGCTCTCTGTAAAATGAAGACGTGATAGCGGGATTGACGATGATGCTGGGATATAAATAACAGCTAATTATTTTTTTACGCACTGGATCTTACGGTCAGGCTGTGCTTAACTGTGGGAATGAATAAGACTGTCCCACATTTCAGTCAGTTACATCAGACATTTTCTTACATTCCCTCAGGGTTTATTCTGACATGACTTAAGCTGTTGTTCGAGCATGAATGTTTTGCTTACAGTGCCTTGCAAATGCATACCTATCTATTGAGTTATGTAATGCATAACCACGAACTTCATTGTATTTTATTGGGAATTAAAGTAATCACTGACAAAAGGTGGACATATTCAGGTTTAATTGATGGCTGGTTAGCAGCCATCTGAATCAGGTGTGTTAAAAAAAGGGAAACAGGCAGTGTCCTTTGAGGGCCACATCAGAGCCCAATAAAATATATGTTTATAGTTATTACATGACCAAATAAGAAAAATATGTCATTGGGTGTCTACTTTTGCAAAGTGTGTTCTTTTAAAAATGAAGAAATTGGTTGACATCTTAGATCTTATGGCAGCTTCCTGTACTGCATGACTTAAAGCAGTGGAGCCCAAAGTCAGTCTTCAAGGGCATCCTGCATGTTTTAGTTCTCTCCCTGCTGATAGTAACAACCTTTTCAGCATGTCAATGTTCTTTGGCCTTCTAATGAGCCATCATTTGACCCAGGAGCATTAAACTAGGGGGAGAACTAAAACATGCAGGATGCCGATGTTCTTGAGGACTGACTTTGGGCAGCCCTGTCTTGAAGGAATGTAGAAGAGATTCAGCAAAAAAAAAACAATAAAAACAGGCCATGAGAGATGCCTCATCTTTCAGTTAATTATGTACTGTATGCTGTGTTTTTGAGAATCACATTTTTGGTGGTGAATGAGAGTTTAAAGGATGGTTGGAATTAGGGTAAGATTAAGAACTCCGAGTTTGTGGGCAAGTGCTTTTTTTCCTTTTTCTGAAAGCCAGGGGTTTAGTTTAAAATAATATTGGAGCTCATTTAAGAATATCGTGATATATATTGTGGATCGTGATATGGCAAAAATATATCAGGATATTAAATTTTCCTCATATCTCCCAGGCAAGCCCAGGCTGGGTACCGTAGCCCATGATAAGCCGTAGATGATGTCAGTACCAAAAGACAGCATTCACACTAATTAGAAGCATACATTTCGGTGGAGATAGGTCTTGAATTACATTCACAATTGTGTCAAATTTGAGTTGGTGAAACCTGCAGAAACCCTGCTACGGTTTCTGTGTTCTGTAGTTTCTTTTTCATTCCACAGATTGAATCCTTCCTTTCTCTCTCCCTCTTCTGCAGTTTGCCTTAATCTCGCTGATCTTCTCTGATGACAGGCTCTCCTCAGCCACCTTTTGACATGCAAGGCTTTTACTCCAAACTCAACTCTTCCCCCTCCTCATCTCCCCTGCTGGGGGTGGGCCTCAGGGCCGATGGCGCTCGGGTGCCTCTCAGCTTGGCTGTGGAGGCGGAGAAAGCCCAGGCTCTCCTGCAGACGTTCAGCTCCGCCTCTTTGTTAGCGTCGGCCGGACTCGGGGTGTTCTGCGTGGTGGCGGACCACGCGCTCCAGTTGTCCGCCATCCAGCAGCACCTGTGGCTGCGTGCTGCCTTGGACAACGCCACACACGGATTGGTGGGGCTGTGGTCGTGGGCTGTTGTTATTGGACTGAGGAAAAAGAGTGATTTATATGAAGTGCTGCTGGCAGGACTTCTGGCATCCATTATAGACTTGGACCATTTCTACATGGCTGGATCTCTGTCTCTTAAGGTCAGAACTGTACTACTACTCATGTTTTTTAGGCCAAGTGGGATCATTAGTATTTGTTGTTATGGAATAATCTAAAAGTATCTAATTTCCTCGTCCAGGCTGCCGTGTCTCTGCCCCAGCGGCCTCCTCTCCACTGCTCCTCCCTCATCCCCGTCATCTGCCTCACCCTCCGTTTCCTGATGTGGCTTGGTCGCCTCAAAGACGCTTGGTGCTCCTTGCCATGGATGCTCTTCATTTCCATGACGTCTCACCACGTGCGGGACGCCGTGCGTCATGGCCTTTGGGTATGCCCGTTTGGCAACACGGCGCCCGTCCCCTACTGGCTGTACGTCAGCACCACGGCGACACTGCCGCACCTGTGCTCCGTGCTCATGTACCTGACAGGAACCAGGGACGTGATCTCGACCAAACATGGCGTTGCTATTGACGTGTAGATGCGTCAGTTATCCCTGGAGGAAAACATTGTTGACAGTTTGAAACATTCAAATACTTGAAGTGACTGAAGAAAAATTTCCAACACTTGAAAGATTACGATGTTTTTTTGTTTGTTTTGTTTTGTATTTATTTGAGAACAGTTTGGCAAAAGCAAACAGCTATATTTATAGTTCCAGTCAGACCTGTACAGAGACACACGAGCGTTGGGTTAGCCTGATGATTCAGTCTGCGCCTTTTAATAATAATAATAAAAAAGAACAGAACTGGATGCAGAAGTTAACATTTATTTTAGATAATTATTATTTTCTTTAATCCACACAGGATCGTAAATACATGTACAGTCTCTACATATGTTCACCTCCTCGTGGTATCGACCAGGTTCTGGTTGGATTTTGAGCGGTAGATAATTGAAATAGTTTTGCTTTATGACATGGACCCACCTTTTACGTATTCCTAAAAACTATTAATATTGTTTATATCAGTGACAAAACCAGATTGGATTTCTGGTGGAGATTATCGTCCTCATAAAAAAACCCCACATTTGTGCAAGTTTGTTGGCTGGAATTTGTTAACTTAGGAATTTTCTTCCTGCGCAATTCTGCTTGTTTCTAAACTCCCTTCAGTGCTCTACCTGGGTTTTCTCCCATTCACCTGGATTTCTTTGGTAGAAGTCATCTGTGTCAGTCAGCAAACAGAAAGAAAAGCTGTGAACAATGAGGTCGGTTTACAAAGGATAGTATGTCTAGTTTTAGAATTGGCAGCAGAGGCAGTGAACAAAGCCATTCAGTCTGTGTTGCCAATGCCTCCTCAGCTCGGCACTTTTCTCTTTGCTGTGGAGGATGGTTGCTCATTGCCGGATGATTTCAGCAAGTGTACACGCAGTTTCCTGTACACTTCATTGAATTGAATAGGCGAATTGAATAGGCACCCAATCGCCAACCAAACGTTGGCGATTGGGTGAATTTAAAACCTCAACCTAGTCCATGCCTCCAGAAAGCAATTATTTCTCAGTAACTGAGGGTCCAGACCATCTTTACAAGGCCATTTGTAGAGCAAAGGGCTGGTCTTTACCAGGCCAGGAATTTGACGATGTAAAGCTTGCTTCATTGTGGACAGTGACTGGTCCACCACTTTTCAGTTGGTGAAAGGTCCTAAGCATTGAACATTGTTCCTAAACACTCTAATATTTTATCTCAAGATGACAGTTTGGATCAGATGGTTGAAACTTTGACTCAGTTGGTTTTTCCAACAGGTCATGTAGCCCAAACACACATCAAAACTACTTTTGGAAGACCAACATCAGGCTTGTGGACTGGCCCAGACCACAATCCTGTTAAAAGGCAACCAGTTTAAAAAGGTACAAATTCCAGCAAAAACATTCTAGATTTTGATATTAACAGACATGTGACAAATATTTGGAGAGAGTATGTATACATTTGAGTCTGTAAGTAAAGCTTTAGCCCTGTGGATTCAAGAAAATACAAAATTCTTTAAGTTACTATAGTTGCTTTCTATGGTAATTTCACCTTGTGAAATGAACAGTTCAAATGCAACAAAATTTTGAATATTTATGCTTATGAGTTGAAGTACATCTCTGACCAGAACCGTATTGTCTTTTGAGTAAAGGAACATTCCAAAATGGGTGCCAATCTTTGGTTATTATGAAATGTCTCTTTGTGGATACTTATGTGTTAGAATCTTTATCTGCAAAGTAATTTTCTCTGAAGTGACTCCTTCCAGTGCTTTTATACCAGCTTTGACGTGTGTTAGAAATTTCCAGAATAGTTTCCACAATGCATGAGCTTTGAGATTCTCACAGTATGGCAGAAAAAAAGATAAAATACGTTTTTATTTTCAATGGAAGTTGGGAAATATTAGTATTTTTCTTTCAGTCTGTTGACTAGGTAACTGGGAGCTGTGCTTTGCCACTCTTTGCTGCCCTCTACAGCAGACACTGGTCACTGCAGCACATTCCCTTTCATCTGATCAGGCCATTTAGCCGTATGGATGGTATGATCAGTAATTTTTGTGGTTGTATAGGCAGTTCTTTGTAAAAACCTTAGTTCATGTTGAAACTGGTAACTGACCCATGCCTGATCTGCACCAATCGGTGAAGAATTTTATAATTCAGTCTCAACAACTCAAGGAAAAGCCAACCAAAGGTCGACCACAGGCTGTTTGAAACTCACAATATGTCGCCATTTTTCCAGTGGAGATAGTTTAACTTTCAAAGCACATGTGTAGATTTTCAAGATTTTCTGTATGATTTCAACCAATGACATCCATTTTAATCACACCAACACAAAATTGCCTATAATAATATGTAACTGTTATAGCTGTCCCTTCACCTGACGCTTCATTGTGATGCTTGGAGAAGCCATTCTATCTAACCAGCAGTAACTTGCTACTGTGTGAGCCTTTTGTCTCTTTGGCTTTCAGAGCCATCTCCTTCAGATACGAACTATTTCACTGTTCTGATTGTTTGCTTGTAACGTTTGAGCATTTGGTGATTTTTCCAATCACAAATCTGAAATATGCTGGATTTTTATTTAACTTTTTGAGTAAGGTGTTCATAACATTGCCACATGTTTTATTGGTATGAAGGAACATTCACATTACTGTCAACAAAAAAAAAAAAAAACATTAACAGGTAGTTTAGTGAAATAGGTGTACAGTGAAAACACATTCCTAAGCTGTATTATTAACACTAGAATTTTGCATAACATAGTGATGGACTTGAGGGGTATATTGTTTGATTGTAAGGTATCATGGGTACAGTGTATTTCTCTCCTGCTGTGTGTATTGTAAGCGTAAACGTCTTAAGCAAGGTGAGATTTTTTTGGTTTTGCCTTCTCTTGGATTGAGGATGTGGATGTACTAATGCCCCTTGTCCACTAGAGGGCTCCTGGAGTTTATGTATTATTGCTAAAAAATGTTTTTAGCATTAAGTTTCTAAAATAATGCAAAAACGATTGAGGGAAAGTTAGATTAAATTTGCACAGCTTATTTTATATATTTATAAAAACATCTTTCTATTGCATGAGAGTATCTAATTTGTATCTGTCTTGTTTTGTTGGTGGCATCATTAACATTTGAATGACAGACATCCTTCATGTGTGTTGAGGTACTCTGAACATTAGTAGAGAACAACCGTTGCTTAACACTGGAACTTTACCTTAAAGCTGGAGAAAGATGTGAGCACTGCAAGTGTTTTTGTCACACACCTCTGCACCGGTGTATGTAAAAAGTTTGTGGTATGAATGTATTTGCCATGCCATTTAAAATGCATATTTTACTGCTGCTTATTTTCTTTTTATCTTTGACTGATTTTGATGTGTTAAATATTTGCACTTTAAGTTTTTAAAATGTGGAATATACTTAATTTTTTGTTTGAGTGCTTTTGTAAGGTAGGGGTCTTTAGTATCAAGAACATATGCAGAGTATCTAGTTAATTCTAGTGTTGTTCTTTTATCTCAATAAAATATATCCTATATAAATATTACTTTGCATTTTTGTTGTTAAATTCTAACTGTAAGGCCAATTTTCCTGAGGCCCGAGTATATTTTGACTGACACTAAGGCACCAATATAATTATTGTCATGTTTGAGTGATTTCATTACAGTTCTAAGAGAGCAACTAGGTTTGCATAAAAAAAATGGCAAAGTAAAATGAAATGTGTATTCCTAGATCTCAGAAATGCATTTCATATTCTAAAACAGTGTTGACAAGATATAAGGGAAAATATTGATACAGATTAAATTCCTATTCTCAAAAGGAAAGATGACTAAAATAGATGTAAAGTGAACTAAACAGTATTATTAAAACAAACATTTTCCATAACATAAGATAGTGATGGGCTGTAGGGTGTGTTGTTCAATTGTAAGGTATGATGGGTACAATGTATTTCTCTCCTACTGTGTCTATTGTAACCTGGCAACTTTTTAAGCAAGCTGAGTTTTTTCCCGTTTTTTACATTGAAGAAATAGATGTATTAATGTCCTTTGACCACTAGAGGGCTCCCAGAGTCCATATATTGTTGCTAAGTTTTTTTTTCAAGCATTAAGTTTCTAAAAATAATACAAAAACGATTGAGGGGAAGTTAAATAAAATTTTCTCAGCTTGTTTTATAAATTTATATATATATAAAAAATATTTTTATTCCATGAGAGTATTTGCTTTTGTTGGTAGCTTCATTAATATCTGAATAACAGACATCCTTCATGTTTGTTGAGGTACTCTGAACATCTGTGGAGAACAACTGTTGCTCAACACTAGAACTTTACCTTAAAGCTAAAGAAAGATGTGAACACTGCAAGTGTTTTTGTCACACACCTCTGCACCGGTCTATGTAAAAAGGTTGTTTGTGGTATGAATGTATTTGTTATGCCATTTAAAATGCATTTTTTTTACACAAAATTTTCTTTTTATCTTTGATTGATATTGATGTGTTGAATATTTGCACTTAAAAAAAAATTAAATATAGAATTTTAATTTTATATTTGTGAGGCACTTAAACCTAGAAAGGTTTTGTCAGGTTAGGGGTCTTTAGTATTAAAAACATATGCCAAGTACTTAATTCTAGTGGAGTTCTTTTATCGCAATAAAATATGTCCTGCATAAATATGATCTTTATATTTTTTTTAGTTAGCTGGTGAGTTTAAGGCCTGTCTTTTGTGGCCTGAGGGCATCTTAACTAGACACTTTAAGGCTCCTATATAATTATTGGCAGGTTAAGACTAGTTATTTGACATTTGAGTGATTTTATTACTGTTCTATATTTGCTTTCACAGAATGTGGAGAAAAATGGCAATCTAAAAAAGATATGTATTCCTATATCTCAAAAATACATTTCACATTCTAAAACAGCTGAGTAATTCACCATCGGAAAGTACAAGGGGAAATATTAACAAAGATGACTAAAAAGAATTAAATAGTTACAAAGAGCTATGTAATGCATTTCTTGACTAAAGCCTCACATTATGTTCAATGTAAAATATGTATTTCCTGTAAATATTCAAATATTGCTTGAGGGGAAAAAAAAGATCTTAGAAAATAATTTAGTTTTAAAAAGTTTCCAATATGAATTAATGTTTAGTTCAATAAGGAAACTGAGCAGTCTCAGGACTGAACAAATCTTTTTTCTGAAATAGGTAATACATATATAAATTGAAAATACGATTATTCTTCCATAAAATATGCATTCTGTTGAAGTCCCTTTAGATTCCCCATTTCCGTAATGAAAGGGTTGCCTAGTGCCTCAGTATTAATGTACTAGGACTAAACAATGGTAATCTTAAATTACTAGATTGACATTTAAAATAAAAAAAAATAAATCTAAAGTTATGCCCTAATCTTTAAACTGACTGATTCATATTTGAATGTAAAACCAAATAAAATGTCTTCCCAATATTCAAGTACTCACTTTTGAAGATAAAAGCACATTTTGTCGTGTGCACTTCGGCTCAAGTACTTGCAGTGGGTCTGTATCCAAGTCATTGTGCTGAGCTGTTAGTGCTAATTGGGAATATCCTGAATAGAGCAGGAAGGAAGAGGAAGAACAGCCATATCTACTACTACACTACAGGAAATGGCAGATGTTGCTTAATTTGCCACATTTTTATATCAAAAGTGATACCGCATGCCGGAGCAGAGGATTTACGAAAGGAAACGTTTTTTTTTCCTTCTTCTTTTACCCAGAGTAACCTCTCATTGATGATGGCCAAGAGAACAACAGAAAACATGTTTATGTAACTAAATGTTACGGCGGCCCTGGGGAGACCAAGCCCTGCCTGTTGGAACTATAGGAGGCGTAAACACAACACAGAATGATTTCCTTCTATTGAAAATGTGGTAAAATAGTATTTATTTCACAGAAACATACCAGTACAGGAAGAAAAACAGCTTATGATGATATATGTGTTGCACACATATTGCAAGAAAAAAAAAAGAAAAACTATTTACATCTGAGCGAGGATGCCTGAGTGTATTGAGCTTGTATGATTAAAAACCAACAGGCTCCATACAGTATCACACTGCAGAGGGATAATGAAAGAATTCTGTCCACAGAACCAGAGAAAACACCACCAACGTGAAACAGAAATACATCCATAGATGCTCACGATGTAGAAACGAAGCAGGTAGCTGTCAACCTCAAACCAAGGGAAATAAATGACAGTGATACTGAATTAAGCACACAGAGTCCATACTGAGAATGCTTCAGATCCAATCTGCAAATATGACATTTTTTCAGAACCACAAAGACAAATTCATTAATTTCAGCAAGATGTCAAAATTAGGGGTATAGTCTCTCTGCTTTTCATTGAGCAAGTTGTGCCATCTTCCAAATCCAGTTTGATCCATATTATGTAAAAAAAATAAAATAAAAAAAAAAGAATCCCGAATATTGACACAAATTTTAAATCTATGGTTCACTTGACAGGACAGAAATAAAATGAGTCCTAGAATTAAGCATGTCAAAATAAAACTGATTCACTATCCATACAGTAAGTGTACAGCAACA
The DNA here is from genome assembly GCA_902982915.1 of Phalloptychus januarius. Taxonomy (NCBI): domain Eukaryota; kingdom Metazoa; phylum Chordata; class Actinopteri; order Cyprinodontiformes; family Poeciliidae; genus Phalloptychus; species Phalloptychus januarius. Next base: position 2,517,123 of record CADWAE010000133.1, on the reverse strand, counting down.
CAGCTTCATGTAACTGGGGTCAAAGACACAAATACATATCGCAGGGAAGGTTCTGCAGACATGAATTACACTCAGTCAGTAGTGCTAGTTCTAAACCTAAACTATGTTATGTGTATTGATTTACAGTGCCTTGCAGAAGTATTCACTAATTAAACATTAATAAATGTTATATCAAAAAGTTGATCTGGTCAGACAAGATCAAAATGAAGCTTTCTGGCCTGCATCAAAATGCCCCATGGAGAGACATGGTGGCAGCATGATGTGGGGATGCTTGTTCATTTTTTCCCAAGGACAACGAAGCATAAAGAAGCAAGATAGACGGGACTACATACTGGACAGTCCTGGAGCAGTAAAACTAAATGAAGTGGATTAGCAACTGTTGTCAGCAACAAATGGTCTTAACTAAGACATGTAATGAATCTCCTGCCCAATATTAATCAATGCATGACTGTATATGTGACGTCTTCAGACTTCAGTTATGAATTTGCCCTGAAACTTTTAGATACTTGATGATTTATTACGGACATTTAATTGTGATGAAGTTTTAAATTGAAGTTGAATTGAAAGCGTATCCATGTGTTAAAAATACTCTTGCAAGGCACTTTACCAACAGCATTCCCTTTTGAGAGTTCAAACATCATAATCAACATTTTTCAGCAATTCACTAAAATATTTGTTAATTTGTGACTGAGCAAACCATGCCTGCAAACCTACCCCTATGAACAGGTTTATAAACACCACATACACTTTAACATCCATTATCTGTGATATACAGTGATAATATACAGGTAAGCTTTGCTGGAATCCATGCAAAAAATATATATAAAGTTAGCTTTAGAAAACATACAGTCGTCAAACTGGAACAATTTGACTTAGATGCACCCTTGTGTTTCTAAAACTAGAATTAAACAACAAAAAAAACCTTTACATTTGCAGAATAAAAGAAAGAAACAAAAACACTGAAGGAGGAAGTAAAGGAAAAAGCTGTAAAAGAGGTATTTCAGAACTTTAACATTTTGTGAATTGGTGTGTAGAGTGAACCCTTGTCAGTTTATCTTGTGCACATTCAGTTACATAAACTTTCACTGACAAGTTTACAGTTAATTAACACAATATCAGAGTTTATCAATGTGACAAAGCTGTGCAATCCTCAGAAAACAAGCATAGGTTTCACTAATGAAGCTGAAGTGAATCTTCTCACTCGATCCCATCCTTTACTGTGTTCCTCAAAAAGTGCTCAATATCTTCAGCAAACCAAAACCCATTCATTTAGGGTGGTGTTCAAAACCACGTGCTAACATCCGTCGTAACTGTCCACAAGCCACATCCCTGAAGTAAAGGGAGCCCCATGTTGAAAATAGAAATAAGTTGCAATGCAAATATTTGGATCATACTAATGTGATCTTCTATATGCAAACTTTCTGCATCTTCTGGTGTTGAAAGAAGAGGTTAAGCAGCAGAAAACTATGACTATATGTGTCAGACTTTGACATAGCTCTTTAGTAGAAGCTGCTTTCATCTCAGTTTTACTATAAAACGAAATGCTGATTTTCTTATCCTTCTCTTGGGCATTATATGTCTAAAAATTTTCATTTTGCAACCAACTATCTTAACATACATAAGCAAAAAATGTAACTTCACATAGGATGTTAAACTTTCTTTTCTTTCTACATAACAATATAACTCTAACCTTTTCCTTTAGATGATCTTTTTCTTTAATAACAGCTCCCAGGATTTACTAAGGCCCCTTTAGACTGGGTTAAAACCATCTCATGGTCTCTAAAACCCTCATGATCATTTTAGTCTGGGTTGTGTCAAAACCTACTCAGATTTCACATTTCATTGTGAGGCCAATTATTTTATTACAAACACAATTTGCTCAATCTCTGTCTATTTCACTACTCTATATGCGAGGTTTCAGCGCCTCAACCTTCAGTTTCAGCCTTATTTCAGAGAAGGTGGCACCATGATTGTTGACATAGTGCTTGTATGTAATGATTTTGTATTAACCTTATTGGCTTCTGCTCAGTCTTCCTCCTTCCCCCTACTCATCGCCAGCCTCTTTCAAATCAAACTTCTTCTGTGGTCAACATGCTTCCTCAAAGGTGGTAAATCGATCCACATCCTGATCCATCACATGATCTTTATACAATCTGAAAAATACGCTGGTCAGTAGAATGTGATGCAGTTCATAACACTGAGGATAGTGAGCAGCAGTGTTGCCTATATTACAATTGCTAACTTTATTTGAGCAGCCTGGGTAAAAAATGTGACACAAAGATTAGCAGGATTTTCCTCTTCATCCCACATAAGGATGTTATGGGGGATGTTATATTAGTAAGAAAAATGTTGGGTGTTGTAAACCACGGCCCTTTGGATAATGCTCTGACAGCACACAGAGATCTCTACAGCTTAAGATCTCAACAGATCAATTTGTATGAAATGAGAGAAATTAAAGTAGTTGGTACTGGAAGGTTCATGCTTGCAATTACTTTTGTGCAACTATGAAGCGGCTTCTGGTAGCCTGAGGGGTATTTATTTATTTTTAATTCAGCAAGAAAAACTAAACTTTTTGCACAAAGTGTATGTGCACAATTTGGAGTTGTGTGCACTTCTCCACAGGTGTGGAACCTTGTTTGACCCCCAGTACAAAGCTATATCTATATTCAAGGAGGAAGTGTATTTATTAGCATGCAGTGTTTGTTTAAGCTGCTCTGTTAGATCCTATTGGTTGAGCCCCGTGGAGAGTCCCATGTGAATAGCAGCCGTTCTGCTAAGTAATAAATTACTTGAGTTCTTGAGTTTGAGCAGAATTAGGTTGTAGGCCAGTGTCTCAAATTCTGATGACCAAACCATCTGTGGTGCATAATGCCCACATATAACAATGCAGGAATCCTTCATGCAACTCTGAGAGAGGCTGCCACCATGAAAATGAACCAAACAATCGAGGGACTCTCACACTGCACAGACTGTTTTAACATCATGCTCTGGTTTTAGTACAGTTTAAAGAGGCCCCAAGAAAGATTTGATATTTATTACACCATGCATTTCTTGCTTTATTTGCAAATTGTCTGCAAAAAGCAAATATTCTTGTACGTTTTTATATAGATTTCCATTGACTTTTCAATTCAGTTTCAATGGGTTTAACTTGTGATGGAATTTAATTGTGTGTCAAAAGCCTTCTAAGATTTTTTATATATGACTAAGAAAGTGATGTCTTAATGCTGGTGATTTGTGAAAGGCCAGTCTCTCCTCTTTTCCTTCTCAATCTTTCAGTCACAAATTGTCCATGGATGGATAAAAGGCATAAAGGAACAAGAAAATACATGTACTTTAGTGACAGACAACCTAATGGGGTCATGCAACGTAAAACCATCCATGCAACATATGGTATCATGCAACATAAAATTGTTCGTTATAAACCAGATAAAGTCCTTACTACCCAACATTTCCTCCTTGGCCCTCATTCTCCAAAACCCATAATGTCCCTCAGGTCCAAAGCAGGTTACAGATTGTTTTCTAATCTCCCCTTACCCCCCACCCCCTCCAGCAGAGGCTGTAATGCCCATTGTTGCTGCTTTGGCATTAGACACACTCACACATACTGGCAGAACTTCTGCTTCCTTCACAGCATTGAGTCAGTCAATGTAAGAATGATTCTGTTTATTCACACAGAGAGACTCATAAAATAAATGAATGAAATGGAAATGTTCTGGTTGGGGAGAAAGAGCCAAGCGGTTCCACAATAAAATCCTATCTCTTTGTGTTTGGCAGCTGAATTTCTTTTCCTATTTTGTTGGTAAAAAAACAAAAAAAGTTCAAAAGGCACAAAGAGTCAGTCCACCTGAAGCAGCATTGGTTGTGAAAGTAGAATACTCGTGGTGCTGTGTTATTTTTCATTCCTCTGAGGAGTTATCGCAATTTAAGTAAGCAGAGTTTGGTCTCAGGTTTTTCCTGACGACCCTTATGGGTAGTGCAGTTAATTGGAGGCCACTGAATAAGTCCAGCGAGGCTCCCAAAACTTTCCCCTGCAGTCATGTGGTAAATACCGAAAAATTCTCCATTCCACTTATCCCGGTTGTCCTGGAAGTTGGATGGTGTAATGCTCTGTTCATAATTTCAGCTGAACTGTGGACGGTCAGCATGTCACAGTAGTGTGGAGTAGATGTTTACCCATTGCTGAAGCTGACAGGTTGTGGACACTTCAAACAAACCTGAGAAGAAAAACACACATATAAAAAAACAGGGTGAAGACGGGAGAAAAATGCAGCTGCAGAAAACATATAAATCATAGCATAATTTGTTTGAAAGCATGTATTTAAAAAGCAGAGATAAATGGAAGATATGCAGGCGTACGTAGTTATAATCTGTTTGTGTGTGTTTGCGCGTGTGTGTGCGTGTGTTTGTGTGCCAGCCTTATAATCAAAAGTTGGCAGGCTATCTGAAGGGTTGTCTCAAAGATGTTTATAGCAACTCTTTGAACCATATTGCATCGTAGTAAAGCAGAAAAAACCACAAGTCTTCTCATTGGCTAAGCATGCTTTTGATGATCATCAGTGGAGCTATTTAAATCACAGTAAAAAGCATCCAAAATAGGATTTTAATTAGATTCAAACATGTAGGCTGCCTCTTTTCAAAACTCACAGATGAATCTGGTAAACAAACTAAATAAAAACAAATGGCTGTGACCTCCACTGTCTTTTCAATATAAAACGGTTCACAAAGATTTTCACACGCCTTGAACTTGTTCACTTTTTTCACATCATGCTATGATAAAATCTAATTTGATTGGATTTCAGCAGGTCTGGTCTTTGTCTACATACCCAGGTGTAAAAAGTTAAATATTTCCTTAAAGAAAAAAAAAAAGGAAAACTTACTTTGACAGATTAAATGCTGCCAGGTAAGTGTCTCATTAGATTGGCATAGATTTCATCTTGACCATACAGGCAAGTTCTTGTTTGGTTGCATGTTCCTGCCGTTTCTGTCTCATCCTAGAAAAAAAACAATACGTAAAGTTCCAGTCAAACATACAGCTGTGATTCATTCAGGGGTGTGTGTGTCTTTGTGTCTTACCATATGACAAAAATAAGGGAAAGGACGGTGGTAAGTATGAAGATGGAGAACAAAACCAAGAGGATCACTAGACCCAAGTTACCATCATCCCCTTGTACGACACCTAACGTGGGAAGAAAGTGGTGGGAAAAAAACAGAAGATGTAAGCAAAACAGCATGTTGGGGATTTACCAGGGTGGAAGATGCAAAGCAGCAGAAAGTTGATGAAAACGGAGCAGCGCGAGGCAGAGGAAAATTGGGACCACAAAAGGATAAGAAAAGCTAGTGGGTGTAGCTGAGTTTTAATAAAAACAGAAGAGATTTTACAAATTTCTAGTTGTTTCCGATCTAAACAGACTGCCAAAACACTGATGATGTGTTGCTGGATGTAATTACTCCTGGGTTAAAAGTCAATTTGAGGATTACCATTCCAGATTTTACAAAAAAAACATTCATTGATTACACTTTTATGGGGGAACAAAACTCTTTCATGCACGTAAATTAACTAATAACAATCACTTTGAAATGCATTATCAAAATTATATATGCAGAGTGAAAAAAACCCTGCAGAAAATCTGTTTTCAGCTCATCTTTTAGTTCCACTCACTTTCATATAGGACCAGAGAGTCCTATATGAATCTCTGGTCGCTTACATGTGGGTGTTTGTGTACACTTGCTGCAGGTTCCCTGCATGTGTACAGTTTAGAAGGGATGATTGTAACTGCAGGTTGCTTTCAACTCTGTTTTACTCACATATATGGGTAAAATATGGGTAAAATCCTGCATGAAAATACATTTTCATCCAGAATCCAAAAATCACATTGAAGGACGCGCTATAGGAGCAATGTACTACAATTACATGTAATGGAGGATAGGACCAAACAAGAGATGCATGTTTGGTCTTATCTAGACTGTAATGACTGTAAATAATGCCCTCTGAGCTTTCAGATGCATTAATGACTGATTAGACATTTATATGCTGGCAAAACAAACAGAAGAGCTATGAAGCTGATTATCCTGCAGTTTTCTTTGCAGTTTTCTTTGATATCAGGCCAATAAATAGTTAAGAACGCAAGACCCAAAATAAGAATGAGGAGAAGTGTACATACTCTATGTAGATAAACACAGTTCATGAAATACAGTCGAAATTAACAGTTCAGCCACAAAGCAAAAGTCGTAACATAGAAAAGTTTGGAGAGATACACACATCGTAAGAGGACTAAAACAAAGCTACAAAATACAAAAGTAACTTTTGAAATAATCCACAACCCTTGAACCTGTCCACCCTGGAACATTTACAGTTAAATACTGTAGCATATTTTCTGGTGATTATGCAGGGAGACTGAAAAGTGCTATGGCACAATATGAAGTGGAAAGAAAAGTGGATATAGTTTATAAAATGTTCCACAAAAGAATCTGAAAAGCACACATTTATATTCAATCTGTGAACATCTCACTGTATGAGATGTTCAAAAAAAAAGTCCCCAACACTGAAAGCCTCCTTGTAGTTCAACAGCAGACACGCATCACTGCCTAAACCAATCAGAGATAATGTACCGCGGGCCGCCGCCCGATTGGTTGTGGTACACCATGTTAATGTTGTGTACTGGACCAAAGGTGAACAGGCTAGGCTAGTCAGATAAACAGAGAGGTTGGAGAAAAGTTAAGGCCTGAGTCATCTAAAACTCACCATCACAGCCTCTCAGGATGTGTGTCAGAGCTGTGGAGGATGTGGGTGTTTTAAATCTTGATGTTTTGGTTTTGCCAGCCTGGTTTGTCTGTATTGCACTGGTGATAATAATAGTGTTATGTTTGTGCCCCCAACCTAAGAGCACAAGACTTTTCTGAGCGCATGCATCTGTGTGATCAATCACCCTCCCAATCCTTCCCCCTGCATTTATTGTAAATATCCATAAGATGTTTAAAACATTTGAACTTACATTGTAAAAGTTTACATTTCACCGCTTCACTCATTCATTTTATCTTGAGAAGTCCTTGCTTAGATTTTAGCTCACTGAACCACTTCGAACCCTTTTTCAGCCACTTTATGTTTGCTAAATTGTTAATCATTCATCAGCAAATATTGCCCTATTGAACAGTGATTCAAATAAAAGCAAACTTGTAAAACTGCAATGTTTAATTTAATGTAATGCATTACATTTAATGTAATGCAGTTGAACCTTTGTGTGCAACTCAATTTTGTGCTGGTGAGAAAAAGTTAGGCACACCAGCGCAGCCAGTGCAAAAAGTTAGTCCGGAGGCATGCAACGTGATCCTGGGCCAAATCATGGTGCTATTTGCTCACTAACATTCCTTAGCAAATCTCCAAGGCCTTCACAGAATGGCTGCATTTATTCATAGATAAAACTAGATACATATAGGCACTAAATACAAATAATCAGCAAAGTTTTCAGGCTTCTATTTTTAAAAATAGTTAACAAAATTAAGTATAATTTTCTTTCCTCTTTACAATTATGTAAATACTTTTCCAAGATTTTCCACCATTATCCTAGAGGCTTTTTTGTAGGAATTTCTTGCACTGCCTAAATAATTTTAGAAAGAGTTTAAATAGCAGGAAATGTGATTCACCTAATTAAAAAAGCATGTGGAAAATATAGGAGGGGTAAAGGCAGTGAGCTAGCTCTATATTTAAAATGCTTTTAAGGATAAACGGGACTGGTATGAGGGAATTGTATAAACTTGATGACAACTGGCATTTTATTACATCTGGTTTGTTGCTGTGGAACAAGACTGCTATGGGTCTGATATTTTAAAGAGAAGAGTGAGTCTTACCGTGGGTTTTGGAGGTGAAAGTTTCAGGCGGTGTGCTGAAATCGAAATCTTCTGGGTCATCTGAAGGGTGAGTGGTGGTGTCGGCTGCAGTGCAAACAAACAGATGCAAACTTTGCCGTCAATGTACCAAATCCCGTGACTCAAACCACAAAAGAAACCTACAGTCAAAGTTAATTATACTTAATGAAATCTGTACGTGTTTCTGGCTGTGGATCAAACAAAAGTAATTAGAACCGGCTCATTTCCAGCACTTCACCATTCATCCAGTTTTATTGTGTCCCAGTTTTTTATCCAAGCATTGTTGTCTTGAGTCCAACTCTCTAATAGATTTGATCTAATGAACGTTTCTTTCATATTTTCTCAAAATATTACAATATCAACGTAGATGTAAAGAAGGCTTCACTCATTATTCATGTCTAATTCAATCATTTCTGTCAACCCATATATTTTCATTTGTCACAAAAAATGTCTTAGGCTGCACAGTGGCGCAGTTGGTAGTACGTTACAAGAAGGTTCTTGGTTCGATTCCCGGCCCAGGTCTTTCTGCATGGAGTTTGCATGTTCTCCCTGTGCATCGTACGTTCTTCTCTGGGTACTCCGGCTTCCTCCCACAGTCAAAAAACATGACTGTCAGGTTAATTGGTCTCTCCAAATTCTCCCTAGGTGTGAGTGTGTGTGTGCATGGTTGTTTGTCCTGTGTGTCTCTGTGTTGCCCTGCGACAGACTGGCGACCTGTCCAGGGTGACCCCGCCTCTGGCCCAGAACGTTAGCTGGGGATAGACACCAGCACCTCCCGACCCCAGCAAGGGACAAGGGAGTATAGAAAATGGATGGATGGACAAAAAATGTCCATGAAATATCCATTAATGTAAAAGAAAAAAAAATCTTCCTTATGGATTTAGTATCCCACCTTGCCAGGGCGTATGGAAACTCAGGGCGCTCCATTCACTCCACTGGCTCTCCTGGCTGATGTCGTCGCGGGCTCGAACCTGAACCTGGTTGCTGTGGTGTGCTGTGGCGTCGGGTATTTCAATTGAATTCTCTTCTGTCATCATCTGTTTTTGGAGAGGCAAAAAGATGCTATTAATGGCACAATCATAACACTGTACAGAGCAGGGTCGGCGAACCAGTTCAGCATTAACGTGGGCGAGGGTTTGATTGACTTACCTCTGACCAGTGAATGGATCCCTGTGGTCTGTATCGAATATGAAATTTCAGGGGAAAGAAATGGCCTTCTGGCCAAGAGGACGGATTCTTCCATGAAACCCATAACTTTGATGGATAACCTTCTACTTCCTGTATGAACACAGACCGTGGAGGGTCTGGTTTCACTGTAAAAGCACAAACAAGTAGAAAGTTAGAAGAAAAAATATATTTTCTTTAAAAATTATAATAGTGTTTCAGCTTCAATGGACAAAGAAAGCGTAATTTAGAACCAGGCAACTCTGTTTCACATAATTTAGTTTTATGAGACACTGCTATAGCTCCTCTTTAAAATCAAAAATAAAATTAATAAAAATCACAGATTTCTTTTGCAGCCTTACAAAGCTCATTTAGTCTGATTTTGAGGTATGATGTCTGGGAACCGAGAGGGTTTGTCTCTGTGACTCCAAATGTGTGGATGGTCTGCCAGAACGCGGGGTCTTGTACAACACAGTGCCTGTTGGTGGAGTCCACGATGCACAATTTGGTCGGCTCCTTCTCTTCCTTCCCTCTAGAAAACAAGATTATTATAATAATTTATTTCTGTTTTAAAAAACAACATTCTGAATTTGACTGTTCCGATGCAGTAACTGTGTTCTACCTGAAGGAGGTGTTGTATTTGGCTGGCAGGAATGTTTTCACAGAGTCCCTCCAGGAGCAGCGAACAAGTGTGTGATTGGGTACACGGCAGGAAATGCTCAGCAGCCCAGGGGGATCTGACAAACAAGAGTGTCCCCATTATGAACCGAAACAATCAAGAGGGCTTTGACCAGCAGAAGGCAAAACTCCCAGTTCCTTAGAAGGAAGCTCAGTTGGAAGCCCCTTCCTGTTTGAGACAGTGGCAGGATGTGGATAGCTTTGTGATGGCTGATAAGACCAGTTTCCTCTGAGGACTAATGGCTCTGTTCCATTTATCATTGATTTTATAAGTAATCTTACTATAAACAGAAAAACATTCATATTTCTACAACGACCTTTCACTGGAATTACACTAGCAAGTCTTTCAGTTTATACCTCTCTCAGCTTTGCTCACCCAGAAGTGGACATTTTTGCTCATTGCTCATTTTGTTTATTTAATTAAAAAATGCTCAAACGGATTTATTAATAATCTGTTGGGCTGCACTGAGTCATTCTAACGTGAATTAATAATGTGCTTTAAGTTATACCAGTCTGTCATTTTCTAGCAGGTCCATATACTGCCAGAAGATTAACCTCAACTTTGTCATGTCTGCATCTCCAGCCACTTCCCCATCCACTTTGATGATCTTTTCTTGTCCCTTCTGAATAAAATCATGCCTAAAGCTTTGTCACACCACCACGTTTCACCTTGACTGCTATGTTCAGGAAGATGCATTCAATTTCCCTTTCATCTAAGCAGAACACTTTCCATGATTTTACTTGTAAATGTCTCATACTGGAGTTTTATGGTAAACATTATTGCAGACCTGTCTGGTGTGTTACATTTGGTCTTCATGATTTGTGCACCAATGTTCTCAAACAAACCTCCTATTTGTGTACAATCTCTGTAGAATGGCTTCATTTGTACAGAGATTACACACCAGATTTTGTTTAGAAGTATAGGAGAAAAGGGGCCTCAAGAAAAATGTACAAGTTTTGATACCTTTGTTTATAAAATATAATAATACGGATCAGTATTCATCCACATCACAGCCATGCATTACTTTCAGTTAGTCTGTCATATATCATAAATACATTGAAGTTTAAGTGGTACATATGCTTTTGCAAGAAGACATATGCAGTACATGTGTAGTACTACCTTTTAACTCCAAACCTATGTTTTTCTGAAGAAGTCAAAGCATCACTTACAGCCCAGTCGGAGTATGACCGAGTGAAGGAGGAGCCCGCTGTCGTCATGGCAGCTGTAGTTGCCCTGTGCTGATTGGTCGACGAGAAACAGGACTAAGCTTCCATTGAATGTCACTTGGTGCCACGACAACAGGGGGCTGTGGTTGTGACGCCACACCACAGGGACACTAGACAGAGGTAGGTACTTTATTAATTTCTATGATCGTAACTGATGTTGGGGAATCTTTAATACTAACTGTGTTCTTTGTCATTTTTGCCACAATACTCATGAAGATGGAACTTCCTCTTATAGTGCTTGTAATATCTTGGTCTTCTTACCTGATTTGTGACTTCCCACATGCCAGTGTCACGTTCGACTCCAAACGCCCAAACTGCACGTCCGACACTGCAAACACAGACATCGCATAAAACATTAAAGCGTATTTCAGACTCGCTTCCAGAATGTGCACACCAAGCAGTCTGACATACAATGTGTCTGTACTGTCTATGTTAATGTGATTCAAGCACCATCACGAACAGTCCAGTCAGCAGGGTTACAATAACATAACCATACACGGTTCGGGATCCGGCAGACGGAGGAGTTTTTGGCACGCATCGTAAAGCTGCAGCAGAGTGTTTGTGTTTTATCTTTTAAAGCTGGTTGTAGTCATTTTCGAAATATTACTGTCTTTCAAATAAATCCACTTTGAAACCGTTTTAAAAGTAGAGCCCCGCTGGGACCAATAAAGTAAGCTTCACGTTATAACTCAAATAGTGAAAAGGAATACATTACAATATACTCTGCCTTGTGTCCAGATCAAGTATTATTACTTAACTAAGTAAATAAAAAGTCAGAAGCAGTATCCGAACTACAATATAATGTATATACTTGTTGCTATGTGTGTTAACAAAAGCACAAGTTAGATACAGATATTTATGTAGCTATGCAGAAAAACAAAGAGCATTTGTGGACCAATATCCGATATAATTATTGGATCTGACAAGAACAGATGTGCTCTGAGCTCATTAATCATTTCATTAGTTATTATATTCAATACTATCTCGCCCAAACCTATATGAAAGGTATGCCATATAAATGTGACTTTTTGGAACTTGGACAAGGTCTGATCATAAGACAAACTACCATCGCTTGTTAGTTTGTTTACGCCATGTATCCCACAATGCAACGTAAACGCGGCTATGGGAAGCAGTTTAGCTCAGGCTTGCAGTTTTAGGGCCAGATATCTTTACTATTAATGCTACTAAAAATGGTCAGTGCTTTATGGATTAAATGCATCTTTGAGTTAGAGTGGACCAGATAGTAATTGTATCTTTATAAGAATCAGTAATCCAACGTCTTTATATCACAGTCTTTATATCAGGATTAATATTGAACTGTTAAAGTTACCAAAGCTGAATAAACAGAAAATCCCAGATGTAGCTTAACTGCAAAAGTTTGATGATTTCTATCACTACACATGTGGAGAAATCTTCAATGTCAATACTTGCCAACTCAAATAAAACTGAAGGGTGGTGTTGATTTAAAGTATAGCAAGTGTAGTGTTTACTTGAGCAAATATTTGTGGTGGCTGTAGTAATTTGCAAAGAAGATATTCTACATAGTGAGTGTGAGAGTATTTGAGCACATGTTTAGCTTGGCTTCGTAACGTGAAAGCTGGCATTTACAAGAGATCTGGGGTGAAAAAAAGAAAAAAAAACAGCATAGTTTGGGCTGCCTGTATGCCACGCAAACAGCTTCATTAATTCACAATCTCGGCCACTGAGGCATGCACACTCCCTGCTGGCCTCTCCTACCATAGCAGAAAACAATCTACCCTTAGTTTTATGTTTTTATCTAATCTATTTTAATGAAAACCTATTGAACTGCAGAAAAGTTATTTAATTAGTTCTACCTAAAATGGTTTATGGATCTGCTGTGTGTCTGAAATAAACCAATATTTCATTAACATTTGCTGCAGATCTTTTACAAACTTGGTTTTCTCTGGCAGCTCGTATTTAGTGTATTTTTTTTCTCTTTGTAATTCCTTCTGCTCATGGTGGCTGCATGAACTGAAACAGCTGGAAATGAGTTTCACAGGGACTTTGTGGTTGGAGTTAGATTTCTAAGAGTGAGAACTTAATGGTGAAAGGGGAGGAGAACACTGAAATCTATTGAGACCTTCTAAAGTGAAATAAAGTTGTTAATAATGCTGTGGAATGTAGGACATAACTAATCACATACGACAAAGGGTATGGTCAATAAATTTTAATTTCAAGACGGATGTTGTGGGAGGGTTATTACTTCGATAAAACTAATGTCTGGTTGACCTGAAAACTCAAAAGTTACATTAACAAAGAAACAACACAAGAATTTTTACACAGATAAAAAAAATGCTATTAATATTGTGAGTTGATTTGTGAGTGCATCAACTTTCATCCACGGTTAAACCAGTCAAGCCGAAAATTGACCAACTGAGCTTGAGCAATTTTAAGTGAATAAAAATTTCCCGAAATGAGTAAAATTAGCTAAGTTCCAGTCAGTAGGTTTACAGTTCAGATAAGAAAAAATGAATACATTAAGAAAGATAAATAAGGACCATGCACATGAATGTACAGTTAATAACACCCACTGGAAGCAAAGTATTTTACACATATTATTTCACTTGCATGAAACTAAAAACATCATCTGGAAAATCTCAATTTACTCCATAGTAAAGGGAATATTGCATTCAGTGTTTGTCTAATCATTGCGGCAAGCATGCAGTCGCACCTAAAATTATTCAACTTCTACTGCAAGTTATATTTTTTGTGAAGATGTAAAAGTTGTTCAGATTTGCAATAAACAACCTGAACCAGAAGAGGCCAAAATGTTATGTAGGACAAACACTGCAATTATTTTAACCAAATTCACAATGAAACTTTATTGTTCATGACTAATCCAGTCTCAAAAATATTCAACGTCTTAAAGAAAGTTTTCCATGAGAGCACACGTGGTTTCACTAGACGCATCAGGAGGCTGGGGACAAGAGACCCGTGATAATCCTGCCGGTAGATTCCAACTAAAGAAGACTGGAGGCTGAAACTGAAACTCGTGGCCATACAACGATGTAACTCTAGGTTTGAACACTATGCAAACCTGCGTGTGTGTGCGTATGTGCGCACATACACATAAGCACACATGTGTGTATGTGTTATCTCACATGGTAAGGAAGAGTTCAGAACAAATCTAGACTTACACTGTCTATAACATCTTGATTACTAAAGTTTACAAGTGGTTTTGTTTGTCCTATAATAGACCATTGTTCTTTCTTATTGTCTCACTTTCCTCATCAGTCTTTCCATTCAGTCAGTCATTTTATACAGAGCCTCTCTCAACAATTTTAACTACTTTTTCTTTTTTCCTTTCACCACACTTCATCCCTTTTTTTCTGCATATATGGGTGTGTGTGTGTGAGTGTGTGTACCTGGGGCCCTGGTGTAGCACAAAGAGTTGGCTGGTCTGAATGTGTGTATTCATGTTTTATTGGCAGTGAAGTACATTATTCCCCAAACCCGCAGCGTTCCACTCATATCTGATTCTGCCTCTGGCAGGAGCACCCCGACATGTGCGCACATACGCACACACACGCAGACATAAAACAGCACATCCATTCATACACAAACATGCGTTTATGCACACGCACTCACACACACGCACCTCTGCATAACGATGTGCACAGAAAGGCTTCAGGTTCGTCTTGACATTAAAATCAGATGGCAAAGCAGACACAGAAACTGCAAGCTGGATGAAACTCAGTACTTTCAAAACAATAGAATGGACCAAGGAGCCTCAGGGTAGAACGGACGGCCTCATATGAAGGTCGGTTTATTCACTAATTATTATGGAAAAAAACCCAGAAAGAATGGAAGGGAGAAAGTGAGAAGGGAAAAAAGAAAGGAAGAAAAAAAGACAGAAAAAAGCAAGAAAGGAAGAAAGATTTGATTTTCAGAAGTAAATAAAACTTCTTCCGACACAAATTAGGAAAGTTTTAAGTCCATCTTAGTTTATAAAGTTTGAATACAGAAGTCCATAATAATTTATTGTAGATCTGTCTTTCAAGGCTATGCTTTAATTACAAAACTACAAAAAAAACTAACACCAGAAGGACAAATGGATGAATGGATGAGTGGATCAAGTTAGATTTCACATAGCTATTGCAATTAAATGAGTGAAAGGCAGAGAACGATACTCGCAGGTTGTTGGTGTGATTTGCAATATGCTTTGAAAAATTACATGTTAATCAGGAAATTGTCTCTTCTTCCTGCTGATGGCCATTAGAAAAAAAGTTGCACTCAGAACTAAGAAAAAAAAGGCTGACTTTCACTCAAACAGTTTATTGTCACAGAAAAACGAATTTTCCAAAAATAATCTGACTTGTAATTCCTGAAAAAGGGATGACACGTCAGGTTGTTACAAAAATAAAATATCGGCACTGCTTTGCTGACATTTGCATAGTTGAATGTGCAGATATGCAAGAGTTTAGGCACCTGATTGTGTTATAAAATGGGTGAGCGCACAAAAGCACAATTTGCTTAAATCACTTAATCACAACAGCTCATGAAACAACACCTGTGCAGTTAACTATTAATGCAGCCCTGGCACACACCATAGAGGGCTATGCTTCAGACTGCAGGGAGTGATCATAATGAAGTGAGACAAAAAAAATGCATAAGTTTGCTACGCCGCTTTGAAAAACAAACTGTTGCTCCATTTGCTCTGCTGGTCAGGTTGCTATGCACACACGTGTGTTTGATGGCTAAGAGGGAACCACAAGTAATTTCTGCACACCTGAAAAATCACATGTTTAGTGATAGTCCTATTAGTTAGGACTTTATGCTGAAACTGCAAACACATTTAAATAATTACATGTTTCGCTCCAACACCTGCTGAAATCCCGAACTATGGCTCTGTTATCCATGACTCTCTGTTGCTATAATTGGAATTTTACAAAGGAAAACAGTAAATAATTTAAAAAGTCTTATCCAACACAAGTATGTCATCCTTAAACCATAACAGCTTATCTAGTTTAATTAAAGTCTGGTTTTACAGGTTTTTGTCTCATTAACTAAAGTTATTACTGAAGGTGTTGTGCTGTAATAACTTTAGTCAAGTTTAAAACAAAAACTGGAGCTTCTGGTAATCATCTGTGGAAAATCAGGGCAGGAAAGGTGATACGTACTGATATTCATTTAATTAATCTTTCATATAGTTTACCATGACACATCTCTCAGATTTCTTTGCAGCTGAATTAGTTGCCTAGTGTGGGAGTTTGCAGCCATTACAGCATACATTACGAGCTTTGACCTTTTGAAATTGCTTTCACAAAAAGTGAAAGACAAGCACTGGAGTTGTCAATAAAGAATGACATTTTACACTTCCTTTCATTCTTACACTAAGCTCTATATGTAAGTAAAGCCATCAAAAGTAAAGGACAGAGAGGAGTTTATGTCGGAATCTCGACAGGATGTGCATCTCTGTGAGTTGTTGCTGGGTTGACGTGAAGGTATGTGCCCAGACAAATGTGCAGACATATATTTTTATCGAAATGTAGTTGTCAGTTTTGTTTGTGAAGAAAGTGTGTTAAGGTGTGTGTGCACGTGTGTTACCTTCATCACTCCAAATCTGAGCACGGCTGGGAGGCAGTGACCAAGACAAAAACCAGATGACTGTGAGACAAACAGGACTGGACAGAAGGCCTGGCATCTAGAAAGACAGAGAGACACAGATGGGGGAGGAGGTTATTTAAAATTTAATCAAAAGTAACCATTTCCTGGTTATGCTTCTGAAAAAAAAGATAAATACTGCTAAGGATGACTTGCAGTTCTCTTTCACAGGGTTTAAGGCCGCAAACGTGAAAACGGCAGTAATCGAGCAGCAGAATCTCAGTAAAAGAACTTTTCAACGTCAAATAACAGACTTTTTATAACAATTTATATACAAAATGACTATAAGATAAGTACGGAAAACTGCATTATATTAATGGAGAGATAAATCCTGAAGGTCTGCAAAGAGTTTAGCATGTAAATATATTTAAAACATATGCTTTCCTTATTATGAAATTGAAAAGCAGCATATTTAGATCCTGCAGCAATGGTCTATTACAGAAAACACCTTTTAGAAAACTATAAATATAATGCATGTATATATATTAATATATAAAATCAATTCAGCAGTGTTGTTTTTCATGAAGCTGCTCAATGCCAAAACCCAATGAGACATCTTCCGTGGG